>CM069872.1:47000100-49500100 GCA_036172665.1 Prosopocoilus inquinatus
AACGAAAATAACTCGCGGATGAGGAAAAAAGCGGTCGGTTAGTACCGGCTTCCACGAAAATTATCATACATTAGCATATTTTAAATGTAAATGGAGATCGCGTTCGCTAAAACGATCTCGAAAACCATAAAAATACAGTTTCAGCTCGTCATATTGCACTTAACGTTGCAGCGGAATATAAAGTACGTTAACAGGAACAATAAAAGTGAATTATCTATGGGTGTCGTCATCAAAAGGCTGTAAATTTTTTCCCTTTGGCGCTGTTTTAGTTCATTAAGTTGCTATTTCGCTTAATATTTATTAACTTGGAGAAACATCATCACAAGTGCAGGTTCTCATTAGAAGAAAATTCAAAGAATGTGCTTTAAGATAGTATCAAAAATAACTTGATGAGCTACTAACAATAGATTGTAAAGTCGGTCGCGGTTACAACGGGAAATTTCAGATATTCTCCAAAGTTGTACATTTTTCTTTATCCGCCCGTTGTTCGGAAAGGGTAGCCTGTCCCCTGCATCTGCATGCGGCATTGTTCTTTATCCGCCGGTGGTTCAGACAAGTGTCTACCCTGCAAATCTTAAATTGTACCCTAATGCCTTCTGACCACTATAAGTAAGATAATAGGTAGACAGACAAGCAAATGAGCAAGCAGGTAAACAGCAACAAAATAAAAACATGAAATAAGTTTCAGAACGAGTTTGTTTACTTCTAGGTCTCGATTTTTTGACGCCACTATCTGCGGCGGACATGAAGAATCTATAATCTTCCGCTAAATGATAATATAACAATTCGAAAGTAACTGAGAATCCTGATTTACTGAATTACTGAAAATTGTTAAACTCGTAAAATTCGCAAATGTTTACGTGAAGCAAAGAAAGAAAAAGTATGATGTTTTTGAAAGTAAAGTATCGTCGATAAAGAACTGGATTCTTTAAGAAACAAGACGACAAAAAAGTTGGTGTTACATGTGGATACTTAAAATCACTTTAGATAGCGTAAGTTGAAATACGAGTTGAAGTGTTAGAAGTGTAAGTGCGATATATTTACTACCGCGACCTGGGAGACGAGACTAAGTTGAACACATGCTTTAGATAATGGTTGCCCCCACACACGCTGCCGCAGAACCTGAATAAAAAGGCCATAAAAATAAAAGCGCTCGACGTGAACAAGAATGGAAACAAGATTAAATAAAGTCGAGGTGTGGCACCGCCGCCGAACACGTATGCTACAAGTTTACAATTAAAAACAAAAGTCGAGATTTTGTTTGCTTACGCTCGCCCGAACACGAGACCGGACAAGCACAAAAAACAAGGCATTTACTCTAAAAATATCTGGTGAAATATTATACGCTTATGTCTTCTCATTATTTTCGAACGTAATGACATACGTCTGGTTATTTGTTTTTGTTTTGTCACATTAAGCAAACACTGTGAATGTGCGGTTTATTTATCTAATCAGAGAGTGACTGCTACTCGACAGTACCAGGAAAGCTTTTTAGTTAAAGGATTTACCCTACGCATTAGCCACGTACATACTTATATTATTAAAAAAAAAAATGAGCAACAACGGAAATACTATTATTATAGTTATATATTCAAAAAATTTAGAATTAAAAAAAATTCGATATATCTGAGAAGCACCAGCATGATTACTTTATTGATTTGGTAATATGATACTGGGGTATGTCTGGCCCACGCAGGCAAAGAAACGGAAAAGATTACGATAGTCTGCTGAGGGTTAGGGCGACGGATAAACATATGCATAAAGGCGTTAATGAGTGGGTATTTGACAAGGGGCTATCCGCGAAATATTACAGGATACCTTACGGAATATGATCTTAGATGGTATGTTCTGGCAGAAATAGTAGGGCGATACATCCTCATTATCGGCAATGTGGTATGAGAGTCATACAGTTATGGGGAGTCATTCTGGTAACAGAATATCGTTCTGGTGGCGATGGCCAGCGGTGTTGACCAAAAAATGTTATCGTATTCCAGCATACGGTATCGTGGGACTTGTCGCGGTGAAAAGCAGCACCGATGAAGAGCATGGTACCGGCTAGACAATTCAGTTGGTTGTATTGATGACCAGGTGATAGCTTTGAGTTATCCAGAACAGTCTGACATTATGATGACGCCAGAAAGGTGCGGAGTGGTGCTTGACGCTCACGCAGTCGATGGCATCAACTGATCCTGACAACGTATACTCGGGGGGGCAAGGCATTCTAATATCCATCGGGGGGAGGTTTTTATATTCATAGGTTAACGCTTACGAGAATAAGCAATCAACGTACGAGGATGGCTTCTCCAGTGTTCAGTCCTGATATGCGGAAGTTACAGCTTCTAGATTCATCGCTGGAGTAGGCAGGGTCGGAAAAACGGACCCGGTAAGTGATATGATCCATATCACTGAACAGATACTCGTAAAGGTTAACTTGTAATGTGCATGGTCCTTATCGAATTGGAATGCGATGCCCGAAAGCTAAGACGTTTACCCTCTACGCCTTAAGCAATCAAGGCAGCCAGAAAGAAATAGGGAACACAGGGAATGAGAGAGACTGTCAATAATATTTAAACAAAACAATCTAGCCCAACACTAGAAATAATTGAAAATAAATTACTAATTTTAAGCTAAATTTTCAAATAAATAAATGAAAGTTTCATGCAATTGAAAATTTTCTCAATTATTACAGTCTAGACGTAGCAATGGTATGAGACAATTCACTTCATTCAACCCATATCATGTTTCTTCTGACAAGGATTTATTGTAATAACCATGTAAATCGTACATACAACAAGGCCCATTATCACGGTAACTTGACATTTTCCTGACACAATTCTGTACAAATTTTCATATAAAATACAATTTTTACGTGAACTCTGCCGTACGAACGTGGGCAATAATTTTTATCCTGTAGGTGGAATTTACCTCCTTATTATGAACATTCCAAACTGCTGACTAAACTCTTGTACACCATTTCCTTTTCCTACGGTAGTAATAATTATCTCGTATTACTTACAGAATATCTTGTAATGCCTACGTGAATCTTAATATTGTCGTATAATCCCACATGCTTCCTAATAATTTGTGATATTACACAAATAAGATCCATCGTTGGCCTCAATAACAAATAATATTTCCTTAAATAAATTCATAAATAACAACTCCGTGGGTCCATTAAATCACGTAGGAACTTTTCAGACCACTTGAAATACTTATAAGATAGCAGTGCGTTCGTTCAGTCGCTTCTAAAAGTACGAAAAATTAATTGGTTAACTAATATTTGATGGTGTGATTGATTTTTGTTTGTACTATACTTTTCAGATTCAGGGGACATGTGCGTCATCATATTCAGTTCCTAATACAAATTCTGTAAAGTTATGTATAGTTAATTTTACTTTCAAATTGGATTGGTTTTAAAAATGTTTGGAAAGTTGTAGCGTTCCATATGTTCATGATAAGTAATAAAGGACATACTCTGTTTTTTTTTTATTTCGGAGGAGTACTTTGAAATTTTGGGGCTAAAGACGAGCTTTGTCATTGGTCAAACGAGCTTCGTCATTGGTCATTGGTCAATTCCGATCAGCTACCAACGACAAAGCTCGTTTTTAGCTCCACAATTTCAAAGTATGCTTCCGAAATAAGAAAAAAAAACACAGAGTATAGACGGAAAAGAGATGTACTTAGACAATCAGGCAAGAAAGTATCACCTTGACAAGGAACGTGTTCAATAGTAAATCGATTCACTGTACTGTAATCAGTTGTGAAGAAATAACTAATTAAAAATATACCAGGAAGAACATTTGTTTTAGATTTATTTTATTTCGTACTTCGTTACAGGCCTTCTCCGAGTGTTCTTGAAAAATATTTTCTAATGTTTTCGATAAAATATTTTTTTAGAATTTATTATGAGTAGGTATATTATTTTTTAATCTATTATAACCAAACAGCAGCAAGCCTGGGTTACCCATGGCAGCACGACAATTAATCGATCAGTTCGATAAATTCGAGTATTTTTCTAGGCTAGTTGCCTAGTAGTGTTTCATCGTTACACAAAATCGTAGATTCATACTAACAGTGAACCAGGTCATTCATGGGTCTAATAAAGAGATAAAGTGGTAAGTAAAAGTCTGTACGATTGGGTATAACGGTCAAGTTAAATCGATTACGTAAAGGTTAAGATGCGTGCATTACTCCTTCCAGTGGCGTTGAATACATATTATAACTCTACTTTTTAATGATTTTCTTCTGTGATAAATCATCAATTGGAAATCAACAATACGATCTGTGGATAGAACAACTGCGAATATTAAATCATGCAGCGCATCAAGTATTTGGAAACAAGTTTCAATTGATCGCAATAATGCATATGTACAGTCCGACGAATAGGTATTGAAACAAAACGCCTCGTCTGGAAATCCTGACCATGACCGATGTTTGGTTATAACAACTCTATTGACTCCTTCTTTATTTTGTACTTTAATATTTTATCTGACATTTTCTTCGCATTGTACAATCAATAACCCGCTTGTAAGATTTATTTATGATAAGTGTCTGATGTTTTACTGAAAAATGTGTTTTAATTTAATTCTTATTAACTAGATCATACTGTTGTCTGGGTCTAAAAATACCCACGAGTAAATTGGGCCAAATTATCATAATCCAAGCAATATTTTCAATTCTAAATCCTAATTCTTTTGACCAGCGCTACGTAGACAGTTTGTTTTTGCCTTCAACTTTGTGTATAAGTTGGTTTAATCTGTAGTTCACGTACTGGGTACGTACAACCGCAACCAAAGTTAATATCATAGGCGTAAAGAAACTGCATCAATTTAGGTAGCTGATGACGGACGTCGTAATTTGTGCTTTGTGATATATGTTTCTGATTACGATATAGCGACAATTAATGTTCTTTTTTTACGAATGACTGCTGGGAGCAGCTCTAGATCATCTTGCACAAGCGCAGAAAGAGCGACCATATGTGGTGGCGTATTCGGATGGCTTTTGCTCGACCCGAGAGCAATGAATTCGCATGAATTCGAATGAACATGATTGCACTAAAACGGAGCAAAATTTTTACATCATATTGAGAGATAGTACAAGAGAATAGAGCATTGTGGAGAAGATGCGTGTGGTGTTGAAATTACCTTCAAAGAGCACATCTAATCCGATCAAGTACAGTTCTGTTCTAATCAGATCTGGCGCAGCTCTGGAGCCTTAATTCGAAGATGCCCTAAGGCAACGATAAAAGCTTATTAAGTTCGCTTACATATTTTGTTTAAATTTTTAGTCCTGAAGGAAATGATTTCCATTTTCTACAAGATATATGTGTAAGCAAGATATGCTGGTTTTAATTTATCCATCAACTTCTCAAACGATAAAATTAGTCTTGCACAAGGCAAGTCCAATAATGTATCTTCCGCAATAGCCCTCAAACCAAACACGTGTCGAACAATACACGGTTGATTTTTATACTTCATTAGTTTCAGTTTCCGTAATGGGTAACGAAATCGTGTGCAGCGCATTCTCTTTGGCCGTTGCCTTACACAATAAAAAAACGCCCTAAACGGTGCACATTAAACGAGGCAACTTCTGGTAGAGAAGTACGAATGGATACGTCGGAATAACCCCAGGAGGTACATTTCGTATGCATGACAATATGTAATTAAACCAGCTACCGTATGCACACTCGTACAAGATTAGCCGAGTCGAAGTTGCTAATTATTACTCCGCCAATAAAGCGCTAATTAATTGATTAACGAAGCCAGCGTTCTCTCTTAACTGAGCTCGCGCTATTTTTCAGATACGCCAACCTGTCGCCGTGTGCACACGTACGTGCAAATGCCTTGTTTTAATTTTATTGGCGCAACGAGCAATTAAAACGCGGCAATTATGCTATTAATAAACGAGGGAAGTTAATGTGAACTTGTGAAGCGAGATGCCGCCGCCTGCTGTGAAGATAAATGTTTCGTAAGGAAAAACTTAATTTACTGCTGCGCCATCTTAATGCGCGTATATTATTACATCTTATAAAACAGATAATTCCAGATTTAATTAGAAGATAATTTCATTGGTGTTTATATAGGTGGATATTATCAAGAAAAATCTAAAACTCCTTGTTGCAACAATTTTGTTCTGGTTTTAATACGTTACAACCCTAGTAACAACGAATGTTTCTGAAGCGTTTCAATGACGTCATTTACAATGTATATCACGTTATTGAAACGTTTCAGAAACATTCGTTGTTACCTGGGAAATACGGTGGACAATATAACAGCTGACGTCATCAGAACACTCGCCTGTGTGTTGGTATGTGCTGCAAAGCATAAGATCAATGAGCGAGAACGATAGCTGAATGCATGGAAGCAAAACATCAAAGAGTGAGAGAGAACGGTGTTTAAACCTTCAGCATGCGATAACATCTACCGCACATTAAAGTATCAGGCTCCGTTTGATTACCTGTTAATTACTGATTATATTAATTTAACTTCAGTGAACTTTCTAACTTTTATGGTCAGTTAAATATCTGAGACCTTAAAAGTTTAATGCAGTCAACATGAAATGTCCCATGAATCACACCAATTAAACAAAAATAAAATTTGGCATTCGCACTCTTGAATACGATTAAAATAACAACTCGCTTCCCTGAAGTGCAACTTAACCATCAAATTTAGGAATGTCCGACAACATATTTTATAGTTAACTAAAATGAGTTTCGCACTTGAGAGTCGAGAAAAGATGTTGATAAAAATATGTGATTTGGAAAATTGCGTCATTTCTTCAAGATGCATTTTAGGTTTGTCAAATCATAAGAAATAATTGAAAATTAATCTCCGCCCGCAATAATTTTATATCCGTAGATATGTATTTCGGCAGCTAAGCTGCCATCCTCAGTACGCTACCAACTTAATAGCACTTACAAAGATCTAAAAACTCATAAAGACATGGAAAGCTCAGCGATGGTCATCAGACTTTATGATTCCTCTTCCTTTAAAGTGAACTTTTTTTAAGCAACATTTGATATATCTTATGAATGGCGAGCTAATTCAATTGTGCATTTCACAGGTGTGGTTATCGACACGGATCTAGCATGAATGACCGACCGACGATGCCTGTTTACGTTGCAGATCAAAGTCTCTTTAGTCAAGGAACGTACGCAAATGGAACTTTTAGTAGAGGTTGTGTCTTGCAGTGCAGCACCAGCGGATCTTATTTCACTAAAAGCAATTAACGCGCTCGCTCTTTAATTGTATTTTCGCCGAGACGCTGACTATTTTAATATTCGACCTATAGACCCAAACTTTTAGAGAACGCACTTTGTGGCATCCGGCACGCATGGTATAAAAGGAGGACTTTGTATATTAATGGGAGCAGATAGTAATTCGTAATTGGATTCTTATTATCATAATTACTGTCAGGCAATAGTGACTTCTGAAACGATCCTAGGGGGCACTGTTTAGTCGAGTATGGTGCAAGGAGGCGAGCTTTTCGTTCGCCAATTTCCTGCCTTGCAAGCGAATGCTCCATACATGGAGGTTAAGTATTGGAGGAATAAATAGCGAGCAGAAAACGAGCCGAATTTCGGTCGCGCGCCCGTCTCTCTTGTATGGCAAAAATAGAGACCACCAGAGGACACAACATGTGTGTGACAAAGTGCGCGAAACTCCACACTCCGTTCGTTTTGCCATACAAAAGGCCCGCGGCCGGACCGGTTTCCAGTAATACACGTTATATGATATGGTGTCCTCCAGGGGTATAACTCGAGGGCTCCATATAACAACGGAAAACGTAAAGTAGTGGCGACCCCCTTATAACGTAACTACATTAACTATATTGACCTTACCCCGCAACATGCGCAACTTAAATGAGAACAATTTATTTCCTTTTGGAAACCAACGTTTTGCATAAAAATCTTATTACATCGGTGACATGGTGATAGATACCAACAGTTCTTCTTATATCGTAACATTTCTTCTGATATCGTGAGAATATGAGCTAAAATTTATGACAAATATGTCAGACGATTAGGTAGGGAAAATTATTCACGTTAATTAAATTTTTCAACCAAAAATTGTCTTTTGGAAAGTGAGAAATAGGTGTTGTAGAAAAGAAGAGATTATTTTCTTTTTCACTATTCAACAACGAACATGTTTTTTTTTTTGAAGTACTACAGTAAGGAATTTGCAAGTTAGTTGAATTGGAGGCTCTTGTAACATAATTATCATACTCTAAGAAAGGAATTTTATTTTTGGTTAAATGAGTGTGTATAATTATAGATTTGTATCTAATTGTTTAATATTCAAAACATCCAACGTTGAAAAAAGAAGATTCGTCGGATATATTTTAGGTTTTCACAAACATATTTCTAAAATTAGTTTCAGGGTAATTTCAATGTTTCTTAATGCAGAAAAATTAGCAGATTTCCAGGGTGCAATTGCATAATATATTATGTTTTGTACTACCGCACAATAATAATAATGTTCTTCTCTCTTCTTGTCTTATTTGCAAAAAAAATATGTATGTAATGTTTTCCTAACTTCTTTTACCAAGTTTTGAACGTGAAAATGCCTATCTTAGATTGGAATCAATCATTAAACCTAAACATTTTGATATTTTCAGAATATTTTGAAACGTTATTGCAAAATCTAAAATTAGGGATATAATTAAAATGACAGTTTTGTCAATATTTAGACATAATATATTAAAATCTAACCATTTTTTTATTTTTTTTTTCATCCAGTACTGGCTAATTGCACAACTGATTCCCAAGAATCAGATGTAAAAATCATTGCAGTATCATCAGTAATTTCGCCTTGAATATCCAATGAAAACAAATCGTTAATGTATAATAAAAAGAGAATTGGCCCCAGCACAGTTTCCTGAGGTGCACCAGCTTTGATAATTTTTTCTGTACTAACTACTGACTCTATTCTTGTACACTGAGTTCTGTTTATTAGACAAGATTTTAATAATTCATATGATTTACCTCTGAAACCATAATATTGAAGTTTATTCAATAGAATCTCATGGGATACTGTGTCAAAGCCCTTCTTTAAATCTAAAAATGTCCCTAATACTTTTTTTTTCCTTGAATCTAAATTTGAATATATTTTTTTTGTGTTAAATGAATTACTGCAACATTAGTGCTCAAGTTCTGTCTAAATCCAAATTGTGAACTATTTAAAATGTTATTAATTTTAAGATATTCAAGAATCTCGTTTCTGAAAGACCAGCTGAAATTATTATGTACAGAGAGGTGAATAATAAATCTGAACAAATCAATGTAAGACGAGAAACAAACGTACATTTCAATTGCGTCTGACGTTTTCTAGATTTCTGATTTCAAAGAGCAGCTTCTTTCTGCCGAACGCAAACAAAGAAAGCAAGCCTTGGGGATTGCTTGCGAACACAGGCAGGAACATTAAAGGAAAATACCGGAATTTGAGATACAATATGGGAGTTACCGCTTTGTTTGGCGTTCTTTATATTGCCACAATCAATCAAATTGTTTTTCTTAAAAATACAGCTGCTGCTGTTTCTCTCACTCTCTCGCCCCTCAACGTGAACACGTGCTGACGTATACAAATTTCCAGCTGGAAATTAAGAAAAGCTCGCGTCCAAATTCGCCGACGCACAATAAAAGCTTCATAAATATGCGAGTTAAACCGCCATCAAATAATGGGTTCATCGTAAATGGCACACGTGCGTTTTAGCTCGATGTGTTGGCGGCGTCGGCGGCGGCGGTGGCGGCAACGGCAGTGGGGTGTTGGCAAAGGGTTGTGGTAGCTCGAAACCACGAACCGCGCGCTCAATGTTGCCCGCACGGACCACGGTCTCAACTTGTTCAACCTCGGACATAATCCGATGAGAACTGCCTTCATTTTATCATTAATGTTCCAGCGTTACACAACTTCTGATACTCTCAAATTTATCAAATCCAAACACTTTTCTTTGATTTATATAAGATTTGTAATTAATGAGAACGAGTACCACATGAAAAATTATAGTTTCTCTAAACAAGAGTAATAAGTTGAACATAATTGGAACATAATTTAATTTCTAGATTATTAGATAAATGTGTAGTCAGTCATATTATGAGCTAGTTCAGGGCGTGACTGTGACCTACTTTGTCAATAATAGTAAGAGATTTATAGCGATACTACACACATTTAATATCAACAGAAACAACGTTGATACTGATTCTAAAAATAAGCTGGTCCAGGAGCGTGATGGATGAAATAAGAAACACCATTCAAAACTTGACAGTAACATTGGACAATTGATGTAACTTTTGAAGATGACTGTTAATCAATCAATCCAGACAGAAGTATTTTAATAAATACGTTGAAAACAACAAGAAATTTAATGCTAGTTTCTGATTAAATTATTTCTGAGGAGTATAAATGATAAAAGTGGTCAAAAAGATCAATTTTAAATTTGATTCATAATCTATTGCAACAATAAACAGTGAACCGCTATTTTGTACTCGTCTTTACAGTACATGATCTTAAATCTTAATTGCTTGAACTTTTCAGACGATTCACTTGAATGCTGTGTTAAATTGACAACAGTTCTTTTCATATAAAACTGATAACTCGAAACTAGTGATTTGAAATGAGGAATCAAGATGATTGCAAATGTAGAAAAGCTTACGTAATAAAAGATGAATTACGCCTCTTCATTGCGGATAAAATGATACTGGGAGATTGTTATGAAATGACAGCAAATTATTTACGACACATGCAATTAGGATTACTACAGTGTATCAATTATTGCGTTTGCGGTTTCGCAAAGCACGCAGTTTAACTTAATCATCTAATAAAGCATTGGAAAGGACAAACTGAGGCTCATTCGTCTGTGCAGAAGGATACTGAGGTTGACCAAGCAAAGAATTTTCACTTCCTGTCATATTTATTTATCCTTGATTGCGGTTTTAAAATTCCAGTTAACCTGATACCCACCACTTTAAATAATTGTGGTCTGGAGCTTAATATGACGACGGGACAAAAAGCACGGCCGTTAATTGTCGATCTTTATTCGTGTGCACCGAAGAGTGTAACTTTCACTGTTTACAAAAATGCAGGAGTTGCATCACCACGAACGTCACGTTCAGTGATAGTGTGAAACGAGGTGTGTTTCCGCGCTCTACTAAGCCGTGACTAATTTGAAACTTATTTTTCCCTGCAATCGTATCGTTTACATGGTTTCTATGAGCGGAACGACGGTAGCTGATTGTTTGTACTCGCCGGGTAAACACGTAAAAACACGCACAAATAATCGCCATTGTTAGGAAACTTATTTACTGCATCTGATTACGTTGCCTTCGTCGTGCTTTCTTTACAGACCATGCCATTAGATTGCGTAATGGGATCCTTTTTGTGCAATCCGCTCATGAACTTCAACGGAATGGAAAACAACCGGAAAAGAGTATTAATATAAACTGTCGTTTCTTACGCGTACGACGTGGAATCTTTATAAACAAGTTATTACGACCAAACCGGATGCATAAAAAGGTGTTATTTCGTCCATAATTTATTGAGTTATTTATATTCAATGTATAATTTATTGTAATTTAGTCTTCAGCTCAACTCTAATTTGTGAAATAAGTTATTAAACTAAAAGCTCAATGAACTTAAAATAGCTCAATCGGTAAGTAATATCATATCAATCGGTAAGTAGTATCATATTCAACAAAATTAAATCTCTCTATGTCAAAATTAGTTCTTGATTATACACACTATTTCAGTCATAATTCCAAGTGCTTATTTCTGCAGCTTGAATTTTGAATTTGTTGTTCACAATATTAAACCTTAGGCTGCCCCCACATTAACGAAGCGAAAATGTTCTCAAATAGAAAAGAGAAGTCTGCAACTGTCTTAGGGTATGTATACCGAAGATGATACATCGCTGTTCACTTCGATACTTAGGTAGCGTTTAAAGCTGTACGTTTGTTTCACATCAAGGTGATATCATGGTATTATTCACAACCTAAACTTCTAGAGTGAACAGCGAGACATCTTCGGCATATTCGTACGCATAGGCTGTGTTCACACGACGCCGACGCTATAGCGATGCCATACATCGCAGAAAATAGGTATGTTGTCGCCATATCGCACATCTGCTTGTATATTTTCACATGTATGTGATGATTCTAATATACAGCATGTCCACGGATCGACTTGACAAGAGGAAAAACTTCTTTCAAATCAACTTTACGCAAGAAACTTATTCTTTACAAAAGTTCCCGAAATAATACTTAAATTTAAATTTTAATTACAGTCTGTCCAAAAAAATGCAAATTTCTAAATTTTATGTTACAGAAATCAAACGTATTCATTAAATTTTATAGCAAATCTGGCGTTTTTAAAGAACAAACATCCGACACTTTTATTAGATAAGTTTTAACATTTAGCACGATTGGCAGCAAAGATGTTGACCCAGGAAGAACGCGTTTATTTGATAAAATGTTATGGAATTATTAGCAGTGAATTGGATAACAGGAAATAACGTTTTTCCTCTTGTCAAGTCGATCCGTGGACACACTGTATGGCATGTCCACGCAATATGTTCCACTAAGACAGCGCCATGTTTCATTCAAGCAACCTAGCTGTCATCACTGCAAATTTACGGTTGATTTTGCACGTTTAGACAATATTGCAACATTTTATTTAGTCTTACTTCAAGCGACGTAGCTAAGTGGCTAAAGAATGACAAAGAAAGTGACATACATCCTCGAACAAACAGGGTGATCGGTGCAAACAGTCATCTTGAATTTGCAGAACGAGAACTGTTGCCTCACTTCGCTTTTTCGATTTAAAAATAGTAAATTAAGGTGGGTTTTTAATCTTCAGTTTATTTCCACATGCACTTGTGGGAGGAATTAACTCAAAACTAAAATCAAACTGTGATTGGAAAATCGGGTCCAAGAGACCTCGACGTACACGCTCCATGGTAATACAAAATATACCGTGGGGAACACCGGCGAATATTTGTTTTCATTTGAATCGCTAAACTTCAGGAAAGGTATCACCGCGGTGTGTGCAAAATCGTTTACCAACTATTGTCCACGATATAATATGAGACAAGGTTGGTAGAGCTGGATTGTGTATTAGAAGGTTACCTTGATCCAAAAGAAGCTTCAATATGAACAGACCAATTTGGAGGATATTGAATATGAAACCAAGGAGTTTACGATACATGCCTGTGCTGTATATTTTATCACAATAAATAAAAAAGATTATGATTTTCAGAATGTAGTTTAAGGAAAGTTTATTGGCCGTGGACCAAATTCGAAAATCCAACTGAACGATGTTTATTTATTTACTCTCTTTATAACGCTCTAAATTTATTTAAACCAGACTGTGTTACAACGGCGAAACCAAGATACATGGATTAATGCAGAGTTGAGAGCATTTGACGTTCGAAGTCAATGATCTGGTTGTATAGGCAACACATCAAACAAATCTAACAAGGAACAACTAAAAATAAAAAGCACCTTTGCAGAATACCTACATTCACTACTTCAAAAGTAATACTTAAGAAATTTTCACTAGAAATTATTTATGCCCTTTCGTGACTATATCTGGTTCTACATAAGGAACTTACTGAATAATATTATTTGAAACTGTCTAAGTCTAGTCAACCAGAATTCTGAAAATCACATGGCATCCAACTGTTAAAAAGTATGTTTAAGCTATTCGTCTCTGTATCGTTTGCGTGGCACTGCAATTATTAAATGATTTAAAGTCATCCTCAGCAAAACATATAATATGTATAACTTAGCTAGATTTCACGATATTTTTCGTAAAATTTACTTACATTTATTGACACGAACGTACAAACCATATACTTTGACATTGTAAATGATGTTTTTCATTTGCAAACAAGCTGTGCTTTTGAAAGCAATGAAAATGCTCAACAGTTCTTCTCCGTGTGCTTATTTCAATCCTCTTTGTATTGAGGCAAATGTTAAGACCATCTAGAACAGTAGTAGTCAACCAGAGAGCAGGTTGACTACCGCTCACTAGTGGGCGCTCCAGCTTTCATGGTGGGCGGGAGCGATGCAACCAAATGGCGCTGCGATTTCATACTAATCGACTGACTGTACAGTAAAATAGCTTCCCTACTTTACAAACCACCATTACTGTAGAAAATTTTACTACTAACAAAGATACCAAAGTGGGAGGAGTGGTATAAAAAGGTTGATTACCCCTGGTCTAGAAAAGTATCCGGAATTTTGAAATTTTTAGGAATTTCTTGCCAATATATTTCTATTAAATAAAAAATCGAGGAAAGAAAGTAACAACAGACATTGAATTTTAATAATTTTAAACATACAAGAAGATTTGAGTCAAATTTAAGAAAGAAAATATGGAATGTTTCTTCAACATAGAGGTTCATAATTAAAGAAGTGTTAATAAAAATGTTTCCAGCAAAAAAAATGGAAGGAAAAAATAAAATAATCACAACAGCACAGATGAAGTACCAGCTGCAGTGATTTGATTTCAAGTTTCCCGAACATACTGTATAATTTGTAGCATTAAGCAGAAGTTACATAAACAACTAACTCAAACTGTTTTCTTTCCCTACATGAATTGTTTCACTTATAAATTCAAAGAAATTCCTGAGTTTTATCGTTGTAAGTTACTCATGAATGTATTTTTTTAATAACTTAAGAACAAGTTTTTTTTTAAATAACAATTAATTGCATGTACAAATCCACTTTAAACATTAAAAGAATTTCCAAAACTCAAGTCAAATAAATAAATACAAATATTTCTACATGTATATTAAGTAAAATATACTAAGAATTTTAATGTTGACCAATCACTTAATTATTACCAAATTGTTAAAAAACCAGGGACTTTCGTTTGCATCGGTTGTTAACATGAGAGTGTCTACTCTTTTTTCTTTAAGGTGAAAATTCCTCGGCTTTACATCCAATTCTCTGTCGGTCACCTGCTCAAATCCAGGTCGCGTGTAAACGAGCACTTCCTTTACACGTCGAGAGTTGTACACTTAAGGGCGGAAGTTTGACCTACACGTCAGTCTGTACCGACGGACGTCATTAGTCCCTGCAAATTTATACACTGCGTTTAAGTGCTCTCCAAAGTACTTATTAACATCAGGCGACTTTATAATTTATTCGAGTTCACGGGGAAATACTGGAAATGAAGGCAGTACATCAAAACACACAATGTAATAAAAAATGCAGTTACAATCAATTACAAGTTGTTAAGGGTGAATCAATCAGGTCAAGGGATATGTATAATCATGAGCAGTTAAAAGAGAACGAATAGCAATTGTATTTTAGTGTTTTAGGCAATTTTCATGTGTTCTCTGTTAATAACTGTCCACGTATAAAATTTAAGATACAATGGATTTCAATGATGGATGCAATCTTAAGAAAGCAAACACTTGATGCAATCGAAGGAAAGCAAACACTTGATGCAATTAAAGTGAATCCTCTGTAAATCACAAAGGACGAATCAAAAAAACGTGTGTAAGAAAGGAATTGATCGGAACAATTTTAGTGGCATCAAAGAAACAGATCGCGGAGATCATTTTCAATTCCGAGAGGAACACACAATTTATTAGATCCGTACGTCAGATAATCGATAAGGTCGTAATAGAAACACGGAATCATCTGATAACGATAATACAACCTCGGCCATTCTTCACAGAGCATTCCGGACTTTATCGGCCAATTAAATCAAATCGAAGCACTTCAGCAGCAAGCATAGCATTCATACATCAAAGATCGGAGATACGGGATATTCTAAAGAATACAATGGGATCGCTCCGAGCTCTAACCGCAAATCCGGTAAACATTGGAATTTATCTGATTGTATCCACACGAACGGCAATGGCGAACCCCCATAATAAACTATATGCATTAGGGCCCCCGTCTCTGAGCGCAAATAAAGCGGATGTAAATGCGTTTCAAATTAAAAGAAGGAAGAAAAAAATGCGCAAGTATCCAGAGATACTTTTACTAATACCAATTACTCCTCTGTATAATTTACTGGAATAAAAGAAGTCCGATTTCCTTTTTCCTTTTTTGACGGCACTTAAAAAAAAAAAAGTTTGCGCAATCTTCGCGGTATCCTTTGTGGAATAATTGTGTAGCCGTATTGTGGTTAGGCTTGCGGTTGTGGAGATAAGACGGTTATTCACATTTCACATGAAATCGTCTCTGACGAACGTGCAGTTATATCAAAAACCTCAATCGTCATGGAGTTCGCCATTTCATACGTCAACTGTTATTGGTAATACTGACACTTACAGAACTTTACGATTTAATTAATTGCTGCCGGCTGTGATAATTCGAAATTACAAGCGCCATCCATGGTGATTTTTATTTAAAAAAACGCGATAATTATTAGAACTTTAACCTATTCTTTTTCTTGACTTTATATGACCCTTATGTCAAATAAATGTTATTAGAAACAGATAGTTTACGAAATACACAAACATTTCCTGTATAAAAAAAAGATCTTTAAATGTATACATTTTACTTTGTTCGTATTATACATATTA
Organism: Prosopocoilus inquinatus; assembly: GCA_036172665.1. Classification (NCBI taxonomy): domain Eukaryota; kingdom Metazoa; phylum Arthropoda; class Insecta; order Coleoptera; family Lucanidae; genus Prosopocoilus; species Prosopocoilus inquinatus. Next base: position 47,016,637 of record CM069872.1, read on the forward strand.
AAATGACTGAAGTTTATTTTTTTAACCGTTTAAGATACTATATCATACAAATAAATAAAATTTGAACCCTACTGTCGACGCTACTGGATTCTCTTTGTCTGGCAAATTCATATATATTTTCCTTTTTCTCGATCTCAGTTGGTTTCATTAAATAACATTTATACAGTGCAATATGTGACTCTAGACATTCGGAAGCTCAAATTGTTCATTATAAAAGCATAAGTTGTTAAACATTAATTTAAGGACCTAAGCTACTGTCCAGAAATGTGATCACACTGATCACAAATATAACCTTTCGCTAGAATTAGATATAATGAAAAAATATCATGTGCAATTAATTAGGAAAGGAGGAGATTAATTGAATTAATATGGAAACATTTAGACTGTGAGTTTCGAAGTATGTCATCAACCAGTAAAGAAACTATTTGGATTGCTCTCTCCGAAACGTATGGAATTCGAGAGATTGGTCGCACTTGAATGAATCATTATATATCCATTCGTTCAACAAATGCCAAGCATTTCACAAGCAATTATAAAGGTAAGATGTAGATATTTCGGTAGGCAGAGAGTACAGTTAAATAAATAAAATTGGAAAAAGTACTAAAAGAATTAATGAGAATATTAAAATTGGAAAGAGAAGCAGCAACTATAAAATGACTGGTTTCGAACAGAAACGAAACAAAACACATACAGTTAGTTGCACTGCAGAATAATCCATTACTCCGAAAAAATCAAGACTGCAAAATCTCTTCCATATTCTAAAGTATTATTTTGCAAACCCTGTTATACCTGACCATAAAACCCTTTGTTACATACACTGACACGAAAGAATTAAATCAGGGACAGTTAATAGTACTCGATTTATTTGAAATTAACTGTATATGACGAGATGGGGACGCAACAAAAATTAGATGTGGACTTCAAACAAGAAAAGACTGGCAAAGTATCAATTTGAGGAAGTGGAACATTTTACAAACGAGAAAGAATGAGGGTATTATTGACGAAAAAAAAACAACAGACGCGAAAGAGACAAAGAATCGAAATTAAACAAAAGCTAAGGAATCAAAAGCGTAACCCGGGAAATGTGAAACTGATAGAGCTTTCGATTGGGGTACACTATGTGCATTCTGTGTATCTTTACCTCGGTTTATTCCACGAGGTTGAAACGAGATAAAGATGCACTCAGTACACATAGTGCACCCCAATCGAAAGTGCTATGAGAATACAAAAGCTCTAAGGAAACAAACAGTAGGACACGCTTACGAAACGACGAAAATGAAGAACGAAAATATTATTATCATAGTCTCTCAAACTTAATTCAGTTTCCATTGGCATGACATGTGTAGAAGGGCATCGCGATCAACGATTGCTACAAATCCCCTCAGAGTCTAAGTGCATGGCGCTGGATCGCGTTGAGTGGGAGACAGTAACTCGCTCTTGAATTATTTGTGAGAGACTGTGATTATTACACAGAAGTAATTGGTATCATCATTAAAAACCTTATCGTAGCTGCTAACTGCCTTTAAAACAAATCTGAAACTCATATTATGACTTTTATCTTGTCTTAATGTGCAGTGTTTCAGTCGGTTCAAGGAAGTTATGGACGATTTCAAGAAATTGAACATCAAGAACTGCAAAAAGAAAGCAAGAATCAAGTTGTAAAAGGAGATTGAGTGCATGTAGGCCTATGGGTTCAAAACCCGTAGAAAATTTATGATGTTATAAGAAAATACTTTAACACGAATGCACAACAGACGATTGAGCAGGTATTTCGACGCGCCGAGATGGGTAGCATTCGAGTATAAGAGACATATAACACGATGTTATTTTAGTATAAAATATATAAAAAAAATATTGTAAATTGATAGAGTCAAAGTATCACAGAGAATTGGTTAATTCACTTCCGTGTCAGCTTTCACAAATTTTATTATACTCCTACAATATCATCGTGTCATATGGACCGAAGACAACACGACAAAGACAATCGAATTTAAATGTTTGTATTTATTTTTTAACATTGAAATGAATGAGGCTTAAACGTAAGATGCAAGAATTAAAGCAAATATTTTAAAATTTTGCGATTTCTTCTCTTCAAATATTTTAATTTAAATTGCTTTGTCGTACATTGGGTTTAGTAACGTATGCACCTCTGTTATATTTACCGCCAAATTTATCCAGAAATCTCTCAACTAATTAAACACCACATTGACACACACTAGTACGTACAGTATTCAGAGCGTGTCTGAATTTATGATAAAATGTCAATATTCCTTTAGGAAACTAACTAAACACAAGGGGATGTTCTCGACTTCAGAAATGTTCTAGCTTGTGAGAGAAAATGATCAATACACTACTGAGTAGGAGTATTACAAAATGCACGTGCAACGAAGGATAACCACAGACAAAGAAAAAACAATCCACTTCGCCCTATGTACTTGAGGTTTTCCACGAACATTTGACTTCTTTCTTACACCATTTTCCAACATTCCCTATTCCCTCCTATTTTGCAAAATATAAATTCGGTTACATTTTTCATCAAAGAAGACAATCTCTTTTGCCTTTGCAATCTCAGCAGATTCGATTTGCACGAAATTGACAACAATATTTATATTTATAGATTATAACATCCCTCTAACAGTAAAAGATAAAAAAAAGGAAAAATAACATAGCAAGAAACATTTTCATCTCCATCTCATTCTTTTCTTATTTAGAAATTAACCCGTACCACTGATGTGCCCAATTTGTAATTATCTGAGACCGGCACAAAAATATCACGACTGTGTAATAGTCTTTGCAATCAGGTGATCAGGGCTTGCCAACGGCGTTGTTGAAACAGCGTTTATCAAATTGTTTTCGTCGTGGGGCGTCTTGGTTTTTGCTGCGTATAAAATCGAATAACCAACATGGTTAGTACATTGTGACGGAGTGGTTAAGACTCACTTGAATAACTTTTTTTATGACCGACATTTAAATATTATTATTTACGTTTCTGCTCCTGACACCGGAAGTGACGACTGTGGTTACAGCGGAGTGATAACGCGCTCTACACTTGCCTTACGTTGACCTTGACATTTCCATGCATCTCTATGGTAACTATTTATCATTTCGTTATATTTTTTGCCATATTTTCTTCTTGTGTTTACGTAGTTTATTTGCATTCTACTTCATTTTGTTCGTCAACATACTTTATAGATCTCTGATAAAAGTTCGCCTCTGTGGCACTTTATTGTTTTCAATATCTTCAGCCCTTTGTGTACTCTCGAACACTCAAGTGACAGGTTCAATATAATTTAGGAAAAATATTATAGAGGAATAAAATTGTAGGGTGAAAAGCACAGAAGTTAAATAAACCATGGACCGCCCTCATCAAGTATAGTAACATGTAGTTCACCTGTTCCTCGATTGAACTGCAATATAAGAAAGTACGACTCCTTTCAATTCTTTTTGGAAATCTCGAGTCCACTTGATTAATTGATACTCCCTCGGATGTAATAGAAAAAGAGATTGAAACATTGTTTAATATTATTAGTCAATCATGTAACAAACAATTATAAGTAATAGTAATCATCATTGAACTATCTTTTTCTTCTTGTGTAGTAGCATAATTAACTTATTTTTTTTAACTTTTTGATTGGCTTCTGGTTTGCTTTGGGAAGTGCGAAATTGTTAAACTGAGCTCTGGTAAACTGCAGGGCACTTACTTATAAATGATGTCGGTATTATCAAAATCGCTCGAGCGTTAAGGGGCCCACACACTTAGTTCAAATGACACGAATTGCGCGAATCAAGATTGCACGGTTCTTTTTTTGCTCACGGGCTGCGAACTTTTAGCGCAGTATCTTCAGATCGATTTAATGCGCAAACAATGGTATCTTGAAGTTGTCTCCTAGCCGTGGCGGCGACAATAGCAAGGAAAAAAAAGGAAGAAAAATTATACAAAATGGTGCAAAAATTGACTTTTGAGAAAAAAGATTCTATTTCTATTCATATTAATCTATCGAGTAAATTTAAATTAGAACCAAGAGATCGATGTTTAGAATTGTTGCAACTTGTAACCAACCTTTCTCTACAAAAATTTCCCTCGTAGAGAACGTACTTTTTATAACCGCTACTCTTGATACATTTTCGTCCACTTCCTTCAGTTGATTTTCTAATTCTTCATAAGCCTTACTTTTCATAAGCCGGTCGGTTTGATTAAATTTTCCGCAGACATAGAAAATTTTTGTACAATTAATAAAATCGTATAAAGGGGCCCGCACACTTCGTTCAAGTCGCGCGAATTAGTCTGCACTTACCTGTCCCAACGTACCAGAAATCCAGTGTGTGGAGAAGAAAACGTTACGGTGCAAAATCTGTTTGATACAATTTTGGTTCGTGCGGTTTGGTTTGTGCGATCCAATTGTCCAAGTGTGTGGCCCACTTAAGAATTCTTTAGAAATCATCGCTGTGAACAGTGCGCCTATGCGGTACGTACTACTGAGTGGAAGGAACAGCACACAAACTGCAATTGAGGAATATACACACCTGAGCGTACATTCAGAAAATCTAACTGAAACAGATTTTGCACAACGATTAGAAACGTACCGTTTTTTTCTCCGCACACTGGGTTTCTAGCACGTTCGAACACCTCCATGCGAACCAATTGAATTGAACGAAATCTGTGGCCCCCTTTAAAAGTGGTGTGCTTGTTTTGACCCTTAAGCAGGCCACTCACTGGGCAACATGTTGAACAACATGTTGGGCAAAATGCTGAACAACATGCTCGCATCAATAAGTTGTTTGTAGACGGGATGGTCAATATGTTGTAAGTTGTGGCCTGCTGAAGATATGTTGACGAACATGTTGCCTAGCAAGCTGCCAAATATGTTACCTAATGTGAGGCTTGTTGAAAATATGTTGACGAAAATGTTGTATTGTTATTATTATGTTATCCAAAATGTTTCCCAACATGTTACCTACACGATGCCTAATGAGTGGCCTATTTTAGGGCAATCTTACACACACCGGCGTAAGATGCCGGTACTCAAATTACCGTTTTCATACTCACTGGGCAACATGTTGAACAACATGTTGGGCAACATACTGAGCAACATGCTGGCAGCAATAAGTTCGCTTGTTTGTAAACAGGATGGTCAACATGTTGTAAGTTGTGGCCTGCTGAAGATATGTTGACGAACATGTTGCCTAGCAAGCTGTCAAATATGTTACCTAGTGTGTGGCCTGTTGAAAATATGTTGACGAACCTGTTGCCCAACGTGTTGTATTATTATTAGTAACCCAAAATGTTGCCCAACATGTTACCTACACGTTGCCTAATGAGTGGCCTACTTTAGGGCAATCTTACACACACTGGCGTAGGTGGCCGGTACTCAAATTACCGTTTTCATACTCACTGGGCAACATGTTGAACAACATGTTGGGCAACATACTGAGCAACATGCTCACAGCAATAAGTTCGCTTGTTTGTAGACAGGATGGTCAACATGTTGTAAGTTGTGGTCTACTGAAGATATGTTGACGAACATGTTGTCTAGCAAGCTGCCAAATACCTATGTTACCTAGTGTGTGTCCTGTTGAACATATGTGGACGAACATGTTGCCCAACATGTTGTATTATTATTATTATGTTACCCAACATGTTACCTACATGTTGCCTAATGAGTGGTACACTTTAGAGCAATCTTACACACACCGGCGTAGGTTGCCGGTACTCAAATTACCGTTTTCATACATAGCCTGATACGGTAGATAATTTGATTACATTGTATTCGGTGCCGGCGTCGTCGTTAGCTCCAATTTTGCCAAAATTTGTGAAAATGTTTACCCGTAAGGGTGTATTCACAAACATCGGTAAAACCGGCGCCGGCAACGCACCGGCACAGAATGCAATATATTAAATAATAATGCATTTCAATTGAACTAAGCGCTAGTAAAGTATATTTTAAATAACTTATTCTAATAATATAGTATTCGATAAGAGTTATTACCTCAAGCAGGCTGTAAGTTATGCTGTTCAAGAGCTCGGTAAATTTACTATCTACTTGTGCAATAACTTTACATATTCACATTAATAGTTCAAGCTGCTTATCTGAATTTACGACGAGGAGCCATTTTTATTGATCCGCCAAAAGGAAAAACAAAATTGAATAGGCAATTTATTTGTGTGTGGATCGCTGGCAGCATAATTAAAAATTCCGTATGATGTGCTTATTAACAATTCGAAAACATAAAGCAAGTACACGATAATAAACCGAAGATAAGATATTGTATACCCACGCAGCGTGGCCGACAATCTTAAAATTCGATTAGGTATTCATATTATGGGTGTTGGTTTGAATATAAACACGCACTAAATAATCTCCTCGGCAGCGAGCACGCATCGAAGAGAGGTGAGTCATTACTCGTTACGTTGAAGATGGAATCCGGCTGATACTCGTAATCCGGTAGCTAAGTAGATTACGGTGTTCTCCGTGTTCCCACGATTAGTGGGCTGTGGAACAGTTAATCATACAGGACGCTGCTGCTCAAACTCTCTAACAACTGCTGCAGTCTACAATCTCACAAATACGGACATTCCCGCTGCCATTATATCCTGCCTCGGTTGTGTATTCTATTTCAGCGTCATTGTTTTGGTTTGTTTTCATAAATGTTTCTTCCATCAGGAACAGCGTTATCTGGCCTTTCAATTTACCGCAGCCGACTGAGTGTAAATGCTACTTCTCATTATCTAATTCTCAGTCTTTTGCCCACAACTTCTACACACAAAGAACATCTCCGAGAAATATTTCTTGCTTCGCCTTCACAGTCTTGTCTACATTCATCCTTAAGCAATTTGTTTTACAGACTTTCTTACCTTGTCGTCCTTAGGCGTCTTTACTTTCAACGCTACCTTCTATACAACAACTATGTCTCCTCTATTCCAAAATATGTTTCCTTGTTTCTTCTCGAAGATTTACAAAGCGACTTGTTTGATATATTGTTTCAGATGATACTCATTTGAAAGTAGTTATAAATACACCCAGTGATCTTTTAAAAAATCAGAAGATCCAAACGGTAAGAACAGTTTGGAATTTTCGAAACGTAAATCTTTTTGAAACCAGTGAAACGATTTGAAGATCAAAATTGTTCGCTACAGTTCTGTTTTGCAACTCTAACCAAACTCGCTTGTAATTTAAACTCAAGTAATTATCCGCAACAATTCAGTTTGTAACTTAATTAACTGGGAACTCTGCTTAATATTTACGATCACCTGCAACAAGAGCTAATTATGAAGCACGAAATAAACGAAATTAAAACAAAAGGTTTAAATAAACGAAGAAAAGTTTTAATTTTTTTTTTCCACATGTAAGAAATAAACTTGCTGCGTTTTATCTGAATGTTGTCATGTTTTGCTTTTTATTATGATGATAGAGGCTCAACAATCAGGAATTCTTTAATACTGTTCGGAAATATACTGCGCAATTATTTTAAAATCTCACAAATCCATAACGTTGTTGAGTAACCAATCATGCACAGAACACATATGGTACATGAAGATAAATGAACAAATAAAAACAAAGTATCTATGACTTTATTATTTCAGAATGCGACATAGGGCATATTGCACTGTAAAAGATGGCATGGTGTATTAAGTTCTGTATAGTGTTTGTAAAACCGGCTTCACACATTCGTGTACGCACATGAATGTTGGATGTTCTTACACTAACAGCGTATATGTACATAGTTTTTATTCGTGAGTGAACTTTTAGTATAGTTTACTCAAATGTTCGACCTAGCAATACGTGCGCAGACAGAAAGTATTAGCAAACATTCGTGCGCGAACATTCGCCCCCAAATATTCACCGAACGCACAAACATTCGTCCACGCATGTCTGGAGCCGGTTTAAGTATTATAAAATCTGTCAGTTTTTCGTAAATTTTAAATATTTATATATTTTATATATTATATAACACGGTGATACGGTCCTAAAGAGTTGTTTTAATTACGGCCAGCTGAAATATATGTTGGGCGATCAGTTCCAGAAATTGCGTGCGTATCATTTGTGATGAAAACAGTTCTTATCTCAGATTTGGTAACATTTGTCGTCTTTCTTTTGTAATACATGGTCACAAATTTCTACAATCACAAGTCTTATAACTTGTAAGTCTTTTTATATATGAGATATCGTGTGGAACAGCCTTAAATTGAGGTGAATTTCATTTACATTTAGTTTCTACTCGCACTCTAATTAAGGTGACCAGACATTCCGATATTAGCGGAACAGTCCAGATTGTTAACGGTGTGTCCCGCGTCCCGCAGAGTTATTAAAAACCCCGCTTTTTGGAAATAACATATCTTTTGTAGATTAGACTTTGTCGAATAAATTATAAACCAATTATGAAACTAGGAGTCTTTTGAGTCGACTGTGAGTCTATTAAATAAGATCTATTTTATATCATTCTATTTAATTTTGTATATGTATTATAGTGGGACAATGCCCTCTTTGAAAACTTTTTTATTTCCATATAAAATAGCGACATCTTACTATCGCTTTTTGACCTAACATTGCAGTAGGATAGACAAATTGAAGCGGGATTTGCTCCTAATGAGTCCCCCATGCAAGGCGGCCATGCTTGCTGTCAAAGCATAATGAAAGATTTTAGAAAAATTTTGTGCAAATCGTTTTTGATTGCAGTGAGAACCTCGAGCAGCCTCTGGACAGCTGTTTCAGCCCTGCTTGGGGCTTCTTCAGCAGAAACGTAGCTCGACATTCCCACTGCAGACCAAAAACGACTTGCCCAATTTATTCGCAAATGCGATGTAAGAATGATGAACATATAAAATAGCGACATCTTACTATCGCTTTTTGACCTAACATTGCAGTAGGATAGACAAATTGAAGCGGGATTTGCTCCTAATGAGTCCCCCATGCAAGGCGGCCATGCTTGCTGTCAAAGCAGTGGGAATGTCGAGCTACGTTTCTGCTGAAGAAGCCCCAAGCAGGGCTGAAACAGCTGTCCAGAGGCTGCTCGAGGTTCTCACTGCAATCAAAAACGATTTGCACAAAAAAAAAAAATTTTTCTAAAAAATTTTTTATTTCCGTTCAAAATAATTGGTTGTTAAAAAATACTACATTTTTTCATAACACAAAGCTATAGATGAGTACGTAGGAATGAAATATTATTTGAATAAAACAGTTTTTCTCTTCTCGCCAAGAGATGGCGCCCCGAATGATTTCTGTCTTTCTGTTACGTTTTGGATTCTGTTTTCAATATAATTTAAAAAAAAAGTTTTACTGAGAGTATCAAGATAAAATCGCGTTTTGGAAGTTCGGTTAGGGCACCTATTCATTTTAAAAAAATGAAAATAACTGAACAAAGAGAAGGCGTTCTAAATAAATCACTATGACGTATTTAGTTTTATGTTTAGATTACCCGAAAGTACTGCAAAGTCAGAACCAGAAGTTATTACTGAGAGTGTCCAACATTAACAAGGCGATAACCTACCATTTGAAACTACAAAAAAAACTAGCTTTCATTTCTGATCAAGAGACGACGCTCCGAATCATCCCTTCATGATTCTATTTTAGATTTTCAATTTAGTTTTCAAATTAAATTCGTTGCGAGGTTAAAAAATAAATATTGTTACAGGAAATTTGGATAAAGTTTTGGTCGAGAGATGGCGGTTTCGATCATTCCTGTCATGCCTTGATATTTATTTTGAAGCAGAATTCTAAACATTTCAAAGTTAGACGGCAGTGATCTTGCGGAGGACATTGACGTGAAGATGGAATGCATTTATAGGAAAGTTGGAATGACTCTTACACTTACTGTGCGCATAGATTTCACATATTTTTGATGTAATAAAAGAAATTTTAAACATGAAACCTTTGTCTTTTGATATTCGATTAAATTAGTTTTCACTTTGGGATAATAAATGGCGCTTCAAATTCTATTCAATACGAGGCGCTTCAATATGAGAAGCCAATACTTTAACTAACCTAGACTAAAGAATAAAATTTATTAAAAGTACATAGAATATTGATTTCTTTTTTTATTATGTAATTAATTTTAGTTTTTATTCCGAGTAATAATTAAGTTTAAAATAAGGGAGTTAGGGTGGTCGATAGAAACTTTCTTTTCTCTTAAGGGATCGATTCTTAAAAAAGGTTGGGAATCCCTGATTTAAATGCAAAGTTATTTTGTTGGTTATGTTGGGTTGTCCCGTCTCACCCACCTTTGGTCACTTTAACTATAAAATTCATCCAGCTCGTTAAGAGCATATTTACTAAAGTCATACAAGTATAAAATTGCAATAAATACATTCATAGGCGTTTCAAAAGTCAACCTCCTTTAAGTCCAAAATGAAAATCTTACGTACCTATGCTATACATATACCGGGTGGAAAGTTTCAAACCCGAACATAGCAAAGTTCCAATGAGAACTACGTTTCTGTACATTACTGCTCGCCATTTAAAGGTACAAAAATGGTAATGGTATTAAATGAAAGATAAAATTAAGGCCAATGTTATCGTGTTAAAATTATTCCTATTGTGTTAATACTTTTGAAATAGATATTAAATTTTTAAATTTCAAATGAAAAATGTAGTCGCCTTAGTATGTCAGATTTGAAGTTTGCAGTTCAATAACCAGAATTTTGTACAATATACTTCTTATTCAAAATAAAATTCCATTCATCTGTGTAGCATACTAACGATGAAAAACTGTTAGGATTTATTTCTTTGCTCCTGCATTGCTTCACAAAATACTTTCCTACTATTCTTGTTAATTTCAATACAATGTTAATGCCAACTGGATTTGTGGAATTGATGTTGTTTTTTAATATTCTTTACAGTTGTGTGTAACTTATTCTTGAATAGTGTGAAATTTATTTAATTCTGAGTACAATTGAATTTAAAACTGATTTAGTATCGACATGTGTCGATACCCATGGCACCATTTCAAATTTATTGATAGTGTCAGAAAGAACAGTATTTTTGTATGCAATGACATGGAATACAATTATCATTCTAATAAAGAAAGAATTGTTGTAACTTAAACGACAAGAGTACCTACCTATTATTTGCTCTGTACAATAATTCATAATATTTTTTGACTGACGTATAACTTATTTGCTATTAATTGAAACAACTGAAAGTTTCAAACCTGACATTTTTCGTTTAAAATTTGAAAATTTTATTTATATTCCGAAAGTATTAATATTTAGGAGTAATTTTAACACCATAATATTGTCCATAATTTTCTCTTTTCTTTAATACCATTGCTATTTTTGTATCTTCAAATGTCCAGCAGCAATTCACAGAAACATAGTTGTCAATACAAGTTTGCTATGTTCGGGTTTGAAACTTTCCACCCGGTACGAGTACGACGTTCGAATGAATGAACTGCATGTTATACATTTTCAAGCCAAAAAACAAGAACGTTTTACGTTTCGGTCCAAGATACAACATAAACCTTCATGTTTCGTACTACTCTGCAATTCTACGAATGTTCATTGGTCCAATTCGAACCAATTCGAATATCTGAATCTTCAATATACATTTAATGTTAAAAACTATTAGACCCATTATGCATATAGACTTTTTGCTTTGTCTTTTCTTGTACTACCTGTGGTTAACGAGTGGAACATTTACTTTGAATCACCAAGTATATGTAATAACTTTACATGTCCTTGCTTCTTCACTGTGAGTTGAAATTACTATAAAGAATTGAAATCGTTTCGAAACTGATTAATCTCTTTAGAAAATACCATCAACAAAGTAGGTGGTATTTTACGAATAACTGTTTCATAAAAGCAATTTGTTTAATAGATATTTAAAAATGAATTAAACGAAATTGAAGAATTTTACCTGAAGCGTAATAATTTTCATGTCGTAGCTCGGTCATTATTTAATTTGACCATGATTGATAGTTATTGAGAACACGCTGTAGATTACATCTAAATAACGATATTAAAAACATCTTAACGCAGGTGACGGTAGGTAGGAAGGAGCGCGTAATTTAAAAACTACTTGGCGAAATAAAAAGAAAACTAATTTCAGGCTAAATGAAACGAGTGGCCGGCAGGTGTATGGACATAATCAATTTGACAATCACGCAAAGTGAAAAACGATCGAGCGTTAAAGAGGAATAAAAAACACCGGTAGCATACAAAGTGAAACTATTTGACTGGAATTTGTTACGACTTCCCAGAACCTTTTCGGTGAATGCACTTGATATAAACACGATCCCCTGCGGGTTGCAAAGCGACGCTGGGAACCACCTGGCCCCTCGATCCTAAATTACACGAGGAAATTGCTGTTCACGATCGGCCTCGCCTCTGGAGCAATTCCATTCGGACCGCCTCGTCGTTCTGCGGTGGCTTATTTACGGTCACATCTACCAAATGTCGTTCGATATTACCTGCCGCCGCCTGACTGCTTTGCTCTCTTTACCCCCTATACCTTTCCCAAAACTATTTCTGTGCCGGTTACTTTTCTCGGATCATATCTTCTGCAGGAATTTTATCGGTAAAGCAACTGTAAAATTACTTTGGCTTACGATCTTATGATCAAATTCCAACTTTCCCCAACGGTTTTAGTTCAGAATCTTTTAATTAATATCTGTACAGAGACTTTGCAATCAACAGAAGAAAAGCCAACTTCGAATTCAGTTCATAAACATCAGAAAAGTTCCATACTTCCAAATTCATTAAGGTAATCTAGAGTCCCTAGATTTGATTGACATTTAACCTGCCGAAGAGGGTTCTGAAACACAACGTCAAATCCGCCATTTTTCTAGCTCCCTCTCGTTTACGTAATAGCAATTGTTGGCTAGATTTTTTTTTTAAATATTACAGACAAACAATATTATCTGAGGACGGATTTACAATAAACATTCATTCACCATTGGTTAGGTCTCTCATTCCTAATGTTCTTTCTTTCTTTCTTTCTCGCTTCCCTGACCGCAACAGGCGCAGAAGGTAAACGTCTTAGCCTCCGGACACCGCATTCCAATTCGTTAAGGACCACGCAAATTATAAGTAACCCTTTACGAGTATCTATTCAGTAAAATGGAACATTCCACTTACCGGGGCCGTTTTCCCGGCCCCACCAGCTCCAGCGGCGAATCTAGAAACTGTAGCTCCCTCATGATGATAATTGGACACTGGGGAAGTCACTCTCGCACGCTGACTTCTTATCTTCGCATGAATTACCCCCCACATTCACCTGTGGATACAAAATCCACTCCTCCCGATGGATATTAGCATACCTTGCCTCCCCAGCGTACGTTCTCAGGATCAGTTAATGCACCGACTGCGTGAGTGTTAAGCACCACTCCGTACCAGTCCAATAACATCATCATGTCAGACCTTTCTCGATAGCTCAATGCCATCACCTGGTCAGGAATGTTATCAACCGAATTCCCACTCACAAAGAATGCAGAATACAGCTAAATGCTTGTACGCCGCGGCAAGGGCTTCGTTACCGTATGCTGGTGCACAGCATTCTCTGGCCAACACCTCAGATCGCGTCCCGGACAATATTCTGCTACCAGAATACCTCCGCATAACTCATGACCAGGGAAAGGAATTCAGGTCACTTACTGTTGGATGCTTTTTACGTCGAATGTACTTTGCGATGCCATCGTTCGCACGTTATGGGCGAGACTGATACAATCCTAGTACTAAATTTTTGTACCGTTCGAGGAACAAGTGGTCTGAATTCTTCTCCTTGCTCATGACCCTCAAACCGCATTGCCAATCGAGAGAATATACCACCCTAAAACTTCTGCCAGAACATACCATCTCAGGTCATATTCTGCAGACACCCTCTATCTCATGTCCGGCAACACACCGCGGCCACCACATAAATCAGCAGGCGCATCCGCGGCCCCATTTACCGACACGATTCGCCTTCCGCGCTATCCCACGGGAGACTGCCGTCTCTGTTGTTTTAAATTTTATTCTTTCTAATCCACGGAACAATCATATCAAGTTAGGTCAGTCAACTATAAAATCTGAAATTATTAACGAAAAGGACGTTCTGTTTCCGTACCCTCTCTGATATGTTAAACGTCGATCAAATCTAGTCACCCTAAGGTAATCGAATATGTAAAGGATGATCTAGTGACTAGACTATCGAACATTAATATCGCAAGACAAAAACGACAACTTTTGATTAATCGAACATAATCAACTTATGCTTTCATGATTGATTGTTGTAGTTTTCGTTACAATAAATCTCGATAATCAGTTGATACTGTGTATATCTTGCGATTTGAAAATCTGTTAATCAGTTCTGAATTAAGGTGAAAGATGACTATATAAAACAAGAAGCTCCTCGATTGACGTCATTTAGATCTGTTTAGAACAGCTGATTGACGACGTTGGTAACAAAGTTAACTACGGGCGTAAAATATTTACACGCAAGATAAAACCGGTATTACTAACGACACGTCTGTTGCTTCGCGGGTGTGGAATTCCTAAACCGGTTTTGTACACCAACGTTTGTTACACGAATTCTTACGCCGGTATTACCAATACCAGCCTTAAATGTTCGTGTAAACGCAGTCATTGGGCGCGTTCAGCGGATGCGTTGCTTACTCAGCAGTCGTTTGTGATTGGCTATTACCTTCATGTGAGCCAATCACAATCGATTGCTGTCTTGTGTCTTTGATTATAAAAGCGAACCATCTCGTAAAAATTGTTTTTACGAGAATAAGATCAAAATATACAGGGTGGTCCCTATATAACGTGCCAAACTCCGACTAGTAATTCACCTCGTCAAAACAAGTGAAAAAGTCTAGTATAACTTTTGGATCCAACCTAAGAAAAAACTATGTTTGAGAGCCGCTCAACGGTACAATAAGTACGTTTATAAAATCAATCAAATCTTGAATAAATTATTCACATTTATTATCAAATTTATTCTGCAATTTTAAATTGAATCATAAGCATCGTATGGTATTTACTACGTATATACATCCTGGATATTGAAATTATACATTACAAGCCTACATTACATTATTCGAATTTCGTATTTGATTTTTCTGTTCAATTTTATATTCACGTCTGTCTTCAATGAAACTCGTTTCTCGAATGGAAAATCGAATAGAGTAAAGGCAAAAATATCACGTTTGAGCGACCCGAAACTGAAAATCGAATTCAAAATCGGATAATGTAAACTAGCCCTCAGAATGAATAAAGTATAATTTACAAAGAGGAGCGAGTATTTATCGAAATAATTAATATTATTCTAATATTAGTAAATAATAATAAGCTATATTAAAATAATCAATTTATAATGCTCAATGTACCTTTCATGCATTTGAGTATTTCAAAATCCCTTCGATTAACCTTTGTACACATTTGACTATGCTCACAAGCCAAAATGTTGGTTACACTCAGAGTATTTGCATCTTGTTTTAACCTCATGTAACAACAAGGGATGGAGATACTCTGAGTGAAGCTAGTTCAAGCGAATCGAAAACGCCATTAGTTATTATGTTCCTGTTGTAGATGGAAACATTTACAAATGCAGTTATTCAAATTTTTTTAATAAAATTTGACGTTGTTGTGATCCTTGTATTGTGGCTCAGAAAGTATCTTAAAAATTTGCCATAACAGTATTCGTTTCTAGCTACTACGTCCTGACACTATTCAGTGATACCCGAACATTTTTTGCAATATGCCGTGCTTTTCTTTTAAACTAAATTACTAGAGATAGACATTCTCATTCCTTTAAGACAAGCCGAGTTACCGGTTTAATGCCCGGTTTCTGCAACGAAACATAACTTTATGTAGCGATAAACTCAATATAAACTCACCATAACTTCTAAAAACCGTTTCTCAAAATTTATCTGTAGATAAAGTGAAGACGTAGTAACATAAACAGTTTAAACTTTTCATAAAGTGATCTGTCTTAAAAAAATCATCTTTGCAAAAAGTTATTATCGTTTCACCGGGCATAAGATTGGCGCCTTATATCAGGACCACCCTGTATTTATATAAATTGCATTTTTTTGTCCGAAATAAACGAACGAATTAAAAGGAAAACAAGATTAATCAAAAATATTCTTGTTGTTTGCCACAATCATCCTTAGGGCCCATATTTCCACTTGCTAATTAGCGTTATTTGGCAAATAAGTTGAATTTCATGAATGGTTGCATGGTGATTCATCGAATATTCGTCAAACAAATTTATTAGGACGTTGGAAAGATCGGGTCTTAATCAAAAAAACTTCAGGAAAGTTTCCGTTTCTCTTTTATCAATTGTCTTGTGCTCACACGTTAGCAGTTTCCATCGTCGCAATAATTGTTTACAATTAATCGCTCCACAGCACAATATCTCCAATCCCTGTTATTGGTTAAAATACTCTAGCTAAGCTCGTTTATTCAACTCCATTCACTCTATTCAGTCACTCACACTTTTGGCTCACTTTTAGTACAAGCAAATGTGGGACAAAAGTACTAAAAGGGTAAATGGAGTGAACGGAGTTGAATAAACGAACGCGCAGCGTCTGAGAATGATCCAGAGCAGAAACTGAAAACGCTATGAAAATAAAAATTATATGGGAACAGCTACCTGTCAACTTCGTTTCCTAAAAATGGGTAATTACCAATAAATAAAATGACTAAGAATGCATTACCACTATTTTAAGAGTTCCCTTTTTCGAATGAATCACTTTTGAAGGTCTTATGGCTGTTTTAGTCCAGTCTATTTCATCATAGTTTACTTTAATATGTTTCTCTAAATTTTAAATTACGGCCTGATGCGTTCTGACCATTATAATGAATAGATAGAAAAGCATATCAGCAAGTAGGTAAACAAACACAAAACTAACACATGAAATCAATTCAACGCGTGTTTGTTTATCTGTTAGACAGCTACTTAAAGCTTTATTGGGGAGACATTACTTTTAAACAAGACTGTACGAGATTTGATATAATTTCTACAATAAGTATTGGAAGTTTTATTTTTTCAGAAAATTTTCGATTCAATTGAATCGTTGATACAATTTAAAGTATAATTCAAATTGTTCAAGAGATTGAAGCAAATCTTAAACCTAACAAAAATTAGATTATACAATAACTTATCACGTATGATTGAATTTCTGCTTTTACCTAATGAGTGATCACTAATTAATGACAGATCGGTAAAGGCGTATTTTTACTAATATTTTTAATGACGACCAAAATACATGATTCTGAAAGAAATTCACTTAGTTATACACACACCTCAATGGTCAAACATTAAAAAAATCCGACACGAAAATTTCTTATTTTCGTGAAACGTAAATTAAATTAAGACATTTTTAATCGAAAAGACTTCAAAATACTTTTAGTTTCATTCATTCATTTATTCAGCCATTAAACCTAAAGCATTAAAATTACAACACTTTGACTACTTTTAGCGATAATCAATTTTCTAACTAAACTAATTACGAAATTGAGGTCTTTAATGGTCGATTTTTGCGGTACACAAATGTGGTCCGTGTGTTAGGGACCTAAAACGTGCGGCGCTGTTTTTTTTTTTTGTAACTCTGACGCCTGTTGATTTAACATTTATTGTTGGATAATGTGTTTAATAACAAATATAAAAAGCATCTATATTAATGGTTTAATAGCTTTTCTTGTAAGCCAGAGTTTTTTCTACCTATTTTTTAACATCGTGCGTCACAAGCCCAAACTTTATGCAATCTAATATGGCCATAACATCTTCAAATTTCATAAACACGTTTTGAATATCATTTTATATAAATCGAAGAAATGTCGAAGTAGATACTTTTATGTTATAATGAGCCTTAGCTTGATTCGAACTTTACGAAACAAATAATCCATTACTAAGGCCTCATTTGCACGAGCGTTTTCCAGCGCTCGCTTTTTCTAACGCCCTGAATAGAACATGTTAGATAAAAAAAAAATAAAATTACTAATCAAACAAGAAACTAGTGTTCTAATTAATCACGACTTTGTAAAATGTTTTTAAAAACGAATGTTAAATATCACAATCAGGAGGTCATTACAACCAGACAAATCGTTTAATTTAAATAAGTTCAAGTGAAATTTAGTTATGTTATTAAACATGATAATAATAGTAATAATTAGGAAAAGAGATTAAGCCACTTTTGTAACATCTATTTAATGTGATGATACTCAAAATCTAACGGGCACGATTTAGAGAAAATGTGTACAATTTAGTGTGACAGAAACGGCACAGGAAGATTTAAGTGGTCAATTGCTACATTATATAACATTTTATCGGCAATTTGTTGATTTGACCCCGAACAAAGATCATCCGATTGTACGTAATAGTAACACTAATGTTATAGTTCATTGCTTAGGAATATGCACTGTTTATTCAGCTTTATTTTATGACTAGAAGAGTACTTTTTTTGGTTTTAATCGTAAACTTAGGAATCAGTAATTTGGTGAATAGTTTCAATAACGCACGTATAATTAGATGAATGAGAATGAATCAAGGACTTCCTTGATAAGATGTTGAAGAAAAAAAACTACTTGGTTTTATTAACACTTCGGGGGGAGAAAAAAACCAAGACGGTTAACATCAATATTTGTTTAGTCGGCTAGTGCCGGCGATGATGCTATCTTTCAACAGTCATTACTTGAAACCCCGTCCACCGTAAATTAATACTCGAACAAATAACACTAATCAGTTTTAGAGATAATGTAATTTACAGTGACACTCAATATATGAGATAAAAGCAAGTATTGGCTATTATTATTGATTGACGTATTTACTTGTCGGCGACATTATGACTAGTTTTGTTTGTATAGCTGATATTCTGAGTACATATTTGACCTGTCTTGTGTGTGCGCACATGTGTGTGTTAAATAAAATTTATCGTACTGGTCTCTCCACTTTTATATTCTTTTAATGTACGAAAATTTCAAAAAAAAGTAAGAAACATTCGTGTTTCACTGACGTTAAGATTATTTTAAAGTCTTTAAAGTTCGTCTTGGTTTTTCTAACTTAAATCATAAAGAAAAGATCAAAACCTCAGACTTGACTTGCGATATATTTACTTAGATTTAAATACCTTATAATTTGTATTTTTTTTATCTGTGGTGTTTGCCGAACGGGGTCCTAAGTCATAGGACTTCAGCAGCGGGAGTGTATTTTTGTGTCTGTAAAGTGTTCCACGGCTTTATTACTTCCAAACCTCCTGGTCTTTGAAGGGGAAATATCCCCAACACTGAAGGGTACCTGAAGTGAGCGACCATCCCCGAGAAATGTCTCGAGCCGAGTGCGTACCCATGACCTTACGATTGCCAAACCGGTCCCTTGCCACTTCAACCATTCAGGTTGACAACAGTTTAGGTTGACTTCCAATTAATTTAAAATTTGCTGGGGTGTTTCGATTGTAATAAGTAACAAGTAACAAGTAACAACAAAGATCCGAAATGCCAGAGAGAAAAATTTAATTAAACTGCTGCTTCCAAGAAAAAAAAGTATATGTATAATCAGTAATATGTCTATAAGTGTTCCTGAAATAAATGTACACGTAGATAACATACTACTCACACACCAGCATGTAAATTTATCTACACAGGAATGTATAATATGCAATAAAGAGGTGCATAAGCATAAGATATATGCTAAGGAAACGAGAACGATTCGAAGAATTCACATTAGTTTGTTTTAAAACGTTTTCAACTGCCACGAATGCGATAATTAAAGACGAACAAAAAAGACACCATTATGACTGAATGATAAGATCTACTTGTACATAAATAAATAAGCAAATAATCAAGTGGCCCGTTCAATTTAACAGGTTTATCCAAATAAAAATTATATTTTACGGCGTGGCTTTCGAAGATTTCTAATGACATAATCTCTTTTTAGTTAATTGCCGGAGATAGTTTCGCTGATAAAAGGAATCGAAGTCAACTTGGAAGTTTGTAATGTTAATCGCGGAACGTAATTATTCGGCGTAAAAACGCGGGGCGAAACGAAACCGGCGACCGTGAAGAACCGGTACAAATTTAAGGCTGCTGAAGCGATTGAATGCACCGCAGTTGACAGTATCCTGCTGAGTTACAAGAATACCGGACTCTCACCGTTATATTTTATCCTCTACGCTTATCTTCCTTACACATCGCCTCTCCAGACCAACATCCTTGTAAAAATGAGACCCAAAAAAAATAAATAAATAAACAACAAAGCCACCGGGTTTCTTCTTAGAATGTTATTGGATACTTTATGTATGCGAGTCTGTTTATACACTAATAAAAATATTAACGAGTATAATAGCTGACGATTTTTTCAAATGACGTTCAACTTTTGACATCTTACTTTGTAAGATCATTCACATTTATTATACATTACATTACACCAAAAAGAGTAATAATCAGAAACCCAATAGAAAGCAACAGAGGCGGCCTTAATAGTTGCGAGGCCCCGGACGAGAAATGTTTGCAGGGTCCTTTAGATAAAGCTTAATTCTCACACGGCAGCGCGTCGCGTCATTTTAATTCCTATGTTTTTACATGTAATTTTTTGACATAAAATGCTGCCAAGTGAGAACGGCTCCATTTAAAACCATGACAACTTTTCAACGCAGCAAAATGACGCTACGCGACGCGATGAGCTGCCGCGTGAGAATTGAGCCTAAAGGACGCTATAGGTGTGTTCTTTTTACCGCAAAACTCACTTCAACTCAGATAAACGTCATTTCCGTTCGCGGGAACAAGTAAGTTTGAATGTGTATTTCAACCTGGCAACCAATAGGAGTGCACGAGTGACAAGGTAGGAGATCGAAATCACAGTTCATACTTACTTGTTCATGCCAACGGAAATGACGTTTATCTGAGTTGAGATGAGATTTGTGGCAAAAAGAACACGCCTTATATAAGTCCTCTGTGCATTAAAAAAGTAGGCAAAATAATTTTTACAACACATCAACTTTAAGTGACTTTACTTGACATGTTTCAATTCCTAAAATATGGCCTTGTTTGAAAGTATGGAATAAAAATGTACTTTAGAAACAAAATGATATAAAAATATGACTATTCATATACCCATGCTTCTTTTAATATTGAGGTACTCTAATTATTGCAAGTGTGTTTTTTACTCGTAAAAGAAGACATGTTTTTACTCGTAAATGAAGACATATAAAAAGTCGTTGCGTAAATTATGATTAACAAAAAAAAACACTGGTTACAATTATTAAAAGTAAAATTTAAATGCTAAGGAAAAACAAAAGTTTATTGCAGACCGTAAAATGTAGTCCTCATACAACAGATGTTACTCTAGGAACAAGAGCTGGTCGGTAAGGAATTTTCTCTAACAGTAGTAAATTTGTTAAGGGAGTATTTAAAGAAATTTATTTGCTTATATGCAAGTATAGCAAATTACTAAGATTTTTCTTTTCCTTGCAACTCTTAAATATTTCCGTATTTATATAATTATAAACTAGAGGTTCCCAACCTCTTTTAAACGTCGACCCGTTACAAGAAAATGAAAATTTCCATTAACCCCCTTTCAAATTTAATCAATGTTTCTAAAACAGTAGGGTTTAAACATATTAACAATGTCAAATTAAGATATTATTAAATTGTGACAATTTGTTATTTATTTAAATATAAACCGATGGTCTCTTTTGCTTTGTTTTTAAATTCGATTTCACTTTATTTTATATTTGAATTATCAAATTAATTATCTTTTGTTTTTTCTTCTTTTATCTAAACCTTCGGTTAAATATTCGTCAACGGTCATGATTCGATTGGACTTGGTTTTACATAATTTTTATTTTAATCTTATCTTCATCACTGACTGTCTTTTGTTTTTATTTTTTCTTTAATACCTTGACTTTTGTTTAATTCATTCGTTATTTATTTAAGTCAGTTTTTAATGTATCACCGATCGTCTTTTGTTTTCTGTTTTTTCTTTAATACCTTGACTTTTATTTAATTCAATCATTATTTTTTTATTTAAGTCAGTTTTTAATGTTTAATGTTTCATCAATTGATCGATCTTTGTTTTCTTCTTTTAATCGATTTTCTTTGTTTTGATTTTTAATTATCCATTGGTCGTCTTTTATTTACTTTACACTTTAATCCTGTGGATTGTTTTTCTCTTTTAATCAATTTAACTTTATTTTGTCTTTTACTTATTAACTGATCGTTCTTTTTCGCTTTAATATGACAAAATTCGTCTGACTTTAAATTAATTTGACTTACTGTTAGTACATATTACACATTTTTTTTATTTTTCTCTAAACTTTATCATCATGTTTTCGAACCTATACTTCAAATTAAGTTCTTCTTTTCTCTGTTGTACATTTGTTTCTGAAATAAACATTCATAAACCATTTATTTTTTTCCTCATTCGACTATATTTTATTAAATTTTTAATATAATCAACTAATCCGACCTCTGTTTTTACTTTTAATCAATTTATTTTTTTTGTTTTTCTTTTTAACCATGAATTCATCAGCTGTTTTTTTTGTTTCATTTTATTTGACATGATTTTTTCTTTTCTAGTTGATTTTGTTTGATTTTCTTTTACTCGACAGTCGTCGTTTGACGCCATTTTTTTTTCTTTTATTCTTTCATTCGACTTGACTTTGACTATTTTATTTTTCAGTTATTAATTGATCGCCTTTTTCCTTTTAATATTTAATTTAATACTACCATTGTTACCACTCAGGTATTTTACACACTTTATTTTCATCCTGTCTTCATCGACGATCATCTTTTGTTTTCGTTTTATTCGATTTGACTGTATATAGAAACATTACTATTTTGATGACCAATTGATTGTTTACTTTTTTTTAATGCGTGCAGATGATATTTAATTTAATTAATTAATACGTGTGCCATGGCAACTTAATATGTAAGTCAATTGTTTTAATATTTATTTCTTAAACTTATTGAAGTTATTAGATCTATTAAAGTACGGCTGTGTTTAGCACAGGGAATTGTACAAAAGGCTCTATCGAAATTTATGACATTATAATCTAAACGCAGAACTATCAAGTAAAGCTGTATACTATCTAGGATAAAAGAGTGTCCCGTTATCTATGCTCGACACTGTACAATATTTAATTAGAATTTATTTAATAGGAGTATTATTTTTAAATCTTCTACTTCTTTTTAATAATCTACTCAGGTAGACCTCCACTAAACAAGAATTCAATACTTCCACCCCGTAGACTAGAAGACTCCCGAGGTTCATCGATACCAAGTCGACACCTACAGGTTCATCGACATTTTTAAGTCTTCATTGACCTCGTTGGGAACCCCTGCTATTGAATAATCTTAATACTAAGGAAGCTATCGTAGGTTAAAAAATGGAAAAAATCACGAATTTCAAATGGCGCGGGGCCCTGGGCAGTTGCCCGGTTCGCCCGCCACTGGAAAGCAAAAAATCACACCCTTAACGTCCCCGTACATTCTACGTATAACATTATTTCCAATAATAAATGAAATTGGCGTCCTGTTTATTAAATTTTGAAAACGTGGTAGTTGATCGGGTTTTTAGGACAAAATAAAATTCTAAATAATTCAGCTG
Organism: Prosopocoilus inquinatus; assembly: GCA_036172665.1. Classification (NCBI taxonomy): domain Eukaryota; kingdom Metazoa; phylum Arthropoda; class Insecta; order Coleoptera; family Lucanidae; genus Prosopocoilus; species Prosopocoilus inquinatus. The sequence continues at coordinate 47,040,153 of CM069872.1, forward strand.
GATGAATTAGATTTTTTTTTGTCCTAGAAACCCGATCAACTACCACGTTTTCAAAATTATTTCCAATTCTTTAAATTATTTTTGTGATAATTTGATTATTTGCTTCAAATAAAACATAAGGTCCAGAAGATGCTTTCTTTGTTTACTAAAGTTCAATGATGACTATTTACTATAATTTTGAAACGCTGTATTCAACTTATCAAGTAATAAAAAGTACATAGAAATAAAGCTGGTCCAATAAGGAATATCTTAAAGCCCGATTATTTTTAAACTAAATGCACTGTAGTTTTATTACCCTTGATTTTATTTTTTTTTTACTTACTATGCAATTTAATCATATTAATCTTCATCCTATTCATTAGGGTTCTTTAGGTTATTTAATGCATTCAGTTCGGTAAGGTGTAAAAACTTTTATACAACACGATTTCCATTTAATAAATCTAATTTTTATGACTGTGTTTACGCCTGTTCTGTTTTATTCCGTTGGTAAGATAGGCGTGCAATTTTTATCATTTACGTTTTCCTTTTTATATGTATAACTTGTTCTTCAATTTATTTTTCTTTGTTTCTTCATAGGTATCTTTCAATACAAGACTAAGTCAAAAAATATGAATCTTTTTGCAATAAAATAAAAGAAAAAGCTTTTTCATTAATCCGAAGAATGATAAATACAGCTTATACAAATGCTGTATATATGTGTACATGCAACTCAGCAATTTTTTGTGCATTTTCCTCATAGTTTCTTGTCCTAGTAAATCCTATTTATTACGATGACTTTTCATATCTCAAGAAAAAAGCGTATTCGAGCATTAACAATAATTAAACGCAACTGAAAGTAGATTTATTGCGGCGTGCCATTAATTAAACTGTTCCGATTTCAGTACGCGTAATTTGTAAAGGTTCACGCAAGTAGTTAACGCAATTATTGGCGACCTCACGCCCTAAATCCCTTCGCAGTTGTCGAACAAAACGAGGAATAATATTGCTTCGCATCTGAACGTTGCGTTATTTACCCGTGTTCCCTTTCAATCAGTTTGTTTTCGAATTTGCAAAACCACAGCCAAAAATATTTATCTAATAGAGGAGAGAACTTTTTAATCATTATAAAAAGAGGAGTTGTCTCTAGTATAAAGAAAATATACTAAAATTATGGTAAACGTACATTGTGGATTTTGTCCCAAATTATAGTATAATAATAACAACCAAGGAACGGAATTATATATTTTGTTCGATTAAATACAAACGAGGCGGCAAACGTTTAATGCTGCCGCGACGTGTGATGCTTGTTGCCGTCTCGTTGGCAATAAAACGAACAAAATATAAAATTCCGTCCTGTAATAATAACCACCAACATCTTTACAGAAATGTATATCATAATTTGGAACAGACGGTACATGAATTTTACGGAATCTTCTTTAAAGCGATTCTAACAATATTGTAAAAATTCCGCTAACCGTCTGGGCGACTGAACTCACAAAACTACGCAACACGCCAGCGTTAACACCGCTTCGATTGGAGGAAAATTTGTCAGAATTTTTAAAACCCTGTTAATGTTGGTGACTCTAGGGAGGTTTTTAAAAAAATGAATTGTGAAGACTTGGTAAAAGTCAAATAGTGAAATTAGAATCAGAATATGCGAAATAAAAATCTCGAGATAACTCATACTCCATACGACCAGTTTGTGTAACAGACAAACGGTTTATTTATGAGTTTCGTAACCCAATAATTAGAAAAATTAAATACTGAAAGACTACCTGTTCATATAACTTTTTGACTGATAATAACTCAACTCTAGACCCCCCTCCCTCCGAAGTAATGACTCCTCCTGGGACAGCCTGTATACAAAAAAAAAACCACTTGATACATACAGCAACTTAAAGATGGTTTAATTAAATACCAATCATTAGATTAAAAGTACATTCTCTTTTTTGACATCATCTAAAAAAAAAATTAATCACCATCTTAGAACATCTCCTTGAACATCATAATTATTGACCAGGCATAAATCATAAATAATTACACGTAATTAAATTATGAGGAGCACATACGTGTACGTCATATTTACATAAGTAATTCGAGCTTGATACGAGCTTAATAAAAGTTGAAAAACGAACGGAATGATTATTTTTTTGTTCTAATTGTTAGTGTTAGTTGTGCCTAAAAACTAGTCCTTCATTTGCATGATACCGCGCTCTAAACTGATAATATCCTCCTATGATTCGGCCAAATGCGACTTAATACTAAATTGCAGGGTGTAATACGGACTGTGGTCATTATCACGCGGTGAGGATTGGACGGTCAGCCGAAAGATAGCCTTGCGGTTTAGGAAACCTCGAACTATGTGCGAACAGTGTATTGTTCACACTCTGCTTCGCTCGTTATGATAGCGCCATCTCGCTCACTACTAATTAGAACGTTAGACCCGACTTTAGCGTCCGATATTACGGAAAATAATTTTATTAACGGTACGTGTGTGGTCGGAGTAGATCGAAGGCGATACGTACGCGGTTAAGTGGAATTTTTTGCATAGTTGTGGAGGTCGAAGCATTTATGCAGGTTTTTCCGCAATATTTGCAAATTAAAAGCTACGTTATGCTACGCTTGATTTCGTCCCATAAATTTCGTATCTGTAGTTCTGATGAAAAACACCAAATCCGGTTTCAGAATAGCCTGTCGGCCAAGAAGGTATTCTCAAAATTGGTTCGCAACAACAAGCAATTATCTTACCCCAGATTGAATAGAACTGGAAGGACAAGAAGCTCTTTAAGTTTTAGGTCATCAGAATTCCAATACCCATTCATTTTTTCCCTCTATACCGAATAATTTCTGTGACCTTATAGTTACGTTATTAGGATCTTCAAAAGATCCTGGAAGTACTGACTACAAAATTGAAAAAAAAAAACTCTAAGAAAAAGATAAATGCAATATTTTCCATGTTTTTCCTGTTTTCCTCAACAATTGCATTTGGTATTACTTCCTTTCATCTCAACTGAATTGTCAAATTAGCTGCATTCAATGGAAATCCCATCTTTTAAGAAGACATTTTTGTTCGGCCAACGGCAAGACAGAATGAAATATTTGATATAAAGAGAGAAGTTAAATATTTACTGAAAACCACATTTGTAGAACTATATAAGGTTTTCCGAGAACAAGTATTATCCGATTTTAATAAACCACACCAATTGTAATACGTCACATCAAAACTCAGGGCATATTCCAACAGCACTAGTGCACGCTCAGTGTATTCAAATCTCATTTTAATATCATCTAATACATAGGTTCTCAAAGTGGGCGATAGCGCCCACCAGTGGGCAGTGAAACGTTCTAGGGGGGCGGTAGCGAGGTCACGGGCAATTGGGGCGCGTTAAGGCAGTCCAGTGATTGGTAACGAAATTAATAATAAATATATAGAAAAAATTTTTTGTGCAAATCGTTTTTGATTGCAGTGAGAACCTCGAGCAGCCTCTGGACAGCTGTTTCAGCCTTGCTTGGGGCTTCTTCAGCAGAGACGTAGCTCGACATTCCCACTGCAGATCAAAAACGACTTGCCCAATTTATTCGCAAATGCGATGTAAGAATGATGAACAAATCCCGCTTCAATTTGTCTATGCAGCTCAAAAAGCGATAGTAAGATGTCGCTATTTTAATTGTTAATAAATATATACTTAAAATTAATAATTTTTACGATTTTGAAATCAGAAAGTTATTAAACATTTGAGTTGCATTATTGATAATCGATCCCGCACAGTAGACGAGTCTTCCGGTTTGCCTATCCTATAGAGGGGTAAGGGGGCGTTAAACGATTTTGTCTTTCAAAATGGACGGCGATTCCAAAAAGTTTGGTAACCTGTGATCTAATATAAAGATAAAGAATACCGCGAGTGTACACTATTACAGCGAATGAGTTACGCTATTAGAAAGCTAGCGAAACTATTGACAACAATTACAAGAACAAACATACCCTCCTTTTCTAATAGAAAAATGAAATGCTAAATACTTAGCCAAAAAATGTCATTGTAACATATTTCTAACAAATTGGGTAAATCGCCCTAAATAATAAGTAAAAGTTAAATTGGGACGTGATATATAACTGTTTGACTTTTGATCAAATTCATTTTATAATCACAGTTTCGTATCGTACGATCAATCTGACGTAGAGATTTACAAGATTTTATATACATTCCTCGTAACAATATTTTTATAGATCGAGATTATTGTACTTGCAGATGAGCGAACAAATTTTGTAGTTAGAGAGGCTGTAAATAAATCTTTATAAACTACATGACATAAACAATGCACTGCCCAGAAGTTCTGTTCTGCTGCAAAGTTGAAATTTCCACAGAATAATTACTCACTTGTAAAAAGTAAATGATAAAAAATTCAAGTACAAGAACATTCGCTTTACTACAAATTTGTATGCACGGAATAAATAACTTTAATCGTCAATTGTTAAAATACACGTGTAAAGTGATTAATGTTTCTCGATACATTGTATAGCATTAGGATGTCGAAAGGCCTAGAAAACAAGAGTTCTACGCCATTATCGGATTTCGGAAAGGAAACGAAATATTGGAAATTACATGTCATTGGTACTCCCGTTGAGGAGATCATGGTCAGTGAAAGGTCACCAACTTCCTCACTTAGGTGATGGATAACTGCAAAACACGAACGAGCGTGAAAATCGGCAATCAACACAACTGCCACAATTCGAGCGGATTAAGTGGAAGATCTCAGAACTCAGGATGTAGACACAAACACTTTATCAAGAAATGTATAGCATAGCTTAATCTCCAATCATACAGGTTCTATCGACGTCTCCCAATGACTGTTTCATAAAGCAACTAGGTTTCAGTGGGTTTTCGAAAGACAATTCCCCTGGGTCTAAATATGAGATTAAAATTTCTGAAGGGAACCCCAATTTTGTTTAATGATTGGCGTTTAAGGGTAGGACGGTTTCATGGTGGCAGATGCAATTTGGAGTTTGCTTTGAGAATTCATCGTGGTGTAACCTCAAGCGTTGATAAGAGATGTCATATGCATTGGATTAGGTCACCTTCAGTTTTCGTCTAGAATTGGTTCAATGCCCGTTGTACATCGACGACATTTTGAGGTTTACTTTACTTACACAGATAATTTTAACTCTTTTTGAACGACATGGAACCTTTTTTTGGTGTTCTCCCGCGTCCATACATTTGTGGAGTTAAGATGTTTACCATGTATAAGTAGGAGTAGAGTTTATCCTTGTTGAAGTGAACACTCACTTATAGACACAATTTAATCAGAAAAAGACAAATTAGATAAGGATTAACAATTTTTCTGCAAAACTTTATCCATATTTAACACCGATCAGGCAGATTACAATTAATTCCAAAAAAAATGTATGTGTCTAGTCACCTTGCCCATTGATACATCGACGACATTTTGAGTACCAGTTTACCTACGCGCATCAAACACAGATGGCATTTATAAACAAGATAATCCCAGGCGCCATATTGCACAATGTTGTAAGTACTTACCTCCTAGAATAAGAACATACTTGCCCCGGTAAACTCATTCTCCAGACTTAAATCCCATCAAATACAAATAGTATGGGATGGATGTTGCTTATGACGTTTTGCTCACCATGCAAGTACGTTATGGCGTTTTCCACTGACTGTGAATTACGTCATTTTTAGGTTATTTTACGTCATTGACGTCATATGCCCCAAAAGTAATATACGACACATATTAATAACGTCGTAAAAGTGACGTCATTACTATGTCAATATAAAGTGATAAAATATTACTATGTTTATTTTTGAAAATTATTACTTTAAAAACATTTTTGGGGCTACACAAAGAAGTGTAAATAAATGCTTTGAATATTTCTGAAGCCAATTATACCAAAATTAATATTAGAATTGTTAAATTAAGCGAAATAATAACATGTAAATAGTTGAGAATGTAAACACAAGATGGCGAAATTTTGGCACTTGAACTAATGCAGCATGTATGAATACTTAAACCTTACCAAAATTTTTGAAACGAACGACGAGATCACGACGAGATCATCTCAAAGTAATTCTCAACGATCTAATGTTGCTAGTTAATAACTTTTGCGAAAAAGTTGAAGTGATTTAAGACGTCACTCTGACGTGTTTTGGATGTTAAAATTATGACATATTAGTGACAAAGATGACGTGATTATAACGCCCTCTTCACGTCACTCTGCTAGCTGGGATTCTGTACTGTCCAGATGCTGGGGTTAAAATAAACTTTTAAAAAAATGTCATCAACCGACGTTCAAGAAAAGTTTATGAAACGTCTTTAAATAGCGACAAGGAAACGTCATCAACCAAGGTTTATGAAACATTATTAAATTACATTAAGGAAACGACATCAGCCAACGGTTATGAAACGTCTATAATGGCTGATTGCACCGATGTTTTAAGTAAAGCTTAATTTAAGTTGCGTTTAGAACATGACATTTTGGGTAAGTACAACAAAATATCAGACACATTCTAATTGATACTTAAATGAAGTTTAAGTAAGTGTCAATCAGAATGTGATTGACATTATACTCACCAAGCATAAATGTCATAATCTAAACCTGACTTAAATTTAAGTTCTGTTTAAAAAATATTGGTGCAACTGGGCATAAGTAACATCATTTTACCTGCGAATTATACACGTCAGGCGAACGTTATTTTCACGTCTTTTTTAAACGCCGACTATACCTAAAAGTGATGTGATAAATACGTCTTTTTGTAATATAGGAATTATTGCGAATTTAAAACTAGTTTCCTTTCTGAAAGAAAAAATAAAGTTCTCCTTTTTTAATTTCTGTTTTGAGAGAAATATTGAGAAAGGGAAAAAGAAAAAAATAAATTAATATTTATCTATGGTCATTAGTTAGTCGTAGAATATGTAAAATACTGAGATGGATATTACAGACAGATTGAAAAAGAAATCAATATTCAGGATCGACCATAAAGACCGTTCATTCTATTTACGAGACTGTAACAACACTAGAGGCTAGGCAAAAGACATGAACAAAGAAACAAATACGTATTAATTGCACGTGTTCCAAATCACATAAGTTTTTAGACAAAACTTAGCTATAAAACAAAAAGGAAAGTTACTGCATTACTTGCAGCACCAGATTTAAGATACAAGAAAGACAATGTGAATGAAATACAATTTTGTATCTCACAATTTGACCAGAGTTAACGGTTAACCAAGGACATACAAAGCGTCATTTGCAAAAAAAAAAAACTAAAAAATTGATCTGAAACGAAGATAAAGACAAAAGTTTAATAATATCTGTAGTTAATCAAAATGATTCTGCTGGTCTGGTTTTATTAAGATGAATATAAATTGCTATTATTTTTACTGGACTCGCTCAAAACGAAATTAAGTAATACAGAATGTATGCATAAAGGGTGCTTTCAGACTAGCCGTCAAAACGCAGGCCGTGCGTGCGCGTGGCCAACTAAAACTTGTCTCTGCGCACGCACGGCCGTGCGTTTTGACGGCTAGTCTAAACGCAGCCTGAGGATTAGGATTTTCTTGGAACTTATTCATATTCATCCTGTGGCTTGCAAAACTCATTATTTTTATGGTCATTTAATCCTAGACATATGATACATAGCATTAAGATCTGTGACGGCCACAAATTAATCCGAATAAGTTATTTGAAAAACCAATTCATTAGCATTTGCTTCCAACGATTCCACGTAAAAAATTCCACATAAAATAACTATTTTGATCACGTCCCATGCAAGATAAAAAAAAAAATAATAGCCATAATTTCCATCCGACTGGTTGGTTCGTAGAGAAAAAACGCGGAGCATTTTTGCGATGTAAACCGCATAGCTAATGAGTTAACACACAAACTGTAGTTCGTGTGTCACGCTCAAGTGATCTAGAATTTAAAAATTTCGATTATATAAACAGAGAACCGGCACGTAGAGCCCGTCGCTAATTGAACACTGTTGTAATCATCCGGAATGTTAACACACGGACCAGAGCGGCGGGCTCATCACGGATGAAAGACGTGATGTAAGGCTCTTGAAACTCGTCCAAGTGACACCACTTGAAAATAAAACGACTCATCATTAGATGATATATTTTTGGATTAAGGCGGAGGCATTTATGGCGTTTGCTTCCTCTGTAAATTTTGCGATCCGAGGAGCTTTCAACTTATGTTAATTGTTCTGAGAAAGCGGCACTGCAAGGACCTCTCCTAGTAATTCAGGAATTCGCCTTGGGGATACTTCGAATGTCATTGTTTGCGTTCAAGACAGAAAATCATTAATGCCACTAATAGTTGTTCCTAATAGTGTTATGAATTTATGTCGTTTAGTTTAACAGCTTCTGAGTAATAATTATTCAAGGTTCTAACTTCGATCAGATACTACTCTATAGTAGATTCATTAATTAGTAAACTAAGGAATGGCGTGCAAATAAGCTAGGACCTAATCCTTATCACGTATAAACGTTCTTGTATTTTGGAATCGAATTAAATGCATACAATACAATTGTTCAAGTTAAAATGCATTAAACCACGGTGGACAATATAACAGATGACATAACCAGAGCACTCGTGTATTGGTATGTGCAGGAAAGCTTAAGATCAATGTGCAAGAGCGATAGCTGAATGCAGGGGGGCAAAACTTCATTGCGTGAGAGAGAACAAACAGTGTTTATTCTTTCAGCATGCACATTAAAGTATCTCTTACAGTTGTGTGCACGTTCTCAATACGCCGCTTGATTACCTGTTAATTCTATATCGTGCATCAAACACGTGAAATACTACAAGTAAGTTGTTTATAATCCAAGCTTATTGAATTTATTCAATTACGTTAAAAGCAATATCCTTGATATACAAGTGTAGATTTTGTAATGATTTCTAATAAAAGACTACCATGCGCTCAGTCGAATACGACCTAATAACAAAAAACACACGTGTTTATTCTAATTACATATTCTAAACAAGACCATTTGACAATACAATTAAACCAAACATTAGTATGATAATTGCCGTTAAGTTAACCTTGCACAAGAGTACCACTCTAAAACAAGCTTAGCATATGTATGTCTAATTTGCTCTTTTCTGTTTTTCAAAATATTCCTTATTTATTTAAAATATTTACACGCCATGTCCAATCTTCCATCCTTTAAAATAGAAATCTCGAGGCGCTATTAATTTATGACGATGTTTTCCTTTCGTCTTAAGTGTTTTGCATACATTTTTTTTTTTTAATGGATAACCTTCTCGTCTGTGTTTATGCATTAAAATTCTAAACACATGTCGGCTATTCTGTTCGTTCGTTTTTCTTTTCTACCTGCGCTCCGACTTCCACTTTTTCTATTTTTACCTGCTCTCTTTCACAGCGGCTCGAAACAATCGAACCTCTTATTTACATTATTCAACACCTGCCTTTACAAATGTGGTCCCATTCAAGTTTTCTTTACTAAAAAATTCATCTCACAATATCTCAACTGTGTTTTATATTAGTTTGCTATTCGTGTTTCTTACCGGGATGTTTCTTTTCGGCAATAATTCAATTAAAAGAAACTGGAAGATTAAAATTTTAAATAAACATCGCGGGCAAGAAGTTCAGAATAACAATCGACAACAAAGTTTCAGTTGCAAAAACGACTAATAGCAATTCATAAAAATAGTTAGCAACAGAGAAAATAATCCAGCCTTCAATTAAAGCTGTTTAGAACGCAATAATTGAAAGTAATGCAGCTGGTTGAACAAGCTTATAAAGAAAAACTATGAACGACGATTCTCAACATTGTTGCAAATCGTTTTTAATTGCAGTGAAAATCTAGAGCAGCCTCTGTACAGCTGTTTCAGTCCTATTTGGGGTTTCTTCAGCAGAGACCATTTGACAGTTTCGTAGCTCTTACGCTGAATGTCCTTAAGGGTGTGGTTCACATGCAGGAGTATCATTTAAGTTGAGCGTTTCGTAGCCCTTACGCTGAATCTCCTTAAGTGTGTGGTTCACATGCAAGAGTATCATTTAAGTTGAGCGTCGTAGTCCATCAAATGAACAACGTAAAATTCGAATTTTGAATTGTGTCTGGTATAGCGTTATACAAGATGATACAAAATTGTTTCCCGATGTTTTTAGTATAAGAGATAAAATCACCTTTTTATATTAAACCTACAACAAACCATCACAAACAGAGTGAGTGTTTCAATGAAGATGCATCAGCTTCGGTATACCGATAGGTATCGAGAAAAGCATATTGTTTTAACGAATAGGTTCTAAGAAACCTAAAGGATAAGAAGAGCCGTGGGTTTCTAAAACGTACATACAGGATATGAGGACGAACGGAAACCTTAACCTGCCTTAACTTTCGTAAAAGGATCATGATCATGGTCATCGTACACCACAGCGTAGCGAAACATGGCGAATTATTTTTTTGCTGTACTTGCTTTAGTTAGGTAGTTTCATATAGGTAAGAATACAACAGAGAAAATCTTTTTCGTCGCGCTATGTGGGCGATAGCCCTTAATTATATTATTGCCTTATTGTGAGGAATCGCCTCAGATTATGTGATGAAACATATTTACTTCGTCGTGGTTGTTATTGAATGATTTAGCAATAAGAAGTAACATCGGAAGCGAAACCTAATTTGAGTGAATTTGGCATAGTTTGCAACTTTCAATTTATTAGCGGTACTTAATAAGCGTTGACATAAATTTCATTGCCAAATTAAACTATGTGACGAAAATGCACATCCTTTGCTGTCGTCACCTTTAACACGTCTATCGATCAAGGGCAGAATTAAAAGCCGTTCATAAATTATTTCGTTTTATTGCCTTCTTGCACCTGTGCCATTCATAAAATAATTTAAATCGCTTGTCTTATTTTATGATGGCAGAAATTTAAATTGCTTTGTATTTAAAAAAAAAATGTGGCTGTAAGTAGTGCAAATGTAAACTTGCTCCGATTGCAAAATTATTTTGCTCCAAATAACTTCAGAAAAGTGTCCCCGAAGTTTGGTGCACCGTCACTGAGACAGCCTGTATATTTCTTCCCTCGAAAGAGGGGAAAAAGTTTTGTTTTTTGGCAATATCTTCTGGTTCTTTTAAATTATGAAACTAACCAACTAATTAAAATCAGGTATAACGTATTTACAAGGTAATTATCAGATCCTTCTTACCTCTAAGAGGTAATTTGAGATGACTTTCAGTATTTTATCCCTACTTTTTTTTTATTTTTTACATATTTTACATCAGAAAATTGTGAAGAAAATATTGTATACGTATACAGGGTTTCCTCAACTTCGCCGAAGGAATGAAGTTGATAAAAATAGATGTAAAAAATAAAGAATAGTTTAAACAGCGACATCCTGCGATCGCTTCTTGACCTAACATTGCAGTCAAAAACGATTTGCAACAAGATTTTGTAATAAAATACATTATTTTACATACCAAACATGAATAAATTTTAAAGATGTAGGCACATGTTTAAAAACAAATTGCAGAAACTAAAAACTGATAATGTCATTGGACGTATAACTAAAATTCATTTAAAATGACATGCCACTTAAACCAACTTGCCATTTAAAATTCTGAAGTTCAAAGCACGCACAGCGCCACCTTGTGAACGCTTGAACTTGATTTTGTCTCTGATCATAGTACTTTTTATTTGCTTTGATTTGACTTTTGTTTGAATCTTCTGTTTTATTTTGTTTCAAGGTTAACACGGAGGAGAAGTGGTTTCAGACAAGCACAAATTACCTGTAAGTAACTCAAAAATCAAAGAAAACTGTTCAAAAATTGCAAAAGGCTGGATGTAGATTTGAAATTCCTTTAAAATATGCCACAAGTCATCCTGTCATTTAAAAGATTGAAGCTCAAAACAAGGTTGGCAAAACTGATATTGCATCTAGCAGGTTGCCTCGTTCCTGTTTAAATGTGTAGTTTGATCCTTACCCCTCCCCCTTTCCCCGCAAAAGTAACTCGTGACGTCACATGAAACTTCTATCCGTCACAGTGAAGTAAACAGAGTGAGTTGTGATCTGTCTCCTAAAACTTAATCTAATTCACTAAAAATTGAATCAATTATGTGGTCCTATTGATCAAATAAAGCACAAACCTCATTAAGGCCCAGTTTTACAATGGCAGTTTAACTTTTAGCCGAAGCTTAAATCCTTCACAATTGTTGAGGTAATCGCTGCTAAGGGTTTAAGCCTCAGCTGAAAACTGAGCCCTATTTGTAAAACTGGACCTAATATCTCTAATACCCAAAAAGGTACGTACCCAAACCCTCCCCTCTGGATCAAGGCAACCTTCTAATACACAGTCCAGTTCTACCAAACTTGGCTCATAATGCACACAGCGTCATCAAACAGATTTTCTAAAGTAATTACATTTCAAGAATCAGGGTTGATAAAAATCATGCCTTTTTTAAAAAACACAAAAAATCACGATCTTTTTCTTAAATATTACGATTTTCTTGATTCTTTTGATTTCTTTTATTTTTTACGTAGAGAATGCAATAACTGGCATTAACGACAAAAGGCCATTTTACATGGAGCAGTGTCTGCAAGAAAAAACTCTTTTTTTCTTTTCATAGGGTGGAAAAATTCGCTTGTTTGGGAAACCTCGTTTATTTCAAAGGTTTACTTTTATCTCGTTTTATGTTTTCTTGTTAAGACACACCTATCGAACCAAGTTTTTCTCATTTCTTCACTTACTGTTTATATAAAATTTGTTCAGATTTGAATATTTAAAAAAAAAAAATTGTTTTTCCCGATATTTTTGAAAATCAGTATTTCAGTATTTCCATCCGATATATCGAAGATCAATTTTATTTTTGCCATATACGAATTTGAGTCTAACATCAAAGATTTTTGATTCGACAATACTATCCTCAGTTCTACCCCCCTCTCTCCCTGTCTTATTAGTAACTCGTTACAACGACGATTTGATTTAAATCATGATTTAAATTTAAAAAAAAAACCAATTGATTTAAATAATGATAATGATGATGATCGTGGCAACCCTGTCAAAAATTAGTACTTTTTTTTAGTATCCCTTGATTTTGTCTTACTCTGTACATACCTTGCATCTTTTCTTCCAAATTAAGGAACTTTAGACTAAGCCTGTATAAGAAGACTAAGCCTGTATAAGAAGACTAAGCCTGTATAAGAAGACCAAGCCTGTGTAAGAAGACTAAGCCTGTATAAGAAGAATCTGTACAAAATGAAACAATCAAGATGGCACAATATGGAGATTTGCAGTTGTGCAGTATTGACTTGTTTCATTTTGACTCTACATTTCGTGCTTTACAGTGATCTTTCACATCCGAATATTTTGATTTTTACATCACTTCCGACTATTCTGAAAGGGTTCCCTACACTTAAATGCAATTATTTTTTCAGTAAATGATCAGTAGTTAACTGAACTCGAGCATATTCTGACGTTCCCTATGACCATCTCAAACGTCAGAATAATTCCAGAATTCCGAACAAAGAGAAAACAGATAAAACACATTTTAAAATTACCATGACGAACGTTGGTATTTACTCCTACTCGGAAACAATCGTTTAGTATTTGGCATCGTTCAGATGTTTACTTGTAGCCAAGCAAGGCTTACATTGCTATTATTGTTTTTTTCATAATTAATGGTAATTATTAAAAATAAATCAAATGGAGATAAAAATATACCGTCACAAATAAAACTGAATTCTATTTGAGTTCTATTTTGTTGCTGCCTTATAAAAGCAGAAGGTGTCTGCCACAGAGCAATTCTGATTGTCTGATTGTCACAGTCTCTACTCACTTTACCTTTCGGTATTAACCATTCCAGGCATTTACTATATGTAAACTGAGCTGGGTCAATCAATAGAGAGAACAAACAACCATGGCCCTGGTGAGATTTGAAACCACGCTGCAATGTGACGGTACATCTAAAGTCGGCTAGGCTAACCGCTAAGCCACGCTACAGCCCTAACTCTGATATATAATTTATATAAATGGATGGCCCGCTATGCAGCAGTAATTTAATTTAAAAAAAAATAAAGCAACTCAAATAGAAAAGCATCAGATTCAACAAACTTTCCCGAAATAAACGATAATAAATTTCAGCGAAACTACAAACTCGTACTTGTTTCAGGTTGTCCTAATAAATTAGTACATGGCAATAGTAAACATTTCTCTCCTCCATTAGCCGAAAGTACTAATTACTTGCAATTTATCAAAACCGCAATCTCGGAAGGTGAGATCCGCGAACGCTCAGGTCACAAAACAATCATGTAACGATAAATCAGGAACTCGCTAATAAACAACAAATTACAATGGCAGTCGCTCGCGCAATATATCTAATTCTCTCTAATGCAGCCTTTCAAAGAAAGCCGACGCGGCAACTCTGGAATTATTCTTTTGAATAATGAGCGCTCTGCAACTTTAAGAGCTCTGATGTTTCTCTTAGCGTAGGCGATTAATGGAAATGCAAGTGTATATTGATTAAATTACTGTGAAATAATAGAACGAGAACGGAATGTATTGCTCTGTCTGGAAGGATGTTATTTGCATCCATTGTTTCTGACGAAGATAACTTTGTTTTGCTTTCGTACAATAAGAATCAGAACCCAACGGAAAACACCTACCTTCAGCAATTATTGGCTAGATACAATAAAGCAAACTTCATTTCTAGCCTTTCGTAATAAATTTCAGGTTTCGTAACTATTAAGAATTTAACATCTATAAAATACCTCTTCGATTATAGTGTATAATGTATATGAAAGTTTTACTAGTCAATCATTAAATTAATTGCAAAATACCTTAGTAACGAAACAAAAACTGAAATTCTTCATCATAAGGTAACAATTGCATTTCAGGATGACATTTCAAAATCATTTAATAGAGGTATCAACTCTCTCTCTTCTTTTATAACGAATAATTTGAAATAATTGTAAAATTTTGTTGAAGGTACTTCTGCTTCGAAATTCTCAGCTATAGTACCTATTGGGTATGGTATATCGCCCTTACAAAAAAGGGCTCAAATACTCAGTGTAATCGAAGCATTTCAATCTTCAATTAACTGCATCGTTCGTTCCAATTGAATTTCTATAATCTCAGTGTGATTCGACAGTCGGTATAAAATTAAATCAATAGCGTACAAAACTGTACTTGTATGTTCAAAACGAGACAAGCAAGATATTCAACAATTTGGATACAAAAATTTAAAGTCAACCTGGAAATGGAAGATCTTAAATTTATGAAAACCAAATTCGATTAATATGCCCCTAACTAGAGAAATAAGTTACTCAACAATTTGGATACAAAAATGTAAAGAAGTCAACCTGAAAATGTAAGATCTTAACAAATGAAAGGAAAGGATATTGTTAGCAAAATAAATTCATTAAGGAAAGGAACCACTAACAGGATGACAGAAAAATTCTGTCACATCCGGGATTCGAACCCGTGACACATCAGAAATGCTCTCTACCCAATAATTAAAAACCAGCTCTAGAAATATTACATATTGCTAAAAGATATTTATGAATGTGATTTTGTGTAGATAAATATATGTGTGTGTGTGTGCCAAGTACGAAAATTTGATATGGAAAATTACGAGAAACAATAGGCCACGAGACATAATTTGTTTCAATGGACGGTATTTACATAAGGTGTGAGCGTAGGTTGTTACGAGTAACCGAGCTGTTATAAACAACGTCAAACGCTAAAGCAAAACTAAACAGAAAATCATAAACACGTTACAAAAGGTTAACGGCGCTAATATTTACCGTACAGCGACAAAGCGCACTTAGTTCCCCCCCAATTCGAACTAACATAAGGATGCGGGATGTCTAATTGTGTAGGGCGAGGGCAAGTTTGCCACCCTGGAATTAAAGCTAAGCTCAGCGAGGGGGCGGATTAGGGACCGAACCCCAGCAATAAATAGCAGCTGATATGAATACATACTTAAATACAATGAGGCAGACACCCTTGTCAGGTATAGACGTCACGGAAACAAGGATCGAGCCTGCGGAAAGTAGTTTTCGTCGAACTGGACGGAGACAGCGCGCGGCGTAGAATTTAAGAAAACATCTCTGATGTCTCAGCAAACATCAAATACAGATTAAACAATCTATGTTATATTTGCCGAGATAAGTTTTGTATTATTTATTCGGTCAATATTAGCTTAAAACTGAAGATTTGTAAATTTTACAGGACAGCACTGTTTATTCATATAATGTTGTTTAATTTACGATGTCAATAATCTCTTTCTTGTTTATATTTGAAAAAAATCTACACGACATGTTTATACTTTCGGTGTTTGGTTACGTTCATATCATCGTGAGACAAAAATGTACGAACAGATATAAACAGACTCCCGTATAACTATTTGCATTACCATATTACGCACACTACGCAAATTTTTGTTTGTTATAGTACACCACGTTCAGCGTCGACGCATTTACACACTAAATAACCACCGAGCAAAAAAAACTTTTGCTAATAACACCTGTATTGCTTCATTGGTAATCCTTTCAATTAACAATGATACCTGTTATAATAAATCATTTCAGAATACTAGACAAAGAGGCTTTTATGAATCGAAGCGAAAGAGAAATACTTTGCAACTTTGCTCTAATCGAATTTGCCACCTAACAACGGTGATACTTCTTTGGCGACATGGTAAGAAGCTGTAGTATCGGTAATGTTCGGTAGTAGCAGAATACAACGTTGTGTACAACATTGTGTACAATCTCGACAATGCTCGGTAGTAGAAACATGTTATGCTGCAACTTGCAACTCCAATTAGAATGACTCCCTAACTGATTAATAATGATTCACTGTAGATAAACCAATTTGATTGAAATAAAAAATGCGATATGCCTGCCTGCCGAAAGCTTGTCCCTAAATTTGCGAGGTGGTGGCCATTACTTGCTTTGTAGTTTCATCAACTATAACAAAGAAATCCAGAAAACTTTCCATAGCACGGGTAAACAAGACCAAATTTGTATCTGATCACTCACTCTGTCACTAATTCTGTTTCTATTTTTTGTTAGGAAATCAACGTTTGAGGTATCCACTTTACTAACACCTTGTGCAGTACAGGGTTTCAACTATACTAAGTATCTTGCTTTGTAGTTTTATCAACTATAACAAATCAATCCAGAAAACTTTCATACAAGACAAAATTTGCTTCCAAATTGATCACTCACTCTGTCTCTAATTTTTGTTAGGAATGAACATTTGAGGTACCCATTTTACTAAGACCTTGTGCTGTTCAAACTGGTTACTGATTATGGTTTCAACTGTACTAAGTACTTTGCTTTGTGGTTTCATCAATTAAAACAAAGCAATCCAGAAAACTTTCCAATGTACGAATAAACAAGGCCAAATTTGCTTCTAAACTGACCACTCCATCTCTGTTTTTTGTTAGGAAATCAACATTTGAGGTATCCATTTTACTGACATCTTGTGCAGTACAAACTGGTCACTGATTATGGTTTCAACTGTACTAAGTATATGAAATGCATGTTGCTTCTGCTGAAGGCCAACGGTCAACCGAAAATCTTCTCTGATCAAATTACACTAAGGATCAATACTTTCTTCAGTTTGTGGGCGACCAGCACCTTTTGCGTATTCATGGGCTAGTCGAAAATGTATGACTTTCGACCAGGCAGAGTAGGAACTATTGGAGCTGTTTGTTATATTAGGTCTGTTTGTTATCCTGCAGCAGTGTACACTTTTTCGCATAATTTGCATTAGTGATGCCTAAATCAACCTATATTGTCCAATAGGTATATCAATATGACAGGTACTCATTCGTATTAATATGCCAAGTAGGCACTTCAGGCTCAGATTTTGCCAAAAAAAAGTTTGCACCGGTGGCCACAAGAGCAGGATACACAAACAAACCTAGAGACCCTTTAGTTAGAGTCTAACAGAATGGCTTGCATTTTTAATTGGATCCACCATATTTCAGCGTATCATAAGAAAAAATAGAAGTGCAGATTGGCGCCAACATTTGAATTTGACTTTGAAAATAAGCAAGCAAGGTTTGGTAATATGGTCAATTTGAAACTGACAGCACTTTCTTGCTGAAAGAAGGCTGACTCTGCCAGACTCTGACTGGAGGGTCTCTAAACAAACCTATTGTTGTCTCATATCTGTTATAACTACCAAAACACGTGGCATTTATTATACCTAACCTCCAAACATCAAAATCAGTACAAACTATGGGTCTGTTCGTTTGTTGCACTAGTTTGCACCAATTTGCACTCAGAGTACCTATTTTTATCTTATTCTAACCTCTTACATTAATACAAGATGAAGATGCTTTAAGTGCAAACTAGTGCAACAAACGAGCAGATCTTATGTAAATATTAAATACAGGCAGAATCAAATAAAGTATGCTGTAGGATCTTGGTTTAATTTGACACAATCTGCATTCACAGTTTGTCTTCACTTCAGGAGATACAGGTCATAATTTTGTCAATAGATGGGATCAAATTTAAATATTAAATCGTCGACTGTTAGATAAAACCGAAGCACGCTTCACCTGACTAAACTTTTAATTACGCCCTTAAAAATACCCCAATATTAAACACAAAATACTTCGCTAACAATTAGTTGTGAAATCGACGTACTGACGCCATATGTTGTTAGCTCAGGTTAGGGAGAGAAAGCGCACGACTATAATATACCCACAGAATTTACAAATAGGGACCCGACCCCCCCTATAAAGAGCTTATCACAAGGGGAAAATAAGAGTATTTGGTTATAGAGGGTAGTAACTCAACTATGCTTATTATGCAGGAAATCCACCCCTCGCCATTGCCTGCACTGATGGTTTGCTGAAATGATTGGTTTTATATTAAATTTCGTCGAGTTGTACGGGGGAAAGTACAATGAACTAATTCGCGTACTTTGACTTTCAATAAAAAAAAAAACTATTAGGGCATAAGTGACAACTCTACAATATGTTCTTCTTTTCCTACAGGGCCGACAACTAAATCTAACTCGAATGGACTTGGGCGAAAAATAGAAATTCATTCGAGATTTTATCTATTCCGACGTAAGCTTCTTACGATTCCGGCTGGTATTTGTAATAAATAACAATTCCTCTCGATTTACATGAGGGTTACAATTTTACACGGCTTGACAAGCGGATCTAATAGAGGTGCTTTGCTCCGGTGGTTTCGGTCGTATCAGGGGGGCGACTGCTAACATACTAGATTACTGCTGACAAGCTGCGTCACGAACCCGCCACGACTTGAATGTGACGAGGCATTTATGGAGAATTGTCGGGAAGTTTTTATTTTACAAAGGCGACGTGTTTTTTCAATCATTCCAAAAACTTGATTTCACAACCATTCATTTAAGTAATTAACAATGAAAGGGTACAAAACAAATAGAAACAAAAGAGGAGAAAATTAATTTTGGAAAACAACAGAGGAATCAAGTGGTATTACCCCCACAAATTATAGAAATAAGTAATTCTTTTTTTAGAATTGCAATAGAAATGAAAAATAATTGTCTTCACCAACATCATCAGACATGGAACATGTTGGAGCATTACCATGGTTACGCATACGATGCCCATTGGTCATTGGTTCATGAATAGCGTGACCACAGCAGCGCTTCGAAATGTCTGATCTTCAGGAAACGGAATTACCTATTTTGTTCGATTAAATAGACACGAGGCGGCAAACGTATACCTAACGCTGTAGCGACGCGTGAATGCACAACGCTCGTTGCCGCCTCGTTCGTTATACACCGAGCAAAATATATAATTCCGTCCCACACTGACCATCAAATATTACGACTGCAGAGAAGAATTTAATTTCTTGGTTTGAGAATCAGCGCACCTTTTCTGAAATAATATAAAATAATGACTACTCCTCGCTTCAACTTAAAAGTTGGAAAAATATAAAAATTTTATGCGACAATTCATAACAGCTCACTATGTTAGGAAGTAATAATTTCGTTCGCATAAAATGTAGCAATTTTAAAGGAAATAAATTTTCCTCCAACACAAGTCGCAAAGAAAAATCTCTACTTTTACGCTGATTATTACGATGCAGTTTTATCGGCGTTCGATCTCCAGAATTGTAGTTACATTTATGGCCTAATAAAACTTAGACGTCCGCGAAATAAGCTCGTTGCACACGCTTCCAAAATGTTTTATTGAAAGTTCTGTTTTATGGAGTACTTAGAGACCGAGCGAGAAATTAGCGCAATACTAATAATAAATATCCGCCTAGTCTAAACAGTGCCACATTGTTTAGCCGCAAATACTGTGAGCGAAAGCTTTCGTCTGTTTACTATTGCGCTGTGGATGTGTAATGTTTACTTTGTTACTTGGTAGGAACTTTTTCCGTATTGATCAAAGCATTATACGGGAGATATTGTGGTCTAATGTTTACGAAATTGTACAAATAGTGACATACTCTTTATTAATGTAAAATTCTAAAACAATGAGTTTACTGGACGTTGTACTGTACAACTATAACCAAAAATAATGTCACAAAGAAGAGACCATAATAAACTAGTCGAGATTTTACCCTTTCGAGACGGTATTCAGTATCTGTATGGTACATATGTGTACCAGGAGTCTCGAAAGGGTTAAAGATCAAACCGTTGAGGATGTCAAACGCTTACCTTGAAAACCAAAAACGTAAAAAGAATAAAAACGATGCCATTCGTAACAGTTCCTTAACAAGAAGAGAAAAGATGTATACTCAAATAACAGTAGTATTCCATAAATAACAGTTTCTTTTTTTGGCAAATAAAATTTCTCGTGACACTACCATGCTTATAAATCATTTTAAAACTTAAATATCACTATTTATCACTATTTTCTCGATACGTACGATACAGTACACGTATATTTCTTCTATCTATAAGATGTTCCAAATTCGAAACTTCAACAGCATATTGTAATGGTACATTCCATAAACAACATATAGTTTCTTTTTTCGGTATGATACTACGTACTTATATATCATTTTAAAACGTTTGAATATCACTATTTTCTCAATACCTACTACACATTATACATATATTTCTGTTATCTACTGGCTGTTCCAAAAAGAACGTTTAAAACTTCAACAGCATATTTCTGATGGTAAAAGAAATCAAATCTGTATTAGCCACTTCTCAAAACTGCCTGTTCGACCGAGATATTCGAGTGGACACCACTGTTTCAGAACTGCAGGAACTTTGGGTCTTATTATAAATGGTTAACTAATCGTGTTGATGTCAAGGGTATCTTTGAACATCTATTGTGGTGTGAGTAAGAATTCCCAAAATCTGTAAACCTTGTTGTATTAAATGGTTTAGAAATTTTAGAGTGTAACATATTAAGGTTTCATTTTTAGAGAGTAAAAGCCAATTGTATAAAGGCTGTTTTACATTATACTAATTTATGTTACGAGAAATGTTATGAAACGGACACACCGTGCGATTTTATGGTACCATAACTTGTTTTACTGTTTTACACCATCCCAAAACTTGATATACCTTTTCTGGTATCATTTTATATGCTAATGTAAAACAAGCTTAAAATGCAATCAATTTAATCGTGTAGTTAAGCGATATCATTGATGGAAATTTAAATTTCCTTCAATGATATTACTTGATTGTCTTGATTAACTACGTTTTATATAATCAGTCCTTAGGAATGATTCATATTTTATAGCAAAATTTATTAACTACACATCCTTGTTTTCGTTACGTAACAAATTCAGTTATTCAGTCTTTAATGCTCTATGATTATTACTACATATCTCATTATTTAGTGTTAATACATAAAAACTAGCTCGTAGATATTACCTAATCCTCTTATCTTTCCTAGATTATAATTTAATTAACTCATTGAGTGAACCTACAGATTTTTTAACAACATGTATAGTAAGTTGTACTTTATGAAGATGTACTTTCACATTCAAATTGCAGTATAAGAAGATATAGCGGTGTTTTTACAACGAAATCCTAATTGTGCATAAAAACGTCTCCATTCAATTTACAGAAATTTTCGAGTCCACGTGGACTAAATTTATACTCCGTCGTATGTAATAAAAAGAGATATCTTTTAATATTATTAGCCAACTACATAGGAAAATTATGACCAATCCATTATCTATCTTTTTTTATCATTTCTAGAACCATAAATAGCGCACTTTTTCCTTTAACCGGGGGTTATCAAAAAGAGCGTTGTAATTCTTTTTTTGCTGTCGCTTAGTTCCTTTGCAAAATATATGGAAGTATAAATGTAATGTCTATGATTATAAAAGAAAAATACTTAGGATCCATAGATTAAGTATAACACAACTCTTCCTTCGTTCCTAATCCTTACAAGTTCATTCTAAAACGTTTCTACGAGAGCATACTTTTAACTAGAGTAGAAGAATATGACTAAGTATGATTAAGGAAAATTAAGCAAACTTGTATGAATTTTGCATAAACAACTCGGAGGCACTCAAACCGTTATTAGCTCATTGCATCTCTGCAGTTCCCATTTACATCATAGAAATAGCAGATTGTTTTGCTTTCCGTTGCGTACTTTTGTTATAGTGTTAGTTAAACAATTTTAGGGCACATGTATTCTTATATTTTTAGAGTTTCACGAATACCTTATCATATACAACCTTCTGTTTTGACCAATGTCTCGCAAATTTAATTCAGTTTTCATTGGCATGATATTGGTAGAGTGGTTTCACGGTCAACGATTGCTACACATCCCGTCAGGATCTCAGTGTACGGCGCTGAAATACTTTGAGTGGGAGATAGTCAGACGTTCTTGAATTATTTTTGAGAAACTGTGGTTATGACTTTATTCTTTTATTCGTCACACCACTTAGTGATCATTTCCATCTTTTCAATTCTGTTTTTTCGTCTTCTACCACATTCTCAATTTTCATCCCTGTACGTTGATGCGTTTGGAAGTAACTCTGCCATTCTTCTTTACTTAATCATACAAATAAGCATGAAGTCATTTTTTGTTGATGTTTGAGGTATATACAGCGTGGTTTTCGGTGTGTTAGTTAAACAAGTTTCACTTGCTTAAGCATATGCAAAAGTAGTTTTGCAATGCACCTGGTAACTGAAATGAGAATGTAATTGCAATGTAACGAGCCAAGGGAACGTGTGAGATTTCCGACGCACGCACTCCACTTCGTGAGACGAAATTATAACGTTCAGACACCACGAGAACTACTCATTAAGAAGGAATCCCGCTCGAAATTACAATGATATACATAGGTAGTTAACATGGTTTTACATCGCAATTAATATCTTCGCGTCGAGTCATCGACCTCGTCGCAACTTGCCAGGCGCATTAGGATGCTAAAATTGTCACCGGCAACCTTTCCAGGCTCCGCTCAGAATAAATTTGCAGTAAACATGTTATACCTACATGCACGACATGAATCTACTTAATTATAACAACTTACCTACACACGTACACTGTTACACATACACTCTTTCAGGCCGGGGCAGAATTATTGCCTCGCGTTCCCGCTCGACCAGAAATAAATTCCATCGCACCGTAAAACAACAGTTTTGGTTTATTGGCATTTAATACTTTATTGCCGAATAAAATTTCTCCAGTGTTTAATCGCCCCAGTATTTCATACATACCCAATTTAAAAGTTTTATTTACCTACACAGATAGGGTCGTGGTGGTGATGCTTGAAAAACCAAAAGTTAAAGCCGCACCTGTCTTTTCAAAGTCTAAAGCAGAAAAAATGCCAAGAAGACGTACACACTTTCCTTCATCTCTCCATTGATGAATTTGGAATTAAAGAAATGAGAGAATTAGATTTTATGATTTTTCGAGCATTACCACGAGCACGTCCTCGCGTGTGGAGCTGGCTTTTATTACACATCAATCCCTATTATTTATTGGAGAGCAATGAATTTTACAACCAGACAGTTATTTAGAAAATTATGATCGTAAATATGTCATTGCAATAATAACAAATTAATGATATAAAGATCAGAAAATATAAACGCTGGAAAGATATTACTGTTCTACAATTCTGGTTGTGAAAGTCTAGAAAGCTCAAAAATAATTCTGAGAACTCTGCAAAAGCTCGAACTTTATACCGTAGTGGATACTGGATAAATCATGGCAGTTCTTTTTTAAGACTTTCCTGATAACTAAACAGGGCAGGCGAATAGCTCAGGAGTTAGCCTAGTCGACTTTGAGAGTCGTGCTACTTGTCGGCGTGGATTCGAATCCCACCAGGGAGGACCATGGATGTTTGTGTTGTCCAAATTGTGACCCAGCTTATCAAAGAAAGTAAATAATATGCTAAATGAAATTCGATTATATGCAAAGCAAGAAGAAGAACAACAACTAATCATTAAAACAGGCTGGGTTATTGTATTACCAAACAGTTTAAATTACTAATATTCTTATTTTTTACTATGCCCACAAATAAATCATCGTTTGAATCATCGTTTCAATAATAGCGTAATAGTTATAAATAATACGATTAACCCCAATGGCCATCCAGATCCCCGGATTTAACACCCTTTGACTTTTATATTATATTTCAAAGTGCCTGGCCATTAATTCTTAGATAAATCTCTTGCTACAATAAATTTATATCCTAGATACATATTTTGATAACTAAACTGAAACATCTTCACACACATTAACATTCGCATGCTAAACACACTGGAATCTGTGGTTGGTATGAACCAGTGGATATTCTCCTCTCCAAACCTCGAGTGGAAGTGCATTTAACTGTGTTTAACACACCGGTAACTCGTTATTTATAGTCCGATTTGAATACAACTTAAAAAAGTCATACATAGGTATTCATTTGAAATAAAAATTGACTATCGTTTGTTCTAATTGTTGACATTGAAGGTCATTTTTACCAAATTATAGTACTTACGATGAGCAGTTTTCTTCGTGACCATACCTGGTTTGACATATCTGGAACCATACCTGGTTTGACATATCTGGAACCATACCTGGTTTGACATTAAAAAAAAACACGTGAACTTATGAGTATCTGTGTATGTACTGAAGACAGCAGTTTAACTATTGGAATACGTAGATACGTATGGATATAAACTTATTGTAATGATACTTTTTTTATTTGCTACTGCCTCCTTTACTATTCTTAACAATACATTAGAAATAATCGAATTACATTTAGTACGTTTAGCTTTTCCCTACTAATAGAAAGACAGAGATTCCAATACGTAATTTGTACATACATTCTAACTCGAATTTGTATTAGAAATTATTGATGTAATCCAGAGATTTTAAATTAAATTAAAATCGGTGGGACCTGCTGGCTCCAGATTCGAGTTCACCAACTTGCAGAAACGCAAACGACAAAGAAAATCATGACAAAATTTCTGATTTAGAAAACGTATTCAATGGCATTCTTTGTCTTTATAAAACTTCGAAAATCTTAAAGAGAGTCTCGTTACTGCTGAATTGCTTTCACTCGAATGGATGAGTTCGCAGTAAAGAAGTTTGCATCCTTTCTAAATTCGCGAAAGCAACTTCTTCAATTCTTCTAAACATCTATTAACACCTCCTATACATAGGTATCCAAAAATGAAATGCAAAATTCGTTTTCTTTACCTCAAGTATTTCCCAAATCTTTCCCGAACAATACGTTCGTGGAAATAGGGTGGTGAGGATTGTTCGTAAAGTATGGCTCAGCAAGAGTCCTGTGATCTTTGAAAAAGAAATTCGCAAGAAGAAAATATCACTGGTGTATCCAACCATTCACTTTTAAATATTATATTAAATTACTAGATCTTCTCAAAAATATACCTTAAGAGTAGCAGGTTTCATTATTTCTAGAAAAGGGTGCATTTCCTTAACAGGTGGATATTCCAAATCTGAACCAAAAAAATTAATTGACAACAACATTGCTTCCATTGTCTTGTAATCGTCTCCTAAACTTATGATTAGCGTTTTCAATTGACTGTTTTAACCCCTATATAAAAATAAGGGACACAAGAGAGTACTGGAGATTTCGGTTTTCGGAAAACAGAATCCACGACAAAATTTATTTTCCTGAATTAATCCACATTAACAGATGTGAGAAGGTTATTTAGATACTTGCTAAGGATCACATATCAAGTTCATTTTAGTAAATACTTTCAAAGTTTGCATTAAAATCAACACGTTTTGGCCTGAGTTTCAATATTTAAATTTGGAACATGCAAAGCAAATTCTCTTTCCTTTCAAAATCACTCACTGTGGTACCAGAAGGCAAGCAGGTATCAGTATTGCATCCTAGAGGTTTATTTTTTTATACATTATAAAGAGAGATAGAGATAAGGGTTTCAACAAGAGAAAAGTTTCATTGTCAGTTAACTCTAGGTTAATTAGGGATAGATGAATAAAATTAGGCAAATGCTTTTACTTCAATTATTAATTTTTTTTTAATACGCAATTACTCGCAAAAATTTCAGTTGTAAATGATTATCCAATTCCTCTTATAAAAAGTCTGACTATACTACGAGCACAATAGTTTAGGATTTAACTTTTTCCAAATATTTGCTAGTTTTTTATTAAAGTTCAAGCAAAAGCATTTATTCATCTGACCTTATAAAAATAAGCATGAGTATGCACAATATTTAATTCTGTTGCTAGATGAACACCCCCACTTCATTGTAGAAAACAGGAATATCTTTCTTGCTTGTACCAGTGGCGTAACTAGACGTCAAGCCGCCGGGTTGAAAAATTTCTTCTACCGCCTTTTAAATAATAAGAAAATTCACAAATAATAAAGTAGAATTCAAAAAAATCATCGTTCACATGTGATGCAAATAATAAGAAATGTCAAAAGTTGAAAAAAAGTTGAAAAAGCGATCAATAACTCGCGACAGGCGTAGTACTGTATCTTTGCCCAAACCAGGTACCTAAAAGCAATATTGTTAATTGTGATGCAAACAGTAAATTTACTGTTTGATAATACTATACAAATGACAACAAGAATGACTATTTGAGTTAGCAAAACAATTAAGAGTACTTTTTGTTCTGCGATTTGCAACACTGCAAGCGGATGTGTTTTGTGGTTTGTGGTTGGTTTACTTGACTGACATTTGACGTAACATCAACAACCTGAACAACAATGGGAAGACTGTAGGTTATGTGAATAACAATTTTGACAACAGTGGTGCATTAAACTAATAGCGTTTTTCGCTGGCTGCACCGGTCTGCACTGAGTGTATCTCCATCTCGTTTTATTACATAAAGCTGAACCGAGGTGGAAATACATTCAGTGCACAGTAGTACAGCCAGTGGAAAACGTTATTAATTTTGCTTCGAAAGTGTGTTGTGTTGTATCAAAAGAATATCCACTCCCAGTCACAAAAATTATTTAATCACTGATTTAACAGCGTGATCAAAGCTTGTGGTTAGTTGTGTGAAACAATATAATTGGTTCTTTCAAATATATTATTAACTTCGTCCAATGACGTTCCTTAATCGAAGAATTAAATTAATCGCTGATTAACATTTTTTTTGTGAAACCCACCGTCAGTGTTTTAAGTTGAATTTGAAGTGACAAATGACACTTGCCAATGACGCTTTTACATGACGACTGTCAGTGCCAAGTCGACAAAATAAAAGCCGATGTTCCCTTCTCAAACACTCATTCTTAAACACTCTGTATTTTATTCATTTTAGTATGTTAAAAATTCAGGCAATTTCTAGTGTATCCAGTTTTCTTTTCTAAAAGCATCATCTATGGACCTTACTTAGAATTGTATAAAGCATGGAGGTTAAGTAAGTGGAGGAGTAACAAGCCAGCAGAAAACGAGCCGATTTTCGGTTTTTCTTACTTACTTACAAAATAAACACGAATTATGAACGGTAAAATTTATATTAAACTTATTTACCCTGAAAAGTATTAATTAAAGCCCAATATTACCATCTCCTGGTAAATTTAACCGTCGGTTAATATGCTAGGACACCATTGTGCTGACAATGGTTTCCTAGGATATTAACCGACGGTTAAACTTATCAGGAGGTGGTAAGAACGGGCCTAAGTTGATTAAATTAAAGTTTACGTTGTGTGGAAATAACGTGGTGGGATTTTATTGTCCGCCACTGTACGTTTATTGAAACCACATAAAAGAATTGTTGCCAACTATGACGCAATACACAATTGTACCAATATTTGCTGCTTTTTTGCATCATCTGGTTCCCATTTTATTACAATTTCTTTTTCAGTGCAGTCAGTAAAATTACGATTCGATGATATACCTATATTCTAAACTCTGCAAGCGGATGTATTTTGTTGACTTATTTATTTGACAGACATTTGACGTAACCTAAAAAACGAAAAGACTGTTGCAGGTTATTTAAGTGAATATGATTTGACAGTCCATTTGATTAAACTACATCCAACGACTCTGGATAAATTAATTAGAAATATTCGGCGCTTTAATTGGAATTTGAAATGTCAAACGACACTTGTCGATGACGCTTTCACACGACGTCTGTCATTGTCAAACTGTAAACACTCCAATTCCTTCAATTTCGCAAAATGTAGCCGCTTTCCAATTGCCAAAATGAGCTACTTAGAGCTCCTCCGAACTGATCCAACTTGTTCCAATTGAAGGGCGCATCTGAATTGATCTTTTTTACTTTCCCCCGTCCCCTAACCCACCTATTTCCATGACTACCCATATATCAATGTATTTATGACTTATGCAGCGTTCCCATTGACATCTTGGAAGTGTAACTCGGTTCAGATCAGTTTGGATTAGCTCAAGTGCTTGAAATTCGTAATTGGAAAGCGGCTTGAGATTTGGATGTTGAAATTTTGATACAGTTTAATTAAAAATTCAAAATTTGAAACCACTTGAGATTTGGTTGCAAGTTGTAATCAGCAGCAGGTCATGATCGTAAAAATTAGAATTAAATTACATAGTTATAAGCTGAATCAGAAGAATCAGTTTTGGAAAAGTGTTTGTTTTCAACATAAATTTGAATTACTTGATTCCAAAGAGGTAGTGTCCATGGCGTGTTGGCGACGGGTTGCCTTGCAACCCCTATTGCTACGCCACTGGCTTGTAGTAGTTGTGTAGTGTAGTTTCACATAATATTATGAACGCTTTAGATTATGTGTTTAATACGTAATGTTGTATCATCTGTCAATTTATTAAATCTATAAAGAAATTGGATTTAACCTCCTAACCAGAAAAAGTTTGTTTAAAAACTATATACGTATTTCGGCAGCTATGCTGGCATCTTCAGTCTAAGTTTGACAGTTATTTTCCATAGACCGGAAAGTCTTTACAATATTAAAATGTATTGGGGACTGTGATTTGTAGTACGAAGAAATTGGATTTAACCTCCTAACCACAAGAAGTTTGTTTAAAAACTATATACGTATTTCGGCAGCTATGCTGGCAGCTTCAGTCTAAGTTTGACAATTATTCTCCATAGACCGGAGAGTTTTTACAACATTAAAGTGTATTGGAGACTGTGGTTTGTAGTACAAAGAAACTGGTGCTAACCACAAAGAGTTTGCTTAAAAACTATATACGTATTTCGGCAGCTATGCTGCCATTTTCAGTCTAATTTTAATAATTATTCTCCATAGACTGGAAAGTCTTCTATGTTTGGTACTTCCAACCGACGCGACCCGACGGCTGGCGGTCGTCCTTTTATGACAGGATAAAAATGACAGTAGGAAGCACGATCTAATCTACTTCCGCTTATTTGCGACGTATACAAGGATGTTACAGAGCCTTGTGAAATGCAAGCAGAATTCATTTAATACTTTTTCGTGACTGCCAGTGGCGGCTGGTGCATACGAATTTGGGTGGGCAGCAGACATACCCGCTGAGCGCTATCCTTGTCTAACGCACTTGAACAGAGAACAAACAATATAAGTATAGTATATAAGTATAGCAGATCAACTGCCCACCCATATTCGTATGCACCGTCCGCAAGGGGTGACTGACTATCTTAGGTGTATGATACTAAATGAATGGAAAATACCATTCAAAGTTTGAAGAGTTGAAAACTCTTCGCTAATTTGTTGTAGTAAAAAAGGAAATGTGGAAAATGTTGGATTTGGTGCCTTGGTTGGAAAGGGCTGGAAGGGTTGAACGGAAAATACCATTCAAAGTTTGAAGAGTTGAAAACTCTTCGCTAATTCGTTGTAGTTATAAAAGATGTGTCGAAAATGTTGGATTTGGTGCCTATTTTGGAAAGGGGTAGTTGTTGAGTAGAAAATACCATTCAAAGTTTGAAGAATTGAAAACTCTTCGCTAATTTGTTGTAGTAGAAAAGGAAATGTCGAAAATGTTGGATTTGGTGCCTTGGTTGGAAAGAGCTGAAAGGGTTGAACGAAAAATACCATTCGAAGTTTGAAGAGTTGAAAACTCTTCGCTAATTCGTTGTAGTAAAAAAGGAAATGTCGAAAAAGTTGGATTTGGTGCCTTGGTTGGAAAGGGCTGAAAGGGTTGAATGGAAAATACCATTCAAAGTGTGAAGAGTTGAAAACTCTTCGCTAAGTCGTTGTAGAAAAAAAGGAAATGTCGAAAATATTGGATTTGGTGCATATTTTGGAAAGGGGTAGTTGTTGAATGAAGAATACCATTCAAAGTTTGAAGAGTTAAAAGCTCTTCGTTAATTCGTTGTGGAAAAAAATGAAATGTCGGATTTAGTGCTTATTTTGGAAAGGGGTAGTTGTTAGTGGATAAGTACTTTCCGCACGGATCCCAATTTCCTTTAGAAAACTTGGTTCAACCCCCTCGACCGGAAACGTAAACTTACCGGATGGCGCGCGGCTGCGACCGCTGCTGCTGCCGCCGCATTCATTCCTGCAGGGTACATCTTACGTCAGCAACAACACATGATAAAATTTCTTGCACAGAATAATCCCAGGTAATCCTTAATCCTCGACTGGTGAACGTATCCTATTCACGCACTTTGCCACACTAAGTAAGATGCACAAACACAAATATGCAAAACGGAAAAGTAGATGCGCACAAATCCAACGTTACACACGGAAACAGTGCGAATGTGTTTAGGTGAGAGTTTTAAGGGTGGGCTTTGAAATTATTCATTGGGGTGTTAATAAACGATTAGGTGCGATCTTAGTTAGCTGCGGAGCGCGAGCACATCCAAACACTCCAACGGTTCACAATCAACTGGCATTCATTCTCCCCACCAGCGTTCTCCCTCCTCTCACCTCGCACCCCGAAACCGCTAACATACACCACCCCACACTCCCTTACAAAAAGCCTACAACCCCTAAAAATACCGGCAGCTAGTACAGTCTAAAAAAAAATTGGACGGCGTGAAATAGATGGATCCAAATTTATAAGGATAATTAGCATTATTTCTTCAATTTAAATTTATAAACTACGTCAATTAATAACATTCGCCGGTTGCCCATTGACTTAACTACATAATTATGCATGCACATTTTTCGTGTTCGAATCGCGCTATTAATATTTGCATTACGTTTAAAAAAAGTTGGTCAAGTGGTCGCGTGAAGGTATTGAAAATTTGCGACTGGCAGAAATAAATAGGTCGTATTTTAATTGGCAGCACTGTGATTGCAATTAGTGTAGATGTAATACGGGCAAACTGTCGCGTGTATTCCCACACCGTCAGGGATCCCCGAGGAGATCTCGAATTCCTGGCGGTCACCGTACCTGAGCCGCCGCCGCCGCCGCCGCACTTTTACATTGGTTTGTACTCACACCCCTAAAATGATCCGTACATGTTCGCAACGGGAAAAAAACAAAAAAATAAAAAAACAAAAAACTACCCTCAAAATGGCTGCCTGGCAGAAAGCATCTCATTTTAGCTGAAACAGGGGTCGAATCTGTCCTTGTTCCACCCGCGTGATTTCACTTCAGCCCCTTTCACCCTTATAAATATGGCGCCCTGATTGCCAGTATACCAAGCTGGTCTTCGGTCCACGTGGACTCGCGCTCGGTGTAACCGCGGCTCCAATAAAATCACACGGCGGTGGTCTCTTATCCAACTACTATCGTCGGTTTTTAAATCACGCCTACTCTAAACGAGCTCTCTAGTTTTCACGGGCGACAGCCAATCGGCGCTCGTGTGCGTCCAATCGACGCTCGGCTTTTCACGTTGGTTGCCATGCAACACGCTGACGTTTCGTCTTGAGTCCACGTGGACTACCGAGGTGCCAGTACATGGCTTGCTGGATCTGTACGCAGCGGGCAAACCAGCAAAAATAAGAGCCGACCAAAAAAATATATATGAGTAGAGATAAAATCTAGTGAGTCGGGGTGCGGGCTCCATCCTAGCAGAACAAAAGCTACGCCCGGCCTACCAGTTATTAGAGACCCAAGGCGAGTTTACAAAGGTCAAACTTTATGGCCAAATTACAATGGAACTAATTTTTATTATGCATCGTCTCAATAGCCCCATATAACCTGAGTGTTCATTATGCTGGAACTATATCTCAAGGAATCTATCGGTCGCTGTACGGAAAGCAGTTCTCTATTTCACACCCTTCTCCACTATTAAACGCGCGGCCACGTTTCGTCACGATGAACATCACCCGTACGTTATGCGGTCGATGTAACGTAACAGGCTTTCCTAGATTAGATAAACTCGTTTAGCGGTCTCATACAATATTCACATTACTATGTTTTATTCGTATAACATAAACAATCTAAACTTACCGTGTGTATCGTTACCAGCATCGAATCGTTAAAACAAAAATAGCCCTGCTGCGGTTGTGTTACGCAGTTTATACCAGTGTTTGTAAATATATAACATAAACGATTCAATTTAACTATTTGCCCCGTGTACCTTGCCTATAAGTACCGATAACATTTATTTCGATGTAATATATAAGCGCACATTAATATTTAATAAGAACGTATATACAGCCGTTCGAAATTTATGCTCACAATAAACCACAATCAAATGTGTTACTACACAAAATGGGTATAAGCGTTTTTCAGGACGACAATTCTTAATGCAACAACGAGCTGTGCCTGTTCCGGTAATTTAAGCTGACTTTCGAGCAATAAAAGAAACTCGATAGCAGCATGTCAGTTATTTAAACTATTTACACAGATATGTTACGTATTTTTTCAATTATACCTCACTAACATATGTCAGACATACATAATCACTTTTGATTCTCACAATCAAGTGAAAGTAACTCTTACCCATGCAATATCCGCTTGTATCTCTACAAAGACGGTATTCGTATACCATTATAATCGATTAATGCATTCACCCAATAAATAACATATTAGAAATTTATTGAAATGATCACTAGTGCAGCGTAGCTAATGCAAAATAATGATTTCTGCCTGGTTTTTCATAAAACAGAACTACTCAGCTGTGATATTATTAAACAATGTTAAGTGCTTTCTTTCGTTTAAAAGTTTGAATCGTGTTTCGAATAGTTTGGACTTGAATTTCGTAGTTGTTGCAGCAAAACACCTGATTTGAATTTTTGATTGACAGTTCATTTGTAAATAACCATAATTCAATCCAAACAAGTTTTAAAAATAGAGAGATTCAAAGAAAAGAATGTCTGTTTTTGAATCAAAACACGTTTGGATCATGATTTTGTGAGCGGAAGGAAGCACCTATTATGTTGAAAAGTAGTGAGTATGTGAAATGCAAATAAAAAATTGTCACCAATGGAGTATTAGATGATACTCCCTCTGTCCCAATTTAGTTGTCACATTTCATCTTTAAATTTTGTCCCAATTTAGTTGACATATTTCTAAAAATTGGGAATAAAAATATTTAAAACATAGAAACGTACGTCAATAGGAATTGTAACTTATTTTGACACATTTTTATTTTGCCCGGTTCCATAATCGAGAAACTATACGTATGTACGTCCTTGGCACCCAAATTATTTTAAGGCAACATGTTTTACCTTTCCGTTTTCATAGTTTTTCACTGTGTTATAGCAAAAATTGATATACTGAATATTTCGTAATTTTGATCATTGATCATTTCTTGTTTTTTTTTTTTTTGATAACTTTTCTTGTACAATACTTATATTCGTCATCTTAAACGCGGAACAGAAGTCACGGCGGGTGTACTCTTTAAATCTTTGTACTCTTTAAATCTCTAATTCTTTAAACATATACGGGTAGTTAATTGTAGCATATTAGTTCCTGGATTAAATTAAATTTAACAACAATCTTAAGAAAAAACACCAAATGTGACAACTAAATTGGAACAGAGGGAGTATTTTATTTTTCCAAAAGCAAAAGTATAATTTTTTTGACATAATATGAAAATAAATACATACAGTAGCTTTGAAAGCCATAGGTTTAACTAGTTCAGCTCGAATTAGAATTCTTAAGGATGTGTATATTTTCTATTTTCCGACGTAATGTGGACCAAACCTTGGTCGGTTCATCGAAAAAGTCGAATAGTAGGGAGTTTTATATTTTAAGTTATTAACTTAATAAATAATAAGTATAATGGGTGATTCAACATAAGTGTCCGACCCGTTAACTACAGGTAGTTTACCAAAAAGATAAAACAAAAAGTCTCTGTTCATAAAGGGTCTAGTATGCATAGTTTTCAAGATAAAATAATGCATTGAAGATTCAGATATAAATTGGTTAATGGGCACTGGTACAGCTGTATTGCGTCACAAGAGCAATGAACCTTCGCGGAGTAGAAGGAAACACCATCGTTTACCTTGAAACAAAACTCTAAAACTCTAAAGGCTTTCTGAGAAAAAGAAAACAAAACAGGTAATTCATTCTTTCGGACATCGAACTTGTGTATGCATACGTAAGAAGTGAATCATAACTTCCATTTTGAACTCAAAGGCGGTCGATTTTTGGAATGTCTCTGATAAATTTATTTTTTGCAAATTTGTACTTGGGTCACCTTAGTAAATACGCTCCTAACGGGTCGGAAACTTATTCTGAATCACCTTGTATAATACATTGGTCCGTATACTCATCACGTAACCAAAGTCATCTCTAACTAAGCTCTGATTAAAATAAACAAGAAACGATATAGCTTTATGTCAATTTCAGGAGAAAAACAAGTTTCCATGAGAAATAGATATGTTATCACTCTTTTACACACTAAATTGACATAATGCTATGTCGTTTCTTATTTATTTTAATCACAATTTAAGTTAAAGACGACTTTAATCATAAAACGAGAATACGGCCTCTTGTTATTTATTATTTATTAAAAAAAAAAGATTTATTTAAAAAAAATGATATAAAAAACACTGTTTCTACTTCTAGGAATTGTCTAGATCGGATAATGCGGGTTTTTTAAAAGGGTCTGTTAAGACGAACGGATTCGTAAGGTCGGTTAAAACGAAGTGGGCGGATAATCGAGAGTTGGATAATTGGGAGTCTACTGTATGCATTTTTTTTTTTTTTTTTTTATAGGATAACTACCGTTTTATATTTTGTCTACTTAAAATGTTTGGCTTTATTATTATTATTAAATTTAATTAATTAACTAAAATACGTTTACAACAAATTGAAAATTTAGGCAGTGTTCTAGAACTACTTTTGTGCTGACGAGGCCTCAATTAGAGCAGAAACAGCTGTACAAAAGATACTCAACAATTTTATTGCAGCCAAGGGTTTATCAATTCTTGTCTTGCTTATGCAGACTAATGGAAATGGTTCCCCTTTTGAAACAATTTTTTTTAATAGTATTAGTCGTCAGTTTACGAAACCCCGGTAGAGGATTCTTCTTTTTGTAAATTTGTGTCGTGAACATGCGCATAAAGAACACTGAGAGAAAAAGATCGAATCAATGAAATAAAATTCAGTTTTATAAAAATAAATAAAAACGACCTGAAAACGTCACATCAATTAAAATTTAAATTTAAACTAAAACAAAATGAAACAACAACAAGAGAACAAAAGAGTAATAATAAATTAAATAAAGCAATAAAATTAATATCTAATATGTAATTTAACTAATAAAATAAAAAAGTAAAAAATATATTATTTACAAAAATAATTGAAATAATTGAAAAATCGATTTTTAATAAAGCAAA
Source organism: Prosopocoilus inquinatus (assembly GCA_036172665.1). Classification (NCBI taxonomy): domain Eukaryota; kingdom Metazoa; phylum Arthropoda; class Insecta; order Coleoptera; family Lucanidae; genus Prosopocoilus; species Prosopocoilus inquinatus. The sequence continues at coordinate 47,076,129 of CM069872.1, forward strand.
GACGTTTGTGGCGCCATCTGTTACGATGAGTCGTAATACTTTATTAGTGAAAATTTGCAAGAATTCAAAAATAATATTACAGAAGACAACTTCGAATAAATAAAATCGAAAGAAATGGTTAGAAGTTTCAAATGTAAGTAGCGCCATCTGTTAATCTGTAGGCGCAATTAATATTGCATCATCCAATTCCGACGGTTTCAAAACAGCCGAAAATAAATTTCAGAACGTTCAAGGACAATGTTTTTAAAACAACTTTGAATTAAAAAATATATATATTCGGCACCGTCTGTCAACATGAGTCATAACTTTGTCATTTTTATCTGTGGGGAAACAATTTATCTGAAGGCTGTTGAAAATCGCTGAAAAAATTTAAGAAATAAAGTTACAAAAAACAATTTCGAATAAATAAAGAAGAATAGAAAGGGTAAAAAAAAGTTTCAAACGTAAGCAGCGCCATCTATTCATCTGTGGCAAAGTTGAAAACAAATTTCTTCAAGAAAGTATTCGAAATTCGAAATAGTTTAAGCGTGTTCCGCTAAGCGCTAGCTTTCGGGGGCGTTTCTAACCTAAAATTTTTGACAACTCTCGTCGCTTTTCAGAAATAAGGTTATCCAAAAGCAGTCCTAATTTTTTTATACAGCTAAAGATTTTTGTCTTTTTTTATATTCTTAATAATAAATATTTTAATAATAAAAAAAAACTTGAGAGGTTAGTTTGCACAGAAGAAAGAGGTGCTGCGAGACTTGATATTGATTTAAATTTAATATTTCAAATTATTTTTTCTTCATTTTGACAAAAACTTAACTTCAATAAAGGCAAATATGCATTACATGTCAAATGCTTGCGCGGATTTGGTTGTCCGCTAGCGTACCAAAAATATTTAACTGTCAAAGGCCTGGAGGTTAAGTACTAGATGGCGAATGAGAACGAGCCTATTTTCGGACGCGAACCCTCATCCCTTGTATGGTAAAAATATAGAGCATCAGAGAATACAACGTGTGTGTGACGAAGTGCGCGGCATCGAGGTTAAGTATATGGAGGACGGCATACCGTCCTCCATATACTTAACCTCGATGGTCATTGTCTTCTTTGCGATTAACTCCTCTTTGACATGCAGAGCCATCACATTTCTGACTTGTCCAAGCAACGTTTTCGTTTAGTATCTTCACCTTGTTTTATTACTTTCGAAAACCGCTCATTTCATATGAATAGACCGTAAACCTCTCTCATCAACAATGGCGTAGCCATCATAGGGCAGTTCGTTGCGATACACTGGGGCCTCCGAGAGTTTGGGGCCCCGCGAATTATCCATTTCCACGAAATAAATATTTATTTTTTTCATTTTGGTAACGTAATACATGAATACAAATAAAACATTTGGTTTTCTCTGCCTTGAATCATTTAAATTAAAAGGAATTTTCGCACTTTCATATACGTAGTAAAATTGAAGCCAACCAAGAAACGTCATCTATCCTTCAGCCAATTTTAATTTACCCTTTCAACTTCTACAATCCTTGATTTTGCCATGGTTTCAAATGAATTCCTAGTTAAATTAAGCTGTGACTTTTTTTATAAAATTGGTGACACGTAATAGAAGAGGTCAATTTCAAATAACAATCATGGCCTTTTCGATTGTGCACTGAGTATATCATCAGCTTTAATTCATGAGGTTAAAACAAAATGAAGATACACTCAGTGCACCTCAATCGAAAATGCTATAAGTTTATATTTTCTAATCTACCAATTCGTAAATAACTTTCAATTATAGAAATTTTGTAATCATTGAGTTCTGTTCTGTTCTCGCTTCTTTATTTCTGGAAGCTTCGGTGTCTTCATGTGTTTTAAGAACATCTTTTCCTGTTTGACAATGTCTCATTAAACAAAACCGCGGTCGCAATTTTGTAAAAATAAAACCACTGTATCATCGGCACAGCCTCTCATTTACTGTAAAAATTTTGTGTTCTACTGATAATACAAGACGTCACAGTTTGACGTTTGTTTAAATTAAATAATTGGCCAGCTGTCAATGCTACAAACTTTTAGCAGTGGTTTTACCGTGGTTTCAAATGAATTCCTAGTTAAATTAAGCTGTGACTTTTTTTATAAACGTGGTGACACGTAACAGAAGAGGTCAATTTCAAATAACAATCATGGCCTTTTCGATTGGGATGCACTATGTACACTGAGTGTATCCTCAGCTTTAATTCATGAGGTTAAAACAAGATGAAGATACACTTGAAAACGCTATAAGTGTATATTTTCTAATCTACCAATTCGTAAATAACTTTCAATTATAAAAATTTTGTAATCATTGAATTCTGTTCTGTTATCGCTTCTTTATTTCTGGAAGCTTCGGTGACTTCATGGGTTTTAAGAACATCTTATCCTGCTTGACAATGTCTCATTAAACGAAACCGCGGTCGCAATTTTGTAAAAATAAAAGCACCGTATCATCGGCACAACCTTTCATTTACTGTAAAAATTTTGTGTTCTACTGATAATACAAGACGTCACAGTTTGACGTTTGTTTACATTAAATATTTGGCCAGTTGTCAATGCTACAAACTTTTAGCAGTGGTTTTACCGTGGTTTCAAATGAATTCCTAGTTAAATTAAGCTGTGACTTTTTTTATAAACGTGGTGACACGTAACAGTAGAGGTCAATTTCAAATAACAATCATGGCCTCTTCTATTGGGATGCACTATGTACACTGAGTGTATCCTCAGCTTTAATTCATGAGGTTAAAACAAGATGAAGATACACTCGAAAACGCTATAAGTGTATATTTTCTAATCTACCAATTCGTAAATAACTTTCAATTATAAAAATTTTGTAATCATTGAGTTCTGTTATGTCCTCGCTTCTTTATTTCTGGAAGCTTCGGTGTCTTCATGGGTTTTAAGAACATCTTATCCTGCTTGACAATGTCTCATTAGACGAAACCTCGACCGTAATTTTGTACAAATAAAACCACTGTATCATCGACACAGCCTTTCATTTACTGTACAAATTTCGTGTTCTACTGATAATACAAGATGTCACAGTTTGACGTTTGTTTAAATTAAATAATTGGCCAGCTGTCAATGCTACAAACTTTTATCAGAAAAGAACATTGTAATTAAGGCCCTACGAATTTAATTGAATATATGTTATTTAAACGATTGTCTTGCGGTTCAATCAACAGTCAATATTCTATGCTTTAGTGAGGGCCCCCCAATGAACATTTCGCACCGAGGCCCCATTAACTTTAGCTACGCCACTGCTCAACAAATAAAAAAATAGTTTGTTCTGAGACGTAATAAACAAAACAGATTGATTCGGGTCCGAAAGCAAATATGGAAATCTGTAGCTCTACATATGTCAGGATGCACCTAAGCAGTCAATCATCTTTGCAAACATAACATTTTATTTGTGGCACGCCTAACGTGACAAAAACTGAAGTCTTTTGCGCGTGCTATGCTCTCATCGATACGAAAATAAAATAGGTAGGTATTTAATAATCTGAAATAAATGTAAGTGCGTAAAAAAGTAAAGAATCACATTGGCCATGCATAACAAAAAATTGAATATCGCTGCACCCATTAGTTTAGTCATGAGCTGAACGCTAGCCGAAAACGACGCGACGCTCAACGTCGGCGACTTTCTCCTTGTTTTAAATTAAAAATTTTCGCGTTCGGGAAACTCACGTTGAAAACTTAATTTGTTTAGTGACATCACATGTGTTTCTTTAGGTAGGTACAAGTATTTACAAATGTAGGTGTGTGTGTTTTGTACGATGATGGAAGTTAATGCAACTACAGCGTCGGCGTCGGCGTCGGCGTTGCAAAGAAAAAGCCCCTTTGTGTTTTTCGCTCATGAAAATGACTTAAATTCCGAACAAAAATTGATATCGAATGCCTGGCTGAGTTTTCAAGTATTTTTGATATTCTCTTTTAGTTTATTTAGCGACTCAATGATGCAACAGTGTGTTGGTTTCTAAAAAAAAAATTGCTTTAAAAATAATGAGGCCTTGAAGCAGTTAAAACATTTTAAAACAAGTAATTACTGGTTTCATGATAATTACTGAAAAACATATACAGGGTGTGTCTAAATTCCGTGGACACAGATTCCTAGCCTCAAAGTAAGATGATTTAATCAAACTCATCTATAGGTGTCCCACTTAATGCAGATTCTTTCATACCTCCCTAGATATTAGTTTTACGAAAAATGTTTCAAATGACAATTTCACTGTATTATGTGGAGCATATTTTAAATTAGTCTGACGCATACAGGGTATTCCGTTTAGCCTGGGCGTTAGGTCACTTGTTTTCTTCTTTTTTGTAAGTGGAACACCCTGCATATTTTTCCATTTTCGAGTTAGGAACTGAATTCTAACCTGACTTTATGTATCATATATAGGTGCTAAAGTAAACCCTTTTCACGTTATTTACCTTTTTACAAAAACTTTCCCTATTGCAGTACTCCAAACAAATGCGTGCAGTACTCCAAACAAATGCAAGTATCTTAGCTTGCGGTTTTTTTATCTTGAAACGCTCTTTCACATAGAGCGTTAAGAAAAATCTCAAAAAAACAAAAATGTTCACAGGCAGTTTAATGAACTTGAAAGTATTCCGACCACCGTAACCCATTTTTTTTAATGGAATGGCACATGTTTTTTTTACAATTTTTGAATCTGCTCCTCTTTTCAATGGTACAGAGTTGTCCCTGTCTACCGTTAATACTTCTTTTCAAAATTTACATTTTTCTGTCCAGTTTTTAAAAATGCAGGAAATTTTGTGACATTTGCTGCTTGCTATGGCAAAAGAGTAATCAGATCAGGAAAAATCTGAGTGAAAGCTGTATCATTGAAAATGGGATTAAATGGCGGATTCAATAATTAAAAAAAAACGTTGCATTTAAAAAAAAACGAGTTACTGTGGTTTGAATACTTTCAAATTTATTAAACTATCTGTGAAAAATTATGTCACTTGAGGTTTTTCTTAACACTGTATGTCAGAGGTCATTTCAAGATGAAACATTTGCAAAAAAACGCAAGTCTCTAGCATCATTTGTTCGAAAGATATTTGCATTTGTTTGCAGTACTGCAATAGGAATTTTTTTAATAAAAAATTGAATAACGCGAAGACGGTTTACTTTAGCACCTACGTATGACACATAAAGTCAGGTTAAAATTCAGTCCAGAATCCGAAAATATAAAATTATATAGGGTATTTCATTTAAAATAACGAAATGACCTAACGCCCTGATTAAACGGAACGCTCTGTATACGTCAAACTAACTTTAAAATATGCTCCACATGACACAGTGAAAGTTTCATTTGAATATTTTTCTTCGTAAAATTAATACCTACGGAAATGAAATGAAATAATCCACCTTAAGTGGGACACCCTGTATATACAAAACTACTTCGTTAAGCCGGTATTCTTCTTCAAAATTCTTGAAAACAAAGTTAATTTTTCTTATAACAAAGGAACACATGAACCGATTTGGATGATATTTTGTATGAGGTCCTACAAGAAGACAAGTTAGACTTACAGGTGGTTTTAGTTACTTGCAATGAACCGCCAGCGTGAAAACCAGGATTGCCACAACACATATCTTACCATAACTTTTTTGAGTTGTTTAGGTCAATGTAAGTTTCGCATAAACAACAAACAATCATTTTTGTTCGAAAATTTGATTCGCTTTTGATTGTCTCTGGACGAATTAAAATTAGGCAATTAAGAACACTTAAAAGTACACATTTCAGTGGCGTGGGTATGGGGGTTACAGAGATTGCAAAGCAAACCCGGCGCTAAGACGCCATAGGCGATTGTCCCAAGCCTAAAAAGTAAAAGTAAACATCAAAATTTTTATTAGCAAATATACAGAGAGTTTCATATTTTCTTGACTCTGAAAATATTCACAAGCACGGAAAACTTCTTTATCAAAGATTTCTGATAAATATATTTTCAAATAAAGAATATACAGGGTGCCCCAGAGCTCCGTAAAAGTAATATTTTTTATATTCCAGGTGTCGACTCGAATTCGTTTTTTATATAATAGGAGCGCTTCTATTGCACATTTCAAAACTATTTTCGTTTGTATACAGGGTGTCCAAGTATTAAAAAAATATCAAAATTACTTTTTCTTAAATTGAAACACCCCTTTTTGATTTAATTTTTGAATTCTACCACTAAATTCCACATTAAATTTATTAGAGTCATTTTTACGTGTCTTCTTGAAATGAGTCATTTTTTTTGAAAATTTCCACGTGCAAGGTTCCATTTAAAAATTCGTAACTTCCAAACCACTAAAGTTAACGCAAGCGATTTTTTCTTCAGTCAATGCCAAGGCTGTTGCCTAGTCTTTTGAGATATTACAGGGTCGTGAAGGAATATTCCAAGGCTTGCTACAATTTTTTGAATAGGATTAACTACAAATAACAAAACTCCATATAGAACACCCTGCATATATTCGTGTATAAATCGAGTCGATACCTGGAATAACAAGAAAGTTATAAAACTTTTACGAAATTTTGGAACACCCTGTATGCACGCCTGAAATAAGTAAAAAAAGAAAGGAAATGAGAGAAAAGAAATTTACTGAATCATCTTTGAATCTGAGAGGATTAATTTTAGGAAAACGCAAAGAATATTCGAAGGATACCTTAATTTCTAATGAATGGCGCCATCTGTTAACCTGCGCCTTACATTTGTAATTTGTACGGAAAAAATTTCCAAAAACTTTCGGATAAATAACTTTTAACTGAAAAGAATTTACGAGCATTTGTGGCGCCGTCTGTTACTCTAAGTCGCAATTTTGTTCGCTTTGTTTGTGGGGGGAACAATTCCGAAACTGGAAAGCCCTCAGAAAACGTTGCGAAGACAACACCGAATAAATAAAGTTGAACAGAAATAGCTAGTATAGAAGAAATTTCAGGTATAAATAGCGCCATCTGTTAAACTGTAGTCGCAATTAATTTTGTTCTTTTTAATTTCACAGGAAGTTTCAAAGCAGCTGAAAAACATTTTTTTCTCTTCTAGAAAGTCTTTGAAAAACAGTTGAAGCGTACTTCCGCTGAACGCGGAGTTTTCGAAAGCTTTTAAACAATAAACATTTATAGCGCCATCTGTTACCGTGAGCTCTTTGTGTCCTTAATTTATGCAGCAGCAATTTCGAAGTAACTGAAAAACGCTAAGAAGTTGAACAGAAATAGCTTATAGAACAAAAAAAAGTTCGAAATATAAGTAGAGCCGTCTGTTGATCTGTAGTGGCAATTAATGTCATTTCTTGAGAAACAATTTCAAAAGCAAATTTCTTGAGGAAAGTGTTTCAGAAACATTTGAAACATCTCCCGCTTAGTGTCAGTTTTCGGAAGCCAGTGGCGGCCTTAGGGGTGGCCGAGCTACGTTTAGTTTAAGTTTTTAAACTCTCAATATTAAACTTCGATAGTGTAATAGGTTGGTGGATCCCTTTTCAAACAGAATGTGTAGATACACTGATTCTAATTGACTTTTTTTTTTTTAGTTTTAAACCGATCGTATTTTGTCTTGATTCAGTTTGACTTTTTTTTATGCTTGAATTATCAGTTTGATACCCTTCTGTCTTATCTTTATCACCGATCGTCTTTTATTTTGCTTTTTTAACTCCTTATTTGACTTTATTTAATTCAATCTTTAATACAGCGTGGAAACTAAGCAGCGGATAAATACGATATTTTCAAAACGATTTTTTTTTTCAAAAGACGTTCTGACCAGTCAATTTCGTCTAATTTTATGTCCTTTCCAGAAACTATTTTTAATACTACAGAGCGTTTGCGAAAAGCATGGTAATGGTATTCTCTTAATTAGATAAAATTGATGGCTTCGAGCATTTTTTGTTTAACTAATCATCTTGAAAATATCGAATTTATTCGCTCCTTAGTTTCCACGCTGTATAGTCAGTTAATCGACTTTTATTTTTTCTTTGAATTGGTTTCATTTAATTTATTATTTAATTGATTTTTATTTTTTCAGCTTTATGCTTTTTTTATGCTTTAATTATCAAGTCGTCGTCTTTTGTTTTTCTGTTTTATGCGATTTTATTGATTATCGATTGATGATCGTGTTTCGTTTTTGTTTTATTTACTCAATTTGCGTTTAGTTTATATTTTAATCTCTTAGATGGATCCACTTTTGTTTTCTTTTTATGTGATTTGATTTCACTTGATTGATTGATTATTAATTGATCGTCTTTTGTTTTCGGTTTTTGCTTTGTTTGCTGAATCTGCGTTTATTTTACATTTTAATTCCTTCGATCGATGGCCATTTCTGTTTTCTCTTTTACGCGATCGGATTTTATTTAATGATTATTAGTAATTTTTTAAGTGTATTTCTTTAACAGAAAGATATTAAACAAATAAAAATATTTTTTAAAACGAGCTAAAAATTTAATTTATTAACTTACTTGACATTTCACAAATATTATTATTTGCTTCATCAAAAATGAAAAACGGAAATGTAGACAATTTAGCCTACAAATAATTATAAATATTTATGAAGAGATTGTTGTTTAATAAATTACATTTTTGGCTCGTTTTAAAAGTATTTCTATTTGTTTCATATCTTTCTGCAATTCTCACGAGCAAGAACTATACGAAAATTATATTTTTTTAACGATTAAATTCTTTTGTAGAATTTTTATTTTCATCTACCTTCTTTCGTTTTTTCTTCCGTTTGACTTACGATTTTTTATTTTTTAATTGTCAATTGATTGACTTGTTTTGTTATTTCTTTGTCGATTAGCAGTCACGTGAAACTATTTTATTTACTTTTTTTAAATTTATTTAGTATTTTCTGTTTTTTATAATGCAAAGAGGGCCCGAGGGCCCCGCAAAAATTTCTCGCCCATGGCCTCGCAACTATTAAGGCCGCCGCTGTCGGAAGCTTTTCTAACCTAAAATTTTGGCAACTCTTGTCACTTTTTTGACATAAGATAATAAACATTTCAATTTTGAGTTCTAGTTACGCCAGTGACATATTTTTATCAAAATTAATTAATCCGACATTACTATTTTATCTATTTTTTCAAATTTATTTAGTATTTCCTGTTTTTTATAATGCAAAGAAGGGCTTGAAGGCCCCGCGAAAATTTTTCACCCATGGCCTCGCGACTATTAAGGCCGCCGCTGTCGGAAGCTTTTCTAACCTAAAATTTTGACAACTCTTGTCATTTTTTTTTTGACACAAAGTAATAAACATTTCAATCTTGGGTTTTAGTTACGCCATTGACATATTTTTATCAGAATTAATTAATCCGACATTACTATTTTATCTACTTTTTTAAATTTATTTAGTATTTCCTGTTTTTTATAATGCAAAGAGGGCCCGAGGGCCCCGCAAAAATTTCTCGCCCATGGCCTCGCAACTATTAAGGCCGTCGCTGCGGAAGCTTTTCTAACCTAAAATTTTGGCAACTCTTGTCACTTTTTTGACATAAGATAATAAACATTTCAATTTTGAGTTCTAGTTACGCCAGTGACATATTTTTATCAGAATTAATTAACCCGACATTACTATTTTATCTACTTTTTTAAATTTATTTAGTATTTTCTTTTTTTTAGGGTCTGAGGGCCCCGCAAAAATTTCTCGCCCATGGCCTCTCAACTATTAAGGCCGCCACTGTCGGAAGCTTTTCTAATCTAAAATTTTGGCAACTCTTGTCACTTTTTTGACATTTTTGAGTTCTAGTTACGCCACTGACATATTTTTATCAGAATTAATGAATCCGACCTTAAGAAACTTGAGTTAGTTCCAGAAAGATTCGCAAGAGAAACAATCCAATTCTAATTGCACGAAAAAAAATTAAATATTTAAAGTTCTTAAATAAAAGTTAGTTTTAATCCTCGGCGGTGAAATATTTAGCGAGCCTAAACGCAAATGCAAGTACGGTTACAGGGGTGCCGCCTGGGAGAATAAATATGAAACAACGTTAGAGCGTCTACCGACACGACGACGTTGTAACTCGGGGCGAACTTTTAAATTACGAAATAAAAAGACAAGGAGAAGAATAAGGAGCAGCATCGGCATCCCAGTCTGCTAAATATTTAACATCGACTTTATTATGGCGTCTTGGGAGCCCGCCTAAGTAAAAACGCTCACCGCCGCTGGAATCTAATATCTTGCGGCTTTTTCATTTGGGAATAATAAAATGCTGATAAATTAAAATGTTTTCTGGGGCCCTATAGGGTCGGCAAAAATATTTAATTACTCGAATATAAAATTCTTGCTTAATACGGTTAACTTAGGATGTTGTGAACGGAAATATTTTATTTCAAGAAATTCATCATCACAAGTTCAACTTGATTCAATATCTTTGCAATATGAAACTAATTATAATAATTTCCTAGATAAAAAAAACAATAGGTATCAACCGAAATTTTCAGAGAAATTACCAATAAACCAAAAATACTTAAGTCGATTGTTGGTAGTCACATATTTTGCAAACCCTTCATAAGCTCTGCTTGCTAATTCATTAATGCAAAAGCTTAATGAAATTAAAAATTCGAAGATATTCACATTTTGCTCAATTCATGGTGCCTTTACTTTTAATAGGTAGTAAAAAAAGTCGTTTAACTATTTTATTAAAATTCACAACAAAAGAGAAGAAAATTTAAAAAAAAACTAACTTCGTTTCTTTAGCTTCTTGTTTTCTAATCTAAGTAAATCCAAACTGCTTTTATTAATTGCTTCTTGGGTTATCCTATTTCAAAATGTACCAAGACTTGTCAAAATTTTAGGTTACAAAAGCTAAAGATGTTGTCAAAATTTTAGGTTAGATAAGCTAAAGATGTAAAAATTTTAGGTTAGAAAAGCTAAAGCGAAAACTAGCGCTAAGCAAAGTACGCTTCAATTGTTTCTCAAACACTTTCTTGAAGAAAAAATTTCTATTTTTGAAACTGCCTTCGGACAAATTAATTGGTGCTATAGATTAACAGATGGCGTTGCTTATACATATTTGAAACTTGTTTCTAACTGTTCAACTTTTATATTACTTGGATTTTCTAAGCAATTTTTTAATTGCTTTGAAATTGCTTCCCCATAATAATAAGGAGGACAGTCATGACTTATGGTAATAGATGGCATCGCAAATGCGTTTTTCCTTTATTCAGAGTTGTTTCATGGCCAGCTGAATTAATCTGTCATATACGGCCAGTCCAATTTGTCAAAAAATGTTTCCGTAAAGCAAGCCATGACGCGTGTCAACTAGCGCCCTCTCATGCTCATTAATTAGATGTTACCATGTCAATTTTTATGTTTCTTGGATTTTCTGAGCAATTTTTTAATTGCTTTGAAATTGCTTTCCCACAAATAAAGAGGACAGTCATGACTCATCGTAATAGATGGCTCCGCAAATGCGTTTTTCTTTTATTTAGAGTTGTTTCATGGCCAGCTGAATTGATATGTCATATACGGCCAGTCCAATTCGCCAAAAAATGTTTCCGTAAAGCAGGTCATGAAGCGTGTCAACCAGCTCCCTCTTATGCTCATTAATTAGATGTTACCATGGTTACGACGTCGACGCTTATTTGACAACTTAAATATCAAGACGAACTGACATTACTACTTATAACCAGGGAAAGGAATTCAGCCCGCCTTGTATTGGAGACTTTTTACGCCGAAATTACTATTTACTCCTGTCACCTTCCTGCGGCCTCCGATGGGATGCATCGAATTGTTATTGAGTGGGAGGGGCAGGAGTGCAATGCGAATGCGAACGTTCACACTTGTGAGCGTAGCTCATACACTCCGAGTACTAAATGTTCGTACCATTCGGGGAACAATTGGCCTGAATTATTTTTCCTGCTCATAACCAAAAATTTCAAAATGACAGCAGTTTTGAATTTGAGGGCGCCACTTGACACACGCTTTTCATTTTTCCAAAAACATTTTTTAATACTCTTAGGACTGGTAGTATATGACATACCAATTCAGCTGGCCGTGGTTGTTTTCAGAACATTATTCTTGAACGTTCTTAGATTTTTCCCCTGTTTTCCGTGAGTAAATAAAGAGTTGGTACAACGTTTTGATTCAGGTTAACAGATGGCGTTACAAGTTCTTGCAAATTCTTTAGCTTTAGCCATTTAAGTGTAAAATTTTATTTCTTCTAAATTGTTTTCTAGATATTGTTTCTCATATTTGTTACAATTGTTTCTGTCTTCATTTTGATTACAATTTGTGTTACTTTTTACTATTCATTTTTCCCTATATAAGCTCTTCGCATGACAAATTACAAATTTACGGCTCGTATTAACAGATGGCGCTGCAAACGTCGTTTTTTTTCGAAATTGATGCTTAAAACGTAGTTTTCTTAACGTGTTTAGGTGTTTCGAAATTGTTTTTCGGCAATGATGTCTCCGAAAATTTAAATACTCTTAGTTTTCCTTCTTTCTGTTTCGTGCAATACCTGTAGGAACGGCATTGTTAAAGCTAATTAAAATATTTCAAATTTGGTCATGTGACGCTACGATGGTGTCTTCGTTAATAAAAAAAATATAAAAAAAAAATGAAATAGTAAATTTTATTCCCTTCAGAATTAAAAGTTCCTATTGAAGTATTTTATATTCTTTGCTATCTAAACAAAGCACGATTACTTAAACTTGACCTTGGCTCATCTTCCAACTTAGAAAATCAAAGAGCCGTCAGAATTTTTAATGTTTCTTTACTCAGTCCGGTTGGAAAACGTAATTTATTTAATAGGCCACAATTATGTTAATTAAATACAAGGTGTTTTGCAACTTCATAAATAATGCGAAACAGCCTATATAAGATCGATAGAAAAGTCAGTAATAAAAAAGTACTTTGCTCTGTAACAAAAATTTTTATTCTTAAGTCTGAACAGATGCCTATAACACTTCGGCGACGAGTTGCTTTGTAATTCCTGCAACTCCTATAGCTACGCCACTGATTAAAGACAGTGTTTTAAAGATCACATCAAAAAAGAATAAGTTGCAAATCTTTTTGAAAATAAACGCAATCTCAAACAAAAAGTGATTAAAAATTTTTTCGACTTGAGAAAGATATTTTTCTTCAAAATTCTAAATCAAAAAAACGAATAGTTTGCCTATATTTGATTTCATATTTCTGAATTTATTTCAGTAGTGTTACAGGAAAAGGCCCTAAAACTTATAATTTATGGTACTCGTGAAATTTCAAATAAAAAGGTTAGCTATTGTAGACATTTTCCTTGTTCACGAAGATTTATTTACCAAATAATAAAAGAATAGTAGGTTTTGGGACATAGTATTTTAGAGACACAATTAATTTGATCTCTTGAACGCGATACGAAGATAAAGAACATGATGTGTTATTTAAAAAAGTTTAAAACGAAAGGAATGTTAGAATAGAATAAATCCCTGTATTTTCGTTACACGCTGTATATTACATCTCGTAAAAAAATTGAAAATATTGTTCCCCACCATCTTTATTAAGATACAACTTATTTGCTTCTGGAAATAATTAATAATTACAGAATATTAGTTTTAAAAGAGAGGCAGGTACGATGTGTTCGTTATAAGAAGTCATATACAAAAAAATTCTCTTCTCGATATATCTCCCCAGTGATTATAAAAACGTTTTAAAAATTAAGTCCTGTTTTCTGTAGTGTGACTCATGGAATAAAAACGGTCTATGCGTCTGCGTTTTGTTCTTTTCTTCAAGAGATACATGCGCTTTGATCAATTCGGTAACCGAACTGACCGTACACGAGTGTATAAATTTTACTATCTAAACGTTATTCTATTTATCTATAACAAATGCGCTTAATTGTAAATTAAAACGGTGTGAGTGATTGTAATAACTGCATTAGTGTCGTGTAAAGGTAAGAGAATTATGAAAATTATGAAAATTATGAAATTTTTTGCGCTGGAATGCAAGAAAAAATTGCGATTTCGTTTGTGATATTCAAACTTATTTATTCTGGAATGTGTATGCGATTGTATAAAAAAATCTTAGAAATCTTACAATCGCAATTTAATAACAATCTCTTTCTTTTTTTTGATTTTTCGTCAGCTACGTTCTCGGTCGTGATATGGTAGGGGTTCGTACTTAAATTTTATTGATTCATATAAGATTATTATTATTATTTGTATCAAGAATTGTGTTAAACTCAGATTTTGTATTCTCACATCTCGAAGCACAAATTCTTGTTGACTCTTGCACAAACCTGCATAAAATTGTTTCATCTTTTCTCATACGTTATTTTACTTTTTCGCTAAATGGTGTTTCACTTTTTCCCAAAAATTTAAAATACTATTAAAAAAAGCTACTTAGTAAAAAAAATAAATCGAAAGGGGCATTATGATTTGTGACCTATTTGCTATATGCAAAATCAATATAAAAGTAAAACTGCAATTTATTTTGCAGTTACAGGGAAAATTGTACAACAAAATGTGACAATGTGACATACCGGGTGTTTCATAACAGGTGAAAAAAAAAATGTATTCTCATGTACAGAATTTACAGTCTGTATTTTCGTTACACACTGTATGTATTACATCTCATAAAAAAATTGAAAATATTGTCCCAAGTCCCCTTTATTAAGATACGACTTATTTGCTTCTGGAAGTAATTAATAATTACTGAATATTAGTTTTAAAAGAGAGGCAGGTACGATGTCCTCGTTATAAGAAGTCACATACAAAAAAATTCTCTTCTCGATATATTTGCCCAGCGATAATAAAAACGTATTAAAAATTAAGTCGTGTTTTCTGTGGTGTGACTCATGGAATAAAAAACAGTTCGGAAAAACTAGCTATGCGTCTGCGTTTTGTTCTTTTGTTCAAGAGAGACATGCGCTTTGGTCAATTCGCTAACCGAACTGATCGTACTCGAGTGTATAAATTTTAGTATCTAAATGTTATTCTATTTATCTATAATAAATGCGCTTAATTGTAAATTAAAATGGTGTGAGTGATTATAATAACTACATTAGTGTCGTGTATAGGTAAGAGAATTATGAAATCCGTTAAATTTTTTGCGCTTTGTGCGAATTACGATGCAAGAAAAAATTGCGATTTCGTTTGTGATATCCAAACTTATTTATTCTGGAATGTGTATGCGATTTATGATGATGCAATTTAATAACAATTTCTTTCCCTTTTTTTTAATTTTTCGTCAGCAACGTTCTCGGCCGAGTATATGGTAGGGGTTCGTACTTAAATTTTATTTATTCATATCAGATTATTATTATTATTATTTGTATGAAGAATTCTGTTAAACTCAGACTTTGTATTCTAGAAGCACAAATTCTTGTTGACTCTTGCACAAACCTGCATAAAATTGTTTCATATTTTCTCACACGCTATTTCACTTTTTCCCTAATGGGTGTTTCACTTTTTCTCAAAAATTTAAAATACTATTAAAAAAAGCTACTTAGCAAAAAATAAATCGAAAGGGGCATTATGATTTGTGACCTATTTGCTCTATGCATAATCAATATAAAACTAAAACTGCAATTTATTTTGCAGTTACAGGGAAAATTCTACAACAAAATGTGACAATGTGACATACCGGGTGTTTCATAACAGGTGAAAAAAAATGAATTCTCATGTACAGAATTTAATTTTAAATTAAAATGAAAGAATAAAAGAATTTTAAATTTTGCTTAGTTTCGGAGTTATCTGAGTTATGAATTAAATTATAGAAACTGAAATAATTTATTTAGTTCTAATAAACTTAGCCTTGGAAGAAAAATTACGCACAAATCAAAGTAATGTAATTTTTTTCTTTTAATTTTTAATGCTCTTCATGATATCCAGAACAGTCAGATTTTCCAGCAACTCTTTAATAATCTGATATAAAAAAGCTGCATACGTCATCATCACTTTGAACAATTTTTATAATTTCATTTAATTTGTGTTATATTTTTTTTTTTGATGTTTTTGTTTAATGTTTTCGTTCTAACGCCTATTAAATACTTTTTCTGGTTATCTAACTTTGAGATCAGGTCACTCCGAAACTAAGCAAAATCTGAAATTGTTTTATTCTTTCATTTTAACTTAAAATGAGATTATGTACATGAGACTTAATTTTTTTTCAACTGTTATAAAATATCCTGTATATTCCTAAACATTATTTTAATTTTAATTTTATTTTTCAGTGACTAGTGCAGTGATGTGACTGACGTTGGTTCCAGGCGAGCGGCAAGTAGAGCGGCACGCTTCGGTACAAGGTAGGGTAAGTATTACGAATAAGTCTTTTTTTTTTGACAATTTCGTTTATTTTTTTGTTTAATTTTAGTTCCACGTCGATAGTTCCTGATGGGGTTGCAGCGCGGTGAGTGCGTTTTAAATTTGCTTTTGTTTTTATTGTTTGCTAATAGTACCGTGCGATCAACGGAATTTAGAATTAGAGCAGGCTGTGATATTTTCCAAAAAGTTGTCAACACAGGCTCACAGTTTGAAATTTAAAATTTTATATGTCAGAGTTGTGACATGCATTTTTTTTAAATGGTTTGTAATAGCAGATTTTCCTTTTGGATACCCCCCCTCCCCCCTAATATTCTAAAAAAAGGTTTAAACCAGCATCCCTACAAAATAAAATAACAAAATAAAGATTGTATAAAGCACGAGTATTACTTCAAATATGACAACTGTCAACTTATTATTTTTCACCCAACTACACAGCATAAAGTAGCACCAATCACAGCTTTCTCTAATTATGAATTCCATTGATCACCCGGTACTTTGACGTCAAAAATAATTTTTTACCTCATTTTTTCTTATTACAATCTACGAAGTAATTGTAACCTTTGGTAAGTACAATCTAACTCTCTTTACACCATTCATACAAATTAATTCAAGTGTTTCGAGCTATAAACTACACTACACTAATCAAATGCTTCTCATAAATCTCAAGAAAATGGGTAAAAAATATTCTTTAACTTTCTTTAGCTTAAAAAAAGCATAAGTTTTAAAGCTAAAGAAAGTTGAAGAATACTTTTTAACCATTTTCTCGAGATTTACGAGAAGCACTTGATTAGCCAAGTGCAGTTTGTAGCTCAAGAAACTTGAATTAATTCATATCAATGTGTACAGAGAGTTAGATTTTACTTACAGAAAATTACAATTACTTTGCAGATTGTAATAATAAAAAAAGGTACCTTAATAAAGAAACACCCTGTATAGTTTAACTCGAAGGCTTTCGCGGGCGGGCATCGTCCGTAATTGAACCGGCATCAGAGGTAAGAAATACCTCCTGCCGATAAGAAATTGTCTAATTGAATACAAACAGACGAAATAATTTTATCCGACAATAGGAAAAAATGTTATGAAAAAAATGTAAAACACATTGATGTAAAAATAAAGTCAAACGAAAAAGAAAACAAAAAAACCCAAAAGATAAAGATTATAAAAAATTTATTTATTTATTTACATTTTAATTCCTTCGATCGATCGTAATTTTTGTTTTCTCTTTCACGTAATTTGATTTTAATTATTGAATATCAATTGATCGTCTTTTGTTTCTTTTGTTTACTTGCTTTGAATGTATTTTACATTTTGATCCCTTTGATCGATCGCCATTTTCCTTTTCTCTTTTATGCGTTTTGATTTTATTTTTTGATTACCAATTGATCGTCGTTTTTAATTTTTTTGCTTCCTCGATTTGAATTTATTTTTTAAATTGTTACATTTACATTCGATCGATCGCCATTTTTATTTGATTTGATTATTTTACTTTTTGATTGTACAGAGTGTATGGAAATTGCTAGTACAAAAAAAAACTGTCGCATCTGGAAGTTCTAAAATAAAAAAAAAAACATTTAAAATTTTTTTTTACTATTATTATTTTTCCATCAATTAACACTATATTCGTCAATTATTTATTTGTATAAGCGGCATTCATTTCGGTAATAACAAGTGTATGGATTTGTGATTATTGTGACAGCTTATTACCTTAATTCAGTGGCGCAACAACAATTTTGGCCAAATTTTTAGAAATTTTTTTCTCGAAAAGGACTTTTATTTTTTTTGCCGATGACTTCAACTCGCCATCACCAACTACAAATTTTTTTTGTACTAGCAATTTCCAAACATCCGGTTCTTTTTCTTTAACATTTAGCGATAAAATTTTTTTATAATCTTTATTTTCGTCTATCATCTTTTGTGTTTTTTTGTTTTCTTTTTCGTTTGACTTTATTTTTACATCATTGTGTTTTACAATTTTTTCATAACATTTTACTAAACTCTCCATATTTGTTAACTAAGTTTTTCCTATTGTCGTATATAATTATTTCGTCTGTTTGTATTCATTTAGACAAAGTAAAACCGAATAAATTAAAAAAATAAAAATAAAGGCTTATGAATTGATAATTAAAAAATAAAATCATATGGAATGAAAGATAAAGTAAGTTTATATTTAATTTAAAGTTTTTAACTTTCGATATTATAATTATTAATTATTATTTTTATATTATAACATAATGTAATAAGTTCGTTAAAATTGGTGGACGCTTTTCAATTTATTAACAATCTTAAAATAGTAAATATACTGATTCTCTTGATTTTATTTCATTCTTTTTTAGTTTTTTAGTCTTTACTTAATTCAATTTGACTTTACTTTATATTTATCAGTTTGATTCCCTTTTTTTTCTCTTAATAATAATAATAATAATAATTTATTTATTCCCATAAGACATGTGCGCACTATATCGATTTGACTAAGTGTTATAAAATATTTACTTTCGTCTTATCTTCATCACCGATCGTCTTTTATTTTAATTGCATTCAATTTATTTTCATTTTTTTTCATTTATCAGTTTGTCTTTCATTCGAAACGATGTTATTTTTTAATTATTAAATGACGAGCCTTTTGTTTTTTTTTATTTACTCAATTTGAGATTATTTTACATTTCAATCCCTTCAATCGATCGTCATTTTTGTTTTTCTCTTTTATGCGATTTGATTTTATTTGATTGTTATATTTTTATTTTTAACTTTTGATTAATTTTTTGTATAATATTTGTTTTCGTCTATCATCTTTTCTTTCTTTAGTTTCAATTTATTTAATACTTGATTCAATTTGATTTTATTTAATACTTGATTCCATTTGATTTTATTTTATATTTGGCTTATCAGTTTGATTCCCTTCTTCTCTTTAGTGCACTAAATCGATTTGACTAAGTATTATAAAATATTTATTTTCGTATTATTTTCATTACCGATCATCTTTTATTTTGATTTCATTCAATTTATTTTTATTTTTAACTATCAGTTTGTCTTTAATTTGATACGATTTTATTTTTTAATTATCAAATAATCGTTTTGTGTTTTTTTTATTTACTCAAATCGAGATTATTTTACATTTTAATCTATTTAATCGATCCTCTTTTTTGTTTTCTCCTTTATGTGATTTGATTTTATTTGATTATTATATTTTTCTTTTTAACTTTTTATATAATTTTTATTTTCGTCTATCATCTTTTCTTCCTTTCGTTTGATTTTATTTAATACTTGATTCAATTTGATTCGATTTTATATTTGGTTTATCAGTTTGATTCCCTTTTGTTTTCTCTTTAGTGCACTAAATCGATTTCACTAAGTGTTATTATATGATGTAATATTTATTTTCGTCTTATCTTCTTCACCGATCGTCTTTTATTTTGATTTCATTCAATTTTTTTTTAACTATCACTTTCATTGATTTGATACGATTTAATTTTTAAATTATCAAATGACCGTCTGTTGTTTTCTTTTATTTACTCAATTTGAGATTATTTTACATTTTAATCCCTTGGATCGATCGCCAATTTTATTTTCTCTTTTATGCGATTTGATTTTATTTGTTAATTATATTTTCCTTTTTAAGTTTCAATTAATTTTTTTTATTTAATTTTAATTTTCGTCTGTTATTTTTTTTGTTTTTTTTTTCTCGTTTGATTTTATTTAATACAATTTTCTATTTTACATTATCAATTGATTGACATTTGGTGTTGCTTTTTCTGTTTTTTCTTTCATTTACTCAACTTGAGTTTGTCAATTTGTTGTCAATTTCACAGTTTTACACGATTTGATTTTATTTAATTGAAATCAACCTTTAATTAACAATTATTTCTTAACCCACAGTCTCCTTTATTATTTTAGTTGATTTTATTTCTCAATTATATTTTCCCTTGAACATTTAGTTAATTTTTTTAAACAATTTTTATTTTCGTCTATCTTTTTTTTTGTTTTTTCTTTCGTTTTGTTTTATATAATACAATTTTTTAATTTTTAATTATCAATTGATTGACTTTTGTTGTTGTTTTTTGTTTTGTTTTTCTTTCATTTACTTAACTTGAGTTTGTCAAATTGTTGTGAATTTCACAGTTTTACGCGATTTGATTTTAATTGTTAATTATATTTTAATACAATTATTTTAATTTAATTTTAATATATTTTAATACAAAATTGATAAAATAAAAATAAATTAAATGAAATCAAATAAAAGGAGAAACAAAGATAAACGCGATTTGATTTTATTTGTTAATTATATTTTAATGCAATTATTTTAATTTAATTTTAATATATTTTAATACAAAATTGATAAAATAAATATAAATTAAATTTAATCGAATAAAAAGAGAAACAAAGATCGATAAATTAATTATACAGCGTGGAAACTAAGTATCGGATTAATTCGGTATTTTCAAGACGATTAATTAAAAAAGAACAATTAATAGGTTTCGTGAAAAGAATGGTTCTTCAGGTATCATTTGTGGTGAGAGTCACTGTACCTACCATGTAAAAACGTGGAAATAAAAATTAAAACAGAACTAAAACAACCGTCACGTTTAAAGCAGTCTTAAATTCATATTTTACACTCTATGTATATGTTAGCTGCATATTAGTTTATGAATTATACAAAAGTGAAGCTAATAAGAAAAACATGAGAAAATACGCAGCAATGTTTCCATTACGTTTTAATCATAACCCTGAACAAATACAGAAGTATTTCTCGGCGCCTGAATATTTTATACCGTACCGCAAAATTTTCTTTGCCCCCTTGAAAAACGCGCCGTTTTTAATTCAATATAACATTAAATTTTAAATTAAAAAATCCGGCAAGCGGAACAGAACTCCATGCACGGTTTCTATTGTGAGTCGGTTGGTTGGTAACCGCAAGGGCGTCGCTCAAGAAAAAAAAAATAGAAACGATTCTGGCTAAAACGCGTTTAGTTTAAACTAGTCGCGTCTCTGCGTGAAGTTAGAACAATGTTATTAGTGTATAACCACATGTTTGCGGTGGTGATTATTTCTGCACGTGAATCCATAATTTTTGCGCTGCAATTTTATAATTTCTATTAGGCTCACTTGATACATCAACTTAATAACATGTTATTATTCTTCGAATAGTTGTGGTGAGTGAGGAATTTTTACGAATAACCAACAGTAATTACGCCGCAATCCTTTTCCTTTTGTGTGTATTATTCATGATGGTAATGATTGTATTAGTCGTATGTTATTACGTTTATTCAACACAAAAGAGAAAAAAAAATTAATAAATTATTAATTAAAGTTACTCGCGGTCGTTTAGATTACAGGTTTTATGCGATTGAAACGCCGCGAGCTTTTCTAAATTTTAAAGTCAGAAGACAAACTTTAAAAATACCTTACACTGAAAGGAGAAATTAATTACTGTTTTTTTGTTTTTTGTAAAATAAATCTCCATCTAACTGCTTGATCTGAATTTCTTAATTGCATGTAGAATTGAATTTCCTGCTTATTACACAAATGTCTCTAATAGATGATTAGATTATAATGTATACACTTCATTAACTTTAGAATTGCACAGAAAAGAAATTATTCCAATTATCAAATAGTCCTGAAATTTATTTCAAAATTTAGGAAATGAACGAGCAAATGTTTCAGGATATACAGGGTGGCTTATAAGTCACCGTATTCCTTTGAAACCGTTAGTAGATTACCGAATATCTGCTCAAACCTACAATCATATAAATACAAAAATATTTGCGGATTTGTATAAAACGAACATATTAGAAGCTCTTTTCACTTAAAAAGAAAAATAATAATCTTACATGTAAACAAACGATACTTATAAACAAATAGATGTCCTTAATACTCCCTTAACAAATTGTGCTTTTAAAGAAACAACATTTTCGACCAGCACAACAAACATTTTCGACCAACTCTTATTCCAAGAATAACATCTGTTGTATGAGGACTAGATTTTATAGTCTGCAATAATTTTTCACCTCTCCTTAAAATTATGTAAGTTTGCTTGTAAATAATCGCACTCTACTTTCAAACACGCTTTTAAGTATAATTTTTTAAGTTTTTAACTCTCGATATTATAATTCGATAATGTAATAAGTTGGTTAATATTGGTGGACCCCTTTCAAATTATTAACATTCTTAAAATAGTAAAATATACTGATTCGCTTTGACCTTATTTCATTTTTTTTTAGTTCTTTAGTCTTTACTTAATTTAATTTGACTTTATTTTATATTTGATTTATCAGTTTGATTCCCTTTTGTTTTCTCTTTAGTGCACTAAATCGATTTCACTAAGTGTTATAAAATATTTAATTTTGTCTTATCTTCATCACCGATCGTCTTTTATTTTAATTGCATTCAATTTATTTTCATTTTTTAACTATCAGTTTGTCTTTCATTCGATACGATGTTATTTTTTTAATTATTAAATGTTCACCTCTTGTATTCTTTTTCATTTGCTCAATTTGAGATTATTTTACATATTTTATCCTTTCGATCGATCGCCATTTTTGCGTTCTCTTTTATGTGATTTGATTTTATTTGTTAATTATATTATCCTTTTTAAGTTTCAATTAATTTCTTTTATTTAATTTTAATTTTCGTCTGTTATTTTTTTTGTTTTTTTTTTCTCGTTTGATTTTATTTAATACAATTTTTTATTTTTAATTATCAATTGATTGACTTTTGGTGTTGCTTTCTCTGTTTTTTCTTTCATTTACTCAATTTGAGTTTGTCAATTTGTTGTCAATTTCACAGTTTTAAATGATTTGATTTTATTTAATTGAAATTAACCTTTAATTAACAATTATTTCTTAAACCACGGTCTCCTTTACTATTTTAGTTGATTTTATTTCTCAATTATATTTTTCCTGAACATTCAATTAATTTTTTTAAATAATTTTTATTTTCGTCTATCTTTTTTTTTGTTTCTTCTTTCGTTTTGTTTTATTTAATACAATTTTTAAATTTTTAATTATCAATTGATTGATAAGTAAAATATAAAATAAAATCAAATTGAATCAAGTATTAAATGAAATCAAATGAAAGAAGAAAAAAAGATAGGGGACGAAAATAAAACTTTAAAAATTTATAAAAAAACTAATTAAATGTTGAAAGGACAACATTTAATTATTTTTTTTATAAATTTTTAAAGTTTTATTTTCGTCCCCTATCTTTTTTTCTTCTTTCATTTGATTTCATTAAAATTTATTTATAAAATATTTATTTTCCTATTATTTTAACTGTCAGTTTGTCTTTAATTCGATACGATTTTATTTTTTAATTATTAAATAATCGTTTTGTGTTTTTTTATTTACTCAATTTGAGATTATTTTACATTTTAATCCCTTCTATCGATCGCCATTTTTATTTTCTCTTTTGTGCGATTTGATTTTATTTGATTGTTATATTTTTCTTTTTAATTTTTGATTAATTTTTTATATAATTTTTATTTTCGTCTATCATCTTTTCTTTCTTTCGTTTGATTTTATTTAATACTTGATTCAATTTTATTTTATTTTATATTTAGTTTATCAGTTTGATTCCCTTTTGTTTTCTCTTTAGTGCACTAAATCGATTTGACTCAAGTGTTATTAGAAGATGTAATATTTACTTTCGTCTTATCTTCATCATCGATCGTCTTTTATTTTGATTTCATTCAATTTTTTTTAACTATCACTTTTGCTTTCATTTGATATTTGATATTTTCTAATTATCAAATGATCGTCTTTTGTTTTTTTTTTTATTTACTCAATTGAGTCTATCATCTTTTTTTGCTTTTTTTTCGTTTGATTTTAATTTTAATTATCAATTGATTGACTTCTGATTTTTTCTGTTTTTCTCTCATTTGCTCAACTTGAGTTTGTCAATTTGTTGTGAATTTCACAGTTTTACGCGAATTGATTTTATATTTTTATTTATATTTTTCCTTTAACATCTGATTAATTTTTTTATATAATTTTTATTTTCGTCTATCTTTTTTCTTTCTTTCGTTTTGTTTTATTTAATACAATTTTTTTATTTTTTTTATTATCAATTGATTGATTTTTGTTGTTGTTTTTTTTGTTTTTTTCTTTCATTTACTTAACTTGAGTTTGTCAATTTGTTGTCAGTTTCACAGTTTTACGCGATTTGATTTTATTTGTTAATTATATTTCTCCTTGAATATTTAATTAATTTATTTTTGGTTTATCATCTTTTTTTGCTTTTTCTTTCGTTTAATTTTATTTAATACAATTTTTATTTTTTAATTATCAATTGATTGACTTTTGTTGTTGTCTTTTTTCAGTTTTTTTTTTTTCATTTGCTCGACTTGGGTTTGTCAATTTCGCAGTTTTACTCCTTTGTTTCCATAGTTATATTTTTATTTCACACTTTCAAATAACGTTTTCTCTTTCATGCGATTTGATTTGATTTTTCAATTGTATTTTTTCTTTAACATTTAATGAATTTAATCTTTATTTTCGTCTACCATCTTTTTCTTTTGTTTTTTCGCTTGATTTTATTCGATACAATTTTTTATTCTTTAATTATCAATTGATTGACTTTTGTTGTATTCTTTTTTCATTTATTCAATTTGAGTATATTTAATTTTACATTTTTAATATTTGCAGATCAAATTTTTTGTTGTCAATATTTATATTGATTTGCCTTATTCTTAGTTTTACACGTTTTTGTTTTCGTCTTATCTCCTACATTAGATTTAATGATATTGTATTTTTATTTTGATTTTCAATTAATCACCTTTTTTTTCTTTTTCTGTATGCATATCTTTATTTTACAGTTACTTTTTTATTTCGCAGTTTTGCTCCTTTGTTCCCACAGTTAAATTTTTATTTCACACCTTCAAATAACGTCATATTTAAAAAATTTTAAATACGTCAAATAACAGTCACTTATTATTTTACCTACTTTTTAAAATTTATTTAGTATTTTCTGCTCTTCATAATGCGAAGAAGACAAACCTTTTTCCCCTAAACCAAGAGCCCCACTGAAATATCTCGTCCGAGACCTCGCAGTTATTAAAGCCGCCTCTGGTAGAACTCACTTGCAATTGATTTGATATATCAAAGAAATTTTTAGAATTATTTTGCAAGCTGATTGTATTATCAAATTTCGAAAATAAATCAGAATGAATGTTCAAATAGGTTGGATTTTTTTAGAGAAGTATATTTGCAACCATTGTATTTCAAACTTAATTAAAATTTTTAACTTAATGTTTGTTGCATTTGTTTGCATTTTTTACAATGCCAAAATGGTCAAATCATTTGCAAATAAGCTCTACTAATATCCCCTCAAAGGAATACGTCAACTTACCAATCGTCGCTGTATATCATTTTTATTTTTTGTGGAACTTGTAATATTTTTTTAAACTATTAATAATATTGGTAGTTTATAAAATTAAAAAAGAACGATTTGATATGTACTAGCAACCGTTCCATGAGGTAATAACAAAATCTTTTAGTCAATTATCCACAGACAGTTTATTTGCAAATTGGAAGGAACATATAATGATGACTGTTAAAACCAAGTCTTTATGTTTAATATTATTTTTTATATTTCTTTCTGAATATGGTCATCCTTGATTATTTCACAATAAAAAAAAAAAACACAAATTACCTATTCTTAGCTAAACGTCAAAATGTCAAGTCGACTGACCTTTCATGGGTGCGTCAATATTCTTCTTATTGCTTGCGTACAGTTGTCTTGTTATGCAGAACTTACGTGCTTCGCATGTGTTTCATACGCGTTAGATATTAATCCTCTCTGTATGAATCCAGAAGGGTTGTATTCAATGAATTGTAAAACGCAAATGGAGTGCAGTTACATAATAAGTAAATCGGAAAGAGTTCTTGTAGTGGAAAGGGGTTGTACAGATTCCTGGAACACTTGCAGGAAAGATAACTTAAAGAATCATGTGAGAAGGCAGGAGGGCCAATACGAATTCAAGCCAGGCACTCTGACACTGATCAAATGTCAGACTTGTAACAACTCCGATCTATGCAATGCAGAACCTGTAGATTTCAATTCCATTCTTCCCACAAAGGATACTGCAATGGAAAATACATTTTTGCAGAAAACGTTGCTTGGATGCGCTTTTTGTCTTGTACTTTTTTTGTTTGAAGTGTTTTAGTATTTCTAAAAAAAAACGTAAGCAAGTAAAATAATATAAAGCAACTTAGAAATTTTGCTTTTTTTCAGAACTGTTTTTTTTTGCATATTTGAGGGCCTCAGAGATACATCTTAGATTTTGGTTAGAAAAGCTGAACTGTTACTTTTCCGTTTCCTTTGAATTTAATTTTGTACTCGTCCCTCTAAATATGTTAAAAAAATAGATAAATTACAATACTTTTTAGACACACGGTGCATGTTTCAAGGTTAAATGTTTATATTTTAGATGTTATAGAAGGAAACCACGCGCGGTGGATACCTATCATACTGCATGTCTTATTACCAGGGATAATAAATCGGCCCTTGTTTCGGGAGCGCTGCGAAAATTTAGTATTCGGACTGTATTAGTCCTCGCCCTAACCCTTTCCCTCCCACTCAGTAGCAATTTAAGTGCATCGAAGCCGCGGAAGGAGTAAGTAGTACATTCCGTGTAAAAAGTGTCCAACACTAGGTGAACTGAATTCTTTTCCCTGCTTATAACATATGAAGGAAATGAAAATAGTGGCCAGTGGAGATCCAATTAATTTTTCTTTCTCAATATACTTTTATTAAAAAATAGATACCTTAACTAAAAAGTCACGGAATTTAAAGTGAAATTAATTAACGCGCAGTTATCAGAACCTGTAACATTTTAAGTTTCAAATTCAAATTTGGAATCTTTAATAGCTAGTTGAATGGTCGTTTGGATTAAACAATATAAAGGTTATGTTTTTTTAAATTTTTTTCTTTTAATGCCAAAAAGCTTTAATTTGATGTTGTATAGCCATCCTTTCAGACTTCTCTTTAAACAAAAATCGGTCACCGTTCACCTCAGACATAAAACGTTCGGTACAATACCATTTTGAGATACCCACCCTACAGAGTCTATCCTCATTAAATTTGGAGATGGTACATATACATATTTAGAGTTCTTTCTACAGTAAGTAAGTAAGTACTTGCTGCTGATTAAGATGAATTACATTCTCAATAACAAAAAATAATATGGACACGCTGCGAATAATCTAAAGCAATAACCTTCTTTACATGCCTGGATGAACAATAATAACATTTTTACACTCTGCCATATTCATGGTTATTTGACTTTTTAAATCCATTGTATACAATGACTAATTATAAATATACATAGAGGTCAGAAATAGAGAAAGTCATCGTTGACTTTTTAAAACACGTATGTAATGGTCTCTTAGGTACTTATCTTGATTATATGTGCTTACGTATTCCGACAAACATTTGCATTATTTAAATTTATGTTTTGTGCTTGATACGTTTCGTGCGAATAGCAAAATTCCACGAAATGACTATTATTTTACATATTAATCGAATTAATAACCACTGTATTCATTAAATTTGAATTTGCGATAATTGTTTGTGACGTTAGAAATTTAAGGATGCGGTTTATTAATTTCTCAGTAACAATCCATTTATCACCCTATTTATAACGTAACCTCTCTTACAAAGATTGTTTTTTTTTAATGAAATACAACCCCATTGAAGAAGAGAAGTGCAGTCATAAGCCAAACAGCCTCTAAATAAAAAGGAATCCTACCCTGTGTTAGGGAGTGCAAGAACTATCATTAAACTAAGTGTTCATCGAAGCACGTGGGATGTAAGTGATGTAACAATGGTTCTCCTCATTTGTCTTACCCATTTAGATATTAACAAATATTGGGTAAGGACCGGCTACTCAGAAAAAAATGTATAGTAAAAAGTGCTGCAATTTGTAGTATGCATATACCGTCCGTTTGATTATAAAGGCCCCGAGCTGTAACTCCTTTATTTTTGTTCAAACATCCCATAAAGTATATACATATGTCCTGAATGGGACGTTCTTTTCTGGAGAATGAAAAATCAAAATATTTTTTTCGCTGCACTGTATAGGAGTCATGATGCCATCTACATCGACGGTATATAATTATCCTAAGCTTATTCATTGCAAAAGTAAATTGAGAGTATATGTATCGGCGTTCATCTTCTGCTTAAACTTCAAGTCTGACGCATTCATTACAAGTCTTTCATTGCATAATCTAATTCAGTCTCTTTATATTTTATAATAAAAGGATTTTCGCTAAAGGAAACAGGGCAATAAGGGCAAGCGGGGTGAAGGAAAAGTACCAGAAGAAGCGAATTCCTCTGTTGAAACAAAGAAATCAAATATAAGCAAGGGTCATTCTAACATCAACATCCAATTACCTGTTGTTCAAACACAAACGGGTTATCCACTCAGTATAATTTGCAGGTCGTTCAGGCATCAAAGGATTCCAGTAACACCTTGTTTGTTTAGAATTCTGCATCAAAATTATGCAACAATTCTCGAAATCACACACACAAGTGCACCTTATAATGTCGAAACGCCATAGTGTTTGCCGGAGGCGAGTCACAAACAGCCAGGAACTATGACCAATCATGACACAGAAATAGATATCGTGATCATCTATAGCCTTTGATATCACACGTAGTTTCTGGATATACATTAATTTTTTTATATTTGCTTATTGAGATTCTGTCCTTCAGAAAAAATATTCATTTCTTAATTCCTGGCTCTCCCGTTGTGGTGTTCCGTTGAATTTAGTAATCCTTTCTTTTTTTCTTACTCCAGAACTTCTCTATTTCGCCCTGTATATCTGATTCAATGTCATTGGTCCTTTTTGCAATTTCTATTGCTGTTATTTTAGCTGCCTCTTTTCACTTAAAAGTTTAAATCGTGATTTAAATACCTAGTTGGTTGGATCTGGATTCCATAGTTGTTCCAACAAAATACTTCAGATTTGAACTATTGATTGACAGTTCCCTTACAGATAACTGCAATTCAATAAACGAATGATAAAAATTCGAAGGGGAAAGGAGATTATCGATCGATCGATCAGGATTGAAATTTTACTGGAGGATCCTTTCTTTTAGAGTGAAGACAAGGAATTGCCGTTGTTTCTTGTTCCTTCCTTTGGTTTCCCTAATCTGATAACAGAATGAAAATGTGCCTTAGAAGAGAGAGGCGAAGGAAAACACCAGAGCGAATAAAGAAAGTTTCTCCTTGTCTTATAGCGTTTTCCACTAGCTGCAATGGTGTGCACTGAGCGTATTCCATCTCGGTTCAGCTTTATGTAATAAAACGAGATGGAGATACACTCAGTGCACACCAGTGGTGCATCCAGTGGAAAACGCTATTAGATTAATGCCCTTGGTTTACGTATATTCAAAAGGCCAAATTGTTTTAACTAAGCTTTTTGATATCATGTACTTTAGAAACTATTTTTCTTTTGTAAGTTTTCAATTCGCCTCGCGTTTAATTTATTCTGTCCATAATATATTGGGTGATCTTGCGTGTTCGCTTTAAATTTCCTAAAAAGATAAAAACCTTCATGCGATTCATTTCGAAGTTTGAAATATTGTATGTGTCTTTATCTAATAAATGGAAATGCAATCGTATAAAGCGTAAACTTTTCCGAAGGCGTCATCATATTGAAGCTAAAAGTGGTCATAAAGAGGGCAGGTCTAAACAAATAAAAATGTTAATCGCGTAGTAAGAATTGTAGCATGTGCACGAGAATTAATTCCAGTAAAGTAGCTAGAATTATGCAAATTAGCTTTATTGTGAAATTACATAGGCAGATATTTAAATCTACCACGCAAATCCCACCGGTGTAACACAGCATATTTTCATACACCCGCACTAACAAAATAAACAGTAGATTTAAACTCCATTTCGTGCGCCAGAATAATTATATTTCGCGTACATAATTTCCTACTTTGTAATTTGTATTAAAACAGTTTATAACAATATTTGCCCTTGCATAATTTATAAGCTTAACACAATATTTGAACTGTTTGGACGTGGAAGCGTACATTAAGTGTGTTTATGTTAAATGCAAATATTAATTCGAAGAGATCGCCTAATTCGAAATTCGTTACGGCCTGGAGGAGAGGAGAACCTGGGTGTCTGAGAGATCGTAACCGCTACAGGGTTTGACCAGAAACCACTAACTTCGAGTCCGCGGGCAAAATACGCCGTGGTTTTGCTATTAAACACGGTCCATTCTATATTACCGCAGTTTCCGAGTTGCCCTCGACCTAAAGGTCTTTTCTATCCAATTAGTATCTTATCGATATCAAATACCATTGCATTCCAAAAAGAAAAAAAAACCTTACCCAAAATGTAAATGTTGAATTTTTATTTTAAAGTTTTGCAAATTATAAAAAGAAACTTCTTATTTCATTAATTTTCTATTGCTTTTTTCTTCTGTTGCTCTCGTTGCTTTGCTACTAAGAAATCTTTAAGTGGGTCGCCTTTTATTAATCATTTTCATCAGTACAGAAAAATATTTTAATATTAATAAGTGTAATTTAAATAATTACATGCAGTGCCAAGTAATAAAACAATTGTCTTAGTAAAAAAACAAATATTGAATCAATTCGTAATCACGTACACAAAGGAGGACAAAGGAACCACAAACGAGGTACTCAACACTGTGTCGTTCGTTCAATAAGCAACGTGTAAAAAATCAAATGTTGACAAGATTAGCGAAGTTGACATTCACAGCTGAGTGTTCCAAAAACACTACAGTTTGACAAGCGTTATCTGAAATAGAAATAATAAAGATAATACGAAATGTTCCGTGTTATCTTTGCTTGTCATCAGCAGTCAATGGCGGCTTGGTATCAATGTGAGTGCTGTCTACGAAAAATATGTTTACTTTTGATGCTTCAATTACGTTTATGTGTTTAATATCTCGTGTTTTATGTTGGCTTAATCATTTTCACTTATCTGTTTTTAATTATTTCGGTTGTTAGTTTTTGAATGCCGATGGTGCATACTATTCGTGTGATCCGTTAAGACATTGTCCAATTATCTATTTTATTTTACCCAAGCGCTATTTGAGAAAAAAAGAAACATAAATTAGCATATAGTGAATTTTAATAACACAAAATAATTATTCACACATCCATCATAGTTCAGCCTACAACGACATATTATACTTTTTTTTTAATTTTATCTGTGGGTATATCGTGCAAAACGAAAATATTAAATTTAACTGCTCATTCAGATCTAACGGACCAATAAATCGAAGTTCTAACAGCAATGCTCATTTGAGATTCGATAAAAACCGTGAAATGCTTGAAATGTAATAGAATTGCTGAGCCTTACGGATTAACATTGTTGGGCTGTTGGAAAATTAGAAACGCTCAAGCGCTATTAATAGCGTAATATAAACATTTACAGAAGAGAAACCGCCGTTATAAAATAACTCCGGTAACACAAACATACAGATGTTCTGCATATCTGCAACATTCCAGTATTTGTAGTCATGCAACAACCTCCGGTGCCAGTAGTCGTCACTTCGTTTGAACTGGTACATACAGATTTATCCCCATGGAGTTATGCGGGAAACCCCCGAGCTTAGCTAAACATCGAGCACCTTCCAATTATCTTTGACGCAGATAACCGCCGCCGAAGACTCTTCTGCGTTCCGGATTAACGTTGTATAACTACCACTAATATTTGGCTGTGCGTTATTTCAGATTCACATATGGCGAAGATTACCGTTCGCATTACATTTGCATGTAATTTGAATTGCGATAACGATATACTGCTCAGCTTTCTAATTAATTAATATTTGCATTGAATTATTAGGGAAGCTCTGCATTGATAAAAACATTAGGAAAATTAAATCAATTTCATCGTATCAAACACTGAAACAAAAATAAAATACAGGCGTCATAAAAGTAAAAATGTTTGGAGTACTTTAATCTTTCTGTTTAAATAGCATTGCTGAATTTGTTTTGGAATGCAAGTGTGAATGATATGTAATTGGCAGGGAAAATAATTCAGGCTACTTGTTCAGCGAACGGTATGAAAATTTAGTACTCGAATTGTATCAGCCTCGTCCGTAACGTGCGAACGCTCGCATTGCATTCCTTCCCCTCCCATTCAATAACAATTCGATGCAATGCATCAAGACCGCGGGAAAGTCGCAGGTGTTGATAGTACGTTCGGTGTAAAAAGCGGCCTGAATTCTTTTCCCTGGTAATTGGTTACGGTTACCATCACAAACGAAAACGATGCGATGGTAGGTTCACTTGGCTAAATATAATTTCCAAATTGTTTTCTCCAGTAAAACAAAGCTTAAAGAGAATTGAAATTCGAACACAGTTTAACTCCTGTAACTCCACTTACACATAGGACAAGCAGATAAAAACTTGAGAACACGTGTTACTGAACATATCTGATCATTTAGATAAAACAAAACCAATTCCAGTTTTTAATTCATTTAATTGGAACTTCACATAATTTCAATCATAATGAATAAGGATAGGAGTGGGATATGTTTACGAAATCGTGGAAGAAGCGTATCGTGTAATAAGATTATTAAAATAATTCTCGGCGTTCCTGCTGTATGAGGCAACGTGCCGAAATATTCTGGAGGTCGGAATACAACTGGACAACTAATTACTCTGAAAATCTTTACATACTGAAGCAAGAAAAGTTGATTGCACAACTGTAATTTTTATTGCGGTAATATTGCACTGTTTTTTGTTATATGTATTGAATTGTAGCGACGTTAACTGTCTTCGCAGCTCTCGCGTTTGCTTTGCAGTCACGTTGCGATCTTAAAATCTTATATTGCCCACTTCATTAGAATTTGAACTGCGCAAAATACATGGTCCCGATACGTACTGATGCCAAATTTAATAAAAGTTACTTACTGATTATTGCAGAAGATGAGAAGGTGATAAAATGATGGTAAACGTAGACCCACAAGAATTGGTTGCAATCGGAGAAATTGGTGAGGTAAAAAAGAGAGAAATATGTGGTCCCAATCCGTACTCATGCCAGTGTCAACTGTTCCTCAAATTTAATAAAGGTTACTTACTGATTATTGCAGAAGATGAGGAAATGATGGTAAACGTGGGCTCGCAAGTTGAAAGAAAAAGACTTGGGTTCAACTGCAAAAATTGGAGAGGTAAAAGAGCACTGCAAAAAGTGCAAAGATTCTGCAGCACAAACAGTGGCATGGTACAACCGGGAGCATCAGATTGATCCCTCCAAGATAAAAACATTTAGAAGGATTGGAGCGCGATCGCCGAACTAAAGCAGACGGAGGTCGCTTTTAAAGCAACAAGGATGAAGGAAGGCAGCCCATTGAAAGCTTATCCAGAAGCTGTTCGTGCCATCTTTACTGACGAGATAGATAAACATAACCCTACGCGATGGAGCCAAGAAGGAATATAGGGACAGATTCCCGGAGTTGGCAGAGGCCAAGGGAAGCTTAGAAATATTGGAGCAAATGACAAAAATCAGGAACACCAACCAAGAGAATTGGCAGGATTGATAGGAAAGCGGTGAAGATGGTCATAAGTGCAGATGATAAGAGGAAAGTATACAAAAGCTGAAGAAGTGGAAGACAGCGCACAATACAAAGAAATGGCCGAGGATAGATGGTAGAGACTTGTGGAAAGCGTCTTCCACACCACTGTTAAAGTGATTACCATTCTTGCAGGCTCGAGGAAAGAAGGTAGTCTTATTGGTCAGGAGAGGAAAGCATTAGTAGTGAACAATACTGGAAAGAAGTATACGGAGACGCTAGGCATTGTCAAGGATGCCATAAGGGGAGATCCCATGGCCAAATCGATCAAGGGTACGAGGAGTACCTACACATGACGGGAATCTGTTCATCACAGTGTAGAAAGACCCAAAGGCGCTGGAGAATCTAAAATCCAAAATTGCAGAAAAGGTTGCATCCAAAACTAACTATTAGAAAAATTGGGGACGTAGGCAGAGTGGAAACCATACACATGAGGGGCCTTGATACCGACAAGAAGGATGTAGAAGATGCACTACAAGATGCTACTGGCAGGTCTATAGAAGGGTTGTTAATGAAGGTGGGTCAACTAAGGCCGAAAGCTGGAGACACCCAAGCGGTCACCGTGACCCTCCCAAAGAAAGCGGCGGAGGAACTTCTGAGGAAGAAAGAAATCTTTATAGGACCAATCCCTTGCCGAATTGAGGCAAGAGCTAAAGTAGTACGCTTCAGGAAGTGCTGGTCTTATCAACACAACGCTGAAGAGTGTGATGGGCCAGCTAGGCATGATTGCTGTCACAACTGCAGGCCACGTAGAAGGCCCGTCCAAATGAACCAGCCCTCTCTGTGACGATAACGAATACAGAGCCGGCCTATCCGGCTTTTAAAACTGCCCTAAGAAAAGCGAAGAAGATGTAGATGATAGGGAAGTCGGCCGCGCAAGGGAACTACCCTTGCTGGTAAACAGCCCGGCTAGGTTGAGTGATCTTCACTTCAATCAGTTAATTGGACAAGAATTTTTTTTCTTCAATTTATTAATTGGATCAATTAAGTTACTGATGTAGTGATTTTGTTTGCCTTACTGTAAATTTGCCGCCTTTTCTGTTATCAGATTTTTATCTTCATAATTGAGTTAGTGATATCATTGTTTAAACATCGGTAATGTTTTCAAATTATATTTTAACATATTTGTGTCGTCGTCGTCGGTATTCAGAAGGCACATTGGTTGTCAAAATTCAATAACACCACTGCGATACAAAAACTTACGTACAAAATACAAAAACATCTGCATTTTAAGAATACAATTAAAAGTACATGGTGTGGCACAAGAGAGTTCACGAAAAAATCAAACGTATGTATTTATATTTCACTGTTGCTGTATAGTGCATTTCAATATAATTGAAAGTCGACAGTCCACTTACTTTAGCTAATTTTCAGAAACGGTATGACCATAATTTTTTTTTGAGCTTTTAGAATAGGAGAACGCCGATTGAGGTTAATCATGGTTTATGATTTCCAAACTGTTTGTAACCATTATAACATGTTTACGACATACGAAAAGTCCTGTCTACATTAGACTTATACTGAATTTATCTATTCTTTTTTTGCTTTCGTTTGCGAAAAAGTTTTTTTTTTTCTTTAGAAGAAACTAAGCATTTATCTCCGGTGTTTTTCTCAATTGATCATGCGTGTATTTGTATTGTTATTAAACGCTTAAAACGAAATATCTTTTTTTAATCTTGCTAATCATTACGCATTTACTTCGCATTAAATGAAATCTACCAAAATTAAGCTCTACCTTAAAAATATTTCCAGGCAATACTTTACTTAAAAAAAAGCGTGTATTGTGTAACGAGAGTTGATTATTTGGATTAGACCATAAAAGAGATTTATCCGCCAGATAATGACAATTTCGAGTGACTAATCCCGGAGTGCAATATTTCGCTAATCTTTCGGACGTGATAATTGCTAATCTACTGTCGTATGTATTGTTTATGCTGTACATCGACGTTATTTTTAGGCGTTAATGCGCTCGTATCGAGTTCGCAATTACGTTTTTGAATTAATCAGCGCCGGCGAAATCTGAGTTTGTATGTACACTTTAAAGCTTTTACGTAAATGCTTAAGTGTACTTAAACGTTATCGTGAATTATTAAACATAATGGCATAGTAAACCGGGACTTGTTCGAAATCTTTCCATTCGAGACATCATCAATTATACTTTTATTTTATTAATATTTTATGAAATGTTAAATTTGTTTTTTTTTGTTGCCTCACCTTATGTATACAGAAAGTCCTTATACAGACTGTTAACCGCCTTCTGTGAGATAGCATGAATAAGACGGTAACAAGCCAGAGGCGTAACAGAGAGGAGTTGATGCGTTGGGATAACATAATTCAATGAGCATATGCGTGTCTGATCATTTTTAGTTTTCCAAGTGTTCGCTTTTTCATTTCATCATCAATATTACATATCACTTTCAATATTTCTATTCACTTTATAGCGCCCGTTCAAAAAAGCTAGAAAAGCTAGAAAGCTCTCGTGCGAATGAAGCCTTGCTCCGATAGTAATCTTCCATCCACATAATGAAGTGAAAAAAACATTGATGCAATCAAATGTTTTTTGATGCCGCCATTGCTACTAGGAAAAAAAATGCGATTGTCGGTAATCATGAAATTATAAAGTCTCGGTGTTTTGATGACGATAAAGTGGAATCTTGTACTGCAATTAAAATTTCAATCGATTGCGCAAAAAGTGGCCTGAAGTGGCTACCTCGTCGGTAATCACATCCATCAAGCGTGTGACAAGTGTATATATTTTTAAATGCGCAAAATTAGATTGTTCGCTTGTAATTTATTTCGAGTGGGTACTTGTGGGGTGCAACGGACAATTGTTTTTTATTTGATTTACTGTTGTAGCTCCGCTGTAGGCGACAAATGCACTATTCATAATTTCATTACGTAAACATTCGATTTGCAGTTACGGGTAAACGCTCGTTATGTAGCTGCTCAACGTTATTAAATTACATCGACGTTAACGCAGAAGCATCTAAATCAAAGTCGACTCAATTTCATCGATTCGTAGCTAAGTCGCTATCTAATGTTTCAATTTTATTTCTTCTTAGTCTGTTTTTTTCAAATTGATCACTATCATTAGACCCCAGCCAGGATGTTAATCCAATATACTGAATAATTAAAAGGAGCTTCTTTATACAAAAACCAATAATGAAATTATGCAAAATTATCACAAACAGAAAAACAACAAATATACGCATGCATGTACACGTAACACATAACATACGAACTACACTAACATGCAGTTACCTCTCCTCACCGTTACATAACTACTACGTAACTGTACGTAAAAATAAATATCATAGATAATGTCACCTAAGTAAATGAATTTAGAAAAGCTAAATCACTTTCCCAAACGTGTCCGAAACTAGTCTCCTTATACTAAACATATTAAAGATGGAAACTGAATGTATTACATCCCTCATTGATTCCTTTCTAATGAAAGCTAAGTGTAATTTACATGGAGTAAAGAATTCTACTTTCCTGAGATGTACGTGGAACCAATAGCATCGAAATTCCATCAGTGATAAGAATTTTCGTGGCCAGAGGATCAAGAGAGAACAGAACATAAAGAACATGTAGATACACCACAGAGAGATTCGATGAAAGAAATCAAACTCAAGAAATGCTGAGAAATACTTCAAAAATGTAGAAAAACAGTGACAGAGGTTGATCTAACCTGTTTACGAAAGCGATTTTATACTGAAAATACCAGCAGATACGGCCTGTAATGTTATCTGTTTGTAGCTTTGCTTTTGACAGATTCAAATGACAATTGACAGAGAAGGAGGGACAAGAAAGACTTGAAACATTGATCATTGTTGAAGAGCTAGAATGAGGACTGTTTGTGTCCAGATGCTAAATAACATATACATGCCGCCTAAAATATCATATACCAGATGTCCCAATAAGATCGACACCCCACCATTTACAGAAAGCTAGAAAGCCGTAATACTTACAACTTCAGGAGAAAATAGTTTAATCAAAGTGACCAAGACAGATTCAGGCAAAATATTTTTAGACATCAGATTTGGCCACAATAGGGTCAAATCAGTGGACCCAACAAGAAAATTTAATTTTAATGACAAAATTCTCTAACGGCCGTTTGCACCATGTCTAGTTAAAAATTAAACCAGGTTTAACAGTAAACCCAGTTTGCACCGCGGCTTAAACCGTAGTTAAAAACTCGCTAAACCAACTCAACGTTAAACCATCACAGGCGGCGGATTAAATTGAGTTGGTTTAGCGAGTTTTTAAATACGGTTTAAGCCGCGGTGCAAACTGGGTTTACTGTTAAACCTGGTTTAATTTTTAACTAGACATGGTGCAAACGGCTATAAATAAGGTACAGTTTTCACAGAATCATTAAAAAGTTGAGTTAATTCTACGTTCCGAGCTCTACATCCTGACTTTAAACTGAATATCGCCATTAAAAAGAGAAAAGAAACAGTCGCATTATTTAGATTTAAAAATAACGTAACTCTGTATCCTTTAACGAAAATGAACGTACTTAAGCCGTTTAGAAAGGGGATTTTAAACTGATCTAAAGTTTATATTTAGTTACTCAGGTCACTTCACTTACTAAATCAATTAGAGAGCCCTATTTGTAAAGGTTATAGTTTCTCCTGGTTTTTTTGCAAAAATTAAATGGAAAGGCATATTTCTTTTGCAGTAATTACGAAGCTTTTCGTTAGCAAAACATTTTGGTTTTAGAGTTATCAATTAAGTCAATTAATTGAAGATATAAGTAAGGTAGATAGACATTACTTTGTTTAAAAGCAGTAATAGTTTTTGGAAACAAAGAATATTTCTATTAAAGAACAAGCCTGCAAGCAAACACAAAAGAAGAAGAAACAAGAAAAGCAGGTGCACTAAATAAAAAGATAAACAATGATATGAAACATAAAGCAATGCACTTTGAAATGAAAATAAATACTTAATAATGATTGGAAGTTTTGTATCTGTAATATTCCGAAAAATTATCAATCCTTCATTGCGAAACAGACTCATACTATCTGTAAAGATATCAATAATAATTTCTACGCAACTCCATATAAACAATAGAAAGGATTGTCATTGTCGATCAAGCATGTTCATTGATCACATTGCTTTTACGTACTTCTGTATTAATTGTTCTGTTCTTGTATTTAAATATTCTCTGTTCACAAAAACAATTAAATGCTTCTAAACAGATGTGTGATGAAATTTCAATAAATCTTAGATTATGTAAGAGAGGGGATGTTTTACACCGTATCTAACGCATGAGCGACCGCTGTTACCAGAAAAGACCAAATCAAGAACACTTCGTATTGCACAAACCTCAACTCGATAACATTTATTTGAACTCTTTCGTTTCGCTAGTATCAGTTAACAGACATATTTAATAATAAATCAAGAAAGAAAAAAGATAATCATTTCAGATTTTCATCACAATGTTCACCAGTTTGAAAGTTCTGTAACTAACGAGAGAGAGAAACACATTTTCACCATTTTTTAGGAAAACCAGAAAAACCCATTACTTTTGTAAGCAGTGCTCTCTAACTAATTTGTAACAAAGTAGGCGGAGTCGTCGAATACAAGCTGAAGTTCGTTCGTTTCTGATAAAGAACAGAATTTACGATATTTTTAAAGTAAATAATTCAACTATTTCCTCCACTCTTATTAATGGCGATACGACAGAAAGTCTTAAATAAAAATTGCGCAGAATTAATTAAACTTTCCAATGGCGCTATCAAAACTCTTCATTATTCTGAGACTTTTAAAATTTATTGTTGAGCCCTTCGTTGAGCCTATTGATTGCGCCCCCTTGTGGTCGTCTCTGTTGCTTTAAGGTATACATTTTTAAATTTCTTTTGGCCATTTTGTTGTTTATAAATTTTCACTAAAAGAACCAAATTATTATTATTATAGAGATAACTTCGCACCAAATGCAGCGCAGCTATTTAAATTATTGCTACCAATAGTTAAAGAGGTATTTAATAGTCAAGAAGCTGGCAAAGCAGTCGTGGTTGAGCCTACAAAGAACCAAATTGTTATAAAAAAAGAGAGTATTTTTACAAGAAAAGAAATATTAGCAATAATTAATGAATGAATTGCTTGGCCAAGTGATTCAGGGGATCAATAATAAGCGTTTTTAATTATTACACTCATGAACCGATTTTGTCACTAGCCTGGGCACTCGAATGAGGAAACACAATTAAGGATCCTTGTAGTTTCCAATTCGATAAGAGTATTTTTTCGTTTCAGCTTGATCTCAAGTAGTACTTCACGGAGATAAGGACTTTTCACTTCTCAAGGCTTGGATGACGGAAGAATTTTATCGCTTATTCAGAGGCAGAAGCTAAGTATAGATCTTACCTCTTTTCTGTTAACAAACAAGGACAAGGACCTGAGAAGAAATTGATACGCTTCGTTAAATTATTAAATTGTTAAAATCACAAGCAATAACGTTAGTCAAATGAACTTCTTTAACAAAAATATTGATACGGTTGTACTAAAAAAAAAATAATAATTCGTTTCGGTTATTTTATGTGTGATTAAAAATTTATCACATAACAATATTTTAAATTAATATAAAATATACTTGGAATGCTGATACAATGCTATGTGGTTTGTTAAATTTATCGAAATTCTATTAGCTCGCTGTTATGTCAACAAATTGCACTCGGAAAATTTCTTTAAAAATTCTCTCCAAGTAGGTTTGCAAATAAGGAAGCACTTCGATTTTTCTGCTTTCCAGCAAATTCAAACTTAAGTTCCCCAAACGACAGCAAAACAAACAAGGAAGGAAAATATGGTTCAAATTCATTATCATAAATCAATATTAACAGGAACACAATGTGCAGCTATATTTGCGAAGTCTTATCAATAAAATGAGGAGTACATTACACGTGTGATTCCCAGAATAGGT
This sequence comes from Prosopocoilus inquinatus, assembly GCA_036172665.1. NCBI lineage: Eukaryota > Metazoa > Arthropoda > Insecta > Coleoptera > Lucanidae > Prosopocoilus > Prosopocoilus inquinatus. The sequence goes on from CM069872.1 coordinate 47,116,814, forward strand.
GAAAGAGTTTCAAATATTTACGCTTAAAATGTGAATTTTTCTGTTTAAAGAAAATAACAAAATGTCTCACACGTATCTGAATATATTCTGAATACAATTACTGCCATTCTTGAATATGTACTTATTCTACAGATGTCTTTTACAACATTGCAACATGTGTGAACATTGAAACTGCAAGCAGTCTTGATAGATTTTGTTCTGCAGAATAAGATAATCACTTGATTAACATAAAGTAAAAAGTAATTTTTGATGATGCGCACAATAATTACAAATGTATCTATAGTCCCAGAAGTTATTTTTGATGTAATAAATAGTATAAAAAAGTAGAAGCACTTATAGACACTGGATTTCAGCAGAATCTTTTATGAGAAAATGTTTATGAATCAAAGGATGTTTCGGAATTAAAAAGGACAAACAAGGTCTTGACGGGATTCGGAAGAAAACATTGTCGTTCCACAAAGATATTTTAATACTACGAGTAAAATTGACGATGACGAGTTTCAAACAGATATATACATTGTCTCGGAAGATGTTGATAATGAAAATGACCCCCTGGGGATTAAGAATGATCTTTTAGATGAGTATTAACGCTGAAAACGAGAAGAAACTCAGTGCTGGAAGGAAGAGAAGTTCTCAAAGTGTCAAGCAACTCGTTAGTGACTTGGTAATACGTAACGATTAGAACAGAATTAACTGATATGAAGACGATGTCATTGTTAAAGAGGATGAAACCGTACGGCTACACGTGGATAATCCTAATCTTATAAGCAATTCAATTTCGAAACTAAGATAATGGTCAAGTTGAAAGAATTAATTCAACAACAGCAAACATCTCAGCCAAACTTTCCACAGATGAATCTACGAATTGGTGGTATAAGATGGCGTCTTAAGTTCAGCGCGTCATGAATTTTACTTATCACATCACCATTTGAACTTATGATAAGAGGGAAAATCGATGTACTACACATTTTGGAATTGCTAAACGAACAGTTATTTACATTTGAAAATTGATGGAACGAGTTACGAGAAGGCGCTAAAAGGGTAATTTTGGAAATCGAAAATCAGAGTTCAATCGGCCCAAAAGAGGAAGCCAAGGAGTATAAAGTAGGAAACCCAGTTACCCAATTCAAGTCGGGCTTAAAATTTAAACCGAAGAACCTACCTTGATCTGTACGGACTAGCTAACATCAAAGAAAACAACAACTATAAATTTGTATATAAAGACATGACTATTTGAGTATTTTTGGTACTGAGAGAACTGGTTAATTATAAGATTATAAAATTGTGGTACACATGAAATTGAATTGAAAGATAAACTTAAAGGGTGTATTTATAGACCTGCCAGCTAGTTTAAAAACAATTGGTCAAATATCCGGAGGCAGAAGAAAATGATTTATTCAGTGGTATCAAGCAGAAAACTCGTATGTAAAACGAATTTTTGATAAACTTGAGAAACGCACACGCAGACTGTAAAAATCCGACCTCCCGAAAATCTAAATCGAAAGTTTCCGCTAGATTTCCATCGTCAACTGTTACGATATTGACGTCCCCCGTCCGTTTGTTATACTATCATTTATCGGGGGGGAAAGATATAATCGCAGCGTTCGACGATTTCGGATCATTGAATAGTTTTTAGTAGTTTTCTTTTCAATTGGTTTTATATGTGATATATGTTTATGGCATGTTCGCCGTTTTGCGCCATTTGAGTTTTTGCCGATCGCTAAAGTGAGTTGTGCAGGACCGGATGATTTATGCCGTTTCACTTTCCGTCCGGGGAGGAGCACTTAAGACGCTCCTCAGACCCGCAAGGGCTCACAGAACCTGTTTATTTCAATTAAAAAATTCAACGCCGGAAAATTAATCGCCCAAAAAAAAATTATTTTGCCTTTCACTTATTTCATTACGAGTGAAATATTTTTATTAAAGTTAATGTTATACTGATCGGTGCGGGTTCACACGCTTAATTACAATCAATTAGATTCAGTTGCCTTTTTTGACTTAAGTGTTACATAACCTCCAGTCATAATTTTAAATTCCCTCATTATTTCTATCGTTCGTATTAAGTATCAAACTAATGTATTCACGAATCGATAATTGTACATTAATTATAATATTACATATGCATATCAATTTACAGATAAAAATCTATCGATTATCATAAATTTAATTAACACGAATGTTAATTGTATGGAATGATACCACGCCACATATTACGTCGAATAATATTCAGTACATTTATAATATATATATTTTTTTTTTTTGTGAATTAATCGAGAGATTATTTGTACAATGACGCTCACCATAAATGATACCATTTGACAGTTTCGTAACCCTTACGTTAAATGTTCTTAAGGGTGCGATTTGCATGCAGGGGTATCATTTAAATTAAACGCCATAGTAAATACCAACCGTATTTTACATACGTATACATGTGGATGCGAAAGAATTAGTGATTTAAAAGTCAAATTTGAATCTTGGATTTAAAACGAAATGTCATTTAGATTAACAATATTTACTAATTCAGGCATAAATAAACTTATATACATAATAACAAAACTGCTTTCCAAATAAACAAAATGAAGTAGTACCGAGAGAGCGAATATTATTTTGAAATGAACTCAAGAAGCTTTTAACAACGAGCAAAAGCAAGAAACTAAAGGAATAACAGCATAACAGCAAGACCCTTTTTCAAAACTACTTGACAAATTTTGACAATCGAAAAATGATTGATACAATAAACGAAACTAATTAATTCAATTAAATCTGAGTATGTCAACAGGTCCAAGTAACCAGCGTGTTGTACAGTTTGTTCTACATTTCATATTCACTTCGTAAATCAAAAAACTGAGCAATATATGAATACAAGTCCCTAAGTAAATACATACATACATTAAAAATGAATTTTGTTTTACATAATACCTACCTAATAGTAAATACTGTAAAAAGACTTGAAGTTCCTCTTATAATTACTACTGCTGATAATCATAAAACATTACGTAAAAACGTTCTAATATGTATTTTAAGGTAAGATATAATACCTTGCATTGCTAATGTAAAGAAAACAATGGAAAATTACACACGTGTTTACCAACTATGAATGTGTACCCACATTTAACAGGTTTTCTAATAGCAGTTTTCGCAAAAATTCTCTCAGGTGTAAATTTGCATATCAAGTGCAAAAGCAATTATCTTTTTTTTTTTCGTCATGACAAGTCGACACATGCATAATTATTTCCCGGAGTTTTCTCGAGTACGATTACGAAATTCGATGTATGCAAATCGCAATTAATAAATGTAATTCTTCGGACGTAATTAGACATATATTGCAGGTACGAGTCCGCGTTACATATTATTAAGAGATGTTTAAGGAATAAAATGAAACGACCGGAATTCGAGACTGTAAATTACCGGCTAATTGTAAGGTGTATCTTGTAATCTACCACGTTTATTATGGAATATTATCATAAATTCTTGTCCATTACCTTGTTATTACGCATTTCGTTTGTGATAATTTTGTTTCAAGCAGATACTTAACTATTATAGTCCTAGAGCTGTTACGTGTTTATCATTTTGTTTACTACGGTTTAATTACGGGGGGGATTCTAATGTATTTACACTAATACTGACAAGGAGAAAAAAATTAATTGCCGGCAGATATATCGCACAAGCGTTTATTATATTTAAATTGTTTCTGATTAAGGATCTTGAAATTTAAATACACATCTACGTCGCCCACGTACCTACGAAAAGAATGTGGAATATTAAACGATACATTAACTACACATGCCGTAATGAGGGAGTGGAACTGTGAACACTTAAAGTCAAACATTCCAGGAAATTTTATGTAAACGTTGAGTACGAAATTTGTCATTTTTCATTTCCTTCGCTGAATAAAATATAAAGTGGGCAGAACTCGGAGCTAGAATGTGGATTTTTGAACGCCACTTCCAGCTTTCCAATTTATTTGATAAATGGCAGCCATGTCGTTTCAATAAGCTACGCACACTTTAAAAATTGTTACACCAAAAACGTTGCAAGGTATGCTCTGTGGCATATTGATTAATTTTGTACTGTGAAAGGAAAAGGGAGGAGGAATTATTATTAATTCGGCGTTTTAATTACTAATTACTGTTAACTTTCATTTTGCACAGTTTCTATTTATGTCATAGTTTGGAATTACACGAATTTATACCTATAAGAGACTCATAATTTAGAATTTTTCGGTACAAACAGAAATAACTTTTATTATGCCACAGGCATTTATTTCATACACTTGGTGTCAATAAGGGCTTCCTTTCGCTCTGTAAAGACATGCTGAAGGGGGTTGGAAACTCATTTTTCATCCCCTTTTTGTCCCTAGTTCTTTTAAACAATCCCTACAAAGTTGGATTTCGATTTCTTTGTATGTAGCGTTCTGGTTTGGTAAAACAAGCCAAAAATCGATTTTCCAATTTGTTTTCTACGGTTGCTCGTATGGCGTTTTATCTGTACTTTCAGAATTGTCGAAAATTCTTCGCCCTTCTCTCTCTCTCTCTTCAATATCTCAGATAAAAATGCCCACATTTTTAAATATTACAATATATTAAAAATTCGTAAAACAATTCAATTTATTTTAATATGAACAATTTTCTGTTTCAATTAAGATGAAAATAGCCAAAAATTTTACAAATAACTAAAAATAACTTTAGTTACCAAAATAATTAAATTTATTTTTTCCGTGAAAAAATTCAACGAAGAAGAAGCCTGTAGTCACTTTAAAATAATATTTTATATTTACTCCTATTACATTTATTATATATTTGTATATTTTATAATGATTCCAGGTTTCTCCTTCGTTGAATTTTTTTACGGAAAAAGTAAATTTTATTTAGTCACTAATCCCATGGATAATCCTTTAAAATAATTCAATCAATCAATCAAATTATAGCGTTAAATGAAATAAGAAAAAACAGTTGGGAGAGAGAGGCGAATACTCAGCATGAAAGATGAAAGAAATAAAGTTTGTGTTAGAAAATAGCTTTTCGTTATGCGTAAAATGAATTGCTCTTTCCACTCACCAAAGCTGACTTTCTTGAAACACAGAGTTTAATTTAAATTAAATTAATAAAACAGAAAAATTCGGTTGCTGTTAAATTGATTAACAAACATCAGTGAAGTATAGTAACTTCTTCGCGAAATTAATTTTAAACTGATTCAGAAAAAAAAACTTCAACAAGAAATGAAGCATGTACTTACTTAGATCAAGATCCACTGCACCAGAATGATCGCATTATGTCCTCTGTGCGATTTTTTATGCATTTTTCTCCTGTTTGGATTCTTACGTAAGTGGGCCATCAGATGTTACATTTGCATGCAAAAATTATCCTTAATCAAGTGCAGAAATTAGGGATAATATTGGGGCTTACGCCCACTCGATCTCATTTCTCTACGGACGCGATCTCCAGGAAAAAACAGACAGTCTTCGTTGAACGACTCATTTCATTCTGACCCTGACCTAATTATAATTGCGTGTTATGATTCATTATAAAATAAGGAGTAATTTAATCACAACATTTAATTTTCTAGAAAAACTTTGCAAGTCCACATATCGCATATTCGATCTTTTACAGCTCATAAAATCCCCGTAAAATTTCAATCCCGATAGTAACTCCCTTTGGTGTTTGAATCTTTCTATTTTTAAGACTTGTTTGAATTGAACTGCAATTATTTTACAGGTGAACCGTCAACCAATAATTCAAACCTGAGGTGTTTTTTTCGAATCACGATTTAAACTTTTAGAGCGAAAAGCAGCACTGTTGCTAATTTAATGTTTCGCAAGACAATGCTGGCAGTGGTCTTTTAATTTGTGAAAAGATTTCTGTTTGCTGAAAACTTAACAAAATTTGTTTCACACAACAAAACCTGCATTTATTTTGAATGTTTGGATTATTATTTAATGCACTAATAATTTATCTTTGTTGTTATAACGATATTTTAGAAATTCGCAAAATGCATTATAGAGCCTGCCCTACAATACGATAGGCCTCCCCTGAATATTTATTCTGGCTACGGCCCTGAATAAGTTAGACGATTCATAGAGAGGTTTGACCATATGGGTTGTGCATCTACTTAGAGTGGCGCATCCGGTATACATAAATACTTTCAATATACTTACTTATTTTTCAAAAATTGTAACAAACTTTTCAATCCTCAAGTTATATAACCTACAGTACCTACTTATTAATTAAAGACATTTTTTTACGATTATTCTAGTTTTACCAGTTTGTATTGAATATGTAAATTTTATGAAAGGCTACCGTACCAGACCAAAACAGAACAAATATTTATAAAACGTAAATTTGTCGGCAAACTTACGACTTCAAAAAATATTTGTGTTAGGTGTACACTGAATAAGAAACAGGCTTGATTTTAGTAATTTACATGCATGTATCTATTTGGATTAGATGTGTATACTGTGATCTCGAGTTATATACTTTCTTTAAATTACCTCGAAAACCTCAAAAAAATGTGATTCCTCATTTACCTATCAACAATATCATTAATTATATTGTTAAATTTGCTTTATACCTTTAAATGCGCAAGAATTTGTCATAAACTCTCCATTATGGATATTTTCGGTTGTATTTTTTACCCAGGAAGAAAATTAATGACAACAAACTAAAATGCCAATGATAAAATCTTACTTAGCGGTCTGGTTTTGGAAACTCGTAAACATAGTTAAAGCAAGTTCGGTTTCTGTTAAAATATTTCCACCCAAATACTTGGAAGTCCGGGGTGGGCAAGGCGCATTTTTCTGACCTGCAGAATCGTTCCAGCACGCCTGACAAAGGTCTTCACCTAATGTCCAATTTGTTGTTCGACTTAACGCGATCATATTACCACCCACTGGTGCCGGCTACATTAGGGACATTTATTTTCCCCGGCCTGCAAATGCAAAACCGGTTTCCATTCAAATTCGGTTCCGCCGGCCGCCGCGTAAAATCAGCGCCTGTTATATAATAATAAATTTATTTGCCAGGAATTTTTTTTATGTCGGGGGAATGCAATGAAGAAATGACATAAAATAGAAATATCATGAGCGTAAGAGTAAACTTTGAATTGTTTGCACTGCTGCATCTATTACCATTTCGTTTTGTGCACAGACGGCTGTGTTCAAGATACAAAGAAGTTGCCATTGTGAGCCGATAGTTACAGAATGACAAAGTAAACATGTGCATTTAAACTTGCAACGGGGTTTGTATTCCTAAAAAGAAAACATTTATTTAAGAACTTTTTGTACATTCACATTTACAAATACACGTAAGTGACGTCGCGTCGTCATCCTTGTATTGTTCCTTGCATTGAAATGTCATATCACTCGCAATAAAAGTTTAATACAATCAGTGAATGATTGCACTCCAATAAATTTCTTCTATTTTTCCAAATGCGTATCAAATCAAGGAAGAAATCTGCTCAATAGAAAATCGGTTCGTTTCTATCGCCAAGAAAGATTACCTTCGCGTAAGGTAATAAAAGCGTTTTGGGTCATTTATTTGAAATAAAGAGGAAGGGCCGCCCATAGGATGTGCACAGATGACGAAAAGAAAGTGAAAACCGTTCGAATCAAGTCATACCCGCAGCGTACTATAAACGATGTTTCTCCTTTAATTTACATCGCTTCAACAATTCCTATTATATGGTAAAAATGGTCAAATTAGTTTTTTTCTGTCATTTTCGTCAAACACAATCAAGACGTACTTCAGACTTTTTACTTCCGTCAGTATCTATCTCTATCTAATATCTAAGAACATGTTTCGTTATTCCAACGGTACACAGAAAAGGTCGCGGAATATACGTTCATTTCCTTTAATTGATACATACTTCATTGATGTCGTTTATTAATTGATACACATGCAATCTTAAATTTTATAGACTTTCATTTATAAATTGTATGTACAGTCATAGTTTTTAGTAAAGTCTCCCGTACAAATTTTAAATTGCGGCTTGATGACCTTCTGACCATCACAATAGGTAAACAATTACAAAAATGAAGAGTATGTTACAAAACTTGAAGTAGGGACGATAAGAAAGGAGATATTGGAGCAGAATAAAGAGATAAAGAGAACAAAGCAAGAAAAACAAATAATTAAAAACGAAAATAAGGCTGCAAAACAGGAAAACAGGAACTGTGTTACGTAAACATAAGACTGGAGCAGATAGAGAAAGAAAGGAGAAGAAATAACATTGTGGTTTCGGGGATAAACACAGAAACGACCAATTAAAATGATTTAAGGCAGGAAATGGAAACTTTCCTGAAGCAGGACTTAAAAAAATAAAAGTGCAGATAAAAGCGGCAGTTAAGATGGGACAGAAGCTGTGTTTATTGGAAATGGAAAGTGCGCAAGAGAAAGAAAAAATAATGAGAAATAAAACGAACCTGAGAAAGTTAGGGAAACTTATATGAGATATCTAGGATGACAAAACAACAAACGAACGGAGAAGAGGTGTTAGTTTAAAAGCAAAAGTAGCATAAGATGAAGGAAAAAAGGTGAAGATTGGGTACAGGAAGCCGTTGGTCAAATATAAACAATGGAGATGGAATGATGCAAAAGGTACCCTAGAAGAGATAAAGCGACAAGACGGTCCTCCTGAAGCCCCCCAAAAAACTAATTAAACACTTGAGGACGGATATTAAAGATGACGACCAGGCAATTAAGAAGGATAAGAGAAAGGGAATATGAAATATGATGAAGAAATTTCTAGAAGAAGAAATACGAAAGACACAAATAGTGGAGAAAAAAGTATTAGTAAAGACAGCAAAGGAAAGGAGTACGGAATTGAGCTTGATAAGCAAAGCAGACAAAATGGACGGAATAGTTGAAAGCTAAGAAAAAGTTAAGTAGAATAGGATCCTTGGATGTGAGGGTGGCGTACAATGAAGGAACGTTAAAGAATTGGCCACAGATAATGAAGAAGTATAATATGGAGGTGCTTGCAGAACTGTAGACAAAGCAAAAAGGGCAACAAGTTATCTCAGATGAGGACTATACCCTTTTTAACAGCGGAGGGAAGGTACGGTACTTAGCGTTGGGTTTTTTAATAAGTAACGTAAATAAAGGACGCAGTAGTAGATTTTAGAACTGTGAATGAAAGTGTTTTTTTGGTTAAGATTGAGAGGAAGGTAAACGCCCCCAGTGAGGATAAGGAACTGACAATAAGGAGTGAGTTCTATGAAGAGGTGGAAAGAATACCAGCAAAATTCCCCAAGTATGATGTCAAAATAGTATTAGGGGATCTAAATGCTAAAATAGGTAGTGAGGAGGCACTTCTGACCATCACAATAGGTAAACAAACAAGTAAATCAGCAAGTAGGTGAATGAATACCTGTAAAATAAACTTTTAATTATGATTGAACAAGTAATCTCCCTCTGAATTGATGACTTTCAAAAAGATGTTTACAAAACTTAACGTATTGTAATCTGTAGTAACTCATTTCTTTAACCGAAGTAATTGTAAGTTGATGCATTTGGTCGTTATTGAAAGGAATGAATCATCTGTTTAGTATATAAAAGCATTGAAAAATGTTTCGATTCATATTTTATCAATACAGGAAATATACAGGTAGATGACAGAATTATATCGACAGCATTTGCCTTGCCAGTTTGCAGTCTCTGAAAGTAGGTGCACATGAATCTTAAAGACTGCGTACAGTGTATGCTATAGTAGAGAGTAAACAATGATATATACTGGCTTTGTTCCGCATACACCATAAATCGCGAGCAGCTCGGTGCACCACGCCGGCACACATATACACATTTTAAAAGTCATTACAATAAAATACGAAAAAGTGTTATCGGAAATAGATTTTTCTGCCATTACGTCGGCTTAATATAAATTTCCACAACACATTTATTTAGAGATAACATCGGGCGCGTTCTCATCTTCCATGAGAGGATAAAAGTTCTTTGTATTCTCTTTATACACAAGTTGACAAAAGTACGTTCCTGTTTCTACAATTTTTTTTTTTAATACCGAGGAAGGAACTTAAATATCTTGTAACTTTATGTGTTAAGATTTTATCGTAGGCAGACATCTGCATTTATTTTAAATTTTCAAATAAGGAACCAGTTGTTTGAGTTAAGCAGCTTAGATAACCAGACTCTCATATCTTGGTCAATTATCAACATTCTTGACTGGCTTTTATTGTTTTAAATTTGTTGCCCAAGTATTATTAAAGTTTTCGTTGAAAGTCACCTAATAACTTTCCAACTTTACTTTTTGTGTACAAGTAGTTTTAAAGTTCACAGTAGTTCACTACGTTCAACTTATTTTTACTGGTTTGTTAGGAAAAATAGCTTCTCAAGTAATTTTTAGATTAAAATACTTATCTCATATTCCACTTCAAATATAATTGGAGTTGTTGTTGCATCATGTTTTTTGCACTTTTAATCTAATTGATCTGCTTTTCTACTAAATTCATTTGCGTTTGCATTTTAGGACCATCTGACTCGAGGATATATGTAAATATAAATTTATTAAAGACTTAAAGAACTAAACGCTTCATTGGAGCGAAACGCGTATAATATATATAAGGCAGCGATAGGCACGACGCAGTTACTTCTCTTGGTATTAAGAAGAAGTCATCTTACTGAAGATGGCAGCATAGCTGCCAAAATGCGTATGTAGTATTAAAAGACTTTTTGTGATTAGGAGATTCAACCCAATTTTATTGTACTGCAAACCACAGTCTCAAACACATTTGAATATTCACTGTAGTAATTGTGCTTCTCATTTTGTAACAAAATTAATGTGATATTTAACAACAAGTCTTATATGTATAAGTCGAAAGCAAAAGCATATTAAATTACATTTAACAAAACTTAAATTAAATGCGTATGGATTAAAAAAAGAGAGATTATTACATTATAGTCTACTTTTGATAATTTTTCATTTAATTACTGCGCTTAAAAGGACAAGTCAGAAGATAAGAGGGTAAAATTCATATTATAATTATGGCCGCAATTTAATGAAATTCCTCTGGGACTTACGTACAAATCCTCTTAAAGTTTTAAAATTTTATAATAAATATGTTATCTATAATGAAGCAAACGTAAAGCGCTTTGGAATAAAGCACGTAAAGTTGGTATTAAGGCTTATCAGTGGTCGGGACGTTTTCCTCTGTGTTTTGCATTTAAATTATAAAAATTAAATTAGGCACACATCCTGCTGTCGTGGAACTGTTTAAAATTCAACATAAATTGGAAGTTTAAATAAATTATGTGTAGTATTGAACACATACGGACGTGGAAGAGAGGAAAAAAACGAGTCCTTAAAGCGTAAAAGCATATCCAATACTAAATTATAAAGCGTGCTCATACAAACAGTTTAATTACAAGGTTGTTAAAATCAGCTAGCAAAAAGTTCACCGACCTTGGTGTGGCTCCGAGAGTATATACCTGAACAAATAGAGAAGAATAAACATTCCTATTTGCTTTGCATAATTGATTATATTCCAGATACTTATCAGTTATTGATTATTTATTGTTTGACATACCTTACACTGCTGAATCGGTTTAGTGAAATTTACTCTGCTTATCGCTACTTTAAACAAATTGACAAAACCTCCCAAGATCACCAATGGAGATTAAATACAAAAAGTATATACATATACGTATGTACTTGTTTTATATCATATCTTTAGTAAGTTGTAAATAATTATAAGAAGGAAGGAAGGAACTGTATCTGTTTAGATTTAGTTTTTCATGATTTTTTTAGTCTTTCGCCATAGTTCGAGTTTGGCTACTTACTTAAACCAATCAGCGCTATAGCATCCTATGTGCTACTACGTCTGCGCCTGCTATTTCCAACGATCGCGATAGCATCGTAAAATACATGGAACACGTTATTTCAACAACCCTCTCCTCCACACATTTGATGCTTTATTATACGTTAAATTTATCTCTACGTTTATTCAACCATTGCGTGTTGCTTGAGAGTAATCAAAATCTGTAATAAATCCAAACACAATTATTCTAATGCAAAATCTATTTTTGTTTTTTGGTGTAAACCTTAGATTAATCGTCCTTTCGACTTTCTGAGACTCTGCGCAATGTTTTCGATATCACCACTTACAATCTCCAGGCACAAGTAAATTGGTTTCCGTCTCACCTTGAGACAAGGATAATATATCAAAACACAGATTGTTCAGGATCAACGGAAGACAAGAAGCCACCTAGAAACCTCGAGTAAAGATTGCTAATCAATCAGGAGTGACGGAAACTACCGAAAGATGCGCGCGGTGGAAAATAAAATTTGTTTATTTCTAAAAGCACGTCGAACGGAACGACGTTTCAGCGGAATGAGAAATGGCAGGAAAAAGTGCCGTTTCTTATTTTAGGGGAGATCGAAAATCAATTCAGGATACGAGATTAAAATTACGGGAATCTTAAAAACAAATTGTTCGATTTGCAACTGAAAGAGAGTAGGTAAAAACAACCTTGCGGTTAATGGTCAAAAGAAAATTGATTTTTTTATTTCTGTCAAAGCAATAGTAACACAACACATCAAAATCCAAAAATTAAAATTAAAAAAAAGTCTATTATCAGCAATGCCTGCGCAATAAAATAAGTATTAACACGCAGTTAGGTGATTTTTATATAAAAATAAGAAAGCTAGTAATTAAAAAAAAAAAAAACTATTTTCTTGCTACACTAAATTAATATTTGAATTCTTAAACTGAACAACTGAAAACGAATATTTAATTTCAAGATCACATTTTTGATTTGTGTTCATGTATAGTGACTACCAAATAAAATATTGTTTAAACTATTAAGCTTTGAGATTTTATTTGATTTTTTCTTTAATACTATCTTCTATTCTGTGTTTACTTTATATTTCTTATGTGTTGTATCAGCTTAGTTAACAGTTTAGGGTGACACACGTGTATCTTGTGCTTAAAACTAGTTTTAATTAAATTAGATCCAATTCTCAATCAAGTTATTGAGTTTAGACTAGCTCTATACTGAGTGTAACAAAAATAGTGGGCTACCTTTATAGAGCCCATTTCTATAACTAAAAATAAGGAAAAAGGTTTATATAAAGATTGATTCGTTAGAAAATGACAAGTACTTAAGTGTATCTATGTTCACTAGATTAACATTAATTTTTTAGCTGTAGGTTAAATTAATAAGAATAAAATACATAGTAATATAATAAATATCATCACAGCAAATGTTCAAAATGACCTCATGAGTAGTATTGCTGAGTTCGTCGAATACGCTCAAAAATTTTTGATAGTTACAATTCTTCTATCTTAATATAATTTTTTATTCCTTATTTTTAGTTGCAGAAACCGACTACCTATATTCAGTCCACTAGTTTTGTTGCACCCTGTACATATAAGACTGCTCACGTCCTTAAGAAATAAGAGTCTGTCTATCCAAAATCTTTTGTTATTTCAAAAAAAAGAAAAATAGGTGGTAAACGCCCAACATAAAGTAAACAACAATTTGCGATCGCATTTATTACAAAGATCGTATACAGGGTTTGTACTTTTGCTCCCACTAATGATGTTGAAAAACAGTTAATTTTACTCTCGGCCTGCCTTCTATTTTAAATAAACCAAACCATCGGTAATGCACGAAAGTATCATACTTCGTATATACAACTTACTTCAAATGAAAGTTTCGAAGAAATTTCTGGAAATGATGTCGATTTTAGTGTCAGGGGTTTACCAAATCTGAAGGAAAGAATTCAGATACTTTATTTCAGCAAAGCTCCCGGGTGCTTCGAACGAGCTATCCCCGCTCTCAAGTATATCCTTGATCGTATCGGGGAAACGAAAGTTCATTCACAGAGCAGTGCACGAAAAATAAATACCTAATAATAAGTAGAGCTAGGCGAAAATTCTTGAAACGTAGTTGATTTACCTCCCACGTCACTAACGCATCGGAATCCGGTATCGCGCCAGTGTTTGCCAATCAACTCGATCAAAAATCCCTTTTTCTGCGTACAGTATTTCCCTAGAATTCCCTAAATTAATCTGCCAAATTGAAATAGGAGATGAAAGTTAAAAGTACGATACAAAAAACAATAGAAATTATTTATTAGCATGTCTCCACAGGCAAATTTATAAGAAAAATCTGCAATTAATTGTTTAAATAAACGAAATAAAAATATTAAAACAACCTAACCTTGCACTTTTCAGCAGTCAGAAGCAGTATTGCCATCTCATCAAATTTCTCGTCTTTTTTTAAAGAAAAAATTGATTTTGACGTTACAAATCGTATTATTCCTAGATGACGGTTGATGATAATAAGAAAAATAAGAAAAAGAAACTGAAATAAAAAATTATCGAAGTTTGTTCTTGTCCGATGAAAATTGTAAGTACAAAGTTTTTTTAATCTCAAACCGGACAGAAAAATGAAGAGAAAACATTCAACGTTTCGCTATAGATTTATTTATTTATAGCGAAACGTTGAGTGTTTTCTCTTCATTTTTCTGTCCGGTTTGAGATTAAAAAAACTTTGTACTTAAAAAATTATCATTGAACAGAAAAAAATAGTACCACTTCGGATATATTTTTCAAAAAAATTGTTTGCAGTTTTGTTTTTGGAGTGTCACTGATTTACGAATTATTGTTTTTAAGTTTGAAATTCCGTCCCTTTTTGATTTTTCTTCTTACGATCGCCATTTATTTCCATTTTCAAATACTTCTGAATATTCTTGGTGCTGTTGCCGTTAATGTTTAAAAGAAGATATCGCTCTGAATTAACAATTTGTTTTTCTTTTCTGTTTATCTCCCGAAATTATTTCCTTTCCTTTCGTATTTCTTTTAGTTGGCGTTTTCCGTGGTGAAATTTACGATCGTCATTTCGTTCTGAAATTAATTAATTAATGCCTGTTTGCTCCACTTTCACTTAAAATTTTAAGTCCTACTTAAGTGGTTAAGTGACGCTTTCTGTTATTGAAAAAGTGTCACTTAACCATTTAAGTGGGACTTAAAGTTTTAACTGAACGTGGTGCAAACGGGCATAAAAGAAATTTGCACTTCCTTTTCCTCTGTTTTCCCTCAAAGATTTTCATTTTGTAAATAAGTATTATGATTTATGATAGAAATTTGGTTTTGTTTGTTGATTATTGTGAGTATTAAACTTGTTTGTTCCTCATTGTTTTTTTTTTTTTTTTAATTTTAAAGCTTTCATTTGTTTCTTCTTACTTTAGTCAGGAACTTCTTCATTTGTAGAGTGTGTCTGGGTTGCCAAAAACGTTTTTTTCTTTTTTAATTGCTTCCAATTTCTGAGAAATCAAATAATCATATAATTTCTCTGGAAATTTGAATTTTTCTACTTCGATCGTGTTTTTGGGTCTTGAAAAATTTTTCCCTAATTATTTACCCTTTTTCTGTCTTATTCTTGTCCAGCGATTATTTTCCGTTCCCAAGAAATTGAAAAATTTCCTAGATTGTAATGAGTTTTTCCAATTTTTCCATTTTCCCTTTTGCTTGAAATTATCCCTAGATTTAACGACTTCTTCCCTAATCGCGCACGTAATTTTACGCAATTCATGATGCACAATGCGTCGTTTAATACGCCGCGTCGCATCTCTGAACAGAAGTTGGAGGGAGTCGATCAAGAATTTTCGCCTAGCTTTATTAATAAGTGTAACCGATTGCACTTGTAACGTTTAGTATGATGGGGGGTACACTTCCCCGCCTAGTGCCCATCCCTGGTCTAATTTGTTAAATATTGCGAATTTGAGTTTCAAAATAACCTATTCAATTTAAAAAAAAAAACTAATTATTGACAAAGTACAGTAACTAGGCAGTAAATACAAATGCCGGCTGCAACAATTTATTAGTTTGACGTTCCATTTCATTCACAAAGATCGCTTGTATAAGGCCATTTCATTCATAAACACCAACGTAATTTCTATTATTATCAACAGAAAGAGAACAGTCTAATGTGTATTATTGACTTCACAGACCAAGTTACATTCTATGTCCAACAATAATTTTGAATTGAAGGTCATCGATTCTTATCCGAAAACTTTATAGAGTGCCTCTTTTTTAACTGTGGGCATAAGGATTCCCTAAATTTGGCCTGCTTAAAGTTTTAAGCTAATTTCAGATTTTAATGATTAATTACGTAATTTATTATAAATCAAACTAAAATAGTGAAGGAGACAGTGGTTTAAGAGATAATTGAAATTAACCACCGCCCACAATGATTTTTATATCCGCAGATACGTATTTCGGCAGATAAGCTGCCATCTTCAGTACGCTACCAACTTCAAAACACCAAAAAAAAAAGATCTGATTAGGTTGTTTTTAGATCTTTTTTTAGTGCTTTTAAGTTGGTAGCGTACTGAAGATGGCAGCTTAAAATACGTGTGTATGGATATAAAAATTATTATGGGCGGAGGTTAATTTCAATTACACATTGCCATAATAACAGATGCATCTTTGAATCAATTATTTTGATATTAAAAGTGCAAATTTTTAATTAATCGAGTAGGTCGACGTTCAAGAAAAATTAGTAGTTGCCGTCTAAATGTCTGTCTGGCGAATTCATTTTTTGATTTTGACCTACTCGATTCATATTTGGTTGTTAATAATTTCAACTTTATATATTAAAGAGAATATGAAACAAATACATAACTTTTTAAAACGAGCTAAAAGAGTAATTTATTAACTTACTTGACGTTTCGCTTTATCAAAAGTGAATAACGGAAAATAGAGTAATTTAAGTACTCTTTTAGCTCGTTTTTTAAAAAAGTTTTTTATTTGGTTCATATTCTCTGCAATTCTCACGAGCAAGAACTACCCAAAAATGTACATATTAAAGTAATTAAATTAATGATGCGCTTCTTATTCTGGTAATATTTATCTTGTAATAAATAATGTAATAAATTATGTAAATTTTCAGCAGAACATAAGTTAGCATGTGGCAAAATTTTTAACTGGTAAATTCCTAAGGCCACAGTTAAAAAAAGGCACTGTTTCCTGGCACTCTTTCCATAGACACACAGTTTAAAATCACGCAGACACTATCAAATTTGAGTGTTTGTGCGATTTTAAAATGCAGGTGAAAAAATTGTGAAAGAAGTTCTTCTAAAACTTTTGAAATTCAGTGAACCTAATTGAAAATTAAGTTATCAGACGTTTAGTTTAAGCTTAGAATTAATCATCGTTTGATTGCTTCTATTTGTTTTCCTTTTCTATGAGCTTTTATGAATCCTGAATAAATTGTTGACGGTTAATTCATCGCGTCCTTGTTTGACATTTTAAAAACTGATGCCCTAATTGATCCGCCGATTTACTTTATTGATTGGCCGGACGTTAAAAACGGAAATTAAAAGAGCGGGGACAGCGTTTCGCAATGAATCAGGAATTTTTCAGAATTATCGCCTTATATTTTGTTATTTGCGGTGATTTATACCGTTCCCCTATTCAATGAACTGCTAATTAAACCGCATGTCCGTAATGGAATAATTTGATCACCAATCATCACAAGTGAAGGCTAAGGTAACAATTTTACATAATGACTTGATATTTTAATAACACGGCGTAAAATTAATGGAATACCTTCGCGGCCGCTATTGCCATTTAAGTTATGAATCTTATTACAAGGATTATGAAGCATATAATTTGCGTTACGCGGCCGTATTTATTATTTTTGTTCGGTCCGATTCTGTATCGGCGAGCTGAAAAAGAATTCGACGATAAACGAGTAGATAATAACATCAGGGCTGAGTATGAAAAGGTCACTTAAATAAACGTGTTTATTGATGTCATCGGCCGAAAGACGATATAGGAATTACCAGTGGTAAATTGCGAATAATCGAAAAAGTTTTTAACAGGTGGGGTGGGGGGGGAGGGATTTTTCTGTCCGGCACTAAAAGAATATCAGGGCATTTATTAAATTAAATGAATGCCTACTTCACGGTGAGTAAATAATTAAAAACTTGTCATTATCCCAAGCACATTTATATAGTTTGCTTCAGTGGAGCGAGACGTTTCGGTTTGTGATGCTGAGTGTACCCTTAGGAAACACATATAAATTCCCCCTTCCCCCTAGTTTAAGTATACGCTTGGACTGTCTTGAAAAGATGAGAATCGCACTGCGAATTTCAGTTCCTTAAGATTATAACTCCGTCTTCGTTGCGCACATCCGCCCGTTTATATCTTCTTTCAGTTGCGCACATTGCGCACACAAACCGAGACAGCATTATTGGTATATGAAAACAGAAAGCGAGAAAGATTAAAGCCGGGGTCCACGTGGACCCGACACGTGAATGTCATCCGGTTACGGCCAATAGCAACCGAGAACGACGCCCATTTACTTAAAGGATAAAGAGCGACACTTCGCATTAGAGCGATAAGGAAGATCGACCGATGTCTCCGTTGCGCTAATGGCGCAAATATCGCCGTGTCCTTCTTCGTGAAGTAGCTACTATAATAGCGCCGGTTTAATGTATACGTAGGTATACAGAGTACCGGAGACCTAACCTTACCTCACTACTTACATACGCCAGCATGTGTAAGGTACAGTGTCAACACACATGTACGAGGCATGTGTGAATGTACAATCACCGGCGCAAAGTCGACTTGCCATGCCATGGCCCGATCACTTTGCTTGCTGACTGTATAAAGGTTAATTATGGTACAGCAGGTATTTTAAAAGTACTCGGCGAATTTAAGTGCTCGATGTGGACGAATGCTCAAGGCGTTTTCAGACCATTCGGAACGCACTAAAAAGGTGTAAGGCGGTTCGCTTAAATGACGCGACGTTTAATTTTAATTGATATTTGCGCCGAATTGAAGTGTCAGGATTAATAAATTTATAAAACTCCGGATTAACCGCGTTTAACCGATAATTCCCTCTTCTTTCGGTATTTGCGGCTCGCGATCTCGACGCGGCATTTCAATGATCGTGATTTGCGCAAACAATTGCGAAAACAAATTAAATATTGATCGTTGAACTCACACCTTGAGATTTTTCACGAATTGCATTATTTTGTAATTGTCCGTAAGTGTTGCGAAAACAAGGAAGCAGACGTGAAGGATACTTTTACTTTGAGGGGAAAAAACAAAAGTCTAATAATTCGAACGCAATCTAAGAGTTTTTAACCTGGTGGTTTTAATTAAAATCGGTTAGGTTCCTTTCGAATGAAAGGAAATTTGTTAATTTTTGCTAAAAGAAAGAATGAAAATAAAATCGAAAATTAATCAAAATACCGAATACATAAAAGGAGTATTAAACAATGAATAGTAGAACCAAGAACGAACTGTGCGCGGTTTGGAGCACAAAACAGTGGCGTAACTAGAAGTGAAGTCGCCGGGTTGAAAAACTGAAAAAATTCAAATCAAAAGTGCTGGCGACAAAATCTGTCAAAATTTTAGATTAGAAAAACTCCTTGAAGAAGAAATTTAATTCTTAGCTATCTCTATTCAACATTATTTATTTTTTCTATAAAAAGTGACAAGAACTGTCAAAATTTTAAGTTAGAAGAACTGCTGAAAACTAGCGCCAAGCGAAAATACTTTTCAGTTGTTTCTCAAGCACTCTACTGAAGAAGAAATTTAGGTGTTTTGAGACTCTTCCTCGGAAATTAAAGGGAACAAAATTAATTGCGACAACAGATCAACAGATGGCGCCACTTATATTTGAAACTTCTTATACTCTATAGCTGTTTCTGTTCAACATTATTTGAAGATCATAACTTCAAAATGGTCTAACTGCCAAAAACATGTTTAGAAGTCATTAAGAAAAAAACTGATTTACTAAATCTTAAACGCATATACAGATATCGCCATCTGTGATTCATTTATTACACTTTTTATTTAGCCACAGTTACATATGACATTGGGCTTTGCCCACAGACCCATTTGCTCTCAAATTATAATTTTTTTAATTTTTTGGCACTTAGACCTTTTTGAAGTTATAGCCTTCATTTATTCGAAAGCACATCAAAACTGTCTAATTGCTTCTGGATTATCCTATTCCTATAAAAAGTGTCAAGAATTGTCAACATTTTAAGTTGTAAAGACTCCTGAAATCTAGCGCCAAGCGAAAATACATTTCAATTGTTTCTCAAGCACTCTCTTAAAGAAGAAATGTTATTCTTAGCTATTTTGAAACTCTTCCCCGGTAATTAAAGGGAACAAAATTAACTGCGACCACAGACTAACAGATGGCGCCACTTATATTTGAAATTTCTTATATTCTATAGCTATCTCTGTTCAACATTATTTATTCGAAAGCACATCAAAACTGTTTAACTGCCTCTGGATTATCCTATTTCTTCTACATTTTTTCAATTTTTTTTAAGTTAGAAAAGCTCCTGAAATCTAGCGCCAAGCGAAAATATTTTTCAATTGTTTCTCAAGCATTCTCTCTCTCTCTTGAAAAAAATTTAATTCTTAGCTATTTTGAAACTATTTCCAGGAAATTAAAGGGAATTAAATAGAACTGCGACCTCAGATTAAGAGATGGCGCCACTCATATTTGAATATTCTTTAGATATTTCCGTTCAAATTTATTTATTCGAAATTATTTTTTTTTTGTAATCGTTTATAGTCGATTGTATCTGCTCGCTTTGCTTGTCTTTCTGATTATTTTCTTCTTTTTGCGACTTTGAATTAAAATTAGGAACAAGAGAAGTCTTTTTCTCCCCCTCCCCCCGTTTTTGCATCTCTTTTTACAAATTCTGATCGTCAGATTTGTTATTCTTTGTAATTGATTGTTTTTGCTTCATAATCGATCGTCTACTGTTTGATAATCGATTGTCTTTCGTTTGGTAATCGGTCGTCTTCCGTTGGGAGTCGATTGTCCACTGTTTTCTCCTTTTTCTTACTTTTGACGTTTGTAGAGCAAAAATGTTTTTTTCATATGCTGCAAAAATAAGTATGATTATGATTATGAATTAAACAGAAAAAAAATCCTAATAAAAAACTTTTTAATCGATGATCTTTTGTTCGTAGTCGATTATATTTGCTTGTAGTTATTTGTCTTTTGTTTGTTATCGATTGTCTTTTGTTTCTTATCAATTTTCTTTTGTTTGTTATCGATTGTCTTTTGATTCCCTTCCTTTTTTTCGTCGAATACGAGTAAAAAAAACTTTAAAAAAGTCTCTTATTCGTTCCCTCGATGATCTTTTACGGCCGTTTTACAAATATCGAATGTCAGTTTTCCTATTCGTTTGTTGTTGTTTTTTGTTTGTTTTTCACTTATAATCGACGGTTTGTTTTAGTCAATTGGGAGATTGCGTTTTCTTCAAAATCAATTGTCTTTTGTTTCTTTTTTGTTTTGCTTTTGATAAACAGAAGAAAATCCCAATTCCAAGAAAAAAAAATGATTGTAGATTTATTAATGTTTCTTTTGTTTGTCTTTTGTCAGGAGTCGATTGTATTTTCAAAAATGCAAAATGAAATTCTTAGTCTTTCCCTCAACGATTTTTTGCATCTTTACTTTTGCAAATTCTGAATGCCTTGAATTTATTATTCGATTATAATAATGTATAATCGATTTTCTTCGTAACTGATTATCCTTTTGTCATTGATTTTTATTTTAACTTTGAACGGGCGCCTTAGCGCCGGGTTGCTTTGCAATCCCTGCAACCCCTATAGCTACGCCACTGGCCCAAAAGCCCACAATCGGGTAACTACGAGTTTAGTATCCTGGCTTTTTCTGCAATTGTAATTTTTATCTTCAAGTTGCAAACATTCCTGAAATAATAAGACTGAAATTTGCTCTCTACTAACCAAAATCCCATAATTATTGCTTTTATGCATTTCTCAAACGTCATTCCTTCTTGTCAATTATACTCTGTTTTTTTTTTTATTTCGGAGGAGTATTTTGAAATTTTGGCGCTAAAAACGAGCTTTGTCATTGGTAGCTGGCCGAAATTCATCAATGACAAAGCTCGTTTTTAGCGCCAAAATTTCAAAATACTCCTCCGAAATAAAATTTAAAAAAACAGAGCATAATGTGTTAAAATAACGAAGAAATTCGTTAAGTAGTCCAAGAGTCAAAACTGAAGCTTCGATTTTGTAAAAATATTTATAAATTGCTTTCTTTAATTTACGTTTATTTTTCTAAAGTTATTCAAATTCATGATTTCGGTATTTCAAATTTATTTGCCTTTACTTTAGGAAATGCTGATGTGCTGTTCTTGTATGTACAGGTATGTACCAGCATTAATCAATGAGCGATCAAATATGTATACACCATCAACTGAATAGATAATCCAATTAACAGGTTGGCGCACTTGATTTTCCACACATTTAATCAAGTCTTGATAAATTAACTAACTTTTTTGGCAGGAGAATTTAAGATAATTTTAAAATCTAGTTTAAAATATAAAAGGTACTTATCCGCTACTTAGTTTCCACGCTATATAATTAGCTGATCGACCTACTATTTAATTTTCTAATTATTAGCTGATCGTTTTTTGTTTTTTATTTTTCTTTTATATACTGGATTTGAGTTTATTTTACATTTTAAACCCTTCGATCGATCCCCATTTTCGTCTTTTCTTTTGTGCAATTTGACTTTATTTTTTAATTATATTTTTTCTTTTAATATTTAACGATCAGTTCATTTATACAGGAGTAATTTTTATTTTCGTCTATCATCTTTCGTTTTTTGTTTTTTTTTCTTTTATTTCATTGTATTTGATACGATTGATTGACTTCCGTTGTTTCCTTTTTTCTTTCATTTGCTCGATTTGAGTTTACTTCATTTTACATTTTAATCTTTAATATTTACAGATTAAATTTTTGGTTGTCTTATTCTTAGTTTTACGCATTTTTATGCTCGTTTTATCTTCAACGACGACCGTCTCTTGTTTTTGTTTTAATAGATTTGACGACGTTTTGTTTTTATTTTGATTATCAATTAATCGTCATTTTTCCTTTTTTTTTTTGTTATTCGAATTTGTTTAGTTTCATTATTATGTGATGGATAGCAACTTAAATATGTCAAAACACGTGGCTGCCATCTAGTGATCGATTGCCTAATCTGGGCGATCATCTCACTTTAGTGTAGGGGAAGTACAAAAGCAACTGGCCCAGTATAATTTGTATATTGCTAGACAGTCACATTTTCATTTCACAGTTTTATTCCTTTGTTTCCAAAGTTATATTTTTATTTCACAATTTCAAATAACGACATACTTAACAAATTGAAATATGTCAAATAACAGTCACTCAGGTAATACTGATGTGTTGGAAAAATTATTTCACTTTTCATTTTAATAAATTTATTCAGTATTTTTTTCTCTTTGTGATGCAAAGAAGAAAATCCTTTTCCCTTACCGCAAGAGTCCCGCAATAATTTCTCGCCCGGGGCCTCGCAACTGTTAAGGCCGCCTCTGCAAATAGTGAAACTAAATTTACATTCTAATCCAAGAATTTACATTCCAATCCAAGAAGTTACAAAATATATCATACCTGTTGGCAAAATCTATGCGTTTATTAACAAAATTTGCCGTATATTTCTCAGGACTATTTACATAGTAATCGATGTTTCTTTACCAATCGACAGCTCCTTAAGATTAGCAGGTAAAACTAGTAGGCATAAAATGTACATACCGAATGCAGTCAATTTTCCAGTCAGGGTATTCTCCCACCTAATGAATCAGGCCTGTACGAAATGGGCGTTGCCTGTTTGCATAAAAAAGTATAATTGCTTATTAATTCGCATTCTAACGACTCGATGAATAGTTACTTAGAACTTTGACGGGAAGCGGTTTTTGCATTTCAATATAAATGAAATTTTTCTTTATGCAAGCATTTTCATTGACTATAAAAGATTCTCTTAACATATGACCTGGAATTATATTTTTAATTGTATTCAAGTAAAGAATAATGAAATTTGATTTAACCTCCTAACCACAAAAAGGTTTTTTTTAAAACTAGATACGTATTTCGGCAGTTATGCTGCCATCTTCAGTAAATGACTTCTTCTTGATCACAAGAGAAGTCAAGTAAAGAATAGTTCAATTCCCTCATGCTCTCTTAATATAATGCTGAAAGTTGTTTCAAGGGAAGGATCTCTTTTCTTTACTTAATTTTATTTGTGGTGGCAATTTCTTTTACTTTAAAATATTAGGAAATGCAATAATTGTAAAGAGATATTTGCATTTGATTATACGTACATGGGTATGGTTTTGGTCTTTCGGTTTTGTTTCGTAAATTGATTTTTAATTAATTTTAATGCCTGAACGGTCCAAGTAGGGACCGGCCTTGCAATCGTAAGGTCGTGGGTTCGTATCGTGCTCTCTCGGGGGTGGTCTGTATTCACTTCAGGTACCCTTCAGTGTTAGGGAGAAAATTCGACACTGCTTCCCTTTCAACGGTGAGGAAGTTTGAAAGCAACAAAACCATGGAACACTTTACGCACACAAAATACACTCCCATTCTTGAGGTCCTGACAACTCTATGACTTAGGACCCTAAAAAAAATACTTTTCTAATGGTCTAGCCTTTATCTTTTAATTCTAACGTCTAGGTCTCCCCAAAATAAAAAGTCGGTTTTCATAACTTAACGTATGAGAAAGTTCAACATCCTCTTAAACATTCCGGGCGTGATGAAAATTTTAAATGAGAAGAATCAATAATGCATTAATAAATAACAATAATTTCCGTTGCAGCTGTATAAGAAAATTACATAAATATAAAATTTAATTAAACAGTTCTGATTGGTTAATAAATTCCGATCGGAAAAGAAAGTTCCCCCCGGCAGACGTAAATCAAATTATTTCGGGTTTTAAAGTGAAAAATGTTATTGCTTCGATGGATGTCGGCCGGAATTTGATTTAAAAATCCGTAAGTAGTAAATTCGTGATTAGTAATCCGTTCATGCTCGGCGAGAGACGAACTCGAAGATCTCCTTTCCACGTCGTGTTTCTCTTTTTTCCGCCGAAGGTGGTTCGACGTTTTAAATCTTCGAAATTAATTTTGCATTCGCCAAGAACGACTCGAAAATATCAGATGAATATTGATGGATAAAGCGATTACGTGATAGCTTCGCTAGGAACTTTTTTCTTGCGAAGACATTTCATTCTGGAATCGTTGAATTTTGTAGTGGATTCGGTTTATAAAATAACAAGGGAAAGGAGACATGTTTGCTTCGTTTCGAAAATAATTCATGTCGTCTAATATCAACAGAGAAAGCAAACCTCTCGATACACATGTACTCTTCACCGATGATATGTAATCATGAAACTCGTTTGTATCAAAACGAACAAAGATTCTGATGCAAGTTTTTTATAAGTCTAATTATCGATCCATGTTCTCGTCAAGCAACAGTAATTGTTTTGTATAATTTATAGTAGCAGATAATTATTTCTCTTTATAAGCTTATTGCTTTCATAATCTATTCATGCCGCCGTGTTTTATAAGCCCCAGTTATTAAGGTACTTAATTTCATTCATTAATAAAAAGTATATTTATATTAAAACTTACGACGTGTATAAAAGACATTTAACATTTTATTTATTTAACGTCCTCGTTAGAATAATTTACTTCCCGGACTCTCTATTTCCATGTCAATATTTTGTAACGCTTCCCTCGTTCTTCAAGTCGTTAAGACACATTTAATTAAAGGTAATTACAAGACAAAATTACTCACCAAAAGCAGATGCTAAATGTAAACATCGTCGCTCAAGATTCATTATGAGCGTTAAACAAGCAACTGAGGAAGACTGTAATACATTTAAAATGAATTCAACGAAAGGTAACACTTTATAAAAATTATTATTAATTTCCGTAAATCAGTACTAGGTTTAAAACAAAACATTTCAATTTTGTTGAGTTGCTCAGTGCCTGATTAAACTAGCAATTTCTTAACTGCTTGTTAAGTATCAAACCAAGTTTTCTTTCACAGTTAAACTACGTTTTACATCTTAATCACTGTCTGAACAACCACAAAAAAGAATAAAACTCTGGTTAGCGCTATAAACATAGTTTAAACCTCAGTGAGCAACTCAATTCATTTCAATCGAGTTTTCTAAATTAATTGCTACAACTGAAAAAAAAAATTCTTAAAGTATACTCAGTAATACCTTATTTGATTAATAGTATCGTTTTCTATAAGTGATTACTACCGAAAAATTGAGAAACTCTAATACTACCCTGTTAAGCATAGAAGTCGTATCTGACAAAATCATTGCTTCGAAATGTTCCTCATTTAGTAACATGTATTATGCCTCCAATTTTGAATATTTTATCAAAAATTGATTCAACATTTACTGAAAGCGAGAGTATATAGATTATGAATATGACATATGCGAATTGTAGTAACGACTTCTATGCTTAACAGGGCAGAATACACGAAATTGAAGTAAATCCGCTCTGACACTCTTCGACGTTTCATTGCCTTTCACATCAGCTTCCGTTATGTCTGTAAAACCGGGTTACAGAGGAAACAAGCAATAGCAATAAGAGTATAAGACAGTGACATTTAAAATATTTCACATTTCTCACAATTCTCTATTTGCCATATCGGAAAAGGTGTTCAAACTTCTCGTACACTAGGGTTTCTATAGTCTGATAACTGATCCCTCCTTTACAAGATCTTATGTGTGTGTACACACACGAAGTTTACTGAACGCAACGACAACATTAGAGGTTATTCTCCTCTCTATTTTACTTATTGGTTCATTTACCAGAGAGTAATAATATGCTTTTGGTGTATAGAAATCTTTATATGGCAACACCTTAAATGATATTCCATATTTTTATGATATTCCATACTTTTAATCCTTGCCTTTCCAAAAACCACTTGTATTGTGTAGGATGAAGATAAACAAACTCTCAATCGATATTTGTTTGGGCTTAAAGTCAACCTGTTCCCTTTGGTTTCTTTTATAATTCTAAATTTGTTATAAATCTCTTTAATGGTTTCGTCCATAAGCATTGACTAGTTCTAAATGTATTATATTTTTATACAGTAGGTGTAGATTTAAGAGTCTAGGACAATTCGCCGTCGCCGATTCTCCGTAGATATAATTCGCCGCCGGAACACTCATCACCGTCGGTAAATTCGCCGTCAACGATTAAAGTTTTAAATCCAAGTACATATCCATCTAATAATATGTAATAATTAAACGTAAATAAAATAACAAAGCTGACATATTTAATGAAAAAATGAAATAATGTCTCATTAATTAAGTCTGATACATAAATAAAGAAACAGATCAATTTTTTTTTTTGATCTTCCAGGAAACATTTCTTATTCTGCAGGGTGTTCGCAAAATCCCTCCAAGTTTTCTTTTTTAATATTTTCAGATTCTGTTCAAAATCATATTGATGTTCATATAAATCAAAATCACTGCACATCAAGAGAAGTAATTGATTCGTGAAAGTTCGTCGTTTAAAGTTATAAATCAAAAAACAATGAAGGTTCTATTAAAAAAATTATAATTACGATTACGTGCACCAAACGCACCAATTTGTTTGTAATTTTGTGTCTTACGATGCTCGTACTGTAATTTTAGAATTTATTTTGGTTTGAAATAGAAAAATTATAGCACAGTGCATTTTAATTTACTTGAAACGTACTGAAATTATAGTTTTTTTTTCTTCATTCAATTCGTAGATATAACTTGAATATCATCTAAAATGGTCAGAAAGTGTTTTAAAGCTCATCAAGCTAAATAAAGCAGTAACAAGGGACGGCGAATTGGACGGACGGTAAATTGAGTCGACGGCGAATCGGTTTTATGATGAATTGGCGACGGTAAATCGGCGACGGCGAATCGTCCCATCCCGAGATTTGAAGCAAATTACTTTCCTGTCTTAGTTTACTGTTGACTGTCATTACAAAATCAGTGGAGGACTCACTCGCAGTTTGTATTCTACTTCAAAAATCAACACATTTGATTCTTCAGGCGCTGCTTTCTCTAAAACGCACAAACTGAGTTACATCTCTGCGCCCGAAAAAAAGATAATGTCAGTTAAGCGACCTCAATTCGAACAAAACCAGTGTCTCAACCTATCTTCTAAATCTCTACTCTTGGAATATTCCTACTGAAGACCCAAGGGGGCATACCTGTCGTCTTTGGTCGATGTTATCTAGTTATGAAGACCTCCATCCTCTCACAACTTCTCGGATTGGATTTCAGTTCTACAATCAAAGTTCTCTTCTTCTAATCAAAAAAAATAATTTGCCCTGAACGCCAATTTACATTTTCATATCAGACGGTAGCAGTCTGTGTGTCAAATTGAACCTAATTTGAACCCAAGATTGTACGATCATGAAGAATTCCTGGAGGTACCTATGTTGTGTCTATTAAAGACTCAAATGAGATCAAATTTCTATCGTATTTTACAACAAATCTTCCGGTCTTCCCATGTCTTGCTGGAACAAAATGAGTTAAATCTCTGCACATGAGAAAAGATAATGTCAGTTAATCGGCTTCAGTTCGAACAAAACCAGTGTGTTATACTTATTTTCACTATCTCTACTCTTGGAATATTCCCACTGAAGACCCAAGGGGGCATATCTGTCGTCTTTGGTCGATGATATCTAGTTATGAAGACCTTTATCCTTTTACGCCTTCTCGGTTTGAACTTCCGTACTACGATCAGAGTTGTCTTGCTCTAATCAAGGAAAATAATTTATCGTCAATGCCAATTTACATCTTCATATCAGATGGTAGAAGCTATGGGTTAATTTGAACCTAATCTGAACCCAAGGTGGTGCGATCATGAAGAATTCCTGAAAGTACCTATGTTGTATCTACTAAAGTCTCAAAGGAGATCTAATTTCCGTCGTATTTTACAACGAATCTTCACGATTTCAGGTCTCCTCATGTCTTGCTGGAACAAAATGAGTTAAATCTCTGCACCTGAAAAGAGGTGTCGGTTAATCGGCTTCAATTTTAACAAAACCAGTATCTTATGCCTATCTTCCCTATCTCCACTCTTGGAATATTCCTACTGAAGACCTAAGGGGGCATACCTATCGTATTTCGTCATTGATATCTAGTTATGAAGACCTCCATCTTCTCACACATTCTCAGATTGGATTTCGGTACTACAGTCAAGGTTGTCTTGTTCTAATCAAGGAAAATAATTTATCTCCAAGGCCAAATTACATTTTCATATCAGACGGTAGCAGCTGTGGGTCAATTTGAACCTAATTTGAACCCAAGATGATACGATGATGAGGAATTCCTGAAGGTACCTATGTTGTATTTATCAAAGACTCAAAGGAGATCTAATTTCTATCGTATTGAACAACGAATCTTGAAGATTTTAGGACTTCTCGTATCTCAAAATAAACAAATCAAAAAAATCTTTGGATCAGGAGATTTAGATCCAGTTTTACAACTGAGGTTCAACTTTGAGCTGAGGCTTAAACCCTTGGCAACGATTATTTCAACAATTTTTGTGAAGGATTTAAGTTTCGGCTCAAAGGTAAACCGCCATTGTAAAACATTTCCCGTAAATCCAGCAGCACATTCAAATTCCGAGTAAATTCTTAAAACCAATGGAATAAAGAAAACCTTTCCAAATTCCACAGTGTACTTCTCTGCTCTGATTCAAGTAGCATTATTTGGAGATCCTTTTGATTTTGGTTTTAGAGACCTTAGTAAATTATTGTTTCGGATCATTGCTTTTCCAATAAGAATTGCGACCGGAATTTTATATATCGATCAATCAACCAAAAATAAATTATTTTTGCTCTCTATCCACACCTCACCCAGTTGCTTTTCTTTGCAGTATTTCAAAAATAAAACAAACAAAACTGAAATATCATTCTTGAAATAAACGGTAAACTATGTATACCATACCCAAAATTGCGTTGGTTTCGATGTTATGTTAAACAGTGCATGCAGGGAGCATTTATTTTGATTAAGGTCAAAGCCATAAGGAGGAGATAAATTGCAGCTCAAAGGAGTCGCGAATCCAGTATAAAAATGGTGGCGCACTAAATAATCGATAAATCCAGACTAATTCAGAGCTTATTGCCAGCACCCTACACCCTAAACCCTCGCTGTAACGTGCGGCATTTATAGCAGCATTTACAACATCTCGTACATCTTGGTCCTGATGCATTTTTCACTCCTCAACTTTAACGTTCCTTTCTTTCTTGCGCCCCGTATAAGGGCCTCCTCGCGTCGAACGACTGGATAATTACAACGTGAACGAAAACTAAAATAAGACCACCGTAGAGTTTTTTATTTTTATTGGCGGCATTAAAATATTAATAGCCGACTTAAGAAACTGTTAAATATAATACACACGGGCGGCGCGGCGGTAGGGTCTTCGCTACGAGTTGGGTCCTGTTAGATAATAAAGCATTGTTGGTCAGTCCGTTGTTACGTTAATTACTTGCTGTGTTATTTTAATAGACGCAACTAGTCCGGCTTGATACACAATAAACTATTGAAAGTTTCTGAACGTTAAATATAGAACTCTTTCACCATCGCATAAAAAATACAGCATTAAATGCTTGTATTGAACTCTTAAGTATTGATTAATAACCTCTTCCTATAATGAGGCCATATATGAATAGAATTACACAGCAAAAATTGGTATGTTTGGAAAGTGAAAGGCTAAAAGACTAAGCAAATTTCGAACTGATCCATTTATATGCAAATTTTAGATCAAACTTTCGACGCACAAGATACAAGATATCCAGTTAGAGATATATCAAATATATATACCTACATATTAGGGTCATCACAAGACCTGAAGCAGTAAAATAGATTTTGTTGAACTTAACGATTGTCTCTGTGAATAAGTGGTTAAGTCAAAATTTGTCCAAAATGGTAGGTGTCTCAGTAGTGTACGTGTATCCAAGTCAGGCACTGGCTTGGAAAGGAGTTATTGTAATGAGTGTTTTATTGATTTATTACAAAAATTGTATTTTACACAACTTTTTTGTTCAAACTTCGTGCTCACTTCAACTTTTATAATGTGATGCCTCTGTTTCGAGACCCAACGAGATCCTCCGAAGGTTAATAATAATGCCAATACGTTTTCTTTTTTTTTTGTTGTAGCTTATTCACCAGGATACAACCCATAAAATGATTGACCAAAGATGTGTTTCATTTTTATCAAGATAAAAAAAAACAATCGTCACATGTATCGCCCAATCTGTGTCTATTCAGAAGATAACATAGAAGATTAAACCTCTCTGATTACTTGTTTTTGTTTTTAGGTTTCATTCGATCGACTGTCTCTGATAACTTAGAAAGTAGTAATACTATTGTTAATTAAATCAATTAATTAATGGAAATACTTGCCATTAATTAATTAATTACTATTTGTTAAGGAACCTGACGTAGTTGATCCTTGCATCACAGTATAATATTTTTATTGAAAACAGTATTTTCAAAGGCAAGTTCAAAAATGTGAAAAGAGACTTTCTAATATTTTAAGTTTTTACTAATAACCAATAGTTTGAAGTCACAGTTTTGTAAAAGTAATTAAAATTAAAAAGATATATTTTGTTTAAATTATAGATCCGTGAATTTTTTTTTTTTTTGAATATTTTTAAAAACCTATCCAAAGAATTTTTAACACGCGACTTGTTTGCTTTTAAAATAGAAAAAGCAAACAGATGAATCTATTGTTGCCTGAGAACTTCTCACTGAGAATGCACCAATTCTACCTGCAACATATGCAACTTCATTAGCAAGGAAGTACTGCAATATTCTCGAGCATCATATCCGGAGACTATCGGATGTCAATTTATCGAAAGCAATCATCAAAAAAACAGTTTAAAGAAAAGCAATTTATTTAATTTAAAAAAAGAACATTTGTCGAAACAGTAATTCATCTAAAAAAAATATAGAAAAATTTTTGTGCAAATCGTTCTTGATTGCAGTGAAAACCTCGAGCAGCCTCTGTACAGCTGTTTCAGCCCTGCTTGGGGCTTCTTCAGCAGAGACGTAGCTCGACATTCCCACTGCAAGCAAAAACGACTTGCCCAATTTATTCGCAATTGCAATGTAAGAGTGATGAACAGATAAAATAGCGACATCTTACGATCGCTTTTTGACGTGACATTGCAGTAAAAATAAAAATAAAATAATTTTTTAATAACCAGTCTTAGAATTCTTCAGGCGTCGTCATGGTTACGCCATACGAGGACCAATGATTAGCGTTGATTGCAGTACGAAAACCCAATAAGTGATATACATACATTCACCACCCGCGCATTTCGTAGCCATGGCAACGCCCGAAACATCCGAAAAATGATACAAAAGCAAAAATGTTAGCACCAAAATATGTGCCGCTTTTTATATTCGACTTTATCGTTTTTTGTTTGCCATAAATCGGTATTTTCAGTTTCTAAAATTTGTTTTTCTTGTTGTTTTTGTTTGTTGTGTGTGCAAAGAATATTCTGTTTTCCTTCTTCCTTTTTTTCTTAAGCGATCGTTTTTTCTTCAACTTTCCTTTATTCAGTCCAGTGTTAGATTTTCTTTTCATTTTTTTAATATTTTTTTTGGTTTGAATTCAAGCGTTCCTTTTTTTTTGCCATAAATCGATATTCTCAGTTTCTAAAATTTGTTTTTATTTATTTATTCATTTTTCATTACCTTTAACCAGATCGTTCGATCGTCTTTTGTTTCTGTTTTTTTTTTTTGTTTAATTTACGTTTAGTTACTTTTTCTTATTTTGTTCTCAATTTGCCTTTTTTTTATTTTAAGCAATTTTTTTTGCTTAAATTTAAGCGATCGCGTTTTGTTTCTGAATTTTATTTTATTTTTTCAACATTTTCGAAGAAGAAATCCCGCCTAAGATTTTTAAATTCGATTGGGTTTGGAATTTTCTTCTTCTTCTTTTTAATTAATGCGATCGTCGATCGTCTTTTGTTTATGCTATTTTATTTAATTTTTTAAAAATTTTCGTTTTTTTCACAATTTACCTTTACCTCTTTTAGAGTTATTTTTTTTTTAGAAAGATCGTCTTTTGTTTTCGCTATTTTATTTTATTTTTAACTTTTTTTCGTTTTTTCTTTTCAATTTGCCTTTGTCTCTTTTAGGGTTAGAATTTACTTCGTTTTAATTAACAATGCGATCGTCTTTTGTTTCTGAAATTTTTTGTTTGTTTGCTTTTAGTTTCGGCAAAAAACATTCTGTGTATGTTTTTTTTCATTTTTAGCAAGATCGTCCGATCGTCTTTTGTTTTCGCTATTTTATTTTATTTTTAAATTTTTTCGTTTTTTCTTTTCAATTTGCCTTTGTCTCTTTTAGGGTTAGGTTTTTACTTCTTTTTAATAACAATGCGATCGCCTTTTGTTTCTGAAATTTTTTGTTTGTCTGTTTGTTGCTTCCGCAAAGAACATTCTGTTTGTTTGTTTTTTTTCATTTTTAACAAGATCGTTCAATCGTCTTTTGTTTTCGCAATTTTATTGTATTTTTAATTTTTTTTCGTTTTTTCTTTTCAATTTGCCTTTGCCTCTTTCAGGGTTAGATTTTTTCTGACTGATCTTTTGTTGTTTAAGTTTGAGCGATCGCTTTTGTTTTTAAAATTTGTTGCTTTTACTTCTCCAAATTTTCGAAAGAGAATCCTTCCCAACGTATTCCAATTGTATCTTCGATTTTTAACAGGGTGGACTATTATTTGAATAATCATTTTTTATTCGTATTTTGGTTAATAAATATGTAGATGGCGTTAATATTGTATGATGTTACTGAAACATTATTTATATTAGACAGTAATATTCAATTTCTCTTTCGGGAAAGTTGGAATTTCCAATATCTCCCTAAATTCAAAAGGCAAGCAGCTTTACCTACACAGATTTTGCTTCTTCTTGCTTGTGTTAATTCCGCTTCCTTGAAGAAATTCAACGTCAAATTTGGCACACATTTATTTCATGTTATGCAGACAGACTTCAAGTTCAAAACAGAAAATCTGAAATCAAAATTTCTTGGTCTATTATACGTATGGCGGAGTAAATCCGGGGACACATTGATAACACATAAGATAACAATTACTATACCTTTTAGGAAGAATGGAGTAACAGAGATTCTGAGATGACCTGGAAGTCTTCGATTAGATTCTGGGCTTCGAGGTTGGGTTTCACAGCGTGTAAGACTCCCATACACTCACTCAGGTTACCCTGAAGGTGATTCTAGAGGGTTCAACTGCTATGGCAATGACATGTTCTTGAAAAATTGGAACATGTCCAAAAACTTGTGGCTTTTTAAAATTTTGATTAAAAAGAAAGTTAGTTACAACGCAATAACGTACTCGCCAACAATAATACGGAATACTATGCGTCGCATATTCTTAGAGTCTATGAGTTTTCGAACAATTAATTTAATGTTTTCTGTCACTCCAAACTGCCAAATTATTATATAATTAATTACAATTCGAAAGGTAACGTTGTCATTAACTGGTCGCCTACAAACTTTACCTCAGTTACCGGAAAATAGTAATAGATAACGCCATTAGTACTTATACTGTGGCTGAGGTACGTTTCAAGATTCCAATGTTGTGGCCAAGGTATGTTTCAAGATTCCAGGGTAGACTTTAAAATACCCGTGTTTAGATATAATCAGGTTTGGCATGTTTCAGGTATGGTTGCCGACTTGTAAGTTTCGCAGATTGGGACGTTGTCTTTGAAAAATCGGAACAAAAATATCCAGATTTTTGAATTGTTATTAAGTTTTTTATCTTTTTTTTTCAAGTGGAATACTTTTAAGGATAAAAAATTGGAAAGTGTTAATTAGTAGATGCCATTTCCGATATAATAAATTGTTTCTTCGGCGTCGGTTAGAATTCATTTGCGGGTCGTACGACGTGCTTAATTTTTTTTGCGTGCACGAAGCAAGTGAGGAAGTAATGACGCAAAAACAGAGCCACTCGTTCTGAAGTTGTGTAGTTGGAAGGCTTCCAACAACAACCGCTTACTCGCATCAAACAAGCATCAGTGTTCCTGCGGCACCGCACTCTTGGGCGTCGTGAATCATGGAGGTTCGTGACCATTGTTCCGTAGGTAATGGACTCCTCGCGCGTTGACGGTAAATCTTTGAGCAACGTTATTTAATTCGCTCACGACAAGGCGTTCGCACGCGATGATCATTGTGTGGGGTGGTGATATAGATGGCTGTCGGTCTGCGGTTACCGGTTACATGTCACGCTATACTTAGTGCCAGCCGTTGCTTGCCGCCAACTAAGACGTAAACGGGACGCGCCCCTTTTAAACAGCCCACATATTTTCGCGACGTCTGATATGTTGTAATTTGCCTGATGGTTGATGTGATGCCAACGAAACGTTATGTACCCACCGCAAGCACTTAAATTGGAAGCATACATTTTTCTCATTTTTTTTCCTTTCCAATATCAGCATTCTTATACCAGCCCCAGAAAGATTTTTCTTTTTTTTTAAATCCCTGCCTCTTCTGTCAAAAACAATTGATTACGAAATAATTAAGTTTTTCGAAAACCAAAAAGCAAATGCAAAAGAGGTAATAATTGTATTTTTAAATAAAAGGCGCAGCTCAAATTTTTTTGGTTCTTTCACACGAGAGAGAAAGAAATCTTTTTTTGAAGTGCAACCAATTAAAAGAATGAAGGTTTCTTGGACAATTAAAGCAGACGAGTACACTTGTAATTAATCCATTAATACAGGAGGCAAAGCTGAAGATGGGGGTATTGTGAAAATCTGTAACCTTTAACTCGTTTAAATTAAAAAAAAAATCGGCGTAAAAAAAGAGAGAAACAAATCTTTTGTTTTCCTTTTGAACAGCAACCAAATCAAAGAATAGAGATTTTTTAGCAATTGAAGCAGGCAAGCAAATTTGTAATTAATCGATTATTTAATAACGTAACTAGACATGTCAAGGCCCGTGTTCAACTTTTTGTCGGACCCATTTTAATTTGTACCTGAACCTTGAAGCGCAGAAGGCGCGCGTAAATTTATGTTTATTTAAAATTTAAGTAATATACAGGTTGTTTATGGGAAGCTGCTACAGTAGGTAACTTTCTTATTTGAATTTTTATAAAGTAACTTAAATTATGACCTTTCCTGCTTCATTTTATGGCACTGTTACGAATTTGGGGGTTCACAAATTATAGTCGTTAAATTTCACAACACTTTAATTACAAACTGTCGCTTCACACAATTAAAAACACAATAGTAACGAGCTGCTACACTTGTCTATCAAATAACGCTTCTACAAAATATACTTTCTATTTATTCGAGGTATGAACCCTTCGTTTGCTAACTTATAACTGATCTAACTGGCGCGCATGCACGGGTTTTTATAGTAGATCGCTGTAATCTCGAACATGCTGGAATTATCGTGAAGCAACGAGAAATTTCGATAACGTTCTGTGACGTAAGATGGTATGACTCGTACTAAAAATAGATTTATTTGCGCGTCACATCTGTAACAGCACCATCGGAAACAAATGACTATCCAGGTTTTCTAAATTTTCAATTGTTTTCTCAACTCTTTTAAATCGAATATTGTCATTTGTTAAAATTTATCATTACATAAAATTGTGGGTAAGAAACAAATTCGAACTTACAGAACATGAATTATGTGGATGTGTCAGGGTTGTCAGTTCTTTTTTTGCCGGCAATGTCGCCAACGAACAAAAGAAATTTTAAGCAAACAAAAATATGCGAAGGATAAGTTAGACGGAAAAAAAAAACAAATACAAAACCTGCCGATTTGGGATGTCAGGAATCCAGTACAAGCAAAAGAACAACAAATAAAACCTGCGAAAACAAAAGAAAAATTAAAAAAAAAAACAGAAAATAAAAGGCATTAAGCAAACGAAAGAAAAAAACAAAAGAAGATTGGCAACATAAAGCTGAACGGAATAATAATTTTCCGGACAAATAAAAAAAAATCGTAGAAAGTAAAAGAAAACTCTGTAAAAAGACAATAATACGATAAACAAAAACAAAAAAGGAATGAACGACGAAATACGCTGCGTAATACAAACAATCACATCTGAGATGGACACAAAACAAATGAAAAACGATGAGCTACAAAAAGTGTCAACAAAACGCAATCAATTTGATTTAAAAAAAAAAAAACAGTAGTAGAAAACAGGAGAACTATAAAAACGCGTCAATCAACAAAATGTGAACAATCAATTTGATTAAAATAAACGAAAGAAAAGTTCGAAAACTTAAAATAAATTTAAAAAAAACAAACACAAAAGTACCATCAATATACTAAAATAGACAAAAGATGAAAATCGGCGAGTTTTTGCAAATAGAAGCAAAGAAGAAAGAGAAAAAAACAAAAGAGGACTGTGAAAAGGAGTTAATAAAATGCGAAAGCCAAAAAATACAAAAGAATGGGTAAACAAAGAAAACAAATGGAAAAACGATGATTCTCTGACCGAAAACATTTGCCTTTGCAAGTCAAGAAATTGGCAGGATACAAACTTAAAACAAAAAACAAAGAAAATATATGAAATCAACAAAAAAAGAGCGTTACTCTAACTGTAAAAAACTGTAAACTGTAAAAAAAGACAATAATACGATAAACAAAAACAAAAAAGAAATGAACGACGAAATACGCTGCATAATACAAACGATCACATCTGAGATGGACACAAAACAAGTGAAAAACGATGAACCACAAAAAGTGTCAACAAAACGCGAATCAATTTGAGTTAAAAAAAAAAAAACTAGTAGAAAACACGAGAACTATAAAAACGCGTCAATCAACAAAATGTGAAAAATCAATTTGACAAAAATAAATATAAGGGAAGTACGAAAACATAAAAAAAATTAAAAAAAAAACAAGTACCGTCACTACGTGAGCAGAATTTATACACTCGATCTAAACACAAAAGTGTCGCCATGTATATATCGCCTTAAAATTACAAGATCTCCATGGTGGGCCTTTAAATAGTTGTAACCCTATATAATATAAATATAATTCATCACTTCCGTCCAGAAACTACGCAAGAAAATTCACTACGCGCTTATCATAGAGCAAGTCTAGTGTCATTGAAAATATGTGGTTTACATGACTTCGGTTACAAAATGAGTAATGATCAGGGAAAAGAATTCAGGCCACTTAGTGTTGGATGCTTTTTACACCGAATGTGCTATTTGCTCCCACTACCCTTCCACGGCTTCGATGCATCGAATTTTTATTGAGTAGGAGGGGAAGGAGTGCAATGCAATTTCGCAGAGATTATTGTGGGCCTTGCCCTAATACAGTCCTAGTACTAAAGTTTCGTATTATTACCGGAACAAGTGACCCGAATTCTCTTCCCTGGTAATGATCAACGTGATCCTGATCCTGATTTTATTTACTTCATGTGTAAAAAGATGAACTGCAGCTTGTAGTTGTAAGCTAAGACTAAAGTGCTCGATCATATGTCAATAGTGTTGTCAATATTTTTAATAGGAGTTTTTATTTTTCAACAAAATCTCCTACCTTCTACGAGGCATTAAATATAGGTGAAAATCTCCTATATTTTCACGAAACGATTGTTATGGTTGTTATAAATTATTGCATTTTTTTGCAAATGTTAATTAAATACTTTTTATTTTTTGTTCAGTTATTAGCATTATATATTCTGTTTTTGTTAATATAACGTGTATCCTGAAAGTCTTATGATCTAGACCAGGGGTGGCCGACTTCTGTATATGCAGGATCGACTTTTTCTTGAAAACGCGTTGTGATCTGCCTCCAAAAATTCGGCCATTTTCAAAATTTCAACTCGTTCGCAGCGATATATTGATAAAGTTTCAGGAGCATTAAAAGTAATTGATACTGTATTAAATTGCAAAAATGTGCAAAAATGCAAAGGGTTGCATTTACAACTGAAATAGATGCGTAGACCATTAGTCATGTGTGATATAATTTATAAAAATATGTGTAAGACGAAATGACGAAATATTCTTCGAAGTTTCCATTAAAAAAATCGAATTTTTCGTGTTTTAATCGACTATATCCTTCATATAAAGCCTGGCACACACTCCTTCTTGCCGATGATTTTGCCTGAACGTTTTAAATTGTTATGCAAGACGAAGTGTGTGTGTGGTCAAGTTGGCCGACTTTGGGTGGATGTTAAAAAATAAATGTAGAATTACGTGTAGAACATCAGAATTAAGAAGTTTTCATTTTTAGAATCGTGACGGAAAGTTTCCGTGTCAAGTAATTATCGTCAAAACAATAATTTTCAATATCTCTCAAAAGCAAATTATTTATTAATTTCATTAACTTATAATTCATCGATTTTTTTTATTGCAATTTTCTACGAATTTCTTGAACTCAATACTCTAACAATTTCAACTTCATAAAGTGGATAGCAATCTTTGATTATCTGCGACAGCTCATTGTTTAAATCTTGAAAGACAATCCTGATCATCCTGGTCGTTCAATGTAACACTTCCAGTTAATATGTATGAAGCTGTCAAACGGTTCGATGTGCACGGCCAGAAACTCCCTGAATGAATGACAAGATAGGCCATTAGCTATTATCGGATATTCACTGTGACTGTATGTATGTATAATGAAGAGGAAAGGACTAGTTGTCGGGGATTGTGGTGGTCGGTGGCGGTTCACACCCGCAACCACCTATCTGCTCATTACCTCGCACGCGGTGTACTGCGCTTTATCAACATTAAATCGACCTCGATGTTAAATGCTGGACATTATCGATGGGAAACGCATTGGCTCTGCAATATCAGTAGCTGGTTCCATGAAAAATTTTTTTTTTTCGTAATGCATTTGTAATAATTTATCTTCTCATACCTTACGGCCGTATTACAAGGTGTAAATCTCTGTATAATTTTTTTTTTTAAGTCAGGACTCAGGAAGAAGAGTTAAATCAAACTATAGACATCTACTCCGATAGGATAGGTTATACAAAATAAAACACAAAGAGATAATTAAGGTTTAATTTGTTGAAAACAACGACTATCATCAGAATATTGAAAATTCGTTTGCTTTGTGTAAGGGAGAGTGCACACAGAGCGGACGTGGCAACAACATTTGTTGAAGACGTGGAGTTTTGCAACATTTTCTCTGTTGTCGCATAAAAATTAGAGCAACTTCGTCATTTGAGTCCGAGGACATAATCATAAATTCGGGTAGTATAACTTTATGCATCTCCTGTTTTCTCTTAACGTCTTGGCCAGAATTCTCCGCACCGCGTCTTCTCTGTGTGCATCCTCCCTTAATGCTTTAGATTTTATACCAACAGAGTTCATGTAAAGGTAAATCCATCATAACTTTGGAATTTCCATACGTCATAAGATCTTGACTTCAATCCTTTATTGTCTTTCGTTTTTGGGTCTGTGCGGAAAATGGAAAATAAAATCATTTAAGAGAATGCATTTATTTTAATTCAACATTAAAACAAAATAACGATTAAAAATTAATAAAACCAAACAATATATTTCATGATAAAATTAATAATACACTGATAAGTAACCCAAATTATTCATAAAAAGGATAAAATAAGTCCTATATATTTCAAAATTGGTAATCATATAAATCTCTATGGTTTTAATGCAGCAGTGCCAATCCAAACCAACCGTTGAAGCGCTTAACCGTATTTCCTTTGTTAAAGTCGGGCAATCGACCGATTCATCACGTCTCTTCACCTTTTTCCTTTCACAGTCTTCTTCCATTTAGTATAAAACTCGGTGATCGGTTCTAAATTAACGCCGGCGGACTGAGCCAATCCCACGTAACTAATTTCTCTGTTTTCCCCGTTAGACAGAACGTTCGCGTTGCCCGTGAGTAATGTCACCAAATTAGTGGCACCCTTCTGCTGCTGTGTCAGATAATGACAACATTCGATGATCTGTATGTAAATGAACGTCTCCTTGTCCTTTTTCTTCGGATACTTTATGTACGGAATAGGCAAACGTTCTTGCGGTCTTTGAGCTCTAAAAAATCTATTTCCGTGATGAAACTGTGACTCTAACCAACGAATTGCATCTCTGGCTTCTAGTTTTTCACGTTTCAAGTCATCCAATGCCGAAACAACTGAAAATACAAGAAAATTTATAGCGTTTTCGACTGATTGCTCGGGGTGTGCCAAGCCTCAGAGTATCTCCATCTTGTTTTAACCTCATGTAGAAACAGAGGATGGAGATACTCTTAGAGTGCTCCAAAGTAGTGGTCAGTCGAAAACACCATTAGATGTATAATTTCATTAAAATGATTTTGTATGTAAATAATTTTGTAGATTCTTGATTTACGAAATTAAGCATCTTTAATGCGAAGAGAGGAATCGAGGAGAAGAGGGTATTTCAAGCAAATACATACAGAGTGAAAACATCATGCAAAGATAGGTGTAACAAACCTGCAGATGGCACCAAGACGATGAATTTTCTGGAATATACCAGCTGTTTTACCATCGACGTATAGACAATCAGAGCATCCGCATCTAACACCAAATAAGGGGACAATGATGTTTTGCTTTTAACACGACTTTCTAGATCTTTAACTTCGGCTGTTAACCACAGCTGACCCATGT
Organism: Prosopocoilus inquinatus; assembly: GCA_036172665.1. NCBI lineage: Eukaryota > Metazoa > Arthropoda > Insecta > Coleoptera > Lucanidae > Prosopocoilus > Prosopocoilus inquinatus. Next base: position 47,158,232 of record CM069872.1, read on the forward strand.
GCTTCATCTTCATTAGTTGGCCTTTCGAATCTGAGATCTTTGGATCATCCAGTTTTTTGATTGTATCTACATCGCCATTTTCAATTTCTCGTAAATCCTAATGCGAAAGAAAAATAGTAAACTATTAAAATCTAGTATGAAGAAACTATAAGTGTTAAAAAAAATAACAAGAAAAAAATAAATGAAATTTATTAGATTAGAGTTATTAGAAATTTACGTTTGCTTAAATTATTCCCAGTTTACCATATTCATGTAGCAATACAGTTCAGCGTTGTATGTATAATTGGCACGGGTGTAGTTAGTAATATATTTGTTGGAAAAGCAGGGAACAAATATCGCGCTCATTACCGCCCCCCGGGACCGGAAACGGCTCGGATACGACTTTGGAATGCGTCCGGAGTTTGTTCATGCAGCCAAATGCGCCCGATTCCATATAGATGCAAATGAGTCTGGTGCGATTTCAGCGGCAATTTTCACGAAATGCGCGTAATTACATCACTTCCGGTTTGCAGACTTCGCGCGCGTCCCGCTATGTTTAATTAAGACAACCCCGGGAGAACCGGACGTGTTGTTGCCGCCGTTCTCTCTCATTCCCTTAATTTTAACTTCGTTTAAGATCATCAAGGATTACTAATATTGTTTAAGATACGGTTACAGTGTTACACAATGTGTAATAATAATTAAGTTATTATTGTCAGAATGTTTAATCTCACCAGCGTCGTCACAACCTATCCAAATATTTACGACACGTTACGTTTCAACAAATTGCACATAATTAGGAAATTTTCCTAAAACAAAGTAAGAAAATTCTTTGATCTATTTCATTCGTAACAATATTTTCAGGAATATAAACTGCAAGACTTCGGAAATTATTTTACAAAATTTTAATCCTATTTACATATAAATTATACTTATTTCATACATATAATTAAATTATCACAAAAATCTTTAAATGTCATAAACTTTTATAAACGCCTTCCGTATACAATATTATTGATTACCAGGGATAAGAATTCAGGCCATTTATGGTGAGTTTATACAGTCGCTAACAACTTTAACAAAATTAATAACTAGTGACTCTATAAACCAGGCATAGAAGTTGAAAATAGCCAAATTCTTATGTTGGGTTTATACCGGCTGTTTCAAATTGGGTGTGCACTGAAGGGATCTCCTAAACCGTAAGAGATACAAATTCGGTTAAATGGAAGAAAAGTTGCACGCATCAATGCCTAATTCGTATGCATTGAGAGAATGATTTTTTTCTTATTTCTTCTTGAGATATTAATAAAAATGTAAGAAAATCGATTTTCTTTTTCTCTCTGTATCTCTTTTATTATACATAATTTTGAAATTCTGATTTCACTTTCTACAGGCACTTTTTGATTCTGCTTCGAATAGGAGTAATAGAATTGAAGTCAAAAGTTTCGTCTTTCCACGACCATCATCAGTTTCGATTTTTTAAATACAACGTTTATCTTTTTATTATTCTATTCGATAGCATTTTTTCTCCTGATTGTAATGGTATATCACACTTAATAGTTGACATTAATTTGAAACTTAAATAATTCAGATTTTATATGAAAATTTTATTTAATACATAATTTCAAATTTTTGGTTCATTTTCTTATCTTTTTATTATTCCAGTCGATAGCATTATTTCTGGTGATTTCAGTGAGTATAATACTTAATAACTTTTTTCAAGCAAAGTTAGAATATGACAAAAAAAACTGATACAGTTTCGTCATGATTTTCTTAATAAATAAATTTATTCCTAAGCACTTTTTTATTGTTAAGTATTAGCAATTAACATTCAGTTGTCGGAAGAGGAAAAATCAATAAATATTGACAAAATGATATTAGGTGGTTAACACAAACCAAATAAACAGCAGTATAAACATATTAAATTACAAGAACAAAATAAATAAGTTGAATAAAAATTATAGAAGAGGATTGTGAGTTTGTGAAATAGAGTGAAATAAATAAATTAAAGTAAATCATCGAAATGTCCTCCACTGTTTTCAAGACACACATTCGTTCTTAATACTATGTGTTGTCTAGCGTGTCGAACATGAATTTGCGAAATATTTCTGCAAGAATCTAATATTCGCCTTCTTAGTTCCTCCTTATTATTTATCTTAATGCTTGTCACTGTTTCAATGTCCAAAATGTAAAGCCTACTTTATCCTGTTTAAATTATGGATTATGGTCCCGATATAACCAAACTTCAACTGGTCAAAACGAGTGACATTATTTAGTACCATTTTTGGACTTAACCATATTAAAAAAATAAAGATAGTGAAGTATTGAGAGCCACTGAGTGGTAAAGAAATTAAAAAAAAAATTACGTTGTTATAGAAAGTATCTTTCAAATTTATCAGAAAAATGTCAATGTCTTTGTAGAAGGCACTATTCAATAATATCTAAATATTTTTAGTACAATTAGTTTTCATTTTTTCTTTTAACCCAACAGTGCGAGTCAAAATTAAAAACTAGGCTTTTTCAGTCCTATATCAAAGCTGAGATATTAATCTAGCAAGTTATATTAAAACCACTAGATATTTGTCGGTAAAAATTCATTTTCGTAAGTGCAGTGCATTATTAAAATAACGATACAGAAAAACTTTAAATAGTTTATTGTAATTTACACTATAGCTAAGAAAATGAACCAAAAATTTGAAATTATCTATTAAATAAAATTTTCATGTAAAATCTGAATTATTTAAGTTTCAAATTAATATCAACTATTCAGTGTAATATATCATTACAATCGGGAGAAAAAATGCTATCGAATAGAACAATAAAAAGACATAAGTTGTATTTAAAAAATCGAAACAGATGATGGTCGTGGAAAGACGAAACGTTTGACTTCAATTCTGTTACTCCTATTCGAAGCAGAATCAAAAAGTGCCTGTAGAAAGTGAAATCAGAATTTCAAAATTATGTATAATAAAAGAGATACAGAGAGAAAAAGAAAATCGATTTTTTTACATTTTTATTAATATCTCAAGAAGAAATAAGAAAAAAATCATTCTCTCAATGCATACGAATTAGGCATTGATGCGTGCAACTTTTCTTCCATTTAACCGAATTTGTATCTCTTACGGTTTAGGAGATCCCTTCAGTGCACACTCAATTTGAAACAGCCGGTATAGTAACTAACACTTGAATATACAGAAGATTAAAGTTAAACTATGACTGAGAAAGCGTTCCTAAATGATTAATTCTCACGCGTTAGTTGTTAGTTTAGTTATAGTATAAACCCGCTTTTAATCTTGGGCGCTTTTTACGCCGAATGCTCCCGACACCTTTCCACGGCTTCGATGCGTCGAGTTGTTACAGAGTAGAAGGAAGAAGTGCAATGCGAACGTTTTTGTTTCGCAGAGAAAATTGAGGAGCGTTCATGCAACTTTAGACATGTCCACATATATTAGTGTGGAGAAAAAGGTGGTCGAATGATTTTCTCAGATGGATATGCGGGGTTTTAATTGAATTAACGATATTTAGGCTTTAGGATAAGTATTGTTTTGTGTGATTCTGAATATAAGAATCGATAGAAACGGTCGAAAGCATTCCAAAACCATATTAAACAAAATTTTTCACTGAATTTGAATGAACGCTCCTTAATTGTGGGCGGGACTAATAAAGTCCGGGTACTAAATTTTCGTATTATTCGCGGAACGAGTGGCCCGAATTCTTTTCCCTGTTAATTACTATTAACTTGTGCAGCGAGCCTCAAAAGTCCAGAATAAAATTCGTAATTTCTTTATTGTTGCCCAGAAAAATAAACGTGCTTTTGCATAAATGTGATTTGCAGCCGATCTCTTCGGTCTTATTTATGGCATCGAATAATTACTATTGCAGTGCTTTAAAAACAGAATAGAATTTGTATTTTGTATGTATAATAAATAAATAATAAATGAAAATTGAAACTGTGTAGAAAAGTAGTAAATAAGCGTACAAAGGCATAAAAAATATGCATCAAAGGACATCAAATTCAATGTTAATTACAGTATGAAAAGTTTCGCCTTCCACGAAAAGCATAAAGGCAAATCCGCTGTCTAGTAATAACTGTTTTAATAAATTGAATAATGCCGAAACGGTTCAGGCATTACGTGTGGTACAGTTGCGGCCTTTGAAAACTGGTACACATTGTACCGGTGGTGTAAACTGATCATAAATCTGAAGTTTCTAAACGTCACTCAAATTACTTTAAGGACTAGTTTTTCCATCACAGTTTAACTTTAAGTTTCGTTTTATTCCTACGGAAACAATTATCCTTACAATTGTTACAAACGAATAAAACGAAGTTTAAAACTGTTAAAAATCGGGCCTAAATCCTGCCGTGTATTTATCAAATTTGACACTGACATCAAAATGATATACAAAGGTTTGATTTACACATTACAAAATTACGAATTTTTGACATTGATATGAAGTCGCAGTGTACCAGTTTTCAAGGGTCGCAATTGTACATAAAGTTACATTTAAATCCAGGCTGGAATCTGAATATACATGTTTTAACCCCTATAACTCCTTACTGCGTACGCCGCTGCTGATGCCAAACCAATAAAAAAATATCACGGCCTGCTAACTAACAATCAATTAAATAATTTATTGCAAATAACACATTACCAGAATAACAAGTGCATCATTAATTTAATTATATTATTTTAATATTTGAAGTCGAACTTTTTAATCAACAAATTGATCGAACAGGTTAACGCCAGAAAAAATTATTCACTGCCTTCAATAAGGACTATTCTGTATCGGGTACGTTAAATTTAAAGGACTGCTGCTATGGTAACAACCAATCATAAAGCTTTATGCAACAGATCGTTACCATAGCAACAGATCGTAAAGCTTTATGATTGGTTGTTACCATAGCAGCAGTCCTTTAAATTTAACGTACCCGATACAGAATAGTCTCTACTTTCTGAGTGACGGATTAATTTTTGACTTTGACCTACTCGATTCGCATTTGGTCATTAATAATTTCAACTCTTAATATTAATTATTAATTATATTAATTAATGATGCGTTTCTTATTCTGGTAATCTCCGTTTTGTAACAAATTATATAATTGATTATTAATTATTGGAATTTTGAAATTTTTTAGCTGAACATAAGTTGACATGAAGCAACATTTTTAGCATGTAAATTCCTATGGCCACAGTTAAAAAAAAGCACTGTGTAAGGTGTTCCATTTAGCGTAACGAACGTGACATAATTTAAACCTAATATGCTTTACACGATACGAAACTTTTTTTTTGAAAGTAGGTAACCAGAGAGGTATGAAAGAAGCCACCGTAAGTGGGACACCCTGTATAAAATCTAATGGTACCGTCGTAAAGAGCTCAAAAAATTCTTGTAAAATGTACTACTTAGTGATCTTTATAATAATAATTTCAAAATAAAATAAGACAATCAGTTTTTCGGTGTTTTGAAAATAGGCATTTAAAAAATATAATCATAGAATCATAGGTCTTTCTAAACGGATTAGTGTTCAGCAAATTTGCAACTTCATCCCAATTTAACTGACTTATTCAATTTCGTACTGTTTTCGAGATCCCAATGGTGAGCTTCGAATTTGTATAACAGTCTCAATAACAGCCTGTATAATATTTTCATTCGGTTTTCCTCGTCAGAGTAGGCCGTCTTCTCGTTTCGTTAAGTTGTTACCATGAATTTTGAAAGATGTCAAAATCTGACAAGTAAAATATTATGATAATATAAATTAAATAAAAAAAAAATTTAAAAAGCAATTACACGTTATTTCTTTAATTGTTATTTGACTTCGTCAGTGTACTAAAATTTTGGCCATGAAATGAAAAAGGAACATAACCAGGGTTGCCAATATCCAAAAAATTAATTCCCTATATCTATGTTTAAACTTCCCGAGTGGTTTTTGTATTGCTAATAAATTCAAAATTAAAAGCAAAATATAATTACGACATTTATTTTGCGAAATGTTTGAAGTGTATCGCCATTTTCTATTTTATTAAGTGTCTAGAAATGCATTCCATTCCACCAACCACTGAAGCATTCGAAAACAGAAGTTCTAATAAAAATAATCATTTTTACGTTCCCATAAGAGTGCCAAGCAGTTGCCATTTTTGATGGAAATCATCAAAGTGTAATAAGCTTTAAACCCAAGTCAGAATGAAGTTTCTTATCATGTTTTAATTATTCTTAATTCATCGGAAATTGTTCATATGATGACATCGTAATTTAAGTTGGTAGCAATTGCTTCTCCTTCTTTGGATAAGCAGGAAGTCTTTAAAGTATTTACAAATTTTGATAGGAAAACGTCGTTAATGAAAGTCCACATTAATCAATTAAATATTTGCTTGTCCCAGTATTTTGTCGCCACGATGATACCTCTTTTGATAAGTTATAAAAGCTATTTGAAAAGTTTATGAGAACTAGGAATAAAAAATAAATGAAAATACAAGGCGAAAAGTCCCATTTTTACCCGCAAAACAAATTTTACTCACATAATTACTCAAAATTCCCACTTTTCGGAAAAAAATTGGCAACCCTAACATCTGATGTCTGTGTATATTTAATTGTGATACCAACAAAAATGTCATCCTAATTCGCCTACTCAAATGAGAAAACCAGGTGAATGGATATTACTTTTTAAAAACAAAGTTTACTGTCAAAGTAATTACTCAAAGTGTCAAAAATAAAGAAGTCAGGAATTTTATTGTGAACTTTTAAGGTGTAAACACTGTACATTGCCTGTTCATTTCAATTCGAACTCTAAAGCGCTATGAATGTGTTAATTGCATATATTTTAAATTTAATATGAACTATTCATAACTTACTAGAGGTCAAATTAAAAAAATAAAAAAAACACTTATTTTTAGCACAGAAGTATTTGAAATATTGAACAAAGGACTTTATGAATGCATAAAACTCTATTGTCCATTTATTTGTTTGTTGTAAGAAAAAGTCTAGAAAGTACTTACAAATTCATTCAATCCATTTGTGCAGGGGTCCTCCATTTTCACGCAGAAAATCTTCTTCTTAGCATCGTAAGTTACACCAGTTTCGCTGATCTTAACAAGAAAATGACCAAACGACACCATTTTCGCAATTCTCAGTAAGACGTAATCTTTTGTTGTAACTCCATAAGTGCATGAGCTCCAATCAATATCCTTTTGAATACCGGATAAAATCTCTACCCCTTTTAACATAACATCTTCAGGCAAAGCGGCTTTTGCATCTTTCATTTTTGGACTCTCAAAGTCCAAATTTATTAAGTTAATTAAGTTGACTATTTGATTAAGTAGAGATCTGGTTGTTTTACCACATGACTTCAAAACTTCCACGTCGGACATTAGCCAATCATTTAAGATTTTAATACAGGTCAGCAAGTTCTCATCTCCGATTATAGCTAGGATGTCGTTTCTCTCCATTCGTTTGCACTTCTTCAGTATTTCTTCATTTGATTTGCCTTCGTCACTCGAACTCTTTTCAGATTTATCGGTGTCGTTAGTTCCATTAACTTTAATTTCTTCCGGTTTCTCATACTCATCTTCATCAGACGATGTGTCTTCCACTACTGCACCGTCATTATCTGACAAAAATCCTTCTGATTCACTCTCTGCATCACTCTCTGCGTTACTGGAATCCTGTTCTTCATCGCTGTTGCAAAGAATTTTTCTTCGTCTTCGCTTCTGCTTCTGCCGCTGCTTTGAATTTTTGTTTAGCCAATTTTCAACCGGTGGTAAAGGAAAATTCAGGATGCCTTCTTGAATGTGTCCTGTTACAGTTTGGACGAGTTGTGAATACAGTGCTAAAGTGAAGGCCACAACATTGGAAACAAGTTGTGAGTGTACAGACTGATGCTTGTAAATGCAAAGCAAACAAATCGAAACAATTTTAAATATAACATCAGAGCTGAGATACGCGGGAGATGTTGTCGAATCTGTATCGGCATTGTCAATATCAGTAGGGGTGTCCACACTTCCATTTGTTAGAGGTTTTAAGTAAGTCATGCATTCCTGGAGATCAATATAAGTTTGATGGCACAAGTCGTAAATGTGTGGTATTTTTTTGTTGAAATACCAAACATCACTTAACAAGAGAAAGCGAGCGATAAATCGTTTCACGTGTTCGGCAGGTTCTGGTTGAACAATGCAGTCAGAGTCGGAATTTTCTATCGGGATCTGCTCTAAGTATTGCGAATTCCTTTCAAACAAGCGGTGCAAATTATTTTCTGTGCCTTCGAAAGTATGTTTGCAATCCAGCGATCGTATGTAATGATACGCAGCATCTAAAGAATTGTTTGTGTTACTAGCCAATGTACCCATTTGATTGTGAGGCATCCCATATTCCGGCTTGAAGTATAAAGCTTGAGAGTAATATCGTATAGCTAAGCTTTGATCCCAGTTAGGATAGATATCTAGTTTATAGCGGCATAAGTCGCCTAAGTAAATCAGGCTTCGGTGTACAGATAAATTAGCCCATGTTATTAAATTTGCATCGGTGATTTCTTCATTAATCTTTTTTAAGTTATCTGCTACAATAAAGTCAGCCGTACCTTGCAAATTGAGGTCGTACTCTTGGTATAAACGTGCTATAAAGTGATGATAATGTCCAATGCCGACGTTGATGTGATTTTCTATATTTGCTTTTTCTTCTTGGGTGTATTCATGCTTTTTCAGTCGTTTGCTTGTTGCTATGACCTCATAGAAAGCCTTCCGCCACAAAAGCTCTTCACCCTTGCGACCGTGTAACACAGGGTTCGTAAATATCAGCCTCTCGCAATAATCTCTGAATTTACTACGTTGTATCTGCAGAGTCGGTTTGAACAGGTCGCCAACAACCCTTGCGCAGCTGCGAGCATCATCCAAGATTTTAATTTGTTCGCTTATAAATCTACGGAGGGAAAGTGCAAGTCAAGAAACGTGGTAAACAACTTTTGAAGGTTAGAATACGTACCTACATAATTTTTTGGACTGTTCTTGTCCCTCCTTTTGGTGAATATCTGTTGGGTTATAACTCTTCTTCATTTCAACTTACATTTTCATTTTTACCCCGGTCAAGAATTCAATAACACATTTTCTGTTTCGTTCGATTCCAAGTACCTTACGGCTTCACAAATCATCGTCATACCATTATTAATTTCGAGAATATATTTTGACACCATCACAATTTCTTATCAAATCGCATAACACAATCATCGCTGGAGAAATTCTAGAAATTGTGAATTTATTCTACATCTACCGGAAAGACTTGACACTCAAAGATTTTATCAACATATCCATTGCCATCTACGATTTAAAGGCAGAGCAAAAGAACGCATAGATCACACGAGATGCAAATGTTTACGTCAATATTGAAACTTACCTCAGCCACAACATGTCACAATTCAATTGTCACAACACAAATTCCACCTTCTGCATGCTTATCATTGCTTACCCTCTTGCTATGACCTATGACAGTTTTTATTAGGATTTTTAATTTTTATTTTATTTTTAGAAACCTTATAGTGACCGCTAGCTGTCATCAGTCAGTTTAGCCGCTTCGCCATTCTTCAGTTCAATATAATTATTATTTACTATTTATTTACAAATGTTTTCTGCATAGTATAAATATTACAGATGGGATTCCACCCGGTGCAATCGTTTGCACCGGTGGAATCAAGGAATGCACCCACAATGCACCCGGTGCATTGGATGATTTGCCCGGTTGCGTACATTTACATGAGACATAAAAAATGCTTCAAAATAACGCCAAATATAATATATTTTGTACGGACTATCGTTAGACAATTATTTTGTAATGTTAATTTCAAAAATTTACTCATTTTGTTCAGATTTTAAGCTACAAAGCTTCCAGTTAAACTTAAAAGTTTACTATTCAGCTATTCACCCGGTACATTCATATATGCACCCTGGTGTGTGCACCCATGTGGGTGCTTTCAATGCGCCGGGTTCATTCCCTGGCCCATCTCTAATAAATATCCAATAATACATAGAATTGAGTAACAATTACTGGACACCAACAGCCAAGAGAAGTGGGCGATAAAAGGTTTAGATAAGCGGCTTCATATTTTGTTCCCGGTAATTCATTCAACTTCAACACGCTTAGCTTATGTTGCGGCTGAGGTACATTTCAAAATTTGTGTTCATCCTCTCAATGGTCACATTCAGAGCTGCGCTCACTTATTCAACTTCATTCATTCTGTTTACTCTTTTCGAATGTCTGTCTCACCTTTACTTGTATCAAAGGTGAGACAAAAGTACAAAAAGAGTAAGTAGAGTGAATGAAATTGAATAAGTGAACGCAGCTCTGAACACGACCAATGAGAAATGAACACAAATTTTGAGATGAATGAACGAACGCAGTCCAGATAACCGCAGCGCCGAAACGTCTTAATAAAGCGTAAGCCTGATCGAAGTGCTTATGACGTCATTGCCTGTATCGCTTACTTGAAGCGACCGCCATTAATCAAGCATAGTATTTTAACACTACAATCAAGCGCTGTATTAAAGTATGTGAGTTCATGAATCTGTACAATAGTGCTGTGCAGCAATGCTGTAAATAATTTTCTACCTGAACGCGACCAATGTCACCCATACCGAACAATGGGCGTGTTCAGAGACGCTCAGCAATTGTCTGCGGCTGGTTCTCATTAAGGTATAAATAGGCGCGTTCAGCGGATGCGTTGCTTACTCAGCAGTCGCTTGTGATTGGCTATTACCTTCATGTGAGCCAATCACAATCGATTGCTGAGTAAGCAACGCATCCGCTGAACGCACTCAATGACTGTTGTGTTGAGTAAGCAACTCAGTCGCTGAGCGTCCGCTGAACACACCCAATCAAATCAAATAATTGCGATGGGCGCGTTCAGACGTCCGAGCGCCTACTACTCAGCACCGTCAGCGTAATTTAAGTTAAAAGTTGATGTTTTCTGAAGGGCTTGCTGAATTCAATCACTTCAACGTCATAACTTCTCTTTTATTCTACAAATGTGACCTCATTACCATTACAAGAAATATGAATTATCTCAGTGACAGAAAAGGACAGCACGATGCGTTGGCTTTTCTAGTGTAAACAAAATGCACTACCTTAAACAAGCAGCAACGTTCTCAGTTTATTGTAGTGTTGCCAACTTAGGGAAAAAGTCGTTAAATCCAGGAACAACCTCAAACAAAAGATAAAAAAGGAAAACTTGCAAAAACTCGTTAAAATCTAGGAAATTTTTCAACTTCTTAGTCGACCTTTTTTTGTTTTGACAACACAAAAATAAGAAAAACAAATGACGATCCTACATCATATAAAAGAAAAAACTCAAAACGAATTATAGATTTAAAATTAACAAAATAATAACGACATTCAAGACTAATAATAATAATAGTAAAACAAAACTATCGCAATATTTATTTACGAAATGAAAATTTTTGAAGAAAGCAGGAAGAAACAAATGACGACTGTAATTAATCGCGAAGGAAAAAGAAGTGCAAAGGAAAAGCAAAAAAAAAAAAACAAATGACGATCGTAATTTTTACAACGAAAATCGGCAAAGAAAAGTAAATGACTGTGGTAATATTTACGAAACAAAAAGAAGCATTTTAGGAGATTAAAAAAAAAGAAAGGAAAAACAAACAATAACTGCAAGAATGACAAAAAATCAGAAAGTGACGGAAATATTTGAAGATGGAGAAACAAAGGATGATCGCACGAAAAACTTCAAAAAAAAGATGGAAATGTTTGAAGATTCAAAATGATCAATTAAAATAAGTGACGATCGCGTTGAAAAACAAAACTGCAAACAAATTAAAAAAAAATCTAAAATCTTACCAAAGCGCTATCTTTCTGTATTCAATTTTTTTTTTTTCAGATTCTTTTTCTCTTATTTATCTTGTTGTTGTTATTATTAAGCGCCATCTCGGGAAAATTTTATTTTTAACGTGAAATATTTTCTGTCTGAAAAAAGGTACGAACTTTGAAATTGACATGTTGGCAACACTGCTTTTGATAGTTCCAAAGTGCAGAGGTTAGGTTGTTTTAATATTTTTCTTTTCGTTTGTTTTACCAGCTAATTACAGAAGATTTCAATAAATTTACCTTGTGTTAATAAATATTTTTTATTGTTCTATTGTAACTTTGTTTTTAACTTTAACCTCCCATTTAAATTTTCCTGATTAATTTAGGGAGTTCTGGGGAAATATGGTTTGCCGAAAAAGGAATTTTCGGTCGAGTTGATTGAAAACACTGGTGCAGTTTCGCTCAGAAGCAGTTGTTGGATAGCAACTCAACCGCTTCCTGCCTTTGAACGCGCCCACTGTTATTTTTAGCCAAATTGGAAATTTCACATACTATTGGTGTACTCACCACTGAAAAAAGAAACACCAGAACCTGCAAATCAATTGAAATTAGTATGAAAATATTTAACGAAACTTCTAATATTATTGACAGAGAGAATTATTGACGATTTGTTAATACCCAACTCTGAAATTTATTTTACAACGGAACTTTCTTTTAAATTGTGTACACAACTTCATGGTATTTTTATGGATGCAATGGCTAACTTCACGGGCTTCGTCCTGTGATTATTTAAAAAAAAAAATGGAGGTTGTGAAACGTCAAGATATGCCTCCTCAGGGAGGCTATAAACCAATAAATTACCATCGAATTCCAGCACGACAGTATTTCAACGGTAACCACTGACTAAACCTCAGGATACATATAATTCAATTGGCTTCTTGAATTACGTAACCTGTACATAACCTTGTTACAGGCTGGGCCTTAATCGGTGGGTATTTGGGAATGACTGCAGCAGCGGCGTACGTTTACTACCTAACTTGTAAAAGGGTCCGTTTTATGACAATCGAGGAGAGATCTGCTGACTTTGCGATTCAACCGATGGTGCTCGCAGAACGCGACAGAGAATATCTGAAGCAGCTGCGTCGAAATAGAGATGAGGAGCGTGAACTGATGAAGAACGTGAAAGGATGGAAGGTGGGAATGTATTATGACGAGCCCATTTACAAACTAGCAGATAAAGATACTTTAGTCGAGCCAACTCTTTCCGAATATTATGTCCACGCAGCTTACAAGGATTTTGCAAAGAGAAGAAACTTAGCTAAATGGTCGTAAGTGCTGAATAATAGGAAAATGTAGAAATGAATTTGTTTTAATAAAGAAAAATTACACATGGAAAAAAAAATTGAGTTTAAAGTAGACGTTTTACTGACAGCACTTTCACAATAAGTTATAAACACTTTGTCCAGGGAAACCAGAAAGAAAAATAAATATGTTGATGTTGAGGGGGAATCTACACAAGTTCTCAAGAATAACTAAACAAGTCCACAAGGAAAACTAAAAAAGATAAATGGAATCTCTTTTATACAGTGTGAATAAAAAGTAAGGAACATTGATGGTGGAGTTGTTATTAAGTTTTCCAAGAAAAGTGTGGGATAATGTCAAGAGAATATTTAAATGGCTAATTGATGAGCTTTGATATAATTTTTATCAGACAAGAGTTGACTTCTGTGATGATTAATCCTTAATTATAGTCTTTTTTTTGCTCTACCTTTGAGTTCCTCACTTTTTTTTCGCACACAGACTTGGACAATAAAGTTAGATTTCTCCAATTTTTCATACACAACCCTAAAATATTTTTTATATGACTGTTAAGAAAAAAAAATGCACTATCAATCTGGCAAGAAAAAAGTGTAATGTAGTATTTTGATTATTTTTCTTTTCATGTACAGTCGCGAGCAATAAATTTTGGTCGTCATTGATTGTCAAAGATTGCTGCCTGACGTATTTTACTAAAAATAAGGAGATTGACGTCTTAATTTTGAATGCTGCGAGTAATTTCTTTAAAAATGTTTCTGTCCGTATTTACGTAACATCTAAGAACAAAGAACGTGTTTCATTACACAGAAAAAGCCATGAAGCACGTTTCTGATTATTTTCTTTCGTTGACCCCATTGTTCGAGAGAAAAAAAATATACGTTTACTGATGTCGTTTATTAAATGATACACAGGCAATCTTAAATTTTACAAATTATATAATTAAAAGGTTCATTTAATTCCTCGTTAAAGAAATTTGATGGATTTCAAAGATGGTGACTCAGTGTAAATGTTACTGCGCTTCATAGATGGCGCACACTGTCTCGAATTTGTTTGAAATTTGTGCCCGTAATTGTTTATAGCGTTGCTAAGCAACGGCGACAGTGACAGTCAAGTTTCAAATCATGGAATTGATTTAATCATGTATTAAAACAAGTAAAATGGAATATTCTACAAAATGTCTGGAAGCAAAATGCGCGCAAAATGAGGATGCCCGGAGCGATAACTCCGAGGAGTGTTTTGAACAGAAATACAACAATCAGTCTAGAAATTGGCTGATTAGAGATGCCACCGGTAAAAAGCCGCGGGGCCCTTTGATTTCGACGATGAAAGCTACTTATGAGTGCCCCCATTTAGAGGAACGGATAGGTTTAGGTAAATATAATACACAACCGTTCAAAAAAAAACATTATTATTGTATTATTTATTTATTTCATGATTTCATTTTTAAAAAAAGATGGAAACAATCGAATGTCTGGAAAACGTGACTGTCATTTGTATTTCAGCGTTGCTGTAAAATCGAGCAGGAAATGTCCAGAAACTTTTCTAAATTTAAACTACCTCGTCAAATTTCAAATAAAAAAAAAGTTAGCTATTGTAACCACTTACCGTGAAAACCAAGATTTATCTATTAAATCATTTATAAAATAGTAGGCTTTGGAGGATAATGTTTGAGAGACTCGGGTTTTTGAGATTTTCAATTGTTTTTAACTTTTTTTTTAAATGGAATGTTATGCCGCAAATACAGAAGTTAGCCATTGTAGTGGTTTTGCTTGAACACCTTGTATAGCTTTTTTGCCAAAAAATAGTTTCTGCTTGTTTCTCATTTCGTATTCGAATTTTAAACTATAAGGGCCGTTTTCATAATCAGACTTTAGATTTAAAGTTACTTTAACCTAAAAAAATACATTTGATTCCCTATTATTAAAGTGACTTTAAATTAAAGCTTCCTTAAAGTCTGATTATGAAAACGGCCATAAATCATATAAGTAAATCCCGTTTTAAGTTTGTGGGACAACGGGACCCGATGCTAAGGATTTGAGTTTTGATGAATACAGAAAAAAATTAACTTCCTAAATCGATTGACGTTTTATGGCATATTTCGTGATACGACATACAGAGTGTTAGACAATTTACAATTGATGATGGTCAACATTCCAGAGACATTTTTTTTTCAACTTTGTATTGTGACATCGATTCTTAAGCCTGGTTTTTGTATCTCAGTTTAACTTTAAACTTCGCTTTATTCTCATGGAAACAATTGCAGAGATAATTTTAGTGTTTCCCTAGGATAGAAAGGAGTTCAAAGTGAAACCACGATTGAAAAACTGGCCCTGAGGGCCAAAGAGTTGTGCCAACGAGGTTTAAACTGACGTTCAGCTAAACCAGGTTCAAATTACTCATATTCGCATAGGATCTTAAGAACATTTGGCAATTAATGCATTACAGTAAAAATTGGATTCAATCTCCTAACCATAAAATGTTTTTTTTTTTTAATACTATACAGTCTGTTTGATATTAGCTGTCACAGCAGATATCTCGACTATTGTTAAAGCTAGTACAAAATATTATAGAAGGAAAATTGTTCTACATTTAATTTTCTATTACCCACCTTAGTCGGGAAAACAATTGAGCATCAAATGTGTTATATGTAGCAAATACCTTCAAAAATTTAAATGGAATATATCCAATTTTCTTGCATTTTCTAAAACTGTAAAAAATCTCTTTACAACGATATATCAAATGTCATAGTTGTCTAACCAATTAAAAATATAAATCGATGTGCTTATGCAGATTAGAGATTCATTTGAAAAAAGCAGAGAGAGAAACAAATGAAGTTATTTTTCAGCTTCCAGTAACAATGTTTCTTAATACTGTCTTCATAACGTATGCTATTCAACATAAATACAAGACAACATGAACAAAGTAACAATAACAATGTTAGGTCAAAAAGCGATAGTAAGATGTCGCTATTTTATATGTTAATAAATTAATACGTAAATTAATTTGAAATTTAAGTTCATAATTTCTAGATTTTTTAATTGAAGTTTGTTCTTGTCCGATGAAAATTGTAAGTACAAAGTTTTTTAATCTCGAACCGGACAGAAAAATGAAGGGAAAACACTCAACGTTTCGTTATAGCTTCGTCACTCCTGAAGAAGCTATAAATCTATAGCGAAACGTTGAGTGTTTTCCCTTCATTTTTCTGTCCGGTTCGAGATTAAAAAAACTTTGTAATTTCTAGATTTTTTGTTCAAAGTGGAAATTATCAGCAATCTCGTGGTACTTAATTAATTTATTGTTACTTTGTTTATGTTGTATTATGTTGAATAGCACATGTTGACAAGACAGTAAGTATTAAGGAACACTGTTCAATTAGAAGCTGAAAAATAATTTAATTTGTTTCACCGCCTACATTTTCGAATAAAGCTCTAATCGACGTAAGCATACATTTGTTAATTATTGATTTATGTTTCTAATTAATTAAATAACTATGGCATGTGATATATCGCTGTAAAGAGATTTTTTTTACAGTTTTGGAAAATGTAACTAAATTGGGTACATTCCATTAAAATTTTGAATACATTTGCCACATCTAACACATTTGATGCTCAATTGTTTTTCCGATTAAGGCAGATAACAGAAAATTAAATATAGAACAACTTTCCTTCTGTAACATTTCGTCGTATCTCTAACAGTAGTCGATATATCTGCCGTGACAACCAAACTCAAACAGACTGTATACGTATTTTGGCAGCTATGCTACCATTTTCAGTAACTGACAGCATACGCAATAGAAGTCGCCTCTCTTGTCAAAAGAGGTCATCTACTGAAGATGGCAGTACAGCTGCCGAAATATACGTATACAGTATTAAAAAAACATTTTGTGATTAGGAGATCCAATCCAATTCAATTTATAAACAAAATTGGATGCGATTTTGTTCACTTTGAACCACGTTTAGTTAAACGTCGGTTTAAACTCTCTTGCTATAACCCCTTAGGCCTGGTCTTTTCATCTCTGACTAACTTTAACCGTTGATTAATTCCTATAGAAACAGTTGTCTCTATAATTGTAACTATGCGAATAAATCAACGATTGAAGTTAATGAGAGATCAAAAGATCGGCCCTTAGTGTCATGTTTAGTACAAAGTCTCGTTTAAACATTGAATTATTAAATTTAAATGTTAAACCAAACATAAAATGAGGGCGAGGATTGTTTCTGAACATTCTCTTTAAAATAAAAAAATTAAAAAACTGTGGAAAGTGAAAATGCGGAAGTAGTCTTATCGCACTGAAAGAACTTTGAAACCCTTGACTGTCTCTCTCTTTAAAATTTGTTAAAAGAGATACCAAAAAAACGATAAAACCCTCATTTGACTTACGAAACCTAAAGCTGAAGAGAGATGCGTACGTGGATGGAATATAAAGCGTTTACCTTTTGTCACAAATCTCACCTCAGATTATAAAAACGTCATACCCTTGACTGTCTGTCTTTAAAATTTGTTAATAGAGATACCAAAAAAGCGAAAAACCCTCATTTGACTTTTTACGCCGACGAGAGTTGCGTGCGTGGATGGAATATAAAGCGTTTTCCTTTTGTCACAAATCTCACTTCAGGTCAAAAAAACGTCATTTCCGTGTGCACGAACAAATAAGTTTGAACGAATATTTTGATTAAGCAACCAATTAATTGGCGTAAATGAGAAGAAACAAACTCGAAATTAAACTGGCCGAAAATCAAAAAAAGTAACAGCTGTTAATTAGGTAATTTTCGTATAGTTCTTGCTCGTGAGAATTGCAGAAAGATATGAACCAAATAAAGGGACTTTAGAAAAAGAGCTATAAATGAAATTTATTATCTTACTGACGTTTCGCAAATGTGATTGTTTTGCTTTATGAAAAGTGAATGATTTTTTGCTTTATCAAAAGTGAATGATGTTTGCTTTATTAAAAGTGAATAACGAAATAGTAAACAATTCAGTCTATTAAAAAAAATCACTTTTGCGAACTGTCAAGTAAGGTAATAAATTACATTTCTAGCTTCTTTTATAAAGTGTTTTTATATACCTCTCTGCAGTTGTTGTTAGAGTTGCCAGACGTTCTTTATCTTAAGTGATGTTCAAAAGTACTTATAATCAGATTTTAAGAGCCGTTTTCATAATCAGACTTTAAATTTAAAGTTTCTTTAACATAAAAAAATACATTTGTTTCCCTGTACTTAAAGTGACTTTAAATTAAAGCTTCCTTAAAGACTGATTATGAAAATGGACGTAAGGAAGCTTTAATTTAAAGTCAGTTTAAGAATAGGGAAACAAGTGAGTCGTATACGACTATATTTTAACGTTATTGCTTTTAGCTCACTTAAAAATTAATAAGTTGACAACAGAAGAGCTTCGAATATGTAATGTTTGTAACTGCCACATGAAGTCGTCCCAATCAAAGAATCTTCTTGATTAAGAACTTATTACTATTTACTTTTAATTTAAATAGTTCATAATTTTATCTTTATTTAATTTTCGATTTGTTCGCTCTTATAATGTTTCCAGAAACTATAATTTCTTTTATCATCTTTTTTTTTTCTTTGCCTAATCAAATTTGATTCACGTGTTTGGAGAACAGTTAGGGTTTATTGTAAAGGACGTGTCCATTTTCAGACCCACAAAATGGATCTTGCCCCCTCTTTTGAAATCGAGAATAGAGGAAAATACTTCGTGTTTTTTACTTTTGTTCATTATTAAATAACTAAGGACCGTTTTCATAATCAGACTTTAAATTTAAAGTTACTTTAACCTAAAAAATACAACTCTGATTATGAAAACGGTCCTTAGTTATTTAATGATGAACAAAAGTAAAAAACACGAAATATTTTCCTCTATTCTCGATTTCAAAAGAGGGGGCAAGATCCATTTTTTGGGTCTGAAAATGGACACGTCCTTTACAATAAACCCTAACTGTTCTCCAAACACGTGAATCAAATTTGATTAGGCAAAGAAAAAAAAAAGATGATAAAAGAAATTATAGTTTCTGGAAACATTATAAGAGCGAACAAATCGAAAATTAAATAAAGATAAAATTATGAACTATTTAAATTAAAAGTAAATAGTAATAAGTTCTTAATCAGGAAGATTCTTTGATTGGGACGACTTCATGTGGCAGTTACAAACATTACATATTCGAAGCTCTTCTGTTGTCAACTTATTAATTTTTAAGTGAGCTAAAAGCAATAACGTTAAAATATAGTCGTATACGACTCACTCGGGTATATTGCTTTGTTGAATAAGAGAACGGTTTTAATATAGTGTGCTTTATAACGTATGTTGTAAATTGTAATGACATCTGAAGTACGAATTCGTTTCTCAGTATTTCTACGTCCGGATGTCCTAACAGAGTAGATGGTTGCAACGATGAATTTTTAAACTGATTTTGAAATATTTAACAAGCAACGTTTTTAAAAAATTGCCCCTTAGCATGAATTTTTATACTTATATGTATTTCAAAAATAACGATCGTTTTGTTTTACTTACGGAATATCTTAAGGGGAAGCTTTTTAATGAATTTCCGCTTGTAGTGCCTTCGTGTAAATAAAGAAGGGCCGTCGAACTTTTTCAATTGCCTTAGAAGAAACTTATGAGCGCCGATATAAAATCTAGAACATTTCCGTCAAGAATTTGATATCGAATGGCAATCGATGTTCGGTGAAAAAGAACAGACGGCGTTTTTACGTATTTCTTAAATGCTTTAAGTGCATTACTGTGTACCGAATGAAATAAAACGAGAAGTTAGATAAATCGATTAGTTTTTAAGTTCATTCTTCGATTTCCGCACTTTATCAGTCGTTTGCTGTCGATTCTTTTTTTTAAACATACGCGGAAGGACGTCCTGAAATTACAAATTTATTTTTCTCCAAATTATTATTGTAGTTATGAATTTCTATTTATTAATTTACATGCAGTAGTGTGTATTCTCCGGTATTTTTCAGCAGTGTACAATATTCATCTTATTATTACTCTTAGGATTTAAGCGACGCCTAAATGCTACAAGAAAAAGTAATAAAACTAATCTTTATGTTTGTTTTAAATCCACTTTTGGCATCTGAGGGCCGTTTTTTTCAATCATAAGTTAACTTTAACCTTCGGATTATTGTCATGGAAACAATAAATTGTCTTCGTAACTGGTATTATGAAAATAAACCGAAAGTTAAGGTTCAGTTGTGATTGAAAAAACGGTGCTTAGACCAGTGGCGTAGCTGGAAGTCAAGTCAACGGGTTGCAAAATTTCAGTCAGTGCAGCGCCTTAAAGTCAAAATTTAACCGTTTCTTTAAAGCTTTGAAAAACAAAACTGCTTCATTGCTTCTGGATTATCCTATTTCTAAAAAGTGACAGGAGCTGTCATTGATTTTAGGTAGAAAAGTTCCTGGAAACTAGCGCTAAGCGGAGTCATCCTCAAACACTTCTTTCTTAAATAAATTCGTTTTTAGTAATTACTTCTTGCGTTCTAATATTCCCGTTCATTCAATTTTATTTGACATATTCAACAATATTTCTTGAATATTTTCAGTTAGGACTCATGGTAACATATGGCGCTTACAAGTGCTAATAAATTCTTTGGCTTTGCGTTTAAACCTTATTTATTCAAAGTTTTCAGTTGCTTCCTTGAAATTGTTTCCGCGCAAATAAGGACAACAAAGTAGCGACTCGTGGCTACAGATGGCGCTATACATGTTTATTGTTCATTAGAAAGGCTCGCGACAACTTCCCATTTCTGTTTAACTTTTTTTATTCGAAATTATATATTTTTTTCGTAGTGTTTTTCAACAATTGCTTCCCCACAAATAAAGAGAACGAAGTTACGATCCAGTGTAACAGATGGCACCACAAATGGTAATAAATTCTTCCACTTTGCGTTAAAATTTTATTAATTTATTAGATGTTATTTTATGGGAACGTTATTTTTAAACGTTCGTAACCCTAATGTTTTCAGTTTTTTTTAATATATTTTCCCGGCGAATTACAAACCTAAGGCACGGGTTAACAGATGGTACCACTTTGGAAATTAATGCTTCAAACGTATTCCTCTAGTTCTTTTTCAGTTTTGCTTTCAATTTTAATTTGAATCCTCCCGGTCTTAATTTAAAGACGCTTCCGTAAATTTCTTGTTTTTTCATTTTCTTTCTTTTCTGACTTATTTCAGACGCGCTTATCAGAAATCTTGGAATCTTTTTCTGATTCTTTTTTTTAGAAATCAAGAAAATTTTAAACCCTCTGTAATTATGCTTCCTAATAACAATTTTGGTTTCTTACTTTAGATTTTGGGAACAGGCGTATATGGCATCGTGGCGCCGGGTTGCTTTGCAATCCCTGCAACCCCTATAGCTACGCCACTGCGTTAGACATTATCCTGTAATCCGTGGGTAAATACCGTGAAATTATTTTAACATAAAACGTTCTTGCTCGTATTAATACAGAAACTAATTCCAATTTTTAAAAATATCGTTGAATTAAAGAATTTCTCTTTTCCTTATGTTTCAAGTAGTGATGGGCACTATCGAATAAAATTAACTATTAAATAGTTACTAAGTGGATGATAATCGTATTCAGGATTCGAAATTTGTTAACATATATTTAGTAATTATTTGATGGTTCATTTTATTAGATAATGCACATTACTAGTTTTAAGTTTATTTACTTAAAATTAGAATACTGTAAACGCCCGGTATTTATATTTGAATCGTGTATTTTATTCGAAATTTTAATTTAGTTTTGATTCACGATTACTACGAGTGGAACTTAACCTATTTCATATTAACATAAACTTTCTCGGTAGATAAGAATTGGATAGGAAATACTGTGGTCTGTTACAATTCATCCGCAGGATCATGCGAATATTATACGTCCTGTTCGTGCGAATATTGTCACGACGGGTAGGCCTCCGTGGAACGGGCAGCGTCCCGACGCGGCGGCGGCCGCACGGCGTCGGTGCGGATGCCTCCGTGGAACGGGCAGCGTCCTGATGAGGGTGGCGGTGGCAAGGCGTCGGTGAGGATGCCTCCGTGGAACGGGCAGCGTCCTGATGAGGGTGGCGGCAACAAGGCGTCGGTGATGATGATCCTTCTTGGAAATGGCAGCGTCCTGATGCGGGTGGCGGTTGCACGGCGTTGGTGAGGAAGGTCCTCCTGGGGAAGTTGGCACTAGGCCTACTTGAGTCGACGGCTGGTTCGACTGCGAGGGCGGCTGCCCTTCTTACAGTAGGCACTAAGCCTACCGGAGTCGGGTTCGACCGCCTTCCCATCTTCTTCCGTACGTTATATAGGCGAAAATCTGTCTATTCGACTGTTATGACATGTTTCTGTGTTCTCCTTTCGTCACCTGTTGTATTAATTTGTCCCACATATAGCGCGTGTTTTGTTATGAAACGTGAACCGCTTGTAGCTTAGATTTCGCAAGATCGCTGTCTTAATTGTTCTACTTTATTCCTCGCGGAAATATTTCGTCGCGACTCCTTTACATTTTATAATTATTAATTTTAAGCTAAAAATTAAATCCTTATCGTGACATTTCCCTCCCCTTTAAGCTTGTGCGTCCCCGCACAAGAATAACTCGCGTCACGCGGAAAACTGTCTGTTGCGTAAGGTCACGAAACAATTCCCGCGCGTTGCACTTGAAAAAGAAAACCGTTGAGTTTGCTAAAGTTTTATAGTTCGCGGCGCGTACTTCTTATATTACATAGTATTTACCACCTTGACATTTAATTTTTTCAATGTTCTGTTGAAATAAAACGTAAGCATAAGTCATTTAATTATACCTTGGTAATTTCTTCACCTCCGTTTCGTATTTCAGCCAGGATTTGGGATGACGATTGGCTTGGCAGGGAGCATGTTCGTTTTGGTTTTTTGACGGCACATTTTCTTCTATATCTATATCTTCTATATCTTCGTATACTCATTCTAATGTTGATTGCTTCTTTCTTCGGAGCGTCTAATGGAGTTTCCGAACCTTGTGGCTCAAGGAGGACTTGGCATGATCCAGAGGGTCTTTTCCTTGATGCAGCTTATGGTTTGGTCCATTTAATGCGTCTCCTTTTCTTTCACAGGATGGCCCGGTCCTGTTTCTTCGAGTTTCTTCTCTTCTTTTTCTGCCTAGTAATCTCTTTAACAACATTATATTTAAAGCAATCATAATAATAACAAATGCAATTGTAGCGACATATACTGCTACTTCGTGCATCTCTTAAAAACAGTGGACTGGCGTTGCCGTAAATGCTGTAGCAGTTTTTTAAATAACATAATGCTCAATTCTTAGCATAACTCACATATTTAAATTCTTCATCTGCTGATTTACTCATTTTGATGATCCTGAGGCTCCAGTTTGGATTGATACGTCCGGACAGGTTTGTGTATACAGGTTGTATCCAAGAAGTCGGCTTCATCACAAAAAAATTCAACGTTGTCCAAATGGCCAGGAGGATGAGTGCACTTCCTATTCCTTTAGGCCGGGACAAGGGAATCTTGTCGAGAGCTTTTTCTTCTGTGGACAGGATATCCGAGTGCTTCATCGAGCTACCTAAGATATGAATGTTTGTTTGTGATGTGTGGTGTTAGATAGCTTAATGCTGGAATTTTCTATGTTCCTATCTGTGTCTTCAACTGCCTTACTTCTTGCAAACTTGTTTTTGAATTGGTTCCAAATTCCTGTAATTCTGCCTGTAGTCCGTACGTCAATTTCTTGATAGTCCTTCGGATGTCATCATCTTTCGCCATTTACTCGTCCAACTGTTGCTGTGTGGCATTACCACAATAAAAAAATCAAACGTCTCTAATCTTCTCCGTCATTACTTCAAATTTTCCTTCTCCCTTTGCTCCATTCTTCTATCCATTGTATTTTCTTTCCTGCATGCTGAAATCTGGCTTCGAAGGTTTCCATTCTCCCTTGGTTGATGGTTATTTCGTGAACTATGTTTTTTCTTTTTTATTGGTCCCCATATCCACTTCATCACTAATTTTCCTAATTATTCTTCTAAATAACTAATTCTTAGTATTACATTTCTTAATTTTGTGATTATAGCTCTACGTATCGGAGACTGGCTTCCTCGCCGAGTCGGGCGTATGCACGTCGTACCGAAGTCTTGGATTCGCTGGATGTACTGTGCATCGTTGCACGCGGTGGTACTCTGTAGGAAAAATTACCATTTCGGTCAAACAGTAAGGCCGCTGGTTCGTGGCTCCTGGGTCTTGGGGTACTAATTTGGGTTTTTTCTGTTTCCTATCTAACGAGAGCGCCTGTGGAATTGTTGTGTTGGACATTTTCTTCCTTATCTGCTCCGTTTCCAATTTATTCGGGTCCTTATTTCCTTTTACAGATTTCGTGTGCCTGTTATCAGTTGCTGTAAAAATTTCTAGAATCTGTTCATTACCTCGTAATTTTTCTGTACTTGTTTGGTATGGACCTGGCATCCCCTTCTTATCGTCACGACGTATTATTTTGGGACTTTAGGCGCCTCCACCATGTCACGACGGGTAGGCCTCCGTGGAACGGGCAGCGTCCCGACGCGGCGGCGGCCGCACGGCGTCGGTGCGGATGCCTCCGTGGAACGGGCAGCGTCCTGATGAGGGTGGCGGTGGCAAGGCGTCGGTGAGGATGCCTCCGTGGAACGGGCAGCGTCCTGATGAGGGTGGCGGCAACAAGGCGTCGGTGATGATGATCCTTCTTGGAAACGGCAGCGTCCTGATGCGGGTGGCGGTTGCACGGCGTTGGTGAGGAAGGTCCTCCTGGGGAAGTTGGCACTAGGCCTACTTGAGTCGACGGCTGGTTCGACTGCGAGGGCGGCTGCCCTTCTTACAGTAGGCACTAAGCCTACCGGAGTCGGGTTCGACCGCCTTCCCATCTTCTTCCGTACGTTATATAGGCGAAAATCTGTCTATTCGACTGTTATGACATGTTTCTGTGTTCTTTCGTCACCTGTTATATTAATTTGTCCCACATATAGCGCGTGTTTTGTTATGAAACGTGAACCGCTTGTAGCTTAGATTTCGCAAGATCGCTGTCTTAATTGTTCTACTTTATTCCTCGCGGAAATATTTCGTCGCGACTCCTTTACATTTTATAATTATTAATTTTAAGCTAAAAATTAAATCCTTATCGTGACATTATTATACGTCTTGTTTCCCGCCGTGATAAATTAATTTAAAAGCTTGTTAAATCTGCCCCCTGATTTAGCGAGGAGAGGTGGAAAGATTTATTGTAAACAATCAGGAACCACGGCTTGAAAGAATGCAAAATTAAAAAGTATCCACACAGCCGTCCAACCATACGACCATCAGTCTTTTCTTATTTACCCTCCTCCCTCCCCTCTCAACAGTTTAATGGTGCACTTTTTTTAGTCATTGATCTCCTTACATTTTGTTTTTTGTTGAAATAATTTCAGTTTGATGCAGTTTTCAAAATTTTTCCTCTTCTATATCTGCTCCCTCGTCTATTTAATTTCAGTTGTTCTTCTGCGGTCGATCGTCTCGTTTATTTTCAATTGTGTAAAGAAAAATCGTGTCTTGTAGAAAATTTTGATATTTCACTGTTCCAAAATATTTCACATGCTTCCTCCTCCCCTTCCTCCCTATACGATCTTTTTTTTCTTCTCGTCTGCTTTTAATCGTTTTTGTTCTTTTTTTGTTGATATAGGTTTTCATTTGGAAAATTTCTGTTCTTTTGCCAAAGCACTTAACCTCCTAGAAACCCTCTCAGAGTAACACAACATAAGTGTGTGTGTGTGTGTGTGTGTGTGTTTGTGTACGCAGAGACAATGAGCTTCGATGCCCAGAATGTAATCCCCAAAGCATCCCAGACTTTCTGTTACTACGTTCTGCCTGAAAAGGTATAGTGATTGTTATCTTACAAATATCATGTTCCACTTTATTTAAAATTTCCTTTTGCTTTTATATATTTTATTTTGTAATTGTTTATTTGTTTTTTTCTATCAAATTAAATTAGTGTCCAATAAATCCATTGTAACACCTGAGGGATTTTATTTCTTGCACAGTTTCTGAGCCAAGAATCAGGCATTTCTGGAAAATCGACCTAAGGTAAAGAAATTGTCATCTTACATGAGAATCTAATCCAATTTAAAATTTATAAGCATGTTGAAATCACTAATAGAACATATTCACGAAAGATGTTTTTTTTTTCATGTTCTATTTTAAAAATAACAGTTTAATTTACAAATTGTAAATGTTCGTATGGATTCTCAGATTCGTACGTTTCTTGCTTAACAGCCAACGTAACAGCAATGTTTTATGTTAAAATAAATTCACGTTATATTTATTTGTTATTCAAAAATACATATACTGAAAAACTGTGTTATTTGCGGTCTAGCGGGAAAATTAACACCAGTTTAATGTGTAAGTTCTTCTTGTTCTTCTGAAACTCTTGTTAATTTTTAACGCAAAATCTAGTGTGTACCGCAAATAACACTTTTTAGCAGTGTGTAAAAGTAACAAACGTAATTACAGTTTCTATAGAAACTTGCTCATAGCTTTGAAACACGTATGTATACACTATTGAAAAACGGTGTGATCTGATTTGCGAGCCTGGTTTAGTGTGAAAATTCACATACATGTTTACACAAATATGTGTTAAATTTAAATGTGTTAAATTTAAAAAAAAACTTCGGTGTGGACCGCAAATAACATCGGCCGGTGTTATTATTTTCAGCACCGTAGTCCTTTTTATTTCATTCTGTTAGAGCTGAAATTAAAAATGAGTTGATTTTTATTATTTGCCCAACTCAAAGCAGATAATTTGTTTTAATTAAAAGAATGAGATGGTTTGGCGCAGACAGAGATTTGTGTTCCGTCTAATGACAATTTAGGTCGAAGCGGAAACACAATGTTCGCAGAATACTTTCCACAGCATAAACACATTCTGCTAAGTCTCCGGTAACTCGTGTTCCTTGCACACTCTACCGTGAAGACGCTGCGCTCTGATCGTACAAGTAATGGGACTTTAATTTGACTCGATTTATTGACCGTAGTTGTTCCAGGAAATTGCTTCGAGTCTACCGACTTGATGTACAATTTTACACATATGATTAAAGAAATTCACACTAAAAATCTTATTTTTATACGTTAAAAACTCATTCACAAATTAACACCTGAAAAGCAACAAAATTTACACACACTTTTTTATGTTTAAAGTTGTAAATCCTTTCAATAGACTCTTAGGTCAGTCACAATACCTAGACGTATTCGTATCATGTATACCTAAAGCTATACGTATGTATATGATCACGGATATGATCAACTTTGTGTTTTTTTGGTTAGGGCATTGGATTTGGTTAATGTTTTACGTCGAACATTTAACAGGTTCATATGGGTGTTAAAAACATAACTTTAACTCTTATAGTTATGTTTTTAACACCCATATGAACCTGTTAAATGTTCGACGTAAAACATTAACCAAATCCAATGCCCTAACTAAAAAAATACAAAGTTGATCATATCTGTAAACATATACATACGTATAGCTTTAGGTATACATGGTACGAATACGTCTACGTATTATGACTGTCCTAAGTGTCTATTTACCTCTTATAGTGCATCTTTTATAAACGTACCACACATGTATACATCGTAAGGATACGGATAAACAACTTTGTCCTAAGTGTACATTAATCCGATGATGTACCAAAGTTTACTTAATACATAAAGTCTTTAACAATTATTCTTTACAATACGATCACTTGAGGATACGTAATAAGTAAATACTTTTCCGAAAGGCAAAAGGAGAGCTCTCCTTCAACAAAAGTTCATGGCTGAAGTGACGGAGCAAATTCTGCAGGAACGCCAGGAACCACCCCCCATCGAGAAATATTGCACAACGTATGACTTGACTCATCAGATTCCAGGGTTCAAGCTGAAGCCGAAAACTTATGGAGATGAACCCGATGTATGTATACAATACGTATTTACGCGACAAAATTAAAGCGCCCCCAACTTTTATTTTTATCTCATAAATGAAGGTATTAAAAGTTTCAATGGCCATGTTGGCCACTAGGGGATTATTGTCATTTTGTTAATGAAAATGTTTAATGCTGGGGTAGTAAGCTTTGAAAGGTTTGGAACGTGTCATAAAAAATGTAAGGTATTATCAATATCGTTTGTAGTATAATATGAAGAGGATGTCGAAAAAAGCTTATAAAAGCCTTTGATGAAAAGTTGTAAATTTCTCTGCAATTATGTCACCCACTCAGAAAAAATATTTAATCATGCCCATAAGACTGTAAAATTTATCGAATTTCCACAGTATTTTGATTATATCATTTAAAAATAACTGAAATTTTCCCTACTCTTGTTTAATACTAGGTTAGAATTCCTCGAGTTATTTTAAGAAATGTGATTCCTTGTCTTTTTGACATTGATTTGTGCGTTTACTTCTGTAAGACGAGAACTCTACGTCATGGCAGGGGCCTTTATTCAGAAATTTAAATGATCGCGCCTTTATTAAACAGCCGCTTTATTAAAATTTATAATACATTATGTGCATGTATACGTAAGTAGCACGTGGAGGCCGAATTTCGGAGAACCTCATGCAGGAAGGGAGCCTCATTATTCAAATCGTAATGGTCTTCACATCACTTCCTGTTGGTGGAAATGACCTAACTTTTGTTTTATTTTAACCCGCATATTTCACTTTCTACATGAACAAAGGAGCTCTCCAATAAATTAGGCTTTTTTATTAGGCAAGAAATTTACCCTGGCGTTGGCACGTTCTTTTTTTTATGTTGTTAATACAAAGCGAAGAAGTTTAAATTATAATTTATAAAATGAATGTTACCCAATCCAAGGATTGTACTCAGATTCACGTATACAGAGTGTTTAATATTACTATCATGAGTCACCCAATGTTATCTATGTGGCGTGTACCGTGTACACTCTTTGCGACAATGAATCGAAGTGAGCCAAACATAGACTTCCTAGATATTACACAAGATAGACGATTCACCTATTAAAAATTGTTTTTTCGCTACTAGCTCTAGACCACATCATTATGTACGTTGTCTTCAACCGGAGAACTTGATTACCTGTACCTTCCCTAATAACTCCTACTAAATGAAAACAGCAAATCACTTTTTGACACTATTTGACACTGACGACAACAAACTTAACTTCAAAATGATGCACTGTTAAAACGAAATAAGTGCGGGAATTAATTAGAACTCTTGAGAAATATTAAATTTCGCAGGCATATGTGCCTGGGTAGCGAAAGCGAACAGCGCTGCTGTCAAACGAACATGTGGAGGTCAAGTTATGTTTCCATTCAAGAAATGTCAATTCAGATTAGTTGCTATTTATTTGTTTTCACGGACTATTTGTTTTTAAGCAATATTTAATTATTATAAATATAAAGACGTTTAAAAAAATTGTATTAAATATATGTGCTAGTAGCGAATAAAATAATATATATCTAAACCAAGGGTTCGAAGATTTTTATAGCCTCACTATATTATTGTCTTTAAACACCTGTTGTTTTTTGACATCGATTTTCCTGAAGCTAGAAGTTCTGTATCAAAACAACTGGTAAATTTTTTCATGCCAACGTTGATTGTCCTTTGTAGGACTGATTTATAATCTTATAATTTTAGAGATGGATTAAGTTGTGCATTGCATCCATCCACTTTAAATCACCTCGCACAGGTTTCACTTGGATTTCCCCGAGTATTCGATCAATGAAGCGTCGCTATCTAACAATTCGATGTGGTACTTCACTCATATTCGAGCAATTAAATGTGTCTGAAGCATAACGAACCAACCATTTCCGCGCATTATTAAACGTTAATCGCAGTTTAATATTTGCCCGAGATGAACGATTCACAACTCCCGGATTTCACTGGAAATTCGTGTCCGTTCCGTTCCAGAGTTATTATAAATACTTCTGGGCAAAGGGGGGAGGTGGGGGAGTTTTCGTATAGATTACGCGGAATATTACATGCATTGCCAGCATTCCTTTTGTGGTTTATACGGCTGAGGGTCGTGAAATTGAAATTTGCGGCGGTAGTATTTTTAACTACAATTAGGAGCTTTTATATAAATTTGCTTTTGATGCAAAATAATATTTGAGTGCTTAATGTAGCATTCATTTTATCGATGCGAGATTTGGGTTTGCAGGAAAAACAAATTTTATTTTGATGGTTACACTTTATTAAAATATTTGCCTTTCCTTAAACCCTCGTTGAAAATATAAGAGACAATATTAATATTTCAGATACATGTTGGCTATATTTTATTGACACATACAGTACACAGTAATTAATTAGACTAGAATAGACAACTAAAAATGTGGTGTAATAGCTAGTTCAGAAAAAGAATCAAGTAAGCCAGGTGTGAGTCATAAGGAGAATTTCCAAAAAAAAATCAATGAGAGCCCACATTTTTTTTTCTTCAAAAACTACACTACATAAATTGATACCGGTAATAGGACGCGAACTGAAGGGATTACCCAAGGTAGCAGCAAGTTCGGTCGTGACGGGTACAGGTGTTGATTAAAGCGAAAATAAATGAGTGCGACCTAATCTTAACCGAAGATGAGGAGACGATCAGAAGAAAAGATAATGACTCGATTTATATAACAACAAATCAATGTTCACCACGTCAAGTGTATGCTCACCCTTAACATCAACTAGTGTGTACGCACCCTTAAAATTTAATCACTATTGCAACTGTATGGGTATTCTCTAAAATGTTAACAAATATCACACGTTCAAAGGAATTGAATGAATGGCGGATCCGTCACTTGCTTTACAGACAAAATAGTCATAGGTAACTACTATCGCTTGGTAAAATCCAACAGAAATGTATTTCAGTTGGCGTGAAGCGCCCAAAGCATTACGATATAGGAGTAAGTAATAACAAACGCTAAGTCGACTTAACTACGTATTCGCGAATAAGGCTATTAACGTATGAAGACGCCAAATGCAAATGACTCCGGTTATGAGATCGTCTCGTCGAAAGACGAGTCCACATCAATTCTACCGCCAGAAGAATCGTCACAATCAGCTCAGAAACGACGCTCGTCCCAAAAGTTCAACCACACGGACTACAAGCGACATTAATAATGATGCGTACCCCACAAAAGAAAATAGGCCATCGCCCCAGAATAAAAGCCTGTAAGTGAAGACAAATCCGAAAATAATAATCTGCACAAGAAATAAAGCAACAGTCGCAAACATATCTGTCCTGCATGTCAAGGACGAGACTGAGACAACACAGAGGAGTTTCAGTCACCCAGCACTATGTCAGAACCGACGAGTTGTCGTACACAAAGGAAACCTTTTGACCATCTACGAAACGTGTCAAGGCCCTTTCCAAACATTAAACAAGTGCTGAGGAGAACGCAAGGCGACTCACTCGCTCAGGACACGCCGCAGGTTAATAAAGCCAAAACTTACCCTACTCTTAAAGTATAAAGGAAGGGTTCGCACGAATCGAAAACATCGTCACGGCATCAAATCCAATTGAATCAGTGTAGAGGAGGGGAAGGCCAAATGTAAACGCTCTCTCTATTCGTGTGCAAAAGCCGTAATTCTCAGAATCGGAAGTAGCAATAAAATTAAAAACGACCAGAATAGACGCGGTGTCGTTTGAAGTTGATGCAGCGGTTCATTTAAGAAGAAGACTCGTCTAGGCTTATGCAAACAAACTCGGGTAATTGACATCTACGACTTTGGCGGTATCCTTTGATCTTGCCGATCCGCAGAAACACACGTGCACTTTAATAAGAAGCCAGGCTCCTTCGGCCATTTCAATATTAATATAATTTGTGCAACGCCGGGACAGGTGTTTCGATTGAACGTAGTAAATCATACCCCCATATGTCAAATTGGTATTTCTGACATTTTGATGTTTTAACCGCAAAGATTATCGAATGCAGACAACGTCTGTGTGAATGCCAAACGGAAAAATAGATAACGATTGCAGGAGATGTAATTCGCGTCTTTTGCAGTTCTCAGGGATCATTTGTAATATACAGGTTGTGCTGTGAAAAGCGGTTTTCTAAACCGTAACAACCGTAACCTACTATTAAATATGCCTGACGTGTTGGACGTTGGACGTGTTTTGTAGTCGACGAAAAAGTGGAAGGCAACTTACATCAGCAGACATGTAGATTTTTTCATGAAAACCTCCAAGAATCCGTTGGAACGAGACTCGAAGGCGTTTAACGAAATATAAAGCCTTGGTGAATTCGAATGGAATTAAAAGGAGGTCGGTTCGGAGAAATTCTAAATTTCGACAGAAGATGGTAAAAACGGTAGTCATAGACGGACTCAAGATCAGAGCGGGGCCTATAGAAATAAATTCCCGTGGGCGGAAGGTGCAATGGTTAAAATGAATGAGCCTGTAATACAGTAGCGGCGTCCTCCAACAAACAGTTTCGTTTCGATTAAATTGCTATATGAAACTGCCGCTAGATGTGGTTTCGGTGGAGGACTTTGTAAGGTACCGAATCAACATACTTACGTGTTTAGGCAACGCCGCCCCATTTCCTTTAGAATTTTATTTTGTAACAAAGATAACAAATACAAAGGTGGCAAGAGCAGCAAGGAAAGCAACAGTTTCAGGGAATTCTGTTTACCACAATCGTAGTGGTTTATAGCCGACTGTTTATTGAAAAACAATCAATACCGTCTTCAATAACAGACGTGAGTCATCGCGTAAGAACGTCTAAACATAGATGCTCCGTTTACTAATAAGGACAGAACGATAACTTAAAATGGTAAATCTGTTTGGTGGACCGCAATTTTCAAGTTTGGGTTATCTCCCACCTAATGAATGAGGCCTGCATGAAGTAGGCGTTGTTAGTACCCAAATTTTCTTATCTGTGCGTATATGTGCATAATATACTCTTTTTTTTCGTAGAATGAATGCGTTTTATTTTTGGAATTTTTCTTCATAATTAAAAATTTTCATAACGGTTAGTTTAGTTTTAGGTTTTGTTTGGTTACGTATGGTGATTAAGTATTTGCATTGTTGTAACCGAGTTATTTTCGTTGTTGATTTTATGCAACAGTGACAAACTTAGTTAGAGCTTTTCATTATACATGTATATAAAATTTACCCCAACATAAATTCAGCACGCCAAAGAAAATTTAGCTGGCATTAATATACATTGTAGCAGTTCTCACAATTCAATTTATGCACAGCAATAGTTTGTGCACAAGGTACGTCGTCAAAGCCCGTTACTGTAACAAGTCACGTTGCTCCGACTATTGATAATACATATTATACGTAGCTTTATAGTAAATCAATACTGACGGCGATACATTGTTTACCACCGTAAATTATATTGCAGTCTCGTAGTTACATAAAAATGATTAATTCGCTTTTACACGTTTACACGAGAAACTTTCTAGGCAAAATGAGACACTGTATAAAGTAAACGTCGCAGCTGACCCATTAAGGCGCTAAATGAGAACTCACGGGGAAATTCATTTCTTTTCCAGCTGTACGAGAAGTATCCACTCTATGCGTCTCCGCCGATGTCGTACTGGCAATTCAAGTATAACAACCGAAACGGGCTTCCAAGTAGTTCTGTACCTCTCACGGCTGCACTTGACCTGAAGAACCCTTTCAGGCGATATTCTGAGTTTTCTAAACCAATTTCCGAAGTCCTGGATGGTGACTTGCTTTAGGAAACAGCACAGGGATTTATTAATATCTTTTGTATTTTCGAATAAAATTTATTCTGGTATATTCTAACAAAATTCAGTTGATATGATTGGTAGGTTCAACATGATTTTATTTCTGTTGATATTTTGTGTCTGGGTGAATACAAACAAATATACCAAAAAGGAGTTACATATTCTAACAATTAATGATATTTTCATACAAAAAATTAAAGCGGTCACTGACTCAATACCATCTTGACCTGCTACTGTAGTATCACCATGCAAAGTACAATATAGATTCACAGATTCTAACTGATTTTAGTCTTAGTATCGTTGATAAACGACGTTCGGTAAGTATCTTGCCC
The DNA here is from genome assembly GCA_036172665.1 of Prosopocoilus inquinatus. Lineage (NCBI taxonomy): Eukaryota > Metazoa > Arthropoda > Insecta > Coleoptera > Lucanidae > Prosopocoilus > Prosopocoilus inquinatus. The sequence continues at coordinate 47,192,343 of CM069872.1, forward strand.
TGAGACTGTTATACAATGATGAAGTATTGTTAATCGCCAACCTTACAAAACTAAGAAAAAGTATATTTGCTGCGAAATCTTTTAGAACGGGTCAGTTTCCCACGGTGCGTATTGATTCGTCAGTTCACGTGTGTAGCGACCTAACGATCTAGCGGCCCCCTTGGCTGGGACTAGCACTATAATAACGAGGAACAAAAAAGGAACACTTAACAAAAGAATGACCAAGAGGTCGTCAAAAAAGAAAAAACTCACCCTACGTAACGTAGGTTCTGAAGAATTTATCAAATATCGCCGCCTAAATCCGCAGAATGCGATCCCCGCTTGACACTCGGGGGTAATATAACGACGGTGAAAGAAATTCACAAAAAATGCGGGCCGAAATTCGGACAATCCACATCAAATTTACAGACCGGCTCCACCAGCCGCTGGCGATAATTTTTAACTGTTCTCGACGCGTTACCGCTCGCGTTCGCTCCCACTCCGATCGCAACGCGATCAAATAGCGGTTACAACTTGAGACAATAGGCGACATCTAAACGTCGAGAACACAAGAGCGTGGGGGAAAAGAAAGGATATTAACACCAAACCTGATCACAGGAATCCTACCGTAACAGTGTATATCACTGTAGGTGTTTTTTTAAGAATAGTATGACATGTTTCCTCTGACAACTGAACGTTTTGTGCAATATATTTCTTGGTAGAGCTTTCCATTCGATTCCGAGCATCTTCAATGCAGTCTGCAGTCCTTTTCTTAGTTTCTAGTGACCCCGTTTCATGAAATTTTATCATTTATCAAATTATAATTGAAGTCGGCTGTTGTATGAACATCTAGAGAATCTGGATGTTACTGTTAACATGACGTGGTTGTGGCAATGCAGTAACATCTTTGCTCCCTTGTGCATCCGTTGGCGTACTTACTTAGACGGTTTACGAAGCTACGTTGTGTAACTTTTGAGTACATTCAATTGAATTACAAAGTATAAGTGTTTTCAACGTAATTTTAGTTATGAACAGATAAAATAGCGACATGTCGAGCTACGTCTCTGCTGAAGAAGCCCCAAGCAGGGCTGAAACAGCTGTCCAGAGGCTGCTCGAGGTTCTCGCTGCAATCAAAAACGATTTGCACAAAAATTTTTCTGTAATTTTAGTTGTTTTTAAAACAGAAATCACAAGTAGGTAAATAAACAGGGCCATCTAACTGGTTTGCTGGCCACAAAGTCTCTTATTGTGTGACAAATGCTCCATTCTTTAGGTTATAATATTTTTTGAGCAAAATCTCGTAATCTATTCGCAGTTTTAAACTTAACTGTAACCTGATTGTCTCTGTTCAATAAATTCTTGGTGGAATATTCCCTTGTGATCAAAGAAACACACCAGTACGGTCTTAAAGCGTGAACGTGTCAGGCGTGCCTTTAGGGCTTGCTGAATGGAGGATTCTTACTGCATGCTCTTTTGTTTTACTTATGGATTTTACCAGAAACATAAAATCTCGACGTCTATAATTACTCTCGCCCATTTCTGACTCTTGTGCCACCCAAACACGATAGATTTTTTAAAGTATCTTCTAACACAGATAATTTTTCTTCAAATATATGCCGATCGTAGCAATCTGAATTAAGAATAGAATTTGATTTCTGATTACAAGCGATAAAGCTGTTTCAAGGAAATGACTCTACAAAAGTTGTAAAAATTATCAATTATTGATCGATCGTCATATAACAAAAAAATGAACTAACTGTATAAGCCTTGTTTACATCAGTTAGTTCATTTTTATGCAAAATGCACAATTATATTTTGATTATATGTCATGCGGATCATCGTTCCAGGAATTGAATTGTGTTATACCGTGCATATAAAGGTGAAAATATTTTTTTTTTAATACAAGTACCCACCCAATTAAAAATAATACAAATATTTTCCATATAATACACTTTATTATACTTAAAATATTTGTATAATGTACAACTGTTTTATAATTTGTACCACATGAATTTAATACTACAATATGTCTTATGTTACAAGTATAGTATATACACAAATATATATTTAAGTTTATTTATTTTTTAATAGATACACAATATTGTGTGGTACCCTTTAATATGATTTGTCTCTCATATGTACAAAAAAGTTATGAGCAAGTTGTTTGTGCTTACAATTAATGTATAATAGGTTCGTCATAGATAACCTACACATACATCATTCTCTATAAAGCAGACAGGATCTACTCTTGATTATACAGTAACATGTATGTACATAATTTTTACGAACTAGTTACAAAAATCTATTTTACATTAGGACTAAAAACCTATGGTGATCATTTACTGATCGCGCAGAAAAATGTTAATACTTTTTACAGTTATTGATTTTTGTAAATAATTTATTTAATTTTTATAATTAAAGTTTATGGGATTATTATTCACCAGATAATATACATAGAAGATTGTGAGGGCCGTTTTCTCATTTTGTTCATTTTCGTTCCAGAACATAGAAGGTTAGCGTGACTACCCTTGACAATGACATACATTTTTAATTGAAATCATATTAAAAACATGAAAAAATTCATTATCAAGGTTAAAATCATACTAACCTCCTATGTTACCGATTGAAAATGATCACCCAGTATGTACATATGTTATAAGAAAATGCATGTATTGTCTAGTGAATAATTTATATAAAATACTGTTCTTTTAGGATGCAGTTCAAATTTTAAGTATTTGGAGCTAGAAGAATCAATTAATTGAATAAAAAGCTGGTAGTTTGCTAATGCCTTTCAAGATGACGTTCGTCTTCGCTTCCGGCGGAAGTATTAAATCACGTCTGTTTCTGGCTACGAATGCGTCAAAACGGAAACCGGAGAAGAATTTTAGCTCGATTAAATATAATAAAACGTATTTGAGAATTTAGCGCGCTTAAAATTCATGTAAATTAATTTTAGTGTTGGGCTGCAGTAGCAGCAAGGGCTTCGAATCTTATCCCGAAGCGATTAGGTCGTCCTATTTTATGAATTATTAAGCGCAATTTCTTTTGCGGTTCTCTCGCAAAAGTAAATGCTTTATTATTTATTACTTTGTTCTAAGCATTCCTTTTTTCGACCGAGTTCGGTAGTTTCAGCGAATTATCTCCTTTTAAATCTAGGTTATTTATTATTAACTCTGCTTTATCAAAAAAAATTATTCCTTAATAAACATTAAAAGATTTTATTTTAAAATATTTTCTCCTAATAACACCAGCCTTAAATAATTAAACATAAATTCGAATTTTTAATTACAGTCAACTTTCATTACGGCAGTCAGTCAACGTTAGATACAACTCAAAGTCCATGTATACCTACATACCGGGTGATGATTTTCTATCCGGAACAAAGAGGTTAACATAACTACCCTTGATAATAACATTTTTAATTACAATCATATCAAAAAGTTTATTATCAAGAATAATAATGTTAACCTCCTACGAGGGTACTTTTCTAAATTCGTGGAATGTATGAGTTTTTACTATTAGCTGTGAATCCTTTCTGGATAGAAACGTCAAATTTCATACCAGAATTTCTGATAGTGGTTTCGCTATCGTTAAAAGATTAAATAAAAACATCAAATGAGAACTGCTTGCGGAGATGCCTGCCCTGGTAAAAGTATGATTTATGATTTATAAGTGGTCAGGCAGAGAATTTTTAGAAGACGAAGAACGCCCTGGAAGACCAAATTAATGACGACACAAGAAATGATCAAGAAAATTGAACGTCGATTAAAGCTGAAAGAGATCGCAATTTTTTTTGAAGATTTCCGAAACACCTGCCTTCAAAATTCTTCATGAACACCTTGGAATGACAAGGGTCAATGTACGATGGGTCCCCCGGAACCTTACACCTCATCAAAAGCAATACCACATTGATTGTAGTAAGCAATTTTTTGGAGCTCTGTGGATCAGGTAGATGTTATCGGGATGATTGTGACTGGGGATGAAACATGGATACATTTTTATGATCCTGAATCAAAAGAAAAGCCGAAGCAGTGGCATGTGAAGGGTGGACCAACCCTAAAGATATTCAAAGCCCAGCAATCGGTTGGAAAGGTAATGACGACAATTTTTGGGACTCTCAAGGAATTGTGCTTGATTACAAGCCTAAGGACGAGATCAGGAGCACATTATACAAACATTTTAACTCGCCTGCGGGGGCCATAAAACAAAAAAGGCGAGGAAAGTTGGCAAAAGGTATTTTCCTGCTTCAGGATAGAGTGCCTGCTCAAAAGGCTCGCGTTGCCTTATCTGCTTTGGTGTCGTGCGGATTTGAAGAAATTATCCATCCCCCATACAGTCCTGACCTGGCTCCATGCGACTATTTTTTATTTCCTCACCTAAAAAAGGACCTTCTTGGAAGACGTTTTGGAGACGAAATGTCATAAACATTTTGAGAACAAATAAGGAAATTATTTTGTTGAAGGTTTACAAAAACTAATATAGAGATGTAACAAATGCTCGAAGAGATTACGTTGAAAAATAATAAAAAAAAAATTAAGAAGTATGCTTCTCTTTATACCCCATTCCACGAATTTAGAAAACACCCCTCGTAACTTCCGAATTGAAAATGATCACTCGGTATATTCAAAATTGCTTCGTAATAGCAATTGACTCTTGTCCGATTAAAATTGTAAGTTTTTAATCTTTAACCGGGCAGAATATAAATGGAAAAGCATTAAAAGTTTCACCAACGATTGACGAAGCTATCAATCTATAGTGGAACATTAAGTGCTTTTCCATTTATATTCTGTTCAGTTAAAGATTAAAAACTTACAAAATTGTTTCGTTTTCTTTCTGCTAAAGGTCTGATTTACACGTACAGCTAAGAATGTAATTACTACCAGCAACTGCCAATTTTAAATTATACTATTCAAAAAAGTTTATTTATATTTCCACAAATTGCCTATGACGTATTTGATCAGTAAGTTTCTCGTGTTTTGCATTAGGTATTTTGCTGAAACAATTTCTTCCAGATTAGGTCATATATTTCCGATTTATATTTAACGAGGAGCAGAACATTTTTTGGTTATTGCTGTTGCTAGAGGACGACTTTATAAATAAATACAGCAAGACGTTTAACAATGTCTATAAAGGTTTGAGCAGAGTATAATCTGGAAGACATCGTTATACTGAACACCAGTCATGATGTTTCGTTTTCCATTTTATAGGCGCATCTTAAAACATATAAAACCTGGTGTTTGCTGAAAGTTTTATGAAAAATATGTTATAGATTTTGATTCAATTATCGTTCTATGTATATTCTTTTGCTGTACGTACATTGGTATAAATGTATGTTTACAAGGAAGAAATATAACTATCTACTTCAACATAACATTTTAAAACAGTCTACAAAATCAGCAAATGAATTTGAGTATTATTTTTGATTTCATTCAATTTTGACATATTTCATCAGATGTTATAAAAAGAATTAAAATCTTTAAATCATCTTTTAACAAAACTCTAGTAGGAAAAGGCAATACTTTTCTGGAATCAAGAAATCATGTACGAGGGTGGTTTGCTAATGAACTTGGTTGGCATATTATTGTTAAAGATACTTTAGTTAGAGTATGACAGAATCAGCAAATTGTCAGTATTACTTTACCTTGCTTACTTATTTTCAAAGTCAAATTCATGTGTTGGCACCAAACTGCACTTACATTCTTTTCTTTATTGAGTGAAATATATTTTTGGGCGAAATATGGCGGAAACAATTAAAAACGAACGCCATTCTGCCAGACTCTAATTAGATTTATTTATTATTTACGGCTGTTTAAGAATCCAATGGATTTTCTGCGATATTCTGTGACAATCAACGAAACTTGTATTCAAAAATGAAACAGAAGTCTATGAACTATTCGAGACGAACCGGCCCGAAAAACAAAAAGCGAATTTCTGCTAAAAAAGTGATGAGTGATGACTCCTAATTGATTACCTCGAAAAGGTGAAAACCATCACTGGCGGAGAATACTACGCATCTCTTTTGGAGAGATTAAAGGAACAGAGATGACTAAGGTCGGATTTCATAATTGAACATTAGGAGACTTCAAAATAAAAGTCACAGTTCGATGTGCGCATTTTCTTGAACATGTGACTGTGACTTTAATTTGAAAGTCTTCTTTAGTTCGATTATGAAATCGGGCCTAAGGAAAAGATACTGTCACCAGACAATACACCAGACCTTTCAAGTCTTGTCGCAAATCAAAAATTGACTCAACCATTCTTTAAACTGCTTCTGCATCGAGCCTGTTCACCCAAGCAGGCTCCTTCGGACTTTCATGTGCTCAAAAAACTGAACTTTCATGGCTGAACAAAAATTTAGGACAAAATGAACGGGTCGCATAGGGCCTAAACGAGTATTTTGAGGACCTTAAAGAAAATCGGAAACCTAGAGAAACATTGGGCCAAGTGCTTTGAACTTACAAAGTAAAGTACTTTACAAATCTTTGAATATCGAACCCTTCCCCTTGGACTTTCATCTGTTCAGAAAACTCAGCTTTTATGGCTGGACAAGAATTTAGGATAAATGAACGGGGCGCATAGGGTCTAAACGAGTAGTATTTTGAGGGCCTTTAAGAAACTCACTTCAGGTAAAGAATCGGAAACCTAGAGAAACGTTGGGCGAAGTGCTTTGAACTTCCAGGAGATTACGTCGAAAAGTAAAGTACTTTTCAAAACGCTGAAGATTGAACCAAGTTATTTATCGAACCACCCTCGTACATTTTCGTTTTTCTTCCTTTTTTGAAGTATTGATATGGTTGTGATTTCAGTTTTTATTAAGGGAAAAGGATATTGCAGCAGCGAGTTTGTATCTACTTTATCGAAAACAAATAAATATTCAAAAAGAAAAACGAATTCCATATTCTAATTTTCAAGATTTTAATTAAAACTATTCACAGTAGAAATGTCTTGGTGCGTGAGTATTAAAACTGATTGTAAACGCATTGGCGCATAATAATAATCCACGTTAATGTAATGTGGATGCAATCAACGAAACTTAATTAGTTCCCGTTTTCGCGCCAATCAAATTCTATATGTCCCTTGCCTGGTTCCATTTATAACTACAGTATTTCCTATTTTCAATAAACTTTGGCTTTTCCAGAACAACATTTAAATGTATACAGATAATATGTAGTATGTTCGAAAGCAAATGAAGGGTTAAAGGGGAGAAGATTCAAGTTGAATATTTCTGATTTTTCAGCTTTTGCTGGTGTCTTGTATGGCTTAGAGTGTACTATTCTTCATCGTGTATACAGAATGGTACAGTAATGCGGCAAACTTCAGTAATTCCAGTGTGATATGCAACACACGAAAAAGTTCCTCCTTCTTTCTGTACAACTAGGAAGCAGAAAGGACGCAGTTTACTGTTACATGTTCTTATTATCTTGACGTTTCAACGTCATTTCTTGCAGACGCTGAAAAGGTTGCGAATTGTTAACAGAATTATGCATGAAAGCATTATATTCATTGTGCGGTCTTCACATATCCAAGTTCCTCCATCATCTAGTAGCTAGAGAAACGTAACAAATAGAAATTACTAAGATCGCGGTGATCAGTGCAGGAAATATGATGGGGATGATATTTGTGGAAAGTGTCTAGATTCGGCAAAAGTAAATCGAGCTCAAAGAAACAAAGAATGATCGTTCAGGAACTTCAAGTCAACCACCCCCAACCTCAATCATAACTATTCAAAAGACCGAAAGGAAGAACTTCAGCTCTAGCCAAAAGAGAAGACAGGGAAGAATTTGAGACTGTTTAGGCAAAGCTGTGCCAGAAATAAGCACAAAGCTGCAAAGAACAAGAATAAAAGGAGCTGGAAGAGGAATAGGAAAAGTGAGAGCGTTTAATTTTTTTTGATTGATTTAATTTTAATCAACTCAATTACTCAAGTAAAATGTAAGTTTAAACATTTTTAAAAACGTTTTCATAACAAATTCTAATAAATTTTATCATATCATGATATCCAACACTTGTTCTTGCTTGTTTATGATACTGGGCATGTCACAACCCTATTTAGAATACGTTTAAAGCTGACCCACCAAATGAATAAATATTACCTCGCAGAGCAATTCGACAAACTTTGGGATTTGTAATTACAGTTACAGCGTTGTTTACTACAGCGTTGTGCTTTCGCTCGTGGATAATCTGATGAGCGTTATCGTCGGTCGCTGGCTACAACGATTATTTGCAACGAATAAAACCGTGCTCGATTAACACGTTACTAAAAGAATGGTAACGCAGCGTACCGAATGAATGCACCAGAGAGCCAAATACTCTTGACACGGTGCCAGAGTAATTAAGTCGGTGGTCGGAGTGAACTTCACCAAAATTGCGTCTGGAGAATACCGACAGTTTCTTTAAACGAATTCTATCGTTATTCGTGTTTTAATTAAGGAGTTTAAACCTTGAAGAATTAGACGATACGATTGCTTGAGCATGTAATTTGCAGTCGGGATAAATGTGATTTCCTGATTAATAATTACTTGTAGATAAGACCTTACAAATTAAATCGGCTTTGTTTCTCACTTGCTAAAGAGAACTCAACAATCTAGAACGAATTCTAAAAGATTTCGCCTGTAGATAGGATGACACTTTTATAACAGGGTCAAATAGCACTAGATAAAAACATCCTTTAACCGCTAAAAAGGGAAACGTTACACAAACATTATTCTAATTTCATACTACGCGATGGATTTCAAATTCGTTGAAAATTTGACAGATTATGGCTTTGGTGCAAAGCTGTGGGAGGAAATCGACTTCTAAAATGAACCTTGATTTATATCAGTATAATTTTAGATTTAAATTCAGTTGTTATTAAAACAGAATGGATCTTGGTACATGAAGGAAGGGAGGAGTAGGAGCGCGCGGTCGTACTTTCGTTCGTAATAGGACTGATTCAAATCAACGCAAGACGCGAAGGTGCGACCGCTCGCTCCCGTCCACCGGTACATGTACCAAGTTCCGTTCTGTAGCTAAAGTCCTAATGTATAGTATAATTTGAATATCACAATAGAAGTTAATAATCGACTCATTACTTTATCTTTTAAATTCAGAGGCGGTCTTAATAGTTGCGAGGCCCCGGGTGAGAAATTTTTGCGGAGCCCTTTGGGGTAGGGGAAAAAGTTTGTCTTCCTTGCATTATAAAAAGCAGATGATACTAAATACATTAAAAAAAGTAGGTAAAATAATTTCAAGTGACTGTTATTTGACATGTTGACAACTTTTAAAAAAACTTTTTGAAATAAAAATGGTACTGCGGAAACAAAGAAGTAAAACTGTGAAATAAAAATATGACTTGGAAAGAAAGACGTAACCATAAAATAAAAACATATATAAAAAGACGATTAATTGATATTCAAAATTAAAATAAAATATCGTCAAATCTAACAAAACAAAAACAAAAGATGATCGTGGATGAAGACAGGACGAAAATAAAACTAAGAATAATCAAATCGATATAAATATTGACAATTTGATCTGTAAATATTAAAAATTAAAATAGAATAAACTCAAAGTAAATGAAAAAATAAAAAATTAATAAAAAATAGAAAATCGTATCAAATAAAGTCAAATGAAAGATGAAACAAAAAACAAAAGTTGATAGACGAAGATAAAGATCATATAAAGAAAAATTTAATCGTTAAATGATAAAAGAATATATAATTAAAAAATAAAATGAAATCGCATAAAAGAGAAAACAAAAGAGGCCATCGACGGAAGAGATTAGAATGTAAAATAAACTTAAATAGAGTAAATAAGTCAAGAAACAAAAACAAGAGACGATCGATTAATAATTAATAAATAAAATTAAATCGCATGAAAAAAAAAACAAAAATGGCTATCGACTGAAGGAATTGAAATGTAAAATAAATTCAAAGCGAGTAACTTAATGGAAAATCAAAAACAAAAGACGATCAATTGACAATTAAAACATAAAATCGCGTCGAATGAAAGATTGTTTTCAAAGCAATTAATTTAAAAAAAAAAAAAAAACGCTCGGATCTGTCAATTTTGTTTACTTGGGAGGGTACCATTAAAAAAATAAAATTGACACTCGTCCAGTTTTTGCAAACACTCTGTAGTATTAAAAATAGTTTTTGGAAAGGGCGTACAAATAGACGTAATTGACGGGTCCGAACGACTTTTGAAAAAATCGATTGTCTTGAAAATATCGTATTTAATTTAGTTTCCACGCTGCATTCAAAACTCGATCAAATAAAGTCAAATAGGGAATTAAAAAAGCAAAATAAGAGAAGAAGATTATTGGTGATAATAAATATTATAAATATTCTATAACACTTAGTCAAATCTAATGAAAAGCACAAAAGAAAAAATAAAAGGGAATCAAACTGATAATTCAAATATAAATATTAGGTTTTCGAATTAATAATATTGAGAGTTTAAAAACTTCAACTAAATATAAACTGGAGTAATCTTACTTAAATATATTTGAAAGAATGCGATTATTTACAAGCAAACTAACATTCTAAAGAGAGGCAAAAAATTATAGAAGACCATAAAATCTAGACCTCATACAACAGATGTTATTCTAGAAATAAGAGCTGGTCGAAAATGGTGTTTCAAAAATGTTATTTCTCTAAAAGGACGATTTGTTAAGGGAGTATTAAGGACAACTATTTGTTTGTATGTATTGCTTGTTTGCATGTAAGACTTTTATTCTCGTTTTTGACTGAATTAACCTTCTAACATGTTCATTTTATACTGATGTGCAAATATTTTCATATTTTCGATATTTGATAATCTTAATTCTGACTGAACTATTGTGAATTAAAATTTTGAAAAATTCATGTGTAGCAAATGGCGCGAGGTCCCTGAAAGCGCGAGGTCCCGGGCGGTTGTCCGGTTCGCCCGCCCCTAAAGCCGTCACTGTTTAAATTACTATTTTTTTAAAAATAATTATTTCATCTGAACTAACTCTTAAATACCAATATAAATTTGAATTTTATATTTTCAATATTGCTACAGGTAGTAACGATTACTTACTAATTAATATCATTTTGAATTGTTGCAAATGTTTAGTTGTTTTTTTTTAATTGAACATTTGTTAAGAAAAAAGGTGTATTTTGAATTCCTCCTCTTTTAATTTCCTTTATGACCGTAATCTGTCACAAGTAAATCAAGAACGCGTTACTGTCTCCCACTCAAATTCAGCGCCGAGCACTTAGATCCTGACGGAAAAAGATTCTGTTGATCTTTTAGGTTGTCATGTCGATTCGAGTATAAAGTAAATAAATTTATCAACATACTCTTTTACTACAATTAATGTGCAATGTGTTCAAATAATATTTTGAAATTTTAAATCTTGTCAGTTTCTATTTTCTCTGTGAATACATTTACATAGACTGAGCTGAAGATATAGACCACGAAAGCGATAAATATGTAAATACATTGAGCAATTTGAATTAATACAATAAATTTGAACTGGCCTTGTTTACAGTTTGAAATATGTAAAACGCCAATGAATTTGTGAACCTGATTACCATAACATTATTCTATGTTGCGATTTGTAATGCTTGTGGTTACTTACAGACCATTCAGTATTAAAGCAAAAGAAAAAAAGGCTTGTTTCTTATGGAACTTTATATTTTTTGAATTTAGGCAATTTTTCGAGGAAGTTCATAAAATAAAAAATAAAATAAAATAATGATTCTAATGTCTTTATGTACATCTAAAAATCTGCAAACGAGTCGGGTATCTTTTAATTTTTTTCCATTAACTCAAAGTGAAAGAGGTTATCGCCAGAAAAAAACAAATAGTGAAAGGCGTTATTATCGGCATAACTGGCAAGGAAAAGTAACTCTCGACGTTTGTTTTGGTTTAATTAGACCTCATTAGGGCAGTGCAACCAAGGTGCTTCATTTGTTGTTGTTTATCTCCAACTATCAACACCTTACACCTTGATTTTACCGTCCTGATGAGGCCTAACAAGACCGAAACCTACGTCGAAAGTTACTTTTCTTTGCCACTTATGCCGATAATAACTCCCTTCATCATTACTAACACTAAATTAGTATTTCGATTTTCTTTATCTTTTGAATGAGTAAGTTAATATATAACATTCTGGGAATCAAATCATCCAACCTGTGGCTTCAGTTCACTATAATTAACTAATAATTGTTGTTGAAAATGTAATAAGTTTTAAAACGATGAGATGGAATTAAAACCAAGAGGTTTTGTTGTCTTCATTTTGATTTTGAGTAGACGATAATGATTTAAATCGTAATTCGAGAATGACTTTTTGAGATCGTCCAGTTCGAGAGACTCTACATAATTCAAAAAATTCTTTCATGCACTATTTATTTTTGGATTTTTTTACTTTATTTGTTTTTTAAATTGTCGTACAAATGTAAAACGAAAGAGATTCTTTTTTCCACACGAACGTTGATAAAACGTGAAATTTTCGACTTTTTGTTCGAAATACGTGAAACGCAAATACCTTTCACAATATTCTCTCGGTATTAGAACAAAGCCGCTCAGCGCGAACCGATCCCGGTGGCGTTTCAGATGTGTGCGATACATTTGTTTCGCAAATAATTGTTACATTAGTCTACTGTCAAGCTGTTGGCAGCACTTGTGGAAATATTAATGGTTAATTTCACGCGCAATGCTCATTTTCCGAAGCTGTCATCTGCAGATTCAGCTGAAATCCATGAATATTGACGACGACGGCAATAAAAACAAAATGCGAATATTAATTACGCGGATATCATATTTTACCCAATATTGTCAATCATATAGAGTATTTTTATTTACAACATTTTTTTACAATAATTCGAGATATAATCTGTGTCTGCATAAAATATGTACATGTAATAACACATTGTTTATAATACCTTTCATTGTTTCGTTATCTATTATAATACAGTGATAAAATTAGAACTTTACTCTTGTATAGGTATGTTAACATCAACTTCAGTAAGATCGATAGTATTCTTTCTACAAAGGAAAACTTCCTTAGCATAATATAAAATAATCATAGAGTGTTGTATACTCCTAATATCGAACCTTTTAAGTCGGTTTCATTGCTAACTGTCTTATTTTTGGAATTACAGAATCGTTCCAATTACCAAATTTGTTTGTTCTTACTGTTCCGCTGATTACAAATATGAAAACAGAAACACAATTGCATGTGAAGTTTTCGTGATATCATATATTTATTTTTTAATGAAACAACCAGTATACTATCGCAATAACGAAAGAAACCGACGGCATAAAAAAGGGGAACGTCTTAGCATGATTTTAACGTGTTTTTATTGGCGTAAGAAATGATACTTCGCCGATACGTCTTACACAAGTATGTAAACATGTAACAAGAGATATCTCGAACACTTCCCATACATTTTATTTTTTGTATTCAATTTGTAATTGGATCGCGAACTAAGTTGCTAATTTCAATGACTCTGTATACGTAGCTCTAAAAATAAAAAAAAAGTTAGCAATGATGCCGAGTTACTTTATTACAGGCAGTATAATCTCAAATCTGGAACAAAAATAAAATAAATATTTCCTTTGCTTAATGAAACGTAATGAAACTTGCATATACATGCATTATTTAATATATTTACGTGTTTTATCCCTTATTTCACGTGACTTTCGTTTTCCGCACTTTAAACATTGTACATTTTCGTTAGTTAGATGAAACACAAGCAAAAAAGAAAAAAAAACAAACAAAAAATCAGTGTATAATAGTTTAATGGTTAAAAAAAGAATAATATAATACAAACATACATTTCAAAATGAAATGTGTATGAATGGGGAGTACAGGTACCAATAATAGAAAACAAACATAACAAAAGAATTAATAAACTTAAAAATGCTTTGTAGGAAATGCGTTCAGCAAAACAGGCCCAAATTCATGAAATCCGCCGTTTAAAATTCAATTCAAAATTCGAATATAATGAGATCGAAATTATATGTATGTACATTAAGCTTATAGACGGGCGGATCGTTTATAAGTTTTGGGAACCGTTTTGCATCAAACAATTAAAAAAAAAAATTGCAAGGCATATTTTTTTGCATTTTTACTTGTACTTATTATGTTCTCGAATTTCGAGCAAACCTTTCAAGAGTGTGGTGAGTGGCAAAGGTTAATATACAACGTCAGTATAATTCATGTGGGCTAGCTAATAAACGGGGGGGGGGAAGAAAAAGAAAATAAGGTATTCCTGTAATAAGAACGCAAATACATACATAATAAATTACACATAACTAATTGGTTTGTTCAGTTTAAATAATAGTAAGCACATGATTTTATTCTTATCGTTTTATATCTAGACCCTTTAGTTGTTTATTAATCTACTATTTAACTATATCACACATTTAACGTAATGTAATGTAAATCCGACGTGTGTCTTTATATATAGCTGCTATAAAAGTATATATATTTACCTTTATCATGTAATAAAGCGTATATACACAGAAGTTTCATTTTTACTATATAATGCATTACATTTGTTAATGTAATAAAATAACTCTTATGGCTATGATTATTTACAGGAAGGAAATAACCTAATGTTATTACAATAACTCGCACAGGTGACGTTAGTATGTATTATTATTGGTGGAGGAGCGTACATACTATGGAGTTGAAATTTATTGAAGCGCCTCCTAATGAAATAGTTTGGATTAATTGCACTGGTTCTATGTAGGACAATCTGAGTTGTATGACGTTCCTTTACGTTTTTTACTTTGCAGATAGAGAGTTACAGAAACTAATTGTGTAGGTGTAAATGTACGTGTTTCTAGTTGGATAAAATGGTTACTGGTTTGTTGTTCTTTTACTTTTTGATTCAGTATTTGATTTATGTCTGTGAGTCTGTTTAATAAATTTACCGTACTAATTGTAATAAGTAAAAAAAGCGAAACTGAAATCAATTTGAATTTAAATGTGTATTCAGTTTCGTTCAAACCATTTCATTGGCTCTCTTTTTTTACGGTTTTCGTGATTTAATTTCCAATAAAACGGAGGTAGGTAATCATTTTATCCAGTTGCAGCGGAGCAAAGAGCGTTCCGATATAAAATTAAATTAATATTTATGGGCTAGGCATGGAGTCCGAGAGTACTTCGGAAGGGGTCCCGTCGCTGGAGTTTATGGAGAACGCCCTGTTGGGGGCTCGTCGTTGTCGCAGCACGGAGGGGTCGAAATTAGGGTGTCTCCGTGCGTGTTTGCTGCAACAAATTGAAACGTCAACATCACACAGATTCACGGTGCAAAAACAAAACTGAAATTCTTTAATTTATGTTAGGGGATGTACGTGCCGTTTGTAAATAATGTGCGTGGATTAGGACGTCACAACATATTCCGTAAATGCTAATGGCCATACATGCCGGGTATAAATCGGCGCAATAAAAGCTAATGGCCAGTATTGATTTTCCGGAAAAATAAAATGTTATCGGTATATTCCAATAAACAGTAATAATACGAGTACAATTACTGGAGATTTATAAGAATCATCAATTATGACAATTTCGTGCAAGTTTCTAATGATTTTTAGCAAACGAAGAGCCAGCTCGTAGTATCCCTTGACTTCGACGGTCTGAATGAATCCATTAACAAACAAGTGTCATCTCTTGGAAGTCACAAAAAATGTTCGTGTCGCATTGGTTGTTATGACTAGGGCGCAACTAATATTGCGCAGAAAGGGGATATACCTTGTCATGCTCCCCTATCACGCCAACGCCTGATTTTTATAATCATTACAAATTCCTCGATTTAAAAGAAGAATTTGTAAACAAGAACTTACATCCAGAAGTACAGACTTTCTAATATATATCTTATATATCAACTTTGCTAGATAATTTTCATATACATTCGTATATAGCTTCTCGGTATAACCTTGGTATAAACTTGGTTCACGGGTATATATTAGGTTTTACGTTCTTGTGCCTTTACTTCATTAGGTAAATACATACAAGTCATAAAGAAAATATAGTCTGCTATCGCCCTTATCAATCTGGTTTTAAAAATGTTTAGTTGATAATGAGTGACATCTGATAGACCTGAAGAACAAAGTCGGTTTTGGCTAGAGATATGTGTAATTCATGTTGTAATACCATTCCAATAGATGACGTCACTCTCGACGACTTCTGATAGGCCGTAATGCATGGTTCCAATAACAAGACTCTCGTCACTAATGTACACTGTTGAGAAACGGTGTGACTTGTGGTTCAGTGTGAAATAATCTTGTAATTTAGTTCGCAGTGTTATCGAATTTCTGATCTAGAGTAGGTACTACGATGCTCAACTTAAATGGTACTCCTGCACGCGAACCACACCCTCAAGAACATTCAGCGTAAGGACTAAGAAATTGAAACATGGTATCATTTAAGTTGAGCATCGTAGTACTTCTGCATCTACCGTGGTGTAAGTCGTATCCGTTGGGACCAGTTGTTGAACATCAGCATAACTTGTAGAAAAACTATGAAGCAACTCCTATTGTGCTACATTTTCCTTTTCGCGTTTCGAGTCCGTGAGGTTTAGCTTCGTACTTGCAATTACAACACGGACAATTTAAAAGCACAACAGCTGTTATTAAATTAAATAAATCGAAAGTTAAATCTTTTTTAAAAGGAAAAGTTCGGTTGGTAACCCGCTGTGCATTTGATTTTTATATTTCGTTCGGAGAATGTTTAAAACTTGTAAGTCAACAAACTCTCTCAAGCTCGGCATCCTCTCGTGTTCAACCCCTGTTTAATAAGGATCCTCTGAACTAACATTGTGAAGCACCTTATATATCCAACCGGTCTCTCGCCTCCTGTATTTCCAATTTGCTAGATGCCGAACTACAATGGCCTACGGAAAAAATAAGGCCGTAAAATATCTAATACCCACTTCTAAATGGAAATTTATTTCCACCTTCGGATCTCCTTTATAATTTTGCTCGCGGAAAGTTTCATCTTGCCACCCGATAAAAATATCAATTTATTTGCAAATCCGTTTATGGAAATGCGTGAGAAAATACAAAAACGTTATAAGTACCAACTTAACATATTTGCACCGGGAGTTCTTAAAGTAATCAAACAATTCCGAAGATATTTACATAAGGAAATTCGGAGGGCATTCAAATTTTTCTTTCCGTTTGTTTTACAAACCACCATAAATCCATTCTGGATATAGGTGTCTCCTAATGTCAAGTGACTCGCATAAACCTTATTCAAAGACGCACTCATTTTTATTATACTAAATTAATAAATGCTCGAGGTTTTCACTTCAATCAAAAACGATTTGCACAAAATTTTTTTAATAAATTAATTTAATTAACTTGGTTACAACATAAAATATATAATTTTGGTTATATTTATTTATTATTATTGATGTGTTAAAGTGCATCATTAATTATATATCAAATTATTTAGTAGTTTTAGATTAATTCAAATGGTAATATGCATGTAATGTTGTAAAAAGGAAAATGTCTCCGGAGTACAAAAGCAGAATTGATAAAAGAACAGGGAGCATATTTACTAAAATTATTACACAAGCATGACTCTTCTGGTTTATTGAATCCCTTATCATAATGGCGGCCGTTAGGAGTAAATGAGGTCTCATTATAATAAAATCGGAAAATATCGCTTCATCCAACCTCTTCTTCCTCGCCACACTGCTCCGAGCCGCCAGATAGGAGGAACATGTTGCAAACATATTTGCATATGTTGCGAGGCATAATGTGTATTCCAAGCGTTCTCCTATTTTTATATCTTTACTTCGCTGTTTCTCGATAAACGAACCTGTTTTATTGCAGCTACAATTACTGCGATTCAGATACAAACCGTCTTCGGCTTCCCATTCATTTATCCGTTCCGCTGCATGCTTGTATAAGGAGGGTTCAGAACGTGGACGGTTTTAACATATTCAGAGTAAATCAAACGAAACGCCGGTTTTGTTTTCGTCCCCTTTCAGGGCAAATATTCCTTTTTGTTTACGGCGGCGTTATAAAGGACAGTTTTATAAGACTTCCGGATTTCAATCTTACGTAATAGTTTATATAGCACCAGTTTGCTTAGTAACAATCATGTGCTTCGCTGAACCTCTGCTTTATATGAATAAGAATGTCTCTTTTAGAAGATCTTTCTGTTTTTATTCCAATATATGCATAACTTTCGGATCTTAGTTAATATAAACAAATGAAGAGCATAACTTCGAGCTAAACATGGAATCAAGGGTTTATTATTGAGTTGAATCATCTGGGAAGGCTTGATTCATTCATTTCTCGTGTGATATTTCATAATATATCAGAAATTAATTAATCGGGACTTACCAGGCAATCCAACTCAATAATAAACCCTTGATACATGTCTAATTCGATGTTCGTCGTTTTGACTTATCAAGTTTTGCGTGAATGCTCTTTGAATGGTCTACACAAATGAAGCTCATATTTTGAGCAACGGCCGGTATACAAATTGTCAGATATACAGGGAGATTCAGGCAACCCTTTCATTAAAAGTTTACGGACTTCTCCTCTGAATTTCTGTTTCATATTTTTCAGTTATAAGTTAACGATATGGATCTATCAAAATATAATATTTTCAAATTTCGGACACTTCCGCTTATACCGGAAGTTGCTGTCAACTTTCTTATTTTAAATGCAATACCCCATTTTTTATTACATTTCTGAAATCTTTATGAGATTATAGAAATATTTTGTGTAACATGTGATACAAGAAAAATTAGCCGTTTTAGAGATATTTCCATTTAAAAAAAAAAATTCAAAGTTGCAGTACCTTGTTTATGATGCTGCCATCTTTGTGTAACAAAAGCCATAATTTCAATTTTTGGCCTGTAGTAGGCTATGCTCATAAGCTTTCAGGTCATACCTAATTTTACACAAAATCGTTTACGGGCTGGTTGAAAAGTAACTTCTATTCGAATTGATTTCAACTGTCGAAAAGTCATGTTTTTTAAATAGAACATCCAGTATTTTTTTATGCCATAAGAATAAAAATTAAATGTTCTTTCGAACAGTATTAGCATTCCCTATACCCATCTCTTACCTTTCTCTTTCTATTCATGATTTTCTCTTTGAGACATCAATTTTTTTCACTTTTCAGTATTATTCCTGAATAGTGTGCTAAGAAAATTTAACAAACTGAGGTTTTCTAAATTAATTTCTGACTGTAATTTCAATTTCATTTTAAAAACCGATAAATAATATTTAAATACATATCTATCATCTGAACTTTTTGTTTACATATGCCGCATGTATTAGAAGTCTTGGTATGAGTTTTTACACATTTACAAGGAAAAATTTACACTTAGAACACAAAAATTTTTGAAAATTAATAAATAAATCAGAAATATTAAAAATAATACACAAATTGTTGGTTATAATATTGGCTCTAAGTTGTCCTCGGCTATTATTTATTAGTAATAACTTTCTATTGTGTCTCAGTAATAACATATTTTCCTTGATATAAAAACTTTTTTTATTAACTTCTTGAATTGTCGATGTTTTGATCATCAAATACCTTTAATATGTCTGTGTTTGATTATTCATTTTTTGGTTCTTCGTAGCGAATAAATTGTTTTTTTTTTAATACCTACTAGACAGATGATTTCAAAAATTATAATTTCTCTAGTTTTCATAGCCCACTATTTAAAAATAATACCGAAAAATGGAAAAAAAAATTCGTGTTAAATAGAAATCATCGATAACGAGTGAACTATGAGAGATAGGTATAGGGAATGCTAATACAGGACGAAAGAACATTTAATCTTGAGTCACTTGGTCTAAAAATATACTAGGTGTTCCATTTAAAAAACATGACTTTTTGACAGTTGAAATTAGTTCGAATAGAAGTTACTTTTCAACCAGCCTGTAAGCAATCAAGTGCAAAACTGGACATGATCTGAAAGCATGTAACTGTAGCCTACTACATGCCAAAAATGGGCATCATGGTTTTTGATGCACAAAGATGGCAGCATCATAACCAAGGTTCTGCAAGTCTGGGTTATTTTAAAAAAATTAAAATATCTCGGAAACGGTTAATTTTTCTTGTATGACATGTTGCACAAAATATTTTTAGAATTATATGAAGATTTCAAAAATGCATTAAAAATTATGGTATTATATTTAAAATAAGTAAGTTGACAGCAACTTCCGGTATAAGCGGAAGTGTCCGAAATTTAAAAGTATTATATTTTGATAGATCCATATCGTTAACTTATAACTGCAAAATATGAAACAGAAATTCAGAGGAGAAATCCATAAACTTTTAATGAAATGGTTGCCTGAATCTCCCTGTATAAGATTATATTTCCATTCATGAAAATATTATTTTCAGTTGGATGTTTAAAATATTCATCGTAACATACTCCAGTATAATAGCAGACAGACAACCACATAAGTACGTTTTTCCCATTATATAGAAATGACAAAAAAATTGCATTTCCTTCGAAGCTTATTCGAAACGTAAACGTGACAATATTGCCTTACACTTCCGCAGATCTTAAATGCGTTCAGTCACATTCCATATTTCGTATCACGGTGAATTCAAATTACATTTTGTATTACATACGACACTGCAGCAGCAGCACCGAAGATTATTAAATTTTACAGTCGTGATACGTGTTCCCGTCGTCGTCGATGCAAACGGGTTCGGTACGAAAATCGGGCAAGTTTTCATCGTTAATATTTTGGCTTCGCTTTTCCTTACTGTTATTTTCAAGGTAGACTTGCTCGAGTTTATATTTTGTTCCGTTACGTTTCATTCGGTTTTCCTGACGATAAGCAGACGTGATTGAAACCAGTCCGGATTAAGAACGTTCCCAGCAAATCTTATTTTTCCCTACATGTGAAGTAAATATCATTTCTGTCAAAGCGTGGGGAATGCGATTTGGAAATAAAATAACTTAGAAGCGATATATATTTACTAAAACATCCAATTGTGAAGATTCAGACACTTGTATGTGATATTTCTTTTTGGATAATATATGAATCAATTATAAATTTTTTGAAAAATGAGTTAACTTTCTTCTCCTGAGTTGAAAGTCGTCGTAAGTAATTCGTAATTTATAATGTAGTGGTATAGTACATTTGGGAGTTGCAGAAAGTTTTGATGGTAAACGTCAATATCTATATTACGATCCTCAAAACACTTTAATCAGCTTAATAGAAGTTAAATAAGTTGGCGCGGCATAGGTCTTCATAAGACCAGAAAGTTCTCGGTTAGGGGAAGTAGCAAGTTGCTAATAAGTTACCTGAGGTGGTCACTTCTCATAAACTTCTTATTGCAGACAGGACACGCAAAGTTCTTCTCTCCCGTGTGAGTCCGTAGGTGTCTTGCTAGCTCATCAGATCTTGCGAATCTTTTACCACAACCATCCCAGCTGCATGGAAACGGTCGTTCTCCTGAAAAAAAAATCAAAAAATTATACAGTGCGATCTTTAAAAACGCAGCGATCAACTTAAAAATTTAACGATGCAGCGGAAACGTGCCAGTCCGAAAGAAGAATCGAGCTATAGGAACCTCATCCTGTTTTTATCGCCGCTTTAATGCCTTCATAAAACACTTTGACCTGTTTTAATTTCCGCTTTAAGTTTTTACGATTAAATTAAGATATTTGATACTGATAAATGGAAATTTGCGCGCACCCGGTGAAGGGAAGGGCGGCGGTAAGCGAAAAGTGATAAATTTGCACGTTTAACTTTTTATATGTTCATGTTGCGAAGCCGCTTAAATTGGCCGTTATTTATGACCTTAATTACGATAAACTCGGCAAAAGTAAAAGTGTATACAAATTGCGATAAGTGCGGGATTTTATGTGGTTGTTTCACGAGGCTTTAATTTTTTTTTATTGGGATATGGATGGTTGCATTGTTTGGTTTAATGTATGCAGAGGTATCAGAGATGATCCGACATAAAAACACTTCCATCTGTGCAATGTAAATGGATACAGTCAATGCTTGTTCAAAAGTATTAAATGCAAAAGTTAATAACTTCAAGAGAATTACAAGAGATGTTAGGTTATGGTTAACGCAGGAAGGAGAATACAAATGAAAAAGTCTCTTATTCCTTACAGAAATGTAAGTATATCAAAAACATGATAACTGATCTTTTTGGTGATAAACAAACCACGCTGTACTCCTGTGCTGGACCCAACAAGAGAGATTCTGAAATGATAGTATAATATGTGCCCTGAAACCATTTTGATTTTTAAGTCATGATTGAAGAAATTACAATGAAATCTTGCGAAAACGGATACGATATGTTCTGGAGATTCTCCGATTAAGAGGAGGGAGGAATGAGAATGATGTTGAGCATATAATCAGTTCCCAGAAAATGTTCGTTGAACAGGAAAGTTCGCGCAAAAGACTGTCTATCTGACTTATGCCCGATTTCTTCACCACCTGATAAATTTATCTGCCAGGTATTATCCTTGGAAACTACTGTACCGATAATAGTTTCCCTGGATACTACCTGGCGGATAAATTTATCCGTAGGTGAAGAAATCGGGCCTTATAGAGATTACACTGTATAAGATTTCAAGAAAATATTTGTTTAAGGAAATGCTATTATTAATTTTCTTATATTGTATGAGTAGTGGTTTAAGACGTTCGTTTCAGCAATCGAAATAACACAGAACTACGAACTTTTAGTTTAAAATCGATAATTTTTCTTTACGATTTTGTTTTTAAACTTTTTAGTTTTATCTTTACCAACACTAACGTTAATGTAAAGTTAAAGTGCAGTAGAGCTAGAAACTATCCGTAGAAAGTTTAGCGCAAACTGTTTCAAAACTACAGTCATTACCGGGACAATTTGTACAAACTATTAGCAATTATTTATAACATCGCGTACATAATAGAAGCTTAAAGAGCACTGTTTAAGGGCTGACCGTCCTGTATAAATCATTAGATAAGCGACGCTTCTTCCTCGCTTCCTTCGAACTTTGCCTTGTTAATTTAATTACTGTGATACTTAATTAGTTACAGCTCTTGGTCGCAGAACGTTTATATTTTATAGCCGATACGGGCCTGCGTAAATTGCCTTGCTGCAATAACAATCCGATTTTCGCCGACGGCGGCGGCGGTGGTGAATATCTTGTTTTGGTTCAGTAATTCTAATATTTGTATAAAAATTGGGTTACGTTTTTCTGATTTAAGAACATCCTTCTCGTAAACATCGGATCCCCTTGTTTTATTGAATTCATTCTTACACTTCCTGGATTAAGCCACGTTTCCATGGGGCATCCAGCCAACAGATTTTCCTGATGCTTTTACGACGAATACTAAGCAGTTCCTGTTGGACATTAAGTTTTAAGATTTACTGCGATTTCTTATTAAACAAGAAACCTAGATATATTTATCAGAATCAAAATTTTTCATTTTAATTTCCCACCTCAAAATTTTATAGACTTCTCTACTGCGTATCTGAAGATAATTTTCTCGCATTAATTAAAACAAAGTAACCCACTTCTTAAATTTCGTTCGCCGCCGCCGGCCGTTTTTTTAAACTGTCGGAAGTTTTCAAAAAGTTTTAATGGAAATGTATTTAAGAGGTTTCTTCTCGCTGGGAATCATGATGTTTATATTATTTTTGTGTTCAGGAGCAAGTCAAGAAAAGTTTTCTCGCATTCTCGCTTTTTAATTTATTTAAAATAAGATAAGCGTATAATATTTTGCGATTACTTTACCATGAATCATTCATGAGGTAGCGCTGATAATATAAAATAAGAAGTATTTACTTGAATCGGGATTATTTTACAGAAAATAAAGTGAGTTCCTTAAAAAGAAATATTTTACATCCACTATTAGTTTTCGTTAATCAACAGACTTTTATTAATTTGTTTTTGTAAACTTTTCAAATCTGCTGCTTCTTCAGTCCATGCTGCAATATAAAATGTTGAATCTAAATTAGATTGGTCGTTAAACATTTACAAAAAAATAATAAAACGTTGTAGATTAACGAAAGCTAATAGTTGGTGCAATTTATCACGGCATTCATCACTCAAAGAAATATTTTGTAAAGTATTTTCAAGAACAAATAATAGTTTAGATTGCGTCATCGCACATGAATTTTTGACCTAAAATTGTGTCAGAATAATAAATAGCAACCAGTTTCTCTCTCCTAAAACGCTACCCCGCACGAAACGGTCAAATCGCACCATTGCCAAGAATTTTTAAATGTAATAAATTAACTATAAGCACAAGTAATTCAAGAACGCGTTACTGACTCCCACTCAACACGATTCAGTGACGTAGTCCTGATGGGATGAGCAGCAATTCTTGATCGCAAAACACCTCTACCCACGTCATGCCAATGAAAACTGAATTAAATTTGAGAAACTATCGTTATAAGTCAGTTTCAATTGCAATAGAGTTTTCGAGAATTCCTTTCACAGCTGTTTCCGCCATATTTGAGGCCGGCTCAGCAAGGAGAAGATATGACATTAAAACCAACGAAACTTTCACATTTTAATATTTTTTTCTTTTTACGAATTGAAGTAGTTATTACATGAGTATAACTACATTTCGCCGCAAAATTAGAGGATAAGTAAAATATTAAAAATGCTCGGTCAATGTGGCAATATAGTTTTCGATATATTAAAATAAGTTATTTCATATAATATAATGCTTATTTATTCAACAACTTTTATACCTACTCTAACATTTCATTAGTTAAACAAGAAATGATAAAAAGGAAAACGAAACTTAAAAACTTAGTAGCGGGTGCAACCTCTTGCTGCTGTGCAGGCTGCAATTCTTCTGGGCACGTTCTCTATGAAAGCGACAATCTCCTCTTGGGGGATTGCTGTCCAAATTTCTTGCAAATTATTGAAGAGCGCATCTAATGTTTGCGGATGCCCCTAATCTTTCTCCCGATATTGTCCTAAAGGCGCTCTAGAGGATTAAGGTCCGGACTACATGGTGGCCATTCAAGAGCACTGACATTGGCGACAGCGAGTCCCTGTTGTACTATGCCCGCCAGAAAAAAAAAACTTGAACAACTCTCTCTATGCATTTTTGAGTTGTTTTATTAATTTGACTGCAGTTTTAAGCAATTCATCTTGCCTTTTAGAGCTTGTTTCTATTGTAATGCAAAAAACACTTCATCACATTTACAGCAGGACATATTACATGTCCCAAATTTTTTTGTCGGGCATAGTACAACATTGGCTGTGTGTGGCCGAGCATAAAAACAAATTCTGGTCCGTAAAGGGCACCGAACGGTTCTACTACAGGGATTATGATTTCATCTATTTATCGTACACCTGTCAGTGTACCGTTTATTCTTAAAAGATTGGTGCGATCAGCAAGGCTTATACCACCCCACACCATAACAGATTCCACTGCTAGACAATTAAAAAAGGACCTTTCACTTGCCATTGGTACGACGGACAATATGGATACCATTAGAAGGAGGCTTAAAGGTGCTGGATTAAAGCAGTACCGACCAGTTCTAACAGCAGCCCATAGAAGGCCTTATGGTGGCTCCATACTTCTCCTATGGTATACTGCGTAAATCGTTCACCTGAAGCGCTCCAAACTCTGACACGTCGATCATTTGTCGAAATGCAGAATCTGGATTCAGTGAACAAAATGTGTCCCCTATCTTCAATATCCCATTCAGTATGCCGACGAGCAAATCCTCAGCGAGCTCTTCTGTGGGCTGCTGTTAGAACTGGTCGGTACTGCTTTAATCCGGCACCTTTAAGTCTCATTCTAATGGTATCCATATTGACCGTCGTACCAGTGGCAAGTAAGAGGTCTCTTTTAGTTGTCTAGCAGTGGAAAACCGTCGCCTTTTAGCAATTATTCTAATTAAGCGATTTTCCACAACTGTGGTTTTCTTCTTTTTACCTTGCCCTCGTCGCTTTTGATAGCGCCCAGTTTCTCAATGCCTCTGCAAAGCTCTGCTGACCACTGACTGGCTTATCCCTAATCGTTAGCTAACTTCTTGCTGAGCGTTGCCTTCTTCCACCAAGGTCACCAATTTGAGGACATGGTTTACAGGTAATTGGTGAATTTGACGGTTTCTGTTTATGACGTGCACGTCTAAAAACATTTTCAAACTTTGCGACAAGAAACCATTTCTGTATTTATGCCTATTTTAATGAACATTTGTATTCTTTAATTACTTTTAGTTGGGAGCATCAAGAAAACATGTAAAGTCATTTTTTAATTGTTATTTATTTGGAAATATTTAATAAATTTACAAAAATATGCAATATCCTCTAATTCTGCGGCGAAGCTTATTTCATATTTTTGGTTACAATGAAATTAATGATGTTGGCAATGGTTTAGTTCATATGTGACCGGACCCGTAGCATATTTTTCTTATACAAACAAGTTTATGTTTAAAATATGATCATGCGAAATTTCCGTATTCTATTATCTAAAGTGTTGTTGAACATTTGAATCTCAGTTCAGTTAAAATACGAGCGTATATTTATAGTTCACAAATACATGCATTTTTAATACGAAAGGATCACCGAACAGAAGGTTATTCTCTCGCGATAAACCGTTCGCAATGTTGAAATCATTCAGTTAGTTCACCACCACCAAAGTATTCCTTTCGATTGCTATCCAGACGACTTGTTCAACTGAACAATTTAGTTCGTTTGCGATTGCCAAAATAATTTTTAATTCACTCGAACGACCAGTTCGAGAACTAGTTCATAATGGCTGACATTTATTTAATGTTTAGACTTTAAGATTATAAATGTAATGGTTTTTTTCATAATCAGACTTTAAGGAAGCTTTAATTTAAAGTCACTTTAAGAATAGGGAAAAATGTATTTTTTTAGGTAAAGTAACTTTGAATTTAAAGTCCTATTATGAGATCGGCCCTGAGTAATTAAAATATTTTAAGAAATAATATTAATACTCAAGTTTTTTACGGTTTTGTTTCACTTTAGCACTACTCAATTATTATTATTTATATTCATTCGCGTATCAAGTTTGTTTACGTTTACTTGGGATGATCTTGGACATGGCTGTTTTTGTGTGTTTCGTCGACTAGTCCAGAAATCGCGTTTCCTCTACTTACAGGCTACGTACAAGAAATGACTCCTACCCTTTAAATAGCCCATCATACCACGTCATATATGATTTAGCCAGCCAACAATTTTTTACTATTTCGCGAATTCATTTCGTTCACAGAGAGTTTTTTTTTTTTTAATTTTGACCATAGCAACTTATGCAAGGTTTTAAACTGTTCCCAATGAAATTCATTTGAGATATTAAAGAAAAAAATCCGTACATGTTTCTCTTGTACTCGGACTTGCATCTTCTTGTTACGATGCTTGTTGACATTCTTGGTTGATGATGACCTTTTCAGTGTTCACCTTTCGATGTGACTTTGGAGTTGCCTTCTACATCTGCACATCGTAGTAGCTTCAAGGCTGACTTAGATTTCGGTCAGTTTGGTTCAATGTGTTTTATTGACCCCATATCATATTGTACTAGTAACAAAATTTGTGTTTTAGTGTTGGTATTACATTTGAGTTGAGATTAGCGTTATCACTTTCCTATGACACACGTTCAACAAAATATCAAAGTGGATTATTTTAGAATACATTCAAAATCGTAAATAAAATTTATTCAATACAATCATAATTAAACTCTCAACTGAAATAACACAGCATGTATCAGATAACGTTTTTTTTTTTTCAAATGCAGCTTATACAGGCGAAACGACATTGTGATAAAGCACTGGAGCTTCAACTAACCCAGAGTGCCGCCTTAAACTATTTAGTTTTCATTGAAAACTTACAGTAAAGCAGTTCATTGTTCGGCGGAGAGTATTCCGAAAGTATTTCACACATTGGTCTTGATAGCCGCGCACAACAAAAACATGTTTACGGATTTCGCAAGAAGTTCGGCGGGCGCAATTTTCTATGCCATTAACTTTCGAACTTCGGCTCCATGTTTAATAATATTTCGCACCCCTCATGCGCCGCTGATAGTTGTCGGATGGCAAAATTTACGTCGCCCAGTGAAAAATTATCGACGCCATAACTCTCGAGCCGGGGGTTTTATTGTCTACGTATAATGATGGAAGGAAAACTATAAACAGAGTAAAAGCTGCTCGAAGCCTTGAGTTATTGCCCATAATGTTTAAGTGGGAAATTATATTAATTCACTTGGAATCTTTTTTTAACTTTCTCCTCTTTAAGGATCAAGGCCGTAAAACAATAATTTCTTCGACGAAGAGTACACGGAGTGTCCCGCCGCGATTGCACAAACCTTAGTATAAAGACAAGTAAATAAGTTTTCATAAAAATTTTACACGTCACTACAGCATTCATAAAAGAAAAATTTAGGAAACGATAAATTAATTTTACTTCTTGAGGAATATTAACTTGCCCATCAATTTTTTTAAAAATTCCTTTCTTTTGAGATAAATCAAAAAATTCTTAGGCCTTGCCTCATCTGAATAAACGCATCACATACTTTATTTTAATTCGATAATTTTAGATTCGAAACAGACTGCAGATCGCAAATAGCCTTATAAGGCGAAATCAAGAAAATTTAAAGTGGTCATGACGTAAGGTCATCTGGACCGGTTTACTTGTTACCAAACGTCTCATTTAAAAGATTCACGTTTTCCCGAAACAATCGAGAGCGGGGGTGATGCTTTTTGAAGAGTCCAAGAGCGTCGCTGGTCTAAACTTCATACATATAAAAATTATACGGAAAGTTTCTTTAATTATACAGAAACTGGAACACTAGCCCTCTAAGCCTATTCGGAATATTGTAACGTTCACTTCATCACTGACCGTTACTTTACATTCTTTCATCTTGTTTCGTCAAATCTTCGTTGAAATTCTTATTTCTCGCGACTTTTGTTTTAGTTTTTCAATTTTAGTGCGGACGTTGTCATCTTAGTCACGAACCTTTCTTCAGTCATACTTCTCTAATTTTCGGAAATTAATCTCTAGATGTCGCCATTGGTCAAATAAATCAGTAATATTTATCGATGCTTTATATTGACGTAGCGGAAATTACGTAGTGTTTTCGTGACGCATTTTCCTTCCTTTTAGAGTTCATCCCACGACGTATGTGTGGTTCGGCACCTCGATTTTACAGACACGTAGATGCGTTGTTTGTGAACACAATTTTTGTATTTTTGTTGGGGCTGACTAGGGCCCCTAGATGTGCTTGATATTTAACATATCGGACAGGGTTCGGCAGTACAACATCATTTCGTTAGTAATATCAGTTTTTTAAATTGGCTGATCTAACTTGATATGATTTTCTCATGAGTTAGAAAGAATAAAACATAGTATTGCTATGTCGTACACGATCCGAAGCTTGGCAAAATGGCGGTTTTGACGTTGTACTGTCGAACCCTGTATGGCAAATTAAATGTTAATCACATCTAGGGGCTGACGACTTCGTAAATCCATCAGTTTAACATATACTCATCGTACGTTCTACTTCTACTATGTCGTTCCTAAATGACTCTGACGAAGCAGCCTGTCATTTATGCGAAGTTTCATGAGGATCTTGCCAGATTTTGCGTTGTGGTTTGAAGGAATGGTGCTGTGAAGATTTTTGCGTTGTCAGATACGAAAAAAAACTTTTCTTTAAAGTTTATTTTTTTTATTGTTAAAAGACAATATTATGTAAACATTGGGTCACTTTCCTATTAGATAAGAAAACACTGCGTTATATTTATAGGGTTTTCTATTGTGGTGCACTATGTACACTGAGTATGTCTTCATCTTGTTTTAACTTCATGAAATAAAACGAGATGAAGATACAATTGAAAACGCTATTAGTTTCGGTTAATTTTGTATTGTTTGACCTTTACTTTAATATTTGTCACCCTGTATACCGAGTACAGAGTACTCATGTTAGTTATAGTTAATAATAACTTTTGTATTGTTACGTTATGTTTTTTTTTTTCTTTCACGCATTTCGCAAATTTTCTTTAAAAAAAAGTGTTCAAAGAATTATCACTCCGGATTCACCTCAGCCTCCGACTATACTGAGTTATGGCAAACAAATTGGTAAGAACCTTCTTACAAGAAAGTGAATGTACCAAGATAAACAACCTTATGGTTTGATTTACAATAATTCCAGCTCAGAATGACAACAAAGAAATGACTTTCATCGAAATTGCGAATTTTCAGCAACCAAATAATATAAAAGCGTGTTAATAATATAAAGTACGAAAACAAAAATGTTCGAATAGTGAATCAAATGCAATCAATTAGTGAAGCCTGTAGAAGAACCGCTTGACAGTTTGGGTATAGAAATGTCCAAATATTTATATTCACTAATCTAATTGGCAGACTTGCATGACCAAATATTTTCATTTCATTTTATTTTGCGTGACAATAATTGTAAGTAAAATAAATGTTATACTTATATGTATGGTATACTTGTATGAAGTATTTATTCTTTATAACTTTAATATCCAACGGAACGATTACTCATTTGATCAAATGTAAAGGTTGGTCAGTTACCAGATTTACCGAGATTTAAAAGAACTAACGTTTAACCTAACGAATGTTTACTGTCTCGATTTATGGGTCCGCAGCTGTATATTTTCAAGCTTGACCAGTTTACAATATCCGAGATCCCTAAGGTCATTAAATCATGTAAGTTATGCTGTGACCTTAGATATCCCTAGGATATCACTTTCTTCTGCGCCGTATATCTATAATTGATTGCCTGTTCTCGTCTCGTATTTAGAAATTGTTGCAGATACACCGTGTCCGGAATTGACTGCCTTTTTTCGTCTGGTAATTTAAAATTGCCATAAGCAAATGTGTACACATGTTAGTTCGTTTTTCGGACACTTAGGGAAATTTTTCTATCCTTTCATCAATGCGTAGAGAAAAATATCTTAAGAAAGTATTTTAGTTTTCTTTTTGATATTGCTTCAAAATAAGAGAATGACAACTTTTCACAATTATTTGAAACGATCCGTCACGCACCAACAGACCAAACCCCGCCCACCCTTCCGCCCCGCTACCCCCACCGGCCACTATAAATACCATGACGACGGTCATACCAAATCAGTCTCGACGACTTACAAGAAGCAACAGCAAGACCACCAGCAGCAGCAGCGCTGAGGAAGTTCTTCTGCAATGGAGAACGAAACGTCGTTAATAGAAAAAATCCCAGACACGTGGTTCTAACCGGAAGCTAAGAATCGAGAAAATGATTTTAAAATCGCTTTTCCCTTAATTTTTGTAAAGGTTCAATAAATCCTCAAGTTGTACATTACTTTTAGTGTAATTAAAAAGCAAAACATATTTTCGTACATACACTAACTAGCGTTAAAGAATAAATCTCACATCAAGTGAAACTTCCTTAACGAAACGCAAATAGAATCAATATCGAAATGAATTAATGCATTATTAAAAAACCTGCGGGTGAATTGATTTCGAATTAGAAATTTCCAATTGGTAATATTAATCTAAAAAAGCGGCGTTTCCTTTTTAATCAAAGAACCCGCAAACACACGAGCGTAAGTTTTTAATATCGCCTCCAATAAAATCGTTCGTCAAAGAAGTTCCTGTTAATCAAAATAATATGCATTGTTTCTATGCGAATCACGTCCACTCCTATCTTATTTTACTTAAAATGAGCAAAGTTTTCGCGAAGTTCGCCTTTAAATTTAAAATTTTGCCACATAAATAATCCGAGTGGCATTATGCTTTAATGAAATTTTTCTTTTATTTTATTTTTTTTTCTGCGTCCACTGAATTTAACTTGGAGAGTTAATTAATACGTGAAACGGAACTCCTGGTGCGAATAAAAGAACAAAACAAATCTTTCCATATTTACCGGGTCGTAAATTCATATTATTCCTAGAAGAGGACTCTGTGCTTGAAAGTGTTTGCATACGCTTATTCGTACTCGTAAAATGCCATACATGAAGCTAAAGTTGAAGTGCCCGTTTGTTTAATAACATTGTTAAAAAACTATGAATGTATGAAAAGGGGATTCTTCTTCTTCTTTGGAGATTTATATGTCGAAGCGGCGATGTATTTAATATCCATTACAGTCCGTACGGGGGTATTCGCTATAAATCGGGATTAAAACTTAAATTAGGGAAGTTTTACTGAGAGGCTTTTGTTAACATATGTTTGCAACCGAAATGGGAAGATTAGTAATGTTGTTCGAATTATTTGGCACGTTATTATTAACTGGTTCACCCTTCTGAGGATTAAAATTTAAAATACGCTCGATTAGGTTTAGGTCTCTGCCCCGGAGACATATTTTATTTCAGGGAAAAGCGTGAATCCAACATTTTCCTCTGAAAATTTCCCACTCCTGCCATGCAACGAAACTGAATCATCCGATGTAAAATTATTATGTTACACCGTTACTCTAATTTATTTACACTAAATTATAAGCCCAACTGCGCTGTACATAAATACCGAACGTGTTTTGTGTAACAACCAATTCATTAACCGACCTATTAATTAATCACTATGCGGCCGTCATTTCTTGTGATTTGTGTTTTAATGTGGATTTAGTGTTCCATATATAACCCAACGATCCTGCAAATTTATGTGTTATAGGATGAAATTGTCCGCCATTATTTTTCATTAAGGGAAAAATCGGTTTCATCGCTGAAATGAAATACGCTTCCGGATAATTTGATCGATGCGATCGCGTCTCAGCATCTTGTTTAGGAATTCTCAATATTTTTTTTACAAAGCGCCGATAAAATTTTATTAAGTGACATTCGGAATTTTCCTCCTCCTGAGGTAAAAAGCCTTTGCAGAGTTTCGCAGAGCAGAAAGCTTATTGTCTTTTTTATTTACTCACTCTGTAAAAACTCAACGAAGAAAGCTACTCACAATCCCGAATAATTTCTCACAGTATTATGTATAAAAAATTAAATATAAATTTCATTCAAAAACAAATATCAAATTAAAATCCTTAAGTATGTTGCCTTAACGAAAGATTTAAAATTTCCAGCGAAATAACGAATCTTAGTAATGCTATTACGGTTATTATTTCCACTCTGCAATTAAATTAGTCTTCACTTAGAATTTTTTTTGAGAAGTAAAAAGCCACCTATTTTTTGTATTACGCATTAAGCTGGTTTACAGAAAGAAGCCAGTTGCCGAGCGTCAAGCAAGCGTAACAAAAGAAATTTCCAATTACTGGAAAGGCTCTTCAAAAACGAAAAGTATGTTATAATAAACCTTCTTATAAGAACAGCGTTTTAGAAATAATTTGGTGAATGGATGGGTTTATTCGCTTCAATTATGAGGACGAAGTTCTAACCGTAATGAAATATTTCTCAAATATTTATTATACACTTCGGTGGTTTTCTTACAAACTTTCAAATATTTTAAATCGTTTGTTAGCCTGAAGTATACTTAACTTAGTCTTCAGAATTACTCGGGGAAAAACTGCTTGTTATTAAATAATATTATTAATAAATAAATAAATTATGAAATAATTTCACAACTGAAGTCGACTCTTATTAGATAAAATTTGTGAGAAAATAATTTCAGTATTATAAAATAAAAAAAAAATATTAATACTTTTGGTTTATTTTGCATGTACAATTTAAGATACTTTTTTATTACAAGCAATAATTTTTTAAATTTTAAAACTGTTACAATATAATTATTTAGGAGTATTTTCTTAAAAAATTATTTAGCCCTTGTTTTTTTTTCAAATCTTCAATGTAGTGAACATTTCAGTCTAGTGAACCGGCTTTGCTAAAATTAGTTCACTAAATCGCGAATCCACTGTAACTATGAAAGTAGGATAGAATAGAATATATTTCTTATTATTAGTTGTTGAGAATATTGCTTATTTTCTTTCTTTAACCATTTTAAATTTGAAACTTTAGCTGTTATTTGAAATTAACGTTGTTGCTAAAACTTAAGGGGTCAAACTAAGATAAATCCTTATTTTGTTAATGTTGTAGTTATACAGTGTGCATAAAATATCTGGAACACTTTAAAATTTTCCTAAAATATTTTCTTTTTGCAAAAATTTCCCAGTAGGTCGATTATTATTATTACTCTGAAGGCCGTTTTCATAATCAGACTTTAAGGACGCTTTCAGGTTAAAGTAACTAAATTTAAAGTTCTATTATGAAATTGGCTCTAAGAGCCAAAGATATGCCTATATTTTAATAAAATTTGAAGAAAAATAAACTACAAGAGCAACAGTAAAAACTCCATTAACAAAGACAATAATTTTACAAATAAACAGAAATGAAAAATGACTATTTCTGAAGAAACAGTTTTTTTTTTTGAAAACTTCGAAAAGTTTTATGTTACTCCTATTATTAATTTAATTTTATTAACTGTAAGAATAATAATTGCAGATAGGTAGTATATTTTTACCCAAATTTACTTCATTCTTATCTTAACCAGAACTGATTACAAATTATTGTAAGTGACCTAAAGATCTTACTGAAAACTAACCCAAAAATTCACATCTTCAATAATTTTTGATGGAGGGCCTACCAAAATAAAATGGTTAGCCCATAACCACCTAGAATACTGTGATTTACATTTTTCGCAGCTAGAGATGTCACTTATTATTATGGATTATTAAAAATTGTGGAGGTACGATTTTAGATGGTGGAGGTACGAATTAAGCAAGTATATCCTACTCAGATTTTTCTTTCTTCTTTCTTTCTCAAGAGTAAAACCCCATCGGAATTGAAGACCTTGCTGCAACAAGAGGATAAGTCCAATTCTCTTTAAATTGGAATATCAGCAGTTTTTAAATTAACAATCGGTATTGCTTATTCGTCATTTGTTTGGCACAACAACGGAAGTATTTTTGTATAACGTGACGTCCAAACTGTCTGCTAAGGTTTGTCTCGTTACTTCATTTACCTTCGATTGTAAATTAGTAAAACGGTTCTTTTAACTTACCTAACATTTTAAGCATTTTTCACTTATCCCTTTCTTGCAGCAAGGTCTTCAATTGTTAATCACGAATTTGAACACATTCTAATATTATACGAAAATAATAGTCTCGAAATCAACTCCTCGAAATCTTCTCTGTCGTGGCGTTTGGTTGAAATGAAATGATCTCGTTAATGTTATACATACAAGAAGAAGTACGGTTAAAATTGAACGAGAACCTATTAGATCTATCAACATCAAGATCTTGGATCTACAATTGGATCGTAAATTGTAAATCATAAACTCCCTAATTCAAAAGTCCTATTCAATTAAAAAAAAATCATGTTCGGTAATAATAGATTCCTCCTCTCCATAAAACTAAGACTTGACTCTGGTATTATCACGCTTTAATTTTTATTATTCTATTTACGGTCCCTGTATTAGAGCAGTAGATAAATCTTATATTCACGACAGAGTGCAGCATTAATGTTTAAGATTTATTTACGGCGTCAGAAAACGCTAAAGATTATATCTTATATGACAGACGGTATTTTCATAGTGCATTTGCAGTTCCTGCAAAATTATATCTTTAACTTTTCCAACCGATGAGACATTCTCAATAAGGCATAAAAATGTTATTATCTGTTTTTCCAGCGTTCCTTCTCTTATTATTTTGTCGTGTTGCGGAATAGTTAAAAAAATTTACCATTTTTGCGGGTTTCAGGCAATAATTATCGCGAAAACTGGTTTTGATGGGTTTGTGGTATTTTTTCGAGTACAGCTCAGATGGTAGATCAGATGGTGGGTTCGCCTCCAGCCTAAATCTGAGCCTCTTATGTTCGTTTGCACCACTTTCATTTAATATTGTAAGTCCAGCTTAAGTGGTTAAGTGACACTTTCTGTTATTGAAAAAGTGTCACTTTACCGTTTAAGTGGGACTTAAAGTCTTAAGTGAAGGTGTTAATATCTGTATTATTATTCAGGCTGTAATAAAATACAGGCCGCTACTAAAAAATTCCAGAGGCGAAACGACGGGGGCGAAACGTCCTAATCCCATTTCAGGGATCGATTCTACACATCGAAATGAAGAAAATAGTCCGTATAAGTATATGAACTTTTTTCTTTGTCTTGATCTGTAGAATACGTTCTTGAAGTAGCGGCCTGCTATTTTGTTACACCCTGTATATATTTGGCTTGTTGATATGTGTGGATCAATAAATGTATTGTTATCATTATTAGATACGATTCATTTCATTCACTTTTTATTCCAACGTTAAAGTTCTCCTTCTTACGTACATTTTTAATTTCGATGAGAAATGCGACCGGAAAGAATCAGACACAATAATAATAAAGATTTTACACACACAGAGACGAGCCATATTCGCCGAGATGCACATAATATATTACGATGATATTTCAGTAGTCACATCTATGTCAAAGAGACATCGTTCAGCGCGCAGAATATGAACGGATAAATCCGTTCGTTGCATTTGTTCGACTGAATTCCTTTTCAGCATTTTTATCCTTTTCTGGCCGACATACGTTACGTGAACTTATCGAAATTCACCGCAGGAAAATTCCAAAATCAGCATGTTACTCTGTCACTGCAAGAGATCCATCCGATCTTATATTAAACGCAAGTACGATGGTATTGGAGATGAAGTAGTTTTTGTTTACCTGCATTTGATAGCTACAAATGCACAGTCTACCTTGTACATTACTGATTATATACTTCAAATAAATGCAGTTGGTATGAAACATTCCTTTCTCGTTCCTTGAAACATGTTACCGATCAACTAACAAATTTGATGACGTTTTGTTTTAGATCAGACGTGGGCATGCAAGGGGAACATGACGAGGTACATATGTACATCCTCTTTCATCTTAATATTAGTTGCAGGGTAATCGCAACAGCAAATGACATACGAAACTTCTCTGTGATCAAACTTGTTTCGTAATGGATTCATTATTACTGTCGAATAGTAGGGATACTACGAGCTCGCTCTTTTCGTATTTCACGCTTGTTCTAGGTCTAGATTATTAAAACTCATAAAGCGAAGCGGGAAATTGGAAAAAGCTTAGGGGCAAAACAAGTTCAATTTGTCAACTTGTTACTAATATAAGTAAGATTGATTTCCATGATGTTATAGATTCTTCCCAACATCATTGCTAGATTTAATAGGGCAATATTTTCCGAGCTATGAGAGCCATTTACATAACAGAATATCTTGATATTCCGCTGTCATCGCGCATTACATTTTCATGGATGTTATATAAAAGCTTACATTTGGTATTGATTTGCAAATTTTCTAGCGGTTGTGTCACGCGTTCTCCCCCATTGCATTACTCGACTATCGGAATATTTCTTTTTTTTTTCGAGTGCTGCGTGAATTCGGTTCCTCTTGGATCCCACTCGAGAAGGAGAATTCACGTAATAGCATCGTCCTCAGTTAGAAACGTGATATTTTTACTTAAATTGTACACCCCAAATTGAGGTCAATTATAAAACTATATAACTGTATACTTTAAGAGTTGTTTTTCTTTTTGGTAAAACTTATGTGCCAATTTTTCAAATTGCACCAAATTCAATGCAGATCAAGTTACAAACACCTTGATTGCACGTGCAAATAAAATGTTATGAAACCCAAGTTTGAAAGCACTTGAAGAAGCCACGTGGTGTCGTCGGAAGGACTGACGGGTTAATTCAGGCGCGCAACTTGAGCCACGGCTTTCGTTATTGATTTAAACCGCCCCGAGCCGCGCGCAATGCCACCTACCCCTGACAGCTTTATCCGACGACTCGTCCACTCCCACCTCCCTATTGATGGTCATTTCGTTATGTCTGATTCTGATTCAATCACCACTTTTAGCGAATCTACTTCATTTATGATGTTATCGGGTTATACTGCACGATTTCAAGTTTGCTTGTAGTTTGCTGCAATTTCAAAATTTTATACACCCTTGTGCGCAATGCTCTCGGATCAACACGTGGCAAATACATTTCAAATTGGTAGGTAGCTCTTTTTGCACGAGTATTTTATGATTTAGGTTTTTCAATATTCTAAAATCTGAAAGAAGATGAAATAACCAACTTTTGCTTTTATACTTAGCACAATGACAACTATTGTACAAAGAAACAAACAATAGATTAACGGGAATGCCATAATTTTGTAAAGCTCGCACTTAATTCTGAAAAGACCTAGAAATTTTGACTTAACTTATCGTATTGTAATAATATTCATCATTTTTAAAACTGCTAAATACAACAATAAACTAAAAGTTAAAATTAATATGTGATTAATAAACCTGCCCTAAATGTACTTACCAATAGCGCTTTCGATTGGGTTGCACTACGCGCACTCAGTGTATCTTCATCTCATTTTATTCCATGAGGTAAAAACGAGATAAAGAGACACGTAGTGCATGCAATCGAAAGCGCTATAAATGTTAGGTGTTCATTGCTGCCAATAAGCCAGTTATTATTAACACAGTTCAAATCCGAAACCCAAGAATTAATCAAAGTGAAGCTCCTAAGCTGAGGTGCATAAAATATTATTTAAGCCAAGATTAAATTTAATTCTAAGTTAGAATATGATAGAATGACGTACAGTTTATTTTACGATACATTCTAAGTTAGGCTTAATTGTAATCCTCATTTAAATGTTTTATGTAACCCACCCTTAGTCTTTTAGTGGCGATGATCGGAAGGAATAAGAAAATTGTTTTGAAGAAGAATAACAAGAACTTACCTATGTTTTATGTAACCCACTCTAAGTCTTTTAGTTGATGTTGATCAGAAGGGATAAGAGAATTGTTTTGAAGAAGAATAAGAAGAACTTACCTATACTTTATGTAATCCACCTTAAGTCTTTTAGGTGATGTTGATCAGAAGGGATAAGAGAATTGTTTTGAAGAACCTTTTGACTTTAGGAATCCTGTCAAGCATCTTGATGGCTTTAGGTGTCTCAGGTACCAATCGATGGAATGGAAGCACTCCAAGGCATTAGAAGTATATTTTAATAAGACTATTTTGCACTATAAAACACCTACAAGGAACGATGCAACAAGAGCTCAAGATCATCCCTGAATGATACTTACGCCCCGTCGAAGAAAAACTCTTGCAGTTGCTGTTTCGTAGCAACTAGATCGAGAAATGGACAGTAGCACAAGGAATTTATAAAGAGGACGACAAGTAGAAGAAGAAGAAAGGAAAAGGAAAAATCTACACGCAACGAAAAATTAAATTCGAGATTTAAAAAGGATTGAAGAATGACGTGAGGCAAATGACAAGTACCTGGGTTACTTCGTATAGACACATGCCATCAGTAGTTTTTCAAGATCAAACTGTCTTAGTAATCCTGCAAGATACACTACTGATGTGGGTCAAGGACCCAATGCTATTAAAGTCTGAATAACACAGGATAAAATTAATTTATTTAATCGCGTTTCATTCTTCATTGCAGAAAAGCTGTTGCTCTTGCAGTTGCTGTTTCGTAGAAACTAGATTGAGAAATTGAGAGTATCACAAGGAATTTATAAAGAGGGGGAGAAGTAGAAGAAGAAGAAAAAAAGGAAAAATCTACGCGCAAAGAAAAATCCAATTCGAGATGTAAAAAGGATTAAAGAAAGACGTGTAGCCAATGACAAGTACCTGGGTTACTTCGTATGGACATATCCCATCAGTAGTTTTTCAAGGCCAAACTGTCTTAGTAATCCTGCCAGATACACTACTGATGTGGGTCAAGGACCCAATGCTATTGACATCTGAATAAGACATGATAAAATTCATTTATTTAATCGCGTTTCATTCTTCATTGCAGAAAAGCTGCTGCTCTTCTTGCACTTGCTGTTTCGCAGAAACTAGGTTGAGAAAGGGAAAATATCAAGCATTTTATAGATAGGAAAGAGGAGAGAAGCAGAAAAGGAAGATAAGGAAAAAATTTACACGCAAAGAAAAGTAAAATTCGAGATCTAAAAACGATTAAATAAAAGACGTGGGGCAAATGGCAAGTATCTTTAAAAAATGAATTGAGAATCAAAACTAATATGAGAAAAAAAGAAGGAAAATACTATTGTTAACTTCAACTTCCATTTTCTTTTCCGTTACATGTTCTAGTCATTTTATTTTTAAGTTTTTAAGTAGGTATCTCACCTTTTCTTCGTTTTTTTTTTTATATTTATTCTGGTCCTTAACACTATTAAATATGTTGATTTTTCTCATTCTTTTATGTTTTAATATTTTTTGCAAGTATTTTCACTTTAGGTCATTCGTGTTTTCCCTGTAGGTTTGTATTATATTGCCACTTTTGTTATAATTGAGTTTTGGAAATGACAAGACTTGGTGTTTTTGGTTTTGGGTTTTCTTGTTTCTTCGCGCTCTAAACGTTTTCTTCCTCGTTTTTGATTTGCTTAATTCCTTCTTTTCTTTTCTTCTATCCAAACATCGACTGTATTTAGTCTTTATTCAATATTATTGAAAGCTATCAAATCTTAGTTACTAAGAACACGTGAGACAGCATTATTTTAAATGTAAATTAAAACGCCGGATAATACCTACAATCCAATTGTCGTTACACCCCAAAAGCAATATGTGGTGATAGTACAAATTGCTTTATAAAGAAAACGCCCTTAATTCCAACTGGTACACTTGATCGCCTTGTAGATTTCTAACATTCTAATTTATGAAGCCGATTAATTGTGATGCTGCCATGGATAACCTCCACTCACATGGATAACCTAGACTCGCCGCTGTTTGGTAATAATAAACCTCCCGAAATAACATTTCGTATTATTCACAATAATACAAGACATTTAGAACACCACAAAAAAAACATTGACAGCTTGAAGTTACATCAATCCGTTCATTAAAAAAAAAAAATAAATAAATTCCATCCTTTAGAGGGAAAAGTTAAAAGAGCACGTAACACAAATTAAGTGAGGATGTTCTCGTTTACGTTCGTTAATGTTTGTACAAGTTTAAGAACAGCGGAAACGTGAAGTTATTTAATATTATTTTTAATTTGGAACTCGCAGGAAATTAAAACTTTTTGATTAAATCGCTTTAATTAAATTTATTTGCAGCGAAGGGGTTGCGCAGGCCGTCGTAAAATGTTCAAGTACTTGTTTTGGGCGAAACGATGCCGAGCATTATCATTATTATATGCTTAGTCCTTGCATGTATTTAATTACATTGGAATTACAAGGTTTTTTGTGTCACTGGAAATGAATTGTTATATTTTTGTACTTTCTGAAACTTGTTTACGAAAGTATTAAATTAACTTATATCTAACTCATGATCATAGTCAATTCAGTTGATGTGCAACAGACAACCGGTTTATATCTGCATAATTTTTTAGAGTTTTTAATGTTTTTTAGGCGTTAAAATAGAGCCCAGTTCTTGTTAG
The DNA here is from genome assembly GCA_036172665.1 of Prosopocoilus inquinatus. Classification (NCBI taxonomy): domain Eukaryota; kingdom Metazoa; phylum Arthropoda; class Insecta; order Coleoptera; family Lucanidae; genus Prosopocoilus; species Prosopocoilus inquinatus. The sequence continues at coordinate 47,233,573 of CM069872.1, forward strand.
CAAATTAGAATCATACAGATTTTTGCTACATGTAGGTACGCTTATATAATCAACGCCGAGACATAGTTGGGCAAAAGCCCTCCATTCTGTAAAGCAGACAATGCCGTGTATTAGTAGATGCGTATGTCTCTTACTTACTCTACCCGGCCGCTCTACAAAATGGAGGGTATTTATTAGCCCAAGTATGTCTCGGCTTTACTTATAACCCAAGAGAAAACTGAAACACATTTTGAACATGTATGCAGTTCTTACTTAGTTAGCTACGATTTATTTTAGAAATCGTAAAGTACTAGAAGGTACTTAAGATACCAGATAATAACATTATTTTTCAGCCAGCTGACAATACCAGTCCTTTTCCTCTCTCCTGCTTCAATCTCCGAACGCTTTTACGATTCAGCCTGACATAGAAATGACGTACAACGTACATTTTTGTCTATCTTCATTTATTCTTCGGGAAGCGAGGCTGTAAACTTACATTGGAAATATTTTATGAGGACTTTAAATTTTAATCTTACGTTATGAAACTAACTTTAAATTTCTGCTTAAAATCGCAGATGTTACGTCGCAGATTTACACGAGGACCGTAGTATAACTGTCTCATTTGCAATTTATTAATTCTACGACCGTAATTGCAGGAACATAATTCAGTTCGCTCGGAAATTTGTAGATATTTCTCTGTGCAGAAGTGCATATAATTGGCAATATTATAACCAACCCCGTCATTAATTAAGAGAAAGTTGTTTTATATTTATGTATAGCTGGATTTTATCATTGAGGAGGAGCAACAGAGAGTATTTTGAAATAATTTTAATCAAGTAGTTATTTTTTTTTCAATTCAAATTTATTACTTCTAGAACGTTTTATTAAATTAGTCAATTAGTTATTTTATGATTGTGATCCTTTTGACTGGCAAGGGTATTATGTAGCACTAACGAACACATGAAAGTTATAAACGTAAAACGATTAAATATCAAAGCGTAGCGTGAAAAAAGTGGTAAATGGATTATTTCATTGTTAGTTGATTGAAACATGTCAACAAAATATCATCTTTAAAAACCGTGTACATGCACAGTGAATTTCAGTTACAAAACGGAATCAATTTAGTTTTTTTTTATTAAACAATATTGATTCCATGATATATTCCAATAATTGTTATTTTATTTAGCTTTTAGCCACAAACAGAAATTGTGACTTTAAATGGAAAAATACGTCTTTAAGTTGCTAATCTAAAATTTTTGTTTGTAAATTCAGAGAGTAGTTTTTTTTAACTTTGTTGAAGTAGGTGCAAATTACTCAACTGGGTGCAGCCAATTAATAAAATCGCGATTTATTGTCGACTTAATTTGGTGTTTAACGCCGGCGTACAATTTAATGAACCCCTGGAAGGCGGCCAAGATGCCTGATATAGTCAACATGCAAAATTTCAAGATAGGAATCCGATTGAAACGAGCCCGTCATGCAAGAACGGCGGACAGGTGCATGAATAATGGCCAACTGGAATTTATTAGTTATTACCGTGTTCGCAGATATTTCAGGGATTATTTAATAATTTTCATACCTGTCGCGTTGTGCTATTCATTTAGCAGTTATTAATTTCGTACGGGCATGAAATTCATCCGTCGCCGGCAATTTAAACTTGCACATTGTTGCAGAATTACATATTTGTATGCGCAGGGTTTTATACTTAATTGCCGGAGAAACTAATTTCACCTATTATATAATATCCAGGAAAATAAATAAATGTTAAAACACAATAGCCAGAACTCATTGTCAGGATGTTTTAATAATTAATCATTTATTGTCTCTGACAAAGGAGGCTTTAATAATAGCCAGGGAACGGAATTTTATATTTTTTTCGATTAAATACACACGAGGTGGCAAACGTATAACCATCGTATAACCCTGCAGCGACGCGGCAATGCCCGCACGCTCGTTGCCGCCTCGTTCGAAATAAACCGAACAAAATATATAATTCCGTCTTTAATAACAATCGAAAACTCAATGTTTACAGACACTGAATTATCTGCTTCTGTCTTGTTGCAAATATTCTATAACGATGACAAAACCGAAATCGTTCTGGATAAGCTTTTTCATGGACGAAATTTATGAAATTTTGTCGCAAAAGTGTTTGATGCAATGTTAGGTCAAAAGCCGATCGTAGGATGTCGCTGTTCAAGCTATTTATGACCAAATTTATATTAGAGACCCTTAATCCCCCTTCCCGTCCTCATCTTTCTTTTAAGTATGATAGAATAAAGATTGTTTGGGCAAAAATTTGGACATTAAGTAATTCGGTTTTTAAGCTTGAAAAAATATTTTCAACTGCACGTACCATTCTGAACAGTTACAATCGAAATGCCAGAACAGGCACGACACAAAAGAAAGCTTTTATTATTTCCTTTATCTCAAGATGAGGCTTTTTTGAATGTGGATTTTTTTACCATAGACTCGGTAACCCGAAAAATCGTCAACATCCAATAATACTCGAAATTAGTTGCTTAAAGGTAAATTGTTCGAGAAGTAAATTGCTTCTACGCAAGTTTTTTGAAAAGAAAATCGCTTGAAAGACAAAACAATTGCGTGAAAGGCATGTTGACAGGTATTGTGGTATTTTGTTCTGTAGATATTTCGTATAAACCTAAGTCTGAAGGCTCATTTATCAATTCAAAACAAATTAAAAAATCTACTCTTTCCAAAAGTTCCAATGACCATTTTGCTTAAGAAGTTTCTTACGGGCTCATTTTGATTTAGATGCATTACTCCTTTTTGTTATCACAGGCCCCGGTATGCCAGCTAAACCAGGCCATTGCCGATAGTTTTTGTGCTGACTCATGACAGAATTTTTACGTTCTCGAAACCGTTCGCTCTCTGGTTATTCAGTTCAGTTTCCGTACTCTACTGAGTAAGTTTCTTCTTTAATTCAACCATTTCAGCGAGTTATTCGCTAATGCATTTTTGCAAATATTTTTTTTATCTCGCAGCCATCTTCAATCTTCATTGTTGCCAATATAAGTCGACATTTTGCAATCGAATTTGCTAAGAATTTGTACTGAATTTTACGCTAGAACGAAAACTCCACTGTTACCCTTGTTAGCCCCGTAGCGACGTAAACTGTCCTAAAGCTTAGTGTTCTTTCTGCATATGACGGAACCGCTGCGTCGCTCTTTCGCTCCGATCACCTTGAGGAGTTGCTACTTCTCTTAACCTTTTATGGACGCTTACTAATCTAGAGGCAAAGTTTATTTTTCTTCATATGCTTGTAAAACTCCTGGTTTTGCAAGGTCTGGCGTATGAAACCCCTGTTGGCTTCTTGTTTTTCCGTTGAACTGACTCGGTAAGTTTTCTTATTTGAAAGTTTACTTAGAGTTCTTGTTGCTTTGTAGGCAATTTGTGCCCTGCTGCCTTTTACGGCGGCCAGCTTTCATCGAAGCGTTCTTTTTTTGAATTGCGAACTTGTACCAGACGAATGACCGTACAAGCTTTGCGCCAGTCGAGGCTTTTACCACCAGTTATTCTTGCTGTTCGTTTCGAGACCATCTTTGCGTTTGTCGAAGAGAACTCCGGGACCAAACTTTATCTCTGTACGACCTTCACACCGTGGACATCTCCATTACGAGGTAAAACCTTTCCATTTTTTACCGTTCGTCATGAACGATTGTTGCGAATCGTACACTTCGGAAGGTATTTTCATTTGAATCTCACCAGTCCAGCTCACGTTTATATTTTTGTCAAATAATTGTTCCACCTTGTTAAGTACAATTTAATTAAACTGCTTTTAAATTCATTTTAATTTAGTTAATTCAAATTAAGTCGTTAGTTTTTGCTTAGTGTTGGAATAATTTGAGCCATACTTAATTTTGTCGAACTGTTAAAGATCATTGTGAGACAAAAGGAAATTTCCTTACGTACGTACTAGTTTTATCTTCATGAAACATTTCTTAATTTTTAATTTAACTCAAAACGAACTTTGACTTTGAACTTTTTCTGTTGATATATTTAGTATTTCCTTGTTGCGGTTTATTGAATTGTTATCTTGGACACCTCCACCTTTTTTTTTTAACTGAAGTTAATTTATGGTTGGATGTCTTTGATACCGTACTTCAGTTGGTATTTTAATTTTAAATTATTGCTTTGGTGGAATTCGCTTTTTTTTGTCCACGACCTATCTCTCCAAAACCCTCGAGCTTGCCGCTGGTATCACATCGTGTTCATCCGCGACGGCGACAAACTCTAACGTGCTAAACGTAACAAGTTAGTTATATTTAAAGAAGAGCTTAATAAGTTAACGGAAATTGCACAACGGTGTCTGCCAATAGGTCCTCAAAGAGAGTCTGAAAAATTAAGTTTGCCGATGTACCCTTCATAAGACTCAGTTTTTCGGTTATTCATGATCTAATAGGTCTCAATCCGTTGCATATTTACTCCTGTGGGAAGATCAACAAAGTGTTGGTTATGGTTGAACGCACTGTTGTTATACTTAAACAAATGCCACATGCCCACCGATTAAATAAACTTGTGATGTAATATGAAGTTGCATTATGGTTGTTGTAAAAATTGTACTCATCACAACGGAAGACGTGAACAAATCTAATGCTCCGTTAAGACTCGATTTCTGGAAGTAATTAATGAACTGATTAGATTAGATTGTGACCCACTGTACTATAGCGTCATAAAGTACGTCACATCCTAACTGTTACTTAAATTAATTGACCTATTATTCGCTTCCAGAAACCGGGCCTTAGTCTTTTAAAAATAAGACCAAGATCCGTCACTCAATTACATGTTTATTTACTTAAGACCTTCATTTTAACAAAAGGACGTGTCAGTGTATTACTTTGTTCTCGGAAATACACATTAGGCTCTTGATTTTTGCAAATACGTCAACTATCAGCGACAATTCATCCTCATCATGAATACATTCACGTGCAAGACACTTTTGATTTTCTGTTGAAATGTAATATTCTTTGTAAATTAAATTGTTTTTGCCGAGTAAGGGATCCAGCACACCAAAGCGGGACGGAGCAGTGGGGGATGTTAAACACATGGGAAATGAACGCGCGTTGATTTGCACTCGTAGCCTTGCGCACCTTAAGTGCTACAACTTAAAATTTCTGAGTCTTGTAGCCTTGTTTCTCGGCGAGAGGTGCATTTTAGTTGCGGATAACTATGCATATATCCCACCATATGATTAGCATCCCGTATCTTTCCCTCATCGCTCGCATTCCTATCGTCCCGTAACGTTGGTGTGCTGGTTGGTGGCTTTTGTAACTCAATAAATTTTATATTGAATTCTGTATGAATTTAATGCCATTTTACGTCATGAGGGTAACATTAATTTCGTTGAGTTTTACCTTCATGTAAAATAAATATAATTGAATAACGTCATTTTAGTACAGGACAAAATTGAATTTATACTTACGTATACATATGTATGTATGTATATACGCACCCGGATTAAAATGTTACATAATTCAATTGCCCCTGTTTTTGTCCTGACAGCCAGCAGAAAAATGAAACGTAAATGCTACGCGCTGCAGGTAGCTTTATTCAATTTGGGAATGGTTCGCATCTAAAAGCTGCCAGAGTAGTTTTCTGTTCTGCAATAAAAACTCCAAAGTGAATGTTTTACACTAATACACGCCTATTTAAAGTTGCATACGCCGTTTAGTAGAGGAAAAACGAGTTAAACTTGCGACCCGCCAGTAACGGTGGGAGGAATATTCTAGTGCACGGTTGATGAATATTTTATCGGGAAACTCATAAAGGAGTTAACACCTTTGGGGAAACAAATCGAGCGTGTGATGAAATGCAAATATTGATGCAGACCAAGTTAGATACGGTCGCTTCGAGACGCTTGATTGTTATGCGGACCTCCTACGTTTAATTGCATGACCTAAACGCGGAGATTACATTTGCAATCTTCAAAATATATATCTACCTATATTCTTGCCTGCCAGGAAAATCTGTTTATTCAAAAGCAATGACGATCGAAACGCACGTCAACCTTAGTGGAGCGCAATTAATTACCATCATGAACATTTGGGTCATGCAGCTCATTGAATTCACATTGGCGTTAATAATTTAATCCCATAACTGATTTCCACTACTGTTTCGGAATTCCAAGCGTGAGAAAACAAGCTTTCGTATGGATTTGTTAACATCAGCATTTCACGGTTTATTATACAAAGCATGTCTGAGTGATGTTTTTCAAATTAAAAAAAAAAAAAATATATTAAAAAAAAAAGGAATCGAAGACCAAATTCTAAGGAAAGAAATAAATTGAAGACATCGCTAAAAACTATTCAAATTCTTCAAAATAGGACCCTTGGGCGTTTGATACACTTCTCGCAACGAGTTTTCCACGTTTGGAAGGCACCCTGGAAGTCCTTTTCTGGAATGTCCTTCAAGCAACGTGTCGAAGCCGCTTGGATCCCTGTTACGGTCCCATGGCGGTACCTTCTGAAGACTGTCTTCACTCGAGGGAACAGAAAAAGAAGTCCTTCGGGGTCAGATCGGGACTGACAGGCTGGGTGGGGAAAGGTTGCGATGGCATTCGAGGCCTGGTAGTCGCTGACCATCAAGCAATGTGGCAAGGTGCATTATCATGGTGAAGCTTCCAATTGGCGGCAGTGCCTGACCACATTGGGTTGTCTCTTTGCTTCAATCTTTTCAATACTTCCACGTAGATAGCACCCGTGATGGTCTGTCTTTGAGGTACAAATTGGTGATAGATAACACCTTTATCATAGTCAACGTCTCCGTAGCCTATTTTTCGAGTCCAACAAGGAATTTAATGATGCAGCACTGTTCGACAGGACGTTGCATTTTTAAGCTTCGCCTAAGTCCCTAGATAGTCTATTAAAACGACAGTACAAACCACACAGAGCTTGCAAGCAAAGAACGCTTTGAAACTGACTTCTCCCTCCATCGAACTCACCTGGGGCCTTATTCTCGAATCAAGGGAACAAACTCGCAGGAGAACGTGACGTCAAAATGACGTAGACTCTCATACAAACCTATATGAATCATAAGAGAATCATTTTAACGTCACGTTCTCTTGTGGGTTTGTTTCCTCGATTCGCGAATAAGGCCCCTGGAACAAGCACACTGTGACGTACAGTCGTGTCAGAAAAAAGTTAATCTTATTACTTTTTATACAAATCCCGTTGCCTTGATTCGAGAATAAGGCCGGTATTCATAAACCAAACTTTAGCTATGCGTCCGCTTAAAATTCGCTATATTTCATAAACTATTATATATTTCCCATATTTCTGGCGCATGATCAGTGACGGTTTATGAATATTTTGTGAATTACTTCCTATAATGTGGGAAATACATACCGTTTATGAAATATAGCGAATTGTAAACGAACGCATAGCGTAAGTTTGGTTTATGAATACGGGTGTAAGGCCCCAGGAACAAGCGCACTGTGACGGACGTACAGTCGTGTCAGAAAAAAAGTTGATCTTACTACTTTTTACACAAACCCTGTACAAGTTAATTTAACCTGAAGGCTTCCGTGGCCGTCGTTCATCATTGAATCCTTGGCTTCCGGTTGGAACCGCGTGTCTCGGATTTCTTCTACTGCGAAGACATTGACATTTACAGACGATTTGATTATATTTACAAAGTGTGTAATGGTCTTGAAGTTTTGGAGGTTATAAAAAATATCAAGAAAATACTCCTGACTGTCAAACACACACGATTGGTAACTGAAATGCGTTTCTGCTTTCTAGAGGCGGCCTTAATAATTGCGAGCCCAGGCGAGAAATTTTTGCGGCACCCTTGCAGTAAGGGAAAAAGATTTTCTTCTTTGCATCAAAAGAGCAAAAAATGCTGAATAAATTAAAAAAAAGCAGGTAAAATAATTTTTCCAACAGATCAATATTATCTAACTGACTATTATTTGACATATCTTTTTTTAAATATGTCGTTATTTGAAAGTGTGAAATAAAAACATAACTATGGACACAAAGCCTCGTGTTTTAACATATTTATGTTGCTGTCGATCACATAATTCAGTTATTATTAAACAAATTCGAATAAGAAAAAAATGACGATTAATTGATAATCAAGATGAAAACAAAATACCGTCACATTTGTTAAAACAAAAACAAAAGACGGTCGTCGATGAAGGTAAAACGAAAATAAAAATGCGTAAAACTAAGAATAAGACGAATCGATTAACAACCTAAAATTTAATCTGTAGTATTAAAATGAAAAATGAAATAAATGAAAAAAAAGTCAATCTTATCAAATAAAGAAAAACAACAAAAAACAAAAAATGACGGACGAAAATAAAAATTATTTAAAATTAAATATTAAAATAAAAATATAATTAAAAAATAGAGTCATCACACAAAAGAAAACATAAAAATGGGGATCGATGGAAGGAATTAAAACGTAAAATAAACTCAAATCGAGTAAATAAAGTAAAATAAAAAATAATAATAAAGTAAAATTAAATCGTATCGAATAAAAGATAAACTGATAGTTAAAAAATAAAAATAAATTAAATTAAATCGAATAAAAGAGAAAGCAAAGGTCGATCAAGTAATTATACAGCGGGCGTGAAAACGAAGTTGTGGATAAATTCGGTATTTTCAAGACAATTATTTTTTTTTCAAAAAACGCGCGGACCTCTCTATTTTGTCTAATTGGGGAAGGGAGGGGGTAGGTACCATTTAATTTAAAAAGTTAACACTCGCCTAGCCGTAGTATTAAAAACAATTTTTGGAAAGGGCAAAAATTTAGATAAAACTAACGGGTCCGAACGTTTTTGTGAAAAAATTGATCGTATTTATCCGCTACTTAGTTTCCTGACTGACTATTAAAGATTGAACTAAATAAAGTCAAATAAGGAAGTAAAAAAAATGTGCGCAATACGAAAATAAAGATTCTACAAAGTCGGATCGAATCAAGAGAGAAAGTTTGCCGCCAAAAGGAAGAAGAAAAACAGAAGAGAATCAAACTAATAATTATGTGAACATAAGTAAAATCAAATCAAACCCGGTCAAGAAAAGACAAAAGACGATCGACGATGAAGTCGAGAAGTCAAATCTAATCGAGAAAGTTTGACACCAAACAAAAAAAAAGCAGAGTAAATCAAACTGAATCAAGAAAAAGAAAAGACCATCCAACAGTTCCTTTTATAATTAAGAAAATGAAATAAAGTCAAACAAATAAAATCAGTACATCTCCATAGACTGTTTCAAGAATATTAATAAAATTTGCTGTTGTACACCGACATTAACCAAGCTATTAGGTCATCGAATTAAAAAGTCGATATTTGAAAGTAGAATGGGATTATTTACAAGCAAACTTAAATTTTACGGAAAGGTAAAAAATTATTGCAGACTGTTAAATCTAGTCCTCATACAACAGATGTTATTCTAGGAATAAGAGCTGGTCGGAAATGTTTCTCTAAAAGTACGATTTCTTAAGGGAGTTGTTTATGTGTATTGTTTGTTTATAAGTGAGATTTTATTTTTCTTTTTGAGTGAATAGAGCTTCTAATATGTTCATTTTATACAGACTCGCAAATATTTTCATTTTTATATGATTCTATGTAGATTTTGAGCAGATGGTCGATAATCTTAGCTCTGACTGAACTATTTGGGGTCAAAATATTCAAAAATTCACGTATTGCTGATGGCGCGGGGCCCCAGGCGGTTGCCAGGTTCACCCTCCTCTAAGGACGCCACTGCTGCTTTACGGAAATTTTACATCGTTGGTTTCATACTTAATACCATCTTTATCGTACTTAGGAGTATTACTTTTGAATAGGTGTAAAAACTGGAGGGCTATGCGTATCTAATACATCTGGGAAATAAACAACGTAAATCTAAAGTTAACAATACACAAATAAATTTTTGAGGTTCTTCTAACAGATGAAATACGTTTGTCCATTCTGATTTCTGATTCGATTAATTTCATGGTGAGGATTGCCAGAAACTAAGTTGCAATCCTCCTCCATACGTTTTAACTCGATTGATTCTCATTGATTTAGGTCACATCTTGGACGTTTTAAGTTAATCTGTGAAGCAGCTGAGAAAGAAAACAGCCGGATCTGCATCAGCTTTAAAAGTTTCTTTAATACCGAGGTGGCACCAAGTAAATCTAGGAGTATCTAGGGCAGTGGCTGACATTCCCTTCACTTTGAATACCATGCATTATTTGAAACCTCAAAAAAAGACTGTGCAGATTTCTCGGCGAAATTTTAACAATGTGCACCAAGCTAGATGTTTACTTCTTGTGATATTACACGATTTGTATTGGTACGCTCTAAGGCACGTAGTGCTGTAACGATTATGTTATGCTGCCTTTGCGCCGTAGTTGCCGGCCAGGTGGTGGTAAATTCACATCTGCTGTCTGGTAGGCATATGTGTACATATCTCTGTTTGTTTATATTATGTTCCGAGCATACTTTGGCTTGAAAGCTGAATGCATACATGCATGTATTCGGTGAATAAACAATGGCAATATGTTAAATGCGAAGAATGTGTACTGTCTTATCATTGGTACTTTATAGATTTCACGAACAGTTCCTTGAGATATCAGTATTACATACTTAATGCTGAGATTAATGCTAAAGTATTTTTACCATTCCGTCATATATCGGGAGAGACTAGGTATTCACTGTTCAAGTATCTACAATTCTTAACCTGGAAAAAAAAATCAAATAATTACAGAGTGTACGTATTACGTATTATACCCGTTGTCTTCTATCAGTTTTCACCTATTTCTAAAAAAATACTGATTCTAGTACTCACCAACACTATTGTATTCGCTTTTTGACACAGTATATACAAACGCGCAATCCAGCGAGCACAAACTTCTAGATATCGTCGACACCACATATAAGTAACGAATATGATTCACGAATGTAACTCGCATTCGTTAGGTATACGTGGTGCCGACGACGTGTTGAAATGCTTATACACGAGTGTGCTATGAGTTTGGGCTAATAATTACTGGTCCAACGTTGATGAACATTTCTGAAGTATTGGGTTCCCCCAACACACTGTCAAAATTTTGGTCACGTGCTTCGTGGACACCTCATACGTTGGGTAAAAATATAAATTTCCTAAATACAGTGATTTGAAATCAATAATTTTGCTAACAATTAGCAAACCTGTGTTTTTCTCATAATAAAAATATATGTATTCAATATTATTTATTTATTGATTCCTTTTACTTGGAGCTTGCCTATTAAATTTATTAATTTGCAATTTTTGTATTACTTTCAGGGAAGTTATTCGTCTGATAACTATTTGTGAATTCATCAGCAAATGAAACCAAAATACAATTAAATGAAATAAAAATACTATTAAAAGAAATAAAACAAATAAAATAAAAATAACAGGAACAGTAAAAGCTGTTTGTTATTATTAACTCGGTTTGGACGTGTAATTTTACCGGATATTATTTGTTAATGATGTATTCTGCATTGTAATAATATTTATGCTGCGAAATTTAATAATATTTAACGCAATTTAACGCCCTTCATCCAACTGTTTATAAATATTGTATGTCCTTTTGCAGCGTGAAGAGCAAATAATGCGACTGGATTAAGCAAACACATTTGATTATTAATGCAAATCGATCGATAGGTGAAATTATTTGCACATGTTTATGGTCAAACGAGATTAATTTGTTTTTGATTCCGATTCACGGGTTAACGGTGAATCTCATTTTAATATTTTAACTGCAAATGTATGATTTAATTTTAAACAAGACAATTTTTATTGTTTCTTTCTATTAAGCGCCACGGAAATACCCATAAAAACTTCACAGTTTTCAATGAAATCATTACGGAAGTTATCCTGCAATTTTAAGTTCTATCTGAAGCATCGTAAGGTAGTAACGACCTGTGCTTTTAAATGACTTAAATACGCTTACGATGCTTACGATCAAGGGCAAAATTGCAGCAGTAAATCTACATAAATAAATATCAAATAAATCTGACGTCTAAGAGCTGCAGGAATGTATGTATTTATTTTTTAAAATTTATTATTTTCAGCATTTAATTACCTAAATATTTTTTTCTGCCAATGCTTACAGGCGTGTTCGGATGCTTGATGGCTTGTTTGGTGATATGTTTGATGATACATTTACAGTTCCCAAAGCATTCACTCTTGATACTGATGTATGTGTACCATGGCCAAAAATGTTTAAATATTAACTTGAATAAATTTCAGCTAATTTTTGTACAAGTATTTTTGAACTAGTAACAGCATTATCTGTATGTCAAATCTTACTTAGAGCCACTTTTTCAATTGGGGTTTAACTTTAAACTCCGTTTTATTCCTATGGAAATAATTGTTCTTACCATTGTTACGATGGGAATAGATCGGAGCTTAAAGTTAAAAACTGAGATGGAGAAACTGGGCCTAAAACATTCTAAAATCTAATGAAATACACCTAAAAATAAAATAACGGCTTTTATTCTTTGAATAGTGAAGATATAATGGGTAATGACAAAGTATTTGAAAAAATCAAATGATTATGTCAAAGTCTATGACTTAGGACCTCGTTGGGCAAACACCACAGATAAGAAAAAAATTATCTTATCAAATATCAGATGTATTTCAAATATTGTGGATGTTTTCAGTATATTTAAACCTTGAGTAGTAAAAGCAGAGCAAAAACTGACTAGTTAATTTATGATTCGATGTTCCAGGAGTTCAGCATAAAACTGTGAGCAACGAAAGGAAAACCCTTCTGTCAAATTCATTAAATACCAATGCATTAGCGCAGGGATGGGCATTGGAGGGGAAATGTACTCCCACCACCTACGTGCGACGGTTGTATTTATTTGCCATGCGTCTCTCAGTGAATGAAATCATGATTCTCCCAAGAAATAGAGAGTGGGGAGAGCATTTTTCCGGCTCGCTCTCTTAGGGTAAATTCACAACGAAGCTGTGATGATAGATGCTAGCGAAGATTTCAATATTAGATACAAAGAAACACGTGTATTCAAATGCTTGTGTTGATATCCGATCTTCGAATATAAGCGTTCATATAAGCAACTGTAGCAATGAGAATTAAGCGTGCTTTTCTTCTATGAGCAGAGAATCTATCATCACAGCTCCACTATGAATTTACACTTAGAGTATTACAAATATTACAAAATGCGTTCATCAGCGGCAGCGAATAGGTAGCTGAATAAAATGGAGCGTTCGTGTCAATATTTCTTTGACAGACGAAATGCAGCAAAATACGCGCGTGTTATTGTAAGGAATGTTATTGTAGATATTTGCATTAGCAGGACGAGAGAGAGACGGCTGCAGGACGACAGTGTGTATTTAGGTTGAGTCTAGACCACCTGTAGCCCGAGGCCAGCAGATGAAACTCGCCTACTTCCATGTTACACGATCTCATATCCGCTTCCACTCGTCTGTAGCATTTCAAGTCTACTGTGATCTAAATTGAGTTAGATGTGTTTCTATGACGATATCGTTCGCTCCGTAATGCGGCGCCCTGGATTTCTTATTTCTTACGGTAAAGGCTCGTCTTTAAAGCAGCAAATTTTCAATTAGGCTATATTGAAAGTTCGTCGCGACGAGGATGAGGGAATTTTTTTAGGAAATGATCACAATCATAAAGAAGATGAAATTGAGATTCCGTATAACAATTTCAGCTGTTTGTATCGTTTTACGTCCGTAGGTATATTTCAAATATCATTTTCGAGAAAATAGGTATCAGATACCAACATTTTTTTTATAATACCGAACAAAAATAAGAGATATATTGGAAGGCAATTTTTTTTGTTGACTTCAAAGATACATAGTCAAGTCAATCCACGAGAGAATGCATGCAGGTCATATATAATACTCGACGGCTTCAAATTAACGACATTGCGTTAATGGTTAATGGTCCAATATTTATCAAAACGAAGAAAACAGTTTCGTCTGGATTATCCTCAAAAATTGCCGGTGTGCCTTGGAAAATAAGACCAATAATTGAAATTCTCTCATTTGTTTCTTCTTCTCATTTGGGTTCAGCTTTTTTCTTATTTTCTCATATTTCCATTTCTTTATCTTCTACGGTCAATAAGTTTTCTATACATTTTTTAACTTTAATATCAAATCGATCATCATTTGTTCTTTCTTCTGATATGAAGTGGGTTGACTATTCATATTTTCAATTATTTTTAATTCCTTAGCCCAATTTCCGCAACGGTTTGTTTTTATTGTTTAATTTCTTATAGCCTCTACGTTTTCTCTATATTTTCTAAATCTATTATCTAATCGATCGTCATTTGTTTCTTCTTCTGATGTGGACTACGTGGTTGTTTCTCCTAATTATTTCTAACTAACTGTATTTTTTATCATTTTTCTATTTACATGTTTTTTTTTAATTTATCGGTCTAATTACTTCTACAACTGTTTTTTATGGTCCTGCTTTCAACGATCTGTTCTTCTCTACATTTTCCAATTCTCTCTTATCTGCTCGATCGTCATAAGTTTCTTCTTCTGATCCGGACTGGGTTGGCTCTTTTTCATTTCACATTTTCATTTTTTTTGTATTTTTCTTTTGGTTTAATTTCTGCAACGGCTTTTTTAATCGTTCTGTTTCCCCGGTCTTTAAATTTTCTCTATATTTTCTAATTGTCTTATCGATCGTCATTTGTTTCATCTTCTGATTTGTACTGGGTTGAGCTTTTTCTTAGTTTTTCATTTTCAATTTTTTTTCTAATTCCTTGGTCCAATTTCATAAACAAAACTCCTTTTTACTGCTTTCTTTTCTACCGTCTCTATATTTTCTCTGTATTTCTGATTATGCTATCTAACCGATCGTCGTTTGATTCTTTTTTCCGGTCGTATCAATCACAATGTTTCTTTCTTGCCGACGCGACGTTTTTGTCTTTCTTATAAGAGAAGTTCCTCAGAGATGCTGCTGCTCACAGATGGACAACGGCCGATGAAGATTTCTTCTTTTTCTTGTTTTAACGTATGTTAATATTCTCAATTGTATTGAAGAAAAGTTCGATTTTATTACGAATTAGCTTTGAGCACTTTCTTCCTGTGCTTTTACGATTGATTTCTTTCTGATTTAAACTGGTTTTGATTCACTTTTTTCTTCTTATTTTGCTTCGTACAATTTATCCAGCCAATGTAAAATCGGGCCTTAGATATTGCCTGCAGAAGCAATCGTTAATGAATCGTTCAAGATGGTGAGTTTTCAATGTACTATGATAAAATAAAATAGAAAAAATCGATTACGATTAAATTGTTTATCAATAAAAAAAAAACAAACTTCTTTGCGAAATTAATTCCAAACTGAGTGATTGAAAAAAATAAGCAATCTTTCAGCGAGGGACATGACGCGTAATTATTAAGTCAAGAAACTTCGACTCGAAGGACCAGGAAAGTCGACTTCTTGTTTTTTGACCCGCACTATTGAAACATTTTTTTGTCCCTTTCAGATTGTTACGTAACCGGGGAAATCGAATGTATTTGCATGCAAAAATTATCCTTAATTGACTGTGAAAATTAGGGGTAATAGGGAAATCTGCCATCTGACCCTGACCTAATTATTTAATCGCAACCACAACATTTTTATAAAATCATTGCGCATCTCTACGTACAGAATATCCGATCCTTTACACATTATTTTGACCTTGTCGATGAAGGAGGATGCCGTCCGGGCTTTTTTTCAAATCATGTAGAAACTAAACTCCTGGACAAAATTGCGCACCACTTAATTTTTTTTTGAGCAGATACTAATTTTTTACAAGTAAACTGTGGATCTCTGCTGTCGTTTTCATCATGGTTATCATGGGTTTGTTCTGCATACTTAGAATTTACAATTTTCATTTTATGTGATTCTTAACTTTTCGCAATCCGATTTGAAGTCTTTTTTTTAACGTAAGTTAACGTTAGTTATCATGATTTTTGCTATCAATCCATCATTTATAAATATTCTAGAGTACAAAAATGAATCAAACCAAAAATGTATCAGTGGAAGAAGCGGTAAAAGCGGTAACTCTTTTGGATGAGGGATACTCAATGCGTCAGATTGCTAATCAGCTAGGAAGACATCACATTCCAGAGTTAGTAGCATGATAAGCCGCTTTAACAAGACTGGATTTCACTTACGAAGATGAGGATAAGTAGGAAAAGAAATGACAATGAGCTGCAAAATGAGCTTAGAACTGTTCGCAATGTTGTAATATCATCTCGAACTGTCAGAAGACGTTTAAGGGAAGTTGGATTGACTAGCAGAAGGCCGGCGAAAAAAAAAAAAACAATTCCTAACTGCGGAACACAAAAGTTCGAAGATCGTAATTCGCCCGAAAGCACCAATACCGATGAAACTAGAATGAACTTAAAATCTGATGAAGGACATGAACGTGTCTGACAAAGACATGGAGCAAGATTTTCGAGTTGCAATGTCTCCCAAAAAGTTCCTTTTGGTGACGGCTTGGTAATGTTCTGGGGAGGGATTTGCTTCAACGGTCCCACAGAGTTAGTACCTATACGTGTGAGGTCTACGAATGCAGATTATTATCTGGAACACATTGTAGTTGATAATGTAATGCCTTTATTGGACTGGATTTCCTGTTTAAGCAAAGAGGTAATGCCCTATCCTACGTAGCTATACAGGTTCTTCAATACTTGAATACTCTTAACATCCGTTGATGGAATGGTCAGCAAACTGTTCGCATTTAAATCTCACTGAACATCTATGGGATGCCCTAAAAAGAAAGGTTCGAAGTCGTACATCTGCACCTATCACTTCTGACCAACTGGTAAATGAAATTTTGAAGAATGGGGGACTGTTCCTCAGGGTTTGATTGGAACTTTAATCTCAAGCGTGCCAAGGCGTATGAAAACAGTAATTAGGAGCAGAGAAGGGTACACGCGGTATTAGCTTCGCGTTGAATAATCAAATTTCAATTGGAGCGTTTTGAAGTAAAAGAAATTGGAGTCAAAACACAAAGATTTGAAGTCAAATATGTTTGGAATTGACGTCATGTTACAACAATAATCTAATTTATGAGTTTTGGAGTAGATTTGGTTTAATTTTAATTTCTGTACTGAAATTAAGTACGTTTAATAAAGTGGTGCAGTAATTTTGTCCAGGAGAATATCTTAAATCTAGTGATGATATACCTTCAAAACAAACAACTACACCGACTGTTTATTTTCTCGAAATACAGAGTAAATTCATCAGTAAGGAAGATAACGAATGCTACTAGCTTTTCCAATTAAATTAATTAAAGGTAAATAACTTCAAATTGAATTATGTCAGCGGTAACGGAAAACTGTGTTGTTTATAAAATATTTCAGCCGGGCGTTTAAATTTAACCTGAAAGTAATGCGGCTTTGATCTTTTTCAATAGAGAACCGTGCAAACTTGTGGTATATAGCATTGCGCAGAAACACGAATTTCCGCACACTTCTATAATTACTAGATTTTGCAGAGGGAAATTCGAGTGTGGGAAAGGAGGAGTGCGACGCGCGACGTGCCATCAACCACAGTTAAGGAGCTCATGTCTTCCATGTTAATGCCTGAAAGATATGAGGTTATACGTATTTGATGGCATGTGATGGTTTAATACTTTTATTTCTTGAATATCAGCTCACATTCAACCAGACCTAGGCGCATTTTAGGCGGAAGGTTGTATACGAGAAACTACTAATATGCTGAAGCGATCATAGTCGGAAAAAGTTCGAATCTTTAATGCATCTGCCCTGTAAAAACAAAACAATAAACCAGTCGAAACCCGAGGGGTCTATGCGGCGCGCAGTAACCACTGCAGTTCTGGTCGACTGGATATAAAAACTTGTTGACATAACCGAATCATTTCCAAGTGAGCTCGCATTCTTTTTGCAGTGACGGCGCTATAATTGATTTGAATTAAATGCATTATGCCAGTCTTTTTAAAAGTTACATTAAAGAATTATGATGTTTTCATAATTATTAATTTGAAAGAAACTATAAAGGCAATTCTGTTACACACGTAATTTACATCAAACAGTTGCTTCTGATGCAATGAGCACGAGGGTGAGAGTGCTTTGGGCATATAAACCGTTCAGCGGCGACGTTGAAATCTACGCCGCTGCTTTGTTTATCTTTATACTGGTTTTTACCAGATATCCTAGGAATGTCCGACTCTTACATTCAACTTTGATGATTTCTTAAATTGTTAAACACCGTAGACATGCGTTAATAGTTTAACGGCATCCGGAGGCAAAGAAAACATGCATTATTCATATTGTGAAATCATTGTCGCCGAGACTGATAAGAAGCAAACATTAATTTCCTGATATCTCTGCTGTGTGTCTACATTTTTTATCGCTTGCTCGCTTGAATTTATGTACTCGACAAGTTCCCTTTTTCACAACCGCCGCAAAGCATATACAAAACAAGACAGAAATCCCAAGTCAGAGCGTGTAGTAAATTATCAAATAAATACATCATACATTCTGTAAAACACTCTTAAGGACGTATCCGAGCTTTTTATTTCTACTTTCGTTTCCGGCTTTGCGAGTAAACCTTGTTAAATTAAGTTCCGCGCATAAATTTGGTTGTTCTGCTCATTTCTTGTACGCTGAACTAGAAAATTAAGTTGCTCGTTGCCTTACATATATTTTTGTGAAAGCAAATTTTGGCCCTGGTTGAAACATTAAAATTTTGTTGCGTTAAGTCTCGCGAAGTGTTGTGTTAAATCCGTCAAGGCGAGGCGGTATTCGTCTCTTATCACTTTCGAAACTAATCTCTGGTAAATCTGTTCGCTTAACTCGTAAAATTTAATTATTCGCCATAATTAGCGCGAAACTTAGTTAACTCCCGTAGTTAGCAAATAACAGTAACATACACAATTAGCTCCAGTTGTTTATTTATCATCTGATATTAGACGAGCGCGTTAAAGAGTTAACATGTTTAGTTACTTTACGGGGCGCCACTCGCGAATAATATTAATTATTACAGCGTTTCCCCGGTCTGTTTCCTGTTTTAAATATCTGAATTATTTATTTACCGGCGCACAAAATGGTGTATTATCGACGTGTCCAACGGAGGTGAGGAACGCCGAAAAACGTAAAGATGTGTCGTGACTGGAATAGTGATCAGAGGGGGGACGTGTCAGAAGTTGGAAATTTTATTTGACAGAAATTTCGATAATTTAATTTGTTTTTGTTTTCTGTTTTTTTATTGGCACACTTTCCACTTGTAACATACTTTATTTTAAGAAAAAAAAAAACTGTTACAGAATTTTAAAACCAAGTGTGATACATGCAAAAATTTAATGTTATATAACTTTGCTATTTAAACATTACACCC
The DNA here is from genome assembly GCA_036172665.1 of Prosopocoilus inquinatus. Lineage (NCBI taxonomy): Eukaryota > Metazoa > Arthropoda > Insecta > Coleoptera > Lucanidae > Prosopocoilus > Prosopocoilus inquinatus. The sequence continues at coordinate 47,252,866 of CM069872.1, forward strand.
TACATATTTTAGGGTATGATTCAGAAGAAAAGGGAAATATTTACTTGTGTTAAGGCAGTCAAAATAAACAAATTACTAAGGAGATAATTAGATCTACATACAACATTTTTTTCCTATAGGTAGCATTAAGTAATTCTGGAAAATTGGACAAAATTTGTTTCAAAGAAATAGTATTAATTCTGATTATTGATTATGCGGTATCTATGCTTTATGTACGGTCTGTTTGATTTTAGCTGACACAGCAGATATCTTGACTATTGTTACAAATACAATTTTATTACGCATTCTAAAACTGTAAAAAATTCTCTTTACAACGATATGTCACAAGACACAAGTCGCATTCCTTTTACAAATAAACTGAGCTTACGCTAATTGAGATGAGTGGCTCAGCTCACATAGAAAAGTGAATGAAAATTTGTCTAAATAGAACGACTGAAAAGGGAGGAGGAACTGAGGAAGTTCGTACGTCAAAATTTCAAATACGACACTTGTAAATAATACGTTAAAAGACATTTAAGGAAGTACGAAACGGGTATCTTTCAATCAGATGAAATATCTTTTAGCGATTTCTTCAAAAAAAAAAACTTTCAGTATCAAATATTTCGTTAAGTAACTACTGAGGGAGGAACACTTATTACAGATGAAGGGTTGGCGGTTTCTTCAAATCAGTGAGACGGGAAACAACTTCCTCACTTGTGCTTCCTTACTTCTAAGAAAAAGGAACGCGTAATTTCAACGATGGAGGGGAAGTGAGGTGAGATTATCTGAGAATCGGTGCAAAAAGAACGCGACTTTAGTTATCAACGCACGAAACGTCAGAAATATTTTAAATAGAAAGTATGGTGCAAAACGGATAGCTCAACTGGCCATCAAGATCGCCAGATCTGTCTATTTTTGATATTTTTGTATTGAGTTTTCTGAAATTAAAATGATTTTAAAATCGTCTCGTGTTCGTAGTCTGGTCCAAATAACACAATACTGCTGTTGCAAGAAGAATCTTAATAAACACTAAACAGATCTCGTAAATGTAGTAGTTTCAACTGTTATCACTTTGAACAAAAAAAGGTCCAGTTTTACAAATGGGGCTCAACTTTGAGCTGAGGCTTAAACCCTTAGCAACGATTATTTCAAGAATTGTTCTGAAGGATTTAAGCTTCGGTTCAAAGTTAAACCGTTATTGGAAAACTAGTCCTAAAATTGCAATTTTAATCTTAATTTACATATTATATTTATTGTTATTTTGTGTCGTGCGTTGCGTTTATGTTAAACAACATATAGCTCTGTTATTCAATTCAATAGAAAACCTGGAATAAAATTTAGTTTAATTAAAGAAAAGAACAATTTAATAAATATTTGATTTAAAGTACCTGAGACGGTTTGGTGAACTGCAATTCCTAAAGATCGGTTATCAAAAACTCTCCCAGGATTGAGCGGGCAGATTTTCAGTACAATCCGAGAAGAAAGAACAGCTTAACATTAGTAGCTCAAATAACTAATATGATAGTTAGTATAAAATATTGAATTGTTTTAATAAATGTATTAAATTGAAAGTGGATTTTATTGTGAGACAACAACATCTGAAGTTGGGACCAGAACATCATCATCATCATTCAGATTGGATGAAAAACAAAGTTAAATAAAAGAAAACTTAATCATGATAACAAGCGTGGCTTGGCGCAAGCCGTCACTCACGTCACTGTTATAATTTTAAAAATAGAAATTTTTGCCTTTAGCACTTAAACACGACTTATTAAATCAAGCAATTTAATAACGGAATCCCGAGTTCATTGCGGGCAGGTGTTTAGTTGGTGCAGAAGGTGCAAACCTAGAGCATCATTAGACAGTTGTGCATAAGAAAACGAAAGTCAAACTCACACAAGAAGCGCTAACCTGGAGTGATGATTTGGCTTTGGGATTCGTAAGTCAATAATAAGACTTTTGGTCATCAACAACAAGAGTTGGAGGAGGGGGTTCCATCCCTTTAGACCCCAAAACTCAACTGCCAGGCCCGCTACATGACATAGTTGCCAAGACATTATTAAGGGACATTGTTCAACTGGATGTTGAAAAATAATTTCACTTGCTTCACCGCCTACTTTTTCGAATGAAGCTCTAATCTACGCAAGCGTGCACTTGTTAATTAATTATCGATTTATCTTTTTAATTAATTTGAAAACTATGACATGTGATATATCGTTGTATTTTTTTTCAGTTTTAGAATTCATAATAAAATTGGGTACATTACATATAAAATTTTGAATGTACTTGCTACATTTAACATTTTACATATTTAATGCTCAATCGTTTTATCGGCTGTGGTAGTTAATAGAAAATTAAATGTAGAACAATTTCCATTCTATAAGATTTTATCGTATCTCTAACCATAATCGAGATATCTGCTATGACAGCTAAAACCAAACAGACTGTATACCGTCTGTCTATTGGACAATGGAACCTATCATATTTATCATCAGAAAACGGAAATTAAGTTACATTATTTTTGTGACTAAAGTCACAAATTGTAATCAGAAATATTTCAGTGTTTTTTTTTTAATATTTTAAATGTACAACAGTTTAGCTATTTATAAGTTACGAACCAAAAAATTTGCAGTTCCGAAAATGCTCTTTCACATTTTTTTTTTGAAGTCATAAATGAAGAAGCTAGGTTCGATTTTCGAAAGTCACAATTTTGAGTCTTTCTCCGACTGCGAAGAAACCGTTCGAGTTTCTTAACAGATTTATTAATCAACATAACATTTGGTAACTTTATCTCTATTCAATTTTCTGACAATAAGCGAGTACTCCAGACCAGCCCACGAATTTCAATCACCCTGTATACCCACACTTTTAAAATAAAATTATCTGTACGCCGTTATCCTTTCTGTATTGTTCGTTTAATTTCTCTTATACGTATTCCGATATCTATCCGGTAAATCGTGAAGTATTTACACACCCGTTAAGTATGTAGGAACCTAGAATTTGGCTTTGTACAATCAGCATTGAACGTTTTAATGTTTCGAAGCAGCAGATCTGGCTCCACAGCCAGGATTATGAAGTCCTTTCTCTTGTCGAACTACTAGAATCACTTTGTTTTACTAATACCCGTTTTCGCAGACTACGGCTTCAATTATTCGCAGCTTAGAGTTAACTAAAATTAACAGAAAGAGTCTTATCTAGAGTTTCATTAAGCATTGTTAATTTATTAGTTCTATTTATTATTTTCAAACAGTTATACGATAGTATTGGCAGAAACGAGGATTATAAATGAGGTTTTCGCAAAACTAAACATGCCAAGGAAGATAAATGCAATATGTAATTAATTTGTTGTTAAAAGAAGCATTGTTTAATTGTTGAATGTTATTTAAAGACACCGTGGCCCGCGACGTCGCCAAACCCTGTTTTCGTATAAGTCACGCCATCTATGAGTCAGCTCCTAATGGACCTGTAATTACTGGAAGGTGTTATGAGTTACGCCATCTGTGAGGCAATAGGATGTTCTAGAAATACGCCGTAGGTTCGCGATTGCTCTGCCCTATTCTGGAAAGTGGGTGAATTTAATTTTATTTCGTTACAAATAAATAAATAAATACAAACACAGACATGATTCAGATTTGACCTTATTAACTTTAGGAATTGAACGGAACTTAAATATTGATAAGTTTGTTTGGTACCAAGTTTGCTTCCAGTAAGTTTCTACGAAATTGTTCACTTAATTTTCTCAAACGTTCAAAGTAATTATTTTTAGTGTTGGAACGTATCGATTTATGGCTTAGCTATTAAGAGAGTAGGTTTCTATTTACATTAAATTACACCCAGGTCTCGCTTTATACATGCAACGATTACCCGTGAATCCAATTAGCTATTATAGTTTCATCGCACAAAGATCTTTTCCCCGAAACTAATTGCACTGGGGTTACAACAACGTCGCCGCTGGTGCTAAAATTTACATATGCGATGCACCCGAAAGTTTTTATCACCTTGACATTTATCTTTTTCATTACAGTTCTTGTCACCCGTTATTTAACTCAATTTCCTTACACCATAAACACGTTTACCTCCCGATAATGAATGAAGTTTTACCGTCCAGTTCAAATATTTGCATATTTTTCATTTTCTAATTGCGCCCTTTAATTTTCTTTTCATTTGATCACAGGTGACTTGAACCATGTCGATTGTAAGCGTAATTAATTAAAACATCCTTTGCCCGGGGTTTTTCATTAACCGTCCAGGGGGATCAAACGCAGTTCGAATTTAAATAACGAAATAGAAATTCTGAAATGCAAGCGATGAGAGGAGACAAGTACAAACCCACGACGTCCCTCATATGTTTTGTCAAACTAAACTCACATTACGTCGATTTGCATAAGTCAAAAGTTACCAGACCAGGTACAAACGAGGTCAGTGGATCAAGTTGACATGTAAAGCCACAAAGGATTTGTCAGTGTCTTTTGTGGTCTAAGAAAACACGTCCATTGTATGACTGTCAGTTTACCACAAATATAACGAATGTCCGTGCATTCCTTTGTAAACAGAATTGTGTTGAGCTTAAGGAAATTTTATATTTTTAAAGATACAAGTAGTTACAAACTATATTGTTAAATATTTTCCCATCATACATTTAATCTAAATGAAAGTTTCTTTTTTAATCTAAAGAGAAATATCACGGCGGCAAAGTTGCGTGAAAAACTTCCTTCTGCATACTCGTCGTCATTTACGGAATATGCCATCAGGAGGTGCAGTAACAATAAAGATAAGAAATTTAATAACCACCTAGACGGACCTGCAACCCCTAGCACTTGACTGCAGTGATAAAATCATGACCAAGAGCTACTGGTGATTTCATTACGTTTACGATGCCGTATAAATAAAACATTGGACTAAATTCCGTACAATGTTTTCGATGAGAATCACAATAAAACCGATGAATAAAGTTTATGCGCTTTTTACGTGATTTAAAATATTCGCGTTCGCTGCTCACAACTGCTGGCGTATTTTACATTCATTTTACTATGCAGTTTTACTACAAAGATAATTGCATGGTGATTCTTCAGAAAGTCTTGTACGCTGCACGCCAGCCGTACTTTATAGGTTCTGCATTGCAGTTTAAGTTTGCATTTTCTTCCAGGATTTCTATGTTACTATTAAAAAAACCAAGTCTACTGTCTTTCTTTATAGCATGAGGTATATTAGGATGTACATGAGTATTTTTCTCCTTACATTTTAATTGGCAGAGTACTCCTTAATTATCAAAATTATTGTGTCTGAAGTTATTTAAATTGAAACAACTTTTTAGAAGTGTATAGGAACAAAAAACAGACAGCATGGTGGCCACACGAAATATGGGATCAGGTGAGATTAAAAAAGATAAGACGAAAGGCATGTTTATGCAGGCAAACAACGGAACCATATGAGGGCCACAGAAACGCTGGAAGAAGACGAAGAAAATGGCAGAAGAGGTAAAGCAGAAAACTTAGAATACCAATGGAGGTGAAGAGTAAAAGAAATCAGAAGTTATTTTAAAACATACTAAGGAATTTGGTAAGGGAAAAACGAACAGCGTCATTAAAGATGAAGGAAAGAAACCGTGAAATACTAAGAGAAGAATGAAATATTAGTGAAAGATGGAATTATTAGGTGTAGAAGGTGCAATCCGAAGTTAGTATTTGGAAAGCCAGGAAATCCAGCAACAACAAATTATCATGCAGGAGAACAAAGATACGATAACGCTAGAGGAATTAAAACAAAACAGTTGGAAAAATGAAATACGGAAAAGCGACTGGTGCTGATATTACCAGAGGAGAAATGCAAAAGGCCATGAAGGAGAAAATAACAGAAATAATGCTGGAAATCTTCAAGAGAAAAAGTATGGGAATCACGAAGAGTGCTGCAGGAGTGGGAAATAGGAATTGTAATGTCCATTTTCAAAAAAAGTGACCGCAGAGAAAGTTACAATTACAGGGACGTGACATTATTGAGCATACCAGCTAAGGTATTTCAAAGTATTTTAGAAAGTAGATTATAAAACAAAATAAAAAAAGGTATGGACAACTCACAAAGCGGTTTCAGGAAGAGACACGCCATTGACGGCCATATTTTCACAATAAACCAGGTAGCAAATATTTTAACAAGGTTGAGAGGCCCTAATTGCATTTTTGGACGTAAAGAAAGCCTGTGACAGGCGACCAAGAGAGAAAGTGAGGGATATGTTGGAAAGAAAGAAAGAAAGTAGGCAAAAAACTATCAAATGCCGTAAAAACTCTGTATAGAGTATGCAGAAACGTAGTAAAGTGGAGAAATATTGAATCGGAGGAGTTTAATACAGATCAAGGATTCAGGCAGGGTAGTTGTCTCAGTCCCACAGTATTCATAATGATGATGAACGAAATAATTAAAGAAAGTGCTCAAAAAGTGAAATAATTATATAGAGGTCATTGGAATTTGTGTAAAATATACATTCGCAGATGATCTGGCAATTTTTGCACCGAACGAAAAGAAACTTCAAGAGCACTTGAGCACTTGATTTGAGTGACTTGCTAACTAAAAGGAACATGAAAATAAACGAGGAGAAAGCTAAGGGTAATGATGATATCCAATAACACCGGGAATATAGACAAGACAAGATAAATGGAAAGAAAGTGGAATTGTACAAAAAATGCGAAGGATCCTAGATGCAAAAGGAAACAAGAGGACGAAATTTTTTTTTTTTTAATTCTAGACCATTTTAAGCTCCAAACTTCTTCAGCTTGTCGGGGACGCGTGCTGACTAATGATTCTTATTGCCATTCGCGGCTGCAGCCATTTTACGATTGTTAATTCTCCTTCGGTATTTGCCTTACGAACTGAGGAAACGCAGAAAACCCAGTTTGAAGGAGCCGGTAAGAATCCGAAACACAATCCGACACATAAATTATTGTATCTCTCACATAGAATCCGTATGCACCAGGAAGAGATTCGAACTCTCGCCTAATACTTACCCAGCCCAGCGCCAAACGCTTGGTCAGAGCGCTCAACCAACTGGGCCATGCAACTACCATGGATGAAATGAAAGACTTAAACCCACAGTAAAAATGTATGGAAACCTAAATGGAAGTTTCATTGGTAAAAGGGAGGTGTCGCAGGGAACAAAAATGAAGGTATAAAAATCAGTCTACAGACCGCTGTTGAAGTTCGCTTCGGAGTCATGGGTGTTGACAAAAGCTCAAAAAAGGAGGATTCAAGTACTGGAAATGAAATACTCGAGAAGACTAAAAGGTGTGATAAGAAGAAACCACGACATCAGAAGAGAATTGGATGTAAAGCCAGTACACGAAGTTATGGGGCAGAATTAATCAAAAGAGTGGGGACACGTGGTTAGGATGGAAAAAAAGTGGCCAAGTCAGAAAAGTTTCGAAAGCAAGAACTGTTCCAAAGAGAAGAAGAGGCAGATCAAAAGAAAAACTAAACCTGCAATTCCAAAGAGAAGAAGAAGAGGCAGACCAAAAAACCAAAACTGTAATTCCAAAGAGAAGATTAAACAGATCAAAAAAGACCTACAACTCCAAACAGAAGAAGAGGTAGACCAAAAGAGACCCGGAAAGAAGTAATAGCTAACATCTCTCCAGGAAAGCAAGAAAATTGGTTAAGAGCAAGACAGCAAGAAAATTGGCTAAGAGCAAGGGACAGTGGCGCAGATTAGTATATAACTCATAAGATAGGAATACGATAGGGTTGTTAGTACTTAGTACACCTTCTGATAGAAAGGTATGAAATTTAAACAGATTAGATTAAGGATACTCTGACAGTCTGGATTGCATTAGTAATGGAAATTATCGAGAAATAGTTGATATTTTTTTTACTTCCACTGAAGGTTAAATATACTTCAAAAATAATTAAAAAGTGTAAAATGCGCAACGGATTATAAATTGACAGAGCATGAGATTGAGTTGGATCTTCAAGGATTATTGTGGTTTCTGAATATGTATGATTCCAGTTTCGTAAATCTAATGGATGAAAAATAAATGTAGATTTAGAAATCTAGAGTAAAGCAATATTAATTAACTCGTGTTGAGATCGTAAAGGCCCTTTTCGATTCGAGGACCCTCATTTCTTAAATTAATATAGTGTTCTCAATTCACGCAAGCCTTAGAACCGTTAACGGTTAATGAGAACGAAAATGACTGCCCAAATGAATAGTAATTTTTGCGAGATTACGCCTTCGCAAAGTCTTCATTAAATTTCGAGAGTACGTCGAAACATAAGCAGGCGCGTAAGTGTGAGTGACGACGCTTTTAAGCCCAGACGGAGCGGGATGTTTAAAACGAGGACTCCTCGGCAAAAACAAAATAGGTAGAAGATGTGCTTTTACCTTTTTAGCTTTTGTTTCCCATCCCGGGGTCTTATTAAAACTTAAGCACCCGCAATATACACAATTTATTAAACTAAATTATGGTAATTTGCCCACGTATAATTTAATTTTACTACCAGTAAATCTTCATTTAGTGGCATTGCTCCACCTACTACATACTATTATATTACCTAGAGAGTAGATACAGAGTAATATTTTATTCGTTCTAATGTTTGAGTCTTAAATAATTCCTTCTTGCTATTTCAAGTTAAATAAAGAATTAATTTAAAACATGCTACAGCAAGAATTTATGCAATCGCCATTTAAACTTGGGCTTTGAGTTGATTGGTTACTTTGTTAACTTTTAACTAAAATGTGAAGACCTGAAATATCCTTGGCTAACTACTGACTTTCGAAGAGGATTATAAGCTTTACTTTGCAATTTAACATTTGTACGGGACGCATTACTTTTGAAACTCGTTGTACTTGCATAAGAAACATCTTCTTATGTCTTACATAAAGACTAGAAAGCCTCTGAAATTTTGGCACAAAAATATGAATTTAATTAATTCGCGTGCATAGAGGAACATTGAATTCTTGATTGCACTGCAGCCGGGGTGGAATATAAACTTCGGCTTGAGTTTCGTGAGACAAGGTGTCAGACATTTCAGCCGTTGGCATTGTTCATGATTCGAATTTAACTTGTAGACAAGTTAGCGAAGCGAGAACGTTTATGCCAACTTTATATGCAAGACTGTCGTGTAACCTCACCTCGCCGATATATATTTGACGTCCTAATTAGGTACGTATCACCTAGTTTAAATTGAAGCCCGCTTTACTGTGCCAGGAGAACGAATTCTGGGAAGCTTTACGCCAAGCATGCACATCATAGGGGAAAATTGCTCAAGTAGTTAATGAGAACCGGCGATGCAGTTTATATATTTTCTCAGGAAGACTTAGCGAAGTACTCCGAGCTCTTGATCCTTATCATCCTGTTACTTGATACGCTGTGTTGCTTACATTTTGGTACACTTTGAATACTATGAACCATACAACAGAAATATACAACAATTTACAAATTTTATAACAATAAACTTTAGCAACAAATACTTAAACTTATGATATAATACCGATATCATTTTATCTTTCAAGGTCAACCGGAAGTAGGTGTAAAAGGCACTTTCCAAATGCCGCTGGCAAAAATACAAATTGGAGGATGAAGTAATTTGGATAGAAATTGATGATTTGATGACAATGATGTACAGAATTTTGAAAACTTTATCAAATCATGAAAAAAGGAGTGCTCCTGATCAGAGCTGGGAGTATCTTGAAGAAAACCGATCTTTTTCAAATACAAGACAGTATCTTGTATTTAAATACATTTTAACAATAAAGTATCTACTACTCTGTAAGATACTTTCATAAAGTACTTGTATCATAAATAATTAAAAGTATTTTAAATATTTGAGAGCATTTAAGATATAAACAATACGTACATAGAATATCTACGACTACGACTATTATGAGATAATGTTTAGGACAAGAAGAAATATCTTTTTTTCTAAAGTGTCCTGGATACTAGAGGATCCTATATCTGCAAATATATATCTGAAAGTATCTTTTATCTTGTATTTAATAAATACTTTTCAAAAGTGTCTTTCCCATCTCTGCTCCTGATCGAGTATTGAATCGTAGCAAGGAAGTGGTAAAGAAGAGAATAAAATACTTTGACTTCGTAATTGAAAGAGTGAAAGAGATTATGGTTTAATTTTCAATTAAATGGATAAAATAAATAAAAAAAGTCTGCATAGAAAAGTAGGACCAAACATTGCATCATCAGTAACGGTAATTTCGCTTTTAGTTTAGTACTTTTCTTCACTTCAAAAGATATAGCGAAGATGGGATTTGGTCACCGGAAGGACACCGTATGTCAGCCTTTTGGACCGGATCAAATAATTAGAAGACTAAAAGTTTTTTTTTGTCCTTTCAGAAAAGGCTTAAGTTATTCCTCGCAAGGATAACGAATTGTATTTGAAAAGCGGTTAACACTGTAGCCCATCTGTATCTCAAAAATGATAAATTATCACTAACTGATAAGTTAAACTCACCAATACGGGTAGAATTATCAATAGAATTAATTTTTTTAAATACATTTTGGAATCTACTGGCTTACATACGGGCTCTGAAGAATTTCAAAAATATGTTACAGTTCTTTTTGCAACGTCATTATTAATTTCACCGATGACAGTTATTCTGCTGTTTACTCTAAGATTCGTAAGTTGCTTGTGCGCTGGCATGCCCATTTTTCCGAGGTTATTTTTCGAATTTACGATTGGCTAAATTTGTGCACGTGATACGAGCGATTTGGCGCTCGAATCTCGTCCATCGCGGCATCTTCATTACGTGGGAAAACCGTCAAGGGTGCCGTTGAGTTTTGGTTACGTTTGTGAATTTCAAATTTGGGAATTAATTTGTTCGTGTAGACAAAACTTAAACTACGGCATTGTCGGCTTTATAGGCCACCGTTCGACTCCAGTGAATTTTTAAAATTTTTTAAAAAGCCTGTCTAAGTTTCACATTGCGTAATATATTGAAACCTTAGCCAGTTCGTTCTTTTCTTTCTCTCAGGCCAACAAGCTTTGTTGACTCTTGGGTTACTATTCCCCCGGCACTTACCGCCGCCAGCTTGGATTTTCTCAACTATTGGTGTAATCGTTCCTCGGCCTCGTTTGACGGCTTCGCCGACGTTTTGCCCAGCTGGTTCACCGAACAACGGACTACAGGACATCTTACATTTTATTTTGGGAAATCATAATGACTATACTCAAAATTCAAACAAACTAAACCTTGTTCATCTGAATTATCCTAATTAACCACAATTCATTACCTATTTTGATTTTGTTTTAGCGATAAACTGCCAGTATTTTAGTTTTATTGTTGAATTTTTGTGGCCCTCCACTTACTGTTACACAACAGTAAAAGTAAAGACACGTCAGCGAGGCGATCCATTCGTAGAAATAAGCGTTTTGGATTGACAAGGAATCCCGTTGGACAATTTATCTGTGACGCCCGTAAACCAATATCGTGGCAGTTCGACTCACGACCCAATTCTCCACTCGAGCTAGGGAATTTCGAGTATACTGCGCACTTTTCTTGCTTCACTCCATCCGCGTAGATATTTTGCTAGAGTCCCCTGGCAAATGCAAAGAGTCTAAAAGTCTGGTTTGCACGTCAATAATGTTTGCTTTGACATCAGGAAGTGATTTTAAATTTAATGGCCCGTATTCTCACCTCATGGTTAAAGTTGTCTCTAACTAAAGTTGTAATTACAATACACTAGAAAGGACATAACTTTATGTCAATTTACTTCTCATGGCAACATCATGTGTCACTCTCTTACTCATGAAATTCGTTTATGTTTATTTTAATCACGGCTTTAGTCAGAAACGATTTTACTAATGAGACGAGAATACGGGCCTATGAGCCTATGACTTTTTTGATTCGATTATAAAACAGGCCCTTAAGTTTTCAAGTCAAGTCAAATCAAGAATTTGATTACAAGGAATATAGTATGATATCGGTAAAGTTAATTTGAGAAAGCTTTGCGTACACGGCGAAACGTTGATTACACGGAGATTTCAAAGACATACGGGAATTGTTATATTGCAAATTTATTACAAAGTTTGTAGTTTAGTGTCTACGAAAATGAAAATCGCGTATTGGAACTGTATTTGTGAACATGAAACTGAAGTTATTCAGTCAATCCGATAATTAAAAGCGGAAAACATTTTCGTCGACGACTTGAATTAATTCCGACGGCGAACTTTGATCGTCGTAAAAGGCTGGCAATATTCGCAATTTGATTTTCTCCTCGCCATATCGCCGAGCACAAACAAACCGACCGTTTACCGCAACATCGATAAGAAAACTTAAAATTGCACGGTGCCCGACATCATAAATGAAACCGTTCTATTTACGAACTTTACGAAATAGGTTAACTAGATATTCAGAGAGTACTTTTACAAATTTTATTTACCTCGTCCCGTCGTGGGCCTGGAAAAGGCACGGTTATGCTAATAAGAATAAACTTCACCGTAGTCATGAGGCGGTAGTATTAGTCATGAGACGGTAGTATAATAGCTGTGAATAGTAAGAAAACAATGCTCGACGAGAATAATACATCTTACGTGCACGGCAGGATCTTTAGAATTTCAGAAAAATGAGAATAAATGTGGCATGAAGGGTGCGAGGCGTTTGTTACAATTACCCTTCATATTTATACTTCTACAGGCTGTCCCAACAGTGTGTCCTCGGGTTATATCTCGATAACTACTGAAGACATAAATAAAAAAAAGTTTGTTTTGAATTTTTGAAGTCCACAGCACAGAATTATTGTCACCTATACAGGATGGATCAAAACAGTGGCGTTGGATGCAACTTTCTTATATCAAATGTCAAACCCTATGTATGATGTCTAATTTGGATCGCCCATTTCTTTGTATATATCTGCCTAAATCTAACCATTCTGATATTTAGCATTTTGTCTAAAAATATTATTTATTTTTGTTTTATTTACTTTTGTGTGTTTGTACGTTTCGATATTATGACAAATAACTGTTCAATTGTGTGTATAATCGATCAACGTTATGTCATTTTTGCATTAATATTCCGAGCTTCCTTTTCATCAAAGAATATCACATTTCTTCGTAGTCCTGTTTGCTTTAATAAAAAGCTAGTAAATATTCAGATTAGTTCTGGGAAAGCTAGAAGCGCCTACAAGACTGACATATCCAGATGTATGTAATAAATAAAACGCTCAGTATTCCAAATCTTTCAGATTTAAAATCTAATTGAAGCTATTAGAAGAAAGTAAATAAGGCGAAATAAGAATTGTTTGTGATGTGTTGCTGTTGTCATGATCGTAATGACTTCCTTTTTGCTTGGAAAACTAAATGCAAAGAAATCTTTTTCTGTTTCTTTTCATTTTGAAGAAACTGTGTAGCAGGGATAACCAAACCCAACCAACCCGAATCTATCAAAGTCGTGTTGCAGATTGGAATAATGTCCTTGTATAGTATTTGTTTTGGTTTCTTTTGGCAATCGAATCGAATTTACTACCTGTTGTGGTTGGTCTCTGAATAAATACAACAAGACGAGAATTAAACAGACAGAAATGCACTTGTACTGAACTCACACATGTACAGCTTGGAATATACGATTTGGAAACTGATTTGTGTTACGTAATGGTCAAGGAAATGTGTTAGATTGAACAAAAGGTAAAGACAATGATTATTACAACAAATTGTGGGGATAAGCACCTGTTACATAAGTTTTGGAAAAATTTAAAACCATTTGCGAAATGGCGAGTAAACTAGATTTGCGAAAGTCCATCTACAACTTGGTTGGACAGCTGTCTAGACGAGATACAGTAAACTTGTTTCGCGGATAAAACATTTCACGAAGTACCAACATATATCGGACAGTTCGGGAATGCGAAGCGGGAATTCCATGTGTAAACCTTCCAAAAACAGGCCACTCATGTGCGTTAACTGAAGTTGAAGCCAACAAACAGACTAGTCAACTGTTCCAGAAATACCATTGGAGTGTCTACCCGCAAGCTTTCCCATCGTTTTCGTGTTTTAAATGCTACGATTTCTCGGCACATTATAACAACAGACCTAAAATACAGAAAACACAAGAAATGCCTCATGTACACTCCTGCACAGAATCCTAGGTTCTTGCCGAGCTTTGAGACGTTATCATTTTGCCTAGAACCGAATCATCATCATGGACGGCGAGAAGTATTTTACCTTTAATCATGCAGAACTTCCTGGAAATTCAGGCTTCTGTACGGATAATATTGAAGACACCCCCATTAACGTAAGATACCAAAGGAAAGCAAAATTTTGGTGTGCCGTACCATTTCTGAGGCGGCCGTATCTAGGCCCTATGTAGACCATGTAAGAGGCCAGACAGTGAATGCTGAAGTATACATCCGAAACTGCCCTTCAAAATTGATTATTTTTATCAATTAGCGTCAAGCTAATGATGATTACATGTGTTTTGGCCTAACCTTACAACATCGCATTTTGCCAGAGATACGCTAAACTGGTTGGAAGCCCACCATATGTCCCCAGAAATGATAAATATAATCTTTGTCCCGAATGTTATATAGGGTGAGTTAATACGCGCGATTGTTTCTGCTTTTTGAGTACCATAACCTACTACCGACTATTTTGCCAGATTACGTCGGCCAATCATCGTTCTATTATTTAAGCTTTGTAATTTTTCAACCATTAAAAAAATCTTGCTTATTGAGCAAAATTACCTTTTCCAATAGTTGCTTGCTTCATTGTACAAACAGACATTTTATTCGGTCGACTTAACTCAAAACAGAAATCCATCTGAACGTCGCAATTCAAATAAATTTCTGACCGCAGTCTGTACACCAAGTTATTTAATTTAGTTGGAAATAAGAGTTTCAAAAAAGAAATATCTTTATACGCTTGCGGTAGAAAACAGCTCGCAGTATAATACATGAGATAATATGAGACAGAAATATGTGCGGTCTGTGTATATTAAAGTTAAGCGCAGGAAGTTAAACTGATAAATGTTTATTTGTTCCGTTCTGATGAGGTTGCTCTCGCGGATTTTTACATTTTTTTGTAAAGATTTTATCCGCACCCGCATCCAACCAATTTACTTGCGTATCATCCCTGGAGCACCTGCGAAAATAATAAACGTTCCCGTTATCTGCGCGAAGTTTGCCAGATTACGTCGGCAAAAGCAGCTGTCAGTTGCTCGAGAACGGAGTGGCTCCCTCTTTCCGAAACATCCGAGTTTATTAAACTTTAATATGATATTATTTAGAACAATGCGATTAAGACGGAGAGATATGGCGATTATCTGAATTATTTTCTAACTCGGCTTTAACTTCCGTCAGTTATCCTCCTATTTCTTTCTGGACTCCTCGTCCTAGGAAGTAAGCCTCCTAAAATTCAGGACGACTGTTCGTCATTTCAGTGTTTGGTTCTTGCACACCATTAAAAGGGAATTAATACGAGTTGCCTCATTTAAATCAAACTGTTCTTTCCGTTTTAACTCATCTTTCCCAAGATGTTTAATTAACTTGAAGTCATAAATTAAATAAACGGAGAATTTGTTTGGAGATGATTTCGTGGCATAAAAAAATGAAAAATAATCATATTTTTCTCGATGGACTACCTTATATGTCTTTTTCGCATGAAAAACAAAATTCTCCCCAAGACTACTCTATTTCTTGCACAAGATTTGGTGCAATTTCTAAAATAATATCCAGAAAAAGTAATTTGGATTGCTGACCCGGTTTGGAGATACAAATCATTCTGTTTTCTCAGATAATTTTTGATTCAAGTTAAATTTTGCCGCAGTTTACTACATAATTTGAATTGCTAAAGAAATTAAACCAAATCTTGTACAATAAAAATATTTAGTTTTCCTGGAATATTCAATTGTAATAATTAGGCAACATAAAAGTTTTCTTGGGCAGATTTCATGTCAAAGCAATAGGCAATAAGTAAGCAGCATCCAAGCAATAAGTGACGTCGTATCTTCCATACGAGACGTATTGGATCAAAACCTGCAATCTCCAATAGTCAGAATCAAGTAAAGCAATGTCTATAACATATTTTTTTGGTTAATGCTATCCACCGATTAGTTTGGCGTATTTTTGTTGGTAGATAGAAATAAACTATAGCGCGTTCCAACCTTAGTATGAAGTACGGCTATATACGTCCCTTTCTACCTTTCATGGTTATTCAATAAAGCTATCCTTATCTCTCCGAATTCTTCATAAGGTTTGTACTGCATTCTTAGTGTGGAACGCGCTATATGTAGCAAAATGGCTTCCACTTGTCAATTCTTATGAAATGTTAGGTCAAAAAGCGATCGTAAGATGTCGCTGTTTTAGCTATTGGTTGAAAGTGTAGTTCATTCAACAACCAAATTTCATTGACAATAAAAACTTTTTGATTAGGACTGCGTTTGGAGTACTCCAGAAAGGTACAATCATCATACAAGCGGGAGAGTTTTTCACTTATCTGCACAAATGTCGTTATCATTTTAGTCTAAAAAGATGAGCAGTGAAACTTGCCTGTTGCGTATAGACCATCACGGGAGCGGATTACGTAGTAAAGTTCTAAAAGTTGGGAATCTGAGCTTGCTGCTCGTTGCCTGCTGCCTAAAGCAGATTTAATACCGAAGCAATGGGCAACAAACGATGGTCAATATTCGATAGGCAACGCTTGGCGCTCATAAAAATGACTGAATTACCATCTGAACGAAGCACACAATGCGATTTCTTCCTGTAAGTGATTCAGCTGTACACAATTTTAAAGAAATTTTAACTGTGTATGTCACTACTAACATAAATTCGTTAATAGGCATGTCTGATTGATTACAATACTGTTACAATCGAATCTTTGCTTTTACCTATCTGGTTGGGTAGGCTATTCGTTTTACATGTCTGTCGAGTGCATTGTGGTAGATCTACTACAGCGCCGCACTTGGCATTTGATTGTTTCCTAGTCGCGTTGAGGCCTTTTGGTTTTTGATCAATGAGCGAGTAAGTTGTGGTCACGTCTCTGTTCGCGCTGCGTGCTTGGTGCCTTCTTGAATGTTCTGCTGATGAAGAATTAAACCAGCCGTTGGGAACTGATTATAAGCCTCACCGCTTTTGTAAACCCCGTAGTGCAGGTACCATCTCTCGGTTATGTGAGTTGTGCCACGCTATTTCTTGGCTTGCTGTTTACAGCTAGGTAAGCGTCATATTGATTCTCCCTTCTTCATTTTGTTGCTTATTTGTTTTCTACGTGCGTTTATCGCTTGCAGTTGTTTATTTCCACATTTTCTCCCTTCTAGCAAGTAGTCCCGGGTAGATTTTATCGCCGATTTCGAGCAGACTTACATACATAATTTTTTTTAGGATTAATTGTAATCTGCCCAATCGGTGTTAAATGTGAATAAAGTTTTGCCTGAAAAATTGCGAATCCTTGTCTAATTTGGCGTTATTGTTGTCTTTTCCCGACTAAATTGTATCTAAAAGTGAGTGTTTACTCCAACAAGAATAAACTCTACACCTATTTTTACATGGTGAACATCCTAACTCCACAAACAGATGGACGCGAGGAAACACCGAAAAAGTGTTCACTGGCGTCCAATAAGTGTTAGAATTAACTTCAGATTTTTATCAGTGTATTATCGCCTCGCAGGAGCATTATTCCGATTTTGACTGGCGTCACGAAGTACTCGTGCGAAACGCCCAGGGAAACCACTTTCATTTGTTGGAAGCTGTTGCCATCCCGATAATTCCAGGACTTCTCCTCTGACGTCGAACTCCGGAGAGGAAGCGTAAGCCTTTTCCATCTCTTTTCCTTCCTCGGCAACACGTTGCGTGACCTCATATCACAGAGTGTAATATCTTTGGAGGTTTTGTCGCGGAGAGAATTGGTAACGTGGGCGTGCTTCGAGCCGTTGACGGGGTCAGTGTTGGTCTGAAGTTTCTTACATCGGCGAACTCGGCGAGAGGGTAGTTCTTCCTATGATAATTTATTTTTTGAAAGTCAATTTGTGGTAACGTAATCAAGGGTTTTATTATTTTTTGTTTGGTGGTCGTATGTTTTCGTCTCATATATTTCAGATGTTACTAGTTTTTGTTTGTTTGTTTGTTAATTGTCGGTTTAATTGGCTCAAGACAGTGAGCGAATTGGAGTAATTTTGGAATTTTCTCCATACCGTCTTGTTTTTTTTCTTTGTGGCATTTCACAAACATTTTGGTCTTGCGCGTTTCACGCCATAATTTCTTTTGTATATTTTACTTGGATATTAAGAGATTGTAAGCAACGCAAGAGTACTCACGCCGATGCGCCAATATCCTTTGGTTTGTACCGTGCGAAGCAAAATGTTCTTAATACTTTTGATATTACTGTGTCTGAGAACCCAACGGGGTTGCTTGGATTTCACTTGACTTGTTTGATGTGATATACACTTTTCTTGCCGAACTTAAACATCATTTTTTGCAGTGTTTACGCTTGCGGAAGGGAATTTAAAGATCTTTTCTGTTTTTATCTTCTCATTTTCGCGTACGACTTTAGTCGAGTGACTTGAGTATAAGGCTCCTCGGGAGTCGTACCTTCTGGAGTCATACAGTGATACACTTTCCCGGCCGTGTACCATCATTATATATATATTAATAAATGTATATTCCGCTTCTTAGGGCAGTTGAAATTAACTCCTTCAGGGATACATAGGACTGCATCAACAGAAAAAATTTTTACATTTTCTTGATGATAGTCCTACTCTTGTGCGGACAATATTAGGGTGTAAGCACATGGATTGAACTGTCACTTTAAAAAAATAAATATCCTATCCAGCACCACAAATGAATGGACGCAAAACGAAGTTGAAAAAGTGTTCGAATTAACTCGTGATTTTTATGTGTGTAATTACTCTCTAACATTAAAATAATATATGTTGTCTATGTATATGAAGAGTTATATTAATTAATTCTTTAAAGAAAGCTGACAATTATTCAGAAGTTTTATATTCCAATAAAAAAGAAAGTTTAGTCTTATAGGCATGCATTTGCATTTCCTGTAATAAATTTGCAATTTATTAAGCACCGTGGGGATCTGCCGTAAAAAAAACGTATTGCAAATGCAAGTCGAGGACAGCATTAAAATCAATATACCGTTGATAAATCGCTCCGAGATCCGTAGTTTGCATTTCAAATAGTGAACCGCGACGAACGCTGACGTAGCTTAAGGCGAGTTGTCTTCATAATCTATCAAGACCCCAGCACAAAAAAATATAAATATTCATTTTATCCATAACCAAGCTTTGAACCTGTGTGAAGATGGACCTCACGTCTGCTAGATTTGGACTTTATTTACGACATCCTAGCGAACGCGTCAGGACGATTTGCATGCGATAACTCACCGCAATCCTTCTGCAATGCGCAGGTCATTATTCTGGTCCGGGCAGCTCTTCTTCAGCGCTCTCCACCTGAAAATCCGTCCCGAAAGAGCGAACTAATCCCTCCAACGCCACCATTATATTCGATGAAGTACGTAAACAATGACAAGAAGTGCAGAGCAGGGCTTCCTCACGAATCTCCGCTAACTTCCCGATTCATTTGGCTCCCTTTGATTTTCTTAAAAGGCTTCTCTCCCGACCTCCTCTCTGCTTGCTTTTCTGGCAGACTTCTTGCATTTTATTGTCGCCCCAAGACCAGACCATACTTTGGTGGTTATATGAATTTGATTTGAATTGCATTGCACTTAAAATTACAATTCATGACTGAACAAAATTAATCAACTGGAATTCCGTATTTTTCTGGATGTGTAACTATTTTTTATTTCCTTGACTAACCGAACAGTTTCAAGTATCCCGTTTGCACTTGTGCGGTGTTAATTATGCGGCATCGAATTTCTGCATTGCTGCGTACGAAATGAATATTCAATATTCCGTATGTACGAGGAGAGACGAAACACTGTTACAGCGTTGCAGGCGACATGTAAATTCGTAATTAAGCCATATCGCCATGCCTGTTCTAGTCTGATGCAATCAATCCTAACAGACTATTTGTCGTAATTCAGTAGCCCAAATACGCAGATTTCACTCTTTACAATAGTGTTGGCGAATTGTTTGGTTTGTTAGCATGTCAGTTTCGATAATTACAATGTACCGGAGTTGAATTGAAGCCTAACACAGTTTGTTTCCATTCAAAACACAAAGTTAATAATTCGGAATGTAGAATAAAGGAAGTTTTTGCCGTTCAATCAAAATCAGATGCCGAAAAAATAATCTTATTATACCAGGTGATCGTAATTGTTATGCAATGCTTGAAACCTGAAATAATGAATGGTAATAGGAAACCCATCTTTGATTGGCAAAAAAATTAATCAGTAATATATTCACAAATGGTTAGCACCACGATTGAGGCACATACCCCATTGTTTCACCAACCCTGATCATAAAATTCTTCTGGCTGCTGACTGAAGAATTCTTTCTCAGCGTTTTGTACTTCTGCATCCGCCTTAAGTTGTTAAGTTTTAACGTCAACTTTTTCTACCATGGAGGACCACTGCTGAGAGAGTTGAAAGAACAAAGATTGAATATCAATGCAAACCTGTACAATAAAGGTCTCGCAAGCTTCATCGAGTGTGAAAGCATCCGGGGAAGCTTTCATATGGCGTCATTTTGACTCACAACAACGCTTGGCCATGTCGCCACGGTAGTAAAAGAAAAAAATGGAGGATTTTAGAGCATCCACCCTACAACCCAGATTGCGATTTCCATCTTTGGGTAACTGAAAAAAGCGTTAAAAGGTAGGTAAGCGTTTTGAGTCGGACGTAGAAGTGCAAAACGCTGTTAAAGAATTCTTCAATCAGCGGCCACAAGAATTCAATGAGAAGGATAAACATCAATTGGTGAAACAATAGAGTACACGTGCCTTAATTGTTGTGGTAATTATTTGCAAATAAATTTCAGAATACATTTTTTGTAGACCAAAGAATGGTTTCAGTTGAACATACCTGTATATAAAAATGGAGAAAGCAGCATTTTCACTGAATTTGAAGGATTTTCAACGTAAAAAGTCTATTATTTGACAAGCGCTGGCCATATTAAAAAGATCGGATCAGTGGAAGATTGTGCGTACCTTGAAGAGGGAGATCATATGAAGAGACAATGAGCCAGATGAACAAAACGAAACAAATGCTTTTGCTTGAAATTTGCCAAACACATGGAGCAAAACTGAACTTCTAAATCATCGTTCTCGAGTATAGTAATAATTTTTATAAGATTTGTTGCGTACTTTCTTGGACACGTTGTATAAAAATAAGTTCATTAACGGTTATCGTAATTTTTTTTATTAAAATAAAATTAGTAACAATATCAAATCCTATGATACCAACCAAATTAGCCACGTAACTATTGAGTCTGACTAAGTATTTTATAGCTTGCAGAACACGATCTACAAAATAAGAAATAAAAACATACCAATAAGCATCAAGAAATCAAAATAGAATTTACAATAAGTATACAGCCAGCACGGAAGCATTAATTTATTTGAGTTTCAATTAAAAGTTTCGAATTTCACCTTGCCTCGGGATATTTAGTTTTGTGTTGCGTCGGAAACTTTAAAATTGAAATCTGAAGCCCTTTTCCTTATTACACGGAGTTTACTTTTAATTTTCTATACTTTTTACGTCTTTCTTTTAAAGATACACACCCGATAACTATGTATTTTTATCTTGCTCTTTCATTCATTTTAGTTTAGTGAACTTCATTCGAATCGAATATCACGAAGAAATTGAGAAACTATTATAAAGTTTAATATTTCTTGGTGTTTAATAGAGTTTCATATATGTTTTTGCCCAATAAAATCGCGCAATATTTTCAAGTTTTCATGGCTTTTATTATAACAAATAAAATAATACCTGCGTGATGAATGTGAATAAATTAATGTGTAAAATTGTAATTACTGTCGTTTTTGTTGCATGTATAAAGGTTGATTAAAAGTACCTCCCTACTGTTTAGATTTTTACATATAAACGTTGATTATAAAGTTATTGGAATTTAAAATTTGAATAATCGTGCCAGAACCAAAACAATATTTTCAACCAGTCTCTAGAAATAAGTCACCTCACTTGGCTTTAGTTATATTCGTATTTATTATTTTCATTTTAATGAAAATTATTAAGGAAAATATTTTCTAAGATTCTTTTACTATTTATGTAGAATATATCTACTACCGGACGTTTTCTACTACCGGATGCTGTCCTACTGTTGGGTGCAGCTATTTTTTTTCCTACTACTGCAAGCTGCTTTTTTCTAACCCTGAATGATTCGAAAGAAGCTGTTTGTTATTTATGAATATAAGGTGCATAAGAATTTTGCAACATTTTGCGTTGTCTCGTTTGAAGTAATTCTGCGTCTGTCATTTGAAGTTTTGAATATTGGAGTCGTGAAGTTTTTGCTTGAAGAGATGAACTTCTTCATGTCAACTAAAGTACCATAAATTTAATTATAACTAATTGTAAATAGTTTCAGCTTTACTTTAATTTTAATCGTTAATCACTTATATTACATCGTATACTATTTAATTATATCATTCTTCATCTCCACTTCTGATTATTCAATTATCGTAACGGTCAGAGAAAATTCGCGTAATTTAACATTAAATTTAATGTCGGTATTGATTTAATTTTTGCCGGACTGTTTTAGTAATTACAGTTTAAAGAGATTGCTTGGCGTTCTATAACTTTCGTAAGGTTACGTTATGTTTCTTTTCTTTCACGCATTATGCAACTTTTCTTAAAAAGTGTTCAAAGAATTATCCCTCCGAATTCACCTCAGCCTCCGACTATATTGAACTATGGCAACCAAAAGGGTAATAACCTTATTACAAAAAAGTGTATGTTACAGCATTTTATTATGATAATGTCGTCAAAGATGGCGTTGTTAAACAAACGGATATGATGACATAAACAGCAACACCATATTTTTTTGGCCAAAACTTGTAGGTAGATCTGCTCTCCTCGATTTAAATTTAAAATCTAATTTAAGCTTGTCGAAGATGCACATTTTCAAAAATACTGAATTTAATCTAATTTTCTCTAACACACTGTGTAATTCTTGCCAGCTTTAGCTCTGCATACAAGGCATTATTTATTAATTTACACTCGAGATCAGTTTTAAGGATAAAGACGATGTAGGGTATTCTCAATAGAAATAAAATATGAAATTTTTGTTTGACTGTAAGTTAAGTTGTACGTATGAAATATTCGTTGTGAAACTTGGCAAAAAGCGAATAAAGCAAAGAAAAAACAACGATGAAATTTTAACACAACTTTTGCCAGGGGAATCATTCGAAAGATAAAGTTGTGCTTTACCATCGCAGCAAGTCGTGCTCCGGTTAGTATACACTCGTATAAAATTCAATTTTATAAAACAAAGCCGTACGATAAATCTGAAAACGTGCACACTTAGTTAATAAATGATTCCCAGCATTATGACTTGTGATGTAATGGAAGAGACCTCCGGCAAAAAGTAATGAAGTTTATTCATCGCAGACAAACTGCTAAATCCATTAAGGCCATTGTGGTTTCGCGAAATGTGACGCGAATTCGATTAACCTGTCCGCCGTTAGAGAACTCTAATTAAATGCGTTACAATTCCAAATAATCCGTCGCCTCATTCAATTTTACAAATACCGAATAGATTAATTTCTAGTTAATTAAATTCGATAAAATGTAATTACTTTGCCACGCCGAGGCGAGGCGAATGGAGATATGGGACCGCAAATACTGGGGTCTCCTATCTCATCGCTAATTTAGTTTTTCCTATTCATTTTACCACTTCCTATTATTCAGGTTTAAATTATTTTAGAGCTTTTAATGGAGCGGTTATTGTAATCACTGTTACACACATAAAACGATTAGCATTGAGTAGACAGATGTGTTGAATGCAGAAATTTCATATGTATACATAATACAATGTGAAAAATATATATTAAAATGTCTGTATTTAATTTATTTAATTTTATTAAAAAAAAAAACTTCTTACATTGGAAGATATCAAATTTAAAAGTTATTTACTAAACCATACTTTTATAAAAAAAAAAACATATGTAAGTAAGATACGATTCAATAAACTTCGGGTGCCGTGCGACGATGGAGAAGAAACTCATGTCTTAACTTAGAACAAACGCTTTAGTTTAGTACCTAGGAGTTCCATCGACTTTCGTACAGTACGAAGGTAAGATTCCCCGTTGTAACCTTTCTGTCCAATTTTGTAAAAGTATAAAATAAAAATTAGTATGATTAAACTAGTAGTTTAATATTTGAGTTGAGAATGGTTAGTCATGTTGACAGCTACATCTGTATCTAGCTACGACGTAGCGTATTACATTTATTTCTTTGCACAACATTCGATTTCATCAAGTATAGAGTATCTCGAAAAATTCTTGACTTTCAGTTTAAAATATTTCGATTCCAATCAGAAATAAACAACACAAACCCAATTAAGGACTTAAGTGTTTTTTTTTAAGATAATAAAAGAAACAGTATTAAAAAGTGTAAAAGTAAACTTTTGAATTTTAGATTCTCTTCAAAGACGTTCTTCTCTAATATAAATGAGCGTGTATTTTTAAAATTCATGTCTGTAGAGAGGTAGTTCAGTTTAATTCAACGATATACGTATGCTCAGACGGTATCCGTAAATACAAAAGGCGAAAAAGTTACCTTATAAATTTGATAACCAAACAGTACGCAGAAGTTTCACGGAGCGGAATGAACTTTTCAGTTTATAAATTCCTTCAGGCCAATATTATTACTACCCGTCTCTTCTGTTTCAGCTGCACAATTTGTCTTAGGTAAATACTCAGTCAAGCAAAAAACAGGTCCTGATCCCACTTACAAAAGTTTCGTCTCTTGCACTCTCTTTCCGTTTTAAGGAGACGTCCGTCGGCGCATTTCTCAAAAGTATCATCACTGATAATGTACAATGTACAAAGTATAATAAAAATCATTTTAATTATAGCGCTTTTGCATGCATCGTCGTCAAAGGGGACAGGCACAAAAGGTCATGTTCCAGTTGTAAGCAGCTTATGTCGATGCTTAAACTACTTCACCGTGCATTTATGGCTTAACGTAATACAGTAAAATGAAAAAGCAAGCAAGTCCGTAAATTATTTTATCCGAAACATGAACCCTTAATTACCAGATTAGACCACCACAGAAATGTTAAGCAAGCAAACTTTACTTACATCATCACAGAAGAAGAAGAAGGGAAAACGAGAGTGTAATTGCTTTTTATTTTGTTTTTCTCGCCCAAAAATGTTTTTGAGCATCACTAATAAAATGCCTGAAGGTGCTACAACCTCAATGCAATTACGTTACCTCCCGATTCTCTAGCTAGTACTCTGACGGAGAAGGGTGGATTTACAAATACTAAGGGCGCCAGGGAGAACCCTAGCTGATCATTGCGCACTGTAAAATCGACCCCAAGGAGCCAACCCACGCTCAAAGTTTAACATAAGGCAATTATAATGCCGAAGCAGCGAAAGCGTAAAAAGATTTATTGCCGAAGTGCTCAGAGATGTATAAAAAGACTATCTGCAAATTGCACCACAAAATTAAATCGAAAACCCAATCTGTGTTATAAAATAATTCTACACGCTCGCAACAAATTAATAAAGTCACACTTGGCTTCGCCCAGAAATACGAAAGAAGGAGTTTGAGTTATTATAATTTAATAAGTTCTTATAATCTAATAATTATAATAAAATTATTATTATATTTCATGTATACAATTTCTTTTTTTTTTAATAATACAGCTTCGTCATGAACTGTAACCGGCGAACAGAATGATTAAAAATTCCTTCTTAAAACTGATGCATTCTTTCTTTTTTTTTAATTGAATAAAAGCAATTGAAATTTAAATGACTGGGACATACTCAAAGAGCGCCACTAAGCATTTGACAAACAAGAATTGTGGCTTGCGGACCTTTGTTATGTCCTAGACCGTATGATAACAATAATTAATAGCCTCCACCAAATCAGATTTTCAGACATACACAAAGTGAATTATCATATCTGAGGGTAATAACCATTTAACGAGTTTCCGAACCGTAACACACCATCAAGTAGGCGACCACTACGGTTCAAAGATGATTTTTGCCCCCTAAACGGTGTCAGATTGCGCAACGGCGGAGTTTCATCGAGTAAGAAACATTGGAGAATCCGATGGTGACGTCGAATTTTCACCTAAATGCCTAAATGAGAAAATGCAGGCCCGGACTTCGAGATTTTGACCCCTGAATGACGTCAAATTGCAAGACAACGACTTCCAAGAGTACAAACCGTCGGAGAATCCGATAGTGATACTTGGAAATGCCCGAATTAACCAATGCAGCTCCGGACTTGGACGAAAAACGGACGTGTTTGGTCTTTCGAACTTTCGGCGTGGCTTATTTACCGAGACCGACGAGTATAAACCGTCGGAGAATCCGATAGTGATAAGTTATATTAATATTCGTAAACTTAAACATTCGGGCATTCAAAACAGTTTACCGACCGACGCAGCAAAATACTAAACGTATTTAAAATGCGTATATTTAGGAATACCGGTAAGTTACATAAATCAAAATGTACCCAGAAACAAGTGTAAGTAAGTTACGATTAGCTGATCAGTATGTCAGTCGCGAACAAAAGTTAGAGAGGCAGCGCCGTCACTTGTGGAAACGTCGAACTTCAATCAAGACGCCAGTTGTTTGTTTTTTTTTTTGTTTGCTATTTTTGGAAGTTTTTTCGCTTCTTTCTCCTTTTGTCTTTTAAACAAATTAAAAAGGCGACAATTGAAATTATGCTTATGTCGATGCTTAAACTACTTCACCGTGCATTTATGGCTTAACGTAATACAGTAAAATGAAAAAGCAAGCAAGTCCGTAAATTATTTTATCCGAAACATGAACCCTTAATTACCAGATTAATGAGTATCTTAGGTTCGAACTTTTTTAACGAAATGAAACAACTTTTATTTTGTTATTTATTTATAGGCAGGCGTGGAGGGTTGACAATTTATAATGCAAGGGGATTAAGCCATAAGTCCGGGCAATAAAATAATCGCACTCGTCGCGTGAAATAATATTTAATGTCCGGGGAAAAAAGTAATGAGAAACTGAAATATTAAGTCGCCCTCTCTCTGTAAATTATGTACGACGAAGATAGGAGTTGCATTTTTAATGAAAACTAAGTCGGAGTCAAGGATCCGGGCTGAGCACACAAGATACGACCGGACCCTATTCATCTTCCGCATCACTCGACTGAGCTCATTGTCAGGCTGTATACATATCGCATTTCTCTTCGATCCATTTCATTCTGTCTCAGTTCAATCCGACAAAACTCCTTTCATATTGCTTTTATGAATAAATTCATTGTGATTAAAGAAAATAATACTTTTATGGCGAAATTGCGTTTCGACTTCTCTATAAATAATGAATCCTAATTTTAAATGTTTGTATATTTTTAACAGTCCATTATTATTTTAAAAAGGTACCGTCGCATTGTGGATATTTATTTGTTGTCTCCTCATCGTTTAAAAAAACGTTGGCTAAACCTAAACGCGACAGTGGAATGCCGCGTTTACACATTCGCACAAATGGCGAGGCGAATCGAGTGAAGAGGCGAATGTGTAATCTGTCCACTCGGGATTCGTCTCGTTGTTCGCTTCGTCCCTCGTGGCGCTCACGCTGGAAGCAGTCTCTCGGGGACGAATCAAAGACCTTTTAGTGACGAGTTGACGAGGCAAACTCGGTATTCACACATTCGCCGCTAAATTCGAATGCAACGCGTGTCACTTGCGTCGATTTGCCTCGACATAGTGAACTGAACAGTCGGCGAATGTGTAAAGGAGTCATTCGCGTTGTGGAGTCGAATGTGCGAATACGACTCGCGACTGTGGTCAGTGACGAGGCGAATCACGAGCGCGAAAATCAGGCAAAAATATTCTGGTTTAAATCCAACCTTGAGCAGAAGTCAAAATGATGCAACTTATGGTCTTTGCTTCGTCAGTAACATTGTTTTTACTTAATCCTAATTCATCGCAGTTTGTCCCTCCATCACTTAATTTCGTATCAAGAGGTGTGTTCGTTTTAGTTTCGATTCAGATCAGTAAATATCAGTTTCGCTGAGTTAAAACATTCCTAAAAAAAAACAAGTTAATTCCATTGACATCGCTCAAATCTCAAAACAGACAATCAGCCATTACGTATACATGCATTCTAATCTAAGTTTCTATTTGATTGATGCGGAGGAAGCTCTCAAAATAGCGTGTAAAAAAACATAAAAATTTCCAAGGTTACTGAGTGTCGCTGAGTTACTCTGAGTTTTGCGGTAAAAAGAACACACCTAAGGATGACATGTTTCAAATACTTTCACAAATTTTGACAGAAAGATGTCATTAATGAAAGTCCACTCTATTCACCATTTGTTTGTCTCTTCACTATATCTATACT
This sequence comes from Prosopocoilus inquinatus, assembly GCA_036172665.1. NCBI lineage: Eukaryota > Metazoa > Arthropoda > Insecta > Coleoptera > Lucanidae > Prosopocoilus > Prosopocoilus inquinatus. Next base: position 47,281,245 of record CM069872.1, read on the forward strand.
ACAACCTCCTTTGATAACTCGTACACTGAGAATCAGAATGAATATCAAAAATTCAAAGTTTTGTTAATTTGTAAATCAAACTTTCATCGATCCTTTTGTTACGGTAAAGCCATTGCGTTTCACCGAATGTTACGGTTATCTTTTAGAGGTAGCCGTAACAAGGAACGCATAAAGAATACATGTATTAAATGAACGAACAAATAGTTGTCACTTACATGGTCTTGTAGAGGTAGAGACTTATACCGATTTAACATTAATAATTAGAACATTAGATTAATATAAGATACAGAGTCCCGAGCTTTGATTCCAGAGCTTTCAGAGTCGGGCGCGTGCTTAACAGTATAGTTGGTGGCGACTTCGCGAAATCTCTCCGCGCTGTGCTCGGTTATTTGCGTCATCTTCTAAATTTAGCACTGAATCAGATATGGGAAGTTTCATACATCATAGACGCTCGTTACAATTTTGTTTACAAAATTTGACAAATTTGAGTGACTTCGGTTTGAAATTTTGTAATATGTAGATCGATCTTTTTGATGATAGTGTCAAATAGTTGACAAATTTGAGTGATTTGAATTTTAGAATTAGTTTACACCGCCGAAAAATCATGTTTGTCGTAGAGTACCAGTTTTCATGGGCTGGAACTAAACATACATTTGTCCTTCCAACATAAATTCATGTACTATACGTTACAGTTACAAATAATTTGTGACTACACGACAGTGGCATAGCAATAGGAGTTGCAGGGATTGCGGCGCAACCCGGCGCCAGCCATTTGAAACGTAGAAATTAAATTTTGATGATCACGACTAAATTAATTACGTCTTCTAACCAGGTCGCCAGTGGGTCTTGCACTAAAATTTGAACTAAATGTCAAAATGTCAAAATTGTGCCTCAGTACAAATACAGTTCACAATTTTTCTGAGGTTTCACTGAACAAACGAAAAACAAAGGAATATCGCATCGTTTCTGATTTATTTTATTTAGAAGATAAGCAAAAAAGAATTAGGAAGTTAAGTTTTCATTTATTTCATTGCAGTCCACATTTTTCTCCGCATTAATTTTTCCTGTCGCAACTGACCCTTGTTCTTTTGTTTTCTATTGGCGATTTGATTTTCTTACACATAGAAATCAATTTTCTTTTTGTTTACATTATTCTTCTTTTGTTTCTTCTTAATCTTTTTCTTTTCGCATCTCGCCGTTCTTTACTCTATATCCATTTTTTTACAATCGCATTAATGTTCTATATTCTACAATTATTGTCATTTCAAACGAATTTCGTTTGTTTTTGTTGTTTCTTTTTGGAAATTTGATTTGATTGAAGTCTGTCGATCTTCTTGTTTGTTGTGTTCTTCTTCGCCTTATTCTGCACGTACCCAAGTTGTTTGTTCATTTCATTTCATTTATTGTAGTTTTCTTTCTCTTCTTTGCAATCCACCTAACACGTTTTCTTTTGTTGGCAATTTGATGTTACTTGCGCCCCGTTGCTGAAACAAACGTCATTTTTAATCTCTTTGTTTACATTATTCTTCTTTTGTTTTTTTTTGTTTCACGTACATCTTGTTTCTTTTTTTTGGCATTTACGAAGTTCTGTATTTTTGTCGAATTATTTTGGTTTATTTCTTTGTTTTCATTTCGATTTTGGCATTCAAACTAATAATCTACTTTTGTTTTTTGACGATGTCCTTTTGTTACTCGTTCATTTTCTTATTTTTTTCGTGTTTCGTCGTTCTTTCTTCGATCGATCTACAATCGAACCAATCGTAAAACAAATTACAACTGACAATGACAACTGACTGATATGTCGTTTGCAGACGGATTATTTTATTTCCTTTGGCGATTTTATGACAATTCACGCTTCGAGGGAAACCTACCGATTTTCTTTTGTTTTTTTTTCTTTTCTTGTCCGACTTATTCTTCGCATATCCACTCTGTCCTTTTCATTTCACTCCTGTCTGATTATCACGGTTTCGTTTCTCATGTTTTCGCATGTGTCCTAATTTTTAAACAATCCACCAAATAGTGGACGTTACTTTTAACGGCTACAGAACTGACAAAAGAATAATAGCGTTTTCCGTTGGCTACACTAGTATGCACTGAGTGTATTTCCATCTCGGTTCAGCTTCTTGTAATAAAAGGAGATGGAGATACACTCAGAACACGCCGGTGCAGCCAGCGGAAAACGATATATGAAATTAAAGCGTGGTATCAAAAGCTAAGCTGATACACTTCATGAAATTCTAGATGAAGTACACAGATGGTGCTTTCAGAGAAGAAAATTGGTTGCACTGGAAATTTCACTAATTTTGGACACAATGTAAACCTATCAAAATGATCAAACATGACTCCTTGAGCTGGCAATACCGAACTTTATTTTTAAATGGTAGAACTGGAATAACTTTCGCTTGTTGACAGATTGACATTGACAGCTGTCATCGGAAAGCAGTTTAAAACTACTCCGCCTAGTGCTTGTTATTGCCTAGTGCTTGTTATTGGTTAGCTTAAAATTTTGACACTTATTATCACTTCTATCACACGACTCTGGTTTTGTTTCCCTTTTTTTATATGAATTTAGTTTATAATGTTAAAAGGCGCTGGTAAAATTTTGCAACCCGGCGGCTTCACTTCTAGCTGCGCCACTGCTACACGAGTAGCAAAACTGAACCGACAAAAGTCGAAAAAAATTTAAAAAAAAATATTTTAAGGTATGCACCGGTTTTTAACTTCGATTTATAGTTCACTTATATTTTCGAAAACTTTACTAATATTATCTATATGACAGTAAGAAATAAAAAGTGAAGCTTTGTATATAATAGTTCAAATAACTTTATCACCCGACAAGAATCAAGATCATAGTGATCATTTGTACTTCCTGAATAACTTCATTAACGATTCCCAATTAGTCAGATTAATATTTTCCTTGCATATACTATAAGATATCAATAAAAATTAATCTAATAAAATAAAGAAAAGTTTCGTTAAAATGATTAATCATCTTCTTCTCATCGGCGGTAAAACGCAGGACTTCCGACAAGCTCATTAATTACGCCTATTTCATTCATCATATTTCCAATTACGGCGTCGTAGCAATTACAAAAATAAAAGCTGCTCGCTAGGTCATTTACATTTCCTTAGTTTTGTCTTCATTAACTTAGTATCTCATAGTGTGGAGTTTGAATTACCGAACGCTTGTGCCTTTTCGCCCGGAAAAGAAGCGCAATAAAGGCGCCAGATCATTTGGTCCTTAGCTTTTATCTAGAAGCTTATTAGGTGTCGGTTCTAGGGCCAGGTTTATGTTTTTTCCGGACAATAAAAGTAGCGACTTTATGAGAGCGGGCAACCCCGGTAATTTATGTAATATTTCGCTCTTAGGTGTCCAATTGACTTGAAGAAGGATGGTTTCAAAGTTTTACTGACGTGTTGCAATTCTGAAGTCACTCATTTCGATAAGGTCGATAATTAGCAATCTTAGGACACTTGTATGGATATTCACGGTCAATTCGTCTCCTGAATGCAAGGCACACGCTCGCCGCCAGTTCAAGGGCGATCAACTATTAATGCGATGAATACGCGGTAATAAACCAAAGTATGCGATCGGGATATTGCCTAATACGCCGCTTATGAGAATGACATTGAGTTCCATACTTTAATCCGAGATTTGATAATTAGTAAAGACATTAAGCGGATGTCAGCAAAATTTGTCCAACTGGGTCAATTTTACAAAACTGTCGACAACTTTCTAGTCTATAACTTCAATACTCACTGAATTAATTTTACGAAACTGATGTTTGCGAAGTTGAGTCAACTGATATTCGTTACCTGAAACAAAAATACAGATTTTATGTAATATATATAAAAATTCGGAATGTTAGTAAAATTACTAAATATTTAGGCCGTTTCGATGAGTATTTAACGCAAAGTCAACATATTTATTATTTTTAGTAGCTGTTCGATGGATTATAATTACTCATTTTGTCTAAATTTTCAAGAGTAATAAGCGTTTCTGTTAAAAAAATAAAATAGTAGAATTTTAAACTCTTCCTTCAGAACAAACCCAAGAAACGTTTAAAAGCGTTGTACACTCCTCCAATTCTTGTATAACTAATTTGGTTATTTTTTTTTTAAATAAATTGTAGTAAATTACATCGAAAATTAATTGGATAAAAAATTATCTTAAAAAAAGAACGTATTCTATCTCTGAATTGTTTCTGCAGACGAAATATTTCTTGTAGAAATTGCAACAAAACGTGCTCACCTTAATGTACCAAACGGTAATGTGCGGCTAGAGATGAAAGCCGCCGGTGCCGAAACCGACTCTCTACAAGACAAAATGGTGAACCAATACGAACACTAGACGCAATGCACGCAGTTGCATAACACCAATGAAAAGCATTGATTCAAACAGCGTGACGTTATCACTTTCGGGAAGAAATGCTGCCACTTTACTAAACCAAGCACATTCAACACGTGGTTGCCGAAATGTAACTGTAGAAATTAACCGTAACAGTACATAGAGAAACGTGCTTTTCAAATTACATGAAAAAATATTATAATCATTTGCATTTCATCATGCATTTAGAAATCAAAATATATGCATAATAAATTATTAAAAATTGTGAAGGAAATGTTACATAATTTATTGTAATTTAATTAATTGAATTAAATATGACGCGCAGTAGAATAAAAAAAACGACTATTCGGTCTGAACTAAAATTTATTTAAATGCATTGATTGTCTTGATTTGTATGTGGAACGTATATTTTCAATCTGTTAAAATGCAGATAAACAAATAAAACAGAATAAATTTTTACAAATTATAAAACGTTTCAATAATATTACCTTCCAATTGATCGGCTTTGTGGCTGTTCCTCTCAGTGGTGAGCTTAAACCGACGCCAATCACAAAGTCCGACTCTATTACTTTTAGATCAATCTTCCGTGATCTTGTTTAGTCCGGCGAGGACGAATGTTTTTCCAGCCGTAAGGCAGGGGTGTTAAATGTGTTTTTAATTTTATTGCCGACACTGTAAATGTTGTAATTAGAGTAGCGAGGACAAAATAATCGCTTGTAAGCGATAACAGCACAGCAATGATAGAATTTATGACGCGCGATTAAAATTTGAAGCCGACGACGCCGACGTCGACATCGTAAACGTACAATCATTATTATTGCAGTAACGGCAAGCGGCGATTAATATTTCGTCATAATGCTCGTTTTACTCTCGTCACGAAGGTATGTGATATTAAATTTCGTAATTGTAGAATATTTTGCTGATTCCATTAGATTTGAAATTTGCGGACAAAAGGAGCGATTATTTTTCAATTCTGGCAATATTGGAAGACGAGATTTAGTAAATCAAAAACACAACTAAACAAATGCATCGGAAATATGAATATATACCTACTCGTTCTAGAAAAAAAAAAAGAAAATAGAATGCAATATTTAAAGAAATTTTAATCGCAGTATTTATTTTATTGTCTATGGTGGCGTTATCAAATATAAATCTATGGAAAAGGGTGTTTTCTCCATGTATCGGCACGGTTCTATTACGGTCAGGTCAAGTGAGCAGAAACCTTTAGGCGGAACACACACTCAAGCGGTAGCGGTTAGGTTTAAATTGAGGCGTTTAGCGACGGCTTTTATCCTATACAGACTGCTGTTACGGTGTGAAAACCGAAATTCGTTTTTTTTCTTGTAGTTAAAACGCTTCATTCGCCGAACCCAGTTCGTTGGCGTTTTATGGCGATAAAGATAGCTTTTATGGTCGCTCTCGACGTCGCTGGAACGCCGTTTTATTTTAGACGCTGTTTGGGCTTTCCTTTTAAAATACTCCGGCTATAAATTAGTGTAAAATTTTCGATGCATAGCCACTCCCTTGCGGTTTTAAATAAATATGATCGTTTAGAGGTTCGATTCTTTTTAGATAGGATTGCGCCACCTTATGAAACGATTGTATTTTTTCCCTGGCTCGTGAGATTTGGGGCGAAATTGTTTTTCCACGCCTTCTGACCTTCATAAAACTTTTTGCTTTTTTTATTAGATCAGTTTATGTGAACTACACGTTTCTGCGAACTTCGAGATTTCGACGGGTAATTTAATTGGTCTCTGATTTGGCCTTTGACGCTATTGGAGACGTCTTACGTCAAATTAATACTCGTTGGTCCCTGCTAATGTCACGTTTCTTGGTTTTGATTCGTGCAAACCCTCCTCCAAACATTTGGAAGCATGGTTGGTCTTCCTTTATTTGAGACGCGCTTCGGAGCGTCATTTGTTCAGCGTGTTTGTTGTCTTCTGCCCACACATTTAACTCGGTCGTAAATTTTCGAAACGAAAAGGGCTTATGATTTGAAGCGCAGTTAACATCCTTTACATTGAGTGGGAATCAAAGATTTTGCTTGATTCAAGATTGTCATTTCGTTGTTAATGTTCTGAAGTTCTTAACATTCTCTCGAAAAACTGATATCATCAATTTCCCGTCCCCCTAACCTTCTGATTCATTAACGAATCGATAACATTTAATGCATTATCTTCTGCTTTTTTCCATGTTATTAGCAGTTACTCAACGTATAGCTAGCTATATATAGCTATTGCAGGACTGGCTTCTTCCAGGTTTCGTCTATTCTAAACCAACACCATTACTCTTGGAGATTTGGCTTGCTAACTAGCGTTAACATGTTCTGGATACATTTGACGTTCACTTATACTCAATTCATTATTGAATTTGGCAATAGCCATTTTTGTGTTATCAGTTACTTTAAACATAATGTCATTTAATTAACATTTTTGTGTTATTAGTTAAGTTAAACTTTATACCATTTAATTAACCTACTTCGAGCGTTTTATGCATTTGTTCACAAAATGTGAATGTTTGATGGACACACACTACTTGCACGTTTTACTTTTGAATGCTACGCAAAATAAATTACGCTGACGGAAAGTGCACATTAGTAAATTGGACATTTTGTAGTATGCAGAAATGCAAATTTAATAGTTCAATTTGCAAACGTGCTCTTTGATCTGAAAGCGACTATGAAACATGCAACCTTCTCCGGAAGGAATTTCACGTAAGGGAATTTGCAATGAGGAGAAATAATTCATGGCTACGATTCGACTCCTTACATCGCTAATACAGACATTGGCTCGTCAAAGAGAAGAGTCGGTTAAGAGCATCAAGTGCAAGATGAGGCAAACATTAATAGAGGTCTTGTATTGCTCCTTGATTTTCCAAAATCTTGATTAACGTCTTCGGTTACTTATCAATTATTAATTATTATTTCAACTTATTTTTTTTTTCTTCAGAGCAAAAGCAGCTTTCAATAAAAAAAGGAAGAAATGAAATCTTTAGATAACTAAGTTTTTGGTGTTACTGTTCTAAGACAAAAGTATGTTTTCAAGGTTTATAAATAAATTTTGCCAAAATTTTAACATGATAGTTCAAAAAATTTTCTTTTCTCACCATGTTGATAGCAATCAAAAAACTCAAATCACTTAACAGAGCTAGGTATAGACTTTTATTTCAGGCATAAGAAAAGTGGAAAGAAAAAAATCAAAGCTCTTGTCTTTAATTAATCTTTGTATTTTGCATAAATAAATATTTTTGGCAATTTTTTGTCGTTACAATTTGTAAATTCTGGTTTCTGTCATTAATCAGCCAGTTTTATTTATCTTGAGTTATATGTCCCGCTATCTTTTTATGTATTTCTAGTCCGTCTCGCTCTTCGTACTATTTATTTTCTTCAAATTTTTGTTCGTTGTGGTTCCTGTCACTAAACAGTCACTTAAATTAACCTGAAGAGAGCGTAGAACGAAAATCAAAAATTGTTCTATGGAGTGATGAAAAACCAAAGAAAAAACAAGAAAACCATACGAAAAACATAGAAGACAAGGGATAATATTAACAGAAGAATAAAAAATCATGGTAAGATGGTAGCAATACTTCAAAAATTTTATAGAAGGGAGAGATATACTATCACAAATGAACAGATCAAGCAATCTAAAGCAGACAAGAGGGAGAGTGACGAACATGGAAAAGAGATAAATGAAGAAGAAATCAAAGCGACAATAAACAAAATGAAAGCAGGCAAAGCGCCAAGCTAGGATCAAATAACAGCAGAAATGATAAAAATCGAAAATGGAGTAAGAATATTAAATATTGATGAACAAAAAGGAGTGGCAAGCGGAATTGTAGGAGGCACAGGAGATTTTATTAATTCCGAGGAATCACTCTACTCAGTGTAGTAGAAAAACTCTATGCAGGAGTGATGGAAAAGAGGTTGAGGTAAAAACTAGAGGAAACGTTAAAAGACATACAATTTAGTTTCAGACCAAATAGAGGGATGACCGATGACAATTTCATAGTCAGACAAGTGGGCGAAAAAGTTCTAAAAGAATCAGGAGAAGTGCACCTGTGCTTTACCAATTTAGAAAAGGCCTTCGACAAAATAGACGGAGGAGACATCTGGAGGATCCTGCAGAATAGAGAAATTAATGAAAAATGGAATGAAAGGTCTGTACAGTCAAACGAATTATGTTACAGTAAGACAAGGAAAGTCAGGGAGCTTTGAAACACCAAACGGCGTCAGACAAGGGTGTATACCATGTCCACTGCTGTTCTCGGTAGTAACAGGAAAGGTCACAAAAACAGCGAAAAGACGAACAAAAAATACTGCATTCAGAAAACAAAATACATTGAATCAACTAAACCATTGCTGTTGACTGTATCTAATCAAGAATTTTTTGTAAAATTTGGCTTTTTTGGTTGATCGCATGCATTTCTTTTTCTTGGATCAACCAAGAAAGCCAAATTTAACAAACAGTTTTGATTGAATACGGTCAACAGCAATGGTTTGGTTGATCCAATGCTATTTGTTTTCTGAGTTTGGAACATAGAGAGAGTAAAAATAACAGAAATAACATACGCCGACGACATGGTATTGATCGCAATAAAACGAGAAAAATTTGGAAAACTTAGAACGCATGAATATGGGCATTAACGTGAAAAAAAACGAAGACAATGATCACAAGCAAGGAGAACAAAACGAATAAAACATACTTACGAGAAGAAAAGTTGCCGCTTCAAATATTCGGGTGCAAAGGTGACGAGGGGTGGAAGGCTAGACGAAGAAATTAGGACAAGGACATAAGCAGCGGGAAAACTCTTTAATAGCAACAAGAACACATTTCTAAGCATGAAAAAAATACTAAAACCAAACAATTACAAATCCAAAATTACAAATCTTCAAGACGGTGGCGATACCAATACTTATAAATGAGTTCAAAGTGTGGATAACAACATAAAGACACAGAAGTAAGATACAAAGCACCGAAATGAGATTCATCAGAAAGATTGAAGGGAAAAATAGATTGGACAGGATAAGAAATTTTAACATACAGGAAACAATGGCAATAAAGTCGTTACAAGGAAAAATAGAAGAAAATCAGTTGAGGTCGTTTGGTTTGGATACATATAAAGAATCTAACACGAAAGAGTGCAGAGAAGCAAAAAGAGTGTATGAAGCATGAGAGAACAGAAGGTGAAGACGAAGAAGATGGAGAGAAGAAGTAAGGAGAGTAACAGAAAAGGAAAGAGTAACAACAACAGATGGAGAGAAATATGGAATACAGCAACCTGAACCAACAACAAAAAAGATATAAATCCCAAAAGAAGGAAAACATAGGAACCTTAAAATTTGAACCTGAAAAAGGTATAATGGGCAAGGATTAAGTAAGTGATTTATTTTGAATCTACCTTTAAATTTATTTCTTGTCCATGTCGCTCTTCGTATAATTTATTTTCTTCATATTCGCATCACTTCTAAATTCTGTTTAAGAAATTGTTACTGTACTCCTCCTCATTTGAACAGACGCAGAGGTTTTTTCATTTAACATAATTTTAAAGTCTTCTAACATAAGTTCAAATGTCAACAGTAAATCTTCATATTGTCTTCTTTTTCGGGCATTCCTTGGTTCAAATGCATCGTACAAACTCATATTGACCGCATTCTTGGTATAAGGCGTTTTTTCAACAAACGGGTATGTGGTAAAGCAGTCTCACGACAATACCAATTCTATAATGATTTGTTTTAAAGAAAATACTAAAATTCAGGAATAACTTAGTTCCGTTATGGGCAAGGAAAGACAGGGGTTGAATAGGAGTGGGAGAGAATTGCAGTTTTAACTTATAAAAAAGAAGAAGAGAGCCAATATTTATTTAAACTATTGACTCTGTCTCTAAAGAAACCAATTTAGACTCGTCCACCAACATTTTTTTTTTAATAAAGGCAGTTTAAAGATTAAAAGGAGAAAAACTATATCTAAACGAAACCAAATAGATAAGAAATACTGAATGTTGTTGTGCTAAGTGTCAAGAAATTCAACGTCAGTACAACGATGCTAACCTTAGACGATACCATTTGACAGTTTCGTAGCCCTTACGCTGAATGTTCTTAAGGGTGTGGTTCGCTTAAGCTGAGCGTCGTAGTACATAGACTGGAAACTAATTTTGTGATTTAGAGGTTTCAGAATAACGTTAAAATTTTTTCCCTATGTACATAAGTACTTTAGACGCCAGAGAAAAAAACCACACTTGGTGAACACTTAGGGTATATCTATCTTCCCAAAATTGTCCAATTTAGATTAACTAAATTCTAAATTGACGAATTTGTTGAATTTTTAATAGAAAAACTAAAACACCGTTGCTGTTTTCCTTTTTATAAAATACACAATGTATCGAGGTATAATACACAGGCAATTGATGGATGAAAATGTCAATAATACCGCAAGGTTCGATAACGCAAAATTGCTTCATAATTACATGCAAATTAAATTTCTCAAATTATAGCCATGCCAGATTTGCGTGCGTGTACGCTGTCACCGACATAACTCTAATGGCAAAATGCAATCAAGGTGAACCGTCCGTCCAACATTTTGTAATAACTAATAATGGCTTCGCCGACAAAGCACTTCGTTTATGCAGAGATCAAAACAACGTTTTCTCCTTTTAGTTCAGGTCTCCTTCTGCTCTCCATCAAGCACTGGATACATAATACACAACAATCAATTTAAATTTTTGTTTTGTAAAGTTTATTGACGATCGTTTAATTGTTTGTTGGAAATTTGCGTGAAAATGGCAAGGAGCATCAAAGCATCATCGGAAAATTGATGGGGTGGCAGAGTTCGCGATTAATGCCGATCTCATCATGACCCAGATCGCGCAAAATTGCACTGGTATATGGTAATTTGTGAACAATTAGTGGTCCCTTTTGTCGCAGAGAGAAACCGTCAGCCAGAGGATCGTTTAACTGTGTATTCAGACCTCGAGGTGCACAGTTTTAACACTGTGTTGCCGAAAGTTGTCTCATTATTGTAATTAACAAAACGGGGGTGTCATGTAACGTTTTAAAGCGACCGCTTTTAAATCTTCGTTTTTATTTTTATAAGTTTCAGAAACTTACTACAACTTTCATCCTCATTATTTTAGAGAAGTCTGTTTTAATTTACTTTTTTTTTAAGTACAAAGTTTTTTTAATCTCAAACCGGACAGAAAAATGAAGAGAACACACTTAACGTTTCGCTATAGATTTATAGCTTCGTCAGGAAAATGTGACTCCTGACGAATCTATAAATCTATAGCGAAACGTTGAGTGTGTTCTCTTCATTTTTTTGTCCGGTGTGAGATTAAAAAAACTTTGTACTTACAATTTTCATCGGACAAGAACAAACTTCAACTTTTTTTTTAGTTGGGAACTTTAATGTATTCGAATTTTGTCCTGAGATGAAATCGCAATTCACCAGAAGTAATAACATAATGTTCGTCTTTTAATACGCAGTTAAAACAGGGGATGTGATGGTAAGCCGAACTGACCCACCACAGCCTACAGTAAATAGAGGCTACATTTTGGAGTGGGGAGTACATCAGACTCCAAACTCCGATTTTTTTAATAGCTGTACGACACTATGTTAATTTTTGTACAAAATTTTGAAACATTGATTATAAATTGACATAGACATAGGCATTCAGTGACATGATCCTGATTATAAATAGTCAATTGATGTGGTTTCAATAGATAGATAGATAGACGTGATTATTCGGAAGTATTCATTATACTTACTATTGTTGTTTGAATGTTTCTTCTCACTCTTTTACTTAAGATTAAATTCTGTTAAATGAAAGCAATTGATTGTATTTATTTAAAAACCACAAACCCTGATGTACCATTTTTTAAAACGTAATTGAACAGGTAAACAAACATGTTCGTTACAGAGACAATAACTCAGTTTTTAATAGTTTAATAACAAAACGTTTCCTATGAATTTGAAAACAAAGCCACACCATTAGTCAAATAGCTTAATCTAGGAATTTAACATTGTCATATTAACCTTCGTAAACTATTACCGCGGTAAAAGCCGCCGGTATTCATTCGTTCCGCGAATAATAACGTTCCTGGCTCAGAACACATTCATTAGCCAGTTATTAGAATATGCAGGCGTGTGTCCCAATGCCAAATATTGACTGTTCAGGCAAACTCTGCGGCACTATTAACCCCGGTAAATATTCTGTTGTCAGTAACTAAATTGCCAAGATAATCCTTCTCGTTATACATCGAGAGATTCACTCGTAACTTAATAATATTTCAGGTAAATTTGCACATCCGACTACCATATTGTTGTGCATACTATGAAGTTAACGTTACACTTCTCAAGTTAAACATCATCATGGAGGCACTCCACAAATAAGCCTGATAACTTACTAACTTACTTGAATGGGTTAGCAATAAAGTACCTTAATAGCACAATTGTTTTAACAGCGAGATTCTAGTAAATTATTACGTTATCTAAAAGTACGAAGCAGAATTCAGATTCCCTCATCACAGTTCTATAAACACGTTTGATGATGTCTGCATCAAAGACAAACAACGTCTTCACTCTTATAAAAATGTTCATGTGGGTGGAAGGATTTGATATGTGCAGTGAATCTGTACTCCACACAAATAACATTGTAATAATTTCCCCTTAAATAGTCTAAAGCCGGCAATACATGATCATAAATTGTATGAAATTTACATGTAATTTATGACAAAACCTATTTTTCAACGTGTATAGCGAGAAAAAAGAATTACATGAATTTATACATGTAAAATTGACAACATAGAGCAAGTTCTATTTTTCAAGGTTTTTGACGTGAAATTTTAGTAAATTCTAGTGACTTTGATTGTTGCTGTTGGCTGTTGACTCAGATGAATGAAGAACGACTTCAGCTAGTTCATGTGGGTATATGTTTATAAATAATTTTAGCTTCAAGATAGGTTAATCATTGATAACCAATTGCTCTCCGTTTGGATGATACCCTTGATAACATAATCCGACATTCCCAGCTATTCAAAGAAAATAACTTGAAGTTAGAAGCATTAAGGAGTTACCATTTTCACCAACATTAACATTCTAAATTACTATTTAGCGGAACATTTTTTTATTAATATAATTGAAACGTGTATTGCGAATTACAATTCATGAATTTATACACACATGTTTACATGAATTTTTACGTGAAATTATTGGAACATGTATTGCCGGCTTAAGACCCCATCGCAACTTGAAATGCGATGCAACATCCTGGCAGGCAGGTGCAAAAGGAACCTCTGCCATTGATCATCTACGCTCATCGTGTATCAAAACAAATTTTATACCAAATTGACTTGAAACCTGCAGTAAACTAGTCGAGTTACAGCGTCCCCAGTTTTACAAAGTATTTGGACACAATCATATTTTCAGTTACAGCAATAACTGAGCTGATCATACGTCCCGATTTTCGCGGGACAGTTTCGATTTTTAAGAGTTTTTAAAAAATCCCGCTTTTTAGAAAGAATTCGAAGATTAGACATTCTAGAATAGATTGTTTTCTAGAGGTCTTCTGGCTCGACTATAAGTCTATTAAATCATATCATTCTATTTACTTTTACGTAATATATTACGGAGGAACAGCACCTCCTTATTTTCAAATAGTTTAAACAACGACATCCTACGATTACTGAAATATCTGTACAGAAGCTGCTCGAGGGTTTCACTGCAATCAAAAACGATTTGCAACAAAAATTTTTGCAAATTTTTTTAAGACAGTGATAGAAGACAAGGTCGTAGATGAGTAAGTAGCAGCGATGAAATATTATTGGATTAAAATAGTTTTTCTCTTTTGGCCAAGAAATAGCGCCCTGAATGATTTCTATCTTTCTATCAAGTTTTGGATTCTGTTTTCAATACAATTAAAAAAAAAAGGTTTAACCACTGAGAATATCAAGACAAAAATGCGTTCTTGAAGTTCGACTAGAGCAACTTTAATTTTTAGAAACTGAAGATAAATAAACAAAGAGATTGCGTATTAAATAATTCACTACGACCCGTTTAGTTTCATGTTTCAATTAGCTTAAAATATTGCAAAGGCAGAAAGAGAAGTTATTAATGAGAGTATCATGTCGCTCCGGATGATCTTTTTACAACTTAATTTTAGAGTTCAATTTAATTTTAAAATTAAAGTCGCTGCAAGGTTAACAGATTTAGGCCCGATTTCTTCACCTCCTGATAAATCCATCTGCCAGGTTTTATCATTGGAAACCATTGTATCGCAATAGTTTCCAAGGATATTACCTGGCAGATAGATATATCACGAGGTGAAGAAATCGGGCATTAGGCATGTTGCCGAGAACGTCAGCGGAAAAAAGAAATACTTCAAACGGAAGTTTGGATAAAGTTGCTTACGGTTTTAGTCAAGACATGGCGGTTTCGATAATTCCTGTCATGCCTTGATTTTTATTTTGAACGTGAATTTTGATATTGTAATTTTTAGGAAATCTGACAAAAATAACTTTCACTTTCAGACAACAGATGGAATGACTCCTACATACTCTTACGTGCATAGACTTCACAAAATAAAAAAAAAAAATATAAACAAGAAATCTTATTTTTGATATTCGATTAAATTAGTTTTCACTTTGGGATAACGGATGGCGCTTCACACAAGTCAATATTTAGTCAATATTAGTCATTATGACGCGCTTCTCTATGACAAACCAATGTTTTAATGTCGGTAATCTTCCAGAAGGACGCGATGTTGCAAAAACCTTGCATTGAATTTTCCGAAACGTAACCGCCGCCGAAACGGGTGAATAACAGACGGGACAGTAATATCGACGAAGCGAAAAAGAAACAAAAGGCAAAAAGAAAAAGTAAAAGAAGAAGAAAATTCCCCCGTTGAAACAAAGAAATCGAATGTAAGCAAGGATCGCTCTAATGGCGTCTCTAATTACCTTTTTTATTTGTCGCAGAAACAAAAATATAAAAGAATAAGAAAATTCCAGCGTTGAAACAAAGAAATCGAATATAAGCACGGGTCATTTTAGTGGCGTTTCTAATTACCTTTTCTATTTGTCGTAGAAACGGACGATCCGCTCGGTAAAACTTGCCAATAACAAGTCGAATGATTCAAAAGGCACAAATAATTCCAGTAAACACTGCAGTTAATTTGAATTTTGGTCTAAATACTAACAATTCACGAGAACCATTCGGACGTCTGTACCTCGAGATAACGAAAGGCAAGTAACACTAAAGCTGGCCGCCGGAGACAAACGCTCTAACGCACAAGATGTTGACCAATCAGCATGCAGTATTAGATCACGTGACTTCTAGGACCCAACAAAAGCCGTTTCATGAAAAAGAGAAAATACTTTGTGCTGATAGTGAATACAGATGATAATTCAGTAAGTGGATGCCTTTCATGACAACAACAACATAGGAAATCCCATGTTAATTTAAAGGTGCTCGAATATTGGCTTCCCTAATTATTTTACAGCAAAATTCCATTTAAGTTTTTTAAAGTACTATTCAAGATGAATCTGTCTGCGAAGTTTCAAAACTTTTTATACGCTGAGATTTAAGATATTTAAGAAAAGATTCCGTAACTAAATTCAATTTAAACCAATCTATCAGCACAGTCTTGATCAATACGAATAAAAAATTCTCAAACTTCACAGACAGATTCATCTTGAAGAGCACTTTAAGAAACCTAAATGGAATCTTGCTGTAAAATGATTAGGGTAGCCAATATTCAAGCAAATTTAAATTAACATGGGATTTCCTATGTTGCGGTTCAAAACGCAGCACCCTGTGTAACCTTACATTTTATATACTTAGTTGTGTCTATTTTATATTTGAATTCTTATATAAACGAAGCTTTCGTGCACTATTTTCTTGAGACTATTAAGATTATTACATGAAACGTGCAATTGCAAAAATGTTTCTTCAGTCAGATGAAATTATATTTCCTGCTTGAAATTAGTTTTACTTGTAACCCGGTATACATTCGCAATATAATCATAAGTTTACTTTTTTATCGATATTTTCCCGGGTATTTCCTCTGGGAAATAAGAATATTTTAATGCGAGACGTGTATCACAGCACGGAAGCAAGTAACAGTTCAAAAGTTTGAATTCCGGAAGCTGCAGCTGTCCTCGGATCAGTGAATCGCTCCTGGTCCACTTTCATACGGAAAGCTACCTTGCATAAATTAATCACAACAGGTACGCATGTGGTAAATAATTATAAATTCCGCAGATATAATATCTTCTTAGAAGTGAAATTATGAAAACAAACAAGCTTCTTTCTCTCTTTGAAGTTTCCAGTTTCACCTATACGTGCATAGTTTATCACGCTTCACTTGGTAACTTGTGTGAGCTTTAAACGATTCTAAAGGCGTACACTCGCAAACATCTCTAATTAAATTACGTTCAAAGTATCTGTGCATCAGGAACAACGCATTTGTGAAGCGGAATAAAAAACAAACAAAGGCGGAAAACTCGGTCGTTCAGAACGCGAACGCATTTTCATTTTCTTTTGCAGAAGACTCCCTCATTATTTCACGCCCTATCTGTATTCAACTTACCCTTTTCTTCTTTGACTTGGAAATTTTGAGGGAAAATCAACAATTGTTGATCTAATTCAAGAATAAACAAGAGAAAAAAAATTGTTAAAGTTCGCGGACCTAACGAATGTCTTGTTGTAGTTTATTATCACGAAGATTTAGTAGGAGACTTGGAGAATAAATTTTTCGTAAAAAGGAATTTCGCCTTTTGTAAAATGAATGTATCGTATTCACATTTTTTATACGTCTTGTCGTAAACTGAACCCGAGAGCTAAATCCTCGATTTTCCTCCTTTAGAAAAGTTCGGGGCGAAAGACAAGCTAATAGCAAACTTGAGACGGATATAATTCGTGAAATCTTTTTTTACTGACCATCTGCCAGCAACCGGTGCTCGATAACAAGCAACAACACAAAAGCATAGCACTCATGCTGGTAGCTGTCTCTTGGGAAATATACCGGAGCAGATTGTACATCCAAGTAGGAATCTACATCGCGCTCGCCATCTCGTTTCATCGTAACTGTAGAGTCAAGATGCAAACACGTGATTGTCGGGTGGGTATTTTGCGCCAAATTCTCTTACAATGCAAAGTAAGAGGCCGTGTAAACGATTTACGATTTGTAATAGCAGTGGGAAGATTAAATTGTTAATGGCTTATTACTCTGGAAGTACGGTTAGAAGTGGAAACTTCAGCAAAACTATATCACCTTGTATAACTAGAAAGTTTTTTGTTATAGTTTAAATACGATTTTAAATCTGAAGCATTTCAATCTTAAATGCACTAAATTAATCTTAAATGCATTAAATTTAACTGCACAATATTAGAAAGGATGATTAACGTTCAATAAAGGTACTAGGTAACCGACTGGACACATTTGCACGACATACAGGGGATACTCTGTATAGTAAAACTGTCTACATGATCCTTTCTATTTTCCCTTCTTTATTCACTAACTTCAAACTTTCAATATAAATCCAAAAAATTGGTGCTGCGTTGGGATTTCCTTTTCTTTTCAATTTTTTTCAAAGTTTAAAACAGCACACTTTTACAATCGAGTACCTATCACGAAAAATTTCGAAAATTTTTGACGTTTCATTTCCATAACAGGTGCATGTGCAGAAGTACTTGAAATATTCACAGAGTGTCTACATTATCGCAACAAAACACCGTTTCCGATAAATCAGAGACAAATATGAATACAAGAGCATCTAATATCAGAGCACGTTCGAGGCCCATTGTTAACGTGCGAAGTATAAATCGAGAATTGCGACGCGCGAGAGCAATTCGCCTCAAATAATTTCCAATTGCTGTAAGACAATGGAACACATTGCGGTCACTTTGAACATTTTATTGCTCATTTGTCGATACTTTAGAGGGCGTAATAAACTTGTATCGCGTGGTGGGAAAGCCAAGAGGAGAAAGAGAGTAGGCGCTTCGAATTCCTCCACCAGCAATTACTCTCCGATAAAACGAGCAATTATTGTTTAGAGCAACATTCTTGTCTTTAATATTGGATCTGTCGTTGCAATTTTAATCACCTGCGTCGATAAAATATTTACGCCTTCTTTATGACCTACGACGATCTGACGAGATAAATTTCGGGAAGTGTCGATAAAATCACCCCCGCGACATGAAATTTTAATCACAAGGTAAGCAGAATTTCAGTAAATGTCTTCTTGGGACTTGAGTAAATTACATTCGTAATATTTTTCTTCAAAAACGAACGGTGTTCAATTTTTAAAGGCGACTTTACATTTTTAATAAAATACCCTTCGCCAGCAAATTAAGGGATTCCAATTAAAGAAAGTTTCTTTATCTGTAAGGAATGACGCTTTCATTTCCGGTCCTCGAATTATCTTTTTGATTGTTGTTACAAGGATTTAGAATAAATGGTGGGTATTTTTTTGATAACTGCTTTTCCTTAAGGATGTTAACATAACCTGCAAAATTGTAAGGACTTTCTGAACTTTAAAGGCTGTTACACACCAGAGCGGCATGGATTGTTTTTAGCTGTACTTGCTTTAACTGTGCCCCGATTGTTTGCAGTCTCATCAGAATAGGTAATCGACCATCACCATCGACTTTTATGTCCTTTATTATGACATTTTATATTACTCGTTACTCAACACAATTTCAGATTTTAAGAGTCACATCTCGTCTGCCGTCAATTATTCCTTTATCGTTCCACGAAGGAGAAGAAACCGGAAGCAGTAACATCTAAACATTCTAAACATGTCATCATTACCAGTCAAAGCATTAAACATAGACGATTTACAGCATTGGAAGTAAATACCAGTCCGCGCAACTAACTCTTGAATCACAGCTAGCAGATATACGAGCTGGTACAGTATACGGTGGTTGTGCGTTGTTTCGCGGTGGGCTGTGATTCCCCGCTGCTCAGTGTTTGCCTACCGTCAATAAGACGATTACGAGGATTCTTTTACAGCGGTTGTAAAATTTAAGCGCCACATTATTCGGCGTGTTTCCACGGTGATGTCGCGATTCTTACCGGGGAAATATAGGATGCTGTAATTTATATCGATGTAACAACATTCTATCTACACCGCCTGGAAATTTCCTCAGCATTTCTACCTTGATTAGGAGTCTTAAGTTCAAGCTTTTGAGTATTTCGAACGTGTTCTACTTTGTCCTCAGTTTAAGTCTCTTTAATTTATGTACCGTACCCTGCGGGGGCCGGTATTTCAGTCATGCATTAACTTTAAACTTTGGTTTTACTGAGGCATGATAAAAGAATAAATAAACGTTCTTTTAGCCAGAAAAAAAAAAGGCAAAGCGAAGGATATAAAACCATTTGGACTTTTCCTCATGTGTTTTACTTCTCAGGTGAGTTTTATAGTCTTTGATATGGTGGGGAGCGTACGTGATGTGATGTATGAAAATTCTCATATGCGATTAATCGCTAACTTTAGGGGATGACGCATATAACCGAGAGCACTGCGGAGAACTTTCGCCACAAACGGTAAAGCTCGCTTCGAGTCCTCCCAGTTCAAGTCCAGGGAAAGACCTGAATGTACGGTCTAAAAATACTCCACCGCTTATGAGTTTGGCCAAGGGAACGACATTCGTATATAACCAAACCGAAAGCAAGGCAAGTCAGCAGTTGGGGTTTTACACTAGTTTTAGTCTAGACTAGTATTAATTATTAATCTTAAATCGGTGCGTTGCGCAAGCTCTACAAGATCTATAACTAAACGATTCAGGCCGTCAGTTTCTGACTGCATTATAATGATTTAATCTAATACACCATTAAAAGTGAATGAAGCCGTACTCAGTATTCAAATATTTTTAATCTAACAGCTACGATACGGTGCAATACGATTTTTTTTAAAGAATAGAAAAGGCGGAAGGAATATAATTTAGCATTTGGTTTCTGCCTGCTCTTGTAATGAAAAGCTTTACTGCAAGATTTATTTAATGCATCTGACAAACATGCCGCACAACTATCATAACTTAAAGAAAATGTGACCGAACCGGTTAGATATTACAAATTGATTTGGAATTTTATCCCAGTAAACGTCTCTGGTGTGATCGTTATCACAGATTAATACAACTATTTATTACAGTCGGTCGTAAATCGCCTGGCAGGAACAACTAGGGCGACAAGAGCAGGATTTGAACCAGTAACAGTTGAATTGGACATGTGTCTTAACCGCATGCTCCATACGTTATAATTTCGTGTCTAAACTAGCAGAATTACAAGGCACATGCAGATATAAATCGCACCCGACTTGTCAATTTATTCTCTTAAGATTGAATTACGGCGGCGGACGTCAGAACTGCAAGCGTCGCAAATTTTCCTTCGGCAAATGCTAAACGATACCTACCGGTAGCGAAACTTTCCAATTATGCATGTGTATGCAATAAAAGGCGCCGGGCGAAGTTCTACGCCTATACGGAAATACAATACGCGCTTTGATTACTGTTTATTGCAGCTGCATTTCGTTGTTTATGATGTTGAATGATACGATCGCTGTTACTGCGCGTTAGAAGCGGAGCACTTGAAATTTTATGCTGTTAGCGGCATGTTACCAGTAGATGTATCGACCCAATTAATATGTATTCATCATTCAGATGAGATTGACATTAGTGTAATCTGTACTTGACGTGCAGTTATAATGGCTAAACAAAGTTATTTGTTACACGGTACATTTATCTTAGCACTGACAGGTATAGTTATCGCTCTGAATAATGTAATTAATAAGATTCGATGGAAAGTTGGCTGTACTGATATGGTACGGAAAAGTACTTTTTATAAAGACTTCCAAATATTCAAAATACTAAATTTAGGTTAAGCGAAATTATTAAAACTTTTCACATGTAGGGCGATTCAGTGTTACGTTTTTTGTAATTTCATCACCGTTGTTCGCGGTCGAGTAGGTTTCCCTTCGTGCGTTGTTGTTTCGAGTGTGGCTAACCGTTGCTAGATGGCGAGGCGGTCGCCCACTTTCTGACTTAGGCCGGCCGGCAACGAAGCGGACTTGGGTGTTGGAAGTTGATTTGGTCGCCTTACCACCCCTACGCGGTATTATTGCTCCGTTAGAAGCTTTGTTGGAAGTGTTGCTGTAGGATTTGGTCACCCTACCGTTCTTACACGGTATTCTCGCTCCGTTAGAAGCTGTCTCTACTGTCTGTGGGTTCGTTGCCATACGGATTTTGGGTGATTGTGGAAATTATCTTCGTCTTGAATGAAATTATGGTTTTCAAATAAAATAAAAATTATTGTTATCGGAGCTTGCTCTGTACAGCAAGGTAAGTCATGCTGTTCTCCATTTTGTGTTCTACCTATGGTCACGTGCGTTTATTTTTCACGATCGCTAATCCTACTTCGTTTCCCTCCTTTTAAGTAATTGGAAAGGGGGAAAGCCACGACGGCGTCGGTTGATGGCCCCGAATTAACCTAGTCGGCCAGGTTTGAGCTGGAAGTGTTTTACCCCTTGTGTATCCGCTTTAAGAAAAGGGAAGGTTGAGGAAGTTATTGTCGCTCGGACCTGAATTCATCGCAGCCACGCACCGTCATCTTACTCGGAGAGATTCCACATAAGAACGTTCATAATGACTCACGTTGAAGCACTTTTTGCCTTCGGTTTGGGCTCTGTAATCTTTCAATTTTTCAGTAAAATTACGGCCGACCATCCCATCAGTCAGTGACCACCCCGTTAGGGGTCTTGATCTCACACCGAATTCTGTATTGCTAATGCCTTAATAAATTATTTGATTTTCGCCCGGACTAGGCTTCATTTGTTAAATAACGACACTAACTTAGTGACATATCCTTCGGGAGGGATGCAGCGTATTTCCCTACTGGGTTCCCTTCTCTCTTTGCATTCCTCATTACTGGATATTAGGGGTACACCGGTGATTTGTTTTTGGGTTGGATGCAGTTTATTTCCCTATTGGGTTCTCTTTTTTCTTTGCATTCCTCATCACTCGATATTAGGGGGTATACTAACGAAGAAGCGGGTCCTTGGGAGTTGTACTTTTCGAAAATGAACAGGGATACACTGTCCAAGCTGAGTGTTTTCGATACTACTAGGTTGTGTAACCACCGCTGGGTGGCGCCCCTTTTTCGTAACATCATTAGAGTTTCTCCACGCCGTCTCCACTGAGTGGGCATTGTTACACAATTCCTATCTTCAACATAGTCTTCCAGGAAACGACCGACCCGGCTTCTATAAATACAGTACATTACAGATTAGCGCAGGCCCATTCGGTTCTTTCTTGTTTGGGTCGAAGCACTTATCTTGTCACAAACGTAAGCGTCACATCAGGCAACTCGTTCATTAACAAAATACGAACTTCCTCTTTGAACTTTTACTTCACATTTTGAAGTTACAGGTTAGCGATAACTTCTATTAAAATATAATGTTTTCAACTTTCAGGCACTTCCGCTTATACCGGGAGTTGTTGTCAATTTTCTTATTTTTTGTTTCACAGTTCAAACGTCTATAACCAGGTTAATTCGACGGCATTAACCGACGCCGGATTATCGTGGTGGCAATTATGCCCCCTTTCCAGTTGTTTAAAAGGGGGAGGAAGGAAAACGAAGTAGGATTAGCGATCGTGAAAAATAAACGCACGTGACACTTAGGTAAAACACAAAGCTCCAAAATCGAAAATAATTTTCACATTCACTCAAAATCCGTATAGCAACGAACCCCCAGACAGCAGGGAAAGCTTCTAACGAACCGAAAATATCTGCACGGGAACAATAAGTCAATTAAATCCAACTGCAACATTTCTAACACACTGCATTTTTGAATTCAACAACAGCAATAACGTGCAATTTTCGTTGTGACAATATTTTTGTTTGCGATGCGACGATGTAACATCGTACACCCCTCTCTGCTGTGGATGTATATTAACAATAGAAATAGGTAAATTAGCCGCAAAGTATATAGTTTTTGACGTTAAGAAATTGTACACAATGTCCCATGAAGAGTCACTTCTTAAATATTAAAAAAAATAAGAATTCAATACAAAGGGGAAACTCTAAAGAATAAGAGAGAAAAAATGGTACTCGCGCCCACATCGTGTCGGTTTCATACTAAGCAACTCTAATTATTAAGATATAAGACAAAGGAATTCGAGGTGTTAAATTAACATAAATTGATGATTTAAAAAAAAACTCCGTGAGGCAAATCAACTGTGGAGTTTAATACGAGCCGAAGGCGAGTGTCGCACTCATGCAAATGTAAAAAGGGATTCGCGATTGTGTTGCGCACTTAACTTTTTCTACGACCATAAATTTAAAAAATGTGTCAAAGAAAAATTGAAAACGTATCTAATTCATGGAATTAGAAACAAAAAATGATTTTTATTCAGTTTAAAAACATTTAATTTAATAATAGTAATATATACTTTATTGTGTTACATCGAAATAAAAGTGTTGTGAAATCGTAAACAATAAATTTCGAAAAAAGTTCGCGTTAATGTATGTTTCACGGTCTAATAATGACATTCAAAACTTCTCTGAATACGTTTATGCTGGAAAACAGCAAATAAATTTCTACGACAACTTTTTTTCCGTACAAGGCTATGTGTATTATTTTCATATAAATTACAAAAGTTTAAATGGGAGAAAAATATGGGCTTTTGATTTCGGTTCGGTTCGAACCGGGTCATAGCCGGGGCTTATTGCAGATGTTCCCCGCCATTTCACGGGCTGGTGATTTGAATGAAAATATTTTGTTGTGTAGGTGGTCAGGGTCGACAAACTTAAATTTCAGAGCTTGTCAGAGAATAATAACAACTAGAGATTAAATCCACCATCGACGATGGAAATTGTTTTCGCGTCGCTGTGATTATTGTTTGCATATTTGTCACTTCGAATTTCATGAGAAAGTTTTAACTCTTGTTTATTACTGTTTCATTTATAATGTAGGAGTAGAGAAGCAAAAGCTGATCCTGCAAGAGGACAAACAAGAAAATTTACATAGTAATAGAATCGAACAAAAACTCTTGCAGAGGAGAGATGTATGTTTTCTTGTATCATGTAGGTTCATGTCAACACCATTTAAATACCTAAAGGTGTAAGAATACAAACTGCAGTGTGAAAAAAAAACTGCGAAGAAAATTGAACTTCACGCTCCATTTATATGCAAATCTTATCCTGCCTGAATTTTATCGCGTAATTTTCAATTTCGATTTTCGATACAAAACAATTTGCTTGCGTTCGCCGATTCTGTTCGTTTGATTTCGTTGAATACATGCTTTTCCATTATACTGAAAGAAAAGGCGACGGTGACGTTCGAGAGCTTTTAATAATCATTGCACAACTGCGCCCGAGCTTCTTTCATGAATGCTTAAAATTTTAACTGTTCTCGGTGCAGGCACAGATAAAGAATCTCGCCGGCCGCATTTTGTATACTTAATAAAATTACATTTTCTCGCTATCCGGTAAGAAAATAACGTTTCGAAACTCTTAAAGTAGCATTATTTATTTAAATTGGCCTGAATTTTTTAGGAGGCTCCGTGGCATTTCATTTCGTAATTTTCTTTCTCCTTTTCTTTTAAACTAAATTTTGCTCATTTGCATATGGCTTAATATTTTTCGAGGCCTGTGATGTTCTATTTTCTGCTGACGCTAAGGAAGAAAGAAAAAAGAAAACGTTCGCCGTTCGCGAAATGCCCGGAAAAACATTTTCTATTTTTATCTGCAATCCCTCTATATTAAAACTTTTTACACCAATATTAAATGCGTGGGTCGACCTTCCAAACAGATTTTAACAATTTAGGGTGGCTTAAACTTATTTGCAAGTCAAATAAAAATTAAAATTTGTGAGAGTGTTTTTTTTTTGCTGAACAGCGATTGACAGTAAAAGTATAAGCAATAATAAAGATACTATCACATTTGTTTCCGAAATCATTATGAAACATATGTGACATAAATTAGATGACTACGAAAGTATAGTGCATCAAGACAAATTAAATTAAGTTAAATATAAAGCGTCATTAGAAGAAATTATGCTATACAGGGTGTTACGCAACTTTATACATGCAACTCATACAAATACTTTCCCTAAGAGGATTTATTTTTAATGAATAGAATATAGAAATATAAAAATTATTATAAGATTCTTTCAGGCATATTTTCTTCTCTAAGTAATTGCGAATTTTTAAAATTAATGGGTTTTGGAGCATTTACTAATTCCAAGCCAAACTTACATAAATATTTAACTTAATAAAGAAGAAGAAAAATAAGAGCCTGTAATTATAGAAAGGTATTAACGTATACGTCAGTTGAGGCATCAGATCTCAACGCCAGAACGTCCCTGTTATTAAAAAAGAACATACGTCCGAATATGTTTCCAATTTTCTGGCTTTATTTAAATTCTAAGCAGTTTTCCAACACGAAAGCGAATATAGCAAGTGCTTGGCCGTAGCCTGACAGGTGCCGGATTCAATTTCTAGGGTAGATAAGGGTCTTCGTCCTTATAAATTTGTAATTACTCCAACACAGAATTAAGTTGGATTACAGGGGCATAATGACGGTGTAATACGAGATGTTTACTAAGGTGCTATATAAAACTGCAGACTACTGAACTTGCAAAACACATTCGTTACAGTAATGACAGAGGGCAAACAGACCTTTCCCCCAAGGAGGCAGCCTGCTTAATTAAATGAACCAGATTAATGTGGACATGTGGAAAAATTTATTTGGCTGTTGAAAAGTAAAGTAACTCAAATCTTCTTCATAAAATCGTGCTGCATATAATTCGACCAAGCTGAAATTGGGAATATGAGTATGAAGATTACAATAATTGGCTGTGTTGATGTTTACTTATGAGCAGGGAAAAGAATTCTGCCCACTTAGTGTTGGACAATGTACTATTTACCACTTCCGCGGCTCCGATGCGTTTAAATTGCTTTTGAGTGTGAGGGGAAGGGGTGTATTCTCGCAGAAATTACTCTTAATACAATCCGAATACTAAATTTCCTACTGCTCGCGAAACAAGTGGACCTGCTTATGAGCATAAAATAAAGAGAGACGCAATAGCGTAAAAATGTGCAGCAGAAAATTAAAAGGGATCGCGCATTTTTGAGCGTTTAGACGTAATGCAAAAGGGTTTGCTAAATACTCGTAATAAACCGCAGCAGACGTTTCAGAAATAGAAAACCTTATAAATTTATCAGCAAGAGCGTGGAGATTCCACTTCGTCCATTTAGCGAAATAAATCAAGCTTGCCAGTGTTTTTCTTAGCTTCCTCTCTGCGGTATTATTCACTGACTATAACGAGGCGTCCGGGTAAATAAATAAACAAATAAATAAAACGCGCCTTTCTTCTTGTGTAAATTTTCGGCGGTGAATATTAATGCTGGGATCTACATGCTCATATGTGTACTGTAGGTAGATAGAGGAAGGCGATAAAGTGTTTACGTGCAAGTGCTGTTGTGTGAAAAATTTCGCCGAAGCAGCAGAAGGTCATGCAATTTTAATATTCTTCTTCGGCGCGCTCGTACTGTTCGATAATATTTGTAAATCATAAGTTACGATGAACGATGAATTGTTTTATTTATCAGATGATCTTTTTTCATCTGTAATTTCGTGAACAGACTTATTTCTTAAATACAGAAAAATGATATACTATTATACTACACCATACATAGAACATGCAACGAATAAAATGGTTTTACTTTCTTGTTGTTCGCTCAAGGTGTGTGATTTCAAAAAGACTCTAAAAATTAGCACAGTTTATTGACGCCTATATCTTACGCCGGGGGTTGCCAACGGGGTCGATGAACTTTTAGGAGTCGGCTGAGGGTCGATGAACCTATAGGGTTCTTTTAGGGGTCGGAGTTATGAATTCCTGCTTAGTGAAGGAGACCTATCTGAACATTTTATTAAAAAAAAGTAGATTTCCAAATAGTTTTAAATAAATTTGGATCAGCTCGAAGAAAAGAAAACAGAAGACGTTCAATTGATTATCAAAATCGAAATATTCCTAAAATATAATCAAGTCGAATAAAACAGAAACAAAAGACCATCGTCGAATAAGATAGGGACGATAAATTGATAAATAATAAATCAATTGATTTTGTCAAAATAAAAATAAAAGAGACACAAAAGACGATCGTCGAATTCGTCGATGAGCAAATATAAATTATGTAAAACTCAATGGGCCAAATCGTTAAAAAAAACTGAGGAAATTTTTATCACAACTGAAAGCCTTATCTGTAAATGTTAATACGAAAAAAAGTATAGATCAGTTGATAAAAATTATAAAAAATAAAATTAAATCAAATCGAATAAAAGAAACGGCGACCAATCGATGAGATTAAATTGTAAAATAAAATAAACTTAAATCGAGTAAAAGAGAAAAAAAGAAACGAAAGACAATCAACTAACGATTAAAAAGTAAAAAATCATGTCAAATAAAATAAAAAAAAAAGCTAAAGAAAAAAAAAACAAGACGATCAGCTGATAAAATTAATTAAAAATAAATTACATTAAAAATTACTTGAAGTCGACTCTCGTCGACTCTTGATTGATTCATCAGGACGAAGCTATTCAAAGGTAATGGCACGTTGAGCGTTCTTTCTAATTTTAACAGTGTCCGTTCAAACTTTAAAAACAATTTTTTTCTAAAAAAATACGCCATTTAAAATAAATTAAAAAAATAATTGAAACAATGTCTAACATTTGTAATAATTTTTCCAATCAATTCCTTTTTCTTTTCTTCTTATATGACGGCTTCTACAAATAGGCAACGGAGTATTTTTTCTAATAATTTTTGTTCGCCGATATCCTTTATTCTAGGTTATTATAGCTTTCTCTTTTTTTTCTTCAATCCGTTTCTAAATGTCAGCTTACTTCTTTAAGTTAGATACATTAAGGCCGGTATTCATAGTCAGTTCTTAAACTTAACAAAATCTTAAGCACTGTCTTGTAGTTTCATAGACAAGTTTTAAGAAATTAGTTTCTTATAGCCAGTTGCACCAAACACTTCTTAAGTTAAGCTTAAATTTAAGTATTGCTTAAAATGTGACATTGAAGATTACACAACATTATGTACGTCATATTCCAAGTGGTGCTTAAAATTAAGCAAACCTTAAGTATTTGGTGCAACTGCACCTTAAAGTCTGAACTTAAGTAAGGCGATCTTACTTAAAAACGTCTCAGTCATTACTTGAAAGTCGTGCATATTGCTCTCGAGGGAATGAAATGAAGAAGAATTCTTTCAAACTACAA
The DNA here is from genome assembly GCA_036172665.1 of Prosopocoilus inquinatus. Taxonomy (NCBI): domain Eukaryota; kingdom Metazoa; phylum Arthropoda; class Insecta; order Coleoptera; family Lucanidae; genus Prosopocoilus; species Prosopocoilus inquinatus. The sequence goes on from CM069872.1 coordinate 47,309,860, forward strand.
ACTCTTAACTTCTTTTGAAGCAAATTATATTGGCAATTAAAAATTCCGCAATTTTACTGTATTAAATTCTTGGATGGATAGGAAAAAAATAAGGAATAATATATTTTTCGTGACAGATCCGGAAAGATAAATAAATCAACTGCACTCAAATCTTGAGCTCCTAATTCTTGGACAGTTGAGATTGCCCACACAATGGTGATCCCGACGCACGACTTTATTTGGAAAATGAGTTAAACTGGTTTAAATAGCGTGTTCATTTGATTATCAAATTAGGAACATTGAAATTAGTCCCTTACAAGATTCAAATTCTTTTTCCTGAGTGGCGAACTGTTAAGTACCATTTATACTATCCATTTCTTACACTGTCTATATTTGCTTCCGCGACTGCCACGTCCAAAACGTCATTTTCATTCATCAATCTACCAAACATATGGACAACAGGAATCACGCTTCCGGATTATGCAATGATTAATAGAGTAGGAGTTAAGAGTTCGCCTTTCTGGCCCGCTGATCCAGAGATGGGGTTTGCCCAAATGGAGCCCACAGTTTGCGCTCGCAGGAGTGACTTCAGACGATGTTTTGTCTGAAGTCACTCCAATTTAATTACTTTGCCGGCAATCTGGACGCAAAATTTGCAGCAGAAGCGCGCGATAGATTTGGTGTACCGCTCCGGATCACAACGGATCAAGGAAAGCAATTTGAATCTTATTTGTTTAAGGAATTTAAATGACTTACTTGGGATTCAACATTTGCGAACTTATCATCCAGCTTCTAACGGCCTTATTGAGTGATTTCACCGTCAATTGAAAGCATCTATTAGGTGCCGTGATTCAAACCGTCGGACAGAAATATTACCAACAATTTTTTTCGGGATCAGATCAACTTGGCAACTGGAGAGTTTCTCATTGCTTGAGTACCATCTACAGACAACACCAAAGAGACGTCAGAATATGTAAAAGGGGACGAGACAATACTTCCAGAGATTACCTCCAACTGACGGAACTCGACATGGAGAGAAAAAAAATATTCATCTACAAAAACCTTGCCACGACCGAAAATGTTTCCATTCGTCATGATCGATCAAAAGCTTTCTCTCAAATGCCATATGAAGGACCGTATCGAGTTATCAGCCGCACCGAAAAAATATAGTTAAGTTAATATTAATGGAAAAACGATTATGGTTTCGGTGGGTAGCCTGAAAGCAGAAGAGAATCCACAACAGCCTCAGAGTCAAACCAGCAGGAACAAGATGATACTGAAATTCAAATTAAAACTAGATTCGGTCGATTCGATCGCTTCCAAGGCAGTTTTTCTTACTGTTTATAGTGTTACAGCTGTGACGCGCAATTTTTAGTATCAGTCACGCCACCTTGTGTCACAGAACGTTACCGAAGCTTTGCGTTCGTTCTAGTAAGTTTGAGCAAAAGAGGGCTCTGCTATAAAAGCCGTAACGTATAGTTGGCAAGCGAAGGGTTCATACCTTGAATAAATAGAAAGTACATTTTCTAAAAGTGTTATTGGATAGACAAGCTCATTACTATTGTGTTGTTAATTGTGTAAAGCGACAGCTTGTAATTAGTGTTCTTAAATTTAACGACTATAATTTACGAACCCCCAAATTAGTAACAATAGTTAAAGTTTAGAAACTTCTTTTAGCTTAATCGTAAAAGTACGTTTAATTTGTATCATGATTTTATATTTTGTAAACTTGTGTAAACACTAGCAAGTGGGTACTGTGGCATCTACTTTGTTCAGTTCAATTTCCATCAGATTGTTGCACTTTGCTAGTGATGGGAAGAAAAAATAACGTATAATAGAAAACATTTTTGATGACAGTTCTGGAAAGATAAATAAATTAATTGAATCCGAATCTCGAGAATCCTAATTCTTGGACGGTTGCAATTGCCCACGGATTCAAAGCAAACACGTGGTTGACGAGACAATACTTTAACGTTATATAGGGTTTCCCATAGGTACCCATTTTATGATTCCATTAAAAACCTTCTAAGCCGAATTAAAAAGAGTTAGATTTATTTCTAGCTTAAATGTTTGTACAATTTGAAAAAAAAAACATATCTTCTCAATGCCCTCCCTCCATCAGACAACTTTTAATTCTGAATGCAAAATCATCCGGCGAAGCGGTCGTTTGGCCCCTTAATATTGTTTTTGCAGGACAACTTTCAAAGGCGAAATGTCATTTCCCTTCAGACGCCCCCCCAGAAACAAAATTGGGGCCGTTAGATCGGGGGGCGTCGGGAACCGAACTTCTTCTACTAAACTAATTTCAAAATGTAAATTTCCTCAGAAAACACACGTTAGTGAATTATACTCCTACAAATTTGTTACATATTGTCAAACTGTGTTGGAAAAATTATGTTTGTAACATGCCCCAGATTTATGCCAGTGGAAGTTATTTAATTGTTTAGTCCAACCTATTTAATTGTTTAGTCCTACCTACTAACGAGAATATAATGACCTAGTTCGTTTACATTTAATTCCCATATCAAAGAGGTAGTATAATATGGGGGAACTCTATATACTATAGTCTGTTCATAAGTAATAAAACTAAAGTAAAGCAATACCTTTGATTTCCTAAAGAAATAGCTAAAGGGTGTACCTAATCGTTTGGTCTACACTTGTTTCAGGAAGAAAAAAATAATTTCGATGAAACTGAAGCCTGGAGCAAACTGAAAGATAATTAAAAATGAGTACGTTCTGATTACAAATTTTTCAACAAAGAGGCGCCCAAGTTTCCAGAGATATCGCTTGAAGTAATAAGTACAATCGGTCAGTTTTAATGAGCTTCCTCTGTCATCCCTCTCTTTTTTACTTTTTCCAAAGTTCCGAGCTCATTGCGGATATTAATAAATTCCGTCGCTTGATAAAAATCTTGATTACACAACAGATTTTCCGATTAAAATCAATGTGTCCGATAATCTCCGCTTTATTTACTTTTCATTTGCCGAGATGAGGTCGATCGATTCGCTCTGCAAATGGAAAACAGCCCCGTCTTTACCGATGCAAATAGGGTTGGCGCAGAGACGCATCCGTGACAGCACCGCCGGAAATAGTTCGCTAATAAGGTTTGGGGGTTATTATGAGGCAATCACATCCACTGTAAAATATTAACGGTTTTCGCTGAGATTAGACCACGCACAAACCATGCGGTTGAGTTTATATCGATTCGGGGTGCAATTTAGTGCGCCACCCTCAAGCGCCCTCCTCGCGAGCTCGGCGCGGATCCTTTATACTAATTCGCCGTTGCAGCTTAATAGTAGCCACAACTTTTAAAGCTCGACGCCGCGAAAGCTTAGCGTTGACGTTTAAAATTTTAAGCAGCGCTTAAGCCGAATCATTTTTAATGTATACATGCATCTTAATCTGCAAATCCCTGCTCACGCTTTACTAAACGTTAACTTTATGTGAGAAACTTTGGCGTTACGGAGATTTTATATTTCGAGATTGAGCCATTAAAACTGCAAACTTGAAACACTACGGCGGCGCGGCGGCCTGAATTGCCTTAATTGTTTTTGTTGGGCCGAGAAAGTTCACGTCAGTAACTCAAGCTTGTAGCTAGGTACGTCAGCTTAAAATGATTTTTTTTTGTGATGTGAAAACTAGTTGTTAAGTTTCTATCTTCTTTTGGAAGATTCGACTATTAATGATTGGATAGCAACAAGGTTCAAGGCGCTCGCACTCTTCATAAGCGAAAACTGTAGGGTATAGAGGGTGTTCTTTTACTGTGTGCAAATAAAAAAACCTCGGTATAAGAAACGAAATGCTGCTACCTTCTGAGAGTATTTTTTGATGGCTACCGTATCATAGCCAAAAAGTTTCGGATGGATCACTTGTTTGGAACTGCTGAAATGCGCGAGAAAGGTAGGAAGGTCGACTTCGCTTTCCTTTCGGTATGAACACGCCCACCGATACCGCACTTGATCTTAAACGCAGTATTTCGTAATAATAATCACTGATATCGTTTATTAATTATTTTCTTTCAAATTTTAATTCACTGAGCGAAGTAATATGTTTTAGGATATCAGCTCTCGACGAATAAATCCGACAATTTATGCACCAATTAGGCGAGCGCGTTAAAAATGTTCTTCCTTCACCCTCTTACGTAAGTAAACTTCTCGCTGCTAGCTATGAAAGTATTACTACTTACGGTCCATGAAAAAAAAGTAAATGTTTACTAATAAAAATAAAGAAATAATACGGAATGAGAAATTACAATTTGTTTGTAACTCGCTTTTAATTTGTTCGGCAATTACGAACTGCAGCTCCTTGCATTGCATTAGATTTTAATTTAAAAATACTTATGCCCGTTTGCACCACTCTAATTTAAAATTTTAAGTCCTTAAGTGGTTAAGTGATGCTTTCTGTTATTGAAAAAGTGTCACTTTACCGTTTAAGTGGGACTTAAAGTCTTATGTGAAAGTGGTGCAAACGGACAAACTTGTAATTACTTGCAGTGAAGTTAATTGAAATTGTAAACGTTTTGACTGACCAGCTGATCGGAGCGGCTGATTTACGTCGTTCGTGCTCAAGATCAAGTGAAGTACTGACCGACCCTGGCCTACTTCGGCTTTGGATCATAGAACGAGGCGGCCGCCTTCCACTTTTAGCTATGCCAGCAGTTCTCAAACGGTTTAGTGAAAATCTGCCACTGCATTTTTCTCGAAAACTATTAAATCTTTGTTAAGAACATATGAGTTCAATTGTTGCTATTTATAGTCTATATTAAAAAAAAAAACAATCCAATTCTCTTTAACCGTTACGTTACGCGTGTGAATTCAGCTTTTAATTTGCCCAAACCGATTTGCATTTTTAATAAAGGTAAATCATAGGTATTTGAAAACAATACACACAATACAATGTAAAGAAACATACGTCTTTTAAATAATTCACAATATCTTACCAAGAAGTAATTGATTGTATTAACTATTAATCAAAAATGCAGTACAGAGAATTCACAGGTATTAGCTACTAATACTAACAGATAAAGCTTGTGAGTCTATACGTTTTCATAATAAATGACGCACAAATTACACGCAAGGGATATTAATATTTTAAGTAATTTGAATTATTTATTTTCAAGCAACTCGCTCGCAGTAAATAAACTCTGGTGGTAACTTACTGTACGTGTCAGGGAAATCGAAAATGAAGAAGAGCACTCAAAAGTTTTCATGCTCGACAAACTTGATTTTATGTTGACGTAAAGAAGAAAAATCACGTCGAACAGCAAGAAATTAAAATGCACAATGGCTTTGAGAAAAAGTTCCTCGTAACTTGTTGCTGTCCGTGGATGTGTGAGAAATCCGTGCGGATAGTCCGGGCTCGTACTTGTTCCGGGTTAGGTATGCACGTTTTGTTGCAGTCGTATATTTAATATTAAGCTACTTGCAAGCACATACATTTTAAGTTTGAAGTCCGGCACGTGAGCTTTCTGAAATGTATGAAGACAAAGCGACATGTAATTGGGGGTAACATGCTTTGTCACTTAAGTCGTATGGTACAGATCCAGACGGTGACACAAACTCGCATATGACGACGCCAGCGATAAGTAATTATAACTTTGTCATATCCGGCTTTACGGGGTTTAATGTGACTGTCGCGTGCGAAACTTGACGGTGATGGAGAGAACCCGATTTAAGGGGGAACGCGTGATAAACAGAACAGCGAATACATTCATTGTTGTTAACACCGAATCGGAAAAGAAAAATCACCCAGCGACGAATCTCTTCTTCCTTGAATTCGTTGAAAATTCGATTGCCCTCACGCGAAAAAATCGCTGCCTGCTTCTTTCTTAATAAATAAGAAGACAGACAAACTGCAAAAAAAATATGTTTCACACTGCACAATAATTTGCAATTCAAATCGTACACCTATATCCTCCTGAAGGGATTTGCGAGTCGATTTAACCGACTTTCCGGTTAGATTTTAAACAGGTAGCTTCTCTCTAAAGACGACGGACTCCTTCGTCGTGAATCTGTTTATCGCACACAGAAGGAGAGCGGTTGACGAAAATCTAAAATCCAGCGCCGCATTTTGTTTACGCTGACGAGACAAAATGCAAATATTTATACTGCCGGGGTAAATAGGGAGTGTTTTAAACGTAATATGGAACGGAAAATATGGATACAATAAACACCAACTTTGAAACAACAAACGCAAGTGCAAACAAATTCACATAATGGAAACTATTTGTTATGACGACGCTGGTTATAATATTGCCTTTCCTATCCTTTTCTTCGTTTGGCACAAAATTAATTACGTGTTGTTTCAAATACTCTCAGCGGATCATTTACAAATAGAAAACGAGTTACATATTGTTTGGCAACTTCGCCAGATATTTTATGTGGTCACTAGCCAAACTTCTTCCTTCATCATTTATTAAAGATTTACTACTCCCATTGTATTTCATATTTTAACAATATAAATGAAAAAGTAGACGCACGCAAGGATACGAAATGTAACAAATGCGGTTGTATCATTCTTGTGTATCATATCTTAATCTAATTGAAATCAGTAATACAGGGTGAAAAAATATGAGAAATTGTCGGTGATGAACTTCTCTTGCTTGGAGATGTCGGCACTGTTTCACCACCCACGGGTTGTAAGGCCGTATAGGTTTACTTTTAATTATTTGGTGACAGTTTTAATGAAAATCACGCAGTCTTAAAATTACTATTTATTACACAAATAAAAAGCAAATTAACACTGCACTAGATCTCCTACGACAGTAATATATACGAAACAAGGTAAAATTAAAGGAAAGTAAAATAACCGAACGCGACTTGATATGTTATAAAAATTGTGTTATGTAACGTTATATGCTGCGTTACATAACTTTGTGTGTATACGATCTACTTATGATCGAACGTTGCGAAATGATGCGATGTTCAACAATGATCAAGAAAATGATGTGTTGTGTGTGTTACAGAATATATACTATACAAAGAGAGGGGAACGTAAAGAACAACTAAAGTGATTCACGGAAATTAATAAAATCAGGAACATGGGTGATTTGAGATGTTTTTCTAACCGTGAATAATTCGAAGAAGTTCACGAGGTGGTCGAAGGAAGCTTAATGGATTTGATAATGCACTTGAATGCTTGTGAAACTACATGAGCGAGTGTCTTCCGCGAAGGTAAAAACATGGTACTCTAATCCTTCGATGCAGGTGTGGGACGTTTTATGCGTGTCCCACGTGTATTATCTAATACTGAGAAATTAAGAGGTATGAGATTAACAAGCAACCTGCGTTCTAACAAGGGTAGAAGCCAAAAATGGATAAGATTTAAACTACGAGGAATCAGACACGAGATAGGTCATATTTGTTCGTAGAAAATCTGGAACTTAAGTTGTTGCACTTAAGTGATTTGATGTTCACAGTATTCGGATAAAAAATAATAGATTTGTATGTCTTATATTAATATTAAGTGATACGCAGAAAGGTAAAGCCAAACATTCCAAATGAGATTTACTCGGAAGGACAGTCCGGCGATGTGAAAATGTGTAAATATTTTTATGGTGATTAAACTAAGTATTCTATAAATGTATGATCCTAAACAGAAGTTATATTTCAGATTTAAAAAATGAGAAACTGAACTTCATCAATAGCAAGTACAGATATGTGTAATGAAAACATGATTAGAAAGAGCAAAATAAAATGTATCCAATAATATTTTGTGTGTGTGTCACTTTAATCCGAGGGTTTGTTCAATTGACACCCACATTTGGTCTAAAAAAAATTATTCAGAAATTTATTTACAGATAATAATTACGACCTCAATCTCTTTTGTTTCATGCACCAACTGATGTACATATACCCTACTCGTTGAATTCTTGTGGCCGCTGATTGATGAATGAATTCTTTTACAGCGTTTTGTACTTCTACGTCCGACACAAAAAGCTTACACTTCTTTTTAACACTGTTTTTAGTGACCCAAAGATATGGAAATCGCAGTCAGTGTTGTAGGGTGGATGCTTTAAAATCCACCATTTCTTCTTTTATAACCTTGGCGACATGAGGCCAAAAGTTGTCGTGAATCAAAATCTCGCCACGTGAAAGCTTCCCCGGAATTTTGTCCTCGTACTTGATGAAGCTTTTTAAGACTTTCATTGTACAGGTTGCACTTGCATTGATATTCACTCTTTGTTCTTGAAAATTTATCAGCAGTGGTCCTTCATGTCGAAAAAGATGGCCTTAAAAGTTACATGACTTGAATCAGATGTAGAAGTACAAAAAGCTGGTGTACATACATCGACTGGTGAAATAATGGAGTATATGTATGAATTGTGGTGCTATTTGTGAATATACAATGTGACTTCTTTAATCCGAACCTCCAGTAACCCGAACAGCTGTAATTCGAAGCCACAATCCGAGCAACGCCTCCTTAATCTGAACAGTGAAGTGATTCTCGCGGAAAATCCTTTGCTTTAATGTTTTCTAAAAATGCTTTGTTTATTTATGCTGTTCATTGTTCATTATAATGTTAATCGGTGAGCTTCAGATTCGTAGGATAGCGGTAGAAGAAAGTAGCGACCGTAAATTGGCGCTGAAAGACATCAAAAAAAATTAAATATTTAAATAAGTAAATTCGGAGTAACTCTTTTTATTATTTAAAATAGTCAGAGGAACTGAATCCATTTGGAAATTAGGGAGAAAGAGAGAGACATGCGTCCAAGCTTGAAGAGCCCCAGACGAACACTATTTTATAGTTTGAACTGCTTTATTAATCGGTGTACACTAGAGCTCCTGGATAAGATAAGAGTTGGAAAATATGGCCCCAGAAATCAAAACCATTTGATTTTCTGTCACATCGCTTTCAGTTTTTTTCACAATCGGACACTTCAAAATTATAAATTAAATGTCAAAGGAAATATGACAGTCTAAAATTTTATTTGGAGAATTCTTTAAAATGCAAATAGAAATAAAAATATCAGTACATGAACATTACACATTGGTTTAAAAGACGTTTAACATGTGTGCGCGTAATCTAATCTTATTTTACGAAGTTCATAATGTTCATTATTTTTACTATCATTTGCAGTTCCGGTTGAGTGAAATGAATTTCCGTGCTTTTATTTACTTATTCCTTTTTTTTTAATCAGAATTTAAGTTTGGATTTTGGTGATTCTCACGATTTACGGCGTTGTAGGTACTCCCTGGTTTTGTGTAGCTTAATTCTATTATTCAACTCCTTTCACTCTATTTTCTGTTTTCACCCTTTCGCAGTTGTTGTTATATTTGCACAGCAGATGCGCCTCAATGATGTACTCCAACCAAGAAGAAAAGTTTGTGAATTGTTCACTTTTCAAAGCAAGTTCCGCGTATCACATCTTCTCTCAGTCTTCACCTCGTAATATCCTATCCGAATTCTGAAAATTCAAAAATCTAAAAACGAAAATTTTTTTTTTTTTCATTTTCAGTCAGGATATTTAATAGCAAATGTACTTCAGTTTTAAGTTTTTGGAAATCTGGGGGTGTGAAAGACTTGTTTCGTCCTATTTTTGCAGTTTTCTTTTGAACATTCAAGCATAATAACAATTAATATCAAAAATTTGCAATGAAAATTTAAGATTTTTAATGTCAGATTGAAGCTAAAATCTAATTATCCATGAAAACCGGGGCCAACCAATCAAAACTCGACCCTTGCATGTCCCAAGTTTTATCTAATATAGGAACTTTAGTGTACACCAAGTAAGCAACTGCACGAGATTCCATTAATACAAAATAATTCTCACTGATTACTTTACAAGTACTGTTAAAAGTTTATTGCTGATTTTTTTGATTACTTTTGTCTCTGCACCAACACCGCCGCCAATTATACAAAAAATTAAAATATGTGGAGACACGATGACATTTCTTTGTGACCCACTTTTGCAAATTTTGTACAAAAACTGTTGTCGTGTCATATGGCTCTAAGACCGCTTTAAAATACAAATTTTAAAAGGGAATAACTCTTTGTTACCGTTCAATTTCTGTTCGACCCCGAATCACCCTGTATATTGTTCCCCGTGAAATTATTTTCACAGACCGCCCGGCGAATTCTTTGCGCTCCGTCGATTTGCTTTCAAAGTATTTCCCCATGTTATTCATTTTCCTGTAAACGTTAGGATAAGGAAAAGTTTGGGTTGCGAAAGTTAAATTCTCCGGTCGCATAGATTCTTATTTAGCCTTTTTGATTTACTCATTATTGTATCATATTGTGAAATCAGCGATTCCGTTCCCACGTTAGCTACACAGAAATTGAACCCTGGTCTTTAAGCCCATTGGTCCTCGTTGACGTAAGATTCTGTGACGGTTGGCGGAGACACACTATCTCTTCTTGTTTTAACCCCATCTCTTTCCGTTCGCCGGTGCGAAGCGATTTTGTCAGAACAGAATGATTCTCGTTCTTCTCGGTGTAACAACCCGTTTCGTGTCGTTGTGCTTTCCTTTGTGTACGTTTTCGCCCAAAAATTGATGGTGGACGAAGGCAAAAACAGCTTTTCTTAGCTGGCTATATCCCGTTACACGTGAAGAGTTTTAATACAGTCGTATTGTCCACGCCTGTTCCCTTCCAAGCAGTTCTGCGAACAGGTGAGTCGTTGGTTGTTCTGTATCGCTTCGACACTTTCTATCGCGTATCTTTCTTCCTAACAGGCTTTAGTTAAGGGGTTTCCTCACCTCGGTGCCGCTTTCGGCAAGAGCGTCTGACTCTGTTGGCCATTCCCCGCTTCGGCACGGTCTCGTGAGTCCCGGCGGACACCTGGAGCTGATCAACACTCCGAGCGACAAATACGGGGATAAGGTTGGCCTGTTTATTATTTTATTTTACGCTACCGGAAAACGGCATATAGCTTCACACTGCGTTGTGATACGTGAAAAAGTTGCTGTCTGCTATCTCTTCTTTTTGCGCACCGTTCCGGTTAATTTTACTTTGAAGAGTTTGGTATTTTAAGCGCGGTTGCGGCTTTTTTTTGTTTAGAGTTTAGATATTTTGGTTTGTTTATCGATTTTGTTTTAATTTTGACTCAGTTTAATGTTAATGTTGTTATTACTTGTTTCGTGTCAATAAAACTGTATTGAAAATATATCTTGGGTGAGACGTGGTTTTTCTTAATTTTTCCCCGCGGTTCCTTTCAGCCTAAAAGAAATTAAGTGGCGCCTTTATTTTGGTTTATTTTCTTTTTTTGTTTGATCAGAGCTAGTAGATTCTTGTTTCGTTTTACCCACCCTATCCCACTGGGGCTGGCCGGCGACGCCGAAACTTTCGTCACGGCGATCACCTGCGTCACCTGTACAGGTACGTAGCATTTTTAATATTCAACCCCTTGAAAATGGATTTGTGGAATTTATAAATTCTTTACAAGCGTTTTCGTGGGAGTTTTCACTACAAAATATTTTCTCCCGAAGAGCTCAAGATGTTTAAAAATGTGAAAACAGCCGAAGGTAGGATGGAAATGTTCTGCGCGTATCAAGAATGGGGCAAAGCTTTGTGCTAGTGTTGAAAGCACATCATCTGTATCACGTTTTGTGATACATGCCGAGAAGCATGTAGCTACAATAGTATATTACGTTAACTATTTGTCAGATTTTCTTGTGCAAGTTCACTACAATGTCTGTCTGTTCTTCTCTTCAAAGTCAAAAAAACGTAAGAGTGACACCAACGATTGATTACTGAATAGAAACGATTGTTTCTTTTTTAGAATAGAGCTTTGTCTTCGGCAGGCAACAACTATTTGCACAGGACTTCCCCAGATATTGAAAGACTCCTTTTAAACGATCCTCCTGAACTGCAGTTTTCTTCTTGATCTGTCTTTTGGGAAAAATTTGGTCAATCTGTCAAGGGTAAAATTTGCAAAGTCCGAAATATTCAAGTCGTCAGTTGTGTTTTTCATAATTAACCGACAGCTATTTTATACAGATCAATAAATTTGGATGCAATAAAGTAATTAACATCAATTGGCCTGTGCATATTTAAACAATATCAGTATATTAATTAGATTGTTATTGTGTAAATTAATTCCAGCAAAACTGTCCGAGCACTTCATTTAATCAATGCACGCTGTATTATTAATGTTGCAGCAAACATTATTAATGTTATATTAGTTCTTGAAGTGAAATTTTATATAATTAACTGGATGCATTTCTAGAAACTGCTTTCTTTAAGTTTACTGAACATTTAGCGGAAGTAAAAGCAAATTGATATACTCTTATTAGATGGCTTCCAGGGGGAATGTCAATTTTTGTTTAGTTGAGCATTTCTGACTGCCGCTTTGAAGTGACGCCAAGAAGTGCTTGATAAAGTATTCGTCTGCATTTCGAAACGTCGTGAGTGCATTAGATGAAATTTGTATTAATGCAGTTTCATCCAATTTAAGTAAAACGGGGTAAAACAAGCTGATTTTTCAAATTGTTTCCTTTTGAAGATTCGACACGCACGTGAACAGAGAACGAAAATTAACGTGACGTGCTTCGAGGGAGAAGCGCGGTTCGTATGAAAAATTACTTGGAATTATTTGAAAGACGGCTGTTAAACCTGAGGCAATATCTGTGAGATATGAGTAGCAAGAAAGTGCGCGTTTTTGTGTCTGTTTCTATGAAACTCTCATTTCGACACTTGAAGAAAGCGCATCACGGTTTTATGTGAACTAGCGAGGGAAAACAGAATAGAAAAGCAACAGTTTCTCTCGCGGATCTGATGATTTCCAGCTTCCGTTTTGTTCTCTGTGACTGAGCAATGACGCCTTGTGTTTCACTCGCTTTATAGTTTTCATAGTTATTACTGTTCTGGTGAACTTTTTCACAGCAATCGATACTTTTCCGATTACTATTTTAGACTTCGTATTGTGGAAACATATTTGCTACAGTTTTTTAAGAGGAAAATATTTGCAGAATAAATGAGAATGAAATGAAGAAGACAATCGTTCTCTCATTATTAGTATATCAAAAACATAGTTTAGGAGTTGTGCAAAAATTCTGTTCCACATGCACTTTAGTGTAACGTGCTATAACTAAGGCCTCGAATCTGAGAGTCCAAACTCAGGGGCGTTGTATTCCGCGCGCGGCGGGGCTCGATTTCTCGCTGCATTTCCGATAGGCACGGGGATTCTACGATCGAATTCTGCATCTCATTAATTTTGATTTTGACGATTCGACATTTATTTGATTGCTCAGTCTCTCCGTAAATAGTGAAGAGTTCTAAATTTACTTACAGAAAGCGTCTCTCACAACCTGTTATATTGAGAGATCGTTTTCTCGCTTTAAAAGACAAGACATTCTCACGGCAAATCGAAACGAACGAACGAACGAAAATTTGGAACGTTATTTAATAATTAATTTTAATAACAATTAATAGCTGAGAAATTTTAGGATTTTCTTCCCTATTCGAATTTCGAATACATGAGAATACTCAACAACGCGCGTCTCTGTTAAACCGGGCAATCGAACGATTCAGATCTGCACTATACCGGGGGTGTTACGATGCATAATCGGCATCTGGGAGACTGGACGGGCTATTTTCCTCGATTCTCTAGCCATAACCCAGGCTATTAAAGCAAACCGTTCATTAAAAGGAAAGAAATTGGAAATCTAGAAGGTACAAATACATCAAAAAGAACAAACTAAATTGACTTTCAATTATTTTAGTTTTGAAAACCTAGCTTCAAGTGGTGGGCCTCTTTTCTCACAGCGCCCCACGCTCACCGAAATCAACGAAAATTCGATTCCAGCGAAGCTTACATGCTTACACACACTGAAATGTCGTCATAATTCTCAATTCATTCGCACAAAATATTTTTAAGTTGTCAATGTTCGAATAGTCAGTTTGCTGAAATTACAAAATATCTAGAATAACACAATAACTTGAATATATATATTTTTTTCACATTTTTCACAGGTTTTTAATATTGTCAATTTTATTACTGCTGAAATTTCGTTAACCAAACCGCCCGAATAACTGAATAATTCATGTATGTCCTCATATATTTATTAAAAATTCTAATTTGGCTTATAATTACACGGGCATACAAAATTATAAAATTGCAAATGTATGCAAATTTCTTTGTTAGATAATTTAAAGCATAATTTTACAGTGAACATAAAAGAAGATGTTTTGTTCTGCGTATGAGTATAGAAAAGTGAAGTAAATTGATGAGGAGGGTAAAACGACGAAATATCCAAAATTTGATTTAATTACTGCCAGCATTGGGGCATGAAGAATACAGATTTTAGAAAAAAGTGGAAAACCCTTTGGAATAATTTAAGCCATCAGTACAAAATCCTAATTCTTATTCTGATTCTTTCCCAACTTTTCCGGGTAAGTTGGCGAATTTGCACCAAATTAGAAATATTTTTAATTCTTAATGGTTTGTACTCATTAGCCAATACGTCATTAACATTCATTAAAATTATTGTATCGTGGGTATTTGTGTTTTTGCATCCTTTTTTTTTGCTTAACTTCGTTAATTTACCCCACTTTGTCCCATCTGTGACCTCAGTTGTTGTGACTTCATAACTCGAAAATAAATTGAATTCCGTCTTCCGGTGGGAATTAGTATTCGCCACATGAAATAAAAATATCAGAGTTATTTGGAACAAATCACCAAAATACACAGTAAATGAAACAGAAATTTGAGAAATGGAAGAGACGAAACCACCGGTTCCCATATTGATGGCCTAATTAGTATACAGTTCGACGGTCCCGCTTATCTTGACTTCTTGTTAACGGAAAGAAGGGCCAAATATTTAATCTTTCAACAATTTCAGATGGTCTCGTCGCCATAACTTCAGACGACACGCACACTTGCGGATGTCGCGAAGTGTTTTATTATCGCCGGTTTACATAATCTGCGAAATCATTTATAGCACGGCCAGACTCCATTTATCTGTATTACTAGCGGCGGGCTTAATCCGGAAAGCAATTATCTTCATTTTTCAGCGAGCGTCGCCTACTTTTAAAATGCTAATTCGAAAAATTTCCGACAATCGCGGCATTTAAGCCGTCGTTATCGTCGACGGAAAATTTCTCGGAAGTCGCGAAATTGCGCGACATACACACACCGACTTCGCAATAAAAATAATATTAGGGGGATAGTGCTGTGAAATTCCTGGCGCTTGAGAATTCCGGTCTCGTTTCTGCCGCGAAATATAGATTTGCGTTAGCTGCGGACAACGTACATTTGTACTGAGGTGGTTTTCCCCCTGCTGATCAAGTGCACAAATAGAACCCCGTTACCGCTGTCACTGACTAAGAGGGAATAGGTGTTGCGGTAGTCATGATCATACATCATTCTGACTTGGTCTTATCAATATGTGTTCCAAACAGCATACGTCAAAGAAGACCAAAGTATAAACACGAAGGTAAAACTAAAAAGACTGCAAAACCCTTTTCGAAGTTATTACCTCAGGTTATCTTCAATCTTAATTTCAATTGAGCAAACTTTTACAACCACGCCGCGTCGTCATGCATGATCGCGGACGACACTGCGGCGGCTTGAATGTGTGGAACCATTTACAGTTTCACATTGAAAATATTGAGTGTATTTGATAAGAGAATTAACGAATTTAATCGTCAAGAAGGACGATATTGATCGTTAAAGTACAACACTTACAAGTAGGTAATTAATACTTATCAAGCACCTCAACATTGTATAATGGCATCCTTCAGAATTACATGTTGCTTCCAAATTTCTTTTTTCTTACCGACTTGAATGATCATCGAAGTAAAAAAAGGAATCAAATTTAAGAGGGATTAGATAAATCCACTCCCTGCTTACATCTTTGTCCTTTGTGGTGTGTAACTAACGCGTAAGCTTCTTCATGATTAGATTCTTGGAAAGTACATTCTATATTTTTAAAAACTGTTTTTGTTATTTTGGTCTGTTACGGTTTTTTTTTGTCGAAGGGGTGTTACTCCAATTTTAGGTGCGACTTCAGCTCTTTGCCGTGAGATTGCCTGTGACACTCCGTTTTGAGGTAAATTTGCGACGCGCTGGGTGCGCGCGGCGGACTTTGCTTGGCATGACTTGATATCACACACTGACTCGAAGTAGTCGGTCGATTTTGTTTGTTGTGAAAAAAGTTTGAGTGGACCCCCGTTCTTTTTTCTGGTTCTGACACCTCGAGGGAATTTTCCCCGTTTGTTTTTGGGGCCACTGTTGCGGATCTGCCGACGCGTAACTCTTAAGGCTTTTGAATCACCAATGATTTTTTTGCCCTCCTCCATCTCGGCTGTACGAGCGTCATTTGTTGGCCACGTTTTCGTTTTATTCGTGGCGCTTTAATAATTTGATGTTGTTTCCCCTTTTTAAAAAAGCAACTTGTACGGGGCCTATTTGCTACCCCCCTCGCCTCCCGCGATTGTGAGGAAGTCGTTTTGAAACATGCTGGTGATTCTGACGCTGCATTTCATCGCCGCTTTTTTTTATTCATGTGACGTTGAGGCTTCGAGAACAAGCCGACGCCCGAGAGAAGAAGATTCGTTTTCTGCCTTTCCGAGAACATCGCAGGCGGGATACGCTGGTTCGAGTGGAATTTTCCTCGTTCCACTAAATTTACGAGCGCATTTGAAATAGACATTTTCTACAATTATGTCGAGTGTGCTTTTATATGTGTAATTACCATGTTATTTCCACAATAACATGATTTCATATTCATCGTTAATCAAATTTGCAAACGCTTTCACGATTCGTAATGTTACATGCTGCTAAACAATAATTATTCATAAACATCAGGTTCGGAATTTATGCGTAAACTACATAAATAAATTAAGTGATTAATTAGCAACAATCGTTAGAGGATCTTCTGCCATTGACGATGATAATAAGTATTCAACGTAGAACGAACTGAAACGAGAATTTCAAAGAGATTTTAGACTTCTAGTAGTTTAAAAGCCATTTTGTTGCGACGAGCGCACAAAAAAGAATCGTATCAATTACACGATCTCTTCTTTTTTCTAAAGCTGAATTCCAACATCAGATAAACATCGAATAAAAAGCAAAATTGTAATACGGATATAATGAGCTTCGTTTTAAAAATCTTTTATGCTTGCCTGTAATGAACATGAAATTTAATATTTTCAGCACGGGAACGAAACAAAATAGAAAAGTTAGGGGGATGTTTACTAAATGAATGAACGTATCGCATACCAAACACTGCAGCTTTAAAACAGAATGTATTTTGTAAGACTCGCAAGACCTATTAGTGAAATTAAAGTCTGACGAGTAACATTTACTACGAAAAAATTAACTTTACAAAATTAATAATCAAAAAACATTAAGATATTAAAATGTTGAATTAGATAATTAACAATTTGCCTCTAAAGGACGTTTACTTTATTAGAACTGATTAAAAATTCAGTGGTTTGCAAGTTCCACTAAAAAATTATTCCATTTAATTATAACAAGATTGTCTCAATTAATAAAATGAAGTCATCCCACTAATTTACTGCACAGATATTTCAGGTATTTGTCTAATACAAGACAAGCATAAGTTACTCGGAACCACCTGCATGCCCAAGTGTTCTTGCACGAATTCCTAGAGCAGCAGCACCACGGCGTCAATTTCAAATATTACTTAGAATTTAGCTCGGGTAATTACGTTTTAATATTGAATTACCCCCGTCATTAAATCGAGTCCCGTCTCCACGTGCGTAACTAATTCCTGAAACTGTGTTTAAGGCAATTATATTAATGTCATACCCACAATCTGGTTACAGTAAATCATTTTTCTAATGGCACTTAATCTACCCGTCGCTGCTGCTGCTGATGAACATGATGCTATAAAACTGACGCGAAAATGACATTGATTGCACAATAAAAAATTTTTAATACCACTGCAATATTAAAAAATACGATGGGAGTGAAAATGGCTTGCCTGGATTCTTTTTTGTCGTTTATTGTCACGTATATAGTTCAGACCAAATAAGGTTGAGTATGACTCATCATAACTATTCAGTACAAGTTTTGTCTACTGGTTGTATTCTAACTACTTCATACACGCGCATTAATTTCGTTGTGTATTAAAAAAAGAAAGAAACCTTTAATAACTTGTATGACTTATTGAAGAAGTACGGTTTCCAGGGATTGATTCGTACGTTAAAGCGCGATGAGTCATACCCAACCTTATTTGATCTAAACTATATACAGGCATTTGCCAGTATAACTTCAGAATTAAACAAAATTCAGTAAAGCAAAACCGTGATACTAAAATATGTGAAAACAACGAGGTACATGTTTTTCAGATAGTAAATTGCAATGCCCGAATACTAATTTGAAACGCGTTATAAATGAAAAAAGTTATCAATATGTAATTCAACGAATTCCGATTACATATTTTATGTACGATTCGAAATAGATGGTTTGGCAGATTTTCATATAATTTGAAGTTCTATAATGTTCGGTAGTAACTCGTCAAAAGCACTTACCGGCGCGGAATTTAAATTAATTAACAGTAACATACATCGGTTTGTTGTAATTTCAAATTTTAAACTGACAACGAAATTAACGTATGAAATTGGAAAACGTGTCATACAGGAATTTTTGCAGCTATTGCTTTCAGAATGAAGCGCATCCAATTTATATTCGTTTCGCAATGTCATTACAAATATAATACTAAAATAAAATTTGTCCTTAGGTACGTTGCAACTACTGTTACAACCAAAATATCGCAGAGTAAATATTAATAGAGCATGGTCAAATATTTTAATCATTACGGCACAATATATCTGAAGTCAAGGTTCAAATGCATGTGTGGAATGGGAAGTGCCCTCACCTAAAGAAATCTTTTCGTTCTTTCATACCACGCATCGAAAAGTATACCTTCCAGGTATATTATTCGCCAGATCTGTCTGCCTCATGTCTAGCCAAATGACTAATTTATACTCTGTCGTATGAAATAAAAAAAGAACCTATAATCAGCCAATCACGTAACAAATCTAGAAATTATAACCAATAGTATTAACCCGTGTGTTTTGCCAGCCACCGTTTCCTTTGTGAACCACGAAATCGTGAAACTATGCCTTGATAAAATACCTCATTGGCACCATTAACCTTCCGTAGGATGTCTCTCCTTCAGCAAATTGAACGAAGAAGAACCTGCTTGTCTTCCAAGAGGTGTCTTCTTGATTACAGATTGAGACAAATCTTGAAATGTTCAAGAAACATTTACCACATCCTCTCCTTTTTGCTCTTCTTTTATTTCTTTTTAATTGCAGCACTTACAGAAACATTTGTTTTCAGTAGGAATACAACATCGTATTGAAATTCGAGGTATGACAATAAAATTCGCGGACTCACTTTATTATGTTGCTGTGACAACACTTGAAGGGTTGGCAGCACTGACGCAGTCTTTGTTGACATTTCGTGCAGTCATGCAATTTTTTCCAATTCTACTGGCAATCTAGATTTGAGTGTTTTTGTCCACGTGTGTTTTGATTTGTGACGATGGAAATCGAACGTGATTTTGAGGAGCGACGAATTCTGATGAAATTCCTTGTGAATAAAAACAAACTAGAAAATTCTTGACCTTGGGAAGATGAGACCTGTTTACGGAGACCGTCTTTGCCAAAAAGAAGTTCGTTTTTCAAGTGGTTATCGAGGTTCAGAGAAGGTAGAACTCAACGAAGGACGATGAGCGTTCAAGGCGACCGTCCACTTCTCAAATGTGAAGAAAATTGAAGAAACTACCAACGCAAATCATTGCCTCAAGGTCAGAGATGTTTCAGAAATTACCGCAATCAGTCGAGAGACCGTACGCGTCATCCTCACGCAAGTTTCGAGGATGTCAAAACTTTGTGCAAAGATTATCCCAAAAAAATTGATAACTGAACGTTTGTCAAGAGTGGTTAGAGAATGCAGACATCTTTGAAAACGTGATTACGGAAAACAAAACTTGGATTTACTATGAGTACGATCCTGAGACGAAGAAGCAGAGCATGGAATGGAAAAACGCAGATGAGCTACGGACAAAGAAGCCAGGAAGTCAAAATCAAAAATCAAGGCCATCCTGCTGTTTTTTTTTTTTTTGATTCGCGTGGACTTGTGCACCAACGATGGGTCCTGAGGGTCAGACAGTTAACTCTGCTTACTACTTGGCTGTAATGAAGGGCTTGCGTGAGAAAGTTTGCAAAAAAAGACCCGATTTGTGGCAAAACCAGTCCTGATTTCAAAACCTACGTTTTTGAAATCAGCAAAAAAATGATCTTTGAGCTCAACAAACAATATTTAGACTATTCTACTAAAAAAAGAAGACACAAAAATTGTATTTTTTCTCCAATTTGTGGTGTGCTTTTGATTCTTGTGATAACTCTAAAAAGTAATAGGCATAAAACCCTGCAGCTCTTGCATTTAAAGTTTTTTTCTAGTTCCTAAAAGAAAGCCTCTAGCCTCGGTGCACAATAAAAATAAAACTCATGTATATACAGGGCGTCAATGTAATACGTCGAAAAACAAACAAAACAGTACAAACAAAATGGGAATACGATAGAATATAGAATATACGGGGACGATAAACAAAATAAGATTAATATTTCTATAAAAATAAAAATACTAACGAAAGGTGAAGAAAACTTGCAGGAGGAACAAACGAAGCAAAGAAAATTACAACGAGAAAGGTGAACGAAAAATAAAAAAAAACGAACAGTTTAAGTAGCGACGTCCCACGATCGCTTTTTGATCTGTCATTCCAAAAACGATTTGCAATAAAATTTTTAAAAAAGTTAAGATAACTTATTTAAAAGTTACAAAAAATTGACAGGAAACCAAACAAGACATTAAATTGCAAATAGCGTCAATGGGACGTGAAACATAAACTCCATAAAAGAAAAACTAAACCAAAAGCGAATAAACAAACGAAGTGAAGGAAAAACGATGATAAGGCGAACGACAAACGAAACTAAACTAACGAAAAATACAGTAAAAAAATACAATGGCGTACGAAAGAAAGATGATCGAAAACATAAAAGAAGAGCAGCGTACTTCAAAATTATTTTAAAAAAATGCGAAGAATAAAATTAAAACAAAAATGACGTCAATGGAATAATTTGTGTTTTTTTTTAAATTTTAATTTAAGGTTCAGAGTGCTGTCTGTGCATAATTCAGATTTAAGCGTCGACAAATTAAATGAGAAAAACATGTTATAAAACAATATTTCGACAAAAAGAAACAAAAGAGAATAAACAGGTAAAATCAAAATATGAAGCGAGCACAATGGTGAATAAAAAAAACAAAAGACGACCGACAAGTTTCCGGCGGAATGTAAAAGTGGACAAACAAAATCGCAGCACACGGTCAACAAAATACAAAACAAAAGAAAATCGACGATTTTCTAGCGGAATGCGAAAATAAAAATTTGACGAATTTATAAAGAACCAAAATGTTTTCTTTATTTATTAATAATTTAGGATAAAATGACAAAGGATTATTTTTATTTATTCGGAATTTTATTCTTTACCGATTGTTAAAATAATATACGGGCTGTTCTATGTCTTTTCCACCTTGTCTCGTAAACGCCATGCTCAGTTGCTTTTTAGGCTGCAACGTTGCAATTATCGTGAAAAATAAACAAAGTTAGCAACAATGCCGACTTAAATTTAAAAGTATACATTATCATCGTATAAAAAGGGCGCTGAAAATTGCTTAGCCCGGGGCGCCGAAAGCCATAGATCCGGCCCTACACGTTTACCGAACTAAGCAAAACATTTTGATAGTACCTTTTGCTATTTTGTGTTAGATTTTCGTAGTCGACGAGCTACAGTTTTATTGCGTTTTGAGTTTTGAATTCTTGTGCGTTAAAATACGCTTTTTAAGTACGTTCTGGTATTTTGCAAGGACAACTAACTATTTTGAATACACGAGTGTAAAGTTGCTCCTGGAAGGTTTCCGAATTTTGGCGCACGCTGGCATAGTGGCGTAGAAATTAGCTAGAGTCTCACTCCTTGGCGCCTTTGAACTTTGCGACACACCTCTACTCCATCTGAGCTTTAGCTCGGGAAAGCTGACAGTCTCTCTCAGCGCTGACTTACTACCGTTTTCGTTAATTAATCAGGAGGTAACGTAATTACATTTTGGTGTTAGCAATACATATATACCTACAGATGGATGGCAGGTGCTTGAAACGAATTCTGCAACACACCTAAAGAAATAATTGTATAAAAATTTGTTTGATTACATTTGTTATTTTATTGACCAGTATTTTAACTACACATTTTCTTTTAAAGTAGTTACATTTTTTAACGCTAATGAACAATTGACTGAAATTTTTGATATTACGATAAAAACGTAAACAAGAAATGATAATTACTGTATTCATAATCGACTTCTGAGACACGTTAGGTCTTCAGTACAATTCAGGTCAACTCCATTAACGTTTTCATTATGATGCCACGGAAAGCCGAGTGCATAAATGAATAAATGAAAATGAATTATGTTCGTAGAATAACCCCGTTGAACACTTTACCGAATTTCTCACATAAATCCTGAAAAATTACAAACATCTCAGTTCATTTACCTTTTCCGTGACACCTGCGGTTTATGTTTAGCCGAGCAATTCACGACCGCAAAGTGTCGTCATCTAGACCCAGGAACATTCTGCCAAATTCGTTCCGCGCTTCCGGCACATGAAAGTCAATTGGCACAAAAAAACCCGCGCCGATTCTTTTTGTGTATTGTTGGAACGTCAAAACATATGACGCACTTCCAGATTAAAAGCACAGCGAAAAAGTTGTAACTCTCGACGTTGCTTCGCTTGGATTAACTACTGATTGCCACCTGTGCTTCATCCATTCAAATTCTTATTTGTACAAGACCGAGACCATTTTCTATCATAACGACTATTTTTTTTTTTATTTTCTGTTTTTCTGGTTCGGAAAGAAGTGTTTGCTCGTTCCTCACAAACACCATTCAGAACCGCACTCGACCTTAAAAAAAATTTTTTTTTCGTATCATTTACATCGGGGTAGTGGTACGAACGAGAACAGACTTCACAAAATGTTATTTTAAAGATTTTCCACGCAAATATTTGTCAAGAGCTGAACGAACGAACAGTGGCGCTGCTATTGACATAAAGTCTCCAAATGATTCGCCTTGCATCTGTTTTCGGGGGATAATTCTTTTTTTTTTTAAGTCGACGACTGGATAATTCCGGCTTTAATTCCGGACCGCGCCATATAACTAAATTCGGGTCTGCGGTTCTGTTTTCCATTCGAATCAAATATTCGAACGATGCATATTATTTCGATTGCGATTCAATTTCGTTCCAAATTGCTTCTCTAATGATATTATTTATTAATTCGGCGGACGTAAAATATCTTCTTCTTCTTTTTTTCTATTTCGTTTTCGGGAGCGCAGGAGTAAAAAATATTATCCCGGCGTACGCCGCCATCGCGGCACATTTATTTAAAATGTGGCTCCATAAAGAGAGTAGGTAAGGTAATAAAAGAGTAATATTTCGGCCACAAACAATTACTATTGATGTGATTTATAGCGGAATTGGGAACATTGCTGTTTAATATAAAGCTCGAACCCCGAACTCCCAATTTTATATCCAATTAGTCATTGCCAATGGGTAATTTTACGATTGTGCCAGGTGTTATCAATACGACCATGCTGATAATATTAGTAAACAAATGATACATTTAAAACTTTAAATTCAGCGGTTTCATCAATACAAAATGATATATGCTTATGTATCGTTAAATAATTTAGCTATTGAGACAGAAAAAGTTATGGAAGATTTATTATATTGATGATATTGATGTTTGCAATTAACTTTATTCATTCTTCATTCATTTCTAACTTTATTCGATTATCTTTTCAGTTTCTTATGGTATACAATGCGATTTATTCTCTAACATGATATGGACTTGATACGTGTCAATTATTGCTACGCATCAAGTAACCTTGCAAAATCAGTATTCTGTAAACAGTTTCGTAACAACTTGCAATCCATATCAAGTGTCATATCAAGTGAACATGCATCTCTCTTCATATCAATTGATATGCATATCATTGGGGTCTATTCTGTAACATTAATGGGGTCTTTTCTATAGCATTGATATGGACTTGAAACGTAACAATTATTGCTATGAACCTGAAGCCTGAACATGGATTTGATACGTAACAATTATTGAAATGCTTCAAATGGCCTTCGTAACAACTTGCAATCGGAATTAAGTGTGTTATCGAGTTAATATGCATCTCTCTTCAATTGGCGGTCGGTAATCGACTTGAATTGTTATGGAATTGTAGCAAGTTCTCTTCCATTATTGAATTGATGTGTGTATCAATGTTACAGAATAGCCCTGAATATTAAAAACCTCTTAAATTTTCCTTGATTAAGGTAATATATTTAATGCAAAAACAATTTTCTTGCAAAAAGTTATAAACTGTTGCATGCAAAATAGTACTCCTATCATTTTATGTATATGTATGTATAAGATTTTCTTATTTATTACATTGTACAAGTATTAAAATATTATGTTCCACAAAGTTGCTGTTACATCAAGAATTTTACGACTCTCATCAAAACGAGTGTCAATTACTTCTTCACGGCGAAAAAATCTGTTAGATAATAGTTTATGGAAGCTATGATATCGTGTAATTACATGTTGAGACCAACATCTATTAAACAGAGTATTAAACTGTTAGCGGAGGTCAAAAGTTCAAATAAATTGATTTACGAGAGGGCGACACCGAACTTTTTACGTCACGTCCGAGTCTTGTGTATATCCGAACTCTCCGACGACCGACCGTGCCGGCTTCAATAAGCTAAAGTAACTTTTAATTGGTTTAATAACAGCGATTATATTATTAATGTGTTTCTCGAAGATTTATTTTCTGTCGCCTTCCGCTCCAGGCGAAAGTTAAATTCGGATTTGAAAAAAACATCCGGAAAGTTCCGCACGTCTCAACTTTCATGAAGCGCGAGTGCACTCACTTGTTATCGTTTTTTTTTTTTTTTATTGTTAATGAAGTATAAACGTGAGTTTATGAAACGTTCTGATTGAAATTTGAACGCATTGAAAGGTGAAATGATTTCTGAAAACTGTAAATTTACGGTTGACAAAAAATCGACAAACAGTTAAGACGAGTAAACTGTTTTTTCGAATAGTTGCATTAACTGAGTAATATGTAGTTTACTTTTTAATAAAATAGGAGTACATTATATGAATCATCAGTTATTAGTAAAGACCGGACGTTTAGGACGTTAAAAGTTGAAACACGTCGCCTGTATATGATTTGGGTGACTTAATTATGATATCGGATATTTATTTTCTCGTACAGATTCTTAGAAAGCTCCAATAAACTTACATGAAACAATAATGACGTCGAATGAATATTTGGTAATCCTAAATGGTTTCAGATCTAATGTAATATTTTTTTTGTAATAGATTGAAATTGAAAAATGAGTGGAACAAACACATGAATGTTTCTTATTTTTCTAATTTCGAACAGTCGAGGAGAAAAAGTTCAAAAGTAATTAAACTTGTAATAGTTTCTTCTTTAGTGTGGCCTTTTCCACATTGATTTTATCAACGGAGTTTAACATCAGTAAACAGACATTTATCTTTTTAATTCGTTTCCAATATGCACTTTGCTAATTAAATATAGTTTATCTCCGCGAACTTCATTAACTAAGTAACAGTTCGGTATATTTTATCGAGCGATAAAGCTTTGTTTTCGAGGCTAATATCGCGAAAACAGACGTTTGTCTTTTTAATTATCCCGTAGCAGTCGACTTCTTCATGCAAGTTTCTATACAAGAGGCTAATCGATGAAAGGCCATAGATTAAACTATCATAATTAACATCTTCTTTAAACATAATTTAGAGCGGTAATTATAAGTTTCGAGAGTTTACCGACGGTTTCCTGGAAGTATTCCTCAATTAAATTTAGTCATTTTCACACGGCCACGTAAATTATAAAAGCAACGCGTTTTATTATTATTGTTAAAAATCGAAAATTATAATTTGCAAATTCGAAACGCCGCCGCGTCGCATTGCAAACAACATTCCGTTCTGAATGGAATTTACTTGGAAAATTTGAAGGCGACTGACGTTAAGGGTGATTAAAAGGCAAATCCCTTATTATAAATAGCGGCGCGCTACTTAATTTATTTCGCGTTACTCTCGTCCCAATTTCACTAAGAGTCAAATAATTTCGTGATAAATTATTATCCGGCGACATTAAAATTCCGGGCCATACTCGAAAATCGCTAAAATGTAACTCGACGTCAAAAATTACCGAGCATTACGGGCCCATTCATTATACTCTGTCAGGCACTTCCTCCTTGCAGCAGCTTTTGTTGATTATCAATTATTTTCGAGTACTTTTATTGTCCGTTATTTTCAGTTGCCGGCGAAAATTTAGAAAGAAACTTCTAATTAATGAAACGTAGCCCCGAGAACACGTTGCGACAGGAATTTAATTAATACGCGAATTTTGCAATTACTAGTTTGTCTAACCTAACCCCAGGCGAACAATAAAAGAACGCAACCAGTTTTCATGCTTCAAACTAACGTTTTCTTAAAGGACGCTTTACACCGTGCAATTTAACGAAAATTGCACAGAAATCCTTGCTTTCAAGCGACATAATTAATTTCTAAGTGTAAATATTAATTATCTTCTCTCTGAGTTGTCTTAAAGTTAAAAAGCCAATACAACAATCATTGTTCACACTCATCTGACGTTGAGCATGCGCAAAATGTACATTGCCTCTTGCTGCAATAAAAATTGCATCATTTAAAGCGGTCTTTATTCGTTTCGTATTTCAGATATAATTTTATTAAACCTTCCGGAAGAATACGAGAAAACGTTAACTTTTAACAGTTGCATAACATCCTGTTATTCTAGAACATACAAATATTTCTGAAATTAAAAACAAAAAAAAGAACCCAAGTGGAGGAACAATTACCTTACGCTTACTATAAGAAATTAGTTGCAAGTCAGTTTCAATTGCAATAGATTTCCCTAGCATCCCCTGGATGGCAGTTTCGGGGCTCCTCAGCAAGTAACTCGTAAACTCCAATGCGATCAAACTGGCCTATAGTCGGGCCGCCGAAGAAACGGAATGATCACGCGCTGCTCTTGTGACACCGACACCTGAAGCCGTATTTACATCAAACACCAGAAATTACCACTTACCACTATTTTATTCAAATATTAAATTAAGTCTTAAGAAAGACTGATTAATTATTACGCCAATTTCTTAAAAATAGGAAAAATACGAACTACTGGAAAAATGACCACGTTGTTACTCTGCAGAGTGACCGACATTGTAGGCTAATGTTAATCTGTCGGTACTTAGCTCACAGAAACAGCAATCACGTGTATATCACGCAGTTTTATTACTCCGTTTCTTCGGCGGCCCGACTATATCCGAATTATTTTGAAATCGAGAGCACATGTTGACAACAATGTATGTCGCGTCATAGCTTTTATTTAAATCCGGACTGGTCAATTTGACTCAATTGGATTTGACGAGAGGATTAGCCCTTACTGAGAAGGCACCGACTAAGACCGAAACAGCTGTTAAAGCAAGTGATATCACGGTCTTGGTTCTTCGTATCTTTGATAAGCAAGAACATATCAGCAAATCCAGCTTCTCTGAAGTCTGTCTGATTCTCATTAAATCCTGTCGTTTATTCTTCTTCATCGGTTTGAGACTTACTTATTTCTACTACATTCTGTGACACTCGAACCTTGGAAGGTGAAAAAATATAAAACATACATGTCTCAAAGGTTGTGTTCTAAATCAGGAGATGGCAGCAATGGACATTGGAAAAAACAAGTTTCAACGTCTGAATAGGAATAAACAACGGTGTCTTCATATTCACGGCAAAAACATTTTTTTAAATTATATTAAATAATAAATAATAAATAAATATTAAATTTATAGGCGTGAGAATCATTCAAAGCGCCATCTGTTGTTTCAAAGTGCAATCAGTTTTAATGGAATTTCTTACGTCCACGCGACCTTTTCAGCAAAACCCCTCCCCTGCTAACTAACTTCGAATTTAGGTCTTTTGGAAGTTAAATTTCAAAATATCAAGATGTGAGAAAAAAACTAACAAACAAAAAACGTTTTCCAACGAAAACATTTTAAAAATTGTGAAAATTTCTGTGTCTTTACAATAATTATATGTTTCCATTTCGCTTTATTTTGCTTAGATTTGTGTTGGGGATAAAATAAAATTAGGGTAAAAACAAGTAAACCCAAAGAGTAAAAGGTGGCCAAAAGGCAAAACAAATGAACGGCGATTCACCGGCGGGAAACGTTCTCAAAATTAATTCAAGCTTTTGTTTCTGATTTCTCTGAACCTGTTTTCTTCTTTATTTTTTACCTTATTTTCATTTGTTTTGGGTTGGATTCGAAACAAAAGAGAGCACATGCAAAGAACAATAAGACGTAGAGTATAAGACGGCCAAAAAGAAAAAAAAAGACAATCGAACGACGTTTTTGAAAATCGTTCAGTCTCTTTTCTTTATTTACTATAAAATTGACGGTTCATTAATTTTTTTTTTGGCTTGGGTTCGCAGTTGAAATAGATACGACGAATAAGATTAATGAAAAAAAAAAGAGAAAGTTCGACATTGCTTCGCGCAAGCAAGTCAAAAGACCAGCACGATGCAAAAGAAGAAACGTCAAAATCAACACGAAAAATTTAGAGAAAAATAAACCAAATACATTTGACAGTTGTTTGAAGATTGCCAGCTTTGGAAAATAATAACGAAAAGTTAGTTCATCAAGTTGGTTTTGATTTTTTTGTTGAAGAAAGAAAAAGAGATGATTTCCTAAACCAATTGAGGTTTAACAGTTGACAGTTGTTGACAAGACTGCCGACTTTGGAGAAATACGTTCATCAAATAGGTTTTCGAAATAAAACGTAAAGAACGAAAACATATAATAAAGTTAAACAAAGAAATAAACGAATGACGTTTTCTGGGTGGGAAAATTGTGAAAATCATTCATTTTTTTTTCGTTTCTTTACAAGCGACGCTTCATATATTTGTTTTTATTTTGGGTTGGGTTAGAACTCAGGAATAAGAAGAACGAAAAACAAAAGAATATCGACGACGCTTCGTTCGAACCACAACAACTCAAAGCAAAATGTCAAACTAAATACAAAGAGAAAAATTAATTGAGGAAAGAAACCAAAGAACAACCGTGTCTTTGTTTTGGCTTGGATTAGAACTTCGGAATAAGATGAATGAAAAACAGAAAAAGACGATGCTTCGTTCAAGCCAATCAAAACAACTCAAAGCACAATTTCAAAATAAATGCAAAGAGAAAAAATAATTGAGGAAAAGAAATCAAAGAAAAATCGTGTTTTTGTTTTGGATTAGGTTAGAACTTCGGAATAAGATGAACGAAAAACGAAAGAATATCGACGATGCTTCGCTCGAGCCAATCAAAACTTCAAGATAAATACAAAAGAGAAAAATAATTGAGGAAAAGAAACCAAAGAAAAATCGTGTTTTTGTTCTGGATTAGGTTAGAACTTCGGAATAAGATGAACGAAAAACAAAAGAATATCGATGATGTTTCGGTCAAACCACAACTCAAAGCAAAATGTAAACTAAATACAAAGAAAAAAATTAATTGAGAAAAGAAACCAAAGAAAAATCGTGTCTTTGTTTTGGCTTGGATTTGTACTTCGGAATAAGATGAATGAAAAACAAAAGAATATCGATGATGCTTTACGTGAGCCAATCAAAAGAACAACCCAAAGCACAATTTCAAAATAAATACAAAAAGGAAAAATAATTGAGGGAAAGAAACCAAAGAAAAATCACGTTTTTGCTTTGGGTTGGATTAGTTTCGGAATAATATGAACGAAAAACAAAAGAATTATCGCCTGGGCTGAAATAACAACAAATCCCACACCAATAAATAAATGAGAATGAAGTGAATGAAGCGATCGCAACGTTAAAGCTAAGAAAGACTGCAGGAATACACGACATCAACCTCGAAATGTTAAAGGTGATACAGCAAAATGAACAATAAATGAAATTTTGAAAACAAAAAAATACCAGAGGACTGGAGAATTGTCCCATTTTTCAAAAAAAGGAGATGCACAAAACTGCGAGATACTCGTCAGAATAGCAGAAAGAAGAATGAGGAAAGTTTTAGGTATCTACAAAATTAGAGGACTTTCAATATGGTTTCAGGAAAGGTTTCAGGAGTATACAGGATCCGACATATATTATAAGACAAAAATGAGATAAAAATACATGTAGATCACTGAAAGAGAAACAGAGGTAAGCAGAAAGGATTAATCAACATAATTAAAAAAAAAAAAACGTACGAGAAAATTATGAACACTGTTAGAGCAAATGACAAAGAATCAATTACTTGTAAACCTAAAGAAGATCTGAAACAGAGATGTGTTTTTAGCCCAGTCTTATTCTCTACAGTAATAGATGAAGTCATGAAGAAATCGAAACAAAAAATGAAAGGACTACGAATAGGGAATTGGAAAATAGAAAAAGTCGAATTCGTTGTGTAATGCATGCAGATGACATAGCAACAGTTGCAAGTTGGGAAAAGTGGTTACAACATAACCCTGAAATTTTAAATTTTAAACGAAGAAGAAAATCAAAATGAAAATAAACATACAAAGCGCAAAGACAATGGTGTTATCAACAACTGGGAAGACGTAACATCGAACAGGAACGACATGTATAAGTTATATAAAAGGTTAATAATAGCTTCAAATACTTTGGAGCGATCATAGATGAAAATAGAAGATGGGAGAAAGAAATTAATGAGAGGATAGGAAAGTTTCGAACTTTCTTCGGAAACAAAAATACCCAAAAATGTAAAAACTCAGGTGCTGAAGAAAGCAATATCCCCAATACTACTACATGTATGCGAAATGTGGATGGCAAAAATGGGAGAGAAGATGAGAAGAACCTGACAAGACGAGGTGAGGGCA
Source organism: Prosopocoilus inquinatus (assembly GCA_036172665.1). Lineage (NCBI taxonomy): Eukaryota > Metazoa > Arthropoda > Insecta > Coleoptera > Lucanidae > Prosopocoilus > Prosopocoilus inquinatus. The sequence continues at coordinate 47,340,787 of CM069872.1, forward strand.
ACAACATAAATAAGAAATATACAGGGGTCAGAAGTAGAAAACAAGGTTCAGGAGAGAAGAAGTTAGAAGAACGGAATCTCAATTCCTACACTAGATGGTAGATAGATTTAGAAATAAGTATTTCGTTTTTAAATTTTCTTTTGCTTTTACTTCGTCGAATTACTTTCTGAATGGCATTGTCGTTCGCTTCCCTTGCTTTCCTTCTGTCGATTTTCTTTTTGTATTTCGTAGTTAATTCTTCTGTTTTCTTGTCAGTCTGCCAACATCTAATGTATTTTGTTTTTCGTTCATCATTTCCATACTTTTATTGTCGTCTTTTTTTTAGTATTCTTTAGTGCATTACACCATTGATTACAAGAGGAAATAAATGTACACTTATTACGTTCCTTGTTTCATTTATATCTAAAAATAGCATCATCTAGAGCACAGTGTAAGAGTGTAACAAACCGCTCTAATAAATGAGAAAGAGTCAAGTAGATATGCGCACGTGCGAAACACGTATTTACTATATGTGAAGTGACGAAGACAAGCTGTTTTAAATAAAAAATTTCTCTGGTTGTTATTGACCACCTAGCGTATAATTTATGTAGCACAAAAATTTAGTTCAGTGCAGGCGTTCGAAAATCATTTTCACAAAACAAAAGGTATTCATTTTTGGGTAATTTGTTATTTTCTACATGTCGATCTGATTAGTTATTGATGCTTTTCCAATACCTAGTTGAATTGAAACGCGCACGGTAACAAAGTATATCCCCTTCGTTAGTAGTTCACTTCAAAACAAGTAGACCTTTTGATCACTGACTCTTAAAATGAGATTTCCTCTCTTAGTTTGACAACAAAGAAACATGTTTTTTTTTTTTCTTTTTTCCAGGAGAGGCTTTTTATTAGTATAATGAGAATTTGCGGTCGGTAAATACTTTTGCGTGATTAATGAAAGAGGGAAAAGCTCTGAAAGCACATCACAAAAATATTGATCGGAAAAGAGCCCTGATCCGGAGAGGTATGTCCGCATGTTAAATCGAAAACAATGGCAACACGTCTCGAATCCGGTCGACCGAATAAACCACCCACGCGGAAACATTGAATAAATAACTATCTCGGTGGCCTCTGAATTTGGAACTCCAAGAACGGGCATTAGTGTGCGTTCATCTTAGGACCCGTCTACCCTGATCCGTCGAGAACGCCTAAAATTTTCCAATGGATAACCCCACAGCACCTTATGAGAGAGTTATATTGCAATATACTTCGGACCGGACGACATTATTTTTGTGGCCGCCACTCCAAAGGACGAGTTTATGTAATAATATTGTAAAAATCTCAGTGTAACGTTTTTATTGCGTAATGCAACCGTCACGATTAAAAACTACATTCGGCTTAAAGAGATAAATGGGCATAATCCATCATAAAGCCGACGTGACACGTAATTTTCATTCTAAAATACTCACTAAGGATAATAATTTTTCAGGCCAATTTTGACGTTGACATTTCAACTGAATTTTCACAATATCTAGTATTAAAAGCATGTAACGAAGTAAGTGTGCAAAACGGTCGTGAATGGATTATACTTTCATCTTACGCTAACTATCCTCCAAGTCACTTATCACAATAAGGGCCAGTTTTCTAATCGGGGTTGGCTTTATTCATACCGAAACTATGGTCCTTACAAAGGAATAAAACGGAGTCTAAAATTAAACTGCGATCTGATTAAATATGAAAAACCGGGCCGTTTTATTTGTTCAGATTGGCTTAAATATTGAATCTGATTTTTGAATGTCCTCTAAAGTAACTTTTTAATTTCTTCAAGAGGCGACTCAGAAGAATAAATTTCTGGGCTCTTCGATTCTATGTCACTTCCTGATTAGTGTGTTTCCGTCTTGTAATTCCTTTTACACTGAGTGAAGAGCTGTTTCTTGTTTTATTGTTCCTGTACCGCATTCATTTCATACTCCAAATCGGCGACCTCTTCTTGAAATTACGAGTCTTCGTTTTCACATCATGTTTAACTTTTTGATTTGAAAGTTGTAACTCCATGTATCAGACTTAAATCTGCCTTTACTATCTAACACACTTTGTAACCAATGATTTAAAAATAATTCTGCAGGTATTCCTCCTCCCCCGTTGTCTTTCCCGTGGTTATTGTATAGGCCATCAAAACTATACCCCATCTTTGATTTAAAGATCCTTCTGTTGACCCTGACAATCGATGTTTCAAAGCATCAATGCAACGTTCCCTTAAACCGTTTGTTTCTGGATGGTATGGAGTAGTGTGAATATGATTAATGCTATAAACTTTAGAAAATTCAGCAAAATCTTCTGGACTGTTATCACTTATAATCTGTTTGGGAAAACCAATCATCTAAGCAATCATCATCTTTGATTTAAAGATCCTTCTTTTGACCCTCACAATCGATGTTTCAAAGTATCAACACAACATTCCCTTAAACCATTTGTTTCTGGATGATGCGAAGTAGTATGAATATGGTTAATGCTATAAACTTTAGAAAATTCAGCAAATTCTTCTGGACCGTTATCACTTATAATCTGTTTTCGGAAGCCAAATCGGGAAGACCAATCATCTAAGCAATCAATCACAGATATTGATCTCTTAATCATTTTAACTTCAATCCGTTTTGAAAGTGGGTTAATCAACAAAAAAAATCATTTTCCCTTCAATTGATTCTGCGAAATCTTTCCCAAGGACCACTGGGCGTAATCTAATAGTATAGTCGTAACTGGTCAGGCTAGTTCCGAATATTCTGACACAACCGTGCCATATGACGATGCGAGGACTCAACAACACCTCGAACGTCGCAGAATAGTATCCATCAACAGTTAAAACTTTTACCTGAGACTGAAAGAGTCTGAACCAGACGAACGTTTCAATTGTCAGTTAAGTTCATTCTCTAATATCAGAAAATTGAAGAGTAGAATTCTCAGATCATCAAAACAGAAAATTGAAGAGTGGATCTGCAGATCATCAAATCAGAAAATTGAGGAGTAGATCTTTAGATCATCAAACCAGAAAACTGAAAACTAGATCTTCAATCTTTTGATATTGAAGAGTAGATTTTCGATTTTCGGATATTGAAGAGAATAAACTTAACTGGCAGTTTCTATTACCTCTGGCGACTTATTAATTTCCTGTAACGGTACGCTACTGAGGGAGTCTGCAGTCGAATCCTCTTTTCCTCTGTATTTTCCTAACTACGTCAATTAACCTACGCAAAAAAGACTACTTCCAGAATCACACCAAGCAATCCTGGGTGTGATTATTATAGTTAGTTGGTCCGTGAACCTTTTGTTAAGTTGAAGCTTTTGAAGTCTCTCTCTGTTGCCACTGCAGTTATAAATGTTACCTCTATGGTTTATTTAAATGCGAATATTGTATGTATACATAAACTTTTACGGTTTATTTCGGCCGAATTAAGCGTTCGTAAAACACGTCAAAATGCCGGAAAATGGGAAGAAATTTTTAAATATTCATCAAAACAAAATTAGCAGTTTAAAAAAAAATCCCGTCCGGCTGAAGTATGTGTTCACAGTTGCCTAATATCATCGTATCCCACAGGTATACATTTAATTCAGACGCAGCGGGAAATGTGTTTGTGTTTCCGCGGGAAACGTATATTTCTGTTGTCCGCGTTTAGCTTGTACGCGTACGTTTCCATTGTTTCGGGCACGCCGACCGGAGCTAATTTGTAAATACACGTCTCGCCCCGCCGCCGTAAAAACTGTACGAAATTTTAATTGTATTTTATTTAATTTGCTGCACCAAAATCCTTTGTGACTGTTTAAAACACAACAAACATCCAGATAAACAGAGACGAGATCGCCACGAGCCGCTTGGTGCTTGCTCAAACAAAATCGAGCTTTTTTTCCAGAACTTGTGAGATTTGTTTTAGGTAAAAATGTTAATGGCATTTTAATGTACAAAACCATACTTCATTATTAAAATACTTTTGGATGGATTTGTCAAAATTTTAGGACGAAACTAAATACAAATTTTTGTTTCTTAGTTAAGATGATTTTTTTAAAAGTATTCAACATTTCAAAAATTAAGTCTGAATAAAATCATCTTGTTTTTGTACATTATTATTATTGCCTTTTCTCTGCGACTTTTTTTCTTTCCTTTAAGGTGCATACCTGGAGCCATTAGTGTATCGTGTACGCCGACGATGTTGTTATACTTGTCCACTCAAAAGAGATACTTATAGGGGCATTTAAGCTGTTTCTAGAGGAAGCTAAGAAAGTAGGATTACAAGTAAATGGTCACAAAACGAAGTATATGGAAATGAGAATGCAATGGAAGCTGGTGGTAGAGAGAAACCTTAAACAATAGAAATTGAAAGTGTACAAGAGTTTAAGTACTTGAGGGCCATGAGAATGTTTCATGAGAAGGGCGGAAATGACGTAGAAATAAGAGAACGAATAAAAAGAAGCAGGTGCAGCAATACTTAAGTATATTCTAAGATGCAAGTTGGTACCAAGGAAAGCAAAGCTAAGGATATATAAAACGGTGATTAGGCCAACAGTAACCATGGCATGTGAAACATGGGCATTAAGTCAAACCTCAGCAAGTAATCCGGAAATTTAGGAGAGGAAAATGCTAAGAAGAATATTTGGGGGGAAGAGAGTACAAGGATTATGGTACAAAAGGAAGAACAAAGAATTGTATAAGTTAAAATGATAAGAATAAAATGGATGAGTCACATTTTGAGAAGAAATGAGGAAGCAATAGACCGAAAGGCAGCAAATGGAGGACCTATCAGCAATAGAGGAAAGGGAAGACCAATAATAGGATGGAGACACCAAGTAGAGAATGATTTAAGGGGTATGCGTATCAGGAACTGGACGGAAACAGACTAAAATAGCGAAAAGTGGTTAAACAAGCCCTGGGGTCACCAAAGCGAAACATGAACTGATACGGACCCGGAAGCTACCCCTAAAACTCCTAAATTGACTTCTCCTGTCTATATTTACAACGAAATTGGGTGTCAAGCTTGCGCCGATTCACATCAGCCGTTTCCCCAGCAACTCTGCTTAAGAAGTGTGTGGTCCAAAAAAAATTAATTAAATGCGCCAGGGTGAACTATGATCCACCTGTATAGTACGATTCGAGACAGTTTTCCTAATATGCTTCGGATTCGCATTAACTTACTTGACGTAGGAGATTTCTCTGTACGGGAATTTTGAACCGTAACATAAAACCGACAGTTTTTCTTAAACCGTCGATCGCATCGACCTGAAATGAACTAAACTTTCTTTTTAGGTACTTCAACTGAGCTACACATAAAGAACAGAATTACAAAAAGCATTCCACCAACTCATTTTCTCAAATTTTCAAGGAAGATTGTCAAAATTGCGGAACAATATTTAATATCAAACATCAAACGCCTGACCTCGTGTCCACAAACAACTGTTCGCAGCAGCGCTCGCTGGTATTGGCAGCAACATGAATTTACTAAAATCTACTCCTATATTTTAATAACAGGGTTCCACTTTAGGTGATAAATTTCAAAAAGACGTTAAATACTATACGTGAACAGGTGTTAGATAACAGTGTTGGAATGTGTTGATCCGGAGATAGAAATCCCGGCCATTAATTTACTCCAAATTAGTTGCTCGACTGTAATAAAACCACTCTCATTAACGTCGCTCGATTGTAATTTTGTAAAATGGTCAATAGTTTCATACAATTTACGCAGCAGAATATTTGTTCCAGGGAACGCTTGCATTAATTCTATTATTAATTATCTGTTACAATGACTCACATTTAAATAGCAATAGTCGAAATTCATTCAGTTAATCAGTATTCACAATTAATTAAAGCTCAAAACAAAGACTTTGTTTTCTGCTCTTTAGTGCTTTTCATCTCATTCAAAATAACGTGAAAATAGTACTAACGTTAACGTTTTAGCACGAGCTTTTATTAAAAGAAACCTAGCCTATGCTTTTACAAGTTTAACTGCAGATATGTATATATGAAATAGCTTTATTACTTGTTAGAACATAATTTCAACTTCTGGGCAATGAAACAAAAGAAATGATTAGGATAAAATAACTGTATAATATTAATCGACATGCAAATTTGTGTTAATTTAGGAAATAACTCATGGTATAATTCGAGCAAGTACCAGTGAAGTTATTTTTCTTTCTAAAGACATGTAGAAGAGCATGAAGAATATATGCACTTTTTTACTTCTTTAGTGCGCCATCTTTTACTTGCTTTGATATTTCATAATCTTTTACTTCGATATTCTATAACAAATGCCTCAGATAATATAGTCTTCTACTCTCTTTAAAATTATGTATGCTTTCAGTATTTGTATTCGTTTTTCTTTTCTCGATTCTTTTCTCGATTTTTCGGTTTTTTGAATCTTATGTACCATATGTTCATGAAATCTATGGGACCATTATCTGCCTGAAGAAATTATGTAAACCTATAAGACACAAGTGGACAGACTATAAAAAATTAATTATTTTTTTCTTTAATTTGGAGTTAACAATGAGTCAAAATAATAAATGATTCTCCTGGTCAAGTGATTAGCGTCGTTCTTGATCGTAATACATAAATGTCACGTCATAGGATCAAACCTAGACCAGGACGTTTTCGTCATTTCTTTGACCTAAATTAATTTTTCAAAATGAAAATGGATTTTTTCACTATCTTATTTAGTTGAATTAGATTAGAATCAATAAAACAGCCAAGTATCAAAATTTTGTTTATGCGATTTTGTATTTCGTGCCAAAAGTTTTCTTGAATAACGCAAAACTATTATTTTTGGGCACTTAGCCGATATATTTAATCCACTCTTCAATTTCTTCGATTAGAAACTTAAAAAAAGAAGAAAAAAAGGCTGCAAAAAGAAAATTAAATATCGTTTCTTAATTTGTAAGTAATTAACATCTAAGAGCGGAATTCAAGAACACTTCTTACACTGCCCCTCTAACTTTCCTTCATAAAGGAACATTAAAGTGTAAGTGTGACCTTATTTATTTATAAAATGCAATTCATAGATATTCCTTTTGCGTTCCTTTATGAAGGAGTTATTTTTAAGGCTTCCTTAAATTGTGAAGCAGATGTGGTAACTTTTATAATGAAAATGTTCCGAGTACAAAATTTATTCGCACTTATAAAGAGTAAAATAAACAAATTTTGGCTCGAATAAACAAATTTAGTTCAAAACTCAGCATCGTAAGGTCGATAAATGCTTCTTTGGAAGTAGTCTAGAAGTTCTGAAATATTTACCGACCTCACATCAGGTTGAACACTTTGTTACTATGAGATACTATGAGATTATTGTCAAGTTGGCTAGTGTGATGATCACTGTAAGAATCTGTGAATCATAACATCACAACCCTCTGATAAGTTGAATTTTATGCAGGGCCCCCGCGAGGCCAAGAGCCGCCCGCGTGCCACTCCATATTTTGGCACCCTCTGACAGATAAATTAAGGCATACAGAAACGGTCAATTATCAAAATTATTTTTAAAAAATAAGAAACAAAAAATGGAAATCAGAAAAATTTTAAAAAAATTGAAACGGAAAATGTTTTTAATTTTTCTTTTTTTAAACATTTACTGTTTTAAAAAATATTTTCCTTAATTTTTAAACATTTTTCTTCACTTTTTTCAAGTTTAAGTCTAATTGCCGCGACCCCCAAAGACGATCGGCCCAAACTTTTCTCTTATCTGACTAAGAAGGCCTCTCTTCAGAAAATGTAATTTGTTTTTTTTTACAAAACCGTAATTAATTTTTTTACTTAATAAAATTACGTACGAACAGATAAAATAGCGACATGTTACTATCGCTTTTTGACCAGATGCTGCTCGAGGTTTTCACTGCAATCAAAAACGATTTGCACAAAATTTTTCTAAAAATTACGTACGATAAATTTTTTTTTTATGAAAAACTTAGCACGCGAAAAATACAAAACTTAAACTTTTCTTCTTTTAATCGCCGCAATTAACTGTTGTATTTTAGTTGACGGCTTCATCGAGACAGTTCAGTCTTGTGGATAGTTTTCTCGAATTTTTATCAGACAAGAAACTGTTTCCCATTAATTTTTTTTTGTCGAAAAAAGTAACAGAACTTGTCCAATGGCCAAGAGGCTGATTGCCGCCCCTTGAGCATGCCGCCCGCGTGCGCTGCACGCTTTGCACACATGGTTACGGGGGCCCTGATTTTATGAATGATCGTCATGATAATTCATGGAATTATTCGTCAAATAAATTTATTAGGAGGTGGAACGATCGGGCCTAACCCCCAGTTTCACAAAAATTATTGTTTCACTGATTAATTTAACAGCGTGATTAAAGCCTGTGATTGGTTGGATGAAACAATATAATTGGTCCAATGATGTTCCTTAATCAGAGAATGGGACTTTAAATTTAAAGCTACTTTAACCTAAAAAAATACATATAGAAAAATTTTATGCAAATCGTTCTTGATTGCAGTGAAAACCTCGAGCAGCCTCTGGACAGCTGTTTCAGCGCTGCAATGTCAGGTCAAAAAGCGATCGTAAGATGTCGCTATTTTATCTAAAAAAATACATTTGTTTCCCAATTCTTAAAGTGACCTTTAAATTAAAGCTTCCTTAAAGTCTGATTATGAAGACGGCCATAACTCTAATTTATTTAGTGCAGATTATAAAGTAATTTATCTTAACGTAGGCCGAGTGATCACTTAACTTCGATGCCTGTTCTTTCTATTTCCCGCGCGCGTCTTTTTATAACCGGGCTGGTTTTCCTGAAGCTTCTGAACTTAGAGATTTCCGTCGTCGGAAGCACTTGGACGGCCATCGAACATCCGCGACTCAGGTGGCGCCGGATGGACTCTGACGCATGCATGATTAATTTATCACGCATTAGATCCTCACAATAAGTAGATATGTTTTAATTATTATAAAACTAAAGATTGTTTTTAGTAAAGTTGCTCATGAAGACGTTCTTCCTTAATTATTTGAATTAAAAGAGACTGAGACATTTGTTTAAGAGTGATTAAAGGTACCTCCGTACCGACCTTAATAATTTTGAAGTTAAAAACTTAACTTTTATCTTCCTTAGGAAGAGAAAGGTTTGTGAATTGCAATTCTTTTTTCATTAGGCAATTTTTGTAGTAGAAGTGTCCCAATTTCTCATATGAATCGGTTTGGTTTCGTGTGTACGGTATATTCCGAAATTTTCTGCGGGCCAGTTATTTTTTAATTCCCAGCAACCGGCATTACTATTGCTATTCATCAAAATTGCTTTTTATTCATCACTCTTAAATACTAGAGTGGAAATTTGCTCAGACTCCAATGAACATGTTCATTTCCCGAATGTTTATATTTACGATCATAAAACTCCGGGAGGAATCTCAATGTATCTGAAATTGCAATTGAATTTCTGCTGTCCTTGCAGATAATATAAAGGAACATAAAGAACTACTCTTACTATTTGAAGAATCACACAAATGTTTCAGGTCACTGTAAAAATGTTTTCCGCTGATTCTAAATAAAAAAAGAAAACAATTTTTGACATGAATTTACTAAATTTGTAACATGAAAAATGTACTTGTAAATGAAATACTAGATGTGGGACAGCGCGTTGCTGTAACTACATTTATAAAAATCAAATTTGAGAAGTAGAAACTTTATTTTCCATATTTATTCCTAAGTGCTCGTAGCTATAATCAATTCATGCGATTCGGTGCGCTCTCTTCTTTCACGTCGGCATCGTTAAAAAAAAACTTCCAAATTGGAAGCCGTAACATCAAAAGTGCCGGCAGAATTGGCGTTCATTATTTCTTTCTTGTTATCCAGCCTCGTATGCATCATAACAACATCGCGAAAACTTCCACCGTCGGCGTCGGCGTCGCGTCGCTTCAGTTACCATCCCTAACGAACACTGGACTCCGATCAAAAAAAAAAAAAAAAAACACATCCAAAACTTGATTATTATTTTTAATTCCATCGGCGGCGGCATAATTGATTATTATTGAACGATTGGAAAATTCCTCTCACTTTCGTTTTCCACAAACATGAAATTATCCGACGGAACAATACAAAGTGTGTATTGATTAAAGGTGCGCGACGAACTTGTGCAGATTGAATTTCTCATTAGGCTTGATTATGTTGTCACATCATCCGCACCCGGTCCTGACACGCTCTAATTATTATCTCTTTAACATTTAACGGATGTACTACGCGTTTAATCGTTATCACGCACCAGGGGATAAACAGTTAGTGTCTGCTGCTTACGAGGATTAATCAGGGAGCTTGGAGACTCAAATTGGTGACCTTGCAAATTTGGAAACGCTCGAAGTTGGAACACCCCCGGAATTTTACGCGGAATTTTCTTCTTTGACCTGCCGGATTAATTCAAAGTTTCACAAGTTCAATTAAAACGATAGTGCCTATAAGCAGAACGAATGAATCTCGTACTAACAGGTGGAACGAGGACTAACTTAATCTTTCATTCAAGCAAAGCGTTCATTACAGGCAAGGTAATTCTTTTATGAAAGGACATTCAACATAAGATACGTAAGAATAGTAAAAATAGAATTGTTACTTATGAATTTTTGTAGGTTTGAAGACCAACTTATTCACTTAAATAGCCCCATTAATTATGTCCACTCCTCTTAAATTAGGTTTCAAATTTCAATATTTTCTTTGAGAAACAGATTACAAATTCTTCATCATCATCATCATAATTAGATATCTTATACCCGTTAGGATGTAGATGCTTCCTCTCTTCTTGTTTCTATCTTCTACCTTTCTGCATAATTTCTACCATTTCTTCCAGTCTTTTGCTAATTCCCTTGCTGAGTTCCAGTTACTTCCTCTATCCTTCAGTATTTCCTTATATTTTCCAGTTCCATTCTCGTTTCGGTCTTCCTCTACCACTTCCATTTTTTCCGGTCTTTTGCTAATTTCCTTGCTGAGTTCCAATTACTTCCTTTATCCTTCAATATTTCGTAATATTTCCTGTTCCGTTTTCGTTACGGTCTTCCTCTACAATTTCTTCCTACTGTTTTCGCCTCCCAAATTATTTTCACTTGCCTTTCGTCCTTCATCTTCACCAGATGGCCAAACCAGTCTAGTTCTTGCTCCTTTATTATTTTCCCTACCGATCTTATTCCTAGTGCTTTCCTTGTATTCTCATTTCTTTCTTTATCAGTTCTCTTCATTCCAAAAACTTTTCTGTGATATTTCTTCACCGCTGCCTGTATTATTTTGCCATGTCTTTCTGTTACCACCCAATGTTCACATCCCTTGACCAGTATTCATAACCGTAAGTGTTAAGTATATTGTTTTGAATTCCCCTATTTTTGTCTTCATGCCTTATCTAATTTAAAAAAACTCTACGACTACTGGACATGACCAAAATTCCAGTTTTTTGCTGAATGATTCTAAATCTGCGTTTGTGAAACGTTTACATATGATTTTCAATGAAGCGCTCCAATGCGGCACTTTTTCTTATATTTTAGAAACGTTCTAAAGTCATTCCTGTATTTAAAAGTGGTGATGTTGCAGGTACATCAAATTATCGTCATATCTTCTGAGTCTGCAATTTCTCTAAAGTTTTTGAAGTTACATTATACTCTTACCTACATCCTCATATTAAGCAAAATTTATGTCCTGAACAGCATGGCTTTGTGGAAAAGCCCTCCACGGTAATAAGTCTTGCGTACTTCTCTCAATTTCTATGTGAATCCCTTGACTGTGGTTCTCAACTTGACGTCGTTTCTATGTACACGTCTTTCTGAAGCGTTTGATCGCATAGATCATTAACAATTAATTTAAAAGTGCCCGGTCTCAGCCACTCATTAAAACTTCTGCTGCAGTCGTATCTTTCGGATATTTTTTCTTCTCACACTTACGCTGCCTTTTCTGGTTTTCTTCAGGGTGCCAACTTAGGACCTCTTTTTTATGTTTTTCGTTAATTACCTTCCCTTATCCCTCACGAAACATAGCAAGATCTTAATGTTTGCCGACGATGCCAAATTATTTCGTATTGTTCATAGCCTTCTTCAAAAGGATTTAAGTTCCTTTTCTGACTGATGTACTTCTAAGGGCCAGTTTTACAAAGACGGTTTAACTTTGAGCCGAAGCTTAAATCCTTCACAACAGTTGTTGAAATAATTGTTGCTAAAGGCTTAAACCTCTGCTCAAAATTGAGCTGTAATTGTAAAACTGGACCTAATGGACTTACTTTAAGTATTGACAAATGCGAGACCATTTCTTTCTCGTGCAAAAAATGCACATTTTTGTTTCATTGTCAACCAAATGAACGAAATTTGAAATACTCCACTGTTATCAAGGACTCGGCTTGCTTTTGACGACCGCCTTCTGTTTAATCACCATGTCAATGATTTTGCAGGTAAATTCATATCGTTTTTGGATTTTATCGTCAGGAACGCTCGTGACGTCACTAATTCCGCTACCTTAATTGTCCTCTTTAACGCCTTCATCCTTTCACGACTCCAATATGCATCCCTCATCTGATATCTCATTTGTAATTGAAGACCATAACTTCAAAAGGGTCTAAGTGCCAAAAAGATGTTTAGAAGTTATTAAGAAAACTGATTTACTAAATCTTAAACGCACGTACAGATATCGCCAGCTGTGATTCATTTATTACACCTTTTATTTAGCCACAGGTATATAGACCATTTTGCATGACATTGGGCTTTGCTCATAGACCCATTTGCTGTGAAAATGTCAATTTTTTACTTTTTGGCACTTAGACCCTTTTGAAGTTATGGTCTTCAATTGATTTACAGACGTCCTTGAATAAGTCCAACACAGGTTTCTTTGGTTTAAAGAATATGGTGTATATCTCGCTGAAGGTTTTCCTCATGAATCTCCAGTTACGGTATTTAATAGCTTATCGCTTGTTAATAAGAGGATTTGCTTTTCTTACGTAAGCTGATCCATAATGAAGTTGATGCTGCTGGAAAAGTTTAATTTTCATGTACGGCGCCTTACCGGCAGAAAATCTTTTACTTTTTATTTGCCTACCCCAAAACCAACGCTTTAGTACGCTCTCCTATCCACTTTTTACAACTATCTTTGCAACAACATTGATCTCTTCCATTTAAATATCAGCGGCTTTAGAAAAATTTTAGTGAATTTCTATGCCAACTCTCCTCTTAACTCTTTTTAATAACTTCCACTTTTGTGCTCGCTTGTTCTTTCACTTATTTATTTACTTACTTTTTTTAATTTATTTCTCTCATTACCTTTCTTCCTTTTCATTTATTTCACTCATTTGTATTCACTTTTATCCAGAATAAGCTTCTCAAGCTATAGAAAAGGTTGATTGGTGGCTTTTGAACATTTTCAAGCAAGGAAAAATTATAAAACATGGGAAAAAGTGTTATTGGAAAATTGTTACGTTTAATTATTATTAACGCCTGAACGGTCCAGTGGTATTTCCCCTTCAACGGCGAGGAGGTTTGGAAGTAACAAAGCCATGGAACACTTTACACACACAAAAATACACTCCCCTGCTCCTGAGGTCCTGACAAGTCTATGACTTAGGACCCCGTTGGGCAAACACCACAGATAAAAAAAAATAACATGCAACAACCTATTTAGTATGTTCAGCAAACTATCTGAGGTTACCAAAAATTAAAAATTAAAAAATTCAAATGTATGTATGCTTGGCCACAAATGCTCCTTTTCCAGTTTTATGAATCCCTCCATATAACACTGCCGCGTCACAAATTCATGACATGTGTCTTTCCAAGGTGATAAAATAAAAGCTCGCATTTCTAAACACTTAACACGTAATGTTTTATTAGCTATTTTAACGTAAAGCAACGTGGCGATGATGATTTATTTCATAAGTGAGGAAAAAGCCGACACGAACTTAATTATTAATTTCAACACACAGCATTATTTTTTTGAACATGAACGAAACGTGTAAGTATCGGGAAACATGAATGAAAGCCAGTTGCGTAACATTTTCAACAAAAACAAAATCTCTCAAATACTTAATTTCATGTGAATTTAATAAATCCCAAATTCCTTTATGTTTTTTTATCTCTTTGTTGAATTTTTTTATTAATTTTAAAGATTATGTAACACGTAAAAGCTTCCGGTATTTTTCAATAGAGTTGTCCAGCGATGTCAAACACTACATTTTTGATCCTATCTTCAAGGGTGTTAGAAATGCAAGGTATCTTTCTTTAAATAATTAAACTGTTCTCATCCTCCGTCGTTCATTTATGACCAGAGGAATTGCGCTAAAAATAAGCCCTCAAATCTATCTAAAATGCACAAAATCTAGTTATTATCCACGATCTGTTTGTACTGTTAGTAGACTAACTTTAGGATGATATTTTTTTTTAAAACTACAACTACCACAGTTACCAGCTTGAATGTGATGTCCAAGCTTAAGAATTGGGCCCACTTAGTACCGACGCTTTTCACGCCGAATGTACTGTTCACCTATGCGCGGCTGCGATGGTTCTAATTGTCATTGAATGGAGAGGGAAGATATGCGAGTTAGTTCAGGTTTTTTCTTCGACGACTAAACGATTTAAATGTATTTAATTTACTTCTCTTTGAAAATATAAAAATGTATGTAATAGTCGCTGCAAATTACCACATACTTTAAATATTTAATTGCAAACAATAAAAACGCCCACAAGTCGACAATATTATGCTAGATGTAGCCACATGAGATAACTCCCTTCCAAATACTACAGGCGGAGCTAGTACAGTCCAAGTATTAAATTTTCGTACTGAGCGCGGAACAAGGGGCCCGGTTTCTTTTCCTTGGCGATGTCTAACAAGGGCGTTCCATGAGAATCAAAACCCCGAACAAATATTTGATAATTATTTTATAAAACAGGATCATGTTACCGGAGTCCATGTTAACTATCCTCAGGTGCACAAAATAAACTCTTTTAATGATTATTGCCAGTCTGCCTTTGGTTTATCAATGTCTCCTCTCGAACTATATAATATAATGCAACTTGATTGTCACAAATATTTGGCAAAAATGTATCAAAGCCGATTTTATAAAATGAAAATAACGCTAAACATCATCCACAGAAGTTGTTTACTTTTTCTTACACCCAATGGTACAGTCGTGGCCTTTGAAAACTGGTACACTTTGATAAATAGAATATTTCGGCAAGTGAAAATTATTCCTAAAATCAAAAGTTTCTAAACTCAAATCACTCTGAATCCTGCTACGGACTTATCAAATTTGACACTGACATCAAGATGATACGTGAAGACTTGATTTATACATTACAAAATTGAATTTTTACGTCGATGTCAATTCTCAGTGTACCAGTTTTCAAGGGCCGTAATTGTACATATTGGCAACGTAATTAATCTAGCTGACATACATAACTTTGTCGTACTTTTGCTTCGCGTCAGATTTTGATTACTATCAAAATACATGGACGAAACATAACGAAAGATAAACGTGACATGACCTGCTAGAGTGCAAGAAGATCAGGAATGGATAATATGTCGGCGTATATTTCGTTTACAGAAAACTGTAGTCATAGTTGAAGTGTCGCCATTATGTAACCAAATACAAACCAACTGCATCTTCGATACGCGACAAGAAACTGCCTTTTTGCATTGTAAATTAAAGATTTTCGACTTGTCAAAATGAAAAATTATTGGAGCTGTCATAGTGTGTCACAATACTATTATAACTTCCAATACATATGACAATTATTTTAACCTGCAAATCTGCTAGATACCAAACACTAAGTTCACTAAATCAACACACTTACGTGTTCAGGTAACGCCAATACATTCCCGTTCCGAGATACTTGTGTAACAAAGATAACAAAAACAAATATCGCAAGAGCAACAGGGAAATCAACACATTTAGGGAATTCTGTTTACTACGATGATAGTAGTTTATAGCCGACTGTCTAGTCAAAAATGTATTGGGTTATGTTATTCTCCGCAGCTATAGTAAAGTGCCATTTGTGAAATGTCACTTTGATTAAGAAACTTTCGACTGTGTTTTTTATCCCTAGATGAGATTATTCTGCGACAAGGATAGATAGAAGAAATCACTAATGTCGCTACCTGAACACGAAGTGTGTCGATTTAGAACCTTAGTAAACACTGCTCATGACTGTTTTGTTTAAAAAGCAGTAGGCAGTAGACCATGATATTTTTTTATTAATTGGGCGTCAGGTTTTGTCGGTTGAAGTTTCTTTTGAAAAGATATTTGTCTGTTGTCAATTTAGTTAATTTATTCTTGGAATTTAGTCCTCGCACTTTTTGTTTACTCAAAATGTTCAAAATAATTTCCGCCAACAAGAAAATAAAAAAATCATAAATGATACCATTTGACAGTTTTATAGCCCTTACGTTGAATGTCCTTAAGGGTGTGGCTCGCATGCAAGAGTATCATTTAAGTTGAGCGTCGTAGTACATTAAAAGTAGTTTTGGTCTAAAATAAATAGATTTCTAAAAATAACCATACTGTCAACTGCAATGTCAGAGTCTCATATATAGTCCTACGGTCTCTAGATTTGATTGACGTTTATCTTGTTTGATAGGGATTGGAAACAAACTGGTCATTCGTAATTTCAGATTTTATGGTTGGATAACCTAATTTTATATTATTTTTTCACAGTAATTTCTCACTAAGTTACGAAATTAGAAAAAGTAAAACTTAATATATGGATACGGAGCTCAAAAAACTGACGAATTTGACAGAGTGTTTCCGAACCTTATCAAGTAAGATAAATGTCAGTCAAATCTAGGTCCGAATTTAAAACATTCGTGAACGGTTTATAAATATAATCAAATCCTCTTTAAATCTTAACGTGAAGTGTACAACGATGCTCACCTTAAATGATACTATTTGATAGTTTCTTAGCTCTTACCCTGAATCCTGTCCTTAAGGGTGTGATTCGCTTGCAGAAGTATCATTTAAGTTGAGCGTCGTAGTACATTTCACCTCCATTAAAGAGCGGTAATACCTACATAATTCTTTCAGTTTACTGAACGTTGTTGTTAGAAATTTAACTATTACGACATTATCATTACATTAACAATCTATGATGTAAGAAGTTAGAAGAACTTAATTATCTAAGGTGGATACTATCTATAAAAAAAATTGTTCTTATATCTTTGATTATGTGCGTACCCATGTATAATATCCGTACGAGACTTCTGTTCTTTCTTTTATTGGAGTTTGAAAAATCCTTTTTTTCACGAGAACCCAAGCTCATTCCCTTCCAACATTATTCTAAATTCTCATGAGAACGAAGCTAAACCGAAACTAAGATATCGGCATTTCATCGCCCCTGGGATACATTTTGTTCATCCATCATGGCTCTTATAGTTGATTGAAATCATTTTGGATATTTTTTTGATAATCTACTTTTTAACTTTCTTGGTTCGTTACGTGTACAGTAAGAAACTTATAGGAGTAATATTTTCCGGAACATGAGTTGCATTTCTTGCCACATTACATCCGTTGCAGTATGTGCACATTTATTACGGAAAAATTTCAGTTGCTGCACACGAATATATTATATCCACCCCCCGCTCCCTTAATTTTTCCGGTTGAAATATGACGGAATTTATGATCGTTCACTTTGTATTTCGCTTGGATATTACATCATTCTAATGCCTTTTAAATGTACGCGGTGATAAAGGTTCAGCGAAAGTAGATTCCTTTACAGTTTAAAAGTGAATTATGTTTAGTTAGATATTTCTCTACGATAAACATAATGTAGTGTAAAAACCGTCGTCGATATTTGGCGAAAAGACGTCGTTAGTACACAAATACGAACGCAACGTCAATATCGGGCGACATCAACGCAAATCCTAGGGCATTGTCGTTCAATTTTACCACATTTTACCGTAATATCCTGTTGCATCAATCAGTGTCAGCCATTCGACGTCGGCATCTCTTTGGTTTCGCGTGTACCCCGACCAGGACGACCTGTGATCTGTCACTGGGAATTGCTTTCGTCTCAATCGCCGGTCCGTTTTTCTAATAGTGGCGGGATTTTATGGCGCCCGGCGGAGGTAACTTGTTATTTTGATGAGCAAGTTTCCGCACACTGTTCGCAGAACTTCCAGTTCCTGGTCAGTTCGGGTTTTAGTTAAATTGAAGTGGCCTGTCGTCAGCGCGAACTCCGCTTTTAGTTTTATCGAGTAGTTCCACAAAAGCGCTTTGTAGCCCCGTTTGCCAACTTAAAGGATTAATCGACATTCTATGTAATGTTATCAATTACTGAGAAAAATAAATTTTACTCGATCGATAGTTTTTTTACCAGAATTGTGCGAAAGGTTTCTTTAACAACCTGGAAAATAACAATTTTGTTGCAAATCGTTTTTGAATGCAGTGGATCCTTCGAGCATCCTCATTGTTTCTGCCCTATTTGGGACCTCGTCAGCAGAAGCGTGCTCGAGAGTTCCACTGCAAATCAAAACTTATTATGTAGCAAACTAGCTTCAATTTGTCAATCCTAATGCACTCAGGGCTATTCTGTAACATTGATATGCATATCAATCGTCACCTCGCTCTCGTTCGTCAACCCGAAACAGGAGTTCGGCGCATTTGATCCGCTCTGAAGAAGTGAGAGGGCCTGCGCCAATCCGTAACTTACTTCGGCACAGAAATTAGGTCTGTCGTCCTCCCGAAAACGAGACGGGAAATCAGACTTGCGTAACAGTACCCACTCAGTGGAGACAGCGTGGGTAAACAAGTAGAGATGTTACGGAAAAGGGCGCTACCCAATGGTGGTTACGCAACTCAAGCGTGTCAAGAACACACGGGCGGGAAGGTGTGTTCGTAGACGCTCTCGTCAAGGGCAACCAATGGACGGACCCGCATCCTCAGTAGCGTACCCCAAAAGGCGCCGAAGGAACTTCCCTTCTCAAGAATAGGCAAAATCGAAAATCGTTGAAATGATACCACAAAAATGAACAAAAAATCCAAAAATTCAAAAGCCGTTTCATGCGACAACGCGAAAAACGTTAAAAAATGATAAACGAATAAAACTTCTGCTCTGCAGGAGCCTCAAATTAAAACAAGAAAATTGAACAGGGTAAACAATCAAGTGTAAAAACGGTGGGGGATCAAAGTAAGGTCGTTGCCGCAAAAATCCAAAAATTCAAAAGCCGCTTCACGCGACAACGCGAAAAACGTTTAAAAATGATAAACAAATAAAACTTCTGCTCCGTAGGAGCCTCAAATTAAAACAAGAAAACTGAACAATGAACAATCAAGTGTAAAAATGGCGGGGGGGGGGGGGATCAAAGTAAGATCGCTGCTGCAAAAATCCAAAAATTCAAAAACCGCTTCACGCGACAACGCGAAAAACAAAAAACAAAGTGAACAATCAAGTGTAATAAGGACTTCAAAAAAAAGATATAAATTACACAGAACCCCTCCCCCCCGCCCTAAATGAGCATATACAGTGGTGGATCGAAGTAAGGTCGCTGCCGTAAAAATCCAAAAATTCAAAAACCGCTCCGTTCGGTGGGAGGGCACGTCGACGACGTGCCAACGCGACGTTCCGCACAATGTCAAAGCCGGAGAGAAGAGAAGAAAATATTACGTGGTGGGAAAATTCCACTTGACACAGCGTATCCTGTCTGCAATATTCTCAGGACGGCAGATAACGAGTCTTCTTCTCTAGAGCGTTGGCTTGTTCTCGAAACGTCAATGTCACAGAAAAAAAGCGGAGATGGAATGCGGCGTCGATTTTACAGACTTATTGCAAAGCCGCAATCAGGGGGGTAGTAAATAGGCCCCGTACGAGTTGCTTTATCTTTAACATGAAATTTACTTCTTACTTCTTCTTACTTCTTACTTGACTTTTCTTGTGATCAAGAACAAGGCGTCTACTGAAGATGGCAGCATAGCTGCCGAAATACGTATTTAGTTTTTAAACAAACTTTTTGTGGTTAGGAGGTTAAATCCACTTTCTTTATGAAATTTAAAAGAAAACACGAACAAACCGAAAACGTGGTCAACAAATGGCGCACGAACAGCAGAGACGGGGAAGGACAAGAAGCTGCTCACCTCGTCGGTGATCCAACGAGCCTCAAAAAGTCAAACGTCGGCAGACCCGCAACAGCGGCCCCAAAAGGAAACGGGGAAAACTCCGTCGAGGTGACAGAGCCCGAAAAACGGGGATCCTCTCAATCTTTTATCACAGCAGACAAAATCGACCAACCACTTCGAGTCAACGTGCGTTAACAAGTGACGCCATGCAACGTACACCGCGCACACCCAGCGCGACACAAACTTGCCTCAAAACGGGGCGTCATTCGCAATCTCACGGCAAAGAGGTAAAGTCGCACCGAAGATTGCAATCACACTCCTCCAGCACAAAAAAGAACCGTAACACAATTGATATGGTCTTCAATAATTGAAGAGAACTTGATACGATTTCATAACAATTCAAGTGGATTGCTGACTGCCAATTGAAAACTTGACAGATTGCAGTCACACTCCTCCCGCACAAAAAAAAACCGTAACACAATTGATACGGTCTTCAATAATTGAAGAGAATTGATATGATTTCGTAACAATTCAAGTGGATTGCCGACCGCCAATTGAAAACTTGATTTCACACTTGATACGTATCGTAAGTTGTTACGATACTGTTTACAGAACACCGTTTTTGCAAGGTCACCTCATACATAGCAATAATAGATACGATTCAAGTCCGTACCGATGTTACAGAAAAGACCTCAATGTCTCAGGTCAAAGAAGCGATCGCAGGATATCGCTGCTTAATATTTTCGCTACTGGAGTATAACGTGCGCTATCATTTACCACCTTTATTGGCGCAATGTACGAGTGTGGGGTTCTTCTTTTTCTTTACACCATCAAATTTATAAATCAGAACACAACTGGTCATTGCTTTGCATTTCGAAGTAGGTATCTTATTTTCTTCTGCGTTTATTTGCGTTCAAGTGGATACTCTATTTCTCTAGCGGCATTAATCGTTAACTACGGCGGAGACGTATACTTACGACAGCGCAACATGTTGCCGTTCTATTACGATTTGAACTGCCGAAAGTATAAAATTCTAACACCTCACTAAAAGTAGATAATAAACCTTGACGGATTTGATTTTGTGAGTCTACGTACAATACGAATCACAGACGATCAAATACATTTAGGGCCAAACTCATTAAACATTAATCATCCGCTAAAAAAAAAAAAAAAAAACAAATATTGCTATATTTTCAACGTTTAATATTGAAGTATTGATGGAATTTGCAATTTTTCTTTTGTTTTTCATGAATTTCAGCAATAAAATTTTATGTTACATGCACAGCTGCGAATGGAACATTTCGGGCACACTCCGCCAATATAATAGCCTGAGGCAGTCTTTATGAACATGTATATAATAAAAACTATAATTAATAAACACATTAACCACTAATAGCCCGAGAGCTAGTGCACTTTTTTGAAAAAGTATTTTATACCAGCATAAAATTTTTATGAAGATACTTGATTCATAGCTGGAAAAGAAATCGATGATCTGGCGGGGAAACTCCGGCCGTTCAATACAAATTTCTTTTGAAATACAGATTATTTTATATTAAACATATTAAATTTGATATCTGAGTGATCAAAAAAAATTGACACACGTCTTAATTGGGTTTAACTTGCTGTGAAGTGAAATTTTACGGAGATGCCATCAAAATTGGTGCGCTACAACCAGAGAATGCATATTTTATGTAGTTTATTAAAGCATGGTCAAGTAAAGAGGGTCTATGTCCCAAGGGGCGTCTATAATTCAGACGTATCTGAAGATTACTTCTACTTAACATTGTAAAATTAAAGATCACGTTAGGTGTTACATCAGACACAGATGTGGCACCGGCATAAGGGCCATAAAATCGTCTTTAAGCAGTTTACTCATGCAACACTGATTCCCTTAACACGTTGTGTATACGTATACGTTGGTGGTATTCACACAGAGGTACGTTTATTTTTATTAAAAAGTTACGTAACTCTAAAATAATACAATTCTACCACGAAATATTACATGTGCCTGGCAGATGTTGCACCGTCTTCATCAGAAAGAGAAATCTGTGATGAACCGTTCCATAAATATAATAGGGAGTTAATTCTGTACGCCGAGGTGTTTATTATTACATGTTGTTGCAGCAGAAACAACTCAGAGAAACGTATAATTTAAAATATGCATTATCCTTCTCTACGTGCGCGCATCCCCTATGAATTATTTATTGATGTAAGGTGATGTGGAATATAAAAATTCCCTGTGGAAACCGAATGTATTTACTTGAAGCGTATGCTAATTGACAAGAGCGGGCAAAACACAAAATAGAGTGTTTATCATCCTTGACAGATATGCTGCATATCCGTTCATCATCAATCAAAGTATTTATCTGAAAAAAAAATCTCCACACTGCACATATTCACTTTTCATTTAAATTTTCTGTTGCTCAAGCTGTTTTATAAAGAAAAATTTCTATTTTCTTTTCTCTCATATTAAAAAAAAGCGTACCTAGTGGTAGTATGGATGATGAATATAATTTCTGGGCTGTTTATTACAAATTACTACTGCCTCAAACCTAATCATGTAGCTTTCGGATTTAAAAAAGAACATGTTGCCTATTTTCGTCTCGGATGATATTAAGAATAACATGGGTCGCAACTAACTAAACGTAATAATTCGTTTCGTACCAGTGCGTTTTGTTTTATTGGGATTCCTATAAAAACCGTCGTCCTGGCCATCGTCCTGACGTAAAACAGAACGAAACTCCTACTAAGCCGTAATTCAAGTTTTATGTTTCCTCTTCCAAATATCATCACCACTAGTTTACCCAATTGAGGAGGCTAAGTGCCAAAAATCTCGAGAAACTCGAGAAATTGACAAGTACAGGGTCTACCAATAAGAACCTTGTTTTTAATTTTAAAAGAAACACACGTTTTGTCTGGAAATTCTGTAATTCATGATTGAAATGTATTTTAGAGATTTTGCCATTTATGAAAGAAAAACAAAAACAGGCAAATGTCCACCACGATTACGTTTGCAGACGTCGATCCTTTCAGCAAAATTTTTGGAGCACATTTCCGCGTAATTGTGGTTCTATTTCACGGGTGACGTCTTCGATATTAGTTTTGAGTTCTTGAATTGTTTGTGGATTATTCTCGTGAACATTATCTTTCACATGGCCCCATAAGAAGAAGTCCTTCGGCAGGATCGTGGCGGCCAATTGACATCACCTCTTCGCGAAATTTGACGTCCATTAAATTTAGTTTTCAATAAATCGATTGTTTCTTGGGCTGTGTGGCACGTAGCTCTGTCCAATTGAAACCACAAGTGTTCCGCATCCATATCACCCAACGCAGGCCATAAAAAATTGGTTAACGTGTCTCTGTGGCACACTCCATTGACAGTAACGGCAGCACCAAGCTCATTTTCGACAAAATATGGACCAATGATGCCTCCTACTCATAAGCTGTACCATACAATGATACGAGATGAATGTAATGTTTGTTAAATAACTTGAATTTTCAGAAGACCAAATCCGACAATTCTGTTTGCTGACATACCCATTTAAGTGAAAATGAGCTTCGTCTGAAAAGTCGATTTTTCTGAAAAACCAACACCTTGTTAAATGATCCAATCAGCAAATGGAGGACGTTGAAAATGATCTGCTGGCTTTAATTCTTGGGCCAGTTGGACCTTATAAGGCATTAGAGCCAGATCCTTCCTGAAAATTCGGTATGCGGTCATTGTGGGCAGGCCCAATTGTCGATAACGTCATAAAACCAATAAATGTTGGTCCTCTGCAACACTTTCACTTACTGCAGCAATATTTTCGATTGAACGGCCTACACGAGCACGTTTTTTTGTGGTTTTGTTTGCTACTGAACCGGTGGACTCAAATTTTCGCACTAAATTCGCAATGACAGTCTCAAATGGAGGATCATTACGACCAAAAATATAATAATAGTTTTACGAAATGTAGTTTTCACGGATCCACCATTTTCGTAAAGGATTTGGATTATTTTCATACGATTTTTAAGCGAAATTGAAGACGGTAAACCTTCTGCAGTATATATGTATGTAAAAAAACTGGTATGGTATGACGGAACTCTTAACAAAACCTATTTCAACCCTACTGGAAAACAAAGTTCTTATTGATAGACCCGTTATATCATTGATACCCCCCTCCTTAGTTTTATTTTGAATACCTAACCGTACGGTCTACCAACAGTGTGAATTGAAAGATTGACAAATTGAAGTCAGTTTGCTCTCGATCTACGCTTCTGCCGATGAAGCCCCAAACAGAGCTGAAACTGCTGTAAAGAGGATGCTCGAAGAATCCACTGCAAATAAAAACTATTTGCAACAAAAAAATTTAAAACCTTTATCGGCTAATTTGTTGTGTTGAACTTTTAATATAGAAACATCTTTGAATCTTCTCTGTTTCAAGAAATTTGCTGTATTCCAGTTGCAATATAAATCCCTTCCTAAGGGGTTTGTAATTTGGATTCAGTCCAGATGATTCGGGATTGTACAGTGATCGCCAGATAAGACGTAAGTAGCAGTAGAAAGATATTAAAAAAAAAATGTAAAGAAAGTAGAACAAGAATGGTAAAGCTATGAACTTAGTAACTCAAAAATTGCAATAAACTGAACTAAACTAAATAATCGAAGATAAAAGGTTAGTCAAACTCAACTGAAAGTACCCAACATTGAAAAATGAAATAGTAATTGAAATAAAGACCGAACTATTAAAATATAAATGAAAAGTTATTTCGCTTACATACAATCATAAGTTTGTAAAACTTACGAAAGATTAGCCCGCCACACACGCACATACTTTGTGACGCTCCTGGCACGTGACTTACCTGGCGCGCACACTTGGAGAGAAAACCCTTCGCTCCAAAAACGCAGACCAAAGCTTGCATCTGGGCTCGCTAGTATAAATTGTTGTTTTAAAATTACGTTTACGAGCAAATCAGGTTTTAATAAATTAAATATTAAATGGCCGATACAAGCTTTTGGGCCATTTATCGGCCAGAATACACATTCTTGAAGCTTTGTTTAAAACTGCAATCTAAAGGCCGTTTTCATAATCAGACTTTAACTTTAAAGTTACTTTAACCTAAAAAAAAATACATTTGTTTCCTTATTCTTAAAGTGACTTTAAGTTAAAGCTTCCTTAAAGTCTGATTATGAAAACGGCCATAAGTATTTCAATTTGGCTTGCTAATCTGTAGGCAACAGCGTACCTGGCTCGTGGCGGACTTGACGCGCATGCAAAAGTCCGCCACGAGCCGGGAGCGTAGGAGAGTACGTACGTGTGTGGCAGGCTATTTTCTCATTAACACCAGTATCAAAAATCCTGTTTTCGTCTGTTTTGTTTTAGTTCTTCCTATCTAGAATTTATTCTTATCTTGTATAATATTTAGTAACTTTCTAAAACATTTTTTTTTAATTGGCGCAAATTCTATTACTTTCACTTTTTGTTTTATTTTCAACTCTTCCTTTATTATCTCATCCTATCTTCATTCAGTTTCTTTCTGAAAATTTTCTATACTGTCGATAGCAGCAAATATCACGATGTTCGACCTAGTTTCGATATAAACAGTTCGCAGCAAATAGCTTTTAGTCTGTCTTGAATATCCGGAATTTTATTTTTAGTAGAGCATAATTTAAATTAAATTTTTCTTTACTCATTGCAACTGCAACTCATTCAGTTCCAATTTACAAGCTAGCTTCATTGAATTTATGATATTAATATCGAACATTCTTTTGTAATATTAATGTCCTGTTTGACAATTTTATTCTCTCAATATTTTACGGTACAAATATACTATTATTTGTTTAAACCGGATTATTAGAGCTACGATGACTGCGATATGAATTATTATTGGTTTAATTTCAATTAAAATTACACCGGAGAGTAATTAATCACTTAAAATTAATTTGCCCCACGAGGGGAGGTAATAAAAAATATGCCAGTGGTCGATACTGTTATTAGAAGATAAAAAAATGGTTTTGTTTTCGTTTTTATAAGGAAAAGGCTTCCAAAATATTCCGAGTCTACTACCTACTACATGCAAAAGTAATGCTCGTAAGAATCAAAAACGAAAATGTAAAAGAACTTTAACGCGTTAGTTATTAGTAAAGACCGGACGTACAGGTCGTAAGTTAGTTGAAAAACGCATGTACCTGATTTGGCTAATTCAATTTATTATGATATCAGGCATTTATTTTCTGGTGGTAGGTACTTAAAGAGATCCAATAAAGATAAATACAACTTTAAAATTAAAGCCATTATCCAGAATTTCGTACAAAATGAACACAACTTTGTTTTAATTTTGTACAATAATGACTTTCATTTTAATGTTTTCTGAACTTTTTTAAGAACTTACCACGAGAAAATAAATACCTGGAATCATAAGCCACCGGAATCAGGTACACGCGTTTTTCTACTATTTTACGACCTAAACGTCCGGACTTTAGTTATTAGTTATTATGTGAGTTGACTAACATACCCATTATTCCTAGTGTTTACGTGCGGAGGAAGGAAAATGTTACCTGAAACAAAAGAAGCAAAAGTAAAACAAGGATGCTTTTACAAATTAAAAGAAAAAACGCTGGCAAAATGTATTAACCTATCAGCGTCGTGCGCTTTGCTGGCGCCGTCGCCAATTTAAATTGTGTAATCTAACTTTTAACAAAGATATAAATTTCCAGCTGCTCTCTCTCGGCGTTAAACAAAAAGCAAAAGACTTAATGCACCCCGAAAAGTTATCTTAACTTAAAGGACAAGATTCACTTTAACTTGGTGGCTCAATGGTGCTTCAAACTATTGTGATTTATAAGTTTCAAGAGACGAATATAGCAGAATAACTTTCAATGATAGTCTCGGCAGGATGGGATATATACGGTTTGAAAATTTACGAGCCATTCTTTCTCTATAAATATAACCTATAGTTAGAGTATCCGCGGGGTATTTGTCTTTCAAAATTTACAGTATGATATATGAAACGCTATGGACCCACTAAAGGAATCTGTAAAAGTACGTTGCGTTGTATATAAGAAGCGAGAAAGTGCGATCGAGTTCTTGAATAGTAGCGGATAGGTATAAACAATATTCAAATTTACTCCCCCGGAATTTCAAGCATAAAACTTTTACGACAAAATAAAATTAGAGCTTTACGTCGATTTTATCTGAAATAGTTTCGTTTCATGACGGGATCTTACAAGCAATAAACCAAGAATGCACGAATCGATTATAAGTAAACATGCACATTTTTTTTTTAATTGTTATTATTAAAAAAAGTCTGCATTTATTTCTTATGTTTACTTACGGTATAAAGTTTTATCTATTTGTACCCTTCATACTTCGGTGTCCTCGAATTGTATGTAGCTCGTATATTTGATAGGTTTTGTGTGCAACGGAAGTAATTGAATCTTCCGGAAATCCAGTACGACTACGGCCTTTATAATTTAGAGATATTATGTCCCCGTACATAAAAGAGTACTCCAGAAGCACAGCAAGCAGTTTTTCCTGTTACTGAAAGTCAACTCTGTCGGTCTATTCAAACGGTTTTAAATTACTTCTATTTCATACTGACTGACGTGGATTTTAACTCGTGTAAAATGATAACTTTGGCAAACGAGACTTTGAGACCTGACTTAACGGGATGGAAGTAATTTGGCACCTTGAAACCATATCACCAGTCACTCGAGTAATTGGACGCAATTAAGGGCTAAATTTTGGGTCGAGTGTAAACTGCAAGCAATATTTTGTCAATATTGGAAATTTGCAGCGCTTCAGGGAAAATTACAGGGACGAGCAAAAATTTGTCGAGGCCGTTAATTAACCACTTATCAAAAAAAATGATGAATTCAATAAACATAATTCACAACGATATACTTAAAAAACAAGAAATTATTTATTTTTTCTTTCTTAGTCCTCATTTTAAGTATTGTGTAATTACTGCATCAAGATACTGTTAAATGTATTAGTACAGTACAATTCAGGAAAGAATACATGCACGTCATATACGGAACTCGTCTGTTTCAAATAATTGCACTACGTTAATCAACACTATGCGAATTTTTATACGTCATTAAGGGCTGGTCCTTTCATCCCTCATTAACTTAAGCCGTTGATTTATTCCCATAATTACAATTATAGAGACAATTTTTTCTATAGGAATTAATCAATGGTTACAGTTAACCAGAGATGAAAAGATCGGGCCTAAATCAAGTTCAGACATGAAATTAATAATAGTGTTGATTAACGTAGTGCAATGACTTGAAACAAACGAGTTCCGTACCTGACGTGAATATATTCTTTCCTGAATTGAACATCCTTTCAGGTCTGAATTAATACCAAATACAAAAAAAAATATTTGTTACTTTTTTTATTGAAGAAAGGGTTTTCTAATAGGGAAAGTACACAAGTTATTTTTTTTATAAAAATCATTGGTATGGACAAAAATACTGCATGTATATAAATCGCATATAAATGATGATATACAGGGTGAGGTTTTTATCTTGAGACAACGCCGTATCTGGAAAACTACGCATCGGATCAAAAGACATTGTAAATACAATTTGTTCGATTCGAAGGGGCCTACTTAATGATGCCAATCGTGATCCCCCATCCTCACTTCTAGTGGATATGGCGGGGGCAACTTTCAAATCGCAAATAGAAACCACCACTTTTTATTGCAGATTCAGATTTTACGCCTCAAACTACGTAGGGTTTGTTCGAATCTTTGTTTTGGAGCAGATGGCGTTGATTTCTTGCAAATCCTACTTTTAGCGTGGACGCTCCTATCTTACAGCTGGTACGGTATTTGTTGATTCAAAATTTCTAGAGACTGCTTCGTCACTTTCTTGGAATCAACCGCATTCAAGACGAGTTCCAAAGATATTGGTAGCGTATTATTCAAAAAGCGAACTTAAATTTTAATAACTTGTGCTATTATTATTTTGATAAAATGTACAAATTCCGTCTCTTTTCCCATAGAATCCGAATCTGCAATAAAAAATGGCGGTTCCTATTTGCGATTTGAAACTTGTTGGGGGGTCGCGATTGGTATCATTAGACACTGATGTGGAATAATTGGCCAGAACCTCATCAGTCCATTCTTTAACGGTGGCAACTTAAATGGTGAAATATATTGCAATTTTTTGGAGAACAAACATCCAGTATTGCTTGCAGATCTTTCGTTGGACGTGCGAGAAACAATGTGGTTCTAACATGACGGTTATCCAGCATATTTTTCTGTAGCAGCACGGGAGGTATTAGATCGCGTCTATAATCATTGGTGGATCGAAAGAGGTGGTCCAGTATCTTGGGCTGCAAGATCTCCAGATCATACTTCGCCTGACTTCTGTTTGTGGGGTTATTTGAAGAGTGAAGTTTAAAATGCACTTCCAACAATGCGTAAGAACATGATTGAAAGAATCACTAATGCCTGTCGGACGATTAGACCATTACCCCGATGGTCCGAAAGGACTCACCTAAAACAAGCACCCCGATGGTGAGATGTCAGGGGATTCACCTAAAACAACCACCGATAGGAACGGAAATCTAACTACGTAGTTGTTCCTGGGTAGCGCTAAAAGGTCTTGAAAAATTTTTGATTTGATGCATAGTCCTTAAGATATGGCGTTATATCTAGTTTAAAAAACTCACCCTGTATACAGATATCAATTTTTAGCATGAAATTCTTTGAAATAATTCATTCTTTTCAAAAAACGTAAATGTACTTTACATTTTTCAGACAGAACATGTGTTCTTTTCTTGCAGCTATATTTTTTTCACCTTGTTGCTTCCTTGCTTTCATTATAAATCGGCATACGATCGATTAAATCCGTTCGAATTTGTTTCAGTGGGCGATTTTCTCTCCGTTTCTTGTTTTGCTTCTCACATCCTTCAAATGAGCTCCTAGGTCGACCTCTTTAGGAGGTATTTGCCAGTTTTCCTATTTTTTCAAGAGCTTCAGCGATGAACATTTTGAATGCCAACACATTTAAAAGTTTTTTTTTTGTTTGGGGAGTTCTTATTGCCTTCACATCGATCGGCTTGGTATTCTAACCAACTCTTCACAACACCTATATCAAAACCATGAAAAATCAGTCGAAGAGTCAACTTGCGAGACCTGATAGCTATCTTATATAAACCTAGCAGCTGATCATCCATTTTGTCAATATCTCCCATACTTCGATTATTGCCCGATTATATCGGATAATAGTTTCCCAGGATGGTGAAGAAATCGGGAATATACCTTGCCGCGATTTCAGGCCGCCTTTTATGTACGTATTTTTTCTCTGCTTTGTCCCATCTTCTAGTATTATCTTCAGTTCCTCCACCAACAAATTAGAAACTAAAGTAACTATGCGATTATCAACCCACTTTAGGACAATTACTTTCCATCACCACCAACGACTTCATCAAAAAAATCCTCTTGGTTTCTTCATAACTTCTGTATCTTTCAGTAAAGGAGGATTGTTGAATATATTTATTGTCACAGTCCCAGCAGTAAACAAATTCTTCTCTAACAAAATTTCGAATAACTTGCATGTGGAAAAATAATTGCCAAAAAATAGTTGATGATTACAGTTGCTTATTCTTTCTAATATATGTAAAACCACGGCTGCCCCAAGTCCGAATAGCTTCCGATTATCTTTTTATTTCTGCCGTTGGGCCTTTATATGTCATAAAATCACAGCAAGGCAAGACCAGAGCGTCCATATAGGACAAAACCTACCCGCCCGGATGAGGTTTTCCTTTTACATATTGTTTGATGTCTGATTGTCCACGAAATGGAATCAAACCATCGTTCATCAACACAAATTTCTTCCTTCATATTTAATTGAACACACACAGTTTCCTAATTGAATCGAAAATTGGCCTGACTTTATGAAGTCTGCCTTCTGGTATTTCCAAATTATTCACCAAATGCAGCGCTGTTCTCAACTGAAAAAATCTTATTCTTCCCATTGACTCAAAAAATATGTCAACATGAAGAATGCTACTCCAGTACATATTTATTCGTGGAAACTTCAAACATGTTGTAATAAAATGTAATCCAATAAGACTTTTTATTTCAGAAGAATTTGTCGACCTCCAGGATCTTATTCTTTTCTGGAGTGAGTAGATATTCGTTTTTCCTGCCATATTTTCAAAAAACTCTTCTGAAAGATTACGATTAAAATATTCAATAGGAGTAGATAGTTCAGTCACTGTTTGGCCCAAATAATGATTTCCAGTCCAGGCGTAAAAGGTATAAGACTCCATTGAATATTCCCTTTCTTAGTATAATTCAAGTAACTAATCGATTATTCTTCATTTTCTTCAGTAGAATCAGGCACATAGTCTTCGAACTCTCAACATCTCTTTTTTTCAAAGATTCTGCACCTGGACGTCATCATATAGATTTAGATTTTGAATGCATATTTTGAATATCTCGTACAAATTTCTATGTCTTACCAATTCTAAGTAACCATTTCGGTGGAGCTGCTTCGTTAATTTCACCATCTCCAACTTCGTTATTTGACCAACATTCAACTTAGTCTTCGCCGGTTATACAGCTAAGAAATTGATGTTTTCTTCTTCGTCTTCATCTACAATCTTCAATAATTCCTCAACATACTGAGGATTGTCAAGATCATATCGAACTCATATACTTATGTATTGTAGGATGTCGCTGTTTTATCTGTTCATATACTTAACATCATTTGGAAATAAAATAAAAACGTTTTATCTAGAACTATGGAGAATTCATCCTGAAACCTTCAAGCAAGTCCATCATAGTGGACATTTATATTCAAATTGATCGAAGTATTAATACATCCACAGTTTGACTTAAAATAATGTTGTGTCAGACCTGAAGGGGATAAATAATAATGCTTTTACTTCTGCTCTTAATTTAATATTCTTTATAAAGAAAGTAATTACAGTATACTGCCCTGTTAAGCATGAGAAGTTGTATCTACAATTCGTACATTTGCGGCGTCTTAATGTCGACCTGCTTGGTTTATGACATGTACATGACCTACATGTACTGGCTTATTAGATTCTGCTTTCAGCACCTCTCTGTTGACTTCAATTTTTAATAACACATTTAAATTTGATGGTATAATAAATTATACTAAATGAGGAACATCTCGAAGTAATAATTTTCTCAGATGCAACTTCTATCCTTGACAGGGCAGTATACTTACACTGCTTTTACATCTTTCTGCGTTTTTTTTTACAAAAATCTTTGTATTACCGTCGTTTTAAATATTGACCCAGCTTGTTGAGTTTCTCGTACTAGAATTTATTTAAAACTGCTGCAAAATTCTTTTTTTAAGCATAATAAAGTCGGCAATTAATTAACTTTCAAGATCAAAGCGACTGCGTGCAGCTTTGATTTGTACCGAAATGAAAAAGGAACTTATGTTTGTCTATTTAATTTTCATCTTAGTACCGTAAGAAAATTTAATGCAAAGTAAATCAAGCCATTTTCAACTTTAATTTATATGTTGTTTCACAAAGGGTTCTGCAGTGTACACAGAGATTCTGCTGAACCTCGCGCCTTTACCCGAAATAAATTCAGACTATGCAGACAATAAACAACAAAATTAGGTTTCCACCCATAACGGTATATTTAGTATCTCTTACCTTACCGTCCCAGATAAAATAACTTTCAACGTGTTTTCGTTTCGTTTCGTATTTCCCGGAGAATTTTCATTTCCTCGTATGTTCTCGGCTCGCAGCATTTACGATATATCACTTAACGGTGTACGTCAGACCTGTCTGAAATGTCACAACTTCCAGGAAGTACAATAGATTTTTTCAAATGTCATCCTGGAAAATATTATGTTTGCTGTCGGGAAAGCTCGGCGCACTGCTGCATATAAATATTTTTAAACATCCACTATCGATGACTTCTGTTAGTTTTACGTGTGAAATCCGGATTTCAGGATAAATAGCATTGGAAAGCGTTTACAAAAAATTACGCTGTGTTTGCGAAGCGCTGTTTTCACCACGATCGTTATTTATTTCGGTGTTTTTGTGCCCGTGCATGTTTACGGCTCTTTTTTTGTTCTTTCTTTTTTTAAAAGAATATATGCAGTTTTGATGACAAAATGCACGCGGACTACTAGGTAAATTTAGATAAATAATTTCATTACGAGAGGAAAAACCAGAAAATATTTTTTAATAAAATAATCCTGTTCGTTAATTATGTTCCGCATTTGTATTACCAAAATGCATATTATTATGATTGTAAAGTATGACGTACTGACTTAACTATTTTTAGCTTTTCAATAAAATATGTTGTTTTAACAACCGTCCAGTATTTGGCCTTCAGTTGACTTAACTATACAAACATGAAAATATTTATATCGAAATATAAACACACAATTCAAATTAATGGCGTTACCTATACTACATTTATATTATTTTCAGCGAACGAGAAACTGCGTTAATTGAAAAACAAACGATATCAAATAATCTAAAAATTCAAAGCAGAACAGCGATATTTTATGTTTATCATTTCGTATTTACTTCAGTTGAAAAATCTAAATCTTATCTTCGTCATTATTATCATCAGATTTGCGTTCAAATGGTGAACTCCAGAGCGTTATATACAGGTTGATTCAGAGTAAGTTCCCGAGAGCGTTATATACAGGTTGATTCAGAGTAAGTGCCCGACTCGTTAGGAGCTAAGGTCATACAATGGCGAAATTGCAAGAAATAAGTCTATCAGAGGCATTTCAAAAATCGGTTAATTTTTTTTGAATCCATTATGGAAATCGTGATTCATCGCTTACGTATACATAAACAAGTTCGAAATTCGAATGAATCAATTGCGTATTATACATTTTTTCCGCAGAAAGCCATAAATAAAAACGTTGTACAGTTTCATTTCAAGGTTTCGTTCTATTCCACGCGAGTTCATTGCTCTAATGGCGCAATGCAGCTGTGCTAGTGCCCATTAAACACTTTCTACCTGAATCTTCAATGTATTTTATCCTTAAAAACATGCATATTAGTCCCCTTATGCATACAGACTATTTGTTTTTCTCTTTTTGTGTACTACCAGTGCTTGACGGGTCGGACACTTATTTTGAATCACCCAGTATACATTTAATTGACGATACAGTGTTTATGAAGAACAACGTTATCATTGACAGTGTAGTATCATCTATACAGATTATTAATGAACTTCAAATACGTATACATACGTTGTACTAAAGAATCCTTTTGTATCAGAAAAGAATTAACATTGGAAGAGCAAATAGGATTACAATACTCACATCACTCAAGCTTTGTGTGCGCAGTGCGACAGAAAAATAAATCATCCTTTAGTACCCGTCATCATATGCAAGTGTTATGTAGGGGGCGAAGGAACGTCTAGCCTTTGGCATGCTGGGAAGGCATTCGAATCAGCCGTCATTGCAAACACCAAGAGCGGAAACGCAGACGTCGTTTCTCACGACCGTTCCTCCATCAATAATGCAGCAGTGAGCTTGATACTCGTCGTAACTCAGTTTCCAAAATAATCCTCAAGGTGTAATCAAAATTAATGTAATTGCCCTTATTTGTTTAAATCCCGAAAGAAGGACGACAATGGCACGCACTCGTCGGGAATGAACCCATTAAGTCGAGATGAGAAGATGCCGAGCTGTAGTCGCCGATGGGTTTTCTTTATTTGTCTAATTGTTTGTAATTACAAATTCGTTTCATGGGCCCTTTGTTCTTGTTCTAATGAATTTGTTCTCATTAAGTTAGTTTTTCTATTGTCTTAATTATAGGCTCTTGTTCTAACCAAATTCATTTTCATGTTTACCAAAAGTATATCCGATTTGATTTCATAACAGAATAAATGAAGAGTATTATTCGCGAAAAATACATTTTAAAATACAAAAATAAAAAGAAATTTAAACAACTAATTAACTAAAATAGCTTTTCTTTTTATTAATTCGTAATTGATTAACACACACCGGGTGTACACAAGAAGAGACATCCGGTATAATTACTACGCGTGCTAAAAAAAAACCTGGGACAATTCTCTACACGCATTTTTCAGCAATTTCATTAGCTTGAATACACCAACCAATTCATTTTTTTGGCGGGCACAAAAAGAAAAAGGGCTTTCCAATTTTTCTTCTTCTAATATCTCCCTGTCATTTTTTGTTCCAAAGATTAATTTAAAATTTCGAGTGAACTTAGCTTGAAGATTTATTTATTTTTTTTTAATGAACTGAATTGGAGCGATGTTAAAATGGTGGTGGCAGTAAGTAATAACGGTTTTCGAATCATGTGCTTTAAATGTGATTGCTTCGCAATACTCATCGCATTCTGTCAGCTTAGAAAAGAAGGGGAGTGAAAGAAAGAAAATATCAATCGGGAAAATATCGAATACAGGACGCGAATAGAAAAAAGAACGCGGAGGGAGAATAACACACTTTGTTTTACGGAAGTAATTGATGAGGAAACAATTTCTTATCAATATTTTCGTATATTATTATTTTGCCTCATGAGTTCGACACGTTTCTCGTTATTCATTCTGAATTTCCTATTCTTTCAGAAGTATAATTTTATTTTTCGTAGCAATTTTTTAAAATTTTTATTAATATTCGAACTAATGAAACAATAATTCCAATAACTGATTATACGATTGTTACATGACAATTAAACGTGACAATTAACATCGCATTTAATTAATTATTGCCTCACACTTAATTAAAAAAAAAAATGATAATTTGGTTTCAATTCTACATATACTGCGTTTCATGAGGCAGAATTTAATTTATTCAGAGTATAATATGAAAGCTCTTATGCCAGTCAAAATCTATAAAATTTTCATAAGTAAAACATTTTTGGATCGAATCGCCAAATTTTAATATGTTGTATATATGCAATTCCACCAAAATATTTACAAAAAATATTTTTATTAATAAATATTTTTGCTGAGCTATCTATCCAATAAATTTAAAGTTTCAAAACAAATAATGTCGTGCAAAGAAAACGTAAAAAACAAACAATTAAAAAAGAAAAAACAGATTACAGAACAGAATACAGAAGACAAAATGAAACTGTCGAAGAAGCTATCATCCACTAGCGAACCGATGTGAACCTGGCGCCCAACTTCATTTATTTTTTTTTTTCATAATTTAGTGTGTTTGTACCCCGTTTGTACTCATTTGTACCACTTTTTATTTCGTTTGTACCTCAAAGGGTAATAAAATAAAAAATAGTTAAAAAATATAATGAACGAGATACAAAAGAATATCGACGATTTGGGGGCTTAATCGTAATATTTTTTATTTAAAAAAAATTTCTTCGACTGGGGTTGACCTTAAAGCGGGTTGGTCCTAATTTTCGTTGACTTATTTAAGCTTCTTCTTCGTTGGGTTGGATTGTGTTAACCTCGGGGTTAGTTAGGCTTAATTTTCGATAAAAATTCATGAAAAAATTGGAGGACTGAAACAAAAAGTATCGAAATACGCAGGACAAAACGAACAAGAAACAAAAGAACACCGACGATTTGGGGACCTAATCTTAATAAATTTTTGCTTGGATGTTGATTAACGTTGGATCTAATTTTCGCTGGTTTTTTTTTAAATGTCCGGTTTTCCTTTTTCTTGTTTGGGTTTGGATAGGGTCGACCTTGAGATTGGTTGGGCTTAATTTTGATTGATTTTAATACTCGACAAAAAAATAATAAAAATTAAAGACACGTCAGATGTACCACTTTTTATTTCGTTTGTACCTCAAAGGGTAATAAAATAAAAAGTAGATAAAAAATAACCGGCGACCAACTTTTAGATATTTTAACTTCGTTTGTACCTGTTTGAACCTCTCTTTATTTTGTTTGTACTTCAAAGATAACGAAATAAAAAAAAACTATTAAAAAAATAACCGTCGCTCAACTTTAAGATATTTTTATTCCATCAACGCCATTCGACAAAGAATCGTTTGTACATGTTTGTACCTCTTTTTATTTTGTTTGTACCTCAACGGTAACCGAAGTATAGCGTTTTGAAAATAACGTTAAATTTGTCAACCCTAATGCAATGTCAGGATCGTAGGATGTCGCTATTCATTGCAATGGCGAATCGTTTTGCTTTGTAGTGGAACTCTCAAGCTACGCTTTTGCTGATGAAGCCCCGAGTAGGACTGAAACAGCTGTACAGAGGCTGTTCGAGGGATTCACTGCAATCAAAAACAATTTGCAACATTTTTTTTTGATAGCGTATATACCGATTTAAAAGTATTTCCAAAACTTTAAAAACGCTATACTTCGCTTCCCGTTGAGGTATAAACGAGATGAAATGAGGTACAAACAGGTACAAACGATTCTCCATCGAATGGCGTTGAAGAAATAAAAATATCTTAAACTTGGATGACGGTTATTTTTTTAATAAGTTGGTAAACTGATTTATCGATATTAACTCTCCAAATCAATTACGCTGTTACCCCTAAGGTAATTTAATCTTGTAATTACAACACTTAATTTCGTTCCCTGACAAAATGAAGAATGGTACATACAGGTACAAACGATTCTCTATCGAATGGCGTTAACGCAATTAAAATATATAAAAGTTTAGTGCCAGTTATTTTTAATAATTTCTAGTTTTTACCCTTTGAGTTACAAACGAAATAAAAGTGGTACAAACGGGTACAAACGATTGTCTATCGAATGATCTTAACGAAATTAAAATATCTAAAAGTTGGGCATCGATTATTTTTTATTTTGATACCTTTGGAGGTACAAACGAAATAAATAAAAAGTGGTACAAACAGGGCACAAACCCACTGAATTATTTAACAAAAGAAGTTGGGCGCCAAGTTCACATCGATCACTAGCGAAACGTTGGTGTTTACAAATTTTAAGTCATCGGAAATTGTTATACACGGTGGCCAGAAAAATGCGGACAAACGCCACGCAGGCCAAATCTTTGTTTAATTCTGAGTTGACAATCTTAATTGAAAAAAGTAGTACAGTGCTTTCTTAAGTCACACGAGCAGCTTAAAAGAATTGTAAATTTGGCAACACCTAATCAGACAAGTACTGTGGTAGTAATCATTTTATTATTCTCTTCTAATTGAACTGTTCGACGCCCTCTAGGTCTACCGCTGTTACGATAATTCGGTATAAAGGAGCCAGTTTCTCTAAGTCGCTGATCCATTCTACGGAACGTGTTGGTGGATGGATGTCGCCGTTGAGGATACCGT
The DNA here is from genome assembly GCA_036172665.1 of Prosopocoilus inquinatus. Taxonomy (NCBI): domain Eukaryota; kingdom Metazoa; phylum Arthropoda; class Insecta; order Coleoptera; family Lucanidae; genus Prosopocoilus; species Prosopocoilus inquinatus. Next base: position 47,378,984 of record CM069872.1, read on the forward strand.
ATTTGATATTCTTCTTTTGCCAAGTTTGCATTTCCATTGCAAAATCCGAATACCATATACATGTCGGCGTATTCTCCAAAGCTAAATATTGTTCGGTACTAAGAACAGCACAAAATGTTTATCTTATTTCAAGAGCCAAATGTCACATGAGAAACGTCAAAAATTGACAACTACTTACTACTTTTAAACAAGCAGCCTTACAGTACCACGTTGCCATATGTACTTTAATTTCAAAAAAGCCAATGAAGAAATGTTAAAAATGTAAACCATTGGTATTAATCGATTAGTTACATCAATGCATTTGAGATAATTCCATTTCTAAATTTCACCACAATGATTTTACATAGATAAATTTGACGAATTTTGCTAAATTTTAGCCGTACATCTTAAGGTTTGATGGTCTCGTGCGCCTTAAGGAAGGACCGCATAACTTTTTTGGATTAAGATTATCGCCTCAGAATTGAACAAAGAATCGTTCTACCTGGCGTTTGTCCGCATTTTTCTGCCCACCGTGTATATTTAAAAATCAAAACGTAAGTGGCGAAATTCATGGCCTTTCGGTCTTTTAATATGAGTGGTATATAGTGAGGGACGGCGAGTTTTAATTACCGTTTTAGTTAATTGGTAATTTAACTTGTTTAATTAAAACTAAAACCAGTAAAGCTCTCGATAACTGTGTTTGGTTTAATATATAACATTAATCTCTTACCTAATTATAACATTACTAAAATTGAATATAATAAATACTATGTTTGACAATGCAACCGTATATAAGAGCAAATAACACATAAAAGAACTTTTTCAATACTCAACGAACACGTCGGCTGAATTATAATATGTCAGACGGACATTAAATACAGAAAGTCTGACTCTACTTTGATCCCAGAATTACCAAACTTCCCGACTTTTATCTGCATAACCCTGCGTATCTTTTTATAAGCCAGTCCTCTCCCCTGCTTACTATTCCGCCTGAGTATAATTATTTCCTGGTGGCATATTTCTTTATTTCCTTACAAGAGATGGTAAAGCTCCGTAAAGACCGAGCAACCCTAGCGAGCTTTTAGGAACGAGTTCTTAAGCTCACAGCGTGACCATAAAATTGGAGAAGCCGCCGTCATGCCGGTGTGCTTCGCTTCACGCTCCCTATGATCCGACCTTGATTTCATGAAGAAAATTTTCCACCAAAACCTACTGGATGGAACTAGCTATTTCCGAATATATAGTAAGACTTAATGAAGAAAATTACTTTTATTTCATACAAATCTCATTGTATCATCATATACCTATTATGTATACAAAGTGTTGATATGTTTTTCGGACACTTCACTCTTATCACATTAAATAACACTGTTATGGTACTTGAGAAAGTAACTTTTAAATTCCAAACAAGTTTCAAATAAAAATAAACTAGTAAATGATCACTACTTTTCGGAATTCTAATGTTATTTTACTTTCTTGTTTGCATGTATTCGAGTAAACATTCCCGAAGGTTAGTCAACTTTGGCGAAGTGTGTTTCCGCCTGTTTGTTTCAGACAGGATCGGATTATCAGATACGTGAACGCAAATTAATCGGGACATAAATGTATGCATTTCCCGTCAACATTAACGCTTTAATAATTATCAAGCAGGTTGTTCGCGTTAATAAATGGAACAGGTAATCGCGAAATATGTTCGAGGATTCCGGCAGTTTAAAGCACAACCACCGCACACGGTTGCAATAAATACGTGGCGTAAATAATGTGGGAATTGTAGATTGACTTGGAATCCTGCCCGGGCCACAAACTATGTCGACATGAAGGTGTTAATGTACTTAGTTACATATTTATGCGCGAAAAGTATAAATACCGAACAGAAAATAGAAATTGTCCTTCATTCATGAATAGCACTCACATTTTCATTTGCGTTAGAACGCAGATGCGCGTGGTTTTAATTAAAATCCCCTTTTTGCGACTTTAATTGTATCACGTAACTGAAAATTAAAAAATCCTTTGAGATAATGACACTGCAATTTGTGCACCGGAACACCGGATAGTGGCGCTTCGGTATGGAGATCAAATGAAATTTTCACCAGCGCTTGTTCTGTACGTGCCCCCTCAGTTCTTAATTTGTTCTTTTTTGTTTAAATAACCAGCAATCAAAATTAGGGATGTCGATTCAAAAATCGATTTTTCAAAAGATCGATTTTTTTCAAAAGATTGATTTTGTCAGTCAAAAAATATTATCTTTTCGATCTCGATCTGATTGAATCGATTTTATTTTTTACGAAATCGAAACGAAAATAATGTTTGATTGATTGATTTGGGTTGGGGAAACGCAAAATAGAAGTAGTCTGTCGTGTGAAAGACTATTTATTAGTGGTCTGAATACAAAAAAGAGTGGTACATTTAATTTCAAAAGAAATCAGAGACAGTTTTGACTTTACTTAAGTTTTAAAATTGGTAACTTCCTGTAATTTTTTAAAAATATGTTTTGTTTTTTATTACTACATGAGTTTTTAAGTTTCAGAGAAGGTTATTAGCGTTCTTTTCCGTTTAAATAAATAGTTTGTTGTAACACTTTCAAAAATAGGTTCTGTTTTTTAATATATTTTTAATGTTCAAAATGGTTTAGCTCACCGACGAGCTCTACCCGTACGAGATAGTTCACGTAATTTTAAGAAAAAAAATCATTTGGTTCAAATGAAGCACACGGAAAACAAAATAAACGAGGACTGAGACAAGAAAAAACGAAAAATGGACGAGAAACAAAAGAATATCGGCGATTTGGGGACTTAATCCTAACATGTTTTATTTAAAAAAAAATTGGCTTCGACTGGGGTTGATCTTAAAGCGGGTTGGTCCTAATTTTCGTTAATTTGTTGGTTGGGTTGATCTGTGTTAGTCTCGAGGTTAGTTAAGCTTAATCTGGATAAAAATTCATGGAAAAATTAGAGAACTGAAACAAAAAGTATCGAAATACGTAGGACAAAGCAAACATGAAACAAAAGAACATCGACGATTTGGAGGCTTAATCTTAATAAATTTTTGCTTGGGTGGTGATTAACGTTGGACCTAATTTTCATTGATTTTTTTTTGAAATATCCGGTTTTCTTTTTTTCTTGTTTGGATTTGGATAGGGTTGACCTTGAGATTGGTGGGGCTTAATTTTGATTGGTTTTAATACTCGACAAAAAAAAATAGTAAAAACTAAAGACACGACAGAAGACTGAAAAAAATGTTGAAATACGTAGAACATAACACACACTGTATTTATGTATACATTGTATTTTAATAATGTACACTCTAAAAATGTAAAAGAACAAATAAATGACTCTGAACCTCTTCGTTAGAGTGCAAAGCTCTAGTTCGTCGTTGTAAAGCGGGAGGCGGACATGATTTTGAAACATTACAATAATTAGAAACAGAATTTTCCTTAAATAAATGAAATTGAAACCAATGATTTTTTTTTTCTTAAAATTATGAGCTTTCAAATGGCAAAGCTTGTCAGTGAGTTAATAAACCACCTTGTGTAAATCGATCTTGGACAAATTGATTCTGTTTTGCTCGATTTTTACTCGAATCTATATTTAACATACACGATCTGAATCGATTCAAAGATAGACGCTTTTAACAAAAAATCGGCATCCCTGAATGAAATGAAAACAGGTTCATCATCTATGAAGGCGACGTGAATAATTAATAAAACAAGTTTTAAATTTATAACAATCAAGAAAGTTGTTAGTCATCACAATTTCAATTCTTGTACAATCAATGTCTCTTTAATAAAATTTTACGATGCAATCTAAAAGGTAAAACAAACATTTTCCTAATTTCATTTCGTGTTTTTATTTTGTGTTTATTTATCTGCGTGCTCGTTCTCTTGTCGGTCTAGCTGTTATAGTGGTCAGAAGGTACTAGGCCGCAATTTATTAACGTTTGTAGGAGAGACATTACTAAGAAACGTAATTATACTTTACCTACTTCAACAATCTTCTTAGCAGTGATATACTATGTGTTGTCTGTACATACTATATTTACGCCTATTTTGTCGGTTTCAGACGATCTTCATTGTTAATTACCAACTTTGCACCATAAATCACGTCGCATACACATTTGCAGACAAGTACACAGTCATACTTTTTAATAATGTCTCCCATACATATTTTAAATTGCGGCTTGACGTCTTCTGACCATTGTACTAACAGGTAGACAGATAAGCAAACCAGCAAGTAGGTAAATAAATGCAAAATATAAACATGAGATAAAATGCAACAAGTATTTGCTTACCTTTATTTTGCAACTTAAAATTTTATAAGGGAAACATTACTGTAGATTTCTCTTTTATTCAGAAATCAGACTTTTAATAGCAATAAAAATGTCTAAACTAATCCAAATATATCCAAAATCCTACATTAATTAAAAGCACGGCTGTACGTGCCTGTGTGTGCTTCTTAATATTTGATAACGTTTGTGAATGTTTGCAAGATGCACACTTAAATAAAATTATTACTGGTAATAAAATAAAGACCAAACCAAGTTTGTTAATGCTCTTATTTTTTTTAACAAAAAAATTCCCTGCCAAAGTGAGTTCGCTAATACGATGAGAAAATACCTTTCATAAATATGATATCCCCTCCAATTATGAGAGCCTCTCACATATATAAAGGAAAATATCCAATTTATTTTATATTGTGAGAAGGCGATAGAAGTAAATACAAAGCAGTATTATCATTCCATTTCGAATTCCCAGTCAGCAATTCTTTTCTCTTATCCGGCACTTGGAAAGCAGTAGGTCCCTACGGTCCTCCAATTCAATCCGACATTATTCTGAATCAAGACTCCACAGAATAGCTGCTCCCGTAAACCAGTTCAGGTTAAGGGTCATGTGACGCATTGTCACAAGAGTTGCATGAATAGGGTTCGTACTTCTCTCACATCGTCGCTGCAACTGTGCTGCTTGTAACATATAAGAACGAATTTATAACTATAATTACGCTACACCTTTAGCAGCGCATCGAAGTCGCCGTATCTTACCTAAGAAATTTAATTTGAGCCAATAAAACATTCATAAAGCAGTGGAGCAATGTTCGTGTTACGTGCAGGAATCCTTGTAATAACCGCCGTAATATCTTCTGCTGGTGACAGGTCGAATGGGACCTGGAAAATCATATGCATATTGATTATGCACATAGGTCAGGAAGTCGCTTATTACCCATAAAATGCCAGCGGGCGTAGTTTCTTTTTCCAACGTTAACGTCTTCGTTTATGTGCAAGCTTCTTTCTGTAGTGAGAACGTATTCATGACCTCAGTTGACACAACTGCCTGTACGCTTTACATCACAAGTAAAACAAAACAAGTATTGTATGTACACGCGTTCCTTTACACTGACTTCAAATTCAACATAAAAGCAGGAAGTTTATTCATTCGAAGTTCGTTAAATAAAGGAAATGAGCCGCAAGCAATTCAAACTTTAAATTCTTCGTATACATTTTATACACTTGCAAAATTCGATCAATCGCGTAATGAACATACTATACGACAAGTGACATAAGCGATTTGATTATTCTTGTGAGTCTTCACTTAGTTCGTTTAAACTGATAATCATGACAGAAATGCATATTTATGTCCACATAAATTAGTTTCACTCGTGTATTATAGAATTATCTGCCGACCAATAATAAAAACCTTAGGTAGGTATACTGTACTGATTCATTTTTGAGACAAGGAAATAAAATGAGTTGTTCTATTTGACACGTACATCCATTTTGTTATGACTAGTACGAATAAAGAATAAGATACAGTAGTCAGCCGTCAAATGATGTGGCACTTGCCACGCTCTGCCGAGCCTTAACCCAGGGGAATCGCTCATTCATACGAGGGGGCGTTTTTAAGTTCGCGAAATGAGGGGTAAGCAGACAAAATAAAAATGCAAAATTATTTTTCTTTTTCAATATATTCACCTGCAACCCTACAATACATTTCTCAGATTTTTCAATTAGCTTATGAATCCCTTCATAAAAAAAATGTTATGTTTAAAAAATACGTCGAAACTGCGTCCTTTATTTCTTCATCGCTGCTAAATTTCTTCTCACGCATTTCTTTTTTCATTTTATGGGACAAGTAATAATCACTCGGAGTCAGGTCCGGACTGTAGAGTGGGTGATTCAAAATATCGAAGCCCATCTTATGCAGGGCAGCCAGCGCAATACGACTCTTGTGAACGGGAGCATTGTCGTGCAAGAGCAGAACACCTTTTGTTAATTTTCCCATTCTTTTTTCCTTGATAATCTCTTTTAACTGCGCCAGGATTGAAGCGTAGTACTCTCCAATTTTAGAAACGCCTTTATCTTTGCAGGATTCCTTCCTTGAGTTCCAAAAAATAGTCGCCATAGTTTTCCGGCCGACTATGATACCTTGAACTTTTTGGGCGGTGATGCACCAACCCAAATTTCATCCCCAATAACAATTCGACTTAATACAACATCCTTGTTTTCATAACATGAAGAATTTTAAAAATTGTTGTATCAGATACTCCAACAATTTCTGCGACTTATGCCTTCTTGATTCAAGCATCGTCATCCAATATTAATTTTTCGAAATTCTGGAGTGGTCACTTTGATAGGCCGCCCCGGTCGTGGGTCGTCTTCAAGTGATTCCCTGCCTTCCTTAAAGAAACTATGCCACTTATAAACCATGTTTCTTTTTTCTGTCTGGGTAGGAGTCCCCGCAAACTGAAGACATCTCTTCCAGTATGATTTGAACTGGTTTGCCTTGTTTAGTAAGGAACTTGATTTCGGCACGGTACTCAATTTTCTCCATAAACTGCCATGGTGATACTGTACTTGGGCAAGAATTTTGTGTTTTGCTATCAGTTCTGGATAAGGAAACTAGGTCTCCAATTTTGTAATTTCTAGACATCCTTCCCGTTTTATCAAAGTAATCCTTTGTTTTTGATGCTCATCTATGATATCGTTTCTTGTCATCTACAAAGTTTCAATGCGTGCAATACTTCAGGAGAATCTTGAATTTCCATTCGTAAAGATCTGTTAAACGTTGAGGACTTATTTTGAATTTGTAAGTCAATAAGAGTTCCCTAAGCGACCTTTTGTAGATCCTCTAATATTGTTATGATGGGCAATACCCAATTCCTTAATCCTTTCTGTTTCACACCTTATCTTTAAATACTGCTAGATATGTTAGTATGGTAGGATTGAGTCGTTCAGCTTGTCCATTTAGTCCAGGAGTTGACACTCTACTTATAGTTTTAATTAGGCCCGGTTTTTCCATCACAGTTTAACTTTAAGGTTCGTTTTATTCCCACGGTAACGATTGTAAGGACAATTGCTGCCATAGGAATAAAACGGAGCTTAAAGTTAAACCCCAATTGAAAAACTGGCCCTCAGTAGTTTGAAAATTAGATGGAGAAGTTCTTCGAAAAACTATAGAATGTTTAGGTTCATCATGTGCTATTACCACTTACTGGTGCATACCTTTCGGTACCATCCACTGCTCGTTTAACATACACTTCTTCACACTGGCTTCCTCAGCATGTACTATTCTTCACGTCTCTTTTTTCTTTTCTAAAATATTGCAGATGGTTTGCACCTATGAAATTTCTTTAATGTGAAAAAATAAATTTTTTTTGTCAACTGAGTAAGTTAAAAGATCCCATTTTCCCGGTTCACGCGAACTGCTTCTAATTTATCAAGTCTATCATTATTAGCTGTAGATGGAATCTCACTGAGCATGTCAACATGATTCATATACTATATTTCTTCCGAGTCTGGATCAGTCTGGACATCTGGATTTTCTTAGACCGTGCAGTTTTCAAAACACCACAGCTGTACTCCCCTGAATTTTATTCCTAAAAGATGGCGTAGATAGTGCTTAACAGTTCTTGCCTCTGTCAGAGATTTTCAATGGTGGTTTTCCTAGGGGGGAAATGTTATTCTGTAATAATAGGGCACTGGATGCAATTTTTCTTTCACTTTTTGTAATGGAATTTTTTTTAACGTTACTTTATCGATTCGAGTGACAATAGAAAGTCTTTCATTGAACTTAAACTTAAACTTTAAAGAAAATGATTATTATCGTTACTCATGAGCAAGGAAAAGAACTCGGCCCACTTAGTGTTGGAAGTTTTGTACACCGAATGTACTACTTACTGCTTCCGCAGCTCCGAAGCATTTAAATTGTTATTGAGAGGGAGGGTAAGGTTTACAGTGCGAGCGTTCGTAGAAGTTACTCTGGGAGAGGACTAATACAGTCCGAACGTTAAATTCTCGTACTGCTCGCAGAGCAAGTAGGCCGCTATTGAGTGGGAGGGGAAGGTTTACAGTGCGAGCGTTCGTAGAAGTTACTCTGGGAGGGGACTAATACAGTCCGAACGTTAAATTCTCGTACTGCTCGCAGAGCAAGTAGGTCGCATTCTTTTTTACCTGCTCAAAAGTTTTCGATCAAAACTTTTATTGTCTTCAGAAAAATGCTCATAAGTTTTTGATCAAAACTTTTATTGTCTACACATCTACAAATTATAAAGGATAATACACGCCTCATATATGTATATGAAAATATTATTGATGAAGTTGAATTTTGGTATAATTATTGGAAAGAATAAGCCTACTAGAAAAGCTCTTTTTGTAGCTATGACGAAAGACATCCACCTCAGGCACTGATGAGAGATTGTATTTCTGCTTGACTGACTACGACAGATTGAAAAAACATTTCTATGCAGAAAATAATCGATGTTATCGAAATGTCAAATCCAAAATAGTTGTTTCTTAAAAGATTTGATCTAATTTTGCCCCTCCCTAATCCTGGCTACCCCCATGTGCTGATCTGCAAACAAATATTTGAGAAGAGTGCCAAAAATCAGTGTTCCTTCAGGAACGAAAGATGAAAGTTTAAAAGGATCATAGGGGCAAGGGGAACAAGGGGATATACAAACATACCAAAAAGTATCTTCAAAACATCTGAAGTGCATCATCCTTTACACGCTTAACAGAGGCTATTTCATTTTTGGAAAAGAAAATAATTCATAAATTATGTTTGCTACCTTATTATCAGATATCGGACGAAAGTATGGAATTCAATGTCATTCTCATAAGCGTAGGCGGTGAATAGATCGCGTACTCATGGCATTAAAAGCCCGGCGCTCATGAACTTGCGGCAAGCGTGCGCGTTGCATTCAGGAGACAAAGTGATCATGACCATTCATACAAGTGTCCCAAGTTTGCTTATTAATATAAAACGCATAATAATCTTTTAATGTCGTTGTTACGAAGACTAAAACCTTGAAGCCAATTTATCAAGTAGTTTACGCTAGGCCATAGTCGACTAATCTGCGCCGGGCCTGCGTTATACTATAAATTAAGGGGTAAATAATACGTGTCGCCCGCTATTAACGTGACTTCGCCCCGGTAATCAGATAAACACGAACGGCCGGCGCGGAATGTTTAACAAATGTATTTTCGCATCAACGTAATAACTCCAGAAGTTATTTCTATTCTGGTGCCATTACGTTTCACAAGTTGCGCGATAAAAACGCGACGATAATTTCGCCCTTACACGAAGAGCGGTGGCGGCAAAAACTTCACCGTCACGAAACTACGAAACGTGGATCATTAGCGGGGCCACGAGCAAAATAAATAATATATATGTATACGCTCCTATAAATTTTAGATACGTTTAATTAAAAAAAAGCTGCATGCTTCTGAGGGTTATCTGATGTGGGTGTACCTTATCAAAAGCACATTTGTCAAGTTTTTATATCAATAATGCCTTTCGTAGATAATTTATATGTTCTTTGAAAAACCATTACTCAAATTCAATGTTTTTTTGTTTAAAAAAGAAAACAAATCGAAATCCGCCATGTGTGTCTTAAGCCTAAATGCTTACCGATGATTGTTCATAAGGAGGAATCAGAATACCATATTTTGACGTCATCGAGTCAATGATGCACGCGCAAGTATCTGTGCATTGGGTGCTATTCAAAAATAATCAAATCCAATTGACGATTTGGACGTGTCAAAGTCGAATTGCATTTTGGAAGTAAGCTCTACTGAACCAGAAAAGAATGTAAAAAAATTAAAGATGAGAATTCTTAAAATTCAAAATAAGAAGCAATTCCAGCAACAAGATCAACCCAACTCCCAAGCTTGCTCAACCTAAGGAAAGAATGTAAAAAAGCATAAAAACGTAAAATTCAATAAAAATCAAGCCCAGCCCATCTGAAGGTCAACCCAACCCAATCAAGCTCTCCTCAAGCCGAGTAAAGAATGTAAGCAATTTAAAAATCAATTTATTAAAATTCAATACAAATCAAAATCATCATGTTGAGGTCAGTCAGAAAAATCTTAAAATGCAATAAGAATCATATCCAGCATCAGGATCAACCCAACTCCCAAGCTTTCTCAATCTAAGCAAAGAATGTAAAAGAATAAAAACGTAAAATTGAAGAAAAGTCAAGCCCAGTTCATCTGAAGGTCAACCCAACCCAACCAAGCTCTGCTCAAGCCGAGAAAAGAATGAAAACAAATTAAAAATCAATTAATTAAAATTCAATACAATTAAAATCATCATGTCGAGGTCAGTCAGAGAAATCTTAAAATGCAATAAGAATCAAATCCAGCATCAAGCTCAACCCAATTCCCAAGCTTGCTCGATCTAAGGAAAGAATGTAAAAAGAATAAAAACGTAAAATTGAATAAAAATCAAGCCCAGTTTATTTGAAGGTCAACCCAACCCAACCAAGCTCTGCTCAAGCCGAGAAAAGAATGCAAACAAATTAAAAATCAATTAATTAAAATTCAATACAATTAAAATCATCATGTCGAGGTCAGTCAGAGAAATCTTAAAATGCAATAAGAATCAAATCCAGCATCAAGCTCAACCCAATTCCCAAGCTTGCTCGATCTAAGGAAAGAATGTAAAAAGAATAAAAACGTAAAATTGAATAAAAGTTAAGCCCAGTTCATCTGAAGGTCAACCCAACCCAACCAGGCTCTGCTCAAGCCGAAAAAAGAACGCAAACAAATTATAAATCAATGAATTAAAATTCAATGCAAACTAAATCATCATGTTGAGGTCAGCTCAACCTAACTAAACTCAACCAACATGTACCCAATAGGAGAAAAAATAAAAAAAAAAAACTAAAAAGTTAAATGTGTTAAAATCCATTAAAAATCAGCCTAAGGTAAAATCGATTCAAATGAACTAACTCTTGCTAAGCGATTAAATTGAATTTTAATACCTAAAAGGAAGAATTTTAGAATAATTTAAAAGTAAAAAGAAATGTTTAAAGAATAACAAAAACAAAAAATTAAAGATCAAATCAAACTTATTATTATCATAACGTATGTTTCTTTTTCTTGAAGATCACGAAACAGCTTCAATCCTCTTTTGTTTACGGAAATACCAGCAGCATTTAATACTTAAAAACAAAGTGAAAACTACAACTTTTTCTTTAATAAGAAAACAAAAGACCATCGATGTTTAAGTGATATATTTCGACTTTTCTCTTTGGGAAAATAAAAACAATTGAAAAAAGTGTGAACGGGAAAACAAAAAGAAGATGGAAAGAATTGGGAACTGAAGTATTCTAAGACAGTTCAAAAGATCAATATTTATTTATTTTTTCTTTTAATAAAAAAGAAAGTGAAAGGAGAAAGATTTTCTTGGCAGATTGGAAAACGATCGACGCTCAAGTTTTTTTTCTTTTTTTGAAGAAATGAAAACAGAAACGTATCTTCATTTCATCGGAAAACAAGAGGCCATCGATATTTATTTAAGTGAGATCTTCCGTATTTTAGCTTTTGTTTTTTTCTTGTGTTTTTAAAATCAAGCTTCAAGGTTTTAACCGAACCTATACGCATGTGACTCAAAGTAGATGTGGCCAACCCTAAAAAAATTAAAACTATAAAACACAACTGCGAAGCATCGGCGACAGATACAAACGGCGACGCTACGTTTGTGTGATGACGTCAAAATATGTCCATCCGAACCCTGTTCATAAGGATGCGTTTTGCACGCAGAAGTTTCGTTTTTATGGGGCGTGGTAGTACAAGAAAAATTAAATATATTAGGTGTTTTAATCCTCACCGAAGTGCCTAACTTACTAAGAAAAAGGGAATTGTATGCTAAACGCAAATTAACAGTTAGTTTAATTAAAATTGTCAATTGTCTGAGTATCTTTAATATACTCTCTCATATTATATTTAGAATCCACCTGTGAATAAAAGTACTTTTAAATCTTTATTCTTTTCCCCCTGAATAAGAACATTTCTTCTTGTAAATTTCAACATGTAATATATTGCTTTGGTTACGTGAGCGGATTAACATTAATTTCAATTTAGAAAACGTAAACTTCGCCAAACTTCCGCACATTAATTTAATTTAGAGTTTTGCAGATTATTTGGGATTTCACTGCCCGGGCAGTCGTTATACCCTCCGAGTGAAGTCTGAGGGCCGCATAATCTTGGGCAGGCATAAAAAAAATGGAAATATAACGAGAAGTTAATACCTAATATTATTAAAAGAATCGGAAAGGGGAATGGGAGAAAGGAAGAGAGATTTATGTTTTTAATATATACGATCGAATCAAATCCTGCATATTCTGATCTCTTTTTATCATTTTCATAATTCCTTTCAGATATCCAAACGACGCTTTCATTCTAAGAGGGACGGCAGTTTATATGTTATTATAGATTCTGAATCTCGCGCCTTCCTAAATGTCTGCTTGAGAGGATTAACTTTTGTGAAGAGACCATTTGAGAGGAAATCTTTTTTTGTTAGCTTCTATTTAATCATCCCCAGAAACATAATCGAAAACTGTTTTCTTGCATTTCATAAGACGATGATAAAAATAAATTCCTCTATTCGCAAAGGAAAAGAAACTGTCACAGTTGCGACCTTCAATAATTATAAAATCCTAATCCCTTTTTATCGGATTTTGGAAATATATACTTGAAAGTCGTTTCGTGTCCTTGATGGCATCTTTCAGCATCATTCAAGAAGTGCAAACGAACAAACGTGCAGCCGAATGTCGGGCATCAACGGCTTTAAATCATCGATCACACACCGGGCACGGCGGTGTCTAATTACTTTTAAATGTGTGGTGTCCATCAATCTTCGGAAAATTGTGTGCCGTTGCTGTGGCTGGAACAGGTGGATATCCGATGACTTATTTCTCGGTTACCTCGCCAAGAAAGTAATTGGATTTTTTAAGACGGCGGCAAATAAAAATCAAAAACACGGTCTAGTGACTGGCTTTAATGGCTTGCTCTCACGAGGTATTGATCAAACTTTTAATTAAGACATCAAAGTTCACGTACCTACTTGATGTAACTTTCAAAATAATGGCTTAAGATTGGGAAACTTTTTTGGGCTTCGCATTTAATAAAATTGTAAATGCAAACGAAATAAAATTTAAAAAAAAGTTGATGAGAAGCAACTACATGATGTCTTAATGTAAAATATCGAGAAATCTGTACGTATATGTATCGAGAAATCTATGCGTATACGTATTGAGAAATCTATACGTATACGTATCGAGAAATCTATAAGTACAAGTTCCTTTTGAAAAAGAATCCAATGAACATCCTGTTGAGCGGAAATAATACCGTGCGTAGCGTCCTCTATCTGTGTATCCCAAATCCTCATATATCAGTTCATCCCAAGAAATCCCCATATATCAACTCATCCCAAGAAATCCCCATATATCAACTCATCCCAAGAAATCCCCATATATCAACTCATCCCAAGAAATCCTCATATATCAGTTCAATCCAAGAAATCCCCATATATCAACTCATCCCAAGAAATCCTCACATATCAACTCATCCCAAGAAATCCCCATATATCAACTCATCCCAAGAAATCCTCATATATCAGTTCAACCCAAGACATCCCCATATACCAACTCATCCCAAGAAATCCTCATATGTCAAAAACTTTAACAAATGGTAACACGACTTTTAGTGACTTCTAAATAAGACATGTTGACATGTCAAAAGTTAGGTCTGTATCATATGCTGCTGTTTGAAAAATCACTAAAAGCAACTAAATTGTTAAGAACTGATATAAGATAAACAAAGCACAAAACTATAACAATTTATTTAAGTATAGCAATTACCTACCAACCTTTACGACATAATCCTACCACAGAACGCACCGTAGCGGCCCTAATTAAATCTTCCCCTATCCCTTCAGACACACTAAAAACTTTGATCTGTCGTGACTCTAGAATTCCAAGACCTTACGGACTCCCTAGAATCCACAAACACGATACACCGTTACGTCCCACAGTAAACGCAATCAACTCACCAACCTACAAAGCCTCCAAACATGTAGCACACACCCTCAAGCCATTTGAAGGAAAAAGTGAAACCTTTATCCTCAATTTTCAGCATTTCATACAAAAAATTCATGACCAGAATGTCCTGCGGGTCTAAGGATATGACCCGCAGGACATTCTGATCAGCTTCGATGTAGAATCCTTGTTCACCAAAGTTCCAATCCCCGACACCAATACAATCATTCCGCAACTCTTCAGAGATTATAACCAACCCAAGGCAGCGACGACTCGTGCATACTTGGGTAGGCAGCAGACATACTCCCAGGGCGCTTGCTTTGTCTAACATACATGAACAGAAAAAAAAAAACAATCAACAAGGCGCACATCGGCCGCCTGCCCAGATGTTATGCAGGGCCGTCGCTGACCCAAAGGCTTAATTCCCTTAATAGAAACTTGTTTAATCTCAACTTATTTCATGTTTTCGTGATCAATATTCCACTTTCTGCCCAATAGCACCAAGCATCTTTATAGAGGCATTCGAACAACAAGCCCTTACTTCTTTCCCTCTTAAACTCAAGTGTTGGTTCAAGTATATATGTAGATGATGTCTTCGCAATTTGGCCACATGGTAAGGAATCCCTGGACAACTTCTTTGAATACCTTAATTCTTAACATCCTGACATCCGTTTGATTTTGGAATGCGAAAGTGAAGGTAACTTACCCTTCCTTGATATCCTAGTAAATCGTCTCCCGAACGGTAGATATTAGGATACTCTGCTTATAGCAAACATACTCACATTGACCGCTATCTGTACGCACAGTGACACCATCATCCTTTGCAAAAATAAAAGCAATCGGTCATTAACTCACTAGTTAGTTGTGCCTTCGCCCTATCAGAACCCTCATCACTCCAGAATGAACTGGACCACGTAACAAAAGTCTTATCTTATTCAACAACAATTATAACAAACACGACATACAAAGATCCATTGCCCGTCATCTCATCTCATCTCATCTCAACTCCACCGCGCCCTGAAACTGATAAACCGCCAGAGGCAACGGCTTATCTACCTTAAATCCATACGAATAGGCAAAATCTTCAAACAACAAAACATCAAATCATTTACTTACGTGTGACAAAACTTTCAAACTACCTATCTTCCACAAAAGACCAAATTCCCTTACAATTCGAAGGAGGGATCAAAACAAAACCACTAGCAGCAGCAGCATAACCAGCAGCAATGGAAGAAATCCGACACACGCAGTTCCAACCGGAAGCCAACAATTCAACCACGGACGATGGCCGCGGAAGTTAAATTAAACCCCATATCACATTCGCGAATTTGCAAAAAGGCAAAACGAAAATGCAGAGGAAAAATCTGACCTGTTTGCTATTTGAATACCTGGTCTATTTTTTTTCTTTTTTTTTGTGGTGTTTTGCCCAACGGGATCCTAAGTCATGGACTTGTCAGGACCTCAGGAGCGGAAGTGTATTTTTGTGTGTGTAAAGTGTTCCATGGCTTTGTTACTTCCAAACCTCCTCGCCGTTGAAGGGGAAGCAGTGTCGAATTTTCTCCCCAACACTGAAGGGTACCTGAAGTGAGTAACGATCACCCCCGAGAAATATCCCGAGCGAGTGCGAACCCACGACCTTACGATTGCAAGGCAGGTCCCATTACCACTGGACCGTTCAGGCGTTAAAAACGGTAAATAATAAAACCGCTGTCCATTGAAATCCCATCTATTTGATTTCTTACATTTTTTTTTAATTATTTGACGTTGTAGTTCCTAACGTCTTTTAAATTTAATTTAATCAGCCAGTAATTTCAAGTATACCAAGTTGCTACACGGCCCTTTAGTCTAGTGCCCTTAAAATTATTTAAAAGCTCATTTGGACACTGATAAAAATAAGTGGACATAACTCACTCCTGTTCTTATTTATTAGAATATCACAGTTACCAAACCAAATGTTTCATTACATTGTATTAGAAATGGAAGCTTTTTTCACCTCATGATTTAGAAGGTTGAAAAAGCAAATTTTCCAACCGCTACTTTTAATATTTTATGCATGACATGAATGACAAGAGACGGCGTGCTTAAATAAAATATGAAACAAGGAAGTTCAAGAGGAGTAAATATCTGTCGTACCTTCTTTATGAACATGACAATTAGGGCCCGGGCGAGTAAAACAGGAAGAAAATGGATTGTTTGCAGCAAGAAACCGGATCAATCAACTATAAATTTATTTTATTTCAAAAATTAAAAAAAAAAAAAAAAACGTTTTAAAGTAGAGATACACAGAGAACAAAGAAAATGCAGCAACTTTGCTTTGCTTGCTTGGTTTTGCCCATTAACCATTCTAAACGTTTACTATACAATGAATCTGGGTCTATCTTTGAACAGTACAAACATCGATGGCCTCAGTGGGATTCGAACCCAGGCCGTCGAGTGACATGACTTCAAAAATCGGCTGGGCTAAGCCACTCGACAGCCCAGGATAAAACAGCCTATTTTGTTTTTGTAAAATAAAAATCAAATAGTAATTTTGTAAAGATGACTATGTATATTTTTCCTTAGGCAACTATAAGAAACTTTGACTTTTGAACGAGACTTAAATAGTTAAACAACCCGAGAGCTAGTGAATTTTTTTCACAAAGTTGAATTTTTTTATGAGATACTCGATTCGTATTTGAAAAGGAAATCGATAATCTAGCGGGGCAATTCCAGCCACAAGTGCACTAAAAATTATTTTGATTCGTCTCTGTCTTGCACACGCGCATCCGCATAATCCCCTCTGTCGCACTCGCGTAAAATGTTTTTTTAACACTTTTCACAACGGTGTTGGTGCTATCAAAATCGCTTGGCTTTTCAACGTTTTTATGGCATCATTAACGTCCTGTGTAAATGGTAAGCTGTATAAAACGTTTTAAATTTAACTCCTAAAAGTGACCATTCGTCCTGCTTTAGGAGAGACAGACTTCCTGTATTCTCAGATGTTCTGATTTAGATCTGCCCCGTTAAATCCCCATGCTTTGAAAAATAGCACTGAACTTGAAAATCATCTACGTGGTTATCATAGTGTTTATATTAATAGATAAAGAAAAAAAAACTATGGTCACTTTACCCTAAGAAATCAACTTTGCAATCGCCTGACAACAACTTAAATCTACCCCAGAGGCCTATACATTTTTTTGTCACTCAAAACGGCATGAAGTGTAATATGTTAAAGTTTCAAAACGTGTACCACACTTTAATTTATTGTTAACTATTTACTTTTTTTTTAAATTTCCAAAAAAAAAATATACTTAACGGCCGAAGTTGTCCCGAATGGGCATGGATTTCTTTTTTTGTTTTGAATCAAGTATCTTAAAAATGTCAGGTTTTTACTTTGTGGAAAAAATCACCAACTCTCACGCTATAACTTAAATAACGGATCAACTAATAGATGGAAGGATTTCAAAAAAAAAGTAATTCGTTTAATGCAAATGCGCGTGTTACGCTAATTCTCGTAAAATTTAAGGGACTTCGGTTAGAGGAGACAGCAATAACTTCTTAGAAGGCTGTACAATGGAGTCTCCTTTTTACTTTAGTTACTTAACAAAGTTTCCAGTAACTTCTCAGATTTCTTTACATTGGCTGGCCTTTATCCGATGCTACTTTATGTCTGGACCTGTAACTTGGTTTAAACTTGAATTTTTACTACCGTTAGTTACGCACCTCTCATACATGGTATGTATTTGCAACAGATATTACCAGTACTTTTTAATTTATTTTAATCCCATTGTTTTCTGTGTTCATTTCAATTAATAAAATTTGAAGAATAAAATATTTGTTTAATACACAGTGCTTTGCTTAACAGTGGCCGTAGGGATTTACATGCTAAAAATTTTACCTGATGTTAACTTATATTCTGCTAAACATTTTAAGCAAATTTTAGTCTGTGATAATCAATTACACAATTTATTACAAAATACACATTACCCTGAATAAGAGATCTGTCATTAATTTAATTATTTCGACAGTAAATAATTTTTTTCTGACGTTAACCTATTCGATCAATATTTGTTCATTAAAACTTTCAACTATTAATATTAAAATAATTAAATTAATGATACATCTGTTTTCTGGTAGTAAATTATGTAACTGATTATTAGAAACTGAAATTTGCTTAAAATTTTAAGCAGAACGTTAGTTAACATGAGATAAAATTTTTACCACGTGAAACCCTATGGCCATAGTTAAAATAAGAGCACTGTATATATGTATTAACAGACACAGAAGTTGCAATACTAAAGAATTTTTAAAATTATTTTTCTTCAGATATGCTAATATGTAACAAATTAAACTAAAAGAGAAAGAAGCGGATGATACTTGGACGAAAGGTGCGTTCACACTTATAAAGTTTTTTTTAGCTAACGGCGTAAGTTTTATATGATGTACTCTGGATTAATTGTAAAACTTTTCGACTTGCTTACATTTTATAGAATATCACAGAGAATAGGCACCGTTAAAAATATTACGCAACTTAATATTTCTCGACAAATTAGGAAAAACACTGTTAAATTCGCTACTCTTATCTAGGCCTAACAATACAATAAAAATCAGTTAAACTCTAAACCAATGACAGGAAAAAACAAACAAATAGGAAAACGTTTAACAATCGCTTATATAGAAAGGTATACAGAATTTGCAAATATAAGAAGGCCGTTTAATCAATGGTGTCTAATATATCTACCAAATACTGTCAAAATTTATATTTTCTTTCTATAGACCGATGGGTATAATTATAATTATCAGCGTACGGTAGCGGACGATGAAATTCGGGCAAAAATTTGACGTATCATGCGTAGTTACACAAATTTCGTAAATCGGGCTCTTATTGAGCTCATGTTTCTGCCAAAACATAAAAAGGAACAACTGAAATGTCATATTTAATATAAAATGACACCTCGCAGAAATTTTTCCTTCTGTCCAAACCTGACAGTGGTATGTGCCAAACGTCAGAAATATGAAAATCAAGTTTACATTAGTTACGGGTTACATTGCCAGTTATATTCGACAACCGCGTGAGGTATAAAGTGAGGTATAAAGTGGTAACATTGCGTCCCAAACCTGACGCCGTTTGATATCAAGGCTTTCATTGGTCTTTGATGGTCACGCTATTTACCTTCAGTGTTCTGATTTGCCGTCATGTTGGCTGCTCGATAATCGCTTCTGACATCTTCAAGTTTTACGCATCGGCGTCATCATCGTTCCAACACATCACATGTGTCTCCCAAGAATTTGTGCATAATTATGGTGCAAAATTATAAAAATACAGTGTATCTGGAATTTTCTAAGCCTTAGTTCTTCCGAGCGTATAAACCGTTTCTGCATTGAAAAACAGATGTAATTGGGATGCGATGTTAGCGTAAGCCATGTTTGCAACTGATTTATTTGTTTTAAGAGAATCAGCTTTTTCTTTTCCCCTCTGTCTTTTGCGTTTGCTTTTCCTCCAGAGGGCGTGTACAATTTGAGTGCGCTCTTGGAGTTCCATTTTCTCGTGGTCGACACTAAATAAGCGACGTACCTTTCCGAAGATCACCAGTGTGCAACAGTTGGTACGAGCGCCTTGATTGAAGTTCGATGTTTCCACGAGTGGAGGCGGTGCGTCACTCACATTTGTTCGAAACTGACAGACGGAGCACAACTGATTAGCTAGTACCCCGCAAGCGTAACGAACACGCTTGTTTCTTGTTGCTTTGTTAATTAACATATTGCTGAGATATTTAGTTTAGCAAGAAAGAAACCGGGAATAAATTTTAGTTTAGTTGGAGAAAAGAACAATAAGTTAAGTTGAATTTATTTAATAAACTTTTGACTATAGAAGTACCTGTGACTGTCTGACAGTGAACTGCAATTCTTGAAGATCGGTCATCAGGAACTCTCAAGACGTTAAGATATTAATTTATTAAGAATATAGTAATGAAATCTGCTGTAATAAATGTTAAGTTGAAAGTGAATTTTATTGAGCGACGAATAACGAACAACCGGCTTTGGAGCCGGGACATCACAATACAGATTGGATAAAATAAAAATTAAATAAAAAAAAATCTAATCATGGTAATAAGCGGTGGCTTGGCGCAAGCCATCACTCCGTTATCATTTGAGTATTGAAAATTATCCCTTCAGCACTTGAACAAATCGTTAAATCAAGCAATTTAAAAACGCGATCCTGAATTCATTGTGGGCCAGTGTTTAATTGGTGCAACAGATGCAAACTCAGAGCATTATTAGACCTTTGTGCATTAACGAAAGTTAAATTCACACAAGAGGTGCTAACCTGGAGTGATTTTTTTTATCTGTGGTGGTTGCCCAACGGGGTCCTAAGTCATGGACTTGTCAGGACCTCAGGAGCGGGAGTGTGTTTTTGTGTGTGTAAAGTGTTCCATGGCTTTGTTACTTCCAAACCTCCTCGCCGTTGAAGGGGAGTGTCGAATTTTGTCCCCAACACTAAAGGGTACCTGAAGTGAGTAACAACCCTCGAGAAATATCTCGAGCGGGTCCGAACCCACCACGACCTTACGATTGCAAGGCCGATCTCTTACCACTGGACCGTTCAGGCCTAATGATTTGATTACTGTGAATTCCGGGGTTCTCACGAGTATAAAGTCATCTGGTCATCTACAATAAGTGTTGGAGGGTTTCCATCCCTTCAGAACCCAAAACCTTGAACAACAACAACAACAGAAAGAGCTACCAGTCGGCCAATACGTAGCAATATGCCATAAATTAGCGTAAATATTCCGGCGCATGTGTGTATATTAGGCTAACGTTCACTCACGCAAATTAAACCTAGTTTAATTTAATTTAAGTAAAGTGGATTACCGATTCACATTTTATGAAGGCTGGACGGAGTACTGGACCTGATTGAACCCCGGCACTTTGTTTAAATTGAATACTTTCTTCCGAAAGTGATAGGTTACATTGTTTTAGGCCCTTCGGACTAGTGTACATTTTGGTTTATGTAACTTAGCCGGTTGCATAAATATAAGCATTTTTGCAAGAGTGTTGAAGTTTCTCCTGAAAGTTTTCGAATATTAGCGCACGCTCCGAACTCTTGGGAGTCCAATTTGCAGTGCGCAGTGAACAGCTGGGGTTCTCCCTGGCGCCCTTTATATTTGTAAACCCACCCTGCTCCGTCAGAGTACTAGCTCGGGAGCGCAACTTGCCACCATATTTTGGTAAGTAATCAGGAGGTAACGTAATTGGATTAGGGTGGTAGCACATTAACAAAAAGACGTGTCCAAATGTTACTGTCCGCTTTTATGTTTATATTTCCACTATGTTTATTAAAAAATACATAACTTCCTTTTAAGAAACCTTCCCTGACGTTTGTTAAGGCTATTTTGGTTAATAGTTCCTTTCGAGTCAACAGGAAATACTTAAGTGTGGAGTTTCTTTTTCTTCTTCTTTTTCTGAAATCGCTTATGGTGATCATCTTACCATTATTAATATCATGTGTCGCTTTACTGTCTTTTGGATAAATTGCGCTCCATACAGAACTGTCATCCTTAATTTACATTCATGATTTGCATTTCCATAAACATTCATTTCAGCAAATGCAGCCCGTAAAATCTGAATGTAACCGTACTTTATTGCAAAGAGGCAAAGAAAGAACCTCAACACATTGGCACATGAAAGTCAGTAAATCAGTCTGACACTAAACCACATCCTTACATGTATCTGAACACGTAAATCCGATATAATATACAATCTCCGCCAGATCTGATATCAATACAGCGCGAGACGCCACCAAATATTGATTTGTGGGCGGCGTCGGGGAAGGTGACGCGCGTACAATCAGCATCTGTAGTACTCTACTCCACTGCTTACTTCTTACTTTATTCAGCTCTCCAAAGCCCCGCGGGTGGAAGGAGCGTGCACCAACTGTATGCAACAACATAAAGCGTACCTAATATTGGGTTAACAGAAATGTGAAATTCGTGGTGATCCTTCACCTTGCCGCCTCCTCCGCCTTCGAGTTCGAATTCTATGAGGTGGATGCATGAGAGATTTCTCTCGAGACTTTCATTGTATAACGTTCAACTTAGAATCGCATTAAGCCAATCCCGTGTCAAATTAGTAATCTTGAATATAAACAGGGCAACTTATCAATTAAACTTAACAAGGCGAATTACGTAAACACTAATTCTATTATCGCCGCCGTCTGCAGTTTGCAAAAGTTTTTAATGAAATTCATATAACTCGGGCCCGAACCGAAACCATAAATGAAAACCAAACACTCCGTAATCGCTTCAGGTGGAAAACTGCCATACAGAAAAATGCAGATATAATACATTCAGTTTCAAGCAACACATTTTAATTAATTCAAAGGCTCAGATATTAAATTGGATTAAGTATGGCGACAGAATTGCACCGTATATCTCTCTGCTAATTGCATAAGGGACTTAAATGCTGTCATAAGAACAAGTGAAATTCTCGCCCGCTATACAGGTATATGAAAAGAAAACACTTTAAAATGAACAAAAGTATAGCAAATTAATTAAGGACAGAAAAATCCTA
Source organism: Prosopocoilus inquinatus (assembly GCA_036172665.1). Taxonomy (NCBI): domain Eukaryota; kingdom Metazoa; phylum Arthropoda; class Insecta; order Coleoptera; family Lucanidae; genus Prosopocoilus; species Prosopocoilus inquinatus. The sequence continues at coordinate 47,401,822 of CM069872.1, forward strand.
TCATAGCCGGGAAGAATTTTTCCGTCCTCCTGTTAGTGCTTCTTTCCTTAATTAATTTATTATTAAATTAGACTAACAATATTCTTCCAATTAATTTGTGAAAAGTACTTACCTTATTTAATGTTTCGCGAATAAAATTGTTCATTTTATCAAATTGTGTCTAATATTAAATAATATCTCTTAGGCAGTATCAGTAAGAAGTTTCTCGATTCGATTGTTAAGGTATGTATTACCAAACATGTTAGAGTAGTAGATACCTCAAAAGTCCTAATCAATTTTTTAACATTCTGAACCCGTACAATTACTTCGTTAATGAAAGTGAGCTCCAATGTTTACTTTCTCTGTCTAATTAACAGACTCGCCCGAATCGAATTGACTAATCTCATGAATTACTGATTACTGATGCCGTACTGTTTAACATTCAGCTGGAAAAATATCATTTGCATGAGTAATCTGTTGTAGGATATAAAAACAAATTGAGTTAGTTTTCTAAAATTTTACTGCAGTTTACTACTCACATTCAGTATTATGAAACATGTATTTATAACCTTTCAATTAATAATTTTTGAATCGAAAAATTTATAAATGATCAATTAATAAAGAAATCACTTAGGTATGTAATAAATTCGTTGCTAAATTTGTACTTGAAATGTACAGCTTGCATGTTTTAATCATAATTTATTTATCTATTTTATTTATTGTTTTAAATTATTAGAGGTTGTGATCTGCCTTTGTTCTTTTCAGGTTTCAATGAATTAATCGCAAAATTATTGAAGGTTGTTACAAGTTATTTAATAATTAGTTTTTTTTTTTACAGATAATATAATTCTCTAAAATACGTTCTTCTTTTGATAAAACGTCGGTCGCTTTTCATACTTATATTATAGTTAATATCTACATATACTATTCAGAAATATATATGAAAGTTGCATTTAATAATAAAGAGCTTTCAAAAACTATCACCTTTGGAGTTGGCCATGAATTGTGATAGCAAGAAACATGGCATGTTTTAATTATTTGTTGACGAAACTCCCGCGGCGTTTACAATTTCAGTATTGAAAATATTCTGTGCATTTGATAAGTTCTGATATATTTAACATATATATATATATGCTGTAGTATTCTTCCGGGTATTCCTCCGCGTTGAGTTCTCTAAAGAACTATTTGTCTTCTGACAACGTTTCGGCAAGGTCTCACTTGCCATCTTCAGGTCTTCGCTGCTGCTTGCCTGCTTCTGCTCCTCGTCGTTACTCGAGTCACAGTGGCTTCTGGTCGCGCTGGTGGTGGTTTAAGTACCGTGTTGCGGTCACGCGTCGTTACGCTTGGTGGTTTTTCCGCTTGACTTCTTGTTGTTGGTTGATTGGGTCGTGCCTGTTGACTGCTTTCTCCTAATCCTGATGGTCCGGGGTTCGCTGGTTTCTGGCTTCGGGTTACTGGTCCTCGACGGTCGGTGGATTTTCGGATCACTGGCCTCCAGGTGGGTGGTAGTCGTAAGGCATCATCTCTGGTGTTTAAGTTCATCTGATGTTTCTCGATTTCTATCGCTTCTCGGATGATGCGTTTGGTCTTGTGTTCTACGCTGGTAATTGTTCTGGTGTTGTCGAAATCTATTTTGTGTGAAGTCGCTTTTACGTGTTGTGCCAGTGATGATGTTTTCTCGTCCTTCTCGACGGCAAACCCAAGACACAGGAAGAGGAAAAAGATATAGTAGGAACAGCATGCCTACCATTTGTTAAAGGGACAACAGAGAAGATCAGCAGAATACTCAAGAAACACAATATCCGGACATCATTCAACACCGACAAGAAAATTGGAAACATCCTGCCAACAGTCAAAACTAAAATACAACTGGAAAGCCAAGGCGTGTACGGAATTCCCTGTCAAGATTGCGACAAGGTCTACATAGGCCAAACAAATAGAAAAATAAGCGTCAGGAGAGAAGAACATCGAAAGGCCGTCGAGAAGGACGAGAAAACATCATCATTGGCACAACACGTAAAAGCGACTTCACACAAAATAGATTTCGACAACACCAGAACAATTGCCAGCGTAGAACACAAGACCAAACGCATCATCCGAGAAGCGATAGAAATCGAGAAACATCAGATGAACTTAAACACCAGAGATGATGCCTTACGACTACCACCCACCTGGAGGCCAGTGATCCGAAAATCCACCGACCGTCGAGGACCAGTAACCCGAAGCCAGAAACCAGCGAACCCCGGACCATCAGGATTAGGAGAAAGCAGTCAACAGGCACGACCCAATCAACCAACAACAAGAAGTCAAGCGGAAAAACCACCAAGCGTAACGACGCGTGACCGCAACACGGTACTTAAACCACCACCAGCGCGACCAGAAGCCACTGTGACTCGAGTAACGACGAGGAGCAGAAGCAGGCAAGCAGCAGCGAAGACCTGAAGATGGCAAGTGAGACCTTGCCGAAACGTTGTCAGAAGACAAATAGTTCTTTAGAGAACTCAACGCGGAGGAATACCCGGAAGAATACTACAGCATTCAACACCCGCGGAAGCCTACGGATTAACATATATATATATATATATATATTTGCAATGTCAGGTCAAAAAACGATAGTAAGATGTCGCTATTTTATCTGTTCGATATATTTAACGGTTAATACTGTTAATATTAACTGTTAAACACAGTTAGTTATAAGATAATAGTTAGTACTACTTATCAAACATTCGAAATTTTCAAGTTTTGAAAATAAGAACATCACAGGAGTTTTCTGAATTAATTATACCTGTAGTTAAATATAAACAAAAGTAAACATAAAAACAAATTGAGATTAACTGTCCTTAAACAATATTGGACATTTTTTGGTAAAATTGAGGGACAAATCCCCAAGGAAAAGTTTTCTTGGGGCTCATTCTGTATTAGGTCAGTTATTTCTGCAACCAGTGGCGGCCTTAGGGATGGGTGAACCGGGCAACCGCTCGGGGCCCCGCGTTTCAGGGGCCCGCGCCATCATTACTATTTTTTAATAGTACCCTCCCAATTAAACAGGTCCCAGCGAGAATATCAAATTTATCCGCCACTTGTTTCCACGCTGTATAATTAATTGATCGACCTTTGTTTTTTCTTTTATTCGATTTCATTGAATTTATTTTTATTTTTTAACCATCAGATTATCTTTCATTCTACGCGATTTTGTGTTTTAATTACCAATTGATCGTCTTTTGTTATTGTTTTTCTCTTAATTTTTATTGATTCTTGATTTGAGTTAATTTTACATTTTAATCAAGCGTTTCCCACACTTTTGGGCTATGTTATGATTCTCGCCCCCCCCCCCTCCTTCGTCCTTCGTCAGCGAATCTCAAACTTGACTGATGCTAAATGATAATCAAATGCTTTCATAGTATTTGTGTTTTAGCACGAAAGGCTCAAAATAAATTAAATATTTAAGACATTGAAAATTAAGACAAAAATCTCTTTAATTTTAATAAAATACAAGTTCGGTGACAACCTTTGATAATTAATGACGACAAAAATTATTGCTCGCCACCATATGTGTGTATGTATATGCAATTTCCTTTAAAAAATTACATGATAAATTAGTTGCAATTTGTGTTCAATTTTTTTTTATATTTATTTTGCTGCGCCCCCCTTTGCAGAGTTATCCCCCCCTCAGTTTGGCAAACGCTGTTTTAATCCCTTCGATCGATCGCCATTCTTATCTTCTTTATTACGTGATTTTATTTTATTTATTGATTATCAATTGATCGTCTTTTGTTTTTGTTTTTAATTACTCGATTTGAATTTATTTTACATTTTAATTTCTTCAATCGATTGCCATTTTTGTTTTCTCTTTTATGAGATTTGATTTCATTTATTAATTATTAATCGGTCGTCTTTAATTTTTGTTTTTTGTTTTATTTACTAGATTTGAGTCTGTTTTACATTCTAATCCCTTCGACCGATGGCCATTTTTGTTTTCCCTTTTATGTGATTTGATTTGATTTTTTATTATGTTTTTTCTTTTAACATTTAACGATTAATATTTTTTATGGGGTTTTTATTTTCGCCTTTTATCTTTTGTTTTTTGTTTCATCTTTCGTATGACTTTGTCTCATACGATTTTTTATTCTTTTATTTATTTTTTCATTCAATTCAATTTGAATTTATTTAATTTTAATCTAATATTTACAGATTAAATTTGTGGTTAACAACATTTATATCGATTTGACTTATTCTTAGTTTTTCATATTTTTATTTTCTTCCTATCTTCACCCACGATCGTCTTTTGTTTTTGTTTTATTAGATTTGAGGATATTTATTTTTGTTATGGGTATCAATTAATCGTTTTTTCTTTTCTATTTTTAAATATCTTTATTTTATACTTACTTTTTTCATATTTTTGTTTCACAGTTTTACTTCTTTGTTTCCATAGTACCACTTTTATTTCACACTTTCCAATAAAAACATGTTTTAAAAATTGGAACATATCACTTGAAATTATTTTGGCTAACCGCATAACTATGAAGTGTAACGTTAATTTTCTTTGCTTTTCTTTTGTTTTCATGGTTTTTTACAGCTTTTTCTTCATTATTTTTTATAAATGAAAACGTGATCATTTTTGGAAACTTATTTTGACGTTGTACTTACATTTAGCTTGACATAGAAATAATAAATTTTTCTAAAGTCTTCTCGACCAGTTTTGTATTTACACATTCGTTACTACCAACATAAATTATTTACACCTACGCCATTTTAAAGCAATAAAATCTTCAATTAAAGCACTCATTTGTGTGCCTTAATATAGCTTTGTTATCAACGCAAAATAAAAAAATGCTTTAATGAGCTGCTTTATCATATCTAAATGACTCAAATGAGTTTCACAATGTAGTCATTAAAACACCAAAATAGAAAAATATAATAAATAGTTAAATGACCTACAAAGAATCTATTTACCTTTGTTTTCATAAAATTATTCGCCTCTTCGATATAAGATTTTATTTGGGAAAAAAGGAAGTCAGTTTGTACGCCCGCCTTGAAATTTGAATATCAAACAACTCTCTCCACCGAACTGAGGAACGCTTTCTGCTTGAATATGTTTTAATTGCAACGTCGACGACGTTCAAACTTTTAATGCCGAGTTCGGTTAATTCGTCGTAAGCATATTAATTTATTAACATCAATTGGATCTCGTACTAAACGCCGAACTTTTTAAATTAATTTGGGCCACTTTGAATGGAGACGAGCGGCAAAGTAGAAACGGCATAAACAACGTGAAGCAAACCGAATTAAGAAGTTTATTTCGACTTGTTTTATTTGATTCTTTGCGGCGGCGGTGGCGGCGGCGGCATCGGAACTAGGACTTCTTTATTATCGGTGTAAAAAGTTTAGTGTTGTCCTGTACAGTTGCCTGAAATGAGCCAGCTTCCTGTTGATAGTTTTCATATACTTTAATTGTAAGTGTTTAGATTTATGATCGAATGGGAAGCAAAATATTAAAGTTTAACTGAATAGACAAGTCTTCTAATTCCGTAACACCCTGTATACTCAATTTTATATTCGAAATATATTTAATGCATAAGCATTACGAATAATGTAAAATACTAAAACAATCACGTTTTACGAGCTCTTAGTACAAGCTCGGTACATTTTCGCTGCAAGAGTCAATTAATACGATTTTCTGGAAGTTGATTGACTCGATGTGTTTGCATCCTAATCCAAACGAACTGTTTCATTTCAACAGGTATGTTTAATCTGGTAATTAACAGCGCTTTTTGACGTTTTCTCTTTCTCTCTTTCGCTTACATTCGTTTTTTTTACTTGGAGTTTATTCTAATTGGAGCTACTTTCAAATAGAGCTTATTTTAATGTTTATAATCGAACGATGTTAAAACCTCGTCAACCAAAAAACAAGAAAACATTGCTTTGCTTCATTGAATTCCTAAATAAATAAAGTAGGTAGGAATTATTAATTACAATAAATACCATACTTACAAACAGCCCAGAAAGGTCATGTCATTATTTATTATTTTATTTGTTTCTTTCTCAGTTTAAACTAACTCTCGTTTTCTTCGATTCTTAGTTATTCTCAAATTGTTTGAATATCTTTTCGTATACAAACAGCTGCAAAAATGTTCGTGGATATTAAAAAAAATCGTTTATTTTATCGCAGGGGTCACAGAAATGCAAAAATATGTTATTTTACTTTTACCAAAACTGTGCTTATCAGAACATTTTGTGAATTGATATAAAAAAACTTTCCGCAGCGTTTGGCAATTGTTGTGTAAACTGTAGCTGTACATACACAATGGTATATGAAGCTCAATATTTTCATTCAGTTTTAATTTCGCCAAGAGACCAATTGCACTGAAAATCAAATCACCTCTGACAAAAGCGTCTGGGATATTAGCTACATGATACGCGGTAGGTTTAAACGGTCATCTATTTTCGACTGAAGTTGAGGAAAATAATCGATCAATACAATTTTAAGACCGATTATTGTAAAGGCAATAGTAACAGAAATAATTAACCAATTTATATTAAATACATATATTTACAAATTGCAAGAAGAAATCGAAAAATCAGTAAATTGGAGTTTATGAAGTCGTCATTTCACATTGACCTTGCAGTATAAGAAGACATAGCGGTATTTGTACAATATAATCCTAATTGGGTCATAAAAGTCCTCTATTCAATTTATGCAAATGTTCGAGGCCACGTGGACTAATCAGTATTGCCTCGTATGTATGTACAACGACGCTCAATTTAAATGATACCATTTGACAATTTCTTATCCCTTACGCTAAATGTCCTTAAGGGTGTGGTTCGCATGTCGGAGTATCATTTAAGTTGAGCTTCATAGTACATACCTAATACAAAGAGGGAAAGAGTGATCCTTCTGTATTAGTATTAGCCAATCACATAACAAAATCTACAAACCATCTCCAATATTATTCATTTGTGATCTACCATTTCTTATCGTTTCTAGTTTCTAGAATAGTAATTAGCCTATTCATTAATTGAATTTAAGCGGAGTTCATTGAAACAAGAGCGTTTCCGGTGCGTCCATAAAGATATTGTAAACTCCGCTTTCCTTTGTGAAAGACAAAATTGTGAAACTGCGACTTGATAAAATGCATCAAAGTATACGAAACGAGCGTTCTTTTATTACACAATTTCTTGAATTGTCAATCATTAGGACTGAATGCTGCTAATAGCAGGTGGATGGTACCCTGGAACGATTGAATGGATTTCTTTGTTACTTTATAAAGTGACAAGAACACCAATATCAAATTATCAAATATCAAACATTCCACATTCCAATTAACAAACATTTTGATTCGCCGTCGCCGGTTCACCGTCGCCAATTCGTCTTAGAACCAATTCGCCGTCGACCGAATTTACCGTCCGCCCAATTCGCCGTGGCTGCTTAATTTAGCTTGATAGGCTTTTAAACACTTTCTGATTTTGTTAGATATCCAAGTTCTATCTACGAATTGAATAAAAATAACTATAATTTTAGTAGGTTTCAAGTAAATTAAAATTGACTGTACTATTATTTTTCTATTTCAAACCAAAGTAAATTCTTAAATACAGTATGACCATCGTAAGACACAAAATTACGAACAAATTATATTTTTTTAAATAATTTTAAATGATGAGCTTTCATGAATTAATATCTCGAAAACAGTCGAATTTTGAGCAGAATCCGAAAATATTTAAAAAAAAATTGGAGTGATTTTGCAAATACCCTACGCGAATAAGAAACACTTCTTGGAAGAGCAAAAAATATTATCTGTTTATTTACCTGCTATGTACCTATCATATTCAATTAATGACAAATTATTTTATTTTATTTGTTTTATCTGCCCTTAAAACTTTAATCGATAACGGCGAATTTACCGATGGCGAGTTTGTGGACGGCGAATTGTACCTACGGCGAATCGGCGGTGGTAAATTGGCGACGGCGAATTGTCCTAAACCCATTGGCCGATCCACGGCCTATCTTGAAGGAGAAGTAAACCGGAATCGTTGAAGGAGGTATTTATTGGATGTAATATTTAACAGCCGAGAAGCGATTTACATAATTTGTTTATAATTACCTATTTTTCCAAGTTTTCTTTCGTAAACTTCATTTGTTTTGATTTTATAATATTTTTAAAGACAGAGAAATACTTTATTACGTTTATATTTGTTCATCAGGACTATTTGCTTTAATATTCCAAGTAAAAACAATGCTGACACAATAAAAATAAAAGTATTAAGTGAATAGTCGGCCCTAAGTCTTTCCCAATGTTAATTATGCTTCCTTCTACGATAAACTGAACATTCAAATAAAGGCAGGACGCAAAAGCGCATGAAGGATGTGACCACCCGCCCCTACTGCTCCCTTCTCCGCCTATCTCCTTCGACTTTCCTATCACTGATTATAACAGAAATTACAAAGGAGAAAAAAGAATAAACAGATTGTGATATTCGAAGTTGCTGAAAAAAAAAAGCTAAAGGCAGCTTCATTGAATGCTTTAAGACCGTTTTCATAATCAGACTTTAAGGAAGCATTAATTTAAAGTCACTTTAAGAATAGAGAAACAAATGTATTTTTTTAGGTTAAAGTCACTTTGAATTTACAATCCTATTATGAAATCGGCCCTTAGGCCCAGTTTTACAATGATGGTTTAACTTTGAGCCGAAGCTTAAATCGTTCACAACAATTCTTAAAATAATCGTTGCTAAGGGCTTAAGCCTCGGTTCAAAGTTGAACCGCATTTGTAAAACTGGACCTTAGTAACTGTGATAAATCAGGTCGATTCACAAACTGATCTTTGTCATTGGACAACAGATCGTTGAAAATTCGTTTCCAAGAATTTTATTACCATTGAGCGGACGAAATGTCCGATACGATGCAGTGCAGATGAGCGCCGGCACAACGGAAGAATGGTGGCCGTCTGTTTTGTCCGCTCAGTTCTTACTGCTTATTGGTAATCAATTAAAAACTAATAAAACTGATTTAAAAGTCAATTTTCCTTGTGAAAGAAGTTATATGAAAATACATTAAACATGATTAGAAAAAAAAACGACGCGAATTTCTACTAAAGTCGGGTATAGACAGAGATCAAACGCACCGATTCGCGCGTCTAGACTTAGCAAATGCGCGGATGTTTGGCCGTGTTCGAAAAGGTTTTAGTGTGTATGGGCATGCACGAACATGTAAATTTTTTTGATGTACCGACGGATAATGTTTGTGAATGCTTGTTCGTGCAAGTTATTGCATGTTTGTGCTTGCTAACCCGTCCAAATTGGAAGCATCTGCAACGTTCGCACGGCAAGAATCGGCGCGCTTGATCTGTATTCACCTTTAGGGAAAAAAAAACAGCGAGTAATTAAAGAACAATCGATTTCTCTTTTTGTTGTCAATAAGGTTGAAATCATGCTTTAATTACAACCATTTTCATCTATTTAAGTAACGTGTCTTATTATTAGTGTGCGGACATTCTAAGGTGCAGGGCAAGTAGACAAGTGGAATAAGGGGAATCCATAAAAGGATCCAGCGCACCAACGCAGGATTGCGGAATGTTACGGGATGCGAAAGATATGGCGGAATATGGTCGAGCGAAACATGTGTTGATGTACACTCGTAAACATCACGCATCTTGCGTTCTTCCCACAACGCAACGCTCACATTCCCGCAGTCCCGCGTTGGTTTGTTTTAGCATGTATGTACATTGGTGCTTAAAAGTATTGTGACTATCGGTAAGCAAGCGACCTGGGAGTACGGCTGGTTTAAATAAGAATCAGATTCGAACGACTTTATTACTTTTGGTCGCGTTACAATGTCTCTAACAATTTATAATGCGTTAAATGTACAGTCATGACTTCTTTTGTACATAATGAAATGAAATAGCATAAGTCAGAAAGTCTTGTTTAAATATAGGGAGAATCTGCAGTACCAAGTGTTTAGTTCGCAATGGTCCAACATTGTTCCAGTCTATGTAACACAAATGCGATATAGTTGCTTTGAAGTCGAGTGAACAATGTGGGGATGCATTAATAGCTCAATAATCGGTGTCTGGAGGTAACCAACAGGTATAAAACACGTTTAATCTAAATGTTTCCGCAAAAGTGGCCTGCAGCGCCTTTACGAATGTAAATTTGGGCAAGATGTGCAACAATCACTAATTACAGTTAGCAATTACTGCCATAATTGCAACTAAACTAGTTCCGACTTCACCCAAGACAGTTAACCGCGCTCGAGTTCCCGCCGTCAGAATTAGTCACACGGCGTTTAATTTTGAACCGGCGGTTATGGCTGTTATATCAAGATATTCGGGGGTAAGGTGGTTGAGGGTACCGGCGCGGATCAATGGAACAACTTTCTACTCGCACACACTAATACCCGCGGAATCTACCGGCTCGAGAGCTTAAGCGCTTTCCGGGAAAATAAAGCAAAGAAACGCCGGCCAACCTGTCAGAGTAACGTATGTAACAATTATTGAATTTTCGCCTCATTTAACCGCTCTCGCTGGCTTGTTACTTTATTAAAAAGGTTACCGCGATTTAAACTGCCTGCCCCATTTATAACACGAACGCTCCTAATTTTTTACAACAAAGAAACTAACTAATTGACAACCTCAACCTTTCTTAAAATCACTGGAACTTTCATTTTAATCATTAAGGAAAACACATTTTATAACATCTATTTTTGTTAAATTGACGCACACGGCAAGAAATATTAATAATTAATGATACACATGACAAGCTATTATAATTTACAGTCTGCAATAAATTAGAACCGAACGTACAACAATTAATTATGCTGTTAACTTGTAAACTTATGATAAATTTCAAGATAACTTAATCTACTTATCGCAATTTGCTCTAATTGAATCTGGCACATTTTTGACTATGACTTCCTGCATGATATTAATTAATTATACACTTTACTGGATTTTTTTCAAGTTAAAAATTTAAGGCCAATTTAAATAATATGATTTCTTGAAGACCTATACCCTACACCCATTCTATTTCAATTGATTGATTTTCAAATAAAGTATAACGTATTTGGTATCAGACTACTCAGAAAATCCTCTTCTTCCTCTTCTCAATTTAACATAACGTTACAGCCGTGACGAGCAAATAGATCTATTTTTAGAGAGAGTCATGCCATCTTGCGTCACAGAACATGATCGAAGCCTCTCGATGGTTCCAGCAAGTATGAGTAAAGTCGGGAAGACAGAGATCTACTATAAAAGTCCGCACAAGCGCGCCAGTTAAGTAGTGAGAACTTGGCAAGCGAAGGATTCATACCTAGAATAAATAGAAAGTACATTTTGTAAAAGTATTATTTGATAGACAAGTGTTGCAGCTCATTACTATTATTGTGCTTTTAATTGTGTAAAGCGACAATTTGTAATTAAAGTGTTCTGAAAATTAACGACTACAATTTGTGAACGCCCAAATTCGTAACAATAACTTTCTAATAATAATAATAATAAATTTATTTGAATCCATTCATTTAATCAATTTTTGAAAATTAGAATGGCTTGGCCAAGGTACATTTCAAGAACGCGTGTTTAAACATAATCAGGCCTGAAATGATTTGGGTAGGGCTGCTAACTACTAAGTTTCGCTAACTGGGATGTTGTCTTTCAAAAATCGGAACTTGTCTGGAAGAAATCGAGATTTTTGAAACGTTTTTAAGAATTCGTTTATTTATTTACTTATTAGTTTACCAATTAATTGAACAACAAGAACAACAACAAGAAAAAAAACGGAGAATTGCTAAAACATAATTGGGATGCGGAACAAAGGCTTTGAGAATACGAGACGTATCTATTAGATTTGTTATTGCAGCTCATACATATTTTAAAAAATGTTTAAATGGAAATGTTGAAACTATTTGTTTTTTGAGAAGTGAGTTATGAGGCCCCCTTGATTTAAGAGGCTTCAGGCGCGCGCCTCATGCGCATGTACGAAAGTCCGCCAACGATTTTATGTCAAAACTTAAAAATCTACTTAATTTATCTTTTTATTTTAAGTATAAAACAGTTTGGCTCAAATTTAAACGTGACTTTTTTGAATAGTATTCTCTGATGGTTGAATTCTTGGCTTCCGGTTTGAATAGTGTGTCTCGGATTTCTTCTACTGTCGACGTTTCGTTCTTCATTGTAGAAGAACTTCCGCAGGGTTGCTGCTGCCGGTGGTGCCACTGCTGCTGCTGGTAGTCTTGCTGCTACTTCCTGTAAATCGATGAGACTGTCTCAACACAAATACATACAAGAAGCAACAGCCCTGAAGAAGTTCTTCTGCAATGAAGAACGAAATGTCGACAGTAGAAGAAATCTGAGACACGCGGTTTCAACCGGAAACCAAAAATTCAATCATGGACGACGCGACGGCCGCGGAAGCCTTCAAGTTAAAGTATTCTCTGATATAAAGGTCTTTTGTGTCATAAGTAATCATCCGTTATAAAATGTTAGTTTCATATCCTCCAAGTTAAAAAAGAAGTGTTTGTGTACATAAAGGCAACATCTATAAATAGAAATCCCCATTACTATCAATATCCTATACTGTATTATTCACAGATTTTTTTGAGTTGCAACATACACTGAATTGAGCAGAGGAAAAACGTTCTTAATATGTTTAGGTAGATCTATAAAGAGGAGAAAAACTACCGAGCCCAGAACACATCCTTGAGCAACTCCTAGATCAACATTGTAGGCTCATTGATCAGACTAGATGTTGCTGACTTTAACTACAATTTTTCTATCACGTAGAAAAGATAATAACCAATTGCCTCTTATACCTAAATTATACTCTATATTTTATGTTTTATGAAATGGTGGTTCACAGTATCATCGGCACAAGACAAATCGTAAAAAAATAGAGATGAATCAATTCGTTATTGACGTATTTCCAGAGATGGATTTATCCTCATTATTGGAGATATAAGAGTATTAGAAAAAAGATTCTCTTGAATCACTAATTCCTTACGCCTGCACTTTTATGTTTGTAAATCACATCAATGACTGGAGAATTCAACGAGCACTTTAACCAATAAAGATCTTTCAATTTTTTTACTGGAGTTAATAACAGTTTAAGGAGTTATTATCGGCATAACTGGCACGGAAAAGTAACAATTGAACGTACATTTCAGTCTTGTTAGACCTACCTCAGCAGGATAGTATAACCAAGGTGTAAGGTGTTGACACTTGGAGACAAACAACAACAACAAATGAAGCAACAGACCAGGAGATCAAATACACATTTGCTACAGAGTTAATAACATCACAATTGATGCTTTCTTATTCCCCCCTACTTCGAATTGCTTTGGAATTTCATGTTGTGAAAGTTTGAAATGATTAGCAACTCTTGATATAGTATCTTCAACTTATTCAACATTTTCCAAAAAGAATTAACAGAAGAAAATGAAACAACTTCCACACTTTCTGCAAATTAATTTGAGATTTTGCCAAAACGCAGCGCTAAAAAATGTAATCTGCCATTCCGAGGTAACAGCTTATTGTTAGTATAAGTAAACAAAAGTTTAGAAACGTATATGTAATTGTATATTCATGATGTACGTTGCCCTAATCCTTTTGTAATCTCAAGTTTCAAAAATTCCCCCTATTATAATTAAGGCTTATAACAAACCATAAATATTTTCCAACAGTTTAAAAACATGCCTTAATTAGTGTAAGCTAATTAACAGAATTTAACAAAAATAAATCCATTGTAAAGCCGGAATCCGACGGTCTGAAATTACTGCGTTTTGCCGCAGTGGAAAAAGGCTCGTTACCATCATGACTTGGCTCTCATAATTTTGCGCCGTTGTCGGACTCAAGCTTTCCTAACCGCCGCGCCAGAAATTTGTGTGTGTGTTTTTTTGTAATGAAATCGAACACATTTTCCTACCAAATGAGCCGAGATTAAAGCCGGTTCGCACCGGTCAACCGATATAAATTATTCTGTAATATTACCAGTGCAGGCAGACCATCACAAATGAGATAATTGATTTGTTCGTTCAATTAGGGTGTGGCTTTAATTCACAAGACTATATATCTTACGCCTACGAATGTTCGGGGCAAATTACCGAGGAATTAACAGTCGTATATAACACACGCGACATCATAGCGGTACGTCAGAAAATGCTTGTTACATTTAACCGGCGAACGTTAATTAAATAGCGACGGAAAGAATTCCTTTAGAATTATGGGTCTGCGGCGAAACTACAAGGTGCAAGGCACAGAATTCCATTAAAACTTTATATTTTCCGTTCTAGAAAACAGCGGCGGGCACGTAAACTGACAGAAGCGTTTTACATTTCAAATTGCTTAAATTTAAATTCGGTAACAGGTACACGTACGTCTTAATTAATTCCAATTAATTTTTAATTGAAAGGTTCCGGAGATATTGAAGCAAAATTTGCTAAATCATGTTACCGTCTTCATTACGCAATCGGGACTTCACTAATTGGAAACCTCATCCCACCAGAGTGGCTCTAGGATTTTTATTAAAGACGGAAAATCTTGATGACGAGACGAACAACGTTTATCTCTAACAGTCTCCTTGAACTTCCATGGAATATAGTATACAACAGCAACGGTACATGGCTTCTTTATTTTCCAACTTTAAGTCTCAAGGAAAAGGAAAAATATAAAATAAAATTAAGTTCATTATCTTGTAGAACATAACTCACCCGTGCAAACTAGATTTTATTATTTTTTTCATTAACTTCCTTTTATTAGCTATAAAAGAATGTCGAAAAATTCCGTAAAACTACATCACTTATAATTTAAATAACAAATTTATCAACATAAAATTGAAGGAAGTAATTTGAGTAACGAGTTTCATTTTTTTGGCAGCTAATGCTTTAATGTGCAAAAAGTTATTACGAGTTCCCTCTGGAATAACTCCCGTCAGGTTTTCCCATACTCATTTTAATTTAATTATTTTATGAGTGTAAGACCGATCGCAAATTATCAACATATATATTTTGTTTTTCAGTTTATTATAGAAACATGATAATGCGTTTACATAATTGTAAGTAATCAAAACGCGGCTGCTGGGTACCTTCCACAGCCATCACCTCCCTAGGACATGGTACGTTCAAGCAACAATAACATGTGCTTACAATTAAGTATGTAAGAGACAACAGTTATTTACTCACCGGGGACCCCCGATTTCCAAGGCCACAACGGCCTGCACTTACTCAACCAACGTTTTTGTCCTATTAACAACTTAAGTTCGTGCCTAGACCATTACTCCTGATGGTACTAACAACCTTGGGCTTCAATCTCGTTTCTGTTGCTCTCTCACGTCACTTAATACCCTGAAATGTTATTTCCAAAAACACACTCATTTAGGTAACAACATGCAAACACGCTCTACCCTATGTATGGTACTATCCGATCCATAGATCGAATCCCCTCAATCTACTTTTCTGCCAGATGGCCGACACCTCGCCACAATGGATCTCTCACATGTACAACTTTCCTCAGGGTCACCTGCAGACGTCACCGAAGCCACCCCCACCAACATAGTCCTGCTAGTCAGCGGTCAAGTTATACAACACTTGTCTTGCCACGCCCTGCCAAGCCTAAACCCAGGGGACTACTATGCGAAAAATAGATCAAGTTAATTCTCTACATATCATGCAATGTGCTACCGTTGGTGAGCCCCAAAGCACTTTTTCCATTACACATTAATGATTTAACCGCATAAACTTCCGGCGACGTTAAATAATGTCTTCATCATCAAAGCTACTGTTGACATTACTTGATGTAAACTGAATTTCATATTCGTCTACACCAACACCGCCGGAACAGTGGGCGACGTTACAATGCATCGCCTGCATACGACGAACGTCACCGCGCCGGCCAAGTGAGCGACAACCTTAACTCAACAACTAATCTAATAAAAATAAAATAAAATATTTTCTAACATTCTCAAGTATGAAAAAAGAAAAATTTCAGACTACATGTAAGAGCATTGATGTTATCTTAAGAAACATCGACCATACAATTTACACCAATACATCCACAAATCTCCAAAAAAGAAATATTAATAAATCAAATTGCCGACGATCTTCCCACAGAAAAGGAAAACGAAACGACTTTTCATGGAAATGCGTCTCTTAACCTCTGGAATCATTCCAAATGTCGACAAACGCGTTTCGACGGCAAGAATAAAGCTCCACTAGGTCTGCGAACGTGGCTGAGTGGGAGTCCATCTTCCTCAGAGGTCGCATTATTCGTTGGGTCCCCGACCCACTGTCGAGTGTCAAGTTCAAGGTTTCTGTGTGCACGACGAAAACATACTTTCGGACGAATGTGACGCACGGATTTCATTGATATGCATATTGCTGTCGACCCATGTACACAAGTTTCCGGCAATTCTTAAGAGAGAAAAGCCAAACTTGTTTACAGAATAATTAAGTGTGTGGCCGGCCGCAGCACGGTCGTACAAGAAATTAGATAATTAAAACAGGAATGCTACTAATTACACTCATAAATGTGCTTAAGATAATGAATGGTAATATCATTTAACAAGTGGATTAAGTGTAAACGAGTTTCAAAAGTGCCTTTACCGACTCAATTAAGACAATGGACTGCATAAAATGAGCCCCTACCTTCCAAAGCTAATGGTCTGAATCCTAAATAAGTTTCACAGGAGCAGGTTTTAAAAAAAGATTTATAGTTAAAACGACAAAGTAAAATTCGTTTTATTCGTAAATAATGATGGTTAGTTTTGTTTAACAGTGTTGAAAATCTGAGCCACTAATATTGAAACCAACCAATCAGCAAGAATACATATAAAGCAAACCTATAAAGAGGTGAAGGCCAAGAGACATTAAAACTGAAAGTTAAGAAGTTAAAAAAATAACTATACACATTGTATACAGTATGTTCATGGATCGACTTGATAAGAGGATAAACTTTTTAATATCAACTTTACGCAAGAAACTTATTCTTTATAAAAACTTTTGCTTATCAAGAAAACCCAGAAGCAATGCTTAAATTTAATGAAATGTCTAAAAAAAATCGTACTTCTTAATTTGATCAGAACATTTTCGATTAGCATTCTGTATAACTATATTCTTCTCGGAATAACTCACATAACCATATTCAAATTTGTGTCATGAAATACTTCTTAACTTATAAAATTCCAAAAACAAGCACAACAGTGTTTGCCCTATTTCAAACGTACTCCGTAAACTTCCACTCGTAACAATATATAACAAGGTTTTTACGACGCACGGGTAAATATAAAACGCGTCGTGTCACTTTTACGCTCGCATTTAAATTCATAATACTATACATATTTATTCCGGACATCGCCGTACGAGATTGCAGCGCAACGGAATGACTTTTCATCATCATGAAGACTGAGGGCGATCTTAGGGTGAGTTCACACGAGGCACACAGTGACTTGGGCAATAACTAAAACTCAGTACTAATGATGCCAGCAGCTTATTCAAGTTACACACCCGAAATACATATAAAATAATGGATTTCCCTCTTATACTCACATCATACTTTAGAATTCCCTTTTTATAGCAATACACATTTAAATTTACGTCTTGTCGTCCAAAAATACACGTAAATTACATGAAATTTATTATCGTCTACGTCGACGGACTTTACTTTTTCATTTAGTGAACCGATTAGTAAAATATCTGTTTGTACAGCATTTTTGACTGATTTGAAACCGTCAGAACCAGTTGCCCATCGAAATAACGATGGATCAAGTGTACAACTTTGATCAATGCACGGTTTTGACGGTTTCAAATTCAAACTATACGAACAGGCCTATACCATCCTCAAATCGTCGCTAAAACAACGCGTTTACACAAGTTTAGTGGTCTGGGATATCCACCTGCGCTAGTAAACAGGACTGCTTTCTATTCACTCGACCGGAATCTTTACTAAAACAAGTGCTGAAATTTTTACTTCAGTACTAAAATACGTGTTTATACTAAGCAAGTCAAGTACTAAAATGAATATGGATTTTTGTATTATGTAAGTCACTGGCCTCGTGAATACTCGCCCTTAGTGTAGTAACTTGTGCAAGTCACTGGCTTCGTGTAAACCCACCTTTAGTCCCAGCTTTGTGATGACCGATGCGACATGAAGCTTTACGACGACGGTAAAACGGTTGAGTGTCCCCCGCACATAAAATTATGTAATATTATTAACATGGTCATTGTCGTTAGTTGCGGGCGGGTTTAGTAACAGCTTGCAATATTTCAATGAGATTGAACTCTGTTTCGAAGCAAAACTTTACTTGACTTTACCAAAACTTGCTGATCAGAACATCTTCATGTAAATGAATATACAGCATTGGCCAGTTGCCTTTTAAACATAGACGATTCTTCGACGATTCGATTCGATTCGTAAACATACCTGCCTGACGGGCCAATCTCCAGCGTACGTGGGCATGACTAATCATATTTCTTCTTTATTTTTATAGCGCGTTCCTTGTCGCGAGCATTACTCAGTCATGTTCAGTTAAATTTTTGCCAATTCTGTTTGTATGTCCTGTTGATTGGAAATAAAATGGAACCAAAGGGGTTATTTGATATACAGATGTTACGGTCTCAAAAAAAACAAATCAATTTCATGAAAGCTTGCCAAAAATTTTAGAAAAACGGTTAAGAAAAGTGGTTTACATGTAAGCATAAAACTCCCAAAACTGAATAGTTGCATGCCTACTCTGTTAGTAAAAATAAGCGCACGGCTTAATTTAAACATGACGTTTCAGTTGCAGTAAAATTTTAACTTCATAATGAGCAGAAAATCCTTTTCGTGTTTGCCAGTCGGGGTAGAATATTAAATTAGTTTTGGAAGCTCATCTCACATTAATTATTTGATGAATATTGTATATTAATAGGATGATGAATTAGAAAAAAAATCTAAAAGTCAAAATTTAAGTTAAATTAATTCCATTACCGTCACTTTAAACATCTGGCTTGCAAATTACGATTACCACAGACAAAAAGATAGAAGAGCTTTTGGATTCACTTTACTATGTTTAGTTTTAACGGCTCTTCATGGTATATGTATTTCGGGGTGGATGGGGATGGCGTATTTAGGGTGTTTCGACCGCCAAAGCACAATACCACAAGCACAAACGCACATCTAACAAAAATGCAACGTCTTGGACGCGCATACGAACAAGATACAATGTTTAAATACACAGTAAACAAAATAACAATCTTTTAGATACTCATTAAACAAAGTGATGCCAATAAAAACATTAACAATCCGCGCACCAACTCTTACCATAACATACTGCCCTTATTTCATTTTCTTTGTTCCTTTTGCTTATTCAACGCGTTTCGTTCGCACGGTATTTTCCGGCGTGTTTTCATGTTCGTTCGTTAACACATAGTAAATCATCGATAAAGAATTTGTTTCTCATTTCTCAAATTCACATCTAATTTCTCTAAACCTCATCATTTCTTGCAGCCATCTTGCTTGTAGTTAATCCTTTCATCTTGTTATTTCGATGTTAACCGTAACTCTTTTCTATTATTCCTTCAATGTGGCCCAACCATCTCATTCTTTGTAGCCTTAGGACTCTTATGGCTTGCTTTTTCTATTGAGTGTTCTTCCTTCTTCCCTGGTAATTAATTATTTTCATCCCCTATTATTAATACTTGCAGCGGTCTTAAAGCATTATTGACCTTGTGTAACTATCATCAGTGTTGGGATTTAGATATTTTTAATTTAAAATTGCGGAAGTAGGAAAACTTTTCAATAAGATTTTCATTTCAATTCAACTCATTGTTCTAACGAATTACGAGGTACGCAGAGCGAGACACTTGTAAAACAAAACACATTTATTTAACAAAATTTTTGCTTATAAACACCATTCAATCCCTATTAACGTGTATAAATTTTACTAAACATTAGCGAAAATTGCAATGCAAAATCGGGACGTAATTCCGCCGTTCGACAACAATAACAGCATTACCATCGATTATTGCAAAATGCTGTTTGAACAGCGGTTTCATAAAACTAGAAAATGCACTTCAAATTGCAGAACTCGTCTGGTTGAAACAGATTCTAAATAATATGCGATTCGGGCGAAATTGAATTATAAATACATTCCTGCACTATAAAGCCAAATATTACCAGGCTGGAAACGCGATCCGGTGAATTAAAATATATCCGAAATTCAAGCAAATTAAATTATATATTCGCAGCGGTCAACGCCCGTTCTGTTGGACAGATTCTCCGAATTAATACAATAAACTGAATTTTCGTGAACAGATAATTGCCCAAGTACAATTTCCAGATTTGATGAAAAGGTTTGCAAGTAAAATGACAAACAAAAGATTAAGAATCAAGACAGGAAACACAAGTTCCGAAGAGAAAAATAAAGTCATATACAACGCACTTACCACTTACTTATTAAATACTAAAATATCTTTTAAAATAAAAATGAAATCATTAATAAAGTGGCTATAATGTGTAATGTACGTCGGTACGGATCAACTCGCCGGTGTCTAGTTTCGTAAATGGCGTAGGCGTGGTTGTCTTGTGTATTTATAAATCTACATATTTTTATATTAGTCTGAGTTCGGTTTTTGTATAACACTTTGACAGGAATCGGTAATGTAGACAAGACGCTTGCCTCGGGTTATGCGAAACACTTGTAGTCTGGTCAGGAGTGCATATAAGACGCTTGTCTCGGGTTGTGCTAGACACATGCACCGAAGAACGTTAGCTAAGACGCATACCTCGGGTTATGCAAGACATTTGCGTCGGAGGACGGGAGTGTTAGCAAGACTCTTGCTAAAGGACGATCCAAGACACTTAGGCCGGATTCAGCTGAACCATTCGACTGAATGTCTGCTTTGATCCACGCGTTCATTTTTATACCGTACGTTCTCCATCCCCTAGCAAATGCACCTTCCTCAACAGAAACTTTATTAATAACATTTATTAACTATGTATGCCAAGGCACTTGGTTACAAATTTATTAAAGCTAAGGCAAAGCATTAAAGTTGGCTGCAATAAATTTTGAAAAATTTCAAAGACAAAAAATTATGTTTACGCAAACCAGAAGTAGAGTTAAGAAAAAGACCTAGGTTTTCAACAAAAAATGAAATTCAAGAAACAAAAATAGAGATTTCCTTTTAATGAGAATGGGAATGTTATGTACAATCATGCATTTTAGTAAGGTTCCCCCCAGAGATGTTAAATTGAGGTCCAATGCTTTTTGACCACTATAATACGTAGACAGACAAACGAATGAGCTAAGAACAACTAACACAAAATAAAAACAAAAAATTCAACGTATTGCTGTTTTATTTAATTAATTAAAAGGAAAACGTACGATTTTGTTTAAATATTTAGGAGTTACGTGACCTGTTTATGGTTATAGAAAAGATTTTTATTTTTCCAACATTTTTATTTTCTTCTAGAATCCTTGTCCTGAAAAATAGAATCTGAACATGTTTCTCAAATTTCATTTTGACTCACAAAACATGCCTGTGGTTGAAAATTCAGTCAATAACCCAAGACCAAAGACGCCGGATTTAGCCGAACAGTTCTCTCAGCCTTCGGTAGAGCTGGTTAGGGAGGTTGAGTTTCCGAATCCAAATCCTACAGTGAAACCGCTATTGGTTGAGGAAGAATCGAAGAAGACATTAAGAAGCTGCCGAACAGCTCTGTTTATTTACCGTTTTCCAAGTACTAATTTGGTCACCGATAAGAATTAATTTTTGCTCAAGTACAACACTTTTCAATTTTAGTTTTAAACAAGTGAATTTAATTTTTTGTTTGCTGATACTAGCGACATCTAGTAACCGTGTATGTACATGAACCCCGCACAGTATAGGTTCGTGCCGGATCTTTCTCAAATTAAAATCATTTCAGGACCTGAGATTTATTTAAATATTAATCTGTATGTATGCCAATAAGACAACAATATGTTTGTTCACTATTTAGAACACGACTTTAAAATTTTATTGGAGAGACATTAATCATTTAAACCGTTAATCATTTCTGACTTTTCTAATTTGTAAAGATAGAAATTCGTTTAATTTCGCAAAGATTCTCTGGTTTTCGTCTGAAATACTTGTTTCTGATTTTTTATTAGCAAAAATTTGGTTACAAAATAATGAGTTCATTTTAAGAAAACCTTCAAATCAGTTAAATAAAAAATCTTCAAATGAGTAGTCACGTACACGTATGAAATAAAGTTGCCTGATTAATTGACAAATAAAACAACAAATGGTGAACATTTAAAATTGAAAACCAGATAAACAGAAAATGTTTAATTTATTACTTCGCATTGCTTAGGAAAAAAAACTGAGGTACAAAAGTTGCCAAGCACCGAAGAAAGAAACTGCGGCAATCTTTTCAGATATGACGTAACAACTGACCCGGACGAAATTACCTTCATAAATAACGAGGTACTTAATGGAAATGTCCACGCGCAATAAATACGCGAAAACGATGATTTTCTTCTCCGGCGGGGATTTTCCCCAACGTAGGAAGGAAAAACAACGTCCACGAAAGACGTACCTGGGAAAAGAAATGGCGTTCATGAAACGCCACTCCAATGTTTTCATAGACGTTAATTGCACGACGTCCGACTTCTTGTAATGGTTAGAAATTCATCATTCCCCGTACAACTATTACACGGTGCACGGCTTTGCTCTGGCGTATCCCTTTAGGCTGCCTGAATGCCCACACTTTATTTAATTTCTCACGCCACATTTACAAAGGTAGAAACTGCGAAACGGGAACCAGAGAACTGGAAAGTTGCGAAGAAATTAATGTCCAAAGGTGAAAGGCGATGTTGCAAGCAACAAAAAAAATTAACTTGGAAAATTGATAATTATCGCTGTAAATTGTTTACTTCTATTGTACTTTTGAATGATAATTATCTTTTAATTGGAAAGTTTCTTCAAAAGAGAAAAGGTAAAATCATTCTTTAAGAAGTAAAAAGGAGAAAGTTATCAACTAGTCCAACCTTCGTATTATTACGAAGAAAATGGATTTAACCTCCTAACCAAAAAAAGTTTGTTTAAAAACTAAATACGTATTTCGGCATTTAAGCTGCCATCTTCAGTAGATGTCTTCTGCTTTATCACAAAAGAAGTGACTGTGTCATGCCTATCACTACCTTATATACTAATTCGTTCCGCTACAATGAAGGGTACACAATAAAGCGAGCGTCTCACCGTATTGCGTCAACCAAGTCAAGCAACACGGAAGCTGCCAAAGGCCCATGATCGGTGTTCATTAAATCTCTCTTATTTCTGTATATGAAAATGGTTTCAAACCCATCTAATTTCCTATTGCCTGAAGCACGCTTGATTGGAGCGGAACGAATTAGTATATAAGGTAGCGATACGCATGACAGTCACTTCCCTTGTGATCAAGAAGAAGGTATCTACTGAAGATAGCAGCATAGCTGCCGAAATACTTATTTAGTTTTTAAACAAACTATTTGTGGTTAGGAGATTAAATCCATTTTCTTTGTATTACTTTTTAATATTTAACTTTGTATTATTAGTAAAATATGTATAAAGTACAACATTTTCAACTAATTTTTGACATAAATTGTGTAAATTCGCAATTAGATTGAAGACAAGGGTTGCCAGATTGGGTGATATTTCGCCAAAAATTTTATTTGGCGTCTGGCGCCTAGTTTAGGCTACTTTTGTTGTTGTCTTCACATAACAATTATCAAAATAATTCTACATCTAATATAATACTTCGAGTGGGTATCATTTTCTTTTGTTTTTTGTTCATTTCATATGTTTTTCCTTTTCCATTGTTTTTCTTTTTTGTTTTAAGGAATTGATTATTTTGTCCTTTCGTTTCCTGCCAGTTTCTTAACTTAAGTTTCGAGCAGGAAAATTGCCGCTTTTTTTGATTTTTCTATCTAACCACCCTTCAATTTTTTCCATTTTTCTTTTTTTTTTTAACCGAATTGGTTTCCACATTTTATCGACTCCTGCTTACAGTTCGCTTTTGTTTCCTATGAATTTGTTGTTATTTGCAATAACTTTCCCCGATTTTCATTTTTTGTGTACATCGTGGGTTTTTTTTTAATTCATTTTACGCATTTCTCTTTTGTTTGTTTTTATCAAATTGATTTTCATATTTTGTTGATTGACGCAATTTTACAAGTGTCATTCGTTTTTCTACTAGTTTTTTCGTCTGGAAATTTATTTGTCTTTTGTTCGCCTAAGCCCCGTTTGACGCTATGCAAGAGAGGGAGAGAGGGACAGGCTACCAATATTTTATATTAATTCTTGCACAATGTCAAGCTAGCCTTAGTCGTCAATCTTTTTTTTGTTTTTCTTTGCTATTCTGTACGCTCTCTTACTATGTACTTCTCTTTCCTTTTGTTATCGAAATGATTTTTAGCATTTTTTTGACGCTTTTTTGCAGTTCATCGTTTTTCATTTGTTTTTGTGTCCATCTCAATTGTGATCTTCGTTTTGGGCATTGTATTTCATCGTTCATGTCTTCTTCTTTTTATCATACAGTTTGCTTTTATTTTCCGTGAATTTTTTGACTCGCCCTGAAGATTGTTGTTTCTCGTTCAGCTTGGTGTTGTCGATCTTCTTTTGTTTTTTTTGTTCACTTCATGCATTCTATTTTGGAGTTGTTTCTCTCATTTCTCTCTTCTTTCGCAGTTTTTAGCAGGGCTCATTTATTTTTTTTTATTTTGTACTGATTTTTGATATCCCAAAATGATTTTTTACGTCCCAAATTGTAGCAACGATAAAACGAAAAATTTAGGTTGTGCGAAGAAACCGAATAAGATTTATTAACTTTATTTTCGAGTTTTTTTTTTCAGAATAACTTTTTGGCACATAGAAATCAAATACTTTATTGATTTGACACTGTTTTTAACAAATTTTAAACACAAATTAAGAGGTTCTATGGACTTCGGTAAAAATTGGTGCTCTTTGGCTGATTTTTATCAACAAGTTGGCGACAATACCTGCAAACACCTGCAAAGTATTTGGCAACCCTGTTTAAGTCAACTGTCAAGTTCTTCGAAAAAATTAAAATTGAAAACTTTCAAATCATATCTCCATGGCAGCTTTATCATTTAGCATCATCGTCGTTTTTTTATTAATACATATTAGTTTTTTTTAGTAACACGCGTTTATAGTTTACAAATATCTTTTGTGTCAAGTAAGTCAATAAATTACTCTTTTAGCTCGTTTTTAAAAAGCCTATTTATTTGTTTCATATTCTCTGCAATTCGTACGAGCAAGAACTATCGAAAAATTTTGTGTTAATGTTAAGAAAACGTGTTCATTGAAAATTTTTGAAAAAAAATCATTACAGATCTACGCAATATATTCCATTGGACCATCTTTTTCGCTTTATTGAACAGTAGTTTCTCTCTTAATTTGGCCAAATGTATTAACTTCTCACATTCTTTTCGAGAGAATTCCTTCTCCTTAAAGCGGGGTTGACGTGGGTTTAAACCACGATCGCAGCTTCTCGAAAATCTCAAAATTCAAATATTTTTCTTTGTGTAGGAGGTTTTCCTTGTGTTCTGTGAATAGGTCAAATGCGAATAACACATGAGTCATTCTGTATCAAAAGCGTTAAATTTAAAAGGCCGTTAAATTTTGTTGCTACGGTAACATCCAATCATAGAACTGCATTTAAAATTTTAAAATTGGACCAGCTTTTTCGCTTTATTGAACAGTAGTTCCTCTCTTAATTTGGCCAAATGTATTAACTTCTCACATTTTTTTGGAGAAAATTCCTTCTCCTTAAAGCGGGGTTGACGTGGGTTTGAATCACAAACGTGAACCACGATCGCAGGTTCTCGAAAATTTCAAAATTTAAATACTTTTCTTTGAGTAGGAGGTTTTCCTTGTGTTCTGTGATTAGGTCAAATGCGAATAACACATGAGTCATTCTGAATACCAAGATTTCCACATGTAAAAAATCTGTGATCGTGAAACACATTCGTGATTCCCGTTCCATGTCAACCCAGCTTAATGCTTGAGAAACCAACGTCTCTTATCGATCGAGAAAACCTCCTAATACCACAGATTTAACAACTAATAGATATAACATTGCATATTAAATGCACTGTCAAAAGCGTAACATGCGAGAGCAACAGGTAATACCCGGAAATATGAAGCACAAGAAAGATATTTCTGATAAGTTCTGCATTAATCTAGACAATGGAATGAAAAACTGCACATTCAGTCTGACAATAAATGTCCATTTTAAAGTAGCGACTCGTTAAAAAGATGGTGGCAGGCAACACCCACTACATACAGGCCTGATTCATTAGGTGGGAAAAAATTGATTCATCTGAAATGCGGTCCAGCACATAAATTCACCATGCATCTTTCCGTCCTTATTAGAAAGAAGAACAATAAAGTTCGTCATCGTACTATCGCTGTCATAAAAAACTAGTACAACTTTTAATAAGAGTATGGAGTATAGAATTTTACTTTATTGTCAAGACAGTATTTCATATTTTTGTTAACGTTGAAATTCTGAGCAGTTTGTCTAAAGGTGATATCATCTTCATGTGGAAGTAATTTATTATTGTAGCTTTTAAAACATTTACTTTTAGACTTGACAGTGATAATTTCAAAATAATTCTAAATTAAAGTCGGTAGTCTGATTCCAGATAAGTTTTCGTATCTCGGTATTACCAGCACTGATTGAAACTGAAAACGATAGTAGGGTTCTTATTAAAATCTTAATTTTTTACAGGAATGTATTTTTTCTTGTGATCTAAACAATTTATTCTTGCGCCTAAGAATGCTACCCGCAAATTACAAAATAAGGCGAATAAATAACCGCTGCTTGCAATTTCTACCTGCGGCTTTATACACATGTGGAATAAATTATGCAGCTTGAAATCTAAAATTAGCATAAAGTTAGAGCGTTGTTTATTATGAACAAAAAACTGCGCAAGAAGGGCGCGAAATTTAATGACATAATATATACCTGCATTCGTCTTAGCAAATTATAACAGCGAATGCCCTCCGATTTCCCCAACAATTCTGCGGCAATTCACTTAAGTGAAGTAATATATTCCACAGGAAATAAATTATATTTGTCCTGTCATGCATGTCTGCACAAATGGAGGTATTAATTTACTGCCGTGCGAGGGAAATTGCTACTTGTTTATAAGCTTCACGTTTAACGCACGCTAAATTAATAAACTAGCAAGAATCGCCGCCATGTGAGAAATTATGATAAACGAGAAATTTACGTTTTGAATGTTTCGTTGCACTTTTATATAAAGTTATTTGCGCACTGCACGATTCAACAATACCGGTGCAGTAGTAGCAACGTGACGGGAATAACTTTCGGTATGCCCTGAACAGATGACGTGCTCCATTTGCTGAATGTCCGTTTAGTGATATCACTGTTAAAGTTATTGTTTTTATATTGCCTTACTTGTACAATTTTTCAAATAAGTTATTGAGATATAAAAACGTAATTGAAGATTATTTCTTATTTAAACTTCGATTTTTTCCCCCATCTTTTGATTTTATAACTAACCGTACCATGATTTTATTATTCTCTTCTTTTTTATAGAACAAAAGTTATATTTATTAGAAGGCTTAAGGGCCTATTCTGTATCAAAAGGGTTAAATTTAAAAGGCCGTCAAATTTTGTTGCTACTTTAACATCCAATCATAGAACTGTATTTAAAATTTTAAAGGACCTCTAAATTTTAACGGCCCGTTAATAAGTTACAGAATACACCCCTTAATCATTTTGACTTACCTTAAAAAGGCAAAATATAGATAGAGTGCTCATAGTTCACAAAAAGCGTTTATGATAGCGCTTTCTATTGCACTGAGTGTGCACTCAGAGTATCTCCAACTCGCTTTACTGTATGAGGTTAAAAGAAGATGGAGATACTGAGAGTGCGCACTCAGCGCATAAATGCACGTCAGTAGAAAACGCCATTAGTTTAGTATGAGACTGTTTTACATTATCATATAAAATGATATCAGAAAAAGGTATATCAAGTTTTAGGATATCATAAAACAGTAAAACAAATTAAGTTATCCTTAAATCATACAGAAATAGAAATACTTGTATTCCCTTTACGCACGGTCATGCTTTTAAGTAATGTCTTCCTTATAAAGTTCTAAATCGCAATCTAAAAGGTAAACAAGTACGTGTTCAACTTTGTCTCATGTTTTTATTCTGTATTTGTTTATCTATTTGCTGGTTTGCATGTCTGTCTACCTGTTATAATGGTCAGGAGGTATCAGGCTGCAATTTAAGATTTGTTATCCATCCATCCATTCATGGATGCATCCGCTGCAATTTAACGTACGACAGTATATATCATAGTATCATCCAAATGTTAAATACATCAATCACTTGTCGGTTTGTTTATTGCACTTCTATTTCTTAAAATATTTTGTACTCTTTTTAAATCTCCCCTTTCTGACGATTGTTAACAGATGTAGTGAATGGCAATACCATTTACTAGTAGTAACGTACTAGTAGCAGTGATGTGGCCACTTAATTTATTTAAACTACAATTACGTTGGACATTTTAGGGGCCGAAGAATTACTGACGTTATAATAATTAGTTTTAACAATTCTCTAAGACATATTTACAAATTTAAAATAAAGTTCTAAAAAGGTATTTGCAATGCGATTCGTGATCAGACTGTATGTATATACAACAATGCATATAACGAAAAAACTTTACTTAGGTACACTTTTCCTACAAACTCTATGTATGTATCTACACACAACAAGAGAGATATTCATAGTTTGGCTAGACAATGTGCAACTGAAACCCATTTCTAAAATTTCTATGCGCTTTCCGTCTTATCTCCCTTCTATTGTCCATTTGCTATTCAAAACAATCAGTGCAAGTGCATGACCAGTCGTTCGTGTAGTCGGGAGGCCCTTTATTCAGTTCAGAAGCTTCAGCTTATGGTTGGCCTTTTAGGATTATTAGAGCTTTAGCACGGATCGAGTGCCGACCGCACTAGAACTTAGCTGCTTGCTCCGACCACATCGGGACCTTACAGCTTTCGTGGAAGATTGGTAGCGGAGGTGTATACATAAATGATGTTTTGTTATAAATGGTTTTCACGAGCGCAAGGGGGGAGGCGGCCGTCTTCTTCGAATTTATTCTGGGCATTTGCTCGAAACATCAACGAATTGGGCAGGGGTTTAATTTTATTATTAAATTTCAGGGGCTTACACTTAATTAGGTCGACACGCATTTCCTAAGTCTATTAAATATTAAATACAGAGCACTTAACACGCTCGCACTCTTGACTTTATGGATACAAAATATCGGTTTTCAACAAATACGGTTTAGTACGCATTATCATTTTTAATTTTCTTTTTTCTTTGGAATATTAGCAAAATATCTTTTCTAATGTTTTTCAAGTTTTTCAATAAATGTATGTCTACTTTTTTTAGCACATGCAGTAACAGTTCCTTTGCTTATGACAGGGATGGGCACTAGCGAGGAGGTGTACCCACCCTCGCCATGCTAAATGTTACAAGTGCAACCGTTGTATTTAATAAGTATTTATTTGCTACGCGTTTCTCGTGATTTAATTTTCGTTTCCCCGATACAATTGAGAGCGGGGTTAGCACGTTCCAAGAACCCAAGAGCACTACTGGCTTATAGAATTTGGAATTAGAATAAAGAAATTATAATAAGCAACAACACAAAAAGAGATATTGACTTCAACATCAGTGGTTACATGACATCACGTACTGTACATATCTTCATTACATACGATGCGTCATTTGGTTACATCACGTATTTCACTAGAAATGCCGAAAAATCAAATTGAGTTTTTACTGTGTTGAGATTAAATACCTTTTTTAATATTCTCTTTACTTAAGCGTGCTAAGTTTGGCAACACTGTATTTTAATATTCTATTTACTTAAGCATGCTAGGATTGGCAACACTGTCCCCAGTATTAAAAAAAAAAACATTAAAATTACAAAAGAAAACTAGTTCTTACCAAAGATTAAATATCTTTTATTAATATACTATTTACTTCAGCGTGCTAGGCTTGGCAGCACTGTCCCCCGTATTAAACGACCGTTAACCGTTAGCAACACTGTATTTTAATATTCTATTTACTTAAGCCTGCTAGGATTGGCAACTCTGTCCCCAGTATTAAAAGAAACATTAAAATTACAAAAGAAAACTAGTTCTTACCAAAGATTAAATATCTTTTATTAATATACTATTTACTTAAGCGTGCTAGGCTTGGCAACACTGTCCCCCGTATTAAACGACCGTTAAAATTACAAAAGAAACTGATTTTAATCAAAAGCATAAACAAAAGACGATCTATAGATGAAAAAATACTTGAAAAAAGAATGACGTTAAAAAGTTTGAATGTAAGAACGCCTTTCGTCTTTAATTTTGTGTTTTAATTAATTCTTTTAATTCAATTAATTAAAGACGTCAACAAATGTGCTGAAACGATTCCTGTCCCTTTTTTGGACAGAAGGGAAAATAATCGACAGTTTTCTCTTTTACCATTTTTGGAACGTATTTTGTTCTTTATTTATTTTTCGTCTTTCAAAGAAGAAAGTGCGTTATAAACACACACACAGTTGATTATATTGTATTTTTTTATGAGTAGAAAGTCTCGTTTTAGTTTAAATTTCAACATTTTTGTTGTCGTGTTAAGTAATTAGTAAAAATCGACTAAAATGCGACTTTTTTCACAGAAAATGCAGTCAACAACTGTCAAACAAATTTGTCACTGTTTATAACGCGGCTTTCTTTTTTGAAAGACACGAGAAGTAAATAAATAAGAGAAAAAAAGAAAACTTTCGATTGTTTTTTTTTTCTGTGTAAAAAACGGAACAGGAAGCAAACGTTTTCCATTTTTTCATTGTCATCTTCCTCCTGTTTCTGCAATTTTCAGACATTTTTTTTTCCAAAAATGCCACATTTAATTCCAAGCTGGCGTGGGCGTGACTAGTGTTGCCAACCTTCTGAGTCCAAAATTCTATACGAGCTGATGAAAAATTTTTCTTTTCATGTCCGCAATTTCCTTTTTTCAAATGGAGTTTAATTACATAATTTAAATTTTCCTGAAGACGCTGTCAAACACACAGCGAAACGTCGACATAAATCTCAATTTTTCCCAAGTGTCCGTTACAAAATAATTACATTTCTTATAAAGAAGAAAAGCTTCAAATAGAGTCTGTATTAAAATAAACAAAAATATTAAAAACTAAATTATTGAAGATAGGTACACATTTTTTTAAACGTCTCAGAAATTGCGCCACGTCAGTGCCATCTGTGTATATTTCGTCGAACTGTAATTTGTCGTCGCGTAATTTGAAATGTATTTGGTTTTAATCATTCTTCTATAGTTTACAAGATGGATTTAGAATGTAAAATTACTACCAACGCTATTATATTCACATTCTACTTTTTATTATTTTTATGAATACTGTAATAACTGTAATATACTTCAAATTATACGAATTTTATAAGAAATGATTTTTATCAAGCAAGTTTCTCTGACTTTACAAAGATTTAACTAGCTTATGTCCGGTTTCTGAAACGCTACATAACTTTACTAGGAGTTAAACTCAAGATAAACTCATCATAACTTCAAAAAACCGTTTCTCAAAACTTTATCTTTAGGTAAAGTGTATACGTAGCAACGTAAGCAATTTATACTTTTTACAAAGTTATCTGTCAAGAAAAATTTATCTTTACCTAAAGTTATTTATCGTTTCAGAAACCGGGTATTACTTGCTTTTTGTTTGTTGACCAGTTATGTGCAGTTATGTAAGTTTCAGATTTGCTTAAATACTTCTTCACGGCCAAGGAGAAAACAACAGGAAAATCCAAAGCACTTTGTGTTTACCCAGATATATAACTTATTTTATTTTATTGTATTCGGGGAAAAACCACGTCATCAAAATTCTCCCCAATTCTGCTCTCGATTGATTATTTAATCTAATCTTTCGTTTTATACGATGCTGGAGATGACAACATTTCGAGCATATTTAAGAACTTGCGTGATGTTCATTATGATTTATTTGTGTCCTTTTAGTTCTTCCTTCTGGATTGCGAACTAAACATTTGTTGCACTCTCTTTCTACGTTGTATCACTTGCTAAGGACAAGGAATACTATGATTTTCGACACGGTTGTTCTTGCGTTTTGCGTTGACTACCCCTGAAATTGCGTTTCCTCTATTTATAGGCCAGGTAGAAAAAATGACTTCTGTCCCTTAAATTGCCCGTCATACCACGACGTATATGATTTAGCCGGTCAACAATTTTCCACTATTTCGCGAATTCATATCGTTCACAAGAAACAAATTTCCTAATTTTGATTATAGAAACTTATGCAAGGTTTTAAACTGTTCGTGATGAAATCTTCATTGTAGATATCGAACAAAAAATTCCGTACGTGTCTGTTGTATGAGCTCGGACTTCTTCATCTTCTTGTTACGATGCTTGTTGACTTTCTTGGCTGATGATGACCACTTTAGCTCACATTTAGGATGTGTTGTTCACCTTTTTAATCGACTTTGGAGATGCCTTCTACGTACAGTAAATCCTTTACTTAGGGTTCTGCACATTGCATCGTAGGCTGAACCTTTTGAATCGACTTTGGAGATGCCTTCTACGTACAGTAAATCCTGTACTTAGGGTTCTGCATATCGCATCGTAGGCTGTCTTAGGATTCGGTCAGTTGTGATTCAAAGTGTTTTATTGATCCCCATATCATATTGCACTTGTAACAAAATTTGTGCTTTAGTGTTAGTGTTATTTGAGTCGAAATACTTTGGAATTACAAATGTTTTCTTGATACACGGCAATTATCTGTCAGTATATGACTTTTGTCATCGATATTAAGCCTTGTGCACATCATAAGCGGCACATGAGCCGATCAACTTGCAGATGTGGAGGAGGTTTTTTTTTTTATTAGCCGCGTACAGACCTGCGAGCTCAGCGTCTCATGAGCCGCTCAGCTCGCAGGTCTGTACGAGGCTTTAAGTTTGTGTATCGTACAAGATCTTTTAAAAGTAAACAAATAATGTTATAAACTCCATGACATTATAAATAATAGAGAAATAATAATTAATTAAATTAGATTAAATAGAAAAGTAAAGCTGTCTAGATAATAAAAGTTAATTCAGTTATTAACACAATAAAATCTCTCTAAAACTTTTTAATTTACTTCACCGTGGAAAAGTAAATAATGATGTAATTTCACAATTAAAGAAGTTTTGACCTGTTTACTTTATTCTTTTCTTTCAAACATTGCTAATTGCATTTGTTAGAGCTGAAAACGGTTAATGAATAATTCCGGAACCGACCCCGTAGAAGCCTACGAAGTGTATCGCACGGAATTTCGTTTCGTTCGACAGGTCGTAAGATAAACGACCGGATATTGTAAAATCGCTGAAATCTGGTGAAACCACCTAAAGCAAGTTTTAGTCCAGGTAACCAACCAATCGGTCCGTTATTCTACAGGTCGCCTTCTGCTGCCTGCCAGCTGCTCTCGTTCACTTAGAATGTGCCCGCCCCTGTATTCCCTTTTGATCGCAAACCATCGTCTAACAGCCCGCGTAGAATTTACTTTATTATTTAAGATGCTTTGTGAGCGATATCAATGGCGAAGGTTCTTCGATTGGTGAGGCGTTGTCCCCAGATTTCTGCTTCAAGGCTATCGCTTTGAATTGATGTTTTTATGGTGTTTTTCTTTGATCCACTTACTTTTATGATTATTTTATTGACGTTTTTTACGCACTTTCACCCTCAAAACATGATCAAACTGATTTATCATGTGGAAACATCAACTCAGAGCTTGCTTTTACACACACACACACACAGACACGTTTCCAAACCCCAACTTTAAACAAAGCTAAAAATATTTCATATTATCATCGGATGCCAATACAAAAAAAAACTTTGCATTATTTACTATACTCATAAACCAAATTGGATTCCCCTAACTTAAATTTAAAGGTGCAGTGCAATTTTACTTATTATTAAAAAACCGTTTTTCTTTGTTTATTTTTGAAATAACGTTAACAAATTTGTTGAAGATAAATAATACTGAATTTGTAGGCGCGTCTTTTTTTGTTATTAAGCATTTAGCAATAACATTAATTATAATCTGTTTTTATATAAATCAGAGATATTGTTCCACCAGCATCTTTAGTCCCTTCTCACATGTGTTTGTCTCCCTTCAATATGCAGAGTCGTGGTAAGCATCCCGTTAAAGCAGCCGTTCGTGTGGTTTACATGTAACAAACATGCAGTATTTACGTCCGATGTTGAGCAACAACAATTGTTTCTACTCACCGGGGCTCTTCTGCCCCTTTCCCTCCTCTTTAGCGACAAATTTAGAAGCTGTAGCTCCCTGTTGGGAGAGAAACTCACAGCGAGTGTATCCACCAATGTCCAACTTCGTACTTCGCATGCGTAAAGATAAGCCCCAGGTGGATATTAGCATACTGTCTATTTCAAAATGAAAAAAAAACACCACCTGTTGAATTATGTTGCCAGAAAGCAAATTTTCCTAGATATACTTTAGTTGAAATTGGTTGGTACCTCACGTTGTCATTGTAATTTTTACGTTTCAGTCAAAATTCGAATTATCATGTTTCCAATTTGCAAATTGCATCAAATTTTAATGATGTCGCAAAAACATAGAAACCTTTTAAGCACGCAGTTAAAGAAGCTCTCTTCAAAGTTGTGTCCAGGAGGTAAATTGCGAGGTTGGTGGTTTTTTGATTTTGAAACAGATAGTACCTTGCATCCTGAGCATATGCCCCCAGGATCATTAGTGTAACCGCCTCCTACATGGGCCTCCAGAACTTCGACCGAGCACGGATATGCACCAAGTCATGACCGTTCTTAGGAAGCACAATGCCATCCACTAGACCAGGTAAACAACTAGATTTGCTTCCGACATTGTCTACCCTTTGTCCAAGCCCCAAGCTAATAGCGGATACAGGCGAAAATGATAATCTACCCTGCCGACATTCAGCGGATACAGAATTATCCCTCAAGTAATATAATCTTGATAATCTACCCGATCGACATTCGACGGATACAGAACTCTCCCCAAGTAACACAATCTTGATAATAGATCGGGTCGACAATCGATGGATACAGAAATATCACTCATCAACAACCTATATTGTGACCAAACTTCTTAATCATATCTACAGCATTTCATTAACACACAAACACTCCAATTTACGTGCGTTTTTCGTAAGATGCTTTCACCCCCGAGACTGCCTGCTCGATCGGATCTTTTTTTTCCCTCAAGTGTATCGCTGTTTCGGTTTTCGCATATAACATAAACAGGGCTCGACCGGGATAAACAGATTTATTGACTAAATAGGATTTATACATTAATTCTAATTTTTGTAAAATTATACAACTACAATAAATTATAAATCCAAAAAGATTTAGCTTTCAGTTATTTGTGGAATGGCACTATCTTCCGTAAATATTTGACGAAAAGTTTTTCCCGATTAAAAAAAAAAATCGTGAGTGCGGTAACAGGCGTATACAACCGAGCTTTTAAATGCAAGGAGCTTTAGTATTTTAGACACTTGTAAATGGAGTGCCGATCGCATTGCCGTGTCTATTTTCGCCGCGATATATTTTGGTTCCGCACACTATGTTTAGTCGACATTTTCATCCTCCAGACGATCCCCAAATAAATTTCGCCTTGGAAGCGATTCATATAATCGTTTGCGTGATCTGCCTCAATTTATTTACGAATGTCTACCTGTACTTAATGTGTCTAGGAATCTCGCAATCTTAATTAAGATTCATTATACCTACCTGCTCAAGTTAATAAAACGTCAATTATTCTTAAGACTCTTTTAAAGTAAAAGAAAAAACATTATTATCATTTAGCGCAGTAATTTCCTCGTCTGTAATATCAAATTTCTTTTATTCATCTTTCGAAGTTTGTTTTCGCTAGCTTAATTTAGTTTGTAGAATTTAATCAGTTCTATTTTTTGCGGCTTCTCTTTATTCGAAAATTGTTCACGAAAGAGCGCACATCAAATCAAATTTCGTGCGGCAGCGAAATAAGCGCGCGGCGCACATACCGAAAGAATTATTCAAAGACTTTCTTTTATCCCAAGCAAAACGGGAGCAAGTTCCCTATTTTTCATCATATTTCGGTCCTTTGTGCGCACTGTATTACCAAAGTGACATGTGAATTTCCGGATCCACGCATCCACTCGCGAATGTCAGTAGGTTGACGCAGGAGAATGATAAAAGCAGCATAAAGGGATATAAATAGCCTTATTATGCTTAACCGATCTGATTTAGAAAAAAAAAAAACGCCTCCTCGATAGCTGCAAAAACTGCACCGCTTTCAGGATTTATCGCCCGAATATCATAGGCCAAGGGATGTTAGTCGCTTGAATCTGATTACGTTGCGTGCTATAAAGTTCGATCTACACCAGAATTTGTTTGTTCTCAATCAACCACACCCACATAGATTTTTATATGGGTAATAAACTATAAGAGTTTGCGGTGATCAATGTGAACTTTATTTGTAACCATTTGCTTCTCCTCTCCACAACATACATATACTCTATTTTAGTGCATTAATCAATTTTAAAAATATGTTACAAATTTGTGATACTTTAACTAGAATGCCTTAAAAGAAGAGTATGGCCATACGTGAAGTCGATTTCTATTGGTCTCGACCGACTTTCGACTTTATATACCAATATTGGTAACCATTCTTGTTCTAAATGTGTTTCTGCGAGAGGTTATTCAAAATTATCTTAAATTGCGACGACTTCTACAGTGCTAACTTGATTATTCAGAGGTGAGTATTTGTTGATATTGTATGCATTGTTGAGATTATTATTCATTTTGGTAGTTTTTAAATGAAAATAATCACATAACCACAAGCTTGACTACATAAAAAAATGTACTTAAATTTGCTTAAAAATAAAGCTGTTACGTTTTTTTTTTTAATTTAAATGCAGTGAAGGTAATCGTCACACGTCGGAAATAACCATAAATAATAAATAATCATAAACAGACTGATGACCACTACTTAATTTTGAACTTCCCTCCCCAAGTTAGAACAAAAGTGATGAACGAGAAAGAACGGTGTTTAATCCTTCAGCATGAGATAGCATTAAAGTATTTCTCGCAGTTACGTGTACGTTCCGAGCGCCCGCGTTACTACCTACTAATTTTTTACCGTGGTGTATGACAATTCAGTGTTTATAAGTTATGTAAAAGAAAATAATAAACAGTGTCTATTTATTTAGCTCAGTTTCTATTTAATTAATGCTAAACATCCCACTTATAATATTTTTTTAATTTAACTGTCCTCTTCGTTTCTTCATTACACTTTTCTTTTAGCGAGATTGCTCTTTGAGATGCGCTTTAACTAATCTTCGTCGGCTCTTTCCCGGCCTGTACAATCCTCAGGTTTTCTTCTACGTTTCGGTTCAGTCATCATCAAATTTTCTCCATGTAGATAATGTGCTAGAGCCTTTCCCTGTATCCTTTTATGTCACTTTCGTTTAACATTTCCTGGACGTCGTTTACTATTAAAAAAAAAAGACGAAGCTGCTGAAAGACAAAATTAAGACTACGTGAGCTGCATGATAACAAAAGGGCAACAGCAAGAGTCTCTAAGAGGAAGCAATGGCTACACTGGATCCTTGGGGAAGAACAGGAAGATCTTGCGGAGGAAGAGAAGAAGAAATATACTTAAAAAAAGCTAGATTCTACGTAGAAAAAATGGAAACATCGTAAGGAGTAAATCGCTGGTAGGAGTAACGGAAGAAGAAGAAGAAGCGTCGATACAATCAGCTTAAAATGATACGATAATCTCCGAAGAGCACATAAGGAATAAAATAGAGAGAGGCGGGAAAAAAGAAGTGAGAAGGCAGAAGGTGGAAAACAAATATATACCAAGAAAATCATCGTAAAAATGAAAATAAGTGTTGGCAAACTTAAAATAAAATCCATGAGTTGCACAATCATTCGAAAAATGTGGAATTGGTTGATAAATGAGAGAAAAGTGTATGGAATGGTATGAAGTGCTCTTCTGCTTCTGCAGAATTCGATGTTAAGAAACAATTTACTCTTTCCAAAAAGAGGAAGTAGCCCCAGAAGGGCGAAATGAAGAAGACCACTTCAAATGTACGATTTATATTTATTTTGTTCATTATTACACTTGAGGATTGGATGGCTCCTTAATTTATTTTTCTGCTTTCCTTTGTACAGCCCGCTTCAATGGTTGTGCTGGCTGGTTGTTATTCGCGAAATGAAAGAAAAGTGAATAACGGTTTGATGTCTCTCGCTCAGAAGACAGTTTGAAGAATTTGATGACGTTAAGAGACAGTTTACTCTTTCGAAAAAGAAGAAGACCCGGGAGGACGAAACGAAGAAGACCGCTTAAGATTTATATTCACTTGATAAATGAAAGAAAAGCGGTTAAAGGAGGCGTTTGAAGAATTTAATGATGTTAAGAGGCAATTTACCCTTCCGAAAAGGAAAAAGAAGCCCCGGAAGAACGAAACAAAGAAGGCTACTTGAGATATGCGATTTATAACGTTTGATAAATGGGATAAATATGGATGATGGTTTGATGTCTTCTTCTCTGGAGGTCT
Organism: Prosopocoilus inquinatus; assembly: GCA_036172665.1. Taxonomy (NCBI): domain Eukaryota; kingdom Metazoa; phylum Arthropoda; class Insecta; order Coleoptera; family Lucanidae; genus Prosopocoilus; species Prosopocoilus inquinatus. The sequence continues at coordinate 47,440,427 of CM069872.1, forward strand.
TTGCAGAATTCTTCCTAAAAAAGAAGACGACGTTGATAGATGAACGTTCTTTGAAGTTTGTGTTGCTTGAAATCTCACCAAATATTTGAGAAATTCACCGTTAAGCGTCATAAGGAAGCTGGCTAGGACTTGGTATGGGCGAATGTGTTTTTCCGCAAGAAGTCTTAAGATGCCGACGTTTCTGGTCCTCCCTGCAATTTTTATAGACAATTCAGAATAGTTTGGTGTCGTTCCATCAAGCCGACAATTTTTTTTGATTAAAAATTCCGCAATATTTCGATATTGATTTGCAAACGTACTGCAAGACTGTAGTTTCTTCGTCGCAGTAATCCACCTGCAAATCGACATTGGGAAAATCAGCAAGCGCTTCTTTTTCACCGAATTTTACGTACCTAAAGAGTACATCCGGGCCAGGATCCACACTCTTTGGTGGAGTTCCTTCGAATAAATTATTTTCTTCGATTAAGGCCTTCGTATCTTTCCCAATCTGGCAAAAAGTGGTTGCCCAAATCGATTCCAGCAGTTTTTAACAATCTATTCACAATGTGCTTGAATTTTTTTGCAACGGCATGAGATACGTTTCACTTTTGACCTGCTTAATCAAAAGATTCAAAGGAGTATCACCGTTGGCCAACGCATTAATCCTACATATATCGAGTTTCTTTATTAAAGCTTCCAAAACAAGGGGTTTTAAGGAAGAAACGGCGTAATGCAAGGTTTTCTTCTTTCTTCTTTCCCATCCTTGGTATTAAAATAATCCACACCGGCCCCATGATTTATTAATGTTTCAAGAGTTGGGGGAGGTACCGTTTCGGCTAATTCATGGCAGACTATCAGTAACATCGGTTTACTGTATTATTTTCTATTTGGATTGCATTTTCTTAGCGAAACTTTTAAGTTCAGTATTTCTTTGGATATTTTAATGACTGCGTCTGTGTCCACCTTACATCGACAGTGGTAGTGCTTCTTGATTGAACTTTTGAATTTTTCAAAATTGTTTTATTTTTTTTTAATTACTTTGGATCGTACGCACTTGATATACGCTACCTATTGATTTCTTATCGGAAGGAAATAAATCAGCAGCACTTACTTATCTTAGAAATTGATCTGTTGATCTATTCTGATCTGCTTGTGCGTACGTGCTCGGTTTCTTCTGTTCGTTCCAGCTAAAATGTTCAAGTCTGGACCCACTTTAACAGTTTGCAGGCAAATAAAAGAAGCTAGTTTAAAATAAGGTACTTGTCTTATTCTTATAAATGGAATCGTGAAATATTCTGCATAATAATATCTTAAACACATACACATATTATTACAAAGTTACAAATGTGCAAGTTTAACATGTTATTAATTTATGCAATAACAATTTATGCTTTGAGCATACGCAATTTGAGGCAAAATATATACATGAATAATTATTAAAATTTGCAAACCGCTGCCATAATATCAATCTACAAGTGCTTATCGCAAAATTACAACATCCCAAGGGCAACTGCCCGTTTATAAATAATACCTAACCAACTTACAGCTCGTGATTCGAAATGCACTGTTGTTTATAACAGGTCCGGCAATCAACTGATTGTTTGCATGCACTTTTAATAGCGAAGCGACGCCGCATTAGCATTTGTTAATTTGCAATTGCACTGAATTCGACACATTGTGCATTGAAATTGGTCACGCGTTCGTTTGTGAATACGCACACGGTTTTGAATGAAAACGGAATTTCCGCAATTTTTTTTTGTTGCTGCTGCGAGAAACGTAACTTAGGGAGAAATTTTCCATTAAAAATATGCATGAGCGAGTAGCATTTATTTATATATGTAGATATTTCAACTGAAATCTGGAAAAAAAATCCTTTAATTTTTATAATAATTAATAGTCAGCTTTTGGTAAAAATTCTCACCTAAAATTTGATTAAAAAAAAAACTTGATGCTGTTTTACAATCGAAGATTTCTGGACATTTCGATGTACGTATATCTCGAGTGAGTTCCTTAACTATAAAAGCGAATACCGGCGCCGGCGGCGGAACAGTTTTATTTTAGCAAGCGATACGTACGAGCAGATTACGCGAATGAGGTGAAATATAACCGTGTTAAAAATAAGTCTTGTAAAGTAATGTTAGTGTATTTTGTGTGTAATCGATTGGTCTTTTTAACAGAGTGTTTGAAGTTAGTCAAGGAGTATTATACGCGAATCCCGAAGTACGTAACCATACACTTCATGCAGGTGGCGCAAAAATTAAAACGAACTTGATTTTTGCATATCCGGCAAATTATATTTTTCAATCTTGACGTATGCAATTTACCAAACAAAAGTTGAAAGAAAGCATTGTTACGCTGAAATAAAAAGAAAATGACTCTCAATAAATGAAGCTCACAAAAGTCTACATATAATAATCGCGCGGATGATATGAAAAATTCGAGAGCTTTTCACTTGGACACCTTATAATTTATACCGAATTATATTTTATACAGTGACCACCAAACAATCGATATCAAATCATTATTTTTGGTTTTTCGAAAAAAAACATTTTACGGCAATAACTTTTGAAAACCTATAGAGCTCCTATCAGATGTACCGAATAACTTTCCTTAGTTAGAAAATAAATTAGATTTTTTTAACATGTTTGTTTCAGCCTACTGAACAATCTTACTTCCAGAAAGCAACTAGATTTTCTTTAATTTCCGCAAAGAAAATGAGTTTTTCAATTCTTGGAATATTCTGAAAATTTCGTGTACCCCCTCTTAATGAACAATTACTTTCACAGAAACTCTGTAAATGTTTTTTTAAGCTCGTTTTACATGGAAGATAATTCTCGAGATAATTCGCGACAGAATTCCATCGGCAATTTTAAAAACCGTGTAACACAGCGAAAGTCGTTGTGAGCAGAATTAATAATATTATCGACAGAATTCTATCGCGAATTATCTTCCGTGTAAAGCGGACTTTACAAATGCTAAAAAGAGGAATTTTTTTAATTTAATTTACATTTTCAGTCATTCGATTTGTGCATTTGTTGCACTAGTGAGCACTCACCTTGTTTGAAGAAATAGTGACGCAGAGACGGGAGGGAGGGAGGGGGGTACATCCCTCCACAGGTTTTTTGCTTAAAAAAAAATTGGCCTACCTTAAAATTAAAATGAACTCTAGTTTTGTGTATTAAGAGAATTATTTAAGTGCACAGGTAAGTGCATTTCTTTCTTTTATGTTATTAGCTTTCTTGTCTTGCAGTCTACCTATTTAAAAATCTATTAGTTGCAGATTCGACGTTTTGTGTAATTAAAACCAACGGTTGACAAAAATGCCCAGTAACGTAAAAAAGCGACCGAAAAGTTGTGATTGTGAGTACGGAAGCCGCAATATGATCTCTAATTGTGATTAAGGATTTTTTGAGCATAGCAAATGCAACATCCAATGTTCCCCCCTCTGCATGTAAATCAAGGAGGAGAAAAAGGCATGAATGCTGTACCAGTGGACGAGAAGTCGATCTTTTTATTTCTTCGAGTCCGAAGCCTCTAGATCTAATAATTACGCATCGTGTCATGTTCCTCGTTGAAGTATTTTTTTATTTTTATTTTTTTTTAAATCAGGCAATCTCCTCAGTTTTAAATTAATTACGCAAATGAAGTGACTACACTTCACGGGCGTTTGTTTCTTCTTACAATCAAATTTACTCGCAACTGATTTTTTTCTATTTTATTAATTTAATTTAAATTATGTGTTTCAAGATAGTCAATGTTGGTGAGTTGAAGGAGTAATTCTTCTTTCTCTCCAAACCACTTTTTCTGTTTTTTTCTGTTCTACTTAACGTTATAAGCTCAGTGGTATTTGTTTATTTTTGTAATCTTGAATTTTTGATTAGTTGTAAAATTCTTAGTTAATATTTCAAAATTCGTTAGGTCTTAATTAAAAAGAAAATTGTTCGTATTTAAATTATTAGGAGTATTTCTTTTTTTTGTGTAATTGTACTGTGAAGTAAGTTTCACGTTTTGTTGATATATTAAAAAAAAATTTGAATTGTAAACTGAATTTTACTTTTTTAATATATTTCTCCCCTAAATTGTATTGTAAACTAAATTTTACATCTTTTTATGTAAAATATGTATTTTGTAAATGTAGTTATGTTTAAAAAATATGGGCATTTTTATATGAGATATTCTCGCCCGTAAAAAAGTCCAAGGAGAGTAAAAACTAGAAACAGAGGAATAGGCGAAGCATTTTTGACAATTCCGAAAATACGTGTAAAACGCCATTCCAACAACCGTGGAAAACAAATTGGAAAATCGATTTCTGGCTATTTTTCGAAAACCAGATTCGCTACGAACAAAAATAATCGAAATTCAACTATGTACGGATTGTTTAAAAGAAGTGGGGACAAAAGGGCATGAAAAGTGAATTTCCAACCCCCGTCTGCACGTTTTTACTATTTGATTTGGCGGTAAAAGAAAACAGCCATCTCATATTCTGCCTACAGTCTGGAGCATGTAACTAAATACGAAGAGTCTCCTTCATACAATTATTGTAAAAGAACATTTGCAAGGTTTTTGTAAAAATATTTAATTAACAAGGGTAGATTAGAGTTTCTGGAAGCCATTTAAAGACATACTGATTATTTTTTTAAAAATATTTCTCCTGAAAAGCACCTTGCAACAAAAAAATGTTGAAATTATGCAAAAACATTACTTTTCGGTAAGTAATAAAATATGTGAAGCAATGGTTACTCTTTTTTATAATTCCTTCCAGTTATAAAGCCTTAAGGTTTTTATCCCAAAAATAGTTGATTTCTGAAAGTAAGTTTTAGTGTGTGAAACTTAGAGAATATTCTAAAAAGTTAAAATATTCGATTTTCGCTTTCGACTTTAAAGAAAACTGAGTTGTTTTCTGGCCTTGAGAATGTTCTATAGGCTGAAACTAACACTCAAAAATAACAAAAGCTTTTAACATGGGGGAAACCCACAAGGGATACTAATAATGGAGTGGGTAATAAATGCTCAAATCGAAAGAATGCACCATTAAACTTTATGGAGAAGATTTGCGCATTTGTTTCTTATTTACAAAAGCTTTTTTTGAAAAATCAAAAAAATTTTTCCCTTTTTGATGGTCCCTGTAGAAAATTTCTCACTGATCACATGAATGCCATCATGGTTAACATACTTCATTTTAAATTTAATTATTATTAAATATAATTATAAATAATAATCCAATTATAAAATAATTATTTTACTCACCCAAAAATGACTCTCACGTGATGGTAGCAACCTTGAAAATTATTAACTGCCTACCTGTAATTAAAAGTAAAATTTAATACAATTAACGCGATAGCCAACACGACGTAATAATAATTGGACGGACACATGTCCAGGAAGAGCTGCTTACAAATGAGCCGCCATTTTGCTCGCAATATCCCTTCATATCTTTTAACAAACAAACATCCCGGAATTGCAGAAATTACATTTAAGTCCGCGCTCGCCGAATAAAATTATGTGTTTACTTCCCCGTCGAACGTTTCTCCTCTTGATATATAATGTTTGATTTAAAGTGGGCCGGGCGGGTGAAGTGACCTCGGCGAAGGGTTAATTCAGCTCAGGCTGTTTGGCCACGCAAATCCGAAGAGAGACAAATTTAATGGCGTCCTAAAATATTCGAGCTGTTCATAATGTAATCTTGCAAATTGAATTACGGGCCCATGATGTGCTCGAGATTGTACCCTGTATAATTTTTTTTAAATACCTGAGCAAAAAATGAAGTTGAGGGGAATAAAAAAGGGAAAAATTTAAAAACCACTCATACACTTTTTTTAATTTGCATAGTTTTCATTTCTTTAATGCGAAACGTAAAGATTTTAATACGTAGGATAGTAAATAAGTTTAAACACGTGTGTGGCATCCCTCTTTAATGTTGAATGACTGCCATAATCAAATACAACGAAGTTATTAGGGAATTTATCCTTAAGGATCATGAATTATGACAGAAGTGGTTTAACAGCAATATACTTAATTAAGAAGACTTCAGACTTTGAATTATAGCTACTAGTATGATAAAGACGAGTGCTAAGGGGATGCTACACGTGTATTGTGATAATAATAGCAGCAGGCCACTAGCGTCCAGCATTCTAGCAACTGTACACACGTCTTAAAATGTATCGAAAGAAAAGCAAGCTAATGTTGAAATGACCTCATTACAACATCAAACAATTTGAACATGTTATTACCAGTTAATTACCAATTATGCAAAATCCCATTGCTTTTATAATGTTTAAATATTCAATTCACCTTCGTTACCAATAAAGAACCGCGATTATATACAAAGTGGTTTCTTCTGTTTGATTTGTGCGCAAAGCAAAAAAAAGAAAACTTCTTCTTCTTACAACTTGAAAGCAAAAAACTAACAATGAGATAAAGATACCGCTAACGCGGCTGACTGTAGGCATTGTACGCGGGTAAGCAAACAAATCAAGCACTCGTGTATACAGCTTGCCATAACAAATAAAGAATAGTTTTCGTTTCAATAAGTCCGGATACTCAGCGTCTATTCAAATAAACGATGATATTTTATTACGTAAACTTCCTCTTGGTTAGCCACAAGAAAGACGGACATTCTAGACTCATCAAAGAATTAAAGAAGAAGTGTTTAGCGTCTTGTTGTGTCTTCAAATAACATTACAAAGTAACGCGTATGCACGAAGTGTAAATTTCAAGGAGAAAAGAATTCTATACGAATTTCACCTGAATCAGAAAGGACTTATTATCATCCAGTTAACCGCAACGGACATTCTGGAGTCATCAAAGAATTACGCTGTTTTGCATCTTGTTGTGTCTTTACATAACATTACAAAGTAACGCGTATACATGAAGTGTAAATTTCGAAAAGAATTCTATACGAATTTCACCTGAATAAGAAAGGACTCGTTACCGGGCCAGTTAAGAGCAACGAACATTATGGACTCATCAAAGAATTAAAGAAGTGTTTAGCGTCTTGTTGTGTCTTCAAATAAAATTATAAAGTAACGCGTACGCACGAAGTGTAAATTTCGAGGAGAAAAAAATTCTATACGAATTTCACCCGAATCAGAAAGGACCAGCCAGTTAGCCGCAACGAACATTCTGGCCTCATCAAAGAATTACGCTGTGCTTAGCAACTTGTTTTGTCTTTACATAACATTACAAAGTAACGAGTAGGCATGAAGTGTAAATTTCGAAAAGCTTTGTGTACGAATTTCACCTGAATAAGAAAGGGCTCGTTACCAGCCAGTTAGCCGCAACGAACATTTTGGACTCATCAAAGAATTACGCTGTGTTTAGCATCTTGTTGTGTCTTTACATAACATTACAAGGTAATGGGTATACACGAAGCGTAAATTTAGAAAAGAATTCTATACGAATTTCACCTGAATAAGAAAGGACTCGTTACCGGGCCAGTTAACCGCAACGGACATTCTGGACTCATCAATGAATTACGCTGTGTTTAGCAACTTGTTTTGACTTTACATAACATTACAAAGTAACGGGTAGGTATGAAGTGTAAATTTCGAAAAGATTTCTGTACGACTTTCACCTGAATAAGAAAGGGCTCGTTACCAGCCAGTTAGCCGCAACGATCATTTTGGACTCATCAAAGAATTACGCTGTGTTTAGCATCTTGTTATGTCTTTACATAAGATTACAAAGTAACGCGTATGCATGAAGTGTAAATTTCGAAAAGAATTCTATTTGACCGGAATAAGAAAGAGCTTGTTATTCCATTACTGTATAATTCACATGAACAACAGTACGGAACTGTCTCCATGCAAAGGAATACCCCCGAGCATCGCAAGAAACTCACTAAATAGAGAGCTTATGTCCTTACAGACATCCAGAAATTCCAGAACCTCAACCTTACAAACAAATTCGCGCGAAAAACCGGAGCTCTGTCTGTCCTACTTCACGCTTTGCGGCGAACAAGAGCCTGCCCGTTTTAATCCTACCGACAGGAGTTTCAGTTTTGATGCGGGATAAAGAGGATACCATCTATTTTACTATTATCAACATCTAGCACGCTTCGTGTTCGCAGATTTCAAACAAACACGGCTTCTCTTGTATGCGTTAAGCCCGGGGCAATTCGGGCTCGTCATTCCTGTGAGCACTGTTACGTGTCCTGGTGATTCTTTTCTTTTTTCAGAAAGGCTTGATTGAAAAGTTCAAATTCAAATAGACGTTCACTTCCGCTCTTTCATTTGATCTATTCTATTGATTCTATTCTCTCACATTTTGCAGAATTAGCCGGCGTTCACACGAGCGTTTTCTAAAACGTTCAAACGCTCGCCTTTTCTAACGTCGTAAATTGAACTTATCGGTTTGAACGTATGCATTCGTACTAAAGCGCTTTTTTTAGTGTGAACGTAATTGTTAAATCTGATATGTTTTATTCACAGCGCGCGGTGTTAGAAAAAGCGAGTGCTTGAACGTTTTAGAAAACGCTCGTGCGAACGACGCCTCATAGTACACACGAGCAATTACGCAAGGCATTAGTTTGCTATATGGGCGGTATCTACAACAGTAAGATTCCAAAATAAATAATTAGTCATTCTACCCTGTCGTCCCCTCACGTAAAACCTTCCACATTTAACGACTGGGCTATTAATTAAATACGGCCGTTAGTGCCGCTACCGGGTTGCGGGCGCAACATTATGTGGGGAGACGACCAAGATTTTCTTTATGTGCGAGTTAACCGCCGAAGAAAACATTACTAGCGACCCAGATGGCAAGGGAACTATTTAATAATTAAAATGTTATTATTCGGTTCGTTTTATATTAGTTTCCGTGGTCCTAAAAACAAGTTCACTTTTACGTATTAAATCGCATTTTGAATTGGATCAGTACTTTATTTATTTTTTTTTTAATATTCAGAAAAACACAATCGTGTTCTCAATCAGGTCGTATTACGAGCCAATTGAATTAACAACTTATCAGCGAGCGTACGTGATAACTTGATAAGGCAAGATCCGGGATTAAGAGTATATTGATTCCGGCGGTGACCGGAAATTCCGTTTTACCGCTTCAGTTTCGTTCGACGTGCTTTCTCCTCGTTCATTTCTAATTTTGAGCACATGTTCCGGGGCTTTAGTTTTAGTTTTAATTAAGAACTCTCTAATGAAATTCTCTGCGCCGTTATACAATGCAAAGTTACAATAAACTCGTTAACGACGTGTTTTCTCCAGAAAGTATACGCCATGTGCGATTTCATATTGAAATTCCAATAATAGTTTACATCTGGTAAGTATGCAATGAAACCGAAAGGGATAAAAATTTTGGAGTGTCTATTTTCAATGAATTTTTCATAGACAATATATACAATACATAATTACTCAAAATTTATGAATAGTTTGAACAGCGACATCCTACGATCGCTTTTTGACCTGACCTGACATTGATTTTGCTGATGAAGCCCCAAACAGGGCTGAAATTGCTGTACACAGGCTGCTCGGGGGATTCACTGCAATCAAAAACTACTTGCAACAATTTTTATCAAAATTTAAAAATAAAGGGGTAAGCAATTCAACCGCTGCGGTTTTCTGAACGAACCATTGGAGATACTGTTTCATTTGTTAAGTCAAAAAGACGAAATTTCTAAATAATTATAAAGCGTTGTTGTCTCGACAATCTTTCCGATTGTTGAATAAAGCAGAATAAAAAGCCAAGTAATAGTAACAGCAAGTAGTTATTGAGATTCAGTGGCGGCCCTAAGGGCGGGCGAACCGGGCAACCGCCCGAGGCCTCGCGCCATCTGCTATACACGAAATTTTCAATATTTTCCCACGATAGTTCACTCGGATTTAAGATTATATCGAATATCTGCTTAAAATCATATAAAGACGAAAATATTTTTAATTCAATTTTTAATACTAACCAGCGAATAAATACGATATTTTCAAGACGATCAATTTTTTCAAAAGACATTCGGACCCCTCAATTTCGTCTGATTTTATGCTCTTTCCAGAAATTATTTTTAATTTATTTGAAAATTAAAATAAGTAAAAAGTTCTCTTTTAATCTTTAACCGGACAGAATTCGGTCCGGTTAAAGATTAAAAAAAACTTTTTACTTACATTTCTCATCGGACTTCATTTTTGCAAATTAAAATATTCAATGTATTTGGTGTTTGCAAAAAGTGTTAATTTTATTTTATTTTTTAATGGTACCCTCACAATCAGACAAAATTGAACTGGTCCGAGCACTTAAAAAAAAATCAATCGTCTTCAAAATATCGAATTTATCCGCCACTTAGTTTCCACGCTGTATAATTCATTGATCGATTTTTGTTTTTTTTTCTTTTCTTTTATTCGATTTCATTTAATTTAGTTTTATTCTGTAACTGTCACTTTATATTTAATTCCTTAGGATTTTATGTTTAATTAATCAATTACCTATATTAATTGATCGTCTTCTGTTTCTGTTTTTCCTTTAATTTACAGGATTTGAATTTATTTTACGTTTTAATCTCTTCGATCGATCACCATTTTTTGTTTTCTTTTTAACGCGATTTTATTTTTATCTATTTATTATCAATTGATCGTCTTTTGTTTTTGTTCCTTTTTTAAAATTTATTCGATTTGAATTTAGGGAAGGGACATTTTAACCCCAAAGACAACCAATAAATAAAATAAAACCGCACAAAATAGAAAAAAAAAATGGCGATCGATCGATCGAAGAGATTAAAATTTATTCGATCTGAATTTAGGGAAGAAATTAAAACGTCCCTTCGATCGATCGCCATTTTTGTTTTCTATTTTACACGATTTGGTTTCATCATTTATTGATTATTAATTGATCGTCTTTTGTTTTTGTTTTTTGTTTTATTTACTCGAATTGAATTTATTTTACATTTTAATCCCTTCGATCCATGGTCATTTTTGATTTCTCTTTTACGTGATTCGATTTTATTTTTTAATTATATATGTCTTTAACATTTAACGATTAAATTTCTCTATAATATAATTTTTATTTTCATCTATCGTCTTTTATTTTTTGTTTTTTCTTTCGTTTGACTTTACTTGATACGATTTTTAATTTTTTAATTATCAATTAACATTTGTCCTTTCTTTTTTCTTCACTTACTCAGCTTGAGTTTGTTTCATTTTAATTGTTCATATTTACAGGAGGTTAAATTTTTGGTTGTCAATATTTATATCGATTTTACTTACATTCTTAGTTTTACATATTTTGTTTTTGTCTTATCTTCATCCACGATCGTCTTTTGTTTTTGTTTTATTCGATTTGACGGATGTCTTATTTTGATTTTATCAATTAATTATTATTATTTCGCGGTTTTACTCCTTTGTTTCCATTTTTATTTCCCCCTTTTAAATAACGACATATTTTAAAAATTGAAATATGTCAAATATCGGTCACGTGACACTATTTTACCCGTTTTCTTTTAAATTTACATAGCCCTTAGGCTTGTTATAAAGACAAATCAGCTTTAACTATTGGTTTATTCCCATGGTAAAAATTGTGATTATGGCGATAAACTGGAAGTTAAAGTTAACTTTCATTTATAATACTGAACCTTAGTATTTTCAGCTTTTTATAACGCAAAGAACACAAACTCTCTTTCCTACCCCAGGGGCCTGGCAACTATTAAGACCGCCTCTGTTGTGATTCTAGCTTTTGACTTATAGATGACACTCGCAAAACATTCATGCGTATTTTTCGCATTTTTTGTTACACAGTCTTGTGACAATTGACAACTGACACACTCGGACTTTTTTCATGAATGAGCTCTTCTTGTTGTGTGTTCAAGGGATTTCCTTATATCCTATTGGAAGTAAAAGATTTTAGATTTTAAAAACTATTGAGCAGTAACACAACAATCTTCCGTCCACACAGTGTTGGTCCACCCTGTACACTAAATTGAAGTAACTATGTGCAAGTTAAATTTTCTGAGGTATCACCCTTTAGGATGGTGACAGAAGCTAGAAACTCTCTTAAGGAGTAAAGACGTATCTTATATCTCTCCACATTATGCGTTTAAATACTTTCGCGTATGCTTTTTTCCAACTTTCTGCTCTTCATTTTCTCTTTCCGTTTTTTTAGCTCTTATTTACTTTAGATGATTAGTCACCACCTGTAAACAAGCTTTTCTTTGACAACCTACTTAGCCACCTACTTAGCCACCTCCTTAATTAGACACTCGTTAGTAATGGAATGTTTTACTGAAAATTAAATAACTGTGACCAAAAGTGTAAAAATATATAAAGAGATAAATTGAAATAAGCAGGGAAATTTTGATAAAAACATTTTCGTGCAATTCTTTCTGTGCGAGCGACTCTTTTGAAAAATCGGCGTCATATTTATTTTCTAGCCGGGGGTGACGAGAACGAAATCGATATTCCCCCATTTTATTACAAATATTGGCCTGCCTATAAAATATCAATTTCTACGTGAATTCTTTCATCCATGTAAGCATGCTTAACGTCTCAAAAAACGAAACGTTTTCCCGTGTTAAAAGCCGAGGTCGCAGAATTCCGACAAATCCAATAGAAATAATCATTTCGGAAGTTTTTTTTGCAATATTTTGCTCTCAATTTGAAATCTTAGTAATCTGATACCGTCGATAATGCCATCTCATGAAATAAAAAATTACATATTTCAAATTGCCTGTACAGGGTGCTTAATGTTAACTGTTCTGAGTTGGTAATATTTAATTTAAGGTGGCATGATTGAATATTTGTTTTTTTGTGTCAAAAGAAGGTTATGTTTTGGTTGTGTCGTTGTTATAACAGTAAATACGAGTGAGAGCAAAACGTCTGACAGTTCGGCGGAAATAATAAATTACAGAATCATGTTTGTAAACTATCCAATATAAAAAAATGTACGAACGTAGGGATCTTCTTGTTGCCAACCAACTTTGTATATGAACACAATGTAAATTGAGATTTCAACGTAATGCGTATTAGAAGAAAATAGTTTTTAACCTTTTACCGGACACTAAAAATTGAGAACAATCAACGTTTCACCATGGCTTGATAGCTTTGTCTGGAGTTAAAAACTATCTTCTGACAAATTTCATCGGGCAAGAAAAATCGATTTCAGTAATGTATATTATATTATTTTAGTGCAAATTAAAAACTAGAAGTAATTATGCAAACCCTGCCCTTATTGCAACATTTTTCCATTGACTTTTGCTTTAATGACGTTACATAAAGGCGTGAATGTGCAGATACTTAAATGTTAACGTTTTAATATTAATTGACGCTTACATAAAGCTGCTCCTCGTAGTTATGTTACTCAAAAAGATCTAAATTTACACTGATAAACTTTCATAATATAATAGTTTAATAAAACATTACGTTACTGCATGCCGCAACTTGTTTAGCTTCCAGACAATCAAATAATTAAAAAAGGTGCAAGATGAGAAACAATAAGAAAACTGAAAACCAATGTACCTAGAGAGAACTAGTTTAAGATATTATGAAATAAAATATGAAGAGTAATTCATCCTTGTAGAGACGTTTATTGTGATAGAGCGAGAAACTTGCAGTTTTATTATGGGCTAGCATGATTTATTATTTAACCAAATATTTTTTTTTAAGGAAGTCATCACAAAAATTTATCTCAGCTAGACATTTACTGCAGTTCCAAATTTTTTAAGTATTTCTCTGAAAATCTACACATTAATATTGTCAGGTGGCAAATTTTCATTTATTTATTAACAACAAATAGATTAACTTAGAGTAAAGTAGTTTTAAAACAAATGTTTATTGCAGACTTACTGTAACTTTTGGTGGTGTTATTAAACCTACCCCTTTTTATTTGAATTCTAATGCGTACAAAACTTGGTCAAATAAAACCACACCTCACAAAGACACACAGAGACGGAACGAGAGAGAAGAAAAGTTTTCTTCCTGCATGTTTGCAGCGCGCAAATATATGACTTTCTCTTAAGAAGGGCTGCGCCTCGAAATCCTTAAAGGAAATACATACTAGGAAAATTACGTTGATGACGTTTGTATTGATTTTTCCTTTCATGCGAATTTCCTTTCAAAGAATCGCGCATTATGCACGCACTTTGGAACGTCTAAAGGATTTATTGCGTTCGACATTGGCATATTTTTATATGGGGATGACATTACATGCCTGGGCGCTATATATAAAAATATTATTATCCGAAACGGCGCTTTTATTATGGGAAATTTACCGACGTCCTCGTCGTAAAAAATACACCAGCTTTGCCTAAATCATCCGCGATAAAAGCTGGTGGCTGTCTTCAGCAAAAAGAAAATCAGAAAAATATTTTGCAACAGTACTGCACGCGTACTTTATTTGAATTCGAAATGTTTAAATTCGAAATTAAGTAAGGTGTGATATATCTGTATTTAAAATTGAGTGCCGGGAAAACAAAACCACACACATCACAGTACCACCGCACTCTCTAAATCACATTGATCTAAAACCCTTGTTGTAATGATGCAATCACATTCTCTGATACCTGGAACTAATTATAATAGTTTGAAACAGATGACAAAAAAACATTTCACAGTTAATGCACACATTGCAAATTTATTCTTTCGATTGTCTCTCTTGAATGGATTGATTTTTCTTTTACATTCAATTTATATGTTTATGCATGTTGATGATTTCGTAACGAAATCGCTAAGAATTCAAGTGTTTTTGTTTAGTTTGAATGACGCAGCATAAGTACGATTAATTTTGTAAAGTACTTGTTTTTTTTTTAATTAGAAAAGAAAAATATTTTCAGAAGCTTTCATTTAATATAGTAAGTTTATACTACTTCTACATTTAAGACCGGTTTTCACGGTGAGAGTTCTTGTGATAGCTGCTGTCGTGAGAGCAACTGTTACTGTAATGGCAGCAACTATTATCATGAGAACAAGTGTTTTTAGATGAATTACACTATATCGAGAGCTACTCTCAAGTATCTCATCAGACGAGATAGTATGAAAGTTGTCACAAAAGCACGAAAGTGAGTGTCAAATAAATGTACATGCTGATAATATCTATAATACTTGCTCTGCTCTCATGGCAGCAATAGATACTTTCATGAGAGAAACTCTCGCACTCTTCACACTTTTTCCAATGGATTTACAATGATTTACAAAAGTTTCCGCGGCCGTCGTCCTTGTCCTTTTCTATGATACTTGCTTTCATGACAGAATAGTTACTTTCACGACAGTAACAACTAACATTCTTCTTTTGTTCTTTGGTTATCTGCTTGTATATGGACTTTTCCCCCCATCCATTTCAAATCATCATACGTTTATTGTTGCTTTACATTTTGTTATTCTCGGCTTTTACATTTTTATTAGTTCACAGGAATTATCGCTGATTAAAAAATAAAACCCGTAATAAATTAGAGTGTTTCCTCACTCTCAATCAGTAATTTATCATAAAATTTTTATCCAAGCTTGACATGCGCTGGTAAGCAAGACGTCATCAAATACTATTTGCCTCCGTGGACTTTCATCGGAGCTCGTGTCCGAAGTCGTTAACTCTCTCGCCCATAATTATTAAATTGATAATCATCATCGATCTAGCATACGCGAGTGTGATTAATCGACTCGTTTTATTACTTAATTGAAAAACACGAGCTGACAATTCAACGGCGGAGAGAGGCAGGCCTTCTTCTTTTCCCCCGGATGGTATCGCACACGATGAGGAGAAAAAAGCCCAAGCCGAGTCATGCGTTATTAATGGAACGGTTCGTAAGTGTGTCTTGAATAATCGATATTATGCGACCTTAATTCAACGGCGCTAATAATTCAGATCTTGTTTACAACCTTCAAAGTAGTTTCTAGTTTCCCTTTTTTTATCGAAAACGTGCTACACTGGCTGATATATTTCAGTTCTCGAACTCGTTATTGCTTCCAGGCGTAATTTTAGGCGACGTGAATTATATACCATAAAGATGCTAATGGACGATGGCATGAGTCAGTTTTTTTTTATTGAAATAACTCATAAATTTTGACCCCTACGTCGGTGAAATATTAAATTGCTTGGGACCTCCCACGCAGATCGAGAAGCTTGTAGAAAGTCACCTCTGCAACCAATCAGGGCTATTCTCTAACAATGATACGGTCTTAAATAATTGAAGAGAACTTGATACGATTTCATAACAATTCAAGTCGATTGCCGACCGCCAATTCAAGGGAGATGCATTTTAACTTGCTATCACAGTTGTTACAGATTGCAAGTTGTTACGAAACTGTTTACAGAATACCGATTTTGCAAGGTCACTTGATTCATTGCAATAATTGTTATGTATCAAGTCCATAGCAATGCTACAGAATAGACCCCAATATCTATTTAACAGTCAAGAACGTCAATATTGACATTTATATCAACAATGGTTAGAAAATTTGGTTTCATAGATTTAGGTCTCGTCCTTTCCACCTCTCTATAAATTTATCTACTGGATAATCTTCTTGGAAACTATTACATTGTATCGTATCGAAACCATTGTATCATATCGTATCCTATCGAATTTATTGTATCGTATGTACGGTTTCCAAAGGTATTATCTGTTACATAAATTTATAGGGAGTTGAAAAGATCGGGTCTTAATTACAAAGTTGGAGAAAGTATAGATGCTTCAGGGAGCTCCGGGATTAGGTAGATAAAATATCGGGATTTTCAAGAGGAATCCCTCTTCGGAGACTATTGATTGAAGATTACAGGAACTTCGTTAATTGATTCTCATATTACCAAGCGTTGAATTTCTAAACATGGATCTTCAAATAAAATAAAATCAGAAAATGATGTTAGATGACATGTATCTTCATTCTATACTCATATACTCATTCTGTATTCAATTCCTAGGCGTAGTTATTATTGCATCCCGTCACATAGACCACTTATTGTATCTCTCACATAGACCACCAGTAAAACAGTGAAGACTGGCCTGTGATGATTGTGGTCACATTCCAGTAAACTCTACGCATTGTTAGTGGTTCGATTTAAAAAAGCAGAAGGTGAATTGCGAACAGTTTATTCTTGAAAGCGAAAATGCGTGGTAGCTCAGCGAGTAACCGAGGTTCATAAATTTTTATACAATTCCGTAGATTTTCTTTTCCAAACGAATACCAAAACTAATATGTTTTTTTTCCGAGATTACCTATTCTTATTGCACCCAGAAGAAATTCCGAAATGCGTCCTCGAATTAGAGCCGAGTTGGCTTTCTCAGACCGTCGCGTTATGAGTACGTGATTTATTTCTGTCTGAAATTAAAATTTCAGAGGTTTGCCTGCGTTCAACGCCAACGGAATACCAACCAACCACCAAAGCGTGGTGTGGGATGAAGAGAGTTAATTATTATGTGTAATAAGTAAAAGGGGGGGCTGTACCTTGAAAGCGTGTGTGAATGATCAAGGTACGGATATGGAATTAATTGTTCGCGACCTTGACGTAATATTCGCATAAATCCCTCGTCCAATTAAACGTGCCTGTCATATTATATATGGCAACGACATGTGTGTCAAATCTGTTCGGTAACAGATGGCCGATAACGTACTCGATTTTAAGCTGAAACTCCACCGCAAGAACTTTTAATCGACGTCCGTGCTTCGTTGTGAACTCGTGCAGAAAAATACCGCGCAAGTTGAATTTTCTTAAACTAAACATTACTCGCGTAAAATGAACGCACGGGTAATATTACAGTATACAATAACATGCTGCACACTTTTCTGTTGTCATAAAATACAACCTGGCATACAGTATCACCTAAAACTAAAACTTTATGTTGTGACTACAGATATCAATATAGCAAACCGTCGTTTTGCTGAAACTTCGAGAACATAAAAGCAACTTTACAGGTCAACAATATTTTATGGCAGTATGGAAAGCGTATTTACGATATTGTTATACCGCAATTCGCTGCACTGTTTTCAATGTACGTAATAGGAAAATTTTATTTTTGTTTATCTTGTACATTACGTTCAATTTATATAAAAGTATTTACACAAGGCTAAATAAACTGTCGCTCGTTCATCAATTAGAACCACACATATATGTAATTTGGTAATTATAAATGAACGTAACACGATCAGGAATTATCTTCAGTAAGCAAACGGTAATCCATGTAATTAAGGATCAGCTTATGACATACAAGGACGATTGTGTTTATTCTCACATTTCCTTGAAACTAGATCTTCCAAACCATTTTGTGCGATTTGTATCAAATCATTGCCTCACATATCACTTAAACTCTACACTTCAAATTCTGACTACAAGTAAAAACCAATCACTTTTTTAATAGTTCATATTCCCAAAAAACACAGCAGTTGATATGATACGCCACAACTATTTAAATAAATATAAGCCCAGGCGCCCGCCGAACTGAAACTGAAATGAGAAGAAAAGCACTTCATTACAAAACAAGCGAATAAAAAGTCATTTCAGTTGTAGAAAATAGAAAGAAGCTGGATTATTGAATAAAAGAACTGCCGACGAAATCAAACATTCTGTGAAACTAAACAAGATCAAAAGATAGATGAACCTCTAGCGTTTTCCATACATCCACTTTAATTAACATGGAAAATGAATTGTTTTTCTTCTTGTATAAGTATACGTCTGTTAATATTGTTAAATCAGATGCAATTTCGTTGAGTTTTGGTCAAGCGAAAGAGTGCACGTCTTGATATCCACAGAGAATTGAAAAATGTGACGTCTTCCATACATTCGCTTCAATGGACACGGAAAAACTGTTGCCGCTTGCTTATATGTGTACTTCTATGTTCATAATGTCAAATTAAATGCGTTACGTTCGGTCTTTGCCGAACTAAAGGCTACATCTCTTGATATTTACAGATAATTGAAAAATGTGACCTCCTCCAGTACCAATCTTAATACTTACAAACTTTTAAATATTTTTGCAAATCGTATTTGCTTTCTATAAAAACAACATTAATGTCCTTCTTTGAATTCTTAAAAAAAAAAAAAACATGTATACACAGATCGCGATCTAGTCACAATACGTAGGAAAGGGAAATTTCTAGTGAAGTAAACTATGTATACGTCTGAATAAACCGTGCATCAGCCGTTTCGTTTACTAGAAGTTACACTAAAACAAAGTTTATGAACACGTAAAACTACTTGCAGAAGTAACAGAGAAAAGCCATCTGCATTCTTCTTAACTATTTGATTGAAGCGGCAATGTTTGATATTAGGGTCGAAATGAGTTTGCTGCCATTGACATATCGTTAGTAATTAGCAATGACACTATTTACTACTTCAAGGAAGAACTATTTATTTCTACGAACTTAATTGAATTAAACGTAAATTGGACGTAACACAAAATCGTAAAAATACTTGTACGTGTACGTCCTCGTTTAAAATTCTCTTCATTACTTGTTTTCAAGAATAATACTTGCCATTACTGGGAACAGTGATACAATAATATGCCTCTTGCAAATTAATTAACTTTAAACTTTACCATTTGTGTTTGTAAACAATTTTAATGGTTCGTTTCTTTCTAAATGCTAATTGAAATTTTCTATTGAAATGGAAGACTCGTAGCACAAGATATCATTTAGGATACGATTTTACAGAAAATTATTTAAATAAATACTTTGCTACTTTGAAGAAATTATTTGGGCATTAAAATAATAAATAATAATAAAATAAAAATATTTTATTGGGCATTGTTTTATTTATACCGGGTAATCAATGGAATTCATAATTAAAGGAGGCCGTGGTTGGAGCTATTTTATGGTGTGTAGTTGGATACAATCAGAAATTAATAATAAATTGACAGATGTCATATTTGAGGTTATGCTCATGCTTTATACAGTCATTATTTTGTCATTTTATTTTGTGTGGATGCTGGTTTAAACCAAAACGTTTTTAGAATATTGGGGGGCGGGGGAGAATTCCACAAAACAAATCCGTTTATTATCAGTCATTAAAAAAAAATAAATGTCACAATTCTGACATTTACAATTTGTTATTTCAAACTGTAAGCCTGTGTTGCCAACTTTTTAGAAAATATCACAGCCTTCTCTAATTATAAATTCCGTTGATCGCGTAGTGTTATACATTAAGATTATTTTTATTTTTAAAAATATCAAATTTTAAATAAAAAATACTGTAAAGTGCATTATTTTTATTTTCGCGCTTCTAGTAAAAGTGACGGTAAAAAAATTATATTTCTTGATTATTGCGAATTTTTCAATTTAGTTACACGATTTTCTAACACAGAAAAATTGCAAAATAAGCGCTAATTACTTACACGTAATATTTATAAAAAAAAATTAACACTTATTATGAAGTATGAAAATGAAAACATTTCAATTCGCGGTAAATATATTAATTAATAACCTTTCGCCAAGGTATGTAATTTAGTATATTTCTAAAGTGTTTTCTTTTTCATATTTTATTTAAAAAACAGTGATAATGTCCCCACACAAGCTGAAATTTTATTCATTTAATGTGTTTCTTAATCCTGAAACCGCTTAAGGAGCGCCATCGCGCGGTAGGAGATTTGACCTTAAGTCAGGCGAGTCGGCTGGATTGCGGTGGAGTTTATCGAACTCTTCTGCTGATAAAGTCCCAATAGGGGCCGAAATCGCTATCTAGAGGAAACTTGAGAGCTCCATTGCAATTTAGCCGACTTGCAACAAGCTTTATAATCCTGAAACAGGTAGTTTTTTTGTATTAAAAAGGAACATTTTAGTGCAAAGATGTTTCGTAAAGGGTATTTGTTTTTGTTCCACCTTTAATTATTTTAATGAAAATCCTAAGTTTTTCACCTAGTTTTCGATGGTTCACTTGTCAGTAAAACGGTAAACCCATATACCTTACACAACAAAGTAAAAAAAAAAAACATGATCTAGACCATTCCCAATGTGGGCGGTAGCGCCTACCAGTGGACGCAGAAGCGTTCTAGGAGGGCGGTGGCGAGTTCGCGGGCAATCGAGGGGCGTTTTTCTCAAAAGTCGATTTAATGGTAATGTTTTCCGAGCATACACTTTACAATAATTACATACGGGCTACGTTCCATCAAAAAAGATATGATTTTTTTGGATTATACGGAGCGTAGCAAGGACCTTGCTTAGAGGAGGGCAAAATTAGATTAAATCTTATCAAAATAAAAAATAATAAGAATCAAAAATTCGAAAAAAGAAACTCTAGAAGAAGAAAATATGTTAACAATTAAATATTTTAAAAATGAAGATAGTAAAAATCGTTAAGCATTTAAGCACAATAATTTAAAAATAAAAAAACTAAAGATTCAAGGTCAACCCGTACGAACTGAACTCAACCTAAGTGAAGCCAACTAAAGAAAAGAATTTTACAATAGATAAAAACGTAAGAAATGACCAAAAATCGATAATTAAAGGAGATTGAAACAAAAAATCTTAAAAATTAACGATAAAAAAATTTAAATCATAGAAATCTTAAATATATTTAAAAATTAAAAAAATATTTAAATGTCAACCGAACTGAATCGAGCCCGACCCTGCTGAACTAACCCCAAATGAACTCAACCTCTTTTAATCATAGAATGTGAAACATTAAAAACGTTTCAAAGTCAAACTAAACCAACTAAACTGAGCGCCTAAGTGAACCCAATATTAAAAATTTCAAGGAAATTCGAAAAAACTAAAAATTTGAAATATAAAATTTTAATCATAGAGTGAAACATTAACAACGTTTCAAAGTCAAACTAAACCAATTAAACTGAGCGCCTAAGTGAACCCAGTATCAAAAATTTCAAGGAAATTCGAAAAACTAAAAATTTGAAATATAAAATGTTAAACTTAAAAATTAAGAAAAAAACCCAAAGAATAATATGTAGAAAAGCATTTCAAGGTCAACCCAACCCAACTAAATTGAACCCGACCGAAAGAAATAAAATAAATATGAGAGATTATTAAAAAATGAAACAAAATATAATTAAAAATTTTGAAGAAATAAAAAAATTTAAACGCTAGAAAAAGGAGCCCAACTAATCTAAGTACTTATTTAACTCTAGGAAAGAGATAGCCAATTTGAATACAGGTGGAAGAATTTCTAGAGTTTCGTTTCCTGAAGAAGTTGCCACTGTAACATCACTTTTTGTATCTTGTTTAAACATCTTCCACCTTTAAGAGTTGTTTTCAGAACTGGTACAAGAGCTTTTCTCTTGTCTTTGCTGCTCACATTTTCTTTCGCTCATCTTTTCCCTCCTTTCCCTCGTCTTTCTTTTCTTTTCCCTTGACCTCTTGCGCTTTTCTTTCCACGTCACCTCATTTTTCTCATCTTTTTTCAATTGCATCAACTTATTTCAGCTTTGTTTTTCGTCTGCTAGTCAACAACCCACCTTTTTTTTATATTTGGCAAAGTATCTACAGACAGAGAATTGAAATAGTTTCTTATCGCTCCGTTAGTCGCAATAACTTTTTGAATGTACGCATTTGGTATTTAAAAGGCGATATAATTAAAATATTGGGAATAAACATTTTCAAACGATCAAATATTTTTACTCTCTGTTACTAATTTATCGCATAATTATTTTTTTCAATGATATAATAATTTCTTTAATGTACGTACACATATTTTATGAAACGCTTAAAATAAATGTGCAATTTCTTTTCTAAATTGCTCATTTAATTTGTCCTGTATTATTTACATGTAAACTTTAAAAACTGGATAGAGTGGACAAAGTAAAAATTTGAATAATTTTTATACAAAAAAATCCTGTTTTCTTTTGATAATAATAGCAAGGATAAAACTTATCTCGAATACAATTGGAAACTAACATCCAGACCACATGTGAAAGCAAAAAGTAATCATGAGCGACCAACAGGAAGCTAAGTCTCCATTAGTTTTTGTGCGTCATATGCGACAGTCTTACAGAGTGTCCTTAATGATAAACATCCGTGCCATAACAAACACTTACAGATAGAAAAACACGCCGCTGCTTTGTTCTACAATTTAAAAAAAAATACCAATTCCATACTTACAGATGAACTGTTAATATAGTTATCTTTTCGACCGTTTAAAATTTTGTATAACTGCATAATTTCATTTTCCTGCACAGCACGAAACTGCTCGAAACTTTCAGAAACGCAAACAGCATGAATGTCTGATCCTTGCACGCGTTGAAACGCGAGGGGGAATAATACATACGTAGGGTTACAGCTGAATTAGGGCAAGTGGAATGAAATACAGAAGAAGAAACAATAACACAAAGAATAAGGCCATGATATTTGAAAAACTGGGGTTAATATACAGAATCCGTGGAATAAATAAATGACTAACAATAAGTGTTATTGGAATATTGTAATGAAATGAGGGAAATAAATTAGACAGGAAAGCAAGAAATGACAACTAAGAGAAACTATTATGATTGTAATATTACAAATTGAGGATTAAGTTAAATTTTCTTTCCTTTATTATCGTTCATATTTATTGCGAATTGCAATTCAAAAGAGAAGGCAACATGCAGATACTGCCTACATATATATCTGATTTAAATAGTAGTGCTCATTTGAGAAAATCAAAACGTGAATACTTGAAGACCGTCCAACCCTCAAGTTAATCATCTGTAAAAATATCATAAATTTTGTATGCTCCCTGACTACGAAGTATCTAAAAAAGTGAAGCTGGATTTTTTTATCTGAGAAGTAATTGAACAGGATGTTAAAATTATTCTGAAATTGACCACTTTGAAAACTTCCTTTTTTTCCAGAAAACTGCAGATTTATACAGAACCAAAATTGCACAGTGCTTTTCCGTGAAACATCGGCATCCATATTTAGCGGATGCTTCAACAAACCGCGCCATAGAAATGTGCACGTGCACGTTACAATTAGTCTGAATGGCTGCATACCATTAGCAGCACACGTGTTCAACTCGGTTATCATCTTTGTTACAATTCCAGTGTAAAATACGTAAATGCCCTTTAGATTGCCTCATGTTGTGCACATTGTTTCATCATACGTATCCCATTCTGTTGAAAAATTTCATACATACGAGCAAAACCACGGTGAGGTTTTATAATCGACTTGTATGGACACTTAACAAACAGTTAAGATAATTCAACTGATTTGGAAATCTGAGAATTATTTTTATCTGAGAGGAGCACTGCAAACGAATATGTAGGACGATGTTTGTCATAAAACTTGAAATACGTTAGGTCCTCTTTCTACCTTTGACTAAAACAAAAGGATCAGTTGCATATGTCGTATGTAAACTGATTGGAAACATAGCACTCCGCGTAACTGTTATTTAAGATAAAAGAGGAAGTACATGTGTCTAAGTCTTAATGATAAAATAAAGTATGTGATACAGTGTGCGTAGACATCCTGATACATTGATACTGCAGTTTTTATCTTGCCGTGTATACACGAACATAGATGTATCTTTGTTTCGCAAACCACTTAGAACGAATGATATCCTACAACGGGTTACATATTGCACGTACGAAACCAATAACAACAAGAAGAAGAAGATGCAAATGGTAGCGTGTATGAGAAGCGCTGTGCGCATATCTGTAATGTACAGGGGCAATGAAACCGCTACGGAGTAAAATAAAGTCTTCTCTCAGTATATCGCTGCTAAATTAAAAAAATAATAATAAAAATAACGAATTAAGAATCACTCGCACCCCTTTTGAGTCGAAAGTTACGAATTTTTGTGACAGTTACTGTCGTGTCGTGATGGTAAC
This sequence comes from Prosopocoilus inquinatus, assembly GCA_036172665.1. Lineage (NCBI taxonomy): Eukaryota > Metazoa > Arthropoda > Insecta > Coleoptera > Lucanidae > Prosopocoilus > Prosopocoilus inquinatus. The sequence goes on from CM069872.1 coordinate 47,465,067, forward strand.
TACTGCTATCGTAAGAACAACTATCATAGAAACTATCATCGTGTAAATTACTTGAAAATCACTTTCACGAAACGACTTTCGTACTATCTCGTCTGATTAGATAGCTGAGAGTAGCTCTCGCGATAGTGTATTTCGTCTGAAAACACGATGATACTTTCTATGAAAGTTGCTATCACTAAACACTTCACTATGAGCCTCATACGTGGGTATTCTACATCAGAGCAATAATTACTCTCAACACAGTATTCTCACGAGGGTAACTATCACAAGGTCTCCCCGTGAAAACGAGGCTGAAGTATGTCTGGTTTGCCCTGTCTCTGAATTCAGCCCTTGCTCGCACGAGAGCAACTATCAAAGAAACTCTCACCGTGAAAACGAGGCTGTCTGTCCTAATACTCACTAGATCAACTGTCTTAAAATTCGGCAGCTTTGCGAGTTGGGCTTATACGGCAATCTGGGGAAAGACTTTCCTTGTTGCTCTTTCATGTGTTCCAGGTGCTCAGAGGTGACTGACTCAACCTGCATACATCACACCACAAGCCAGTACATTTGAAATGTTTTAGTGGTATACAAGAATGTAAATTGGTAAATTACCATTTAAAATTTTTACCAAATTTAAAACAGGATATTTTACAAGGTAAATTACAATTTCGTAAAATACCGTTTGGTAAAATATCAACAGGTAAGTTACCAATGACGTTAGAAGGTTACGTCTAATGAGAGTTCGCTGTCGTTTGTACGGCCTGTTTTTAAACAGAAGCGTCTTATTAAGTTATTTAGCGGTAGGTTACAAAGATTTTTGTAACAAAAGTCATGCATGGAACGTAACATTATTATCTATTCATTTACAACAACAAAACGTTGCTCGCCCGGATATAAAAACCATTTATAATATTAAATAAAATATCAAAATTGCTGAAATAAAATATATTATTTTAATTTAACGTATGATCAAATCATTTAAATGAGCAAAAACCGTAAGTACATTACAATGCTTACGATCATGTTTAGAATTGCGGCATTAATATAGAATTAAATTTGAATATTTTAACAGTTCTCTAAAAGGTAAACATATACTTATGACTATATTAAATACAATGTGCATGAAATTTACTTTGTTTATTGCAGTAAACACTAATTTGTTAAAAACGAATGAAAACGGAAAAGCTTTGAAAAGATTTTAACATTTTTTCCGTGGTTGACACTGGTGACCTTGAATCTTGTAGGGTGATGTTAATTCGGAATTTTCTTCTTATCAAAAAAGTGTTACTTATCCCAATTTGTACGGCAATATTTAGTTACATTAAGAAAAAAAGAACTAAAAAATAATATTTCTTTCACGCCACAATGAAAAATTGCAATTACATAATATTTTTCTGTTTTACTCACAGACGATGCAATTGAAGGAGGAAATTTCTATAGCTTGGTCTGGAATTATGAATATATACTGGGTGATTCAGAATAAGTGGCCTACCCGTTAACCGTAGGTAGTACACGAAAAAAACAAAACAGAAATTCTATATGCATAGTTATAAGATATAAATTGGTTGATGGACACTGGTACAGCTGTGTTGCGTCACAAGAACTATAAATGCTTGCAGAGTAGAACGGAACACTAGTTGAATACGTTGAATTGAAAGTGTAAAAGGTTTTTGGTTATGGCTTTCTGCAGAAAAAATATTTACCACGCAATTCATTCATTCGGAATTCGAACTCGTGTATGCATAATTAAGAAATGAATCATGGTTTTCAGTTGTGATTCAAAGGAGGTTGTTTTTTTTTAATGCCTCTGATAAATTTATTTCTTGCAAGTTCGTACTTTCGTAGTAACTCCTAACGGGTCGGTAGTGTCCGACCGAAACCGATTTTCTCGCCGAAACCGAAACCGAATTTCCGCCAATGTCTCAGTTTCGGCAGATACCGAAACCGAATCTTATTCGAAGGAAGTTAGATATAGTTTAACTAAAGTCTAAATTAATAGTTTTATTTATTAATAACTGAAATGAAATAAATTTATATTGTAAGAAAAAAACAAAAACAATTTAAAATTTTCGATTCTACCATATTTTACAAAAGTCAAAAGACAATTTTCTTCAGCTACAGCTCGTGACAAAATTCAAATGTGTAACTTATTAAAATTGAATTTAGGTCAGAATCAAAAACTTTGGTATTTTAGAGATTTCACGTGGTGCAAAGCAAATTCACTTTATAATTTGAAATTTTGTTGTAAAGATTTGCTTAATATTACGGTATGTTTTCTCAAACTGGGGAATTTTAAATCAACTTTTGAATTGGGATCGGTCACGTTTCAAATATGCGGTCAAATATGCATTTAAAGCAGAAAAAAGAAAATAAATGTAGTTTCGGTCTTAGCCGAAGATTCGGCTGTTTTTTGGCCGAAACCGAAACTTTGAACCACGAAATTGTGGCCGAAAGCGAATATTCGGTCGGACACTACGAGTCGGGCACTTATTCTGAATCATCCTGTATTTACGTCCGTAACGACCTATGTATTTGTTATTGGTTGATTTTCAATTTTCCTTTTTTGAGATTTTTAAAAACCCTTCCCATTGTATTCTTGACAGTTAACCGGAATGTTTGAGAATTGTAATAAAAGAAATATATTTATTTTTGTACCACACTCACATAGAAAAATACGCGTATTTTACTCCGTTGGTAAATTTAAAAAAAATGGTAAATTACCTGGTATTTAATTATGGTAAATTACTTTGATAAAATACCTAAATAATAAAATACGGAATTTTTATAACCCTGGTGGTACACGTCATTTGTTGAAAATATATATCGGGGAAATATATTTTGCGCGGTTCAAATTCTAATGAAGCGGGCAATATACGATATTAGACAGTAGCGTGTAAACAAATGCGAGGGCTGCGGAGACAATTAACGCCGCTACAGCAATGGTGTTACTCAGTATAACAAAAAACAGAGCAATATTGCCGCAATAAAAAATTACAGTTGTGTAATCAACTCTTCTTGTTTAAATGTGTAAAGATTTTCAGAGTAATTAGTTGACCAGTTATACCTCGACCGCCGGAATTTATTGCGACATTGCATCATATAGTAAGAACGCCGTAAATTATTTTCACCGTCCTATTAAACAATGTGCCTGTTCGATACATTTTTACGGCGCTACTGAAACGATGGAATGTACTTATTCAAATCCTATGCTTAGTTGAAAAATATGAATAATTGCAAGGAATTTCTTTTTAATTTTTTCGTAATAGCGTAGTTAATTGTCAATCCCTACAAAATTATCTTAAGACAGACTGCGTCCACTTCCTACGTCTCATTAATTTCATAATAAAATACAACAGATGATTTTATCTATTGATCTTATACTCAGAGAGTGGAATTTTAGGGCCTTTTGCTAAACAATCAACATTACTGTAGAGCGCTTAGCGTGTATCGCTGCGCCGATCGATTAGATCTGTGTTTATGTTTAACTGAATTTTTAAAGGAGTCGCACACATATTTTTAATGCACACTTTTATTTTTCAAGACAAGAATGTGCATGTTGTCACTGAATATAATAAAATTAAAATACAAGATGTTTGAGTTAAGCCTTAATGCACTAAAATAAATTATTTACGCTCAAGTTAACGTCACATCCCCCGCATATAAATTAAAAGCGCTGTGGGCTAATGAAACTCCACCTACGTAATAGTCGATTTTAGCCGTTATTCTCGTATACAGATAGATCCAAAAATAGAGCGGTGACACTGATTAAAAGGACTTGGTACGCTCATTACCTCTGCAAGATAATTCTGGAAAGTCCGCACCTGGCGTTTTGTACATTCTGAATGAGAAGAATGAGATGCAGATGGTGTCGGGAAAGGTTCTGTGTTGTTGTTACGACCGGATTTGTACCTACACAACCAGTCTGTTAACTGCAGGTAATGTGAGTTCATGTTTGAAGAATTAGCGTCTGCTTGATAAATTCACTTCTCGAAGAGATAACAGCTGAAACGTTATGCTTCGTGGGCTAACCTTGAACGGTGCCGGTTCTGCCTTGCTGACCGAGACCGGTGTTGTTGCGGGCGTGTCGGTCTATCTCTCCCCGTCGAAAAAAAAGTTCATTGCCATTGTTTTGCGATTATAACTGACTCACCTCAACACTTGTTCGGACCTGTTACGACGGCAATGAAGTTTACATTTATTATGTCACTTTGTTTGTTCGCCGTTTGTTTTGTTAATGGAATGGATGATTTATGTTCCGGCCTTATTTTAGATTCCATTCGCCTCGTCCGAATGTACTAAATTCAGTTCGAGGAAAAAAATCGCCTGTAAAAACCCGAGCTTAAAGGAAATTAATGGTAGCCTTAAATCTTTGCTTTTGTTTCATACATTCAAATTCTTTCGAAAACTTCAATTAGTTTTAGTTTAGTTAACACTAAATTCTAATGAAATGAATTATGATATAGTCTAGGAACACTTATTACATGAATCGTAAGGTAAGAAGCATATGATTTATTATTAGTACAAAGCCGCGTACAGACCTGCGAGATGAGCGGCTCATCTCGCAGGTCTGTACGCGGCTTAATACTCGACTTAACCTCGTCAGAAAAAACTTCAATTAGTTTTAGTTCAGTTAACACTAAATTCAAATGACATGAATTATGATAAGAGTTTAGGAATACTTATTACGTGAATCGTAAAGCAAGAAGCATATTATTTATTATTAGTATAAAGCCGCGTACAGACCTACGAGCTGAGCGCCTCATCTAGCAGGTCTGTACGCGGCTTAATACTCGACGTAACATCGTCAGAAAAAACTTCAATTAGTTTTAGTTAACACTAAATTCTAAAGAAATGATTACGATAAGAGTTTAGGATTACTTTTTACATGAATCGTAAGGCAAGAAGCATACGATTTATTATAAAATGAAATGAATTATGATAAGAGTTTAGGATTACTTATTACAATAATCGTAAGCGTAATCGCAATAATAATAAAGCCGTGTACAGACCTACGAGTTCAGCGGCTCATCTCGCAGGTCTGTACGCGTCTTAATACTTGACTTAACCTCTTCAGAAAAAACAATCAAATCGATTTGGAACTTATTTTCGAAAAGTTTCAACACGTTAGAGTAACAATCACTAGATATGAAAATAAAGGCTCAGAATTAGAAGAAATTTTCTCTGCAATATTTATAAATTGTATGGGGTTTCTTAATTTAACTTGAGGGCTTCCGCATCCATCGTCCGTAGGTGAATTGGCTTCCGATTGGATCTGTGTCACTCGAATTTCTTCTTTTACTGCCGAAGATTCATTCTTCATTGCAGAAAAACTTCCTCCGGGCTGGTCCTCCGCTACCAGTGTTTTAAACGACAATAAAAAGAACTTTCTATCGTTTGCTAATAGTGAATAAAATCAAAATATTCTTAATATTCTTTAGCCTCAGAAGTTCAAATTGTTAAGAAAAATTGATCGTTGAAAATTTGTTAAAAATACTTTTTCTTATTATTATTTTTTGCATCCATTAAAATAGTACAAAAATAATTTAAAATGGTTAAAAGTTACAGCAAATCAATCCTTTCAATTCTAATTTTACGCAAGCGTGCAAATTAATTTGTGAATTTTAACGCAGTTCAAAAAATCCGGAAGATATATCCTTTTAACATAATTTTTTTTTTAACTTTTCCTTAGATTCGTCAGCAAGGCGGACAAGATTACATTGTTTTATTTTAATTTCTATCTCTTGTATTTTTATTTAATTTTTTCATTCCGAGACACTTTTACTCTTAACTACATTTACTTTGAATGACTCTGTATTAAAATGAAGCCATCTAAGTATCTTTAAGTACTTTTCCAAGAAGTTATGATTTTCACTGTTATAATCAATTTGGAATCCTTGCATTTTCAGATTATGTATGCATATTTAATCTTCATTTAATCTTGTAACCCACGTGAATATTTGTTAGTATGATATGTATATAAAAACTTGGACTAATTGGGTGGGTCTCCCCAAACAGTTAATTCAGGGCCCTCTAAGTTAAAGGTCCGCCCCTAAGCACTTTACCTACTTACTCTAATAAAAATTAGTAGTTTTTAAGTTGCGAACCTTATTTTTAGTATTCTGTAACTTTTTAACGGTCTGTTAAAGTTTAGAGGTCCTTTAAAATTTAAAATACAAATCCATGATTGGTTGTTACCGTAGCAACAAAATTTAACACCCCTTTAAATTTAACGGTTTTGATACAGAATAGACCCCATAGTCAGTTTTTCATATCTTTACGTAATTTGATTTCACGCATAAAATTGTTAGCCTTTGGATTACGAAACCATATTTTTTCTTCAAAAGAGGGCGCTAGAATCTAATTTCGAATTGATATTATGTACTTTTGAGTTGTGTCAGCATTCAACTAGGTGTGTGATATCGCCGGGTCAGTAAAACAGTGACCTAACTGCAAATTTACGTCAAAATTACTTAAATATACCAATGTGACCAGGTAGAGGAAAATCCAGTAAAATTTTACCCCATCGGAATTCCGTTTAGTTTCGTTATCGGGGCGATGTGTCGTTGTTTAATTATCACCAGGGTCTTACGTAAAATAATTTTGTTTTATTGCTTCTCCTCTAAAATTTGTTTTTTTTTGCAAAGTTACTAAACTGGCGATATGTAGTGCTTGTTAACTGACCTTTCCATCATCTCATATCAGTGTTTCTTCACTTTAAGATCGGAACACACATTACCGTACCATGCCAGGACCGTAGCAAGGTTTAAATTGACCCGTGTAACGGTTTGTCTGTGTAGAACCTCATTTGTCCTCAACTCGTCTTTATTATCTTTGTTATACCTCTCAGAGCTACATGGTACGATAACTTTTGTAAAAAAATGTGTCTGTTAGGTTTTCGTACACTTGATACAAGAAATATCACCGTGTCATACGGGCTTTAATGACAATTTGACCTCAGCCCAAATACAGAGAGTGATAATGTTTTTCCAGATTTTCTCTTTGTACCTAGCTTTCTCTCAGAATCTCTGTACTTTTAAGGGTTTTAATAGGCAAATTTTCGAACTCCTTCCAACAGCTTTAGTACATCCATCACTTTTGACAAGGTATATGAGTTTTAGAATCTCAAACCAACCTGTACGTGATATAGCATCACGCTCGGACCTTTCTCAGTAAAGTAAGGGCGGTAAGGGCGCGCGGTTATGATGCGGTAATGTTTGAATTGAATTTTGTAATATTGCACAAGTCTTCTGCTAACAAGTAATAGCCAACATTTGGTCAGCTTCGTGGATCGGGCACGGTACGGTAATGTGTGTCCCGACCTTTACTCGCTCACCACATGAAGCACATGTCAGTTATGATCGATTGAAGACTTCAATGTAATTCGACTCTCACAGCAAAAGCTGGAGACTAGACATGGTTGGTCATATTTCAATAAATCATCCAGTACCAGATCAACTCATCCATGCCTAACCGGATGACCGCAATAGCTGCTGTTTGAGGAGGAAGACTTCGTTGGTATTAGTCATTTCCCATCCATATGACCGAACTTCTTCCTACGTCGACTGTTTTCTTAATTATTAAATAGTACTTGTATATAAAATTTCATTACGTTCACACTTTACATCCTTGATGTACAGGGTGTACGATAAACTTGTGTATTTGGCCGCAAACCCACATTTTCTTCCTTTGCTTTTTGCTGTTCTTATTTCCCCGATGGTCATCTCTAGTTTTGCATTAAATAAAAGACGCTTCCTTTTGTGATTTTTTATATTTTATTGAGTTACAGTTGCCAGGAAAATTTCAAAACGTACTCAAAAGTGTGATATATTACAAATTAGCTTCTGGCTAGCATAAAACTGTTTCGAATGTTGTCATAATTTTAAAAATCATAATTATACGCAACAAAAGTATTAATTAATTAAAACATTGAAAATATTATAATTCCGGGCGTTAATATTTTTTTCTAAATTTTCTTTTCAGCTTTAAAAATTAATCACGTTATCTCTGTCACGGAAGTAAAGGGGCACCCTCTCTCCATACGCACATAAATAACAAAAATTGGCACTTTATACGACGCGCCCCATGCGAAATTTAAGGCCAACAACCCAAGTGTACTGAAACTTCCCCTAAATGCATTACGCGTACGTGTCAGAAATACGTATATAAAATAAATATTAAATTAGGTTTTTATGAAAAGCAATTTTCCTCGATTGGCATTAAACCTGCTGCGGGCCCTTCCACTCAATTTATAGCCGATGAATTTTATAAAGTGTCAATATGTAACTACTTTATTGCTCTCTGTATGTAATTTTCCGCTGCTTAGTTAATTTTACGAAGAAAAAACACCTTACAGGCTGGTAACAGAAAAATCTGAACAGAAAACTAGGTTTGCATGATGGCAGAGACAACATTTTATCAGTCAAAATGAAAAAAAAACATATTATACCACATGTCCCAAAAGTCCAATGAGCTAGATGCCTATATCGAACTCGTCCAAGCTTAACACTTAACAATTGGCCGTAGAGATTAGAACCAGTCTAATTTTAAAAAAGTTTCAGGATTCAACCTCATCAACGGAGAACATGTTGAGTTTCTGTTATTTCATTTTTTAATTTCGCATCAAATAGGTATGTATACTCTCACCTCAAAGAAATACGTGCAGGAAAATTGTGAAACATCCTGTATACAGAACCCAGAACTATAAGACATCAGTGAGTAGACTCTGGGGATTAGCTTTGAGAAATGTCAAATTAAAATAAAATAGATGTTTCAGGTGTTAAATTATATCAAAAAAAAAATATTGCCGGGATGGTTTGAAATTGCGTGCGGTCTCCCGCATCGCACATACCGTATATACCTGCGGTAAATGCATTTGTGTCCAATGTAAATCCGGAAACCGCAAAGCGGTGTATAACAAATTGATTCACTGCAAGCATGCAGGGTATTCTTGTTTGAAAATGCGTCAGTGAAACACATTTTGTTTACTAAAAGAAGAAAGCTTGACTTATCATCAAAGAATCTAGAATCTACAGTATCTAGACCGTAGTTTCCTAACGTGGTCAAATTAAAAAAGTTTTGGGAACTTATTGTCTGTCTGGTGTAGACTTTTTGCACAGTACCTCAAGAGCAAGCGTGGTACAGTGAATATGCAGGGGAACAGTGCATTGCGCTTTCCATTAGAGATCGTTAGTAAACTGCTTGAAAGTCTCTCTGCTTATTATTTGCACATGACTGTTTAAAGCTCGGTGAAATAGCACAGCATGGAATTGGCGCATGAGATCTCTGCCTTCCCTTACCACTTGGACCATTCAGGCCTTTTTCTTAGTAACAGTTTTTGTTAGAGACAGTTAATAGCAATTTATTACTAGATTTGTTACTATTAAAATGTTTTGTTCTTATTTCTTCGGTGAGTAGTCACCTTTAGAATCACTCTTATCAATCTTAATCAGGGCTTGCGCTTTTCAAAATTATCGTTTGTTCCATCTCCTGAAGAACTCGTCGTCCCCTCATATTAGTCACCCTCTGCTCGGTGAGTCTCGAGAGCTCAGTATCCAATCATTGGTCCAATAGATTCTATTTCGTAATAGTACAGCTGCTCGGTGGATCTGAATAAAAAATTGCAAAACTTTGAATGGATTCAATGTGAGGTAAACGTACATGCATCCTATTAGCTTCGCTTCTACACAGTTCTAAATTAGTTCGGAACTGTACTGCTCATGCGCTCTTGTTAATGCTCTTGCTAAATGCACAGCATTTTTAGCAAGAGCGTATGAGCAGTACAGTTTCGAACTGATTTAGAACTGTGTAGGAAAAGGTCAAGTGATCTTCGTTAGAAACGGACTCCAGAGTGGAAGAGTCAAATTTGTTGACAGGGATCAAATGTGTTTCGAAAATTTGAGCCCCTCTATAAAAAAGAAAAGGATTCGGTCTCAGTGTCCTTCATTTCCTAAAATAACACCATATGTTCTCATCTTTCTCCCCACTTTTTGTATACACCCCTTGATAGTTGATAAAAGAATTGTCCCCACTCTGTACACTCTCCGTGACAGTTCGTTGACCAAAAATACACACTTCGACTTACTAAAGCGCAGAATAGAATGTCATAATAGAAATTTGATCCTTATTTTAAATTACATTAACGTTCAAATGTTTTGATGATTCGATAATTTAAAATTACTTATAAATGAGGAAATCAAAATTAGTTGTGGCAGATGTGTTTTGGTTGAAACGCATTTAAAGTTCAGTAATAGACAATTATTTGAAGAGTTTATTTTGTACGAGTACGACAAACCATCAAACACATCTGCTGTATCGTGTAACTGTCATATGCGGCGTCGTATGTGGTAAAGATCGCATTTCTCCTAATGAATGCATGAATTAACTGTGAATGAGAGTCACCGAACTAAGATAATGAAGTGAACTACTTTGTTTATCTTCTTTTCTAATTTTGCTTCCCATTACGCATTTCTGCAATTTCCTGTAAATTATATTATTATTCAATATCTGAATATATTTGAAGCAAACAAAGAATGAAGAATGAAGAAAACCATTAAGTACAGTTAAGGAAATGTACACACAAAAGAAGGACACCCTCCTAACACATAACACTTTTATAATTTAAACGTTCTGCTTCTTGCTGTTTAATAACATTTGTTTTACCAAGGCGCTGTTCTTATTGCAATTTAGTCGAAAAGTTGAATCTACCTTATAATCATTGCTCTTGTCTCCTGCTAAATTATGTCTGGTTTAAATCTGACACCTGATATGTTATGATAAGTTTAAGCAGCAGAGACTCTTCTATTTCGGAATATTCTAGTAAAATCTCGTACCATCTGGCAATCAACCAGGCCTATGTGCGCCTCTGACTTCTTTTGAAGGCGCGGTATTTTCCACTCATAACGCAATTTTATCCCATGTAATGGTTTAAAAGCGTGCTGGAGATGAAAGAGGGACACTGCGTAAAACCAGCGGCAGCTCAAGAATTTTGAAGAGCGGGTCGTGGACAAAAAAAGAGGAGAATTCTACACTAGAGGTATTTTAAAAATTATTTATCGGTAGGCGCCGGATGAAGTAAACACACCAAAAGTATCTATTACATCCAATCATAAATAACTTCAGTTTTAAAAAAGTCCAAGACAACAATTCAATAATGCGCAATAATACCAAAAAAGGTAAATTCAACATTTTGTATTGATTAAACTCGAAATTCAAAAATATCTTTAAACATTTCAAAAATGTAAATTAGTACGTACGTACTGTCACGCAGTTATCTTTAACAGTATAAGATTTATGAAAATTAACTCTAAACCAATCAATTTAATTAAATCTACTAGACAAATGTAAAACCAAATTAATCAACAAAATTACATATAAACGAAATAAATTACTTCAGACTTGAAGGAAAATAGAGTTCCAATATACGATTCGCGACGGTCACCCACGATGAAGACGAAAATGAAAGGATTTATCTCAGGATGAGTTGTCCACGTCGCGATGAACGCACAGAATAAAATGCTGGGTCCAGGGGTTCTATCGTGCAAATAGCAAGGTGATTTCTTAACGAACAGCAAGCCAGACAGATGCAGGATCTTCGACAAGCCGATTAGCTTGAGCGGTCTTAGGGCGTAGGGTCAATCGTTTTCGTAGCTTAGAATGTTTCAATCAAAAGTCGCCGGTAAAAAGGCAGTGGAAAAAATTTGCCTAAAAGTGAACCAGGAAGTAAAATTTCAAAAAGGAAACCAGAGAACTTACCAAGTCAGTCCAATAATATAAACCAACTAAAAGGTTTATAAAGGGTGACAAAAACGTTGAGTATTCGCACACGAAGAAGTGTAACTTCGCTTTCAATAAGGCTGGCGTCATAGGGGGTTATGATAACCTTAACGGCCTTTCATACCTTTCAACAGACCAGGAGACGAACAAAGCAAGTGCTAACTTACAACTGGACTTTAACTCAAACTCACGGTGGTGCTAGGCTAAAGGCATGAAGGCCCACTTCTAGCACAAAATTCATTACAAGCTCTTAGCAAAATCGAGCGTCGAAATATATTGGCAACAATAACAACCAACAATGGCTACCAGCTAAAAAATTATTTGCAGAAATGCTTTGACGAATAACTCGACAGAACGGGCGAATTGGAAATTGGAACTCACTCCGTAGGATCAGTGGATTAAATGGAAACTGACCTAAGGACTTAAACGCGAATGGTTTCGTAAAAGTTAAGATTCTCGTGAATAGCTGCCAGAATAAAAAAACTAACGGGCATGACCGGGTTAGATGACATACCGGAGCCAGTAGTAATAGAAAGGAGTAATGCATCTAAATCAAAATGAGCCCGTAACACCCGTTGACATTTCATACATTTCAATCTTTAATTTATCTGCGCTATTTGTGCTCTTTAAATTATTATGATCTCTGGACCTCTGGTTGATTCAACAACAGGCATACAGGATGTACCACCGCAAGTAGGTACACCCGATCGTTCAAACCAATCTAATCTATAACGTAATTGCAATATATAAACCTCACGATGATCTGCCAATCTGATATTGTAATCTAAAATGTACAGTTCACATTAGTAGCTAGATATACGATTTGTCGATGTAGGTTGTGTGCGAACTTTGAGTGACGGAGTTGCTGTACAGTACAGTCACCCACACTGAACTGACGCGGTGTCTAAATTGAACCTCTGCTTGTTTTCGGATATCGGTTTAAGGAATAAGTAGTTATTAGCGTCTGCAAAAGAGTGAAAAGTTCATTTTCAACTTTATTACCTTCTGTTTATTTAGTAAGAAGATAAATCAGCGAAAATGTCTTTAGGAATATTATAAACTTGCATATTTTCTGTTCACGATCTTTTGGAATCCAGAGCAGGCCATGTTAGTGAGACATTTTTGTTGGTATCACTAAAAAATTGGGAAAATTAGGTTAGAATTTCATGATTTATTGATGATTTCTGAAGAACGGAACTCCCACTAGTAAAGGTTATAAATGAATGAAAATCCTATAATACTTAAATATTGTAGAAGCGAATTCCAAATCGGAAAAGTAATTACATGCTCCTATAATATGAATTCCTGGCTTCCGGTTGGAACCGCGTCTTTCCTCGGATCTAAGTCTTAACGAGTTACAAGCAGTAGCAAGACCACCAGCAGCAGCAGCCCTGAGGAAGTTCTTCTGCAATCAGGGCCCCCGCGAGGTCAAAATCCGATCGCGTGGACTCCATATTTTGGCGTCCTCTGGCAGATGAGTTGGGGCATTAAAAAACGGTCAATTGAAGACCATAACTTCAAAAGGGTCTAAGTGCCAAAAAGATGTTTAGAAGTTATTAAGAAAACTGATTTACTAAATCTTTAACGCACATATAGATATCGCCAGCTGTGGTTCATTTATTACACTTTTTATTTAGCCACAGGGACATTTTGCATGACATTGGGCTTTGCCCATAGACCCATTTGCTGTGAGAATATATTTTTTTTTATTTTTTGGCACTTAGACCCTTTTGAAGTTATGGTCTTCAATTATCAAAATTATTAAAAGAAACAAAAAAATGGAAAAAACAGAAAAGTTAAAAAAACATTTAAACATGAGGGAATTTTTGATAAACATTCTCCTTCATTTTCCAAGTTCCTAACTGCTGCGAGCCCTTCAAAAACGTGTAACCTAATCTTCTCATCTGACTAAGGAGAAAACCGTAACAGCCTACATAATTCATTTTTTTACCTAACAAAATTATTAAGTACATTAATTTTTTTATGAAAAATTTAGCACACGAAAATTACAAAACTTTTCTACTTTTAATTGCCGCAGTTAACTGTTCTGTTTTAGTAAATGTTTTACCGTGAGGTTGACGGCTTCACCAGAACTCCCATTGATTTAAAAAAAAATTAGAAGAAACAAAAAATGGAAAATTAAAAAAATATATATTTTTATTCATTTTTCAAACATTTTCCTTCATTTTGAAAACATTTTCCTTCATTCTGAAAACATTTTCCTTCACTTTTTTCAAGATTTTAGCTGCCGCGTAGCCCAAAAAATGCGAAGCGCCTTCTTCTCATCTGATTAGGGGGCCTCTGTACAGACCCCTCCGGAATGCAAGCGGGCGAAACCCACTTGTTATTAATATTAGAAAAAAGAAAAAAAATCACAAAAGCAAAATGAACTTAAATTCTTAAAAACTTCAAAAGTAAAATGTAATTTGTTTTCTTTTAACCAAACCGTAACAGCTTACATAATTTATTTTTTTTACTAAGTACATTAAAGTTTCTATGAAAAATTTAGCACAAGAAAACAATAAAACTTTTCTATTTTTAAATGTCGCAGTTAACAGTTCTATTTTAGTCGACGTTTCGCCATGAGGTTGACGGCTTCATCAAAACAGTTCAGGCTTGTGGATAGTTTTTTCGAATAATTTTTACCAGATACCCACCTATTAATTTTTGTTTTGCGAAAAAAACGACAGAACCTGTCCAGTGGCCATTGGGCTAATTGTCGCCCCCTGAACATGACGCCCGCGTGCACTGCACGCTTTGCACACGTGATTACGGGGGCTCTGTCTGCAATGGAGAACGAAACGTCCGCAGTAGAAGAAATCCGAGGAGAGACGCGGGAGAGAGAGAGATGTATAAGATTTTCGATACGATCTTTTGACATTCATGTTAGGGTAGCGACATTTTTGTTGGTATCACTAAAAACATATGGACGTCAGAAAATTGGGTTAGAATTTGATGATGATTGTTTCTGAAGCTCCGAACTCCCACAAGTAAAGGTTATGGACGATTTTATTTCCCTTTACCTTACATGATATGTATTCTTCCAAATTATTAACACAGTCCTTATTAAAAATAGGAAACTTGAAACATGATTTCTGACATGTCAAACTTTGATTTCTTTCAAATTATAAGCACGTAGCCTAACGAAAGAAACAAAACACTTGAGCGGTCTTAGGGCTTAGGGTCAATCGTTTTCGTAGCTTAGAATGTTTCAAAAAGAAATCGCCGGTAAAAAGGCAGCGGATAAAATTTGCCTAAAAGTGAACCAGGAAGTAAAATTTCAAAAAGGAAACGAGAGAACTTACCAAGTCAGTCCAATAAAATGAACCAACTAAAAGGTTTAAAAACTTCGCTTCAATTAGGCTTGCGTGGAGGTTATGATAACCTTAACGGCCTCTCATACCTTTCGTTAGATCAGGAGACGAACAATGTGTAAGTGCTGACTTACAATTGGACTTTAGCTCAAACTCGCGGTGGGGGGCGAAAGGCATGGAGTTCCAATAAAATTCATTACAAACTCTTAGCAAAATCGACCGTCGAAATATAATGGCAACAATGACAACCAACAATGACAAATTATAAGCACGTAGCCTAACGAAAGAAACAAAACACAGCTTACTAGACTGATAAAAGATCTGAATGTTTTGTAGGCTGTGAGTTTTATGAATGGTACTGTACATTCACTTTCCCGGCGTTGCTTGTGTGTTCTTCCAACTCAGCCTGTATAGTATATAATTCTACATGATAATTGTAGATTCTGGAAGTATTTTAAACTTTCCAGTTGAAAGTGTAATTCCGAAATGTTTTATACTCCCTACAGAATATTTTTCTTTTGGAAAATCTAATAACTCCTCACAATTCTGCAATCACCCCTCGAGTATAACGCACCCATCGGCTTAAATTTATTGTCTGCATTCTTGCCGTCCCCTTCCTTTATTTCCCATTCAGCAGCAGCAGCACCACGCCCTTCCAAATTAGTCGATCTCCCTCAAAAATAATCCCACTCGGAGCGCTAAAAAATTTAAAGCGCAATCAGAGACGTCGGCGTCAGCCGACGTCCCACTTGATTATTTTGTTTGTTTATCGCACTTGGTTTAATTAATTAAACGATATCAGAGTTTGCGAGTTCGTTTCGGTTTCAATGACATGGATTTTACAGTTATTGCTTCCTTATTTGCAGTTGGCGTGCCACGCAAAATCAGAACCAAGGGCGAACAGATAGAGATAATACACATAAATTACGCCGCGCCGGCTTGCACAATTTTGTTACATGTTTCATTTGACCACAATTTCAATAAACATGATCGACCATCGAAATAGCTCGTTTCATTCTGTTGTAGAAAAAAAAGGAAACTATTTTTACATTACAGTTCACGCAAGTTTCCTCGTGAAATAAAAGGAAAGGAAACTTATTTAATTTTCCGGGAAGTTTCATATGAAACTCATATCATATGGAAATTTAACAATAAAGAAAATACGGTCTCGTTTTTTTCTCATTTACCGATTTATCTCGGCATACAATTTCCCATCTATATCTACACGCACTGAATTACCTAAGGGATATACATAGGTGGTATCTGCGCGAACTTAACGGGATCTTGAAACTTGTTTAAGCAAGTCCTGGAGCAAACCATAAACTTTTAGTTCGCGGTATGCTTCAGTCTACTCGCAGCGCGCGAATTCATATCTAATAAAGCTGAATATTAATTTTAATTAAGATGGACAACACTGTGTAATTTCGACAATTATCGCGAATGTAAAACGTTTCTTTAGATTCATTCTCGCTCCTCTTCCATTTACGGTTCTACGCTTGAAATGGTTTGCGCGAGATTTGTATTTCCAGAGGAGGAATTCTAAAGTAATTCTAGTTATAAAATACACACACACGAAGTCTGTTACAATTGCTTTATTCCCCATAGTATGTAAGCACTTGAATATTTGTAGTAGGTACGTTCAACGAGCTCGTGACTTTGACCTTCCCCCATAATTTCCCTTCATTTCACATGTTTGAAGATAACACATGCTCCTACGTATTATACCAGCGTTTTATTGTTTGCTGTGAAGCATGACTTGATCATCCTGGTAAGTGTTGATGTGCTTTGTAACAGTTGGTCTTCATTTCACAACTCGTCGTTACATTTTCAGGGCGAAAAAGGGGAAAGGCAGAATTTACACAGAACTCCTGAAGGATATTTGCTTCATTTAAATAAAATTTTCTATTTCACTGTTTGAAGAGTATTTCAATAATTATTGGAAAGCGTAAACTTTAGAATTGTAAATATATATTTGTTTTCGTGTTACAAATTAAATGTACAGGCACATTATAAAGGGTGTGTTGCAAAAAAATATCACCTCGTTTATTTTTCATAACTTCTGTTTTAATTAGTTGTTAAATATTGTTCCGGCAGAACATATTATGAATTACCAAAAATTCATTTTGTTTATACAGCCCGAACCCACCCTTCTTGGCATGGATGTTATTAACTTATCAATAATTTCTTGAGGCATAATCTTCCATTCTTCTTGAACCCTTTCGACGAGCTGATTTCGTGTAATAAAATGGTTTTCTGGAGACGCAAATCGTCTAGAAATGTAGCTCCAGACATGTTCGATGAGATTCATGTCAGAAGAACAAGCAGACCAATTTATGCGAACAATTCCTTCCTCTTCAAATACTTTTGATATTGACGAAAAGTCTCCTGACAATTTATTTACTTTATTACTTATTCAGACCGGTTTGGCCTCAAGTATTTCTATTACTGCCCTTGTTCAATGTGGTGGGGTATTATCGTCCATAAAAATGAAGTTTTGTCCAATTGCATTTCAAAATAATATCACCACAGGTGGCAACAACAAAATCGCACCATCATTGTTTGAAGTATTAACATCAAATCCGTTCTTGTTCCGGACATAATTCCTCCCCAAACATGACCATGCCACCTCTAAATGGAACAGAGTTTCGAGCCATTCTTAATCCATGCTGTGCTCCAGTAGGTCTCCAAACAAGAACACGCCTGTCATCGCTCACTAACCCAAAACGACTTTCATCAGAAAACGTCACTCGTGGCCTGTAGTTTTGAGCCCAGCTTTCATGTTCATTTGCCCACAGTAATCGTATTCGACCATGTTCTAAACTTAGCCTAGGGTCTCTTTGAGACCTTCTACATCTTAAACCAGCAGCTTTTAAACGTCGGTTAACTTAAATTAACAATGTGAGCCAACTGAAATTCTCTTTAAAATAGCCTGCACTGTAAGATGCTCGTTTCTTCTTGCCATTTTGTACTAAATACGGTCTTGGTTAATGTTGGTAACAAGAGGAGGTAAATCAATGTCAGGTCATGTTCATGCAAAGTCACAATTCTCATTCTGTTCGAGTCAGAAATTCTGTTCCTGGGCATTCAGAAGTTTTTTGCTAAAGTAAATCATGATTAATAGTTAAAATAGAAACACTTGCCAAATCATATGAAACCTTCTTGTGAAAAAAACAAATTCAAGAATGGTTGAAATCCAAGGGGGGCAAAACTTTTGAAAAGCTGTGTAAGTCACTCAAGAAAAATGAGTCCACGAGAGCTTGCTCGAGTGGACTTAACTTAACTTAACTTAAATATTCCTTTCGTGGCTTATTTGCCTTTTAAGACACTTAAATAGATTTAACACATACGTAGACTGCAATCATTATTGCAAAAGTCCAAAATTGCGTCCTACGATTCCTTTGAAGCTTCTGTGAAGCGTTAAGAAAATAGATGAAAGGAAGAAAGGGCTTATTGAAATCTTACTGATTTCCGAAAGGAAAGTTCCACACACGATAAATGCTAAAACAACACAAGTATTGTAGAGTAATATAATAAAGGAAATTAGAAATTTTGCCGAGTTATAATACTTTAATATAAGCATAATTATATCAGAAAGGAAATGCTACAAAGTTGTAATGAAATTCAAAAGGCATTTTATTTATTTTTTCGTCTAGCCCAACAATATCATGCATACCTTTATTCATAGATAATAAATTGTTAGACATGTTTGCTGCTTGTGTAACAACTTCTCTGTCTTACTTCGTTGGACTTTTGCACTTAATAAGTCAAGGAATAAACACAGTGATATGGTTCTATAAATAGTAGACAAGTTGTCTTCGCGTGAGTGGATAATTGAACAGAAACGAAATAAGGGAAATTTACAATCAACAGTCATCAGGATGAAAACGAGAACTTTATTATTTTTCCAAACAATCCCGTTAGTTTGATTTTCAATTAATTTTAAAGAGTAAGGTAATCATTAATACGTAATAACTAGAGTGCGGCATAAAAAGTAAGCCACTCCCATCAATGGGGGTGAGAGGCGCAAGTTATCTATGCTTAAAGAAGGAAACAAATTTCCGACTGGCATTTAGTAAGAACTTAGCTATCATACGTTTTTAATAAGCAGTACGTTTGTTGAAATAAATAAAAAGAGAAGGAAAGGTGTCTTGGGAAAAAAAATAAATGAGAATCTTCACTTGGTATGGAATGGTAATAAAATTGCTTGATAAAAAGCGTAGACGGTCATTACATCTATTTTCTGATATACTTATACATACAATTACGTATTGAGGTTTATTTTAAAGTTGACTTAAACTAAAGTTAAGACGAATTTTCCTATTTTTTGCAATATCTCAAAATCTGAAACAAATTGTCTCCTATTGCCTGCTTTATTCTTAAAGCCTTCATCATTGCTTTTTAGATTTAAGTGTGCAGTTTGACCAAACGACGTTCTTCATTATTTTTAAAGCCAACACGTTTTCTGGAATGAAGCTTTCCAATCCACGTATTGTAAGTCAGTCAAAAAGATACATATGGAATCATATACTCATGGAGAGACTGCTCAAATCTTTTACTTTTTGTCATCGTCCAAGGAATCAAAAGTATTTTCTCGAAATTTCATTCGGGACGTAATTAAGAATATAACTGGGAAACAACGAGCTTCAAGATGGAACTAACCTATGCTCGGAATGTTATTTGCTTCTTATACCACATACCATAAGAGTAATCTCGTTTGAAGCAGCTCTGCAGCGATTGCCTGTAATTTCATTTGAGCTGCGTGAATCCTTGATTCGTCTTTTTTCAACTATAAACGAGAAGTGTCGGCACTGGAATTATTTTACAGCGTTATTCTACAGCGTTGACCTACAGTTCTCTGTATTGTATCACACATTCATTCCTATACAAGTATGTCACTTCACAACTCAAGCATTTTAAAGTGCTTACTTTTATTTTGATAGAAATTTTTGCTTGTTTATCTCTAAAATAAAACGCAAAGTTTTAGTTTAGTTATGTGATGAAACAGGAGTACGTTAATCCTAATTGTTGAATCAATTAATAGTAATACTAATAATAATAATAATACTCTTGCTCGAATGGATGACTTCTGTGTGAAGTTCATTCGACAGTAGAAATGGCATCTCGTTGAATAAATGGTTAAGTCGAAATTTGTCCAAAATGAGTTGAGTGGCTTACGAGAAGCAAAGAAATATTTTCCCAGAAGTGTATTCGTAACCAAGTCAAATACTAGCTTGAAAGGGGAGCTATTGTGCTATCTGTTTACTGATTTATTACTATTTTACACAACTTTTCAGGGTCTCTACAATACAGTATAACCTCTTTAAGTCCGAACATGCCCTAATCCAAACGTCCACTAATCTAAACAACAGAAACTCGAAGTCATAATCAGAACAACATCTCTTTATTCCAAACAGGGAAGTGACTCCCGCTACATAAATGGAGAAGACCGTTGTTTTCAGGTTTTGTAAGAAATGCTCTGTTAAAGCTACTTTTCCTGCTTTTGACATGTGAGCAATTGGAGAGGGAAAATGTAAAAACACTAGAATATACTCTTTGAAGATTTTGCTTCTGCCTCCCATTCCAGCAGAGAAAGTGACCACGTGATCGACCAATGACCCTTAAATATCCAAATCCCCAAAGGAGAAAAAATAGTTTTACTGTTCCTTGTTCATTAACACGTTGACCGTTCAATTGACTGGTTCGGTTTGCACTGATTGCAATTCAGAGAGAGAATGGAGATGACTTCTAAAAGGAAATACGTTGGTTCACCGATAAATGAAAAGAATGAGAATAAGGCGGTTTCTACAATTAATTTTTGATTTGAATAAAGAACTTTTTATTCTGGGAATGTGCAATTATTAGTTCGGATTAACTCATTTGAGTCCTAGGTAAAGGATATTCAATTGATCGTTCCAGAGCCACTCCCACTTTCCATCTTACGTTAACAGCACATAACAACGGACGGAGACATTCTCAGAGCGCTCTGGAGCAATGAATTTGAAAATGCTATTAAAAATTACTAAAGCTGTGCGGCGACAGAAAAGTTATAGATTCGTTTAAATTAGCTTCATGGATACTTTTCAGTTTTTTGGGCAAACGCCGTTTAGGCCCAGTTTCTCCATCTCAGTTTAACTTGAAGCTTCGCTTTATTCCCATGGTAACAATTGTAAGGACAATTGATTTCATAGGAATAAAACGGAGTTTAAAGTTAAACCCCAATTGAAAAACTGGCCTTTAGAGCTTGTTTTTAAACTAGAAGTACTAACAGTTGTTGTCGCTGCGTTATAGATAGATTTACGTTATAAAGCCAACTCAGATACTAATTTACTTGCTTAAGAAGTCTACAGATTTTTCAAATAACCACTCTGGTAACAGATTTGCTTAGAAGATTACAGGAATTATGAAGGGCGTTAATTTTGAAATTCAAATTGAAAAATGCTGTGTAAAGCTGGTTGGAAAGCCAAATCCAAATTCCAAAGCTTTGGGTTGTTTTTTTTTTTTAAACTAGAAAGAGTCATTTAGATTTGCCCGCCAAAATTCTGAATGCCCATTCATGTCCTGACATCAATCCGTTGGACGTCCAGTTAAGCTGCTTTTCCTGCTTGGAAGATTGGGTATTTGGGGATTACTAACCCAATCCACAAATTCTTCAAATCTCCAAAGCAGATCCCCAAATACCCAATCTTCCAAGCAGGAAAAGCAACTTAACCGGACATTCAATGACATTTAGAATTTTGGCGGGCAAATTTAAATTGCTCTTTCTGGTTAAACAAACAAGCTAGAGCTTTGGAATTTATATTTGCATTTGAAGGCGACCGAAGTGAATAAATTTAGGGATGGATTCCACAGCAGAAACAGATTTATTTTTGGTTCTACTTTCACTGAGCGTGAAACTGTTTTTATCCAAAGGACTTTCTTTGACTTACCTGTATGAGTCCTAAGGTGAGCTTTTAAGTGAGAACTTTTCCCGTAGACTTTGTGGCAGCCATCGTACGAACACTTGTGCGTTTTCCTGACCAGTGAAGTTTGCCTGTTCGACAAAGTCGGTCTAGGAGGTGCCTTTCGCGGCGGTGGTGCATCAACTTTACGGCTTTTGGAGGTAACAACTACAGGTTTAGCGGTGACTTTAGAGGTGGTCCCCCCGGAGCTATCCATGTAACTATTATAGCCCTCATCCGGCTCCTCGTTTATAGTGAGGTTACCTTCATTGTCCGAGGGGACTTCCGGCACGGGTTCCTGTTTAATACGGGTAAGATCCGTCAGGATGCGGGCTACCATATAAGAAGAAGACTCCGTGGAGTTTGTGGTAACCGGTTCTTCTTTGATATAAGTGGTGGGAACTACTGGGACGGGCTCGACTATAACAGCAGGACCGGAAGTTACGAGGAAACGAGATTCCTCACGTGCAAAAGACTTCGAAAGGTCTAGGGGCCTGTTGAAGTGATCCTTGCTGTGAGACATTTCCAGTAAGCATTGGGCAGCAAAATTTATTTCATCCATTTCTTTATGGGGGGGTGCCGGCGTATTCACGATCACAGAAAAAAAAACGATAATGTAACAAACACACAAAAACACTTCACCCTTTTGTCAGCTAAATTGAATAAACGAGAGAGTAATTAGTTCGTTCGTGTTAAGTAACGAAGCGAAAGAACAATACGTTCATCTCTGCAGGAGGCGTGGACACCACGGCGATGTCGTTTTGGTAAAACTGGCCGCAACCTCCACACACCGCTTACACTAACACACTGCAGCTAGTTCAGAGTACGCCCCCCACCAAGCCATTCATTCCCTTCCACAATATGCGCCATCCCCGCAGTTTCTGCTTCTATTAGGCTTACCCCACGTTTGGTTTTGTTCTATACATTTGCACCTGCATCAATCGTTTTGCCGCCCTCTGTACTAATTAATTATTTAACCACACATCAAAAACTTTCTGCACGTGGACATCACGTATCTAACATACAATCGTAAAGTTTTTTCAGCCTAGTAGGGTTTTGCTTACACTTCCAAACCAACTAGGGCAGTGATGCTCTCGGGCGCTCCGAAAGCTCGACCCCCACTCTAGTTTGTTTCGGGAAAATGAGAATTCATACATGAAGGAGCGCGCGGCAAATAAATACTTAATAAATACAGGGATGGCAGTTGTAACGCCTAGCGAGGTGGGGGTACGTTTCCCCGCTCGTGGTCCTCCCTGAACTAGGGTGACAATACTTTTATAGTCACATGTTACTTAAATACTTACATCACGAAAAGCAAAAATAAAACAGTTTTGAAAAAAGTTAACCTAAATCTCACCATTCACTTGACATCAATAGCTATTTATTATATAAGACAAATAAGTCACGAGTGTAATACACAGTTTTATCCAACGCCTGTTTATTAAGAAATAAAAATAATGTCAATTTTGAATAAGAGTTTAATTATTGGTTCATAATTCCATAGACCTCATAATATATTCAAAATCAACATTATTATGACTAATAAACAGGGTGTTGGATAAAAGCATTTACAGTGAATCTTCATCTTCAGTGGTGTATACGATTATGATTCATATTGATCTGGGGTGACAGTAAAAAAGAATTCCTGTTTCAACTTGGAACAATCGAAATTTATTGAGGTAAACAGCTTCCAATCCAGAAATTGCAAATGACACGTGTAATCGAAAACATTTTCTTATTTTAAATAATTAAAAATGTGAAATTCCATATTAAAAATAAATAAAACACAACTATTCACTTGGATATGATCACTTAGCTTTATTTGTTGTTACTGCAGTTTCGACAAGTTTACTGTCACTTTCAAACTAAATTAAAGTCGGAAACAATCGAATTTATACAAAATTTTTCTAAACAAACGTGAAATAAGATACAACTGGGGTAGATAAGTTTTAGAAAATATTAAATACAAAGTTTGAATAAGGCGGTGTATATTAGGTCCGTCTGGTCGATAAGTAATTCTAACTCCGGGTTATTTGCTGCTTTATGAATTTTCAATGACTAATAAATTTATCATATTTAATTAATTAGTGGGTAGTTTATATTCAAGACAAAATCATAAAATTATGAACTGAAATTGTGATTATAATAAATTTTATACTTATTATTTAGAACTTAAAACCATAGACGTATGTACTATTTATAACTAAGCTGATTACCAGGCCTAGGCGCATTTTAGGCGGAAGGTTTCGTTAAATATTCGCGGAACTACTAATATGCTGAAGCGATCATAGTTGGAAAAAGTTCTAATCTTGAACGCGTGTGCCCTGTAAAAACAAAACAATAAACCAGTCGAAGCCCGAGAAGTCTATGCGGCACGCAATAACCACTACAGTTCTGGTCGACTGGATATAAAAACTTGTTTACATAATCGATTCATTCCGAAATGAACTCGCATTCTTTTTGCAGTGACGGCGCTATACTTGATATGAATTAAATGTACTATGCCAGTCTTTTTAAAAGCTACATTAAAGAATTATAATGTTTTCATAATTATTAATTTGAAAGAAACTATAAAGGCAATTATGTTACACACGTTATTTACATCAAACGGTTGCTTCTGATGCAATGAGCGCGAGGGTGAGAGTGCCTCGGGAATATAAGCCGTTCAGCGGCGACGTTGAAATCTACGCCGAATAAATTCAAAAACAAATCTACACAAAAGTGTCAACTTGTCACATATAAATCACGATGAATGTTCAGCACGAGTGTTCAACAAATACTAGAAAAGGATATCATTTACATTGTGTAAATTGTTCGCTACATACCTATTTACTTAAAATATTGTTAAATGCTTGAGTTGTCAATCTCGAAAGTTTAAAATATTGTCGCCATATATACATATATTTAAAAATGCAATACGAAATAAGCTTATAAGAGAACAACCGTTCTAATATTCGATGTAACAAAATCGATGTAACCTTATACCATCAGAATTTACTGGTTACATAAAATACTCATACAACACTCTCAATTCTGGTTCCTGGTGGTTTGTTTGGAAATGAGAATTTAGCTTCACAACTTTCATACGCATGTCAAGGATTAAGGTGTTGAAAAAGAACCACATTTTGTAACAATAATGCAATAATGTCAGTCACAAATCGTAGTGATATTGTTACAGCTGTGCCCTGGGAACTAAAGTATCTTTAAATAATAATATTCTCCAAAAATTTAAAACAAGAGCTTGATATAATAATAATAATAATATACTTATTGCTCTTCTTGACATATAATCAAATAGCAAGGGTTCAATTATAAAAAAAAAAACAGTTACAGCATAAACGAAAATAGACCACAATTCGAACGTATTAATACTAGCAACATTATGGAAAGTTTTTCAAAAAATAAAGAAGATATATATGCATGGTAATGAGAGAATAAATTAAAGTTTAGGGACACAAGATAATTTACTTAAAATTAAGAATGTATTCACTCGTTAATAATAAAGGAACGAAGTTTTAAAAAAATTAATACAAAAATAAGCTACCTCCTTGATTACATCTAGGTTTGGATTATTTAATAGATTTACGAGTTCGTCAAAATTTTGCAAGTGACTGCTTTTTGGACCTTTAATACTATCGTAAAGCTTGCATTCAAGAAATATGTGCTCCGCACTTTCAGGTTTAAGAGAGTTGCACATTATGCATATTTCGTTAGAGTTTATGGAGTGGGAGATACCGTTGTAACAGGGAAATAGATGCCTTTTGGAAGACAATCTAAGCTGAGAAAAGAGTCGAATTAGTTTTATTGGTAGAGGGCAATATAAATCATGAGCTGGATTAGGTTTCATGACGAAGAACTTATAGAGCGCGGAGAAATGTGAGAGTTTAAGTCTCTCCAAGTCTTTGTCGGTAGCGAGACAAAATTCTATTAAGAGATGCCTTAAGGTGTCCAACGGAAAGAGAATTCCAAGTGTCCAGACAATTCACCTTCATGAAAATACCTTTAATTTGTAAGGCCCAGTTAAATTTAACAAGGTCTTGTAAGTTTAACAGTTGGTTGTAGACGATTTTTGGGAATCTGCTATTTTTCATTTTAGGAATTTTTAGAAACCAGTTTAGACAGTGCTTTACAATGAGGTACTCAAATTTAACCGCACCCACTTCTAAGCGAACTAAATAATCAGGAGAGTTTTTTGGTAACAAGAGTAGTCTTTTAAAAAATCCCACTTGGGCTCTCTCAATAATGTTTAAATGACGTAGACCCCAAACAGAGATACAATTAGATAATGCATTGACTGTAAGGGTATTATATAAAGTGATGCTTGAAATGCTTGAATAAGTGTAGGAAGTGACACTAACTTTTTAAGAGAAAAGTATTCTGGCAGCTATGCAAGAATGTGCAATTCGAGCAGTCTGTGACCAGACAAGTGTTGCTCGAGACACTTACAATACTGTAGGTACCTTTCTGGAAAGCTGAAGAGTAATCTAGTGCGACCGCGAAGACTCTGGACGTTTCCACGTGTATCGAGAGCGAGTACATTGACTATAAAAGCTAATATCGGGCACTGCCGGCACAGTTCTTTATTGAGCAGCAAAGTGTGGGCGAATAGACAGCGAATTATAGTGTTAATTGTGAAAATAAGTGTTAGAGACTAAAATGAGTGTATATATTCTTGTTGCATAGACGATTGGATTTTATTAAAACATTAGAAAATATTTCACGAATATTATTTTCCGAACCCCGAAGTCGTAACAGTACGATACACGTGGAAACGTACTATTGTTTTATTGCTTTTATATTATTTTAACAGATAAAATAGCGACATCTTACGATCGCTTTTTGACCTGACATTGCAGTAGGGTAGACAAATTGAAGCGGGATTTGCTCCTAATAAGTCCCCCATGCAAGGCGGCCATACTTGCTGTCAAAGCATAATGAAAGTTTTTAGAAAAATTTTGTGCAAATCGTTTTTGATTGCAGTGAAAACCTCGAGCAGCCTCTGTACAGCTGTTTCAGCCCTCCTTGGGGCTTCTTCAGCAGAGACGTAGCTCGACGTTCCCACTGCAAACAAAAACGACTTGTCCAATTTATTCGCAATTGCGATGTAAGAGTGATGAAGAGATAAAATAGCGACATCTTACGATCGCTTTTTGACCTGACATTGCAGTAGGATAGACAAATTGAAGCGGGATTTGCTCCTAATAAGTCTCCCATGCAAGGCGGCCATGCTTGCTGTCAAAGCGTAATGAAAGTTTTTAGAAAAATTTTGTGCAAATCAAGTCGTTCTTGTTTGGAGTGGGAATGTCTAGCTACGTCTCTGCTGAAGAAGCCCCAAGCAGGGCTGAAATAGCTGTACAGAGGCTGCTCGAGATTTTCACTGCAATCAAAAACGATTTGCACAAAATTTTTCTAATGTATTATTTTAGTTAATACTTACTTATATCAAAGTAATAATAATTACATTAACGTTGTAGATTTCTATTAAATAAAAATATATTGAATTTATGGTTATGTTCTCTTCGAAGAAAACAATTTAAAACAAACAGAATATTCCAACTTCACAGTGATAGAGTTTAAAAAATTTTTTCAGCTTGAATTATGCTTTATGAAAGGCCTCCGTTATTGCATGTACAGTCACACATTAGACAGTCCTAAGTTTTTCTAATTTAAACCGAGCTGTTACCTTCTAAAAGCAGCAAGCCCACGTAAACTATTTTTCGTAATTATTATGATTAAAAAAGTATTTGAAAGTGATTTTTTTTCTTAAGGAAAATTCTTCGCTAAAAACTTTGCTAATCCTGTTAACAGAGAACTTGAATTCTCTGGAAGTTTAAGAATATTATTGCAAAATTTTGTTGCAAACCGTGCAGTGAAACCTTCGTGCAGCCTCTGTATAGCTGTTTCAAAGCCGCTTCAATTTGTCAATCCTTCTGCAATGTCAGGTCAAAAAGCGATCGCAGGATCTCTGTTTTAGCTATTTCTTTAAGAATATTGTTTATTAGTTATTAGTAATTACTTACATTCACCACTAAATTAATAACATATTTAGTAATTGAAGTCGACTCCTGTCCAATAAAAATTGTATGAAGATTCCCAGCTAGGAGAGTGACGTGAAAAGGCCGTTATAATGACGTCATCTTTGTCACTAATATGTCGTCATTCTAACATCCAAAAGACGTCTGAGCGACGCCGATGTCTTAATCACTTTATAAGTCAAACCATATGACGTCATGTAGATAACGTACCTTTGACGTAAATTTTGACGTAAATAAACGACAGAATGACGACGAAGTGATATGTTTCGCCCCCACATTGCGGTCAAATGCAGCGTTGCTGCGCCTTCTTTATGCAATGATTTTCTTTTGCTCAGCGTTGAGAGCCAAAATGTATGTAATATTATATTAATTTTGTCAACATAATTTGAATTGTAAAAGGTAAATGTGTAACAAACGTAATCCAAGTGTTAAATAGTGAGTGCAAAGACATTCCAAATTTTTCACAAGTAAATAAAAATGTGAAATAACGACTATCAATTGATAGCTTCGTTACGATTGAAGAAGCTATCAATCGATAGTTTTGCGCGATTTCCACAGTATCCGATTTAGAAATTAAAAACAATTTTCGTTAGGTTTGTTTAGTCTGGTTCCACCATTATGAAAATAATTGAAGTTTGTTCTTGTCCGATGAAAATTGTAAGTACAAAGTTTTTTTTAATCTCAAATCGGACAGAAATATGAAGGGAAAACACTCAACGAAGCTATAAATCTATAGCGAAAGTTGAGTGTTTTCCCTTCATATTTCTGTCCGGTTTGAGATTAGCAAAGGAAATGTTACACAATCACAGGACGAAGTTTAGATCAGCCTGGGCTTCTCTGCTGTTCAACTTAACCTTGATAAATTAAATGTAAAGTTAATTAATAAAATTGCCTATAACTAAGAGAGCAAAACAAAATTTTGAAACTAAATTGTAAGCTAACTACATGCGAAAAAAAAGATCAAAAAAGATCAATAGCATTAAATATAATACATAAACGCACCAAACTATTTTCATAATTACAAAGTTTTTTTAATCTCAAACCGGACAGAAATATGAAGGGAAAACACTCAACGAAGCTATAAATCTATAGCGAAACATTGAATGTTTTCCCTTCATATTTCTGGCCGGTTTGAGATTAAAAAAACTTTGTAATTATGAAAATAGTTTGGTGCGTTTATGTTGTATTGTGAAAAGTGTGCGTACGATATTTAATGCTATTGATCTTTTTTGATCTTTTTTTTCGCATGTAGTTAGCTTACAATTTAGTTTAAAAATTTTGTTTTGCTCTCTTAGTTATAGGCAATTTTATTAATTAACTTTACATTTAATTTATCAAGGTTAAGTTGAACAGCAGAGAAGCCCAGGCTGATCTAAACTTCGTCCTGTGATTGTGTAACATTTCCTTTGCTATCTGCATTTCACTTTATTTTTTGTTTTGTTTTGACACAATAAAGGCGTTTGTTATTATTATTGCCTCGGTTAAAGCAGAACGTAATGATAATTCTTTAGGTCTTCAATATGGCTGTTTCCGGACGATTTTGATGAATACAATACCAACATTTCTGGCCGAAGGACCAAAAAATAAATTTCTTAAATTATTTTACTTTGTTTTAAAAAATGATTTTAAATAATGCAATTACATTAAAACCTTAAAACTTATGTTGATAAAAATAAACAAAATATCTAATAGACCTTTAGCTGAACCTCCAAGCAGCAATTTTTCTTTCTACACTAATATTTTTTATTTAATTTAATAAATCAATTCAGAAACGAATGTGAAAGTTCATAGAAATGCAAAAAAAGACAAGAAAAGTTTCATGTGTCATTAGTTGTTGGCGTTAAGTGGGAGCTATTATTGTGGAGAAGGGTTTTTATTATCCTTTAACACACCGGCCGTGCTATAGAGTATTTGAATCTACGATAACTGTCAGCAATTCTTATTTTTTTTAGTATGGGGTATTTCAGTGAAATCTGTCTAAAATAAACAAACGTTGGGGGAACATAAACATTTACTAGTTATAAATAAATTTTCCATTTATTCTGATTTTCACTTAAAATAAAATGAAGCCAAGGAAATGTTTTTCCGCGCATATAACATTGAATAGAATAACCCAAAGTCATTCGCGTCATATTCAACTTTATCAGGATGTTATAAATATGTGATGAAAACCCAATGCTTTCAAACAAATTACTCCCTGAGCTTTTTCCCCAAAAAAGCAAAAAGCGATAGATAATGGAATCGAAATAGAAGTAAAATGAATAGTGGCTATTTTACGAGCAACGCTTAGTTTGACTGCGACATTTCCATTAAAGCACGATTTGCAAATAAAGCTCGCTCTGTACAGTCCAGCTTTCAAAGAAGCTTACCAACCTTCATATAACACAAAACATGATTAATACTCAGTTTAGGTGGTAGTGACACGATTCGCAATACGCTACGCGAGATAATTCGAATAAAAATTTAAACGTTGAACACTATAAGTTTTTAGTTGGCTAGTTGGCTCCACAAATTTCAAACTTTACTACCGAAACAGTTCTAACGTGAAAAAGTTCAACCACGGCATGACATTCCTATAGGAGATTTATGAGCTCCGCGTAATCGTTAAACCTGTATACAGAAAGCTTTAAATCAAGCACTCGAATTTATGTGGAATTTTAGATGCAACGGGAACTTTATAAATCATCCCAATTGAATTTTTAGTAACTTATTAATTTATACCTGCGCTTTCCGTTATTGCTTACTATACATTTACTTCCGCAAAGAGTCTAAAGTAAATTATTCTGCACAGACATTGGAAATATTACTATCAAATTGTCTGGAAAGCTACAGACGCATTTGAAATTAAGTGGAATTTTCAACGTACTGAGGAAATTCCTATGGGGAACATTATGCTTTCCCGAAACCCCAAAAGTATAATTTCAATTAAGATCGTCGTATTTTATGATTCAATAATGAATACTTGACAGTAATTGATATTGATGGCTAATTTTGGTGGAGGTGCGTGGACTAATAATATACAACGTGATTCAGAAATATTTCGCGATATTTTCAAGGTGAATATAACATCAGAAAATAAAGTTACCTTTTATATAATAGTTTTTTTTTTCAAAAATGAATAATGGGCCCTGAAAGAAAGGTGAAAATATGTTTTTTTGGCAATATCCTCTGGATTAGTTAAGTTATTTAATTAATATCTTAAACACCTAACTGCGCATTAACAACATATTTGTCAGATCTTCCCTCATTTTTAGTAACTTTCAGTATTTTATCCCTAATTTTTATTTTTATTTTTATTTTTTACGCATGTACAATCTTGTTACCTTTTTTGTATTCAAAGATAGAAATTTGGTTAAATTAGCAATTTTCATGTTAATTTTGACTTTTCTGTTTAAAAAAAAAGAAGAAAATGAATTTTCTGTTGTCAAAATATTTGTCCAACGCTGTTCTTTTTAATGTGTAAGTAATTTTTGTAATTCACTCAACAGAAAGCTTTTCTCTCTTTACAGCGACGTCTAGTTTTTTAATTTGTTTAAAAAATAACGAATTAATTTTCAAATAGGTATATGTTTATGTATAATATTAATGCCCAATTTCTTCACTCTTGATAAATTTCTCTGCCGGGTAATATCCTCGGAAACTATTATCGATACAATGGTTTCCAAGAATAATACCTGGAAGATAAATTAATCAAAAGGTGCAGAAATCGGCCTAAATTGCCTAAGTAGCTGACAAATGTTATCTATCTAATGTGGATTGCAGTTTTACATTAATAGAAATAAACAATATTCCATGTTTCATAATTAAAGCGAGGATTAAAATGTTCCTGCGTCAGTTTAAGACTTAACTAAATGGGCGTTTCTTCTTCTTTCGTAAACTACGCAAGTTGCTAAACCTAAGCGTGGATTAAAAAGTCCCTGCCTTAGTTTATCAGCAATTTCGCCACACAATAAATTTAAGCTCTAGTCGACTACGTATCTGCTGCGACGGTACTATTTCATCCTCGCTGTACACATAAAATAAAATTTGTTTGTAAATTTTTTTTTTAAATATTATTTTCTTATGTGGGGTAGGCCATGTTCGTGTATAAATCAAGTTGTCTGAAGAACAAACAAATGATATCTACCTACTCATCTACTTAAAAAACAAGTAAATGAAAGAAAGTGTTGCTTGAAATGTCCTAACTTCTTTATCACTATATTTTATTTTTATTCCTCATTTGACTTTATTTTAGTTAATTTTTATGTAATCGATTGAACCACCTTTCTTTTTCTTTTTTTTTAATCCATTTCAGTTGTTTTGTTATTATTTTAAC
Organism: Prosopocoilus inquinatus; assembly: GCA_036172665.1. Taxonomy (NCBI): domain Eukaryota; kingdom Metazoa; phylum Arthropoda; class Insecta; order Coleoptera; family Lucanidae; genus Prosopocoilus; species Prosopocoilus inquinatus. Next base: position 47,497,423 of record CM069872.1, read on the forward strand.
TATCAATTATTGACCGTCTTGTTTTTTTTTTGCTTTTTTCTTTTGTTTGATTTTATTTGAATTTGATTTTTCAGTTATCATTTGATCGTCTTTTGTTTTATTTCATTTTATAATTATTAACTAATCGTTTTTCTGTAAAATTTACAGATTAAATTTTTGGTTGTCATAAAACACGCCAGTTTTTACATCGGTTTAACTTATTGAAGTGAGTACAATTCTTATCGTCTTCAGTTTTTGCTTTATTCAATTTTGATTATATTTTTGGGGTATTTTTATTTTGATGATAAAAATTTTATTCAAGTTGACTTTATTTAATTTAATGATTGACAACTTAATCGCAATTTATATGTATTTACTAATATTTGTTTCTTTTATTGAACGTATTAGATCTATTATAATACAACTGTGTATCCAATAATATGGAATTTCCTAAAAAAGCTGTGTTATCATGAGACGATAACATCAACACAGAGCTGCCAATTAAAGCTGATATTATCTAGGAAAAATAAGTGTCCCATTATCTATGTTCGTCACTGTACAATGTTTAATTGAAATTTATTTAATATTATTTGTAAATCTTCTACTTTTTTTTAAATGACCTATTTAGATAGGCCTCCACCAAACAAAAATTCATAACTCCGACAAGGGTGTCGGAGTTATGAATTATGAATATCTTTTAGGAAAAAAAGTCCCATACGGGTTCATTGACCCCTGGCCGACCTCTAGAGGTTCAGCGACACCTTTCAGGTCCTCATCGATCCCATTGGGGACTCCTGTTTTAGACAGACAGAAGATTCAATTAAGAATCAAAAGATTTTAAACAAAAAATATGCATTGACGGTTCCAAGTTGTAATGAATCAAACAGACAGACCTCCACTAAACAAGCAGTCATAACTACGACCCCCTAAAAGAATCATAAACGTTCATCGACCCCAAACCAACCCATAGAGGTTCTTTGGGTCCTCATCGACTCCATTGGGAACTCTTGTTCTAGACAGATAGAAGGTTCAATTAAAAATCAAAAGATTTAAAACAAAAAATATGCATTTACGTTTCCAAGTTGAATTGAATTAAACAGATAGACCTCCGTTAAACAAGCATTCATAACTACGACCCCCTAAAACAATCCCAGACGTTCATCGACCTCCAACCGACCCATAGAGGTTCAGCGGCCGCTTCAAGTCCTCATCGACCCCATTGGGAACTCTTGTTCTAAACAGATAGAAGGTTCAATTAAAAATCAAAAGATTTAAAGCGAGAAATCTGCATTGACGGTTCCAAGTTGAAATGAATAAAACAGACAGACCTCTACTAAACAAGCATTCATAACTCCGACCCCCTAAAATACTCATAGACGTTTATCGACCCCCCAGTCGACCCGTAGAGGTGCAGCGGTCCCTTTCAAGTCCTCATCGACCCCATTGGGAACTCTTGTTCTAGACAGATAGAAGGTTCAATTAAAAATCAAAAGATTTAAAGCAAAAAAATTGCATTGACGGTTCCAAGTTGAAATGAATCAAACAGACAGACCTCCACTAAACAACCATTCGTAACTGCGACCTCCTAAAACAATCATAGACGTTCATCGACCCCCAGGCAACCCGTAGAGGTTCTTTAAGTGTTCATCGACTCCATTGGGAATTCTTGTTCTAAAAGGTTCAATTAAAAATCAAAAGATTTAAAGCAAAAAATATGCATTGACGGTTCCAAGTTGAAATGAATCAAACAGACAGACCTCCACTAAACGAGCATTCATAACTCCGACCTCCTAAAAGAATCATAGACGTTCGTCGACCCCCAACCGACCCGTAGAGGTTCAGCGGCCCCTTCAAGTCCTCATCGACCCCATTGGGAACTCTTGTTCTAGACAGATAGAAAGTTCAATTAAAAATCAAAAGATTTAAAACAAGAAATATGCATTTACGTTTCCAACTTGAAATGAATCATGCGGTACATTATATTCAATAAATAAATAAATATTTTCTTATCTCTTTTAGGCAATGTTAAATAGTGAACCAACGTCTCCTTCTTTTTAAGTAATCATAAATGTTTCATAAAATTATAGAAAGCTTCTAAATTAAATGGTTTTACTTTTACATATTTTGAAACAGGTATTTTACATTTTGATGTTTCAACACGAATAACTTTTATACCTGTTCGTTCGCAATTACTCTTTGTGTGAATTTCACCGAAACAATATTGTCATAAAGGCAGCGGGTGATTACAATCCCTGATTTCAATCTCTTTCTTGGAACATTCTCTGACCAAGTCGCCGCCTGCTTTGCTAACGACTTCACTTGATAAGCTAATTTCATTTATCAAGTATGCCAATTTCTTGCAAAGTGAAAGTTGAAAATTGAAAAAGTTCCTCTGGTTAATATTTACAGAATTTCATTTCGCGGACTCACGACGAATTTTTCATTTAAAATTTCAGTATAAAAAAAAATGGTTTTGGAATTCTCACGCACAATAAATTATTTTTTTTGTGCAGTTTCTAATTTTAAAATTCAATAAACATTTTTTTCTAGGTTTTCTAAATACAATAGTCTGGTGTTACATGAATTCTGAAAAAATCTTTCTTTACTTGCTTCTGCAAAAAAAAAATACTTTGCAAACTTTCCCTCTTTGAAGTAAAATTAAACGAAATATTTCTGTTCTCAAAAATTAAATTAAATTTTTATTTTGTATACTTACGTGTTTTTTTTTAATATTATGTTCCTTGAAGTCGCTGCAGAATTCGCCGACGTGAAAAGTAAAGTTCTAAAATTCATTCTGTAAGTAACCCTTTTAAAACTTTCGTAAATTCGCGGGAGTAATTGTCTTAATATTACATTTGCGTTTCTGTTTCCTTTGATAAAAGTTGAAAGTTCAGTTAATTAATTTGGGTGAATAAAATAAAGTTTTATCTCGAATACATATTTCGAGCTTACCTTTGCCTTAAAAGCTTCCGTGAAGTCGAGCTTGGTCACAATAAAAATTACAAACTTTATGCGACTTTCTTTCTCTGCGAAAGAACTTTATTTAAATAATAAAATCTATTAATAAAAAAAAGAATTTAACGGCAACTTATTCTTTTTATAACAAAATAAAATAATCTTTCGTCGCTCGTAATATTTTAATTCTCCAAGAAATTTACATTAATCTGGTGAATAACTTTTAAATAGGTTTATAACTAAAAAACATATTTATCCAATACCTGTTTATTATGAAGTCATAATAATCATAAAAATGAATATATTATGAGGTCCATAAAACATTAGTGGAATTATGAACCTATAATTAAACTGTTATTCAAAATCGGCATTATTATGACTTCATAATAAACAGGTGTTGGATAAAACTATGTATTACATTCATGCCTTAACAGCAAATGTCACTTAAGAAAAATTAGCCCACTCGACCAAGCTCTCCTGGCTAAACATCCCTTTCGTGACTTATTTGCCTTATAAGACACTTGTAAAATAGCTATAAGCTTAAATAAATGTTGACGTTATGTGTAATGTTTCTTAAATAAATAAAATACGGCATACGTTTGTATTTGTAAAGTAAGTTGCATGGTCCAGTGCACTAGCGACGTGTTTGGTGCTTGGCAGGACAATTGTTAGGTGAGGTTCGAAACCCTTCTTGGTTCTATGTGACAGATAGGAACTTATGTTGAATTTATGTCGGTTCCTATGAACTGTTTTTTTTTCACGTTTCCCCAGTTCGCAAGGCGAGTGCTGAATAAGAAATAACAACTGTAAGACGACCACAGCCGCAAATGTAAATAGAGTCACCAACCCCTCCCGAATAAGCTTTGACAGCTTGAGGCTAGAACGATGGAGAAAAAAAAAAAAGGTTGGCAGTAAGGAGTCCAATTTTTTGAGCAAATTGGTTTAGGAATACACTGTTATGCAGCAAAAAGTTTTCTCTTCCTGTACAAGAACGAATTCCCTAACTTTCAAAATCAGGAAAATGCAATTATTTTCGTGATTGTCTAACTTTAATCAAAATATGTTTTCGGACAGAAATTATTTATTTAAAAAGAACAAATTTTGACCTTGTAACTAACTATTATTTCCACCTTCTCAGTAAATGACATTTTACAAATTAATTTTGTCGACGTAAACGATAAATTACGGGAACATACCTGTAATATTTTACGGGCTGGTATAAAAAACCTGTAAAATTTTACAGGCTTGTAGAAAAGCAAATTGTCTGTTTACATCACTATGACTACGTCTAGCTGGAAATAATTTGACACGTAAATAACTATTAAAGAGCCCGGCAACGAAACGTATGAATACTTACTAATATCCAGTATTCAAAATTTTTCAAACATAACTATCCTCCTGTATAATTATCACAAAAGAACATGATCGGATTTTTCAATTATAATTCAAGACTTTGGTGCAATAACCGATACGTCCAGTTTTTCAAGTTTGGAGACAAAATTTAAAATCTGAACAAAATAACTTCTGAACGGTAAAATAAAGTGATTTTAGTTTAACGTCATTGTTTAAACATAGAGGAACAATAAAAAAGGAAAAACTTATAAAAAAACTTGTTGCAAAACGTTTTTTATTGCAGTGGATTCTCGAGCATCCTCTGTACAGCGGTCTGGGATGACTTATTATGTACCAAACTGGCTTCAATTTGTCAATCCTAATGCAATGTCGGGTCAAAAAGCGATCGTAGGATGTCGCCATTTAAACTATTTATTTATATTTAATTTATAATTTTTTTAGATCCGCCTTTAAAAAAAAAATAAATTAGAAAATTTGGACTTAACTGGTTTTTGAATCAAAATCTTTGTAAAAGACGTAATTTATGAAGCAAATTGCCAATTCTACATATTGTCACGATTAGATTTTCTATAAAACCATTTAAAATTGACGGAAATAATTAACGCATTGAAAAGTTATGTGTATTCAGTGCGTAATTGCAGTGCAGTTCCCAGAACTCAACAAAAAACAACGCCCCAAATTTGGAACTTCAATCGTAAACTACGCTGTCAGTGCGGTTTGCACTGACAGTTTAGCTAGCCTCGTCTGGCCTCAGCGATGGTCGTCATCGTTTCCCCGTGGACTGCCATCCCATCGTCAGCCCTAGAACTTCAGTTGTTAACTAAATCATTAGTGCGATTCACAACAAGTGACGTACCTTCGTCCCCCTTGATGGAAGCCATCGTCATTTCCCCTGGGCTGCACTGTTGTCTTCGTTTATCCCATTCAATGCAACGCAGAAGTTTTCTTCGCGAAATTCCCAGCAGCTTGGTCTGGCAGAGAACATTTCGAATCTAAATTTTGACCGAGCACTCAAGTCGTTTTAGTTAATAAATCTAATATAAATCAGGAAAGCTATACTTTTATAATAAAATTGTTTTAAAAGCTCTACCTACGCCCCTACAAATCGAAAATCTTCACGTGACATGGTGAAGATGCAAAAGGCTTACCGTGACAATATTTTGCGTGAAAATATAAAATTTATAGTCGTCAAAGAAATCAAAATTTCCTATTCGCTTCAAAAATCGCCCAATTTAGCAACAAATTGCCAAATTTGGTTACCAGATTCATAAACGTCCTGGTGAGGCGTGATTTTTTCTGCTGCATGTGCATACAGTGTGAATAAAAAGTCTCAACCACACATATTTTCTTCTTGCGGAAAAAACGCACCGACACGTCGATTATTAATATAAATCCGACGTATTTTAGAATGTTCGTTTATTTGTGCAGTGGCGTACTATTGGGATACAAAAATATTTTTTAATTTTTTAAATTAGAATTTCCAGTTTTTATTGTGATTTCCAAAGGGGCACATCTTTTTGTCGATGTTACTGAAATTAGTTTCCATATTTTTGGCGCTAATACAGTAGACATCCGGTTAAGTTCTCATATTAGTTTACACTAGAAAACATATTATTTTGGGAACGAATAGGTTCTGGACTTACCTGATTCTTACAGCCAACTGATCATCAGTTTAAGTCCCCACTACAAAAAAGTTGTTTCTTTACGTCAGACTTGACTACATATTGTTACAGCCGTGACGCGCAAACAGATCTATTTTTAGCATCAGACACGCTACCTTGCGTTACAGAACATGATTGAAGCAACGCGATCATTCTAGAAATTTCGAGCACAGAGGGCTCTGCTATATAAGCCGTACGATCCGCCACGAGTTTAATTATTAAGTTCGCGAGCGAAGGGTTCGTACCTCGAAGCAATAGAAAGTACATTTTGTAAAAGTGCTAATTGAAATTAACCTCCGCGCACAATAATTTTTATATCCGTAGATACGTATTTCGGCAGCTAAGCTACCATCTTAAAAGCACTAAAAAATATCTAAAAACAACCTAATCACACTGACAAAATCATTGTCAGTGTGATTAGGTTGTTTTTAGATCTTTGTTTAGTGTTTTTAAGTTGTTAGCATACTAAAGAGTGCAGCTTAGCTGCCGAAATACGTATCTACGGATAAAAAAATTATTGTGGGCGGAGGTTAATTTCAATTATCTCTTAAACCACAGTCTCCTTTACTATTTTAGTTGTAAAAATGTTATTTGATAAACAAGCTCATTACAACTGTGTTGTTAATTGTTAAAAGCGACAGCTTTTAATTAAGGTGTTCTAAAATTTAACGAATATAATTTGTGAACCCCCAAATTCGAAACAATATTTTTTATCCAAACGATGCGCAATATTAAAAAAAATATCTAGAAGTAAATTTTGATAAAACATAGACTTGCCCAGCTTTTGCATCAAAGTTTTCAATTACTGTTTTCAGTAAAAGTATATTAGTGTCCTCCTGGACAAATACACAGCTGATTGTATCATCTATGATTACTATACACCCCTGAGGGCGCTCAAAGGATCTAAGGGCGGCGTAATATCCTGCGTTTTCAGTGTAACGTGACGTTTCAATCCCTCCTCCCCCCCTTCTCAAAATAATGTTGTGTTAAATATTAATTCTCTTAAATATTCATTCTCTTAAAGGAAATGGCAGGTCAAAACTTTCAGAGAAACGTTAAAATCTCCCTACATTATCACATATTTTTCCTCTAGCTTCGTATTATCATGTCAGTATTAAATCCTATTTGCTTTTGACTGCTTTGTATTAGCTATAGCTAAGTGCTTCGTTAAATTAAATTTCCAGGAAACTATCTCTTTAATTTATGGTACGACATACAAGATTTAATTTAATGTTATTGGCTGGCGCATACTAATTTTGGGGGTAGTTTAGCAAATCGTGTACCTGCTTGATGGTAAGTGGTGAAAGTGAAGATAAAATCGATAATACATTAGACCCTACTTTATGCAAATAGTGGTAGGGAGGAGAAACAAAACGAATATCGTAATCTGCATGAGGTATACATACATAGTTAGATGGTCTTCATCATTTGTGTCCCAATGAGAGGAGAAATGGAACAACGTAAAGTGAGTGTGATTTTTTTATGCTCGTGTCTTATGTGGGCGTTGAGTGTTTCGTTAATACGCGCCGAAAGAAATGTGGTGTGCATGGAAATCCCCGAGATGGTCCTAACCCAAATTTTGGGGGCGGCTTACAATTCACGCTACATGAGCATTACACAACCTGTTGAAGAAGAGCAACGCGAATACGAATTAAAGGCGAGTAGCATGAAACGGGGTGTCTCTGCAGTTCCGGAGTTTTACGTGGACGAAGATTTTGTGCAGATAATTGCCGACGAGCCAGCGTGGAGGGTCAACCATGTAGAATTGAGCCGGTTCGGACGACACATGCCCAGGGAGAAGAGGGAAATCAGACAAAGAAGACAGTGGGAATGCGAATCGAGAATAACTTGGACGGATTTGGGGCCCGATTATTTTCCGAGATATTTGCGTGCTGTGGAATGCACATCGAAGTCTTGTTGGTACGGGCATTTTAAGTGTAAGCCGCGATCCTTCACTGTTAAAATACTCAGACGGAGGAAGGACCGTTGTATCGTGGCTGAACCTGGAATAAGAATAGGCACGGTTGGTTTGCCTGGCGATCTCAAAGAGCTCTGGGTGTGGGAAGAAAGGGCGGTGAATTTTTGCTGTGATTGTGCGTTGTAAACTTGTAAATTAGACGACTGCCTGCGACCGTACAAATGCTTAAGTTGTGGAATTTCCCTCGAGGTTTGCATCTAACTTTTCGGCAAAACAAGATTTATGTAAATATCATTTACAGGCAGAATTTTACCTGCTAAATTATGCACTTGAAACTGGACTAACACTACACTCATGCAGACAGTCATATTGTACAGGGTTTACCAGCCCTCCGAGGAAGCACGAAAATGGCATTTTATCAGTGTTGTTAAGTATCTAGATGCAAGTATCTAGATACTTTTTGAGTATCTAGATACATATCTCAGATACTACTAAAAAATGTAACTGTATCTGCATGTAGATACAATTAGTGTATCTATTCATTTGAGATACATTTTGAACTTCCATAAAAAACAGCAGACCTTGGCGGAAATGCAACCTCTGATTTTACAGTCTCTTTCTTTTGATTTTCCCCTCTTGTTAATTATGTTTTCCAGTTTCTCAAATGACTGTTCTTTTTAAAATGCGATTTGATAGTTCAGAAACTTGAAAATTATTTAAAAAAATGGGAAAGATAATTGAGAAAAGGAGAAAATCAAAAGGAAAAGACTGTATTGTTGATTTTATCAACTTTTCTTGATCATGGGAACGCTCTCTTAGGATCCTAGATTAAATTGATATTTAACTTGTCCGATACGGAAGTAGAGTCATTTCTGTTGATAACTTCATATTTTACGTTGACTTGACTTGGTTTCATACAAAACCAGGTGATTACTTATCAGCTTATTGATCAACTTAATTACAAAGATAAATTTTCTATTTAAAAAGACATACTGCTGAAAAAATTGTGAAAATTATTAATTTTCACAAAAAAAGTCGATTTGGATCGCAAATAATACCGTACCTCCAATACTGCATAGGTTATTGAATTTTACACTTGCAAGTATCTAGATAAACTGCAGATACTTTTTTTGTATATGTATCTGTATCTAGATATTTTCCCGAAAAAGTATCTGTATCTGCATCTAGATACATATTTGTGAAATTATCTGCATCTGTATCTAGATACTATTACAAATGTATCTTTAACAACACTGCATTTTATGTGCGTTTTATCAAAAAAACCAAAGTTGTGCAGACCCATATTCTACACAATTTAAAATTATTTTCAACTATCAGGCTGTTTTCTTTAATAAGTTACACATCAAACTCATGATTTTTTAAATGAAACCCTACATATTTTTTTACTTCTTATTTTGATATTCAATTCAATTCAAAGGTGTGATATAGGCACGATAGGTAGAGTTGCACGTCATTAGTTAATGATGACGTCAGACGCATGCTGTGTTGATAAATAATTAAAATACAAAAGATTTTTTACATTGTATGTTCAGTTTTATGAAAAATCTCATGGTATGTTTATTGTATTTTAAGTAAATAAGTATATTTATCAACAAGCCATGCGTCTGACGTCATCATTAACTAATGACGTGCAACTCTGCCTATCGTGCCACGCCTATAGCAGGTTGAAATTTGGAACAAACACTTCGAAACATCTGTACTTTAAAGTCACTTACGAATTCTGAATGTCGGATCGCCATTAACAAAAATAGAGCTCGTTCAAGAATTATAAAATTTCACGGTTATTTTAAATGGAACATCCTGTGCCTTAATAGGCGAATGGAGAGTCTTTTTTATTGGCTTTCCAACGGTATCACACTTAATACATTTCAGTTTAAAAACGTCTGGTAACTACACTTAATACACACACAAAAATTTTTAGGATTAATTGTAATCTGCCCATTCGGTGTTAAATATGGATAAAGTTTTATCTGAAAAGTTGTCAACCTTCATCGAATTTGGCGTTATTGTTCTCTTTTCTGACTAAATTGTTTCTAAAAGTGAGTGTTTATTCCAACAAGGATAAGCTTAACTCTGCTCTATTACATACGTTTAAATGGTAAACATTCTAACTCCGTTTTTCGTAACTCCGCAAACGGATGGACGCGAGGGAACACCGAAAAAGTGTTCCCTGGTGTCCAAAAAGTGTTAGAATTAACTCCAGATTTTTAACAGTGTACATTTCAGTTTAAAAACGTCTGAGTTATAGATAAGTAATTAATTAACTTTCAGAAACTCGCTGTGCGACATTCCCATTCGATTCAAGACTGGATTTCATAACACGTTTTTGTAGTTTGTTGTATCCGACATTTACAATTTCCATTTGTTATTTTTTTATCAAATTTCTATAAATATCCATTCAGAACCAATAAAAACTACCCGTAAGTTTACCGGTACATCGTCAAGATAGAGACTGCGTTATCTATAAAGTTATCTTATAATAATAAAGATTTTATTTTTCGTCATTTTATATAAATTACTTCCAGGATAAATTTCTTCACAAATAAAATAGTTAATGCCAATTAATTTGAGAAATTATTTTTAGCCGGAGAACTTCTTCGAAATTAAATCGTATTAATTCTTTCAGTTTTAGAGAAATTCTTCCTGAAAGAAATCATGCTAAATGACAAAAAAAAACATTATTATTATAAGTACAAAGTTTTTTTAATCTCAAACCGGACAGAAAAATGAAGGGAACACACTCAACGTTTCGCTATAGATTTATAGTATTTTATGAAAAAAAGGAAATAAAAACATTTTTTATTTACTTTTTTTCACTCCTGACGAAGCTATAAATCTATAGCGAAACGTTGAGTGTGTTCCCTTCATTTTTCTGTCCGGTTTGAGATTAAAAAAACTTTGTACTTACTATTTTCATCGGACAAGAACAAACTTCAATTATTATTATAAGTTAATTTAATAGTTATCGCAGTTGGTAGTTTGACGACATGGTAGTGACGTCTTATTCATAGTTTTTATTGATTTTGAACAGGAATACCTAGAAATTTGATAAAAAATAACAAGTGTGAATTATGAATGTCCGTTAATAGCACAAAACTGTTGTCTGACACAACACTTTCCTGAATCGAACAGGAATGTCATACAATGAAGTTCTGTAAGTTGATCCTGGAAAGTCAATAAAAAAGGCTATCCACTCGTGTAATAATATACAGGCTGTTCCATTAAAAATAGCCGAATAATTTTACAATTCTTGAAACGAGCTCTATTTTTGGTAATGGTGACTACTAACATTCAGAATTCGTACAGATGTTTCGAAGTGTTTGTTTCAAATTTAAACTTGCTATCATTTAGAAATTTAGGGTAACCTTCAAGCAGACGTTTGAATTTGGATGGTCTCTTATAGAAAATTCGCAGTAACTGGAGAGCTACTGAAAATAGATTAATAAATTATTATATCATTTTCATCGGCTCTTCAAATGTTATCCAAATATGTAATAAAATGCATAGCGTTCCGTTTAAAAAATCATAAAACGTAATAAAGAAACACCCTATAATTGAAAATAATTTTAGATTAAGTAGAATACAAGCCTGCACAACTTTCGTTAACAAAGGCGTTTGATAAAATGTATTTAAATTGCGCTTTTCGTAATTCCTCGGAGCGCTGGAACACCCTGTGTATTATCTACTAAAATTAACTACATATACCTAAATAAATTAATATATTAAGATGTATTAAGGTACGCATTAATACTACAAACAGACAGTACATGCATATTACAAACTTTAAAATAAAACTAAATGTTTTAAATTTATCGAAAAAATAGAACGGAATTTTTATTGTAACTAAAGCTAGACTAGAAGAAATGTTTTTTTTTTTTTTTTTTATAAAATAAGCTCACGTTAGATTAAGTACTATTTTTTGCTTCTTATATTCTGCTTGATCATATATCTTTATTATCATTACCATCGGTTGCATGAAAAAGAATTAGAAAATTATGTTAGTGATTGTCTAGATTTAATTTAGTTACGTTACTAGTTTAATTTAGTTAAGTTACTATTTATTTTATTATTTTTAGCTGAACACAAATAGTGAATGCTCAAAGTGACTCAAAAAAGTAATAGAGCAGACGAATATTAATCGGAAGTTGCCTTAAAATTAATTTCTTTTGAATTGCAACAGTATTTATTTGTCTTACTTTATAACTGAAAGATAATGCCTATCGTCTATTAAAGGTCTGAGGCTTTAAAGGCTACATGTATAAGGCAGTATAAATGTTATTAAAACTTTAGTTACCAAACGTACCGGGCGATCGAAATTGATTGTCCTGATCCTACACTACTTTCCGCGAGTTTCGCATCAATATTTACGACGAAGATTGGCACGGAAAGCAGGGGAGTGCAGGGAATATTCGCAAAACTTACATCCAAATCGAACTTAATTAATAAAAACATCTGGTATATGTAAATATTGATATGAAGCTCACGGAAAGTAGTATAGGATCAGGACAATCAATTTCGATCGCCCTGTATATATACACTGCGATCGTAAATGTTTGAACGTGCCGCTTCATAAAAAAATTTCTTGGTCCAGTTACTAGAAATCATGTAACCAATTTAAAGGCGTGCGGATGTAATTTTAACCTAAAAATTGTGTAACATTAATCATAAATCGAGACGCAAAGAACGTTACTTACTTGTAAAAACAAAGTCAACTGAATAATAGTATTCAAAAATACTTATTTACTGATTTCGTATGATTTAAACTGCAAATTGTAGAAAACTCAAACATAAACAAACCATATACGAACGCTACTGCTTGCCAGCTGATCTGGAGCATTCAAAAACGCGAAAATTCCCTAGGCGGAAAGTAGTTTTGATCACCTTTGGGTATTTACTTTCTCAAGGACGCTCAATCATTTACGACCACAGTGTATGTGTATTATTATCGTTATATGTTAAACAGAATGAATCAATTTAAAAATTGAAATTTAAAATAAACTGGTATTTGAAGTACCTAGCATTTTACTTCTAATTGTTAACATTCTTTGGACAAACCAAAGTGTTCAGATGAGATCAGAAATCATCACAGAAGCAACTGAGACAGTAAGCTATATTGCCGATCTTCAACCAGGATTTTAGTTCTTATTCCAAACAACAGATGACCATAATGCTGTAAATACAGAATTCTACTGACCGGCACGCCTTTTTCCATTGGTTACACCTAGGGTCCCTAGATGTATTTGACTTTTAACTTATTTAGAAAGAAACTGTCATTTTTATTGGTAATTTTAGGTTTTGTCAAGTTGCTTGATAATTTGATAATCAGATAAATCAAATAAAAAGCTGAATTTTCCGGCACAGCACTGGCCACCGTACGTCTTCCGGTTTCGCCGGAAGTAATACCAACTTTCTTATTTTTAATGGAACGGGTTATATATTTTTAGAACATTGTAATCTACAGTACAGATCATTGTTAATTCGAATGTACGACTTGGTAATTTTGGTTTCCATGACAATGAAAAATTTTTGCTTGTTTTTAATTAATAATTCAAATCTCGGGTGTTTTGTCTCAACACCTATGGAGTCCAGATTCAAATTATTCGAATCATGATTTAAACTTTTAAACAAACGAAAGCAGCTTCAACATTTAAATAAATCCGGGGACACACTGTACAAAACAATTCAGAAATAACAACAGTGCACACTATTTAGTCTTCGAGAACCCATAAAGCCTTGTGCAAAAAAGTCGACATCGCTGGAATACTTTTTTTCTTAAGTTTATTCAATTTTACATTACGCTCATCATTGTTTCGACTATACATATAAATTTGGGATTTCTGAAAAAAAAATACAGTAAAACAAGTTTTTTGTTTTTTTAATATTAAACTTCTTTGATTACATGAAACGTTCTGATACAATTTATAACATGATTAACAATTAATGAATTGTACAATTTGTTGTGCAATAATGGCAAAAAAAATACAAATAATTAATAAAACTCAACCACAGATCATTTGACAGGTCTTAATCTAAACTTATACACTAACAAAAAAAAAGTCTAATGCAGAGAAATATAGAGAATCAATAATAAAAATGTTACTATAAAAACTCATGATAAAGCACTTTGGTGGCTAACAAAAAAAAAGTAGATACATAAAGTACGTAACACCTAAAGAAAAAAATCCTAATTGCTTGACTCGACTAAATTTAACAGCTGCTATAATCAGGTAGTTAATCAAACTGGCCTCAGCTTAGTTCATGATATAACACCAAGGAATATACACATAAAAAAATATCCATTCGCAAAAAGGTACATTATCGTAATCACAATTACTAACCACAATCTTAAATGCTCACTATCAGAGAAAACTTCGAACTTAAAGCAATGTACGTCGTGGAAAACGTTTAACAGGGAGCCTCGGTACACTCTACAACACCAGATAAATATAAACGTCTTAAAATCTTAAAATTAACATGATTTCTAACCGTAAATGATCATAAGTAAAAAACCTAACAATGCAGGTTCTGTCTTATGCTAATTATGTCAAGTTGAAATGATAATTAATGTTATTAGGAAGATCGATTGTTAGCATTTTGTTAAATCTGTGTGCTGAATCTAGGCCTCGGTAAATCGCCAAATACTGCATCTCCATGAACACTTTTTGCAAGAGCTTTTATGCTGGCTGCTATATCCATTGGATCTTCTGCGTGTTCCTAAATTATGAAATAAAATAACATGAGCAATAGGGTAAGTAACTTCGGGATAAGGTGTAGTTTTATTTATGTCTAAGAAGGTGTTTACCAAAACGTCTTCACTGTCTTCATTGGCGTGATTCTGAAAAGCCGACATAAACACAGGAATATTCATGGGTAATGATTTGGCCAGATTACTCGAATAGTTCTTCTGCCCCCTTTGAATCTGTTCAGACCTTTCATCTCTCATTGAATCTGAAATGTCGCGGGGTGTTTGTTACTAACTGGTATCAGGAACGATTGCTTCTAAGCAATACCTTCAATATCGCTCTCTTCCGATTCAGACTGAATGTACGAGCTTAAGTCTTCCATTTCGTCTAATTGGAAGAGGCCTTCAGAATCAAACGAACTGTCCTGACTCATAGAGTTGTTGAAAGAAAGTCGCGATGTTTTAATTTCCTTGTCGTTTGGCGATGGGCTCTGGAATTTTAAAAGTGAACAAATAAATTTATTTGCAAAGCATGAGGTGTATTGGACGAACGCCAGGGTCAGAATGAGATAAATATATTTCTAATATAATACGTACGTTTAAATTTTTTGTTTTGTTGAGCGTCAGGGGTTTAATAGGGGAGAAGTCATCAGGTACATTTTTCACAGGAGATTTCATGTTGATTGGAGAGTTCATCACGAAATTTGTACTTGTGTCGTTGCGGGAAGAATTAAGCTTATGTTCCAATATCACCCTGCAAACAAATCATGTACTTCTTTATAAATAAATAAAAAGCATGATTCATGCGAAAGATGTAATTTATTATTATGTTTACATTTGCAGGAATCGTTGATAAATGTTATCAGAGTGTTAATAAGTATGGGAACGCCCAGGTGAAAGTAAACACGTCTCATTCACTTCAAATTTATTTAAACGTCCGATTTGTATAGCTGCATTTAACAGAGATAACACTGTTTACTTATGTATTATCTAGACATGAAGACGCACGATAACGAGTATATTATTACGTGGAGTCGTTTGAAGACAAAAACAATGTGGATTTTTGAGAAAGAAGGTCATCATATTCAGATAAAAGACATTCAGTATTACATTCAAATGCAGCAACTTATCTACGAGTTTCTTATTTACAATTTACCTTCTTAAGGCCTTGTGTTCTTTTAAAACCTTGTCTCTGAATTCTTCCAGAGCAAGGTGCTGTTGTTCCGTGAACTGTCTTATTCTTTCTTCAGTGGCTGCTGATTCTCTGTTAATCACTTCGTTTACTTTTTGCCTTAAACTATTTATATTCAGTTCTACTTCCGCTGGTAAATCTGCAGAACACAATTTGTTTAAGAGAACTGACAAAAGCAGCAGCACAAGTCATTCATTTTTCTTCTTTTTCTTTTTGAAAAATACGGAATTAAAAAAGTAACTTACAATCATAAGACTTTATGTCATCCAAAGGATCAAAAGTGTTCACTACCAAGTTGAAAGTATTTGAGTACTGCTCGTTCTTCTTCAGTGCTGATATCTTTGAACCAGTCTGATAAGAAAGAAAGTATTAGTTTGTTATTTATTGTTTATAAGCATAGAGAGTGCAAGAATCAATCGAAATGGTCACGTAAACAATTTAAACTCTCGTCTAAATATAGCTAATGTCATAAAATGTGGTATAGAACGAAAATATAAATGCAAACGAATCCGGAAATTTTAATTTTCTTGAAACATTAACAGAATAAAATTAAAAAAATACTGCAAAACCAATAAGATCAGAACGTGCCATAAAACTGGTATGTGCGTTTCAGCATTTTTTTAAATCTGCCTACTCCAGACGGCGATATTTAAAAAAAAATGCTTAAAACCATGTTTCCTTCCTGAAATATGCTATAGTTTGGCCTTGAGCATATGCACTATGGCTTTTAACTACATCATCGCGTTTGTGCAAATATGTGAATAACAAATCCTCTGTGTACTTGAATAAAAAATCAAGAGAGAACATCGTTAAAGTCAATATTTCTAAAGTCAGTCAGAATTTCGTATCGTCGCGTCGTTTTAAATCCAAATGATTTACTTTAAGATTTCGAAAACCTTTTTCATCTACCCTGCAACGTGAACAGCTACAAATAGATTAAGATAAAAGCTCTCATTATGTTAAATCAAATTGGATTAATTTGATAATTCGATGTCTATCATGCATGAGATTTATATCAACGCGCCTGTATTGATATGATGTAAAATTAAACAAAATGACAGCATAAAATTAAAAAAAAAAAAGAAAATCAGGTGAAGCAATTTGCCTTTACGTAACGGAAGTGTCATTCAAAGTAGACGCGGGGCTTCCTGTTTCTCAAACCTAAACAAATACTGACATAATTTAAATTAATAAAAGCAAAAAGAAAAAAACTACTTCACTTACTTTAATACTAAATGAAGGTGAGGAGAAAAAACAGATTTCTATTAATTAGTTTGCCAAAAATATCAAATGGAAAAAAGCTTTATGTTTAATGGAACGAAAAGATGAAACATTCAGTTGACTTTTAGCGAAATTCTATTAAACAAAAAAATCTATGAATGACATACCTTCCTGTTTATATCGCCTGCCTGCAATTAGATGACAACTTTTATGTAATTTGTTTGAAGTGTGCCATAACATCACGCAAATGAGTTAAATAAATAATAAACATATCTACAAACGAAAATATAAGCAGCTGCTACTGTTATTGAATATTCAAAATAAACAGCATTTTCTGAATTTCAATAGAAATATGTATTTTTTATTTAAAATTTAGTGGATTTTATATTTAATTATTTGTTTTTATTTAGCGCATCACATTTCTTCTAGGAGTATTTATTTCTGTTTGCTAGGGTAATGAATATCCTGATAATAAGCGTAATTATTTATAAATGATAATAAGAGTAATTATTTATAAACAAATAAATTCAAGATCGTGTTTCCACGTAGCGTTTCAAATGAACCTTCCAAGAAAAAGGGTGTCGGCGAGAGTACTCGCGCGTTGGCTTACACAAAAACTCTAAAATAAATAAATAAATAAATAATAATCAAACATTAACAAACAAACAAAGTCGCTCGCAGCAAAACAAGGAGCGCATAAAAAAAAGAAGAAACTCCAACAATTGCAATGCATAAACATCAAATAAATATAGAGGGTTTGCGCAAAAACGTCACTCGTAGCCTACTTGAATATTGCAAAAATTATTAAAAACTGTAAAAAATATACGATGTCCCATATAAAAAATCAGTAGTTTACCTTATATCTCAAAAACTATGCGTTTTAAAAAAATGTTACAAGGAGTAATGAATTCCACGTGAAAAGTGCCTCAAATAAGTTTCTACGGGAATTAAAAAATTTCATAAACAAAAAAGTTATAAAGGTACAGTCGCGCGTTATAGCATTAAAATTTTGGTCGACACTGTCAATCAATCAAAACGTCGGTGCTAATTCCAAAAATTAGAAATTTGTTGTGTTTTATCAAGAAAGTCTCAAAATAAATTAAATATGTAAGAGCGTTTAAAATTAAGACTCTTCTTTAAGAATCTCCTTAGTTTTATTAAAAAACAAGTTCAGTACCAACCTTAGATTATTAATGACGACCAAAATTTATTGGTCGCGACTTTACAGTTTTTTTTTTTGTATTTTGCACCCTATCTAGTCACTTTATTTTACGAGATAGAGAAAAACTTTAAATGAAAAAGTTGTAGGATTTTATGCCTAATATCTTTTAGAGTTATCACAAGAAACAAAAGCCCATCGCAGAGGGGAAAAAATAATTTTTTTGTTTTTTTTTTAAGTGGAACACTGTATATTGTTTGCAAAGGTGTAAGATCGTTGTTTCTGATTTGAAAAATATAAAAAATATAAAATATTTGGTGGAGCCCTTTGTGAGATATTTGAGGTTAAAATATTAATAAATTAATTTTTAAAATATTAAGGCGCCCTGAATTTTTGTTTTTTTTTTATTATTAACTCATTGTATATTTTGTATTTTTGTGATTTTCCAGCGACATACAAAAACAAATTACTGTCAGGTTTTTCAGATATTCGCTTGTTTTCAACTTGTTTAAATGGAACGTTATGTTGTTTATCATCTTATCGGATTCAGGGTATCAAATTAATTACGTCCGTAAAATATTCTAATTATAAAAAAAAATATTTATAAAATGTTCTCTTTTGAGAGATAGATCTTTTACAGACGTTATTAATTTAACATCCCGAAGGCGATACGATGATAAACAATACTATAACGCTGAGTTATTTGTTTTTCAGGTGTTACAAAATCGAGCAATAAATGTCCTGAAACTTTTTTAATTTGAACTAGCTCGCGAAATTTCATTTTTTTTTTTTCATATAAAAAAAGTTAACTATTGTAATCATTTGCCATGAACACCAATATTTATTTACTAAATTGTTTAAATAGTAGGTTTTGGGAGATAATGCTTGAGAGACATAATTAATTTGACATCCTGAATACGATGCGATGATAAAAAACATAACGTTCCGTTTAAAACAGTTGAAAAAAATTGAAAATCTCGAAAATTTAATGTCATTTGTTCTTCTGATGGTACCACAAAATCGAGCAGGAGAGATCCCGAAACTTTCCTAATTTAAGTTACTTCGAAGCATGCAAATAAAGAAGTTGGCCACTGTATCGGCTTCCTGTGAACACGCTGTATATCCAAATGATTTTTTTTCTTTCCTAAAATTACATGAGCTTTCACATGATGAAGTTTGGCCGCGAGTTAATAACTCACCCTGTATATGTTTGAAATCAGAAAAAAATGACTTTTCAGTTTAGCAAACAACGTGGTGCATTTAAAAAACAAAAATTGTATTTTTTTCTCCAATTTGCATTGGGCTTTTGTTTCTTGTGATTACTCCAGAAGATAATAGTCATGAAATCCTACGACTTTTGCATTTAAAGTTTTTCAGTAGCTCCTAAAATAAACCTCCAAGATAGGATACAAAATATTCAAAAAAAAAAAAACCTGTACATACATCAATTTTTAATATTTAGTTAATAATAATTGATGCACATGTTGTAAATTTTCTGATACTTAATAAGTTTGGTATTGTTTGTTTGTTAAGTGTCAAATGAGTACATATTAAATTTGATGTTTCAAATATTTTTTTTTTCTTCATCTTGTTGATAAAACGTAATCATCTTAGTATGTCTGCATTACCAAGTTTGTCTCGATAAGCGTTCTTGTCTGGATTTTATTACACAGAAAAATATATCATTGCAGATAATTGTTGCTGTATAATATGATTGATCAGATACTGGGATTAAGTTTCCTTCTGTTGGTAATCAAATTCTAACGTCAACATACAGTTTATTCCAACGTTTTATTTTTAAAACTTGCTTTCAAAAAAATCATAGTGGATTTTTCTGCACGTAAGCAACTGCACATAACACTCCTAGTGTGTACTTAACACATCTTTATTTCACCTTCAAGCTGTACAAAGTAGGACAGACACAAGACACGTGCTTTTCTTTAAAAAAAAAAACACACTTTACTAATTTTATGAACTTAACCTCGACATAACAGCTTACTTTCTTTTTATAAAATCTGTATGTTGTTAACACTTTGGAAAGCATGACAAATTTGTTGGCACCGCGTCAACAACCGGAGTAATTTTAACAAAGACAAACAAGAAAACTAAGCCAGGTACATTTTAAATAATAAACAAAATCAGAAAAATAGAATAATTTCATGAAAGCTGCAAGACCAAATTTAGGGTTTTTCACTCGCTTGATTGTTTCAAGAAATAAATCAGGAATCTTTTATTATTATAATTCATATAAGTAAAGCTAAAACGAGGAGGTAAGGTAATAAAGTTAATTCTTTTGATTGTATTTTTTAATGATACGTATAGGTAGTTTTCTTTTTTTGTAGTGTTTTCAATTGGGGAGTACTGCATGCACTGAGTGTATCTTCATCTCGTTTTAACCTCATGGAATAAAATGAGATGAAGATACACTGAGTGCACATTGTGCACCCCAATCGAAAATGCTATGCTATTAGTTTTGTTTAGATCATAATGCATACCTATCACATAATCCAAAATATTGCATTTGTGTGCAAAATTTCTAAGGACTTTTTGTGCATTTAAAAATTATGTTACACTTACGAGCAAGTTAGATGAGACAAGTACGAATAACCCTCGGTCTTGATGCGAGGCATGTGTGTTTACGTTGCAGTTTATACAGTGATATACAATCCAAGAACCGACAAATCTGCTTGTTACCAGTCCAGATATCTTCTTTGTAATTTTGAACAATTTTTCCGCCTGAAGAAGTTCCTGCAAGTTCAGAAAACAAAAGAATCAATGGGAGCCGGGTGTTTATTTACGTACGTGCGCCCGGTTGGTAGTTGGTATACACAAACAAAGAAGCCGAATCCAAGTTATGTCGTCGTAAATTATGCAACTTAAATATTCAAAATGGGTCTTACCTGTTGAAAGAAGCTGTCTTTGCGCTCGATTTCCGATAAGTCGAGCGAGTCAAACTTAACCTTCGGAAAGTCATTCGACTCTGATTCGATTATCACGTTCAGACAGTTACAGGACATCATCTTTGCGAATCGAAGAATCTAGTTGGTACTTCTTGAATTAGGTATCCCAACCAACACATGCACACACAAACTCATCCACAACGCGACTCGCTTAACTTAAAAAAAAAACAGTCCTATCTCGCGTTCAAGGCAAAAAATTACAGCTGTTTGTAGAGAGCAGCACCGGAAAGTGTTTCATTTGTTTACGGAAATTACGTACTGTTTTATAATAATGATAAACAAAAGCCGTCGCACATTATGCGATTAATCCAGGGCCGGCTGTCGAAGCCCTTAAAATTTCTAGATGCAACGAGCAAGTAGAACTTTCGGTTCTAAAATACGCTTGGCTAAAATTAAACACAAAGAACTTATAGTAGAGACCAGCACTAGGACACAACGCCATGTACGCATGCCTATATTTGTGAGAGATCTATTTATATAACATAATTTCGTACGTGCTTCAAAGATAATGAACTCCGTAAACACTAAATGAGAAAATTGTTTACTGGAACTTAGTGTTTTTATTTCGAAATTATCGAATATTTCTCGGAAGAATGAAATAACCGAGCATATGTATTCTCTGATTGATATTTTTATACGTAACATCAGACGTAACAAATATGCAAGAACGTGCGTGCAACGTTGCACGTCTTTTTGTACATATTTTGTTCCAGACTAATTAACTGTAATCATCACATTTTATGCAGAATGCCATCATAATATCATTAATATTTTAGGTCCGTTCGTTTACTGCACTACTCCACACTCAGAATATCTTCATCTCGTATTAATGTATAAGATTAAAACAAGACGCAAATACTGAGTGATGAATGGAATTCATAATTAGAGGAGGCTGTGATCGGTGCTATTTTATGCTGTATAGTTGGAAACAATGAGAAAGAAATAATAAGTTGACAGTTGTCATATTTGAGGTTATGCTCGAGCTTTATACAATTTTTATTTTGTTATTTTATGTCGTACGGATGCTGCTTTAAACCCTTTTTTAAAATATTAAGCTGCTTTTCCTGCTCGGAAGATTGGGTATCTAGGGATTGATGCTATTGGTTTTCTTTGATCACGAGATCAACGATAACCAATAACTTTCGGTAACTGAACGACCACAGCCAATGACAGCAGTCCCCAAATCTCCAAAGCAGGAAAAGCAGCTTTAGAGGTGGTTCCACAAGACAAATCCGTTTATTATCAATCATTCAAAAAAAAATAAATGTCATAATTGTGACACTTAATTTTTTTTATTTCAAACTGCAAGCCTGTGTTGCCCAGTTTTTGGAAAATATCGCAGCTTGCTCTAATTATAAATTCCATTGATCGCATGGTATTTTGAGTGCACGCTCTTGCAACAAACGGACATGGATGAATTTTTATAATATTTTGTTGACGCAAAACGCTTCTGTATTCCTTAAAATCAAATATAGAAATATCAGAAGAAATTAGGGCTGTTCCATTTAGTAGAATTTTGTAGCGTTTTCCAGTGGCTGTACTATGTGTGTATTGATCTTATCTTAACTTCATGAAATAATAAGAGATGGATATACACTGATTTTGCACCAGTGCAACTAATAGAAAACGCTATTAGATTCTGAACTGTCTAACTGTTTTCGACTGATTGCTCGGGTGTGCTCTCAGAGTATCTCCATCTTGTTTTAACCTCATGTAAAAATAAAGGATGGGGATACAGAGTATCAGAGTATTTCCATCTTGTTTTAACCTCATGTAAAAACAGAGGATGGAGATACTCTGAGGCTGAGTTGCTTACTGTAATTGTTGGACACAGGGTTGCCAGATTTTTCTTGGAAAATACAGCTAAATGTTTTAGAAGAAGTAGTCCAATTACGCCAAACTCCGAAGTATAAAAGAAAAGTTTAATTACTTTTATTACATTTAAAATATTAGGTGGGAATATATTACAAAAAAAATCTGTAATAATAAAACAACATAAAATCATCATGCAAATGTAATTAGCTTGACAGTTGTCAAGATGAACAACTATTTTTTGTTTTTGTCTGTGCTAAAAAAATAGGAGCAGAAAGGAAGAAGAGAAAATTATAGAAAAAAACAAATTAAACTGCAAAAAAATCAAAAACATAAGAG
Source organism: Prosopocoilus inquinatus (assembly GCA_036172665.1). NCBI lineage: Eukaryota > Metazoa > Arthropoda > Insecta > Coleoptera > Lucanidae > Prosopocoilus > Prosopocoilus inquinatus. The sequence goes on from CM069872.1 coordinate 47,520,675, forward strand.
AAATGAAAGAAACGGCAACAAAAAGTACAAAGCACGAAGCGATAAGAAAACAAAAGAAGTTCGACAACACCAAACTGAACGAAAAAGCAACAGTTTTCCGGACGAATCAAAAAGTTCGTAGAGAATAAAAGCAAAAATGTCAATAACACGACAAAAAAACACTAAAAAAGAAACGAACGTCGAAATACTGTGCATAAAACAAAAGAAGATCACAACTGTGATGGACACAAAACAAATGAAGAACGATAAACTGCGAAAATGCGTCAATAAAATGCGAAGAATCAATCTGATAAGAAAATGAAAATAGAAATCCGCAGTACGAAAGCATAAAGAACTGGAAAAAACACAAGAAAATTGATGACTAAGATGAAGAAGAAACATAAATAAATCTCCAGACGAAAAATTAAAAAGAAAATAGTATAGCAGAAAACAAAAGACAACTGTGGAAAAGCGTTGGTTATGAAAAATCAATTTGATAAAAATACAAAAGAGAATTACACGGGAGCATAAATGAATTAAAAGAAACCACCACAACACTAGGATGAACAAAAAATTAAGATGAACGAATGTTTTTGCAAATGAAAACAAACACGTAGGAAACAAATGTCATTGAAATGCGAAAATCAATTTGACTAAAAGGAAAAAAATGCGAAAACCAGAAAATTGAACAATAGAAGAATGAAAAGACAAGCAAAATAATTGAATGAAAAACGGCATTCTCCGGTCGAAAAATTTTGCAAGTCAAGAAACTGGCAAGAAACAAAAGGGCGAAACAAAGCAAACGAACTGTTAATAAAATGCAATACGTAAATTCCTTAAAACAAAAGAGAAACAAAAAGATATGAAGTAAATAAAAAACAAAAGAAACGTATGAATGGAGAATTTTGTTGAGTGTCGTTATGTGAAGACAACAACAAAAGTAACCCAAATCAAGGGCCAAATAAGATTTTTAAATGCCAAATATGTCTAGCCCAAATGGCGGAATTTCGCCCAACTTGGCAACTTCCGTTTTCATAGAATTTGGGTGATTTTAGACTTGATACCATGGGTAGTGGCAACGCTGTTTGTGACCACTACTGACGTTTCTAATTTCAGACTAATTAACATGTGCTTGTAAGGTTCCTGGCGGTTAATTTAAACATTTTGCGATGGAAGTAGATACAATTTCAGCAGAACAGGTCAATACAATTCACTCAACGGTTTGTTTAAATGAAGAAGACACGTTGAGGTTAGTTTTCGCTTCGTTTTTCTCCGCCACGTGTTAATTTTTGTGTTACCATTTAGGTTAGGTGACTTAAATAAAAAACTGGAACGCACTGCAGAATTAATAAGAAACGATCAAGCTGGGTAGCATTTGGGTTCGTCTTTATTCAGAATTGAATAATAAATTAATGTCATTTTAGGCCGAGCAATTGCAATAATCAAATATCGTATGATACATGCGAAGAAGGTTCAGCAAACGAGAAAGCTTCAAAGTAAGTGCACAGAGAAAAATAAATGCATTATTGAACACACCATCTTAGTGGCTAAATACGACTAACAAATTTATTTACTTAAGTCAAGAAAAATTTATGTAACTCAAGAAGAGATTTGTTTAATTGAACTACTTAACTTTATTTTAAGTATAACAGTTTTAAATCAATTAAATAAATTCGTAAGTCGTATTTGACCAAATCCTTTCTCCGTGTGAAACAGTAGATCTTTTATCTTCAAGTTAAGAAGTGATTTATTTAGATTAGTCAGCTGTGAAGTCTGCGGTGATAATCCATCTAAATACACGTGTCCCAGATGCGAAGTTAAAACTTGCTGTTTGAAATGTGCTCAGATACACAAGCGTGAATTAGAATGTGATGGAACCCGAGATCGCACGAAGTTCATTCCTATTAATAAATTCACTAATTTGGATTTGTCAAGTGATTATCGTCTGCTGGAAGAGATTACAAGACATATAGAAACATATAAGAAAGATCGCTTTAAAAATCACATAAGAAAAGACCCTGTATTACCACATGTAAGCTTCATAAGTAATTACACGTAAATTTATTCTATATTCATCTGCGTTTTTAGTTTTTATTTCGCTTGAAAAATGCAGCACATAAGCGTAACACAATTATAAAGTTTCTGCCTTCAAATTTTGAAAGGCACAAGCGTAACACCACAAGGTTGAACTTTGCTAAAGATGTAGTCTTTTGGCATATCGATTGGGTATTTCCTTGCGCAGATAACTTGAAATTATCGGATGAGAAAGTGCGTGAAACAGAAAAATTGGGGAGCGTACTGCAGAAGTATTTCACCAAGCAGGATAATGAGGAACTGCAAGAAAAACTGTTGTATTATCAATCTCTTGGAGTGTCGGGTTGCAAAGCATTTCTAAAAGCTGAGGAAAGACCTGGAATGAAATATTATGAGTTAGATATGTCGGCTAGTATAAAGGATAATTTAAGGAAAAAAGTTATAATTGAATATCCTACAATCCACGTAGTTGGTGGAACTCATACTGGATGTTATGATGTGATTGATTCTGGTAAGCATTCAGTATTTTTGAGATCTTGATCTCACACGCAAGTAATCTTGGAAAGTAAATAAATAAATTAATAATTTCAGATGATGAAGAGGATAGAATGGATGTTGATAATAAAAGCTCAAGCGGACATGAAGTAATAAACAGAATAGTAAAAAATGCTGAAAACGATGATGTTATTTATAAATCACTAAAGAATTTGTTGTTTATTTCAGAGAATGCAGACTCAGAAATTTCTGAAGATGAGCAGTAAAACATTTAAAAAAATTTATTATATTTTCCATGAAAATTCTATTGCGTTCAATTACAGAGTAATGAAATTATATTAAGTTAACAATTTTTGAATTTCTTTTGCTTTAAGTAATGTGTTGTAAGCTTGTATTCTTGAGAGGTTTATTTTTAGTTACTTTAAACTTATTAAACAATAAATTTAAAAGAAAACTTGTTTATGTAATCATCATTTTAAGTAAATAACTCATCCACAGGGTACAAATTTCAAAGTCTATATTCACGTGACCGTTTCCAAATAATAAAAAAATTAGAATTTGTAGGTAGTTGCTGAACAAAGTTGAAAAGAAAAACACAATTTGCTATATAAATACATGTGTATTTTCATATATTTTTTTTACAATCCCAGTCAACGAGTTTCTATTATAATAGTTTTTTTTAAATATACAACACACACCAAAGGGCAAAAATATACGAGAGTGCATATGACGGACAGTCCTAAAAATCCTCGATGTTTAAAGTTTTGTTCGTACAACATTATAATGCCATATTAAAAAGAAATTCTCAATCACTTTTAGAAAACTTAAAAAAAAATTTCTGTTGGTTATTTATATTATCACAGAAATAAGTATGATAAACATAATTTTATGAATGTGTTCTGAGACTTCAGGGAAAAATAATTAAAAATTATATATAAAAATTGAAAAGATATTGGAATATACGGTTTCACTCATGCGCAGCAGCCATTTACAGAATCCAAAAGTAAAGGAAGAACACTAACAGAACGATACAACCGGCGGCTGCTTTAACATACATTGATTTTGTGTTAAGGTATGTCGCATCTTTCTTATATTTCTGTGTAAGCATCGACAGGTTCTGTGTTTTCGTATCCAATTCTAAAATTAACAATAATTAAATTAATAAATCAATAAAACATCGAGATAAAACCTGATAATACAGTTCCACGTTGTAACACGTCATCAATATTCTGAACCATAATCCTCTGAACATCATGTAACTGATTATTAATAGCAGATAAATTCCTCCTGGCTCTCGAATCCGTGAATATCTTTTTCGCTTTCTGAATATAATTATCAAATTCGATGAAAGTGTATGGTCTTGTTACGGTATTAACTCGTTTCCCGTATTGCGCATGAAACTCTTGTGCTATGTCATCAAGATATGAATAGGCAAGCCTCTTGGAATAGTTTTTCTCGCATAATACTAAATAGCATATATCATGTTCTATTAAGTAGCTAAAAAATGTTTTTAAAATAAGTCAGACATGAAGCGTAAATGCTTGAAGAAGTGTTCGCTTACTGAAATAAAAACGGTCCTGTTTCTATGGTGCACCTCGTTGGTGATTGTGGTCCCAGCTTTCGGAAAAGCATTTTTGCCTGGTTCTGATAATCAAGTATGTTTTTGCCTGCCTAAAATTTACTTAAATAGTGAATTTTGCTTAAAACATAACAGTTGTTAACCTGTTCATCTTCTTGAATTGTTGCGGCCAACGGTAAACCGTCGGCCACTCGTGCTATCATCGTCATTAACACCATATCGTAGTTTCTTCTGCACTATATTTTTTATGGTTTTAATTAGTATTTTTTTTAATTGGGAGGTTATTTACACGTCATTGTACACACGTCAGTTGACTTCTTATGTTAAACATCTGACAGTTGTCTTTCCTGTATTACCGACACATATCGTTGGGTTAATGCAATGAAAGTTCCGCAGATGTCAGAACGTGCTACAAATATTTTTTCTTAAATTTTATCAAAACTTTAAAAGTACACAGTACAGTACAGTATAGTTGAAGGACCATCAATTTCACCAAATTTATATTTTTTTCCGCAAAAAAGGAAACGAAAAACAAACAAAAAACGTCAAAGTCTAATGATTAAGGTGCATCCACACTGAAGAAATTAAGACAATTTTGTGGGAAACCCTTTTTGATTGATTTCGTTAGGAAGCTTTAATAAGAATAATTTTATTATGAACAAAACTTGCTCTTTAATTTATGTAACACAGGTAAAATTAATATTTTTTTAATAATGCGGTAACATGGGCGTAGCCAAGGTACGGCAAATGGGGCAGTTGCTCACCCCTGGCTCACGAAGTGATAAAAAAAAAAACTATTTCACTTCTCTCTGTAAGGCCCGATCTTACCACCTCCTGATAAATATAACCCTTGGTTAATATCCTGGGAAACCATTGTGCAGACAATAGTTTCCTAGGATATTAACCGCCGGTTAAATTTATTAGGAGGTGGTAATATCGAGCCTAAACAGTTTCCTTAAATAAAAAAAAAAGTTGTGGTGCTGACTATAGGAAGCAAAGGTTAAATGAAAAGTGCAAAAGGTCAGTGAGGGCGCGGGCGAGGCGAGAAAAAACGGAGAAACAAAAGGAATAAAACATCAGAGGAAAATGTACAGAAAAGAAAGTTGAGGAAAGACAAGAAGAATTCAAAAGAAAAAGGCAACAAACGGATATAATTATTTTAATAACACAGAAGAAGAAAGATGGAAAAAAAACCAAGCAAGAAAAGATCAACGAGGACAAATGATGAGCGAAAGATGGTGTGCGATCCGAAAGCAAATGACAACAGAAAACCTCTTGTAATAAGTAACGTTCTGAGAACAAATCTTAAAGATGGAAGAGGTTGAAATAAGATACAAAAAATGATGTAAAAGTCGCATCTTCTTCAGGAAACGAAATTCTAGAAATCTCTTTTTGGCTGGATTCAGTTGAAGTGAATTCAAACTTTTTTTACATTTTTAATTTTTTGAATTGTTTATTATTTATTTTAGTTCTTCAATCAATCAATCTTCCATAGTTTTTTCGAATTTCCTTAAAATTTTCAATGTGTAACATTTTTTGTTCGATTTTTTATAATTTCTTAATGAACAGTTTAAACGGCGTCGCCTTACGATCGCTTTTGGTCTAACATTGCAATAGGATTGACAAACTGAAGCTAGTTTACTACATAATAAGTCATCCATGCAAGGCGGCATGCTTGGTTGAATCGTTTCGGTTTGCAGTGGAACTCCCGAGCTACGCTTGTGCTGAAGAAGCCCCAAATAGAGCTGAAACAGCTGTACAGAGGCAGCTCGAGGGTTTTACTGCAATCAAAAACGATTTGCAACAATTTTTTTAATAATTTTTTACTTTTTGGGTTGGATTCACTTAGGTTCAGTTTAGTTGAATTAGTTCTCCTTTGAAATTTCTTCAATGTCTCAAACCTTGTGTTTAAAAGGAGCTGAGTTCATTTGGGTTTAATTTAGTAGGGTTGGGTTCGGTTAGCTTCGGTTTAGTTGGGTTGGCTTGATTTTGAAATACGTATTTTTTTTAAATCTGCTTAAATTTTCTAAGATTTTAGACCTCCTACAGTTTTTTTAATGTCATTTTAAATTTTTTTAATTTCTCATGTTCTATAATAATAATAATTTCTGACTTTTGTTTGTCTATCGTAAATTATTTTCGTGTGTCGACTTTACTTAGGTCCGGGGCTTAGGTTGACCTAGATTTTTAATAATTTTAAAGTGTGTTTAAATTTTTACTTTATTCTGCATTGCAAAGACAACTTTCTTCGCCGAAAAACAACGTCGATTTCACAATGAACTTGGTCTTAGTTTTTTTATTACAAAACAAACAAAAAAGAAAACAGAAGAGACCGGTCCGACCTTACGATGATTTAAAAAAAAGTGAGAAAGGAAGCAAGATGCCATCGAAATCACATTCAATTTCCAGAAAATGACGAAAACCAAAAAAAAGTAAATGCGCTATCAATCGATAATGATCGGTTGATACCTATCAATCGACAATGAAACTCTGAGGGTTTGTGCAATTTCCACAGTGCCCAGTTAAATATTTTTTTTTGTATCTGTGGTGGTTGCCCAACCAAAACTATTTTCACACAATTTTCATCGGATAAGAATCGATCGACTTCATAATTTGTTACTTAGAAAGCTTAAAAGGAATTAACAACGGCGTGTATTAAATGTATAGGGTGACTACGCGAGAATTCCCACCTCATTTAACTTTCTTTTATTTTTTTAACTTAGAAAGAAATATTCATTACAAAACTAACTCAAAGTTTATGCTGATGTTTACCGAAAAACAAATGAACATCGCTTAATCGAAGCAAACCTAATTAAAATCGTGTGTTTTTTTTAACTGAACACTCGGTGTATTTGTACGTATTTGCATTCACTTCTGGTGTTGTTCTTTGTTTAAATAATCTTACGAATTTGGGGGTTCACAAATTATAAAATTTCAGAACACTTTAAGTACAAGCTGTCGCTTTACACAATTAACAGCACAAAAGTAATGAGCTTGTCCATCAAATAACACTTTTACAAAAGGTACTTTCTATTGATTCGAGGTAGGAACCCTTCGCTTGCCAACTTAATAATAAGCTTCAAAATTTTTCGTTTGTTTCTTTTACGTTCAATTATTCTTTAATATTTTTATAAATTTTATATTTCTGACCTTAGACATCTTTGTACACGTGGAAAGTTGAACTAATGGCGTTAAAATACGAATATCTCGAAAGCTATTTATTTTATGTTTGTTATTTACACAATGTCTAATTAAAATTTAATTTAGAATTTAAATATGTACAAATACACCGAGCGTTCCGAGTATTCCGTTAAAAAAAAATTAACTTCGATGATGCGAGGTTTATATATTATCCTGTTAAGGATACAAGTCGCATCTGACAAAATCATTGCTTCATTTAGTATATAAAATTTATCATGCCACCAAATTTGAATATTTTACTAAAAATTTAATTTAACGTTCGCTAAGAGGCGTTAAAAGCAGAATCTAATAAGCCAGAACATGATTTCTATGCTTAACAGGGCAGTATACGTTTTCTCAACTGCAGTTTTTTTTGTTTTTTAAAAAAGACCTTTTCGCTTCTCTTGACAACTGATTATTTATTTATTGTTTCACTCCTAGCGAAGCTATTAACCTATAGTTAAACGTTGAGCTCTGGTTTATTTTTCATATTGTCCGTTCAAAGATTTTTAATTTTTTTTATCTGGCGTGGTTGCTTAACGGCAGTGTATTTTACGTGTGTAAAGTGGCTTTGCTCCTCACCGTTGAAGGGGAAGAGTGTCGAATTCTATCCCCAACACTGAAGGATACCTGAAGTGAATACCACCCCCGAAAAATATCTCGAGCACGGTTCAAACATACAACCTTACATCAGCTCTCTTACCACTTGGCCCGTTCAGACTTAGAAACAATTTTTATACAAGATGTTTTGCATTGAATCCAAACAAGTTTTGGCCCGTTAATTGTGTGATCATCAGGGAAAAGAATTCGGGTTACTTGTCCCGCGAACAATACGATAATTTAGTACTCGGACTGTATTAGTCAGGCGCGCAATAATCTCTGCGAAATGGGAACGATCGTATTGCACTCTTTCCCGCTCTATTCAATAATAACTCGATGTATCAGAACCGCGGAAAGGTGGCAGGAGTAAATATTAGTAGTAGTAGTAGTAGTAGTAGTATATCTTTATTCTGATTATCAGTGATGTAGAACATTGGGATTTGTACAATTAAAAAAATGTATAATATAAACACATTAAAATATACATACATATTCAGGTACTAAATGTTAGTTATAAGTATCACATTATAGGTATCACGTATTATAAGTATCACGTATTATAAGTATCACGTATTATAATTATCACGTATTAAAGCATGAAACAGTGACGTCAAATTGCCATGAATTCATTTAACGAATAATAACATAGTACATTCATGGCCTGAATTCTTTTTCCTGATAATGAATATACAAATTACTAGAAACAGGAACAGTATAACCTCGTTACTTTGACAGTAAATAGTAAATTCATGGCCTGAATTCTTTTTCCTGATAATAAATATACAAATTACTAGAAACAGGTACAGTATAATCTCGTTACTTTGATATTTCCATTTCACTGTCTTATGTACATAGGTACTAAGGAATAAGTAATTGCAATTAAATTATTACAAAAACAACCATGCTTTACTTTCCAATTAAATTTCTAATAAAATTTTCCATAAAAATAATTCTTTGGATGTTTCCAAATTCCAAAATGATTTATTTATTTATTGGAAGCCAATGGAAAGCGATCGACGTAAAAATATTGTTTTCAGTGAAGTACATACCTACGTCTAGAGTCATTCTCGTGAAGCTTTTTTTTCTCATAACGTTTCATCTTCTCTGCCGCCATCGTCGGGGGGGATGTATTAGGATTGCTCGGAAACAAAGCACCCTTAGTGGCGGTTGAGTGGCTGGCTTCGTGAGAGACATGTGTCGCTTTGATGTGATATCGCGGTTAGTTAAGCGCATCTCAAACCACCCACCGCCCTAATCTCATTACGTCTATACGAGCATATAGTTGCTGCTTGCGACTGTCGCCCTAACAGAGTAAGCATTACGAGCCTTAAATTGGTTTACTTACGAGGCAATACAATATACACAAATTTTGATGATGAACTGAATCAAAGCGCTACGTTACTGTACATATTAATACGATTTTGGTATCCCCCCGAGCTCCTCCTTGTTAGATTTGATGAGGTTATCAGGAAGACTTTTTTTTATAAGGGCCTTGTAAACAGATAGTCCACCTACTTATAAACTTACTTACCAGATAATATGTTTGAAAATCATTGAATCGACATTGGTTTCCAAGGATATTATATATGGTCCTCCTTAAATATACAGGGAGACTCAAGCAACCCGTTTATAAAAAATTTACGGACATCCCCTTATGAATTTACATTTCATATTTTGCAGTTACAGGTTGGCGATGGCACTCTATTAAAATGCAATGTTTCCAACTTTCGGGCGCTTCCGTTTAAACCAGAAGTTGCAGTCAACTTTCGTATTTCAAATGGAATACCCCATTTTCATTGTATTTTTGAATTGCTTTCGAAATTGTAAAAAAAATGTTATGCAACAGGTGATACAAGAAAAATTAACTGTTTTGGGGGTGACTTTTTCGGTTCCCAATGACTATTGAATTTAATTCTTGAATAAGCAATTTTTACTGTCGAATTGAGTTGGTTTCGATTTAGGCTACATGTTAAAGTCGTCATTATTGGTTAGAAAATGGACTAAAGTCATATTTAGTTGAATATAGTGATGTAAAATGACGGTCAGTTAAAATTGTGACGTCATTTTGGTCATTTAAGTATAAATGATGGTAATTTTGTCGTCATCATCAACCGCATATCAAATGAAATAAATACAAATTTTTACGAAACGAAATTTAAATCAAAACAACGAAGGTACATACCCTTGTACAACATACAGAAACTGAAATTAAAATCTTTTATCTAAACAAAGTCATTAAAATTTCTCAATGCCAGAACGGTCCAAGTGGTAAGGGGGCCGGGCTTGTAATCGCAAGGTCGTGGGTTCGAAAGACACTCAAATTACTTCTCGGGGAGGACGGTAGTCACTTCAGGTATTCCTTCAGTGCTACGGATACAATTCGATATCAAGTTGATGACCCAATATCAGTCTCCATTTGCTCATTTATTCATCAGTATCTGTACCTGAACTTGTTGGCCTGACTTCTTCACGTTTTATAGTTAACTTGTTTCGTTTTTTGTGAGGATATATATAGTCATAAACACTGAAGGACCTTATATTTTTATTTTACGTGAAGTATTTTTCTAACACACGCACACACGTCTATTTGCACGTATCTGTGACTTCATTCATTTAAATGACGGTCATCTATCAAAATATCATCATATTTATTGTGACCACTGTCATGACCGGTGTCATTTAAGGAACTTACATCACTAGTTGAATATAAATGTGGAAAAAGGTTTTAGTCATTTTTTTTTAAAAAGTTCAAATTTGCAGTATTTCTTTTGTGCAACAAACACTATGACGTCAATTTTTGGTATAATAATAGGTTTTCAGATCAAACCCAATTTTACACAAAGTTTTGACACATCCATTTTTTTCACTTTTCGGTATTATTTTTCAATAGCGTGCTGTGCTATGAAAATTAAATAAGCTAGTTATTTTTTTTTTTAATTAATTTATAACTCTAATTTCAATTTTAGTTTCCGATTGTTCGAACTCTTTCCATAGCGGTTTTGGGGCGAAGCCAAATGATGGCTTTATTAACTCGAACACGTGTTCTTTCTGCTCAATATCGTTTTTAATTCTTGTGTAATAAACACCAGGATGTCAATTTTTGGCATGGTAATATACTTTCAGATCATACCCAATTTTATACAAAATTATTTACGGGCTGGTTGAAAAGTAACTAATTTCAAATGTCGAAAAGTCATGTTTTCTAAATAGAAAACCCAGTGTATTTTTACACCTTGTGAATTAAAATTAAATGTTCTTTCAAAATGTGTTAGCATTCCCTATACCTATCTCTTATCTACCACTTTCTGCTCGTAATTTTCTTCTTTGCACATCAATTTCTTTACTTTTCGGTATTATTTCTCAATAGTGTGCTAGGAAAATTAAAAAAGCTAAGGTTTTTTTTTTTAATTAAAAATGTAATTTCAGTTTTATTTTAAAACCGAAGAACATTGCCTCTTGTATTAGAATTTGCAAAAAGAAATTCACACTTACAAAACAATTTTTTTTTAAATTTAATCAAACGTGTAAAAACTTTATCAAAACTAATAACATGTATATATAGTTTGTTTATCTAAAGTCCAGGCGATTTCGTAAATCCGATAGACGCCGATGTTTCTTAGCGAAAGAAACTTTCCGCGAGCGTTGTTATTCCGGCGATGTTTTAAATTCGCACATATTTAATCTTTATGGGGATTTGCTCGACTGTACGACAGTTTAAATCGGGTTGGGTGCAGTTTATGTTAAGCAAGTTTTTAATTGTTCGGACTCCTTCCTTAGCGGTTTTGGGGCGAAGCTAAGGCTTTATTAACTTGAACACGTGTTCTATCGGCTCAGTGTCGTTTACGATTTCTCCAGGCCACGTTGGTGTCTTAAGAAGGGCTTTATCCGAGACGGACAGGGCATAATTTCGTGTTGTTTGCTGCAAGGACACGTTTTTATGTTTTACCCTGGCAAGTGTAAATAAAGTTTCTCCCTCTGTTTAATCTAGGGATTTATAATGAAACGATTGAGGAAATTTCCTGAATTTTGAACAGTTTTCAAAATTGGGAGGAAATTTCTATGAAAATTCCCGAGTTGTCGGAAATTGAAGCGTTTTCTTTTTTTTTTTACAAAAATAGCCCTTGTTAAAAAGTTTTGTTTTGGGGGAATTGAAGCAAACTGATTGTATAACAGGCCTTTCTGGATTTTGTATGTTTGGTGGATTCAAACAATGAGGAAAAATATGTATATATCTGAGTTGTAATGTGAATTTTAATAAAGTTTATCAATTTTGTAAAAAAATAAGAAGTTTGTTTGACAAAGGTTGTTTTTGCAAGAAGAAGAATATTTTACAAAAGAAAATAAATTTATATAGTTACTAAGATCTTAAAAATGGTAAATGGTTAAATTTAACCTTCGTCGCTGACAAGGATTATTTTTGGTGAAAACCTTCAGGACAAAGACTGTTTTTGTACAACCGGAAGTACTGAAGTATCTTTAATTTGGAATGTAGATTGTTTTTGCGGATATCTTAGTATGTCTAGATGTAATGAGTTTGGCGCAACCTCATGTATATTTTTCTCAACTTTGTCAAATTTTTTGATAAAGGCTGGTTTTGTAAAAAAACGCTTCAATTTCTTTCTCGTTTGGAAATTTTTCTGACATTTCTTGCGATACTTGTTAGGCTTTCTCCAGTTAACAAATCGGAATAGAGTGCACTTTTTGATAATTTGTATACACACTTATTCGTTTTTTTCCCTCAAATGCCACAATGCAACTCTTAGATGCAAATTTCTTTTAAATATAAAGAGAAGGTAGTGTTAGTGCTGAATTAAATAAATTAATACAAGGGAAGAAACACTAACAAGAAGACGGAAAAATTATGCCACTTACGGGATTTGAACCCGGGCCTCTCAATTAGTTCACTAGTAGAAAATTTGGCGCGAGACCGAGAGGCTCGGCTTCAAACCTCGTAAGTGACAGAATTTTTCTTCTGTCACTTACGGGATTTGAACCCAGACCTCTCGATTAGTTCACTGGTAAACCCCTTGGCGCGAGACTGAGAGGCCCGGGTTCAAATCTTGTAAGTGACAGAATTTTTTTGCCTTCCTGTTAGTGTTTCTTCCCTGGTATTAATTTAGTGAATTTCTTTCTTTCACCTCTTCAAAGATAAAATTGACGATACATTTTAACTGTTTTAGAAAAAAAAATAAGTATATTAAGTTAACATTTTTTTAGAGAAGAATTTTTTGGTAGAGATCGAGTTGATATTTCTGAAATACATTTGAAGCAGAATCTAATGATAAGACAAACTGCTGCTCATTAAGATAAACAGTCATATGAGCTGTGCAAGATAAATGAGAAGACATTTTTTGCAATAGTATAAAAATCAGGCAATTTTTGTTTTAATAGAAGTATTTTTTTTTGTTTTGTAAGTATTGGTAATACTATAGCGCCAACTTTTTTCAACACCCTCATTCATTAAAGGAACAGAATCTACTTATTAAGTTTCATTCAAACAACATGATCATGACAGTTATTAAAAATTTAATACAAGACTCATATGCACTAATAAACATGAATTAAATAAAATTGTTTTTTCTTTTTATGTAAGGGGTGAAGTATACGAGGAATTTTGCGCCATTACCCGTCCAAGAAATTCACTCCCTTCGAATTTAGATAATAACAGTGTAATAAAAAAAAGTACTTCCTAAATTCCGAGAAAAAATAAACACGGCTTTGGTTCTAAAAGGCGATCAACCCAACACGTGATTCATGTTCAATTTTGCAAGTTGAGAACGTGCACGCAAGCACGAGAAAAACGTGATTTAATTAATCTGTGCAAGTCTGAGCAGAGGCTGGTAATTAAATCGGAGGAAACGAAATGCAATGTGCACAGCATTAAGTAAACAGTAAGAAACAGTCGGGCAATTAAAGCTAAGTGCGGAGGAATGTCACATGAACACATTACTTCGCTTAATGACTGTTTTTAACACGCACGCAACTCTTCTGCATTTTGATTTGCATTCATTCATTCATTCATTTAATTTTCGTTTTGTTTTTACCCCATGCAAAAATACTTTTATTTATGTTCTAGGTATAATTTATTGTAAACTACAATTTAACAAAATTCTTACAACATATGCCAGTCTTTAACTTGTTGTAAAATTGGAAAACCACTAGCAACATTTTACAAGTTATTAGTAAACACATGTATGTTGTTGTCACTAAATTTTCCAAGCATTTTCACCTTTTGTGAGACATTTTTATTATCAGAACCGATCGAATCAACATTTGATAATCTGAAAGACAACTTCACTGTTTGCTTGTATGAGGTTAATCAGATCAGATCATTTTCGCATGGATTCTTTTGGCATGTTTGTGAGCCGATATCTCAGATATACCTTCGTAGAGTTTGTTTATTCTAAAAAGATCCGTTCCTTCCACAGGGTAAAGAAATATTCAAAATATTTGTACTGGCTTGCATGCCTGTAAATTAACCAGGTTAAAAAGCTTACGTATTGTTGAGCCAGTGTATCATACTTTTCCGAGTCAAGTAACGAATCAACCCTTTCTTTTATCCTTATCTAATGTATGTGTTAAAACAATGACAAAATTTATAAGTTTGTTGTTACTCGAATCAGGAAAGTATGAGGCACCGTCTTAACTGTAGATACAATATGTCCAAGTGTATACTGGGCTTAAAGGCAAGTCTTGCTAAATCACAAGTCATTTAATTAATGATTAAGCATAGGCAGTTATATTACACAATTAAATTGAAGGTTAATCAGCACAACAGAGAGAGAAAAAAAAAACTAAAAAATTCCTGAACGAACGTAAATTAATTTTCTAATGAGAAATATGAGATTTACTAATTTACCGTCCGAAAAATCGAACAAAACCTCGCACTTGATCAAAAGTGCGCTCGCTTAAGCAATTAAACTTTTTAACAGTAGTAATTGACAAGACATATTATGCTTTGATCTTTAAATCTGTATTTAGTCGCATGACACAGATCTTTTCGATAATGACCGCGGCCCGATTCTTAGAAAATTAGCTGTATCATTTTTATAGGACCTTATCTCTTTGTTAACGAGTAGCGTAAAAGTGTTTAATCACTTCACTTGAAACGTGCTTCCAAATTATAACTATTACACGAATATGTTTAGCTCAATGTAAATTCGGCAGCTATTAATTTTAACTTTCTATATAATATACTCTACATACAGTTAATAACGCATACACATTATAAAAAGAGGATCTAGGACAAAGAGAGCACAAATAATACAAGTAATTTCAGATTAAAAGGACGAAACGAGCGACAACATTAATTCTAATTAACTATAGGAAACGTCCAGAGTAATAAAATAGATATTCGTGTTGCGACGCTAAGCAGACGTCAGCAATTCATGCTAGACAACATCTGCGTCGATGACCGTACTTGTGAAGCGTTAACTAAACAATACAGACTGTCCACGTTATCAGTCCTTTGATAAAGTTAGCTGTTAGAAAAAGGATCTGATTTAGTTTGAATTTGAATTCATTCAAGTTGTCCTTAAATTAAACCCGGACATAGAACATCCTAAACAATTTGCTACCATTTTTATCGTCGTGTTCGAAGTTTTGCGGCACGTTAACGTAAATAACGACGCAATAAATCATGCAACGGGCATGAAACAATGCCAGGCCGGCGTATTCCGTTTCGTTTCACATTCGAGATGGAATCTATGTGTATTATAAGCCAGTAGCCTGGCTACAAAGCGGTCCTAACAACAAAGAGTTTCGGCACCGCGCCGCATTATTAATCGAACCCTTCATAAAAAGTAACAAATTAATATTTTAGACTACAAAACCTCGCCCAAAAAACTACTAATGATTGGATGTAAGCCCTTCGAAAAAAAAAGTTACTCGCTCAGAGCTTTCATAAAGCTTGAGCTTAGCGGCTATTGTACGGGGCAAGGATTAGCGGCTTTGTTGACGGCAAACGCTTGTAATTAGTTTACTTATATGTGGAGGTGTGGCAGGTCACATAAAGGTCACTATATTATACAGAGGTAGCGTAAATAAAACAAGACTTTAGATGTACAGAACTGATTAAATTTCAGTTCATTGATAACACTTTTTCTAAATGTTTCATTATGTTGCGTTTTATAATATTTAGCAAACTTCTATATTTGTGTTGTAATTTGCTAAAGCTCAATCGTAAATTAAATTTAAATTAAATGGACTTAAAGTTACTTAAATTATAGTCTTTTAATTAATTGGACTATTATGTTTAAATTGAACTAATCGTTCCTTCTCTGAAAATATAATTATTATTCGAGTCACTCGCTTGCTTGGCAAAACCGAACATAAAAAACTTTTGCGCACAATAGCGTAACGTAAATTAAAACTTAATGTCCGCAAAAGCCCAAAATAAACAAAAAAAATATATCGCGTGAAGCGTTAGAGCTGCGACAAAGCGAAAAACGTTCAAAAATCAAACGATAAATAAACTTCCGCTCTGAAGAAGCCTCAAATTAAAACAAGATTAACAGGACAAAATTAACAATCAGATGTGAAAGGGACTTCATAAACAGTAAATTTAAACGGAAAACCCAAAAGGAGAATAATTTGAACTAACGGTAAGGGTCAAATGAAAGTGAGGTTGTCGCCGCAAAAATGTCAAGAATTCACAAGCCGCGTCGCTCGAGTCAACGTAACGTTCCGCACAACGCTGAAGTCAGGAGTTGGTCAGTGAGAAGAAACGAAGTATTGGAACGAGCTTACGTGGTGGCGTAAAAACTATTTGAACGAGCTTACGTCGTGGGGTAAAAGAAATCCACTCGAATCAAGCGTATCCCGCCTGCGATTTTCCCAGGTCGGCCGTAACCGAGTCTTCCTCTCTTGGGCGTTGGATTCGTCGATGTCACAGGATCAAAAAAAGAAAGAGATTGAACTACGGCGTCGGAATAACCAGCTTGTTTCAATCGGCTTCCTCACAATCGGTGGGGTAGCAAGTAAGCCCCACACAAGTTGCTTATTGAAGATTCAATGAGCCTCAAGGAAACGTACGTCGGCAGATTCGCAACAGCAGCCCTAAAAGCAAACGGGGAAAACTCCGTCGAGGTGACAGAACCCGAAAGAGAAAACGGGGGTCCACTTAAGCTTCTATAACTAACAGCTAACAGAATTGACCGATCACCTCAAGTCGACGTACGAAAGTCAAGTGACCCGAACAAACTTCGCGCACACCCCAGCGCGTTGCCGCCTTGCCTCAAAACGGAGCGTCACGCGCCATCCAACGGCAAAAAGCTGAAATCGCACCAAAGATTTGGATCACACCCCTCCAGGACCAAAAAAGAAATGTAACAGTTTTGCATTACCGTCGAAGTACTTTGGCTCTTCATCTGAGGCTATCACCGATTCACTAACCACTGCGACGCCGATGTACTCGTATCTATTAATTACTGATTTGCAATTGAATGAGTATTCTGCAATAATGAATACATTATTGAATGAATTGATTTACAAATTTTTAAAACTGTAAGGGTCTGACATTTACGTGTTATGAGTAATCGGACGCCGAGGGCAGTGTAATGAAACTTCTGCCTGTGTTAGAATAAGAAAGACTACACGAGCAGCAGATGAATCATAAACAAGCTGCCCACACATTGGGGGAGATTCTGTAACTCGTTAACGGACTGTTAAAATTTAGAAGTGCTTTAAAATTTAAATTACAGTTTTATGATTGGTTGTTACCACAGAAACAACATTTAACAGGCCTTGAAATTTAACGCTTTTCATAAAATAGGTGCCATTGACTCAATAATTAAAATCGAAGAACTTTCCTGGAAAAACTTAATGCATAACAAGTCAAACTGAACCTCTAGTCGTAAGAATGACGCTCACGAGTGATATAAATACAAGCGTGCTGGACTTTCAGGGCATTCAGTACTGATTCAGTATTGATTCAGGTAGTAGACGGTGATCACCAAGTTTAAGTAGTGCTTTCAAGAATCGTTATTATAATGGCAGGCGGTTAAATGATAAAAGATTTACCACTTTACAAGAGCACGTTCAGTTCAAACCTACTTTAACTTTGATCTTACAACGAGAGTGAGAAAGATTTTAAAAAATTACACACAATACTTAACAATTTTCTTCTCACGTTTTTCTCCAAAATTTTGATCAACCGTGAAATACCCAAAGAGCACATCCCTTGCTTGAGTATTTCTGGTTTGAGCTTATCAACAGCCAGGAATTACTTTCAGACCTTTTTTTTTAATGATATGACAATTTTTGCCCTTGCCCGCCTTATACAATATTTTAGTGCTGAAAGAAAATCCTGCTGTTAGAAAATGTTATAATAAAGGAAATTACATAAATTTTAACAACGCATGAAATTACTTTTAGAATAAAATTCATCAAATTAATGAGAAAAAGGAAACAAACAAGAATACAGTTAAATTGATAAAAATCAAGAAAAGATTCTTTGCTTATTTCCATACATCTCGCTCCCTTTCTTTCTGAAAAGTAATTTAACTTGCTGTAAATTGTTTTATAAAACTTTTTTGGACTTAATCTTTTGTTAGCAACTTTAAACATTTTTATAATCTCATTTTAATGTTTATTTTGAATTTGCCTAAAAGTGTTTTAAGTTTGTTAAAAACTTGTCTAATCAATTATAATTTCTTACATTTTTTTGGTTATTTACATATTTTTAAATAATTTTCGATGTCTTTCTGGAGAGAATGTATTTATTTACCTTTTGTAAATATTAAATTATTGTAAATATTATAAATACTTCGGAAAAATTTCTTAGACATGATTTCATTATCTCAAATAAAAATATATTGCATAAGACGGGCAAGAGGGCCAAAATCAAAAGCGGGCAAAAACAGTTCTTGGCTAACTTTTAACTCAAACCAGAAAGATTCGAACAACGGGATTGCTGTTTGGGTTGTTAATATTCGATAAAAATTTTGAGAAAAAGAGTGAGACGAAAGGGTTGTTTAAATTTGAGTACGTACTGTCAAATAAAATCCTTCTCTCACTTTCGTCGTACGCTCCAGAGTCATAAGGTTGAACACGACGAGCCCTTTGTAAGTGATAAATTCATCATTTAACCCCCCGTCACAAAACTATCCGCGCAAGATGTGACAAAGTGCATTTCTAAGGTCCGGTTTTTCAATCACAGGTTAACTCTCGATTTATTTCCATGGTAACAAGTACGAAGACAATTGTTTCCATGGTAATAAACTGAAGGTTAAAGGCTAAAAATTCAAGTCCAAAGATCGACGTATCAAAATCGCCAGCATCTCGTCCAAAACATATTTAATGAGTGAGCGCGTTAATTGTTTTGAATGAAATATGACCTGCTGGTGTAATCTTGTAACTAAGCTCAAACGATTTGGATTTAATTTGTCAGCACGGAATTCCCTCTACTAAAGCGTTAATTTTGCGAACGTTGTATGTATTAGAAATGGGAAAGTATTTCAAGTATCATAAATTTACTTATGACCTGTGTTCAGAGATAGGTAAATCTTTTTTTTTTAATACAGATTAGTTCAGAAATTAAACGCATGAGCTCGTAAAGTCCTGTAATTTCGTCTCAGCACGCCCCCAACATTTATATTCAGCGGTACTTCCCATGCATCACTGTTACGTTTTAATTCCAGAAGATCACATAAGCTAATAGCCGTCGGTCACCGCCCGGTCGTTTGTTCCAAAAATGAAATATTTTGGGCGATTTGTAAGTCAAGGTGTTGTTATTGATGTCTTCATTTCTTTATGCACAACTTTACGACGACACTAACAAATCGATGCTACTATATAACTCACCGTGGAATTGTTCCCGGCGATATTTATTGTTGTTTGTGGCTTGCTTGTTGATATTGCTGGGGCATTATCTGTGTGAAACGAGTTTATAATGTACTTTATTTATTACAGATGAAAATATTATTTCTACTTAACACATTTAACTGTTCTTTGAACTAATTGGATGCTGTTTACTGTTTTAGATGTAAGAACGTTAGAAGAAGATCTGACGCGTGTGAAGGCATCATTAATTTAAGTATCGATATTTTAATTTTGAATTTTGAAAAAAATAATAATAAGAAGATACCTGGATCAAATAAGTATCGTCTTTAGTAGCTGCGCCTCGAAGATACCGAAGTAAAAAATGAAAAACTGAAACGATCAAAGTTTAAGAAAGTGGATTACACGTTTCGTGAGATAGGTGATCGTGAACATACCCAGCAGCACACGATATGTGTTATCTTGGCGGGATTGGACATTAATAGTTAATAATGTGAGTGTAATTACTGAGAGCTTCATCAATCAGCCGGTTGTCACTCGATCATAATTCTGAACCCATTACATGTAACAGCCAGAGGCTCTCTAACTCACGTCAGTCCTACCCTCTCGTCTCTTTCACCTCACGCTTTATTTCACTTCCATTCCATCCATAATAGTACGTTACATGTTTAAATTATTGTAAATACCTTCCACACTAATAGATTTCAAATCGTCCGCCTGATAACGACGCTCTTCTTCTCTTAGTTTAAAACTCTCCCTCACATAAACACAGCGAGAGAGTACTCTCTGATTAGTTTCGGCGACGATATGAACGAACTTTATTATATAAAGTTTTTTTTTCAACGCCGCTGCCACTGATAGGTTATTTAAAATCAAAGAATTCTCGTTGAAATGCAATCATCTTTCGCTGAACTGGAAAAAATTCAAATTAACTTATCTTTGACGTTTAAATGACGATGTTGTAAAGTTGAAAATTCTTGAAAAAACGCGCAAAATAACATCATTTCGAATTTTTCGATCTGCGCTTGTAAGCGAAACAGATTTGCATATTAAAAAACATAATGAAAGCAAAGCAGGAAAAAAAAAAACGTTATTTTAAATTTGTTTCGCACTATTTCAATAGGATTCATACAGAAAAATTAACTACATAAAATACAGAGTATCCCAAGTACAGATACAAATACAAATAATGTGTATTACCTTAATTTTCTAAATTCAGTTAATATGGGAATACCGTGGGGATCCATTCTGAACCCAATTTTATTTATTACATTTATTAATGAACCTTTTAGCGACGTAAAGAGAAAAGATGCCAGCTGGAAGCTAAATCTGTTACATTTTTAGAATTGGTCGAAAAGAAACAAGGTAGTTTGCAATTTTGCTGCATCTATTGGTGGTGGTGGTGGTGGTGGTAATACTTTGGTGCCTGTTGTCATGGAAACTAAATTTACCAAACAATACGTACGTCCTACGCTGTGGCCAGTAGTATGTCGTAAAGCTCATTTTTTTTTTGTATAGTTTATCATTTGATGAAAATAAACTTAGTCTCTTGGTTACTCTTGATTATTCTTAGAGCTTTGACAGAATAAGTCATGAGCTCTTATTAGCTATTTTACATTATATTGGCCTAGACTTAGCTTCTGTTACTTTATTTTATAATCATCTTAATCGAAGAACACAAACAGTCGTCATTGATAATCATCATTCAGACACTGCATTGCTTAGATCTGGAGTACCGCAAGGATCTATTCTTGGACCTTCGCTTTATTCAATCTATACTTCAAATTTTTTCTCGTTTGGTAAAATTAAATGTAATCACCACATGTACGCTGACGATACACAATTGTATACGTCATTTAGTGCGTCTGCTCTTAATACAGCTGTCCTTGACATTAATACTGACTTGAGTAAGTTCGTAGATATTTCGTCAAAACACTGTTTGGAAATCAATCCAAAGAAATCGTATGTTTCTTTGTTTGGAAGAAAAGTTTCTCGTAGTTCTGCTTTGCCACTAATCACAATTACGCTTAACCACTCTAGGTTAAAGCACTGTGATTCCATAAAGAATTTGGGTCTAACAATTGACGTAAAGTTGCGCTTTAAGGAACATGTGACAGCATGCATAAGAAGAGCTTTTTGTAATCTTAAAATATTGTACCCTAATAGGCATCTTCTAACGACGGCAGCAAAAATTACATTATGTGAATCTATGGTATTGTCACACTTTTGACTTTTGTGACGTTGTGTATGGATTACAGAGATATTAAGCGTATTCAGGTTATGCAAAATAGTTGTCTAGCATTTATTTATGGCATTCCGAGGTGGCAGCATATCTCTTACAAATTGCGGGAAGCGAAATGGCTTAATATGGAGGACAGGCGTTTTCTCCATTTCGCTTGTTTTTCTTATAAGATTTTAATATATGGAACCCCTCCTTATCTTTTGGTGAAAATTAAGCATCGCACAGATATACATAGTATCAATATAAGACGTAAGGACGTCATTGATGTTCCTAAACATAAGACAAGTTTATTCAAAAGATCTTTTACTTACAACGTCGCTCATTGCTTGAATAGCCTCGATTGTGGTCTAAAACAGTTATCTCCTAAACAATTCAAGAGACACTTGAAGCTACAAATGTTAGTTAGACGAGCATTAACTTAATATATATAACGTAATTTATTTTTTTGTTTCATTCATATAGATAATTTCTCTTCTTTTCTCAAACTTCTGTTTTTTTTATCACTAAGGTCGTCATTCCATTTCTAAGTCTGCCGTGCATTATTACAATTCTTTCTAAAATTTTCATATTTATATATATAGCATAATAAGTTAGTTCATAGCTGGGGTTGGTAGGTAGAACAGCTTGCTGGATTTGTCGCTGTAAACTGATGCCAATCCCATTGAATCACTAAACGTTAAATACTTTTTCATTTCTTCATATAATTTTCTAGATGTAACTAATAGTGATTCAATAAATTTATTATTATTATTATTTCCAAATTTCATGTGAATCGTTTAAAAAATAGAAATTCTGAAAGGATGAACACATGGCGAGGAACTCCCGACGTGACGTAGAGAACTTGTGTCCCAAAAGACTTATAATCCACGACCAGTAAACCGCACGTCGAATTTTGGTATTAATAACCAGAATAACAAGCATTCAAATTACGCGAAAAACGAAAAAAATTGGGGTTTATTTGATCCAACATACACTCAACCAAAAAGGTGCATAATATCAGTATAACTTTGATTTGGACAACTAAGATAATAAATAAAATTGGTTCAACGAATGTTTTTATTGGCCTATTTATTGGCGTATATTAAACGTACTATTAAAATGCTAATTGCTCAACAAATCTGAGTTATTGTAATAAATTTGTTATATTTTCATTTTCACTGTATTGATTAATGTTGTTCATTATTTTAGTAAATTGTAAATATGAACACATACGTTACTACGATTATCTACTTTAATTGTTTGTCTTGTATTTGTTTAATAAAAATTTTAATGACAATAAATAACATTTCTATTACATTTATGAAACAAATTAAATGTTGGCGGTTACACAGATCACAACCAATTGGAAAAATTAGAAAAGCTATAGAATACTGTTATCTGTTTGACCACAAAATTGGAGTAATTCTTTTCTGATAATAGATAAATCGCATCCTTTGCAAGGAGCTTACAGGGGATCCACAGAAGTTGACAGTTTTCAACAATGAACAATTTGATTTCTTTCTGTACCATCTGACGCAAAATATACCTTTCTTTCGATGATTTGTTTCTTATTTAACATTGACATTAAAATGATTTGCTTTTCGTATTTCTCGTGCATCCAATCAATGGATTAAATTAAATCAGAACAAAGGCAATCGTGTGCAACTGAAGTTAGGTCTGGAGATCTATGAGGGCAAACTCAATGATCACCGCGCTCTATTAAACGATCTTCAGACATTTCATTCAGAATTACAAAAATCCTTATTAGTTCAGAACAAACTTATACAGGGTTTCAACTAATTAAAGGGCCACCATGGGGATCACGTAAACTATAAGAGATAACACGGTTAAATTACAAAAAAGTTGCGCTATTTTGGAGCCCATCAAAATATTCAAGAAAATCTTTTCTACCTTCATTCCTTTCTGAAATATCTTCAAAGAACTGAAAATTCAGATTTTCGGAAATCTCGAAAATCTTTATTTATAAAAATAGAATCAGGACATTCGAAATTTTTAGGTTAAGTTCGATGAACAATCTAATAGAGTCCGAAGAAATAGGTTAGGATTGACAATTTCGCAGATACGACTGTCAACTGCCTTTTTTCTTATCGACGCTTTCTTGGGAATTCATACTGCGCGATACAAAAACAAAATCTGAATACGACCACTTATGCTTTTGTTTTAAAACAAAACATCAAGATACTATAAAAAAAATTAAAAAAAAAATATCTAGTAGGCGAACTAAAATTATTATTAAATTAATCAATATTATTCAATTATGACTTATTTACATAAAAAATTATTTTTTAACAAAAATTCTTAGTAATCTATTTTGTTTTAAAACAAAAGCATAAGTGATCATATGGTAGTATTCAAAAATTATTTCTGCATTACGTGCTATAAGTATCTAAGGTAGCGTCCGTAAGAAAAGAAACAGTTGATAGTCGTACCTACGAAACTGTCAAACCTAACCTATTTCTTCGAATTGCATTAGGTTGTCCATCGAATTTACTACAAAAACACAGAGTTTTATGATTCTATCTGAAGAAATGAAGAGGATATTCGAGATTTTCGAATTTTCAGTTTTTTCAAGATATTTCAAAAACGAATGAAAACAGAAAAGATTTTTTTGCATACATACATATACTTTTTTGGACCTCAAGATAGCGCAACTTTTCTGTAATTTAACCATCTTTGTATCTCCGATAGTTTACGAGATCCTGATAGTGGCCCTTTAAAGGATTAGTTGTTGCCCTGTATACTGTGTTCGGTTTATTTCGAACGAGGCGGCAACGAGGCTTGTGGAATTAATGGAGTGCATTAGATTGAGTTGCTCTTGAAAATCTCTTTTCATTTAATTTGTTGTTTTTTTGATTTCAATTTCTTGGTTGGGTTGAATACAATCGAGTTCAGATATTGGGTTTTTCCTATAATTTTTTTATTTCTTTTTGATTTTTATTCGATTTTTTTTTTTGCTTGGGTTGAGTAGAATCGAGTCAGTTATTACATTGAGTTGGTTGACCTTGTCATTGGTCAAAGTTCGCCTTAATATTTTTTCCTTTTAATTTTTTGCTTCAACTGAGTTCAGTTCAATTGGATTGGGACAGGAATATTGTTGAGTTTTATTTTAACATATTTTTACTTTTAATTTTTTATATATTTTTAAAATTTTTTACTTGGATTGAACGGAGTTCAGTTGTTGAATCGAATTTGGTTGATCTTGAGCTGTTCTTAGTATTATTATCAACCCCCTTTTTGACTGCAGCCCAGTTATAGAATATATTCCTTAATTGATCAGTCGTGATCATATTCCGCAGCTGTCTTTTAATCGATTTTTAATTGACATATTTTGGCGCCCTTCTTGTATCGACGCCTTCATGCTTTGCTTACCATCTTCCGCCCCGGTCCTGTCTGTGTAGTGTTCGTACAGTTTTATCAGTGTACAAAATGTTTTGAGTGTTCAAAACACATGACTTAAGGAAGAACCAAGAACCCAAATTTCCTAAATTTCAGTGTACCGTTGTAAAAATACTAATTTTTGAATAATACTTTAAAAAATGTCGGTTCTACTCGTGTTTTCTACCATATCACACAATAGGTGATTTTATTTTATTTGAATACAAATTGTTTCTCGCCGATATTAGAAGTTTGTCGTATGATTGTAATGCTTGCAGTGGTTGGTTGGAAATTATGGTAGAAATTTGACAAGGAAAATCATTTAAAAAATGAACAAAAATATTAACTTATTAATTTCAGAAAGATTTCCAGATTAGGATTTTTATACAGAATTAACAGAAAGTATAATAAAAAATGGAAGAGGTAGTCTTGAAATCATCATCAGAAGGCAGATCTGGTAGCAAGAAGGTAGTAGTGTGGTTCCTTTCAGACAGTGTGTTCAATTAGGCAACTCACGGTTCGGCCGGATAATTCCTTCAATTGTGAGTACCCTGCTGGCATCGCATTCCGGCCACGATGAAAATGAGTTTAATTTAGCCTCTATCGCGCCGAGTGTTTTGTGCGTCGACATTAATTAATTGCAGTCGACTCCGGCCGGCCATTGTGGCTTGATGGGGGCCTAATAGTCCGCTGCTCCCGCGCGGCAGCACAAAGCAACTCGCAAAGTAGCCGCCACTCCAAACATCATTAGTTACGTATTGTCTAAACTAATCTGAAGGCACCGCTCCTCCACCTAAACCCGGGCCTACTACTACTTTCGCACGGTGCTGCACTTCATCATCATCATCACCGTCGTCGCATACGCTGCCGTCCTCCGACCCACGCTCAATGCCTTCTTTTTTTCCCATCCTATATTGTCCGGAAATCCCTGCCCAATATTTATAATCGATAAATAACCGATGTAGAGCATTTTCATGTTTTCATTTGCACCGTCATCGCTGGACCATTCGGAATATGTTAACGGATTAATTACTGTCATTAAGCCAAACGTGGACATACCAAATGAAAAGAGCGAGCTCGTAGTATCCCTACTATTCGACGGTAAGAATGAATCCATTAACAAACAAGCGTGATCTCAGAGAAGTTACAAAAAAGTGTCGTGTGTCATTGGCGCGCAACTATTGTGGCGAAGAAAGGGGATGTACCCCGTCCTGTTCCCCTACCATGCCCACGCCTTCATTAACCTATCGGAAAATTGAATTACAAAAATCGTTCCTTTCTAATACAGAAAAACGAAATACGAATATTTTATAATTTCACGCAGAATGAAGTCCCCTATGAAAGAATTCACTTGGAACTGCTTCCGATGTAATGATTCAAAAGATTATCTCCAAGTTCTTTTGAACATCTCCTGATTCTGTTTTTGGATTGATCAAAAAATCCTTCTGAAATTGTAAATTTTCATGTCCTTGTCGAGAGTCTTCAAAAACGTTTACGTCTGGAGTTGGCTATGCCTTGAGATACGTTTGTCTTTACTTATTAATTACACCTGAACAAAAGTCATCATCACAATAAATTAAAGCTTGCTCGCTCGCTGATACTCACGCTGGGCATCTTTTCGTAAAATTACAGAACAAATCTTCTTCTTCCTCTTTTACTAGGTGCAGTGTCTGTTTAGTACCGTCCGACGTAATATCAGACAAAATGAAGACCCGCTACGATCGACGAGCCAATAAAACAAGATTCCAAGAAAGGGTCCAGGTGTGGCTATACAACCCCACAAGGACGTAGTCTGTGCCCCAAACTACAGGCGCCTTGGGATGGACCCTATCAATTAATTAAGAGGATCAATGATGTGGTCTATAGGATACAAAAGCTACGCCGTGGGAAGATGAAAATGATCCACATTGACCGTTTGGCTCCGTACTCTGTTCGAGACGAACAGAACTAAGAGGGGGCAGAGTTACAGCCGTGACGCGCAAACAGATCTATTTTTAGCATCAGTCACGCCACATTGCGTCACAGAACGTTACCGACGCTACGCGTTCATTCTAGTAAGTTCGAGCAAAAGAGGATTCTGCTATAAAAGCCGTACGGTCCGCCAGTAGTTTAGTTATGAAGTTAGCGAGCGAAGGATTCGTACCTCGAATAAATAGAAAGTACATTTTGTAAAAATGTTATTTGATAGACAAGCTCATTACTGTTGTGTTGTTAATTGGGTAAAGCGACAGCTTTAGTTGATTCGTTGTCATTGTTGTTCTGTGAGGTAGATGACAGCTGTCTTTCCATCTTTTTGGTGGTCTTCCAAAGGGTTGTCCGGCATGTTGCATATTGTTTCTGGCTTTGTTGGCTAATCGGTCTTCTTTCATTCCTGTGACCTGCTGGTTCCACTCTTTTCTGCGGCATCTTATCCGTAATACTATTTCGTATTTCTTTTCCGATTTTGTAAACTGTGTTCCGTAATTGAGTAGTCTAGTCTCAATATCAACCAAATCCATTTCACTTCGTTCTTCAGAAGACCTAAAGAACTATTTACAGATATATCGAAACGATTTATGATTTGAATTAACTTGCATTCTGTGTTAGAGATAAGAGGAAAGCGGACCAAAAAACTTTAAAGAATCATATAGGCAGCATCTTTCTGTTATTCCAAAGTTAAATATGGAGATAGCTCTTTTTGAAGCTAAAAAATGGATTTGGTCAGTTTTGAAAATAGCTTGAACGAATTTGACCTATTCTGAGACAAAACTATATTAAAAAATAGTTTCAAACCTTTATTATTTGTAAAATAAAGTTGAATCGAGCAAGAAGTAAATTATTAAAAAAAAAATATTTAGATTATTAAAGGATGGATTCATTTTTTGCTGATTTTCTATGACTTCTTGAGGGTATCATTTTTCCAACACGCTTCTGTAAGATAATAAACTTCCAAGGGATGTCCAGACGACACGACACCATAATGTAGTGGAAAAGTGTAGAATGATTTAAGGAAATCAGTATCATCAGGCATGATAAAGGTTGCACATGAATTGGCTCTACAATTATGAACAGATTGAGGATATGTTGGTAAAGATGAAGCAGAGTATCTAAATGAAACAAACGACAGAATTAATACCCTGTCAAAAATAAAAACGAAAATCTTGCAACAACTAATAAACATAAACTAAACTGAACTTAAAAAACTGGGCGGCATACGGTTAATTTTATTGAACAAATAAAACAGCGATATCCTACGATCGCTTTCTGACCTGACATTGCAGTAGGATAGACAAATTGAAGCAATTTTTATTAGTTGTTGTATTCGTTAACAAGGTTTGCGATTGGCTGAGAGGGAGATAGCTTAATTTAATAGTAATATCCGATTGGAGTTAACTGACTTTGAAACCAAGGTTTATGTTTATAGTTATTTTTCAATAATTTGAGTTTTACTGTGAATTTGGATGTACATTCAACATTTTCGAAAAAAGTATGACTGGCGCGACATCCGATCCGTTTGTTCTGTTCATCTCGTTCACTGTCTCAAAAAAAATCGTTCGCTCGGGATTCATACTTAAAAACAAATAATAATATTATTCTTTCAAATGAACGATTCGTTCGTGAACGAAACAACTCTACCAGAAACTGAAGGAAAAAATATGTAATTTCAGTTCATTGTCAGGTGATGAGCAGAGAAAAGAATTCGGCACACTTAGTGTTGGACGCTTTTTATGCGGAATGTACTACTTACTCCTTCTGCGACTCTGATGCTTTTAATTGTATTTGAGTGGGAGGGGAAGGGGTACAGTACGAGTGTTCGCCGTTTGCAGAAATTATTGTCAACGTGAAAAAGATCCGATTTTTTCACCTCCAACTATTATCGATACAATAGTTTCCAAGGATAATACCTGGCAGATAAATTTATCAGGATGTGAAGAAATCTAGCCTATGGCTGATAAGAGTACTGATAAATATATCAGCCAGGTAACATTCCTTGAAACCATTATATGGGAGGAGGTGAAAAAAATCGTATCTAATATAGTCCGAATACTAAATTTTCATACTGGTTGCGGAACAAGTGGGCTGATTTCTTTTCCCCGGTGATTACTTATACAGTGTTCTTCAGAAAGTGCGCAACAAATGGAATTTTGTTTAAAGCTTTATTTAGCTCTAGGAATTTCAAAAAATAAAAATGTAAAAATAAAAAATACCTACAAATTAGAAGCATTAATTCTTGAAAGACTGCTTAGTTTAACCGTGTTATAATTTTTCAATGTATAAATGAGTGCAAAAAGAAACCACAAAATAACGGATTCCTTTCCGGTGGGAACCGCGTGACTCCGGCGTTTCGTTCTTTATTGAAAAAGAACATCCTCAGGATTGCCGGTGGTAGTTGTGGTGGTGGTCT
The DNA here is from genome assembly GCA_036172665.1 of Prosopocoilus inquinatus. Taxonomy (NCBI): domain Eukaryota; kingdom Metazoa; phylum Arthropoda; class Insecta; order Coleoptera; family Lucanidae; genus Prosopocoilus; species Prosopocoilus inquinatus. Next base: position 47,550,321 of record CM069872.1, read on the forward strand.
TGCTGCTGCCTCTCGTTAGTCGTCGAGACTTTTAATTAGTCTCGATGACTAACGACTAACGAGAATATAAAGAGTGATTCGTAATAAATGATAAATTTTTAACTTTTGAGATAGGAGACTGTAATTTTGAATTTATTGCTGCTTTTAGTAAGTACTTTCAATTCTGAACATTTTCTAACGACATTTTTTGTAGCTTTTATTTATTATAATGGCCGTACCTTACTCTTAAGCGTCTTCATTTCTCGGTGTCCACACTGTATACCATAAAAAATAAATTTCACCTGACATTTTCCTGAAATTTGTTTTGAAGGCATGCAGAAGCTTTCTGCGTCGATAAAATTTAATAACATTCTGTAATAAAGAAAAATCCGATTTGTTGCACACTTTTTCAAAGATACTGAATGAAAAATTTACAAACTTTCAGTAGAATTTAAAAGCACAAAAAAAATTATAAAGAAATAAAATTGACACAAGTCGGCTTTGTAATGTAAAAGATGCTTCTTGGAACAGATTGTTGAAAATCAAAATTAAAGAGTTAGAGTGTTTCTTTAAAAAAATAAATAAATTTTCTTGGAGACATTGAATTTTTCCGTTACTTATCACAACCCTGCACCATCCGTCCAAATAAATTTTTATATATTAGCTTTATTCGCGGAGCTAGTCCCGAACTTATCTCGAACGATTCTAACCTAAACTACTTAAAAGTTGCCCACAAGTCGGATTTTTTTTGCTTTCTACAAATAAATCGTTTTTTTTTAATATGTAATTCTGATTTATAAGAAATCGCTTACGGAAAACGAAAATCCTTGGATTTTGTTAAAATTTTAAGTAGTTCGGATGAGAATCCGTTTGGGGTAAGTTCGGTCCATACTAGTTCCGTGATTAATGATATTTTCTTTTCCATTAAACATGTTCGTTTTCTTTTCGTATTGTTACGGTAATTTTGGAATGGGGGCATAGTTAAAGCAAAATACAATAAAAATACGTTTATTATGAAAAATAAATCAACTTACATGATTCCTGACACTGCAATAGGGGAGGGTTTTCATTTAGAAGTTTAATTACTAAGAGCTCTTTGTCCGTAATGCGCGATTCAGTATTAAAAAGAGACATTATGACATGTAGCTTTCGAGAGGGAGGAACAGCTTTGTCTTAATCTGATTCGATGAGATCAAGGTTTTTTCCCCATCACCCAATCTTTGCACACGACATGAATTTCCGCGGATTCCTGCGATTTTCTGTTCAGTATCGTCTCGTATGAGTTGTTTTATTTACAAATAGGTCACGAAATATAATTTCACTGGCGAATATATTGACGCGACGGCGAATTGTCCTAGACCCCCACAGGGAACCGAATAGCTGTAAAACCCAAACTTCTAATCAGTCTTCATGTTTTTAAAACATATGCTTTGTATTATTTTGTAAAAGTATTATATTATTATTATTATTGTTACAATAAATTATTACCCAAATAAGACAAACAACTACTAACAAAAACGATTTACATTACATGAAATGATAAATCTTCATTACATATCACAACAATAACATAACAACCGTAATATTAGTTGAATATTTAATTAAATAGAACGAAGTTTTTCTATCTCATTCACGGAACTCTAACAGTTGGACATGTGGATATAATTTTTCCTGACAATGCGTCGGTACAAAAAAAAAAAACTCCACACCGGAGCTCTAAGTGTTCCTAGAAACTAATCAAGCTTTATTTAAATATAAAATTAAAATATAATTTAGGATTAACGTTCGGCAAATCACAGTAATAAGGCGGCATAAAGAGTTGTTGAACAATTTTCTTATCCAAGCTCTAAAAGAATAAAAAAAAGAACAAAAATATGAATCCGACTATAATAGCGACGCGTAATAAGGTCCGTACGGCGCTGTATTGACTAAAACAAACAACAAAAGCCCGGATAATAACTACTCAGGGAATGGTAACAAGTAAAGTTATTAGCAGAGATTGTTACAAAGCGAGCGAACGATATCTGATTGACAAATAAAAAGGCCAGTAGCCGGTATTCAACGCAGGTAAATTTCGTATTAGAGTTCTCTAATGAGCGAGTGGCGTGCAAGGGACTCCCTTAATCTGTCATGTAAAGGCCGTGGAGACTTGTAACTTACAGATTCCTAATACCTGTAAAAGTGTTTGGCATTTTTCAATTAAATCATTAATTTAATGACTTGTCTCTCTCTTGCCAAGCAGGTGCGTTTCGGAAAATTGATGTTACTTTGGAAACTTAATTTATTTGGTATAATTTAGTTGTGTTTTTGTTCGCTTGATTATTATCAATTCATCTTTGAAATAAGTTGAGGAGAACAAACAAAAAGATAAAGTAAACAGATATTAAGAGTGAAAATCTTTGATGATCAACGCGTGTGTATTTTATACAGGTGAATTGTTTTGATCGCATTAATATCATAGGGTGGTATTTTGTACCGCACTAAAAAAAAGACAGTATTATAATACGGTATAATAAATTTGACCGGTTTGGAGAGTTTAAACTGTGCGAAATATGCGATGACACGCTGTTGTGTCCGCATTGACTGCTTTGATGATGATAGTTTGAGACAGCAGCACGGCTGTTATTTGCTGTATCTCGCTAGTATAACGTCAGAATGCAACCGCGTGATGGCGCGCCTTAAGTTACGGCCCTGATGTTACTAGATAGGTAAGGTACAGTTAACTTCTGCTCCCTCTTTTAATTTGGGGTTAAAGCGCGGTTAAATTCCGCGTAAACTTCATAACAACAGTAACTTGTTACGTATTCTTTTTCTCCCTTAGCGTTTTATGGAGTACTTATCAATTTGGGGGACGAGAAACGCAAAATAGAATGGAATGAATACTTTCTCAGTGCACTAACCTTACATGGTCCTACACCGCATTACACAACCCTTAATTTTCATAAAGCAATTTAAATTTTACGTCTGTTAATGGAGAAACACACAAGACCTGAGTTGATTGAAAAATGGAGATTTTACGCCCGTCCGCACACGGAAAATGTCTTGACAGAGTTTCTGATTAGTAAAAGTGTTGGATTTGTTCTGTACCCTTCTTATAGTCGTGATTTATCATCACGTGATTTCGATCTGTTCCTTCGGTGAAGAAAAGACCTTGAATGGCAGTGATTTCCAACAGAAATCGACGCTGCTAAGGCTCTAGTGGCCATTTTGAAGAACGACTTCCATCACGTCTTCGAACGACAGCTTAAGTAGCGACATCCTGCGATCGCTTTCTGATCTGATATTGCAATGGGATTGACGAAGCTCCAGATGGGCCTGAAACAGCTATACAGGGGATGCTTGAGCGATTTACTACAATCAAAAACGATTTGCAACAACATTTTAATAGCAATACCTTTGGGATAAGATTGTTGCACTACAGGAGAATATTGTTGTTTAATATTAATAAATATAATTTGATAATACTAGTCCTAGACTTTGTTGAAAGCCCCTCGTTTTAAAATATTTAATTTGTCTGAATTCAGTTCTTTCGCATTCTTGCGATAATCACAGCACCTGTACAGTTTAATTTATAATTTGTACTTTTCTTCCAAGGTCAACCTATGGCATTTTCTGTTGTTAAACACTAAATACTCTGTAGGCAGAAACTCATTAATATCTTGTGATTTATTTTTGAATAATGTTTAAAACAAACGAGGTTTTGAAAAGTTGTAAAACTTATTGTTCTATTTTCATCCAATTTTCATTTCTTTTCGATAATTCTTACTAGGGAGAAAACTATTTTAGATAAGGTGCATTTCCTTCAGAAAAATTAAGGCAGTGAAGTTATTACTTCTTTTGCAATAAGGTCATTTCATTTTTACTGTCTGCTTAACTAAATTTTTCAGTTTTTGTAAGGAAGGTGAAGCAGAGAAGTAAGGTTTCTTTTGTTTCCTGATTCGATTAATCACCCAATTTGTGGGTGCTCATGAAAAGTTTAATATTTGTATTGAAAAGCTTAAGTAACGACATCCTGCGATCGCTTTTTGACCTGACACTGCAATCAAAAACGATTTGCAATAAGACTTTTAATATTTGTGTAGAATACTATACCCTGTTCTTTATTTTAATTCGGAGGAGTACTTTGAAATTTTGGCGCTAAAAACGAGGTTTGTCATTGGTAGCTGGCTAGAATTGACCAATGACAAAGCTTGTTTGTTTGTTTTTAGCGCTGAAACTTCAAAGTACTCCTCCGAATTAAAAAACAGAGTATAGTAATGTACAATCTGAGGTAAATTAGTGAGTGTAATTATCTTGATATTAAACTCCCCTGAATTCTTTTTCTTCTTCTAGCTTTCAGTAATTAGTTTTAAGTTAACTTAAGCTAGTTTTAGGCATCTATGTCTAGTGCAACTCTTCATTATTCAAGGTTTGGGTGGAAGACCACCTGTTCATATTTATATTTTGTAAATTTCTTTACATTATGTAAATTTTCTTATTATTTTACTGGGAAATAAAGACGTTTATTATTTTTATTATCGACAATAAAAAAAACAGTCAATATGCCTGGAATGTCCTGAAACAGGTGAAATTTTGCTTACTACGTTTTGTGACCTTCGATTGCGTCGATCATGAAATATTGTTGTAGGTACTTACACTACTTTTTGTGATCGCAATTTAAGTTATTAAATTCAGTCATATTTATTAGATCATAAAGAGTAAGCTTTCTTGAATGGAAGAATGCCATCGAGCAGACGTGTGACGATCAGTGTTCTTCAAGGTTCCGTCTTGGGATTATTTTTCTTATGATACAATCCAGGGCCGCAGACAGACTAAATATTCAGGGGAGGCTTATCATAGTATAGGGCAGGCTCCATAAGTTTTTATTCCAATGCTTTTATGAAAATTTAAAATATTTCCATGTCAGTTTGGGCCATCGTAGGGTAGGCTTAAAAGTTTCCAGGGCAGGTTCAGCCTTTCTCCCTAGCTACGGCCCTGATACAATTTTAATCGCTCAGGATAATAATGTTGAAGCAAGGGTTGTTTCTTTTTCTTTATAACGCCTGATGAATCAAAACTAATTACCTACACTGCTAAATATTTTGGGATTCAACTAGATTCAAGGCTATAGGAGAAGACTTCAAACAATTAGGTTTAATCGTCTTCTTTTGTCATATTTTATTTTCATCGACTCTAAAAATTATTGTTATTATTGATTTTTTCCCAGTTGTTGGCATTTCAAGTAATTGTCACAGCAAATAGGTCAAGGCTTTGGACTAACACAGTTTTGGGGCCTAAACAATTAACCAATTAAGTTTTTGTATCACTAATAAATACGTCAAGTGGGTTAAAACATAAAATGAAGATCAAAAATAATTTGAAAATGCAAGGACGCCAAATTCAGAAATAAAAAAAAAATGTAATCCAAGTCTCACAATTATCAAATTAATTATAACGATGAACACTATAACTTATTAATCATAACAAGATTTCAGAATAGACTACATTTTAATGTTTATCTTAGAATAATTTTATAAATTTATTATATTAATATGTATTAATATTTTAATATTTTTCAATTTTGTTTCGATGTTTTGAACAGCTTTAAAAGGAATTACGATTTTCAGCAATTTTAATCAGATTCACATAAATTGGATTTTCAATCTTGATACTTATCTTCTTCTACCAGAAAATTTCGTGTTTGGATTAAACTATTCCAGCCCCAAGTCTTCATTCTCAATCAAATAATTCAAAACTAACAAAACGTTTATTTTTTCCATTCTTTCATTATAACTTAGAACATCACATACGAAACCTTTACCTATTATGAATCACGCTGTATATTAATGCCTTTGATTTTCTAAATTCGAATGATGTTTTTTAAACGTAAATTCAGCACAGACTTTCATAAAATTAGAATTGAGAATGTTGATTTACAATAATTAAAAAAAAAAATTGTTGCAAATCGTTTTTGATTGCAGTGAAAATCTCGAGCAGCCTCTGTACAGCTGTTTCAGCCCTGTTTGGGGCTTCATCAGCAAGCATGGCCGCCTTGCATGGGGGACTTATTAGGAGCAAATCCGCTTCAATTTGTCTATCCTACTGCAATGACAGGTCTAAAAGGCGATCGTAGGATGTCGCTCTTTTATCTTTAATAATTTTTAAGAATTATTTTTATACTCCTTTTAATGGATACAAAAAAATAATAATAAAAGTGATTGCTTTCCCTTTCTAAACAAATTCTGGACGATATATTTTCGTAACCATTTGAACTTCTGGGACTAAATTAAAAAAAAAAAAATTTTACTCAAATCCAATACAGTTGCTTGTTGCAAGCCAACATTTAAACCTTATCTATTAGCTACGAACAAATTTTGTATAATTTATTTTTTCGTAAATTAAGTTAAATTTCTGTTTTTTTTTATCGTGAAGTTGTGTCATTTTTTTTACACTTTTATGATAGCTTATTTTATCTTCAGGTGTTGTAATTTGGTAAGTTTTATTTTAGGGTTTCAAATATTCTTAAATTTATAAATGATATTCTATTTTTGTGGAATAACCCTTGGTTATTTCTTTTTAAAATTATTTTTGAGTGATAAATGCCAAGGAAATTATTTTGAGGTATAATTTATTAGCAAATTACATTTGGTCTTCAAAATTAATACTAGAATACTTGAACACATCTTCAGTAGATGGCAGCATAGCTGCCGAAATACGTATCTAGTTTTTAAACAAACTTTTTGTGGTTAGGAGGTTAAATACAATTTCTTTGTACTACAAACCACAGTCTCCAATACATTTTAATACTAATACCATCTATTAAATAATTACTTTTTTGGTGTTGAATGATTTTCTTATTGAGTTCCGATTTTTCGTTTAATGATGTATTGTGACTTCAGAACTTTTTTTGCATTTTTTAACTCAAGGAGCAATTACTTTCGATATAAGTTCTTTGAAAAAAAAATATATACAAGGTCTGCCACTCAAAGTACATCGGATTAATTCGCCAGTAGAATTCAACCTTTATACATACCTACCTCGTTTTTAAAGTGAATTGTGCGGCGTATTATAACGTGTGCTTTTTTTTTAAATTGCCATAAGTGCTGGTTATGGAAAATATAATTCACAACTTAGCACCATTCGTGTATACTTCAACAACGTTTAAATTTCTAGGTCAGGGACCGTATTCTCGAATCGAGCGACAAGAGTCGTATGCGAAAATGACGTCAAAATGATGCAATTCTCGAACGATTTCTACAGTTTTGTATAAGAGTCTACGTCATTTTGACGTCATTTTCGCATGCGACTCTTGTCTCACGACTTGAGAATAGGGCCCCTGGTCCTTTAGATGTCAGAAATGATGCACTGGTAGCTCCTTGAACTTTTATGCATCATGAACTGACTTGAAATTTATTTTCCACAGCCACCCCTTATGGCATTTAAAAAAAATACATGTTACTATACCGTATTGGCCAAAATGTTTTTTTCAGAGTTATCCATTTAGTTTTTACTGGATTATCTGTTCTTAAAGGACTTGAAAAGCTTTTGTATACTGTCAAATTGTCAGAATGTCACAAACAAGGTGCAAATAATTTATCATAGTTAATGAACTTCCTGGAAACTCTATTGACCTGTTCTTTGGAATTAAGAACGAGTGTTTTAAACGTTTCACGGAACTCTTCCATTTACGATTGTGTACCTCTCGTCAAGAACGTAGGCATACGTATCACGGGTCTTTTCTTGTATGGTGGCTTCATATTAAACCGTATGACAAAGCCGAAATTAAGAAACTGCAGGTGTAAAAATCTATCAGGAGTCGCCGATCAGTTCTTTATAACTCGAAGGTGAATAGCTGGGTCCATCAGCGTTCGTAGCAACAGGGGGCACGGAGTCACTCCAATTAGAGTAATAGCTTTCATTAGCGCCCATACAACTACCTGTGTTCATTGTGCACGGCACAATGCGTCCGCCGCCCGCCCATTGTACCCTTAATTGCATATTAAAACCGAGTGTTTCTTGTATCAAGACTTTGACGAGCAATGATGTTGGAATGCGTAATTGACACTTTGATTACTGGACTCCTCACAGACGAACACACAACATCACATAATGCATACTATTACCTTCCTGCCTAAAGTAATTAGTTACGAATATACAGCAGCCGAGGAACCGCTGGCTTCCACGAATTATTTTTGTGCTCCAAGATTTAAATGACAAACCACGACGGCTAATCAAGATAAATCGATAGTTGGGCTTCATTGGGCAGCCAGTACGTTCCTGATGTCGCTTTAACTAAGTGATAATCCGTTCCGTTCAGGAGATATTGAATACTTAAACATTGATGATCAAATTACCATAAAAATGAATTAATTTAGGAGATTCAATCGATCTGATAAAGCACCATCCAATCGTAAAAATCAATTTATTATGAAATTGGCTTTTTAAATGAGCTCGGTTCCCTGAAGTTAACTAAAATTACGAATTCCCTGGAACTTGTCACGATAAACATGTGACTGATTCTCTTGATACACTAACAACGATCAGTAACAGTCAGTAAACAGTTGTATTGAACTGCGTATCTAAAATGAGATTTTTTTTTAGATTTAATTTACCGCGGGTGGTACAATAAAAAAGATAAAAGTACCGTTACAGATTCCTTTCAATTTTGGAGAACATTTCCGTGTTAATTTCATCTGAAATTTTTTAAACTTTCGTTTAAATATAAACTGACAAAAGTGAAACTAAAGACATTTTAAAAAATAACTTTTAATTTTAGATAAGTTATTAATTAAAGCTTATTCAAGGAAATATACCACCCACCCTTATGTAGTACGTCGGAAATAAGTTATCTACGAGAGACCATAACCTCGAAAGCCATAAAGTTGATTCGAAGGTCAAAAAGTGCCAAAATTTGGACCTAGAAAGGAAAATTGCTTTGCCCTAATAGACAGAGGAGTCAAAATGGTTTTGAGGAGAAATGAAGTAAATTTATCTTGAGGGGGCGACTTTGCAAGGATTTGATGCAATCATTTGGGGAGGCTATTGGCAACTTTTGGTAACTTTAATTAAAATAAATAGTTAATTAAAGTTTGCGTTCCTAATTTGGGATTGATTTTTTAAATCCGAGCTTCCTTGGAGCGGGGGCAAATGATTTAAACCTAAATTTATCTTGAGAGGGCGGGAGGGGGGGACTTTCCAAGTATTTGAGGAGGCTGTTGTAAACTATTGGCAACTTTAGTTAATTATTACGTGGTTGTTTCAAATAGCATCAAGAATGCATCTCAATTTTGAAATGATGAATAGATTCAGTTTTGCTTAAGCGATGAAAAGATTCGGGATTAAATTAAAGTGAGAACTTGGATTCTCAATTAAAAAATTGTTTTGGGTCATTTCTTGTTCAATCATAAAAACACACAACAACAGCTCTGAAATAAATAAGTCTGAGACATATTTAACAAGCGATAATAGTTTCAAAATAGAGGAAAATTAAAAGGTATCGAATTCTGTATCATGACATTCGTCAACCTTTCTGAGACTTTTATTAATTAAAACTAATCAATTATATAAATTACGAAATGTTAGTTTGTATATCAACTTCTGAGATTACGAAGCTTTTTTTGTTTAAATTGAGACAGCGAAGCTCCAATATATCGGCAGAAGATCACAGCTTAGGTTTTTTAAGATGAGTCTTAAGCGCACTTCTGTTTGAAACAAAAGCAGATTTAACATAAAAAATTAAAAACATGGGAACGTAACCCTGCCGTGGCCAAGCTCTGGAAAATAACATGAAAAGCCAAGCGGGCTAACTGAATTACCCCAACTAAATTAGTCACTTTATATGCGAATTGGTACACAAATAATAATTGATGAAAGCAATCGAATGATAAAGCTATGGACGATAATAGATCGATGAATCGATGAGGCGATCAGTCAGTGAAGTGAAGGATTGATAGATCGATTAAATCATAAATTAATGAAGTAGTGTATTGATGTATTAATGAAGCAAGGGATTGATGAAGTGCTACATCGATAAAACGATGAATCCATGAAGGATCAATGAAACGATGGATCGTAAATTAAGCGATAGATCGATGAAGTGATATATTGATCCAGCGTATGATCGATGAAGCTTTGATTGGATGAATCGATGAGTCACTGAAGCCATGGATAGATAGATCGATGAAATAATGGATTAATGAAACAATGTATGGATGAAGCGATACATCAATAAAACGATGAATCGATGAAGGGAAGTATTAATGAAACTGTGAATCGATAAATCGATGGATAAATTAAGCGATAGATCAATAAAGCGCTATATATTGATCCTGCGAATGATCGATGAAGCTATGATCCGATGAATCGATAGTCTGACGAATCGATGGCTGGTGAAGCGATGGAACGACGAAGTGATGGATCTTTATAACGATGGATCAATGACGCGGTATATGGATCAGGTGATGATGGATGATGCAATGGGTAGATGAAATGATGTATTGATTAAATGATATGCCATTGGTGTGATGGATTGTTAATTCGATGAAGCGATGGATCAATAAAACGATGGGTCGAAACGATGGATTGTTTGAAGCGATAGATCACTTAAATATTTTCGAGAGGTTTTTACATGTTTACATAAGTTACAGAAGCAAATCGCTTCAGATGGATCGATGAAGGGAAGTATTAATAAAACGATGAATCGATAAATCGATGGATAAATTAAGCGATAGATCGATGAAACGATATATTGATCCAGCGAATGATCGATGAAGATATGATCCGATGAATCGATGGCCTGATGAATCGATGGATGGTGAAGTAATGGAACCAAGAAGTGAAGGATCGATATAACGATGGATCAACGAGGCGATAGAAGGATAAAGCGATGGATGGACGAAGTGATGGATAGATGAAATGATGTATTGATTAAATGATTTGCCAATGGTGTGATGGATGGAGTTAATTCGATAAAGCGATGGATCAATAAAACGATGGGTCGAAACAATGGATTGATTGAAGCGATAGATCGATAGATCACTTAAATATCTTCGAGTCACAATATCTGGAGAAGTTCAACTGACGTTTTTGTACGTATAGAACAAGTATGCAGAATGGTTTTACATGTTTATATACGTTTCAGAAGCAAATCGCTTCAGGTGGACCGATGAAGGGAAGTATTACTGAAACGATGAATCGATAGATAAATTAAGCGATAGATCAATAAAGCGATATATTGATCCAGAGAATAATCGATGAAGCTATGAGCCGATTAATGGATGATCTGATGAATCGATGGAAAGTGAAGTAATGGAACGAAGATGTGAAGGGTCGATATAACGATGGATCAATGAGGCGATAGAAGGATCAAGCGATGGATGGATGATGCAATGGATAGATGAAATGATATATCGATTAAATGATTTGCCAATGGTGCGATGGATTGTTGATTCGATGAAGCGACGAATCAATAAAATGATGGATCGGAACGATGGATTGATAGATCACTTAAGTATTTTCGAACTACAATGCCTCGAGAAGTTCAACTCAACTCACGTTTTTGTACGTGTAGAACAATTCTGCAGAAGGTTTTACACGTGCATACACGTTTCAGATGCAAATCGCTTCAGTTAAAAAATCGGCCAAGGGGTAATTAAGTTACCTCGATAAAAAAATCTTCAATAATTTAAAATAAAAGTCCTTTTAGAGGATTAGATGGCGAATTATCATTTTCAATTCACAATTTAAGAAAATATTTACAAATACATATATTTGGGGTATCAGTTACCCCCTTTGAGCACGGAAGGGTTAAGCATTGAGCATGGTTAAGCCATGATTCTTGTTTACGAATAAAAAAAAACTATCACTTCATCAAAATTGATCAAATAAAAAAAAAGTTATAAAATGCATTTAAATATAAATACTGTAAAAATAATAACGTTATTTTATACTAATTAAAAATCTGTTTGGAATAATCGTGGAATCATTTAATTCAAATGTTTCATTTATGAAAAAATTAACAGCAACTTCCGGTATAACCGGAAGCGCCCGGAAGTTGAAAATGCTCTGAAGGTCTTCATTGATGTTATGTAACTCCAGAATATGAAATAGTAGAAATAAAAAATTAAAAATCTATTATTTGGTACACCAATGAAATGTAAAAAAAGAGATGAAAGGATGGAGGATATAATGAAAGATTAGTTTCGTTTATTTAAACGCATTATATTAGTTTTGCTTACTTCATAAAATAAACAAAAATTTACAAAAATAAAACAAATGTATTCTCGTAAAAGAGTAATTATGAGCTTTTCTTCTTTTTCTTTTTCGATGGTTTCAGTCCGCTGGAGAACTCCGAAGTCATCGAATTTAGCTGCTTTCTTTTTTTGTTTTGAATCTGCGATGAGGACGTATCTTCTCTGAAAATTGAAAATATTGCTCTGCAAGTAATTATTAAGTTTGTTGCGCTTTCAATGAACTCGCTGGAACTGCATTTAATGCGAGATTCCAATTGAGAAGGAAACGATTATGACAATTATGCAAACTGTGCGAAGCGGAGGAGCAATTACTGCAGTTCGCAGCGTCTTATTCATCGAAATTATTAACTGAGCACAACACACAAAAGGCAAAATGTCATTACGAAGCAGCCATCTTGTTAAATACCGAAAGTGGGCGGCATCCGGGGATTTTTCATGCGGTTCGCTCTCAATGCGTAGCGCCGCCGCCAGTAGTGAACATAATCACGTATAAATGTAATTAATGAATATCCGTGATTAATCACCGCCTGGCTACTATAAAAACCATTATTAGATTCATTATTTTTTTTTCTCCTTTGGATTTTTATACACAATGCGTTCGCTTCCAATTTGAACTTGTATGTGAAAGCGATTAATTATCTGGCTGAATTATTTCTGAAGGGTGTGTTCTTTGTTCTATCACCAAAAGATCATCTTTATAAAGTTGTAAAATCATTAATTTTTTTTTCTCAGCGTTTCTCACAAAAAAGATAATAAGTGCGGGATCAATTACCTGTCTTAATCTAAATATTCAGAAAAATCTTTTTAAATTGCCAAAAAAATCATTCTCAAACAACTCACAAAGCAAATTAAATTTAAACTGTGTTTGAATCTAAGGGTTCTTCTCGTATACCACAATTTATGTGTAAGGAGCCATTTTTACGGTGTCATAACATGGAGTACCTCAGTAACGTCTTCAATAACAGGCCTAAGTCATCGCGTAGGGATATCAGACCTCAGTGTATTATTCAGTTTCGCAAGTATTTTGCTGTTGAGTCGTGGGGTATTCCCCCACCTAATGAATCAGGCCTGTACGAAGTGGGCGTTGAGAGTACCTCCTTCAAATCACCAGATTTTTTATTTCAAGGAAAATTATTAGACCCTTAGTGGCGTTAGATGGAGGGATAACTGTACACCTCTATTACACCAACTGCAAACAATAACTATGTATGGTACAATCTTTCAAGTTAAGAAATAAACAGTTGTTTACTGGCTTTAATTTTTTAATAGATGAACAGATAGTCCTGGAATAAGTTGAGCTGTGTTAACACCGAATTAGCTAACTTATTATATTAATATTTGACTGAGTCCATCATGTTCATTTAAATACAAAGGAAAATAATTAAAAAAAACTGAAAATTAATTACCAAATATCGTACGAAAGTATGGAACTGAATGTCACTTTCATAAGCGGCACGTTAGTTAGGCGGTATCTCGATCGCGTGCTTTTGTTACCGAATATCCATCGTATTAATAGGCCGACGCTCGTGAACTAACGGCGAGCGTGCGCGTTGCATTCACGAGACGAAGTGACCGCGAATATCCATACAAATATCCTAAGATTGTTAATTACCACTTCTTGAAGGAAAATATTTTGACAATTTTAGATACATAATTCATTTCTTTCTGTGAGTATAAATATGGAAGATGTGTTTTGGTTTATTTGAATGTTACGTTTTCATTTGGATCACTACAACATCGTTTTTTTTTTCTGATCAAATAAACATTTATTTTTTTTCGTTAAAGTAACTGTAGAAAATTGAACCGCGAGAGGATCGTAACAAGAAGGCGAATTCATCAAGCAGAGCATATCTAAAATAACAATCGCGCAGAATTACATTTAAATCGTAGAGCAGGTCTCCCATTATAAAATTTTTATAGTTCGGTGCGATTCCAATTAGTGCCATTATTGTAATTTTTATGGTGCTTTGATAAATCGGTAATAACGCGAGACTAATTCTTGAGATGTGCGTTTGAAAGGTGGAAATTGTCTCTTGTGTTAAGTTTTTGCCTTCGCTCGTTCCACGAGCTTCATTTAAAATGATAGCAGCCAATCGCGTTCTTTAAAGCATTTGTATCAGACTAGTTATGATTAGGTTAACTGCGAACAAGTCAAGTATAATTTTCAACACAGTACAAGAAGAGGTAACATGTTTTATATTTTTAGTTCTTTTAACTTCTAAATGGAACACAATAACAGCAGTAGTGAAAACAAAAATATATTTAATACAACAAAAAATTGATTATTTTTGCATAAACGAAAAGTAGTCATCCACAAACTTTCAAGACCTTGTGCTACAAGACTCACAGAAATGTAGCATATAAGGTGCACACGACTGTATATGTAGTTCATAAATACAAAGTTTGGAAATTAATGTATATCATTGGATATTCTCTTTGACAATATGCTCCATTTAGCAATTGAAAAATCCCAAATATTTAAAGGAATACTGCATATACATTTCGTTTTCATAATTGTCACTATCAGAATTAACTAGCACACTGTAACGTTAAAGCTACGACGCTTCATCAAATGTAACGTTGAAGCAATGACACTTCACCAGATGTAAAGTTCACTTATTGGTTTGATACGCGTTTCTATCAAAAAATATACTTTAAAGGTTGCGGGGCGTAGTCAGATTTAACACATCATAAAATTAATAAGGTACATTTACTGGAATTGGAAAATATAACTTACATGACAAATTGAAGAGGGGCTTTACTAGACGACATGAGTTCGCGCCCTGTGACAAGCGTGTTGTCGAACAGATTTATGATCAGAAAAGTGAGCTATTTAAATGAATCCGATTGACCTAATTTCCAGTTTACGTAAGCTTTGTGTTGGTTCTGAAAAATGCCGATGACTCATTTTATTTTAGTGGCAGCTGTTATTATATAACCGACGTTGATGTAGGCCAAAGTTTTGCTTGCAGGAATCAGGAGTCGAGCTTACATAATTATTTCTTCTCTTATATAATATTAAAGTAACCTCATATTCATTTTATTACGCTGTAAGGGCCGGCCTTTCAGCCACGGATTAATTTTAAGCTTTGATTTAGTCCCACGGAAACAATTGTTTTAATAATTGCAGATATAGGAATAAATAAAATTAAGCTTAAAGTTAATGCATGAGTGAAATACTGACCCTTAGGGCCATTTGCACCAAACGCTTTTAAGCCCAGTTTAACTTTAAGTGGCGCTTAGATTGTGAGTTACGTTAGTATTATGTAACCCAAATATCACATTATAAGTGATGTTAAAATTTAAGCTCGGTTGTATTTTGTGCAACTGGCCCTTAGTAATTTTGCTGTATCAAATCCAGGAGCGGACCTTTACATTGTGAGGGGGTCTATCCAATTAAACTGAGTTTTTCGTATATCTGATCAGCCATTACAATTCAATAAGCAACGTTGCCTTTAACTGACATCACTTAACTTCTCTAAAAATAGTAAGAGATGATGCGCTTATGCTGTGGCTGCGGTACGTTTCAAGATTTGCATGCCGTGGCCGAAGTACACATCAAGTTGCGCGTGTTTGGACGTAACTTGGTTTGGGATATTTCGGGTAGGATTTTCAAATTCCAATTTTTGTAAATCGTTTTTAATTTTTAAAGAAAGAATTTTTTAAAAAGTTAGATTTACAACGCAATAACGTACTCGCTAACTGAAAACTCATAGATTCTGGGAGTATTCGAATAATAAATTTAATGAGGTTATGTTGTTCATGTGGTTGCAAAAGTGTCGCTCTGCGTGACGTGCCACACAACAAATCAGAGCGCAGATGCAGAACGTTGTTTTTTTTAAATAAATTTAATATTTTTTATCGTTCCAAAAAACTGCCAAATTGTTGTATAATTTAGTACAATTCGAAATGCCACGTTGCCTTGCACTGGTTGCCTATATGCATCACGTGAGTTCTCTGAAAATATTGACGCATAATGCCGTTAGTGTGGTGCTGACGCTGTAGCTGAGGTGCGTTTTAAGATTCAAGTGGTCGAGGTATATTTCAAGATGCGCGTGTTTGAACGTAATCGGGCTTGAGATGTTTGGGGTAGGAATGTCAACGTCCAAGTTTCGTAAATTGGGACGTTGCCTTTAAAAAAAATTGAAGAAAATTGAGACACGTCCAGAAAAAAGTTGAAATTTATTGAAACGTTACTAAGACAATGTAGAGTTCTATTCTTTTTAGCCGCGAAGGAGCCCTGGGCTACAGCCCATAAAGACCATGCCTAAATCCGCCTCTGAATTCAATTCAAAGCAAACGAAAAACTAAGCCCCGCCGCCCCCTTAATCACTTTCTTCCAAACGGTAGAAATTCTTTCTTTTTTTTGAGAAATTATTTTTTTTGATCGATCGTCTTTAATCTAAATGATCTAAAATTTCAGACTATAAAGAATGGAAAAATGTTTGTTTTGCGTCGTTTACATATGTCTTGAACTGGGCTCTTGTATTGAAGAAAAACAAAAGAAATAATAGAAGTTCACCGATTAATTGATTATGTGACTTGGTAGGTGTTGGTTTCACCAGATCTAATTTTTTTCCCAGAAGCTTTGTCTGAAGACTGGCCAAAACGTCTTCTTCTACTTTACTGAAGAAGATTGGCTAAAACGTCTTCTACTTTACTGAAGTAGAGAACGAATTTTTTGCTTCTCATTCGCAATATTATTTTCTGAAGAATATTGGTCAAAACGTCTTCCTCTCTTTACTGAAGAAGATTGGCTAAAACGTATTCTTCTACTTTACTGAAGGAGAAAACGAATTTCTTGCTTCTCATTCGCAATATTAATTTCTGAAGAAGATTGGTCAAAATGTCTTCCACTTTTTACTGAATTTACTGAAGAAGATAGGCTAAAACGTATTCTTCTACTTTACAGAAGGAGAAAACGAATTTCTTGCTTCTCATTCGCAATATTAATTTCAGAAGAAGATTAGCCAAAACCACTTCCTCTCTTTACTGAATAAGATTGGCCAAAACGTCTTTTTCTACTTTACTGGAGAAGAGAACGAATTTTTTGCTTCTGATTCGCAATATTAATTTCTGGGTATTAGGGCAATCTACATTTAGTTAAGGTGAATCATCTCCAAAAGTCTTTTTTTTTAGATTTGAGCTGATAATAATATACTGATTGAAGACTCTCACTTAAACCAATAGTCGATTCCTAAACGAGGAAGAACATGCTTGCTTGCGATGTAGGTGGATCTGCAATGTGTGGCGTAATTAAACTAAACTACTCTTGGCTAAAATAATAGTTTTCGATCGATATATTAGATCTAGGTGTAGCAATTAAGAACCGTAAATAAACCAGACAAATAAAATATACTAGATGTTCTTGGAATTTTAACAAGTTAAACACAAGATAAATCGACAGTTAGAAACGCGTAATTATTGATGATGCGACTACTAAGGATAAGTGTCGTCGGTGTTGATATCTTCACACTGAATATACCATACGAAGTTTAATAAAAGGCGCGACGAACAATAGTTTTCTCAGTCTTTGTCCCCCGTAATAGAATCCATAGGAAGACAAAGCAGGTTTTTGCGCGGGCGATTCAGAAAAAGGTGCAACACCGATCGCAAATTGCCCGTGAAAAATGGGCTCAACAAAAGTTTTAGGAGTAAAAAAGCCATACTCAACTATGGCTATAATTTATGTGCTTAAAACGCATTGTATGATTGCCATGTGGCGGCTGAACGCTTTTACCGAACCGATTCACGGCCGATTCGCTTTGACGCGATAATGACTACAATATTAATCAAACAGCTCGACGTCTCGTATTCGACAAACTCATATTTACTTTTGAGCTGTTCTAATTTCATTTAAATTAACCCGTTCGCTGAAATGTATTTTCAAAAAGAATTGTAGGAATCCAGATTCTTATCGTTATTATTTTCTGTGCAATTCAGTACACTTTATTTAATTAAGAGACTTTACTAAATTAGAAATCAACTCAAAGTAATTAATTAGAAATCATGTTAAAGTTTGATTCATTTGAAAATATAAAATTAAAAACATGCAGCTTATATAACGAGAGCATTACGATTCTTAAATAAGCTGAGAAAGAGATATGGAGTCGACAATTCCAAAAATATAAGTAGACGCCATTCGAGCAATTCGTGGAAAACAATTTGGAAAACGATTTCTGGCTTTTAGCTAAACTAGAAAATGCTACTCATAAAGAGAATCGGGTTCCAAACTTGTACGGTTTGTTTAAAAGAATTGGGGACAAAAAAAGGGTTGAAAGGTGGGTTCCAACCCCCGTCCGCATGTCCTACGGAATAAAAAAAAGGAACTTACTCGTGATTTGCTAGTTTCTTGTTTACTTTCGGTTGCTCGATGTTAGCTACTTCCCCTCGAACTATACGCGACACTTCTGTTGGTGTGATGTGCAAAGCGAAGCTCGTTACATAGTGGCCCAAATTGACGTTCTTGAAGTTAAAAATGGAACGAAGTTTCGCAGGATAGCTGTTATAGTAACGAGACCAAGTTGAATATGCTGAAAACAGAGTTAGACGAAAGATAACATGTAAGCCAAAAACACAAAAGTAAAATGTTATTGGTGATTCAAAAAAGATTCACTTTTACAAGGATGTATCATTCGCAAAGAAACTGAATGTGAAGCAGACCGTTGTAGTAACGAGTCCAAGTTGAATTTGCTGAAAATAGAGTTAGGCAAAGGTTAACATGCAAGTCAAAAATACAAAGGTAAAATTTTATTGGTGTTTCAAAGAAAAAAAAATATTCACTTTTACAAGAATGCATCATTCGCAAAGAATCTGAATTGAATCGATAAGGAGATTTCATGCATTCAGAGTCAAAATGCAATCGTAATTTAATACGAATGGACATTCTATTCTGAGAAAGCTTTTGTATCGCAGCTTTAAGCTTAGCAAAACTGTGTTGAATTCCTGAAAGGGCGTCCTGCTGAAAAGAAACTCAAATGTGAAGTGAAATCTTCGGCATTTTTCCAAAGTGTCGAACTGAAAGCACCTAAAGAGCCTAAGTGACGGATTAGGTGAGTATGAGAGAGCAATGTGAAGCCAGCAGCACATACAAAACTGAGTTTAGATGCATAATGGAGTGTCTGATGCGTGAGGGCAGGACGCGTGAACTCTTGCGCGCAGACCGTGACTGAAGTCGACGTCGACCTGACAACCCCAAGTGGCTTTCTGTGTCCATTCACAATTCTGTTCGCTTATTGCCCCCTGAAAAGCTAGTAAATGCCAGCTACATCATCTGTTTACTGCGATACGTGCACTGAACTCGCCATATATTATTTTTACTATTTATTTACCTACCTAGTTTTTCTTGAAACGTAGACTTTTATTTTAGTGCACATAGATATGTAGAATATGAAAAACAAAGCACTTTAATACGAGCTGAAAATATAACTTATTTATCTTGTCGTTTTGCAAAACCGTCTACTCGCTGCGATCAGAATATTTTCTTTTTCATATTCTATTTACAAACCTCTTCATTTAATTCTTACCGAAGCAAGCCAATTTCTGAAGTGATTTATTTTTAGTCACAGAAGATTCGTAATGCCTTTGCAGTGCCGTTGCAGCTTCTTCGAACTTGGGTTCGTTCATGAGTTCACACAAATGACTCAAGTACATCTCGGGATCTCTTTTCGTCAAACTTCAAAAAAAAAAATTGGATAAAATTAAAATTGAGAAATAATCTTGAAGTCTGCGTACAAAACTCTGTGTTCTTTCAAATGGGAGACGTAATCCTGTTCTTCGTGAGTGAGGAAAATTATGGCAGAGCCAGATTTACCAGCTCTACCAGTTCGACCTACTCTGTGCAAGTAATCTTGGTCGGTTTGAGGTGCTGTGTATTGAACAATGCAATCGGCTTCTGGTATGTCTATTCCACGAGCTGCCACATCCTGAAGGAAAAAATTTAAGTTTCTAAATGGAATACCAAGTTAACCCCAATCATGATTTCTCGAATTAATGTTTCTTTTAAGATGAAGTTGATTTTATCCAACAGATAGTTGAAGGATATCTAGTTATTCAAAGTTGGTAAAAAATTAATAATTATTATTCATGATTTTAAATATTTAGCTATTTGTTTGAGGCCTGTTCTTTTAAGTTCTTCGAAAATTTATCTGTTTTGTAAGTGAGAAAGAAAAACTAGCTATTAAATAAAGTATGTTCCAATAACAATTTCACTTTTAAAAATCCCGCCATTTGGCTCACGGTAAACGTCAAGCGGCCATACTTGATAAATCAATAAATATCATGTCGAAGCATTGCCTATTTCATTCATTTTTTAAAAAACATTTACCATCACAAACCGTAAATTACGTTCTCATCAGAGTAGACAGGACCGTCAAGAGTATTCGCGATTTGGTGAAAAAATTTGAATGTTCGTTTCCTCTTAAAAACATATTTCATATTTCCTTTATTCACTTTATTAAGAGATTCTTTAAGCATAGCTTTGCCCCTCGTAACTTAAGAGTCCTTAACAGTCCTAAGACAAATTTGGTCCTCATTGTTAACGACTTCATTATGACATTTACGAATGATATTTCTTTATACATAATAGTATTAATTGTTGCCTGTGTCGGAATCGGTCGATTTTCGCTAGCTTTAATAAACAAATCGATTACTCCTTGAATGGGTGACCCCCAAACTACCTATCGCTTCACAATTTGAACTTTCTCTGACGTTTTACATACTCTCGGCACCTTAATGAGTGCGATTGGCAATAAATGATTATTTTTAATAATTATTTGCGTTAAAAAGAGCAACTCGAGTACACGTGTCTGTTGCATCACGCCTCAGGACCAAAATCTACACCAAGCTCAAACTGTTCCTTTGCGGGCATGGGACGCATGGGTATCTCATAAATGGCATGTGATTCAACTTCTCTCCAAATCCGGCAATTTTGCTTTTAACGTAGCGGCCAAAGTGTAAATTAGCTTCATCGGAGAATATTATGTTGTGATTAGAATCACAAAATGTGGCGTTGGATTTCATTTTTTTAGGTCTGGAATTGTTCTTGTAGACCTGACTCTTCAAATGCCTACTGAAATGATGATAATGATTGATAGAAATAGAGAGCACCACTGTCTCTCGTCAAATCACGAACGCTTACCATACATGTCAAAGAAACTTTTTGCGTTAAGTGGCTTGGCTATTCGTTCGTGATTTATACTTTAACATGGACGAAATAAATGAATGAAATAAATCAATGAAATGAATGGATTAAATAAATGAATGGATTAAATAAATGAATAGATTAAATAAATGAATGGAATGATCGAAATTTTAGGTTGGGCCCTGTTTAGAAACAACAACGGATTTTTTTCCTTAATTTCAGCTTCGCCTCCTGTTGATTCATTAACGACAATTAATGAATTAAAAGCCACTTGTGCCTCATCGTCCTGGTCGTTCACAGGAAAACATAGCCGTTAGAGAAAGTGGACCTAAACACCTCCATACACCATCCTTTTCGACAATTAGTCGTGCCACCGACAACCCTTCATCGAATTTTGCATAAGATCTTCATCTTCATCCTTCAAGATCAAACTGACGCAAGGAATGAAGCTGATTGACCATGCTATGCGAAGATAGTTTGTTGAATGGACGGTGGAAAGGAAACGATGAAGCTAATTTACACTTGGGTCCTTGAGTGGCTACGTTAATCAGCATAGCACAAGTTTGAGTTTGGTGTGGACTTTGGTCCTGAGGTGTGAAGGTCCGGAGGCTTATTTTTTTTCAAAATGACGCTGGTGAGAGAGTTACGATTAATGATGTTCGTTATCGTGAAACAATTTTTTGTCACTAATTGGAAAACGTTGATATGAAGGATGCTTACTTGCAACATCCAACAGGGTGCGATCTATCGTACAGAGAGAAAGAGGGAGAGAGCAAGACTATGTAATTATTGTCAGGTGAATCCCAGAGTCCAATAATTTCTCGATTTGGAGACCAGAAATGCCAATAAGATCGTGCGGCTTGACCCCTTTTTGGACTCTTTTTCTTTGGGGGCATTTGAAGAGTCAGGTCTACAAGAACAATTAAAGACCTAAAAAATGAAATCCAACGCCACATTTTGTGATTCTAATCATAACATAATATTCTCCGATGAAGCTAATTTACATTTTGGTGGCTACGTTAATAAGCAAAATTGCCGGATTTGGAGAGAAGAAGAACTACATGCCATTTATGAGCTACCCGTGCGTCCCATATCCGCAAAGTAACAGTTTGAGTTTGGTGTGGATTTTGGCCCTGAGGCGTGATGGTCCCGAGGCTTTTTTTTTTTTTCAAAATGATGCTGGTGAGACAATCACGACTAATGGTGTTCGTTATCGTGAAACAATTTTTTGGCACCAATTGGAAAACGTTGTTGTAGAGCAGGAATTGCCAACACGTGGATCGCGAAATGGTTTTTGGTCGATCATGGTTGAAAGGAAACGATTTTGATTTCAACACACAAACGCAATGTAATTGGTGATTCATAGAAACAAATGATCATAGTTTTTTTACTATTCAGTAGTTAGAACTTATTGAGTCACATTGTATTAAGTGTTTCTAGAAAAAGAATTTCCAAAATGTCACTTTTTGGAAAGTAGATCGCAACATACTTTTAAGAACAAAAGTCAATCCCATGTACGCAGAAGTTGGTCATCCGTGATGTGGAGGATGTTTACTTCCACTTCTAACAGGGTACGACTTATCATACGGAGAGAGAAAGAGACTAAGCAATTATTGTCAAATCAATTTCCGAGATGAATAATTTCTCGGTTTGGAAACCACAACTGCCAATAAGATTGCGCGGCTTTTCCCCTTTTTGGACTTTTTTCTTTCGGGGCGTTTGAAGAGCTAGGTTTACAAGAACAATTCCAGACTTAAAACATGAAATTCAACGCCACTTCATTAACCTAGATCCCACTTTATACCAAAATATGTTGAAAAACTTCGTTAAACTAGTGCACACCTGCTAGCGCAGTCGTGGAGGTCATTTGCCAGATATCCCTTTTCACATGTAATGGTAGACGTTGTGCTTTAAAAGTCAATAAAATCTTCCGAACCAATTTAAATTAAACTAAATAGAATGTTAAATTTTTAAACCAAAAAATTGAAGTTGTTTTTGGCACATCTTTATTACGTATCTCCCTCAATATTAAATAAAACAATTGCTTCTACGTCAAACACACGAATACACATTGCCAAGATATAATCTGCCTTTTATTTATTATTAGATACTTTTACCTGTATCAGGAGCGTTTTGCGGATGACATAAAGATCGTGGCCAAAGACGAGAGAGAATTACAAAAGAACTTAGAAATTTGGAACAGATAGCTGAACAAAAACTAAATGAAAATGAATATAGAGTAAATAAAAGTGATGATAATCGGAGAGGAGACACTTGAACACAATTGAAAACACATTAAATTCTTCTACACAATGAATAATAAGTTTGTTAACAAAAAAGCAATTTCAAGACAAACGAAAATAAAAGTTTTTAAAACTATATACGGACGAGTACAGACTTCTGGCTGTGAATCATGGATTCTGGATGCAAATCATGGGTTATCAATGGAAAACTGAAAAATAAAATACAAGCGATAGAAATGAAATATCTAAGAAGAGTTAGAAGAGTCACAAAGGCAGATAGAGTGAGAAATCTCGTTATAAGAGAAGAATTGGATGTACAACCAGTACTTGAGTTTTTGAAGAAAAACAGTTGAGCTGGTGGGGACATTTACAAAGGATGGAAGAAACAAGACCTGTTAAAAGAATATGGCCAGCTAAAATACAGAAAAATAAGAGAAGAGAAGACCACAACTAACATGGGAGAAAGAGATAAGGAGATCACTTAAAAAGAAAGGAAAAACATGGAAGGAAGCAACAGAATTAGCAATGAACGGAAAAGAGTGGAAGCAGCGGATAAAGTCAACATTACACCCTATACCACTATGTGGTATCGAGGGTTTTCAATTAAATATATAATATATATATGTACTTTTAAGAATATCCGTGGTAGTTGCCCAACGGGGTCCCAAGTCATGGATTTGTCAGAACCTCAGGAGCGGGAGTGTTGTGTGTATAAAGTGTTTCATGGCTACTTCCAAACTTCCTCGTCGATGAAGGGGAAGTAGCGTAGAATTCTTTCCCCAACGAATGAAGGGTACCTGAAGTGAGTACCCACCATCCCCAAGAAATATCTAGAGCACGGTGCGAACCTACGACCTTACGACTGCAAGGCCGGTCCCTTATTTGGACCACTCAGGCGTTAAATAGTGTTAATTATAAGTTTACAACCGAGTTAAAAGACTGATCCGTATTTTAAAAAGTGATATCCAAAAAAAAGCTACAGAAAATTGTTGCAAAAACAAACCAAAATGCAAATTATAGTTCTAAATTTGAAATTTTAAAAGTCTAATCTAATTTTCATGGTATTGGGGAAGAAGTTTAATGATTTCTGTTTTCATTCATGTTCCCTGCATCTTCTTGAAGAAACTTTTAAGGTGTGTGACAATGATAGGTACAAATTTTAATCAGAGGAGAATCGAACTTAGGACGAACGAGAGAAGAAAAAAAAATTAAACCACAGAAAGCGGCAATTCACTTTCAAATGAAAGAAGTTCCACCGCTCCTAAACGGAATTAGAGGCCCTGCTGTTCAAGAACTTTGCAGGCACACGCAGATCCACAATGCCTTATCTATTCAGCGGCCGAATTTAATTTCGGTCAGGATATCGATCCGAATTATTAAACGAAACGTATATCATTCGCCATTAAAAGAACACACTTAACATTTTTTCGTGCACACAAAACATACATTCTTATCTCTGCGGGGGACTTCTTCACGAAAAAGGCATCGCGTTAAACTACTCGCTTTGTTGTTGGAAATAGCTACTTGATAACGTTGTACGCTGCTTTTGTAACAACTGCTTTAATGGTTTGTGTAGCAATTTTAATTGTAAATTGTATGCAGGGATTACTTGCGTTATTAAGAAAAAATACTCGTTAAATAAGTTCTTTAGAATCTTTTACAAACAATACTTACCGTGCAGAGCAGAACACCTTTCTCGGCATTTCGAAAAGCAGTAAAAACTTCCTTCCTTGTTTTCTGATCCATAGAACCGTGCAATTTAAAAAATTCAATATCTAACACTACCTCTTCATCTTGGTCACTATCTTCGGAATCATCTTCGAACACTACAACCTTGTCACCGCCATGAGAATGAGATATACCTTGAGCTTTACCCCTATTTTTGGGCATTTTCACTAAGCATTCTTTAAACAGCTCGTAATGAAAGTCCACCATCTGCATGCTAGCCATGAACACGAATAATTTCGAATTTTGTTTTGATTTCGCAACTATCAGAGCAGACAATGTGAATAACCTATGTTTCACGTAGGTCACTAAAAATTCTTGTTTGACAGTGTTGGGTATGACAAAATAATCTGTTGTTTCGGTGCGAGGAGTATCAACGTCGTCATCCAATGCATCCACGAAAGTTTGATCTCTCATTGTCAAGTCTGCAAGTTCACTGACGGCTTTAGTTAAGGTTGCCGAAAGCAAAATTGTTTGTCGATCTTTGCTGTGCACATTTCTTAAGGTTGGTAGCTCGTCGTTTGACTTTGGTTTTTCTTCATCATCACTACTTTCAAGATTTTTGGATTTCTTCACTAATGAAATAGGATCGTATTCAGAATTTGTTCTTGCTTCGTCTAATTTTTGTACAAGGCTAGAGGGGAAAAAGCGTTGTAAATTAAAAGCATTTCAAAATGAAACTTTTGGGAAAAAACTCCGACGTCATTTGTTCGGAAGACTTTTGCAATTTTCTGAAATACTGCAGCAGTTATAATTTTTATAAAAAAAATTAAATAACGTGAAAACGGTTTACATTAGACCCTATGTGTGGTACATAAAATCACAATAAAATTCAGTCTAGAATTCGAAAATGTAAAAATATTTAGGGTGTTTTATTTAAAATAACGAAGTGACGTAACGCCCGGGCCAAACGGCACACTCTGTATACACCAAAGTAATTTTAAAATGTGCTTCACTTGATACGAAGTAACTTTCGTTTGAAACATTTTTCTGTGAAATTTGTAACTAGAGAGTTATGAAAGAAGTCGCCTCATGTGGAACACGCTGTATAATACAGAAATTTAAAAAAAAATTAAAAAAAACAAGATTAGTTAAAATAACGCTCGTGCTTTTTTGATTTGATTTAGGAAGGTGAAGCATAACGAAATGAAAGAAACCTTCGTTATTACAGGGGTGAAGAAAACAACTAAATTAACATTAATTTAAAATAACAAATGAATTGTAATAGTAATACATACATCTAATTTTTACACAATATTTTTGTTACCGAACATATCAGGGCCGGAGGAAGGGTAGTCGGTGTCTTTACCCGAAACAGTAATTGGCGGCACTCTTCAAAAAAAAAAAAAAAAAGAAACAAATTCAAGTGAATTTATACAGTTGTTACCATTTGTAAGGAGTCATTAGTTCTTAGAAAATATGAAATCGATTGTAGAAAGAGTATTGTAATTCCAAAGTTGCCAGATTTCTTTATTTTGGATTTATCCATTATTTTTCCATAATTTGTGTTAACTGTAACAACTGCTACCGAAATTAACTCGTAACTTAAGAAATAACCATCCCAGTAATATTTCGTATGCGATTTTAGAGTCAGACATTGTTGCCAACCGTGAAACAAAGGGGCGACTTTAGGTAACCGCTTGGATTTGGCTTAGTTATTTTTTCTTGGGTTGAATAGAACTGCGTTGAGTTATGTTGATGGTGAAATGGTTGAGCTTCATTTTATTTTCAATTATTAACATTCTTTATACTTTTAATTTTTCTTGCAATTTTCAATTTTTATTTATGTTAAATGAAGTTAGGGAGATCAGTTGCATTGGGTTTTTATTTATTTTATTTATTGATTTTTAATTTTTATTTATTTTTTTAATTATACTTTTAATTTTTTTGTAATTTTTAATCTTTTACTTGTACTAGATGAAGTTATGTTTGATGTCAGTTGAGTTGGAATGCCCTTGAGATTTTTTAAGCTTGATTT
This sequence comes from Prosopocoilus inquinatus, assembly GCA_036172665.1. Lineage (NCBI taxonomy): Eukaryota > Metazoa > Arthropoda > Insecta > Coleoptera > Lucanidae > Prosopocoilus > Prosopocoilus inquinatus. The sequence continues at coordinate 47,577,618 of CM069872.1, forward strand.
TAATCCACAATCCAACATTTTTTTACTTTTAATTTTTGATTTTAGAAAAAAATTGTGCAAATCGTTTTTGATTGCAGTGAGAACCTCGAGCAGTCTCTGGACAGCTGCTTCAGCCCTGCTTGCAATCAAAAACGATTTGCACAATTTTTTTTCTAAAATCTTTCATTATGCTTTGACAGCAAGCATGGCCGCCTTGCATGGGGGACTCATTAGGAGCAAATCCCGCTTCAATTTGTCTATCCTACTGCAATGTTAGGTCAAAAAGCGATAGTAAGATGTCGCTATTTTATATGTTTAATTTTTGACTTGTGTAGAACAGAGCGCAATATAATCTAATAAGTTGGGTGAGGTCAGTTGACCTTGAAATTTGTCGAGGTTCATTTTAAGTTGTTTTAATTTTTTTAATAGGGTTGAATAGAGTTAGGTTGAATGCAATTAGGTTGGGTAGACAGCGAAAAAAAATTCCTTTCATTTTCTACTTACATTTTTTTTTTATTTTTTGCTTGGGTTGAATAGAATCGAGTTCAGTTGTTGACCTTGACGATGGTCGAACTTCACTTCAATCGTTTCCTAATTTTTTACATATTTTTATTCATTTTTTATTTTAAATGATTTACTTCATTTCAATGCAGTTGAGTTCAGTTGAGTTGGATTGGCCTTGAGATTTGTTGAGCTTGATTTTAATCCATGTACAGTTTTAAACATTTTTTTTTAATTTTAATTTTTGACTTGTGTAGAATAGAATGCAATATAATCTGAGTGATGAGTTGGGTGAGTCCATTTGACCTTGACATTTGTCGAGGTTCGTTCTAATTTATTTTTAATTTTTACTAGTATTGAAAGGAGTTAGCTTGAATTCAATTAGGTTGGGTTGACAACGAGAAAATTTTCCTTTCATTTTTTTACTTGAGTTCAGTTGAGTTGGGTTGGCCTTGAGATTTGTAGAGCTTGATTTTAATCCATGTACAGTTTTTAACATTTTTTTCTTGCTTTTAATTTTTGACTTGTGTAGAATAGAATACAATATAATCTAATAAGTTGGGTGAGTTCATTTGACCTTGAGATTTGTCGGTTCATTTAATTTGTTTTAAATTTTTTACTTGCGTTGAATGGACTTAAGCTGAGTACAATTGGGATGGGTCGACAGCGAAAAAAAAATTTCTTTCCTTTTCATTTACAATTTTTTTATTTATTGTTTTTCATTTTTTTTTTTGCTTGGGTTGAATTGAATCGAGATCAGTTGTTGACTTTGAAAATAGTCGAACTTCGTTTTAATACTAATTTTTTACATTTTTTATCAATTCTTTTAATTTTAAACATTTAATTTCATTCAATTTAATACAGTTGAGTTCAAATGAGTTGACTTGACCTTGAGATTTGTTGAGCTCCCTTCATATTTATTTACCTTATTTTTTATAAATATTACCTTATTTTTTATAAATATATTTTTTTAAATTTTTACTTGGGTTGATTGGAGTTAGGTTGAGTTGAATTGGATGCACATGAAATTCTTTTTAAACTTTTTGTCTACTTTAAATCTTTTTATCTTAATTTTTTATTGCTTTTTATTTTTGATCGAGTTTGGTTGACCTTGAGATTGTTTGACTGTGATTTAATGGCTTTTTAATTAACAGATTTAAGCGCACATTTTGCACCGGCGCTCTCATGTCTTGCTTATCTTGCAATTCGCCTTCCGCCGCCCCTGGAACATTTCAGTAGTAGGAGAATAAGACATTTGAAAACCGTGTGTGTATATGAAAACATTAATTTTGGTTTATTTGTTTATTATAAAAGGTGTTTTCGTCTGAGTTTTGTAAAAATCTTTTAATAAAAAGAATTTTCGTAAAATGCATGATTTGGTCCAGAACAAGCATCACCTTTCATTATAAACAAATAGACCAAAATTAATGTCACATACACACACTGTTTTCAAATGTTTTATTCTTGAAACACAGCCATTTTAATGAATTTGTAAAAAATCAAAATATCTTTTTTATTTATTAATTTCTGATAAAATGATAGGAGAACAATTTTAATTCAGAATATTATTTTCTATAGATTGGTCAAATAATAATAGTGTTCCATTAAAAAAAAAGTGTTCTTTTCCTTTTATTTCATAAACACGATGTCCAACTGTTTTTTTTTTTTTTGAATGCATCGTTGTAATCAGGGCAAAAGGTATTACTAGTTTGCTCATTTAACCGTATCTGTAACTTTAAAAATAAAAAAGTTTGCAATAGTGCCGAGTTATTTTGGAACAGTCTGTATAGCATATAGCACATGACATTAAATTTGTTAGAATTTACTTTATATTAAATAGATCTGGTGCAGATACATAATTTATTTTCTTTCCTTCGATTAAAGAGATTTCACAAGTAAAAATCAAGTGTTCTGTGTTCCGCTTGCCCCTCCAAGAAGTAACAAAAAACTGCATCTTGCCACGAGATTCGTTTTTGTTTTGCAAGTAACACAGATTCCTTACCTTATTAGTTTCCTCGAATGTGGGGATCGATAGTGATTATTACGACGCGACGCTTTTAAGTATTTAGCAGCTTTATAAAATTCGGTTTAATTTGTGCGCGAGATTTTTGTCAGGACCACTTTTAACATCGAGTGTAGGTGAGAGAATTTGTGCGATTTCATAATATGTGTTTAGTAAATAAAATATAAAATTTAACCTGACGATTTAATTACGTAAGTGAAAAAATATTCAAAATTAAATGTGGTTTATAATATAAAAGTTACATTTCCTTAGATAAAAAGCAACTCGTCGAAACATCTTATGTGTATAACGAAATAATTATTCTTAATTAATTGTGTCTATTACTACGTTTTTTTTTTTTTTGGTTTCAATGAAACTTGTAGTGAGTGATTTCCTCCTTTTGGATTTATTTGGATGATTTCTTCGGCACTAGAACCGCACGCTTCGTTTCACGGTAGGGTAAGTAATTTTTAACATTTTTTTTCTTTCAATTTTTCTAACGATTTTCTACTTTTCTTTTCAGTTCCACTTCGTTTGGAGTTGATTGGAGTTCGGGGTGAGTTTTTTTTTTAATTTAATTTCATCTCTTATTGATACATCGGATGGCAGACGGTAACCGGAAATTATTACATTTCGAAAAACTAAATCAATTAATTTTGCAGAAAGATAATTTTTTCACTTATTTTTAAATAATTTAAATAAGAAAATCAGTTCAGTACAAAGCTTAAGCTTGAAGAGGTTAATTATTTCTTTCTTTGTATACAGTGTGTCCACAGATTGGGTTCACAATAGGAAAAACTTTTTTATTTTTGAGTTTTCAAGAAAAATTCATTCTTTATCAAAATTTTTGCTTATCCTAAACACCCCAAAAAATTCATAGAACGCGGTAAATTCTGGTTGATAACCGAAAAAAATTGAAAATTTTCCTTTGACTTTTGCAAAATAACAATACAATAGCAATAAAATCCAAAGTTTTTCTCAGTAAAATCACGTCAACTGGTATTGCTCATGTCATGAATTGAAATATCTCGTTCTCATAATTTTAAAAATGCTAAAATCAAAATTTAAAAAAAGTGCCTTTTTAAATTGTTTGGAATAAATCGTCGATTCCTTGTTGTTAAGACAAGCGAACTGCTATCGAAGTCATTGATAAAATAGTATCTTCAATCTCAAGACAAACTTCGTTCTCTTTCAATACATCGGTCTTTTTCATCAATATTTTTTAAACCATTTTTTTTAACATCTCATTTGGGATTTTACGGCAAACAATTTGAAATTCCATAACAATCAATTAATTGTTAATACGCTCTAGAATAAATATTTTTGCCTGAATAGTTTTTTTTTTCTTTTCACATAAATTAGAAACATTAACTGACAAGACCGGCCAACATGGTTTTACTCAAAATTTTTGGACTTTGCCATATTTTATTAAAATGAAAAGGAATTCATCAGTCTCAATAACATTTTTGGGAATTTTAGGACAAGCAAAAATTCATATTATACAGGATGTTGAAAATAATATGGAATCTGTTACTTATTAACGAACCACTAACAGGTGAATGTCATTAAACAGTTGCTAACGTGTTAACGTCAAAGTCAAGAACTTCAAATTCATTGTGTATTAGAAAGAACTTGATTGTATTTGCTTTCCTGTAATTTTTATCGTTCAGATTAGAGTGCAGGGCCATCGGAAGGCGGTAAGTAAATTAAGTCAGGCATGAGGGCTCTGATACAAGAAGGGCGCCGAAACCATGAAAAATTAAAAATTTCTTTTTGTTACATTACGAATATTAATTAAGGCGGCTTGGTACGTTATTTCTACAAAACAAGAAAATATAAACATGTACATTTTTCTTTTCAACTTCAGAGAAAAGCAGAAACTTTTATAATGAATAATGTTGTCCTCTAAAGTTTGAAAATAAATTTTTTCTTGTATATTAAAATAACGATAATCACTTTTGAAATGTGATGTATGTAGAGGAATAAAATTAAATGAAGAACTATGTCTATCTAAAATAAAATAAAATAACAGAACAGATTCATGACAGCTGTCATCTCATGTTCTATTTTAAAAAAGACAGCTTCATTTACAAAATGTAAACGTTGCTATGGATTTTCAGATTCGTACGTAACATCAATGCTTTATGTTCAAATAAATTCACGGTATTTAAGTAAATTACAGCTGAAAACATAAAATAGTAGACAAAAAGCAGTTTCCTGTAAGTATTGTTCTTCTTCAAATCGATATTGTTTAAGTATGACTTCACAGATTTTAAGAAAGCTTTAAGCTTGTCAAATTTTTGTTGTTTTTCTCTCTCTTTTCTCAGAAAAAATGTTGGATACTTCTGAGGTTAGATGCTAAGTTACTAAGTTACAGGTTGTTAGCCCCATGTGTGAAAATGAAAATCTGAAAATGAGAAGAATTAAACGCTCTTCTATTTTTTGGTGGGAAAAATTAAAACAAAAAAAAATGTCCGATTCGGAAGAGAGTAAACTCGGATCCATACGTATTTTATGTAAATTGAAATACAATTTTTTTATTTTTTTCGGTTATCAAAAGGAATTCATCAGCTTCAATAACATTTTTCGAAGTTATAGGACAAGCAGATACTTTTATAAAGAATAACTTTTTTCTCGAAAACTCGAAACTGAAAAAGTTTTTCCTATTATCGTATAAATGAATTACAAACCATATATTTTTTTGAATTCCTTGGAACTGTATCCACATATGAAATACTTAATTTTATAAGTAAGTTAGAAATTTCATTTCCTTTTTTATTTCACGTTCAATCCCTATAATTATTATTTTTCTAACGATTTTCTAAACAGTATAAAACCTAAGCCAAGATTAATTACTACAGAGCGGCCAGTTTTAGGTTTTTATGTCAGAATTAGGCCGTTCTCCTACAATAAGTCATTTACAAGATATTGAATGAATTTTGAGCTTGCTACGCATTAGCGCATTACAGCGTTGCCAACTTAGGGAAAAAGTCGTTAAATCTACGGATAATTTCAAACGAAACGGAACAAGGGATAAATTGTAAAAACTGAACGTCTTAACAGAATTTTTCGAAAGAAACAACATATTTGTTGTTTTAGAGTTTTCATTTCTTAATGTTGGTGATTACGTCAAGCTAAACCGTCAAATATCAATGGGCGCGTTCGGGAACGCTCAGCGGCTGTGTTGCTTATTCAGCAATCGTTACATTAAGGTAAGAGCCAATCGCAAGCGATTGCTGAGTAAGCAGTTCAGCCGCTGGGCGTCCGCTGAACGCGCACATTGATTCATTGCGTTGCCTTTAGCTGCATTCGATTATTTTAGTTCCGTGCACTCTTTTTACTCGTCCCTTACTTTTGTCTCGCTTTTACTTTTACTGAAAAAATAGACAAAAATGTAAAGCAGCGTTTTCCAAATTTCTCTTACCACGTCTCCTTTAAAAAATCTATTTTTCGCGCCTCCACCTCCTCCTTTATTTCATAAAATAATACAGAAGTTCATCTATAAGAACATTTTTGTTATTAATTTATGTTTTGTTATGAAAATTACATTTCTGTAAACTTTACGCGCCTCCTCTTGCACCTGTCCCCGCCTCCCAGTTTGGAAGACGCTGGTGTAAAGAAGTTAGAGCAGTGTTGCCAACCCTTTAAAGTTGTTGCTCGCTACAAATGGTCAATTATTCCGCTAACGTCTTATACAATTGGGTTAGGTTAGAAGTTGAAAGGTCATGATAATAATAAAACAACATTTTTTACGACAAATAAATTCTGTTTACAATAGTTTTTCCTTAGCTTGTTTCATTATTGCTCCCACAGACGTCTTTAAGTAATGCTACGAGGTTCATAGAAATGTCAAATTGTAGCTTTTAAGATACACACGACTGTTCATATTTTGTATCATTGTAAAGTTATTGAATTATTCTTACGTCTTTGGCCTTGGACTGTAAATTATTTAATTTTTTCAACTATTTCACTTGTTTTAAGATTTAGCTGTGTGCTGAAATCTTGCTGGTGCATATCTACTAGATTCCGTTACAAAAGAGCGTATCTCCGCTAAATGCTTTGCAAATCCGCTACAGCAGCGGAATTCAGCTACGGTTGGCAACACTGAGTTACAGTACACGGAACTAAATATCCGAACGCACTTTAAGATTGCTGCAAAGTGCAAGGTTGCTTTTATATTATTCTTTTGTTTTTTTTTTTTTGTTTATCATTTAATTGCAGAAAAATTTTATAATTCTTTCTTGTCGGATTACTTTTTAAAAAATATTTATACAGTTATCTGTGTGAATATGTTAGTAAATATTTTTTTATTGTTTTAACTTTCACCTCCTCTTTAAATTTCCTTGATTAATTTAGGGGATTTTAGGGAAACACTGGGTCCCGTTCAGAAATTGTGTAGCGAGAGCACTTTGGACGTTTAAAATAGAAAGCAAAATGTACAAAATCATTTACATGAGAGAGAAATAATATTATGCGCTCTCTTTTATTCCTGAACGGGCCTTCATATGTCAAAAAATGAATTGTTGGTCGAGTTTGTTGGCAACACTGGCGCATTATTAAGTTGGCGAAACTGCAGCTGCAGACTTTGATCTTAATAGAAGTGTCAATTTCAAAGTATACAGTTAGAATTAATGAACTTAGAAGCTTGCAAATGCAAGGAAAAAACTTTGAGCATGCAATTTATTTACTAACCTTAAAACATCCTTCCGAAAACCCATATCCAATAACCTATCAGCTTCATCGAGCACCAAGCACCTAACCTTGTCCAATTTCAAAGATGAAGTGTGCATGAAATGATCCAGAAGGCGACCGGGTGTGCCCACCAGCACGTGGATTCCTTTGCGCAATCGTTCTTTCTCAGATTTACGATTTTCTCCACCACATAGATGACCAACAACGATCCATTGAAACGTCTAAAAAATAATTCAATCATCACCATTAAAATTTAACAATACAAGAAAGTCGTAACTTACGTTAATTTTACCAAATAATTCATGAGTTTGTAGTGCAAGTTCTCTTGTTGGCACGACAACGACGGCTTGCACTCCATCGGTTCTCATAAGCCTTGGCTGGATGCTTAGCAAAGAGTCAATTATAGGAACAGCGTACGCTAGTGTTTTACCAGAACCTGTCTGTGATCGAATCTGTAAGTAATCAGAAGAGAAAAAACTTAAACATGTCTGCGTTTGTCTCGGCAGTCGTTTACCAGTGTGTCTTTTCCGGAGAGTATTACAGGAATACTTTTCTCTTGGACATTGGTTAAAGTGGTGAAACTAATTTTTTCCAAATTAGAAATCAAGTGCCTGTGAATACCGACATCACGAAAAGTATTTCCAGAACCAGCGAACACCTCTTCAGACACAGATTTTCCAGTACTAGAGTCAACGTAGACCTCTTTTTGCTTTTCAGAGAAAAGCGAATAGCTTTGATGGTTACCATCTTGTGTCGTCGATTTTGAAACATTACTCTGCTTTCCTTCTTTCATAAGCTGTTTTAATAATAACTTATCTTTGCGTTGTTTTCTTTTAATGTGTTTATTGAAGCCGATTTCACTATTTCTGTTGTTGCTATTAAAAGAATCTTGCTCGGCTGTGTTGGAATTTTTTGTTTGCTCCACATTATCGCTGCTCGATGGTGCTTTTCTTTTTTTAAATGCCCTGCCTTGTATATTTTGTTTTGTATTATTCCAAGTGAATGACACTGGAAGATCATTTTGCGTGTTTTTCTTTCGGGAAAGTTCCTTCTGCTCCTACAACCCAAAACTTAAATGTCTATTCTGTGTTATAGTTGTTTGAATTTACATTGTTGCCCAATTTCTTCTCGGTTTCTGCAATAGAGGTTTTTTTACTTTTCACTTTGAAATTCATAATTCGAAAGAAACGTGAAATATTTAAATGTCAGATTATTAGAATTGAGGTTAGGATTCTGTCAAACGCCATGCTTTCAATTATCGATTATACCTTATAGTTAATAGAGCTACGACGCAATTGAACTACTTCAGACTACAAAACAGGAGTATCTAAAAAAAATAAACTTTGTTTCTATTGATATAATATTAAAATCTTATTAAATTAAATTATTAGGTGATATAAAAGTATTTTTTTTAATATAAAAATTTTACTAATTTAAAAGTAAGATTACTTTGACACTACGCACTCATAAAAATAGTGTGACAACATGAAGCAAAATTTTAAAGGGCATACTTTCTTGTAGAAAGACGAAAAATTTTAATCCTATACACGTCTACACAATAACATGCGAAATGTTTATATTTAACCAATTTAGAGTAAACTAACATTTTGTTGAAAACGGTCTGATTTACTACTTCTCTTTTCATATTTATTCTAAATATATTTTATGTTCTCCAATAATAAAAGTCGTCAGTTTGCTTATGTTTATTACCTTCATTAGAACAACTATTAAGTTTCATTCAGAATTTATAATCTATTTCTTTTATTTCAGAAGTGTAATTTGAAATTTTGGCGCTAAAAACGAGCTTTGTCATTGGTAGTTTACTCTAAACATATTTTTTGTCATCCAGTAATAAAAGTCGACAGTTTGCTTATCTTTATTATCTTCATTAGAACAATTATTAAGCTTCAATCACTATTTATACTCTATTTTTTACTTCAGAGGAGTACTTTCAAATTTTTGGCGCTAAAAGCGAGCTTTGTCATTGGTAGTTTACTCTAAACATATTTTTTGTCAACCAGTAATAAAAGTCGTCAGTTTGCTTATCTTTATTATCTTCATTAGAAGAATTATTAAGCTTCATTCACTATTTATACTCTATTTTTTACTTCAGAGGAGTACTTTCAAATTTTTGGCGCTAAAAGCGAGCTTTGTCATTGGTAGTTTACTCTAAACATATTTTTTGTCATCCAGTAATAAAAGTCGTCAGTTTGCTTGTCTTTATTACCTTCATTAGAACAATTATTAAGCTTCATTCACTATTTATACTCTATTTTTTACTTCAGAGGAGTACTTTCAAATTTTTGGCACTACAAACGAACTTTGTCATTTCTAGCTCGCCGAAATTTACCAATAAATATTATTATTATTATTATTATTATTAAGCCATGTTCATTGTTAGGCTTTTTGCGTTGGCGTTAAAATTGTAAACAATTCTGTTGGCCCAATTTAAAAGTATATAATTCATTTAATGAAATGAACCAATCAAATATCTATCCCGCAACGCGGCAATGAATCCATCTTTAATGTCATCTGTGAAGTCATCATACCAAATCAATACCATTTTGAGAAATAACAATTACAGGAAACTGTACTTGTCTACTATTTTGTTTCTGACAGTAGGTTGACCGTTTTTAGGAAATGAAAAACGGAACAGATTCTCAAAGTTTCGAGGAAATACGGAAATGGAATTTTATGTGTCTACATTTTACCAAAAGAACTTTATTAACGAAAGTTGTGCAAGTTCGCATTCTGTGCAGCTCAAAATTATTGCCAACTATACAAATTATTTCTTTATTAAGCTGCAAATCAAATTTATGCTTTTTGTGAACGGAAAGCTACACGTATTACGTATTATTAGATTTATTTTTAATTTTATTTTATCTCTACTACACTTGCCGAAGTATGTACAGATTTTTTTATTAACACCCTGTATGTAGGCTTTAATTTAAATGACAATGAAAGCTTCAAATACTTTCAAATATTTGTAGATTTGGTAGAATCGGGAACTTGACTTTTTTGTGTGTGCCGCAGGTACAGTCGCGATCAAGTTAATCGAGACCGATTGATAGTTCTGTAACTTTTATTACCAGCATCAATAAGGGCGCAGTTAGCTTACAGCGGTTTCGATAAAATGATACTGACTGTACATGTACTGTAGTAAAAATCACTTTTGACTCAACTGGCGCAGCTTTTTTTTATGATGGGCACGATGGTCAACGACCTTGTGCCGATCTGATGTCACCTCGCATCATGGAGGTTAAGTAACTGCAGGAGTAACAAACGAGCAGAAAATGAGCTGATTTTCGGACGCGTACTGACCTCTCTTGTATGGCAAAAGTAAAAGACGCCAGAGTAACACAAACCAATTTATAATAAATGAAAATTTATTAAATTTTGGGTAAGATATGGTTATCAAAAGTAATAATGCCTTTGATGATTCGACAAATACTTCTACACAAATCGTTAAATGAAATTTTAGTTTGACAACTGTCAAGTAAAACTCAGTACAAAAATGTTTTTAAATTTACCCCCTCATTCTGTAATTGTTAAGCTGCGCCCGTTCAGATATAAAAGACAGCCTGCTCTGGATAATATTCTTTCTCTCTCATGTAAATGATTTTGTGCAGTTTGCTTTCCAATTTAAACGCCCAAAGTGTTCTCGGTACGCAATTTCTGAACGCAACCCTGCTTTTCCTGTTTTGGATATTTGAAGCATTGGATATTTGGGGTTTATTGTCATTGGTTTTCGTCGATCACGTGATCATTTCCCCTACTGACGTGGAGGTATACGCCGAATCTCCAAGAAGCATGTTCAAGTGTTTTCAACTTTTCTTGGGTAATTTTAATACTCATGCGCGTTTCTCAGTAGCTCAATCAACTGTTTCTGTTGTCTTTATTTATTTTTTTAAATATGTTAAACATACATATTTCGTACCTCCTCAATAATCACCAAATCCTCCAAAGCAGGAAAAACAGCTTTAACGGTAACATTTATAACGTAACGGACGGTATCAAAATATGTCATTTATAAATTTTCGTTATTTAACGATGTTGCTGTGAGTTACAGATTATGGAGTTTGTGCACACACCGTTACGTTATAAATATGATCGTTATAGAAAAATATGTTTTTAACCATTAACGGACACTGTGAAGTTTTCAGGGAATGCTTAACGTTTCACTATCGGTTGATAGCTTCGTCAGGACTCGTCACTTAAGGAAAGTGTCGTCAGGAATCCTGACGAAGCTATCAATCGATAGTGAAACGTTGAGTGTTCTCAGCAATTTTAACAGTATCGGTTAAAGTTTAAAAACAATTTCCTTACAATTTTCTTCGGACAAGAGTCGATTTCAATTATCGTTATACACTAAGGAATGTTATTATTGCCTGAAAACGAATAGGAGAAGCATCATATTAAAAAAAAACAGGCGAAATTTACGCTTTACAGTTTCCAAAACTTTTGCCTTTCCTTTCCGACTTTAAATATTAATTTGCAACGCAATGGTGCGCTTGCACAAACTATAACATGGGGATTAGGCCCGTACGATGCGATGTTAAATTTGATATTTTGTTATAAAGTGAGGGAGACAGACTACCGTTGTTTATTGAATGTTGTTTTGGTTGATTTGATCCTTTTTATGGCGCCCTTGATTGGGATGCACTATGTGCACTGAGTAAATTTTCATCTCGTTTTAAGCTCATGGAATAAAATGAGATGAAGGTACTACGACGCTCAACTTAAATAATACTCCTGCATGTGAACCACACCCTTAAGAACATTCAGTGTAAGGGCTACGAAACTGTCAAATCGTTTATGTTGAGCATCGTTGTACAATGAGGGCATATAGTGCACCCCAATCGAAAGCGTTGTTAGTATTAAACAAATATGTTTGTAAACTTGTCATCGTGTCGGATAGTTTTTAGTTGTGTCGACACGATTTTAATTTTTAGGTAAAATTTGTTATCAAGTGTGTGTGTGTGTGTGAGAGAGAGAGAGAGAGAGAGAGAGAGAGAAACCGTAGTGGATATTTATTGATTCGATGCAAATTTTATACAAAAAATTGTGTAAAATGTATAATTTATTTCACAAGAAGACTAGCAGTAAGTATTTTACTCGGAGACTAGCAGTAAAAATGAGTTTGTAATCTGATTCTGAGGAAAGCGAAGTTAGGAAAGTTTCGAGCAAGAAATACTGATTGAAAGTATGTAATAATTATTGCATAATAGTGTATAAGTTAATCTCTGAGACAAAATAAATTACTACTTCTTTTCAATCAATTTTAGATCATTCTGTCCAGGTTTCTTAAATGAGAGGTAATTTATGCTGCAATTCTATACGCGATCGTAAGCATCGTAAGGTATACTCAGTTCATTTAAACCTATAGGTCGTAAATACCTTACGAGGTTTACGATAAAGCTTAGAATTGCAGTATTACTCTAGCAAAAGCAACCATTTTTTTTTAGATTTGTAACTTAGGCATTAAACTAAAGTTAATTAAATTTAAATTCCGTGGGTGAAACCGGGCATAGTATATTTGTGTGTTAATAATTGAACAAAACCATTCCAGAGTTTCATTTTTTTTAAATAAATGATGATTTAGAATTTTGTTACACGCAATATTTATTGTAATTAGGAAGAGTGCAAAAGCAGAATGTGTTAATCCCCATTTCTTGCTGACCCGTAGATTAGGGAAACAGTTATTTCAGTAAACTGCAGTAATCATTTCAAGAGAATTTCAATAGTTTTTTAGTCCCAAAAACTTACTTCATATACTCAACATATTGATTAAAGAACTTATCCAAATGAACAAACATTCCTTACAATAAATTTGGCGAAATTGTAGGCGTGTAATCTCGGGCACGTTTCCATTAAACCTATAAAGTAAATCGATGGTTTAAGTGATATTATCGACAAGGGCTGCGGGGAATGAATAGGATCGAAAGAATTAGTGGGCATTAGCGGTCCATTAGTGGTCAAACTTAAGGGCAGTTCGCAGTCTGTTCGCGTTATTAGCTCCAAAACCGTGGCGAATTGACTTAGCCCTGAATAGTTGGGTCGAGGGTACTTAGTGATTAATACTCCTAATCCACCCCTGGCTTTCTAACATGACTAATTTTATATTCTTTACGGATGTTTATTTAATATCTGAGTAAATGATCATCATTCACGAGGGATAAATGCAAATGATCCGAATAAAATCTCCGAAAGGGATTTTTATTTATTTCGGTTTGTGACTTGAAGTTAACGACTAAACGACCAAAAACAAGTTCAATTCGGAAAGTTAATCTGGCGACGAGTACTCCTGATTTTCAAGTGTGGACGAAGCTGGAAACACATTATGTAGTTCCTGAACGCAATAAAAGTTCCCAACTGTACGTTTTCCATTTGGACTAAATCCAATTTTTATCCGGCCATTATTCAAATGCGGAGATTTATGGACGGCTCTCTCGGATATAAATTCACAGAAAATACGAGAAAATGGTTTGACTCGATGCTAATTTATTACAGGCAACGCTCGGGTGCCAACCAAATTGTTACAAAACTCCCGATTCGGAATTGAATTAACTTTCATAAGTAAATCTCTCTCTCTCTCTTTCTCGACGTTCTCGGCTACTTGCATTTTGTTCTTTTGTGCTTGCATCCCATCTAGTCAGCGGAGCTATATTTTTAAGTGTGCACTTTATCCGAAACATTTGTTAAAGAATGTTTTTCAAGTTTTCAGCGTTAAGTTATTACGTATACTAAAGTCACTTTACCAGTTAGATACTAATTCAGAAACGCAGTTCTCAGGGTTAAATATAAGAAACTAGTAAATAAATTAAATGCTTGGTGCTGATTTAATTTAAAGGCAGAATTTGCAAGAAGTTTGAATGTCTCAGATACTCGAAATAATACAGTTGTCAAGTTTAAATAAATTACAGTCGGAGATTATTCCCCACGAAATTAAAATTAAAATTAGTAACTATTTCCGGTTAGTAATGAGGACAAACTTATTATACAGGTATACTCCCGGGAAATACCTGAATAACCAACAAAGATACAATCAAAGTTTCAAGACGTTTTTGTCTTGAATTTTCTGCAACATAAAATTATTTTCCTATATCCAGGATGAATCAAAACAGTGGTAATGGATGCAACTTTTTTATTTCAAATGAGATATCCCAAATGCAATGAGAAATGTTATTTGTATGTCACAATCTACACGTATATCTAATCGTTCTGAAGATATTTAACATTTTATCTAAAATATATTGTTTGTAGCCACTATTTTATTCATTTTTATTTTCATTATTTTTAACTCTAAGAAGAAGACATTTGGTACAGATTTAGTTGATACTTACACCCCTGTAACTCAGTCGAGTCAAAATCAGTGATTTTAACTGAGTACTATATTTTTCATATAGGAGGAGCAATTTGAAATTTTGGCGCTAAAAACGAGCTTTCAATTCCGGCCAGCTACCAATCACAGAGCTCGTTTTCAGCTCCAAAATTTACGCCCCCTACGAAATAAAAAAAAAAAACAGAGTATTGTGTGCCTTAATACTGCTTAATTTCTGTATTATTATTATTATTATACTAGACAGGGTGTTAAATAACCAGTAAGTTCTGATTTTTTTACCAAATATTGCAGGCCATGCTCAAGAAATATAATACAGGTTGAATATTTCAACTTAAAGACATTCCTGTCGTAGTTTCCGGTTCGATTAGAAAAAAGTTAGAGAATAAGCTCATTAGAAGCCATTAATAATTGTATTTTTATTTTTATAGAGTGATTAGATAATAAATAATCACAAATAAGTAGTAGTAAGTAAATACCCTGTATATTTCAATCCTAAATTACATTATTAAAAATGATATTTTAATACGGAAAAATATCTATGAAAAAATGTCTACAGTACAATAAACAAAATGTAATATAAATAAAGTATGTATAACATGTGCCCGGATTGAGCTTACAAGAGAGAAACAAAGTTTATTTTTAATTTATAAAAAAATGTCAAAGGAAATTTCAATAATTACAAGGAGCTATGAAGTAAATTTAAAAAATTATGCGCTGGAAAGTTGGTGAGTTAATCGAATAGTTTAAAATGTTGATTTTGTTTTCGATTTCGGAACACACTGTATTATATTGATATTTTAATTTCAGACATGCTAGTTATGACCTTTTCCCATTTGATATTTTTTGTAAATATAAAAATACACTTCTGTCCCTTTTGTAAACTCAGTCCAGGGACATACTGTATGTTTTTGTTTTTATAACTAAAAAGAAAAAATAATTTTGTGCGGACTTTTAGGTAGTAATAAGTGTTCAATATTATTTTCTTCTGCCCAGTAATTACACTTGAAGTGAAAGCCTTCTTTGCTATTTTCCGGCGTATCATTGTTTCTTTTTAAAGTTATATTCCTTCGAATTAAGTGATCAATTACTTTAATTTTCACCTTCCGTTTGTTAAAATATTTTAAAATCATTGTTTTGTCTGGTTCACTCTAAATGCTTGCATACACAATATCAATTGTGTATGTTTTTTTTTTTTATCGAATGTCGAGAATTCGTCCAGACTGTAGAGGTACAAATTTCAGTATCTAAGTGTAACGAACCGGATTACTGGAGTGACTGGATCAGAGTGTGTCCGAACTAGCGAGATTCTACTGTACTTTCTTATTTGTGATGAATGTCTTATACCTAAATATATCTGCAATATCTTAGCTCGTATTTGAGTTATTCCTCTTAAAATGAGTAATTGTCGAGGGTTGCTGTGGACGTTTTAAAGTAAATAATTCAAATGGATCTACGATGTACGGCTCTCAAAAAATATTGCAGATGGGTAAGAGTTACCAATAATTTTTGTTTATTACCTTGATCGCCCTGTAAGTATAAGTTTAAGTATTAATTTCATCTTCTATAAAAAAAGAGTTAAAAATGAATAAAATAATGGTTGCAATTTTTTTTTTAAATAAAATGTTGATCATCTCAAAACGGTTTCATTTATGTATAGGTAAAGGTACATACAAAAAAATGTGTAGAATTTTGTGGGCGATCCGAATTTGGTGACGTATATGGGGTGCCTCGTTTAAAATTTTAAAAAAGTTGCACCCAGAACCACAATTTTGATTTGTGTATGATGTGAGTGAGTGAGCAAAAGTGATGATGAGTTTAGGGTGTTTTCATTAAGTATATTGACACTTAACTTAGCCCAGTCATTTCTTGAATTAAAAGGCTCATTTCAATACAAATAAAAAAGATGAAGAAAATTAAAAAATGACTGTTTTCAGTTTCTTACAAATTATTGTTGATTCTGGACAGTCTGTATAGCTTCACTTGCACAAAAAATTAATCAGGAGCAAATAAATACATTATTCTTTTATTTCGATTATACTATAATTAAAAAAACGGTGTAATTATTTTCATCGGACAAAAAAGCGCTTTAATTATAACAATAAGTTTTTATTGCACGATTCTATGAACAATTCGAAAAATGCAATATTAAAAATATTTTATAATAAATCAAAAAGAAAACAAAGGACTAATGATAATAAACTTAGTCATACATACATATTTCAATTATATATCAACGAAAATTCCAAATTACATGCTTAATACTATCAAATACAAAATCGTTCTTGAAAAGCATCAAAAATTTAATTCAACACATTATAGTATATCAGTACAGATGTGACTTATAGTCTTACTAATCACAACCACTATAAACTTGGTAAACAAATGATTAGGTTTGCTTAATTACCAAAAATAATCAATAAATAATTTTTAGATGCAACTGTAACCCTCGTTTGGCCTGTACGGTAAAGGCGAGTCCGCAACAGATTCTTCCTTATTCAGAGTCGGTGCTTGCTTTGGAACACTCTCAATCGGTCTGCAAGTATGGCTTTCAATTACTGAAGACATAGCTAGACTAGATTTCGAGACGTTGTAATGTGCGCTGCTGTGATTATACCAAGAGTGCTGTGCCGCAAAAACCACTAGCCACCACCAAGCCATAATTACTGAAATAAATATGAATGGTCCAGATTTTAATAGCGTTTTCGATTGGGATGTACTATGTGTACTGAGTGTTTCTACATCTCACTTTATTCCATGAGGTTAAAACGAGATGAAGATGCACTCAGTGCACATAGTGCAGCCCAATCAAAAACGTTATGAGTCCTTGGTTGTTATTCATTTGGCACTTCTTGACCATCCAGTTATTACAATTTTTTCTATAAATGTCAAGAAGTAGAAAAATCTCTAAATATGCGTAATTGTTGGCTAACAAGAGTATTTATTTAGTTGATCATGACTGTACTACATGTACTTCTGAAATTTATTAAAATTTTTCGAGTTATCTTCGTATCAAAATTAAATTTTATGCAACGAGTTTATAAAACACGTATATTTTACAAGTGAGGAGTTTACCACATTAGTGAAGCGAGTGTCGTGTAACACACATATAAAAAAGAGACGTTTTATAAACGAGTTTCGTACATTAGTTTTTGCAATACCTCAGTATTAAGCAGTTCTAAACGTAGTGCTAGAGTATGGAATGTAATATCAAATCTGACCTTTTTATTTTATAGTTATTTCATAGTTATATTTTTGTTTCACACTTTTACTTCTTTGTTAGACTTTTATTTCACATTTACAAATATCGACATATTTTAGAAACTGAAAAGTGTCAAAAAACAGGAACTTACTTATGTAGAAAATGCTGCCAACAATGAACACTTTATTTCTCCTGTCTCTAGTTTTTAGAACGTGGAATATCAGGGCCGCTAATTTTGACGCGCATCCTAAAATTTCAAACACAAGCCAGGGAATTGTCAGCCATCGGTTTAACTGAAAAACAGAAGCGATTTTGTGTGAATTGGGCAAATTATTTTAAAGTTTAACTTATTTAATGTAAATCAAGTTTATTTTTTGAATATCAGTAAGAAGAGACTCACCAGGACAGTAGCAATCAAAAGTGTCATGCTGGTTAACAGGTACGATACAGAGTAGAATATCACTATAATCGAAATTAATTTCCCTAAAATCATAATATATGCATAATTATATCTGCGTTAATCAAAGAAAATATGTTACAATGATATTAAATTAAATTTGTATAATTTAACCAACCTATTAACCTAGAATCATAAATAAGGCATGAATTATAAGTATCCAGGAGCAGAAGAATTGTGGAACAAAAACTGATAGATCACTGGCCCATGTAAGCATTCAAATAAATTAAAATTATCTTTTAAGTATCAAGTCGTTAAAGTTATTTTATTATCCAGTGCTAGCGATCTCTGTTTCTGATCAAAAATATGTTCATCTTCATTTATATTTTTTTTTTGAAAACTGCTACACTGTCATAAATATCAAAAACTTGAAATTTCGTAATGTGTCATAGATTCATAGATTCTAATTAATTGTGCCGTAATAAAAAGTTTATTTCTTGACCTGGAATTGAACTTAATTTGATACGGGATACCCTGTATAAGATATAACAATGAGTGCGTTTAGTTTCAAATACAGAAATAAAGAGCAACGGAAGAGGAGAAAGAGGGTATGTTATTTTGATCTCTTTCATTTGTTTTCTTACGATTGTATGTATCTATTTTATTTCTTGTTGTTGACTTCCTTGATACAACGTTCGTGATAAAATGGTTCATTTACCTTCTGGATCTGCGCCTG
This sequence comes from Prosopocoilus inquinatus, assembly GCA_036172665.1. Taxonomy (NCBI): domain Eukaryota; kingdom Metazoa; phylum Arthropoda; class Insecta; order Coleoptera; family Lucanidae; genus Prosopocoilus; species Prosopocoilus inquinatus. The sequence continues at coordinate 47,596,466 of CM069872.1, forward strand.
TAGTTGTATTGGCAGTAGGATGAAAATGCTGCCAGTCCAAGCCCAAAGTTAAGGCAGTTTTTCTGCTGATGTCATAATTACTCTTTCTACTATCGTGCACCAAAATCGAAGCCAAAATTGTAGATACTGTCTAAAACAAGGCCAAAATTGAAAACGCTATTTATTAATTACATCGATTTGGTTGGTATTTGATATTTTGTGTTTATTCATACGTTTAAGTTAAAAAAGTTTTGCAAGAAAACCTGCTACTTACCAGCCCAACTAAGGCAATTAATCTTGTCGCTAAGGTGAGACTGAAGCAACACAAATAGTTCTTGAAAATAACATTTTTTAATTTTGTCTTCGCCATTGCGGCGACGTGATTAAAACATCAACCGACTAATTACTTCTAATCTGTCACAATTTTGTTCAGGTCGCAAGTGGTTGCAACGTGCAAATACATACCCTACCAAATAACAGAATTTGCGCTCATGCGTGTGTGCTGTACGACGAGTTCTTCATCTAACTTCCAAAAAACGACATGTAGCTTGTTTTTATTGTAATATCTAAATTTTGTGTTGTTAAAAATATCAGAATCATGATGAGACGAACGAATTTGTGAGTAAATACTATTAAATAATGTACATACATATTAAACGTTTAAAACATAGTGAAACATTGAATATTCCTTCTAATTTAAACAGGTTTTAAAAGCTATTCTGTAAAACATTATAGTCGATCAAGAAGTCCGACCATCTTATTAAATTTATATAGAAATAATTTTCTTTTATTTAATTTGAATTTTTAATAATAAGTTAAATTTTGTTTGTTGAAAAGTATATAACGAAAATCACATTAGTAAGCACACATTAATTTAGAGTGTCAGTAACAATTAAATTTGAAAAGGAGTCGATGAACATTTTTTCTTCTAAAGGGTCGATTGAAAAAGTTTGGGAACCGCTGATCTAGCCAATCTTTTTTACGCATTTCTACGTCACTTCTCTTTATTAAAAAACAATCGATAGACTTTTGTATATATGTACAGTTCTGATTTTTTCTACGCATAACTTTGAGCAATCACTCCTCTTTATTAACAAACAAACTATACAGGGTGCTGTATTTTGAAACGCAACATAGGAAATCCCATGTTAATTTAAAGGTGTTTGAATATTGGCTTCCCTAATTATTTTACAGCAAAATTCCATGTAGGTTTTTTAAAGTGCTCTTCAATATGACTCTGTCTTTGGAGTTTGAGAATTTTTCATACGCTGAGTTTTAAGTTATTTAAAAAAGATTCTGTAGCTAAATTCAATTTATACCAAACTATCAGCTCGGCCTTGATCAATAATAGTGAAATTTGAACAGATAATCAATAATTCTGGTTCGTTTTTGATTAGATTGATTTCATTATAGGACAATCTTTTGCAGTAATTTATTTTAACATTTATTGATCAAGGCCGTGCTGATAGTTTGGTATAAATTGAATTTCGTTACTGATTTTTTGTAAATATCTTGAAACTGATTGAATCAAAAATTCTGAAATTTCAGACAGATTCATCTTGAAAAGTACCTTAAAAAACCTAAATGGAATTTTACTGTAAAGTAATTAGGGAAGCCAATATGCGAGCTCCTTTAAATTAACATGGGATTTCCTATGTTGCGTTTCAAAACGCAGCACCCTGTAGATTTTTGTACAGTAGCTTTTTTAGTGTGTGTATTTAATATTTATTATTTCCTGTCATTTTACGCCTGTTTGCTGCACTAGTGTGCACTCAGAATATTCGCTTTTTGTTTTAACACCATGCAATCAAAGCAATAAAAAATTAAAATGAATTTCTTGAGTCAACATTTATGAGTGTTTTCGTCTTCCTTACAAACGTAACGTTCAGCACAATTTTTTTTTTGTCAATTTCAGATTTAAAACTAAAGAAAAAGGATGAAAACAATTAGTATTAAGTAAGCTAAATTATTTAAACTAAAAACTTACAGGTTTGAGTTTTGTTATATTTGTTTGATGAGTCAGTAGATTAAACAGGATGTGCTTGGTTTTTGACCGAAGAAAGTCTTTCTAATTATTAACGTAATAATATTATTAATTATTAACATATTAATATTATTAATTATTAACATATTAGTATTATAGGTAACAAGTTTTATTTGAGTAACAAGCAGTACGATTACTCAAAGCCGGAGGCATTAAAATAGATTAAATTTAAGAATCAACATTTTCTGTTGCAAGGAAAATTAAGTTTTCAGCTTCGTTTTTTATTGTGACTTCTAGTGAAGTCCCGACAATTAAATAAAGACACCTCTTTAATCAGAACGTGCCCTAATCCGAACAAAGGAAATTTGAAGTTCTAATCCGAACAGTCACTCCTTAATCCGAACAACGAAGACATTCCCGCTACGTAAATGGGGAAATCCCTTGGCTTCACGTTTTCTAAGATATGCTCTGTTTACTGTCCATCGTTCGTTAGAACATTGACCTTTATTGAGACCATTTTGCATTGCAATTTAGAGCAAAGATGACATCTAAAACGAAACACGCGAAACACGTCACTTTAGGACCTTTCGCAAACTCGCTTTGACCGCTCTGGTTACTATATTTTTCTCACTCTTGCACACACTAAGAGTGGGTTGCATAAAACATTTAATCCAGGAATAAATTTAACTCTAAGTTAGAATGTGACACGTATATTGCTGTACGGCATAATATTCACCACATTCTAAGTTAGGATTAAATTTAATCCTGGATTAAATGTTTTATGCAACCCAATCCATGTCTCTAAGTTTTCTTTCTCACGTTTCTGCTCGGGTTATGTTCTTAGCGAGTTTCCGAGAACACTAAAAAAACAAAAGACTTGGGCTTATTAATCCTTCCGTGACCAATTTCAAAAAAATAATAATTACCTCAAGGAAATTAGCCAATTTATATGCGAATTTGTACATAAATAGATGAAACGATTCGTCGATGAAGCTGTGGATCGATAGAACGATAGATCGATGAGTCGATAAAGTGATGTATCGATGCAATAATGGATTAATGAAGCGATTGATCGATGGAGTAATGAAGCAATGGATTGATGAACCGATGGATCGATGAAGCGACAGGTCGATGAAGTTTCATTGATCAACGAAACGATGGACCATCGTTGAAGCGGTGAAACGATGAAGTGATGGATCGTTGAAGCGATGGATCAATGAGGCGATAGATAGATAGATCAAGTGATGGACGGATGATGCGATGCATAGATAAAGCGATGGATCGGTGAAGCGTTGTATCGATTAAACGATGCAATGGATCAATGCATTGTTGATTCGTTGAATCGATGGATCAATAAAGTGATGCATCGAAACGGTAGGCTATTGAAGAGATGTGTCGATAGATAGTTAAATATTTTCGAGCCTCAAAGACCGGAGAAGTTCAACTGACGTTTTTGTGGATGCAAAAAGATTTTAGACCTTTTTATTGTGAGTATATTTAAATTCGCAGATAATTAGGAAAACTGATATCTTCTGACTTTCCGTTTGAAAATTCGAACATTTCGAAAATCCGGATCAATCAGTGCAATTATTATTAGTTCGGATTAAGAAGTTTTACTGTATTTGATATCATTAATGTGTAAAAAAAATGCTTGGGTGGTTTCTCTCTAAAACAACAAAATATTATAACTATAATTGTGCAATTAAAAAAAAAAAGAAACTGTGAACGTGTATGTAACTATCGAGTTAATGACACCGGAAGTGCAAGAGAAAAAAAAAGAGAAATAAATAAATGGTTATTTCAATTCACCAAGCCAAATTATGTGACAACCTACAACATCACTGGCTGCAATTAATATGTGCAGCTATTACATGCACGAATTAAGAAATTCTTATAATTTTTCATACCGCGTAACAGCGAGGCAACAATTTCTTGGAAATCTTGCCTTAAAAAATAACATGTTGTCCGCATTTATTTTGTAGGACGATAATTATGACATTTTAATTTCTAAATTGATTTAAATTGCTTACGCAACCTAATAATTAGCTCGTCTTTGAACGATTTCAAGCGTCGAACCAATGAACGTTCGCCGGCCAGAGAAATCCGGAAAAAAAAACGTAAATAAGGAAAATTAAAGGCGAGGGAAAAGTTTTCCTTTTTTTTGAATTTAAAATCATTTCATCGAGTTACTTCCTTAAAAGGTTTAAGCTTTTTGGCCGTGTACCCGCCTAATCTATCTAGTTGAGTGGGCTTTTAAAAAGAAATGAAAAGAAACGAAAGTGTAATTTGTTAAAATGGCAGTCGGTAACTTTTAAAACACTAGTTAGGAGTTTTTAAATTTGTCGTCAAGCGGCGGCGAGAAGGGGCCCCCGAACTCGAGATGTAATCGAATTGCTTACATTTGTTAAAAATAAAAGTTTTTCCCCCTTCAAACGGATCTTTTACTTTGGGTGAGTGGAAATTCTGGCTTGACTGATTCGCTTAATTGTGTTTTAATAATGAAAATAGAGCCAGCGCTTTCTTTTCTCATCCTAAAACTTTAAAGGTACATTACGTTTTCTACGTATGTATTTTAGTTAGTTTTGAGTTGTAATTAAAAATCAATCCCGGAATTATTTTCCGGGAAAATATAAGTTGACAAATACGACAATCCAATTAATGGTTTATTATAAGTCAATTATTTTGTCGTTATTTCTTAATGGATGTTTTATTGCTTTGAGGAAAATTCCGGCGTTACAACAAACTGGAAAGTTAAAAGTTAAAATTGGTTATTACGTGATATTTTTATTAAATCATTTGCAAATATCGTAATAATAATAATAACAAAAAATTTTGTTGATTGCAGTGAAAACCTCGAGCAGCCTCTGTACAGCTGTTTCAGTCCTGCTTGGGGCTTCGTCAGCAGAGACGTAGCTCGAAATTCCTACTGCAAACCAAAAACGACGTGACCAATTTATGAAACAGTAGTGAATAGATAAAACATCGACATCCTACGATCCCAAGCAGGGCTGAAACAGCTGCTCGAGATTTACACTGCAATCAAATACGATTTGCAACAAAATTTTTTAATACTTTCATTATGGTTTGATAGTAAGCGATCGTAGGATGTCGCTGTTTTATCTAGTCAATAATAATAACATTTTGGTTTTAAGGGTAACCTTGAAAAAAGAGAGCTACTTTTCGCAGATGATACCGTATTGATAGCAAAGAATAAGCAAGACTTAGGGTGCTCGAATGAAGAGCTAAAGAAAAAAGACTTACACCAACCTTGGAAAAAAAAACGATGGGAATTGCGAAGAACAAGATACACATAAAGTTAAGCTTAGAAAATAGCGTGATTGAACAAGTCACCAAATTCAAATACTTGAGAGTCACATTATCGGAAGATAGGGGAAAATCGAAGAGGAAGTGAAGTAGCGAATGAAAACTACAATTAGATTATACTACCATTTAAGCAAAAAAATCCAAGAGAAAAGAGTTATCAATAAACAACAAAATAAGAATACATAGCGCATTTTACATCCTCATACTGTCATTTGGATCGGAACTCAAGGTATTGTTGAAGTAACAGTGAAGAAGACTACAGGCAAGATAAAAGAGGAACCTGGGAATAATTGCGAGTATAAGACTGCTCTACAAAGTAAAAAGTGAAGAAATAAGAAGAAGACTAGGTGTTAAGGTGTAATGTTTGCAACATCTGCATTTTATTGCCCCCTGGTCCAAGAAGGGCCTGCGGTCGGTACTGCAACTGAGTCAGTATAATACAGTCCACTAAAGATGTTGGTTGTGCTTAGAATAATTAAATAAAGTTAGTTTAGTTTAGTAAACGTGGTCTTTTTAAATCAGCACACACACACAATCAACAAACAATCAAACACTAGGAGTAAAACCGATTACCCAGCGACTAAAAAAAATATATTGCGTTAGCATGAACACCTAATTAGGATGAACCCAGAAAGGTTAACGAGGAAAATCTGGAAGATGGAAAGACCGAAGAAAAAGGGCAGGCCGGCAGAAAGTGGAACGACGAAGTGGGGAATTACGAGGGTTGCCTTTTATATTTCGGGAATAGAGAACAAAAAAAGGAAATTAATTATCGTATATGGGTTTACTGTTTTTCAAAATATTCTCCCTGAAGGTCAATACACTTTTGCATGCGTTTGAACCGATTTTCAAACCAATTTCCCACTCCGATTGAGGTACTTCCAAAACATACGTTTTGAACGCATCAATCGCTTCTTGAGGCGTCGAGAAACGTTGACCTCGTAATTTGATTTGATTTGCGGGAATAAAAAGAAGTTTTTGGGTGCCAAATCGGCGGATGACCCATCAATTCGAGTTTTCAGTTCTCAAAAAGTCTCCCTTTTGAGCCGATGTGTGAGAGCTCGCATTGTCCTTCGCCTTCGGCGATTGGTTTCCCTTATTTTTCCGAAGACTTCTGACAAACAAATGGTTGTGTACCATTGAGAATTGACCTTCCGACATTGAACTAATGGTACAGTTGCCACAGGTTTTTGATGGTGCTTCATCGCCGAAAACCGAATTAAGTTCATTGATGCACTGTTGTTGAGATAATCCACGTCGAAAGTTGTAGAAAATAATCGCACGGAAATGTTCACGACTTAATTCCATTTCTTGGCCGACATCAATTGCTATGTCATTGTAAACAACAAAAATGGCGTATGAACGTCAAGACATTCTGAATAAGTATACTGACAAAAAGTCTATAAAAGGCAACCCTCGTATTTGAAAGAGATTAAGATGGATTGGAACGAGGCGGTAGTACAAGTAAAGGGAGGTCCAGAAGTAAGGTTTTGTGCATAGTTTGGTCTGCACAGTTCAAGATGTTGCAGTGTGTGGGCAGGAAAACTGTGCATTATGGAAACTATGCGAAGACGAAAGAGGAAAACAGAAAAACGCTCCTCCAAAGTGGATTCTGCGGAATTGAGCAAGAAAAGAAACTTCTAGGAATGGCACTGTGTGGGCTGTAACGTTTTTAACTATGTTTTGTCTGCGCAATCAAAACTAATTACAAAACGTTGTATATGGATCGGCCATAGGCCCGGTTTTTCAATCACAGGTTAACCCTAACTCTAGGTTTATTTCCGTGGTAACAACTACGAAGACAATTGTTTCCATGGCTATAAACTGAAGGTTAAAGTTAACTTGTGATTGAAAAACCGGCCCTTAAGACAGAAAGACCTAGATCTGATGCATAACTGGGAGAAGAGACGTAGAAACAGTATAAATAGCAGATTCTCGACAATGGCGACCGTAAGATGCCGCTATTTAAGTTATTTTGTTTATAATACATAACAAATCCCATATACATTTAAACTTTAAACATAGATATAAGTACAAAAAATATAATAGTTATTTATTTATGGCTGGTATTAGACAGTTATTTATTCATGGCTGGTATTAGACAGCGGTTGTTTGTACGACGTGAAAACTCTGTCAGAAATAGTATCTACATTTACTTTCTAGGAAGTAAAAGCTGCAATTTTTATTTGAAAAACAAAGAAAAAATGTTTTAAGAGCGAAATTGTGTGCATTTAAAAAGTTTCTACGATGTAATAACGAGATCATCGACAGTGGGGAAAAGGGCCGAATCGTAAAAGTTTAAAAGCCTCGAATTTATATCAAAGCGAAGTAACGCAATCAGAAATGTCGACGGCGTCCATAAAAATACATGAAAAGATAAATATGGATCAATTTGGAGCTGATGTTATTGGACTAAACTTATCGGAATATAAAATGTGGAAATAGGGTAAAAGGTTCCGTCTAACTTTTCGAATATTCCGATTTAAAATGCATGCGGAATGCCAGCCCATTTCACAAATGCCCAAGTTCTGTTGAGACGACACAATTTGTATTTTTATGAGGGAAAATACTTTCCGAAGAGTTTCAATCAGTGGCATATGAAAATGTCAAACACGTGTAGCGGGGGTTTTTCTTTGTGTTATACGCATATATTTTTAAAGAATTGTAATACATTAGCATTTTAGAAAGATTCATGTAAATAATTTTTAAAATATCTTGAGCGTATCGTTTATATAAAATCACTCACTAGGGTGAGTTGTTATTTTCTCGAATGGAGTAGAAATTATTAATCATCGAAAAATTTAAATTCATAAACCGATTAATTCAGAACTACCCCATATTTCTCTTCCACTGTACCAACATGAAAGGAAGAATGATTTATATGTGTTTACACGTCCATTTAAAGTTTAAAACGAACAGTTTGGAGATTGTGCACATCATGGTGGAACAAAGGCCCAGGTCTGCCGATGTTTAGGGGCAACTTTGTGAGCTTTTCACATCAAATGGGCTATGCATGTGTGCGCGTAAGACGAGTGGCGGAGTTCCAACTATTCGTTTTCTACTTATCGAGTTATTTTCTCGACTTCCGAGACGAGTTGATTAAAGAAAAACGAAAAGCAATCTTCTAATTAAACTAGTTCCGCTAAAGCTCCTCGATATTCGTGTTAGGACGTCATTAATATTGAAATTCGAGGTAAACTAATCATGAAAGCTATTGAGACCTGAAAGTTAGTCTAATTCAATTGAACAATATCCAACTCGTCGGTAATTAATACATAAAGGGGACAGATATGCCTTTAATAACTAGATTCGACGGGTATCGCCTTAATTAACTCGATGCCAAGTTTGTTAATTACGATTGAAGGCGTCGCTTCTCACTAAGCTAATTAAAATAGTCAAGTGCATTTCAATTTGACTGACTGCTCGAACTCGTACAAATGGAATTTTATTATCGATGTTGTAAAGTAATGCCGTTTAATTTTATGTGCACCCCCCTTTGAGTAGATCCATCTAATTATTTATGATGACATAATGAATATATTATACGTTACAAACACTTTAATAAGACTTGTTAGATTCATAAGTAGGAAAATAAGAAACTTAATACAGAGTTCTTCGTAGCAATTAGTTCCCAGTAGTAACAGAATTTTAATGCCTCGTTTATACAGCTTCTTTAATTTTAGTATTTAAACATTTGGATATAAGAAAATTAAATTTATGATGTGACTTTATGGTGTTTACACAGAATTTTTTAACTATTAAGAAGAAACCAACTTACTAAACAAACCGTATTCTTAGGTGAATGGATAAATGATTAATGAACTTTAAAAATTAAAAAAAATAAATAAAAACATGAACAGATAAAATAGCGACATCTTACTATCGCTTTTTGACTTGACATTGCAGTAGGATAGACAAATTGAAGCGGGATTTGCTCCTAATAAGTCCCCCATGCAAGGCGGCCATGGTCTGCAGTGGGAATGTCGAGCTACGTTCTGCTGAAGAAGCCCCAAGCAGGGCTGAAACAGCTGTCCAGAGGCTGCTCGAGGTTTTCACTGCAATCAAAAACGATTTGCACAAAAATTTTTCTAAAAACATGAACATTTAACACTCAGTATTTCTGTAACGGTTTACTTCAGAACAAAAATTTATTAGAGTTTTTTACTGGGTTTGTATTGATAATCAGGTGTGTGAAGTTGTGACATTACGTCGTGGGACACCCGGCATATATTTGTCTTAGCAGCCAAGAGCATTGGAATACCATAGATAAAATATTGTAAATAAATAAAAACCTGTAGAAATTCATTAATATCTCTCCAGTAAGTTAAAATTGTAAAAATGTTATATTAAATTGAAGAAATGATTACAAAGAACTTCATTGCTGAATGAAACGATAATTAAATGCCACTTTCTTTAATAATATCGAGATTATTAAATTTAAGATTTGTTTTTCTTTTTCCCTCATACTCGTTCGTCGGGTATGCCTTTATATCCAAATAAAACCGCCGCTTATAGAGTTAAAGCGGATCGGCTTCAACCCACCGACATGTTGGCAGAAACATGCAGAATCATTGCAGTCGATGAATGGCAAAGTTAAATATGATGTTCACAGTAACTGTATAAATTTATCATCAAGGGGTTCATTGTTGGGAGTATAAAGGCGGCGAGTGTTGGCCCGGGGAAGGGAAGTGTTGTCTAGGAAGCCTCTTCGTAACCAAGAACCATGAAAAATAATTAATTGTGCTTCAAAAATGCAGTTTTTATAATGTAAGTGTTTTGCGTCGCGAAGGTTTTTGAAAGTCATCGTGACATTTTTCACGTGGGTAAGCGGCCCTTATAATCGTCGAATTTCATATGTTATAAAAACATATTCGTTTTCGACAACGGCTAAGTCAAAAAATATTTGCTGCAGGTTACTAGTTTGATAATGACTTGAATTTGAATGTTTTAACTAAAACGATATTGGTGATAAAATGATTGTTTAATGAATGCCCAGGATTAATTTACAAAAGAGATAAAATTAGTGATTACCTAAAGGGGATGGGACGACTCGCCGTCGCCAACTCGCCGTCGCCGATTCACCGTCGCCAATTCGTCGTAGAACCAATTCCTCGTCGATCCAATTTACCGTCCCATGTTACTGCTTTATTTAGCTTGATAAGCTTTAAAACACTTTCTGACTATTTTAGATAATATCCAAGTTATACTTACGAATTGAAGAAAATAACTATAATTTCAGTTCGTTTCAAGTAAATTGAAATGGACTTTACTATTGTTTTTCTATTTCAAGTTAAAATAAATTCCTAATTACAGTGCGACCGCCGTAAGACACAAAATTACGAACAAATTGGTGCTGTACGTACACATAATCATAATTCTATTTTTTTTTAATGGAACCCCTTTTTCAATTTATAATTTTAAATGACGAGCTTTCATGAATCAATATTTTGAAAGCAGTCGACTTTTGATGTGTAGTAATTTTGATTGATATGAAAATCAATATGATTTTGAGCAGAATCTGAAAATAAAAAAAGAAGAATTGGAGGGATTTTACGACCACCCTGAAGAATAAGAAATACTTCCTGGAAGACCAAATTTTTTATTTGTTTCTTTATCTATGCATCACATTTAATTAATAACAAATTATTTAATTTTCCATTAATTATGTTAACTTCTTATTTTATTTACATATAATTATCGGTATATTATGATTTGGATATGTACCTGGACTTAAAACTTTAATGGCTGACAGCGAATTTACCGACGGCGAGTTTTCTGGCGGTGAATTGTACCTACGACGAATCGGCGACGGTGAATTGGCGACGACAAATCGGCGATGGCGAATTGTCCTAGATCCTACCTAAATCATGTGGTGATCTCTTAATTTTGGTTTCAATTTTATCGCGTTTTAGTTTTATTATGCCGGGTGATTATTTTCAATCCGGAACATGGGATGTTAGTATGATTACCCCTGATAATTAATTTTTTGATATTTTTAATAGGATTTTAATTAAAAATGTTATTGTCAAGAGAACAATTGATTTATTGCGCATTGCCTTCTACTTAACCCAAAAACTCTTACTCTCTTTCGATCTCTATTCGATTCTTACTGTAAGCCTTATAACTTTTCAAAGTCCGAACCTGAACTTCGGGCCCGCGTTTTATAAACACGGACCTGATATTCTCTTCTCAAAGCATGGCTGACGGAGATCAAAAGCGGCATCGAAAGGTTTACGTTATGATTAGGTATTTCTTATTTTGTGGTGACAAAAGTATAGAGGGATAGACGGCTGGAAAGGTGTAACGCTAAACGAACCCAAAAAGTACAACACTCCAAACCGCTCCCACAGCTTTATTACAAAGGATAAATGTAAGCGTATATTTTCTTCAGAAACAAATAAGAAAATAGCAAGCCTGTGACCCGGGATTGGTAACTATAAGCAAAGTTAGTTACAGGGCCCGAAAAAGGGACGTTGGCGCCTCTGCGGGAGTACTCACGCGAAAGCTTACACATAACTATAATACATAAGAAACAATGATGCGTGGCACATAAATAAAATGAAGGAAACTCCGTCAGTATGACGTGACAATTAATTGAATCAAGAGTTACAAAAAGGAAAAACAAACGTGACAATTAAGAAAATAAACGCCCAACGCTAAATATCCTAAATGCTCCAAAAACCTTTACGTAACTTTAATATTTTAACTTTTAAGCACCAAGTGCCCGTAAATCTAGACGTAGTATTACGGAGGAGTCTGGGGGCTCCACGGGCCAAACCAACGCCCAACGTCGTTGTAGAGAAATGGGCCCATTTCTGCTTGCCCATTGTACTGATAGACAAGTGGGTTCGAAACAGCAAGAGATACATCAAAAGAAATCCGTAAACGGATCCTTAAACGGGTAAATCCGGTGCATTTCTTCTTTCAATGATACAGGGTTGTCGATATCATTCTTTAATAGTGTTTCAGTATTTAGGTTCATTATCCAAAATCGAAAACTGTTTTAAGCGAATTTTCTGCGGCTGCATAGCATTTTTAGGCCAATGTTTTCCGCAAAACTTTCAAACCTTCAAAATTATTTCGAGCGTCATTTGAAATCTATTTTATTTTAATTTCGAATAGCATAGGATATCGTATTTAATTTTACATTTACAGCATGTGATTCTTTTAGCGAAATTAAATTGCAAAAGAAATCTAGCCAATAATCATTCAAAGCGCCATCTCTTGATCGAACAGGAAACCAGTTTTTATCGAATTTTATCGAAACAGTGTTCATAGGCGTAGCCAGACATTTTTAAACCCGGGCAGATGTTTAGTAGTAAATATAAATATATTGGTTTAAAAAAAGTATGGCATTATTTTAGGCATAATAACTGTTGTAATTTTTTTTCGTTCCGAATATTAACCTCTTGCATTTTAACCTCAGGCGAACGCCCGGGCTTACCCATAGCTGGCTACGCCTATGACAGAGTTCCATCTCTCTGCTGATGTTCTCAGAAAAATAAAAGAGAAAAGTATTCATATAACAATAACACAAGCATTCAAAAGTAAAAGTATGAAACATTAAGAAAAAATATATGTAAATTTTTTTTTCTTTGAGCCGAAAATTGTAATTTTTTATTGCGTAGTAAAACGATGCAGAGATTTTAAAAAATGCCAATAAATTTGGTAATGCTTAAAAAATTTAAGCAATCTCTAAAACGGGCTAAAAATAAGTTGGTAGCTGCAACTGACATTGATTTAAATTTTAAGTTTTTATTACAAATTACAATTTACACAAAGTTTTTTGTCCTTTGTGACTTAACTTTTGCTTTTTTATTATTAAAAATCACTTTATCTCGAATTGATTAATAATAAAGTGAGCAAACGTATATTTTAGGTATCATGACTAACAATAAGTAATGAACATAATCGAGTTATTTCAACAATCGAATTCTACCAATTTGATTATGTTATGTTATTATGTTATGGTAATATTACCGTACCTAAAATTTCCTCAATTACATAAAAACGTGGTCATTTTTAGTTATTTCGTTAAATATCAAAATTTATTTTTGATATTTCAAATACTTTTATGTTTTGCCAATGATAAAATCGCCTTAATACAAATCATGCAATATGCTGTGTGATATGTCACATTCTTACCAGGATTTTATTTAATTATTTATTTTTTTTAAATCAAAACTCAATTCGAATTTCTTCCACGGTTTACTAAATTCTTCAATCAATTTAACCAAATTTTTTTAAAATTATTATTTGTTTAATTTTAATCAGTTTTTTTTTGGGCTTCATTTGTATAAAGAAAAATTCTTGCAATACCTTTTCTTAAGGTCAATATTGACTTTTTCAATCTGCGATTATCTATTATAATATTATTATTTCCGATTATTTTTAATTTGAGTTATAAAATTTGATGATTAAACGGGTTATCTATTTTAACAATCGGATAAAAGGTTATTTTCCATTCGAATTATCCCTCATCACTAATCATGGTTCAATTACTTAAAATTGAAATAATAATACTGTGGGTGCATTGTCTTAAAATTTTGTTTCGTTCTTAATTATCAAGGCTCACCGCAAATAACAGTTCACCTTTCTCCAAAAATTACTTGAATATTTATGTCCAAATAAATATCACAGCAATATGTATAAAATGAACGACGGAACAAGACTGATATCGATAACGCAAGTGCTGTAATTGGTAAAGTTTAGAAACAGCGACATCTGATCTCCAATAACAAAACTGATATCTTTAAGAAGTACAGCTGATTTCTTTTATAACCGCTCGTTTACCACATGTTATGTTATCAGAAAGAAACGGTTTGAATGATTCTATGAATGAATGAAATGAAATGAAATGAAATTTGAATTAGTATTAATCTTATTAGTACTTTATGTTTTGCAGATTCCTTCAAACTCGCTTAAACAGCGACATCCTATGATCGCTTTTTGACCTGACATTGTATTGTAAGTAATAACTCTCATTATCAAAAATCTTATGGTTTGTAGTCATAGATTTATTAATAGTGTGGACATGAACGCTGTTAAAAATAAAACCAAGAGAGAGAGAGAGAGAAACTCAATTCGGATCTGGAAAAAAAATGTTAAAATTAAAACCAAGAGAGTATTTAATAAAGATCACTCATTATTTCATTTTGAAAAATATTGGGTCATATCAGCCATACAGAATGGAAAACGAATTTCACTTTAAAAAAGCTAGTTTGTTTGTCTGTCGCAAATGACAGTTCATAATTATGACTACCCAGCAAAAGTTAAATTTACGTTAAGGAAATGTCAATTTTTTTTTGGCGATGGTATTATTATAACTCATGACTAAAGTCCGGATTTATATGTGCTAAAAAAGTGGAAAATAAGTTTTTTTTATGCGATTAAAATGGATCAAAATATGGATATTATATGCGATAAAAATTTTATTTTACTTATACATACTTTAGAATAATAAAAACATAAATTGTTTCATATAAGTAATTTTAACACTTAACACTTAAATAGTAGGATTACAAAATATAATCAACGGTTGATTTAAATTATTTGGGGTAAAATTTTGTCGTCTGTCTGTCAAAATATTTTTATAAGAGGAAAACGAACGCTCGACATCGCATGAAGTAATGGGCGCAAATTTCAAGGATGCTACATCTTTGGGGTCCATGTCCAAATCCTCTTCACTTTGACCTTTTAAAACTAAACAGATTTTCCTCATTTTATTGTAGTCAGGATTACGTAATAGAACCTTGTCTAATTTTGCCATTAACTTCTCTCCTATCTCCCCTGGAATTGATTTTACACTTTCAATTGCATCATCGACCACTTCAAAAGAATCTAATAGAGCCGTCTGGGATGATTCCAACTTTTTAATGGTGGATATTAAAACCGAAAAATGAGTTTTAATGAATGCTAATTGATTCCCGATGTTTGTGTTCGACATGCATTCCTTACAAATTATTAAAGCCGCTGAATTGGAATCATCCAATTCTAAGAAAATTTCCTTTAATTGTTTAAAGTTATCTGTGTAAAAATTTGCTGCTTCAAGCCACGTACCCCATCTCGTAATTATTGGTTCTGGTGGTAATGGCAGGTCAGCAGCTAATTCTTTATAGTGTTGTATACGCAGTGGGGCTTTAAGAAACGCCTTTTTTCCGTTATTGATCAACTTATTTACTGTTGGGTATTCTAGTCGCACCAATTCAGCGAGCCTATTCATTGCGTGAGCCATACAAGTGAAGTGCATCAGATTTGGGTAAAACACCTGTAAAGCCTGTCCTGCTTTTATCATGTAGGCTGCTGCATCAGACACCATTAGTAATATATTTTCCGATTTAACTTGATTAGGTGCATATAAAAGTGTCAAGCTGTCGTTAATAAAACGTGCGATCGTTGAATGATTTGTTTTTTCCAAAACTGCACTATTTACCAAATAAGATATTGGTGCAACTGTGTTGCTTAATACTCCTGCTAACATATTTGCTACATAACGACCGCAGGCATCTGTCGTTTCATCAACTACTATATAAATATTGTTGTCGCTAAGCTTCTCTCTTATTTTCTTCATCCGTTGCTGGTAGCATATACTTAGATAGTTTTTCCGCAAAGTCGATTCATTTGGAATATGATGATTGCAATATTTTTCCAAAAAAGTTCGAAAACTTGCTTGTTCAAGTTTATGCCAAGGAATGTTTGACTCTGCCATAGCACTGCACAAGTCTAAAAAGAATTCATTTCCTGTGTCACTGCCCTGTGAGTTACTGGCTGTTGAAGAAATAAAAGACTGCTTAAAGTTAGACACACATCTTTTCTCCGACTCCTTATAGAGGTTTGTAGCCAAATGTTGATCAATCTGGTACTTTTGGTCTGACGACACCTTAAAATATTGTCAAAATGAAAATGTGATTTTTAAGAGAATTTGTAAGGTATCTACCTGTTTTGAGCATGCGTTGCAAAAAATAACTTTTCCATCTGTAGTTAGATGTTTAGATGCTTTAATCCATTTTTTCAATAGCTCGAATCGAGAGGATGCTACTTTCGGCATTTTGAAAAGATAAGCACTGAATTTATTTCGTCTTTAAATTAAATAAGAAAATAACAACTAATTCGCGTTGATAAATACACTAGTCACTAGTCACACACATTCACGGAGTTCTTATCTCAAACTGAAATGCAAAACATAAGTGCAAAATGCAAGTGCAAGTCGCTACAGATTCCCAGAAAATCACATTCCGGGAAATCGTAAAATAAAGTGGCCAGACGTTGAGAAGAATAAATTACTTCTTGGCAAAGCTGCAGACTTGAATATTGACCGTATACGGAATTATAATGTTATTTATATCAATATATGGATAAATAAATAAATATGCGCTAAAAGTCTAAAATATTAAGTTATATGCGAAATAAAACTACCATTTTTGGGCTTCTCTAATCGACAAACATATAAATACAAAACGCCAAGTTTAGGTATGTTAGCGTAAAAAACTTGTAAAAACTTATAAATCCGGTCTCTACTCATGACTAAATACAGTCCTTACAATCCTTAAATTCTTTGTAGATTTGAGAAGGGTCACCGATCGAAACATGTCATTTTAGTCTTCTGTTAATAGACAACAACTTTTTACTTCGACTTAAAAGCGTTTTATGCTCGGTCTTTCAATCACAAGTAAACCTTAACTCTTGGTTTATTTTCATGGTAACTCGTACGAAGACAATTATTTC
This sequence comes from Prosopocoilus inquinatus, assembly GCA_036172665.1. NCBI lineage: Eukaryota > Metazoa > Arthropoda > Insecta > Coleoptera > Lucanidae > Prosopocoilus > Prosopocoilus inquinatus. The sequence goes on from CM069872.1 coordinate 47,613,477, forward strand.
GAAGGCAAGCTAAAAGTTAACTAAGGGTAAACTGAAAGTGTTTAGTTAACTTGTGATTGAAAAATCGTTTATTAGTGACGTAAGGCAAAAACTTTCCAAACTTTTCTTGTATTTGTCAAATGGATAACCCGTTACATCTCTCTGACAATTTTGGGCGACTTCTACCCGAATAGCTTTTTTCAGTTCTTCTTATGTGCGGGGTTTGTGTTCGTATGTACGGACTTGAGATGATCCCATAAGAAAAAATTGCATATGGACAAATCAGGAGACCGAGGAGGCCAATTAATGTCTCCAAACCTACAAAAAAAAAGACGCGGTGCTCGATGGTCCACGACGTCATGGCCTCAACTGACAGTTGTTTACACAAAATGCTATGATTTCACGAATCGAGCACCATCTCCTGCATATCTGTTTCCCGATGGTAATGCTCAGTACTGGGCTTTTCAAAAACGTCAGTGTTTTTTGCTTAACCCTGTATAATCAAATCCTATGTAAATGTCAATGTGATGGGTCAGTTTTTTTTTTAACCGCAAATGTATATCCGTTTCTTATTTCATTCTTAATGCCTCGCCTATGTACCTTTAGCCACTGCTTTAGCCTTATTTAGGTTGCGCTTGTTTTGATTTTTTTACTCGTTTCACACTGTAACAATATTTGTAGTTCGGATCAGCTTTTGTTGACTTTTTCACTTTGCTTTGAACTCGTTTACCTTCCTGTTTTTCTTGCACTGATTATTTTCTTTTCTTTGCCATTTATTACAAACTAATTTAATTTGGTGACATCGGAATTAGGTTTCTTCAGTCTTTGTCCTATCTTCATGTATAAACAGCGTGTTTCCTAAGTACGATCCGTAACTTCAGGGTGTAATTCCTTGCGTTATTTTAATAAAAATCTTTAATATAAACAATGTCCGGAAACGCTTATGTTCCGAGATACAGGGTGTAAATTAAAATTTCAAATTGTTTGTATTACTTTTTAATGTTCCTAACAATATACAACAAGAAATGTTTCTTGCATTTTCTGTCTAATACTAACCGATACACACACACGCTTTGTCCACGGATAAAGTTTTGAGAAACGGTTTTTAGAAGTTATGATGAATTTATCTTGAGTTATGTATCGTTTTAGAAACCGCGCATTAAGTCTTTCGTGTTGTATATTTTGTAAATAGATTATTTTTGATAGATCTAATTATTTATGTTTAAATTTTCTTTTCTTCACTTAAATATTTCAAAGTAAATTGTTCTTCATCGATCGCTTGCATCAACACCATAGACTTTTTGTATTCCACGCCAATGCATAAAATGTAAAATGATTGAACCATCCACGGCAGTTTCATAACTACGATCCAGTGAATCACAGCGGGCGGGCAAGGATTTTATTGTTATAGGAAGTAGGGTATAGATAATGCTATTAGCATTCATTGGGTTTATGGTCCATGCATAAAAGTTTCCGCAGTCGGGGAAATATATTTAATGTGTGTATTATTCGGAGTCTGCAGCGTTATACACTACCACAACTGCTTTTTAAATTACATTGTTGGGCGTAATGCATTTTGCATCCATGAAATAAATCTACACTACTCCTGTTAAACCCCGTCCAGTTTGGTCTAAAATTTGAAATAGTTACATCAAAAAGACTTGCGCGAAGTTACTTGCTGGTGTTATTCTCGGTTTTTCGATCGTAGTTCAACTTAATCTTAGTTTATCCCCGTAGGAGTATATGCAAATAAACAGGCGATTAAAGTTAAACTGTGATGGAAAAAAATTGGCCTAAGTGTCGATGTTAAACAGATTGCATAATTATTCAAATTTTATTCACTTGTAATTTTTATTAGCTTCGATACCATAATTATAATGTAAATAAACAAGACGATAAATTCTGAAGCGATTTCCTTACCAGTGGCAGCCGGTAATTATGTCTATTCTCGTTTACTCTTTTTTGTTATTCTTGCTCAGATCGCTTTGAAAGAGTGCGCGTCAAGCAACTCTCAAGTCCTCTAAATTATAGACGTTAGAAGACGTCCTAGGCTAATTTAGACTCGTACATGTCATGTTTAGATGTGTACGACTGGAGGGAACCTATAATTTTCAAGTGGATTGTTCGCTTCGAGAAATTATTACAATTGAAATTGCAAAGTGAATGGGCAATTTTAATAATTTTTATGTATTTCTCACAAACAAAATAGTACAAATTGTTTACTAACTTATTATAAAACATGAATCAAATGTATGTGCATTGCAAATTGCCTTATTTTTCTTCCTAGGCATCTATTTTGTATTATAATTGTAATATTGGATCAATACTTTTCCATTTTTCATTCTCTCAGTTCAGGGAGAGAAAAAGTTCACAAACTCACAAGTACCAATTGAGATATGAGGTACGAAAGAAAATATTTCTTATCAAATTAAACTAATACAAATGAAAAAAGGCATTTATTGCAGAAGAATTTCTATAAGTTCTAGTATACTGAAGAAATTAAGAAATTGGCCTCCATTTCGAAAGGAAATCAATCTGTAGATACGCTGTTGCAGTTTAAAAAAAAAAAAGAATTAGGCAGGGCGCTGTGTGAACAAAACGTCTGAGTAACTACGTTAATACTTCACATTTATTTACAAATAACAGATAGCACCAACTGCTAATAATTGTAGCTACACCATCTGTAATTGCAACGGCCGCAGGTAAACGCTATCGCATGAAGCGTTTCGCCCGTACACGGTTCGTTGGCGATGTATTGTCGTTTGTAACGTATTTGTCATGATTTCCATTTAATATTTAATAATGCCGACGAGTAATGGTATGTTTACCGCAGTGTAATTACCGGAAGTGGCGATCATGACGTATGATTAAATTAACTAAATGTCTATGTCGCGAAACAGGATATATATCACATGGTTCCTCCGAGAACGACATCTAACTCGCACAGTTTTATTTGCTTTCAAGAAATACATTAGCCTTAATTGTAATTCGTCATTTGTTTCTTTTAATATGTGAGTTCTGTGTTAAGTCTTTAAGGTAAAAGGAGCTTCACGAGACTTATAATGAAAAATAATTATGTACGGAGCACAATGTAATTTATGTCAGCCATGTTATAAATGGAACAACACATGCCAGTAGCTGATAGCATCATATAAATACAACGTCTTCCAAAATTCTTGCCTTTGGCACGGGGTTTTAGGAACTTGTACAAGTCACCAGCCTCATGTAAACTCATCTTTAGCTAGAGCTACATTTATATTTTTAGATTATTTTGTGTTTTTAGTAAGTTTCTGATTTAGATAATACTTTTTCATTTCGCACATTTTCAAAAATCTGCAGCACAGAGGGGATAAAAATGTATACAAAACTAGCACACAAACAACATTTGTTTATTGTAACTTCTTTTCCACTGGAAATCTATTATTATTGTTGCATTGAATGTAAGAGCAAATAAAACTTGAAAAAATCTTTTGCAACTAAGTTTTAATATCAGAAGGCATGATTCTTTTGAAGTTCAGCTATTACATTTTTAATGATTTTATTGTTTTGAAAATAATAAGATAAATCTTGAATAAAGTAAAACCTAAGTTGTGTTAGCTTTATAAATATTTACGACGAGATATCTGAAAATTGTTATTGTTGTATCAAATATCTTATCGGTTTTACATTACACTGCGTACGAGTTATAGGAAGTGATTGATAACAATCATTTAATAAAAATATTTTTTTATTCTATGATAATAACTGCACTTAGACGTCTCTTACTCAATCAGGCAATTCATTCGCCAATTATCCTAGTATACATATTTTGCAATATATTCTGCTAAATGTGAAGTAAACAAAGATTGTCTGCATTGTCTGCAGTTTTGTAACTCAAAAATAAGTAAAGAAGAAAAATGTGTAATAAAATGCCAACTATTTTGTACATGTATTATTATTACAGTGAGGTGATAAAGTAAGGAATAAATTTACTGCATATTTCCTTGATGCTTAACATTCCACAGACCCTAACATTCTTCTCTTTAAACTCAAAAACTGGTTTAGATATGTCGGTGTTATTTTCGCAATTTGGTAGCATGGCAAAGAGTTGCTGTAAAACTTCTTTAATGACCTCAGTTTCCAACATCCAAACTTTGTCTTCGCTGTAGAGTATGAAATAATGGATAAGTCGCCTAACAAATAATAAATCAAGATGTTCTGTTTAACATAAGCTAACCCACACTGATTAGTGCACTTTTTCATCAGCAACAATCACAAAAACAGTTGATCATAAAATCTTTAGTTAATCGACCTATTTCCTTCTCGGAACCTTCTTAACTGCAGTCTCAAGCCAAGCAATTCTTCAGAAAGACTAGATCCCTCTACAATCTGATGGTGTCCGTTGTATTCCTTATTCTTGTGGACGCGTGTGGTCCGGAGAAACAAAACTCTGCTTCTAAACAGGAACCTTGAACCAGGTGGAACCTTTTCCTTGCTAACCAAACAAACTCTCACGTTAGACTTTTAGAAGTCCAGTTTTTCAATTGGGGTTTAACTTTAAGCTTGATTTTATTCCTATGGAAACATTTGTCCTTATAATTGTCACCATGGGAATAAAGCGAAGTTTAAAATTAAACTGCGATGGAAAAACCGGGCCTTAAAAAAATTACATGTAATCTCATACGGTTACGAAACCATAAAGTCAGCAATGACTTCGCATGGATTAGGTCAGGCGCAGGCAAACTTTTTCTGACCGCATGCGATACGCGTAAAAGAAAGCACATGGATTCCCGTTTGGACACCTCTGGATTAGGTGATGAGATTGGAGTTTTTTTTTTAGCAAAAACCCAGTATTATCGTCATTGTTTCAATTTCAAAACTATAATGTTAAGCAAAGGTTACATGGACAAATTCTTGTGGATGTGTGCACTATGATGTAAACACGATTGGTACGTGTATAAACAATCCGAGGCAATTTCGGAAATCAATCGGTACAACTATTCACTTTGAAGAGGCTGTCGTCGTTGTTTTCCATTAAACGATGAACGTCGTTACGTTGCTATCCCAGGACTGTAAGATTTACGTCATCGTCACGAACCTTGCCGCCGCCTCGCTTCGCTGGAAGTAATCAAAACATCTTCTGCAACCCTGAGTCGTCCAGCTCTAAAACATCGAAAACCACAACGAATGTTACGGGTTAATTTCTAGTTACATTTCGGCAATCACGTGTTCTATGTGCTTGGTTTAGTAACATGGCGACATTATGTCTCGAAAATGACGTTCTCGAACCGTTTGAAACCAAGGCTTTTAATTGGTCTTCAACCAACGCTTATTGTGCTTTGTGATCAGTTCGGTTCGCCATTTTGGCTGCTAAAGGATCGATTCTGGCCACCGTCGCCTTCTAACTTCGGCGGACTTTACAGTTTGGCACGTTTTATTGCTTGCGTGAATTTGTGCAAAATTGAGTTACAAAATACTGTAAAATGGTGTATCTGGAATTATACAATCCCTACGTGTCCTTGCAGTTGCTTTTGAACAAATCTTCCGAGCGCATTAGCTACGATAAAATCTGAGATAGGCTACGATGTTTAAGGGTGGACCAAGTTTGGAAATGATTTCTTCATTTTGACTTAGAAATCCGCTTCTATTTTTGCTCTTCTGTTCTTTCCCCTACCGGCATATGTACGGTTGTATACGCTGAGAATGTTCCACTTCTTCGAGGTCGCTACTACGACGCACCTTCTCGAAGATCATTGATATACGATAGCGTTGACCGAAGTTTGACGCGTTCACGAGAGAGGGCGTCTTACCGTTGACATTTGATTGCGACAGACACGCTGCAAAACCGATCAGCTGGAAATTCGGAACAGTAAGGTATACACCTGATTTATAATTGATGTAATTCAATTGTTTTAGGTAAATATCTTCGGCACATGTTTGTGTACTCGTTTATCGTTTCCTCGTGGATTTTAAGCCAAGTTTAATTTAAAAAGATTGAAGATTGAATTACCGTTTCACGATTTTGTGAAGGTCAGTACTGTACCTGTTTGAATTCGTTCATTCTTGAAGTCGATTATCGTATCAAATTATTGAACCGTTATTTTGTTTTTGGTTTGAGATATGTAGGTTATTCTAAGCCCTCAAGGCTAGCGTACTTATTGTTTTAAGTTAGCGTGCGCCTAAATATATTTATTATTAAGTACGTTTTGATGTTTTGCTGCGTCTCAATCGGACAAGCAAGTGATAGAAGTTCTCCTGAAAGTTTTCAGTTATCCACGCACATTCTCGATCGCTGGGAGTCGGTTCTATAGTGCGCTGGGGTTACTCCCTGGCGCACTTACTATTTCACCCACATCCATCTTCTTCAGAGACTAATTTCGGGACAGTTGATTGACTTCTCAGCGCCACTTGCCACCAGGTACCGGTAATTGACCAGGATTTAACTTAATTGTAATAAAATGGTAACTGAACGCCGAATCGAATCCTTCCAACACGTCCACCCGCAACTTAAGACTTAAGAGCGTATGATCCGAGAAGGCTGCGAGAAGAACTATAAGAAATCCCCCGGAGTGATTTTTGACCAAATTAATTTCGAACAATAAAGATTATTTCAAGCTGTACCTACGCCCTTAAACCCTCCGACGCGACGTTACTATGACCATGGTGGAGGCTTTTGCGTGACATGGTGAAGGCACCGTAGCTTTCATCGCGATACTAGAAACCGGAGTTTGGTATCGTTGATGATTCTATTCAATGATACCAAACTTCCAGCATATCCTTTCCATTTTCTGAGCAGAGAAATGATTATTATTGATGCTGGTAAAGGTAGAGTATCGTCTGTACTATATCACTCTAGTGTCAATAACGTGTTTTATGAGAGTACATAGCAAACATAAATTTGCACATACATCATTCAATTTGTCTACTCATCAGTATGCTCTTAAAGCGATACTTTTATGTGTACGCGTCAACGAAAAAAGTCTTCATAAATATGCATGCATATTAAATATTAAAACAGCTTACTTAATGTGCGAGACTTCAAACGGCGCTAAGTGACGCTACTGGCGGCGTACACTTTTCCTCCTTGTAAATTGGATCGCGATAAAATTTGCACTTTAGACAAATTAACGACACCTCGGTCGACGGAGCTACCCCCGGACTGGGGGAGTCGTGACGCTGGTGGAGCCCACACCAGGCCCTAACGCCGCCGACATATCATGGCGTTCATCGTCTCCCCTTGCAAAGGTACTTTCGTTAACACGTACTTGAAACCCGAGCTGAATCGCTAATTTCAGAATTAAGCATTTTTGCTTGCTAATTATACAATTTAAACGTAGTCATTTCGGATGTAAATGCAAATGTTTTGCATTTATGAGAGTGTTTTACACACATTACGTCTTCCTCTTCTCTTCTCGTATCGTATTTTAACAATTTTAATTAACTGGGATTCATATTTTTTTTTTGTTTGGACAACATACATACTAAGATTTAATTAAATTCTTAGTACTATGACACAAACTACACATGAGGTATGATCACTATGATCACAATCGTGAATATAGGCACAGTTTTGGATGTAGTAGAAGATTGGATTATCTTCGAGAAAGCAAGTTATGATGAATTTTGTTTTATCGGTCTATCTAATAACTCAGTAACGACATTTATAAATGGAGGAAAATCTTGAGGTTTGAGGTAAAATATCGAGTTTTTTGGTTTTGTCTGTAGATTGTTTGTATCATGGAATGACAAATTTTGGGTAGCCATTATATTTTTGATAGATTTTTTCTTCAGAAGATTCTTTTCTATTTAATCTTCGAACTTTCAAAATGTTACTACTAGATTGGATATTTTGAGTTATTGTTGTTGTTGTTCGTCTAGGAAATTGCGAACATTTCGTATAATTCCTTGGCATGACACGCGATGATTTGTTATCAAGGCCATTAAATTATTTTTTCTAAGGTGGGGTTGAAAAGAAAATTGTTTGCATTTCTTGCGTTTTGAAATGATATAGCCAATCTATTTCTCCCTTTATAATCATTTTCATGGCAGGAACTACTGAATCATATAGAAATTTGCCAACTAGCAGAGGATGGGTAGACCCAATCTCTCTTTCATTTTTGCGAACGCGCGATCGCCCGCTCCTACTCCTCCCTCCCACCGGTATATTTATCAAGTCCCGTTCTCTACTCATAACACAACCTATCACAAGAAATTATTTGCTTCGAAATTTTTTTTAAAGATTCACAATTCAAAATCTCGCGCACATTTTGAAAAGCTATTGTACTTTGTCGCAAAATGGAACGTGAAACGTCAAAAACTCCCACAGAAACGTATGAAATGTTAAAAATAGTTTACGGAGAAGCTACAACAACTTTCAAAACAAGAGGTTTGATAGATTTTGCAAAAGGTTTTGAAGAAAGATCTGGACGCCTTTCAGCTTCTTGTATAGCCCAAAACATTGCAAAAGTGAAATGAAATGGTTGGATCATGCGAAATATTGATCTTATGATCACCTCTCATTCGATTCAATTCGATCCGAGAGACTCGAGATTTAAACATGAGACGAGTATAAAATTTCCCACACATTTTGACATCAGATCAAAAGCAAACAGGTCTGCCGAATTCCTAGAAATTGCGTCACCACGAGACTTCAGATTCCAATTTTTTGGGAGTGTTATCATGGTTGATGAATTTTGGGCCTATGATTACGATCCTAAGACTTTAAATTATTCAATGGTCACAATGAGAAACATCCAGCTCAATTCGACTGAAAAACTGAAAAAGTGCGTTAACCAAAATTACTTCAACTTCAAGGTGGTCGCTTTTTTCGATTTGGAAGAAACTTTGCGGGCCAACAACAGATATTACTGTGACCTCTTAATGTTATAAGGAACTACTTGGCTTTTGAGTGAGAAAACAATTGCGTTAAAACTGCAGGAAGAAGCAAAATTCAATGTTGACTACCAATCTTTTGAAAAATTCTGTTCCTTTGTTGGGACTTCTGCAATGTTACGAATTTATTAACAATGGAACAATTAAGTTTTAAGTGATGTACATACTTGCATCATTGAGCTTATTAAACTGAAGCTGATACATTTTGGACAGACTCCGCGTTGTGTAGGTTTTTACTCAGTGGCAAATTAATAAATTGTCAAGCAACCCGGTGCTAAGATGACATAAGCGCCTGTTCTAGAACGCATTCGAAATCTTTAACGGAAAAAATATTTGTCTTGATCTCTAGAAAGATTCACAAGCGCGGAAAAGTGAAAGCTTATTTGTAAGTGACACTTCAAAGGTTCCTAAAAAAGGTATGTTTTAAATACACAATACAACAGATATAAGGGAAAAGAGAAAGAAAATGAAAAAAAAGAAGAAAAACTAAGAACATTAATTTTTTGAGATATTATTGTGAGGAAACAATTTCAAAATATTTGGAAAACGATAAAGAAAACTACGTTTTAAGCATTAATTTCGCATTAACGAGTGCCATCTGTTAATCCAAGCTGTAAATTCCTAATTTACCGGGAAGAGATTCAAAAACAGCAACTAAGAAACGTCTGGAATGTTCATAAACAATGTCCTGGAGAGAGCTTCGAATAAATAAAATGTTATGATTAAATAGTTAAAGCGAAATTATTTACAAGCATATGTGGCGCCGTCTGTTACCCTGACCCATAATGTTGCTTATTTACTAGAAAACAACTGAATCAACAAACCATGAATCGTAACTTTGTCCTTTTTATTTGTGGAGAAGCAATTTCAAGGCCACTGAGAAATGCTAAAAAAAATTCAAGAAATTACACAAAACAATTTCGAACAAATGAAGTTAAATGTCGAATATAAGCGCCATCTGTGAATCTGTAGCCGCAATTAATTTTGTTTTCTTTAATTCCGGAAGAGAGTTTCAAAACAGGAAAGCAAATTTCTTCAAAAGAGTTTGAGAAGCAATATGAGCTACTCCGCTAAACGCTAAACTTTTCTAACTTAAAACTGTGACAACTCTAGTTACTTTTTAGAAATAAGATAATCCGAGAATAATTAAACGGTCTTGACTTACTAAGTACAGAAAGTAAGTAGCTAAAGAAATGAGCTTTTTAAAGTATTTTCTTTCCATAATCAAACTAAAGCAGACTTTAAATTAAAAGTCACCTTCCGATGCGTAAATAACTATGTTTTCTAATTTATTTTGACGTCTGACTGTGACTTTCAATTTAAAATCTCCTTTAGTTCGATTGTGAAACAGGCCCTTAATTTTTTTAAATTTTAGTAAAATAGTTAAATGTTTTCTTTTTAATAAATTGGAACAATAAAAGGCGCTGGTAAATATTTTGCAACCAGGCTTCTAGTTACGCCACTGTTTTTAATGCATGCAAGAAATTAATTTTGTCTTTCAAATCTTATTGCTTTAGCCTAATAACGTTAATAGATGTAAGTACATTGTTCAACACCTAATTATTAAATTTTTAACATGAATATTAAATATTGCAGAAGCTCTAATGAAGGTATAAAGTTTCCGAAAGATTATCAATTCAAGTCAAGTGATTATTTCACTAACAGGAAAACAAAGAAAAAACGCTTTAAAAAAATGTTTATTACAATTGATTTACAAAATAAACAGTAGCGTCGATAATGAAGGGATGATGGGGTGAAGTTCCCCGATCATGGGACTCACAGATGCCCGGATATCACTTCACTGGAGCTCGGATATCATCGTCCTGAAAATAAAGTTTATGAAAAAGTAGTTTTTGATTGAATTAAAGCCTAACTGAGAATGTTAGGTGAATATGATATGTATTGGACACGAAATTTGGTTGCCATGTGTCTTCATATACTGGGTGTCTCACAACGTACGGAGGAGATTGAAAGGGCAGCTGTAGGACATCAAAATAAAGCTTTTTTCCTAATTCGTTTTTGACCAAAACCGAATAATAAGAAAGTTACAGCAGTTTAACTTTCTTAATTTCTTCTTTAATTTACACCTGTAGCTTCTTAATTAAACAAAATTATTTCACAAAATGCAACTTTATTATTAAATAAACCCTAAATTTATCAAAACCACCATTCATAAAATGCCTATGTTAATCTGTTTCCTAGTTTTGTTTTTAATTAGTACGCGATGCACAATGAGATGAAAACCAGTCTTTGGGCATTAAAAGAAACAATGAAATAGCCGTAACTTTAACGCGACTACATTTTTTAAATTAGTTGTTTATTGTAAAGCAGTGTTCAATTAACTCATAAATGCCTCAAATTTGAATCTAAAACGTAAAATATTACTACAGGGAGTAACTTTTGCTTGTTAATTAATTTTACTTTAAACTCTTGTAACTTTTTAGTTTTTGCTTTTCTCCCAAAAATTTATTAAGAAAAAATCTTTAATTTGATCTCCCCTAGCTACCCTTTTAGTCTCCTCCGTGTGTTATGAGACACCCAGTATATTATCATGATTTAGTCTTCTTTGAAACGTGTAGCTAAATCCAGATTCAGAATTGAATTTATATTGGTCACAATTAAATCAAATCTGGAAGCTGAATTTGGACTGTTTGGTTTGAAAACAAGAAGGGGTTCTGCTTCCGGATTTTTGTAATGTAAGAAGTAGTTTATGGTTTCGATTTAGGTAGTATGTTCATACTGACATTAATTTGTTACTTCTTGCACGTCTGATGTTTTTTTTAAAGATTGTTGAATAACAGTGAACATCTGTTTTTATTTATTTATAACAAATTAAAGTTAAAATGTAAAGATGAAACAACAGCTGCAGCAACATTACATTCTAAACAGGCTTTTTCATATACATATGATGTATCTATTACTGTTTTGTTACGTAGTCCCAGTATTTCATAATACTTATTCTTAGTTCCAAAACTGCCTGGAATATTTTAAGTATCAATTAAAAATGAAAATTTCTGCAACTTTTTTTTAAAAATTATTGTTCTTAATATACGTGTGTGTTTAGTCACTACTCATCTAAGTAGGACATCGGAACATCATTTCCTTGAGATTGTATTGGCTTTGTTTCTTAAAAATAGCATCTTTGTCTAGAAGATGAAAATAAAGTTGTTTGTTGCTCATTACTTTCAATTTATCTCCTAAGCTAAGGTAAACAATTTTTGTATCGATAAAAATCGTAACCGGTGAATTACCCTAAACGCATTTCGAAATATGCACATTTTTTTAATCTTGTCGAGACATCAACTGATAATTTTTGCAATTTACTATAAAAAGAGGATGGAAAAGCAAGTGGTTATTCATTCAAAGTAGTGAAAATGTTCTTCATACTTGCTTGTATTAGCTTGATTGCGAGCACCTACGGTAAGTGATTATTTTTTCTTGAATTATTATTTCTGCGCTTTTCAATTTCTAAAGTGTTGTTCTACTTTAGGTGCTTCAGTTGAGGTTGATCCATTTCACAAGTGGCGCGTAGTAGGCGGAAGAAATGCGTACGAAGGGGAAGTTCCTTACATAGTTTCTTTGCAACGTAGCGGAAGTCATAACTGTGGAGGAGCAATCATTCATAGAAATTGGGTTCTTACTGCTTGCCATTGCGCGCAAAGGTATTTTTTTTTATTGGCGTTTTCTCATAAGGGCAAAACAATTTTCAAATTTTTTTTTAGCGGTTTGACTGCCGTTGCTGGTAGTAACACGTTGAATCCTGCTGGAACTAGATACTCTGTTGGTTCTTACAAGTGTCATGAATTGTATGGTACAAATGGTTACGTGTATGACATAGCTCTTTTGCACATACCCAACCCTATAAATCTTATATCTGGAAGGGTGGAAGTTTATCCTATATGTTGCTACGAACGAGGAGCTGTTTCTACTTTATTATCTGGATGGGGAAGACTTAGTGCAAGTGGTCCAATTCCTAATAATTTGCAAGTGCTTCCTTTGAGGTCTATTACTCACGCACAGTGTCAGAGTTACTGGCCAGGGATGGTTCACGAATCAAACGTGTGTACGTTGACAGTCGCAGGTGAAGGTGCCTGTTACGGAGATTCTGGAGGCCCTCTGGTAACCACTGAGGGTACAAGATGTCTGCTCGGTTTAGTGAATTGGGGAAACCCTTGCGCCAATGGCCGTCCAGATGTGTTTGTCAAAGTATCTTATTATGCACAATGGATTTGTAATAACACTAATGGAGCAGTCTGTTACTGTTGATGTATCACATTGATAGATATTTGTTGGGGAAATCTGTAGGCAACTTAGGAAAGAAATAAATAAATAATTTTTCGCATTATCAATTTGGAGTTTTCAATTTTTAAATTATTCCAGCTTTTATTGCCCTTCACTTTCAACGTTCTGTAAAAACCCAAACTTTATCTGGAAACAGCAATTCAATTGCGAATGGTGTCAAGTTGTTTTAAATAAAAGCGCAGGATCAGGTTAAGGTAACCACGAGGTATTTTTAATTTCGTTTATTTGTTTAGATACCGTGTGTCATTACAAATCGCAGCAAAATTCTCTATGCAAATACAGCGCGGACAAGTTTGCTTGATATGCATTCATTTGACAAATTAAGGGGGGTACTAATATAAAGGCTGGGGGAGGGTGACATTAGCCGCGCTCTGTCGCGCACTCCTATCCAGCACTCTATGTTTAATTCATTGCTTGTCCACCAGATTATCAAGTTAGTTTGACTAATTCTGCCAAAACTGCTTTTATTTGGTGAAGAATTCTTTTAGAACATATGCATACGTGAGCTTAAAATGTCGGTGCATTTACATAAGGTTGTTATCTTTGTGCAGTTAAGAAAACATAACGTAACCTGAACACTTATGATATCATCATAGGTCCGATTGTTTCTTTAAGAATGGCAATTCAATACAGTTACAGTTTTTGACTAGCTAATTATATATTTAAATTTTGAAGCGCAAATTGCGTAGTAATTATACCATATATATATAATTATAACACTTGTGGTCACTATACTCGATAACATCCTGTATACTTACTTAATCAGGATTTACCTGTTAATGGAACTTGGAACAAAATATTACCAAAACTAAAGTAGTAATTATACCATATACATATAATTATAATACTTGTGGTCACCATACTCGATAACATGCTGTATACTTACTTAATCAGGATTTACCTGTTAATGGGACTTAGAACAAAATATTACCAAAACTATATATTTATTCAACATCATCAAATAGTTTTACCTTTTATATTACAGAAAATAAATAAATTATTGATACCGTTCTTTATTTGCTGTAATATTAAAGATAAAAGTGTTCAAAATCTTAGTACTTGATGCAAACTTGCTATTTTGTATGAGTGACCATGAAACCATTTGTTGTCTGTCTTGTTAATGATGTCTGATGATGTTAAAAATAAACAAACTCCAGCAAAGTTCATCAATAAATAACAAATTTCCTTATTTATAAAAAATAATAGACCACTAGACCACCGTATAATAAGGCTTAAAGATATTAGTGGTGAAAATCTTGGCTAGGGTACGTATACAGGTTACAACAAATTAAAGAGGATCTCATAAGAGATACAATAATGATTAAATTACAAATATGTTGTACTTCTTTGATGTCTATAAAAATGTGCGAAAAACCTTTTATGTCATGTCTTTATTCATTTCCAAAATATCTTCAAAAAATTAAAAATTGTCTATTTTGAAAATGTTGAATGTCTTCTTTATGTTTAATAAGGTAGGCAGTTCATATTAAATTCGATGGATAATCTGTACAGTGAGAAGAAATAGGTTGGGTTGGCAGTTTCGCAGATGTGGCCGTTAACTGTTTTTATTTTTAAACAAGGACGCTATCTTAGATACTTGTAAGATGTTTTACTCTAAGAAGTACATCTGGCTGGCGCGAAGAGCTGATGAGCAGTGCCAGTTAGTTATGATTTTACGTTTCTGGTTGTGAATTATTTTTTCCTGTACGCTGATAGTTTTCATTTCATCTTTGATAATATATTGTTGCCAATCAGGAACAGAACAACACGACAAAACAAAACTAATCGCTACTAACGCTTAAGCTAAGTAACAGCGGCAACAACACTAATGGCCAGTTGCACCAAACACTTAAGGATAGCTTAACCTTAAGCACTGCTTAGAACGAGATTTACTGAACGTCGGGTCATGCTCAAATGTCACATTATAAGCAATACTTAAATTTAAGCTCGACTTAAGTGTTTGGTGCAACCGACCATAACTGCGCATGCCACGCCCAGCTATAGTTGTGTACGCTGCTGTATTCCGACCTCACCTATATTTTAAATATGGACTCGTCGAACGAAAACCCATCCCTGCGCATTGTAGTACTTCTTAGGGTCAAACATCTCTACCATATAATGCAAAAATAAAATTTGAGGACGACGATATGATACACTTAAGCTTTTGCTTTACAACAAAATATTATGTGACTGAAAAATATTTATTCTAGTTAAGCGAATACTTATAAACATTAGGAACGAATATTACTGCACAATGAACAAATATTGTATTAATACAAAAGATTTTATTTTTGCATCACATGATATTAATATCTAAAAGAACGAATATATCTGCGAAACTGTAAATCCTAACCTATTTCTTGTGATTGTATTAGATTGTGTCCATCAAATTTAATATAAAAGTAATGGATTTTGTGTTTCTATCTTGATAGGCAAGCAAGAGATTCAAGATTTTCGAAATAGAAAATTTTTGCATATTTTTAAATGCTAAAATGATGTAATTTTTTTGTAGTTAACCGACTTTGTGTCTTTTATAGATTACTAGATTCCAATTTAATTAGACGCGGTCGTCAATTTATTTTAATATAATAATGTAATGCAATGAATATTAAACGCTGAAGAGCGTTGAAATCTTAAGATCCGAGGTAATCATACACCGAATAGAATGAGTTTGTCAATAAATCGTCCTTTGAATAAGTTTTAATACTGTGAGAGCATAACAGTACGTTTGCTTAACTTTTACTCCCGCTCGTTTCACTGAACTACATTATCTTCAGCTAAAAACTTTTTATGGACTTCTAAATAATCTTGATCATCGAGTTTAGAATGTTTGGAATGGAAGATTACTTCTTGTAAACAGATATTGTCTTTTTTGCCCTCTGTTTTATTTGTGTTTATCATATAAGCTGTTGTTTCTAAATTATCTGACATTCAATAATTTCTTTCTGTGTCTTACAAAACTCACCAAATAACATTTATTATTATTATTAAACAGCGACATCATACGATCGCCTTTTGACATTGACATTGCAGTAGGATAGACAAATTGAAGCGAGTTTGCTACATAATAAGTTTACCCCACGCAAGGGGGCCATGCTTGCTGTCAAAGCAAATGAAAATCTTGTTGTTTCTGCTGAAGAAGCTCTAAATAGGGCTGAAACAGCTGTACAGCAATCAAAAACGATTTGCAACAATTTTTTTTTAAATCACAAAATAACCTTGTCGCATCTCTTAAAATATATTTTCCTTTTATTATTTTCCAATATTAAACATTTATGTGCTACTCAGAATTATTATTTTTTACTTGATTTATTTATTTATTATTTATTTTATTTCGTCGGATCTTTGTAATCTAGAGATTAGTTAAAGCAGAAGTATAGAATTGCTTAATATGCCTTCATTTACAACTAATTAATCTGTTAATTAATACCCTATTATTTTTTTAATCTGAAAGTTTATAGAGAAACTTATTGTAATGAGTAATAGGGACTTAAATTTAATCCTTTAATTTTTTAAAAAATATTTGTAGTTTCATAAATAAAATGCGTTCTTATCTTATCCGATTTACCTCAATACATAAATATCGTTCATTATTAAACATGGTTTGTTTAGTTTTGTTGCCGTTAACTTGTAATCTAAAATTCGCAGAAAATATTAAGTAGAATCTAAACAGCCTTGTCGTATATCTAAAACTCATTATTAGGCAGTTTAGATTAAATGAACCTTTTTTCTTCTTTTCGCTTTCTTCCTTTCCTGTACAAACTTTTGTTTACGTATGTACCACACGTCACTTTCATTGCTGATCTGGAGGTTCTGGGGCCCTATTTTCGAAACGAGCGATAAGAGTCGCATACGAAAATGACGTAATAATCGAACGATCTGAGTAGTTGTGTGTAAGAGTCTACGTCATTTTGACGTCATTTTCGCATCCTACTCTTGTCGCTCGATTCGAGAATACGACCCCTGGTGTTCTCATTTTTGTTTCTACAATAGTTAGTTATTACATAGGTACATTACATATTAGGTAATTTCGTGACCCAAGGTTCATTTACATAAAACTTAATCGTAACGCTGGTGGAAGTGTACTGCTTGGAAAACTTAGCATCACAGTTTCAAATGGAATCATTTACATTGATGTAAGTAGGGTAATAATAGTGGAGTGACTTGGCAATGTCCAAACTTTTTGCACTAAGTCTGCCCATGGAATTAACCTAACCAATGAGAGATGATTGCACTGACTGCAGGACTTGCGCTATGTATCTATTGCTCGCGATTATTATTTGTAGGCATAAACCGCCATAAACCAAAAGTCACAAATTGATAACAATAATAAACGTGTCTTCGGAAACGTGTATATGTCTCTGTAAAAGCTGTGTTCCCACTACAATGCAAACAGGGTTACCAATACACTACATTCTACGTAAATGGGTCTTTCCAGCAATTGGGATTGGGATTGGGATTGAATATGGGATTGAATATGGGAATATTCATAACGCAATTTGTGTACAGGGGTGTCGTTTTTATTGAACACGATAATACGATAACTCATTATTAATATTAAAATAATTATTCTTACATTGAGTACACGTAGTGTCATTTACATTTTCCCTCTTTTGAAATACATCGTTTTTTCTTTCCACAAATTTTTATACCTTCGTTTTGGGGCCGTAACTGATTTTAAATCTGGCTCTGCGTACTTTATGTACAGTCATAATTAAAAGTAATGCTTCCCCAATAAAATTTTTAGTTGCAATCTAAAAGGTAAACAAGCACCTTTGGAATCTTATTTAATGTTTTTATTTTGTGTTTGTATACCTGCTTGCTCGTTTGCTTGTCTGCCTACCTCTTATAATGGTCAAAAGGCATCGGGGCGCAATTTAAAATTGGTAGAGGAGACTTTACTGAAAAGTATGACTGTACATATACAATACAGTCAGTGATTCTTTACTTTTGATTTATTATCACTTTCCAGCGTTTCGCTCTTCTAATGCCAAGACTCATTACGTTTTTTTTTCTTTCGAACAAAGCTATGTACGTTTCGCAGTTTAACCGAATGTGACGTCACATTTAATATATGTAAATATGTGTCTAAGCATCTATAAACTGGCCGACAAAACCGGCGGGTTCTAGACAGTGATTGGTTTAAGGCTGGTGTTCGCCTCCGCCCGACACCATTTATTGGTCGATGGCGTCTCTTGTTCGCTCCACCGGCTTGCGGATGCTGTACCTTTCATCATCGTCGCTCGCATTTTCCCGATAAATTGCACGGCTTTTTTGGTTTTTGTACTGGCGCGGTGGATGAGTTCCAAACGACCCGACTCCCATCTATGTATAGCTCGTAACAAGGTGTCGGTTGACCTTCTAGTATACATCAAAGTAATCCAATCCAATTCGAAAATTTTCGATTTTAAATGAGCATTTGCTGAAAATTTTATGTAAAGATGTTACATTTTTTAAATTGTTTTTAAACTTATATTGTACTATGCATAAAAATACACTACAGTCCAAAAGTATAAATAGCCCTTTCAATCCTGTCAACGTTCTGGAGGGCTATTCTGCAGAAACAAAAAAAAATATTTTTTTAAACTCTATAGTTTTACAACTGCCTTTTTGAAATCGTATATCTTTTCCAATTTTTTGTCTTCCGAAAAATTCCAACCTAGCTGAATATATATTTGTACACACCTTTATTTAGCCTTTATAAAAAAACATACTCAAAGATGGTCAAAAGGTCAAGAGAAATAGTTTTTTCCAAATATCTCGCTTTCTATTACTTTGACAACAATTTTAGTTATTATAAAAATGGTAAATTAGACAATTTCCCACAAGAAACTTCCTATACGTTTTTACGCACGATCAACTGTTTTCTTGATATACGGCGAAGAATGCACAAACAGTGTACGACGCATTACTTCCGCACCACTTTCGCGGTAGAATGCAAACCGCCTATTGTTAAATGGTTTTCTCGATAGGAATAATCCATATTTAACATTTACTATCCTTCTTCGCCGCTCTCTTCTATTTGGTACTTTTTCCGCATCGTCTTTTCCTTCTTCTTTCTCTTCTTTTTGTGCCATTAATTTTCTTTGATTTATAGGTGAGTAAATAATCTAAAGGATTTATTTCATCACCATCATCATCATCATATATTTGTGTATTAATATTATTAGAATCCAATCAAGATTGAATAAAGTAAGAAATAGTGAAATCAAAGGATATCTGAAACTATAACCCAGTGGCGTAGCTGTAAGGGTTGCAGGGATTGCAAAGCAATTCGGCGATCAAGAGCCTGTTCGAAATCTAAAGTAAAAATTTTTGCCTGAATTTTTACAGATTCACAAACGCGAAAGTTATTGATGGGAACCGATTTCAAAACCGCTGGAAAACACTAAAAAACCTACATTTTAAACATCAATTTCGAATGAACGACGTTTGTAGCGCTCTCTGTTAATCCGAGCAGTAAATTTGTATTTTTCCGGGCAGAGATTCCAAAATTTCTGAAAACAATTTCGAATAAATAAAATCCGACGCATAAATAATTAAAGCGGAAGAGTTTACATGCACATGTAGCGCCATCTGTTACGGTGAATCATAACAGTGTACCCTTTATTTACCGGAATACGACTGAAAAAGAAGAACATTCAAGAACAAACAACGTTCTTGAAACGATTTTGAATAAAAAAAGT
Source organism: Prosopocoilus inquinatus (assembly GCA_036172665.1). NCBI lineage: Eukaryota > Metazoa > Arthropoda > Insecta > Coleoptera > Lucanidae > Prosopocoilus > Prosopocoilus inquinatus. Next base: position 47,633,315 of record CM069872.1, read on the forward strand.
CATTTGAGGCACCATCTGTCACCGTGAGTAGTAACTTTGTTTTGTTTATTTCTGGGGGGAAAATTTCAAGGCAACTAAAAAACACTAAAATAATTGTTACTATTTTTGCAACAGAAACGTTCAAAAGAAGTTTAAAACGTGTGTAAGTATCGCCATCTGATAATTTGTAGCTGCAATTAATTTTCTGTCCTCCAATTCCATTCCAACGTTTCATAATAGCTGAAGAAGACAAATTTTCGAACGATCAAGAACAATGTTCGGAAAACAACTTTGAATAAGAAAAAACATTTGTTGCGCCATCTGTTGCTATGAGTTATAACTATCTTTCAAGACTACTGAAAAACGCTAAAACAAAATTAAGGAATAATGTTACAAAAAGACAATTTCAAATGAATAAAGTTGTACAGAAATGGTTTAAAAAAGTTTCAAACAAATTTTAAACGTAAGCAGCGCCATCTGTTAATCTGTGACCTCAAATAAACTCTGGAAGACAGTTTCAGTAACAGCTGAAAACAAATTTCTTCACGAAAGTGTTCGAAAAATGTGTACACAGTTTAAGCGTACTCCGCTTAGCACTAGTTTTCGACACATTTCTAACCTAAAATTTTGACAGTTCTTGTCGCTTTTTAGAAATAGGATAATCCAAAAGCAATTAGCATTGAAATAAGCTTTTAAGATTTTTTAGTTTTACTTCCTTAATAATAAAAATATTGTAATAATAAAAGGCGCTGGTAAGAATTTTGTAACCCGGCGGCTTGACTTCTAGTTACGCCACTGGTGTAACCCGTACAATCCAGAATAGACGATTGGGCAATTGAGATGACTGGAGCACGTTATGAGGATGGGGAAGGGAAGAAGGTGAGAAGAGTATCTGAAGCCAAACCAGCGAACAGAAAAAAGAAAGAAAGGCCTAGAAAATGGTGGATAGAGGAAGTACGGGAATCGGCGGAAAAAAGAAACATGAATTGGAAAACTCAACCTCTATTCCACCCGACATCCGTGAGGGTGTAAGGGTTAGATAAGTTTAAATAAGTAAGTAAATATTATTAAAAGTGTCGGAAGAATCAGCGTCAGGAGTGGGATTGAGACAAGATTTTTCACGACAGTGACATAATTGGAGCATGCCCATCCCGTTTTTCCACGTCCACAATTAGCGCTACAATAAATGTCTTCTACAACGTGGTATATTTCTTGCCACTAAATTCGATGACAGCACCATAACCTCAAATTTGTACGCAAGTAAGAAATTGCTTACGTTTGAAGTTCTTCAAAGATTTGTCACGCGTCACATGGTGAAACACGAAAACACTTATAATTACTTTAAAAATTAAACGTTACAAAGTGTTACTTAGCAAAAGATTATGATTTTTTTAAAATTTTATTGCAAATCGTTACTGATTGTTGTGGATCCCTCGAGCGGCCTCTATATAGCTGTCTCAGCCCTATTTGGGTCCTCGTCACTAGAAGTGTGGCTCGAGGGTTACACTGCAAACTAAAACGACTTGTTCAAGGGTATTCGCGCATGCACCGACCTAAAAGTAGTGAAAAGATTAAGTAGCAACATCCTGCGACCGCCTGTTGATCTGATATTGACTTAAGGTTGACAAATTGAAGCCAGTTTGTGAATCCTAATGCAATGTAAGATCAAGAAGCGATCGCAGGATGTCGCTACTTAATCTTTTCAAAAGATTATAAAATATTGACCGTTCTATTATAATTTAATTGTGAATTATAGGAATTGAATGGGAACAAATAAAACAAGAAAAATGGCATGAGAATTTCAAATTTAATAAAAAAGCAAGTAACAACAATTTAATAAGTAAGTAGTATTTAATCATTTGAGTATAAATTCGAAGACTGATACATAATTGCATCAGATGATGCATATGATATAAAGAAACGACAAAATATTTGTAACTGACGTAACAGATAAGTGAAATCGAGTTAACAAATAAATGAATGGAAGTTTAAGTATACTTGTTGGTTTAATTTAAAGACTTCTTCAAGCTTAGTATATTATGTGTACGTGTATGGAGGATTTGGAAACATTTCCTCATTAAAACGCACGTAAAATATTTGATTGCGTGGTTTTGGTGGTGTACTTAGGAGAAGCACCTTCATGAATAATAAACGGGCTAGAATAATTTAAGAAAACCCAAACAAATTATGTAAATGCAGAAAATTCAGGTAGTGGAAATAGTAAGTCAGGTTTTTGCCTGGAATGTATCATGAATATCTTTAAGCTTACATTTACACATGCATATTTATAAACATTATCTTCTATTACACAGAACCGAGGAGTGTAAAGTATACAGCTCGGCTTCCGCTCAGAGGAGCTTTTGAGAGCTTTTATAGCTCAGTTTTACTGTATAAGTAATATAAAAGCTCCCGATTTGCAGCGCCCCATAAATATTTAGCTCTAATTCTAAAAGCGTTTCCGAGAGACACTTTATATATTCATACTTTACGCTGTCCTGACTTTTAGCGCCTCTGCAGGATACAACGAATGAATTCGTGAATAGAAATTAAATCTGCATTTATATATCTATAAGCGATAGAATGTAAATTTATTCTCTCTCTATCTTGTTGCAAGTGATATTTTTATTTACCATTCGCTCGTGTATTAAAGATTTTAATTGAAACAGTCGAGTTTAATAAATAAATTTTGCAAGGATTCGATTAGTTGAGGCTGATTAAGTTTTATATAAAATCGCGCAGTGTAGATTTCTCCGTGTCTCCCTCGTGTTCTTCAATATTTATTACCCTCTTTGTGTGCTTTTATGTAGCTTTCATCCCTCTATCAAATTTTGAAAACAACACAATTCAGTAAGCGCCAGCTCTTTGTGTCTCCCGGAGCCAATAACATATTATCTCACTTTTGTGTTGGGGGATAAGTGCCGAGATTGCGAGATGAGCGTTCCTCTTGGATCCACGGGGAGCTAAGCGGCTTACGAAGCCTCAATGGCGTTTCAGCGACCACTTAACACCCCATCCATATGTGAACCAGACTAAGATTTCTTTGTGATTAACTGGAAATTTCAAAAATGATTGAAGGGAAATCAGGAAAGCAGAAAGGAAAACAACAAGTTCTTTTGTTTACGATGGACCAATTCAAATTAAAAAAAAAAAAAAAGGAATTTCCATTATTAATGAAATTAGTGTCACTGCACTTCGTACCAATAAAACGTTCTAGTTCAATTGTAATGCAATTTGAGACCCTAATATCTTAACATCGATGTATAATTCGTACGTATTATGCCATTCTCTTCCCGACTGCATGCCTAATTAACATAACAACCCTAATACATATATAGGTTTAACTTAATACACGAGGGCACTCCCCTACAATAAACACATTAATCCACGCGGCTTGCTATTATATTACTTTAAGGGTTGTTAAGCCGAAGTTGTTTCATCGGAAGCGAAAGTACTTTAATTCTTTAAAAAAGAATCGAATGGGGGTTCCATCAACAAATTGTTTCTGAATTTCAAAATAAAATAAAAGGCAACAATCTCTAGAAAATAAAGGTTAGCAACAAAAATAGAATCACAGTGTTTCGATGAATTTGGTTGAACTGGTTCAGTGAACAAGACTGAACAACATCAGAACTCTGACTGACTGAAATATTGGTTGTAAAACATTCTCCTGTAACTGATTCTATCCATGAAAAAAACGCGGAAACTTCAGTATGTACATCAGGTAAATCTTCGTATGGGTACCCCCAAGAAACTATGCCTATCTGTTTACCTTCGAAAACCAAAGGACTACCTGAGTCACCACCATGCACAACCTTACACTCGGAAATCGTGCAGATCTGTGAATTAGTTATGGGGATTTTCCCATAGCAAAGTTGACAAACACTGTTTTCAATAACTTTCAACTCAGCGAAGCGCAGTTTACGTGAAGACCCCCAACCAGACAGAATTATACAATTAGAAGCATTTAAATTCCGACTGTCTAATTGAATTGATTGAACTTTTGGTCCAAACACGAGCGCGTTGGCTAGCTTTAAGACTGCTATGTCGTTGGAATAACTTTTGGACACGTATTTCTCATGGCAAATGATTTTAGATACCTGATGATAATCACCTCCTTCATCCAGGTCAACCGAACCAACTATGACCCATAAGGAAGTTGGCCAATAGCTGTAAAAAGCAAGAGGATTGTTTGAAGGAAATGTTCGAAATTTTTGTTCTTACTTAATAACGCAGTGGCTCGCTGTTAGAATCCATTTGGTTGAAATGATGGATCCTCCGCAACGGTGAGACAAGCTCAAATTTCTTATAGAAACTAAATACGGGAATTGTCCTTCCACAGCTTCAAATTGATTACCCACGAGGTGTGAGTCGTCAGAGTTTGGATGCATTTTATGCGCACAAAACTCATGACCTAAAAATGATGATAGCCAATTAAATTACGTTCGTTTATCTCGCCGGAATTTCAAGTTCTGAACCGCTCAAAACCATACTGCGCAAGCGTAATGCACTAATTTAGATACAATTTCATCACTGCGCATGATTTAGACCGCTCAAAACTTGAGATTCTGGTAAAAGCAATAGATCTATTATTTTAATGTGCGAAATTCGGTTGATTCAGTTGAAACAAAAAACCGAAATAAAGCTGAACCTACTTATTAAAAAAAAGGAAGGAAAAATAATATGCATGAATTAAAGCACTTACCTAGGGTGAATATAATAATCAGCATGAATTCAGTCACGACAATTACCATTTTGAAGGAATTGATTTTTGCACGTTTCAATTTTAGCACTGAGATATAAGTCGATTAGATTATTTTTGTTTAATTTGTGATAGAATTTTAAAAGGAATTGTGATTACGCATCGCTAGACGGTGAACTATTTAAATTTTGATTTGCACCTTGCCATTGTCATTAAAACTTACCGATGCGATTAATAATAACTACTGCACTATCGCGTTATCGCGGATGTCGACGTCACGGTATCACAAACGCAGTATAAATGCAAGGACAGGGTCGGATCGGATCGGATCGAATCTGTGCTAAGACGTGCAAGACCATCTCTTTTGATAATTCTGATAAAACTTTCGCAAGAAACAGGACTCCTGATAAGTCGTAATTAAAATACGAAGCGACCATGATTTTTTCGTGAGCGATTTTTTTTGTGAAATCGTAATCTGTTTGTTAATAAAGGATTCAAAAGGATAATTCTTACTTCGATTGCAACTAATAATAACTAATCGCAAAATAAAAACTATATTAGATACAATTATAATTGAGAACCATGAAATAAGTTCATTCGTATCCTGCACACTCTAGAATCTGTTAAGGCAGTGACCTTGTGTCATTTGACTAGGAGGAAAGAAAAAAAGACAAAAAGTCTTCGGAATTTAGGGCATCTACCCGAACAGATGACTTTGGAGGCAATGAAAACGTTAATCAGCGGTTTCGAAACATATTTTTGTATTTACGTTTCATTTTTGAAATCGAAAGCCCTAGCACCCCCGATTATCAAGATTTTTTACTCTACATACTTATCCTGATATGTTGTATAAAGCAGTCCAAGCAAATACCTAACATCCTGTATAATTTTCCTAACCCAAATAAAAATTCATTCCATATTAACTGCATCATGCGTTTGTTTATTTTATTTATTGGCCGGAACAATTTCAGAATTCTTTTTCAGTAACAACAATATTTTTCGAGATGGTAATCCTTTTAGTACAAACTTTAATTATCTCCATAGTAATTTTATTTATTACTTTCTTCTTAAAAAAAACATATATCATCATATATATCATATTTTTATTTCAAACTAATTACAAATGATCAAACAAATTCATTTTTACAATTAGCAATAATACATATACACTTCATAATCATAATTCGTGTTTAAGGGTATTTCCTTTTTCATTTATGGCATTTTGAATCCAATCATAAAATGACGACACTCTAGTAAACACATCAGGATAACCCTTAGCGCATGGGTTTCCCCAAGATACGATACCAATTTGTTTGCCATTGGCCACCAGAGGACCACCAGAATCACCATGGCATACCCCTTCTCCCCTTTTCGTAAGGGTGCATATTTGGGTTGAAACTATCGGATTCCAGCTCCAACGGGCTTTGCATTCGAATCCGCTGATGGTTTTCAACTCGATGTACTGCAGCTCATTCGGAATATTGCCGGGGTACGAAGTACGTCCCCATCCGGATATGACACAGTCGGTAATACCAGTTTCTTCAGAGTCGACAGCGACTGGCTGAACATTGTCGTCGAAATCAATTGGTTCTGACACTTTCAGAACTGCGACGTCGTTCTGAATAACAAAAGAGTTGTACCTTTCGTGTGGAATAATTTTTGAGACGGCGTAACGTTTACCACCGGAGTTTAGAGTTGTAGAACCGACGACGACTGAGAGAGAAGACGGGGAAGTGCTTTACAAAAAAAAAGAAGAAACATGTACGATTATGAAATTAGAATCGTCGTGTTTGTTTACTTATCAACGCAATGGGCGGCGGTGAGGATCCAGTTTTCGTTGATGATTGAACCACCGCAACTGTGGCTGTTTCCACGTCTCAAAGAAATTTGGTATGGAAACTGACCTTGCTCTGCATTTGAACCACCGACGATGCGCCAATTCAAATTTGTTTCAATTTTAAAGTCAGCTTCTTGCCCTGAAGGATCAAAGTAAATCAACATGAATCAAAGTAAATAAAAATATTAATACAATAGTAAAAACAGTGGTTACTAAGTTATTAAACTGTGTGGTAAATTTATTTTGCATTCATCCCGATCCAAAGCGTTATTCTTACCTGAGGCTGAGACCACGAAAGCCAAAATCGTAAGTATCAATTTAGACATTTTGTTTAAACTGCTGCTCAGATTTGGCACGTAGAATTTATATACTACAATTTTACAAAAAAAAGATATTGATTAGATTATATTATGCATTTCAACAATAGTCATATTGTTATATGAGATTTCACAAAAAGGATTTGCAATAGAAGACAATGGGCAATTTTTAATTTTTGCTTATAATCAATATTCCTTTGCTAAGTTCAGTTTTTGCTAAACATGAACGATAATGTTGCAAGGTTGGAAACCATTCTTAAACATTGCTTCATTAAAATAAAACACAAAGAGTTTTAAGATTTTTATTTCGGTATTCATGAAACAGTATTGTTACGATTAGATTTTTAATAGAACGATTAAAGAGAACTACGGAAGTAATTAGCACACTTAAACTTTATGCCTAATCAGTGTGTAAACGCATACCATTTACGAAATTCCAGAATTCAGCGAAAACGACGGGCGGGTTATGAAACTAGGACGCGAACATTGCAGTCATTCCTCACACTCAGTAATATTTTTAAACTATGACGGTACCTAATTAAGTAAGCAGATTTTTGTGTATGTTTTCTAACTGAAAATAATCCGAGCCGACTTTGAGACTTTAATCGTGCGTTGCCGTCTTTCCATCCGTGATGAACGTCGCCCCTGGACTTTAATCGCATCGCCATCGTTCCTAGGCCCAACAACTGATCCGTCGCCACAAGAACTACGTTGCCGCCATAGATCTTGTCACCGCCTCGCTCTAGGAGATCAAAACATCTCAGCAACCCCTCAGCATCGCTACAACCCCTAATCGTCCACCCTGGTCCATCGTCCACCCTATTCAACCCAACGCCGTTACAAAACTTTCCGTGACCGTACAGTATGACCTCTTTAATCCGAACATGCTCTAATGCAAACCACGAGTAATCCGAACAGCGGAAATTTGAAGCCAAAATCCGAACAATGACTCCTTAATCCGAACAGCAAAGTAAGTCCCTCTTAGTAAATGGGTAAATCCCTTGACTTCATAATTTCAAAGAAAAGGTTTATTTGTCTTTTATCGTTAATTACAATGTTGACTGTTACTGAGTTCGGTTTACATTGCAATTTAGAGCAGAATTGACTTCTAAAACAACACAAGTTACTTCATCGGTAAATTAAAAAATTGGACGTCTGAGCAAATTCGTGGCCAAGCTCTGAAAAACATCAAGGAAGGCCAAGCGGAATACATTAAATTGATGAAACGATGCATCGATAAAGCAATGGAATGATGAAGCAGTGGAACGATAATAGATTAATGAAACTATGGTTCGATGAATTAATGAAGCGACAGATCGTTGAAGCGATGGATCAGCGAAGCGTTGGATCAATGAAGCGTTGAATTAATGAAGTGATGGATCGATAAAACAATGAATAGAGCCATAAGTCGATGAATAAAATGAAATGATGAAGCTATGGAATGATAATAGATTAATGAAACTATGGTTCGATGAATTAATGAAGCGACAGATCGTTGAAGCGATGGATCAGCGAAGCGTTGAATCAATGAAGCGTTGAATTAATGAAGTGTCGGATCGATAAATCAATGAATAGAGCCATAAATCGATGAATAAAATGGAATGATGAAGCTATGTAATGATAATGGATTAATGAAACCATGGTTCGATGAATTAATGAAGCGACAGATCGATGAAGCGATGGATCAGCGAAGCGTTGGAACAATGAAGCGTTGAATTAATGAAGTGATGGATCGATAAATCAATGAATAGAGCCATAAATCGTTGAATAAAATGGAATGATGAAGCTATGTAATGATAATGGATTAATGAAACCATGGTTCGATGAATTAATGAAGCGACAGATCGATGAAGCGATGGATCAGCGAAGCGTTGGATCAATGAAGCGTTGAATTAATGAAGTGATGGATCGATAAATCAATGAATAGAGCCATAAATCGTTGAATAAAATGGAATGATGAAGCTATGTAATGATAATGGATTAATGAAACAATGATTCGATGAATTAATGAAGTGACAGATCGATGAAGCGACGGATCAGTAAAGCGTTGGCTCAATGAAGCGTTGAATTAATGAAGTGATGGATCGATAAATCAATGAATAGAGCCATAAATCGATGAATAAAACGGCATGATGAAGCTATGGAACGATAATGGATTCATCAAACCATGGATCGTTGAATTAATGAAGTGATGGATAGATAAATCGATGAATGGAGCCATAAATCGATGAATAAATTAATCTATCGGTCGATGAAGCGACGTGTAAATCCACCAAACTATCGATGAAGCGATGGATCAATGAGGCGATAAATAGATCAAGCGATGGATCAATAAGGCAGTGGATGGATCAAGCTGCTAATGGATGATGTAATGAATAGATAAAGCGATGGATTGATGAACGGATGGAACAAGCGACTAATGGATGGATGGATATTTAAAGCGATGGATCGTTAAAGTGTTGGATTGATGCCGGTATGGATTGATGAAACGATGTGTTGATTAAACGATGAATCTTTGAAGTAATGCATTGATAGATCATTGATCCGATAAAGCGGTGGATTAACGACACGATGGATTAAGTTACCCCACTGATAAAATCTTCAATCATTTAAAATGTAAAGAAATAAATAATTGTATAAAAATTATGTTTATCAAAGTGTTTTTTGGGGACCAAATGACAAATGATCATTTTTTTATTCACAATTTAAGAAAATATTTACAAATCCATACATTTGGGGTATCTCAAGTTATATGTGTCACACTGTATAAACATTCTGAAGATTAATACACTGTTCTGGCAGAAAGAGTCAGTTCAAAATATTGTCACTTTTATATCACTTCCTGTTACATCAGAAGTCGCCATTAATTATGTCGATTAAGTTAACGGAAACTTCCGATAAAACCGGAATCGGTGCAAAAATGAAAATATTTCAATTTGAGAGTTCATTCTTATCAATAAAAAGTAACACTTGTTTATATTTAATTTATTTTCAATTATATTTTTAAAACTTATAAAGGTTAGATCACCAAGAATTTTTAAATAAAGAATAATATAATTTAGAAATTTGCTTGGCACAGTTACTGTTGAATTGCATTTTCTATCCAACTATGAAATGAAGACACTCTCGTGTAAACGTCAGGTATTCCGTTGGCACATGGATTTCCCCACGAAACTATACCAATTTGCTTCCTGTCTGCCACCAAAGGACCTCCCGAATCACCGTGGCACACCCCTTCTCCTCTTTTAGTTAGCGTGCAAATCTGAGTATCAACGACAGGGTTGAAGATCCAGCGGGCCTGGCAATCAGATACCGAGATGGTTCTCAACTCGATGTATTGCAAGTCGTTGGGGATGTCACCCGGGTAGGAAGTGCGTCCCCATCCGGATATGATACAATCGACCGTCTCGACATTTCCATTTTCCAACTGGATTGGCTGAACGTTACTATCAAATTGAAGAGGTTGTGATAGTTTCAAAACAGCCACGTCGTTCTGTATGAGGCCTGGATTGTAGTCTTTGTGAGAGATGATTTTGGATACGTTGTAAGTGCTACCACCTTTATCTAGAGTGGTGCTTCCGACTACAACCGAAAGAGTTGTTGCCGAATACCTGGAATGACAATTAACAATTGAAACAAACCAATTTGAAAAAAGCGAGTTTCCTTACGACACCACGCAGTGAGCTGCTGTCAGAATCCATTCTGCATTGAGAATTGAGCCACCACAGTTGTGACTGCCGTAAACCCTCAAAGAAATTTGATGTGGAAATTGACCCACAGCTGCATTTGATCCGCCAACAATTTTCCAATTCAATTTTGGATCGATTTTAAATTGATGCGGTTGACCTTTATATACGAACATTACATAAAAATATTTTGCTTCCTATTATAAGATTTACCTGAGACCAAGGCCACAGCAATGATTGCGAATATTACGATAGAGTTTTCCATTTTGTTGTTCACTGATGTGACTAAACCAAGCGCGCCTTAAATACTGTTTAATTTCTTGTAAAAATCGAAAATGATTAGATTGCTTCAGTTTACGCTTCAGTGATCCGCTTAAAGAATAAAAAGTGAACTCTCTAAGATATACTTAAGATAATGAATTTAGTAACAAAGGATTTTACTTTGGTTTGTTTGTTCTAATAGAAAAAAAGTTTTTATATCTAATGTAGTTCGTGTTATTCAGTTAAATAATTTAAATGAATATCAACTACTATTTTTGTCATCCCAGTCAATAAGTGGTTAAGTCAAATTTCCCTAAATTTTAGATCATGATTTTTAGAGTTTGAGAAGTTGTGTAAAATAGAGTTTCTGTAATAAATCCGTACATATTCATCATTATACCTCCTTTTCAAGCAAGTGCCTGACTTGGATCCAAATACAGTACATACTACTTCCAGTAAACCACAGAACTCATTTTGGGCAATATTCGACCTAACCACTTATTCAGTGGGACAACAGAACTAATAATTGGTTAAACTAGATGTTTGAAATGGATGATTTTTTTTATTTTGACTTGTCATATACATAAAGTCTAAACTACTAATCAAATATATGTCAATAAATAATTTGGGAAATCTACTTTAGTAATTTTGGAAAAAAAAATTCTCAATAGTCGCTGTCTGAGCTGGTGGCATTTTGAATCCAATCGTAATACGAAGAAATCCTTGTAAACACATCAGGAATTCCACGAGCGCACGGTTCTCCAAACGAAACGATTCCAATTTGTTTCCCATTAGCAACCAATGGACCACCAGAATCTCCATTGCATACGCCTTCTCCAAATCTCGTGAGCATGCAGATCTCAGTATCAGAAACTTCCAGAGAAATGTAGATGCTATTGTTTACATTCCAGTACTCCTTACATTTGGAAATGGAAATAGCCTTGAGTTCTAGAAACTGCAATCGATGTGGGAGGTCCCCGAAGTTCGAAGTTTAACCCCAGCCACTAACAATACAGGCCACTTCATGTATGTATTTACTCTCAAGAGGAATTGGTTGGACGTTTCTATTAAACACGATCGACTCTGACAACCTTACAACGGCAACATCATTTCGAATTAAATTTGGATCGAAATCTTCATGTGTGATAATTCTGGATACGCCGTAAATAGTTCCACCCCTCTTTAAATTCGTGGTGCCCACAAGCACAGATAATTTAGATGGGTTAGAACTAAAAAATACCTTTCAGTTTCTGAAGATTACTGTAATTGAAGAAAACACGGTACTTACTTCAATACGCAATGTGCGGCGGTCAAAATCCAGTTTGAATTTAGTATGGAACCACCACAATTATGTGATTTAAGTACCATCAGCGATACTTGATAGGGAAATTGTCCTTTGGCTGCTTTTGTGCTGCTGAAGTGTACGTTTGAATCTAACCTCAAAACAATTGGATCACCTTTAGAAAAATACAAATTAATTTCTTTTTTTAATTAGTAACATAAATAAATATTTTGTTTATTTTGACTTACCATAAATAGTGACCACTAGACACAACACGTAAAATATTTGCAAATCCATTTCAAGTTTTTCGTAAATGGGGTTAAGATAGACGCTGGTATTTCACATTTTATACGCACATTTATATTCAGTTGATTTAAGTAAAAAAAAAAAAAATTGATTAGATAGATTCAAATAGCAAAATGGCAATGAATTTGACATGAGTCAGTGAATTATCCATCTGATTATTAATTTAAAAATGAAAGGGGAAACACTGCCTGAACTATACAAATTTATATTTATTTTGATGTTATCTTAGCGGTAAGATTATGACGATATTATCAACGTTCTACGCGAAACCTTAAAATTAAAGTCATTTAATTTACCTTACCAAAGCAAGCTTTATTTTATGTGGCAACGGAAAAAAAACTAATTATCTTTTATTATTTATTTTTATTGCGTCAGTTTCAAGTTAAATTTGCATTAGAACTTCAAGAAGCCTTGCTATCTTCGACCCACGAGACGAAAGACGAGACTCTGGTGAAAACATCTGGTAAACCATTGGCGCATGGATTTCCCCAAGACACAATACCAACTTGTTGCCCACCCGCGGTCAACGGACCACCAGAGTCTCCGTGGCACGCTCCTTCGCCAGCTTGAGTTAGAGTACACAAATTCGAAGAGAAGATGTTACTTGCTCCCCATACTGCTTGGCACTGAACGTGAGTGATTGTTAACAGATTAATCCATTGGAGAGTATTGGGGATTGACCCTGGGAAACTTGTGGTACCCCAACCAGAAAGTACGACTGGTACAGCTCCAATTACTTCAGCTCCCAAGGGAATGGAGGCTATGCTTGTTCCAAATGGAATATCTGAGGCGATGTTCAGAAGTGCAATATCATTTTCGATCGTGTTGGAATTATAACCGGCGTGTACTATGATTCTGCTGACTGAAAGCCAGACTCCTCCTGCGTTCAGGGTTATACTGCCGGCCACAGCCGAAATTAAGGCAGGATTCGCACTGTAAATTACAACAACACAAGTTGTTAATATTACCTAACATCATCAATGCAATGCACTACATACTTGATAACGCAGTGAGCTGCAGTTAACACCCAATCTCCATCAAGTATCGAACCACCGCAGTTGTGATTACCGGCTGCATTTCGTAAGGAGACAATGTAAGGAAACTGTTCTGGAGATGCATCCTGACCTCCTACTATGCGCCAGTTCATGTTAGGGTCGATCTTGGGGGCCGGTGGATACCCCAGATGATGGGCATTTACGCCTAGATAATAAAAATACTTATATTTTCGCTTATAAATAAAAAAATGTGAATCTATGGTTTCGTGATTCAGAAATAAAGTTCCTACACGTGTCGAAGATTTATTATAAAAAAAATAATACGTGAAATGAATTGTCACTTCTGTTATCGTCAAGTGTTTACCGGGAGGAAATGATTCTAATAATTATTAAGTGTCTCTAAAGATTAATCAACGTGAATGTGTTACTTACAGGTATACCTCAGATATACATAATTAGATACTGTAGTATTTACGAATTTTAAGTGATTTTTTAACTTTTAATTATAAACAACTTAGTCTTATGACTGTATTCTACTGTATTTTGTGAAATAAAAGCGGTTTTCATTTCTCGGTGTCCACCCTGTATACCATTCAAGATAAATATCATCTGACATTTCCCAATTTGATTTTAAGGGATGCAGAAGCGTTCTACCTCAATAGGTTATCGATTCTTTTATATTTTATTATCGACTTTTATAAAATCGATAATAAAAAATCCCATTTGGGGCACACTTTTTGAAAGACTCTGTATGTATGATTACATTCTTATGCCTATAAAACAAGTAATATGAATTTACAACCGATGCAAGGTCGCCAAGCAGGTTACAAGTATATTAAATAAAATAGTTAAATGCGATTAAATATTTTGCGTTTAAAGGGCTAGATGATCATGAGAGGACTTTAACTAAACTTAATAATATGATGATTGCCGAAATCCAATGAGACACAAGGCAACAAAACTTTACTTGATACAGTTGTGAAACGCATTAGTTTTTATTCATTCTCGTTAATTTTATATTATTAATCACCCAGTGGTACCATACAACTCGATTTACTTCTAATATACTTTGTAGAATTATCTAAAACACGGATTAAATATGTGCGTACATGATCGACCCCCCTTTCTGAATAAATAAATGTCTTGACTTGATTAAAAACAAAAGGCAAATGCAATTTAAATAACTGGAAAAAGTAGTATGTGAAATCTCAATAATAAAGAAGATTATATTATATTTGCTTACCAAAGGCGTGCGCCAGTAGGGCCAGAGCTAAGAAGGCGTACATTTTGAATTTGATTTTTAAATGAGTACCTGTCTGGTATTTATATAAGAAGCTGGGTTTATGAGTAGTTCAACAGATAAGATTAGGTTCTTATCCTCCCAGCATCAGTAATAATTGTTCTTGACAGATCGAGATACAATAACTGATTTGTGAATTGTCCCTCACAAGTTTGTCTGATACGTAAGTACGTGTCGTGTACCATTTATATTAATATTTAAAATATAATATAGAGTTTGCGCAAACACATTGTTACATTACAAATTACATTGCAATCGTTATAAAATAGAAAATCTAATTACTGCTTGAAAACGAATAGGAGAAGCACTGTATTAAAAAAAAATGTCTAAATTTAAGAGTATATTTTTTAAACCTTGTGCTTTTCCCTTCCGTTTTGAAATACTAACTACCTTTTGTCAATTATAACGATGCATCTATAACGTAACGTAAACTCTGTAATATTGACGTCACCTTTCGTGTTATCACTAATACATCCGACCCGACGAATGAGAAAGCCTCGCGCAAGCCATTAGCAGAAAGGGTTTCCCCAATTTACAAACACTTAGACTCTTCATCAGAGACAAAGGGTCCGCCGGAACTGCCAGGAGGTACACCATTCAATCATTCAGTTGAATTTGGCGATTTTCATATGTAAGAGATTTAAATTCAATTATCTACAGATGATTTGGTGTTGGCTCGTCAAGTACAGTCGGTTCCCATCAGGAAGGCTTGCAGTTGATGGATCCGATACACACAATGAAATTTTTTCGACCCTCACAGGCTGGAGCTTAATTTCCGATGATACGTGTAAAAGGGCAATGCAATTGAAAAAGCTAACAATCGCTTTTCTACCATTCGGTGCAAGAGTATCATCCTCATAACCACTTGTGGTTTACATACACACTTGATGATCACACATTCAAATTCGAAACAAGCGTAACATGGTTAACTTTTGTTAATATCATCGCCAAAACAACACCATAGATCCTTGGTTAATTAAGAATATCTTTCACATACGTAAAAGATAATATATTTAGTTGCTTGTAAAAGATACTTCAAGGATTCAGTTTCTACTTACTATTCGTTCTGTGACCATATTCATTGTTGAGATACAAGGTTTTTACAGAAACTAGATATTTTAGTAATATTTTGCACTTATGCATTTAAAATATTAGAACATAAAATAATAATCGAAAATACGGAATGTTAAAAACACAGATCAAAGATTCGTAACCGGAAGAAGGGTAGGGTACATATTGCGATGATAACTGCCCACCCTTAAAGTAGAAGATGTTGAAAACAGAAGAAAACATAACAGAATACTTACCTTTTGAAAATTATAGAGAAGAGACAGTATCATGTTTGGCTGCTTTACATCTTATCTGGAAAATCAAACCAACACTAATTGCACAAACCTACATTTTTACATTATAACACAATAAAAACACAAAGTACTTACCTGGAGAAGAGAAGTTACCGCTTAAAGGAGGCTGAAGGAATACCATACCACCTCGAGGACATGTCATCAACATACCATCGTCAAAGTATAATGGTAGAAAAAACGTAGACTTAATAACAATAGGTTTTCTGGAAATTTAATTGAAAGTGAATTTGGGATGAATAATGTTCTAATAAAATACACGTTAAATTATATCCAGCAAGAAAATATGATACAGAAACAAGTGTAACAAAAATATCAAGATATGAGGAGGAAGTTGGAAAACCAAAACGGATATTAGCAGATAATGTATTACAACAATCAAAAATTTTTAGATATGAACAAAGGTATAAAGAAAATCAAAGAATAGAAGATCATTTCTACAGTACAAGATATCCATAAGGAAATCCACGCGAAAGATACTACAAACAAGAAGTGATAAAATATCTCAGGATGTTGAGACACATGAAACACAAAAATTGGGTAAAACGTGTGACAAAAGTGGAAAATTACCATAATAACACACCAAGTATAATTATGGGATATCCACCGATAATGGTATTAAAAGGGAGAGAGACCATGGTTAGAAAGAGGCGAAGAAGAAGTAAATCTAAAACAGGCTTTAAAAAAAGCAGCAAGAAGAAGACTTGTACAGTACAGAAGAAAGAAAAGTATGTGATGAGAGGAAATGGGAATATTAAGAAATGAAAAATATTTTGATTAGGAGATTTAGTGCTTGTAAGAATTTACAGATTAGGAAGAAGAAAGAAATGTGCAAATTTACAATTGCCTTATTGTGGTCCATACAAAGTGACAAGAATCTTTAACGAATCATGAATAAGATGTAACAAACTAATGGCTGATACGAATAAGAAGGTTTTGTTTTCTTAATATAAAGAAGTCCAATTGGTAGACAAAAAGGGAAACAAGAGCAAAGAAGTAGATAATATTCAAGAAGGCCTAGGAAGCATACAGATCAAAGATTGACAAGGAAGAGCAACGAATGGAAAAGAATGAAAAGAAACGGTTTAACAAGTTTTACAAATACGCTCATGACTACGGGTTACAGAAAGAAGAATATCAAAGGAAGTAAATACGTAAATAAATTATTGTTTTGGGGATAAGTAAAGGATAGTAATTTGATAACGATTGATGAGTCATTAAAGTAAAAAGAACATTATGTAGAATGAATGAAATGAAATAAGAGGTAAAAAAATTTTAAAATCAAAATAACAGTCACTAATCCTATGCATAAACAAAGTATAATCTGTTTATTATACAAAATAACAACATTATAATTGATTCAAATTTAATCAATTATTTAAGAGTGACTTAATCGAAAAACGTGTATCATATATCCATCCATTCACGTTCACCTATGCGTGGCATAATTACGGTATTAACCGCAAGGACAATTGCCAGATTAGTAATATACAATTAAGGCAGCATAAACACGTTTTGATTTTTGCAGAAGTTGTAATTGTATATGTATGGGAAAGTCTGGCTGCGGTTGCCTACCTCACGGTCGTTATGTTTGCTTATTTTCTTTCTACAGAGTATAGCAGATCAACTGAACCTATGAGAGACAATTATCGTGCTCTAATGGTTCAATTCCTGTACAGCTTTTAAAATATCATTATTAGCAAGATTATTGAATAATTTTCACGTTAATTGAAATTATAATTTTGGAATCTAGACTGGAATATAAATTAAAAAGTAGTAGAATTCGTGCTCTTGATATTTATAGATGGATTATGAAAAGAAAAAGCTTTAATTCGAACTGAAACTATAACTTTTATTTACCTTCCTTAACGTTTCGCAGAACTTTCGCTTTGTCCAAAAGTAGAAGGTAAAAAAAGTTTTATTTTCAGTTCGGATCGTTTATTCACCACCGTTCTAGCCCACCCCTAGCTACAGAACCTGGTCGGGGAGGCAAGGCCTGGTTGGTTAATCATATTACCGTTTTCGGCTGTGGCTATTTTACAGTTGTTATTTCTTCTTCGACATTCTTCTTAGAATGTGGAGAAACGCAGAAAACCCAGTTCGAAGGAGTTGGTGTGAACACAGTCCAACACATAAGTGCTCTGTCTCTCTCAGTCACATGGAATCCATGTGCATCAAGAAGGGATTCGAACCCCACCTAATACTTGCCTGGCCAAGCGACAAACGCGTTGCCATCGCTCTCAACTAACTTGGCCAAGCAACTACCTTTTGTGTTCTCTTTTTCATTTCAATTTATCGAAAATTTTAATAGCCCGTTTAGATACACTTATGTATTTGTTGAATGTATTGAATAAGAACAGATAAAATAGCGACATCTTACTATCACTTTTTGACCTGACATTGCAGGTCCAGGACATTATGAAATATAACAAAGAATTGTTTACAGGCTGCTCAAAATGATTCAAGGTTACCCATTGTCTAATAAATGAAAGAGTATGTGAGATTAACTTAATCTGAATGGATCGGCCGTTTTTCATTGTTAAGTGCGTTTGATTGATAACACATTTTTGTTCAACTATCTATGACGTAGATAAACTACTCATTCACTCATGTGTATCGAAAATTATTGTTTCATTTGTTCTCGGAAGAAGTGCAATTTCCTTAAATAGAAATAGAGAGATGTGATAGTAAGAAATATCGTATGATTTTAAAAAATTGAGATAATGGTTGGCCTTGAAAAGTAAAATACTGAACATTTTGTCCAAGTGACTGGTAGTATGGACATCGATAAATGGAGGAAGTGATTGCAAATTTTTATATACTGAGTTATATCACACTTTAATTTTTGCTGTCCATGGTTTCCCTTTATCTAGAATATAAAAAATCGTACGGTGTTATTTAAATATAATCGAATGGCATGTTATATAGTACTTTTATAGCCGCTCGGAAAGTACAAGAATGCCAAACGGTTACTTTCCAAAGTCTCCTCTCAATATATAATAGTGTCGTTTACCTTTTTAAAGCTACATTAAATAATGCATATCTTTCGGATTATGTCCAAAGCATAAGTTCATGGCAGCAAATGCTAATTCAGCTGGAAAACTTTAGTTGACGTTAAACTCGAACTCGGGCGTTCGAATTATGTTCAAGAATGTGTCGCGTCTTACGTAAGCCGTAAGCTAAAAAAAAAAAAAATAAAAATAAAAAATAAAAATAAAAAATAAGCTGCTTTCACTGCGCGACGATTAGAAGGGAATTAGCTGCGTGTATTATTTTGTATAATCAACACCGACCCCTTCGCCTAAGAACGTAAGACGGGAGTTGTTCCGCCTGATCGAAAAAAAAGAAGCGCACGTTTTAATTACCGATTTAAATACGTCGCCGGCCTAAGTGGGCGCAGAGACGAGGAAAGAAGACTTTAAATCAGTTTTATGGAATTTAACTCGATATAAATAATATTCTCATCGATAAGGCAACATTGATTGGCGACAAATATCCTGTTTACCGGACCCATTAGCGTTGCGTTGGTAGATCGGGCAAAAACGGATCGAATACTCCGCGAACTGGATGTGAAATTACACGTGAATAACTCATGTCAATATTCGATTTAATTACTTAAGAATTCGATCGCGTTTCTTCCTTTTGTTGCAAAAACCCGAGCGAAAGTATTCTTTTCTTAATTAATCCTTTCTAGGACGAAGCAGTGATGTAATTAGCAACTGCCGGTTAAATCAGTAACTTTACACGTCAAGGTATTCATTTTAATTAGAATAGGAAACGTTCGTTTAGCTTTATATTTCAAAAAAATAAATTCCGGAAAATATCGTTTTCTTCAAACCTCACACGAAAACTATCTGTTTATTCCGGTATCTTTACCTTGATTGACTCAAACTGTATGTTACATAAAATATATAGAGAAGTTATAAAAAACGATTCATTTGACACGGTGGGCGTTGAAATGTGCCACCTTTTCCAGATTGTAAAATTAGTTAGATATCCGCAAGCTGATTGTCGATTTACCGGAGACGTTCGTTTATGTCGTACACTTTGCTGTTGTTTATTTTCCTGCAGAATTTGAAAATTTATTCTAATAGTTACTTTGAAAATTAATTTACCTTGCTACCACTTAAAGCTTCTGCGTTAATCTTCCGGATACAAAATGTACCTGGTGGCAAGTTCGCGTTGTTTATTCAACAGTTTTCCTGATTCAAGCTCTGATGGAGATGGGAGAGGGTTTCAAGCCATGTAAACTAAGAGTACCAGGGAAATAAACTCAGCTGAAAGAGTCACTGTGGCAGGCTTACCAGGGCGGATCGGTTAATATCCTGCGGGGGACCAGCAAAATTCCATTCCGTTCCAAAGATATTTAAGAAAATATGCTTCTCAAGTTACCCCTTTAACAAGTTATACCTCAGAATAAAAAACTTCTGTAAGGTTAAATTGAAATATTTCGGTATTTTCTATACGTGGTATAATTACTGCCGTCTTATTCGATAAAAATGCTTCACAGCTTCAAGTCTACACAAATGCAACTTTGTAACACGTTTTATTTAATATTCGCCAATAAATGAAGCTTTGTTTTATATCTATGGCTTCATCGCAATAAATCATTCAAAGTCCATACACAATTTTTATTCGCAGTTTTTATAGTAGCAAAAAATTTCAGAGTGTGGCAGAAAACGAAGAGCGTATCCAGTATCAGAACTTGGAGGAGGGTATGCTCTACCAGACGAATTTCCATGGTTAGCTGGGATTTATTCTCGTTCTGATGGTAAATTTCTTTGTAGAGGAAGTATTATATCGAGATATTACGTTCTCTCAGGTATAATGGTATTCACTGCGATGATTTTCTTGAAAAAACAGTTATTTAATTTTCAGCTGCTCATTGTTTTGTAACAACTCGTGAAGATCGAGTTGCCGAAAGTGACTATTTAATAGCCGCAGGCAAATACTGGCAGTATCTGGATGATCCTCGCGATTTCGAGAAACAAGTAGTTAAAGTAAAGACGTTTATATTATCAAAACGTGAATACGAAATGAAAATTGCTTTTTAGATAAGCCGTATATATATACCGGAGGATTACCTAGGCATCGATCAAAATTATGCGTTTTTTTTATGCCGTTCTACAATTAGAGAAGCCGTTCGTTTTGAGTAAGGGTGTCCAGCTAGTGTGCGTTGATTGGGATAATGAGTATGAGAGAATAGTTTTTTCAGAAAACAATAGAGGAATAGTAAGTACCTTCTCATTTCGCGAAAATGGTGATAATGCATTAATTTGAAGGCTGTCGGTTGGGGTTTTCCAGGATTAGGAATACCTATTGCAGATAAATTAAAAAAAAATAACTGTACTACTTAGAAATAGGTCAACATGTGAAGAATTCTTGCCCAAAGATTTTGTGACAAAATATTATACATTCGATAAATTTTGTGCTGGAGTTATCGATAACAGTAGGTACTTTTTTCTACCGTTTGACGTATTTTAAGTTAGCCTGTAAGGATATGCATAACAGCAACGTGGAGGGATCAGGGTTGGCTTGTCCAATATTTTCCTCAATGTCCTAATAGCGTACAATGGTATTCTTTACCCCAAGAGATTTTCAATCACACGTGCGCTCAGTGTAGGGAATAGACAGTAATACAGCATGTGTGTCGTAGTGTTATGAAACAAAGCATGAGTAGTTTAACTTGAAGGTTTCCGCAACCGTCGTCCACGGTTGAATTCTTAGCTTCCGGTTGGAACCGCGTCTCTAGGATTTCTTCTACTGCCAACGTTTCGTTATTCGTTACAGAAAAGCTTTCTCAGGACTGCTGCTGCTGGTGATGGTGCTGTTACCGTCTCAATGACTTACAAGAAGCAGCAGCAAGACCACCAACAGCAACAGATCTCCATCAGCTTTCCCAGGGCTGCTGCTGCTGGTGATGTTGCTGTTACCGTCTCAATGACTTACAAGAAGCAGCAGCAAGACCACCAACAGCAACAGACCACAATCAGCGGCAGCAGCCCTGAAGAAGTTCTTCTACAATGAAGAACGAAACATCGGCAGTAGAAGAAATCCGAGAAACACGGTTCCAACCGGAAGCTAAGAATTCAACCAAAGCATAAGTAATCGGACGCTGAAGGCAATGCATTAAACTGATGACGGGGTTATGTAAGAAAAACGATACTAGCAACAGAT
The DNA here is from genome assembly GCA_036172665.1 of Prosopocoilus inquinatus. Classification (NCBI taxonomy): domain Eukaryota; kingdom Metazoa; phylum Arthropoda; class Insecta; order Coleoptera; family Lucanidae; genus Prosopocoilus; species Prosopocoilus inquinatus. Next base: position 47,655,515 of record CM069872.1, read on the forward strand.
ATAACAGTAGTTAAAATATAAGAATTTTCCTGGAAACACATAATGCATAACAAGCCAAACTGAACCTCTGGCCGTTGGAATGACGCCCACTGGTGGAAGAACGAGTGATATAACCACATCTTGCTCGAGTTGCAGGACATTCAGTACTGACTCACTATTGTTTGCGTTAGTAGTCAGTGGTCACCATATTTAAGTAGTGTTTTCAAGAAACATTCTAAGTTCCGATTCCTCTGTGTTCAGTCTTGGTAAGCGTATCGTCAAAATTATTGTAATGTTTGAGTAACTAACATTTTGACCATAACATAACATTGATAATTTCCGTTCATCTTTCTCCCTTTCTTTCTGAAATGTATTCGAACTTGCTATAAATTGTTTTGTAAAATTTTTTGGACTTAATGTTCTGTTGGTAACTTTAAACATTTGTGTAAATTCATTTTAATATCTGAAATTTACTTAAAAGAGTTTTCAATCGGTTAGAAATTTGTCCTTCTATATTATTTCTTAATTTTTTTTCGCAATTTTCGTTTTTATAATTTTCTGTGTCAATATCTTTTGAAAAGTATGGATTTAAATTTTATTTTGTAATTACTAAATTATTGCAGACACTTCTGAAACATTTCTAAGAAGTTATTTCGATATTTCAAATAAAAATATACGGTAGGACCTCTATAATCCGAACAAGCTATAATCCGTACCTCCAGTAATCCGAACAGCGAAGTGATTCCTGCTAGAAATCACTTGGTTTCAAGTTTTCTAAGATGTGCCCTGTCTATTTATATTGCTAATTGTTTATTAGAATCTTGACCGCTATTCTCGGATTTGTAGGATAGCGGTAGCACAAAGTAGCGGCCGTAAATTGGCGGTAAATGACGTCACAAAGAAATTAAATGTTCAAATAAGAAAATTCGTAGGAACTCTTGCAATTATTTAAAATAGAGAAATTTAATCATTTTGGAAATTAGAGAGAGATAGAGAGAGATGCTACAAGCTTGAAGAGCTCCAGGCGAACACACTTTTTTGTAGTTTGAACTGCTTTATTAAAAAAAGTTTCGGTGTACATTAACTAAGCAACTGCACGGGATTCCAAAAATGCGTAGCCAAATATCCATTCCATACACAAAAAATCTAATCACGTTAAGCACACGTGGTTTGCCAGAAACGTCACCGTCATTTGTTTCTTAAACGTCTAGAATTCTTTTTTTGGTGAATTTTCATTTTTCAAATATGTTGATCATGTAAAATAAAGTTGGTTTTCTTTTTGGTTACTTTACGTCAATATACGTCATTTTTGCAATGCTACGTGACGTCATTGCTCAACGCTACAAGACGTCATTCGCGGTCACATGACGGCCGATACGTACGGTACCGCTGTCCTAGGAAGTCAAAGCTTTGCAATAAAATTTATATTTTCTGTCTTTTGTTCGATAATCCGAACATTTCGAAAATTCGAATTGAACAGTGCAATTGTTAGTTCGAATTAAAGAGTTTGTAATGTATCGTTTAAGACGGGTAAGGGCCTAAATCTAGCTTCATTAAAAAGCGGAGGGCAAAAGGCGATTCTTGGCTAAATCAGCTGAAACCAGATAGTTTTTAACAAGGTGATTGCCGTTTTGGGGGGTTAATGATTGATAAAAAAATTCGAAAAAAGAGTGAGACGTACGGGTGAAAACAGTTGTTTAAGTTTGTGTACGTTGTGTCAAACGAAATCCTTGTTTCACTCTCGTCATCAGTTCCAGGGTCGTAGGGTAGAACACGACGAGCCGAACCCCTTATAAGTAATTGTATTTATTTATTTAAGGAATGTGGCTCGGCGAAGGCCAAGTAATGCGATACAAACGTCAAAGTGTAAACAGATTAAACTTAATGGCCAAAAAAAGAATTCAACGCGAAGAGATCAGATCTGATCGAACGGAATTTGTATTCCAAAAGGCGATACGGGATTAATAAACTAAATATTTAAACTAAACGACGCAAATATCTCGACAAATCAAATGCCTCTTCTTAAATTATGCATCGCGTCGTGCCAATAATGTTCACAATTAAACAAATAAGTGAAGCAAAATAAATACGCTTTACAGGTTAGGCGCAGCTGATGTTCTGCCATCGGAGTGAAGGTTGTTGTGCAGAGGTCGCTCAGTCTCCACGTCGATTACGGAAGTCGACGAACACTCATAGCTTGTTTTCAACCTCGACGTCGCCGTCGCTGCGATCAATTCTATTACAATAGATTTATTGTTATTTAGGAAAGCTTGACGTGAGGTTCGTACAAAAAAAAGAAAATTTTCTTCTGCATGTACTTAAATTAGATGTGGAATAAATAACTGAGTAAATATAATAAACTAAAAGCAGAATGATTTGCAATAACAACAAATAATCCCGATTAGATTAATGTTTACTATTTATCATTGTAGATTGGACAGTACGTTTCATAAAATGTATCAAAAATTGACTTGTTTTCTGCAAATTTGTGTAAACTTTTTTGCAGTTGCTCTGTCGAGAAACGCAGTTAAGTGGTAATTAACAAACCTTTTCGATGATTTATTCGCTGTCGCACGCATCCGAAATGATCTCCGTTAAATGCAATTATTGGAAGTTCAAGTATAAAAACCCGATCGACTTCATGCTACATCAGGCGAAATGCCGATGGTTCAGCGGCAATTACAGCAGATCAGAAAAACAAATCGCTTTATTTAATAATAAATGCGCTCAGAGCGTTGCGAAAGAATTTACGGTTAATGATGTCAATATAATTGTAGTTCTTTTTACTGAAATAAGTCATTACAGGTTTAATATATTTATTTAATCAGGAGATTATTATTCTCCCAAGATGGTATTTTAAACATTATTAACAGAGCCGCGATCATTAAATTAATCGATCATGCTAGCCTAAGCCTTTAATTACTCGTATATCTTCGGCTCGGAACACGGTGAACTTTTTGTGTACACCATTCGTTACGGCCGTAATTAGGGCAATTAAGTATTATTTGACTAACTTATCGTCATAAGGTTTAATAACGTTGTTATGTCAACTATTATTTATTTTGCAGGGGTTGCATTAGGTCTTATCTTGAAAGTAGTTTGGTGAATGTAATAAATGACCTAAAAAATTTTATTGTATTATTAGTTGTTTAATTATAATTCGATGAGGTGTAGATAAAACACGATAAAAATAATTGCAAAACTTTGGTATTTTTTTTATGTTCAAGCTGATTTAAAAAATAGATTCACAGAATATTCTTTATTTTCTTTTTAGTTGTCACCACGATGGACAATGTAACAGGTCATGTAACCAGCGTCCTCGGCGGTGTGTCTGTACATACGTGCAGGAAAGAATAAGATCAATGTGCGACAGCTCAATATGCGAGAGAAAACGGTATTTAATCCTTCAGCAAGAGATAACACCTACCGCACAGTAAAGTATTTCTTACTGTTCTGTGCACGTTCCGAATGCGCCGTTCGCTTATCTGTTGCTCCTATACCGTGGTTGTCACTATATTTCTCCAAATAGAAATTTTGTGGGCAAGTATTTTATGAAATAAATCAAAATCTCTGGCAATGAAGGACTTTTGTTACTGAGTCTTTTATTATTACGGTTACGAGAAAAATAACGGTCAAAAGATTGACATTAGGGTCCCGTGATAAAAATAATTCCTCTGTTTTAATATCAGACGTCTACGAATAAAGCACTTTAGTTATCAAGTGATATTGATTTGTGTGATAAGTGCAGGAGAGACAGTGACACCTGATAAAGAAAATTGCATATTGATACATACAGATATTTATAATTTAATGCATACATATTATATTGGCTTAGGTTAGGTGTAAAAAAGTCATTAAAATTATGATGGCTAAGTTTCGCAGAAGATTCTTATTTTTAAGATTCAATAATTTGAAGGTTCTAGTTTGTAATATAATATAATATAATTGGAAACAAATTAAGAAACTAGTTTTCGAAAAGATTTAGTTGTCAGAAAGGGTTCAGACAGGTAAATTATTAGATTTATTATATTAATTTAATTTATTATAAATTAAACATATTTTGGAGTGGGTCACTTCATTATACAGTGGGTCAATGGTTAATGATTGCGTAAACCTTTGAATTTTTAACTTCTGGAATGGAATCATACATCTTTTCTCTTCTTCTTCTATACAGAAGAGTCAAATGCGATTACTGGACGGAAGCTAAGTGTACGAACATGCGGAAGATGCCTCGCTGTTCACCCTCGATTTAAATCTATACGTTTGATTTCATCGAAGTGATATCGTGGTATCAAACGCGACCTAAATATCGAGGGTGAACAGTGAGGCATTTTCGGCATGTTCGTAGCCTAAGGAACTTGCAAGCTGAGTTGTTCAATGACCATAGAAATCTTCTTCTTCACTTCTGAATCAGAACCACGTTAATTTCTACTTGGAGTTCTGGTCTTTCGTTTAGGAACTTCTTCCTTCGTTCAGATAAGGAAGTAAACCAGAAGTTAAAGAAACACAATTTCTGGATGAAAGTTGCGAAAGCTTACAGTTAAAGTTAAGAGACGAGTAGTCAAACGTCCTTTTTTTTTGCAAAATCATATGTACCTACCAACTCTGTAATAAGGTATGACATTTTTGTGGATGGTGATATTCGGTTCATAGTTCATACTGATTAATAATTGACCATATATGTAACCGACTTGTTTGTCAGGTTATTGAAGGACAGAACATGAACAGGAAGAAAACAATTTACAGATAAAGGCAAAGGTCTTAATCATAGCGTTGCTCAACAAATCATTGCGAAATTGGTGTGTCTTGAAACAATTCCCAAGCAAAATTGATAATTGATTTTTTCTACTTTAAAAAATATCAGCGAAATTGCTTCACGACACATAATCTAATCTAGTTAAAATGATCCTTTTCTTTTTAATTGTTCTTCCTATTACGTGAGATTAGGATTTATCGAAAACACAGCAGGTGATACCATTTTTTTGTAGGAAGCGTAACATCTCACATTACGGCAGCCGCAATTACTTTAACATGAGTGCGAGTAAATATTCTAAATAGCGGCACAAACTAATTTAACAATCTGTATAAAAGTAGTTCGCTGGTGCAGGCCGCTCGTGTAGTTATTTGGGCCACTGTTTAATCCTTTTATATCAAGGTGGGAGGTCTCCAGCATCAGAAATTTAATATATGCGCTATAATCGAATTTTACACGTAACAGTTCGTAACCAACTATCTGCAAGAAAAGTGGTTAAGATTTCACTCCAAGGGCTTCGAAATTAATTGAACAAATATATACGAGAAGCCTTTTGCTTGCCGAGCAAGAATGTTGGTAAGACAGGGAGGAGAAATTTCCTGCTTGGCGATTACGATCTTCACACGTGTTTAGATATTATGAACTTTCAAATTTGAATCAACGGTTTGTAGTGTTTTATTCAATATGTACAAAAAAATTAATATATTACCTAACAAGTTTGTGGAAACAATAAACATATATACAATCCTTTAAAATATTAATGAACAGTCTGATTCAGAATTCTTTTTTTTTTTCGTTTAATCTTGGAGGCGTAATATGGTCCACAGTAAAGAATCATCGGAACGTGCACGCAACTGGCGGAAATATTTTAATGTTATCTCATGCTGAAGGTTTAAACACCGCTCTCTCTCGCACATTGATATTTGAACCCCTCTTTCAGCTGTCGCTCTCGCAATTGATCTTGCGCTTTCATGCACATATCGACATACGGCCGAGTGCTCTTGTGGCGTCACCTACTAGATCGTTCACCGTGCATAGGACAATTACAGCACAATTTAGTTATGAAGCTAACGTTTGTACTTACATGGTTTTCTGCTTTCTACTAGCAGAACTTAACTTGTATACACGAAGCAAAAACAATTAAGTAAGCGAAGTATCACTTGTCGGACTGAGAAGTTCGTCAATTAGTCTTTAAGTTTTTGCAAAGCAGACCTTGCATTACATTAAAGGGAAGTAATAATGATATTATAATGAACAGCTTAAACAGCGACATCCTACGATCACCCACATAATAAGTCATCCCATGCAGGGCGGCCATGCTTGCTGTCATAGCATGATGAAAGTTTTAAAAATTTTTGTTGCAAATCGTTTTTGATTGCAGTGGATCCCTCTAGCAGCAATTGCGAATATGTTTGGTCAAGTCGTTTTGGTTTGCAGTGGAAATCTCGAGCTACGCTTCTGTTGATGAAGCCCCAAATACGGCTGAAACAACTGTACAGAGGTTGCTTGAGGGATTCATTGCAATCAAAAACGATTTGCAACAATTTTTTTTTAAATAATACATTATTAATTGCGGGGACATCTAAAAACATCAACTCCTTACAAGAAAATAAAAATTTTCATCGACCCCTTTTCAAATTTAATTAAATTAAAGTTATTTCATTTTTTCTTAATTATAAAGCAATCGTCTTTTATCTGTTTCTTAACTCAATTTGATTTTATTTTCTATTCGAATTATCAATTTGATTCCCTGTTGTTTTGCTGTTCAAAAATTCGTCAGTTCTCTTGATTCGAGTTAACTTCGTTAATTTTATAGAATTTTTGTTTTCATCTTATCTTCATCAGGGGTCTTTAGTTCCTTATTTGAGTTTATTTAATTCAATTTTTAATATAATCAATCGAATGACCTTCGTTTTTTCTTTTATTCGATTTAATTTGATTTGTTTCTATTTTTTTAATAACAAGTGTATCATCTTTTGTTTTTTTTTCTTTCTTCTACTAGATTTAAGTTGTCACAAACTCTATCGTAGGTACTAGTCAAGTCGTTGTGTTCGTTAGTTTGACTTATTGACAGTTCAGTGCGATCGTCTTTTGTTTTTGTTTTATTCGATTTGATTACATTTTATTTTAATTTTGACGACGATCTTATTTTTTTTATTTGAGTTGACTTTAATTATTAAGCGATCAATGGCAACTTAACTGTATTTATGTCAAGTAATAGTTATTTCTTAAACTTTGACGTTATTTCCTAATCCAGGGGTCTCCAAACTACGGCCCGCGAGCTTCGCCAATCCAGCCCGTGGTAACAGACCGTATGTGCTCGTTTTCCGGCCCGCCATAGTTTATTTTGATTACATTGTAAAACTTACATTAAATTGGTTAAAAGTCAGTTTCAGTGGTTCTCCTGAGGATCACCCATTTCGGACGTATTTGGGGCCTCCTCACTCCAAAATCCAAATTTCTTTTTATCTCGTCATCCCGTAGGATACGATCAAGTCACGCCATTGCGGCGAATTTTGAAATGCATTTGAAAATTCGCCACTAACAAAAATTTGCGCTTAATTTAAAACCACAGTTTATTGGTGTGATGATCTAGCTAGGTCTTGGCCCTTGGGTCTTAGTGGAAGAGTCAGTATGGCTCTTAGGTTAAAAAGTTTTAAGACCCCTGGCCTGATCTATTTAAAGTACAGCAGTGTACGTGATGTGGAATTTAATAAAAAGTTTTGTTGAAATTGGTTCTAGCAGTTCGATTACTACGACATTATAACGTAAACGAAAATGAAACTATTCTGTTTTCTATTTCATCATTGTACAATATTTAATTCAAATTTATTTAATGTTATTCGTAAATCTTCTATTTTCTTAAATAATCTATTCAAATAGACCTTCACTAGACAAGAATTCATAACTTCGACGCCCTAAAAGACCTTTAGATGTTCATCAACCCCCAACCGACCCGTACGGGTTCATCGACTTCTTTCTTCAAGTCTTCAGCAAGCCGGAAGCGGTCGATATCAACCCCGTTGGGAAGCCACGATTTATAACAACAAGAAATGTGCTACAACAGAGTAACCGTACATACAGTATCTTTCAAGAACTACAATGCTACAAATGTGATTCTTTTTATTGATTTTTAAACGGAAGAGTAGGTAGTTTTGTCTTTCATTAAACAGATTTCATATCATTATTAGATTATGTCTTAGAAATCATTTAAAAAAACCAGTAACTCATGGTTATCATTAAAGTGCATGCTACAAGAAAGCGCAAAGTTCTGGAACTCATTGAAATAATCACGATAAACGGTGATTTTTTTATTTCTCGTGGTGTCACATTTAGCTAAAACTGTTAATTCTGAACGGCTTTTGCTTATGAGAATTTCCTGTATCTTGTAAAATAAGGTTATTTTACTCTCAAACGTTCTTCCTTTCTCTTGGTCTGCGCTATATACCGTTCAAAATAAATTTGATCTGACTTTTCCCCGTTCTCAATTTTTAGGGTTGTAGGTTGCAGAAGTGTTCTGTAATTTCTGTTATAAAAATCAATAAAATGATCTCGTTTGTAGCACACTTTTTGAAAGACACGGTATAATTTTAGGTTATGTCTTCTAATTACCTCAAAATTTATTTCAATACATAATCATATTGATACTGAATTAATAATTTCAAAGTTCTGATTTTGCTGTCGCTTACTTTTTAATCTTGCCAAACCCAACACAGATTTATGCCGTACTTCGCTGTACAAGGTTCAAGCGATATTTTTAGTTATGCAAAAAGCACAGGACATTCAAAGGATTCAGGTTTATGGCGTACGTACATGCACCGAACCGAAATTTGAACGAACACGCTCTCGACTGTATTATTTGTGTTTGCAATTATCCTCATTGTGTTCATTTGTTATTCCCCGAAAAGAGGGAAAAAAGCGTCAACTTTTATCGTATCGCTGCAGTGCTTTCGAAAAAAAAAAAAAAAAAATTCGGCGTTCGCATTTTTATTAAATAACATATTCGAAATGATTATCGCGTCTGCGGCGTAATTTCATTAGCGGATTTAATAACAACAATAATGTTTCATGCAGAGAGAGAGAGCCGTGTAAATTTAAAACGGAAACTGATTTAATTGACATTATTATATGTACGCTGTCATTTGATACGTTATGAATATAAATATCGCGTTACGAAAACACGTTTGCAGATTATAATGTTTGTTATTCCAGTTTCGATAAATAACCCTCAGGAAAGACAAGATTATATTATTAATTGTACGGTGAGTCTAAAGGATTAAGATTTAGTCTTAGGATTAAGTCTTTAAATTTAATGTGTTGATGTAGCTTATTTCTTATTTTAATTATTATACTTCTACAATTATTACAAGTTTTGACTGGGATTTGCGAATACAAAAATTTTCAATTCTTAGAAACCTGGCTTTAATTAGTGATGTAACTTCGTTTATTCTTAAATAATACACTTAGTCTAAAGGACGTATAGTGACAGGATAATTTCTAGAAAAAAAAACTATTATGGAAAATAGTTATAATGACCTGCATGTGATCATTTTTGCAACGGATACAGATAATCAAATGTTATTATTTATTCCTATTTTAATTTTAATTGAAGGATCAGTACCGCCACATGTTCGGCTATTAAGAGCTATTTTTTAGGTTGGTAGTATACGTTGAGCAAATGAACAACGAATGGCGAATGGAGCGCCGACGAGAAAACATTTTTTGTTCGTTTACTTATTATTTGGAATTTCGACGTTCTACTTACATCGAGTGAACGAATTTGATTTGGTGATCATTGCTTATGATTCAAAACTGGATTAGTTTTCTCATTGTTTATGATTAAAAATTGGTTTAGTTTTTCTCATTGTTTAAACCCAGAAAATCGAAACTGTTGTTTTTTACGATCGAATTACATAATTTGATGCGATTTGAACATGTTTTCTTTCATTCCTCATTACTCTTGCTCCAAAGGGTTTTCACGATTGCAAAATCGCCTGTTGCTAATCAACTTTTTCATTTTGTAATCGAATTATAGATTTTTACTTCAATTAATCGAATTTTACGATCGAGTTACAGGATTTAAAGCGAACTGAATATGTTTCGGAGTTATTTTCCATTATCCTCTTCACCCCGCTCATGCTCCTTCGGTTTTCACAATTGTAACATCGGCTTTTGCTAATCGATTTTTCATTTTGTAATCGAATTACAAATTTTTCTGTCAAATAATCCACTTTGACGATCGAATAACAGGATTTGAAGCGAACTAATCATGTTTTGCAGTTTTCTTTCATTCTCTTTTTCCCATCACTTTTGCTCCTTCGGTTTTCACGATTGTAAAATTGACTTTTGTTAATCGACTTCTTAGTTTTGTAATCGAATTATAAGCTTTTCCATTAATTAATCGACTTTTGCTATCGAATTACAGGATTGGAAACGAACTGAACATGTTTTGAAATTCTTTTTCATTCCCATCGCTCTTGCTCTTCGGTTTCACGATTGTAAAATCGGCTTTTGTTAATCGACTTTTTACTTTTGTAATCGAATTACAGATTTTTACGTTAATTAATCGACTTTTGCGATCGAATTGCACGATTTGAAGCGAACTGAACATGTTTTGAAGTTATTTTCCATTCTTCTCTTCACCTCGCTCTTGCTCCTTCGGTTTTCACAATTGCAGAGTCTAAAATTCCATTTTACGTTAATTAATCAACTTTTACGATCGAATAACAGGATTCGAAGCGAACTGAACGTGCTTTGGAGTTTTCTTTTATTCCCTTCTTCCCATCGCTCCTGCTCTTTCGGTTTTCCCGACTCTAAAATCGGCTCTTGTTAATCGAATTTTCATTTTGTAACCGAATTACAGGCTTTTCCGTTACTTAATCGACTTTTACTATCGAATTACAGGATTTGAAGCGAACTGGACATGTTTTGGAGTTATCTTCCATTTTTCTCTTCACCTCGCTCCTGCTCCTTCGGCTTTCCCAATTGTAAAATCGGTTTTTGTTAATCGATTTTTAGTTTCGTAATCGAATTACAGGCTTTTTCCGTTGATTAATCGACTTTTACCATTGACTTACAGAATTTGAAGCAATTTGAATATGTTTGGAGTTTTCTTTCATTCTCTTTTTCCCATCGAATTACATAATTTTACGTTAATTAATCTATTTTGCAAATTTTTAATTGCGTAGGTCCAGCTGTCACATTTTGCTCTTAATTCTCTCAACTATTAAATCGACTCCTGGGTTTTCTAATCGAATTATGGCATTCTCTTTTTAGAGGGCGTCTTATCCCAAAGATTTTCAGAATTACAAATAAGATTGATTTTCTTTAATCGATTTTTTTCATTTTGTAATCGAATTACAGACTTTTGCGTCATTTAATCTATTTTGCAAATCTTTGATTGCGTAGGTCTAGCTGTCACCTGTTGTTCCTAATTCTCTTAACCATTTGCTATTGTATTTTAATAGATTTCTAATCGAAATACGGCGTATTATTTTCATTAAATACACGTACGTGTAAATTTAAATTTTTAAATGTGTGGAGAAAATATTTGAATAAAAATAGAACTAAAAACATTGAAAACAATGCAAAAAGATAATTGAAAATGAGAATGAGGAATGAATTACATTATTTATTGTCTTTGAAAGTGAAGAACAAAATTGTATCTACAAGGATACAGAAGAAGTCATTACAGAATAAAGAAATATCAAAATTTTGGTTTTCTTATTATAACTCCTGAACTTCATGGAATTTTTAATACTTTAAAACAGTTTATAACTGCCCTATCTCTTGTAATAAGCGAGATCCTCATGCTGGAAAAGTTATCTCAATCTGGGGCACCTGTGGATTAAGGTCAGAATATAAAAAAACGTACTTAGGTCCAGTTTTACAAATGGGGCTCAACTTTGAACTGAGGCTTAAACCCTTAACCCTTAGCAACGATTATTTCAACAATTGTTGTAAAGGATTTAAACTTCGACTCAAAGTTAAACCGTCATTGTAAAACTGGGCCTTAGTATCTTAATATTTTACGTGTTAAATTACTTTTAATTGTAAAAAACTATAAGTTAAAAGTGGAAATTTAGTAATTCAGATTGGTGTTTCTTTCTTGTATGGATGTGTGAAGTGGTAGAAGTGGAAGAACAAGACTAGCTAGTTCCTGAACTGATTATTTCGAGATCGTTAACCGAATGAACGGAATACGCACGTATATATACACAATTTTAAATTTATTTTCAAACGGTAAATCTGAAAATGACTTTGCTCCGAATCATTTGTGACGGAAAGAGCATTTACAATAAACATTTCCTGCTTAAGCTCGACAATTATAGGAGTTAATCAAATAGAATTTTACGCTTGCATTAAGTTACTAAACTATGTCGATTTATTCGAACGATTTTAGATGAAGACAGTTTCCTAACGATTCTGTTAAACTTCCCATTCTGCAGCGTACTCATGAATGAAAGCCAGTCAGTATTACGAAAGACTACACAAACGCTATCGTTTCCTAATTATCGTGTGATGGGCAGGCATAATCGTGGATTATGATTGCGTCGATTAGAAATGCCCACTTTGACAGGACCTTGTGGTCACTGTATTAACGGCGAGTCATTTTACTACTACGGAATTTACCTACTAAAAGACGCCACTCGCTAAATGACATCGTGATGGTGATGGTTTGTTTGTGTTTTTTTTTTTTTTTGGTTCCCTAAAGCCAGATACCTGAAATGTGGTTTCGCAGAGATATACGGGGTGAATGACTGGACCTCCCTGTGATTCATGTCCTGCCGTCAGATCAGGTGTCTTGTTCGCTCTTCTCGATCCAGATTAAGTTCGAAATTAGCGGTGTCACTCCTCGCTTATATAGTATAGGAGAGTTAGGTTCTTTAATCACCAAAAAATCGTCTGAGCTTTCGAACCTAACTGAAATATTAAACGCCCTTCACTATCGGTTATCATTTACAAAGCCCGAGTTCCTTCAAGTACACCTAATTTGTGACATGCAGTTATATACCAACTTTTATTAATAGTGCTAAACAGCAAGGTTCTTGTTTTAAATGTCTATTGCTTCATAATGACATTAATGCGAAGACTTACGCGGCATGACCACACGTTATTTGATACCATCGTGTTTCCAATAAGCCCAGCATTGCTTTATGTATCACGTAACTCGCTTAGGTGCTCGTAATTTGATTGAGCGAGCCACTGATATGATATGGGAAATTGGTAACAAATTAGGTCCCACAACCGGTTGCTCTGTTCAACTACGCACGTTGTACGTACAAGTCGTTGAAGCTCTAAGGTGACTCATTTCGTATCGTATGTTACTGAGAATCTCGTTTAACTTTCAGGTGTTCCCTTGTTTTACGAGGACTTACTTATCAATATACTTTTTTTCAATTTATACTTCCTGTATAAGATGGACCGACCACACTTCAAAATTATTAATTGCCTATAGGTATAAAATATTCATGCCCTTTTTTCTTTCTTGTCCCTTCAGTCAATCTTAGAGTCGTCTTGTATTAGAATCGTTTCCCGTGTCTCTTGTCCGCTTGAATAATGAATCAAAACGACCACTTTTAGAACTACATTCAATGTACAGACAGTGTGATGACCTGTGGATGTACTTATATTGTAAATACATAAATAATACGTAGGTCATCTAGTAAGTAAGAAGTTCAATATCGCCTTTGGTTAACCAACTAAAACAGACTTTGTTGCAGCGAACCAATTCTGTATTAAAAGTGATCTTCATCAAGTCATGTACTATGATACTCAACTTAAATGATACCATTTGACAATTTCGTAGTCCTTAAGGTGAATATTCTTAAGAGTGTGGCTCGCATGCAGGAGTATCATTTAAGTTGAGCATCGTAGTACGACGGTATCTTGAAGAGTTTTAAGTATAATTGGTTTATCTTTGATTTCATTTTTTAGAGCTGCCTATAGATTATACTTATATCGGAGAATTACTATTGTACACGTTCTTTAAGTAGAAGTACTAACGTGTTGTATATATCGTCGCGGTCGGCACCACATTTCACTATCGAATATATATCACATTTGTTACTTATACCTTCCTTATACGTGGTATCGACGATATGTATAAAAGCTCCATTACACTCCACTAATATAATTAATTCCACAGGATTACTAGAAACAAATAATGAAGGTTATGAACAGTGGGAAATCCCTTATACTGAGTTCTTTGATCGACAAGACAACTTTTTTTTTATATAAAAGAATGAGTGTAGGATAATAAAAATTTCATAAAATTATTATTCATCGGTTAACAGTACTTGGGCAGTTGCTTAGAAACCGCAAAGTAAATAGACCAAAGGTAATTCGGTTTTTAATGTGCTGTTGCTACCTGGAAGGACCGAACCGAGAAAAAAGCATGTCATCGTTACTTAAAACGATTAACATTCCGCGGTTAGGTAATTGGTCATTTCTTAATTGTTTCCCTTCGGAGATGCTGCTCGAGTATTGTTTGTTCTCCTCAGTGGCCATGAAATTATAAGCAGGCACATCAGGGATTGCCAGTTCGTAAACGTGTCCACGCTTCGCCTCTCCGATTTGCATTTAATAATACCATTCGTATTGTTTCCAAAGAGAACGATTTGGTTTTACTAGGTTTTTGTTGTATGTCCGTAACAGTAAATGATTATTCGTTGTTTTATCGTTGCTCAAATCAAATCACTTTGAAATTTTTAGGTTATTTTATAAAGTGCTTGTTAAAACTGTTTGGGTTTTTGTTGCAGTTCAGTGCTTTCTAATTAGTTTACGCTAGATGTTATAGTTTTTAAGAAGGATAATAAGATAGTGGTCTTTAATTATAATTGATACTCGTATACCATACGATAGTAATCAGAATCAATGAATCAATGAAATAATTTTCGAAGGAAAAACCGAGCTTAAAATTTATTTATTTTTGCATGTTCAATACTGTGTGATTTTAATAATTACGACAATATACACTACCTATAATTAATTATAACATAAGATTCTTCAATTACAATATATACAGTGACCACCAAAATAGAATAGGATTTGATATGATATATTTATTGATCTTCTTTTAAGCTTTTCCCTTTAGGCAAATCCAAATCAGATGCAACGAACGGTATGAGTTAAAATAACTCGAATTTCTTACAGCTGGTTGAGTGTGATTTTCTTTTTCTTAATAAGTCATAACAATAAACATTACATGGAAGTTCTGTATCTTAAGCCGGTGGATAAATAAGAGAAGCAAATTATTAATGGTTCCGTTCTGAGCAGCTTACACAAAGTCGACTTGATTTCGACTACAATCGAAGCAGCACTTTTAATTGTAGTAAATTAATTATGCACGCACGACCAGCCACCGAAAGCGTCATTGTCCATTACCAAAATCTCGAGTGTCCGGCGTTTCTTAGATAATTAACTATGTTTATAACGTTCCGAATCATGACAGTTGTTTACCCAACAATAGTGTTATGAGTTTCGTTTTCTTTTGTGCCCTCTGTGGAAGTAAAAATTTAGTGACAGCACTAACTATACCGACATAATTAGTTTTATTTATAAGCGTGTTTAGAGGCTAATGCTGCAGTTGTTGTTAATAATAATTACGGCTTTTTACTGATACGCCAATTAAAATACGTGTGTTATTGAAATATTTTTCTCACGATGTGCTTGCTACAAAGAATGCGGTTTTTCAAAGAGAACCGAGAACCATCTTATATGAAATAGTTAAGAAGTGATTCTATTTGATTAACAACAAACGACTACAATTTATAAATGTTTATTACGGTTTATTACTAGTATTCTTTGTGATACTTTTAATACAGAAAAACTAGCATTCTTGTTCTAATTATCTGATATACAAAGTGATCAATCTAAAGTGTCCGGGGTTGGCAACAAAAAGATCCCTACATTAATAAATTTTTATGTTTGATAGTTTACAAACATGATTAAGTAATTTATTATTTCTGCCGTCACTTGTATTTATCCTTATATCAACGACATAACCAAAACATAACCTCCTTTTGACACAGATTAAAACCGGATATGGAATAAATCATGTTAGGCAATTATTCAATCATGCCACCTTAAATTAAGAATTGCCAACTCAGGATAGTTGTTGACACTGACCACTCAGTATACACACATAATAACTTGTAAAACTTAAAATAATAACGCGTATATATAGATTTGGATAAAACTTAATTTGCTATTGAATTCTTTGAGAAATCAAATTTGCTGTGTGCGGCAAATCTTAAAAGCGAGCACCGCTAATAGTCCTGAGCCTCCCTGGGACTAAAGGTCATTGTAGGGCACCTAAATCATTTGTCTGTTTCAACCCTGATTAATAGCGGTTATCACTGTTGTTACTAATAACGGTTACTACTTAATTCCGCTTTATATTATTAAAACAAAATAAGAAACTTTAAATAAACGACCGTACAACAAAAATCTTTCTTGAATTTCGTGTTTACGTGAAAAGAGAAACACCATTTATCTTGCAAAATCATGATCATTTACAATATCGGCGATTAAAACTTAATATTATCATTTATTACCCAAAGGTGGGAAAGTGGTGTTTATTGTATAGGTACTACGATGCTCAACTTAAATGATACCATTTGACAATTTCGTAGGCCTTACGCTGGATGTTCTTAAGGGCGTGGTTCGCGTGCAAGAGTGTCATTTATGTTGAGCATCGTAGTACAACCAATTCTTTAATCATGAAAATAATACGTAATTATTTTGATATATGTAAAGGAGCATTTTTTTGCAACAGTAAGCCAAAGTAAACAGACATAAACGTATCTTTCAAATTAGTTATGATCGAACACAAGAAAGCTCTCCATAATAATATAATAGCGCTTTTTTACATCACCTCGTTTGCATTCCACGTCAGTAAATAAATATTAAACTTATTCTTGTTACATCCGTTACAAATCCATGAAATCGAGAGCGAAACGCATGTTTGTACCGATTGATTACCGATACCGTTAAGAAACACTCTCAACACCGCCTAATTTTGACCAATAACTCATTTAACTATCCGACACAAGTTCTAAGCAGATTTCAAGAGCGCAACTCAAAGAAGTATTTCAAATGAACCAGTAATGATTTGTTTCGCTCCTTCAATGCCCACTTCATACAGGCCTGATTCACTAGGTGGGAGAATACCTCAAATTGATTCATCTGAACTGCGGTCCAGCGTAGAATTTCACCATTTTAAATGAGCCTTCTGTCCTTGTTAGTAAAGCCTCGGTTTCCTAGGATAGCGGTGCTTTAAAACAGCGGCCGTAAGATGGCGGTGAATAACGTCACATAAAACGTGCTAAAAAGGGTGTGTTGTTTATTTCATCAAAAATCCCGCTGGACGGCATCAGTTCCATCAAACCCGTTCTCTTATTGTTTGATGGCTGACTCAGATTCATCAACGGTCGTTCTTTTATTCCAGTTGGTTTTCATCAGTCGGCATCTGATGGTATCACAAGTCCATCATTCGTTTCAGATGATGGAACTGTTTGAAAGTTGAAATCTCAAACCTATCCTCAGTTTTTTAACCTTGAGTGAAAGTTCTATTCGTTTTATGTGCACTTTTTAAAACTGTTTGCACTTATCGCTACTGTAAAAATGAGAAGTCTATAAATAAGTAGGAGTGTAAAGGAGTTAAAAGTCTAACCTAAAATTAATTGGAAATTATAGTAGTAAGTGTATCTGTTTAGGACAATGCAACAGTTGAATGAGATGATCAATTATTTTGAGAATGTAACCAAAATATCTACTTTTTGAGGTTAGAAATAATTTTATTTGAACGCAAAGTGTTCTTTCACTCATAATCTTTTGTATCCATCGGTAGATGACGTCACTGCATCAAGTTGCAACACCGATGCACAAATTTGCGTTGAAATAAAGAATATGCCCAGACATTAAGTACATTTGGTTTCCTAGAAAATGGCAAACGTCACCGTCATCTGAAAATACGTAAAAGGTGTTTTAAACGTTTGGACTCCTCTTTTGGTGACTCCTCGTCTTCTAAATATGTTAGTAACCTCAAATTCAGGTAAACCATTATGAATTACATAAAATAAATACACATTGTCGCATTTTCCTGCTTACTTTAGGCAATGTATGTTATTTTTCAACGTTACACGACGTCATTCACCGTCATATTAAGGTGCCGTTATCCTAGGAAACCGAGTCTGAAGCGGAATACAATTATAGTTCAACAGCGAATCGCTTGCGTCAAAAAAACGGGATAATATCTTGAGGTCTGATATTCCTACGCGGTGACTCGGGCCTGTTATTGAAGACGGTGTTGCTCTTTTCGTCCTTACCAGTAGGCTGAGCGCGATTCAACTAAAATAAACGCTTGAGTTGCAGACTCCAGAAACTTGATAATACCCCGAGGTCTGATATTCCTACTCGGTGACCCAGGCCTAACTTTTAAAACGTAATGTTCGGAGCGCCGTAAAGTGATTGGCGTAAAATTTGGGGACAATCGAAGAAAAAAGTCGTCTCTTTACATAAAGAGCCATGGTAAAAGTTAACTTTTAACAGGACGTAATAATAAATTCATTGTTGTAGGTGTCGACGAAAGTTATTTGAGGAACCAGTCGTTTGTAAGAATATTTCCTCACTCATTAAATTCAAAATAAATGTTTGTAAGTATCTAAAAAACAATGGGCCGTGTTCTCATCTCATGATTAAGGTCGTCTCTAAATAAAGCCGTTTTTAAAATAAACATAAACGCTATAGCTTTATGCGAATTGCATGAGTGCAAGAGTGAGAGAGAGTTTAATCCCGGCGTCGGTCGTTGTAAAATTAAAGACGAGGTGAGAATAGAATTAAATTTGATTGCGTTTAAAACATATTTACGTTGCAAATAATTTATTTGTGACTTAAAAACGAAATGAAGTTGAATGTCTAAACTGTAAGTTGTTCGGTAATCTCTATGGTATTTAATTGTTTGAAAGTGAGTGATTGAGGTCTCCGCGTTGGGGTGGATTTAATAAGAAGCCGGGGGTGTGCCCTTCGCAGCGTTCATTAATTATTGTCGCCTCTCGTGAGTTAATTAAGAGAGCTATCACTAATTTCATTCTTAAAGTTCAGCCGCCGGAACACCCACACTTAAAGCGATTATTATAAACGTTTCTCTTCTGTCAAATTTTACTCAACCTACAAATTCTGAAAGCTTACATTATTTTTAAACGCGTTTCTTATATTGCAACTGAAAGCGCGCGCGCTTTCCCGTATAGATTAGATTTTTTGCTTTCTGATTCGAAAAACACAATAGGCCCAATGTATTCAGTGAAAACTCACCAAATTACTATTTTATATAATAAAGAGCGAATCAATGAAGCGTACGGCGGTCAGTGAGGACTAATGAACAGCTGTGACTACTACTATAATTCTTCAAATAAATGAAGTGCTTCCCGTGAACTCTGAAATCATTAATCAGTTAAAAATTCCCGTTTTTTTCTTCTGTCACAAACAAAAAGAACCCAAGCCTGTTAATCGAACAATAAAATCACATTACGCCCGAGAGTTAGTTCGTTAAATTAACCGTTGCATAAAATTGATTATGACCATATTTGCTTTATTTTTTACTTTTGTTTTAGTTTCATTGCAGAACTAATTTACGGCGATGTATTATTATCTTACAATTTAAGGTAATAAAGGCCGACTTCATTATTACGCAATCGATTGTATAAGACATTGTGCGATTTGTGTGGCAATCGAAATTGTCAGTCATCAAAAATAACATTAAGAACTTCATATTACATCAAATTTTAATGATGTTACCAAAGTTGGTAGAGCTGTACTGTGTATTAGAAGGTTGCCTTGATCTAGGGGGGAGGGTTTGGGTACGTAACTCGATACGTCACGTCATGTGATAAATTCCATTAGGCATATTAATGAGGTTTTTGCATTATTTGATCAATAGGACCACAGAATTGATTGCATTTTTATTGAGTTAGATTAAGCTTTAGGAGACAGATTAAAACTAACTCTATTTACTTCACTGTGACGGATAGAAGTTTCGTGTGACGTCACGAGTTACTTTTGCGGGGAGTAAGGATCAAACTACACATTTGAATGGGAACGAGGCAACCAGCTGGATGCAATGCCAGTTTAACCAACCTTGGATGTTACTATAAAATTAAAAGGCTGTCCTGCACTAGTGCACACTCAAACTATCTTCATCTCGTATTAATGTATGAGATTAGAACAAGACACAAATACTTTGAGTGTAACTAGTGCAACGTAACAAACAGACCTAAAGTAACAGCACTAACAACACAATTATCTATAAAAAAAAATCGATCCAAAAAGTTCATTGAATAGTGTTTTTTTCTTTAAATTTTAGTTTTAGTAGTTATTATTTGGAATTTACCTATCTTTTTCAACTATTAAAATTTTTAAATATTTTTATTATTCTTAAAGGAAATTTCAGCAAAATGTAAAATACTTATACTGATGTATTTTTTTGGATTTTCTTAAAATTCATCATTAAAAGTAAGATCAAGTAACGTAATGGTCATTCATTAGCGACTGGTTAGGAATTACCCGATAAAGGCATTTTCTACCTGACTGACCGATCGAGAATATCTAGCCTTAATCCTGGCAGAGAGGAGATTAGGTTTTTGAGCTCCGTAATGATATCTGTCATTGCAAAACAGTCGCCTTGTTCCTAATGAGGCAATTAAACGTTCTCTTTTTTGGTCTCGCCGTAAAACTGCCGGTTTCAATTATACGCGTTTACTCCGCCAGATAACTGCTTACGTAAATATTTATGATAATTAATATCAAGGCTGCTGGTATGACTTGATCTATTATTCAAAATGTGGACTTATTTGAATGAATGAAAAATAATTAGTTACTTATGTTCTTTCTAACTGGTTCGACTAAAACCGTTCGGTGGAATGTTGGAATGGAAGAAAACAATGCCCTTTCTTTTTGATTATTATTTTTATTTTTTTAGTAATGCAAAATGTCACGAAATAAGAAAACTGAAGGAAGTATAGAAATTGAAACACTACAGAATTGTCAATTCTATCTCATAAAGTAGCACTAAAGGCTAGTTCAATTACCAGGAATTGGAAACCATAGCGATAATGAAACTCAACTGGCCCTCTTTTGTGGGTCCAAACTTTATTTAAGTACTTACTGAGAAAATATTAAGAACTTAATGATAAAATGTCATCACTTACTCGAGAAAAATGCGATAGTTTCAAGTTACTAAAAATATTTATTGGAACCATTACAAACAAAGTTGCTTGCCATAGCAATATTTTTGGCAATAAATCAAATAATAATAAAAAAAATAATAATAAAAAAATAATAATAATAATGTTACAACTACAGTTTTATAATCAGGGAAAAGAAATCGGCCCAGTTGTTCCGCAAGCTGTACGAAAATTTAGTATTTGGAGTATATTAGTACCGCCCACGATAATTTCTATCGAGGACGAACACTCGCGCTGTACCCCTTCCCCTCACACTCAATAACAATTAGATGCATCGGAGATGTAGAAGTAAACAGTACTTTCCGCATAGAAAGCGTTCAACACCAAATGGGCCCAATTCTTTTCCCTGCTTATAATTTTGTTCCACCCTGTAAAATAACGTACTATCATATGCACAGATCTTTCATGTAAAACTCCAGTTTTCAAAATAGTTAGAGATAAAACATAAATTCCCGAAGAGACATTATGCAAAGCATGTATGTATGAGTTCTATTGATTAGGAAACCATTTCCCGGTGTTAATTTTCAAATAAATCTTATATCGTGCAGAGAACACCTTAAGGACAAACAATATTCTTGATGGAGCTAATGTTTCAACCAATTAATATGAAATTATTTATTACTCTTGAACCAGATGCAAATTTATTCAATTACGTACTGAACACTCAATAACACTCGCCTCAAAGCCATTATATATTCTCAGTTAATTTAGTTTGAAATAATTTTCTACGTCGTTTGCACTACCTGTCTTTCGTTTTCATGTTCATACCTCTAAGTACTTTTTGATAAATAAAAGAAAGTGTTTTCCCTTCCTTTGGGCATCCTTCTTATTGTAAAATTGCTTAATTTGAACAATTTTAAGTAATATTTTTTTAAATCATATTTGTGGATTTTAACGAGAAGTTTGTTTTGAAATGACTTTTCTATTTCATGGAAAAAATTCCGAAGAACAGCAACTTGTGGTGTGTGTTTCTCCTTGCGTCATGCGGCACTCCTCTTATTAATATTCTTATTCTTTCTACTAGCTATTAGTAAATTTGATCCTGGCTTCAAAGGTTACATGCAACCCACCCTCCGAGTAAGTCAATCGGATGGTTTTTATTTACAAATTAGAAGATGGAAACTATACTATTCTTGCTTATCTTCAAACATGTGGCAGACATGCAGAAGAATATCAGTAGTAGAAGTTTTAAATCTAATGTGTTTTAATACTTCGTTATTTATATTACCTATTTTATTTTCATAGTTGCAAAATGTTTTCCTTTGCAAATTTGTAGGCATATGTTAGGACTCTTTTGCATGTTTCTTTTTTTACTAAAGCATAGACTAAATATTAATGCAATTGAGACACCCTGTCCATAACATCTAAAAAGGCACCTCGAAAAATCACTGCTGAAGGAGATAATACCACCTCCGAAGGTGTTAAAAACCTTAAAAGATGAACTGAGAGTCCCGAAGCAAATTAAATATAAAATCCTTCCGGCACACACAAGTGGTATTATACAAAACGTTCTGGGGAAAAGGTGGTGAACAATACAAAGGACTGAAAGAAAACTTCACCTGATCAAACTCATCGTTACAAGTAGAAAACCAAGTTTACTAAATTAAATTAAATTCACAACTGCAAAACAGATTGTCAGCTCAACAGACACTTCCTCCTCCAAGTTTTTACTCCAAATTGCAAAGAGAAAACCATCATTTAGCCCTTCGGTGTCTTCAGTATAAGTAAATTCTTGATTCCTTCTCGATGCGTGTTAATTCCAATACCAATCCTGCAAGAAAGAGTAAAAGATTCAAAGTCAACTTTAGCAATAGCTAACGCCCCATTTTCAGTGCAAAAAGCTTGAAATATTAAAACCAAACGCACCTGGCACCAAAGAGAAAATTTGAGGTTATGTTTTCTAATCGCCTGCGAAAAGCCGGTTTTCACACGGAATTCTATATTTACCATATTGTTGAGGCTTTCCGGATCATTATTACATTATATTTAATGAAAATAAATAAAATAAAGCGATTTCTTTCGAACGATAACCTGCGGACGTCAAAATAGTAACATAATGCTACCAACCTCTTAACCTGAAACTCCCGAACATGGAAATCATAATTTTCGTCAAAATACAACCCCCGGGACTACTTTCTCATTTAAATCATAACTAAAACGAACTTCCTCAAGTTTACAAAGCCTTTGTTGCATCATTTACGCTTTATTAAATAATTTCTTGTTCCTCCGGAGGACCGTCGTACTCTCCAAAAAACAATTGCTGAATGGCCATTCATACCCATTCATAACACCCCGGCGACCTTGCGACCTACTTTTTTTTCCGAGAAAAATAGTAAATCGGCTCGTGACGTCAGCACGGAGTTCCCTTTCGTAGTAAGATTTTTTAAGGGCGGTTTCGGCGGTTCCCCGACGAGCTCGAAGATTGAAATTTTGAAGACGTATTACGGACGGCCCCGAAAACGCCTCGGCTGTAAAAAATCGCGCTTATTTCTACCGGGGGGGTGAGAGGGGGTCGATAACTCGGTCATTTTTAAATTTTCGAAAAAATAATCGTTGGAATAATGTAGCTCAATTTTTTTCAATTAAATCAAACTGATTTGCAAATTTGAGAAATAATTTTTTGGTTATGTAAAACGCGCTAATTAACAGGAGGAGGGCGGGGAATGATTGTTTTAATATGTGGGACGAGTTTGGGGGTTGAAACTTGATAGCATCTCAATTAATTGTTGCAGCGATAAGATAATTGCTTTTATTGTACCTACTCGGCGGACTAAGACTATTTTTTCGTACATTAAACTTTTACATCCCTTTTGCTGAATTAAAGAAATGCGTTTCATTCCTTTGGAATTGGACATCTTTAAAAAGTAAATTATGCATAAACATTAAAATATATATTTTTTTATATTACATTCTTGGATTTCTTAATAGAATGTTGATACATTTTATGAGGTTCGGTTTAAACGCAGACGTGTATATTGCTACATTATTTGCATATTAACAATTCTGGTTAATAAATAACATGCATGTAACGTGCATGATACTGTTTTATATATGTATGCAGGTTCGGTGTCTAGAACCTTTCATTATTTACAATCACAGAGGTTCCTTTGCAGTTGTAATAAAATAATGTCTCTTGCTCAATGACTTAAAGAAAATTAAAATCAATAATTTTTTTCAACTTATTTTTATTTTTAGTTCAGTTATTAACAATATTTACAGAATATCAATTTTTGCTTTCATCATCTACAGCAAACTAATTTCCCTAATGGTGGTTTGTTTAATTTTCTACGTGTTGGTATTACATAGAATTCTGGTTATGACCAGAGAGAGGAATTTTTACTGGATTGCAACGGGAGAAAGAGTCCACGTATAAATGTGTATTTTGTTTCGGACTAATACTGTAGTGTAAACTGTATTATCAGATTCTGAGCCACTTGGATTGGAATTCAAAATGCATTCAGGCATTTAACTACTATAATTAAATTTGCTTAATACTTTTACTCTGCCTTATATGAATAATAAATATGGTAATTACATATTTATAGTCCTAAATTTAGGGGGGCTATTAGCAGCTTGAAACTGAAGATAATACAATTCATTTAAAATTAAGTACCAAGAGAGCAAGGCCATTATCTAAATTACCTTAAAAAAGCTGCCTCGATAAGCGTTCGTTTAAATTAACAAGCAGAGCATATGGTCGGCACGTCGGCGCGTATTAATGGTTTTTATTGAAAGTTAAACACTTCGACAGTAAAATAACAATAAGCGATGCCGGAATTTTACGGTGTAACTCGCAGATAAAAGGGAGTTCTATCCGGTAAGGAAGAACGCCTGAACATAAAGTGTAACGAGTCTGACAGTCTACGAGCGACCACTTTGGCTACAATGACTGGACAAATTAGTTAACAATATAAAGGTGTCCGGCTAAATACAATATAATTCGCGCCGGTGGCAGAGGTGTGAGGATGTCCGGGCTTCCGCCGGAAGCAGCAATTAGTTGTCCCTAATTTGTGGGTTTTTGTAAATGAAAAATGGAAAAGAAACGTTCGCCGTTGTAAACACGTACGCAAAGGACTTACACGGACGGTTTTTGTTTAAAAATTGCTTACCGGGTAATTAAATTTTACGTATTTAAATAACGGTAAGGAAAAATTTGCATAGCACTTAATATAATTTGCATGCAATTTTTATTCATGTGGATGTTTTAAATTAGTTTTTAGCACTTTTTTCTTAGCCGTATCACACTTGTTAACCTTCACAAATTAAGTCAGGAAGTAACGTCAAATGTACCAACCATAATTATTATACTCCTGGCGGCTAATTGACATGTTTTGTTTTACAAACATCTTGTTTTCGTCATTTACTTCATTCTATCCAATAAAACGTCATGTATATGTCAATGTACAGTACATAACATTTGCTTAGGTTATATATCAGAAACGAAAAACTTTTGTATATAGATAAGTTAGTTTAAATCGTAATATTTTGACGCCATCTATGCGTGATATAATTATTGCAAACATATTCGTTAACACCCTGTATAAGTTATAATAAAGAAATCCCAAGTTTGCAGTTTTCAATGCACGAATGTATCTATAATGTTATGATCTCATTTATCAATAAAACCAATTAAAAGCTTGACAAGCACATATTAAAAATTGTAACCGTGTTGATTCAATAATATTTATCAGTGTTTATAAAATAATTGGCGAAGTATGATCACGACTGCTCTTGTTAAAGGAAATAAAATTTTCAAAAGCTCGGTTGAACTTTAAAAGAGTATTATTGACCTTTTTTGATGGCAGCCCAATGATAGAATTATTCTTTAACATAATTAAAGAATTCTCCTTTGTTCTTTTTTTAAATATCGTTTAAGAAATTAATGAAGTATATAATGGTATGACATAATTTTGTACCTAATTATAATTAAAAAATATTTTTTTTTGAAAAATGCCGGTTAACTGTTTAATTTAAATGTTAAAAAAGTGAAATAATTGAATTAGAATACTCAGCGAGGTTTTGCAATACATACCGTGAATTGAATAAAAAAGAGAACTTGGTTGTTCCAGACAATTAAATAGAGAAATCAGTTTTACAAACTTGCTGTCATGCAAGTTAATATTCACTGATTCTTTAACTAATAATTAAGAATTATTAATTCGCGAACAAATGCAAGTACAATCAGAAATTATTCTTTAATTATTCAATACCCATTGTTTAATTCCTATCTACTAATAACATATAATTTGAAAACGTTGTCTATACGCCATATGTATGTAGAAATTAAAAATAATTACCGACAATTTTTTTCTTCTACTTGCAAAAAGTCATTGTCTCGCTCGCACATTTAAATGCGAATACGAATAAGCGAAGTAATAAGCAATTATTCTAATTAGGGAGGCGCACATTTATTCAGTTTTCGTTATCTCTGAATAACTTAAAAACGACATTTACTTAATTATAGCTATTGACCGGAGCGAGGAATTAATCAACGCGTAATCTAGCATCTTCGAAATATTAAATTAATTAACCGGGCCAATCTAAATTCGAATCTAACAATTGGTTTGACGTAGTTTTCTGGAGCGACAATTACCAGGACGACAGTTGCTGTCTGCTTACGGTCGCATTTATGGTTTGATGAGCAATTATCACACACGTTGTAGGAATATTAATACATATAGGGTGGCTCGTATATTTAAATAAAAAATTAGGGTGACACGTTCAACACAAGGAAAGCTTCTGTTGTAAGAAAAAATTAATGTACTAAAAATATTTTTTAAATTACGATTGAATCGATTTAATTAAATACGACCTAATTCGATTTTATTCAATTGATTGATTTTTTTATTTGTTTTATTTTTGTATTGGTTACTCTTGATTTTTTAAAGTTATTCTTTGTTTAATTTGAAGCAAGTTTCTATTTATTATACTTTCTTTTTTTACAGTAAAATTAAGTTTTACCCTGTTTCGATTGAACCACTGCAAATCAAAAACGACTTGTCCAATTTATTCGCAATTGAAATGTAATAGTGATGAACAGATTAAACAGCGACATCCTATGATCGCTGCAATGTCAGGTCAAAAACGATCGTAAGATGTCGCTGTTTAATCTGTTCAGTAAAATTAAGGTAAGCATTTTAGAGAAACCGATAAAAGATGTGGCAATAATTAAAATAAATTTGTTATAATTGAAGACCTCTCTGGAAAAACGTTGTAACCCACATTTATGCCACATCGATGATTTCAGTGGAATATTGTAATACTGCAGTTTATTTCTTAATAAAAGGGAAAACAATGTTCCACTGCGTTTTTGTCTAAATATTTCAGAAACTGCAAATCGTAGAAGATTTTCTAGAACAGTTTATTGTTTAGCACCAAAATACGCAATTTTGTCCTAATTTAACTTCGTATCTCTTACTATTTTCGAGATCCCAATGGTGGGCTTCGAATTTGTAATAGTCTGTATATACCGTTCTGTGTACAATCAGAATTGAAAAAATAATGAATCTATTCCTTTTCTATTTTTAATTTTTTAATTCACTGTTTATATGCATTTGCATAACCCAGTTTACTAAAGATTCTACCCTGAATACAACTCTGTCCGAGAAAGGTGTCGGAGCATATGCGTGGTGCAAACCAACAATAATACATCAAACCGTCTGTCGGGTTCTAATTTATCATTCACGTTTGTTTCACGTATTATTTTTGTACAGCGAATTTTTGGGGTCGGTGTGCCAGTAAAGCTGGTTGGAACTAGTTAAATAAATTCACTTATTTTAAGTAGTTTAATGTACAATGAGGTGATAAAGTAGGGAATAAAATCAATATTTCCTTGATGCTTATTGCACACGAGAAACCCAGAGATAGGCCGATTTTTGATTTTTGCTGAGGTCTACGTGAAATTTTGATATCGATTGTCATTTTTCACAGGTGGGTCATCAAAATCAAAAATCGACCTATCTCGGCGTTTTTTGTATACATTCAACATTAAGGAAGTAAGAATGTGTTCCTTACTTTATCTTATCTTACCTCATAGTATAATTAGCAAATCGTTACAGATACTTGTTTTTCGATATATACGAAAAAGCGCGATAAATGTCCAAGGGTGGGAACACTAAATATTTCAAACATCCTTAAAAAATTGCTATTGAGTTATGCTGTTATTGATATACTCTATGTTATGTACTATAAAGATAAGTATTTATTTCTGCGTCTTTTGAAAAATAAAGGTATTTTACCACCATGTCGATTTCAACTATTTTGATTTCCTCTGCATACGACAAAAGGTATTCAAACGTTGATATTCGAATCTTGAGTTTGGGAAGATGCAAGAGCTTTCTAAAAGATCAATAATAAAAAAAATCCCATATGTTTCCAATTTTTTACCGGTACACAGTGTGCCCGAATTTCGTAGGGACAACATCGGTAATTTTGTATTTGAAGAGATAGAGAGAGATCGTTAAAATTGCAAAAATGAAATTAGTTTTATTAAGTGACGATAAAAGTACTTACATTATTATGCAAATTAGTAATATTTGAAAATGGATTCTTAACGAGCTTTCGAACCTGCACTGTATTGCTAATTTAATCGTCCCTACGAAATCCGGACACACTGTATATACAGTATCTGACAAAAGTAAAGCAACAGATAATGATTTTAATCGATTTCATTTTAATACATTTATTGTCTGTCCATTTTGTCATAGCCAATGTAATGCTTGTGTAAATAATTTTGAATGCAAATATACAAACAAGCTAACATATAAGCTTTTGTTTGATATTTTGATTGAAAATAATTCTTTTTTAATTTTTTACTTGCGACAAAAGTTAAGCAACAAAATTTATAGTTGGCTAAGGCCCGGTTTTTCAATCGATTGGTAAAGTGACTGTTAGTGTTATTCTATTGTTAGCACAGAAAATGAGTTTATCAAAGTATTGTTAGTCTTAACAATGACATAAATTCCTTTTAACAAGGAGGTAAACTATTAGCCAGTAAATTTGCTTGGTAGTGGTAAACATGTAGCGGGGATACATAAATGTGTACGAGCAACTGTAAGACTCTACTTCTTTGGTATTTGATTTATAATTGAAAATGGAGATTTTGTTTAAGAAGCACGTTACCAAAGAGGTTAAATTTATCCCAGTGGTAAGTAACCATCACTTTACCAATAAATTGAAAAACTGGGCATAACAAAAACAACAATTAGTACACAATTAAATACCATTAGTTAATTAGCGTTTTCGATTGGGGTGCACTATATGTACTGAGTGTATCTTCATCGTATTTAATTCCATGTGGTTAAGACGAGATAAAAATACATTCAGTGCACATAGTGCACCCCAATCGAAAACTCTAAATAATGCCAACGGGTATTTCGACATTGAAGCAGCTGAAAGAACGAATTATAGACGCTTTTCTTCACGGAGAACGTCAAGCAGCTACGGAGCCCATGCCAAAGTCTGGTAGACCTCGAAAAACGTCGGAATATATGGACAAACGCATTAAAAGAATCTTCCAAAGCGACCCCTGGAAATCTCCCTCAAGAATAAAAAGTAAAAACCTTGATTTAAATTTAAGTACTCGAAGCGTACAACGAGGACTTGTTGAAGCAAACTTGTTTGGAAGACGCCCAGCCGGTAAACCACTTATCTCTAAAAAAGAATCAAGCCTCAGGATTAGAATTTGCAAGACTACATGTTCACTGGACACGCGAAGACTGGAATAAAGTTTTATTAAGTAATGATCTGTTGGGTAAGACATCCTAAAAAATGAAAGATTTAATTCCAAGTAGATAGTCTCCACTCTTAAGCACGGTAGAGGAAGTGTTATATTGTGGGGTTGTTTTTCAAAACGTGGAGTAGGATCGTTAGATTTCATCGAAGGTAACACGGATCGATTCTATTATAGGGACATTTTAAGGAAAACAATGTTACCTTATACAGAATGGAATATGCCGTTGAGATTCATATTCCAACAAGATAATGACCCTAAAAATTCCTCTCAACTCGTAAAAGAATGGTTTCAGGAAAATAATATTCGGGTTGTGAAGTGGCCATCGCAATCTCCAGATCTGAATCCCATGGAGCATCTGTGGGAGGAAGTCGAGAGCTTTTCTAAAGAACAAGAATTAGAAATTAGAATACGAAGAATGTGGGAAGAGATGCCACAAAGTGTTATCGATAGTGTAATAGATTCTATTGCCAAGAAGATGTGCTGCTATAATAAAAACTACGAATAGAGGTGGTCCGATAGAATATTAAACTAATTGTAGTTTCGTATTAATTAATTTATAAATTGTTTGCTTTTTTAAAGAATTTAGATTGTTGCTCAACTTTTGTCGTGATATGTAAATTCAATTTTTCGCTTTAATTCGAAAAAATAATAAATAAAGTTTTGTATTTTGTCTTATTCTTATTGTTAAGTTGAAAATACTGAATAGAATAAGAATTAATTTGCAGAAACGAAATTTTCTTAGAGTAAATGCGGCGTGTATGGAACAGACCGGCTAATATGGAATACCCAGCATTTTTTGGAATAAGAAGCGCCATTTCTTAGACGACTCTAGTATTAACATGAGTTTCGGTATTGTAGGTCACTACTACAGAGGTTCTCAGCCTGTAAGATTGCACAACTTTAAGCTACTTTTTCTGCTTTGGAGATTTGGAGAATTGTATAATTGGGGACTCCTCTCATTGGCTTTCGTTGTTCACTGAACGAAAGTTATTGGTTTTCGTTGATCAAGTGATAATGAAAACCAACAGCAGCAATCCCCAAATACCCAGTCTTCCAAGCAATAAAAGCAACTTACAGTACCTGAGTTTGTGAAATGTTTATTTTGGAAATTTTCGGGCGGTACTAGAAAAACGTATTTTGTGGTATTTTTTTTTAAATAAAAGTGTTTTTTACACCGAGGTAAGTTTGTTATAGTGAAAATAGTACAGCTGTTGATATTTCACCTTCTTAATTCAAAGTGTTGCATATTTTTCCTTATTTTATATTACCCCAATTGACTATCCCATTCTTTCGCTCACAAAATCATGATCCAAACGTGTTTTGATTCAAAAACAGACATTCTTTTCTTTGAATCACTCTATTTTTGAAACTTGTTGGGATTCAGTTATGGTTATTTACAAATGAACTGACAATCAAAAATTCAAGTCAGGTGTCTTGTTGCAACAACTACGAAATTCAGGTCCGAACTATTCGAAACACGATTCAAACTTTTAAGCGAAAGAAAGCACCTATAACCCGCCATTTTAAATCATATCATGAAAATGTAGTTTTTTTTTTAAATTAAAATATTTGGGTATTTAGTATCTTAGTTCAGAATTTATGACTGCCCAAAGAATGGGTATTCCATATATGCCGACTTTATTCTAAGCATATCTTTAATGGTATTTGAAGTATCTAGTTGTTTCCCTTCTTTTGGCCATCACTGTACACACACATGTAAATAACTGATGATGGAGAGCGCCGATGAAATTCTTTTGCCCTTATTTAATGATGTTAGAGGTAATTGCTGCGTGCATCCAGTTTGACGACTACTGTGCACTCCTGACTTACTTTGATCACGTTAGACAGGTTTCGATGTGGATTTGCTGTTTTGCATGTGACCTTCTTTGTTTTAAGATGCTGCCAATAGAAGAAAATTTTAATAAAATCTAATTATCGACTCACCAGAGTGCATAAAGCTATTTGATATATTCTTACGGCGTACATTGATCAAAGGCGTTACAATGTGCTTAAAAATAAATCGAGTCCATTAACTGAATATTAAGTATAAAACTCAAATTAATTTAATTAAAAACTAATGAGTGCTTTCCTCATTACCGATTCGTCGCGCTTCATTAGTTCTGCGGCGAAGGATTTTAATCGTATTTATACAAGATAAGCATGCACATTTATGGCAGGAGCCGAAATCGAAAAAATCACCAAACCAGTTACTTAACAATCATAAATATGATAATCCCACTGACATCGTTAACTAGGATGCAAGGACTTACGAAGCAGATTCTTCACAACGCAACGCTGTGATGCTTGATGGTTCTGCAGCATGTTAATGCGATTCTAATTCTATTTGAATTCAAATTAGTGATGCCAACTGGAAGAAATCGATTGTGAGGTACAAAAAAACTTGTGGCGAATGCAAATAACTGTTTAGCGTTTATCAGATACTTTTTTTGGATTAATCTTAAACTGTTCGAAGCAAAGGTGTTTTATTATTTCGATAAGGTGCTAAAAATAGAAAGGGGGCAAATTAGGCAGCCCGAAACTGGTTCGGCTATCTCCAAATAATAATTTATGGATGGTAATTTTTACGATAAGAAGTCATATTGTTTAACACCGCCTCAGATAATTACAATACAAACAAAAGCTATAGAAAATTATCCGCCATTGAATACCCACCGTCGGCTAAACACTTTTTAAATGTTGCGTTAGCCAAAGGTATTGTGCGTGTGGACTTTGAAAGAGCGAAGCGCTACCGATGGCGATGCGTTAACAAACTATTGAGTTCGGTCATTTGGGCATGCTTTATCTGATACTTTTGACTTATTAATTACTTCAACAAGTTGCTCGCTTATGTAAATGTGCGCATATTAATCTTCGGATTAGCATTCATTTCCGCCAGGAGCCCTAGGGGCTAATGAGAACCGAATTGCTATCAAATTATACGCTACACTAAACACGACATACAGGGCAGGACTTACTCGATACTTAATTTAATTCAAAACTGGTACTTTCCATTTCATTTGACACAATCCACGACACAGTTCAACACACAATTATATTTTTGTCTTGAACCGTTTCTGTTTGTATTAGTCCAATTTTTAACAACAGATACAATCCGAATTTCTTTAACAAAACTTTTGATTTTATATAATTGGCGACTTATATCAAAATGTCAGGTTGGTTCATATAATAATATGTATATACCGAGATACCAAAAATTATTTTGGTCAGGGCCGGTAATTAAAGAAACTATTAACGGCAAAGAAAACCAAGAAACTAAAGAAATAACCGCAAGTACACTTTTCCAAAACTGCTTGGCAAATTTTGATAATCAAAATATGATTGATGCGATACACGAATCTTAATAATTTAGAATCCGTCACTACCCTTGACCAAAATAATTTTTGATGTCAATGTATAATACTGTCGCCGCCAAGAAAACGTGGACACTTTTCTTGGCGTAAATTTAATGATACTGAAACTTCCTCCTTAGCATTATTTCCACTTTTTTGGCGGAGAAAGGATAATAATAATGAAATGCAATAAACTAGTTACAAGCCAGTTTAGTTTGCAATAGATTTCTCGAGCATCTCCTGGACAGTAATCGAAGTTAACTTGCAACTGATTTTGTGTGTTTCAAAAAGTCAAATTTCGCCGAAATGGTAATGGTGTGACTTTTAGCTTTCAATAGGGATGGCATTCTAGGTACGGTAGCGGACAATAAAATACGGGCACGTCATTTTGATAATGTAAACGTGAACTTTAAATTTCTGACGTTTGACAAACTAGTAACTAGTCATTCTGACATTTATAGTTACCTGTACTACTAGTTCGTGCTTATCTTGTTTATTAGCAAAATGACTCATTTAAGACTTACTGCGAGATTTCAGTTTTTACATTTGATTTTTAAATCTTTCTTTTTACGTTTTGATAGAAATATAACCTTAATCAAGACTTGATTAAAAAAAATTGTGTAAATACGCACGATGTGTCAAATTTCTGCCCGAATTTTATTTTCCATTACCGTACCCATCGTGGTTAATAAATAACTATATGGAGGACGCCATGCGCCATGCCGTATAACGTGAATTACTGATTACTTTGTTACGCACATGTTGTGTCCTATGGTGCTCTTTATTTTTGCTGCATAATAAAGGGGAGTGCGCATCCGAAAATCGGTTCTTTTTCTGCTCGCTTGTTACTCCTCCACTTACTCAACCTCCATGACAACAAATTTGAAATTAAAAATTGACCGCCTGATCATTCAATATGAATTGTTGTAATATTGTTACGAATGTGAGCCTCGTTCTTTCTAATGAACGTTGTTATTTTATTGAGACATCTAAAACTGAGCATCTCAGAGATTCTGAGAGCTCAAATTTCTAGAAACTCTTCATTAATACCTAAATAATTGCAGGAAGTTTGATGAATCGATCGAAGACTGGCTTTGTTAAGATTTGATTTGATCATTGCAACAATTTTTAACGTGTTCAAAAAGTATGCAACAAATGAACAACTTTTTTATTATCAATTTCTCAGAGAATTAATTTTTTTCTTATTAAAAGTTTGTGCTTTAATCTAAGACTCACACAAAACTATAAAATCTCAGAAAATTGTGTTGATCGATTTTTATAATATTATAAAGTATGAAATGTAAAAGACGATTCACTTAAAAAAAAAACATTTAATAAGATGCCCCTCTCTCTGCACTTTCTTGTAGGGTTCTGTCACAGTTAGGCCTTTATAATGTTAATTTTTTGTGTAAAATTTGTTACAATGTGAGAGAGTCAGGGCTACCGCAGTGACTTTTATTGATTGATGATTTGACGTCCATCTTAGTTTTAAAACAATTATCACCATGTCTTAACAGACAGTCGAAATTGATTATCAAATGTTCAAACCACAATAAATGAATAAATAAAATTCTTGTTACTTAAACTGTGGTCTTTTTGAGGATTATTTCTTGGGTTTTAGTCAAAGAACGAACTTTTTCAAAGAATAAATTATCTGAGAAATCAGTAATAAAAAAGTTTTCCATTTTTGCGTACTTCCTTGGATACGTTGTACAGTCGCTGAGCAATAAATTTTGATCGTCACTGATTTTCAAATATTCGTATTTGATTTATTTTAAGAAGAGGAAAGAAATGCACGTCTTACTTTTGAATTACAATGGGAATGGGAACATTTTCTTTAATTTGTAAAAAAATCTAACTTATTTTCGACTCTTTTTTGCTAAAATGTAACAAATTTATGTAAAAATTTCAAATTTCGGGAATTATAACTGACGCTTTAATTGGCAATCACGACCAAAATTCAATGATTGCAGCTGTATATGTACTATCAAGTTATCTGTTATTATATTCTGTATTTTCTCTTTTTATCCTGTGCTTAAAATTGGGTTTTGTTGTAACATACGTTAATTAATTTTGTTAACCACAACTTACGGGAAATGAGAGTTAAATTAGGTTTTATTTGTCAGTTAAATGTCTGACAATACCTATCAAAAATATTTCCTGTCATCAATAAACTGACATACCGTTAAATAATTCTAACCTCTTTTTAATAAATCGTTTTCGCACTGTAAAAAAAAACTCAAGAAAAGTGTTTTTTTTTGAAATTCCCCATTTTTTTTTTTTAATTCAGCTGTAATATACCTACCCTCGGTTACTCCGAGATATTGAGGCGATGTTTTAGTATCAAATGAGAAATTCTAAATTTTTAAATTATCACGGTGCCAGCGTTCTTCGTGATTGATATCACGTATAAAGTATAAATTAATTTACGAAAGAATACGTACAATAGTCGTCTGCGTTAAATAACTGCACTACGTTAATCAACACTATTGCGACTACTATAACGACGAATTTTCATGTATAGTTGCGGCCTTTGAAAATTGGTACATTTTGACAAATACAATATTTCGGTCATAGAAATACTAGTAATATGGAACAACTTTTTTTCGACTACGCCTGTTGGTATCGTAAGATAGGCAACTAACATTGCTGTTAAGGGCAAAAGCGTGGGAAAGTACATGTACTCGGTTGCGGCGATTTTGTAAAGTAGGCGCATTTATTTCTTATAACGCATCTCTCTGTAAGAATTGACGATCTCTTGCCTGTAGGTGTCGCATTGGCTGCCTAATTTACGTTGCCGAACGATTATCATATAATTCGCGCGCTCCATGTACTGTCTATACTCTAAGGTTTTATTGAGAGTGATACTCTCTACAATCTACAGAGTTAAATAAATTCAGTTTGCTTACTTAAAATTACTTACTTAAATTAGTTAATTGAAGTTTGTTCTTTTTTTCACTTCTGACGAAGCTATAAATCTATAGCGAAACGTTGAGTGTGCTCCCTTCATTTTTCTGTCCGGTTTGAGATTAAAAAAACTTTGTACTTTAATTAGTTAGAATTCTGGAGTCTTTTAATTTGAACTTCAAACCTCTTGACTCGAGTCGAGACTCGATTCTTCTATAAAAGTGTCGACTCGATTCCTAAAAACGCCGACTCGCCGCATCACTATACATTAAAGTCTCTGCAGCTTACATTAGCATTTACACATGTTCAAGTATAAACTGATTTTCATTATTTGAACAAAAAAAAATGCTTGTTCATTATTAATTACTACAGAGCGGCAAGTTTTAGGTTTCTGATATCCAAGTTTGCCTTGAATAAGTCATTTAGAGGTGGCAAATGAGAGTGGAAAAGTAAATATAAAATAAATATGCAGAAATCCGCACTAATTAATTTTAATTCATTGCTAATTGTTTGAATGATCTGACTAAAACCTATGGTTATCCGCTCCTGATTGTACTCTCGAGAGATATTAAAGATTTTAGATTTTGTTTAAAACAAAAAGCGGGGGTTCTCGATGCTAGCTAGCTTGCCAAATAAAAACAGTTGTTTTTTTCATAATGCTTTTATTGATTATGGTGACGGCATTTTTTGCCATTCTTGCTTTTAATAACTGTTATAGACTTTGGAATTTTGTTTTATTTAGGACATCAAACAAAACGCTCATTAGCTAGATTAAAGATTGTACTAATAGTGTCTATTATGTCTGTTGTTACCATAACCAATACAATGCAAATAATTAATGCAATGCAAAAACACACATGTTTGTATGTTACTGAAACAGAATACAGAATACATTTGTCATTTTAATGGACACCGTTTTTTTGTCGTGTCGTACAATAAAGAGAAATGCAAATAAACGACATTAAAGCTGTAATTAGCGCAAATTAAAAATATGCAAAGTCAATAAACACGACAGCAAATTATTCAGACAAAACGATCAGAAAAGTTTGGAGTGTTGAGTGCTGGTAGCCGGGTGAACGTAATTCATTAATTAATAACTGGGGCAGGTGCAAGCCGTATACGGCTGGTTGCTCTCATTGTGGACCTCGGCACATTTATTAATTTGCATTGTTACAAGAGCAATTACGGTAACGGATTCGTAACGTGAGTAACCCCCGACAGAAAGAGAGGATGTGGTCGGGATTTGTTGAAACCTTTTCATCCAATTTGCGGTTTTCCTTGTATCTATCCGTATGTGTACGGGTATCTTTGTCTGCTTGGCGAACGGTTAACTTCCATGCAATCACGCACCGATGATTAACGCGTTTAACACGAAACAGCGTTTAATAATCAAGTATGCAAACCAATTTTCTGCATTGCATTCGCATTCGCACTCGCTTACAGAATAATATACACGTTAAATCAGGTGAAAATAACCGAACGGTAACTCGGTACGAATCATTAGACGCTCAAAACAACCGGTAAACCTTATGGAAGCAATTTCTCACGAACACTCTCTTTTCTTGTAGCAATTAGTATTTGTTCTTTCGAGTTCATCACGCACGCCACATTTATTTAGCATGTGCTTGATTGAGCATGACGTGAACCTTATTTTATCATTAGAGATCTGACGAGTTACAGCACCGCCAAAAGATACTATATGTACGTATATGGTCACACTTTTAACTAATGTCTCCCTTATAAAAAAAATTTAAGTCAAGATCTGGAAGCAAGTAAACAAACATGTTTTGAATTTTATTCCATATTTTTATTTTGTGTTTGTTTACTTGATTGTTCGATTGCCTGTCCGTCTACGTATCTACGTAGCGGAGACATTACTAAAAAGCGTAACTGTACTTACTTATATTCAAGAGTTGTTCAATTTGTAACTGTAATATTAAATTTACTAGAAGTAACAAGACAGTCGCATTAAACATCTTCTGCGGTATTAAATACTAGTTTCAGTCGTAGGGGTTGTTGTTTTTTTTTTTTGAATTACTTGATCGTAAGGTTCTGCAGAAGAGGAACGGGGAATCCCACATATGACAGGTTCCCTATCATTGTTTTTGAAGTTTTTCGTCAAGCATTCACGAATGAGGCTTGAATCGATATGTTTTAGAATTTCCTCAATCAAAATTAATCAAAGCTGATACTACAAATTTGATAACTGACAGATGTAATATGGCGTATTAAATGCTCATCAAAATCATTGGTAACATGAGAGAGAGAGAGAATCTTCGAAAATATGATGTGTAAGAAGTTATCTCTATGTTCTGTGTTGACGTAGGCAAATGAATGATATACTGATCATACGTTTCACATTATCTGTTCATTTATATACTGCATGTCCAGTGGCGGCTCGTGATAATTTATTGCGGATGGACAACAATTGCAAAAGGGAACGATGGATGCATTTTGGAAATAAATTTGTTTTTCGGGGCAGTCCCGATATGAAACCGAAACGTGCAACTTCAATAGGACAGGACGGGCACTGCCCACCTTGCCCACCCCGACGCGTCGCCACTACACATGTCCAAATGAATTTTTGATAAAGGTATACCATGCAAGACAAAACGTTTGTCTCAGATTACCACAGCAATTTGTTGATTTACTTGTTACAAAACAATTTGTTTATTGACAAGCTGTTGTAGGTTACGACTTCACTTTCATGAACTACGTTTATCAGAAAATTTTTTGGACGTATGGTGCACTTGCGAACAAAAAAACTGCTCGCTCCATTATCACATTGAATTTACAGGCGATTTGATTAAATTTACATAGTGTACACTGGTCTTCAAGTTTTATAATTATAATTAAGTCATGTTAGGTGTATTGGGAATTATGATAATAATGTGATAGAGCATTACAGCTTCTGACAGGCAGAAGAAAGCCAATTTACAGTAAAAACAAGAACGAGACAGTTTCTTTGTCTGGAAGGGTACATACTACTTATTGTTATCCTTATTTTCATTATCTGGAACCCTTACCGTTCAATGTCGTTATTTTCAAGTTCTGTTACTTTCGAACAGTTCGAATGTACTAAAGTAATAATGAAAAATTTGACTATATGAGTAGGTGAAAAATATTTCTGTACGAGAGTAATATCAGTATTACTATAATCGTTTATTTTGTGAATGTTTATACAATGCTATATTACATACTTTTTACAAAAGATAATTTCAAAAACAATCATTATGTATGTATATCCGTCACTGAATCGCACGTGTTCATTCGTATTTTGGGAGGGTACCGGAAAACATAACCAATTCTTCTTTTTTCTTTTTCACGTTATTCATAGACCCTCGTGTGTTTTCGGCAAGAAACGAGAATTTCGAGACAACGAAAGTAGTACCGGCCTAACTAGGTTATGCAACAGTTTAACATGCTTTAAGAGTACTCTCCTTTAATGCTAAATTACAAAAACAGTCAATATTGTCTACACAACATTTAAAAGCGGAAAAATAAATTAATGAGTCCAGCTATAGTACACGTTCAGATATCACAATTTAAAGTTCAACTTTAGCACTAGTTTTTTTCTTTTTAATTTATTTTTTACACGTGAATTGTGTCCTCGTCGTCACTGGGAGACCTTCTGCCACCTGTACCCGGTGAGCCAGGATCTAGGGGTGTGTCCGGACTAGGTGATCTAGGAGCAGGGGCTTCTGACGTTTGATTGCTGTAATAACTGGATAAGGTACTCAGGGAACTGCTGGCCGCTAAAGTTCCTAGGTGCGCGCTCGGACCGGGTATACCCAAACCCATTCCGGGAGGGTATATACGGTAAGGAAGGGGTTTCTGTAATGTTACCGCCGCCGCCGCTGCGGCTTGTCTGTAATAAATATCTGCAGCACTTGGCGCTGCACTAGGTCCTGATTGAGGAGGGTACCAGCAACCATATGGAGGTGCGCCGTATAATCTTTGGAAAGCTGCGTAGTTTCCCGCTTCCGCTAGAAGTTCTAAGCCGACTGCGGTTTGTCTTTTCCATTTCGTCCTGAAATAAAAAGAGAAATCATTTAGAAAATTCAAACATATCAACGAAGTGAAATAATGTTGGGCTATGCTATGGATCGATACGTATCATTCTTAGATGTATCGATTCATACTATCGCTACTTCATAAAGTATTGATATTCCTAATATCGAACAAATATTAATAGATACAATTCTTTTTTATCCATAGCCGCTAATTGTAACTGTTTCGGAATCTGTTCTTTTAATTACATATTTCATCCTTAATTGCACTGAACCTCAGATGGCAGTGTTATACAGTGTCGAAAAAAAGTAAAGAATAAATGAGTTGAACTTTTGAGTTGTGACAAAAACGTCATGGACAGTTCTTTTAAATGCAAACTCCGTATTTTTTGTTGACTAATGACAAAAAAAATAACTTATTTTCTTTGCTTGAAAATCAGTGTTTGAAATTGAAAACAAATCGACGCAATATTGCAACTAGGGAACAGATAATAATGTGATAAACATGTATAAAAGTACACATGTGGTAATGAAATGTGAATTGCGTGAGTTTACATTAAACATTCATGCACTGCTTCGAAAGCGAGTAATAAAACCTCAACACGCCATTTACTTTCGTATTAATGAGAGTTTGATAAAGTCGGTTTTAGAAATAATTGTGTGACACTGGTGTGAGTTTCATTGAAAAAGAAATAGATTTAATAAAAAGAAAATAATAATAAGAATAACGTCAATAATTTTTGAACACTACAAACAACAGTAAAATTTAAAAAAAAATGTAAACAAACACAAAAAAAGAGAAACTTTTTGACAGTTCGAGAAACTCAAGTCCCTCGAGTGGAAAAGAGCAGTAAAAATAAAAATAAATGACGATCCGTACCAAAGAAAACTCGAATTGTAGATTTAATTAAAATAAAAATAAAAAGATAAAGATTAGTAATACTTGAATGTTCGAGATAATAGTAATTCAAAATAAAAAAATGCAAAAAAGCAAACGAAGAAAAATAGGAAAAAGACGAAAAAATTTCCGAAGGAAAAGAAAACATGACGACGAACGTATTTGTCTTCCGGAAAAATTAAGAAACATAAAGAAAGCAACAACAGTTCAGCAGGAGAAGTATAAAGCAAAAAGCAATCGTAAATTCGTACTGAAATAATTCCAGAGAACAAATGACGATCGCCAAAGGGGATGGATATATTTCTATTATTTAAAAAACCGGTCCATAAACAAGTGAGAAACGGAACACGTTCGAAAAAGCAAAAACAAAACGGTAATAGAAACAGAAAGAGCGCAAAGACAAGTTCAACAGGAGACGTAAAAACAAAAGGCGATCGTAATACATACGAATGGAAAAAAAAAGAAATAATTCCAGAAAACAATTGACGATCGCAAAAAGGAATGAATATATTTCTATTATTTAAAAAACCATTTTAAAAAATCTCGTTGTTTTCAATAACGCGTTTTGAGGATGAAACAAACGATTTTTATTAACAACAAAATACGACCTTTTCTCTAAAAAGAAAAAATACGTAAGTTTGAAACTCGTTGGATTGGCAACACCGCGCTTCACGCCAGTTAACCTAAAACTTTGACAGCTTTATAAGTAAGAGGATAAGGCGACACTAAATAGTCTTCCCTCTAACTTTACGTGCAACAAGTCTGAAGAAAGCAATGAACTGAATTTCTCGAAGGATTTCAAAACCTAATCCTACTTTAGGCGTAAGAGTGCGTCTGAATCCATCTCTGTCTATCGCTTTTGTTGACATTTTACATTTTTCTTCGCCGATTTCTCTCTAAATTAAAGAGAAAATAATTCAGCTAAAAGATTTCTAAACTTTCGCAAGAGCATTTTCATTTATTTACTTTTCTTTTCTTCGATCTTAACTACCCGGCCATCTTTAATTTCAGAGCTGACACCTTAAGTTTGCATTTTGGCGTTCGATTATACGTGCAGATATGTGGCCTCTTTTACACGCTCGTAATGTACGTAATTAATACGCGCTTAGCTGTAAACGCCATTTACCTCAACGAATCACTGCAAATTGGACTGCGGCACTCGACGTTTCGGATTGTTTTGATAAGTTATGTCTTTCTTTTAATTCGGTACTTAAACTTATTTGTAGGCAAGTTCCGTTTATCTCAAACGGCGTTTGTCGTTTTCTCCTGTCGTCGTTCTGACAGAATGTACAGTACACGTTATTTAATTAAGATACTTTATTAAATTAGAATTCATATCGGAAAATAGGGCCTATTCTGTATCGCAGAGTTTCCCAAACTTTTAGGTTTCGCGACCCCTTTTTGAGCTGTGTTACGATTCACGCCCCACCCCCCTTCGTCAGCATTATAAATATTAAAATAAATATATAAAAAGAAAAAAAAAACAAATGAACATCACGTCACCAAGAAATGTGAAAATGTTGCATTTTTTAACGTAGCTAACAACAACATTTTTGAATTCCTGAGCGAATTCTAGTCTGAATCGATAGACTTTTTTCATTTGTTTCTTTTTATGGTGCAACCCGGTAGCTACCAATCAACGTAGACCCATGGTGCGACCCATCAATTCAGGCTAGAATTTACTCTAGAACTAAATAATGTAATAAAAAATGAATATTTAAAAAATCAGAAATTAAAAAAAAATGTGTGTATAGTGTTAGGCCTTCAAGATGCGATGATAGGTTTTGTACGAAATTCGTACGAAAAATAGAAGAAAAAAAATGCAAAATACGAGGAGGTATTGATGTGTTCTTAGCCTACTACTGAAGCAACTAATTGCTGAAACTAAAAATATAGTGTTATTCAACGTACTCTCCTCTTAAATGAATATACTTAGGCCCAGTCTTTTTAACGCTGATTAACTTTAACCGTTGATTTATTCTTATAGAAACAATTGCTTCTATAATTGCAACTATGGGAATAAATCAACGAATCAAAAGTTAATGAGATATGAAAATACCGGCCCTTAGTACAGCAACGCCTCTAACCCTTTCAAAAAAAAAAGATTCTTCTTGTTCAGTAAACCAGCCTTCCACAGCTTCTATTACCTTTTCGTTACACAAGAATTTATGTCTCTTTAGGCTTTTTTTCAATCGAGGAAATAGAAAAAAGTCAAGATCTAAGATCTGGGGAGACGGGGTGGGTGTTCCAGTAATTCGAACCCTAAATCTCGAATTGAATTCATCGCGATGGATGATTTGCGTGTCCTGCAAAAACAACAGACCTTT
The DNA here is from genome assembly GCA_036172665.1 of Prosopocoilus inquinatus. NCBI lineage: Eukaryota > Metazoa > Arthropoda > Insecta > Coleoptera > Lucanidae > Prosopocoilus > Prosopocoilus inquinatus. The sequence continues at coordinate 47,698,717 of CM069872.1, forward strand.
CGCTAGCATGCCACGTCTTATTCTTTGATTTTCTCTCTTAGAGTGGTTAGGAATTTGGATTAATAATCTCCAGTTATAGTTTGGCCCTTTTCTAGATAATCAATCATAATCACTCCATGAATATCCCAAAAAACTGAAGCAAGAACTCTTCCAGCTGATTTTTGGACTCGAAATTTCTTAGGCCTTGGATAACCACTGTGTTTCCATTCCATCGATTGCTGTTTCGTTTCTGGGTCGTAAAAATGCACCTAAGTTTCAGTCACGGTCACAACACGATTCAAAAAGTCTGGATCTTCTTGGAAAAGGGTACGGATTGAGCGTGGTGTTTCCACTCTTGCCGGTTTTTGGTCGGGTTTTGGGTACCAATCCATTTTGCAGATATTTTTTTCATACCTAAATCGATGTGAACTATAGGATGGACGCGTTCGTATCAAACCTTCAATGTCTCCGCCATATACTTTAGCCCAATCCGACGGTTTGATAATATCATGTCATGATCTGGGGTTGACACCAAAGTAGGTCTTCCTGGCCACTTTTCATCTTCAACGGAAAGTTTACCTCGTTTGATTGATGCAACCCAATTTCTTCCAGTTGCGTATGAAGGACACTGATCCCCGAGTGTCTTCATAAACCTGCTCACCTCTTAGCCTTAGCTTCAAATAAAGGTACATAATGATGGCTCAATACTCCAATTTATTAATTTTCACAATTTTATCTGACATGCTTTCTTTCAATTTTTTTTTCACTACAATGCTTCAACTTGTTGATGTAAAACTTTACAGTGATATTCCTAATAAATTATTGTCTGTTGCCAGGGTATCAAACATTTGTTCTGTTCTGTTCTCACTTTGTAACAAATTTTATATAAAAATTACTATCGTCAATTGCTTTTTCTAAGGGTTTAACGTTACTTAATGTAATGTTTATGTCCTTTTTTCAGAGATTGAAACATCTTTTTTTGAATATATTATGCAAAGGTTTATTTTAATGGACACTTAGCACAATAGAAGTTAATTTTCGTGAGTATTTATTTAAAGTAAAAATACCAGTAGCTTTACGAGCACGGCCAAAGAAAATTTATACCTCCATAAAGATTTTTTTTTTTTATTAAATTACTCCACCTGCATATTGACGCGATATGGCGTAACACTAATAATAAGAAAGTTATTAAAAGAAATATTTTCATTCCCGAATGCGTTCCTTAATCTTCGCATTTGCATTTTTATTGCCGATATACTTATAAATATTTATGAAAAGTCCGTCGGCTGTACAGCACTATCTGATTATCAATCTAACAAATAAATGTTCTCCGGCAGTAACGACATCAAATAACAATAAATAATACGTCCGTAACGATCCCGGGATTAAATAAAAAAAAGCTTTAATAATGTTCTAATGTTGTTTTAATGTTGAAAAAGGAGTATCGCCGCCGCGGTTAATGCACACGTTACTTAATATTACGTTCCTAGAGTGAAAAGAGACTGTTAATTCATTCATGAATTTTTACGTATTCGCCCGGGCGATATGCGTTAAATGTTATTTAATGACTCGATCCTGAATTCTCTTTTATCATTTCGGCTGGAATCCGGCGCGTGTCTCGGTTCGGGAACCAACATTCTTTTAGGCGCTTTGTTATTAAATCATTTTCTGGGCCGCATAAAAGCCGAATTTATTCAGGTATTTTTTTGATATCGTGCCGTTAATGCGTATATAAATACAAAATAAATTAATATTTTATTCAATCAAGAAAAATATTTATGTGTTATTGTTGTACGTAAATAGCGGAAGAAATTATTTCATCCTGTTTTTATTAACGTTTTTTTTTTTATTCTAGATACTTAACCCAGATTTTATTATTTATTAGTATCTTATGGTTTTTTTAGATTATGAAAATTTTAAATTGTGTTTTATTATTTTTTTATGAGTCTTGTAATCATTTCTAATAATATTTTGCTTGGATTATGTAAGAAAGAGGATGAAGCACAAGCGAAGTACGTCTGATACTAAAAGGGTCCATATCAAGGACACTTCTTTTAACCTGTGAAATGTTATTCCGGGCCCTTTCTTCTCCGGCCGGCTTTGCTACACATTGCACATTGTTTCTATAAACTGTCAGTATTTGTTTCATTCACTATTATAACAAAAACACCGACAGTCATGCGTTTGTGCAACGCGAAGTGTCCTTGATTTGGTCTTTTCTGGTAACAGCGGTCGCTCAATCGTTAAATACGACGTAAGGTATCCTCTTTCTTATATAATCTAAGATATTTTGTGTGACGAAGATACGTGACAGTGAACCTCAGTGTCATCGACTTAGGTCCAGTTTTACAAATGGGGCTCAACTTTGAGCTGAGGCCTATAAACCCTTAGCAACGATTATTTCAACAATTGTAGGATTTAAGGTTCGGCTCAAAGTTAAACCGTCATTCTAAAACTGGGCCTTAAATGTAGATATATTCAATTAGATTCATGATGATCAACATTTAAGTTCATGTGTACCTTGTTAAAATTATTAAAAATGTCTCATACAGAGCACTTCTGGTAAAGAATAAGAAGTACCATTGGATGCAAAGTACAGTAAACGATTTTTTTTGCTCTTGACTTTTATTTTAACTAATGTTACTTGATTGTGATAAATATTTGTCAAAAAATATGCTGAGTTCGAATGCTTAACCCGGTGATTTTAACGTTACATTAGAACACGACGAACTCGTCTCGTTCTGTTTTTATTAAATTCGATAAAAAAAATTTCGAGTCTCTTACAGAATACAAAACAAACAAACATCTCTCTATTTTTAAAATAAACAGATTTTCCTAATTACATTCAATTCACAAAGTGCTTTTTCTGTTCCATCAAGTATTTCTATTTGTTCTTTTTGTTTTCCTTGTGAACAGAGAAAAGAATTCGGGCCACTTGTTTTGCGAACGGTACGAAAATTTAATACTCGGACTGTATCAGCCTCAATGTGCGAACGTTTGTGTTGTACGCCTGCATTCTTTCCCCTCCCGCTCAATAACAATTCGATGTACGGCATTGGAGGCCGCGGAAAGGTGGCGAGTAAATAGTACATTCAGCATAAAAAGCGTCCAGTACTAAGCGGCCTGAATTTTTTTCGCTGCTTATGAAATATTAGAGGTATCACAAAAGCAGTGGGAGATTTTCATTTTTCATTTAAACATCATTTAAAACGTGTGATAGAACAGCAATCAAAATGATTACAGCTGCAAAACCAAATCTATGTAGATACGGTTGCCAACCGTCCCGTATTTTGCGGTATGTCCCGGATTCAAAGCCTTTTTATCGCAACACAATTACTTTTTGCGATTTTTCCAACTTTTTTTTGTGTAATTTATTGGTAAACACTAATCGGAATATTTGGCGAAAACTTCTTTTAGTCGTCCAGCAACACTGACTACGACTCATCTATAACTCGACTAGTAAGTTATTGCGTTGCAAATCTAACCTAAAACATTTCTTAATGTCACAAAAAGTATAGATTATTTTGTTCCGATTTTTCAAAGACGACGTCCCAATTTGCGAAACTTAGAAGTCGGTAACCATACCCGAAACATGCCAAGCCTGTTTAGATCTAAACATGCGTATCTTGAAAAGTACGGTTATCCCCGAAAAAACCGGTATACCAAATTTTTTCCTTTGTAAATCTATTTGTATCATAGCAAACAGACAACTAAAAGTAGCTGTCAACCTATCATTGGCCATGTTTCAACATGTTGATTCTATAATTTGAGCACTAGATGAGGAATTCAGTACTAATAAGGCTAGAGGGATGAAAGTATACAAAAATTGGGAATGTCATGGAAATACACTCACTCACAAATCATTTTTACGAAAATTTTAATTAGTACAACCGTAAAAGAGTTTAAATCACACGCTTAAAATGATAAATTCATGTCACTAGATTTTCCATCCTGTACCAGTTTTTTTCGGCTGCAACCGTACCTTGGCGACGGCATTGGAATCTTGAAACATACCTTGGCCACGACATTGGAATCTTGAAACTTACCTCAGCCACAGTATAAGTGCCATACCAATAGGCAACACTTTTTAATATCACAGCACCAATTCGGTTCTTGTGAAAACTTTGAAATAGACATTATCGCTGTCACTCTGTGTTTACAGATGGTTTGTAGTGCGTCTTTGGGTGCTTTGTAAGTGCTTTTAAGGTGTTTAAGTGAATACCTACTGAAAAAGATTTAGCCTCGGTGGAATGTAAAAATGGAAACGAATGGAAATAATGCCCATTTGGCAGGTTCCTTTAAGGCCTGCAGGTGGCGCATCGCCTACAGGAACTCTAGCATGTGTTGCCTATGGCGTTATCTGTTACTATTTTCAGGGAAATGAGGTAAAATTTGTAGGCGACCAGTTAATGGCAACCTCTCGAATTGTAATTAATTACACAACAATTTGGCAGTCTAAGGCGACAAGAAAATGTATTGTCTGAATACTCATAGAGTCTAGGAGTACAGTCCAGAGTCGCCGACGCATAGTATTCTGTTTTAGTGTTCAGCGAGTACGTTATTGCATTGCAAATCTAACTTTTTTTGATCAAAATTTTAAAAAGTCATGAGCTTTTGGTCATGTTCCGACTTTCCAAGAACAATGTTCCGATTTACGAAACTTAGAGGTTGGCAACCCTAAATCTGTAGTAAAAACGTGCACATGAAATGCACTCTGTAATGTTACCGAAAATATTTAGAGGGGGCCTCCAGATTGGATTGCACCTGGGGCCTCTCAACTGCTAAATCCGCCACTGTGTGTTATACTAATAATTGTTGAGTTTCACTTATAATACAGGGTGCTCCAAAACTTGCTGCAACTTCATTTATTTATAAAAGAATTTGTTGTAGCAAAGTGGAAATTTAGAATTCGCTAAATTATTTGAGGATAACTATGTCAATGAAAATTAGTTATTAACAGAATTAGTTCAAAGGTCTTTCAGCCTTCAGTTAGCCATGATGTAAAAGTTGTTTCAGAAGATATAATGGTTTCGGTTTATGATTTCTATTTTCCGAGTTTATAATTCATTTTGAAGAATAAAACTCTTTGTTGTGTTTCAATTTTTGTTCATTTGTATAAAGACGATTTTGATGGATATTTTAATAAATATGGTTTCATGATAGCGGTAACATTTACCAAGTTCTTATAAAAATGTATTGATATTGATGGTTTCATATAATTTACTAGACATTTAAGTAATATGTATCGTTTTGATGAAAATTTTGATCAAAAATATTGACAGTTGGATGTCGGCTTAATTTAATATTTATAATATTTTAGTAATTAATTCTTGTGTCAATAACAATATAATCAACCATCTGTTTATTATTTATATTTCGAAGGGCAAATCTGTTTCGTATCCTGACGTCAGTCATAACCGTGCGGGGAAAGTTACCCTCTGCGGTGCAGAGTTGATTAAATACAAACGCGCAACGCCCACCCCATTACAACGTGACTGTCACTTTCCTCACTAATCTACTTATAATAACTCTAACTGCTCCTTGGGGTGTATTCGCAAAAATGCGAGGAGCACAAGGCGCCGGAGCCGAAGCCGCCAATTTGCTAAATGACTCCGTTGATTTTTTTTCCAGACAAACTCCAGGGAAACTGTTAATTTGGAAGGCAACTAATTTGACGTCGCGATGAAGTGGCAAGTTTGTTACCGTCACCATTTTCGGAAAGCGAACGCGAACACGAACTGAACTGTCGTTAAAGCAAATAGGACTTAATCACGGTTTTAAATTGGATTTTCAAAGTTAATAACAATGCCAAACATAATTTGTTTTGCCGATTAATCTAAACTAGCCACTTCTATTGTAAATTTAGCAAGACTAAGGCGGGCGTTACACTAAGCGCACCCGGGCGAGCATCAACGACCGATCAAAATTTCATTACAAGATGTGTAAAAGATCTAAAGCTTTAATACTTCTTAGACATAAATTCTTTATTACTGAATACGACTGACCGGATACAACCGCTCAGTTCGACATTTAACTTAACATTTTTTAAACAATTTTTTAATGAAATCGACCGACCGTTGATACCTGTCCGGGTGCGCTTAGTGTGACGCCCGCCTTAAGCTAGAGTTACGTTTATGTCTAATGGACAAAAGCGCAACAATTAATGGAATATATTGGTTGTAACACTAAATCTGGAAGACCTGATATACACAGTCTATAGACAAATGCTTACAGATCCCGTCACTCGAGTGCTCACGAAGCAGTCTTATAGTGTGAGCCTACATAAATGCCATCCCTGTTCGAGACGGCCGCGGCCTAGCGAATATCTCATTTACTTGTAATCTGATACGCAATTACTTTACTTATAAACATAATAGATAACAGTCTTATAACATAAAAACTGTGGAAATATAAGACAAACTCCCCGATGAGAACAAGAATAACAAGAGAAATATTGCAATTTGTTCGCAGCGTATGTAACATCCCACACGTTAGCATACAAGCGACTGTCGGATATCCACCGCATAACACTGATCTCCCTACTTGATTACATTTGCCGATGTATGCCGATTGAAATTCTGTGACCACTTGGAGTGGTTTTATCTGTATACGTAGTTTGATCACAAATGTCTTCGTTGTTTTGTCTTCATGAGATGCAGAACTTAAAAATTAATTAACGTAGGTGCTGTAACTATACAGAACTGTAATTAAGTTATTAATGAATTTGCGCCATACATTATATGGTGTTTGTGACTTCCTATTGTGTTTCGATACGCTGGAAATTAGTTTAGGAGCTGCTGCTGCATCCGATCAAACGGGTCGCCATCAGGGCACTGTATAATTGTTTGTCGGCGCCTGTGTGCCACGTCAGCACTTTCCAGCCGACAATTAGGTGACTAAATGCTTTCAAACAATAGCGCTTTGAACGGTCGAGTTTTGGCGGCGCGGGAGCAGACAGGACGGACGGACGGACGGTCCGACGCAATATTATCAGTAATCATGACGGACTTTTTCGGTAAAAGTGAATTTTCGAGGGGCTAAGTGTTAAAAATAATGGGGTCTTAAATAATAATTTCGGCCATTCCTTCAGGCGGCGGTGTTCAGGATGGTATGTGTAACCAAGAGGAGTATAACCAAGAGGAAGTCGAAAATTAACTTCACGGTTTTATTAAAAATTAATCTCATTATTAGAAGATACAGTTTATTAAATGAGAAAGCACTTTGAAAGATAATTGAGTTACGTATGTTGAATTGAGTTATGTGTAAACTTCACACACTTCATTTTTGTCGATTAGTTGAAGCAGCAAAAGAAGGTCGACATATTGCTATGCTATTCTAGTTGAGAGTTTTGATAATATTCAATGAGTTTAACTTACGATTTTGAATGTATTATAAAATAATTCACTTTGAGACTTTGTTGAACGTGTATCAAGGGAAAGTCGTAATTCCAATTTGTTACAAGTACAATATGATATAAGGTCTGTTCGTTTGTTGCATTAGTTTGTACTCAGAGTATTTGTACCTTGTTCTAACCTCACACGTTAATATGAGATGAATATACTTTAAGTACAAACTAGTGCAATAAACGAACAGACCTAACGGCATCAATAAAACACACTGAAGTGCAGCTGACTGAAACCTAAATCAGCCTTGAAGCCATTAAAATGTGCAAAACCCTATAGGTTTTGCTGTACGCAGAAAGCATCCCCAAACTTAAATCAAAAGGTGAACACATCGTGAGCTGTATATGGTCAACATCCGCCAAGAATGTCAACAAGCATCGTAACAAGAAGATGCAAGTCCGTTTACAACAGAACCAATTCATGTACGGAATGTTTTGTTTGATATCTGCAATGTCAATTCATTAGGAACAGTTTAAAACCTTGCGTAAGTTTCTATGATCAAAATTAAGAAATTTGTGTTTTGTGAATGAAATGAATTCGTTAAATCATATATGTCGTGGTATGACTGGCAATTTAAGGGGTAGGAGTCATTTTTATACGTGGCCTTATAAGTATAGAAAACGCGATTTCAGGGACAGTCAAAGCAAAACATAAAAACAACTGTGTCGAAGGTCATCATATTTAAAAGTAAACAAACTTGATGTGCGAGTGAATATAACAATATTAATTGAGTGGTGCTAAAGTAAATCAAAACGTAAGAAACTCGAACAGATGATTAATATGTTTTCTTAAAATATTTTAATTACTTACGAAAATGATTATCCTATCAAAGTCTGAACATTAAATAAATGTCAACCGTCATTATTTAAACAACCTGTATATGTGTTAAGTTTGCGATGCGTTGCTGCCGGTATCAAACAACAAAGCATAAAAAAGTAAATGATTTTAATTAACGAGCATTTCATTTCAAATATAAATTGAGTGGTGTTCATTTATAGCAAAAGCAAAGAACTCCTGTACCTGTTATAAACAAAGATAAAAGGCACAAATAAAAACGAAAGGATATTGTTATCGAAATAAATTCATTAAGGAAATAACTACTACAGGAGGACAGTCTCGGATGGGACAGAATTTTTCTGTCCTCCTGTTAGTCATTCTTTTCTTAAATGAAGTTGATTTTTGTCCGATGAAAATTGTAAGTAAAAAGTTTTTTTTTTACTTGAAACTGAAAAAATTGTGAAGGGAAAACACTCAACGTTTTGCTATTGATTAAGAGCTTCGACAGGAGTGAAAAAAAAGTAAATAAACAACTTGTCAAGAGCAACAATATAAAAGGTTTTAGACCCTGAACCTAAAATAGAAAGAGTTTCATGTTATGTAAATATACGCGTTATTCATTAATAGGAATTGTTAATCCAAATAAACAATTACGTAGCAATATGTACTTTTTATAAGGCGGTTGCTTTTTGTGGATGTGCGCTTTAGATTCCTCTTCAGTAATAATCTCCAGTAATAATTCTGCCGTATTTTTAAATATCTACGTTTTAATTTGCTTTTATTGTAGTTTTTAACATAGAACACGATCACATCGATGGAACCACGTATAATTTCCTGTAGATATCTGCGTTTTAATTTGCTTTTATAGTAGTCTTTAACATACAACACGATCACATCGGATGGAATCACACACCACATCCTGATATTAAATTTAATGATTTAAATGATAATGACAAAAACGTTGTTTTTGTTTGCTTTTGCAGTTTATCCATCCAAAAAAAAAAAAAAAATTAAACACCCCTTAAAACTCTTATAAAATAAATAACTATTAATGAACATTTGAATACCTCCATCATTAACAGCTAGCTTTCGTTTTTGCAAATGTGGAATTGACCATTTCAAAAAGAATATTTAAATTTATGTTAAAAGGTATTCAAGTTACGGCTTCTTTACTAAATTAACATTTAAGATGTTACGGCAATTTCTACCTCTTTTTGTAGTGATACTTGCGGAAGATAGATGTCCTGAAAATACAACGAAATAGTGTTTTTATTTGAACACATCTTTTAATTAAGATTAATTTCATACAGGTTAACAATTACAATTAACACTTAACAAGTGTCGTGTTAATTTATTTATCCAACACCTGTTTCTTATGAAGTTATAATAATGCGGATTTTGAATATATTATGAGGTCTACAAAACACAAGTGGAATTATGAACCCATAGTTAAACTGTCATTCAAAATTGGCATAATTATGACTTCATAATAAGCAAGTGTTGGATAAAATGTATGTATTATACTCGCGCCTTAACAGCAAATAAGTCAAGAGAAACTAGCCCTTTCGTGACTTATTTGCCTTATAAAGTTATAAGACAGTTGTATAGTAAATAGGTATTTGTTATCCCATCGTTAATACTAGTTATATATTCTTGTACCGTATGGAAGTCTCACCTAATAATTTACTAACAGAAATCATGCGTTCCATTTAATAATACTCTCTTTAGTTCTAGACTTTCTCTGTGTATTGTTTTTTATGCAATATTATTTTTGCCTTCCAAATAAGTGTCTTTTTCTCACTATTGTTTATTTAGGTAACCACAGAAATATTAACAACGATATATTATATAAAAATAAGCTTAATCAAGATCTGCGGAAATCGGTAACCATTAATTCTTGAATTCCTAACATCTGCCGCGAGCCGCTAACGTAATTAATTTGTCTTTAATATAATTATTACCGAAGAAATTTCGATGGCATCTTTATTAATTTCGTAATATTAATGAGGTCAAGCATGTAATAATCAAATATTGGATGGAATTATGGAATTCAATGTAATTATCATAAGCAGCACGTGAACGACACGTTAAATACGTTTGTTGCGGCGCATTAATAGCCTGGCGTTCATGAACTGGCGGCGAGCGTGCACGTTGTATTCAGGAGAAGAAATGACCATGAGTATCCACACAAATGTCCTAAGATTGGTAATAATAATATGAAACGGTAATACAAAAAAAAAAAATTGAAACACGTACGCAAATAAATGGTTTCAGCGAGCTCACGTAACATGAGGTTTGTTCAATTGAAACCCAACATAAAAAAATATTCAGAAATATATTCACAAATCATTACCACCACAATTCAGGTAGATACTTCATTGTTTCACCAACCAAGGTATGTATATATAATCATAATAATAATATTGTCTTTATTTCTATCATGGTACATACATACCCCACTAAGTACAACAAGAATGGAATAACAAAACATGATATAAAATAATGCGGGGCGAAGTTCAGAATGTATACACGCAATGAAGGTATACACTTCTGCTTTTACACCTAACCGCACAATACCCAAACAAAAGTAATTTAACGGCGTTTTATACGTATTTAAATTTAACAATTAAAATTTCTAAAATAGTAAGGAAGAAATACAAATTAAGCGATATGGTTCACAAAATCGGTCTTCTGAAGCTGGAGGCAGGTAAAGATTTAAAATGCAAGGGAATATTACTGTATATATTTTGGCAATTTTAAACGAAAAGATCTTTCAAATAGTGAAGTTTTATGAAAAGAAGGAGCGAAAGTGCTTTCGTAACGCATATTTAAGTGATGAACATTCGATCTGAACGAAATTTGCTTGTATAAGTAACTAGGGCATTTATTTAGAATTATTTTATGAAATAAGCAGGATGAATGAAGAAGTCTACGTTGAGAGATATTTAACCAACCTGTTTCCAGGAGGGTATGAGAAATTCTCCAATATTTTTTAAAACAATGTAAATAACATTGCAATGGTTGAAGTATGAAAGGACTAGATTTTCACACAACATAATTTAAAATTTTTTTGGCAAATAATGTCTGCTATTACATAAGAGTTTTAAATTAGAATATGCTTTGCGAGAACACACATAGAAATATGGCTTTGAACCTTCATTTAGAATCCAACAATAAACCCAAATCTTTAGCTTCATTAGCAAATTGCAGGGTAGAATTGCTGAAACGATTCGCCAGAGACTAAAGTGTTGTTGAACAGGTTAGCAACAAATTTGCCAGCATTTATATGAAGTGAATGTTTTTTGGACGTTGAAACTAAAAAGATATCAAATCATTATTAACAGCATGTACCGGAACGAGGAAAAGAGTATAAAAGATGAGTATCATCAGCATACATATGATACTTAGTGCTGTTAATGTAAGTTTCAAAATTACACGTGTATATAGCATAAAGCAAGGGTCCTAAAATGGATCCCTGAGGACATCGAGTTATACCCGTGGAAGACGCCATGCCATGTAACGTGTATTACTGAAAACCGGTTCGGCCGCGGGTTTTTTGTATGGCAAAAGGAACGGAGTGTGGAGTATCGGGCACATGCTGTGTTCCCTGGTGTTCTTTATTTTTACCATACAAGAGAGGAGAGCGCGCGTCCGAAAATCGGTTCATTTTTTGCTCGCTCTTTACTCCTTCAGAGGTAAAGTTCCATGCCAGAGGAATGCCTTGAGAAATAACAGAGGGCAACGAGTAACGCGAGTTAACATAAGTAATTTGCATTCGATCGAACAAGTAATTTTTGAAGAATAAAATACTGGAATTAGACAATCCTATGAAATGCATAATTGCAAGCAAAACGTCATGATTGGTGAGTGTCAAACGCTTTACTGCAATCTAGAAGAATAAGGACACTATGAGGACTTTTAACAGCAGCAGTAATTATATTATCTGTTACATCAAGTAAAGCGGTAGCACAACTATGAGATGGTTGGAATCCAGATTGGCAAGGAGGGAATATGCTAAATCTTAAATATACCCTGATCATAGAATTATTGCAGCTGCTGACTGAAGAATTTTTTAACAGCGTTTTGTACTTCTGCGTTCTACTCAAGACTATGACTTCGACTATGAAGGATCGATCAGTGTTGACAGAGTTAATGAACAAAGTGTGAATATCTGTACAATAAAAGTCTGAACAAGCTTCACCAAGTGCAAGGACGAAAACGTCCTGGGAAGCTTTCTCGTAACGTCATTCTGATTCACGACAACGTTTGACCTCATGTCGCCAAGGTATTAAAAGAAAAAATTGAGGATTTTAGAGCATACACCCTACAGCCCAGATTAATCACCTTGCGATTTACATATCCTTGGATCACTGAGAAAAGCGTTATTAAAAGGTAGGTAAGCGTTTTGAGTCGGTGGTACAAGTACAAAACTCTGTAAAAGAGTTCTTCAATCAGCGGCCACTAGAATTTAATGAGCAGGGTGTACATCAAATAGTAGAGTATGCGCCTTAATTGTGGTGGTAATTATTTGTAAATAAATTTCCGAAAAAAAAATTTTTGTAGACCAAATTTGGGTTTCAATTCAATTGAACAAACCTTGTATTAAAGAATCCGCTAAAGTTTCGTCCTTAATCACTGATTCCTCCGCTAAATCTGTACTTTGCGCGCTTGTTACATAAACAGATGTCCATTATTACTCTTAAAGTTCTTTGGTTCCAAAATTGCGACAATACAGCGTAAATTGTTGTAGGATTAAAAAAAAATGGATGAAAAAAGGATTCTGGCCTTTGTGATGGTACTGAAGAAATATTCATCGGTTTAATGGTAAATAAACAGTATGGTATAGATTTAGATTAATTTGATCTAAGATGATGCAGCAAATTGAAGAAGGTTCGCGCGCCGCCGTACAAAGGACAAATTCTCATGGCTGCTTACAGACTATTGGCCACATTGGCTACGGCATTTCTTGCGGACGCCGAGTAAACATCGGACAATACGTGCTGTCATGCTGACGTTTAACGCCAACTTACATGGAAAACACCAGAGCATCCTCATTGTTTCGACTTTTTACCGTCGGTTGCCTATGTAAACACTTCGGTTAAAAGGCGAGCACCAGTGGCTCTCCAAAAAATCATCCGGCGCTTTCTGCTCCGGGGAATTTTAATTTTGTTTCGTACCAGCGGCGGCGGATTCTGGGAATCACTTAGTCATTTATTAAACACGCACGGACGGAGAAAAGGCGATCTTCATATTCTATGCCACAGAAATTAACGAAAAAATATGTTAATCTAGTTTAATTTCGGTTTCGTGTCTTAAAAACCATGATGATTACACTTGACTGAGCAATAATGAGCTCAATCAAAAAGTTAGCGCACAAAAACCGCCACTTAATGAGAATGATTTCTATAAATATGCGCTGGTGGCTTTTTACCCGCCTAATTTTTAATTAACTATAAAACAAATTCCACCATTTTAGAATTTTAATTTGAAAACGCCAGCCCTGTGACAAAAGATGATTTAGATGTGCTTTGTTCGATAATTAAATGATTTGTGGAAATGTAAACTTTTAATCTGGCTGAAAATTTATTTTGTTTATTGCTAGGCAAAGAGTCTACAAGGTTTTTCGTTAAACAGCGCGAATTAAAATAAGAAAACAATATCCTTTCACTCATATAGTGATTTCATTTTTATAATTTTGTTTTAAATAAACGAATATATTTTTTTCTGTCAAACATATTTCAGTCCTTCAACAAAAATTGTTAACAATTTAAGGCTCGGTCTTTCAAGTTCCTTTTAAGTTAAAAATGAAAAAAAAAACTGCCCTTAAAATATTACCTATCTCTTTGTATAGATTGTATAGAACGATTGGGTCTATCTCAATCTCCTGAGTACACATTGCTATGACATAATCCAATTTAAAAGACCAGGTCTAACAAATACAAAAATAAAATATAAACAAAAGCCCTTTCCACTTGTATTGATTTAAAATTATATTCTTGACAAGAAGTATATTAAAATAAGTTTGTTCTTGTCCGATGAAAATTGTAAGTACAAAAGTGTCTCGAACCGGACAGAAATATGAAGGGAAAACACTCAAACGTTTCGCCACAGATTTATAGCTTCGTCACTCCTGACGTTGAGTGTTTTCCCTTCATATTTCTGTCCGGTTCGAGATTAAAAAAACTTTGTACTTATTAAAATAATCGTTTTGTGTGCCAGTTTTTGGTAGGCGTTGAAATGTTCCGCTTCTTTCAGATTGTAAAATTAATAGATTAACCGTCATCGTCAGCTGTCGGTCAAGAGTTTTTCAATTGTGTTTCACGTACCTCGCTGCTTATTTTGCTACGAATTTTTAAAGTGTCTTAGAAACTGATTGTCCTGAAGCGAATGTAATTTCGATAATTCAGAAATTTTGGAGTGCGTTCGGAAATGTGATTGATCACTGCGATGCAGTCTAGTTAACGCAGGGTTATTTAAAACAAAAGAAAGTTATATTTTCTTACCGATGCGATGAGTGAGCCAAATTTAATAAATGTCTGTAAAAAAAGTTCACGCCAATGTTAGGAGTGATACTTGCATCTGAAACTTTACGCAATCGGTTTAACCTGACCGTTGGACCCAATCGTACAGAGAATTACTTCTTACCACTGTATCGCTTTATGAGATTAACCAGTGATTTGGTTCACTATTATTAACATGCATCTACAATTGTCTGCAACGATAAAACATATTCGACTAGCATAGAAAAACACTCGAAGTTATCGAGCCGGGTAACTCTTAGGGTAAGTTCACACGAAGCTGACGATGGATGACAGGGGAGATTTCGAATAGTGGATAACCTAGTATGACCGTAGTGTGATTATTATAATTATTAGTTGTAATATAAAGTGAAAACCTGTAGAAATACAGAGATACTTCAATTAGATCAGAGTATATTATGTTTGTAGTTATATAATTTCGAATAATTCCGATGATCGAAGAAATAACAACTCGATTAATTCTCCTTTCGTTTTTAACTTCACCTCGAATTTAATTTCGAGCGATCTATCTCCAAGCACTTGTAAAGGAGACAGACCGTTGGTGGTGTTATTGTTACCGTGAAACGAAAGTCAAGTTTTGTGCGCGTTATCTTAATGCATGTAGAGAAACGAGCGCAGGTAAATGCGTCGAGCACAAATTTAATTAACGACTTTTTTTCCGTCCCGATCGCTATCTAATAAACTGTAAAAGGTTAATCTTGTATGATTTTTTATTAGTTGTTAACGACAAGGCATTTTGTCTTCGAACCGATTAGATATACGTCATTTAACAATACTAATTAAGAAAGCTTTACGCCACACGTAAAAGTGCTGGCATTCCTGGGTGGTCCTTAAGCACAAGATATGGCAAACGAAATGGATCAAATTTATATGGTTGCGAAAATATTGTGTTGGTGAAAAGCTGAAATTAATGAACTGTCATTACACATTTTAAATACTGTGTGAAGATGAATTGAATATTTATCGTTTATTGGAGTTTTTTCTAAATGTAGAACTTATCATCATCAGTTTATAAAATTGATGGTATGTACAGATAAAGCCATTTTCATGTCACAAATGATAAAAGTGTTTATCATTACACAAAGAAAGGTGACAAGTATATCTTTTCTAGTTCACCCCAAAGACATTACCTTCGGTTACAGTTGTACAGGGTGGATTAATTTCGATGTCTCTTATGGGCATCTCCGTAACTATAAGAGATAGAAAAAACTAGTGGCCAAGTCTCGATCTCTTTTTTGGACATTAAGTCAATAGTGTAAACAAAAATTGGCTATCTTCTTTTGTTTTCAAGTTATAGGCAAAAATTGCCATTTTCGACTTTTCGTTTTTCGGT
Source organism: Prosopocoilus inquinatus (assembly GCA_036172665.1). Lineage (NCBI taxonomy): Eukaryota > Metazoa > Arthropoda > Insecta > Coleoptera > Lucanidae > Prosopocoilus > Prosopocoilus inquinatus. Next base: position 47,714,748 of record CM069872.1, read on the forward strand.
CGTATCTCGTTTATTTCTAGAGATATTGAAAAACTGTTTGAACATTATTTGGACACTTTTGAAATACATTTCAGTGGTGTAGTTGATTTTTTAATATTTACTTAAATTTTCGAGATATAACATTGTTTTTTTAAATGGAAATCATAGTAGGCAATGCGTTCATTAAATAGAGACTTCTTTTCTGTATTCAAAGATATATACTTTGTTGGGTTTATTTTTTATAATTAATAGAGGAAACTGTCATTTTTGATATTATCTTTGAGTACCCTAGTCTCAGTAGGCTGGCTTCAATGCAGTGCCGACATTTTTTTATTTTTATTAAATATTAACGAACTCAAACCTTTTATATGGTTGCGAAAATATTGTGTTGGTGAAATGCTGAAATTAATGAACTGTCATTACACATTTTAAATACTGTGTGAAGATGAATTGAATATTTATTGTTTATTGGAGTTTTTTCTAAATGTAGAACTTATCATCATCAGTTTATAAAATTGATGGTATGTACAGATAAAGCCATTTTCATGTCACAAATGATAAAAGTGTTTATCATTACACAAAGAAAGGTGACAAGTATATCTTTTCTAGTTCACCCCAAAGACATTACCTTCGGTTACAGTTGTACAGGGTGGATTAATTTCGATGTCTCTTATGGGCATCTCCGTAACTATAAGAGATAGAAAAAACTAGTGGCCAAGTCTCGATCTCTTTTTTGGACATTAAGTCAATAGTGTAAACAAAAATTGGCTATCTTCTTTTGTTTTCAAATTATAGGCAAAAATTGCCATTCTCGACGTTTCGTTTTTCGGTCGTATCTCGTTTATTTCTAGAGATATTGAAAAACTGTTTGAACATTATTTGGACACTTTTGAAATACATTTCAGTGGTGTAGTTGATTTTTTAATATTTACTTAAATTTTCGAGATATAACATTGTTTTTTTAAATGGAAATCATAGTAGGCAATGCGTTCATTAAATAGAGATTTCTTTTCTGTATTCAAAGATATATACTTTGTTGGGTTTATTTTTTATAATTAATAGAGGAAACTGTCATTTTTGATATTATCTTTGAGTACCCTAGTCTCAGTAGGCTGGCTTCAATGCAGTGCCGACATTTTTTTATTTTTATTAAATATTAACGAACTCAAACCTTTAGACAGTTTTACCCGCGTAAAGAATTTCATATTCACTTTATTGTACAAATATCCGTTTGAGAAATGTGACCGATCTGGCAAAAGTTTTTTGTTTTTATTAAATATTAATGCAGGCAAGTCTAGTTGGATGTATGCCCGATTTTGTTTATATTTTACTATTTGTGTGTTTGTTTTTGTTTTTTGTGTTTTTAATTAAATATAACTCACGAGAAACAAAAAAAAAGAAACCTTAAGTTAGTTCTAATTTAGTTGTTATTACCTTTATGTTTATCCGGACAACTTGTATTTTAGTTTAAAATCATGTAACTTTTTCGTTTCTCTTGACAACTTGTTTATTTACATTTTTTCACTCCTGACGAAACTATAAAGCGATAGCGAAACGTAGAGTGTTCTTGCGATATCACGGTGTCCCTTTTAAAGTTTAAAAACTATTTTCTCTCACATATTTCGTCGGACAAGAATCGACTTCAATTATATATTTTTTTATTAAAGTCGTTTCTTGTCCCATGGATAAAAAATTGTATAAAAATTGTTTTCAACCTTTAAACGGACACAGAAAATTGCACGAACCTTCAACGTTTCTTCCTAGCGAAGCTATCAACCGATAATGATACGTTGAGTGTTCGTTCGATGTTGACCATTCAAAAGATTGAGAACAATTTTTTTTATAAATTTTCGGTCATAACACGTTTTAATAATACATAGTTTAAAAAATTCTTGTTAAAGTGTTCTGTGAAACGTGATGAATGATAAACTCATTTTCAATAGAAAGTCAGATAGGATCTCTTGTCAGAACGGTTGCTCAAGACGATAAAACGAAATTTTGCAAATTAACGAGAATAGGAAATGATTTACGCAGTCAAAACTGAAAATATTGCAAAGCTCGTTAATTTTTTTTGCAAAACAAAAAATTCGCACTGTATTGAACCCAGCCTATTGAGACTAGGATATTAACGCAAGGATAATAATAAAAATGACAGCTTTTCCTATTAATTATAAAAAGTAAACCCAACAAAGTATATATTTTTGAAAACAGAAAAAAAATCTCTATTTAATGAACGCATTGTCTACTATGATTTCCATTAAAAAAAACAAAACTTTATGTTATATCTCGAAAATTTAAGTAAATATTAAGAAATCAACTACACCACTGAATTGTATTCAAAAAAGTGTCAAACAGTTTTTCAATATCTTTAGAAATAAACGAGATATGACCGAAAAACGAAAAGTCGAAAATGGCAATTTTTGCCTATAACTTGAAAACAAAAGAAGATAGTTAATTTTCGTTTACATTATTGACTTAATCTCCAAAAAAGAGATCGAGACTTGGCCACTAGTTTTTTTCTATCTCTTACAGTTACGGAGATGCCCATAAGAGACATCGAAATTAATCCACCCTGTACATGAAGTAGGTTTAAAGAGATAATACAACAGTTCTCAAGTGACGAGGAGTTTAATATACATAGATTAGAAGTTATTATTACAGATATTAAACGTATAATTTACCCCCAATGAAAAATGACATTAAAGAGAAAAAAAAAACGTCATAAATTTAAAATATCGCATAATTCACCACGATAACACATAGGAAGCAACTTACAAATAATGCAGCGTGTATGAATGAAAATAAAACATCATTTCCGGTTTTGATTTTCATTGCGCGGTGAACATTTACGGAGCGTTTAAAATGAACAGTATAAATGAGAGATCTCTGCACGTCATGAATAACATCAAACAACAAAAACGCAGGGTAATTGCCGCGCTAAATTATTTATAGTGACATATACGTTCGCCTAACTAATTAAAATTAGTAACAGTCAGGTAAATTACTTAATTGTTGCTCGCACGTTATCGTAACTACATCAGTGCGTGCATAGAGCTCGGCTAGATTTTAACAGCCGACCATAAAATGTGTATTTAAAAAATGTAGCTGCTGTAAAAAATTTACTCGCTTAGTGCCACTAATTTATGCAGTAAATGCGCGTTTTTATGGTTAGAAAGTAATAACAATAAAAATTAAAAATTCGCGCTCGGCGATTTGTGTTGTGCTCGCGTCGAAAAAAGAAAAAAAAATAAATCGTTCACGTCACGGTAAATTAAATTAATCAAGGAATGAAAAGCGAAGCCTCATAAAGGCAACTGAATCTAATTACTAAAATCACGACAAGAAAGCACGAAACGATACAGAAAAGCCGACGAGAAATTCTTCATAATATTAAGGGCTGCCTGCTTGCTACCCCCCGACTTAATTATCCAAAGACCGCAATGTGAACAGCTTGTAAATATACACAATTCAGGAGCTACCGCAGCATTATCCAAACACGCTATCATTAACAACCACTTTACGGTTCGGGCGGTAACCGTTTCGACCAATGCACCCCATTGTGTACCCTTTCGTCCCTCCACTTCAAATAAATTATACTCTAAATACGGTCTCATAAATCAAGCTGAAGTTTAATGATTTTATAGCAGCTATTGAAAATGTAAATGCGCTCGGTTTCCAGGAGCAACCGAGGAGAAATATTGTCCCCGTGATCATTGTAAAACGGTCCACTAAACATCGCTTGTAATTTTTGACAGTTCATAATTTATTGTAATCTTGTTATGTATTTTACAGCGCTTTCAAGACATTACCTCTGTTCAACGGTACACGTCCGTCTGATGTTTATCTTTCAGGCTCGAATTCTTTTACAACTGCAAATTGTTAAGGGAAAGCAATATTTAAATTTTGTTACATACAAAAATCTTTAAATTATTACATAAAAGCAATACAGGAACAAAATAAAGAGATAATTCTTGTGAAGTAGCTACTGTTTTTAACACATAATAAATTTTATTATACATAGAAAAATTCATTCTCCTTTCTACTTGATTTTTTAAAAAATTTATTTGATTAACTACCCCTAGAAAACCTAATTTGCATCGCTTGCAGTTAAACTTAATAATGAATAACGGCCATACATGATAAGACTACAACGCTAACTATACTACGTTATTTACTATATTTGTCTAATAAAGTTTGTTTATATGATAAAGTATGGACAACAAATGAAGGGGTGCACGAAAAAAAATCTAAAATACCGTATGTTTACATAAGCGCGGAATATGATCACGACTGATCAATTAAGGAATCAATTCTATAACTGGGCTGCAGTCAAAAAAGGGGGTTGATAATAATACTCTTTTAAAGTTCAACCGAGCTTTCGGAAAATTTATTTCCTTTATCAAGGTTTCTACAAAACAAATAAATAAAGCAAATAAAGCTCGGTTGAACTTTAAAAGACTATTAATATCAACCCCCTCTTTTGACTGCAGCCCAGTTATAGAATTGATTGTTTACATGAGTATATAGAAGTGGCCAATGAATTAAATCGTTATTATTAAAGTAAATAAGGAGACGCTCCTTGTCAATTTTAAGGAAGTGGACACATCTCAATTACTTGACATTTTTCAAATATGGCGTACATAAAGACTTATTACTATGCGCGTTTCAATTTTAGTAAGAAGTATGGCTATATGCATCCCTTTCTATCTTTCATGGTTTTTCAAGAAAACTATCTTTATCTCTTCGAATTCTCTATAAAACCTGTACTACGTTATAAGAGTGGAACGCACAGAATTTAATTTTTGTTGTTTTCGATGTTAACATACAGGATGTTCCATTAAAAGAAAACATGTAACAGAAGATACCTCGAAAATTTCACATTTCTCAACAACCAAAAAGCAGATAGTAGAGTATCGCAAATTGCGTCTTGAGGACGAAAATTTATGAATCGAGTCGAGCCCCTCGTTTCGTTTATCAAAAAATTTAAAGAGGTACTCAATGTTGCTTTTGGCTTCAGGTGAAAAACAGACGACTTTTTCGGCTTGCCTGCTTCAGTCATAAAATCTTATTTTCAAAAACAATTTTTTACCTCTTTGTCAAGTTCAGGCATAGGACCGACGTTCACAGCATTAATGTTCGACGCAGGAATCTACAGGACATTTCTTTGCATCATACATCCCTGTTTAAAAGATGCTTCACATACGCTGCTGCTCAATGTCTAAACAACATTGATGCTGATCTGAAGAAATTACCACCTCACATTTTTAAATGTAAACTGTTTTTGTAAAGTTTATTTTCTTTAATATTACAGTTTAGTAAGCGCACTTCTGAAACTTTAAGGAGAACTTCTTGCAATCTTAAGGAGCAGCAGTGTTTATGCTCGATGTTTTCTTCTTATTAACTCCTTTCATTTATCTTTTTCTATGATTTTCTACACTTCCTACTCTTCGCCTTTTTTAAACCCCTCACATTCCTTACCCCTCCCCTTTCTTCCCCTCTTCAGTTATTTCAAATTTTATTCTTCATTCTTTTTTCTTTATATTCTTTTTTTTACCTGTTTGTTCCTCATGCTTTTACTTTTTTCCCTTACAATAATTTTTCTTTATCTTCTATTTCTTTCTTTCTTATTTTCTTCTTTCATTGTTTCTTTAATTTTTAGTTTTAGGAACGCCAGATAGGACAGCGTGCTTGGTTGAGCTTTATTTGTTCTGTTTTCCTATGTTTTCCATTGTCTAATCAATAAACGTATTATTGTTATTATTAAACATTTTGAAAGCCTCTATACACTCTCCTCTTTTAAAGAACTTTGTAATTCGCTTCCAAATGTCATCTTTGAGGATTAACTTAAATGAACAAAAATATTTACTTCTTTCATCTTCCAGTTTTTTTAAAACTTTCGTTTGCTTGATATAACACCTGTTGTTGTTGTTTCTGATAAGTAAATAGAAAAATTGATAACAGCACATGTAGTAATTTTGGTCAATGAATACGCATAAAACACTTTAGTATACTTTTCATATTATGTACAATTGCGGCTCTTGAAAACTGGTATTCTGAGTATTGACATAATTGTGAAAATTTCAAAATCTCGTCAACCTATCGTCAACAAAACTATTGCAGAATTTAGAGTAATTTGAGTGACGTTAAGAAACTTCAAATTTAGAATCGTTTACACCGCCAAAATATTGTATTTGTCAAAGTGTGCCAGTTTTCAAAGGCCACGACTGTACATAGAGAACGGGCCCCTGGGCTAAAATGCTCAAAGCTAATTCGTTAATTAGCGAAAAGAAGAAACCAAACAAGACAGTTACAACTATGCGGCTATACCTTTCAATTACAGAAAACTGTAACCGCTCTGTAACTCGAAGTATACAAGCCCTGATAAACTGACATTAGATCAGCTAATGCTAACCATGGTCGTTCCAATTTTCATTTTAAGAAGGTTTCTGAGGAAAGCAAATTTTGGCTCCCTCAGTGAAGTTTAGGGCAACTATCAATCTAGTTATCAGTGTCAAACGAACTAGTGATTTTTTTTAGTGATCATTATGATATTGATACTCGTAAATGCGAAACTCTTAAAATCAAAATTAGAATAAAAAAGTTTTGATAAAATAGATGATAATTAAACTCTACGAAGTTAATGTCTAATAGTTTTCAACAGATGCCAACAAAATCCTGTTAATCATTATAAGGTCACTTAATCGCATGTTCAGGTATAGAAAAACTATAGCAAATGTCATCAGAAACTCATTTTTTCCAGTGACATTCTTACACACCAAATTTAAATTCGTTATCATGAAACAAATTAATTTAAATTCACCTTTTCGTTTATTAATATTTGTTACAAATCGTACCGTTTATATTTTTTCATAGTTTACCTTTTGTATTTACCGCCGTCAATGATTAATCTGACACTGATAAACTTGTTCACTCGATTTATTAGTTTGTATTGCCATACCTTAGTAAAACGCAGCTTGCATGGTTTAGTGACGACCTGTCTTTTCAGAATTATATTTTAGGCGAAATAGGAAGGCCAACTCCACTTCTTATATACTTTCAGAATATGAGTGAAGCTGGCGATTCATAAACCAATTGCATCTGCATTACATTTAAGGCCCGATCTTTTCATCTCTGAGTAACTTTAACCGATGATTAATTCCTATAGAAACAATTGTCTCTACAATTGTAACTTTGGGAATAAATCAACGAAGTTACTTACAGATGAAAAGACCGGGCCTATGACGTATTATTGGCTGCGTTCAGATAACCCGGCTTTAATTCAATGTAGTTGTTGTGAACGAATATGCTAGCTCTTAGCATTTTCACATTATCGTTCAGAAATATAACCCTCTCACTTTCAAAATATGTTGAGTGGTACCTCAGATGTTCGGTCATCTGAACGCGATTCTTAAAAATCTAAATCTAAGAATCTAATAAGGTCTAGTTGCATGTGAAGGTACCTTTTAGTTGGTTGAAGTTGTTAGAAGTTTAATTAAGATAAGATTTTAATCTATCATTTAAAGTTGGATACTAGCTAGATAATATAATCTAGGAAAAATAGTGTCCCATTTTTCATTCTCGCGGCTGTACGAAATCAGAATATATAATGTGGTCAAAACTTGATTAAGGGAAGCTCAATCAGGACTTGTTTTACGATAAAAAAAGAAGACTGAATGCCTTTAATTAGTTGGTCTCGTCATGTAAAACTTCAGTTTAAACTAAAAATTTTATGGAAAATAGTCTTTTATTTTCTGAATTGTAATTATCGAAAAAATAAGAAAACGTGTACCTCGTCCTTTTTTGGTTCTGTTGTATTACTTTGCAATAAAGCAAGAAATCAATTAAAACATACAATGTAGTCACGAAACTGTCAGCATCATTAAAAGTCACTTCTTGCCGGCAGAGTTTTCGCTTTGCCGCGTCATGTCCGAGCTATTAAGTACTTTTTATTCCGTTTGATAATAAATTAGCGAGTGTCGCGTGTACGTCTGCGTCTGTATGTAGGGACCGAGAGAAAGAGAGTTCTTACAGCAATTTGCCAGCACTTAGGGATAGTTTAGCATACATTATTAATCCGAGATAAGGCAACTCTAAACACTTCCGACGGCTACTTTCAATTTTGCCGCAACCCAGTGGCGCAGCGACCGAGATGGGAGCAAAGCACGCGAACCCCGTCACACAATGTTAAGAAGGCCATTGCTTATGTTAATCTTTAAATGGCTTATTTTTCACGTACGATGTATACGACCTTTGAAAATGCGAAATCCAATGCAAATCTCCATGAAATTCGGAGATTGTTCTACGGCCATGCTTGAGATCGTTTATGTATATACCAAGATCCATCCTCCTAGGAAATTCCACTCAAACGATACGGTCAATTACCAGAAGCTAGCTTGAAATGCAAATTCGATGATTTATAAATTTTTTATCTGAATAACTTTAATTTGATGAAAAAAAAAACATTTCCAAATTTATTAAAATGAAAACACCGTTGCGTTCCAGATTTGTTTTCTTACAAAATACGATATGCGTATCTTTCTACACGCAAATGCTTTTCAACATTTCTTCTGTGCCATTCGGCGAAGCAAAGTGTGGCACATAATCCTACTGAGATTTCGTCAGTTCGTGGGCAATCTACCCGTTTCATATCAAGAAATGCCTCAATTATAGAATCTCTAAACATTAGAAAAGAAACATTTTTTGTACAGATTTTATTATACCGCCAATTATTCCAAAGAAAAATATTGATGGTATGAAAGAAAGCCCTCATATACCATCTCAAAGTCTTTCGTGGTGTTGAACACCACAAAGTATGTGATCAAGTCAATCAACACCTGACATATATTTATTATATTCGGACACCATTACTGGTTTATTATTTATTATTGCTCCTCTTATTTCTTACTGCTGTCATATCTGTTTTATACTCTGTTGATATCATCAAAACATCGCGTTCATGTTTCCATTGACACGGAAACCTTCATTTGCCCTATTCTTCTCCATAAGACAACAACTTTTGGAGCACCTTTTCGGTTTTCCTTAGAGTTCCACACATATACTTTTATTGTCTACCAAAAATTTAGCTATTTCGTATCTGGAGTAATAATTATTCCTATAAATGGCGTGACCTTTCCCAAAATAGGATTATGTAAGCTTACGAACTACTTTATAAGCGCTTTGAAGGATAATAAACTTTACCAATATGTGAGACGTTCATGCTAAGAACATAGCAGGAGTATCGTACACTCTCCCTCCCCCCGTTGACGCTAGCGCGTTGCTAGGGTTGTTTAAGTCCTAACAAAGCTGACTTGGCAGGCGATTGGAGGGAGAATATTCGATATTCCTACTATGTTCTTAGCGTGAACAGAGTATAGTAAATGTGAGACAACATTGTTAGTTTTATGTAACCGATCCTAGTGTCCTCGTAAAAGCAGATATTCTTCAAAATTATTTCAAATCGGGCCCTTGACATTGCTAGGCCAAAAATTGGATGATATAACGAATCCTTGCTTCAAAATAAAAGTATATAAGGTAATTTCAAATGTCTCATCGAGAGACAAAGTCCAAGAAACTTCTTTGTAGTATTAGTATCATGTCATTTTTCCAGTATAGATTTTCTTCTATTACCCGTTCTGGTATTTTAGAATGCGCTGCTCCTGCTTTGGTCCAATCCAATCCACAATTGTTTGTAGTAATGTTTCATCGAAAATCAGCAAAAACCACCCAAAGGGTGTAATGTCTGGCGCGATTGGTATTCTCACGCCTTCTTGTTCATTAAAAGTATGTAATTCTGTCTCTAGATTCATCATATACATCTGTATCACTTCCATCGTTTTCTTCTCTTCTCGCTATTGTGCGTCTGGCTTTGATTTGCTTTGATTGTCACCGTGTCATCTCTTGCTTGTCAAAAAATATAGTGTTCTACAAAACTAGAATGGAGTCGTTTAATTTTATTTGCTGCACACGATGGTTTTTAACTTGTTTTTGAAAGCACTAAATGCCCTGGCAATATTTAATCGTTGTTTCTAAACACCCACTACAAATCGTTTCCAAGTGTGACCATGGGCTAGAAGATCTAAAAATTAGACATTTCATGTGACAACAAATTTTGTTAATATATGTATTATGAAAAACACATTATAAAATTTAAGACTGCTGTTTGAAGGACATTTTTAGTTATACTGAGAATCTGTATTAATCCACTGAGTGTGGTTTCCTTCTTGTTTCAACTATTATACAAAAGGATGGCAAATATTAATCATATTTTACGAGAAAATAACCTTCAAGAACTATGCAAAATAGAAGAATATTTTGAAACACTTTTATCCCTAGTTTGAATGCAGAAAAATAAACAAATTTTCAGCAATTTTTTCCTAATTTATTCAAGATAAATATGTCTACACCTACATGGGTGATTCGGAATAAGTATCTGATCCGTTAGGAGCGTATTCACTAAGGTCATGCAGGAGCGAAATTGCAAGAAATAAATCTATCAGAGGCATTTCAAAAATCAACCTCATTTGAATCAAAAATGGAAATCATGATTCATTTCTTACGTATACAAAATTAGAATGAATGAATCGCGTGTTATACTTTCTTTCCGCAGAAAGCCATAAATAAAAACGTTTTACAGTTTTATTTCAAGGTAAACGCTGGTGTTTGCTTCTATTCCACGCGAGTTCATTGCCCTTGTGACGAAATACAGTTGTACTAGTGTCCATCAACCAATTTGTATCTGAATCTTTAATGCATTATAACTCAAAAACTATGGATATTAAACCCCCTATGCATTTAGGTATTTTGTTTCCTTTTTCTGTGCATGACGGGACACTTATTTTGAATCAACCAATATACAATAACTATAATTTTTAAATAAAACTTTCTACTGCATGTTTATAATCGATTTTCGTTACTTCTTTTAGTGAATATAACTAATTTGGCCTCTTGTATCATTATTATTTTGGATATGCGTATGTGCAATTATAGCAGGTGAAATGTTCAAGCGTCAAGATACCGACATATTTTACAGCCCGTTAAATATTCCGAGTAATGACGGAAAATGATCGGCGAGCAAGATATTTTTATTTTTCTGAAGCAAAGCCAGGTATGACGCATTATTATAAAGAATGCCGTGTAACGACACAAACTCTCCTGAAATCAGTGAACCCTACAAATAGAGTGTTTGACGGGCACATTCCGAACGCACATTAGCGACAAAAACGGCTGAACGACTCTAATGTGAATATAAATACATGTGCTGTCGACATATGCTGTAATATCATGTAAAATTACATCTATTACCGCGTATTAGCTCATTGTTGAAATTCAAGTTCGACAGGGGGAGCTTACTTACGGCATGTCATTTATTTTCAGTCCGGTACGTCTTTAAACTATTGTGCTGTCTGCATATGTTATTATTAATTTATAATAGTTATTTGTCATGTGGTGTCTAAGGGCTTTTATCGTTATATTTATATGTATTGTACATATTTTTTTTTGGCAAGAAAATGTTCCTTCCATACAATTTTTTTTATAATTTCCAATGTCTTCTGTCGTGGTATGGTTTTTATGGAATGGTTTCAAGAAAAACTTGACTTTTTAATAATAAAGTAAAGCACAATCAGGTTTCCATATTTCTTAACATGTTCTAATGAGAAAACCTATAGTAATGCCCGTATTACACGGTGATATTTCTTGTACAAAATTTGTGAAACAATGACACTGAGGTGTCGAATTAACCAATAATCATTCACTATGCTAACCTATCTCTGTCAGTTTATCCAAAATTTACACAAAAATTATCATCGTATAAAGCAGGTATAATAGTATCGTCTGGCCATTTCGTTTCCCATTGATTGTGTATCTCCTTTCCATTTTAATCTCCTTTGAGTTTGTAAAATGAGTTAGTTGCTTCAAATGATTTGAGACCAATAGTTTGATTTGTTTTTTGAAGAGAGTTTTCTTCTACCCATAGAATAAATGTTCCTACCTTACTATGATTGATTGGGTGTGTGAAAAACCCTTTGCATTTTTAAATTTTATTGAAGCACAGTCGCAATAATTAATGAATATTAAACGGTAAAGAATTGAGACTTACTTCCTCATGTAATAATCTGAATTTTTCACGCCTGTGTAACCTAATTAAAATATCTGAACGTGTCGGGAACAACCCCTAGCGACACGAGCGACATCTAGAGGTGGCTATTAATTTTTTTTTACCGCACGATTTACTATTATTAATAGACGAAATTGCGGTAGCTCGCATAGCGCTGTAATTTACGTGCGGAATTAATTTATTCTATCATTTGCAAGTGTAATTTATCGATCTAATTACTAATAATTAACGCGTAATTGAATGCAAGCGCTGGATAATGCAATTTGGCGTAGCCGCTCTGTATGTGAAATCTTTGAACAGAAAGATATTCCCAGTTCCGTAATTAATCTCTGCCATAGTCGAATAAGGTTCGCATTATTTATCTATCGTCTTACCATTTTGTTGATGTTGTTGTTGCCTACATTTCTAGAAAGCTGGTGTTTGTAATTATTCTAGTTGTAATTTGCAATTACTGCGGTGGTAATTAATCATCGTTGTATTTTTATCTCCCTGGCTTTTCATGAAAATTACGCTTTTTTTTATTTCTTTTAATGAAATGTAATTGATTTTAATAGTCGTGCACCTACAGTGCACATAATTAATCTTAACGCGTGACTACTAGCGAGTGTTTCTTTTAGAAAAAGATCGAAAGCAAAATATAAAAACAGCTGATCGCCGGTTAAGAAATACTATTACAAATTAATTTCGCATTAGTATTCAACGTGTGTAAGGAAGTATTTTATGTGGCATGACAGGAATACACGTGCGAATGTAAATCAAATCACTTATCGCTGCCAAAAAAAAATAAAATAAAATAAAATAAAAAACAAAAACAAAATTATAGCAGGCTAAAGAATTTTAAGTAAGCAATTTCTGAACTCTTCATTTTCCTTACGATGATTACTGAATAAAGAAACGCTGTACGGAGACATTTCTGCGTGAAGTCAGTCTCAATCTCAGAATTATAATTAAACTGAGTCAATTCGAATTCGAATCTATTTAAAAAAGTAACCGAGTGACTATAAAATACGAAAAACAGATAATGAATAGGGAAAACGAAATACTCTTTTCGATGAACAACTTGCAATTAGTAATGAAAGAGTAATAAGTCTTTAATTTGCAGTTACCTTCAAAAATGTATGAAAAGTAAGCAGGAATTCCATTTACAATCACTGATAAGTTATAATTCTTAAAATAATTATTAAATTGAAAAAGTGATTTCCAAAAAATATACAACTGTTTTCAGAAATCTAAATAAATAATAAAACTTCTTTCTTTTCGTTTATGGTCGTCGTAAGGTAAACTTTATTTATTAAAATAAGAAGATATACCTATGTACAAAATTTTTGTAGAAATTCCCATTGCATGCGACCAATACAAGGTGATTCAGAATAAGTGTCCGATCCGTTAACCACAGATAGTCCTTCAAAAAACAAAACAAATAATTGTAGACATACAGGGGTGTAAATTGTGTAGTTTTTGAGATAAAATCGATTAAAAATTCACATGTAAACTTGTTGGTGGTCACTGGAATAGTTGAATACGTCACAACAGCAATAGACTTTCGAGGAAAAAACACAAAACACGAACATTTAACCTTGAACTGAAATCGTAACGATTTGTTTACGACTCTCCGAGGAAAGATTTCTGCATAATGCGAACAACGAACTTGATATTTTTAAGCAGTAAATAGGGAAACAGTAATAATTTTGTAAGTGGAATGGTGTTCGTATCAACAAGCGTATCAATTCACAGAAATTTATTGAAATTCGTGCATTTTAAGATTACTTGTCTTACGAGGAATTGAATGAAGTGCTCTTAATGCCACCCGCGGCCCTTTAGGATTTTTTTTTAATGAATGTATGTATTACCACAGTGTTTTACGAATTTGCAATTGTTTCACGTGCGAGATAATTGAATTAAAGTGAAGCGAATCATGTTTAATCAAATGTTACAAATAAAAAATTCGATTCAAGAATACGCCATTAACATAGTTGAGGAAATTACGTTTTTGCTTAAGCAAAGAAATCAAAACAATGCAAATCATTGCCCGGCTTTCGTGATTCATTAGGCTGACATTCATACAGAAATTTAGAACGCTCTTGGGTGGTAGAATACTTGGCACGTAGACTTCGAAATGCCTCCGATACATTTTTTTCTTGCAATTTGGGACTTGGAAGACCATAGTAAATACACCCCTAACGGGACGGACACTTATTATGAATCACTCTGTATATTTTGCCCACATCAACGGGCTATCTTAAAATTAGCATTAATCGTTTTAATATTTCTATCTATTTAGGACGGACAGCTGAGTTTAATTCAGTTTCTCTTCTTCTTTTATTCCAAAAGTAGTTCTTTTGATTAGCATCGTTTTACGAATGAAACGAATTGAAACAGAATATCCGTAAAGGTAAAAACGTTTTCTTACAATTCCGTCTGCCTTGGTATTGCTCACACAGTGATATTCGTGCAGAATGCAAATATAACATGACAGGAAAATGTGCAGTTTACAAAGTACGAGTGGAAATTACTCCTAATTGCCTTATATTGCGTGGCATACGATACAACACTGGTGGCAAAAGCAATTTCCACCTTAAGACCGCCCGTCTTAAAGATAAATATTGCTCGCGATGCCGATGTAAATAAATCATGCATTTATTCACTAGCTCGAGCACTGATCACGAAATACGGCGATCTTATCTCGACTTCGTTTATTGAAATGTGCAGTTAACTTTTTCAGTACTTTTACTCTTTTCTTTTCGGAATTATATCGATTGCACTGCTCAGCGTTCGAGAAATAATGCGAAAATCAAAACACGACGACCCCAGAGTATCGACTTTTTTAAAACTAGCTTTCTTGGAAAAAATTACACCGTATAAAGCTGAACTCCAGACGGTGCAAAGTTCTAATTTCGGTAATTTGTGAAATTAATTAAGAAAATTATAATTACCGTGGTAAATGATCACAATTGTAAATTGTTTTTAATAATGTTGTTTGGTAAAGTAACTGTAGACTAGGTAGGTCTGTTTAAATTAAACACCCTGTGTGTATATAAACGCAGAAATTTACGCCACAAAAGTTGGGAGATTGCCTAGCGCTTGATGCTCGTATCTTCGTATATTTCCGGCTATTATGTGAAAGCTGCATTGCGGGCTTTTTGTTTAATAAATACGGCGTAGTTTATCACACTAAAAGAGCAATTTATAAAACTGCTAATGGAGGTTTTTAATATCCCTGCTTTTTTCACCCGACAATGTCAAGCTTTAGCTTTTTCATTTCATTTTCATATATCTGTTTTTGTTTTACATCAAGTTTTTAAAAAATGAATTAATCGTTTTTAAAGCTTCGCCTTGAAGATTTAATTGATCATGAGAGGAAGTTCATGGTTACTAAAAAGTTATAGGAGTATATTTTTTAAGTATAATTACAAAAAAAAACAATAAATATATCGATCAATAGCCGTCCTCCATATTTGAATTCTATTTGATTCAAATTTTACGATTGCGTTTCATTTGCAGTTATCCAGATCATGATTAGTGATAAAGAAGTGACTAAGTCTCTCGTCCTTCATCCCCTACTGGTTTTTACAACCAGTATTCAGTTTGATGTGATTTCCACACATATTTTGAGGTTATGTTCTTTTATCTTCAAAGTATTATTCCTTTAAGAATTTTTCTCTTCGCTTTAAAATCAATTCAGTTCGAAAATCAAATCGATTTGATTTTGGATGAAATGAAGTTTAATGGAGGACGGATTACATAAAAGGTTTTCATATAAAAAAAAAATCTTCTCTAGCAGGCTACGGAAAAGTTTGACGTTAAAGACGTATGTCTTCTACGCATAATTGCAGGGAATACGTCAAAATTCCGTTAACCTTACTTTCGTTGCGAATATAGGTTTCCATCGTAAACGATTTCTGATCTATCGTGAAAACCATCTTAGGAATGATATAACGGAAATTAAATTTTAAATTTACTTTTAAATACCAATTAGAAATTTAACAAGTTAATAGAGCAAAGACGAAATTCATTGCATCCAGAGTATCCAGAGTATAAGGTATCAAACGAATGCGCTAATAATGTCAGCAGTCTTTAGTTAAACGTCAGTTGGTTTAAGATGTCATCGTCTTTCGTCAAAAAATCACGACCAACTTGATGTACTTTTCAATTGTACACTCGTTACTTATTTCGTGTCTCTGAATTCGGCCCATACTCTCACGAGAGCAACTATCACAGACGCTCTCACCGTGAAAACGAGGCTTAATACATCCACAGTACATTTTGGAATCAATGCATTTTAGTCTAAACGCGTAAAAAGCATTTTTTCAGATATTTGCCTCTATTTCTAAGTGGCTCTTTTTGGCTGTGGTCCGACCAGTTACAAAACTGGACTCGTATTGGCCAAATTACTATGAATTTATTTCTTGTCGACCTTGGTCTGTCTGTATATAGAGCAAAACTCTTTCGTTGTCATTTATAACTGTATACCTTCAAATTGATCTCATTTAAAACATCATTTAAACTGATGATAAAACGATTTATGACTGTAGCACACGGGATTTTAAGAGAACCATGAAACCAGAACAACCTTTTAGCAATTTTGTATCAAATCAAGCTATTAAGCCCTATTAATTTTGTTGCAAATCGTTTTTGATTGCAGTGAAAACCTCGAGCAGCCTCTGTACAACTGTTTCAGCCCTGCTTGGGGCTTCGTCGGCAGAGACGTAGCTACGTGGTCTACTCATTAGTTATACCATTTCAAATATTTAACAATAAAAATTGACAATCTAAAAAATACCTTTTTTTTAAACTCATTGCCATTTAAAATTTACCATTTAAAACTTGGAATACATTTAGGGCCGATTTCATAATCGAAGTAAAGGAGACTTTCAAATAAAAGTCACAGTCATATGTCGAAAAAGACACGAAAACGTAGTTGTTTATACATCAGATTGTGACTTTTATTTTAAAGTCTTTAGTTCGATTATGAAATCGGCAATTAGTCGCTTATTTGATTCAGCAGCATTCACAAATTTTAACTTTCGGCTTATTTTTTTATGACACTATTTTAGGGCCTTTGTGTCTGTCAGTCACATTCAGGGTCATGATAATTTATATTCGAAGGTGTCGATAATAAGAAAAAATCCCGTTTACAAATAAAAATTTCTATTTTTCCAAAAGTGAAATAAAATTTGGTCAAATTTCTGATGAAACGAAAAAATATACAAAAAAAATCTTGAAAACTTTAAAAACTGTAGAAAGGAATTTAACCTAAAATCTGGTCCTTACTGCTGATCTACTTATATTAAAGATCATAAAATCTCTTAATTGTAGAATGACTAAATTACACAGCCCTACAAAAAAAAATTGTCTGGTGCCTGAACTTGACTATATTTGGTGTGCTAATTCCAAAAATGGACTCAGTTTTTCTCTATCAGGTATACTTTTAGAGATACAGCGGTACTAACCTAAAAGCATTACCATTCAACTCACTGTTATAAACCATATCGACAACGATAAAAATACATTTAATGATGGCTTATAATAGGCTTAAGTATGAACTCCATCTGTACCAAAAATATTCTTCTTAGAGTTAAAAATAAATAAAATAAGAATAAATAAACTGATAGGTAGCTGCAGACGACATATTTGAGATAAAATGTTAAATATCTCCAAAACAGTTAGATTTAAGTAAAAATTATGGTATGTAGAATTTTATGAGCGATCCAAATTTAACATCACATATAGAGTGTCTCGTTTAAAATAGAAACTTGCATCCAGCACTACTGTTTTGACACATCGAGTATAGATGAAAATAATGTTATGTTGTGGATCTCTAAAATTCAAAACAAAAATATCTTAAAATATTTTTTTTTGTATCTTCAGTAGGTAGCGAGATATTTATTGCCTTAGATCACGCTATTGGGACATCCTGTATGTATTCATATTTTTTTAATTTTTCATGTCATATTATCTGAACCATACGTATGCTGGATCAAAAATGCAGTAACGTAAATCAGGCCATTGTTATAATATTCAAAAAATAGAACGTTTATGCGAAAATAGTTATTCATTCAGAGACTAAGGTGAACATGTCGTATCTCGGAAACTAGACCTGATAGACCAATTCTGATGATATTTTTCAGTTCTGCATCCCAAAATTACGTAAGAACACTTACAAAATCGCAGGCACCAAAATGTGTGTTGGCCAGTGTTATCAACATGCGTGATATTTGTGTTAATAACAAAAAATAATTTTATGAAAAGATGAAACCTACCGCCTGTTTTGATACCACGTTTTGACTTGTGTGTCGGTAAGGCTGAGTTTGGCCGCCAATTCCATCCTGTCTTGTACGCTGAGATATTTCTGTCGTTCAAAGCTCTTCTCGAGCGTCTGCAACTGGAGGTCGGTGAAAGCCGTCCGCGCTTTGCGCTGCTTTTTACTGATCGCGCCGCTGGAGCTTTTCGACGAGTTGAGGGATTCGTCGCCGGTTTGTCCTGAAACACAAAAACGTACGGTTGTTACATTCAGAGCGGTTCCTCTGATTGTTGTGTGAGTCGATATCGAAAATCAATTTGTCCGTTTCTCGCTCGATTTTACGGCCATCGGGAGTATTTGCCTTTTTTTGTCGAGTCGCCTTTCAAAATGTGTTTCAGTGGGGGGCAAGGCAAGTGCTTGAAAACGTTTTCTTACATTATTCGATGAAAGTTGTAGTAGGTACTACGTGATTTCCATGCAGTTTATTGATTCACCTAGATTTTTAAATCTCCGAAAAGGAAGGCGCCCATTGAAAACGGCTTCAATAATTAGCTTATACCGTTTCAACTCCTATAATAGATGAAGCGGAGAATTTCACGTCGTAAAAATTATTGAAGTAGAAAATATTTGAATGCTCATTTCCGTGTTACACAAATTGTAAAATATCATGAACATATTATTTCTTTGTCGGTCAGTTCAAATATCGATTGGGTTCCTCCGCATTCATAAAAGCGAGGAGTTAATTATAGCCGCTCTAGAGTTATTAAAATACAGAAAGAAAAAGAGATCGATTTTGGATTTACGGGCGAATAAAAAGCGCTTTATTAATAACGTCATTTATAAATGTGGCATGTAAAACAAAGTGTTATTTGATCGGTGACTAGCATAAATAATGCGCACGTTCAGAGTTACGATCTATTACTTGTGTTTTATTGTGCGATAGGCACCTACGTCCTGTGGAAAATATTCACAGAACAACTACATGAACTAAACACGCACTAAATCTAGCATTTACCACATAAGTCTTTAGTTCCGTGGGCGTCGGTGGGGTGGTGGGCGAACGCCGACAACGCGAAATACTTAATTTGAATAAACATTTTGATAAGGCGACATTAAGATAGATGCAATAGGGAATTACACAATTTTATACGGTCTTGGATCGCCGTTATCTCGGACACAGGTTTAATTTTAAATCGATTTGAAAGTGCTACATGGTCGGCGGTTAGGTTGGGTGAGATAAGGGCGCGAGGTGAGAATGCTATCTCGGACCACCGGCAGATCGTGTGTTTGGTGTGGGCGCGACAAGCGCTATGGCAAATATGACCTCGTTGATAGGTACGACCTCTACATATTTCAATTGTACTATTTAGACATATTTGAAATCATATTCATAAATATTAAATAAATAAATTCCCTGTACAACCTTTAACAGCAAAGTGCTGGCCTCAAAACATGGCGATTTGAACCAAATAATACATTGAGCAACAAATTTAACTTTTTGAAAATGTTTCTGAAATGATAATTTTAATAAAAAGTAATGTGTTAAATACAAAAATAACAACGAAAACAATTTGGTAGCACTGGTTAAAAAAATAGCCCATATGCTGGTATTTTATGCCTTTAAGAAGCTTCACCATAAATATAGCAAAAAATATCCGCTGTATTTACACATGAATAGGAAATTCTTGCAAAAACTAACATTACGTAATATAAAATCACTTTTTAACATATTTTGTTCTATTCTGTAAGCACCTCATATCGATTGTTATACTTGCTACGAGTGGAGGATTGCTGTGGTTGCTACGGTTACGTGTAAATTCATTTATCATCAGTTATTGTTAGATATACATTGAAATTAGTTAATACCTGCACATAAATGTAACAGAAAAAAATATAAGATTTTTTTTTATTTAAACGTCAGGTTTATTACAGAAAAAAAGGTTTTTAACGTACTGGGTCTAGGGTTTTGTGACTGTTTCACTTTTACTCATTCCCATGGTTATATAAGCAAAAGGAACTCCGAATTAATGCAGCTGTTTCTGTATTTTTAGTTAAAGAAGGGAAATTTATCTTAGAAACGAGATCTAGAAAAAATATTTCAGTCCTATTGCTGTTTAACAGCGCAAAGTAGTTATGATTTGGTTATTTTTATTTCAGAAACAATTTTAGTGTTAAACAGTGTAATTGCTCCGTATCCATTAAGATTAGGAAGATGCCTTTAATTAGCAAATTTTTTAAATGAACTTAAATTAAGAAATTTTTACATGACTTTGTAATTTTTTTAATTATTACGTTAAGGGCGCGTTTCTACGAAGCCAGTAGCTGGAGTCCTGTGACTCCACTTCAGTGATTGGCTCCGTGCTATTTCCTGGCCTCGTGGAAGCGCGCCATTAGTTACAAAGCAAGAAAATCTGCTAAAGTGGTTGCATGACTATTGAAAACGCTTAAATTCTAGTGACTTTTGGTTTATAACTAATTTAGTTTCAAATAGCTTAAACAGTCACATCGTATTTTTTTAATTTTATTTCAGAAAAGACCAGTAATTGAAAAAACCATGAGGCATTATTTTCCATGTTCAGCCGTTTTTTAATTAAACTCTAAGGCCAGAGGCGGCCTTATTAGCTGCGAGACCTCGGGCTAGAAATTTTTAGCGGGGCCCTTGAGTAGGGCAAAAAGTTTCTCTGTCCTCTTTGCAATATAAAGAACAGAGAATACTATTTAAATGCATTTGAAAAAGTAGGAAAAATAATTCCACGCCACTGTTATTTGAAATGCTTCGATTTTTAAAATATGTCGTTATTTGAAAATGTGAAATAAAAATGTAACTATGGAAACAAAGGAGTAAAATTGTGAATAAAAATATGACTATGAAATAAAAAGGTGACTGTAAAACAAAGACATAAAAAAAGGAAAAAAGACGATTAATTGATATACAAAATAAAAAATTGATAAACAAAATAAAAATCAAATCCAATAAAACAAAAACAAAAGACGATCGTCGATGAAAAGGATAGGACGAAAATAAAATTGTGTAAAATGAAGAATAAGTCATCAACTCGATATAAAACTAAAAATTTAATTTGTAAATCTTAAAGAGTAAAATCCTGATTGAGTAAATGAAAATGAAAATAAGAAAAGTTATTTAACTGATAATTAAAAAATAAAAAATCGTATCAAATCAAATTTAAGAAAAAGAAAGAGAAACACAAGTGACAATCGATCGAAGGGTTCAAAATGTAAAATAAACTCATATCGAATAAATAAATAAACCAAAAACAAAAGACGATCAATCAAAAAATGATATCAAAGCGCACGAAAGATAAAACAGAAACGCAGATCGATGGAAAGAATTAAATTTTAAAATAAACTCAAATCGAGTAAATAAAAAAAACACAAAACTAGAGCCGATCAATCAAAAAATGAAATCAAATCGCATAAAATATAAAACAAAAATGGAGATCGATCGAAAGGATTAAAATGTAAAATAAACTAAAATCGAGTAAATAAAACAAAAACAAAAGACGATAATTGAAAAATAAAATCGTTTTGACAGATAAATTGATAAAAATAGAAAATAAAAATAAAATAAAGGAAATCGAATAAAAGAAAAAACAAGGGCCGATCAATTAATCATGCAATGTGGAAATTAAACAGTGGATAAATTCGATATTTTCAAGACGATTAATTTTTTTTTTAAAACGCTTGGACCCGTCAATTTTGTCTAATTGGGGCATTAAAAAAAAATTAACACTTGCCCAGCTTTTTGCAAACACTCTGTAGTATTAAAAATTAAAAATAGTTTCCGGAAAAGGCATAAAATTAGACGAAATCGACTAGTCCGAACGTCTTTTCAAAAAATCGATCGTCTTTCCACGCTGTAATAAAAATTGATTTAAATAAAGTCAAATAAGGAATTTAAAAAAAGCAAGAAAAACGATCGGTGATAAAGATAAGATGAAAGTGAATATTCCATAACACTTACAATTAGTAAATAGGATTAAGAGCACTAGAGAAAAAAGAGGCGAATCAAACTGATGATTTAAATGTAAAATAAAGTTAAAGTGAATCAAATATTGACAACATACAATCGGTTTATAACAAAAACAAAAATGAAATAACGTCAAATAGAATCTGCATATCTACACGTACTGTTTTAAGAACGTAATAAAATTTGAAAGGGGATCCACCTATGTTGACCAACCTATTTAGGTTATCGAATTATAATATCAACTTAAAAACTTAAAAAAATAAATATAAACTGCAATAATCTTACTTAAAGGTATTTGCGATTACTTACAAGCAAACTTAAATTCCAAGGAGAGACAAAAAATTATCGCAGACCATAGAATCTTGTCCTCATAAAAATATTGTTTGGAAAATATTGTTTCTCTAAAAGTACGATTTGTTAAGAAAGTATTAAAGAGTCTGCTTGTTTATATGTAGGATTATTTCTCTTGTTGATTAAACAGAACTTCTAATATGTTTATCTTATACAGATCCGCAAATATTTTCGTGTTTATATGATTTAGGCCCGATTTTTTCACCTCGTGATAAGTTTATCTACTAAGTAATATCCTCGGAAAGTATTATCCATACAGTGATTTCCAAGGATACTATCTAGCAGATAAATGTATCAGGAGGTGAATAAATCGGGCATTAAGCAGATATTCGATAATTTTAATTCTGACTGAACTATTGTGAGTTAAAAGATTGAAAAATTCACGTATTGTGGATGGCGTGAGGCCCCTGAAAGCGCGGGGCACCGGGCGGTTGCCCGAATCGCCCGCCCATAAGACCGCCACTGTCTAAGACTAATGTTACTTCCCTTGACGTTGACCAACGGAGCTTTTTTTTAAATTTTTTTATCTTCCCATACTTCAAAGACACTTATAAAAATTGAAATGAAATGTCTCCCCTCGTATACCGAGTAGATTAAAATTCATCACACAAAAATAAACTTTTAATTACGAGCGAAGAAAAGATTACTGTATTGTTACTTCAGACTGCGTATGAGTAAAATTCGTATCGCTTGCTTAAACCTTAAAACATAATTACTACTTCAAACGAAAAGTTGTAGAACTATCGAGTTTAACTTACAGAAAATAGATTTGCGATAAAATTTAATCGTCTTACAATTTTGCAAAAAATACTTGGTAACTTCTGCATTAATGTCAGTTTCGCGTGGAAACTGAAAATGTGGAGCGAGAAGTTGCCGCCGCCACAGTTCAAGCAGCCATTTGAAAAATGAGTAAAATCAGATGGAAAGTTTAATTCTTGTGTGATGCCAGAACGTGATATTATAAATCTGAATAGAAACTTAATAAGTTCAAAATATTAAAAAGGAATAAAATAAGATTAATACGAAATCTAAGAATTAAAGGTATGACATAAGGAATAACGGAATCAAGTTTGTAAAAGAAAAGAGTATGTCTAGGAGTTAACGTAACTTGCAGAACTATGATTGATTAGAATAGAATTAATTTATCTGAACTTCGTGATCCAACTAGTGTAAATGCATGTAATTAGTACAAATAGCAGTAATAGCGTAAGCCACTTAGATTTCAGCATAAAGGAATCCGGTAATCACCACTTACAGTTGAATAAAACCAAATGAAATCAGAAATATCAAAATCATTACGAGCATTATTTATCTTCAGTTAACTCTAAATCTTTGCATTCATTAAAATTCGAATGCAATTTTAATGGAATTTAAACCAACCAACGCAATGATTTAAATTTATGTGTGAGCTTGACAGCAACTTCTCTGTTTAAAATATGTATAGGCGTACGGTTGACAAAAAACCAGTGGCATTACATTTTTGAAAACACGGTGCTAAGTTACTTCGGTTTTGTAATTTATTTTTATTTTTTTTTTTTGTAAAGACAGGAGCATGCATATACAAACATGCATAATAAAGCTATTTATCTTTTAGTAAACTAACGGACTTTTAACGGGGTTTAAGAAAAATTGAAGAAATAAAGTTTAATGTTGTTACTTACTTGAAAACCTTAGAAAAATTACGACACGGAGTGGCAAGAAAAGGCAAGAAAAGTGCGTAGTTATACGCGAAATGCCCTAGCCGGAGAGGAGATTTGGGTCGTGGGACGATCTTCAACGATAATTGATTAACAACAGAAATAAATTAACCAACGGGATTCCTTATCAATTTAAAACGAATGAATCGTGTCTCTTCTTTTATTAATACGTAAAAAAGTGATGGACCGCATGAAAAAGCAAAGAAACTAAAATACTGGCTGTTTACTGCTCTCAAAACAAGTAAAATATGGTTGTTATTTATTTATTTAATATTTATTAATTTAATCATATATAGATCAAGATTCTTAATAGCTATTCGAGGACCTAGATTTACCTAACAATGACTCAAATTATAACTAATGCACTTAATCACTTAAAATCAAATCCACGAACGTTAATTGGCAAGTAAATGGTTTTCTGAGGCACGCTGTATATCGAAATACATTTGGAATCGCTTACGGTGATTCTTGTTCGTTCGGTGTTGAGACGGTCGACACGATGACCTTTACTTCGTTGCCCAAATACTGCTCGGTAAGTTGAATCGCAAAGCTTTGTCAGCGATGGAAGGGGACGGCGATAAACGTAATTAATCGGAACTAAAGAAGAGCGTAACCTTGAGAAGACGATAACAAGATGAGGGGGCGGAAAAAAACGTAAGGGTTTCAAAAGCTGAGGAGCCCACAAAACGCCGGGGGACGCTAAAAGCCTGAGAGAGAGAAACGAACGAAAACATGATATTAACGATGGTTGAATCTTAACACCTTACGCAATTGCCTTTGCCAGTTGCAATTTACCTTCGCAGGCTCCTTCATAACGCACATGAATGCACTAGTTGACGAGAGTGGTTTCCAAGGCCGACATAATCGTATTCAAGGTATGTCCACACAGGAAAATAACTTTACAAACTTAAATTATCCATACGAAACCAAAACACAACCACACTCTTTGACAGTTTGCCCAAGTAATGGAAAAGAATGCTGTAATGGACGATGCGGGCGCGAAAACGAAAATACCACGGGCGAAACTAGCCAATCGTAAATTAGGAAAATATTCTCGGGAAGAGTAAAGAAGAAATAGAGGATGTAAAGTATCGTGGGGGAAAGTGACGAAGTTGCAAAAGCAGCTGTAACAATGCATAAAATTCAATAAATATTATTTAACGAAAGAGTCAAAATACATTTGAATGCCTAATTTTCATGAGTTTAATTTTTTCTTAATTATTGTTTATTCTTTTAATGAAAAAAAAAAATACTTGATGACATCAGTGTGTTATTATTTTTTATAAAGTTCTAAAGCCACGACTAAATGTAATATTATTAAATTGTTGAAAATGGGTAATTTGGTGTTAAATGTATTTTATTAAACTCATACGTTTATAGTCAAAACGGTGTAATTTTGCATGAATCACAATGACACAATTTGCGGAGTTAACGACGCGAAATATCTCCACAATTTATATAACGACATTTTTAAAGAAAATTGCAGGACGTACATAAATAACACAGGAACAAAACGAATAATTTAAATCTCGTTATCTATTTGTGCAATGCCATGATATACATATTTAAACAACAGTGCCTTATCGACTGGCAAATTAGAATTTAATGAATTTCATTAAATTTCAATACGGCCCTAAGTTCTCCGTGATGGGTGCAACTTAAGTTCCGTTTTAAGTTCCCCGCGGCGAACGTAAATAAAAAAATCTCGTAAAATGAAAGAAAACACATTTCCCGGAGAAATGTTTTATACGGCGGAAACGTGAGACGCATTGGGCCTCGCAAAGTGGATAAGTTTGTTGGGTTTAGGCGACCTTATGTCCCGTGAACTCCTGTATTCCTCCGGGAACTCAACATGAGAACTGCTTTTACAGCTGAATTTACTATTCTCTACATCTACACTGTTAAACATTGCAGAACTTCTTTATTGTTACTGCACTTAAAGGCATTTTACATGACAAAGTATGTTTTTTTTTGTATCTATGTTGAATTATACCTAGTGATCAAAGAGTAATTGCAAGGATTGGTCTTGGAAAATTCAAGTAGTGTCTGCAGCAAGCTTTAGAGTATATTAATTCTCATCACTACTGTTGGCGTTAGAGGTTTATTTGGAAAACTTTCAGCCGAAGGGATTGTGGCTGTTATTTTTCTCATAGTACTGATTCCAATTACAATTTCAAACTTGTTTGCATTTTTGTCGTGGGTTTTTATTGCTCTCGTTATATAGTTATACCGTAAACTCAAAAGTTCAAATATTGGCCATACAACATTTTAACTTCTAGCGTTTTCCCCAGACTACCCTAGAGTATCTCACTCTAATCTCATATAATAATAAAAGATGATGATTCTCAGATTATTCTGCAACAATAAATCGAAATGACTTGGGTTTTTGTTGCTCTTATGACAGTATATAAAACAAATACTATACATGTGGGTGTACCATAACGAGCTGTAGCTGTTGTAATACAATATTTGAAGACATTGAATGTGAACATGTATTTTAATAAACAAAGGGTAAGAGTATACTAACAAGAAGGTAAGTGAGTTCCTAGATACACTAAAAAAATAATAATACTCCTAGTATTTTTAATAGTAATAACAATTTCCAAAACACAAAACTTCAATATACACAAAATGTTGGTGCTCAAGTGTTTTTGATCCTTAAAATGAATTAATTTTCACGTTCGGGCGTTTTTATTGTATTAAGTTTATGCATAATGGAAATTTTTGGTTCACATAACAAATTATCGTATGCATGCAGTTTGACAGCTGACAAGTAATTACAGTGCAATGCATGCAGAAAGAAATACTTAACACAAGAAAATTTGCATTGAACAACGATTAGATTTAATCGGTCTTATCATAACTGTCACGCTTCAAAAGTCGAATGGAAAGAAATCTGCGCCGTTTTTAATTTGATTTAACATTATATTTGCCGGTGAAAGAAACTTATTGGTTGAATTTTGTGTAATTTATTGGGATGTATGTATTTTATAAAGGTACGTTTCACCAAATAGGTACTCCCCATACTTCGAGTACTTGTTTACATTTATATTATGATATTCCAAAAGTACAGTCGCGAGCACAGAAAATGGGCCCTGTCTTAAAAATCTAACTGTGCGGTTGTACTTTTGATAGAAAACTGTCTCCTCGCTATATTTAATGAGTATCATTAAAGTTAATAAATTCGTTAAAGTGCAGTAATACGTTAAGATATTTTCTAGTTTGCTGAAGTTGCTGGAAGTTTGATTACTCTGATGTTATAACCCTAACCTAAATTGTAAGATGTGTAACATGAAAATCATCATTTAAAGCTAGATACTATCTAGGAAAACATTGTGTCTCGTTTTTTATAGTTTGCGAATGTAGTCTGAATACAAGTACTTTCCACGAAGGTCTACCTCTGTAAAAGCGACACAACGGTTAATTGTTATTACGAAAACTAGTTGGCAGATCACTTATAGATGATATTGCTTATTCTGTACTTATCTGATACTGCAACAAGATATACTTTTGTCGTAATACACGAATTTGATTTCAAATCCATTTTTACAGAAGTGAACCACTTCAGTCATAGTTGTGAAACGGAGGTCGTTTTTGTATACGTTCCAGCGTATCTACTGATACCATCTCACTGGTGTTTCCTAACCTCTCTGGAAACAAACAGTTTTTTCTTGCTTTGATTTTCAACATTGGTATACAAGAAATGACGAAGAAACTGTTCATTCTAAGGAATATAACGATTATACATTGAATTTATTTGTACGGTACTTTGAAAAAAAAAATGTACATGAATTGACAGTTAGTCTGTAAACGGTTCATTACTTGCTTTATTTATAGGCGCGTTTTGAAAAACCGAATTAGAAAAAAAACCTAAAACGATGGTTTTCAGGAAACCAAATCGAATCGATCCCATTATTTCGTAGATTATTGAAATTACGTACTTTTTGCCGTCCGTTTTACATTACGCCCGTTTTTGTCGACGACCAAAACAAACAAACAGTTATTTAAACAAATTTTAATGCGTGCTTATCGATTCGGCGGCAAAAAGTGGTCACAGCGCCCTCCGATCGGCGGTTTTTACCGGTACCTCGTCCAGGTAATGCTTGGTTACCTCCGAAATTTTCGATGCGCGGTCACGAAACCGCACCGGTGAACGCTGTATATACTACGTTTTGATGTCGATGCACTTTATAAACGGTGCCGACGTGCACTTCAAAAATGTCGTATGACTTCATTATGTGTCGCTATTTATGGTAACATTACATGTACATCATAATTCCATATTTTATTGACGTTCGTCATTTACATATTATCCTTATATGTGGGATTGCTGGGAAAGCTGGACGGAGGTGTCGGTGTTATTTATATCAGTATGTAGAGAGAGAGATTAAATGTAATTTTACTGCCTTGAATCAATGGCAGATAAAATACATTTGACGCATTGATTTCGCACTTAAAAGAATTTAATGGCGCATTAAAGTAATCTGCTCTTCCTGTGAAGGCTATTTGCTTTATAATTGCATATGGTACAAGATACACGGAGCCCGAGAAAATACTCATTCCATTTAATCATAATCATATATCATATAATGAGTGCTGCAATCTTGAGAGAACGTAAGAGAAATTGTCAAATTACTTAAGGTACAGTCATACTTTTTTGTAATGCCCCCCTACACATTTTAAATCGCGGCTTGATGCCTTCTGATCATTATAATAGGTAGACAGACAAGAAAACCAGCAAGTACATAGGTAAACAAAAAAGTCAACGCGTCTGTATTTACGTGTTAGAGAGCGACTTAAAATTTCATTGCGAAGACATTACTTATAATTATGACTGTACATGGCGTTGTTAAATAATGATTAAACATAGGATTTTCTATGCTTTAATTCGAGATTAACTGTAATCAGTGTCGGTGCAACTGGACATAAACCTGCTTATTTTCCATGTTGATCAACATGAGTTATACATATGCCCGTTAGGATGTTAATGGTTTGATATATTTTGTATTTTTTTTGCATTAAGAAACGTGGTTCCTAGCAACTTTAAACACTCGCTTGTGTTTCCTAAATCATCATTCATCACCGTTCAAATTGTGAAACATTTATTAAAGTAAACTGCCTTCTACTCGCTAGCTTCGTATTGGATTATGTATTCAAACGTCTATATTTCTTTAGAGAGAAAATAACTAAACTGTTTTAATTAACGCTGGCATTGGTATTCATTACAGAATTCCTTGCTCGACCAAGATAATTAAATAATTTATTTGTAAATCAGCTCGGTTAATTATTTAATTAATTTTTACGTTTTTTTATACATTCTCTGTCATATATGTCAACAACATGCATTATCAGGTATTTTGTTCTTTTTTCAGGAAAGGATAATGGCAAGGGATAAAATCTATTTTGTTTTATTTTTTGTTTTTAAAACCTGATTGAACAGACGGAATAGAAAAGGATGGAAAAGCGATTTTTCAGAGTATTTAATATGTTAATTTCTTTTTGCAAATGTACAGGAAATTTTTCAAGTTAATTCAATCATCTTCTATTCATAAATGTGACAGTTGAATAAATTATAGGAGGAAGTAGACAGTGGAATCAAGTTCCTTTTACTTATTAAACGAAGAGTTTAAAGAAGTAATTATTACCATTTAATTTTAATTTTTCTTTAATCATGTGAAAGTCCATAACATTTTAAACCATCACCATCAAACGCGATCAATCTTCGATGATTATAGTGGAAAGTTCAACTAAAAATTAGGACACTTGTAAGAATTTATTATTATTTATTTAATTTCGCAGAGTTTATAAACAGTAAATACTCTCTTGCTGAAGAGGATCCAAATAGGGCCAAAATAATTGTACAGGGGATGCTGAGGAAGTTCACTGTAAAAAAAAAAACTGACTTGCAGCTAATTTTTTGCATCTAAAAAACTGACTTGCAACTCATTTATTGCATTTCAAAATATACTTAATAAACAATATTCTACTTGATTTAGGCAAATACTTTCGAGGAGTCTGCAACTGAGCGAAATGTCAGAATATTTTAGGTACCAAGGGGGTTTAAACCAACGTTCAACTGAACCAGGTTCAAAGTGAACAAAATCGCATCAAATTTTATTTATGAATACGTTAATTGCTATATATTCTTAAGATCCTATGCGAATTTGTTCACTTTGAACCTGGCTTAGTTAAACCTCCTTGGTGCAACTGGCCCTTAATCAGCGTCAGATCATTCAAACAATTGACTAATAAACCAACTTTTCTGGCAGCAAGATGAAGGATGGAAACGAAATATTCCTCGCTTTTACATTCTACGAAGTTTAGTTAAAAAATTAAATAATTTGTGGTGCTTCCTGTTCGAAGTATTGAATCCTGTATGTAAAAAGTACTGAACAGATAAAACAGCAACATCTTACGCTCGCTTTTTGACCTGACATTGCAATCAAAAACGATTTGCAACAATTTTTTTTGTAAAAAGTAATGTTATTAATAATTTGCCTTGTGGAAGTAGCCTGTATATTATTCTCGATTCTATGTTTTAATTATTTTTTTTTACTTTTAGTCATTCTTAGCTTCAGGTATACATCTCGTGTGTTCCGAAAAACTCTAAACTAATCAGGGATAAGAAATCGACCCATTTGTGTTGCGGGCAGTACAAAAATTTGGTTTTCGGATTGCATTAGTCCCCCCCATAGTAATTTCTGCGAAATGCGAACAGCCCTTCCTCTCGAACTCAAAAGCAATTAAACTCATCGGAGCCGCGGAAAGAGTAAATAGTATATTCGAAGTAAAAAGTGTCCAACACTAGGTGGGCCGAATTCTTTTCCCTGCTTATCATCAAGACACCTATGACGATGTACGTCGTATATTAACCCGTGGTTGGTCATCGCACCAACCACGGGTTCCCAGAATTCCCAAATTGTTTCATGTTTTGATATAATTTCAATATTTAAATAGTCAGCATTCAAATAATTAATATTTAAATTAGAGGTACAGTTTACCGGTCATAATAAGCATAGTCTTTCAAATTTAATTCAGTTTTTTTATGGTATGATATGGGGTTTCGCAATCAACGATTGCTAATTGCTACACATTCCCTCAGGATCTAAGTGCACGGCGTTGAATCGCGTTGAGTGGGAGACAGTAACGCGTTCTTGAATTATTTCTAGGAAACTGTGGTCATAAGTATCTAGATTACAAGACTTCTGAAACACAGATAACAGATTTATTAAACTTTAACAAATTTAGTTAGAGTTAACACAATTTGTGGAATATCGCTCGAAAATTAGTAATTTTACGGCCTTCATTGTCGATTACTGAAATGACTTTTAAAAGCAAATTTCATTTCTGAGGCGAAGCAGGGCGATTTTTCATTCAGTTGCCAACGGTGATGGTTTTGTTAAGCAAACGGTAAAGGTTGCAATGCCCTTTCCTTATTAAGCCGCGCACAATAAGCCGTGAAATCAATTTATCAACAATAGTTCGGGTTTAACCCTTTTGTGCCTAGGTGACGCTAATCTTGACTGGCGATACAAACTTCCATTAAACGCATTTCTAAATGTTTTCTTCCCTAACAAGGTCGAAACACATTTGTTATAATAAATAATAAGCAGAAAACTTTTTTTTTGAAAGTATGTTAAGCACATTTTAAAAGATGCTTGAGTTTTAAATCTAATTTTTGATGACAACGTTTTCAAAATGTTGAAACTCTAAAGTTCGGTCATTTTTGACGTAATGCGTTGTGTCCTTTGAAAGACGTAGAAGGAAAATTTTATTTATATTAGTTATGGGATGAAGCCTATGGTACAGCATGTCTTAATAAAAAATATATATTTGTACAGAAAAAAGCAATTTTCATAAAAAAAATGATTCATTCATTAACGAAACAAAACAGAACTACTGCAAACCACAAGTAATTTACACTCCCATTACCGCCTATAAAATACGGCTATCGCGTTTAACTATCTGACGAGATAGCTTCGAAACACCAAGCGGGAATTAATTACCGATATCGATCGCTCGGCAAACGAAATGTTGTCCAAACGCGGCCGTAAACGTTCATTTAAATGTGGGAATGTAATGAACGGTTTTAAGGGCCCATTGTGCAGGACGCATTGATCCCGGCCATTGTTTCGGGCGTCCCGACGGCGACGCGCGGATATTGACGGAGGGAGCGGGATTTGCAGGATAGATTCGGGCGGAGGGGAAACGAATCCGACGTAAACGAGACACCGGAAACTGGAACCAATCAGAGAGAGAGTGGAACGAAGCGCATCCCGAGGGCAATGATAGCGTCGCGTCGCGTCGCGTCGGAGTGAAACCGACGACGGCGATCCTGCAAAAAGCTCTGGCTGTTAGACGGTTGCTAACGCTTGGGTACACAATTTAAATGAAAGATTTTACAGTAGTTTTAAGTCTTCAAATTGACATCAGTTCCGTTCTATGTATTTCTATTCGAAGTTCTTTTAACTCGTCAAAATATTTTATTTTATTTTCTATGGAACTTTGCCAAATATTACTGAGCTTATCAATAAATTCTTCAGGGCTTTGACACTCTCAGTAAGTGAAATTTCTGTCATTGTTTTTACATTAACTTTCTTCACTTTTACTATTTAGAAGATTTTGTAAAATTTCTTGAGCAATTTAAAGTGTACACTGTAACAAAAATATCTTATTGTAAATATTATTGTAGAATTTTATACAAAATATTTCGTAGTCTGAAATTGTCTTTTAATTTTCGTTTATTAAGAAGTCAACTTTTTAAAGAAAACCATTTTTATCTTGCCACTGCCAGAATATCTTTATTATTTACATGTGTTACTTTTCCTTTTCGTTTGGCAAAATCATTAAATTATTAATATTAAAAATTACTGAAATAAAAACAAAAACTTTAAGTGCCTCTCATGACCTGCCATTAAATTTAAACAACAAATTTCGAACAAAAATAAAATACCTGCAAAGAAATCTGTATTTTGAAACTTTACTTCAAAATAATTATTGTTTAGTATAATACAGTATGTCCACGGATCGACTTGACAAGAGGAAAAACTTTTTTAATATCAATTTTACGCAAAAAACATATTCTTTACAAGAAACTTCAGAAAAGATCATTAAATTTAAATTTTTAGTTACAGTCTCTCTAAAAAATTCAAAGTTCTTAATTTCTCATTGCAGATTTCAAAATAACGTTTTTATTATTGATCTTAAGCAAAAATATATATCCTTTACAAAATGTTCTACAGTTCGAGAATCTTCAGAAACCACACATAATTTTAAGTTTTTTGACGAGAGGGTACCTGAATTCTTCAAATTCAAATAAAATAAACGGTTTTTTTTTGTATTGATTTTATGCAATTGAATCGATGAGTGCATAATCATGTTCAGTCCAAATTTACTATGTTGAGAAAACAACAAATAACTTTCTAGATTTTTATTTTAAGTGAATTATTGGCTTAAAATTCTTTCAGGTAAGGATATCTGAAGCCTCCTGAATCCAATAATTACTTAAAATAAGAATCTAGAAATTTATTTGTTGTTTTCTCAACACAGTAAATTTAGACTGAGCTTGATTATACACTCATCGATTCAGTTGCACTCTGTATAAAAACATTCATTTCCGGAAAACCTCACACGCCATATTCAAATTTGAATCACGAAATACCTGAGTGCCTGATAATTTCATATTTTTGATTTTCAAGTCATACAAAATAGTAATTCTTGTCGAGAAAGCTAAAGGTTGGAAAATTTGTTTTAATTTATCAAGTTTATTTATCGTGTTTCATGTCTTTCGAATAATTTGGGCCATTTGGGGCCTTCAAGATCGAGATCGAGTTTTTCTAGAGGAGAAATATTTGTTAAAATATTTTTGCATAAAGTTTACAATAATTTACTTGTTTTGTTTTCTACAACGTGAACTTAACTTGATTTAAATTTAATGATAGTTTCTGAAGTTCCTCGAGAAGCAGAAATTTTTGTAAAGAATCGTTTTTTTTTTTGATATTAAAAAAGTTTCTCCTCTTGTCAATTCGATCCGTAGACACGCTGTATATTGAAAACAAATAATGATATCTGTCACGGCTAATACTAGACAATGGGAATATTAAAGTTAGAGGTACAATGACAAACACAAAGTAAAAACTTAAATTAAAATTCACCGGAAGATTGTTTACCTTTTAGATCGCGACATAATTTTTTTTAAGACATTACTAAATAGCACTACTGTACATTCAGATAACTGGATCTCGGGTGCAACTGCCGATGCTTAACATATGGAAGTTTTAATTTTCACTTTTTGAAAAACAAAAAAATCTTGTTTATCGAATGCACATGCTGAATTGTAACTCGTTTGAATTATTATTAAATTGTCTAAGTGTCAATTTTTTGACAAATTATTTTTTCCCAATAAAAGTTCCTCAAATTTTATTTTCAGTTTTTGGAATTGTAATATTAAAGTGTGATTTGACGGTGTCCTTGTATTTATATCAAGTTCATATATAATTTAATTTTGTTGCCTTTACCACTACGCCGGTTTCAGGTTAGTTCAGCTTCGTTTAAATAAAATTCGCACTCTCACTATTAAAGTTGAGTTACTCATTGTAAGTTTAAACTACGTTTAACGTTAATTAGAGTTTTATTCTTTTTTTGGTTGTTCAGACAGTGAATAAGATGAATTAAGTTGTGAAACGTAGTTTAACTGTGAAAGAAACTGTGGTTTGATAATTAACCAACAGTTAATAAATTGCTGGTTTAATCTAACACTGAGCAACTCAGCCTTAAAAGTTATATTCTTTAATTATTGTTTGAGTTGCTTACAATTTGTAGTTCGCCTCGATTTTTTAAATAAAGCAGTTTTGAAACAAGCGAAACTGTTCTACAGAATCACATTTGGGAAAATAAAAACTAAAATTAAGAAAAGTTATGTTAAGTAAATCTGGGCGGACACTATATAAACATTTTTTTAAAATAATAAATCGCTTCTGAAAATATTTTTTCATCTTATTATGATTCACCCTACATTATTCGTCTATACAGTGAACTATAATCAGGTTGCAATCAAAATTAACTTAATATACAGGGTGTATTTAGTATAATCTTCGATAAACGTGTGAAACTTTAACCTTTTCCTGTTAATCTTGAGTGTTGAATATTGCTGATTTAATAAGAAATGACAAATATAACCCGATGTAGTCAAAATTATGTGTATAAAACATGCAACCGGTTCGTAAGTAGATACTATTTTCGCCTTCTTTTTCTCGCTTTACTTATAATTAAGATTTTATTGAAGAAAATTCCTTTTACAGACAGTGTGTTTCAAAAATTGTGCTAGAAGAAAGAACGAAGTTTCGGAACACATTGACTCCGATACAAATGAGAACGAATTTCCTATTTTCCTATTTATATTATTTTGGTGAACACTTTAATCCCACTAGTATTTATTAATGTACTGCGTGTACTGATTTTTCTGAATAAATTATGTTTTTTTTTTTAATTTTTGAGGCGAGAGACTCTAATTAATCATATTTAGCTACAACTTTAATTCTAAAAGACTTATTCTTATGAAATTTTCCTGTATCTTTCAGAATAAGGGCACTTACTCTTAAGTAGTCTTCATTTCTCGGTGTCCACGTTGTATACCTTTCAAGATAAATTCATCCGACATTTTCCAATTTGACTTTAAGGGATGTAGAAGGATGCAGGATGCAGACGTTTTGCGCCATTAATTTTTTATAAAAATCGATAATTCCATTTATAGCACACTTTCTGAAAGACTATGGGGCGGATTCTGTAACTTACCAACGGGCTGTTAAAATTTAGAGGTCCTTTAAAATTTAAGTTCTGTGATTGGTTGTTGCAGTAGCAACAAAATTTAAAAGCCCTTTAAATTTAACGCTTTTGATACAGGACACGTCCCATTGTATTTTATGATTTCAGAGGATGTTAGGAGAAAGTAAATGTTACTTAGATAACTTACGGTAGTTAGTTAGGGTAGTTATAATAAACACTCTACAATAATATGAAACAGAGAAAACTAATCGGATACAATGTTCTGTTAACGTTTAAGAATGCTCATTTTACCGTGTGGAAGTTTACGTTGCCTTTTTGCAATTATTCGTTAAGTATGATTGATAAATAGTGGCAACTGTTAGGAATCATAATTATTACAACATTTCAGTAAACAAATTTTTGTCTGTTACGCCGTCTCTGGCCCGTCATAGGATTAATTAAGAAAATAATCAGAAAGATTTGAGAAGGAACAAATTAAGAACACCTTCTCACATTGTCGCATTTTTCTTTTCGCTGCCAACTAAGTAGTTTTGCATAGTCTGCTTACTTTTCTGCTCGTTTGCTAGTTAGCAGCTAGTTGGAAGGCAGAGCCGTTAAAGTAAACGACCACTCTGAAGCGGAAGATTTACACACTGAAGACCAGAATCAGTGGTAGGTAAATCAACCTGTAATTAATTTACGTAAGTGAGTAAACGATTTAGATGCCGCTGCAATTTTCTCCGTTCATTAGCCATTAAAGCGTAGCGGTGAGGATTCAAATTAGTCGCTTATGTAACGTCAATATTTTGTTGCTGATCACTCAACCACTTCATAATTAAAGGCGCGTAATTAAATTCCATTATACGTTGACGGACTAATCTGCAGAAAGTTCATTCAGTACTAATTTGTATGCACATATACATATGTATAATCATAAAAACAGTTTACGTCATGTTAACAACAGATTCTTATATTGAGGACAAAGATATTAATTTAAGATGGGTATGCAAGACAACCTGCTTAGATGACTAAATCGTTCGTATTAGGGTAAACACATAACGGAGCTGTGATGGTAGACGACGGATAGCATTTTCTGCTCGCCCGTTTAATACTCATTGCTACAATCGCTTATACAAGCGCTTATACTCAAAGCTCGGATGTGAACACAGGCATTTGATTACGTGCTTCTCATTATCAGTGCTATTCGAAATCTCCGCTATTATTTTGTGTCATCACAGCTCCGTTATGAACTTACCCTTACAGAAAAATGTAGATATACCAGCAGTGTTTTTGAACATTAATAATCAACATTGTAATAGTAAAGGAAATACATAACATTTGAAGATTAATCTTACAACATTCCTGTAATATGACCTAATACGTCATTACGATTTGCTGTATGTACAAGAAGCAGTTAAATCGTTTTAGCTTGCAGAAGCCTGCTTCATTCCTTCCATTCTATACATAATGAGTCTTTAATAGTTTAGTAATTAATTAACAACGCAAGATCGCGTTGACAGCTTTTTTAAATATCATTAAATTTATTAATTGGCATTTAATTACTTCAAGCGTCAGAATTAAAAACAGTTGATACACTCATTTAAATTACAAAATTATAAGTAACCTAATGTAAACGACCGACCGCAAATTAGCAACGCATATTTTTTGTTATTACGGCGACATGACAATACGTAAGTAATCAAATGACACAAATGAGGATTGTTGTTTCAGATCATTAACATAGATTATAAACAATAATGGGCCGAGAATTGAACCTTGTGGTACGCGTTTGTTTATTACTCTAAGGTCAGATAAAACCATTCGTCATGACTCTGATGCACACTTGTTGAGACCTTCCAGACAGGTCTGGTCGAAACAAATCTAGAGCAACTCTGTTGATACCAATAACATACAGTTTTGATAATAGAATTTGATGATCTAAAGTACGAAAACTTTAAAGGAGATCGAAATAAATACCCATGGGCGGCCTTAATAGTTGCGAGGCCCCGGGAGAGAACTTTTTCCGAGAAAGTCAAAAAACTATTGCAATTTATAAAATCTAGTCCTCATACAATAGATGTTACTCTTGGAATAAGAGCTGGTCGAAAAGGTAGCTTCACTAAAAATACGATTTGTTAACGGAGTATTCATCGATCCCCTTTTATACGTAATTAATATTTCTAAAACAGCTGGTTTAGAATATTAAATTTGAATTTTGTTAAATTGTGACAATTCGTTATTTATTTGTCGTGATGTTTTTTTTTTAATTATAAACCCATCGCTTCTTCTCTTTTCTCTTAATTTAATTTGACTTTTATATTTGAATTATCAATTTAATTCTCTTTTTTTTTTTATTTCTTTCGTCCAAACTTTCCGTGAGAGACGCATCTATCTTCATGAATCGATTGAATTGAGTTTTACCCAATTTTTATTTTAGTTTTATCTTCATCATCGATCGTCTTTTGTTTTGTTTTTTCCTTATTTGACTTAATTTAATTCAGTTTTTAATATAATCAATTAATCGGCCTTTGGTTTTTCTTTTAGTCGACTTCCTTTGTTTTGTTTTCATTGTTTAATTGTCATCTTCTTTCTCTTGTTCGATTTTATTTGACGTCATTTTGTTTTTTTAATTATCAGTTGGTCATCTTTTGTTTGCTTTACACTTTAATCCCGTCGCGATTAATCGCTACTTTTGGTTTCTCTTTTATTCAATTTTCTAATTATTTATTGATCGCCCTTTTTCTTTAATATGACAAAATTCGTCATTTTTTAAATCAATTTGATTTATTTTTTGTGTTATAGGAGTCCAATTTTTTTATTTTGGTCGTCATGTTTTCGCACCTGTACTTTAGATTTAGTTCTTCTTTTTCTATTTTTTCTATTTTACAGTTCTTTCTAAAACAAACTAGCAATCAAATCCTAATCAACTAATCGACCGTTGTTTTTTCTTTTAATCAATTTCATTTTGTCCGTTTTTCTTTTCAACTTCTGTTTCATTTTATTTCATACGATTTTTATTTTCTAGTTATGAGTTGATCGTCTTTTGTTTGGTTTTCTTTTACTCGTCCGTCGTCGATTGATCGCCATTTTCGTTCCTTTTTCTTCTTCGACTTGACTTTATATTATTTTTTAAATTATTAACTCAACGTCTTTTTCTTTATCATTTACAGATTCGACTTACTGAATTTTACACACTAAATTTTCGCCCTTTCTTTATCGATGATCATCTTTTTTTTGTTTTACTCGATATTTTACAAATATTTCCATTTTGATATAATCAATTGATCGTCTCTTTTTATTCGAGTAACGTGAGCGATGGCAACTCAATTGTTTATGACAGAAAATTGAACAAAAGCCTTTTTTTTGGATTTTACGACATAATAACCTAAACGTCGAACTATCAATCAAAGCTGGATACTATCTAGGAACAAAGAGTGCCCCGTTAGCTATGTTCGTCACTGTACAATATTTAATTCAAATTTATTTAATGCTATTAGTAAATCTTTTTAATAAACTATTCAGATAGACCGCTACACTGAATTAGAATTTATAACTCCGACCCCCTTGAAGACCCCAAGATGTTCATCGACCCTTTTCAAGTGAAAGTCTTCGACCCCAAAGGATATTTCATAATCTGAATTCTGAAATTAAAAAAATGCACATATTGTAGGTGGCACAGGGCCCCTGAAGGCGCGAGGCCCTGGACGGTTACCCGGTTCGGCCGCCACTTCCAATTGGATTAATTCCATTATTATCAAGACAGGAAGTTATGACATGCAGACGTTCAAAGGTTGCAGACTCAGTAGATCGACTTTTAATAAAACCGCGCTGACATTTAGATAGAATATTTAAATGTACCAAGAATTAATACAATTCTGTCAAATACTTTGGAGAAGATAAAAAGTAGAGATATAGGGCGATGGTTAGTTGTGTTTAGTTATAGTATTAAGGGGCGTATTCTGTAACTTTCTAACAAGCTGTTAAAATTTAGAGGTCCTTTAAAATTTCAAATACAGTTCCATGATTGGTTGTTACCGTAGCAACAAAATCTAACACCCCTTTAAATTTAATTTAATTTATCCTACTGCAATGTTAGGTCAAAAAGCGATAGTAAGATGTCGCTATTTTACATGTTTAAATTTAACGGTATTAATACAGAATAGACTCCTAAGGCCCGGTTTGTCAATAACAGGTTAACCCTAACTATCGGTTTATTTCCATGATAACAAGTACGAAGACAATTGTTTTCACGGCAATAAACTCAAGGTTAAAGTTAACTTGTGATTGAAAACCTGTCCTAAGAGTGTTAATTGAAAAATTAACGTCAAAGTCACCATACACTAATCATGGTCTACTTTTTAACATGAACATCACCTGATTAGATGTTTCGACATAAAATTCTGTCAGTGTGATTTATCAAATTTGCATATATGTGCATGTTATAGTAAATTCTTGCCCGGATTTTATTGTCCGCTACCGTACCTTCAATTGATTAAAATTCAGATCGTTATATCATAATTTAACTCGAAAATTCCGTGGCCATCGTCCAGAATTAAATTGGCTTCCGGATGGAACCGCATCACACTGATTTCTTCTATTGCCGATGTTTCGTTCTTCATTGCAGAAGAATTTCCTCGGGGTTGCTATTGGTGATGGCGCTGCTGCTGCTGGTGGTGGTCTTGTGGTGGCTGCTTCTTGTTGGCAGCAGTAAAACCACCACCAGAGACAGCCCTGAGGAAGTTCTTCTGCAGTAGAGAATGTAAGATTTCAGTATGACGGCGATTCTAACCGGAAGCCAATTCAATTATGTTATTATTAAATGAAGGTCATCGGCCTCCTCCTCCGAACAATTTCCATTTAAATTGTCTTCCTACAGCTGTTAACAAATTGTTTATCAGACGAATAATAAAGGACCTTACGTCGAATAATGTACAATTTTGCATTGGTTATATAAAAATGGATAGATATATTATAAATTTGTACTGCATGGTACTGCAAATACACAAAAGCACACAATATCAAAAGTGTTAACAGAACTTACGTACGAACTGTTAATTTTACGGTTGAGCAATGAAACGCGCGTATAATAAAAGGCAAATATGAAGAGCACAACCGAATTTATACCGCAGATCGTAACTCCCTTTATGTTCGCGTTTTATTTAACAGACTATTAAATACAATTCCAGCAAATAAGGGGGCACTTATACAAACTGGATCGTTACGGGATTTACATACTTCATAACCGCACATTTACGGCCGTCCATAAAGTAACAGCCATTGGAAACGGCAATAAAATCTCGGCACGGAATTGATGCTTATCTCTGTGGCGCGGCGTATCTTTGTAGCACCACACACAATCGTATGTACAATTGTACAAAAAAGGCACATAATGATCAAATACTAACACTATGGACGCCTCGTGCGACACGCGAAGCTCTCATAATGTAATTGCCCTATTACATAGCGGGGGGGCCGAGCGGGAGCGACATTTGCAGTTACGCCACCGCCACCGTAGGCGGTTATTACAGAAATTCTAATCTAATACTATTAGAACTACTGCCGTATTAATCCAGCTATAATATAATTTTCTCTGATTTTTTTTCAACCATAATTTCTTACATTTATTGCTGTAGTAGTTACAGTTCGTTAAATATTACGATATTCATTACCACAAAATTTCAGATGTGTTGGCCTTTATCTGTGAAATAATAATAATTGTCATAGCCGTGAATTGCGACGCCAATTTAGACGAATGGCGCCATCTACTGGTCAACCTAGACTTTCACGGGATACGGGAAACGTTCGCGACTCTTCTAGGTTACAGTGTTTTCGAGAAGGCACGCCAACATTGGGAATGTTCCAGAGAGTACGCAAATAGTTCGTGATGGCTTCATGAGTTTCTAGAAGCGGGTGAACTAGCTAAATAAACGGAGATGGGCGCGCGATTTGAATAATTTAGCGAGCGACAAGTGCGAATAACCTGGACTAGTAAACGGTGTATTTTAAAAGCGTTGTTTATTAAATAAGTCTTCAAGATAAGTATTATTATTATTACTTTTATTCTGCAGAGCGATTGTGTTTAATTAAAGTGTTTTGGAAATTATTATTTTACAGTTTGCGACGAACCCCGAAGTCGTAACATTATTATAGAATTATATCATCACATTTGAGCAAGACACAAATGACCTGTAAAAGATGAAACAATTTTGACTTCTCTTGCATCAAATCAGCTGTAGTCAGAACTTCAATCGATATAATGATTATATATGCAGCGTGTCTCAAAAGTGCTAGTGTGGATCGATTCAGCAAGCCAAAATCAATTTCTATTTACACGGAGGTATTTTTCACTTAAATTTCATTTCGCAGAACAGAATTATTCGATCAGGAAAGGTTGACAACACCTGATGTACGGGATGTTCTCATTTTCAACAATTGTTGAATTTTATTTCGCAACTGTGGCTTTATGTAACGCGTGTCTAAATAAAAAAAAAACTGGTCAAAAAGTTTGTGGAAAAATTCACAAACCAGGTCTGTACGTCATAGATAATTTCGTACTTTTAACAGACATAAACCCCCGTATGGTAATTCGTTAAATATGTTGTTTCAGTGGAAAGCTAAATGTAAACGTAACTTTAAAATTGGTTCCCAAAAATGAACCTGTTTTCATTTATAAAAAGTAATTAAGAAAAAGATATCGAAAAAAGTGATTATTCGACTGCAAATTTTGACGTTACATTTGACAGCTTTGCACTTGAACTTAGAAGCGACGTGCATGCACCGAACAAATTCTTGGTCGTAGTCTACTTGGCCAGATTTTTATTTAGACACTCGTTACAAAGTGATCAAGAATGACTGAGTTGTCAATACAATTAAGAGCATTTTTTTAAAACGGTTATTGACGACACTGCAACCGCATATGTTTTATTGACTTATTTGATGTATGTTTGACCTAATATCCACACATGATTGGAGGTTATGTGTTGCGAAAATTAGCGGTAAGAGAAATTAAATTTGAGATGTCGAGCAACAAATTAAAAATTAACTGAATATAATGCACAAAGTTTTAATTTCTTTTTAATTTTTAAATTTTAGTTTAAACATAAATTAAATTTTCTTTTCAGAAGTATCCAGTATCTTACTTTGAATTTAAATTATTGTCAGATGACACCAGTGTTGCCAGATTTTTGCATGCGATCTCGCAATGACTTGTTGACCGAATGTAGCCAGAACGCTCCAAATTTTTTCTAAATTCAATTAAAAACAAAAAAAAAACAAATCACCGATTTGAGATACCAAAATCAAAACAAATAAAAACAAATGAAATCTGTAAAAAAAACTAGAAACAAAAGAGAAGTTAAAACAACAGCAACAAAATGCAAGGCGAGAAGTAAACGAAAAAAAAAACAAAGGAAGAACGACAACACCAAGCTGAACGAAAAACAACAATTTTTCGTAAACAAGAAAAAAATAAATGAAGATTAATAACACCAAACTGAATGAAAAGCAGCAATTTTCCGGACGAATCAAAAAATTCGTTGAAAATTAAAGCAAATTCTGTAAAAAAAACGAAATACAGTGCTCGAAACAAAAGAAGATCATAAAACGATGGACTGAAAATAAGCGACGAAGAAAATGCGAAAAATCAATTTTGTGAGGCAAAAGAAAAATACATAATACGAAAGTAGAACGGAAAAAAACAAAACAAGATTGACGACTAAGGTGAATAAAAACCAAATGAATCTCCTGACGAATATTCGGAAAAAAAAATAAAAAATCTAGTAGAAAATGAGAGATAACTGCAATAAAGCGTCATTCAACAAAATCTGAAGAATCGATTTGATAAAAATAAACAAAAAGGAAATACGACAGCATAAAATGAATTTAAAAAACAAGCAGAAGCACCAGGGTACTACGAGCAACAAAATATACAGAAAATAGACGAAAATTTTTGCAAATACAATCAAACTCGTAGGGAATAAAAGAGAACCGTAAAATGGAAAACTTAAGACAGGAAACAAAAGGACAAAATAAATCAAACGAACTGTGAGTAAAATATAAAACAACAATTGCCTAATAAAACAAAACAAAAACAAAAAGAAACAAAAAATATGAAATGAACAAAAAGCAAAAGAAAACGATGCGCGAAGTATTCTCGTCATGTAATACCGGGTGATCAACGGAATTCATAATTAGAGGAGGTTGTGATCGGTGCTATTTTATGCCGTGTGGTTGGATACACTGAAAAATAAATAATAAATTGACAGTTGTCATATGTGAGATTACGCTCGTGCTTCGTACAATCTTTATTTTGTTATTTTATTTTTTATGGATGGTGGTTTAAATCCTTTTTTAAAATATCAGGGGAGGTTCCATAAGACAAATCCGTTTTATTATCAAACATTAAAAAAAATGTCACAATTCTGACATTTCAAATTTTTAATTTCAAACTGCAAGCCTGTGTTACTAACTTTTTGGAAAATATCACAGTCTGCTCTAATTATAAATTCCCTTGACCGCATATTACCTATAAATTAAATGCAACTAGCGACATGGACAATCATTATTGATCATAGTATATTTTTTACTTGTCGTTATGCAATGACAACTACAAAAGTAGCCCAAATCAGGCGGCAGATGCCAAGTAAGATTTCTAATTGCCAAAAAATGTTCCTTAATTGATGGAATTTCGCCCAATCTGGCAACCCTGGAAGAAAGTGATGCTTGTATGTTTGTATAAATAAAAAGCATAGCGTATATCTCGGAATTTGTACAATTAATTTA
Source organism: Prosopocoilus inquinatus (assembly GCA_036172665.1). Lineage (NCBI taxonomy): Eukaryota > Metazoa > Arthropoda > Insecta > Coleoptera > Lucanidae > Prosopocoilus > Prosopocoilus inquinatus. The sequence goes on from CM069872.1 coordinate 47,759,663, forward strand.
AAGTAATCACTATTAATTAATAATAATAATTAATAAATACTCTGCAACTTAAAAACTATTCCATTTTTGATTTATGTATATATGACTTTTTTGATGGAAATTATTCGGAGGGTTTTTCGCACACATTTAGGATCATCCTGTATTATCTTTTATTATCACTTTATTAATTAACAAAAGTTAAAATTAACATTAAGATAACTTCAGCCATTCTTCTGATTTTAAATTCAGACATTCTTCTAATTTTTAAAATTTAAACTTTCGTTCCATTTAACACGATGTTAAATTTTTTGTGTAAAATTTGCAAACAGTTGTTACAATGTGATAAAAACAATTTACTCTCGTGAATGTTCATTGGTTAATTCGACAATTTTCTAGGGGTTTTTCACAAATTTCATGCAAGAACTGTCACCTTGTCATGCGGGCCTAAGAAAAATTTAACTTTTTTTTTAAAAGTGCTCAAAACTCCTTACTCAGAATCGATTTCTTAATTATTATAACGAGTTCTCAATTAAAAAATTCATGCATTGGAATGAATGACAGTTATCGAATAATTGTTGCTAACGTGACATAACCTAAACTGACATTTCACTTTAATTCGAGACCTGCTTCACAATGTTATGTAAAATCCAAAGATTACTTGATGAACTTATCAATTTAGCACCTGATAGATATACACAAGCTTTCTCTACAGACTTTTAATACCTCCGTAAAATTTGCCGAAGGCAATGGAAACAAGAAACGGAGATATCTCAATTTTTGGTATCTACATATATTATTTCAGCTTCTTCATTTAAATTTGGAGATTGTTAAAAATGATTTATGTATAACCTCCTGTAAATTAACTACCTATTTCTGGATCAATTTTTGAAGTTAAATGCAGCCTCTCGTGACAAAAATTAATTTCATTCAGAAGTACTGCAAATATCAATTCTAAACATTGTTCAACATTAAGGGCTAGTTGTACCAACGAGGTGTAAACTGACGTTCAACTGAACCAGGTTCAAAGTATACAAATTCGCGTAGGATCTTAAGGATTATGCATTCCTAAATAAAATGCGTTCCATTTGAACCTGGTTCAGTTGAACGTAAGTTTAAATCTCCTTTGTACAACTTGCCCTAAGCAATGAAAATTGTAAAAACGCAAATCATTCAGTCTTCCTCGAATAATTTTCGCAAAATTGAGATCTGTTGTATGAAAATTAGATGTCGCAAAGTACACTGCTTTAATACAATTATTATTACTGGTATGAAAGCCGGCCTTTATAGATTCTGTATATACTTCCGGTATTGGAAACATGATTTTCAATTAGGTTTCGCAGAACTTGCATCAACTTTTTAACGACTAATAAACGTAAGTACAAAAAATTTAAATACCAAGGACAAAACAAATTAATACCACTTAAAAAATACGTAACACATTGAATAATTCAAACGTGCATAAATATGCGATTTCTTATTAGGTAAATGCAATTAGTTAGTTTAACAGCTAGAAGTGTAAGTAATAAATAAATATTTAGTGTTTGCGTTGCTGGGTGCGCTGAAAATGGTGGAAGAAAAGGGGCGATGGTACAAAAAAAAATTTAACATGTGAGTTTGTTTGCGAGAAGTATTAATTACGGATTAATAACACGAAATGCTATTCCGCTTGTAGTTCCAACATCAATTTGAATATTCGCTGAGGGTTCTCCTCGTAAAGCATCACATAATAAATTCCAGGCTTCCAAACTGAACAACACTAGTTAACAGTTTGTTCGCGTGTTCGACCGAATCATTTGAATATCAAGTGTATCAAACATAAATAAAACAGTCGTTTTGTAAGTAGCAATCGTTGCAGGCATCTAAGATCCTTAAGAATGAAACTTAATAGACTTTTTCGAGTGGCCTCTCTCGCTCCAGATTAAAACGCCAAGAAAAACGATCGAATACTTACATTCGATCTGCGTTGGAATTATTTAGATACAGCTTGGCATGAAAAACTAAAACGTTAAATTACTTATTAATGATAATTGCAATTTATAGCTATTAATGCGGTAAAATAATTAGCTGTTTATTTTAACGAGCTGCCAGGTTTTATGTCGATTAAAAACACATTCTAGACGCACTTTTTTAAAGGCAGAAACTTGATGTATTTGCATTGATTGCTGTCAATAAATCGATCAGGCCTGGTACGCAAAGTGTAAAAATTACGCATTCCACCAGCGAACGCAATTAACACTCTTACATAAAAATTTACGGCTTTGCATCGCCTACCTGATGTAAATGCCTTTAAATTTGCATTTAATCTGCGAAATATAACTGAAGGATGACGGATAAAGTAAATGAGCTTGACGCTAAAAAATCAATTTTCCTGATAGTACCGCCTGGTATTATACAGAAATTTATTCTTAATTAAACGAAAATGACATCGTTAAATGAAAGCCGTTAAGAAATGACGATCGTTAAGGTATTAAATAATAAAATAAGACGTCCTCCTCGCGAAGCTGTTCTTAATAATAAGAGGTCTTCTCGATGTAGCTGTAAAATCATTTGCATGGAATTAATAAAGACGGGTCCGTATACATGAATATACAGTACATCCCAAAGTATCTGAGCTACAGGAAATTAACATGGAATTTCATATTTTGCTACATTTTACGTTCTCCCAACAAAATACTGCAAATATTCACGCTATAATTAAAATTTATACGAAAATTACTTAAGTAATTACGGAAAAACGTTTTGAAAATATATATTTCATTTAAATGCCTGATTTATGACCGTATGCACTGAACAACTAAACTCAGCTTAACTTTAAACGCCACTTAGTTGCGGTTGACACATCAAATATGAAATTATAAATGTAACTGAAATTTAAATTCGCCTTAAGTGTTCGGTGTATGTGGCATTGGTCCAGATAATTCAAACACTTTCGAATTTTTTTTTATAATTTTTACACTTTTTGGTATTTTATTTATTTCTATTATTTTTTCTTAAATAATCGAAATGACATTTGCCTTTTGTCTGACATCGACAATTACTGACGTAAATTCGTACTTAAAATCAACAAATATAATTTCAAGTTTTCGATCTTATCTTAAGTGATTACTGTATTTTTCTTTGACTGTAAAGGGTTTCGAAACAAGCAAAATTTTTTATAAAGAATAAGTTCTCCTCCTAAAAGTCATATTAATAAAGTTTTCCCTTTAGAAAACCACATCACTTTACACACTGTATGTATATCAAAAAAATGTTTAATTTAGCTTTAATAAGCCTTAAATAAAAGCATTAAAAATTGTAAAAAAATAAAACATGTTGGGATCCTAATCCCGGAACATCCAAGCTGAATTCGGAAGAATAAGCAACTGCGTTTACGTATTTGAATAAATTAAACATGAAAAATAGAATATTTAAGTGAAACTGTTGTCTTGGGAATATAAAATTCAACAATATTTGAAATATAATTTTCCTGTAGCTCAGAATAAGTGAGACGCACAGTATATTACTTGAATATTCAAAATGGTAAATTGGTAAATTTCCTTTACTACTTCTACCTTTTCATGTTACGCCAGTGTTTCCCAAACTGTGGGGCGCCCCCTTCTGGAGTCTTCAAAAAGGGGCGCAGCCAAATAAATAGGTATAACAAAATTGAATGCAAATTATAACCAATTTATCGTGTTATTTTTTACAAGAGATTGCATATACATACTGTCGCGAGCAATATTTTTTTTATACCTGAATATACAATGTAAATATTCCCGTATACTGCTTTAGAAAAAGAAAAAAAAACGTGTGAATGTATTTCAGGATATGCAAACGAGCTTCAACAAAACAAATGTGCTATGACTGTCAGATGTGAAATATAAGGATGAGTCTCAAATATTAAAAAAAAAAAAAATACTATGAAAGCATTTGATAATCAATTAGCATTATTGTTTAAGTTCGACGAGATTTGACAATGATGGGTGGGGAGGGGAGGAGGAGAGCATGAATCACAATATAGCTCAAAAGGGGGTCGTGAAACCTAAAAATTTGGGAAATGCTGAGTTATGCCTTCTCCTTTGCGATCTCAAAGAATCTTGATCGCCAACTGACTTAACTGATGGAAACAACAATGTGTTCGAATTCGCAGGATAACAATCAGCTAGGTGGAAAACAAACTTCCTTGACTACTAGTTCGAATACTTTAAAGTATTTTGTATCACGGAGACACCGAATTATTTTCATTACCGACTGTAAAAGCAAAATTTTGAATGCGGCAACCACTTTCATATATTCAGGGAGAAAATTGCGCTTAAAATTCTGTAATGGAAGATACTTAATGACTTACTGCAAACATCTTGAAAGTAATAAGAAGAAATTATCTAAATACTAAAAGGTTGCTTATAGTTTCAGGTCGATTATCTTATAATATCTTTGGTTCCAATTCTCACGAAGTGGCAACACATGTGAGAGTGTTACTGAGGAAGACCGAAAATCAGTGAATGTCAATCAACATTCTCGGTAATAGTCAACATACACCTAACACGGTGGTGAAAGAATCAATATTTATTAGTATCATTTTCTTAAAAATATTGATTCTTTCATCGACGTGTTAGGTTTATGTTGTCCGATCAGACCTTCTCCGTTTTTTTGTCGATAAGATACACAGATAAGCTTTGATAGATGTCGGAATCGATGTTTGGGATTAGAAGGTAGAAAGGGGTACAGCATCATCATTTCTACCTGCCGAACAAATTGGACATATTGAATCCGAAGTAAAGCTCGAAAGAAACTGTTAATTCTCGATGTCGAAAAAATGGAGATGAAGAGATGCCACCACCTAGCATGTTCTTTATCAAAACCACAAGTGTTAATTTCTGTCAAAAGAGTACAGCAAAAGGAAACAAGAATAAACAAATTTCCCCTTGCTCAAATTAGTGATGTCTTATGGATGCAAATCCATGACCGTAGCGCCTCAGATTTCAGAAATGTATTGGCAGGTGTTTTTGGAATAGAAGATTCCAACTTTTATAAACTAGGAAATAGGAATGATACCCTAAAGCAACTATTTGTGGGACGCCAATTTGCAAATCTTTGCACGAAATACTACTGAAAAAGTCGAGGACAAGGTTTAAACGCTGTTGTAATTTAAAGAAAAAGTACGTCACAAGCAAATGCAGCTGTAAAAAAATTAATTTACAAAAGTATTTGTTTTTGTTTTTGTGTTATTTTAGTTTTCTTTTATGGGACATACTGTTTTACTGTTACTCAATCAATCAAAAACCATCGTATTTTCATGTTTAATATTAAATCATACTAAAAAAAGTGTTCGTTTTAGTTTTACAACATTCACCGCATATACATGTCGAATTTTCATTCATGACATTCACTGGTATAAGGCAGAGCGCCCATCGAACTGATATGATAAGTGATACTCCATGTATGTGTACAAAATAGCGCAGGTTTCATTTTTGTCAGTATTACTTTGGTGTTAGTTGCGAAAATAATGAAAGACGATTGACTTTACAATCATTTATAGGTGATTTCGAACAAAACATACTTGGACAAGCGAATTTTTTATCATGAGTAAAGTACAGTCATGGAAAGTCATGTGTAGGGTGCATGTAGTAAGTATCTCTTGTCATATCAGAAAATCAGTTCAGCGGGCGCCCGGTCTAAGTCAGAAATAGAGTTATTTTCAAAATATTTCGGGCATATACAAAGTGACTTTCTAACGTTAACATTCACCGGAGATTGTTGATATTAACTCAATTTCGGTCTTCTACCGTAACATATGCGCAAGCACTGTGTAAATGATTAAAGCCGCCTCATAAAAGGTGTTACCAAACAGAAACAAATACAAGCATTAAAAGCTGCATGCCATCATGTAATCCATTTTCCTCCATTCAATGAACAAAAGTTATTTAGAGAAATATTCCCCATGCATTTTGTTTTTGCAAAAGTGACCCAAATAGTATGGTTTTCTTGTAAAGCAAAAATCAAAAATATTTAACGTCTAATTTTACAAGTTTAACGTCTAATTGATTGATAAATAATTTGATGATGCCAATGATCTTAGAAATCAATGCCTCTTAAATTAAATAGAAACAGTCAAGTATACATACAACGCCCATAGGAGTATTTATCATGAAAATTCGGCCAAAATTATTTTTTGATTTAAATGGTCTCTAAATCAGACTTAATGGCAATTTACATGTTTCAAAGAAGAATTGGTTCATGCATTGCGATTAAAATGGCCTTCTTTTCTGTTGTGGTTGCTTTAGTCTTGTCAAGACCTCAGGAGCGAGAGTATTTTGTGTGTGTAAAGTGTTGTATGACTTTGCTACTTCCAAACCTCCTCGCCGTTGTTGTATAGTTTTGCAAACGTCCGAAGTAATTTGACATCAATTTTTCAGTATCGATTTGTAAACCATACCATATAATATTTAAAATTATTCTAATGTCCGAACTTTCCACCTCCTTATAATTTATCTGCCAGATAATATCCTTGGAGACAATTGTATTGTATCGACCTTTTCCAAGGATGTTATTTGGCCAATAAGGAAGTGGAATGATCAGGCATAAGCCTATTTAGACCGTTAATTTTATAAAGCTTATAAAACTGCTATCCGCAAAAATCCGCAAAGTTTCTGTTTCATATAGTAAAGTAGAATTTTTATATGTTGTAATCATGTACGAAACTTTATCCAATTACATCCATAACGAAACAATATGACCCGCGATATATTTATTTAATAACGAAGAAACGTTTTCTTTATAATTGAAGTTTGTTCTTGTCCGATGAAAATTGTAAGTACCATTTTTTTTTAATCTCAAACCGGACAGAAAAATGAAGAGAACACACTCAACGTTTCGCTATAGATTTATAGCTTCGTCAGGAGTGAAAAAAAGTAAATTTACTTTTTTTCATTCCTGACGAAGCTATAAATCTATAGCGAAACGTTGAGTGTGTTCTCTTCATTTTTCTGTCCGGTTTGAGATTAAAAAAAATTTTGCACTTACAGTTTTCTTTATAATTTGATACAAAATAATGTTGCTTTTAAAAGCATATTAATTTTAAAATACGTACCTATTTTTTAATGTTTCATAGTTGGTAATTCGACACCATTCCCAATAAAAAATTGAAAAGACATTGTATAAATTACTCACAAAAAGAAGTTGGCAGAAAAATTGATTTAAGTGTTATTGGCAATTGTCGCTTTTCGACTGCTTTGGTCGCACGTTTTGCTCTTCCAACACAGAAAACAGGTATTGTCTAACATTTGTTGTATATTTGGCTCCCGTAAGAAACAAAAATATTGTGTATAAATGCAACTTTTAAAAATTGACATATGGCCAGGTTTTCATAGTAAATACTCCTATGTGCAACGTACTATTGAAAGTTGTACAGATATTTGAACTGACGATAGTACTCTTAAAATAGATGCCAAATACCTAAACTTCCTTTAAACAAAAGCTACTGGGCTCAGAGATACACAATTTATTGTTTTTGTTTGAGAGCCACAGTATATTTTTACATTTGGCGCTCGAACTTGATGGCGCGTGATTTAAGACGCAACGGCGAACTCGAATGAAAAGGTTAGCGTCATTGTCATAACTTTCAAAATATTTCAGTGTCACGATAACATTTGGCTGTTTTGTAAAAAAATAAAAAAATTACAAGGATTTAGTTGAGGTTAGAGACCCTCTAGTAAGAGTTTGGCAGAAAGCCGTGCATTCTTCATTTGTTCCGCCATATTTCAGCAAAATGTATTTCAGCGGCAAGCAAGGTTAGAAAGTATTGTCAATTTTGACAATGACAGGACTTCCTTTGCTGAAAGATGGCCGACTCTGTCAGACTCTAATTAGAGGGTCTCTAGTTGAAGTGAACTCGGTTGCCATAAGTACCACAATTTTTTACTTTTGGCAAGATAAAATTACAAAACAGCCAAATGTCATCGTAACACTGATAATTTTGACAGTTATGACAATGACGCTAACCTTTTCATTCGATTTCGCCTTGATTGGTTGACGCCCTGATGGAGTTTGAGCGCCAAATTTAAAAATATACGGTGATTCTCAAACAAAAACAATAAATTGTGAATCTCTGAAACCAGTAACTTTTGTATAAAGGAAGTTTAAGTATTTAGTTTTTATTTAACGTCTATCGTCAGCTAAAATACATATCTGTGCAACTTTCAATAACAACGTAGTATATCAGAATGAGCAGTGAATAAAAGTAATTACGTCTTTCATATTAACTTCAATTATCATTGATTTTTCTGGTCACTTTCCCACCTTTTACGTGAATATTTCAAATTACCACTTTGTTTTTCTTTTTAATCTTGAGCCCAATTAATTCACGATTATAACCGGGAAACAATTCCTTTGTTCGAAGTTCACAAATCATTATAATTACGATAATGGCACGACGGTTGTGTGCGCTTCTAATTGTAGTTTTAATTACAACGGAGGTAATGAAACCAAGTACGGAAAATAAACCATAGAAAAATTAACTCGATCGTCGGGTTTCATGTTCCGCTTAAATTACGCAAATCTGTCGTATTCAGTCCAGGTTATAGTTCCGAGTGTGTAAAATTCCTCAAACATGAATATTTAATGTGAGTTTCGTCACCCCAAATCAAAAAGTAATAAAACATATTTTCCCTCCAATAAGGATTAACATCTACAGCGAAACTCATTTCCTATTCAGTTCAATCCACATACCTACAACCGGAAACGCTTAGATCGGATATACGATAAACGTTCCTGCGGCACACTAACAAACAAATTTCAGCCAACAGTCAACACGAAATAATTTCACCCATAAAGGAACTTAACCTTCCGACGTATTAACATGTCAAGAAGTCGAAGCCGAGGCAACTTCAATAGATTCTTTTGTAAAGAGGATTAACGGAATGCGATTACTTGCAGTAATAACTCGAGCAAATAAATCTTTTAAAGGATATGAAAACTTCCGGTGCTTCGCGTTTTTTTTTTTTTTTTTTTTTGATTAAATCGCCAAATAAACTGCATTAAACGGACTGTATAAATGGATGGTGTCCTTCGAACACGGCTGCCGTGCGTTTTTAATTTGGCGGCACAGCAATTTTCTTTTATTCCAAGAACGAGTTTCTCACGCAAGGATATCAAATCCGACTAAACGTACAGGAGGTCGAAATTGCTTTATATTTGTTTTGTGATAATTACGTTAAGTGGTTCAGGAAACAAAAGTGTAATTTGGAGGAGATTGTATCGGCAGTTTCTTTTTATATTAAGAGCGTTATGTAATTTCCAAGAAAAATACAATCACAATATTTCGTAAATGATTCATGCTTTAGAAAGAACAATTTTTTGAATAATAAGTTAAGTATTTTGATAATGTTCAAACATTTACAAACGTTTTCAAGGACTTTTTTGTTTAACTCGCCTTGTGGAGAATGCAAAATGCTTTACATGCAACTTACTGAGACATCAGCACTAAAATGACCTATACAAGAATTCTATTCTAATTCTATTTTTGAAAATTATCTGGTTTTTGATGCGCTGCTTGAAAAATCACTTCTCCCCCTTATTATGTGGTTCCTTTTTTTTATACAAACTGTTTTATTATACGCACTATTATAGGGATTTTTAAGCAGCGCGTTATAACACAATGAATATGTCATTCACTCTGTGAACATGCAGCGGTCGTAAACCGATGCGTTTCGAAAACCGGTAATGATTTTCAGCGAGAGCGACGCGACACAAAAGGCGCGACACTGAAACGTCAAAAGTGACGGGATTATCCGATCAACTTCAAGTCTCACTGAACTTAATCTACTTAACACCTTTTGCCTCTTCGGGTGACTCGTGGATTCCGAACGTAGACCAATTAATTGCTTTTCATACTACAAATTAACGAAGCGTTAACGCATCTCTCAATGAACGAACAGGAAAAAAAAGGGCGCCAACAAACGGAGACGCGCATAATTCATTAGAGGGCCCGTTGTTTAATTATTTTGTTTGAAGAATTACGGACGTGCGTCGTCGTCGACGACCGCCTTCTACAAACATTTACATTGTGATAAACCGTTACACGTAATAACACAAATCGAAATCAAATCAAATCGTTTCATTATTTATTCACCTTTCGATTACGGTTGTTCATGTTCAAACGCAATAATACAGATCAACATGAGCAAAAGACTACCATTACTTGAGTAAATATTTGATTAAATTATAATGGGATGTCATATCACGCGAAAGCAACCTTAAACGCAACGCTGTCGCGCATAAAACATGCATTCGGTTTACCCGGAATCTTTCAGTCCTGAAAAAAGTAATAGAACGTAAACAATTTTTTTTAGCTTGTTACAAATGTATTGAATTATGTTTATTCATAGAATAATCACTATAACCCAGTCCAAATTTCTATATGATTGTTACAGATCGATTTACTTATTTCCTCTTTGAGAACCGCCTTGTTAACTAATTAAATAATTTTTATTTTTTTTCAACTTCAACAAAACAGAATTTTCTTTTCTAAGATTTATACTGCAATTCTGAGCTCAGTCGTACATTGTAAGGTACTTACGACCTGTACTTTTAAATGGCCGTAATACCTTACGATGCTTTCGATTGAGTTCAGAATTGCAGCATTATTAACTCATATTGTGGTTGATAGATATCTTTGATAGCTTAATAAGGCAATTCTCGTGAAGATATTATAAAAATACTCACTCAATTTATGCGAAGCATGATCAAAGTGGCGAAGACCGAATTGGTGTAATACAAGCATTCTGAGCCATCTGTTCTATGTATACAACATCACAATAAATAATTTAAATGATTTAAAACTAAAAAATCAGTATGGATTTTACGTAACTTAATGTTAATGAAGTGCTTAGAGTGCATAGAGCAACGGTTCTCAAAGTCATTCCCACTGCGAACCACCCTCAAGAAAAAAAAATCGCAAACCCCTAAGGCCCTAAATCTAATTGAAGTAATTACATACCAATAAATAAGAGTCAACTCTTATCATACTTCTACCAACTTAATAAACAAATTCCATAGAATTCGGTCATGAGAAGTTTTTTTTGCGAACCCCATATTTCGCGGTCGCGTACTCCTAGGGCTCCGCGAACCACCGGTTGGGAACCGATGGCACAGAATATACGAAGAGAGCAATAAGATTTTTTTTTAACATTTTGCTAATACGATCACAAGACCTTAGTTCAAAATCCATATAAAGGGCAAGATTTTTGGCAACTTTAGAAATAAGTGGATACCAAGATACTAAGGCCACATTCAGAACTGCTTCCCTGCACTTTTTGCTACCGAAAATGCAAAAACATGATTTTGACTTGAGGTATTAATAATACTCCCTCCTACAAATTATGAATTTGTGCTTTATGGCCAAAATTATTCAAGTCCTCATTAATTAAGCCAAAATCTATAGCAACACTATCCTACGAGAACTGGTTTTAAATCTGGTTATCATCAGAATATAATGTATGTAAGTACATTTACAAAGATTTACAAGAAAATTAAAATCAAACGTATATAGAGTAAACAATAATGGACCACCTTGAGGAATGCCCTTTGAAATATAGGCCTCAGAAGAAGCCCTGTTTCCTACCACGATCCTTTGCGATCTATGAAGGAAATAAGTCGTAATTAACACGTGCAAGAATAGCTTATTTTATTGAAATCCATAAATTTGAACTTGGTCAACATTATTTTATGATTAATGGTGTTAAAAGCTTTGGAGAAATCCAAAAGCTCACAGGCAGTTCTAGAACCCTTAGCCCAGGCATTAAAAAGATCACCACAAACGTTACCTAGAGCTGATACATTACTGTACCCTTTCCTAAAACCTAACCTAAAATTGAACGCAGGGAAAGATATTATTATCAATTGTTTAAGTCATAATTTGCTTATGTACTACCCTTTCAAGAATTTTTGAATGCGTGGGAAGTGTGCTAATTGGCCGTAAATCAGAATACTGCGCAAGTGTATTAGTTCTAGGCAAAGGATGTACTGAAAATTTTTTTCCAATAAACAGGAAAGTAACCAATGTTCAAACAACATTTTACAATGTGGGCTACACAGATGCTTCTCGTTTTCTAATTTTTTTTTCTAGATTTATATCGATAGCTTTTTCTAAAGTATTGTAAGTGACATTTTTTGAAAAAATGAGATTTTGGATATGCTTTGAGCACTCACTAGGCTGGAACATGCTGCCGCAGTATTATAAGTTTTATTAACTATTAACTATTAGCTATAAATATCGTCATTACACGTCGGTGCAGCTTTAAGCGCAGAAGTGAAACAATAATTTGATTGTTTAAAATGAAGAAACTGCTAAACCTAGGCTGCATCTAACATAGAAAGGGCAAACACGTTGATTATTTCGATTCGAACAAAGAAAAAAGCAAGTTGATCGTGAGATGCAATGTCAAATTAACAAATTAACTGTGTACCTATAAATGAGATGGATAAAAATATATCTCATCCCATAAAGGTCCTTATATGGATTAAAATATTAATTTTCAAAACACTTTGGGCTGGTATTTCAGTTAATTATTTCTATAATAATAAATAAAAGCTTAAAGTTAATTCACGACTGAAATACCAGCCCTATGTGTATGCATCAGTAATGACCAGTGAGCGGCGAAATTGAGGTTTTTGATGACAGAAATAAATAGGCAATTTTCCTTGACCGAGCCCGTTGATAGAGTGTGTGTAAGAAAATACAAAATAAATCTACAAGATTCCGCAAAAATAATTTTAATTTACACAACATAAGAACTCAAATTAATACGTCGTGGATATTTAGTAAGAATTGGGATCTGAGGCAGATGAAGAAATGAGAAAGAAGAAAACCAAGAAAACCGAAGGATGCGTGAGCAACAATGTATCGGTAAGAATGTATCTTCAGCGGTGGGCAGGTGAATGGCTCAGCAGTTAGCCTATCCGACTTATAAAATCGTGTCACCCTCGTCGGTGTGGGTTCGAATTCTACCAGGGCTATGGATGTTTGTGTTGTAAACAGGTTTAACCGTCGCGGACTTCTCCTTATCATTTGGTCCCCAGATTATTGCTCTGATTTAGTTGCTCAGTTTTCCAAACCATTTTGTGCCTGTGGACATTGACCTTCCTTTGTGCATCGTCCTATTTACTCAGCAAAGTAATTTGCTTTGTCATAAATACGTTTTTACGATTTTTAGTGTGGATGGTATAAGATATTTCAACTCTAAGAGCTTATTTGCAAACGGCTTTTCCTTAATTTTGCTAGTTTTTTAATTTGACTTCCATGAAAAAGTTTTTCTTCCACTTATTTTTGTACGTTTCTGTCTCTTCGTCACTTCAGATGGTAATGAGGCTCTTAACCATCGAGAATACCTACTTGTTTAAGTTGAAGATTATTTCTTTACTTTAGTGTTTTTTTTTCAAATTCTTTTGTGACCAAGTATGTTGGTCTTCTTCTTTTGATTCTTGTGCCTTCTCTCATTAACTTTCTCACCCGAAACAACTTGTCTTCGTTTTGAAGCTTTGGCCATTTTAAACTTAGGTTCTTGCTGATAGGAGTGAAGTGAATTTCCGAGCAGGTGTTTCAATACCAGGTCATTAAAGGTTCGTTTTCAATTTCTTCTTAATGACCAAGGATATTGGCCTTCCTCTTTTCGATCCCCGTGCCTTCTTCTCATCAACTTCCTCACTCAGAGCAGCTTGCCTTCGTCTTGAAATTTCGGTCCTTTTAAACTAAGGTTTCTGCTGGTAACGGCGGTGTCACTTTCGTAGAGGAACTTTAATTCAAGGCCATCAAAAGAGCATTCAGTTGACACCCCACGATTTTCCTCAGAAAGCCTTTGCCAGCTTCTAGTTTTGGAGTTCAAGAAGCAAAGGGATCCTCATCTTCAATTATTAATCCCTTTGAGTTCCACATGAAATATTTGCATGCATTCAGATGTCTTTGGAGAAGGACAATGTCCCTCTCGATTAAGGGCAATGTCCCTCTTAATTCAACACAATGAATTCTAGAAATTGTTATATCAGGAGAAGATCTACAAACTCAACTCATTACATACTATGTGATTGCCTGGCATGGTTGTTACCGATAAGGCAAAAATGGCGAGTACTTCGCATAGCTTAAGACGAAAACGAAGAAGAAGAAGTATCTTCGGCTGCAAATAAAAAGAATTGGCCTAATTGAAATATCTGAAATCTGTTAACTTATGGTGGAAATTCGTTAGATATCTTTTCAAGAGTTTGTAGCTACTTAAAAAATATTGAAAAAAAATTATAATTTGGTGTCTTTAGGAATGTTCTTCGAAGCGAAAATAAATTGCAGAAGAATGTCGGAGTTAATTGGGAAAAGTAGACGCAACAGCAAAGCCAATAATAACGACGATAACGGTTGAAACACAATGTCTTCATTAAACTCATTATTAGTAACTTAGTAGTGGAACAAAAACTTAACGACCAAAAACTAAGAGGTCATTAAGGCAGCGAGCGCGAGTATCATCAGAATCGGGTGACATTAACAAAGATTTATGTAAGCTAATGGTCGCAAAGCGTGGATATAATTAGTTAAAAAATAACCTCCTTTTATACGGAAGTTAAACAAATTTAATTCGTAATTTGCGCCACGATACTCTCTATTGTTTGGGCCTCGAGTAATTCTATTACAGATCGTAAATTTCGTACGCAAAACGTTGGAGAGTCTCTATGAAAAGAAGAAGAAAATAAACGTTACGTAATCGTTCTAAATCATTTAAAGACAATGGGCTAAAAATCTGAGCCTATTTATGTTTAGTTAAAAACTCATTCTTCTTTAGGCTTTCACGTATATAATGGTATGAGAACGAGAAGTTACAGTGAACAAACTTTTACATAATTAGGAGCAATTAAGACTTGAACTTCCTAGAAATGTTTCGATGGTATCATTTTTCTTTAATGTCTGTGAACTAGGAAAGATTTTTAAACTATGGTTTTATATTAACAAAAAAGTAAGTAGATCTGTGTATTAAAAATGAATTAGAACAATGGACGAGCGTCAAGACAGCATTCTATCATTTACAGAATCCCTTCTGAATTACCATAAAAGTCACATGGGATGTTCATTATTCTTTCGAGAGATTATTCTTAACATCTATTTTTACAATTGACCGAATCGACTCCGGATAGATTTTAATTTGGAAATACATAGATGTGTTTCGTGTTTGGTAATCGCATAGATTAGAATTTAGGCAGATTTTTAATAAAATGGTTTAACTTTGTACTATCATGTTCAATTAAAATGATAGCACTCGGAACTGATTTGAAACCGTCAGACCCAGTTGTCTATCGAAGTAATAATCGGTTTTTACAGCGCCATCAAACGTACAACTTGAATGAATGCATGCCTCTGACGTTTTCAAACTGATCAGAGGCTGCTATTCGAACAGGCCTATAGTCATTGACAGGGGAATACTGTTTTTATTATATTTTAAATGCTTATGGTGCGTTTCCACGAGACCAGTAAATAGGTTAATAGCACTGAGCCAGTCATGAAGTGGAGTCACAGGACTCCAGCGCCTTTACCGCTGAGTGTTCATAAGACGCTGGAGTATGCAGCAGTACGGTTCTTATTGAGCATGACAGTACATGATAAACCTTTTTAAGGCGGATATTCTTAATTTACGGATTTATGGTTCAAAAAATCAATTTTCTTCTAAAACTAATTATAGTAATTTCGTGACAGACGTCAAGCGTGTTACATTAGAAATAATATCGCAATAATAGCGGACCCAATTTCAGAAAAATGTTCGAAGTTAATTGAAATAAAAATAAATCTGGCAATTAGGTTGAGTAATTGCACGTACCAAACCAACATGAAGCGTCAGCGGAATCCACCGGCAAAACGAAAACGCGCTGCTTTCATTAACCATAATTGAGGATAACTTTCGTTTTCATAAATAAATAAATTTCTAAAGTAAAGAGAGGAGGAAAAAGCAGCCGGCGAATATGAACGGTGTTGCTTCCTATGCTTATATAATGGGTTGCGTGCATTTACAATGCAGCGGAAGCGCGCAATAACAATAAATAGCTTTTTAATTCTTGCAGAACATTAAAGTTAATAAATGTATAAAATGCAATAAAATAACAATTATAATGCGGTCTGGAGGAAAGTTGTAAAAAGCACGGTTACTTTGTAGTTTTATGTTTATTGCGTTTCATATACATTTCACTTTTTTATTTCTTCTTCAGAGAAGATAATCTTCACATAATCACTACGTGATATTGTTTGGCTTGTAAAATATACTGGCCAGACATTATTACCCGTTCGCACGTGATAAAAGTTATAACTGAAAAAGGTTAATTATACAAATGCATTGGAAACTAAATTTAGATATTTCCAAGAAAATTATAGTGAGCTAAGCATAAAATGAGAATACGAGGAATTGTATAAAGGTATCTAATTCATAAATTGCAAGAAAAAATATGACGAAGCAAACAGCTGTCGGACAAATGAAATTTATGAAGTAGGGCTGGTGTACCGCAAGCTAGTAAGTTGGGGCCCGTACTTTGCGTACCTGTTTACCGCAGCCGTTCCAATAAACAATACGCTTTGGCAGTAACAATTATGGATCAATATTACAGTGGAAGACTCCAACAATTAAAATCAAGAATTAAATATAAGATATCATCAATTCCCATCTTAAAGCAGCGTAATGACTGGAGAGAATGAAATGACGAAAGACAAATGTTTGAAGAATGAGGAACAGCTGAAAGAGGGATGTCTCATTAAAGACGTACAGGTGAAGAAGAAATTGACACAGAAGTAAAAGGAAGTAAAAAAAGCTAATACAAAATAGGGAGATTAGCATTACTATAGCATGCTCAAAGAATAAGAGACTGCGATTCCCAAGACAGACGTGAAGAAGGTCAAAACGAACCTGTCAACAGTAAGACCAGTAAACGAGGAGCGTTCAAATATGAGTAAGAATGAGCTTAGAACGTCTTTATTATCAATGAAGCAAAAATCTGTTACGTACCAAGATTGGTAGATTTGGACTGTGTTTTGGAAGGTTACCTTGATCCAGAAGGGAGGGTTTGGGTACGTAACTCGTTACGTCACGTCACGTGGTAAATTCCATCGGGCATATTGGTGAGGGTCTTGCATTATTTGATCAATAAGATCACAGAATTGATTCCATTTTTAGTGAATTAGATGAAGCTTTAGGAGACAGATTAAAACTCACTCTATTTACTTCACTGTGACAGGTAGAAATTTCATGTGACATCACAAGTTGCTTTTGCGAGCGGTATGGATCAAACTACACATCTAAATGGGAAAGAGACAGTTTCAAGCCTCCTTGTCACATATTATTTTTCAACGCAGTGTCTCTCGACTCCAATACACCTGCACCAACGTTCTGGAAACTTATGCAAACCATTTTCGAAAATGGTTTTTGTTTACGTGCGTATCCAGTGTGTAATGAAACCAAATGAAAATCCGATGGAAACAAATCGGGGCTTTATGCAGAATGAAACAGAACTGGGGCAGAATTTCCCGCTTCAATCTTCTCAGTGCTGCTATCGTTAATGCTGCTGAATGGAGGTAAGCGTTGTCCTGAAGAAACAAACCACATCTCGACGTTGTGAACAATTGACTCGATACGCCCTATGCTTATGCCAATCCCTTATAACAATCATCTCATGGGTAACCGACGATAAACCCTAATAAGCTGATCAATCATTCCAACATTGTCTGAAGTCAAGGATATTTTCGGTCATCTTACACGGAGTATCATTTCTATGCGGTTTGGACTTTCTCGAAACTTTTTCGCTCAATCAAACAATCCCACCTTGAACATACATTTATCCTAAAACTGTTGTTTTGTTTGTCTTGTAAAGATTTCAGACGGTAAAATACTTTAATTCAGAAAAATATGATCGATTATGAGAAGAAGTTTATTGTTACTAATGACAACTTGGAATGTAGCAGAAGATGGCATAGAACGCTTCTTTCCATCCATTGTCTATGCTCAAGGCAACTAGATTCTCACTTATATTTAAACCCTCCTCATATTTGACTAAAAGTAGGTAAAAAATGAAGACAACTGACATTTTCCCTATGCCCAAGAAGGAGAAGAACAGGAATTAAAAGTTGGAATAAGGGAATGTCGACGATTAGTTGAACTGGCCTCCGGTTGGAATTGCGCCACACTGATATTTCCACTGCCTTTTTCACTGCAGAAAAACTTCCTTAGGGCTGCTGTTTCTGCTGGTGGAAGGTCGTCGTGGAATTTTGATTTTCAGTATCTCCAGACCATTTTGGAACAATACAGTTTTCGGACTTTCATCAGTCCCAGTTTTGTTTGGATGATCAGATGCGACTGAGGTGAGGAAATCTTCATTTTTAATTATTTCGAATGCGCCATAACTAGCATCACTTCATTTTCAAAATTTTTAGTGGGCTCCTGATCCCCCCTCCTTCAAAGGGCAAAAGTAACTCCAATCAATCTCCTTTGGTAGGTACGTTCACACCAATTTTTAAATAAAATTCACATCAAGTTCGAACATGAACATTTATTGTGTGTACCTAATAAATTTTACAATGTCATCAATGTTATTATAACACCCCTCAAAAATCCATTGCACATTTAGTTTTAATTAACACGAATATTTCGCAAATAGCCCCTGGCAATCGTAGTTGGAGGTAATTTCCTCTTTTTTATAAGATTGGATAGAACGCCCGCCGAACGTTTTGCCGTCCTCGGCCTGTCCGACTTGGTGAAATCGACATGGTAAAGACCAAAACGCTGTCTGCAAATTTCCCTCGCTGGTTTAATCAATTTTTAAAATGTCAAGAAAAATGCTCACGTGTATCCGGCGATCCATTCGAAATTGTCCATGAATGACCAGTAAAAGTAACCCTTTACTTTGACTTTGTAATCGTAAATTGCGTCCAGTACAGAGCTGAGATGTGTCTGAAAAGTAATGTGCGTGTCACGAATATAATCTAATCTAATAATCTAATGGAGTATTCTGCTCGCACCAAAAGATAATTGGCCCTGTTGTAGTCGTTTAAACTTAAACCATCCCCGACATCGACGATGCCGTTTTCTGTAATCACGATTGTAATATCTCCGTAACGTCTTTTTAAGTCGTTCAGCACGAGTTTTAGAGACCACGGCACCACCTGTAAGTAAATATGTTGTCTTGGTGGTACTTCTGTGAGATGTGTTAATTAACCTTAAGCCAAGGAGAACCAGATCCGGGCCATGATCGATTATAAAACAGGTTGATTTGAGCATCTGTATCCCACGAAACTTCCTTCAGTGGATAAGGTGGTGCATCCTCAACCATGAGTGCAGTGTAAAAGTTTAGGCCAAGAAAATCAGCGCTTCCTCGGATCAATTTGACGTCCTCCCTGGATAGTACTGGTAATCTAGATTTTGGGAAGCCCTGTAGTTTGCTGCGTTCCCCCACGAATTTTTTGACCACGTCCGGGAAATCGCCGCTTCCGAATATTGGGTTGAGGAAAATGCCCGTCTGGGAGGGGGAGAGAATTTGAATGACGCAATGCAAACCGAAAACCCTTGGACTTACATAGAAATCGTATAATCTGTCGGCCGCTGCTTTGTCCCCTGAACTGTTCGTAGCAGGTTGATACCAAAACGAATCGGTTATGAAACCAACTTTTCCTAGTAATAATAAGACACCCGATGAGCTTCTGCCATTTCTTTTTCTTTTCACGTACCTCTTTGAATCGGTTTGTATTTCTTCTTGTATAAACTGTACGTCCGAGCGTGTGCTTTCAAGATAGTCGCCGTGCATTTGTAATCCAAATCGCCCCCTGATGTCAGGCCAGGAGCAGTAATACCATCACCATAACCAAGCTTGCAAATCTGCTTCAACTCGTTGAAGGTAACCCAGTGTTTAACTCGATCGCCGAACGTTTTAAAAACCAAATCTGCAAAAACGACGAAATAATCCGCCAGCTTGGAGTTGGACCACCCCCCGATATCCTGGAGGGTTTGCGGAAGATCCCAGTGGTAAATGGTGACGAAGGGCTTGATACCCGATGCCAGAAGTCCGTTAATTAAACCGTTGTAATAGGCGATGCCTTCGGCGTTGGTTTTGTTTATGTAACCGTTGGGGAGAATTCTTGGCCAGGCCACGGAGAATCGGTAATATTGCACCCCCAAATTTTCCAGCAACTTTATGTCGGTGGGGACTTTGTTGTAGGAATCGCAGGCCACGTCGCCATTACTGTGATCTTTGATTTTACTGGGCAAGGTATGAGTGAAGGTATCCCAGATGTTTCTTCCTTTTCCTGACGACCAATTCCAAAAGAGTATATATGTACATGTTTTCCAATCGCATGAGTGAAATTTAAAACAAAAAAAAAGTAACCTACCACTTTTATTCCAAGCTCCTTCTATCTGGTAAGACGAGGTACCTACTCCAAAAATAAAGTCCTTCGGAAACTTCCGCTGATTAAGTTTCTGCACTGCCTTACACCTGTTTAATGAATTATCTTCCGAGTTAAACCGACATATTTAATTTATGCTCTGGAAATCTTTACCCTGTAAAGCCGATCAGGCAAATCAAAAGAATCGCTTTGATGTCCCTTGGTTTATTCATTGGGGCGGCTTCGTTGGCTGAACTGAACCGCATGTAACGAGCTGGTTTAATTTTTAACCGAGGTCTTATCGAAAGGAATTTCGTCCTTGGCCTGTGATAAACAAGGGCATTTGCAAAATTAGCAGTAAAGCACAATTAGCAAGTAGGGAAGTTATGCGTTTCCAATAAGAATAAAACAGACTCATTAGTTTAATGAATGCAGAATGCACATTTTAGTTTCACATTTATTAAATATAAATGTTTCCGGTGAAATGATATAAAAATTTTAACTTTTTTAGTGAAATTCTTTTGTATACGTATCCGCATAATTAACAGGAACATTAATTTTTGATGCAAACGAGGAAGCAGCACGTTAGACGTGTGGTATTTTAAAATAAAAACAATCATCGTAATCTCCGTAAGTAAACATTTTAATCCGTTGCTCTTTAACGTTTACCTAATAATTATTATAACCAACAGGAAAGATAGAATACGAAAATGTGTCTGGTAATGTAAAAAAAGATGCTATAAAACCTAAATTGACGTTCATCAAAATCCATCGGCTCATCTTTCTCACGGCAATAAGTCAGGATTTGATGGATTTCCAAATTTTATAAAGACATCGCCATTTCCAGTTATCAATAAATAGTTCTTTATGTTACAAGTGTGTGAAGTAAGGGTTTTATGCACGAATTGAGCAAGGAGTGCATAAAAGCCTTTCGAGTCATTGTCAACAATATCAACAGAAATCATTTAATAATGATAGTCCCATTTGATTTATTTAATGTAGCCCTTCACACACAATAACTTATTAAATAATTTGCTCGTTATTGGGTGGAAGTAGATTGGCAAATTTTTCATGGACTTTCAAACTTAAGGAAATGAGACTTGAGATATAAATTCTTTTTCTTCTGAATTTCATTCCAATCTTATTGGCTTCTAGGTGTGCCTCGCATTTCTGTAAAATTAAAATCTATAATAATTTCAGGCAAATGGTAGACTATTACTACATAAATTGCCTTCAGTTATCTTAATTATGTTTATAAGTAATAATCAAGAGCTTTACGCGTGAGTTTTCAATTTAGCTTAGTTTTATAACAAAAACATGATTATGGGAAATGAGGCGTTTTGTAACGGCAATCCTTGTGTTTCTGTGGGAAGAATAATCCGTGCGCCAATGGCATATTATTACTTCCTCGACTTTATCTATCCGTAATCCTGCGGAATGCCACGTTTCATTATAAACGAATTATTTATTAGTAAAAATAACTATTCAGTTATATCGATATGAATCTAGATTGTCGTGCGAATGAGAGTTTCCAGAAAAACTGTAACAACAGACTAATTAAATCAAGTAAGTTCGGTCGTAAGTTTCATACTGCGCTCTTATGCAACACGAATTCATTCATTAACATTTCATTAATTCTAATTACTCCTTATGGTAATTAGTTTTTGCAAGCTCTTTCATTAAAATAGTTCGAGCGTTTGTATTCGAACCACCAGTCATTCATGTTTCAGCTTTAAACACCGGAATTAAATATATTTTTAAATTTTATTCGCCATGTAATCACTAATGGACTCCTTGAAAGCGCACACAGCGTGTTCAGTTTCTAATTTACCTTTTGTTTCTGGGTTAGTTGTGTAAGAATTATTAAAATTTATGCGAAGGAAAGTCATTTTAACCGCGAAATTTATTTGCAATTATAAACTTAGTTATAATTGTCGGAATCTGCATAATTGTATAAATTATAGCAGCAAACACTGTATAAATATTTATTTATAGAGTGAATTAATTAATGCTAAACGGCAAATTTAATAATACGTCTAATATGGTGAAATAATAGGTGTAGTTTCTTAATTCTATCTCTTAGTGGAAAAAGGGTCATTTCAGTTTAATCAAGAAACCTCTATTGATTTGATTAATTCGCTATAAATACCGAGTTTAAAGAAACAAATAAGAAAACCCGTTTTCATTTTAACGAATAATATTACAACGTAAAATAAATTTTGGAAAAATTTTAGTATTTCAGAAACTGAAAACATGAAACACCGGCTTAGTTTCATTTGAAAAAAGTGGGATACCCTTTCAATTATAATTTTCCACGTTATACAAGGTGCTGCATTGATCAATGTGAACATGGGAAATCCCATGTTCATTTTAAAGGTATTCAAATATTGACTTCCCTAATTATTTTACAGCGAAATTCCATGTAGGTTTCTTAAAGTACTCTTCAAGTTAAATCTGTCTATGCAGTTTGAGAATTTTTCATCTGCTCAGTTTCAAGATATTCATCAAAATCAGTAACGAAATTCAATTTATAACAAACTATCAGCATGGCCTTGATCAATGAATGTTAAAATAAATTATCCGAAAATCATTTTCTAACAATCTTTTTCAAAAAACGACTAGAATTATTAATCATCTGTCCAGTTTTCACAATCATTGATCAGTATAACTTGGTTTTAGTTACTGAATCTTTTTAAAATATCTTGAATCTGAGCAAATCAAAAATTCTCAAATTGCGCAGTAGATTCATCTTGAAGAGTACTTCTAGAAAACCTAGATGGGATTTTGCTCTAAAATAATTGGAGAAACCCATATTTGGACATCTTCAAATTAACACGGGATTTCCTATGTTACGTTCATCAATGCAACATCCTGTATATCGTGTATGGTAATTAAAAGCAAAGGTCTAGTGTCTTATAAGTTTAATCACGACCGGAAAATACTGACACAAAGCAGCTGTCCGCTCTTTGACGGAATTCAAAGAAAATGTGTTAAATCCTTTGACTTAAAAAGAAAGTCAAAATGAAGAGTCTTGCCACGATCTCTACTAAGACCATAAAACTGTTTGTACTTAATCTTCCTAATCGAAGAATTCCCTGAGACTATCCTTCAATTTGTTTTTTTTTCGTCACAGTAACATTTCTCGGGCAAATGTTATTAATTAAAGTCAACTTTAACTGCTAAATATTTGCTTGTGCCAGTATTTTTTGGCCTGGATGGTACGTGAAATTAATTAAAGTCAACTTTAACTGCTAAATATTTGCTTGTCTCAATATTTCTTGGCCTCGATGCTACGTGAAATCAAGTAGTATACAGGCTGTCTACTTTGATTTCGCACCACAGGAATTGCAATGCAATTATTTTCAAACGTAAATTCCTAACAAACGCATCCTAAAGCATTATACAACATAATAATACGTAGTCTTGTGTTACGCACTAGCTAAGACAGCTTTTAGCAAGTTTTTCAAATACAAGGGCTTTCAAAATTATAATTTTAAAAAATGAGATACACAGATATTTTTTACTTCCACAGTTTTTATCAAACGGGCAAACTTCTAGTTTTTAGAGTTTCATAATAAAACAGAGACATCAAACAGAATTTATATTCAGAAATGTTTGTTTATCAGTCAATAGGTACTACACCAATTCCTCAATTCGCCGTCTATGGCCAAATATTGACCCAACCTATCACAGAAGTTTCTATGAATATTACTTAGCATTCTAGGAATAATAGCACATTTCTTCTTTCATCATTTTTTCAACTGGCGCAAGCTCAAACTACGGTAAGGAACTTGATATATTTTTTATTTTAAATAAGGCCATAAGAAGCAAATAAACAGGTATTGCTACCATTGGATATAAAATACCGGGTGATCAATGGAATTCATAATTAAAGGAAGCTGTGATTGGTGCTATTTTATGCTGTGTGATTGGATACAACGAGAAATAAATAATAAGTTGACAGTTGTCATATTTGAGGTTATGCTCGTGCTTTATACATCTTTATTTTATTTTATTTTGTATGGCTGCTGGTTTAAACCCATTTTTAGAATATTAGGGAGGGTTCTACAAGATAAATCCGTTTATTATCAATCATTAAAAGAAATAAATGTCACAGTTCTGATACTTAAAATCTTCATTTCAAATTGTAAGCCTCTGTTGCCAACTTTTTGGAAAATATCACAGCCTGCTCTAATTAAAAATTCCGTTGATCGCATGGTACAAGCTTGCAATCAGTACGCTGCCTTTTTTTTAATAAAAACATCAGTGGGGAAGCCGGAATGCAATTCAAATTAAATTGAAATCCCCATGAAGTTGATGTCCGGTAGTTTCAAGAGACAGGCAAATGTATTACAATAGACTCAGTTTTAGTTCTTATAGGATCCTCTTACTTTTAAGCATGTAAAAATTTTGTATAAAAAAATACAAATAACTTTTTAAGGCCCGTATGACACGATGAGATTTCTTGTATAAAATTTGTCAAAAACTGACAGAGAAGAGTGGAATTAACCAATATATGGTAACCTGTCTCTATCACTTTGTAATAAATTTTGGCAAATTTTACACTCGACACTTCTCTGTCAGTTTTACATAATTTTTTCACAAGAAACAACACCGTGTCATGCAGGCCTGAGTTACAAACATTGTTACAATGCACTCCGACTATTAATTTGAAATGCTGTATTACAAGGAATTTTTTTTATTGAAATCATTATCCAAATCCTCTTCTATTCGGTAGTTTTCTTTAAAAATTGTCAAGTAATTTCAAGTAGAAGTTTAAAAATCAAAATTACTTTCAACCCACAACATTATTTTTACGTAGATACGTATTTCAATGCATGAGCTGCCACCATCAGTAGACAAATAAACTCTGACTGACTGATACAGCCGGAGAATTTTTTCCTCGCCAACTCTCCGCTGGAACGGAAATGTTCTATACATTTTATCTGTTACAGTAAACTTAACAAAATAAATAGGTATGATTTTTTATGAATGGTAAAATTAATTTTCACATTGGACCGCAAATAACGTGTAAGTTTTTCAGCAGTATGAGGAAGCTCGTTTCCAATTCAATATGATTTCAAAGCGACTTTTACTCTAAAATCTAAATAAGGTTAAAGTAAATGTTCTCTTTTTATAATTAACTTGGCGAAAATATTACGTAAGTATTTGATATTTGCTTTGCTCGGTGCTGTTAATACAGTTTGTTAAAAAAAAATAATTTTTATACCTGTACGAAAAAACAAATCAACTCTTAAGCAAATATATCAAAACCGACGGAGGAGAACGCTGAGATTTAAAAGGCCAGTGAAAGGACAAGGATCATCCTATCGCATCGCACTGAAGACTAAAATACATATTGCCGCCACCAAAAAAAAAAAAAAACGTGGACACTTGCCTTAACGTAAATTTAACTATAGATACTAAAACTTTTGTTGGGTAGTTGTAATTATGAATTGACATTTACAAAATTATTAACGACAAGTAAATTCGCTTTTTTAGAGATATATTCATTTTCCATTTTCACCTATCGGTGTGGCCAATATTTTTCAAACTGAAATAATGATTGAACATTATTAATTAGTGCCTGTCATCCGTAAGTGTCAGTTCATAATTACAGGCACCCAGCAAAATTCTGAGCATTATTAAATTTACGTCAAAAAAAGTGTCCACTTTTTTGGCGGCGATAGTACATATGGCAGGAAATGGTTATTTCAGGCAAATAGCTTTTGACGAGGCAAACAATAATGAATGACAATGACAAATGACTTTTAGATGCTTCTTTATATTGAAAGACTATTTTCCTAGGCCAAAAGTATTTGACTGGTCCGTTTTGGGCAAATAGTATTTTGTATGCAACATATAAAAATTAAGTGCGTTTATGTACATATTGGTTACTTTTGAAAACTAATTTTTCAAAGTTTTGTAAATTTTCACCTATAGGAAGCAGAAATATTCAGTTTTATTCGTTGTAGTACAAATTTTACTTTTACTAAGGCTGCCTACGCCAAACAAAGTTTTAAAAAAATATGATGCGAAACGATGACGCGAAAGCTTCAAAAATGTTGAAAAATCACTGCAATTCTTGTTCTGTTACTTAGAACTTGGATGTTTTATTGTAATCCTGACTTTAGGGTTACCTAAATTGATCAGAAACAACTATTTTAGTTACTACTTCTGCCCGCAGTAGTAAATAGTACCCCATCGTTAAGTACTTTGAGATATAGTGAAGGCAAGAAATTATTTCAGTAGGGATAACGTAGTAAAAAAATTCGAAAAATCTTATGATTTACTTTTTAAAAGAGGAATATGCTGTACACTATTTAAAAACGGTGTGATTTGCGATCCAGTGGCTTGAAAATGAACACTGGTTCAGTGTGAAAATTCTTAGATATTCACAGTAAAATGTGTTAGTTTTAACACAAGAATTCGGTGTGGACCGCAAAGAACACCTGTTATTATTTTCAACAGTGTAGACAAGCTGTTAATTTTATTGCGTGAAGAAAGAAAGAAGAACGTTATTTGGTCTACATATAACGGTTCAGTCAAATATTATTTGCCTATAAGGAAAATAGAGTTTAAATATAAACGGGTGCTAAAAAGCTATTTGCCTAGGCAAACAATACACTGTTGAAAATACCAACCGGTGTTATTTGCCATTCACACCGAATTTTTTTGTTAAAATTAACACATTATCGTGTAAAAATAGTAAGAATTTTCACACTAAACACGTGTTAATTATTTTCACACTGATGCGCAAATCACGCCGTTTTTCAATAGTGTATTTGCCTAAGGAAATGCTGTTTGCCTAAAATAACCATTTGTCTGCGACATACCGGGTGTCCCACGCCATGTGTTCACCCTTCTAGAATCTGTATTTATTAATTGATCATGTAAATCGTTTAAAAATAGAGATTCTTGAAAAAAATTCGAAAAAATCTTATGATTTACTTTTTAAAAGAGGAATATGCTGTACACTATTTAAAAACGGTGTGATTTGCGATCCAGTGGCTTGAAAATGAACACTGGTTTAGTGTGAAAATTCTTAGATATTCACAGTAAAATGTGTTAGTTTTAACACAAGAATTCGGTGTGGACCGCAAAGAACACGTTTTTATTATTTTCAACAGTGTAGACAAGCTGTTAATTTTATTGCGTGAAGAAAGAAAGAAGAACGTTATTTGCTCTACATATAACGGTTCAGTCAAATATTATTTGCCTATAAGGAAAATAGAGTTTAAATATAAACGGGTGCTAAAAAGCTATTTGCCTAGGCAAATAATACACTGTTGAAAATACCAACCGGTGTTATTTGCCGTTCACAGCGAATTTTTTTTGTTAAAATTAACACATTATCGTGTAAAAATGGTAAGAATTTTCATACTAAACACGTGTTAATTATTTTCACACTGGTGCGCAAATCACGCCGTTTTTCAATAGTATATTGGCCTAAGGAAATGCTGTTTGCCTAAAATAACCATTTGTCTGCGACATACCGGGTGTCCCACGCCATGTGTTCACCCTTCTAGAATCTGTATTTATTAATTGATCATGTAAATCGTTTAAAAATAGAGATTCTTGAAAGGTGAACGTATGGTGCAGGACATCCAGTATACGTAAGTTGTAAAATGAGTATCTTCACCGTAGGTTTTCTATATGCTACGTAAATCTAGCGTAACGTTTTAAGTAAATTGTATATTTTTCGCAACATTGAAGAATTATCTAAAGTTAATTACAAAAAAAATATCAGACGCTTGAAATAATTACAAGGTATTTCGATACCGCCGGCAAAGAAAATTATTTTCAAACAGCAAACATACATAAATTTTTATACATATGTGGCAGTGTGGAGATAACTAAATTTTAAAAATGCGCTCAATTATTTTCCAATACTTTTTTCTATATTTGTACTAACTGACTGGGGAAAGTGTCATTATGTTCTGAGAATATTTTTAAATGATCTTCAATTTAAACGTTTTGGTAACTTCAATTAGACAAAATAGAAACAAAAATATGATCAAATCTACCATATAGTAAAAAAAATCCCGTGTACCATGCTGGAGTACCTGAGAAAATATTTATAAACAGATAAAACAGCGACATCTTACGATCGCTTTTTGACCTGACACTGCAGTAGGGTAGACAAATTGAAGCGGATTTGCTCCTAATAAGTCCCCCATGCAAGGCGGCCATGCTTGCTGTCAAAGCATAATGAAAGTTTTAAAAAATTTTGTAGTAAAAACTGTAGTGTGAACGTTGAGAAATTTGTACACTATGAATAAAATTCACACGAAACAACTCCATATTCAGTCTGCAAGCAAAATTGATGACTTTTTACTCGCCATTTATCATTTATTTACTCTGATTAGAGTATTGTATCTTCGATAAACTTCGCACACGTATCGTACTTATATCATGAAGCACTTGTTAACACGGCTGACGTAAATTACATCGAGTTCCGTGCATAATTATTATCAAAAATGCACTGGATTCTTTAAGGATATTATTTTTCATTACGACTTAACGTCTTGTTGGCGATTCGATTAGTTTTGGGCCGGTGTCGCCCAATGATTTTTCGTTTACGTAAGGTTGACGGTGTGACTTTTTAATTACTTGTGTAAAGTGCTACGTGAGAGGTGCTATTATGTAAAGCGTAGATGTAGTACGTGTTGGAGTCTCAGCCGCCTAGACATGAAATTTCAAAAGAATTATATTGCACTCTAAGGGGCGGGTCTTTTCATCTCCCATTTACTTTAATCGTTGATTTATTCCTGTAGTTACAATTATAGAGACAATTGTTTCTATAGGAATTAATCAACGGTTAAAGTTAATCAGAGATGAAAAGACGGGGCCGAAGCATTATAAAAATTCACATTGACTGTATTACTCATTTAATAAATTTCCATTCATTTCACAATTCACATTTAACACGAAACATATTAAAAGTTTTACTCTAGGCAATTTGTAAAATATTAAAACAATACTCTCGTGTAACTCGAAGAGTTTAGGAATTTTGCAGTGTCAATAATTTACACGAAAATAATCGGACCTGTACAGCACGTTGAGATTTGTGTTAAATGGTTACTCTAGTTTCTTACTGTGTATTTATGCACATGTTGAAATTGTTTTTGGATACGGAATTTTAGCCTGTCGAGTCGAGTTGATTTTGGTACTAGAATCTTCTATAGTTTTCCCATTTTAAATTGGTTCTTACAGCCCAGGATCATTTAACGAAACGAACTACATTTACGATCGGTCCGTACCCAAGAGGTTTGGGGATTATAAGCAAGAGAATCCGACTTTCCGAAAATACTTGACAGGTCCGTACTGTGGAGATGATAGCGGCTCAGAATTATTTATTTTTGAAATCGGAGTTTACGAATTGCATTTGTAATATACAAAAACTTTTATAAATGAAAAAATATATATATTTTTAGTTGTCTCGTCTCCATCGATATCAAAGAGATTGTGATTGTTATTATTTCATTCTAAAATTGTATTATGTGCCTAATTTAAAAATATTTTAAACTGAATCTCTTAAAGGCTTGAAAGACTGAGGGTAGTAAGAAGATATAAAACAGTTTCCGGTTAGGTTTCCTAATGTTTACATTAATCACTATCGCCTGCCATAAAAACCATTTTAAAATGGGAACACTGCAGTGTTGAAACACGGTCTGATTTGCGGTCCGGTGGTGTGAAAATTAACAGGGATTTAGTGTGAAAATTCTCACATATTCACACGAAAATGTGTTAA
This sequence comes from Prosopocoilus inquinatus, assembly GCA_036172665.1. Classification (NCBI taxonomy): domain Eukaryota; kingdom Metazoa; phylum Arthropoda; class Insecta; order Coleoptera; family Lucanidae; genus Prosopocoilus; species Prosopocoilus inquinatus. Next base: position 47,789,761 of record CM069872.1, read on the forward strand.
ATTTAATACAAAAATTCGGTGGGGATCGCAAGTAAAACCGGCCGATGTTATTATTTTCAACTGCATACACAAGATCTTAATTTTATTTAGTGAAAAAGAGTATGTGATTTTCGTGCGAAAATGTAAGAATTTTCACACTAAACCCGTGTTAATTATTTTCACACCGGACCGCAAATCGCACCGTTTTTAAACAGTGTGTTTGCCTAGGAAAATGCTGTTTGCCTGAAATAACCGTTATCCTGCGACATACCGGGTGTCCCACGCCATTCTAGAATCTTTATTTCGTATTTATTTCAGGATTGGGATAAATGCTGTATTGAATAAGAAATAATTAAAAAGGATTTATTGCAGCTTAGATGTTAAGAAAAAGTTGCAGCAAATTTAAAACTAAAACAAATTTTTTTGGAGTGGAGCACTAGTATTTTGATTGTTTGTATTAAATTTGGCGGTAATGTATTATGGGGGATGCAATAATTGGGGGTTAGGTATCTAGAGCTTACCGTTGGAACATACGCTGGAAGTGTCTGGATGTCCGGAACTGTCGGTGTCGCTGTCTGGATGTAAGGGTGCCGAATGTAAAGACAGATCTCTGGGTCCGGGGCTGGGGGATCGTCCCCGGATTAACGCGCCGTCAGCAGGTCCGCTCAGGATATCCGTTATCATGAAACGGGAGCGCGTGGAGGCGGTCTGCGGCATTGCCCGAGCTTCGTCCTGCACGGTCATGCCAGCCACCGCTACACCGGGTGTCACGTTTTCTCCTAGATGCAACACCTTGAGTATCTTGAACCGGCGAGAGCTTTCCTCCGGGTATGACACTTACTTAAATGATTCAAAAACGAAAACACTCCAATCAATAATTGCTAAATCGAATCCTTTCGACCGGCACCATAAGTACTAACATCAGTTAGAATTTACTACTACTAGTTTTTGTAACACTTTTGTTAACACACAGTCTCTTCATGTAAGCAACGATATTTAGGATATTTAGGAAAGTTTTTTTTTGTGATAAATTAGAGATTTAAAAAAATTTGTGAGCTCCGGCACACCATACATACAGCAGATGGTTTAGCGCGAAATGTGATTATAAATTAGTTCGGTATAGTATACAGGTGTCTTGAACGCTCTAGAAAGACGTGTGGAACGTAACTAACTCTGACTATCCTGCTTGCATAGCCGGCAGTAAATCAGCCATGTTGTCTATCCCTTCCAAGCTCTATCCCTTCCAAAAATCAGAGGTCCAATAAGGTACCGTATAGAATAAGAGTGTGCCCAATGAAAAGTCCAGATTAAACTGCAAGGCGTTGGATTCTTGTGTGTATGTATTTATTTTATGGGCAGGACTTAGTCGAGATTTTATTATATCGACTCTTTAGAAAACAGTTTTGGGTATTTCTGAATTCAACGAGCTCTTTCATTGTTGGATAATAAATGTGTGTTGTGTTAACAACCTGTGGGGAATATGCCGATTGCTTTTGTTGCGTAATGGCTTATATCGATGCGAAAGGGATTTCAGAAATAATGACGTTTTGCTGAGCCCTTGTTTCCGTGTTTAATGTGTTATTAGCCGCAGCTTTACCTTGCCCTTTGATCAACACCAAAAAGAAACCATATTTTTACGATTATTATTGGAATGAACATTAAAGTTAACATATAAAATAGCGACATCTTACTATCGCTTTTTGACCTAACAGAGGCTGCTCGAGGTTCTCACTGCAATCAAAAACGATTTGCACAAAATTTTTCTAAAATTAAAGTTAACGTTTTATTTTTCTTCTGAATGAGATCATTTCGATTCAGATAATTACATAACTGCTGTTAAGATTATCTAAAAATAAGTTCGTACACACAAACTACAATATATACCTATTTACTGCAAACATATTCTTGTAACACTTTATTGTTGAGAATAATAACACCGGTCGGTGTTATTTGCGGTCCACGCCGAATTTCTGTGCTAAAATTAGCACATTTTAGTGTGAATATGTAAGAATTTTTACACTAAAACAGTATTAATTTTTAATTATGGAAATGGAAATTAAGAAATAAAAGTATGCAATAAAAATATAACCATGAAATAAAGACACTATAAAATAAAAACGTTACATTTGACATGATTCCATACACTAACACTATAGGTTTTAGAGCTTACACCTCATGATTCCAGGTACTAGCACTATAGATTTTAGAGCTTACACCTTATGATTCCATATACTAACACTATAGTTTTAGAGCTTACACCTCATGATTCCATGTACGAGCACTATAGATTTTAGAGCTTACACCATATGATTCCATATACTAACACTATAGCTTTTAGAGCTTACACCTCATGATTCCATGTACAAGCACTGTAGGTATTAGAGCTTCTTGCACTTCTGAAAAACGGTGTAACTTGGTGGTTCAGTGCGAAAATTAGTTTAGTGTGCAAATTCTTCACATATTTACACGAAAAACTCATACTTATTTTTAACACAAAATTCGTTATTATTTTTAAATAGTGTAACTTGCAAAGAGTACACGTAATGCGTGAAACTCGTTTACAAAGCGTTCGTTCTTCTTCTACTCACTCGCAAAAACACAAACTCGTTGCTTAAATACTGTATATTAATTCAGATACAAAATGTGAAGCAATTTTTGTGTACCTAAAGGTATGTATATACAGAAAATTCTCTTACAGGATGTTTACGTGACCGTAGACAAAACTGTTCTAGTTAAAGAATTTCAAATTATTTAAAGCTCGTACAACCGACTTTAAAATTCTTAAGACCATTAAATATTAAGAGGACCTTACATATTGACGCGAGAAAGTCGGCATTCAGCATTCTGGATCCTCTTTGTTCCATGCTCATCTAATGAAGCATTCTGGCATTTATATGTAGGGATTGTAATCTGTTTGTGACCAAGTTATTTTTTGTGAGATTAAAATAATTTTAAATGTTCTTTATACATAACGTGGTCATGTGATTACATCTAAACACAATTCAAACCAATTGTTGACATTTCAGTTTGAAGACAGGCATACACCAAGTTTTACTGAAAACCGGATATACCAATACTCTTTCGTCCATTCTAGTTTCACATCCTTTTTGGATAGGTTGGTATTGACTTACGGGAAAATTCTGGTATAAATTTCCTACAAAATTTGACGAGTCCTAGAAAATGTCTTCGACGAAGTTCGACGTGTGTTGAGAAAATCTGCTGAACAGAGTAAAGCACGGTATGATAAGAAAACCCAACCAATTGAGTTCACGGTTGGTGATTATTGCTAAGTAAACGATCTTGTCATTAAAAAGGGATTTACGAAAAAATTGGCAAAATTATGAAAGGGTCCTTAAGGTTATATATTTACGTAAACGATCCTGTAATTAAAAAGGGATTTACGACAAAATTGGCAAAATGATGAGAGTCCTTAAGGTTATAAATTTTCTTCTTCCACTGTCTCTTCCTCATCTTCAACTTACGGTTTGACGTACGGTTTTGTTATCCCGTGGATATCCCATCGTTCTCTTACTACTGGCCCCTGATTTTTTTTTGTTGATAGAGAAAACTGCGTGGACCCATCTACTGTTATTCGGTTTCGTCATCGTCCATAGTTTCTGACATGACACGACATGGTTCTTCATCCAAAATCGAAGTTCCTCGTCGCTTGAAGCTTTCATGACGACGCCTGTTCTAAAGAGCCTAGCCCTCGTAATAGTGCTTCAGATTATTAACATGAACCATCATTTTCCCATAGGCTATAACCTGATTCTTTGACAACCGAATTGTTTCTCTAAAAACTTTGAGTATGCACGCTGGAATTTTCGGTTTAGTCATGGGAATTGATCTCGCATTTGCTAATCCATCCATCCATCGAAATTATTTGATCAGGGTTGATCAGACCCTGTTTAAGTTTACATACATTCTTTTCGTTTTATCGAATATTGTAGCCGTTAACACTGATGAAATTAAGGTTAAAAGTAACTGCACCGGAATGATCGCATAACGTCTCCTCTAAGTTAAATTTTGGATAGTTCTTGCTCGTGAGAATTGCAGAGAATATGAAACAAATAAAAAGGCTTTTTAAAAACTTTTAGCTCGTTTCTAAAAAGTGTTTTTATTTGCTTCATATTCTCTGTCTCCTCTAAGATTTTTATGGATTTTTCTTCCGCTTGCTTACGATTCTTACGTAAGTGGGACACGAGATGTTGCATTTGCTATGCAAAAGATACCCTTAATTGAGTGCATAAATTAGGTTCAATATTGCACTTCCGTAACATTGCGTCGCCTGTCGTACCAAAACTTGAAGAAACACTTGACTCTGACCTTGTACGCGTTATGATTCATTATATTATTTAATCGCAACATTTAATTTTCTATGAAAACTTTGCAACTCTGCCTACTGAATATCCGAATCTTTACACCAGAACCAGCAGAATTTACTAAAAAAGAAAAACAAAAGATGTTTTCTTGAATTAAGAGGGATGTGTTATTCTAATTCCAATAATATGTAGCTCGACTATATTTGGTTTCATACTCTTTACGATATTTAAGTTTGGAATAAAATAAAAAAATGTCACTAATGATGATCGTGACTTAAATTAACGCCTGTGTATTATCTCTGCTTCCAATCAAACAGTCAAACAGTATTATGTTCACACGCATGTATGGAACAGACAAAAATAAATTTTTAATAGGTAGGTACAGATATGTAGTTATATGGTCTCATAATGTACTTTTATTAATCAGAAGAACTTAGATACTAGAGGTATCATCAGAAAAAAATTAATAAAATAAAATTATAGATGATATTACTAAAATAGTTTTCATTGTTTATTAGCAAATAAGTCAGAAGAAAAACTCATGAAACTACTAGGAACGGTAAAGGTTGTTTGGTATTGTTTATAAACAAAAGTGTCGATCGTATTTACATGTGGGCAAAATACCTTTTGAGATTTTAAAAGACTGCGGCATACAGGTAAATTGTTTGAAAGTGAAAAGATTGGCAACGTAATAAACAGAAAGTGGTATAGGTATGTAAAAGAGGTGGAAGAGACGTTTGTACTTTCTAGGCCCTTGTGGAGATGACGTGTGCTACGACTTCATTTTCAGTCAACTACCGGTATACCTTGTTTTCCAAATATTTTATTGTAAGAACGAGAATCGTATTCGAATAATTCGAATAGTGCAGGGAATATTCGAATATTTGGAGTCGAATATCTGAATATTCAAATAATGGATTAATTGACAAATATTCTGAATATAAAATTCCTTGCTTGTTAATGGTGTTACAGTTTCTTTGATTGAGAGTTCGTATCAAAGTTAATTGCAATAAATCCACGTAAAGACGTCATATTGTTGATAACAGAATTGTTGAGAATGTAAAGATGGGGTTAAGGCATTCTTTCAATAATTTGCGATAAAACAGCTTACGGTGAATATTACCATTCAGTGTGTGTGTCCCATAGCGATCATACTTTAAAAACAGCTAGAACGATCATTTCAAAGTAATTCTACTGATGATGCTTTATGCGAAACCGGTCGAGAAAGAATAAAAACATATTTATTGCAGTAGAAGACTTCTTAGACTTTGTAGATTTACAGTCTATCATAAAAGCCTTTCATTCTTTTGAAAATGAAAATATTCCTGTCCTGTAAACCGTATCTTGGTGCACATTTAAACTGGTAAATTAATAATTATGTTATCCAAATCCTTGAAGAAAAAATATGAAATACCTGACTAAACAGCTTTATAGTCGAATATTTAGATAGTCGTACATTCAAATATTCGAATAGTTCTATAATAATTCCAAAACGAATCGTTCCAATATTCGGGTATCCGAATATTATCCGAATAGTCGAATATTCGAATAAAAGTGTAACGAATATTCGATGATTCGAATTTCATTCGGATATTCGAATACTGAAACTATTCGATTTGGAATTATTATGTCAGTATTCGAACATTTATAAACAGGTTTATTTTATTGTCATTTATAACGCACGCGGCCATACCTCGCGCATTTAAATCCTCTCGACATCCTTCTGACAAGAAAGTAAAACATCTCACATGAAACCTGACGAACGACAAAAGCTTATGACACATGTTTTGAACCGTTTTGAACAAATTTTATGAACACAATTATAGGTAAGAAAATACTTTAGAGATTTGAGGGCCAATAAAATGCTAGAACTAATCTTGTAAGTTCAAATTAATTTTAGAAATAAAGAAAATACTTTACATTAAAAAACCGAAAGCAGTAAACACTTTGTTTTAATTAAAATTAATAAATATATATTTATGATAAACAATTTGCAACGACGGCAGAAAGGCATACTTTATGTCATGTTTTCAATCCAGAAACCTTTTCTGGAATGTCATAGTGCTTAGACCGAAAAAAAAGCTTTCTTCTTGTGTTGTTAATTAAGTTAAATCATTAAAATTAATGTTAGTTTGTAATTTGTATTCATAAAAAAGTCTCGAATTTCCTTAGAGTTCAAGACAGAAAAAATGAAAATTTATGAAAATTTGTCTGAAGAATTCTTGAAAAGATTTCACGTGTAGGTGTGACACATGAAATCCTTGGGAATTCCCTTCTTTGGTGGCGCGTTTGAACTTTAAACTTTACTTTACCCAACATGTTGAAATTTATTGTTAAAGGCCAACGCACACTTGACTGAGGCGGTTCGCATCGCTTCGCACTGCCAAAGTGCAATCGTTTTCTTTTCATGTGGACTATCGCATATGTGGACGGGTCGAAATTATGTATAGCTAAAATGATTGAAGGCACATTTTGGAAGTGCGATTTCTCTTTCTATTTAATGAACTAAAATTAGTCCTTTTTGTCTCGTTTGCAAGGAGTTTTCAACCTTTATATTAATGGTAAAATGAAGAAGGAAGAGTTCTATTACACGAATATTTTTATAAATGCATTCATTACATTGCACAAGCAAAAACTCTTTTTAAGGTTTAGTTTTGTAACTTCGTGCATATTCATGTCAGTTTCAATATATGCTCATACATGAGTGGCGTGAAACATTAATGCAGCATAGATCGGTGAAGTGTGAAAATAACTATCACCGATTAAATTACAATAAATTTATTTAGCATATTAAATATAGAAAGCGAAAACTAAATGTAAAATGGCATTAGCGTTAGCTACATCCGCATTAAAATCCTCATCCTCAAGTTTAATGCAGCAAATTTTTGTTAAGTTTCGTAAATCCAAAAATTAGTTTAATTTAAACGTGCAACACAAACAACAAACAATCTGATTACTCCATCTCTTAAATGTTTTATTTAGTTCAGAACAGGATGTCCGCATACGCGTTCCCATTATCAAGTCCGCTTAATAGGTGAAAGACACACATATATTAAAGTGCCTAATCAGATAATCTGCGTTTTATCTAAACTTACCCCGCACTGAATAAATAATTATCTACCGAACGGAATCCATTGTTGCACACAATGAGAACGCGAGCGGCCGCATTTTGGCCCTAATCGGTGGAGAAAATAAGGGAGACGGGCGCAAAACAGTTCGCGGACCTTTGCAACGGTGGGCACTCATGCCTGACTCCCATAAAAGAGAGCTTAATTTCAGCTTAATTGTTACTGTGACACCATCTGTTTCCTTTCGGACTGAGTGGTAACAATCAGATTAGTTGCCTGCGTACGCACTACTATCGGGGGTGGTGATCAAGCTCAAGGTGCATGTATGTTTTGTCATAATTATGAAATTATTAAAGAATTACACAACCATACATATTAAAGAAACTTAATATTTAAAGAGGAAGAAAACTTCATTCAAAACCTCAAGCCTACTTTTAACAAATTGTTTTATCTATTCACCACTATTACATCTCATTTGCGAATAAATTGGTCAAGTGGTTTTTGGTTTGCAGTGAGAATTTCGAGGTGCGTTTCTGCTGACGAAGCCCCAAGCAGGGCTGAAACAGCTGTACAGAGGCTGCTCGAGGTTTTCACTATCAAAAACGATTTGCAACAAAATTTTTCAAATTGTTTTTGTTATTCTTTGTTCTCCATTAGTTACCTGTAACAATTTTAATAAAAGTTTGTTGAGGCTCCGTCTTTTAACCTCCTTGTAACAATATCTGGGCTTGTAATATTCTTAGAAACCATTGTCGATCTTATAGGGCAGATCATTTTAAAAGGAGAAAAAATGCCCGAGACTTATACCGGCTGTTTCAAATTGGGTGTGCACTGAAGGGATCTCCTAAACCGTAAGAGATACAAATATGGTTAAATGGAAGAAAAGTTGCATGAATCAATGCCTAATTCGTATCCATTGAGAGAATGATTTTTTTTCTCATTTCTTCTTGAGTTATTAATAAAAATGTGAGAAAATCGATTTTCTTTCTCTCTCTGTATCTCTTTTATTATACATAATTTTGAAATTCTGATTTAACTTTCTACACGTACTTTTTGATTCTGCTTCGAACAAGAGTAATAGAATTGAAGTCAAACGTTTCGTCTTCCCACGACCATCATCAGTTTCGATTTTTTAAATACAACTTATGTCTTTTTATTGTTCTATTCGATAGCACTTTTTCTCCTGATTAGAATGATACACACTTAATAGTTGATATTAATTTGAAGCTTAAATAATTCAGATTTTATATGAAAATTTTATTTAATAACATAATTTCAAATTTTTTGTTCCTTTTCTTATCTTTTTATTATTCTAGTCGAAAGCATTTTTTCTTTTGATTTCAGTGAGTATAATACTTAATACCTTTTTTCAAGTAAAGTTGGAATATGACAAGAAAACTGATATCGTTTCGTCATGTTTTTCTTAATAAGTAAATTCATTTTTAACCTCTTTTTTTATTTGTTAAGTATTAGCAACAACATTCAGTTGTCGGAAGAGGAAAAGTCAATAAATATTGACTAAATGATATGAGGTGGTTAAGACAAACTAAAACTTTAAACATATTAAATTACAAGAACAGAATAAATAAGTTGAATAAAAATTATAGACGAAGAACATGACTCTGTGAAATAAATAAAGTAAATCCTCGAAATGTCCTCCACTGCTTTCAAGACACAGAATCTAATATTCGCCTTCTTAGTTCCTCCTTATTATTTATCTTAATGCTAGTCACTGTTTCAAGGTCCAAAATATAAAGCCTACTTTATCCTGTTTAAATTATGGATGGTGGTTCCGATATAATGTGTCAAACTTCATCTGTTAAAACGAGTGAACTTAACCATATTTAAAAAAAAATTAAGATAGTCAAGTGTTGAGAGCCACTGAGTGCTAAAGAAATTTAAAAAAAATACATTGTTATAGAAAGTATCTTTCAAATTTATTACAAAAATATTCGTTTTAGCTGCCAATGTATTTGTAGAAGGCACTATTCAGTAATATCTAAATATTTTTAGTATAATTAGTATTCACTTTTATCTTTTAATCCAACAGTGCGAGTCAAAATTAAAAACTAGGCTTTTTCATTCCTATACTAAAGCTGAGATACTGATCTAGCAAGTTATATTAGAACCACTAGATATTTTTCGGTAAAAATTCATTTTCGTAAGTGCAGTGCATTATTAAAATAACGATACAGAAAAACTTTAAATAGTTTATTATAATTTACACTATAGCTAAGAAAATGAACTAAAAATTTGAAATTATGTATTAAATAAAATTTTCACATAAAAATCTGTATTATTTAAGCTTCAGATTAATATCAACTATTAAGTGTGATATATCATTGTAATCAGGAGAAAAAATGAAAAACCGAATTTGTATCTCTTACGGTTTAGGAGATCCCTTCAGTGCACACCAAATTTGAAAGAGCCGGTATATATACAGTATGTACTACGTTGCTCAACTTAAATGATACCCTTAAGAACATTTAGTGTAAGGGCTACGAAACTGTCAAATGGTATCATTTATTTATAGTGAGCGTCGTTGTACCTGGTTTAACTTTGCGGTACGTACAATGAACAAAAATTATTTTTTAGTCTTTTGCAATGCAGGTCTGCTTGACGCGAAATGAATTTTTGCACCGATTTTGATGTGGCTGAGTTTATGGAAGAAAAACGAACTAAAATCATTGTAGGTACCGTCACAAAAAAAACAACGTTATAAACTACCGGGGCAGGACATTGGTGAACGAAAAAATAATTGAATGTTGCTACATTATCATAAATATTGCTGGCTTACTACACCCGAAGCGAAGCAAGTAACAAATAAATTCACTACCAACTTCTGACTAAACTGACTTTTAACTCCACTCAGCTGCAAAACTAACACCGGTATTCATAAACCAAACTTACGCTATGCGTTCGTTTACAATTCACTATATTTCCAGTGGCGGCTCGTAGAGGTGGACAAGGTGGGCAGTCCCCACCCTATCCTATTGAAATTGCAGTTGAAATCTCTGACGGAGCTGTCCCGATATTTATAAATCGGTAAGTTTCGATTACAATCATAAAATAAACCTTCTTTCCCTTTTGCAGTTGTTGCCAGGGTTGCCAGAAATTAACGGCGACGTACAGCACATAAAACAAAAGATCACAACTGAGACAAAAAAAAAAAATTAAAAACAAAACTAGTAGAAAATAAAAGACAAGCGGGAATCAACAAAATGTGAAAAATTAAATTGGAAAAAATAAAGAAAAATGAAACACAAAAGCATAAAATGAATTAAAAAAAGCAGAAGTACCATGATACCAAGATTTTAAAAAGTTTAGTCTTGTCAAGTTTCAAACACTGCTTTACTTTAAAAACTTCGTATTTCTTTTAATTAAAATATAGCAGAAAGGAACAAAAGTAATTTCAAGCAAGCAAGCAAGAACAAAGACAACCGAAGAACAAGATAGACAAAAAAACTAAATTTAAAAAATCGGAACAAATAAAGCCTACAAAAAAATAGAAATGAAAGAGAAATAAAAGAAACACAAGGCATAAATTAAACACAAAAAAAAACAAAAGATGATCGACAACAAGCTGAACCAATCATTAGCTGAACGAAAAACAACAATTTTCTGTTTAGAAAATTCGCAGAAATTAAAAGCAAACTGTAAAAAGTCGATAATACGATTTAAATACAAAATCAAAATAAGCAATTAACGACCAAGTACAGTGTGTACATAAAACATCTGAGAACTGAGAAGAAAAATAATTAAAAACAACAAAATGTGAAAAATTAAATTTATAAAAATAAAGAAAAATATGAAACGATAAAATGAATTTTTAAAAAGCAGAAGTACCACGATATTAAAATGAAAATTTACGAAATTTTTGCAAACTCGTAAGAAACAAAAGAGTAATGTAAAAATGGTGCTAAAACAGATACGTTTAAAAAGAAGAAAATTGCAGAAAAGAAAACATTAAGAAAAACAAAAGAACGGTTACCCAAAAAAAAATAAATAAATGAAGAAACGGCAATCTCCCGGCCGAAAACTGGCAGGGAACAAACGAAATGAATTAAACGAACGGCGAATCAAATACAAAAACTTCAATTCTTTAAAACGATAAAACAAAAGAGAAAGGAAAAAAATATGAAACTTTATCTGTAAATAAAGTATAGACCTAGCAACGTATAGAGTTTATACTTTGCCTAAAGTTATCTCCCCATAGAATTTAAATCTTACATAAATACTGACTGTTTCAGAAACCGGCCATTAATCTTATGCAAAACCATTTTAGAGCAGCTTTACATTATCTGATCTTCCATTTGATTTTGTACCTGTATGAAATAATTATTTGAGAAAATTAAAGGCTGTCGACACGTCGGCGTCGTTATAAAAAATCACATGAAAAATCAAACCGCAACTCAAATAAATAAACAGGGTGAAGATAAACGTACATATTTGAAGTCAAATTCAAAATCAAATTGAAAATCAGATAGTATAAAACGGCTTTTAGTGTACATTCCTATCTGTGTACGATTACAGAAAGGAACACAAATTTTAGAAGAAATTCCATATCTGGGTGGCAAATATAATGTTTCATATCCAAACTTAGAAAAAAAAAAAAAAAATAAGAAACGAAAAGCAACAAAAGGTGATTGTTAAGACTTATTTTATAAACTCTTTTATGAACTTAAGACTTTAGGAACTTTAACTTGATTTTTCAAAACTTTATTTTTTCATAAATGAAAAAATTTACCTTTTGCACCCCTAAGGTTAATATTCACCCCAAAACATTCATAACGTTAAGTTTTACGCAAAAATAGAAAATAATTAGAAAACAATACTTCTACCTGTAAAAAAAATTATTATTATTATATTATTGAAACGTAAACAAATCAATGAAACCATGTTAAATCTCGTATTTTTTAAAACAATTATTTTACTTTAGTTTTCCAACATATCAAAAAAGTTGAAAACAAATCCGTATATTTATTAAATTTTTTTTTTTTTTGAGGCGCCAAATCTTACCAATCAGGCTGTACTGACTACTACACGGAAAATATACCGAACGTTGGGCGCATGCGCGAGAGTTAAACTCGTAAAATTCAAATAAAAATCATTGTCGAGCAAAAGGAGTCTCAAATTGCTGAATAGCAATCGTAATGTGATCTACCAGATATCCACTTAATAACCTTGTTATAAAAACAATTTATACAGCAAATTTCTTACAGAGTTGGGTTGAATAACTTTACAGTCAGTTTTATGGGTTTAAAATAATTTGAAATGTTCTGTATTTTTAAATAAAAGTCATATACCGGGTGTGTCAACGCAAGTAGGCACACACAGTGATTCACGAAGCAGTTTAAACATGTAAAGGAGTTTTAATATAGGTCGTTGAAGCATTAAATTTATGGTTTTGTTGTTTGTCGATGTGAGTTATGCGCCTATTCAGAGTAGCGCATCCTGTAAGCACTTTTGCTCTTGAAGATTTTTTCTCAGGTTGACTAAGAAGCTCCGTTTATACTTGGCGACAAATCGTAAAGGGAAATTAAATTCAGTAAAAAAATACATTGTTTCTGTAATGGTAATTAATACCTACATTCAAAATTATTTCACTACTTAGATAACTTATACAAAAGCATTCGTACATTAGGAAGTCAGCGGGTATCTTTTATAAACAATTATAAGAAGTAAGACAATGGACGCAACTAAGAAACGAAATTAATATAAGGAAGAATAATTTAAATACATTACATCATTAAAAAGTACTGCAGCGATAATGCTAAAGATACCCACATTGTTTAAAGCGTGAACAGTGGAACGTCTAATTGCGTTATTATTTTAGAGAGAAAGTCCGTTATGAGAGTGTTCAAATTACAAACGAGTCGGTTAACAAATAACACGGCTGCGCTGATACATATTTATAAGTTGGGAAATCATCATTAGGGCGGCCATCAGTTCGCTGCCGCCGCCGCCGCCGCCGCCTCTGCTGCTTTGGTTTGTTAATTGCGAGCATTGTTGTGAACGCTCACTTACTTAATTACCGAACATTATCGCGATTACGTTCAGCTAAATACAATTCGAGCATCCGGCCCCCGGACAAAAACTCAACCAATAAAAAATTATTGAAATTCAACAATATTGTCACATTATGTATATACGTAATTAGAGGCGCATCTGGACTCGTTTTTTTTTTTAATTAAGCGTAATTAAATGCACAAGCTTAAAATATTCTTCTATGTGCTAATTTCATTTTGTTCGCAATTAACAAAATTAGGTTTACAAATGCAGGAAAGGAAGTAAATTTTAATGGTGGAGAGTACCAAATGTTCTGAAAAGTACTTATTATTGCTATTTAGTTAGTCTCCGCAAAGAAGATTATTAAAAATATGCTAATCTCCGTTTTAACTATCCTGCACGTGTAAAGTAACGCCCGTACATGAAATATTAGTCATGAAGATCATTTATTCTTAACTCAACTGTACTCGATTTAAAAAAAAAAAACGTTTCTTGTATCACAACGTTTCGTTTTTACGGTTAATAGTTTTCATAAACAGTTGTTCAGTGGTGTCTTTTGGAAATTCAGAATTAAGGCAGGGTTGAATTAAAAGAAGTTGAATTCAAGAATAAATTTGGAATTACAAGAAACTTGACTTTTTTATAATTATTTATTAACTTCAATTATTTTTCATGTATATACACAACTATGAAAAAAGTAATTTGAAATTATTTATTTCAATAGTGTCACATGTTGCAATTGAAACTCTGTAGATAGAAAGTTCAACTTCAAAATTAATTTTTGTGTTTGGATGAATGATGCTGCTGCAAATTAGACAATAGATATTTATGTATCAAATTCAGAAAGTTCAGTTTTAGGGAACTATACTCTGTTTTTTAATGCGGAGGAGTACTTTGAAATTTTGACGCTAAAATGCGGAGGAGTACTTTGAAATTTTGGTGCTAAAAACGACCTCTGTCATTGGTCAAACAAGCTTTGTCATTGGTCAATTCTAGCCGGCTACCAATGACAAACTTCCTCTTTAGCGCCAAAATTTCAAAGTACTCCTCCGAATTAAAAACACAGGGTATAATCGTGTTTAAGACGAGGCGACGAAGTAGCCGAGTCGTTATTGAGAAGACCCCCTAAAACTATTTTGCGTACGTGTTGCATACAATATTTTATTGCACGAGTTCTTTAAACTACTAAAACGATTTAAAATTTCTTAAAATACTTTGACACAGAATATTTGTGAAGCCATTCATCAGCGTCCAATTACTGTTCATGAGCACCAACAGATTGGTTTCTTGCAAACAGAAATTGCGTCCGTTATAGGAAGATTAGTTTTCAAAACTTTCCTCACAAATCTTAAAACCTCGTTTAATATAACAGATATTTACTAATTTGCCTCTATGGAACAGACAGAATATTTCAAGGCCTGCTGCTGCCAAAGAATTATTTGAACTAGTCAGTATATAAGATTAGAAGCAAAGTGCAGACGTTTTATAGTTTCAAAATATTTTGTGATAAGGATGTTTGTCAGGAAAAAAAAATAATATTGCGTTCAGTGTGGAAGTATCTGTAGCAATATTTTCGTTGTCTGTAACTTTATTGGAGCAATGGGACTCTCATATTATACATAATGTGTCCATGGATTTAGTTTACAACACAGGATTTTTTTTTAATTTTGAGTTAAAAAAAAAGTTATTTTTTTGTAAAACCTCCAGGAATGATAGCTTTATCCTCAACATACACATTTATCATTCTCTTTTAATACCGAACTTTTTTGATAACATTTTTTGATCATTTATTTTTCAGTTACACGTACTCTGATTTTTAAACAACTCAACTTCGATTTTTTGGCAAACAATTCGAAATTTCCTATCATTTCCAAACATTTCCTAATTTTCCAAATAAATATGCTTTAAAACTAACGTTCTTGCCTGAACAGGTTTTTCAGCACACTGGTGGCTTACCGTTTGGTTTGACCTGTTGTAACGAGCTTTATTTGTTTTAATTAAGAAAAGAAAAGCTCAAACCTTCTCCATGAAATATATTATTATTTATTTGTTTTGTTTTCCTATGTTATCCATTGTCAAATTAATAAAGTATTATTTTAATATTAGTAACATTAACTGATAATCACTCCTATGTCGTATCATTTTATGTTATAGATAACGTGACGTTATTGATGATGTCCTGTTCAAATTCTTATTTTATAACGTAAAATCATCGATAATGGTACGTTACGTATAACGTAAAGTGATATGACAAATAGGGGTGATTTACCGACTGACATGACATTACTCAAAATTTTTGAACTTATATACCATACCATATTTTATAAAAATCGAGACAGAATTTTCAATTGTTTTCGGCTATTATCCTGGGTTTCCACACCTGCGGCACACGGAAACCGGCATTTGGAATCTTTTTCGTAATTGGTTGATTAAAAATTTGCAAATGTTTCAACCAACCACGATGATGATTCTGAATGCCGGAAGTGTGGAAACCCAGCATTAATCGGAATTTATCCAATGATTATACATACATGTTTGGAAGTTTTAGAACACACAAAAGCTTTTATAAAGAAATACTCAAAAATAAAGAAGTTTTTTTCTATTTTGAAGTCAATCCATTAACGCACTGTAGAGAACCTTTATTTACAAGCGCTCGTACTCAAGCATGTGCACACAAAATACAAAATAAACAAGAAATAAATACGAAATATTAACAACGGAATTTGTATTGGCAGTCAGAATTATTAGTAACATTTTTAAACGTTAAAAATATTAAAGCAAGATTTACATCGTAGAAATGACGTGTCCGGATTGTATTGTACCCTATAGTATACTGTACAGTTTCGTTCGAATAAATCTGGCAGGATTTTATTTTTCGAATGTAAAGTGTGTTAAATATTCAACGATATTACCATGGTATCAGAAAAAATAACAATTTTCTTTTTACTTGTCAAATTTTAAACATAAACCATACATTAAACCTAGAAGAAAATCTGGAAATTTTGGAGTTAGTCTGGTTTTGAATAAGTTCACAAGGTTTTTAGGAATGTACTGGCGCATTCATTCTCTTTAAAGATTCGGTTTACTATTTTTACCAGATTGTTTTTTAAAAACGTTTTGAACAGTAACGTATGTACAAATGTTCAACTTTTTCAAAAAGTATTCACACTCTAAAGTATTTATTATGTGTTTAACTTGTAATATGTGTCCAAATAAATTTTTAATAAAGGTAGGCCATTGAAGTATGAATGTATGTCACAGCGTTCATTAGCTCGACACACATGCATATACTTTTCGACGCCCCTGGCACGTGGAATACCTGGCACGCAGACTTGGCGCTTATATTTAGAGAGAAAAAAACCTTCGTTTCAAGTACTTGGGCTAAAACCTGCATCCGAACTCGCGAGTAAAAATTGTTCTTTTAAAACTACGTTTACGGGCAAATCAGGTTTTAATAAATTAAATAAATAAAACATGGTCGATACTGATCGGCGAGAATACATATTCTTGAAGTTTTTGTTCAAAACTGCCGTCTAAGTATTTCAATTTTGTTTGCTAATCTGTGGGCAAGTCTGACGGACTTGGCCAAATCCGCCACAAGTCGGGAGCGTCGGAAAGTATGTGCGTGTGTGACAGGCTATTGCTCTAGTAATTCGAGACAAACGTTTCGCTTTCATTGCTTTAACTTTATCAAAAATTTATTTGGATATATGGTATATCCGAATAATAAGGAGCAGTTTCAGGCTGAATCTGTCCCTGTAAAAGTATTCTGCACACCAATGTTGGTAATTTCAGTTACCCGGATTGCCCAGAACCGGAAATGCATGTACACTGTTAATCACAAGTAAATCGAATTGCATGATCGAGATAAACGTCCGTGTTCGAATTTCCTTACAACAATAGACTGCACGTGGTATACTTAAAGTACAGACACATGTCTTTATTCTTAATTAAATTAAATGCGTTTTTTTTTTTCTTAGATGACGATGCGAATCTCATTCATGTATCTTCAGCAAACAACGTCAATGAAAATAACACGAATTTATTTCACAGTCGGATACATGAATGAAATAAAATGACTATTTAAAGGAACTGAAACAAGACCATAAATACACGTACGTGATGTTAATCGCACGCACGTTTACCTTATATAATATTTATGAATAACTATTAAGCGTTTCAGGAAAAGCCTCATCATGCAACAAGGCGTAATAATAATAATGACGATGCGTGTGCACATCTGAGTGGCGCGCGGTGAAAGTATTTTGTTAAAACCTCATCAAACACAGAAAACGAAATTATTCTTATTAGAGCATAAATCATTCAATTAGGTTTATAATTGCTCGCTTCTGCGTTTTTACCCGGGAAGTTTCATCCGCAATTTCGCGAAAATGCCTTCCTTGCAATTATTGAACGGTTTTTAGTCATTTTCAAAGCAGTTATGTAATTTCCGATGAGTTTATTTATTATAATTAGTAGGAGTATTTAATACTATATAAAAGAATTTGTTTAGTCGACTTTCTTTTTCATATACACTAAAGTAGTATCATTAACTCGTTCTAAGATCAAAGGCAAGGGTACATTGCTTGCGAAGCGAAGCTAAGCTGTGCGAAATTAATTTTTTTGAAAATTAGCTCGACTGTAAGCTTACGCAGACGCGGCAACTAAAGCTAAGCGAAGCGGAGTTTGATTAACGAAGAAATAAAACGCTTCTGCGCAAGTACATTGGAGTTCATTTTCAAATTGCGCTCAGCTTAGCTTCGCTTCGCGCGCAGTGGCCCCCCGCCTTAATGCTTCCTTAATACTTCTCATTTGCTTTTAATTGTATAATCGAATGAAAAAAAAATGTTCTCATAAAATTATAAACCAGTAACGTTGCTCTTTATTTCATCTTATTAAATATTTTTACATTGTAGCCATTCATGTAAGAACAACCTGTCAGAATTTGAATGGAAGTTAATTACACCGAATATAAGATAGTTCATCAATAAATTGTTGTTTTGATGTTTCCTCGTAATTACATATTTTTGCAATGATCGGCATACATGCAACTTAACTCGATTACTTCGCTGATGACGAGATACATTAAATTGCTTTAAAATTAGCATGACGACGACTTTGAAGGCAGATAACCGTCTGCAGATTGCGTAATCCGATTGTTTCGTCGTGAACATGAAATTGTTGAAGAAACAAAAATTAGTGTTTAAAGTAATTTCAGATTTTGAATTACATCATTCCATTTCATGTCCACCTATTAATGTAATTGCCCGTCTTTATTTTATTTTACCTTATTTTTCAATGTCATACGTTTGGTATCTTGTCTACCAAAATTGTAGATTAAAGTCAATTTAAAATAAATATAAAGTAGACGAATCAGAACGGCTTATCTTTAAAACATTCAGAATGTATGTATACTTGTAGGAATTGTTCTACAATTATCTATATTTTTTTTTTGTTTACGTAGAGTTTCTCAAAAATATACAGAGTAGTTGGAACTTAAAGGTATATCTTGGAAGATGTGTCAATAGAGGTCAATTGCAACTGATTTAGCCAAATACACATCTTAAAAAAAGATCAATTCTTTTGAGGTATTTTAATTTTCTTGACGCGGAACAAAGAAGTTTGTACAATCATTGGTATGCTTAATGTACTATGAAAATTTTGAAATAATGTATAAATTGTTTTTCGGTTTCCTGTTATAAGTGGAAGTTTAAGACTTTTCATTTTTCTTTCGTCTAAGAATTAAACAAAATTTTTGATACACAATGGGGTCTATTCTGTAACATTGTTATGGACTTGATATTGTTATGTTTCAAGTGACCTTGCAAAATTGGTATTCTGTAAATAGTTTCGTAACAACTTGCAATCCGTTTTAAGTGTGATCTGGAGTTAATATGCAATTTGCGGTCGACAATCGACATGAATTGTTATGAAATCGTAACAAGTTCTCTTCAATTATTGAAGACCATATCAATTGATATGCATAACAATGTTACAGAATAGCCCTGAATGTGTGTTTATGTGTCATCTCTCGAGAGGAACTAAAAATATGATTTCAAATATTAGTGAGAGTATGGATGGGCGGGCTTGTAGAAAAAACACAAAAATCTAAATATCTCAAAGACTGTTGAATTTCTTATAATGTATATTTGGCTGAGGTCCTCTCGAGAGGATCTATAAATATGGTTTTAAATATTAGTGAAAGTATAGGCTTGTAGAGAAAACACAAAAATCTAAGTACCTCAAAACCTGTTGAATTTCTTATAATATATATTTGACTGAGGCCCGGTTTCTGAAAGTGATCGATTAGTTTAACTAAAAGTTTGTGACATTCGTTATTACATAGATTCATAGCGTATCTTAATCTAATCATTAGTTAAATTAATCAGCTAATTAATCACTTTCTGAAACCGGATCTAAATCAGTTATAATTGAGCTCTACTTACACTCTACATCTAAACATGTTTATGTACTAGTCACCAATCACCCTATATATTTGAGATAAAACATATTTCCTGAAGAAGCTGAAAATGCAAGTGATTTCAAGTGTTTCTAAAATTTATCCGGATAAAAATTATTACAATTTGTTTATTATTTTAAGACTTTAAAGAACTTGCAAATAAAATTGAGGCATCTTTAAGACGAAAACTTCTGTTTTCGTGAAATGTTGCTGTTCCTGCTTTCCTGAAATATGTACGCGTCGCTGTAAGTTACGTGAAAGTTACGATTCAGTTTACAACTATATCTTAATAATTTATCGCACAGATGATGGCATTTATTTTCCAAATGACTGTCTTCGTCGGTCTTCCTTCCTGCACACTTACATAACCATCGCGCTTAATCTCAGCGAGCGCACTATTATGTGCTCGTTGTTGTGTGCATGTAAACGGACTCGCTACGTACACTGTTAAGAGAAATCTGAATTGTAATTTCGAACCGGCGAGAAACATGTGTTTTGCATGTAATAAATTGCTACTTCACGCGTGCAAACAGTTATGCGTAGATTCAGAAACGGAAAGTTAATAATCTTAACAGTTTCTTCATGTTTTTTTTTTTTTTGTATGTGCAACAAACCTGAAATGAGTATGAATATGTATTTTTGCTTGGAAATCTAATTAAATGGTAAAGTGTTGGAATCGTTGGTAAATGCTGTGTGGTACACTCATCTAACATTACTCAGGGGGATTCTTGCAAAGATCGAAATATAAAAAACTGAACGCAAACTAGAAACTGGCCACCAAATACAATTTTTTATTTCTTGAATCGTAAAATCCGTGAATCCATAGAAATTTTCGAACACCCCAATAATCAAACCGTGATACTGGCTTCTACCTCTACAATACCTGGAAATATCTTAATTGTTAACGATCCGTTACGCACCAACAGACCAATCTCCGCTCACCGTTCCGCCCCACCACTCCCACTGACCACTATAAATACCACGACAACGGACATGGCCACTCAGTCTGGATGATTAACGAGAAGCGGCAAGACCACGAGCAGCAGCAACAGCATCCGCACCAGCAGCCTTTTGCAATGAAGAACGAAACGTCGGTCGGTAGTAAAAGAAATCCGAGTGACTGAGTGCCAACCGGAAGCCAATTCAAGTATGGAGGACGGCCGCAGAAGCGTTCAAGTTATCAATAGACAATTATTATTGCAGCCACACAAACTAATTCCAAATTTGACGTAAACAACACGAATTAAAACCAGTTTTAAAATATGCAAGTTCGTAAAATAATAATTGAAAGTCGGTTTTGATGAAGTGCCTCCAAAACCATTGGAGAATTGCAATGACATACTTAGCTTTCCATTTATGCTACCTACCTGTTAATCAGTATTTAAGAACTACAATTTTTCAAGATCAATTTAAAATAACGATTATGAAAATGGAAATAAAAGTTAGATTTCGAACTATAGTTAAAATAATTGGTTTGATGTCTGATATATCCAAGGCATTTGAGAAATACTCATAATCCTCATAATAGGAAGAGGAATAGGTAAGAAAATGTATATACAGGTTGTGCGTTCATTCGTTTATGGTTACAATGTATGTCTTTTATGGCTTTTTCCGAATTCTTCATAAGGCCATTCGAAGAGGAGTGGAACACGCTGTGACCGTACGTGCTTTTTTTTTATTAAAAAAAATATCTTTATTTGTTTACTAGACATCATGTTCTTAATGTGGATGTGCAAATAATATTGCTTGTAAAAAGAAATAAGTAGTGGCTCAACGGTTGGCCTAGCCGACTTTGAAAGTCGTGCCACTTGTCGGCGTTGTTTCGAATCCCCACAGGGCCATGGATGTTTATGTTGTCCGGCTTATCAAAAAAATTAATTTGCCTGGAATGGTCATGCCATAAGACAATAACGTGGAGGTCGTTGCGCAAAGCAAGACGAAAGAAAAAAATTCTTTTTTCAAAAATTGTACCAATTAGAGTTATCTAATCTCAAGAAAGTTATTGCAAGATTTGGATAGGGCAACGCTGCTTTTTTTGTTGTCTTTTTTCTTAGGGTGATAATCTCAGTCCTGGTTCGTCGGTCAATTCACGTAGCAAAATTCTTTGTTATCTCTCGATTTTTTCCTTTTATTTCATCTATTTGAAATTTTATTTTTCATTTACTAATGGATTGTATACAAGACTTCGCAGAAGCTCCAAACGAAATTGTGCAATCGTGCTCAAGTAAATCGAGACCTATCGATAATTTTGTGACCCTTATTACCAGCGTTAATAAGGGCACAATTAGCTTGCAGCTGTCTGCAATAATGAGATATTGTACATCAATCCCTTTGCTTCGATATAATCCGATATTTTTTAATGCAATTTGTTTGGAAATATTATTGTTAGTAAATAATCTGAATGTGATGAGTTTGCGCAAGTTTGAAGTTTTATTTGAACCTTATTTATTTGAAGTTTGTTTGAATTTGAACTTTTCTGTACACACTATTTCATTTATTTCGCCCTACCTGAATTTGCTACTTTAAAGACACAATAATTGTTTTATTGTAACAGGTTTTCTTTTTTTTGGTGCGGCGACATCCTGCGATCGCTTTTTGACCTGACATTGAAATCAAAAACAATTTGCAACAAAAATTTTTAAAGTGCTGTGTTTATTTTACTTGTTAAAATTTTTATTGTAAATCGTTTTTGATTGTAGTGAATCCCTCGAGCAGCCTCTGTACAGCTGTTTCAGCCCTAATTGAGGCTTCATCAGCAGAAGCGCAGCTCGAGAGGTCCACTGCAAACGGAAACGATTCGACCAAGGATGAAGCCTCAAGTAGGGCTGAAACAGCTGTGCAGAGGCTGCTCGAGTGATTCACAGCAATCCAAAACGACTTGCAACCAAATTTTTGAAAACTTTCATTGTACTTTGACAGCAAGCATGTCCGCCTTGCATGGGATGACTTATTATGTAGCAAACTGGCTTCAACTTGTCAATCCTAATGTAATATCAGGTCAACAAGCGATCGTAGGATGTCGCTGTTTAAACTATTCATTAAAAATTTTACCAGATAGTTCATCAACTTCCTTATCTGTGTCCGAATCAGTGCCCTCTTTATTCAGGAAAAATTCGTGGGGTAGGAGAAAATCCCGACTTGAAAACTGATTACTCTGAATTGCTTTACAGCATAGTAGGCGCCAAGCGGAGCGCTTAGATCTTTACGGTTCAAGAGCGGAACGTTTATGTCACAATCCCTAGAAACTCAATAATACCCCGAGATTTGATATTTCTACGAGATAAATCAGACCTGTGTGAAAAGGGTGTTCTCCCAAAGATCAACCAATGTTTTTTCATCCACAATATTACTTTTAACGAGATTTGATATTTCTACGAGATAAATCAGGCCTGCGTGAAAAGGGTGTTCTCCAAAAGATCAACCAATGTTTCCTCGTTGCTTCCTGCCGGACTTATCCTTCGGAAGTCAGTGTTGTTTTGCATTAACGGATGTTTCTATTACCCCCTGTCCAGATATTGACAATGAGAATTCATACCAGGTCGCCTCTTACGTATTCTCCTCCAGCCACTGGATCTCCTCATCATCAAACTGTTTCTCGCCTTGACACGAAGAAAAACTGGCGAGCCTAACACTACTTTGCATTTTGCTTGCCCTTCTTTTAACCTTCTCTTTCTGACTCCCACGACAAAGTATTAAGATTTTTCAAATTCCTTGAAAAACTATGTCGAAGACACGTCACAATTCCTATTGCACACACATTATGGTTAACGATGCCCTATAAATTTACAGAACAATTAATTTCTTTCTCGATTTCACTGTCAAAAATTTTTATTGCAAAAGGAAATGTCGACTCATACCAAATTAAAAAATAAGGTGCAAGAATTTCCAAAGTTTCAAGTTTCTTTAGAGAGACGAAAACTGAATATAACGAATTTATTTTCTTTACATAAACATTTTTGAACGCGGTTGAAAGAATACTTATCTAAAGTAAGTGAAATTAGAATGGACACGATTGAAGTTATTTTCTTTTGGTGACACATTTCAATTGGACGAGTTTCTGCAGAAAGGAACTAACCTATATACATCATGATCAAACTGAGAAGGCAGTAATATAAGTTTTATTTCATTTATTTACCAGTATTGAAAGTAGGCTGGTTTAGGCCCCAGTAAATATTATTAGCAAGGCCTGTCAAATTTAATTTGCTTTTCATTGGCATGACATGGGTAGAGGGGTTCTGCGGTCAACGAGTGCTGCATATAACGTCATGATCTAAGAGTACGGCGCTGAATCGCGTTGAGTGGGAGGCAGTTACGCGTTCTGGAATTATTTGTGATAGGCTCTAGTTATTAGTGTTATTTTGGTTATTTGCGGATTGGATTGGTTTCTACCTGCACGAAGGCGTAAAATTTTAATCTGTGCGGCCTTATTACTTTCAGTAAATTTTCGTACAAAGTAATGGAAAACCGACCGTCACTTAATCAAGATCCTTTTTAACATAATCCGTGTTATCATAGCGATGGGAAATAAGGAAACGCCTTGTAAAGTACAACAGCTGTGAATGAGTCTCCATTCAGTGGAAGTCGGTAATTCATACGTAATGAGTTGGCAGGAAGAAGCAAAGTCAGTCCATGCAGTAAACAGTACACTAAGAGCACGCTCGAGTATTTAGATGTTAATTTAGTGCGAACGAGAACTTCTCAGAGCCGAGCTTCTAAGACAATGGGTAGTCAGGCTACGTTAAATACAGACATTTTACACTTCGCTGCACAAGACGTTCGTTTGTGTACACTGTAAATACAAGGCAAATCCACTGGGGACCTTGGAGCCTAATTTTAGAATAATGTATCAAAAAATCCCCAAAATGATTGCTTCTTAATTATACAAGTTGTTACGATGGTGTAGGAATATTTTAAGTTGGATTAGGATTGGCAATATTAAACATTTATTCCGAATTTGAGATGAGGCATGAAACTGATATTTTTGATCGAAATTTTCATCAATATCAATTAAGATCTTTAATTTAATCTAAAATTCATGGCGTAGAAATCAGCAGGGGCCTCACTTCCTGACGTCCTTGAAGTTTGACCCAGCCCATCTCCATCCTCATCCATTGGCTCGGGACAGCTGATAGTTTCTCTCAGCGTTAACTTGCAACCTACATTGTTAATGATCTGCAATATTCATTCATTCATTCAAGCAGAAGACTGTGGTTTTAACAATTAAATAAGAATAAGAATTAAATTAAGAACGAAAATGTTTAAATCCACAATATTACTTTCAACGTAGATAATTTCAACAGCTAAGCTGGCATTCGATATATACGTCAAGATTGGTATAACCGATTGGTTGGTATAACCGGAAATCTCTCCAGTGGAAGTGGAGATCATGTTTCAATTTATTTTAATGATCATTTCTTATATGTTGAGCTTCCCATTCTTTCCAGCGTTTCAGGATGATGCGTCATTAATTCCCAATTGCTGATGTTTCGTCCTTTATTACAGTACATAACTTCTCGTTGCTGCTCTTCGCAGATACATTTTCTCGAGGAACAGCAGCGAAGGACCAACAGTGACATCAGCAAATTGCAGCACAAATGCTGATGAGTCATCCTTCATTGCAGGACTTTCGTTGAGATGTTCTATCAAAAAGCAATGGCGAAATGGTCAAGTTCTTTTCTAGCGGAAAACGAAATGTTGAGGAAGAATTGGTAAGGTGATTCAACCTGAAGCCCTAAAAAAGATACTGAACAACGCTCTGGATTTATTGGTTATTATTTGGATCGATTGGTATTCACATCGTCTGATTTTACGTCTCCCAAATGGAGATACCTTATGTAATTGTCTTATGGTGATGAGATGGGGCTTATAAAACCAAAATAAAATGGTACTTAGTTACTTTTTGTTAGCTGGTTTATCGACTACAACTTTGTTTAAGAATGAAATGAACTAAGAGTGTTCGTTTATACGTGACTCAGTTTTTTCTTCAGGTTGGCGTTGGATAAATTGAATTTTGAATTACGGCGTTTCACCTTCAAGGTATGAGACTACAAATTACTCTGTTTTATTTAAAGTTTCAGTGTTAAACGAACCCTTTAAGCAGGCAAGAAGCTTGAAGTTATAATAATAGATGGCCAGTGACGGTAACGTTGCCCCACGCAAAGCTCCGCACCGTAGCGTGCTGGGAAAACGGGAGATAACATCAAGCCCGGAGAACGAACAACTGTCGTGCCCGTTTAGCCATCGTTATCGCATTTTCTAATTGTTTCACATGCTCCATAAGTAACCGCAGGCTACCTGCGATTTGAGCAACTGGCGCGTACACCTTTCCTAAGGTGAAGACTAATTTATTGCAATGTTGTTGCGTGGCGTTGCACTTACATTCATCAGATGATGGGCGACAAATCATTAGACATGCGTTCGATTTAATTTATGTAATCCGCAGTTTACCATCGCGAAATGTTCGCACCTGCTGTTTGGCATTAAAAGGAACATTTATATTTCAGCATATCTTGATAACATGTTAAAGTTTATTTGGAAATTTACCTGATGGTTTATTTATTGCTTAATTTATCGAAGAGTTATTCTTTTCAGAAAGCAATCATCTGAAGCACAAATATTTTCTTAATTCTTCCACTTTTCAAACACTTTGGTTCAAAAGAAAACGAGCCACCGCTGAAACGCAATTTACTTGTTCGGTAGCTAGCTTGAGTTCCATAGCCGAAAATGCTCTCCCAGGAGTGTTTCCCTCGAAACGTCAGAACAGGGCCGTTATTTACTTAGGCCCAGTTTTATAATGACGGTTTAACTTTGAGCCGAAGTTTAAATCCTTCACATCAATTGTTGAAATAATCGTTGCTAAGGTCCAGTTTTACAAATGGTGCTCAACTTTGAGCAGAGGCTTAAACCCTTAGCAACGATTATTTCAACAATTGTTGTGAAGGATTTAAGCTTCGGCTCAAAGTTAAACCATCATTGTAAAACTGGGCCTAAGGGTTTAAACCTCAGCTCAAAGTTGAGCCGCAATTGTAAAACTGGACCTTAAAGATTGTCAAATTCTTCTCCTTCTTTGTGTCTCGAGGTTTGTACCTCGACTAACTTATTGAGGGTGTTGAAAGTACTTAAAATTAGTAAAATAAAAGAGAAGGGTAATTTTAACATATAAAAAAAGAAAGAAAAAAATAAACAATAAGAAAAATAGCAAGCCAATGAGTCATGCACACTGTTTACAAAACACATCTCTGCAATTGCAGAAACGTTAAGAGTAGGAGTAATTAAAAAAATACCAAAAATTTTGTTGCAAATCGTTTTTGATTGCAGTGAAAATCTCGAGCAGCTTCTGTACAGCTGTTTCAGCCCTATGCGGGGCTTCTTCCGTAGAAATGTAGCTCGAAATTTCCACTGCAAACCAAAAACGACTTGACCAATTTAAAAAAAAAGATATAACTGTCAACTCTTGTCCGATGAAATATGTAAGAAAACGCCAATAATTCGCAAATAATCGATGTCCGATGATATTTACATTATCACTGGTAGGAATAATAAGATTAGCAAGGCAATTTAATAAAAGAAAATGTGCAACATTAAAAGCGAAGATAAATTTTTAGGGGTATTTTTTTTTTTTTTTAGTAAAGGTTTAACATCGAGTTAGATCTCCTCTAGCTGCTGTACATGCCCTCATACAGGACGACATACTCTCAATTAAGCGCGAAATCTCTTTTGAGGTAATCTCCATCCAAGCTGCTTGAAAATATCTTTTGAGAGGTTTTCGAATATTTAAGGAAGGCTTGGAATTTTTTTTCGTATGATACTCCAAAGATTCTTAGTCGGATTTAAGTCAGGATTTCGGGGTGGCCAATTTAAAACTCGACGACTGACGACAATAATGTCATTATTAAGAATGTTTGCTCTGTGTGGACTAGCATTATCGTGCATTAAATTTAAAATGAACTGCGGTCCATACACAGTAGCAAAAAATTCTGCAACGAGAATGATAACGTCGTTTAGATGTCTGGCTGCTTTCCTTACTGCTTCCTATTCAAAATAATCGGGCTAGTATGATCTTCAAAATTAATCCCACCTGACACTATAAGTGCCCTGATCCACCACCAAATTGATCCACATCCAAAATTCAGCATTCTCTGAGTATTTTCCATACTTTGTCACGTCTAAAATTCGACTTTGAACAAAATCGGGATTCGTCGGTGAATAAAACTTGGCACCAGTCATCAATGTCCAATTTCGTGTCGTGCATCAGAGCTCTTTTATGTGCTGCAGACAAAATTGGTCCTGTTGCTGGCCTGTAAGGTTTTAAATTTACAGTTTCAAACCATTTTCTCGCAGTATCTTTGTTTATTACCATTCCTGTGGCAAGCTGGAGGTCCTTTTAAACTGTTTTGCTATGTGAAACCTTCGTCGCTTTACAGTAATGAGCATCAGCGATCCTCTGCAGACGTTGTTTTATTTTTTTCTGCCTTGATCAGATCTTCTGCAGAAAGTGGCGGTTTCTCTGTAGTTGTTCCAAGCAACTTCTTGTTGCGCAGATCTTCTGCAGAAAGTGACGGTTTCTCTGTGGTTGTTCCAAGCAACTTCTTGTTGCGCATAACCTTCTTCAAGAAGAGTCCCCAATTTAACTATATCTACTTCTTCCAAACGATTTATTAGCCGATTAGCTTGCATAAATTGAATGACGTTACGAAGTTTCTTTATTTTGCAAACAACGTATCACAGATAAAAAATTATGCGTTTTCATCACCATCACAGATATCTTTTAATTTGTGCAAAATTATCTCAAAATTATGTCCAGAGAACCATTCCTTATGATCTGGCAAGAATTGTTTGAAAAATTACGAAAAATCTTAATTATCCTCAGATTTTGCTGCGAAGTAGGCAAATGGAGAGAACCAAGAATTTTTCTATCGTTTGCAGTGATTAGATTTCAAGTGATATTAATTTGCTGCTTACTGACCGAAGTGTAAATAGTCTTCCTGTATCCACGGCAATTTCCATAGAATACAAAGATTTTATAAAAATAAAGACAGGAATATTTTTTGGACCGATGTAGACAAAAAAACGCACGCCACTGGAAAACATTTGCTTTCCTTCGCGAGTATCAAACTTAGGGAAAAATTACTGAATTTAATTAAAAGAAATTGCGTCCTGAATTCAAGAAAGAATCACTCGGAATGAGTTAAGTCACGCGCCTTCTTAAGTTTTTAAGTCCACGTAAAAACTAACTAAGTAATTCAAACGTTAATTGTTTTTATGAGTATCATCCCCGCTGCCCAATAGGACGCCGCCTTTTCCACACACACTTTTGTCTGCTGGATGGGGCTGTGATTTCTGTTGGCGTTGTTTTTTCAGAACCTTAACATAAATGCAACGGAAAGTTCCGTACTAGAACTGCATCGTCAGCTTTTCATATTCGCAACAAAAAATGAAGCGTAGTGACTTGTATTCAATATCATATTTCACTAAGTACGCGATACTTAAGAACGACGTTTTGTATTACCGTGGCGTGTAGCTTATGATCGTGGAAATAAAGTGGCGTAGCGGTTCTCACTGAAGCTTTATCATCGACTTGAGAGGTTAAATGAAATTAAATATATTCCTTTGTACCTTGCAGGAAATTCAAATCATTACAAAAGAGACATAATTCAAAGTTGCTTATCTAATTTCGATGCTTTAATTCATGAAGCATGGTCCCGACGACTTTCAGATTTTAACAACCGAATATTTTCTCCCATTACAAATTTATGGTAATTATTAATTTGCGCTAGTATAAAAAGTAGTAATCTCTGGTAGATTTCAATTTAGCAGCACTTACCTGATCCAACGACTGTGAATTTTATTTTGTCCGCTAGCTTCGATAAAATATGTAAGTCTAATTGGTTTAATAAGCCTAATCCGGATGCGAAGTTAGACGGACCCCCCAGATTACGCGAAGAGATAGCCTTAATTTGTACATACATACGAGGAACGGTCTGCGGAGATAGTGCAATAAAAGATGATAATTTCAAAATTGTCGGTAGCATCACGGACTGTGACTAAATGAACGGAAGCGTTTTAACTGGAAACGCCGGCGGAATAATGTTTCATAAATATGGTGCTTTGTGTATCCTGTTTATAACAAAACAATATAACAAACAATTTAATTCGTTCGTGTAAATAATGCATATGAGAACGGACCGAACGGGTGGATGGTGGTGTAATTGGACGCTCATTAATCAAAAATAAAATACATTAAATCCATTAGCGCTAATGTGATTTTAATTGATATCGGACCTTCTAAAAACTAAATTCGAACAGACAAAAACAAAGCCAGTGTTAACAACTACCTGATTAAATGAGACTCACTTGCAGAATACCAAGCCTCCTGTCTGTTCATATCTTTCATTTATTGGTATGAAAATAATAACTGCGTTGGAAATTTTCATTATTTATTTTAAAATTCTCATTTTCCCTCTAGATTACAATCAAGTACAGTTGCGGACAGAAAATCACGAACACCTCCGTCATTCCATCAACATGCATGAACAGTGTGAATTGGTCCTTACAACAAGCAGCCTCACCTTAAACTTCAATTAAATACTTATTCAGTGACTTTCATAGAGAGAGCCATAACTTTAGCCTCAGAATGTAAATTCAGTCGCAGATAATTTTTATCGGTCTTAGTATCTGTTTGGAAATGTAAATAGTAGGTACACTGGCGGCCCTTGAAAACTGGTGCACTTAGAACCGACATAAATGTCAACAAATCGAAATTAGTCAATAAATTAAAATAAATTTAGCTAATGGCATTCCGATTGGCTTTGTTGTAGTGATTTAAGATTATTTATTACAGCAACTTATTAATTGATCAATAAATAACAATGGATACATTTTTTTTAGAACAAATTCTGAATGAATTATTATTTATAGGGTATTTTATTTAAAAAAATATTATTTTCTTGATCATTTCTGAAACAGACTACTAAATTTGAACAATAGGAAAAGTATTTTTTTATTTCTCCGGTGTTTTCATTAGATTTGATTTCAAACGTTTCGTCTCGTTCTGACCATCAACAGCTTCATTTTTTTCTTATGCCCGCCATATTTTAACACCATGAAATATAGCAATTTTTTCTAATGACATTACATGTATAGTAATAATGATAATTTAATCATAGCATACACAGAAAATAATTCCTGTACGGAAAGGTCGCATGATGTTAAGTTGCAAAAGTTTTACCGTTCATGAGTTCTTCCACGATATAAAAGCATTGCTCTTCTAGGAAGTTTTTCAACTGTTTCTTGTTTTCATTCCTACTTAATAAAGTAAGTATAAATGACAGAAATTGTTAAAAATAACAGTGCAACGAGAAACCAATTTAATATAACATTAGAGATTTATTTTATATCGGGGTGTCCAACGCCATGTGTTCTTCTAGAATTTTTATTTCCAAGTTTAGCATGGATGTATTAACCATAGAATAGTATATTCTATAACAAGGTTGGAATGAAAATTCGATACGAGTGGAAGATTTGATGATGTTAATATTTGTTTGGCCTAAAATTGATTTATATTTTATGTATGTATAAGTCACATGCAAATTATTATTTTAGGCAAATAGCTCTTTAGCTCTTTTTAGAAAAGAAAAAGGAATTCAAAAGAAAAGACAAAATGTGCCCTCCAAAAGCAAAAGACAACAGAAAAACTCTTGTAATAAATAAATTCTGAATTCATAGAAGTCGAAGAGGTTTAAACAAGATACAAATGATGTAGCAGTCCCATCTTCCTCAAGAAACAAAATTCTAGAAATCTTTTCCTCGATCGGGTTCAATTCAATTGGGTTGGGTTGACCTCGAAAAGTTTTTTACATTTATTTTATTTTTTGAATTGTTTATTTTTCTCTTAATTTTTGAGTTTAACGTTTCTTGTTTCAATCTTCTATAGTTTCTTCCAATTTTCTTAAAACTTTTAATGTTCAACATTTTTGTTTCAATTTTTGATATGTAATTTCTTACTTTTTCTACCTGTTGTAAAATTCCATTGTTAGCTTAGATGCACTTAGGTTCAGTCTAGTTGGATCGATTAGCCCTTGAAACGTTTTAAGGCCTCAAATTTTGAGTTTAAAAGGAATTGGGTTCATTTGGGATTTGGTTTAGTTTAGGTTGGTTTCGCTTAGCTTCGGTTTAGTTGGACTGGATTCGGTCTATTGAAGTTTACATTGAAATATTTTTTAATATTCAAAAGTATTGTGCATAAATTTAGATTAATTTAATTAAAGATTTTTACTTCTTTGATTTTTATTTTTATTTCGATCGACTACAGTTTTTTCGAATTTCATTTTAAAATGTTTAATTTCTCAAATTTTATAATAATGCTCAATAAAGGGCTCAATGAAATATTATTATTATCGACAAGATTAAACAGCAATCAAAAACAATTTGCAACAAAAAATTTATTATTATTACCTTTATTAATGATAATTTCTGACGTTTTTTACCTCGTAAAATCATTTTCTCCTTTACTTTAAAATATTGTGTTTAAATTCTTCGAAAATTTTCACTTTTTTTCATTTTCAAAATAATTAGTTTCAGAATTTTGTCTTTCAATTTTCAATCCTAAATTTACTTTCAAATTTCCTTAAAATTTTGAATTTTTGATGAGCTCAGTTTTGTAGAAGTACTGAAGGAAGCTGAAAAACTGTTTTGCTTTTTATCGTAGACCATATACCGCAAGCACTATGGAAAAGATTTCTTCTGCGTTACACTGAGTCAAAATCTGACTTACAATGAGATTTGTTATGACAGAAATGAGAAAGCAAATTACACAGAAAAAGTGTTACGATGGTACAACCAGAAATTTCAAATTAACGTCGTCTTCGAAGACGATTGTCGTTTACTTACAAGATTTGACCTAATTTTGCCCTCCCCTAAACAAGATCCTGGCTACGCCCATGCTTCATTGTACGGAGTATTTTTTAAATTGGTAAAAGTTTTTTTAGAGAGAAAAATTTCCTCAATGTTTTATACTTAACATTAAGTTTTATTGAAGTTTGTTCTTGTCCGATGAAAATAGTAAGTACAAAGTTTTTTTAATCTCAAACCGGACAGAAAAATGAAGGGAAACACAGGAGTGAATTTCACTCCTGACGAAGCTATAAATCTATAGCGAAACGTTGAGTGTGTTTCCCTTCATTTTTCTGTCCGGTTTGAGATTAAAAAAACTTTGTACTTATTAAGTTTTATACATGTATTATACTGTACAAAGTAAAATACAGTATTAAACAATACTTTATACGTCAATATTTTATGCAGTATTATATATAACGTATAATACTCTAACGTGATTGCTCACATTCAAATAAATAAAAGAAAAACTAAAATAAATAAAATCTTCACATCCATTTTTATGTGAGTTTTGCTGTTTCCTTTTTACCCAATTTACCACTTGGCCTCGTCTCCTCTCACTTTGATCAGCTGATCAAAATTATCTGATCTTTGCATCTTTGTGAACAAATATTTTTAAATCATCAGTTACCTGACATGGTCCTTCTCTTTGGAGCAAATCCATTGATTTAAAGTAAGGCTAACGTTTTAAATAAGTTAAACAAATTTCAACCTAATTAATAATAATTGAAGCGATGAATATTATTATAAAATATGTAATTATTTTGTTGCAGCCCAACTGTCCGTTTGGAAAATTGAGATTTATGTCAACGTTTCGCTGTGCGTTTGACAGCTTCTTCAGAAAACGTCCGCACAAAATTGCAAACTGTTCGCAACAAAATAATTACATATTTTATAATACTTAATATTAATAGTATTTAATTGTATTAATAACTTTGAATAACACGGAGTCGTAAACACAGAAATCGCTCGGAAAAACAACTCCGTAATAATTATAATTCAGCACTCATATTTAATTAGTGTCTATTTCATTTTTTTTCACTTAATTAAACTTAATTATTGTTCAAATTATAGCTGGATGTGATTAAACATAATACGAAGGGCACATTCAATAATGTTTCGTTGATACCATCGCTGGCGAGTTTCAAAATCGCTTTTTAATTAATTTAATGAGCTACTCATCTTTATATGAATATTTTTCTGGGTATAATAAACAATTTTTTTAATTGAAATTATAAAAAATACAGAAATGTAGTACAGAAAATTTGTTATTAAATTCTCATTCGATTCTAAGTTTTATTTTTGATTTGCTTCTGCGGAACTTCACAAACTTAAATCAACAGATTCAAAATTGTGCAAAAACTTTTCAAATTAAAAAACACATCTTGTAGCAGGAATATTCTCGAAGAAACCGTATTATTTTCGTAGCTATTGCGTTCAAGATTGGAAATCCCGACAATTTACTTGGTAATTTGCTTTATTAACAGGTACACGTGTTCGTAAACACTTTTGACATTCCCCGGAATTTTTATGGTGTGTCCTTTTGCATGAATAATTTAACATTAATAGCATGCTTAGATATGCCAGTTTTTCCGCCGGAATACTTGCATTATACAAGAAATGAAAGAGACAGCTTTAATAACTAATACACGGTTCAGTTTTAGTGTCGATTAGAAAGCAACAAAACTTGTCGATTTACAGTAAAAAATTGCTACAAGCGATTTAGTGTTTCTTTTATGTGAGAGTAATTAATATATGTCGCTTGCGGTCTTAAGAGTAATCAATCTACCTCGACTCTGCAGATTTTCTTTATGTTAGAGACTTTTAATTTTTTACGTTTAATCCACGCGACTTAATAAATTTGAATTTACTTACTTTTATAAATAAATAAATTCAATGGTGAATGGCTACTTCAAATATTTTCTAAAGTAAAGTAAAAAAAAACGCGGGAAATTTTTTTGAATAACTGCTATTACACGAAATTACCGAACGCCTTCGCACGAACGTTGTAAGTAAAAGAACATAATTCGACAAAGCTCTAAATCACAAGGTTTTTCACGTGATAATGTCATTTAATTTGAAGCATATGTTTGATCTGCCTTTCGGAAATTCGATTTCATCCAGCAATCATCATCTTCCTACCACAGAATGATACTTATTCGGCAATCAAGTCCACTAAGTGACTATTACGGTCCGTACGAAATGATATAAAATTATTCTACTTAGGAGAGCCAACCACAAAAAATGTCTCCGATACAATCTGAAAATTGTATGTTTCCGTTCTTTTCTGGTAACATAAACGAAGACCTCGTCCGTCCTTCTTCGACTGCGGTTTTTAAATTTAGAATGCCCAATGCGATCTAAATAACAGTTATTCATAAACAGACTCATTTGTTTCAGACGAATGAAAATTACATAAATTATTAACAGCTGGTTTTAGTCCGTAATTAGTATGGTCTTTCCTGTAGATACGCATTTTTTTGTATTACATTTTATATATTCTTTTACTTATTTCCCTCAAATTTTACAAAAGAATAATTCATAATACTTACTGAAATTTCGTTTTCGAAGTGAAAGAAGTGTTATTCTTACACTCTTTAGGCCCAAGGCGGTTTAAACTCAAGTTTAACTGAAGCAGATTCACGGCCAGTTATATAAACTCTAGCTTAACTGAACCAGGTTCAAAGTAAACTAATTCGCAGAGGATCTTAAGGGCATATGGCAATTAATGCATTCATAAACAAATTTGATGCGATTTTGTTCACTTTGAACTCGGCTCAGTTAAACTATAGTTTAAACCTCCTTTGTACAACTGGCCCTCAAAGTACATAAACTAATTCACAAAGGATTTTAACGACATATAGCAATTAATGCATTTATAAATAAAATTAGCCGCGATTTTGTTCACTTTGAACATGGTTCAGTTAAACGTCAGTATAAACCTCCTTTGTAAGTACAAGAAACACCTGTACAGAGGATGCTTAGAAGGTCCACTGCAATCAAATCTGACTTGTAACAATTTTTTTTAATGTAAAAATTAAATTAGAAGACAGTATGTTCTTAACTAGAATGTTTTCTTTGTGCAACATTTTAGTATTTAACTTTTAGTCTTACATCACAAGAAACCGTAAATGGAATCATTTATAAAAGAATTTCCGCTAAATAACTAACATTCATTTATCTTAAGTGCGTTCAGTGAACAAGTAATGTATGCAGAAGTTTAAAATACAAAATTGCTATAATGAGAACAATTTACTGCTAATCGTCGGTGGGATCTTAATCAAGAATTATTATTAAGTTTAATGAGCTAGCCGCGTTTTTAATACAATTTACATTATTTATAAGACGCCGGTGCGCGAGATTCGACCTTAAGGGCGGACGCATTACAACCCAGCGTTCATCCACGCTTGCTTAAGTTTAAGTAAAAAAAAAAGGGGAACACTAAATGATGTTGAAATTATTCCATAAATATGTATGTTTTGCACCTTCTAGCTGCGTAGAATACATTAAAAAAATAAAATAGTTGGAAAATATTCAAATTCAAGATTAATCTTTACACCTAATACCAAGTATTACCTTCGTAGATGATGTCACCTCGAAAATTCAAAGTTTTAGAAGCTGAACTAATAATATAAGTAAATACATTGAAATTTTATTAGCACAAAAACAAAACTATTCAAAAATTCATGAAAATATGAAACTATACGTTTAGGCTACCATTACAGTATTTACAAGATATAAATAATAATGTTTTAAAACGCTTACGATTTGTCCTCACTGAACTTAAATTGTTACAATCAATTGATTCAAGAGGTAATTGTCATTAATTGCGAATTTATTATTGCGTTTTTTAATTAACTACCGCGCACACAAGTGCTCGTGATTTTACTGGAACTTTTACTACTAACGAATGAAGCCATGAAGCCTCCTCCACCCCTATAATAAATTCTTGTTGACAACTGCTCTGAACTTTGCGGTCAACAATTTTTTTCCATTCCGGAATTCCCAATAAGTCAATGCAACAAGAGACAACTTTCTTAATATGACCTTCACAGAATTGTTTCTGGTTCTAAATTAGTCCGTATGCCTTTCTCATCCTAGATATCAAACAATTTACACTGCATATCTTTTGGTTTGGTTAAAATGAGCCTGCTTCTACTTTTTGATGAAATTCTCCGCTTGTTGGTATTTCCGGAGAGAAGAAACCCCATGGATGAAGCTGCTGCGTGATGTTCCATATCTTGTGGTCCAAGAACTTCAAATTTCAACTTCAAATGTTAGACATGAACCTCATATTGAACTCCTGATCTGGTTACCTTAGTAGATTCGGAGGTACCGTCGTATGACAGCAATTCCTTCATTGTACTGCACCACTAGTTTTTACAAAATTGGCATTTCTCTCGATGATGGACTCAATATTGCTTGATTTTTCGTCACATATTTTTGATTTTTTCATTTATCTTAACATCAATTTTTGTTTTCGCTAAACTCAAAATGCGTTAACTCTAATTTTAAATCAGTACACCGAAAAATGTAACTCATATCTTTAATTAGTCAAAATAACATAATAATATATCGCTTCTTATACAGGATGTTATCGTTTTGTTTCTGAATATCGCTGCATTACAACGAGAAGTCACAAGTTTATTTCAAATGAAGAAAAAAACGAAATTTTACAAAAATTAAATGACCAATGGGTGTAATTTTTTTCTCAAAAATAACATACATCTGACCATAACACGTGGTGATCAAAAAGTGGATTTTGTTTTATTTGTTTACGAAAAATGTACAGAGTTGAACCCTGCGATAGGGATCGTTTTCACCAAGAGCATTTAAGTACCTTTCGCGGTTTATAAGGAAAGATTTTGTGCTTTTTCAGAATATACTGAACCGTTGAATGTGATACTTGCATATGGTAAGTAATTTCTAGTGTAGATGTATCAGGTTTTTTTTTAACATACAGCAAAACATTTAATTCTAAATCGTCGTCTTGAATTTTACGGGTAATTGATTTGGGCTTTTTTGAAAGATCTGAAATTTCGTAAATTTCGGACTCGTCTTTCAAATTTGTCGGCATTTGGTTGCAATCTGTTAGGAAAACGATTTCCATGAAGTCTCAAGGCGGCCGCAGCATCTTTTCCTCATTCAAAATATGCTTCAATCATATCCACACAATTCTGGTTGTCCATTTTACCTAATTTTTTTAGTTACAAAATGTAAGAATTTATGAAGTTAATTTTAGTAAAATGCGCGACTGTCAGACACGCCCAGCCTAATTGGTCCTTGTTTATTTTAAAATTTCCACATTACTTCCTTAAATTCTCGTTCTTTTTCCATGCGTGTTTGTAATTGTTCAGATTTTCATATTCAGGAAACATTTCTATAAAGATGAGTAAAAAATACTAAGCAACTTGAAAAAAAAGTTGACTGCCTACTGTCAGAAAGGGAAGTCAGAAAAAAATGTTAATTTGACGATTCAAGTAGTGGCTTTTTTAAATAAATTTGTTCGACGTATTAAAGGTTTTTCATATTCCTACAACCTCCTTAAAAGTGAACTTGAAAAGAAAATTTTCTTAAATATTTCTGAAACTGTTCGAGGTAGAGGGTTGAAATTTGATATACAAGACAAGTTAGTGAAATACAGGGATGGATATGTCATATTGAAAATTGAATATTCTTCACACCAGTGGCGTAGACCCAGAAATACCGGTTACCTTTTGGTAAATGTCATTTTTTCTGAAAACCTGAAGCAAAAATTGAAAAGCTCGAATTAAGTTGTACCAAAAAAAAAAAACGAAGTAAGTTTCAGTTTCACCAGATTAACCGTCTTCGAGTTAATTAGATTGAATGATTACCTTGCTTCAAAAAAAATAAGATGGTATTTCACTTGTGCATTTTACGTATGAATACACAATAGGCAACTTTTGTATAATTTTTTTGCAATTTATAGGCAAAGACAAAGATTTTTCTCAGCGGCGTAGATTCAGGAATTGAAAACGTTTCGTGCTGCGTAAGTAAGTGAAGATGAGATCAATTTGAAGAAATTATTTTGAATTTTTAAATGATGTACCGTCTCTAGATGAAAAATTATCTTGAATTTTTAAATGACGATGCCAAACTGGCCTTCTAAAACCCCATAAAACCATTTCTCTATTTTTGCTAGTTTTTGAGATTTCCGTGCTGATAACCGACAGAAGCTCACCGTGTATACTAAATAATACCCGTATTAGATTGTATAACGTGTTTAGATACACAAAAAATGTAGTTAAGTAAAATATTTTAAAAAAAACTTAAAAAAATATCTCTTATGAAAACAATTATTTGCAATTGATTCGTTGTTTGCAGGAACCAGTCAATTAAGTGTAACTAGTCGCTGGCATTAAATGGAAATTTAGTATCAATGAGTGAGACATTCTTACTCTGGTCACTGATAAGATATATTGAAGTCAGAAGAAACATAAGGGCAACATAAGGCAATCGAAAAGCTAACGTTTTAACACATGACATATGACAATTTAATTATATTTTTAACACCAACAATGTAGATTATTTTTTTCTTCTACACCAGTACAATGCTCAGCAATACATGTAATTATGCGATGCATTTATTTCCTTCGTGTTTTACCTAAAAACCCAACAATTCACGTGCGTTTCACTTCCTTTTCCAACGTAAATTCTATGCCATTAAAATTATTCAAACACATTTCAAGGATGGTTTCCCGTGGTTTTGGTGCGCGTCCAGCGAAACTGCGGCTCTTCCGAGAGCAACCATTCACAAAATTAAGCCGCATAATGTTTAAAATAATTCTTGATATTAGGAGGGCACGAGGCACGCGAAGCCCGATAACATAACAGTTTCTTTTTTTTTTTTTCATCGATCGTGAAAGACACGTGTATAATTTTAGGACTGGTTGCATATATATAATTTTCAGATAATTATATATTTAACTTAGTATAGAATATTATACTTTTTGATTCACTGTACCATAACATCGTGTTTAGTAAGTAATGCATTATTTTAAGTAACTATGAAAATATACTCACAATCGGGCAATTACTAGTTTTATGTTTCAGAACAGAAAGAGGCTTAAATAACCTATGACGAGAAAGTTTGATGTATAAATTTACGAAAAATAAAGCAGATATAAAATAAATAATTCCTTTTAAATGTTTTAGACTCTGATAATAAAATTAAATGAGTTCATGCATAATACCTAGAAAGTACTTGCATGCAGGTAAGCCCAAGCATAAGGAAGCTGTTTTAAATAACGTCAGGCGTCATTACCTTCCATTATGTTTTGAAAAAATTAGCAACTTCGAAGTCATAAAGCGCAGGATAAAAATACTGGGAGTAATTTAATTTAAGTAAATGCCAATAGTGAAAGAGCAACCCATCGTAATAGCAGAGTAGAAACAATTCAGTATTCAACTGAGGTATGCTATATCGATTCAATCTTTGAATATAATAAATTGGCTTGAAATATCACGTAAAAGAATTAAATACAGCATTCAACTATCCTTTTACTTATCTTATTGTAACTATAACTTTAATGTTCACCTTTGGCAGTCGGCCGGAAGAATACTGCCGGAGAGTCGCGCAGGCCGCTTCGGTGTTTCGTCTTCGACGATTGTGACATTCAGACTGGACTCTCTTATTTTGTCATTACAAACGGACTATGACTGGTATTATACCATCGGTGTGATTATCTGACTTTTGTAAGTCTCCCAGCATGGCGAATTCCGCTTCGCGATTGGTCCTTACGCGTCCTGATTACTATCTGCGCCCCGAAAAAAGAATCCAACCAATTACTGTATAAAACGTGGCCGTGGATTACTATGTATTTAAAGTTAATATCATATCGTGAAAATATCATTTTGTTAGAGTCGATTTCGGTTTGTGTCTACCATGGGAATAACAATTTCATAAATGACATTTTAATTTTTAACGTATAATTTTTAGCCATTATCCTTCTGAGTGGTTTCAAAATGATACATTATTTTTTTCATTCGGCTTTTATTTTATTGTTTCGGGTACAGATTTACAACCTCGTGTCTTTTTTTTTGTGCGGACGAAATTGAACAATTAAGTCGTAACCCGGGGAATAAATCTGCATACAAATTAAAAAGTTCTAAGTGACCCACTCATCTGATCAACTGTAGCGTGTAGTTTATTTACAATAATGGTATAAGCAGCTTGCACGAAACCGGAGTCAACTAGCGTACAAAATGGCGTTTTTCTCACCACTTCCGGCTGGTGAGCTTCCGGTCAGATCATTACGGATAACCACACTCACACCGGTCAACTGTAATTAGTGACTGCGTGCCTTCTAATAGAACGTTTCAAACAATATTAAGGGCAGCAGTCGAATTTAACGAGAGCAACGGTGTACAAATTGCATTTGATTTACCCTCATATTAAAGCGTTACTCACCGACACGCAGACATTTTTAACCGAATCGAACAGTTGTCTAATATAAATTGAAAATTTAGATTAGTATGTTTAATAAAAGATTACACCATAAACCAAACAATTTTTGAACAACAGAGTCCTTTCTTTATATGTGATACTTTAAATTTCTTCGAAAGTGACAAAGGTACATTTCAACAGGACTCTGTATGAAATTTTATACGACCACAAGAAGACCACGATCTTTTACTCGAAGCTATAACATGAAGCCATTAGAATCAAGACATGCTAAATCCAAAATTCTTCATTTTCACTTTTTTTTGCACAATTTCAAAGTTCAAATAGCAATCCATCTCTAGGCATGAGGATTGGGCTCAAAACCTATGAGATCTGCTTCAAAATCGCTTCGGAAAGTTGACCTGCTATATCCGTATGAAATCTGTTTTCTTTTCCTATCAAAATGGTTAAACTTTTAGAGCAATAAATGAATATCATAATCCTTTCAGTGAAATTAACAAGCCTTACTCGAAAAATGCCCCTAAAAATGAGGAGTTTGGGTGATATTTGGTGAGCTTTAAATCACAAACTGCTAAACCCAAACTAAAATTATAAATTTCTGAAGATGCAAGGGGTAGATACCCCCTAGTAAGAGTCCAGCAGAATGGTGTGTATTTTTAATTGATTCCGCCATATTTCAGTAAAATATACTTCAGCCAATCATAAGAAAGAATAGAAGTGCAGTTTGGCGCCGACATTTGAATTTGACACTGAAAATAAACAAGTAAGGGTTGCCTTAAGTGAACGGTTATTTTAAGCAAAATCGTTAAGTCAACGGTCAGACTGTACCACGTGATCAATCAGCTGATTGGAAAAATTGGTCGCGATTTAAAATGTGACCAGCGTGGTCTGAAACGTTAAGTGATTAGTCGGACCAATTTGACAGATCAGAATAGCAAATATAAGTGATGTGAGATAAAGATTGTAGCTAAGAGTTAGATATATTACTTTTTTATTATCCAAAGATTTAAACGAAGTAAACCCGTGGCGTATTTCACTAATTTCGAAACTTTACAGACTCTTTCAAAACTTGTTCCATTTCCGCCCTCTTCTGTCATAATTTATAATTACAGTGCCTACCTAGTCATTGACTGTGGCCGTTAAGTGAGCGGTTAGTAAAGTCCGATCACTTTGGTCAGAATTGCCGTTCACTTAACGCAACCAAGATAAGGTAATATTGTCAACTTGACACTATCGGGACATTTTGGCTGCGGAAGTGAACGGTCGAAATGGTCAGACCGAACCACGTGATCGCTTTTCTCAGTTGGTGATTGGTCAGAGGGTTTAGTCGGACCGTTGACTTGACGAGTTTGTGCAATTTGACCGTTCACTTAACTCGGCCTTTCTTTGCTAAAATTTGACATTGAAAGGTTAGAAAGTATTGTCAATTTGACACTGTCAGAACTTTTTTTGCTGAAAAAAGGCTACTTCTGCCAGACTCTAACTAGAGGGTCTCTAGCAAGGGGCATACAGAAATGACCTCTACACCAAAATAGGTTATCATTTTAGAACAATTATTGATGCCTGTTTGAGAAATGACGGATACTATTTTGGGAATTTACATTTTTCATGTTTTTTGTTTTGGGTCTCTTTAAAAATGTTGAAAAATGGATTTAGCAGGTTTTGATTCGACTGAGTTAAATCAATTGCATTCTAAACATCTCAGATTACGAATTCTTCAGATTTTAAGGCTAAAGAACTCTACTTATTTACTGGGTGATCAAGTGGAACTGTTTGAGTTGGCAACACAATTAGGAGTATTTTCTTATTCAACTATTTGCAATCCTGCCACCGGATATGTTTTGTTGATTAATTTGATAGATATTAGTAGTATAGCTAGCGGGATCCTAGACCACTTTGACCTTGAAAAAAATTGCGCATGGCATGTGTCCATTCGAAGTCACCATCGTTGAAGGTCATCGCCTAAGTTAGGGGAGTGCTTTAAGACGT
The DNA here is from genome assembly GCA_036172665.1 of Prosopocoilus inquinatus. Taxonomy (NCBI): domain Eukaryota; kingdom Metazoa; phylum Arthropoda; class Insecta; order Coleoptera; family Lucanidae; genus Prosopocoilus; species Prosopocoilus inquinatus. Next base: position 47,832,904 of record CM069872.1, read on the forward strand.
GAAGAAGTTACCCCTTTAGTTCTTGAGCCGAAGAGGCCGTTGCAGAAAAATTTTTACTTCTTGCAGCTCTGAAGAATGTTGGCAATGACGTCATAATACCAGAAGAGGTCGTTGAGAAAAAAAATAAGTCTAACCCCCGTTTAGTTCTTGAAGAGGGGTTGTAATTTTATTCGTAATTTTATTATACAAAATTGTAGGTTATGTTCAGTATTTGCAGCGGTAAGTGAACGGTCGAAGTATAGTCAGACCAAATCACTTTTCTTAATTGGTGATTGCTCAGAGGGATAAGTCGGACCGCTGACTTGACGATTTTGTGCAATTTAACCGTTCACTTAACTTGACCTTTGAATCTGACACATTTGTCAATAATGAAGGCTGTGAGCGTTAAGCCGTCAATAAACAGGAAGTTATTCCAGTGGTACCATTTCAAAATAGCATTGCCAACTCGAACAGCTCTACTTGACCACTTTGTACATTCATCTTCCGAAGTAATCCTGAAGTAAGGTGTAATCGAATTCAATTTTGAAATTTTAAATTGGAATTTAGATCGAGTTGGGTATCAAGAGAAGTTTCAAAATAGAAGCCTTTTTGAAATAGAACAGAAAAACTTGTTCAAGGAGCGCTGGAAAATTCGATTCGCAATTAAAAATTAAATCAATTTATTTTGTTCTTCATTGATTAAAAAAAAAAATGAAATCGAATATCCCTACAATAGAAACGAAACCGAGTTCACTTCAGGAATTATTTGCGGATGTTGCTATTGAATCTGAAATCACTCTACCCTACATGTTATTATTTTCAGAATTAGTTTAGAATTATATTCATTGTATAGCTTAAACAACGATATCCTACGATCGCCTTTTGGTTTGCAATGGAATTCTCGAACTACGCTTCTGCTGATGAAGCACCCAATAGGGTTGAAACAGTTGTACAGAAGTTGCTGGAGGGATCCGCTACAATCAAAAACGATTTGCAACAAATTTATATACATTGTATATATTCACTGGTAAACTAAACGAATACAAATTAGTCATATCGAATAGAAATCGGTGAAACCCACCTCCTCATTTCTAATTTGTAAGTAAAATAATACATCATATTCTCTCAATTAAAGTCATAGATCTATCCTACGATACAAGATTCAACTAAGTGCTTATAAATGTTACACGTCACGTTAGCGCCGCAGAGTGTCGCCAGGTCGGTAGGCCCCTGGGTCCAGCGCTACGCCCCCACAGAATTATAGAAAATTGGTGCCCTCGCTGGACGTGGCCGTAGGCGAGGGCATCACTTCCATTCAAGGCTCTTTTCTACCTGCCCATTAGGAGACCGGTGACTGAAATGAACCCTCCGCAAGATTGCTGTAATGATTGTCTCTGAAATAAAGGAGAATTTCAAATTAAATATTAAATGTCTTCGTAAGAAAAGAAAACAGTCATATATTTAATTGCGAAATGGAACTGATTTTTGATTTTTAAAAAAATATAGGAGTATTTATTTTAGAGATTTTTAAATGGGTTCAAGCAATCACGCATGCTGTAGCTAAAGCTGAAATCGATGCAGAATTGTACGTACGATGGGAAAATAAAACTTCACTAAATATATTGGGTACCATATGTCATAATCTCTATGAGCCGCCACAAGAAAAAAATTAATGCCGAAATGGATACGAATCCATTGCGCTTGAAATTTTGTCACAAAGTGCAAATGGTGGGTTAATGCGACGTGGATCAAAGGATCAGTTTTATATTGAATTGCGGATGATGTCGCTAAAAATGCGTTAGTTTCTAACGAAAGTCTTCAAGTTCAGCGTAGAAGGACTTAAGATTGATTCCAATGAAGATATCTTTGGCAATGGTTAGGCTGTGGGCAAAATGTTCAAGATGTCCTGGATCCAAAAATGTAAGAGTTGGAGAATACATTCAGGCAATCTTAACTGATCCAACGAAAGAAATTTAAATAAACAAAAACCGATAGGTACACTCTGGTAATAACTAACAAAAAACAGGTGGCAGACTTTTTGACGAAGGTTTTCTTGGACCGCTTTTAATCGGTCTTTACCTGATGAAACTGCGAATAGCCTAAATTGGAACAATCTTAGATATATGACCAAAATAGTACAAGAAACTAGGATTTTTATTTCAACAAGTACAAACTTTAACATGTTGCGATTACAGCAGAATACATAAATAAGTCAGAAACCGAAACACCATTTAGCAAAAAAAAAGTAGGAAAAGTGTATTTTTTCCTTTTGAACTGGAAGGTTCCTCATCCCTAATTCCGGCACATTCTTCGTTTGCCCATCGGTGGCATTGGTTGCATGGAACGCAATCCTCTTCATTTTTAGAGTACAGGTAGGCACCCATTCTGCGTCATCTTCACAACTTGCTTCTGAACTTTTGGATTCTATGGGTTTAGCAACTCTTGGAGCTTTCTTTGACTCAAATAAATTTGTAACAGGTTTCTTTCTTTGAGAGGTTCTACCCTCTGTTTTTTTTTTTCTGGGCAGAACTTTTAAAGACTGGATCTTTACCTTTTCTTTGCCTCTTTTCTGTTTGTTTCCTGTGTCCCTCAAGTTATTTTTTATGAGGGCTACTTGTCAATTCGACCAGGGATTGTGTTGCTCTCTGTTTTCTCTTAGCAATCTTGACAAGATGTGTTTATGGCAAGGGCGTTATCTTATTCAAACTGTCTTCAAGTACAGATGTTGTATTTGCCTTTTCTTCTGTTTGTTTCCTGTTCTTCGAGTTGTTTTTTACAAGGGCTACTTGTCAATCGACCGCATTGTGTTCCTCTCTGTTTTCTGTCACCAATCTTGGCAAGATGTATTTCTGGCTGTCTTCAAATACACATCTTGTATTTGAACAAGAGGGAGTTGTTGACGTCGAGTTAATAGGCAGTCGAGTAGCAATTATTGGACTACAGGTGACGAATTGACGAATTTTGGTTGGTTTGGTGTTGTAGGTACTTTATTTGCTTCAACTTCTTGATCATCAACTTCCATTGGCGAAGTTATTTTCCACCTGCTCTTCATTTGGTTTGAGTAGTACTTCCGAAGGTGCAAAATGATGGTTTTTAAAACGGTTTCGATCTACTGGTCTGAGCCAAGAAAAGCACTTTCAGCGGTTTCTACAGTAGTTGCTTTTCCGTATACTTCTGCAATTAAAGAAGTTGCATTGTATAAAGAAATTGTTTACCAACATTAGCTGGCAACCACTTCTCTCTCTGCTTGGACATGGTAGCTCTGCAGCGGCTTGAAAGAAGCTACGTCTGGTGGTTGAAGTCTGTGGGTGGTACGACTAAAGAATTGGAGAAGGTGAATACGATGCTCTCCTGCATAATTAAAGACTTCTAAATTTTTACTGTGAGTTGTATGCACGTCCAGTAATAAAATTACTCCTTTATTTGCTGGTCCGGATTGAACCACGTCGTTAAAATGTTTCAGCTATTTTAAGAAAAAAGTACATCGTATCAGAAATTTCCACCAATCTACCCAATTGTACTTATCCACCAATTGCTCAAGGATTTCGAAAAAGTATTGTACTCGTTCCGTGTTGAATCCTCTTGGCCTTCCTATCGAAGTAGACTGACGAAGTGATAGTTCAGGATGGCGTCGCATAAAAGCATAAAACCATTTTTTTCCCGCAATGCGTTTTTCAGTATTAAACCGATGCGAGATGTTACTGCTTTCTGTCAAATCACAAGCTATTCTTCTAATATCAGTTATAGTAAAGCCAAACATTCTCTCCTCAAATTTTAAAATGTGCAGAACGAGAAGGTCTTCCATTTCTTGGTTAAAATCAGACCTACCGAGCCCCTTCGTCTGATCATTGGAAATTTTATTTTTATTCTCCAAATGATATTTTAGCGTGGCTTTCGACACATTATATCTTCTTTAACATTCGTTTAATCCAGCCACATTGTTTCTGTAAGCATTTAAGGCCGCATTTAAATCAAACCTGGGACCACTTGTTCTATTTGCCATGCTCTGCCACCTAAACGAGAAATAAATAGTGCTGTAGTACGAAAACGAAATTGTTAAGTTAGTCAACGTCCGGACATTTAAGAATTGATTCGAAAGTCTGCATGACCATGACATCTTAACTTTAGCAAATATACTTTACAATAAGTTTTGGTCTTGAGTATACCATAGCTTATTTTTTATTGGCGGTAGCCGCGAAGTTGTAAATGAATATGGCTCCCCTATAAGTCAGTTAGATGTGTTCTTTTTTTTATTGTATTCAAACAGCCACTAGGTAGTAACGATTGCATTATGGTACAGTTATTCTAGTACTTTTGTATGGTTGGAACTTCAATGTAACTCTCTTCAGTTGTATCACATAATTCTCTTATTATCAATTGATAGCCTGATAGCGAATTTGAAGATAAAAAAAATATCTGTATTAAATATTTAAAAAACTGTTAGTTTAAATTCATAAATGTTTCATTGATGTTCGTTGTTCACTAATGATTTTTTAGTGGTTCATTTATTTTTATTTCATTTATTTTCCTGTTCGCCTGAGCGTTGCACTTTTCATTTCAAAGCAAAGATATACTTACTACCTGCGCTTAAAATTATAGTAAAACAGAACTCCCACAAACGCTTAAAAGTTCATTGTTCAAAAGGGCCGGGTTTTTCAATGAATTCGTCCATTAAGTCCTTAAAAATGTGATTTTGCGAAATCGAAATTTGTAGGCGCGGAGATGCCCCCTGGGGTAAATCCGAAAATAATAGGGACGATGCCAAATCGTTTCCGGTGGTTGAAGGTAAGGTTGCCGAAGTGTTTTGTAAAATGACAGAAGAATTAAAACTAATTTGTTTTCTTAAAGAACCGCAATAATTTTTTTTTATTTAATTAATCTGAAAATAATAGCGCAAACGGTTCTTTAGAAGTGTTGCTATTGTAGAAGTAACGTTATCGAATAAATTGCATTATGCTTCTTCTGGGTGGTTAACAAACATCCAAGAATGGTTTAAACCGCAAGATTATTTCACGTGCGCTTGCTTTGAAAGCCGATAAACAAATAAAGGAACCTGTGTAATCGCAAACCTGTATTTTATCGATCAAAATTGCTTTCGATTGTGATACCGCAGGTTTGTACTTTTGTAAACACTGCAAAATTGATCATGTTCTTCTGCGGTGGAGGACCTAACCACAGTTTTGATTAGACAGATAAACGCGAGCTACTGTTTTGTGTATTGTCGGCACCTCGTGCCTTTCAGACTTCTTTTTTTTTTAATTCAATTTAAAAGAACACGTCTTACAAATATTTTTTTGTATTCCTCACTAACAAAATTTCATTTTCTTGGATTTTCGATTGGGCACACACAGAGAAATGACATAAAGTGAAATTCTCTACAATTATATATACAATTATATAAAAAGGATATTTTTAAAACAATTGTAGAACTTGATACAAAAAATTCAGATTTTTTTCCACCTCGACCTGAAAAAATATTTACATACGTTCGTGGTGAAACTATTTTCTGTGTTCCTTTGGGCTTTAACCTAGTCTTCTAATTCTTGCCCTCAGTTTATCCGTTCCTTACAAAACGTTATTTGAAAATCGCCGACAAAATCAATTTCTCTTTGAGGGTAATGTGAGCTCACCCACGCCACGATAAAACAGCCGATAAGGACAACATTAGCGCGAAGACAAATCTATGCTCAGATGAGATTGTGATACAGGACGAGGCGCCAGTCTCCGCCGTCGACAAACTTGTTCTGTGGTCATTCACACGGTCACCAAAATGGTCCTTAAAATTAGTTGGGCTTAAAGGCTAATGCCGAATCCGTCCGTGTGAGAAGCAACGCCGATGAACGGTAGCGACTACCGATGATATTAAATTAATGATATTGTGTTAATCTGACTCGGACAGGATAATCGTATACAAATTTAGAAAGCTGGCGTTTCATAACGATAAATTAAATCTATGATAGCGTGACAACGGACGCCCAGGACTAAGAGCATTGTTGAGTTCTTCTTGTTCTAATTGACTGCTCTTGTTACAGGGATCTAATGGTCATTATCTAATTTTTTTCTATCCTAAACGAGAATTGAAAAGGAGAGATTTATATTAGTGTCATTTGCATAGTATTAAGAAAATATATTAATATTTATGTCGATTTATCAAAAACGTTATAAACAGTGTTCTTTTTTATGAGAGGTTTAAACGTTTTCAATCAATATTTTATTTATGATTTAGCCTCATCCGCAACACTCTAGATTAACTTTAACCGTCGATTATTTCTCATAGGAGCAATTATTTTAACAAAATAATTAACTGTCTAGTTAATTGGAACTTAAATTTTAACTGAAAGTGATGGCCCTTATTTGTAAATGTAAGTTTTTATAGAAATGGTTGTTTTCTATTAAAAAGATTGCAATGCAAAATCACTGTAAGAGTATCTAAACTGAAGATTATTTTAAGTAACCCATGTTAGCAACTGATTAAGAAAGCAAAAATACGACAACAAAAACTTGTTAAAAGCGAGATACACAGGAACACAAACTGTGCCTGTTTTTATGCATTGTATGTAAATGGTATTTCGGTTTAACCAACTTTTCTTATTTAATTAGTGAAATTTATTTTCACAGATCCCGTAGTGGCCCTGAATCCGTCTCTGTCCATCGTTTTTTATTGACATGTTCATGAAATTTTCAAATTTTTTGAACCGTTCGCTTCCTAACTACTTGAACCTGATTCTATATTTCCCTTAAATTTTATTGAACGAATTTCAATCCTCGTTTCAGCGGATTCATTGAGACCTTTTCGTTTGGTTTGGTTTGGCTTTGCAAATTTTATTGGTCTAATCCACTCGCATCTCCTCCGAGAATCAAGCGCTCTGGTCGATTGCTTACGCTATCGATTTTTAATCACAGCCGTTATGAATGTAAATGTAATGATTAATTAATATTAATTATTTAACTTTTCAATTATTGTATTAGACATATTCATATTGTTAAAATTGAAGTTATGGTAATGGTAATAGTGGTACAAGAGTTGTTGTAAGAAAAGCCTGACAAGTTTAAGGGCTGATGTTCTAAAAGAAGCCATAAAGAAATTTGCGAATAGGTTTACCAACGCAGTATTTCATATTTTGCACTTCCCAAAGGAAGTTGGCTAATAATGTTAATGGTTCTCAAGCTCTTTTCTATTAGGTTCCTGCCAAGGACTTTAAATTACTCAGCGTAGACTCCAGAATTTCTTAAAAGAATTAAAAATCCATTTATAATTCCTTTGCAAAAAAATATTGCCATATCTTCTTCCTACTGCAATATAATAATATAATCAAGTAACTGTTTGTTACTATATGAATTTGATTGGCAAGAATGCAGTAATTATATTTATCAAATTAACAAATCACCAGCACCAAATCTTTCCAGAAAAATAAACATTTTAAGAATTCAAAATTCCAATATCTATAAAGGAAAAGTATTTAATTTAATCTCTAGATGATAAACTAAAGGGTGAGAATTGCAAGACAGTTTCTTACCACGAGGAAAGTAATGCTTTTCTTTAATTTCGCGCATTCGCTGAAATACGATATTGAGTAAAATGTTGATGTTTCATTTTCTGATAAGCATATGGGCAGCTGTGGATGTCGTGTACTGAATTCGCATGGGAAGCTTTGACAAAACAGGTGATATCACTGCGCCACCTAGTGGGTAGAGGTACGGTGTGGTAAAAACGCTCCGGAGGAAAGCGAAGTGATGTTGCAAGGAAATTGACAAAAACAACTGACATTTGAATTACCAGTTAGTTATGACGTGACAGAGAGACAAAGAGAGGCAAGAATTTGACAATCTTCAGACAAATAACGGCCCTGTTTCGACTTCTCGAGAAAAACACCTTTTTGAAAGCATTTTTAGCTATATCATCCCAAACTCTACTGAAAAAGAAAATCGCTCTCAACGGTGGTTCATGGGTCAAAAGAACAGGATGGGTTGTCAGTAAAACGGTGGTGGTTTCGTTGTTGATCAAGGTAAAAGAGTATTCAGGCTTAATTGTTAGAGGAATAATTCGCGGTCATTACAACATTAACAAAGTACACACACACATGACTCTCGATCTCACACGACTCAGATAAAGCTCAGTAGAAAAACTGTCTTAAAATTAAAAATGAGTTTCTTTTAAATAATAAAATGTAGGAGATAACTGCTGCGACTTTATTACAATTACGTTAACTTCTGGTCCCTTACCGATAAATGATGACAAGTTTCTGCGTTTATAAGTCCGCCATCAGTTGTCCCGAGCTAATCTCTGAAGGAGGAGGGTATGGGTGAATACATATACGGGCGCTGGGAGAGACCCCAACCAATTTGCGCACTGTGAAACCGACTCCCAAGGATCCACAGATGCGCTGATAATCGAAAACTTTCAGGAGATATCTTAAAACTCTGTCATTCAATATAGCTTTTACAATGCAGCAAAACCCCACAATGTACTTAATAATAAATATATTTACGGACAAGCAACATCAATACAACAAGAACGCTGCTCGAGTGCTTAAAATAAACTAAACAACTCGAATTTGTTCGTTATTCGAACTCGAATAACGGTTCAATAATCTAAAACGATAAATAATTGAAACAATGACCTGATTTTATATAGGTTCAGTACTAACCTTCACAAGATGGTGAAACGATAATAAAATCTTCTTAACTTGAACTGGTGTTAAAACCACGAGAAATCGTTAATTATATTACACAAACATGTGCCGAAAATTTTTACGTTAACGTCTAAATTACTTGAAATTATAAATAGAAGTGTACATTACTTTGGTTCTAGTTAATCGATGTGGCGCTTTCTCACGGGAATACGTCGAAGTTGACGTACTTCCATCGGATATCGGATCGGTATGACCTTCGAGCAGGAACATCGTAATGGCGACCTCGAAGAATGTGGAATCTTCGCAATATACAATCGTATACGGGCGTACACCTCCCGATAGGCAAGAATGGTAGGAAAAGTAGAAGCAAAAATAGAAATCTGAACCAGAAACGGAACTAGCAGTGGAACTAGAAGTGGATTTCCCTGTCAAAACAAAGAAATCATTTACACGCTACCTCGCAACCTTATGACCTCTGTTTTTAATGCAGATCAAGTTTATTTATCCGCTATCTTGCTGAAAAGTAAATCAGATAACACTTAGGACTGATAGTATTCCAGATACACTGTATTCTAGAATATAGAACACCGTAATGACGACCTCGAAGAATGTGGAACCTTTACAATGCTTAATCGTATACAGGCGTACACCTCTCGATGGGAAAGCATAGTAGGAAACGTAGAAGCGAAAACAGAAATCGGAACCAGACACGGAACTAGCAGCGGAACTAGAAGCGGATTTCTCTGTCGAAACGAAGAAATCAATTATAGGCTACCTCGCAACATAATTACCTCTGTTTTTAATGCAGATCAGGTTTATTTATCCGCTGTCTTGCTCAGATGTAAGTCAGATGACACTTAGGGCTGATAGTATTCCAGATACACTGTATTTTAGAATATAGAACATCGTAATGGCGACCTCGAAGAATGTGGAACCTTTACAATACACAATCGTATACAGGCGTACACCTCTCGATGGGAAAGCATATTAGGAAACGTTGAAACGAAAATAGAAATCGGAACCAGACACGGAACTAGAAGCGGTTTTCTCTGTCGAAACAAAGAAATCAATTATAGGCTACCTCGCAACATAATTACCTCTGTTTTTAATGCAGATCAGGTTTAGATATCCGGTTGGAAAACTTGCTCAAAAGTAAATCAGATGACACTTAGGGTTGATAGTATTTCAGATACACATTTTGTAATTCAATTATGCACAGATTCATGATAGAAACAGACGCGTGTCTAAGGATAATATGTCCGCCGGAACGATGATAACGACGCACGATGCCGGAAACGGCGTTCTATCAGCAAAATGGCGAGCCAACCCGAACCAAGGACGCGATTGCCTAAGATCAATGAAAGCTTCTGATTTCAAGCAGCGTTTCTTCTGGGGCGCAATGTTATCATCTTGCTAAATTAAGTACATATCACACGTGGTGGCCGAAATGCAACTAGGAATGAACCCGTAACATGATATCCGTCAAATACTTGATAAATCCGATTTCCAATAAATGGAAAAGCATTAATATGCATAAATGACATAAATTTTTGAAAGAAAAGTCAAATATCTTTAGTGGATGGTTCTTAATAATAAAACATTTTTTAATGGCGATCCAAATGTGTGATAAACTGATACGTTAAAATTCAGGTGAGCTAAATGTGACTTTAATTAATAATATTAATAAATATTGCCGGCGTTAACGATCCCTAATGTGTGTGTACACACCAGCTGTGTCGGGAAATGAATGTGCAAGCAATTATTCACGGTTAATTTTAATATCTCATCGATAAAAACACTGTCACAACTCGGTGTAGAGTAAATTAGTATCCGCAGATGAAACCGTAGCAGAGATAAATAAAACCTATTGTGTCCTGAGGTAATCGGGGACGCACCTTTCGTGTTAAAGACTCCTAATTGTCGCCGACAAGTCAGCTCGAGTGTCTTGTTGGTGTACGCGCTTATCGCCGTCCTCTACGTGTTTTGGATACCTTAATTTACCAGCCCACGGTTCGGCGAGCAATCTCTTTTGCTCTCCCGATAGCCGGTATCTCCATCCCTCTCTTACACCTGAGTATGATCGATCACTGGAAGTTATCACTACATGCATTTTGTATAGTGTCTGTTTTCTAAATGAGATAGAATAGGTGCCTAAATTTGTTTGCCTGGCACTTAACTTAAACTTAAACTCAACTTACTTAAGTGCTCAGCTGTTTTGCGGTAACGCGTTCTCAAGTGGTGTGGTCGCATTGTTTGCCGTTAAAGTTGTAAATTTTAAACGAGACATCCAGAATGCACACCACACGGTGAATACCTGCTTGTTAATTCTTGCCTTGAGCTATGTACTTAAGAGAACTCGATTAAAACGCCATGTGTGTGCGTATGTATCATTTAAAATTAATTACAGCTTTGCATAAATTAACATTTTGACGTCCGTTAACTTATCAAAATATGACGTGGGAATGTTTAATGGCATATTTCCACTAATTAAGGCGTTTCAGCTCCTTAACTGGCGTCTGTCTGTAATCTCAAGAATTCTAATCTTTTCTCGAAACTTCAATCAATATTTTTAGGAAAAATGAAATTACAGTTTGTTCTTAAGAAATTTCAATCAAGGATATAAAGCTAGTAAAAACATCACACTTTATTTTTTTTGTTCAATTCTTGTAGTATAACTTGTTTATTTTCTTCTATCATCTTCTGGTAGAGATATACGACAAAAGAGAATTTAAAAAGTACCAAAAAGTAGCGCCAGCTACAATATTAATTTGACACATAACATTTCAGTACCGATTTTTTTTTTATTTTAACATCCTTTCAACATGAACTCATGCGTAAGGAAAAAAAGATAAATTTCATGAAATGGACGGCAGATCATTTTTAAGATGCGTCCAAACAACTTCCCCTATGTTGTATCATTTACGTTAAACATAGCGTGCTATTATCGATGATTTCTCATAGGAGTTTCAACGTGAACTCGTCTTTAACGTATCGTCACGTCACGTTACGTTAAAGACGAGTGCTTAATTAACGAATATTATTATCATTATTATGTTTAACGTAAAATGATACAGCATAGAGGTGTTAGGAGCAAACAGTTGTTTGCGAGCATTTGACAGAATTCCGACGTGATTAAGGTTTTGGACATCTATTTTTTTTATTATTATTAAAACGAGAAACTGGGATGAGCTGTTTTCATAATTGGAGTAAAGGAAACTTTAATTTGTTTAAAGTAACTTGAAAAATAGAATAATACTTTTTATATTAATACTTTTTATTTAAAAGTAACTTTAAATTTAAATAAAAAGCCTTCTTTTTTAATCTTAAGCCGGACAGAATTATGATTGGAGTTACATTCAACGTTCCACTATAAATTTATAGCTTCGTCGGGTGTGAAAAAAGTAAATAAACGTTCATTTACTTTTTTGACATAAATTTATATCGTTTCAACTTTAGTTATAGACAACTTTAATCACGTGGTGAGAATTCGAGCCATTGACGGATAACTCCATCGGGGTTTCCAGATTTTTTGCAGGCAATGTCGCCAACTTGTTGACAAATTTTAGCCAAGGAGCGCCAATTTCTTTGTAAAATCAAAGACAATTAAACAAAATATCACCGATTTGGGACATCAGAAAATTAGAACAGATAAAAAGAGCGAAACCTGCAAGAAATCAGAAAAAATGAGAAACGAAAACAACAGCGACAAAATGCTGGGTGTCGAGTGAACAAAAATAAACAAAAGAACATCGACAATCTGAACTAAAAACGACAATTTACGGACGAATCAAAAAATTCGCAGCAAATTAAAGCAAAGTGAATAAGACGATAAAAACAAAGACAGAAAAAAAACGAAATGCAACGTGCAAAACAAAAGATGGACACAAAACAAATGAAAAACGATGTACGACAGAAAGAAAAACAAAAGAAGATCGTCGACTGAGATTAAAAAATAAAAAAAAATAATCTTCAAGCGAAAAATTTAAAAAAGTAGTAGAAAATAAAAGATAACTGTAAAGAGCGTCTTATCAACAAAAACAAATGTGAAAAATCAATTTGATAAAAATAAACAAAAGAGAAAACGCAAAAGAAAGATTAGACAAGAAAAATAAATGAGAAAACTGTGGTTCTCTGGCCGAAAACTTTTCCAAATCGTGAAACTGTCAGGAAAAAAAAGGATAAAATTAAACCAACGAACCGTGAATAAAAAATTTCAAAACATCAATTCCTTAAAATAAAATAGAAAACAAAAGAGAAAGAAAAAATCTGAAATAACAAAAGAAAACGATACTCGAAGCATTCTCGTCGTATTGTATATTTTTTCTTTGTCGTCATGGGAAGGCATCAATACAACTAGCCCAAATCAGGCACCAATCGCCAAATGAGATTTTTAAACGCCAAATATGTATAAAACAGCCTAGCCAATCTGGCAACCCTGATGAGTATGGTGCTTATGCTGTAGCTGAGGTGTGTTTCAAGATTCGAATGTCTGGCCAAGGTTCATTTGAAGATCGCGTGTTTAGACCTAATCAGGGATAGCCATGCCCAAAAAATCGAGACTTCTTGAGACGTTACAAAGATAGATATCTTTTTTTTACCGCGAAGGGGTCCTTTGATTGAACGGGGCCCTGGGCTGCAACCCATAAAGACCATCACTAAATCCGTCCCTGTTTTTGGTTATGAAATATACGCAAGAAGCAAAAGAAAATTTAATTGAAGACATTTCATTTTTCATTCACCATAGATATTGTTCATCAGGAAACTTTATGAGAGTTTATTATACGTACGCATATTTGTTTGTCCCTGAAGCAGAAAAGTAGAAAGAAAACTATTGCAGTCCAAACGAACAGAAAAAGAATATTAATTGAAATTAACAAGACAATATGAGCCGCACACGAAACCGCAGCTACGCACATGAAGGAAACGAATACTAAAGAAAAATGTTTAACCGAACAGAAAAAGAGTATTAAAATTAACAAGACAATATGAACCACACACGAAACCGTAGCTACGCACATGAAGAAAACGAATACTAAAAAAAATGTTTAAACGAACAGAAAAAGAATATTAAAATTAACAAGACAATATGAACCACACACGAAACCGTAGGTAGCACACATAAAGGAAATGAATACTAAGAAAAAAAATTACTGGAGGATAGGTCGACAGGTGTCGATTTGCGGGCAGTCACGAACAGTTACAATAATTATTAAATTGTGCTCGTTCAAGGGCCTTACATTATACCTTCTCTTTTGTAAGCATAATGTTAAACAGAATTGTTCAAGTTAACACAGTGAAACCACAAACTATCCGTGCTTCAACACTGACAGGGAAAATTGCACGCACCTGACCCGGTTTCAATTTTTGTTGGTAACTAATTATCGCAAGACAATTAGAGAAGTAATATTTATAATTTAAGCAGAGTTACCTACTTAAATACTGACCGTTCGATTTTAACAGGTTTCATAACTATTTTGGAAGTGTGCAGGGGTGTAATTTTATGATATTACTACTGTATGTGCAAAATACCTAATTTTAATGCGTTGCGAATGTGGAGGAAACGTGGATTGGTAGAAAATTGTCAATTGGTGAACAATCAAGCGAGCACACGCAGTCAACTGTCAGCTGATTGGTATTCATGGCCTGGGACCGATCAGCCTCCTTGCGACACCAATTTACATACTAAAATGAGTATCTCAACATATCTACAAACCGAGAGCCAATTTCACCGCACTTTGTGAGATTCTGCTAGATATTAGTTTTCTGCAAGGCGCTTTTGAATAAGATGCAACCTCGGATGTGACAAATGGAAGCGAGATCAAAAGACAAGCGTCTGAATACTTTCGATTGTACAGTTTCATTTAAATATTACATGTACATGTACGTTTTCAAACATCTCAAATATCTTTAAAACACAACATGTTATGTGATATTTATAGCAAATCAGAAAATATTCTGAAGATATTTTCATTATTAAATATTTTCATTTATTTTTTGAGTCCCCAATGGACCGCAGCTCCTCTGACAGTTTTTCGATCCGATTTACAGATCGTTCCTTTTGTCTTAACATCACTTTCCTGGTTTCACCTTTAAATTTTGTTATATGCGTCTTTAAGGCCGTTTTATATTACCCTATTTCTTGTACGAGACACACATATACAGGGTATATACAGGATGCTGCGTTTAGAAATGCAACATAGGAAATCCCATGTTAATTTAAAGGTGCTTAAACATCGGCTTCCCTAATTACTTTATATCAAAATTCCATTTGGGTTTTTTAAAGTACTCTGCAAGGTCAAGCTGTCTGTGAAGTTCGAGAATTTTTCATACGTTGAGTTTTGAGATATTTAAAAAAAGATTCTGTCACTGAATCAATTTATACCAATCTATCAGCAAAACCTTGATCAATGACAGTGAGACTTGAACAGATAATTAATAAATCTAATTGGTTTTTGAAAAAAGATTGATGTAATAAATTACTGGAAAACTTTTTCTAACGCTTACTAATCAAGGCCGTGCTGATAGTTTGGAATAAACTGAAATTCTTTTCTGATTTTTTTAAATATCTTGAAACTGAGCGAATGAAAAATTATCAAACTTCACAGACAGGTTCGTCTTGAAGAGCACTTTAAAAAACTTCCATAGAATTTTGCTGTAAAATAATTAGGGAAACCAATATTCGAGCAGCTTTAAATTCATGTTACAGCCGTGATGCGCAAACAGATCTATTTTTAGCATCAGTACGCCACCTTGCGTCATAGAACATAACCGAAGACTACCCGATCATTCTAGTATATGCGAGCAACAGAGAGCTCTGCTATATAAGCCGTACGATCCGCCAGGATTAGTTAGTTATAAGATAGCCAGCAAATGGTTCATACCTTGAATAAATAGAAAAAAATAGAAATTTGTAAAAGTGTTATTTGATAGACAAACTCATTACTACTGTGTTGTTAATTGTGTAAATCGACAGCTTATAATTAAAGTGTTCTGAAATTTAACGTCTATAATTTGTAAACCTCCAAATTTATAACATTAACATGGGGTTGCCTATATTGCGTTTCACAAAGCAGCACCCTGTATACAAGATATGGCTAAAATTCTTAAAACTAAAAAAAAAAAACTACATAAACTGTCGTAACTCAATTGCTCTCGAAACAAAATTAAAAGTACCTAAGTACATTGTAAGTGTATCAAATAAAAGTCAAAATTGAACCGAATTAAGCAAACAATGCTGCAAAACATTCGTTACGGGGTGGCCTCTCTCAAATAATTATTAACTACCTTCTTGTAACGGCATTACATAAAATGACCCCATTTCTATTCAGGCCCGGCAAGTAATGTGCATTTTGTAGCATGCGCAATAATATAAAAGTTAAGTATCAGTATTATTACGGTACATGGGGTGATTAGCGAGGGGTGTTTAGGCGCTCACAATAACACAATGAAGCGGTGGCGGTCGTCCGCCCGGCTGCCACTTCGTCGAAGTTTGACTTTGTTATTATTGAATGTGTTGAATGTTAAAACTGCTCGACGACATGCAATAGTTTCGTCTCGCTATAATTCAGACGAACGTTCGAACAAACAAAATCACATGAGTGTAAAGTCGTTTAAACGAAAATGTTTGTCTTATGGAAATTATATGACAATTTCGTGCCCTAAGACTTTGATTGATGAATTTATATCGGTGTATATTAACGCGCACGTCTGTGGTTTAATTTTCATAAAAAAAGGATGGTTGAATTCGTCTTCCAAACAAGCAAGTAGGCCAACGAAGTATTCAACGCTACGCTTATCAACTGCAAAGGAAGAAAAAACGTACGAAGTATTTTTGAATGATTGTATGAATTAGTTTCTATTTTTACTTTAAATTTATTTATTATTAAGTTTACTATTTAATTTATACTGAAAACACTTTATCCAAGATTTTTATCAATTGTTGCACTGTGTCGAGCGGGTTTAAATCAGGTGTCAGATTTCAGTGGAGTTCTCGATACATAATTGTTCATAAGAATGAGTTTCTGTTCATTAAATGTCAGTTGCACAAAGGCGGTTTAAACTCAAGTTTTTGATTCATTGATTGAAACAGATTCGCTTGCGACCTTAAAGACACACGGCAATTAATGCATTCACAAATAAAATTCGATGCAACTTTGTTCACTTTGAACCTGCTTCAGATAAACTTGAGCTTAAACCGCCCTTTTACAAGTGGTCCTAAGTATATCTATTCATTTTTAAGTGTTATGTGTATTACTGTGTCTGCAAGGGCTTTCCCATAAATTTCCAGAACGTGGGGGAGGATAAGGGGGATCATGTGCTTTTTAAAGTCAAAGTTCTATAATTTTTTCATATTAAAATTTTGTTGAGGTAACGTGACCACCAAACTAAATATTTTTGGAAAAATAAGTTTGTTCCACTTTAGATAGAGGAGTATAATTACGTTTACTTACAATTTTGGAATTGGATGGATTTTTTTTTGTCAATTCCAAGAAGAAGCTATGTCCTATTTGCCCTCTTCTACGGATACTCATATCTGGTGCCTCCGTCCTTCTCCAATTTTAATTTTTTTAATTGCCCTATAGTTAAAGCAGTCGATGCATAAATAAAAGAATCCTTACATAAACAGCACGACGAAGAGGTTTGAACCCCCAGACAATGTGAACTAAGAACATTCACGGCCATTTTCATAATCTGACTTTAAAGAAGCTTTAATTTAAAGTCACTTTAAGTATAGGGAAACAAATGTATTTTCCTAGGTTAAAGTAACTTTAAATATAAAGTCTGATTATGAAAACGGCCCTCAGACAATTTTATTTACAGCATCGCTTATCCAGAGCTTCAAATGGTTTAGCGCATTGTGGATGTCAAAAAGCTGTATTCCAGCAGTTGGGCCCTTTCTAATTTGTAATTAGAATGGCAGAGAGGAGCCCGAACGTCCGAACGTTTGAGTTCAACATTCTGGTTCCTTTAAAAATCTTGGTATTTTCTCTTTCTAAACCAAATAGTTTTCATTTGGTAGACCCTTTGTAAAAATAGAGAATTTTAAAACTGTGCTTGCCATTCTCTTTCAATTTTTTGACATTTATAGCATATTATATCTCTTCCTTCCTTTGCTTTCCTCGTTTGTCGTTAGGTCCTAAAGTCTTTGGATTTTTCTGTTGGAGATCCTCTAATTTTTTCCATGGTTCCATTTTTGAAGTAGGATTACAGATGAACGTAAGGAAAAGTCACTTCATGAGAAGAGGGGCAGATGAATTAGGTGATATCTTAGAAATAAAAACAGATTGCATTTCAACAAACTTCTCACAACTTAAGCCAGGTGTTTCCATCTCCCATTCACTTTAATCCTCGGTTTATTTCCGCAGCTACAGCTATACATAGGAACAATCGTTTCTACAGGAATTAATCGACAGTAAAACCTAATCAGAGATAAAAATATCGGCCCTTAAGTAATAAAAAAAAAGGTTTACATCGATGCTTTATTCATGCCTTATTTTTGCTCCACCCAAGCTTTCTACATTCTTTTTTGTACGAAGAACAAAATATTTCAGGAAAAAGCAAGTTAAAGGGGTGCAGTACTTTGAACATTTAAAATAAATGTCAAAAGAAAGCACAATGAAAAGAAGCGAGGAAAAGTAATAAAAAATTGTTGTGAGTCAAGAATCACGGAATAATTTAACAGTAAAAGTAAATTCTGTTCTATATACTGGGTATCTCGTAACCATAACGTATGGAGGATATTGAAAAGGCAGCTACAGGAGATCAAAAAAAGAACGTTTTTCTTAATTCGCTTTTGACCAAAACCCAATAAGAAAGTTTCTCAATTTTTTCTCTAATTTGCACCTTACCTTTCTAATTAATAAAACTTATTTCATTTTTGTTGTTAAATAAGCTCTAAATTGTTCAAAACCACCATTCATAAAAAGTCTATATCAACCAGTTTCCTAGTTTTGTTTTAATTAGTCAGCGGTTCTCAACAATACGAACAGGAATAGACGTTTTTGGGTATCAGGAGAAAAAATTTAATATCTCAATTTTTTGTGTTACTATTCTTTTTTTAATAGTTTGTTTCATCTATAGCACTAGTCAACTATCCCAAAGCTTGAATTCGAAACGTACAATATTACTACCGATAGTAGCGTTTGCTTGTTTAATTAATTAACTTCACTTTAAACTCTTGTAACTCTTTAGCTATTGATTTTTTAACACAAATTTATTAAGAAAAAGTTGTCACCCTTGTCGCTAATATGTATGTCGTCATTCTAACATCCAAAAGACGTCTCAGCGCGACGTCTTAATCACTTTATAAGTCAAACCATATCACGTCATGTAGATAACGTAACTTTGTCGTCAATTGTGACGTAAATAAATGACATAATGACGTGATAATGACGACGAAGTAACGTGTTTGGCCCTCACGTTGCAGCCAAATTAATGTAGGGGTATTTTTTGTTCCAACGTTGCTACGCCTTCTTTTTGCAAATGTAACAATGTGCCTAATCAAATAAATCGTGAGTACAAGGACATTCAAAATTTTCACAAAAGTTATTTCTTTTTAATAACCTACTGGGTCATTAAGAATGACTTTGACATGATCTCGTTGTTCGCTTCACAATTTTCGGTAAGACTTAAGTACTTATACATGCTGCATTAAATTACGCTCTCTTGTGTTTATATTCACAACTATAAACATGTTCTTATTTCTCTTAATTTAACAATTCTAATATTAATTTTGGTGTAATTGGCTTCAGAAATATTCAAAGTATTTATTTTTACTTTTGTTTAGTCCCAAAAAAATTTTTAAACTAATAATTTTCAAAAATTAACGTAGTAACATTTCATCGCTTTCTATTTTCGTGTTAATAACGTCACTTTAACGACGTTGTTAATACGTGTCGTATGACTCGTCATATTGACGTCACTTTCAGGACGTCAATAATGTAAAATAACCTAAAAATGACGTAATTCCGACGTCACTCTGTTAGCTGGGAAGAGCGAGTCTATACTAACATAATTTTTCTTTCATGGAACAGCCTACTGCACGATTAGATAGCTCATTACGAGTGGATGAAAATATATAGGGTTTTATTGACCTAAAGTTTCAGATTGTCGAGATATTGACAATTTACTCTCCGTGTACTTTATACAGGGTCATTTTCCTAAAAAGAAATGTATCTTACTCAAAAATGTTCTTACTTTGTCATCGAAAGAGTTTCAGATTAGCATAATCTGAAAGAATCTGCAATTAACATAATCTTAATAGACAATCGTCAGGCAATTAAATCGTCAAAAAATATAAATAGCAAATTTCAGGTAATCTGTGAGTTAATTTATGTTAACGCTGTACCGCAGCGGCGGTAATGAAAAGGAACAGAAACAAGAGCAGTCACGCGAGAAGCGGATTAAACAGTATCCAATCAAATTCACAAGTACTTCTCACCACTTATCAGCCCGCCGCAATCATGGTCACTTGGCACCCCAACACTTACTGCTGTGGCAATTATGTACGCACATAGTTCACGCACTGACACGTGCTGGCCCACGTCAGTAAAGTGCTCTCGTGTGAAACGCGTGCCGTTCGTTTGATAAATGCGTCGTTTTTGCGTAGGTATTAGCTTAGTTATTCATGGGAAAAGACACGGTGAAATTGCGGCGATAAACTTGATACCATGCCAAGGACCGTGAAAAATTTGTGCACTTAAATGGAATATTTTATGATTCCCTAATAGAGAGCTACATTATACGAGGATTGTACAGTATTTAATATCCCTAACGTAGTAGGCTTTGAAATATATCTTCCATTACAAAATCAATCAATGTCAAATGAATTGTCAAAATCTTCTAGCTTATTATTACTTCAGAGCAGTTGAAGTAGAAATCTTGCAAAGATTTCAAGAGTTGAAGACAAAAGAGCTTCAAATTGTAATTAAGCATCTTCATAAGGTTTCAGAAAAAAAGGAATTCATGGAGATAGGGTGACATTACTCGGGAATGGAACATTTTCATGGGAGTTTAGATGTTGAAGAACAACCTGTCGACTTGCAAGTGATGTTGGTCGGGCACAAACTGTATATGTTCAAAAAAAGTTTGATCGTTGATCACTTCTATCCAAATTATCTCTTTTAAAAAAGACCTTTTATAAGAAGTATCAACAAAAACTTGTCATTTTTAAGTGATTCTTCTGAAATAATAAGGCGGAGGGTAAGCTCCTGTGGAGTGTTTCCGCAACGAAACTGTCAATTGCAAAAGGGGTAGGAAATATTATGTTATAGTCAGCATCTAAGTTTTCTTTTTCCCGTCTCTTCCAAAAATTGATGAGAACTAAATTGAGAAAGGAAAAGATTGCGCTGCTCAAAAACCAGAACTTTGAAGATCGATACGCGAACAAAATATTGCGGATAACTGAAGAACATTAAAAAATTTGTATTACTCTAAAAATATTCCACCACAGAAATAGTAGAAAATTTATTTTCCTTTCTGAGAGTCTAAGAGTTTTACCAACTCGGATGTATAGGGTATTCTTAAATAAGCATTTCATTGTAGTATCTGCATTTCTTGTATTCCCGCACAGTGAATTCCTCGTTACCTTTTGAAAATTACGTTAACAAGTGCACTTGCAAGCGATGTTGGTCGGGCACAAAGTGTGTATGTTCAAAAAAAAATTGATCGTTGATCACTTCTATCTAAAATATCTCTTTTAAAAAAGACCTTTTATAAGAAATATCAACAAATAATTGTCTTTTATAAGTGATTCTTCTGAAATAATAAGGCGGAGGGTAAGCTCCTGTGGAGTGTTTCCACAACGAAACTGTCAATTTCAAAAGGGGTAGGAAATATTATGTAATAGTCAGCATCCAGGTTTTCTTCTTCCTGTTCCTTCCTGAAGTAAATGAGAACTAAATTGAGAACGGAGAAAATTGCAAAAACCAGAACGTTGAAGATCGATACGCGAACAAAATATTGCGGATATCTGAAGAACGTTAAAAATTTTATATTAATCTAAAAATATTCCACCACAGAAATAGCAGAAAATTTCTTTTCCTTTCTGAGAGTCTAAGAGTTTTACCAACTCGGATGTGAAGGGTATTCTTAAATGAGCATTTCATTGTAGTATCTGCATTTCTTGTATTCCCGCACAGTGAATTCCTCGATACTTTTTGAAAATTACGTTAACCCCCTCAAAGTTAATAGTTAAAAATATTTTCACAAAATTAAAAATTCCCATACGGAATAACACCTTAGAGCAAAATCTCTAAAGTAATATATTTCCTCGCCTTTTTAACAAAATCGCAAAAACTCTCTTCTTTTGGCATTCTTCGATGATACACATCATGATATAAGGCGCAGCCGTTCGAAAACAATTGATGATCGACGTTAGCCGATGTAACAAAATGTAGTCTTTCACATGTCAGACTATTTTTCTTAAAAGTTATTTACTCTATCTCTATTGATAAGTAAGTTATTACAGAAAAGCAGAAATATGATTCACCCGGTATGCAAAGTTTCCCATTAAAAGAAAATATCAGTTTACACCTCATTTGCATTTGTATGAGCATCAGCAAATTGTTACAATCCAAACTGTTGGGCCGTATCGGCAACTAGACGCTAACGCCCCGTTTGAAATATCGTTGGTCTGTTGTAACTACGTTCTTTCGCAATCTATTTTTCTATTGGCCGGCCATGTTTGGTATCAAAGTGATCTCCAACAGCCATTGCGGGACGCTTATTCTATAACGCGACGGAGCCCACACGTATTTCGTTAATTTTGAGGATCCGTGGAAAGTTGTGCTACAAGATTCATCTCTAAACACTTTGTGACTGGAATGAATTGAGCTCTACGTGTCTTTTGATGTGTTATTCAAACATCTCTGGTCGACGGGTTGTAGGATTCGTGAAATCTGAGATACGTAAAAGCCATAAAGCGCAAGCTCGTTGTTACAGTCTCTTTCTTTTCTGATTGACGATAGATCCATTATCATTGCGGGATATATTTCCGAATACTTCGAAAACAGATGAAGAGAACCGTGATTTCGTCCTTACAAGAGTTTGTCAACCTGAGTCGCTTCAAAGGCCGACGCCATATTTTCGAACGAAATCGGACCATTAATTCAGCGCTTGATCATGCATGACTGTGGATAGCTGATATGTAATGTACCTCTGTCAAGTTTAAGCTGCTCAAGTAGATTTAACGATTTGTATTACAAACAAACAATAATTGTGTTGATTTATTTTGACGTTGAATTGCGAAATATGGTCGTTTATTTATTTTGCTTTAGCCACACGGGCTAAACTGTTCTAAACGAATTTAAAGTGTCTTGATGTATTTATTTATTTTTGCGTTACGATGTTTTGCTTTGTCTCTGAACTTACGAGTAGTGATAAATCTCCTGGTAGTTTTCGTACACCAGCGTACGCAGTGTGGCCTTGGAAAGCGGCTTCATAGTGCGGTCACCAGCTGGGGTTATTCCCTGGCGCCCTTTGTTCTACCATCCGACCCGGTTCATCCAGGGCTGTCAGATTTAAAATACATAAAATCGTCAGTTATAAGAATTGAAGTAGTATAATTCGTGATCTATTTTTTATTGCCAAGACACAATAACTACGTTTTCGATTCACCTGCGCTGATTTCACTTACAGCATTATTTGCTTCTTTTTTAACCTCATATACTAATAAGAAGTGATGTACAGCGATGCTTAAAAGAAATGCGACGAAAAGTAATAAAATCGTACGAATGTGATTCTTATTTAAACTAACAAACACACTGTCAGGTCGCATTTCTTTTAACCACTGCT
Source organism: Prosopocoilus inquinatus (assembly GCA_036172665.1). Lineage (NCBI taxonomy): Eukaryota > Metazoa > Arthropoda > Insecta > Coleoptera > Lucanidae > Prosopocoilus > Prosopocoilus inquinatus. Next base: position 47,856,309 of record CM069872.1, read on the forward strand.
GTACACATTAAAGGCGTCTTGTGAGAGAGAAAAACTTTGTTTTAGTGCGTGTAAAAGTGGGAAAAACTCAGTAATCAGAGAATTAACAATGGAAAATATTTTTTTAGTAGATGTTCCAAGATAAACATTCTCATTTATTCGAGAAAATCTAAAGTCCGGGAAATTACGAAGTTGCTTACATGTAGCGGAAGTTTTATGAAGGGCCCTGTAATGAAGAAAACATTGGAATGACATTTAGTTAACTTATAAGAGACATTAAATTGAATACTTTGTGTCCCATTCTTCTATACGTTTGTTGTTATTATTATTCAATATTCTTATGTACGTTTCTAATAATAGTAAAACTAACAAAACTATCAGCAGATCGAATACAACAAGTTATATTGAAAAGTCCGAATGACAGCTCTGTTTTCCATATTTTCCTGATACCTTGAAATATCACGCAGAAGCAAGTCTGTTCAGATTCCAGTGGGGCCCTCACACATCTTCTGTATAGCGGTGTTTCGGCCCTAATTGGGGCCTCATCAGCGGAAGAGTAGCTCGAGAAACTGCACCGCAATCCGAACGACTTGCCAGATTTGAAACTGGTTGCACACAGTATAAAGTCAAACCCCTGGCAGTCTGAGGGCGCGCCTTAAACCTTTGGAATGTCCTTTATTTTATTTTTTATAACGCTCGGCTCGTCTATTCTGTCTCTGTCAAACATAACAAATCTCTAAGTAAATATGTTTACTTCTGACAGACTCCAAAATGCCAATGCTTTCGTCCCCCTAGGATACGATAATTTGTTTTATGATCATCAAGTGATGAAATTAATATCTTAGCTGAAGTTTGTTCTTGTCCGATGAAAGTTGTAAATACAAAGTTTTTTTAATCTCAAACCGGACAGAAAAATGAAGAGAATACACTTAACGTTTCGCTATAGATTTATAGCTTCGTCAGGAGTAATAAATCTATAGCGAAACGTTGAGTGTGTTCTCTTCATTTTTCTGTCCGGTTTGAGATTAAAAACACTTTGTATTTATAATATCTTAGCAGTTAAGTCGCCTAAATTATCGCTCAATTTTACTTTCAGTAGCCCAAGCGTGTTGCCGGTGATAATTTTGGATTTATAGTCGTCAGGGTTAAAAAAAGTTTGCTAAATTGACGAAAAGTATCCCAATTTGGCAACCTTGGGTCCGTCTCCTTCTGGGTGTAGCTTCGGGACAGCTGTTGATGACGCAGCGCAAACTTGCTACCATCGTAATTACAGGAGTGTATCGTAAAAGTAGTAAAGTAGATATCCTGTACATACAGTAAAATTTACCATTCCAGAATGAACCTGTATGTGAACCCCCAATTTCCAGTTAATAGTTTATTTCAAATTTATTTTCAATTTGGTTGCACGAGGTTGTGAATTGAATTTAATGTGATTTATTTTTTTTTATATCGAAATAAAATGATTTGTAATTCTTTTAGGATTTTCCTGCTCTCGTTATTCATTCACTTAATTAATTGCAATGCAGTTGACATAAAATTAAGTACAGTATAATTTTGTACTGCAATATTTTCGTCTTGTAGATTGTTTACTATTTTTATTATTTTCTAAATCTCTCTGCCTATTCTCGATCTATCTAACTTTGCAGAATAAAGATTTTTTTCGATAAAAATCCAATTGAATTACGCGGACAGTTTCTCCCCTCAAAACAGAATGCTAACATATGGGCCCGTTCGTCCGATTTAAATCGAAACTATAAAAGCAAAAGGAGACGCCGATCTAAAAGCTTTTTTTATTTATTCATGGCGATGACGGCGGCAGCGGCGGCGATTTAAATTTTATTTAAATTTGCATGCAAGTGATACTGGATCGCGACGCACATGTTCGCGATGTGTTCGCCGATAAGATGATTTGAACCCGTCATTGTTATTCATGGGTAGGGACTCCGGGTTTCTGGTAAACATATCCGGTTACAGTCCGGCCACTCAGCCCGGTCCGATCGTATGATTTAATACGAGCCGAGGGCTCACAACCGACGGGATTTCGTTTTAAGCACATTCCGGATTTTTTTATTCAAACTACACAGAGGATTGAAGTTATCTATACAAAAAAAAATATCTTCCCGGCTCAATCACAAAAAGCTGCTGAGAATTTTGCTTATAAATTAGGGCTAAAACTAAACAGATTTTAGATGCATTTCAAATTTTTTCCTTGAACCAATTTAACCAAAGATTATAATTTTTGGAGAGAAAAGAAACAAAGATTATATTTTTGGAGAAAAAAATCCATCCAAGATCGAGTTTAGAAATTAAGGTGGATTTTGCAATTGGAGGAGAGACTAAGAGCATTTAATTTAACGTATAATAGAAGCAGAAACTTGATAAATGACGCGGAGAGAGAATTCAGATCCTTTTACTGGAGGTTTGAGCCGTAGTAAACGCATTGTGGTTACGTCCACGGTGCCAGTCGTTAACGTAAGTAACAAGGGGAATTAGGAGGGTTTCTTTCATAGCAACCGGAAACAATACATATACGCATCCATCTTCCGGCTGAGCCGCCCCACATCCTTTTTTGTTCACATATATCACCGCACTTTGACTCCCATGTCAACAAGGCAACGCTCACAATAATTCCCGTCTAATGAAGAAACATCGATGTTAATTTCAATTATTGTTTAACAAAATTCCAGAAGAATTCGCTTTATAAAGTTAACGATTTAAGTATAAATCACGAGAATGCATATTTGTGCATTTAGATTCTGAATTCTACAGGATGTGAGGGTTAAAATTGGGGAAGCTACCTCCTGCTTCGCAAATAAAGGGTCTTGAAAGCCAACTAAATATCTTAGTGAAAGAGAAAGTCATAAATTTTCTGCACGTGAACTCCCCTTTTCGAGTTTACACTGGGAAGTTTCAACATAAATATGCTTTACTTTTAATCGAACCAAGTTCACGTTTAAATTTCTTTATTTCACACAATTTTTAATGTGATAGGATTGTTATATTATTATAATTGAAGTCCAATGTGAGAAAATAGTTTTTAAACTTTAAACGGACGCTGTAAAATCGGAAGGAGCACTCAACATTTCGCTCACGAAGCTATCAAGCGATGGCGAAACGTTGAGTGTTCCTTCCGATTTTACAGCGTCCGTTTAAAGTTGAACGAAGTGGCGTGTCCTTGACGCAGCAAGCAAGAGTGCGGTAGTGGCTTCAGCTAGGCGGACTCATTCGGCTCACCAGAACTGCGGTTGACCGGGGTTTAAATTGGCGGCTTCTGGCTGGGGGTTGATGTGGGATGGCAGACAGGCGTCCTACAATCGGCCTCAGGATGATGGCGATTTCGGGAACAGTCTCCTTGGTGGCTGGGATGGTTTCGAGCGGCTGCCTTTCTTACAAGTTGGCACTAATGCCCATCGAGTCAAGTTGCGTCCGACTGCTGTCCAAATTTTAACCCGCATTTTTTATACGCAATTTTTATTTATTCGCGCATTGCCTTATTCACAATATGCCCTGTGTTCTTTGTATCACTTGATGTAATCGCTTGCCCCAGTTGCCGCGATTCTGCCGATGTCTTATTATGAAATATGAACCGTGTTATATCGGGTTACCTCACTTAATGTTAATACATTCCAACACTGTTGAAATTGTCCTCGATATCACAAGCTCGTGCTTTAATAATTTCTTTTTATTATTTTTTTATGAAAAGCTCCCGTCGTAAAAATATCTCTTTTAAATATAGGAGATATTCATTCCAAAAATGACTAATATCCCAAAAAATTGTCGCCATCATCAGTTACCTTGTAAATATGCGCATCTTCCTTTGTGTATCCATTATTTTAAGTCTTGATTTATTTGGAGATCTTGTTTGTTTCATCTCCTGTTACAATTTTGGGAAAGAAAAAAGTCAAGTTGCCAATTTTTCTTGCTTGCAGAAATTTTGTTCATAGGAATCAGGATTCTTTGAATCTAAAGCGCTCAACTTTTATTTATTCAACATCAAATCTTCATGTAAAATTGTTAAAACGCCATGCTTCGCATATTCCTATTTCGTTTGAGATAGCCAAAACTTTCATTCGTCGATCCATTGACACCCAGTGTTCTTACATTTCTTGTTGTGAAAAATTTCAGAAACATTTTCCCTCCGAGGCAATCATTCATTTCCAGACTTTCTCAATTTTTGAATTTAACTAACTAAGAAATGACACACAGCGTTCTATTGTTTGTCTTGAAAGCCGAATATTTCCAGAAATTAAGTTAAACTGACGCTGAAATAACAAGTGATCAATTGAAAAACGAATTAGAGTTGGCGAGGCAACTGAATACGCATGTTTGCATTTAGTTGTTACTCAGCCAGTCACTTTTGACGTTCCTATTCAAACGTTAAATGTTTCGGTGGTTCTATCACGCAAATTTGCAAGATTCAGAACAATATTTCTGAATATCTCATGTTTTAGATAAGGTCACTGAAATAAATCTAACGGAATAATAAATTCAGTATTTCAGCAGTGGTATGAATTGTGGCCAATTTTTGTTACAAAATCCTTTACGAAGCTCAATGTCATCGACTTGATTTAGAAAAGTTTCCAAAATTTCAGTCCTTTACTGGTGAGTATTCCCTCCACAAAAAAAAATGGGACTCGTGAACCTTTTGCGTCTAAGAGCTGCCCACATTCCAACTTTCCGAGGATGCAAAGATGACTTCTGCTCAGTTGCAAAAACCGTTATTTACAAGTTATGAAGTCAAGAGAGGTAGGTTACTAGAAAGGACAGTAAAAGAGTTGGGAAAGGAAGGTTTGAAAAAAATTCTGGAACAAGTCAGTAAGAAGATATTAAGAAGTTCTGTTTAGAGATAAGTTTTCAGTGTTTAGTTTACATCATTATGTGTACTTGGTAAGTAGTTTGTAAGTTCTCTTTAAATGTACTGGATTTTAAATAATAACACATTTTCCGGTTCTCGCCCGCTGCGCTCAAGAACCTACGGTTTAACTTGATAATTTCATTTTGCTTGGCTAACACACGTGTAATAAATTACAGTTCATTGCTTATGGCCTTCAAAACTGAGCTTTCTTCCGCATTTTTGCGGTTAGTTTCAAAGACAGTTTTGAGCTGACGCGATTGTAAAAAATTACGAGCGTAACAACGTTACCAGCTTTCACAGTTTTTTTATTCAGTGCTAAATATATAATAAATTTAGCTTAAAAACTCATATAAACTCGACAACTAACGAAAAACACCACAAGTAGCAGTCTTCAAGAAGTTTTGCCGCAATGAAGCAAGAAACGTCAGCAGTATAAGAAGTCAGTGTGACGCAGTTCCAACCGGAAGCTAATTCAATTAACTCATACCTATAGAATTAATAAATACTCCTAGTATCTTTCATATTTACATCTTTTTTTTAACCAAAATTATGTTATGAGACTTTGGTTTTATAAGTACTTAAGAAAATAGTGATTTAATTTCTTGAACTATTATCGAAACAAAGAGAAACATCCCCTCGTTTTATCGATTAAGAGGGGGGTAAAGTCATCAAAGACCGTTCTCCTCGGAAGGATGCCTTTATAAACTGGAAGTAAGCGAATAAAACGAGATGCTTTCACTTGATATGATTCGTCCTGACAGTGTGCGATGGACGCCAATTTATTCCGTATTAGCGTCTCGGTGTGGCCAATGAAGCGTCTAGGCGCCCTCGAGGCTTTTCCCAACCCTCATAATTGACATGTATTAGACTTTATAGTCTCGGAAAGATTGCCGTCGACGAAATTTATCGGCGATTTTGCGATAACTTCTTGTTATTATACGAGTAGGTGATTGAAGTATTTATATGTCCGGCAGGCGAGGCGAGCCGGACTGAATTCTGTATGTACCACGTATAGTAAATCGCAATTTGTCCACATGAATAATGTCAAAGCGATTTGCTCGGCCACTAAAAGCCCTATCAGTGACGCATCCCGATCGAAACTCGTATCCTCTTGTGGCTTTTGCCCTATCAACTTCTGCTTACGCTTTAGAGAATAAAATAAAAGCTTCTGAAACTTTTATTAACCGATACAAGGATAAGGATACATCTACGTCAATCGCTTTTAGGTACCTAATAACATCCTTAATCATACTGCTTTCTTCATTTGGACATCTTTTCTAGATATGGTTTCAAAAAATATACAAAAAATATTTCTTTTATGTACTGAGAATATAAAAGTTATTTTTCTCTTTTGAAATTTGAATGGAAAAAGAACGGTACCTACTGGTAGATCTGAAAGAGTTGATAGGTACGGTTTCCCCCGTTTACACATGCATTTAACGTCCATAAGGCATTTAAAGTGTGTTAATTAGCGAACACTTAAATTTAACCTGTATTTTCAGCAAGCGCCAGATGTTTGATCTCTCTCATTAGCATAATAATATCAGTAGCGCGTTTAAAATTATCACGATAACTAATCGAGATAGGGAACTTGCGTGCATAAATTTATGCCGCCATAAATTATTATATTTTCCGTTAGAACTCGAACGAACGCTCTTGTTTAAATTAATTCTCCCTTGAAAATTTATTACAGAAATAAGAAAACTACCTGTTTGTACCTAATTTCTTCTCTGTTAACGACTTTTACCACATTTGCAAAGCAATTTGCAAACTACACCGTCGCGTCGGGAGAAACCGACAAACAGAAAATACTAACTTCCTTGATGGCCGCAGCTTCTAGTAAATTGTTTACAATCCCCGTCGCTTGGGAATTTATAGTTCTGAATTGAGATTAAATGGTGTGTAAACAGTTCCTCGTTCCTAACGACAAATTTAAGTGCGGCGCAGTCAGTAAAGCTAAAAAAAAAAAGAGGAAGAAGTCTCAGAACAGACAAACGCGGGTAGCAGCGAGAGTCGTCCAAAGCGAACAAATTGCTAATAAAAGTGTCTCCGTAATACTTTTATTGGAGCAATGCTAGTAGGGACGTTATTCACCCCCGCTGTCGCGACCCCAATCTCATGGGGTGTGCTAATACACAGCTAATAACGCAGTGTTAACACTTCCGGTCCACTGAGTCCGAGCCTGACAAAGGGGGAGATGCAATAACATCTTTTCGGTAGAATTACTTCGATATGAGTTCGTTTATAAAAGTTTATTATTAGTTGCTGCCTGTTAGAACTAATCTATAACAATTTACGGTTTGCTATTAGCAGTTAATTAACTCAACTAGGAGGAACTATATCTACAACGACGCTCATATTAAATGATACCATTTGACAGTTTCGTAGTCCTTACGTTGAATGTTCTTAAGGGTGTGGTTGGCATGCAGGAGTGTCATTTAAGTTGAGCGTCGTAGTACCTGTGTAATACAAATGATACGTTTAACCATAAAACCTCTTCGCAATACAGTCTGGAATATGAAAAATCTGTGTACAGTTCAGTTCATGAAAGAATACATGCACGTCATATACAATACTCTTCTGTATCAGGACTATGTTAATCAAACCTAATAATTGAATTGAATTTAATGTTCCGTGTAGTTTTGATTAAAATGATTCAGTTATTTGATACAGAGAAGTATTGTATGAGTATGACGTATGTATATGTATTCTTTCATGAATTGTGCTATACTTATATTGTTACAGTAAAGCTACAGCGCTTCACCAAATGTTACGGTAAACCTACGCGGCGCTTCACCAAATATAACTTTTACTTTAGGGGTTGCGGGGCGTAGTTTAGATTTAATATTTATCATTTATTGGAGTTGCAAAATATAAATTAAAAACGATAGATGGAAGAGACACTTTACTAGACGACACGAGTTCGCGCACTGTGACAATGGTCTTTATCGAACTAACTTCTGTTCAGAAAAGCTACCCATTTATTTAGAAAAAGTTTGACCTAATTTTGGGTTTTGAAAAATCCCGTTGACTCATTTTACTTTACTGGCAGTTGGTGTTAGCAACCAATGTACGAATGTAAGCCAAAGTTTGCTTACATGAATCAGGAGCCAAGCCTACGCAATGATTTCTTCTGTTACAATATGTTTTGTTCTAAAACTTACTTTAGTCCCCTTTTGATACAATTTTTTAGGCAGGATAAATTATTCAAGATTTGAATAAAGCACTTAATACGGTTTTCAAGCAGGTTTTACATCGGGAAATGCCGAAACCTGAAATGTACTACATCGAATAAAATAAATTGCCCGTTCTTTATTTAATAAATTAGTGAAGGAAATCATAAATTACAAGTTATATATGATTGGAACTAATTCAAATTAATTTTAAAGAAAACGGACTGATAATAAGGGTATTAAAACCAAAATTACGAAAATAAATAGAAACGCAATTCGCGTTTGGTTTTTGTATTCTTCATAAAATTGTGGAAAAATTCCCTTCACTCGAGGTACCCCTGTTTATAGACTACATAAAAAAAAACATCCCCATCTTTAAAATGCTCGGTCATTTTTAAATTTTTTGTTAAATTTTTTTGTGACTTCGCGAATCAATTTACAAAGTAAAAAACAAAACTTTCTTTCGTTTCCCAAACTGTGGGGCGCGCTCCACTAGCAGGGCGCGTAAGTCCTCCAAGGGGGGCGCAGCAGAATAAAACTAAAAACAAATGAACGCAAGCTACAAGTAATTTATCATATTATTTTTGATTAAAAATAAGGATATTCTAATTCTATTCTAATAATGCGTGAAGCTCACAGCTCAAAAGGGGGTCGCGAAACCGTGAAGTCCTTTCAGAAAATATAATTGTAAACTAAGGGTGTGACCGCTTACTTATTATTATCATTAAAATGAAAATGTGCCGTCTGATGGTATTCACGGTTTTTAACACAGACTCTCACAAATAATTCAAGAACGCGTTACTATCTCCCACTCAACGCGATTCAGCGCCATGTACTTAGGCCTTAACGGGATATATAGCAATAGTTAATGGCGATACCCCTCTACCCATGTCATGGCAATGAAAAACTGAATTAAATTTGAGAATTTCTTGGTTATTACACTAGCAAGGGAGTACATAATAAGAAATTATTAGGAATACCATTTTACAAGCAAGTGACACAATACTCGAGCAAGATTTCATCCATATTTTCAGAATACATAATTTTTTTAATGTCTAGTTAATTAGTGTATAGTAATACCTAGTAATAGGGATATTTGTTTATATTCAGTACGAGTACCTGTACATTATTCATCGAGTATATTAAATACTATACTAAAATAATACTTAAAATATAATAATAAAATAATAATACTAAAATGTTTTCCTAGAAAAATATTTTGACCACGTGAATTTAATATGTAAAATTTGCTGTACCTTCATAATTAAAATTTAAGTCGTAATTGAAATTAATCATTATTTGAGCGCAAACTCTTAAAATTAGTTATAATTATTAAAAAAAAAACAATAAAAAAATTACTCTGTTTTGAATGATTTATGTTTGTACTTGTTCAACAGTAGATCATCTTTACTGTTTAGCTGTGCACAATTCGTTTTTAAAATACCAGCTTTTTAAATGACATTTAATACATCCACTGCCATCTTCCGGGTGAAAGAACTAGCTGCGTTCCCTGTTAATATTGTTTCTTCTACAAATGCCTGTTCTACAAGTCCTGGGCTGTTCGCTACACAGATGTGGCTACGATGCAATTTTAAGTCAATTTCACTCAAATTTCGTAAGATTCGTTATTCTTTTATGCGTAAATCGGAGTAGACAAGAATTTCTACCCTCAACCTCCAATTAAAAACACTTCTATTTGCCTCATTAAATTATTTTATACGAAAATGTTGCTATATCGATTATTAATTTTATTTTCTAATTTGGGCTTGGTCAAAACTTAGAATCTCAATTTGAAAGTTCGTATATGCAGTTAATTGGGATATTGTATCTAAGAATCAGAAATATGAAAATTGTCCATTTGACATTAAGTTTTTTTTTTAAAGAAAACAATTTATATTTCTATATTTAATTAATGTTACATAAATTATGCAATGTGAATATTTAGACTATAGAGACGAGCTTTCATAGTCGCTCATCTCTATATTCATGCAATTATTTTAAATAAATAAAAATGTGAGTTGTTTTTGGTTTTAAATAAAAATTTCTAGGATTTTTTTTTACAAATAACAACGGTTTCACGCAATGATTATCTCATAGATAAGACTATCCCTCTTTTACATAATTCGCCCTTTTTATCATTGTTCATATAATTTCGAGGCATTTCTATTACCTTCCAAAGTTTCGGAAACTTCACGTCAAACAAATTTTCTTCACTCTAAAATTTTTTTTTATTTCGTCTAGACAAATGTACTGAAATGTACGGTACTCAGTCTTACTATTTTTCTACTTCAAACCAAAATAATTTCTTGATTACAGAACGACCATTGTAAAGCCGTTTTACATCAAAGTCAAAATTAGTTACAATTTCTTACGCAAAATGACAAAGAAGTTTCGGACCAATCAATGAACGTTAACTGACTCTTCCACTTTGTACAAAATTTTCTGTTAAATTTTGAATATGTAATATACACAATCATTCTTATGTGTGTATCAACTTTTGAAGCCTCAACACAGAAAATAGGTAGACAGTATAAGCCGCAAAAAAAAAAATATTTTGCTTGCTTTGAATCCTGCAACTTTTTACATTATTTTTAATGAGAAATACTATTATGAAAACTGATTTACGTAGAGCAGAATAGTCAGTTTCTTTCTTGTACAAGAAAACTAATTCGTTAATGTAATAGTACTTGTTATTTTATGTTCTTTTTACGTTGTACAGGACTGTAAATATGTCATCTGTAATACAAATATACACTTATTATACATGCACTCTGGCTCGTAATGATTTACTACGGGTGGGCAACTCAAAAGGTAATGATGGGTACAGTTTCCAAATAAATCTGTTTTTCAGGCCTAAACCGACATGGAACCAGAATGTCCAAATTCAAAGAACAGGGCGGGCACTGCCCTCCTTGCCCACCCTGACGAGACGCCTCTGCAATAAATTAAGATAGCTAGGATAAAATATTTCGGACAAGTTTATATTAATAGCGTTTTCAACTGATATTGTTTCAGAGTATTTCGAGAGTATCTCTAAGGTTCCCACTTTCCCATTTTCATTCAATGGTTCCCTGACTTTTCCAGGTTCTCCCTGATTTTCGCCAAAAAACTTACACTTACTTAGCTTTCTTCATTTTTAAATGTTTAAACATTTCTTTCTTCGTGATTTCAAAACAAAAATTATAAATTTATTTATGTTTGTTATCCGCACAACAAATTTGTATTCAAATTTCCAAAACAAGCCAATTTCCCGACTTTCCGATTTTCCTGGTGAGCGGGAAGCCTGATCTCGATTTCTTGTTAATACATCAGCTTAAAAGAAAACGAGAATACTCTGAAACTGCTCTAGAGCAGACAGTTGAGAACGCTATAATATAAATGTGATGTGCAAATATAAAAAAAAATAAAAAAATATGTAGCAAATCGTTTTAGATTGCAGTGGAATCGAGCATACTATACTACTAAGCTACCGCAAGATGTCGCTACTTAAACTTTTCATCCAAGGTTGGTAGAGCTGAACTGTGTATTAGAAGGTTGCCTTAATCAGGGAAGAGTGCAGAAGGGTACGTAAGTCGTTACGTCACGTACGTGAAAAATTCTATTGAGCATATTAACCAGGTTTTTGCATTATATGATTATCGAATCATAGAATCGATCCCGTTTTTAAAGAATTAGATTAAGTTTTAGGAAACAGATTAGAACTCATTCTATTTACTTCACTGTGACGGTTAGAAGTTACGTGTGACGTCACGAGTTACTTTTGCGGGGAGGAAATTTCAAATTGCATATTAAATGGGAACGAAGCAACCTGCTAGATGCAATATTAGTTTTACCAATCTTGCTTTTCATTAAAAAAATTAGATTACTTGAAATCACTGAAAAATGTAGGACCCTACAACACTGATATATTTACAACAACACCTTATGCAGCGTTTGAAGAAACGTTCTAATATGACTGAAAACTTCTTAGAAAACGTCTGGTTGTAGACGGCTTCTTTTTATTTTTCTTGTATCCACATTGAGTTTACAGGTAAAGTTAGAAAATAAAACGAGTGTGTTTACATTTAAATTTTATTTTACATAAGATTAGGTAGCTGATTGGGTTTTGAACACATATTCTGACAGTAAAACTGCGATGTATAGGTACTATTCAATACTTTACCGTACTTACACAATAATAAACAGTATTATTATCTAACATAAAGTGTATTTATACAGCTACTGCTTTAGGTCATACCACATTTTGAGCCATAACGTGGTATGACGAATGCACTTTGCACGTTGAGCGTCGTTCGAGGGGAATCCCCTCGAACGACAACTGCATTTTTTTCTTTCTGTCACCACCCTGGCCGCTGACTGTGAAAAAAATTAATGTACCGGTGAAAAATTGTGTTTCTAAAGCTAGTCCGTGAAGTAGAGTGGCAGCGGCCATGATCGCGACCGCTTATTTAACAATAAATAATCTTTATTCAAAATAAATTAAATAATTGTGTTTTATAGTACATCAACAAATTTAGAGCATTTTTTTTTTAACAGCTAAGACATAATTTCATAATAAATATTGCTAGATAACATCGGGATACAGCTATTGTTAACGGTTTATAAATCTATTGCATTAAATTTAATAATAATTGATAAAATCACAAAAAGTTTCAACTTGAGTATATAATTTAAGTTTAGAAATAGACATTTAGAAGTCGTAGCGCACGGAGAGAAGTGTATTTATTTATTATTATTATTATTATGATGAATGAAGTCCTGGAAAAAATTGACTTGATATGTCAGTAATCTTACTGCGTGTTTTCATACAATTTTCTCCGTCGCGAAAACAAACACGATTAAAGGATCGTAACATATATTCATTGTTCGTTATCAGTACTTTAGTACGTTATTGTTTTTTTTTTTAACTTTTTATCGTAGTAAATTTAATTTAGAATGTAAGGCTATGACCGAAATAATTATTTTTCGCTGAATAAATATCGGATTATTTTCCAAAACGTTCATCGCGTCGCCGTCGTCGAATACTAGTAATCTTATTTTATTGTTAATATTCAGCGACTTCTTTTCAAAACATAATGTCTTAAATTCTACGTAGTTACATCTCGCATAACGACTAAACATTCAGTTTCATCATCTAAAAAATTCTAAATATATTTTCTTAACAGTATGCGTAAAGTACTATTGTTTTATTATCTGTATGTACCAATCGATTAGCGCACTAATCATTGTAGTAATTATTTATTTTAAACGTAACGAGTAGAAATCACTAACCGGTGCTTGTTATTAATCAATTAATTAATTGATTACCAACTCAATTCACTCTTAAATTTTTGAGACTTCGCTTATATTTTAATTAAGTCCGAAGTGATGTGAAGTCAGATTCATTTTTTCAAACTTGATTTTACAAAAGAATGAAATGCAGTTGGTAATAATATTATTTAATCCACATCAGACCAGGAACAATTTAGAATAACTATGATTATTATTAACACAGATGCAACCGCAGTGTTCCAAGCTCTGCGTTACCGACCTGTATCACTAATTCTCTATCACAACATTTAGAATAACACGTTATTATTTTGTCAATAAGAAGAGACGGGTCACTCAGAAACTGCAACTCCAAGTAATGTGCGTAACGGTGAAGAAGGATATTTACGGAATATTGTTATGGTAACAACCAATCAATTGGTTGGTTGTTACCATAACAACGTTCCGTTAAATTTAACGTACTTGATACAGAATAGTGCAGCAAATATTGTCGTCTTGGACATTTATTTGGGGGAAAGGCTCGTTTGTGGAAATTTAAGCTGCTGAAAGAGCGATTGCAGTAAATGAGTGACAAAACCACAAAACACAGGAAGGAAAAACTGCGAGTGGCAGTTGCTTGGAACTGAGAGTGCGTGAGCTTGAGAGATTTCTGTGAGTAAGCGAACGTAACAGTACGTGAGAATTCGATCGAGATTTTCGATGAAGTAGTTTTTTTTTTGTTGTTTTGGCGAAAACCCATAAATAATAACTACCTTAAATAACACAACCGTGTGAAGTGAATTCACTAAATCGTAGGTAGGTACACATGTAAACGCTGATAAAAAAGTACCCCTAATGTATGATCAAACTACACACATTGAGCTTGTTTTTCTCACTATAAGGTAGTTTCGCTAAGATCACTTAGCTCACAATTTGCACAGGATGCACAACATCTAACAAAATATCTCCTATTAAAAGAAAACGAAAACTACTTACGTAAATGCGTCGTTTTTTTTTTAATCTATTTATTTGAGAGTGTTTTATTATTATTGTAGAGACGTACAAAGCAAAGACATGCATAATCTAATTCACAACCATTTTGTTCTTTAATTGAGAAGAAAAATTAAAAATCGAACAAGGGAATTGCATTTTTACGTGATTGTAATTTCGTTGAGCTCCGATTTTTTACATCGAAACGTTCTCCCTAAAAATGCAATTCGATGAGCAAAGAAACACAATGTTACGTCCCTACACGTCTTCAGTGAGAATACAAAATTATCACATAAATATTAGTTGTAATCTATGCAAAAGAACTTGCGTCTATCTTAGTTTATAATACGAATTCAAAAATTATTTTTATCTCACAATTCGACTACTTACTTTAAAAATAATTTCGTTTATATCTTTCAACGGAATGTAGCGTATCATTTTTAACAACACCAAAAAAATCCCTGACTAAATCTTAGTTTCGAATTGACATAAAATTACTGCTCGTCGTGATAGCAGATTGAAAGTAATTTTTTTTTTTATTTTTCATCCATGATATCCAAGAGCGCTCTGAATATCGCTGGAGACTTCAGCGATTTAATTTTGAATTACTATTCATATTCGTGCGCATTCGTCGCATATTATTATAATTTTTTTTTTGTTAATAACTTAAAACGTATTGTCTTCGTAATAGAGTTACAAAATTAGAAAATACGGTTGAAATTGCGCAAAATCGCATAATCACATAACAACATACACACCGTCTTTGTTCCCCATCCAACAATGTGGTTCCGCACACGTGTGTGTTTGTATTTATTTAACATCCGTCGGCTAAATTTGCTCGTCGCGTATATCTGCCAAAAAGAAAAACATCTAAGTTACTCCCAAAAATCGCACCTAAGTTAGGAACATCTCGTTACAACATAAGCTGGGATGAATCACGTCGAAATTTTGGGAGAACATGATATTTTTCTTTTGAAATTACTTTTTCTCTTCCATTTGCTTGTTTTTGCTTTTATGTTATAACGAGATATAACTACATAGAAATCTACTTCTAAGCTTCTAATCACAAAATAATCTAAGCATGACCAGACTATAAAAAAAATTAAATTGAATGCAAAAAGATTAAGAGTCACGCAAAGTCAGCCAGTAATAACATTTTTGATTTTAACAAAGATATACTTACACACAAAATGTAAGCTATTCATAGATTCTTTCAGTGATTATCAGGGAAAAGAAATCAGCCCAGTTGTTCCACGAAGAGTCTACTATAATTCCTGCGACCTGCGAATACTCACAGTGGTCGCACAGAACTCTTTTCCCTCCTATTCAAACTGCGTTCGTTTTTTCAACTCTTTTTACTCTGTTTCATACTTTTGTCTCACTTTCACATGAATCAAAAATGAACAAAAGGACGAAAAGAGTAAATAGAGTGAATGGAGTTGAAGAAACGAACGCAGCTTCAATAACAATTAGATGCGTCGGAGGTATGGAAGGAATTAATAATACATTCAACATAAAAAGCATCCAAAACTATGTGGGTCGAATTCTTTTCCCTGGTAATGATTCATTTTTTATTGCGTGTAAGTATACCGTGGCACTTTTTATTAAACGTTTCTTTGTTTACTTTATTTGCGTTTTCATACACAAACAGCGTACGGCGTTTGCGTAATTTAGGTCTAGCGTCAAGTATGTGATTCATGCAGGTGTTGATTAATTGACATGGTTTAAACAGGGAGGTAAGTGTGCGTACAATTAACAGTTTAGAATTATCCCTAACATCGATTGTCCTTCCACAACAAAGATAATCCATTTAACCACACAAAAACACGGTGTTCCAAAAAAAAACACTGATAAAAAAATACTGGAGTTTTCTTCGTTAGGCGCTTCGTATTTTGAAAGCCAATAATTTTTTTTTTTCAGAAACGATTACTAGGTAATACTTTGGTTTTGAATTTTTTGTGCACATCTTTAATACTTGATTATTATCTACTATTTCTTTCGTTAAGTTCTATGTGCCCTGAGAGCTTTTACTTTTAATTTCGATCTAAGACCCATGAGACACGATGTAAAATTTGATTGATACCTATCAATTTTATTACAAAAGTGAGAGAGACAGGTTGCTACGGTGACGGTTTATCGGATGACTCTCTCAGTTTTTAATAAATTTATCATCGTGTCAGATAGTCCTAAGCGATGATTTCCAAATAATTACATTACAAAACGTGTGGTGTTCTAAAAAAAGTACACAATATGCTTCTAACAATCGTTCTTAGTTATCAAAAACGTGTGCCCTAGTTTTCATTTGATAATACATTTAATTTTTTTTTTGCTTGCAACAAAGCGACCTTTAAAGATAGCTCTCGCTGAATTCAAAATCGGACTGGCTGGCTCTGCTTGATCGAGTATATACGGAAATACCACCGCCAAATGCAGAATCGGAAGTCCCTGCATCAGTAATGAAGTCCGCTACTATTAAAGAGTCCTTACCTTGGGTGATGGTAGGCGGAACTAGCAAAGTACTTCCTTTGCCCGCTTCTCGCTCCGCCAATCTTTCTTTAAGTAATTTGATCTTTTCCTCCTTCTAGAAAAAAAGATGCCTCCTTAAGAACGCGCTAACAAGATAAATCACGCGGTTTTACCTGCGATATAAGTCGTTGTAGTTCCTCGTTTTCGTTCACCAGCTTCTGATAACGCTCCTCGTCTTCCTTTGAAATTCCAGCATCGGGATTGTATTTACTTTCTGCTTTATCACGAGGATGCCTTATAACTTCGATTACCTTCAGGGAAAACATCTTTAAACTTTTATTAAACAACATCATACGCTTAGTACATACCTTAGGCACAAAAATTAACGCCATACTAAGAAAGCAACAGAAAACTATGGCTAGCGCCTCGAAGGCATAACTGGCGTCTTGCTGACTGGCAATAACCATAGTGACGGGGGCCGTTATTAAACATAAAACTACTACGTTATAGATGCTCATTCCCACATAACGTGAATCGTTGATTTGCTTTACTTTAACTGAACGCGTTTCATAAGCCAGAAACAAACCAAAAACCTAAAAGTCATTTCGTTTAATGTCTTTAATTAACGTGCAGAGTTCATATATTACCAAAATAAGCCCCTTGTATCCGTAGACAACGCTAAGCCAAACCGTGTTGTTCTGGCTTTCGCAGTGCTCCAATTCCGGGCTGAGCTTGACGTCATCCGCCGATGAAAGGGGCTGTTCGGAGGGAAAAAGTTCGAGTCTTCTCTGTAATGGATCGTGTAACTGCCATGCGAGCATTAAAATAAAGTCAACGGCTAATAATCCGGACACCATCGAGTAAAGCTTCCACGGCTCGACCTTTTTCTAAACGAAAATCCGCTGTGAGATGATGAAGACGTGTTAGGAGGAGAGACACATACCATTCTCACTTTCGGATCGCTTTTCGCCTTTGTCGTCAGACGATGCACTCGCCAAACTTTGCTGAACATTGCACCGTACGATAGGGTGAAACCCATCGTCAGGAGCCATGCTCTCGCCTGGCATATACTAGGGTAAGTTTCGGGCGAAACGAATCTTCCATCCAAACCCAAAAGGAATACACTGGCTAAGCAGACGATGACACCGATTAACATAATCGTGTTGCACACCGGATGAGATGATTGAATAACCCTACAAAGATACAAGTATAATAATAAAAAAGTCACCTAACGTTATGAAACAATAATCGAAATCGCATTATTTGAGAAACTCGAAAAAAGTTCTGGCTTAAGACACAATTTTTTTAACCTTTTTATTTTGACCATCCCATTACAAAGATAAGGCCCTTCATCTGCCTTTACTGCTTTGGAGATTTGGACAATTGGATATTTGGGGATTGCTGTAATTGGCTTTCGTCGGTCACTTGACGAAAATTATTGGTTATCGTCGAACACGTGATCAATGAAATTCAATAGCAGCAATCCCCAAATTTCCAATCTTGCAAGCAGGAAAAGCAGCTTTAGTCTTCTTGCTTCTGAAATTCCCCTATTGGTCTCAGAACCAGTCAGTAATATCCTATCCAGATCCCTACAATACCTACAAAAAGGCGGTAGCGTCTACTTTGAGGATTTGTTTACGGGCTAATTGTAAGGGTAGGTACAGTCGCTTTCATAATTTTATATTTTATTATTTTAGATTTGCAAAAAATATTTTTCGATTATCGCAGTTTCTAGAAAAACGCTCCAAAAGTTTGCACATTTCAAGTTCTTCCTAATATACTCTCTTACTTCTCCTTACTGCGAATACGTTGGACATGAATTAAGATAAATAAAATGTTCAAGGTCGATAGATTTGGTATTGACAAATTAGACATTAGATTTCGCTTAAAAGAAGTCAGTCAGAATTGGTGCGAATTTGATAACTATGAAGAAAAAAGAATTCTTTATGATTATGAAGTTTATAACAAATCTAATCACAGAAAATATATACGGGATGTTTCGTTATATCATTGCTGAAGTATAGTAGCCTCCTTGAATAGTTGAGTGGCTACAATTGTAATTAACATTAACATTACCCGCTGAATTTTATTGAAATTTTCAATTAATTTCAAAAATCTCACGGTCCGAAAAAGTAAAATTGTTTAAAGGCGTTATTTGCATTTGCAAAATTATTTTCAAAACTGTTGCCTACCTTCTGTGACTATTCCAAATATTAAATGCAATGAGTCCAAAGGCGATTATAATTCCAATGCTTGAAATAATACACATACACACGAAAAGAGGCAGGGATACAGTTCGGAGAACTCGTTTTATGATTGTTCTGTCTTGAGGCACTTTACCACCTAAAACAATAACCATATTTTAAAAAAAAGAACATCTCTTACATTAATTATTCTCTTACCGTTCCATACTTCCAAATCAAACCAAGTTAAATTATCCGCTTGAGTATCATAGAAACCCAATTGTTTATAACTTCCGTTAATAACTTGCTCTATTTGTGTTAAAGCAATTCGATCTCCCTGAGAACTGAAAGCAACGAAACCCTGCAAAACGCGTTGGTGCATTAGGTGAGTGAAAGTCCCTGTGTACCTCTTGTACCGCTTGTACCCACCGAAATTCCTAAAAACTGCGTTGAATTTATTGAAGAATATATTTCGTCCGCTATCTCCTTATTGTTGTAATTAAATTCTGTCAGTCGTTTGCCATATTTGTGAAGTCGGTCCATAGTTTTATTAAATGCTGAAGCAAAACGTACTTTTCATACTGGGCTGATTCTACTGGTTACTGTTTCAGCATACCTAAAGCTACAGACCACACAGCATCATATGCCAACGGTGCTTCTTGATACCCTTCCGGATACCTCTTGTTTTTGATGTCGTAACCCTCATCTTCGAGCACGGTGTCTAGCCTCTTCTGAAATTCCACTATCGTCATGCCGGAAATGGTCCTCTCTTCTTTGTTTTGATTCCACATGATAGCTTCGGTTGTTAAATGGCCTTCGGCAGCTTCTCTCATTTGGTCCACCGTGCAGTCTATTCCTTCTTTTTCTAAATTAATTTCAAACCAATTGTCTTCGTACCAACCTTAAAGGAAAACGTATATTATGTGGGGCTGTTGATACTTCCGCGTTTTGTTTACCAATGAAAAACCAAACGTAAGATTTGCCGTAGAGTTTCTGCTTGTAGACTTCGCACATCACCCGTCTTGCTGCCACCACGTAGAAGAGTCCGACGATGACTCTTGCGTCTTGCCTTCTTAGGTTCCGCACTGCGTCTGAGGGATCGGATAAAAAAGATTGTCGGGTGACTATTTCTATACCGGCTTCCGTGCAACGCGCCTCTAAGTCCTCGACGGTGGAAATAAATACCTCTTCGGCCTGCTGCAGAATTGCCATCCTCGACCAGCCGAATTTTTTCATTAACTTGATGCGTGTGGGATTATGTACAGTTGCAGAAGGGTGGGTACGAAACAGAGTAGGAAAACGATTACGATCGGACAAAGCAGGTGAACTTGCACCATAACATAACTGAAACAAATAACAGTAAACTGTTATTATAAAAAAAAAACACGTTTGGCAGAAGTAAGTAAATTTCTTGAAGAGGTATGAACATTTAATAAAAAAAAGTATTAAGTAAATACATAAAGAAAATAGACGTAATAAAAAAAGAATACATAAAAAAAACGAAATACGTTTGTCATGTAACACATTAAGGCCTTCAACGTGTCTCCGTATATTATATATCGAGTATATGTATAGAATGGTCTGACCCTATTCAAGTTTAAGTGCTGCGCTTTGGCATTTTCAAGCTTGGCGACTTCATCATTTATTAATTTATGATAATATAATCAAAACATACACAAAAAGCGACCCAGTGAAGAATGAATTTTCAATTCTGATTTTGAAAAATTATTTCACACAGAATATCCAAAAATTATTTTTGTAAATATGTAGGTATTCATCTCATATACAGGTGGTCAAGTTAGTTTGCAGTATCAAATTTCGTATTGTTTGGAAACGTTAAGAGTAGGCTCTAAAAAGAAAAGCATATATGTATGCTTTTAGTTTAGTTAGTTAGTTAAGTCTTAATAAATGGGTTTAAAGAATTTTATCCAACACCAGTTTATTATGAAGTCATAATAATGCCGATTTTGAATATATTATGAGGTTATTCAAAATCGGCATTATTATAACTTCATAATAAATACATGTTGGATAAAACTATGTATGACATTCGTGCCTTATAAGCAGCCCTTCCACTCAATAACAATTTATTTTGATGCATCAGAGCCGCGGAAAGGGTAAGCAGTACATTCGGCGTAAAAAGTGTTCAACACTGCATGGGCCGAATTCTTTTTCCTACTTATAAGATACTTGTATAATAAATAGCTATTAACAACGAGTCCATTATTTGAAATTAACCTACTATTCAGAGAGCATTTTTTCCTCGGCAATAATATTGTATGTAAAATGAAATTCGGTAATTTATTGGACAGTACAACTGTAACGTATTGTTTAATAAACTTTAACGTTAAAATGCGCGCTGCAACAAAGAGCGCGAAGCTTTTTTCCGGTTGTTAATTTTCAATGATGCTGTTGTATGAATTAAAACCGTACGCAGCATTTTTTTTTCTCGTCGTTTTTGGTTTAGCTGAACACAGGCATCTTCACTCAAACGAAAAAACTTTATTGCCTGTGTAATTTTGAAATTAAAACATGGAAATGCGGTTTTACATTGCTGCGTCGCGGAGATTTAATAAATAATGTTTCTGCTATGCTAAAGAATTAATATTTTTTTTTTTTGGGGCGATAGAAACTCATAATTTCAGTTTGTTCACGAAATGTAATTTCCCGGCGAAACTGCCCAATTCGCTTCAAACCATTTCTCTGTGTTAACCATTGAATGAGAGTTTCATTCCAAGAAATAATCGCAGACCGCAAGGTCTAATCTAAAGTAAGCTTGTGGAGCCAGGGGCTTACGAAATAATGTATGACTGGAATAATCTAATAAAACGCTATAGTAATGCAGGGATTAATTGCGGCTTTTAGTTTATTCGAGCAGATAATTGGATAATATTCAATTGAATTTTTTTTTATTCAAATAGTTCAAGTAAGCAAAATTAATTATCATTATTAAACATAGATGCCGACAGTTTGGTTCTCATACGAACAGTCCTAGAACCGTCAGGAGCATGCGCATAACAAAAAATCTTTTGTTTTGCACAGACTCCTGACAGTTCTAGGACTGTTCGTATGAGAACCAAACTGTCGGCATCTATGTTTAATAATGATAATTAATTTTGCTTACTTTAACTATTTGAATAAAAAAAATTCAATTGAATATTATCCAATTATCTGCTCGAATAAACTAAAAGCCGCAATTACTGTCTTTTCTAGAACCAAAACAAGCCTAACACCAGCGATGCAATAAAAATGCATCAAATCGTGTACGGAATTATTTCTTATTATGCCCTAATATGTGGCTCCTTGTGACAAATCATTCTGGAAGTAGGGGTACTTCCTCAATTAATTAATCTCAAAATCTTTAATTAAATTGATATAGAAAAAAATAACTGCTCTACTAGAAGGTTTTATTGAGGAGTTTTTTTGCTGTGCTTTGTTGTACTACAAAACAGATAAGTTTGTATGATTAAAAAAACTGAAATAAAACTCTGGTTGAGTTGCACACTGTAGGTTTAAACTACGTATAATGTTAACTGGAGTTTTCTTAATTTTTTTTGTTGTTCAGACAGTGATTAAGATGTAAAACGTATTTAACTATGAATTAAATTATAAAACGTAGTTTAACTGAAAACTGCGGTTTGATACTTAAGGAGCAGTTAATAAACTGCTGGTTTAATCGAACACTGAGCAACTCAGCCTCTGTGTGTTTAGTTTATTGTTTTACTTAAGTTCGTTTTTTGCATGTACATACATAAAATGAAAATTTCAGGGTAAACGTTTTCGTATCGCAATTGCAATCGATTTAACTATTATCATGAACTGTCACGGAGTATGTGGTATGTATTTCACAATAGTAGCAAATCATAGTCACGCAAGGCCAAACAGGATTTTAAGAAATGTGCTTGATTATTTTCAGTAAGAAAAATTTCTATTAATTAGAAGAAAACAGAAAATATTTTGGTTTACAGCCTCGACACACTTGGTTTATTACTTCAAGTGTTGCAAGTAGTGTAGTAAAATAAATTTCACACTAATGTGATAAAAATAATTTTATGAATTTAACTGTGTACCTACGCGTAGCATGTCTGCAAACATTATCATTCTCATAATCTACTGAAATAATAAAGTGTCACGGTGATGATAAAATGTTAATTAAGACTAATTTAAGGCCCACGAACGTACAGCGCCCTCATTGTGGAGTAAGTAATCTAAAATAGTAACTGCACGCCTCTGAAGATTTGTTTGCACGTGCATACCTGCTTTTCCGATGAAAATTTCTTTCTCGTTATAAATTGGAATTGGAATTACGGGGGGAATGATTTAAATCTAATTAATTAGATTTAAATCATTCCCAGGACGAATTATTGCGTCACATGGTACAATGCAAAAGAAAGACGTTTTTAACGAGACGGTGAATAATTCGTTCCATTTGATTATCGCTTCATCATCTTCACGACGAAAAAGAGCGAAAAGCAGCTTAAAACGACGAGATAAAGGAAATTTAATATACTACTTCGCGCGCAAATTATTCTGGGCGCAATTAATTCGAATAAAGCACTTTTACACAAGATTAAATCAGAAAATTTCGCAGGGAAAACTTTTTTATAATTAGCCCGGAATATGTAAAAAAGTAGGTTCTTTATTAAACCCTAATGTGATTTCTGTTTTTTTTTTTCTTTTTAATTAATTCTGTGAACTGAACGAATACAAAATATTAAACGTGAAATATTGTGGGAAGGTTTCGTTTTATTTTGGGGCGCATGGTATAAAATATAAAGCCTGGCAATGGCAGGGGAAATTCGTTGCGTAGAAGTGTAATCAAATATTTATAAAATGTCACTCGAACTGTCTGCTTCCACCAGTATTCCTTGCGCGTAATAGGATTCATGTTAGTGACAAGTTTTCAATTAACAATAAATAAGCGTGGACGTACCCATCGATATCACATCTTTCTGTACTGTGGTATGCCATTATTCGTACAATTGATGTCAACTTCAAAATCATAATTATAATCAGATAACATCGACATTTTAATAATTTTATATTCTCCTCGAAACGAAATACTCCTAATTAATAATGTAAGCATTCAAAGACGTCTGGGCACTATTTTGAACCATTTGTATTTTCCATGCAAACTGATTCAACACGTTGATAAGTTTTTAAATAATAAATGAAGTTCGTTCATCAACTTTTTCATCATTAACATTTCTGGTGTATCGATTATGAGCGTATGTATGATTAGCAACGAACGAGAAATGCCTGTTAATGTTCAATGTCTTGTATAAAGATAATAAAAAAAGTATTAGTAGTATCTGTGAGACCATTCGTTGTCTGCAAAAATAAAAATAATCTTTATTGTATTTAAACTGTTGAAAAAAGAATGCTGATAGTGAGTTTCTTAAATTTAAGTTGGTAACATTTGTGGTGTTGCATTCAATAAGTGTACGAGAGAACTTCAGAGCGTACAGCGACTGAATTAAGCGTGCTACTGCCCATTTCAATGATCAATTGCTCAAGTCCTACTCGTCGGCGTGGATTCGAATCCCGTCAGGGCCATGGAAGTTTGTGTTGTCCGGTTTGTGACCCAGCTTATCAAATAAAGTAAATTGTCCGGAATGGTGATGCCATAAGACAATAATGTGCAGGTTGCTGCGCAAAGACAAGAAGAAGAAGATAATATACAGTCCAACTCTATCGAAGTTACAACAAATGCAGTAAAATCACAAGTAATTCTAGAATTAGGACAATAGTGAGTACAAGAATCTAAGGAATAAACTCAAACCAAAATGCAAAATACAAATATTAAATCAGAAATTAATGAATATAAAAAGCATTCCAAATTAAGAAATTAAATTTGTTTTATGAAAATATAAAGTGAGAAAGGAAAGGATATTGAAGACCGATACGGCAGCAGGGTTTAAGAATGAATCAAAACTTTTACGCAGAGATGAACAATGCGAAAACATTTTACTATGACACAAAAAAGAAGGTACTCGCAGACCAAATAAAATGAGATCAAATCACCGAAGTGGCCAGACTATGTAAATAGGGCAAGGAAACCAAAGAGTAACGACTTCCCAAAAATTGACGACAATCTGTCTAAATAATAAAGTACAGAAATGAAAATTTTGGAAACAGGGCACCGTAAAAAAAAATGAGCAAAGAGATGAAGTAGATGGTAGACCAGAGCAGCTAAAGTGAGGAAGCTTATACTTAAACGTGTCAAGACTTCGCAAAGATTGCAATATAATTAGAAGATGGAGAAGATTCTTCTATCATCAAAAAGTCCTACAGTCGTCTCGACCATTTACTACAACAAGCGATGGAATCAAGAGACAAAGATACAGCAAAATGGAAGCCACAAGGAATAATAGTAGAAAATGATTGGAAAAGAAGGGAAGCATTAAGCATTAAGCCTTGAGAATAGTTGCAGTATAATAAAAAGATGGAGAAGAAAAAGCTTCTTGCATTATCATCAAAATCTTCTCCTTCGTTATCCTTAGGTTTCGAGGCTTATGTTCTTCCATTTTCCATAATTTTCCTCCATTTGTTCCTGACTTTTGCCATTTCCCTTCCAGCTCTCTCTCCTCTCACGCATTTTTCCCTACATCGCTGTTCCATGTTCTTTTAGGTTCTCTTGTAACTTTATCATAAGTTCTCTTTTGTTTCTTTTTTTTAGGTTGTGTTTCCCATATCCTTTTCACTTGCCTGTTTCCATACACCCGTATTAAATAGTCGAACCATCCAAATTATTTTCTTCTAAAATTTCCTTTCTGATTTAACTCCTAACTCTCCATATTTTTTCATTTCTTTTCTTTTCATTCTCTTCACTTTTTTTCAATTTGATTTTTTTTTCTCAGAACACGAAACACACTAGGCTTAGGATAATTACGCATTTACAAATTTGCATATGCAAATGCATATTTTGAACATTGTTTATAAATAACTACATATTTTAATGCAAATTTATTATTTAATTAATTCTTGTTGCGACGTGTAGACCGACACGTTGTAGCAGACAATCTGGACAATCAGTATTCTAAAATCAGAATACTTGAAATCGATTCTTAAATAGAGTTTAAATTTAAATTTTGAATTATTTTTTAATGCATAATTGTCCTAAGTGTATTCATTACTATGTGGAGAATGATATAATATTTGCTTTATATTCACAAATGTCATTATTTTAACTACTTATACATTTCTGCACTGTACTCAAGATGTGAGTGAATGAAACGCTGAAGCCAATGTAACCCCAATTTTTAGGATCTTGCGAGTTATTATCAAACAGCGGCAAGTCTAGATTATCCTTGCCAGCAAACAATCGATTGGCTTGCTAAATTATAGTGTTACTCTCCGCTACTTGCCTGTTTTATAACTACAAAAAAATTGTAAGTTCATACTAATAGTGAATCAAATCAATAATGAATCTCATAACGCGATAAAGTGGTAAATAATGGTCTGTACGATTGGGTCTAACGGTCAAGTAAAAACATAAAGGTTAATATACATGCATTACTCCTTCCAGGGGGGGTGAACATTTATGAACTTTATCATAATCTATATTTTATATCTCTTATCGAAGTAAATTTTTGTTAACATTTATTACAGCTACTCTTCAAGGTTTTCCCGTTGTATAGACTTACTTGTTTATTGTTTATGCTTTTACAGCAACTTTTTCCAACTATGACTGCTTCAGCATATTAGTAGTCCCTCGTACATTTAACTCGACCTTCAACCTAATTTCTCCGGGCTCAGATAATTACGTAACACCCTACAAGCTATGAGTGATTTATTAAAAAAAAAAGTTGAAAGAATATTGCTATTGTTTTAATACTTTATTTAGTACGCTAGTAAATAAAATCTTCATTCATTCTTCAAGCTTAATAAATAAAATTCCGTTGCACAAAAAAAATTGTACGGAAACAAAACAAAACTTGGAGTGTATTCAAATTTAACGAATGATTAACTCCCATCTGACAAACATGTTGAAATTTAACTGAAAAGGATCAAAAACATATTTGATCAAAAAGAAAGGAGAAGAGTTCGCAAATATGTTCAGGCACGTTCTCAAATTAAATTACGCATCTAATGAGAATTTGATGAAACTGAAAAAGTGAAAACGTAAAGAATGTATGCTAGAAAATTATTGAACTACGCAAATTCCAGCTTGAAAGCGTGTTCTCGTAGATTTAAGTTTAATTTAATAGGGATCTCGTAACTTTTATTCACCACATGAAGAGCCTATTCACCTACGTGAGCATATTTCAAATATCCTTAATGATGTGAACTTCACTTTGAAATTTATTTCGTCTTGATTCATGTAGATAAGAATTACAAAATTGTTAGAGGTTTTGTTTTATTTATGTCTGCGTCGATCTCATAAAATATGAAGAAAGTCGTTTTTAAAAGCTCACAAGCAATTTGAATACGAATATTAAAGCAAGTTTTGCGCATGTGTTTTGGAAATTTATATTGAATAGATCCGCAACATAATACGGCGATAAATTCGTGGTGGGCGGGCGAGGCACTCACTTGAGATTTGTCACCCCGATACGGTCGTGTTTCGGGGGAAAAACCGCGTGGAAACTTGGATTTCCTCCAAATGTAATCGAATTGTCTAACTTTGGCGGAAATACATAACAAAATTTTTAAAGTTCTCCCAGGATATCTCATAAAACTATCCCCGATCCTTAATACGGTGATCTGTCATCGACGATTCGGAACAGACAAGTGAGCCTTATAAACGAACGAAAATGGAGGGGAGGGGGTCGTATCAGCCCTTATTACCTTCATTGTACTCGCTTGGAAACTGCGTATTAGTGCCAAAAGTGGTAAAAGGAGATCCCATCAAAGGTTAAGACCGGTAAGAAGAAGAAACAATATTAGATTGTGTTTCGATTGGCCGGAGAAGATAAATAAAGCTCTTTGTAAAGTTCTTATAAGAATTTAATGGCGCGGCTAAAACCAGAAATGAAAAATCTTTTCAGTATAGGCCGCAGCTAAAAAGCGTGAGCAAATCGGTTTTCCTTAAGACGAATGAATAACATAAATTTTCGATTCGATGAAAAGGGAACACAAGGCAGGCGGCTCAATAAGTGATAGACGATTTTTTAAACTGCGCTCCAATTCTCGAATCATAATTCTCTCATAAAAAAATCTGATGATTGCTTTTACACATGAAAACTCCGCGCGTAATTTGAACATCTGCCGCAACTTCAAAACTGTAATTAGTTTTCACAATTGTTTTCATCCGATGCATTTCAATTTAATTTAATGAAATGTAACTACAATTTAGTACGGTTTTAGTTGCCGAGGATATTTTTAAATGAAGCAATTACGCGAAAATGTTTTAAAATTTACTTTTTCTAGAAATTTTCATTAATAAAATATTTCAATAAATAGATGTATAGAGGCTGTCCCTTAAATGTCTTCAAAGCTTCATGTAGCCCTATAACGAGTATTCAATTAAATAAAAACGGTCTAGATAGCTATGAGGGTTCTTCGTACGACTAGCGTGAAGTGTCACTTGCATTTCTAACCTGACTTTAATTAAAAAAAGACATTTCAAAATAAATGTTTATTACCGAATATTTACATATATTGAATATAAATAATAGAGAAAAAATGCAGGAGCACCTTTCGAATTGAATGAACGTTTGATTTAAATAGCTCTCTTAAAAGTATTATTAGTATAAAGTATTAATTGTTTACAATAAATGTTTAAAGTTGAAAGTGAATTTTATTGGAGACAACAACATCCGGAATTGTGACCAGGATTACATTGACAACGTTATCATCATCATCAACGTCGAGACTGGATAAAACAAAGACAAATCAAAAAAAGCTTAATCATGATGATAATTGCGTGGCTCGGCGCAAGCCGTCACACATTGTTGTTATGTTTAAGATAAAAATTCCTGCCTTCCGCATTTAAACAAACAATCTGAAAACGGAATCACGAGTTTATTGCTGGCAGGTGTTTAATAGGTGCAACAGGTGTAAACCCAGAGCGTCATTAGAGAGTTGTGCGTAAGGCGAAAGTCAAACGCTCACAAGAGATGCAAACCTGGAGTGACGATTTAGCTATCGTGAATTCCGTGGTTTTCACGCGTGTAAAGTAGATAAGTCTTTTGGTTAATCTACGACAAGAGTTGGAGGATCCCTTTCCTTCAAGAGCCCAAAACCCTGAGTTTCAAAGAACCAAAAAGAGCTACCAGTCAGGCCCACTACATAGCAATATGTTACATTTTTGAATTCACGAGAGAAATAATTGCTTTTAAACAGGATTTTACAAAATATACTGTACCATTCCATTTGGAAAACAAAAATTGCTTATACTTTATGCTTTTGATTTCATATAAGATGTATATAACAATCGAACAACTTTATTTGCTTTTATAGTTGCAGCTATTGATTGTTAAATGTAAAGTGAATGATCCTGTATACTTCATATTTACTTTAACTTTTGGGATATATTTTGTATAAAACGTAATTGACTTATATTTTATATGTATATTCTGGCCTTTTCTCAAGTGACGCAAGTTGACCTTGTCTGCCTCGTTGCTATACTGGGATGTTGCTCTCGAAACGCGGGTCTTCTTCAGTTGTTGCAACAAATGTGCATTCGGTCTCCTGATCTGTTGCTTCATTGTTGTTCATCTCCAAGTGTCAACACCTTGCACCTTGGTGATACTGT
Organism: Prosopocoilus inquinatus; assembly: GCA_036172665.1. Taxonomy (NCBI): domain Eukaryota; kingdom Metazoa; phylum Arthropoda; class Insecta; order Coleoptera; family Lucanidae; genus Prosopocoilus; species Prosopocoilus inquinatus. The sequence goes on from CM069872.1 coordinate 47,885,901, forward strand.
CCTGACGAGGTGTAATAAGACCGAAACATACATCGTCACTGACATTCCTTGCCAGTTATGCCGATATTAACTCCCCGTCATTGAGGGCCAGTTGCACTTAAGCCGAGCTTAAATTTTCATAATATTAATGTAACTCACTTTCCAAGCGGCGCTTAAAGTTATGTTTGGTGCAACTGGCCCTAAGAATATTCAACATTAGTACGTTACGAACTGTGATGGGTCATTTGTTCTATGACCAGGGCCTGGTTTCAATTTTTTTTTTTTTTTTTTGAAGAAAGGAAGGGTCACTTATTCCTTATCCTCAAGGTTTGGAAAAAGGAAAACTTGAAACCGCTTCAGATGACGATGTTGCAAACTAAATCACTAGTCGACCACTATATTTCCTCTTTTGGTTGTTCATAAACGCAACTTGTTTTTCGATCTTGACGCCGCAAATAATTACCTAATGATAAATGACTGAAGAAAATTGTTATAAATGTGTGTCTAGAAATCCAAGCCATTTATAAAATCCACTCTAAATTTAAATAAATAATGATTTTGAAATGAATCATATTCCATGTTGTTGCTGTTACTTCTGGATTCGGTGGATACGTTCCGACCAAAGCTATATCAAAACAAATGACCCCAATTTTGAAATTAGTTTATCCAGTGCTAAGTGAATCCAGAAACGTACGCCGTACAATAACAGTCGTAATCCCGGCATGACATTATACTGATGAATGGTTCCTTGGTAAGCGAGCAGCAGCCTTTGCAGATAATCGTGAATTTCATCTTCGTTCTGCGCCGCTCTGCACATATTTCATCAAAGCAAAACATTTGATAGCAGAATTAATCTCTGGATTACACGTGACCACACTTAGATTGTTCTCCGCGGATATTGTTCGGTGAACTGTGAAGCCGGAATTCCATTTAGATATTAGTTCCAACAGTGTCAGCCAAGAAACTGTTAGGTGACCTGTGGTTTTATGACACTTAATGTATATTAAACGTCAACAATTTAGAAATAATTACAGAGAGTTATTTCAATAAAATTCTTCACGAATCATAGATACCCCAAACATATTGTTAGTAGAATAATATATAATATATTCTTGTTACCACATATAGGGTGTTCCCTTCAAACATGAAACTTTGGTTTGATAGTGATTTCACGGAGCAGCCCGTAAAGTTTAAAGTGATTTTCAATTGTGGTGGCCATACGCAGTTGTTTATTGTCTTTGGTATCTTCTTAAACAATTTCATAAACGAGCAAAATCAAGAGTTTGCGCAAGCCTGTGTATGTACAACATCTCTTTTCGAGTAATTCTGAATTACTGAAGAAGGAAGAAACTTATTCGAATAGTCAGATATGGTATTTTCTAAATGAAAGTAAGTAAAATGATGAAATAACTAAACGTATTAAAATATACAAAGCGCAGCGTTCTCATCTCTCTTCGAACTTCTGAAACGTGCAATTTCTTTTTCATGTAAACGAAATTTGAATTCCCATTAATATTATAAGCACGGCGCGTTCCAAAGAGCTTACTCCATTGAAAATGAATCAAAGAAAGGTACATCTTTTGAAACTATAATAAGATTTTATTGATCTCGAGTACGAGTTTATTTGCTTCGATAGAAAATTTGTTCTTTTGAATCGAAAAAAATATAAATTACTAAGGCGCCGCGGTGAATCCGAGAGGCGTTTATATTTGAATAAATATCATAAATTCTGTTTCTTATATTTGAGGACTGACAGCACCAGTGCAAGTGCAAATCGACTGAATAAAATAGTGATTTACATTTCGCCTATGCTGTCGGCTATTTTCTGACCGAGTCGAGCTTTCAGTATGACACGTTATCACTAAGTGCAGTCATATTTAATGTAACGTATAAATGTGATGTCGCGCGCGCTCTCGATGAATTACAGGTCAAACAGAAGTTCAAACGACACATTTGCATTTCAAATTACTAATCTGGACTTTCTATGTAGACTACTTAATTATTTTCATAGTGAAATTTTTTTCTGTGATTCCTCTGCAATAATTATTACAGTTCATCAAACACATTTTCACTGTAGATTTTATAATTCCGGTTCAATAAGTTTGTTTGCCATCCCTGCGGCTAATCTCGTCGAGAATTTGCGTTTGCTTTTCGGAAGAGAGCGCCGGTTATGTAAGTATACACAACCCTCGTGCCCTTTTTCTTGAGGCTTTTCCCAGCTCATAAGATGCAATATCAAACTTCAGCGAATCAATCAATATCTCATCAATTTCAAATGGTACAATCGGTTGCGCACACAGATAATAATCATTCGCCTGTTCCGGCGTACAACGTGGCAATGTTTAGTTTTCGAATACGTTAACGTTTAACGCGAAACTTTTCGCTGATGATGAAGATTTAATATTTTGAGCAAAGACTGCCTTGCCTGCCTCACGTTAGCTGCTCGTGAAACTTATTATCGAATATAAAATTCATCGTAAAGATCGACTCACAAAATACACTAAAGAGAACGTTAAAACCATATATTTAAGTACATAATTTAAAAAAAAAAACAAGTGTAGTAAAAATTTGTAATTTATTGCGTTGTAAATAAAAAATAATTGACATAAAAACGATGAAACTCACGCGACAGGTTCTGAAACGGATTATGTGCAGCCCTACCAAAATCCCTATATTTTTAATGCGCTTTGCACGTTCAATTAAATTTTAATTGATCTCAAAACTGTGTGGTCCCACATTTCAAACTTTTGACAGGAACGCGTACATACAGCTAAATCAAATGTGATATTTTAAAACGTGCACGTCAATACGATACCGAGGGAAATACACAAACTCGGAAACAGGATTAATGAGGTCGCACTCATTTTAATTTCATAAATAAATCAACGAGAATCTTTATTAATAAAACATTAAATCACATTAAAATCTTTTTGAAATCTTTAAATGTACTCAAATTGCTTAAACTCTTGTAAGTATTTATACCATCCGATTCTAATAGTCATCACTGTTTGCAATTTAGGGTTGAATACTTATTCTGAATCACCCCGTTTACCTTATACATACGAAGTATAACCATTAAACAAACATGTAAACCATTGATTAAGAATCTTAATTAATAATTCGGGTACGGTAGGTATGATAAAAAAAAATAGGATTCATCTATGTATAATTTCATCCTACCCTACCTACGTGTTAAATAAACGTTATTAAAATTTAATTTAAATCGTTCTGAAAGTTTCCAGCAGCTTACAGAATGAGTCCTCCAATATTTACACGAGAAGGGTTTAGGGCTACTTCGTACTTATTTTCTATTGTGTGCCTGCCATGAAGAGGGTATTTCATCGACAAAGTTCATCGATTAAATTCGATGCCGGTGTTTATCGTAAATTCGTACAAGGTTAACGTAAGCTCGAAATAAATTCACAATGTACGCTAACTTAATTTTCAAGTCGGATCAGAACCAGGTACGTGAAATATCTTTTAGATCTACTGTTTCAAAAATACGGTACTTTTCAATGCTTGACTGTGTGATTACTTTTATATATATATATAGATAGGTTTAAATTTATATTGAACAATAGACGATGAAAGATTTTTCTGCTGTTATTTATTTTTCTTCATTTAAATTTTCCGATCTTCCACACAAACAAGGGAAATTTTGTGTAAATACGACATAAAAAGTAGCAAGGGGGATTTATTTAACGCGTCTCTTCCAATCCCACGAAAGCTTTCACGTCCAGCTTTATATAAGTCGCGTTTTAGAAATCCTAAACCGGCAATGATAAATAATATAAGATCGGGCGGCGGCGAATACTGCGTGCCCGAAAATATCATTTGCGAGATTTTCATTTAATACAGTTTACGGCCGAACATAAAAGTACAACGAATCCGATGTGTTTATAAATAAAGCAGAGGGTCACGTGGCTCATCTTTTATTTACGGGGCACTTTACCGGAGTTTGAAGTTCCGCCACCTAGCATCCCTCATAATTCATCGCATTGTTTCCTGTGTGCGCGTCGTGTACCAAATTACCATTGTGCGCGTAATCTGAAGTTAATTGATTTGTGCCACGGGTCATTGTGTACTTGTTGCCAAGCAAAACTTAATTTAGTATGCACTCTGTGAATGCTTTACACTTTGGCTTTACGCTACCCGGATAAAGCCCTCGATTTAATTTGATCACTCTGGTAATAACATTAGTTTATAAACTGTTTGTTTCAAAAAGCGAAACAACAGAAAGAAGGAAAATGAAACCGAAGATTTTGTAGAAGTAAGCAATTAAGCAATACAACATTTATTTCATACAAACGTCGAATATCAAACAGAAATGTACGTTACTCGAACTCCAGTTAAACGTTGAGGCGGCATTGATGGTCGCTGTCAGCAAAGCGACGCCCTCTCCCGCGAATGAATCGAATCTCGATCATTGATCATGTATCCTTATCGCACCGGAATGACCTCCGAGCTAGGCGTCGTACTGGCGACCTCTAAGAAAATGGGGCTCTCGCCGTATACGAACATGGAAGCGAAAATAAAAAGTGGTAATAGAAACAGAGCTAAATAGCGGAACTAGAAGCGGATTCCGGCGTGAAACAAAGAAACCAATTACAAACGTGACCCACACTAACTTCACAACCTAATTACCTCAAATTTTTAATGTAGATACGGTTTATCCACTCGGAAGAATTTGCTCAGAAGCAAATCAGATTACACTTAGGGCTTAAAGAATTCCAGATACACTGTACTTTAGAACTTAAAAATTAAACGATGACGTGGGGTTGACGGTCGTTGTCAGTTGTCATCAAGGTGACGTCCTCTCTCTCTTGAATAAATCGAAACTCGATGGATGATTAGGTACTCTTATCGTACCGGAATGACTTCCGAGTCAAGCGTCGTATTGGCGACCTCTAAGAAAATCAGAGTCTTCACCGTATACGAATGTAGAAGCGTTAATAGAAACGGAGGACCTCCGAGCCAGGCGTCGTATTGGCGACCTCTAAGAAAATGGAGTCTTCACCATATACGAACGTAGAAGCGAAAGTAGAAAGCGGTGATAGAAACGGAGCTAAAAAGCGGAACTAGAAGCGAATCCCTGGGTGAAATAAAGAAACCGATTGTAAACGTGACCAACGCTAATTTCGCGACCTAATTACCTCAGATTTTTAATGTAGATGCGGTTTATCCGTTCGGAAGAATTTGCGCAAAAACAAATCATGCGATACCTAGGGTTTAAAGGATTCCAGGTATACTGTATTTTAGAAGTTTGCATTTCAATTATGTACAAATTCACGATATACACCAAGACATGTGCTCACCTTATCGTCTCGAAACGATAATGACTGACGAAGCATAAAATCGAATATATAAGTGGCAGCTCGTGATGATCTGCTGCGGATGGGCAACACCTACAATAGGCAAAAATGGGTCCGTTTTCCACATAAATTTATTTTGCATGGAACCGGAATGTACAGATTTAAATATTGGGACAGCTTCGTTCCGCAGTTCAATTACTGAAATTTTAGTGGTACAGAGGGGACACTGCCCATCTTGCCCATCCTGACGAGCCCCCACTGGGAGATACCGCCCTTACCCCCCAGCCAAAAGGGCGGGCCAATACCTCCACAGTCTGCAAGAAACGTGAACACCTAAGACCAATGAAAATCTTGGTTTCAAACGACATGACCTCCGGAACGTAATATTACCACCTTACTAGATCAAGCACGTACCACATGTGGTTGCCGAAAGTAGTTAGGAATTAACCCAAGTAACAAGCCAGTGAATTCCAGGCTTTTATAAGAACGGTCAAACATGTCGGGAAACTTAAATCTGAAGTAGGTGCTCTAGTAAACCTTCCAAATGCTGACTGTTTTTGTCAGATTTTCAAGAAACTCGAAATGAAGCAACCAGATTATTGAAATTTAAACAATTTCAAGGAATCTCGATTTTTTATGTAACTAAATATACAATTTTTGTTGCAAATCGTTTTTGATTACAGTGAAAACCTCTGTACAGGTGTTTCAGTCCTGTTTGGGGCTTCGTCAGCAAGAACGTAGATATTTTATTTGTTTATAAATATAGAATATACAAAGCGAAGAGATAACTGTAAAATATATTAAATCTTAATGCCCTATGAAGTACTTAATGCAAATTGATAGTGATTATTTCGAACTGGATTTCATAACAGCAGCAAGAAGTATCATAAAATTTAAATCAATCATCAAATAAACGAACATATAAAATAACGACATCTTACTTTCGCTTTTTGACCTAACATTGCAGTAGGATAGACAAATTGAAGCGGGATTTGCTCCTAATGAGTCCCCCATGCAAGGCGGCCATGCTTGCTGTCAAAGCACAAAATTTTTCTAACATCAAATAAACGTTCACCAAAAAGTTCCTAACAGGAAAACTGTTAAAACTTCAAACCGAGTTACACATACATAGAATATACGTGTAAGTATGTGTTATAGTAAAGGCTACTTTCAGAAAATAAGGAACGCTGCACTTTTATTTCTTACGTGTAATGTACACTTTGGTTCAGTATTATGTTTTGCGCTTTAATACCAACGAAGAGCACTTTGACTTTATTTCCGCTGAAACATCAACGTAGACGTTCCTGAAAATTAATATAAAAACCAGTGGGAAGCTTTAATAAACTTTAAGATTTACTCTTCAAGATAAACGCTGAAAATTTCTCGTATACATATTTTGCTAGCGCAAGTATGTGGTTTATTTTATTTTATTGTCCTTTATCCTATATTTTTCATTTATTAAATATTGTCGTCTTGTGTATGACTACAAATTCCAATTTTGGTAACAAACACTTTTTAGGACAAATATTTTATAATTGGAGTAATCAATTGTGCGTTTTACGTGTTTAGTATAGTCCAAATTCATTTGTTAAGAAAATTATATTTGTGCCCACAATATTGAACGCGTGCATATACAGTGTCTTTCAAAAAGAGTGCTACAAATGGATTTTTTATTTATTATCGACTTTTATAAAAAAATTATTAAAGCAAAATACTTCTGCATCCCTTAAAGTCAAATTGGGAAAGGTCAGATGAAATTCATCTTAAACGATATACAGCGTGGACGGCGAGAAATGAAGACCGCTTAAGAGTAAAGTTTCGGAACGCATTCAAGATAAATTTCATCTGACATTTCCCAGTTTGATTTTAAGATATACGAAGAGAAGCGTTCTAGTTCAATAAATTATTAATTTAAAAAAATCCCATTTGTAGCACACTTTTTGAGAGAGAATAAAATTATTAAGAGAGTTTACGATAAAAGAATACGGCCATCGATCGGTAATTACTTGAAAGTGATAAGAACTACGTTCCTAGAGTGTTAAACAAGATAACATATAGCACTTAGACGGGCTATAAAAAGGCGATACCATTGAGGTATACTAACTATCAGGCGATATGGGGATATAAAATCAGGAAGGGTATTTTTTCCCTGACTGCCGATAGTGTAATTTGATTTTATTGCCTTTTCCACGTATACAGCCCGCTTTATATTAAAGAAGTTATAATTTTATTGTACGCCATGTAATGGGAAAAGTTTGAGGCGATATGCCGTACAGGGTGAGCTTTACGAGTATTAGTCTCAATTATACAGCGCACTGGCGGAACATTCTTTCTACGAATTCTCCAAGGAGATAATGAGTTTGTAACTCGGGCTATATTTGATAAATGCACAGTTTCTTCCTGTGATTGTTTGTAAATATTTAACAAAAGTGATAACTAATAACTAAACAATAAGTAGCACATTGAATAAGATAATTAGGAATAAATAATGGTGTGACTTATCGAAAATGAAATAAAAATTTGACACATGAATCTTTACAAGTGAAAAAAAGAGCTTTGTGTTCAAAAGCTCTGGCAAACCGTGGCGTCGTTTCTTTCCGATGCGGCTATTACAATTCCGCTCTCGCATGTAATCGACTAAAACGCAGGAAACATTTCCGTAGGCGAAGTTCAAGCGCTTATAATGTTCCACAGCAATTGTGTTTCCAGTTCTGACACCTGCGTTTTCACTTGCTCCGGAATTTGCTCAATGGATTGCTTCCATTAACCAAAGTAAACAGACCCTGACCTGTGTCGTGATTTTCCCAACTATCGGATGTAACGTGTACATATTTCTTTTCTAAATCATAAAATATAGATTCCGGTTATCGTAGGAAAGATTAATGTTCGCTCATATTTCTTTTTTCCTTGTCACGAGGAACATTAACGAAACAAAACAAATCTAATCTGAAAATCTTCAGAAAAGCAATTATTGAATTATTATCAAATTTACGTTTTCGTAGGGGGGGACAAGTTTGAAGTACATAAATATTTATAATTTAAGGTCGTGACCGTCCTACCCACGAAAGTTTCCAATTAATCCTTGTATTTTTTGCTGTACTCTGAAAACAAAATTTATGTACTACTATGCTCAATTAAAGCGATTTGAACGGTTCAGGAGAAGAACGATGAGGGTCCAAAAAAAGCTAATTTTCCAGAAATTGTAAAACAAACTTTCAAGTCTCAAATGACGCACAAAAGCATTTCCTATCAATTTATGAAAACAGACCCAGTAAAGGCATTCTGTCGAGGGGGAAAAATATTAAACCTGGATAGAAAAATGTATTTAATAAAACAATTCAAGAACATGGATATTTTGTGGTGTTGGCAAAATGTTACTGCATAATAAAGTTTGTTTGTCAGAATAATGACGATTACAATGAATACAATAAAAATAAGTAAGTATTACAAAACAATAAAAATATAGAGAATACAATGAAAATATAGAAGATACAGTAGAAATAAATGAATAAGTTAAATGGGAAAAGAATTAATCGACCCTGAATTACAATCAACAGAGTCAAATCAGAGTCTTCAGGGTAATCAAGAGAAACATATTCTTGGTAACAAACTTAGGCAGCTTGATCAGTAACAAGGTTGACGTAAAACCTTTTGGCGTCTTTTTTCTCCAGAAATTGTTTGAGGTGGTGCAAAGTGTCATATTTTGGTTGAGAAATAAGGAGTGGTCCAGTCCTTCACATTTCTTCAGCGGTTGCCACATCACTTTACTCGTTGTAAAGTATGTGGTACGATGGTGGACGTATCGAAGAGTGTTGGCCTTCACCTTAAGACATCGAGTAGTTCTTATTGGAAAGGGTGGGTTTGTATCAAGGTGTTAGATAAATTAATTAAGCACATTAAATGCTGAAGGTTTCTGCCTGCCTGCCTGCCTGCTCCTACGTATAACATCCCATCACTCCTCTGAAATTTCGACAAAAGATTTTTGGTTAATTAAAGCCATATAAAGATCACACTCTAAATACGAATGCCCTCGAACCGGAAAAAAAACTTCGACTCATTCAAGCTGGCGAGATTCTGTCTCTGTCTGTGTTGTAGGAACCGCATAACTGCACACATAGTTTTTGTTTTGACCACCGCAGGAATCACAAAAAATAATTAGTGTTTTAAGTAACTGTTGAAGGTAAAATTTTATTAAGCTAATGGCCAAGGAAAGAACACTTCATCTGACCTTTTGCGAGCCACACTTTCATCGTACTAGAAGAAAAAGTTTCGTTCCTAGCAAGGACGTGGATATTGACCGAGTAAAAAGTTAATTGACGTTTGTAGTACACGTCATTAGTGGTCAAATTAGGTGTTGGGAGATTTTTTCGAAGTGTGGCCTCCATGGTAATATCCTTCTTAAACCTTCTTTTGATGGAATGAAATTTCTCTTCATTTTGTTCGCTTGCTGAAGAAGTTTCTGTACCATCTGTAGTACCAGTCAAAACCACTTTTGAAGATTTGTGCTTATCGCAAGTATCATAACGGCGGCACAGTACTTCACTGCCCCCAAGAAAATTTAAAGTCAACCCATCTGCTGGGAAGGTGATGCTTTTAGGTTTCTGGGATTCGAGTGATGTTATAGCAAAACTTTTTTTTTTTTTGAAAAAAGGACACACGATTACTGGAGACTATTATGTGTCTCCTTTAACTAAATTCAGGGAAATATAGCTAACTGAAACGTAGGGGAATGCTCAGCCACGGTGTCCTACTGCAGCACGACAATGCCTTGTCTCACACTTGCGTTGCAGCAACTTCAAAAGCAGCAACATCTGTCATATTCTCCTGATTTGCCACCTTCTGATTACTATTTATTTAGGAATGTAGAGTCATCTTAAATTTAAAGATGATGAAAGTGTCAAAACTGTAGTTATCCAGTAGCTGGAGGAGCAATATGCAGACTTTTATAAAGACGGGATTTTACAATTGAAGCATCGATGGCAGAAATGTGTGGTTTTGCAAGGAGACCACATAGAAAAGCTTAAAATAATTGTACAAAATGTTTCAAGGTGGAAATCATATTAACTCTTTGAAAAACGGAAAATTTCTCTCGGACCTCTGGTAGAATGTTTACCTTTTCGGTTTTGAGGCTGACATCTGTATCTACAAGTGATAACTGTATGGTTTGAATTCGGGGAGCTGATTTGCCAGGTGAAGCTAAAAGAGCTTTATAGCAAATCGGGACATGCGTGAAATTACCTCTATTGTTCATTCTAATTCGGTATGAAAATGTTGCTATGCTCAGATTTGAAAAAAAAAATGTTTTATAATAAGCTTAAGTTCTGAAACGATGCAGGGGATGCTTAGGTGGTCCACTGCAATCGAAACTGACTTACAACTACTTTTAAGACTGTAACGTTTTACACCGTTATGCTTGCAAAATTTTGAAAATTGCATTTCTCGAAATACCGACGAAACAAAAAACTCAATATACGAGGGCGGTACATGAATTATTGTCCCTAACATGGAAGCAATTGAAATGGATACTCAAAAACTTTATTACTTTTCTACATAATCCCCTGAAAGTGTAACACATTTCTCATAACGATGCTGAAGCGCTTGGAAGCTTCGAAAATAAAATTGTTTTCTTTGCTCTCTTAACCATCCGTTTACTTCAACTTCAATCACTTCTTCATCGTCCGAAAATCAAGTGCCAAGCAATTGTTCTTTAAGTTTAGGGAATAAGAAAAAAGTCACTGGGTGCCAGATTTGGTGAATACGGCGGGTGTTCGAAAATTTCGAAGCCCGCATTGTAAATGGCAGCTCGTGTGAGAGGTAGCATTGTCTTGATGAAGGATAACACCTCGACGCAGTTTGCCCGTTCGTTTTTCTTTGATTGCTTCGGGAAGTTGTGGCATCAGATTTTCATAATATTGCCCATTAATGGTCTGACCTCTCGGTAAATAATCAACTAACAGAACTCCTTCAAAACCCAAAAAAACTATCGACATGAGTTTTCCAGCAGAAGGGGTAACACGAATTTTTTTAGGGGGCGAAGAACTCTGATGCAGCCACTTCATGTTTCATGTCTTTTTGATTCAGGGTCATGATGATGAACCCATGAACGGCAGCAAATCTTTCCGAAAACTCTTCGGGATTCTTATTAATCATCGCCAAATTGGATTGAGATATCAATTGGCGAATGCGCCCTTGTTCGGCAGTTAACATTTTGGGTACCCAATGTGCTGCGACTTTTATAAGCCCCAATTCGTCGTGTAAAATTTTTTCAACGGACCCAACAGAAAAGCCACATGTCTCGGCTATAAATCTGAGTGTAATTTGGCGATCCTTGAGAACCATGTCACAGACTAGACTGATGTTCTCTGGCGTGACAACTGTTTTTGGAGGGCCAGCACCAGGAGCATGTTCACAAGACTCTCTTCCAAATTTCAAGTAGCGACACCAATTTTTAACTATTTGATATGAAGGACTATCATCACCTAACACTACATACATGCATATCCTCGCAGATTTCCTTTGGAGACGTTCCTTTATTTGGAGATATTTTATGACCGCTCTCATTTTCTCAATTCACTGTGCATCATCGCAGAATAAACTTTTTTACTCGAATATTTGAAACGATGTGATAGTGAAATTTGGCAGGCAAGACTGACAGATGTTGGCAGTTGTGCTACCAGAGTACTGATTGCTTCAGTCAAGGCCAACTAGTCTAGGAACAATAATTGGTGAACCGCCCTCGTATGCTACATTAAAAAGTATAAACTTTCGCGTGCACAGGAGTCTTTAAGTACATGTATGTATGTATACAATGTTACAAATCACTTACTGCATTTATTAGTGAACTTGAGCGCACAAATTAACTAACGTAATTATTTAATTAAAGACTGTTGGACGATAAAATTCCGAATAAAATTCATGCCGGTTTGATTTGATTTAGCGCACCGAGTTTCAAGCTAAATTTAACGCGATTTTTGTTCCATCCAAGTCTGCTCGCATTAAGGGCACCGGTGAGACTAATGGTGCAGAAACTGATACCAATCAAGATTAACAATGCACGCACACACCCACAGCTGTGTAATGAAAAGCAGTTAAATACATATTCATTTGTAGTCGAGCGTTTGTAACACTCGGTTGAATTTCATGAATAATAATAATTACTCTGGTATCACGTTAATTTCAGTATAGGTACCGGCCGAAACGTACTGTATACATTTATATTTATTTTCTCTCGTTATTTTCCAAATTAGTGTTCGATTAAATCATTCCGGCTCACATACTTTGTCCTCGTTCGCTTAAATATTTGCACAGCGTCATCGAGGTGCAAACTCTACTCGTGCAGTAAATTACAGAGCAAGTTTGCAATATTTCACGATGTACATGGACAGACAAGTTAAGATAGTCGATGGATAGATAACGTGATAAGGCCTGTAAAACAAAATTCTGATTTCGTATAAATCATGCGAGGCCGCGCGGTGTAAAATGAAATTACACGTGAAAGACCGTGCCTGAAAAATTCACGGAACGTTCACTTACTGGGTAAACGGAGAGCTTCAGGTGAACGACTTATTTTGTTCTTTATGAAATACGCTTCAGCAAAATGAAGACCTCATTTCGAAAGAATATATTCGCTCAGTATGAGCGGTTTATTTAGATTATCTTCAAAAGTCTTAGATGAAAGCTATTTCTTTTTTTTTAATCAACACCATTAGATTTCAAATAATGCAAATGGAAGTAAGAAGAGAAGCTTACTCATGTCAAACAAGTCGCAATTGGTAAGAGGAAAAAATGCATTTGCACACTTACCAACTTGAGTCAAAGAATGGCGTATCTAAGCTATAACAAATGACGACTCACAATCCTTTGAATCTTTGAAATTGTTTTTTTTTTTTTTGAGTTTCACGCAGTGGATGAAATACGATATTAACTCAAGTCTTTATAGTTCGTTTTCTCTTGAGCAATGGAAAGCTGACGATGCGATTCGGACGAACGTGGGAAGATTTTTGAAAAAACATTGCAAAACGAGACATCACTACGCCCCCTGTGGGATTGTTGTAAAAGCGTATCTCAGGGAGGCGGGGTGACGTATCACAGAAGTTGATAAAACAATTAACATTTGGATTCTGAGAGCTTAAAAGTAAAAGCACGCATCTTATTTAGTTCCGGGCAATTTTTAATTGAACTCCAGATTCAATCTTCTTTTTTAAACCGTTCCGAGTTCCGAGTCTTATCACTTGTTTCTTTTATATATAAGATCATTGCGATCACGTATTATGAGAAAATTATTATTAGACTCCGGTTAGCAAGTCGAATCAATACTTGAAAACTAATCTTTGCCAGACCAAAAATTGTTGTTTCTCTCTCCCTTTTATCATTATATTTTGTAAAGTTATATTTTCTTATGTTTAAGGTTACTGGAATTATAAAAGATTTATTTTGTAAATTATCTACAAGTTAATGGTTATTATTTCGTTATTTTTTTATTGTCTTTTCATTCTGCTCTTTTAACATATTTGTTAATATTACCATTCTCTTTTATTTCATTAAATTTAAGTACATACATTCACTACCTTCAGTATTTAGTCGAGAGAAAAACTTCATGACGAGAGAGACAAAGAGAGACAAGAATTTGGCAATCTTAATACAAGCAACGGCCCTGTTTCGACCTTTCGAGGAAAACACGTTTATCTGTTATTTCGCCTGTATTAAGTTCACTCGGTACCCTCAATAAGTATTCCTGAGAAAAAAATCTTTATAAGTCAAGAGACAATGAGAGAGGAGAATTTGACCATTTTCAGACGATTTACGGTCCTGTTTTGATGTCACGAGGAAATACCGTCGTGAGAGTATTTTTCAGCTTTCAACTCAAACTAGCTACCGAATAAGAAAATCGTCTTCTAGCGTGGCTCGTTGATCAAAAGGGCAGGTTGAGTTATCTGTAAAGCGGGGGTGGGTCCGTTGTTGATCAGTACAGAATGCAAATGTGCATTCAAAAAGCAAAGCTTTTAATAAAAATAAAAATAAAAAAATTAAAAGAAAAAATAAAGCAAATCTAGGCACCTGTTGTATTCCTAATCAAAAAGTTGTAAACAATTCCCAGACGGGATAATAGTGTTCAGAAGCGTATAGAAGTGCACTTATTACCACAACCTCGAAAATAATCTTCTACGTTAAGAAGGAATGACTCATAATAAAAGCACGTTTTCCTGTGCTTCGAGTGCACGTTATAAAATGCAACATATGATATCATTCCAACAGCTTTCAGACGAGAAGTATGTCAACATTTATGGTTTGAGAAAAGACGATTTTCTTTTTAACGTCTAGAGTCTAAAGCAAGTAGATGGATGGCTTTTACCAAATTCATGGCGACAAATTACATATTATTATTAGCAGGGAAAAGAATTTCAGGACACTTAGTATTGGTCGCTTTACGCCAAATGTACCATTTACTCCTGCCACCTCTTCGCGGCCTCCGAAACAATGCATTGAATTGTTATTGAGTGGGAGAGGAAGGAGTGCAATGCAAGCGTTCGCACGTTGTGAGCGAGATTCAATTTTCGTACCGTTCCCGAAACAACTGGCCTGAATTCCTTTCCCTGATTATTAGTATATTCTTCGACTTACACTAAGTGACTTCGCTGGTAATTTAGATTTATAACCGGTTGCTTAACGTCAAACTCGGAACAATTCGTAATCTTACGATGAAATATAAAATATTTAACACAATTACAACTTCATTATTGAACAAACTTTTCCAACGGTAATTAACTGTTCGTTATTTCTAGCAACAACAACGGCTAAAAATAAAATCTCGTGTCAGCCGCAGTTGAACTTCAACATTATTTGCGAAAGTCATTTTTCACCGTGGAAACTGCGTAATATAACGATAATTAACCACGGCTTCCACCGGCTGCATGAATAAATGTTGATAACCATGTGTATGCATCAGTTAAATCTCTGAAAGTGCAAGAATGAATCTTTTTCAACTCCGGGAGAAAGAGGATGCAGTGAGTGCAGCCGCCGTAATTGCGTTTCTCGCTTATTCCCGTCCTGTGTATCAATTAAACCTTTGAATTCGCCTCAAAATGCGAGAATAAATTTTTCTGTCTGGAGAAACGGTGCAGTTCGCTAGTTGTAATTAAATGCGACAAAAAAATTGCGACTCGCGTTTATTCTCGTCGACTTTAATTGCGCTAATGGACGGTATAAAAGAGTATTATGGTAGAAATTCAATGAAATTCTCTCGCTAATAATGAGTTTTGTGCATTAAGGTAATACGAAAGCGCGTTACGGACGTGTTGTGAAACGCAAGCTTTTAAGAGTCACCTTGGGAATTCTGAATTTTCGAGGAATAATCATGATTCGATGTAGATGTTTTCTATTCCATTTTGCCGTTCATTTTCGACTTTGCGCAATATTTTTCCAATTTAATGAAAAGACTGCGCGTTTCTAACGCCAGAACTACGCCTGTGTTAACCGTCAAAAGGACACCAACGTATCACTTAACGCGAGAAAAAATTAACGCGTTAATTATTTTTAATATATGGAGAGTTGTCTTGTGCGCTTGAATTTACATGCATGAAGCCGAACGCCTGGTCGTGCTGGTGGGGGTGTCCGTGCGGTCGCTCATGACGTCAGGCCACACTATGGCGATTTTGATTGGTCGTGATATACGGTGCATGCGCAGTCGGCGCCGTTACCATAACAACGCAACTATCACGTTAATTTTAAACGGAGCTTCACCTTGGATATACCTAACATCCGTCCGATATAACTTAAATTAAAGAATAATAAAAATAATAACCAAACGATAAGTGCAGCCATACTTCGTTATTTTTTCCTCATACTGTATTAATAAAAATCTCATATAACGTGATTGTGAGATCAGATTCTTTTGTTGTTGTTTTGCGAGTTAACACTTCATTTAATATTCGGGAAGTAGGTACTAAATCAGTAATAAAGTTTAAACTGCTTACGTACACACTTACGAAGTTGTCTGCTGGCCATAAATATATGCACATGAGGAATTTATGAAGCATTGCGTTCAACTCGAAGCCTCAACAGATAGGGTCGATTTGACAAAAAAATAAATAAATAACAGTGAATACATGTGAACAACTTCCTGAAATTGTTTAAATTTTAACTCGAACTTTCAGTTTAACAATCCGATCTAGATACCGTCTCGTCTATGTATTATTCAAATTTGAAAGTTCGCGGTACGTAGGTTCGTTATACTTTAAAATATTGTATGCGCTCGGAGTGCACGAAGAACGAACGACAGGATAGTTATGAGCTGAAACTTTTAAATACTTCAAGCCCCTGTTGTATTTTACATAATTCACGAAATGGGTAGCAGGCGACTGGATTCGCATTATCATTGATAATCTAGAGGATCGTTAACGTCACAGGATTCGTGCGCTTTTACGATGTCTCTGGCAGACATGCTAGTGTTTTTAAATAAATTATGTTCAATATGTTCAAGACTAAACTTGCATCATTGAAAAGATTTTTGGAATATAGGTTTTGGTTGTTCGCAGTTTATTTTATAACCATGTACACCTACCGAAAGGGTAGAGAAATGATACACACTGTAGAATATCAGATCTAAACTTAAACAAACATTACTTTTTCGGTGATACACATAATAACTGAGCTGATGTTACAAATCATGTCCAGATTATGTACACGGCTAAAGTACACATCCATTACGTGATTACGTACATGTAAACATAACAACCAAGATTAAATCTTTAATAGACCCTACAGTGAACCATTATTCACTAATTAATTAAATTTCTAATGAAGAATCGTAATGTAAATCACAAGGCCAGTCAGTTATCGCTTCTTCTTTTTGATAGTTCATTGATACAAGAAATTTTTTCACATTACAAACTTTCTCAACCATTCGATAGGTACAGCTCCGTAAAATACTCGTATAACGTAATTTTTATGACAGTTCACACATAAAAGTATTTATTTCAGTTAAAATAAATTACTAAGCTTGAGTCAAGCGTATTGTCGTTTCGTATGTACGTTAAAATATATTTTCTTTTTCTTCATTAGAGATGCTTGTTGTTGCTTTCTTGATTTAAATTCACGGCCTATTTGGTTTTACTGTAACTAAAAGAAGTGTCAATTGCATCTGTTTTATTATTAAAAACGATGAATTGAATTAGGACGTCATTCATTTACTTCCCTTATTAATCATTTACCAACTTGATTTTATTTTGCTTTTATTTGAACGATCATTTTGATCTTGCATTCATAAATAGTCAATCGCTTAAACGTTATTCGTTTGTTTTCTTTTTTAATTTACTTCTCGACTTGGTTGTCACTCTTACTTTTATTTATTCGATTGATAGTTTGATGTTCCAAACCTCGTCGTGGCGTTCGTTCGTTTTAAATGCGCCAACCGACTATTACCATTATTTATTTCTTTTAATTGGTTATCTCTCTGCCATTATTTATTTCTTGACTGTCTCTTCTTATGTATTGTATTTATTTTTACCTTTTTGTTTTGCCCGTCGACTTTTGTTTTTTTTTTCGCCCATCGATTTATGTCAGTTTTCTGAGTTTCGATTCACTTCACTTTCATTTCGTCTTCCGTGTCTTCTTTTTTTTTTCAATTTTTCATTAATTTTGTTTTCGAATTGATCGAGTGTCATTTGTTTTTTTTTTTCAGTTTGTTTACCAATTTTTGTTTTTAGTTTGGCTTTATTTTACTTGTTTAACTGAAAAGAATTTTTTTTTTTATCGTCACAAAGCATTCTTTCTTACGTCTTTTAAGTCTCTGTTTTAAGTTCGTTTTGCGTTTTCTTTTTGAATATATCGATTGTCGTTTGTTTTTTTTTTTTTAATTGGGCTTTACATTTACTTGTTTTAACCGAGAAGACGATTCTTTTATTACTATTATAAAGCCTTCGTTGCGTTCTTTTTTCAATCTCGTATTCCTCTTCTGTGTGTTCTCTTTTTATTTCATTGTGCGTTTTGTTTTTGGATTGATCGGTTGTCATTTGTTTTTTTTTATTATTTTTTTAATTGAGCTTTACCTTACTTGTTAAACTGAGAAGAAGGTTCTTTCGACGTTTAAGGAAACTGTCGCGTTGATTGAGAATTTTCTTTAAAATAAAATAATAATCGGCGAAAATAAATGTTTGTTTACGGTGTCAAGCTTATTAATGTTTATAATCATTAAAAGAGAACAATTTCGTACTTTTTTTAAATTAAAAAAAACAGCTTTCTTGCAACACTGTAATAAAATTAACTGCACTTTGAATAAAGTATGAAAAAAAAAACACATTGAATAAAGTATGGAAAAAACAGTGTTTGTTGTTGTTGTTGTGTGTCATTCAAATGATCCATCAAAATCAAAGAGTTGAATCTGATTCGAATGTTGACGTCAGTTTGTTTATGTTTAAGTCATATTGTTCAGTCGTTGGTAAAATCGGACATGATAGTTGAGATAAATGTGAAAAATTCAAAATTTCGTAATACGTAATCAAACCTTCACGTATCATTTTGATGGAGCGTCAAATCTGACAAAACCGTAGCAGGATAGAGTAATTTGAATGACGTTTAGAAACGTCACTCTTAGAATCATTGCATTGTCAAAACCTTATATTTGTTTCAAGGACCGCGACTGTACAATAATTTAAAATTATGGTAACATGTATAAGGAGAAAGTTTTAAAGATGATGGTTTTCTGGCACTAAAATAATGTTAGTTGATATTGAAAAGGTTTTTCCTCTTGTCAAGTTAATCCTTGGACACACTGTATGTGTAAGTACATATTTCAGAATAAATTCCTTCCACATTGCCATGCTGAAATATGTATAGTTGCATGCACTACTGAAGATGTAGAATGACAAGAATGGTTGCTGACGCATAGAAAATATTTTCATTATTCTAAATACGTGTACTTTCGTAACTATTTCCACATCTTTTACACAAAATTATACAAATATGAAACATGAAATGTTTTTGTTGTATAAACCGGATTTAAATTTGCATAATAGCGGAGTAGCAAAACTAAGGAATTTAAACTTTATCCGTAAACAATTTTTTTTTTTGGGAATTACAAAGGCCTAGGACTGAGCTGCACCGACGTCGTTGTTAAGTAATCCAGGATTAAACATAGAATTTTGTTTTTTGGAAATTACAAAAGCCTAGGACTGAGTTGCACTGACGTCGTTGTTAAGTAATCCAGGATTAAACATAGGACTTTCTATACGTTAATTCGTGATTAACTTTAATAAGTGTCGGTGCAACTGGACCTAGGTGACCCAATATAAATTTGTTAAACTTATTTAAAATTAAAATGGGAAGCTTCATTTACATAAAATGAAACGTTCGCTCTCGAGAAGGTATTTCAAAGAAAGCCCCCACTAAATAAAAAGTTACTACAAACTAAGGGTAAGTTCACCACGAAGCTGTGATGATAGATGATAACGGAGATTTCGAATAACGCTGATACAATGAAACACGGATTCAAGTGCTTGTGTTTATATCCGAGCTTCTAGTATAAGCGCTCATATAAGCGATTGTAGCAATGAGAAATAAACGGGCAGAAAATGCCATCTATCATCACAGCTCCATTGTGAACTGACCCTAAGCGAACACCCTAAGTAACTGGCGACTTGAATGTTTCCGAAATTCGGTCACTATTTAGACAAATTTACCCTCAACAGGTCGGCCAACAGCTGACCAACTGTTGTTCAACGATGTTTGCTTAGTTTGGACCCACTATTTGAGTACATCAACGGTTTCAAAAATTGTAAATACCACTACGTTGATTTCATTTTTAGTCCTACAAACATATTACTATAAGAATCGACATTTTCCTCAATAGTTAATTTTATTTATTGTCATAGAAATAAATGCAGACGAGCCTGTACAATAAAAAAAAATGAATCAACTCGACTATGCAAGCCTTAATTTAATGCTTTTTCTACTGATTGATTATGTTTTTGTATCAAATTTAAAGAAAAATGGCTTTAGACTGATTATCTGAATTTTATTCGAATTTTTGAAATCATCTTCATTCGCGTAATTTTATTAGAACGTATGAGCAGCTAATGTAATATACTGTATCTCAAATTACATTCACCGCGCCTTTGTTAGTTCAATTGATTAGTGACGAAACTAGATGAACCTAAATGCGTTGGCTGCAGTTTAATTTATCTAATTATAATCTGCAGCGTCCACTATGTCACTCAACCGATATTAGCAACTACACCGGAGGCTTTGAAACTATAATCTGATATTACTATCGAAATCTACCTTGTTCGGGGTGTTTATTAATATCAGTTTCAACCCATGACGGTGTACAATTTCAAAGTAAACTCGATTTGCATTTCCCTCCCTGTGTTATTTTTGAAATAATTAAACGACCCTAATAAACGTAATTAATTCTACAAAAATAAAAAAGAAATAAACAACGAGAACGTTTAAATGGGTTTTAAAAAATTCCCTCCGGAAATTAAATTTAATTACGTAGAACTAAGGGAAAATTAATTAAAAGTATTAAATTGCATGTCACCACATCCAAGAAATTTGAAGACAAGATGCCCCGGGTTGTTTACCGTCCGCATCGCCCTCGGATCTTTCAAATTTGCCTTAATTTTTTACGCCTACGACCCCCCCGGATTATTTCGGCGCTCAGGAGAAGTCGGTCGAATCAGGATTTATCTTCCGCAAAGTTTGACCTGCAAAAACTTTTGAAAGACAAGACTTTTAACTAAAAAATATGTAAATCTGAGTGATTTGTTATGCGAAATCGAGCCGGAAGGAAACGGGAGGGAATTCGCGAACAGACAAGTAAGCGGCCACGTCCTTCCAAGTAACAATTCATCACGCAACGAGTTTACGTAATAATTGTATAAAAGTGTAATATTTCTTTCGCCCCTTGATAAATGCTTCACGACCGTTACCAATTTATCAGAATTTACCGCCTTAGCTCACTCAGGATTTTATCTGGTAACTAGAACAAATAAATAGGACGCCTCTGGGGGTTTGTTTACTACAGGGATCATCCCATAATAAATATACGTATACACGTATAACATTTGAAACAATATGTCATACGAACTGTTAGAATTTAAATATACTCGTATGTACGCGTAGTTTACTTACTTCGATACATAATCAGGGCTATACTCTAACATGGATATGCATATCAATTGATATGGTCTTCAATAATTGAAGAGAATTTGATAAGACTTCATAACAATTCAAGTCAATTTCCAACTGCCAATTGAAAAGAGATGCATATTAACTTGATGTCACACTTGATCGGATTGCAAGTTGTTACGAAACCGTTCACAGAATACTGTTTTTGCAAGGTCACTTGATTCATAGCACTAACAAGTCTACATCATTGTTACAGAATAGCAGAGATGACTCGTGTATAACATATTTGGGTAGTCGGCAGACTTACTCCCAGAGCGCTTGCTTTGTCTAACACATGTGAACAAGGAACAAACAATACGTAGCGTACATCGGTCGCCTACCCAAATTCGTATGCACGAGTCGTCGCTGCAGAATAGACCCCATTTTATCCTGAAAATATTTGAGTGTGATCTGTTTTCATTTTTATATTAACTCAGATCCTTCATTCCTCCGTCACAATGGAATTTTCAATCTAACAGCTTGTAAAAAAACAAGAAACTTTACAATATGTAAAAGGGAATTTCTATGGCCAAATAAAGTTATGTGTACTACCTACATCAAAACGTGTACTGTCGCTTAGGGCAGATGACTTCAAAACTGTCCGTAATTTTGCAGTAATTGTGAGCCTGTGAAATTTACGCAAATACGTCACGTGTTGTTTCAGTCATTAAGGTTTTCGTTACTTATACGTATAGCGTCCAGCGCTGTAGTCGCTGGTTTTTGCTTAGCAAAGCAGAATCCGTGTTATTGGCAGACAGCGCAAGTCGATCCATTCGTAGAGACTTCTGGATTGAAAAGGATTCCCGTTGGACAATTATTTCTGGCGTCCATAAACAAATTATCGAAGTTCGACCCAACACCCTCATCCCCATTTCAGCTAGGGAATTCCGCATATAGCTTACTTCAACTCTCCATATTCGTGACATGTTTTGCTAAAGCTTTCAAGTAAGTCGAGGAGCAATTACCTAACAACTGATATGTACTATTTATTTTTCTGTTTGTAACCAAATATAAATGAGGAATAAGAATCGAATTGGAAAAGATTACGGACATGGTTATGAAGTTGGGGAAGTTGGGAAAATAAATATTGAATACTGAACTCTAAATTCTATCCTATGTGTAACTATAGAGCTGAGGCAATTTATATTTGAGGTTAACAACTTTAGCAAATGCATTTCAAAAATATATACAGTTAAGAAATATCAATAATTTTAATGAACCAATTAATTCATCATGAGAAACTAAACTGGGAAAATAACTTAAAAATTACTTTCACGAATACTTAACTATTATACTTGTATTTCACAGAAATATACTTTCAGTACTAGATTTTTAAGAAACTTTTACGGAAAATGCGGACCTAAAAGAAACAATGAGTATATTTCAGGATTAACCATTAACGAAGGGTGTTGTTCATGGTCGTTAAAATGTTCAGGAAATATGGACGTAATTGTGGTTTAGTTAAGTATCCTACAAAGCAACGCTAATTGGATTATTTAATAAGACGCTATTAAATTTAAGCTGAAAGAGGCAGGAACGATTTTAAATTTAATCAGAGAAGCAGATTGTCTCCGAAATTCATAATTGCGAAATTAAATTTTTAACCCGAATCGCACGGACGCTAATTGGAAACGAACCCTATTATTCGATAATACATTTTTAAACCAAATTGGCCGTCGCTATTTATTCTCTTTAATTGAATTGCATTGGCTGCAATTACACCTTCATTAAAATTTATACACTTCCGACTCCTCCCTCTCAGAACGTTACGTTTCCGGAATTCATCCCGAGGGAACCTCAGAATAATGCAATTTGAAAAGCTTTCTACAAAATCGATAGACTAACTGAATCGTGCCGAAGGCAGAATACGAAATGAAACTATCAACAAGAACGTACTCATCACTGAATAATTAATACTAATGTTTATGATAAGTGCTGAGAGGACATCCAAAAGAATTAGTTTCATTATACATGTACTTCTGTGCGTGGGAGAACATATTCTCTTCGTCAAAGATTATTATGAGATATGAATTAACTATTATAAAACATGTGACTATTTCTGCAAGGACATTGTATAAAATTGAATTAATTAGATGTCGCTGTTTCGCTGTTCGTTTTCTCAACTTCTTATATGAAACTACAAAAAAAAACATGTCAAAAGAACTAGAAAGAGAAAAGAGCTTTTGCATTAACGTGTATGTGTACAAACATACAGTTCAATTCAGGAAAAACATACCTATACGGAACTCGTCTGTTTCAAATAATTGCACTACGTTAATCAACACTACGCGAATTTTTATGTTTCGGAAATACATCATTAAATCAAGTTCAATAATGAAATTAATAATAGTGCTAACTAACGTAGTGCAATTATTTGAAACAGACAAGTTCCGTGTATGACGTGCATGTATTCTTTCCTGAATTGAACAGTATGTACAGTCGTGAGCATTAAATTTTGGTCATTACTGTCAACCAAGAACAAATCGTCGACAATCAATGATGACCAAAATTTATTGATCGCGATTACGTATATTGTACCAACGGGACAAAGCAGGTATGTTCTTTTCGGGAATATCTTTTGTGAATTCTTTCGAGAACTGTACAAATCTGTAAGCATCACACTTCAATTTCAACGCTGCCGCTGAAAAATATTATGTTACGCATTAATCATTCCAATTTGATATTGTTATTGACTTCTATAAAGATGAACGAAGCGCGTGATATAAAGCAGTATTACATTTACTTTTATTTCAGCTCGTGAAGTCAGCTTGAAAGGGTTATCATTTCTAATGAATTTTATAAATAAATTTTACGTCCTGTGACAGTTGGAAACGTAAAATCCCTTTGAGTGTCGGATAATAAAAACGTGCCGTAAAATAAAATTGCGCCGGAAACTCATAGAAACGTATTTTACATGGCCGGCAATTCGGTATAACATCGGCGATTTTAGGAATTATAGTTGACGTTTACGGATTTAACGATGCGTTAGGCCATTCTGATTCGCCAGTATTAAGCTTCAACGATTTAAAAATATTATATGAATATCCATCTCTCGGTTTCGTACATTTGGAGTTTCACATTAAAAAAAAGCAATACATGCAAAATCGAATTCGAATAGGTATAACTCGAGTAATTCACAGTAAACTATAATCTTCGTTTATATCTGGATACAAGTCGTAAAGTTCTGCCGGAGTCGAGGCTATAAATATTCGCCTAACGAACTCTAACACCGCATATAATTTATTGTTCCGGCATAGTCGACTCGTGGCAAAATACAGATGTCGCGGAAGACATGAAAAATGCAATTTATCGGGAACTCGGAATTAATTACGTCTGTCTCTCGCCGTTTGGTCCTCACATTCGACGAGCGAGTTCGCGCTCCAAAGGAACAACAAAACGTTCGTAGAAAGAGCACCGGATAAAATTGGCTATAAAAGCTCCGGATTCATAGCGAGAATAGGTCGTCGAATGGCTGTTAAAAATTTATCGTTTTTCAATTACATTCTGAAATTGGAATTGTATAAAACGTGAAGAACGCTATTAACAAATAATTCGGGCAAATAAACTTCATCGCATTTAAATTGAGCGATTGATTTTATATGACGAGCTACACTTAAAGCGCCAGTTATACCGAGGGAGTTCAACGCGACGTTCAACTGAACCAGGTTCAAGATAAACAAAACCACATCAAATTTTATTTAGGAATGCACTAATTACCATATATCCTTAAAATCAAATGCGAATTTGTTCACTTTGAACTTGGTTCAGTTGAACGTCCCCTTGAACCGCGTTGGTACAACTGGCCCTTACTGTATTATCAGTTGCGAATGCACAAAAATAATTTATCTATAGCGCGTTACAACCTTAGTATGAAGTAGGGCTACACGCATCCCTTTCAAGCTACCTTTATCTCTCCGAATTCTTCATAAGACCTGCACTGCATTCTAAGGGTACGGAAGATGTCTGACTGTTCACCCTCGATGTTTAGGCCGCGATGTCGCCTCGATGTAAAAAAATATACAGTTTTAAATAGAACCTTCACATCGAAGCTGAATAGTACCGCGCATCTTCGACATACAAGACTTCATTTAAATCTATGCGTTTATTTTACGTCAAGCAATCGATCGCGACTTAAACATCGAGGGTTAACAGTGAGACATCTTCGTCATGTTCGTACCTTAAGAGCGAACCGCGCTATAGAAATTTTTATATTACCATGTCAGAAAAATCTACGTTGTACGAGGGAATTTCCAACTTCCCACAGGAACTGAATTTATTAAAAAAAAGCAAAACACTGACATTACAATGTTAAACCTTATCGCCTACAAAGTCTACTTCTATCTCAATGCATTTCTGCCATCTCTTTTTGCCTTTCTTCACGGATCAAACAATTACAGTTGATTGATTTTGTTCGCACGGGAAACTCCTAGAATGTCTATAACCTATGATTAGGTAGACTTAACTGTACGCTTGTGACAATATTTCGTTAAACTATGCAGCGAATCTTATTATAATTTCAAACGATTTCACATCTTCATTGGGCAAAAAAATTATAGCTCCTTACTCCCTCTTATTATACGAGTCGAATCTTCCAGCGTTGGCTTCTTTGTCACACAACAAAAACAATGTTTTAATGACAAATAGCTCTGTTATTTTCACAGAATTTACATGAAATAATAATTGTGGTGGTTTATAGTACACCAGTATAAACATCGACGTTTCGCTGTACGCTTGACAGCTTCTTCATACATGAATGCTGTCTAAAGTCTAAGCTTCATGGTAAACACCGTACAGTGTCATCAAAGATTTAAATGAACAGGTCGTATATCCTTAACGATGCTCATGACTGAGCTTAGAATATTTACATAATCTAATTTGACTCCAAGCTTCACAAAAATTATTTAATCACTGATTAATTTATTCTAAATAAATCTATTGTTAACTTCGCCCAATGTTGTTTCTTAATCAGAGAATTAACAATTTTTTTTGAAACCCGCCGTTCTTTATTGTATTATATTATTATTATTATATATTATATTAGCACGTAGCAGACTTCCTGTTCGAAAGGGGAAAGGGAATTTATTATTATATTACGATCCTTAAATAATTGTATCTGGTAACAAAGAAAGGAAAAAGTATATTCTTGAAATTTTCTTGTTCCGAGTTTTGTTTATGGTTTCCGTATATTGAGGAATGTTTCGAGGGAACGTTTTTAAAGAGAAAGGCGAATTTGCAAACTTCACCACCCGTTGCCTGTGAGTTAATTTCATTCGACAGATGGGGCTGAAATATCTTAGACAAGACCTAATGTGACGCTTTTTCCAATACGGACTCTGGCGACGCTCTTTTGAAATGAGAAGAACGCTTTTATTGCTGCTTTGTTGCAATTTAATTTTATCTAAAGCGTAATTATTTACGTAATTCCAAATTTTGATGTGTTTCTTTTAAGATATTTTAATAAATATAAGCGACGGCCCAATTAAAAAAAAAGAACCTTAGGAATTTAATTTAGATAATAATCACTCATGATTAATTAATTATCAAGGCCAGGACATAGTTAGGCAAATGCCCTCCATTCTGTAGAGCGGACAATGCTAGCGCTCGGGTGAAATATACTATGGCATACACAGCATTGTCCGCTCTACAGAATTGAGGCCATTTGCCCAACTACGAACGTCTCGGGCTTGTTAATTATCTAATCATTTTCGTCTAGACCTAGGCAAGTTTTCCATCGGATTTGACTCTGTAACGTTAATTAAGTTAATCAAAACATTTACATTTTTATGTTCATATAATAACTAAAGCATGATCTTTTAACTTCCTTGTAAATTCATCTGCCTTATGACGTCTTTAGAAACGTTTGCCGAGACAATTACCTCCAGAGATTTTATGGGGCAAATAAATTTAAAAGGAGGTGAAAGGATCGATTGTTATTCTAATTATTTAAACAAACAGATAGCTTTTCGATCTAACTTTATTTTTAATAGAATTGTCAGGTTTTCACAAATGAAATTTCTGTTCGAGACTTCCGCCACACATCACTAAAGCAGGCATACGAATTGGTATTATTATTTTTTTTGTATAAAAAAAAGTTTGTAACCTTTAAGTGGACACTGTTAAAATTTTGATCGGACTATTAAAGAACACAAAAAAATAAGATAGAAAATAGTAAATAGGTGGTGCATTTAATAAAGTTTTCTGATAAATTGTGAACTTTATTGCATTTTGAAAGTGTTAACCTATACAATACACAATCATGTAAATACATAACATAAAAACAAAGTTTTTCGTGTGCCTGCTTAAGCTGGGAAGGAACAAAACTTATTTTGATTCTAAATAACAGCAAAAGTTTTATGCGTCTTCTTTTAATAACAAGCGACAGTTTCAACTCGGATCGAAATATCCCAAACGCTAAAAGGAGTAACATAAAATTGTTGTCCTTATCCACATCGTGATAAGAAGATGGTCAACGAACCGATCATCGATCGATTCCTCCTGGTTTGCTTAATCTCAAGCAATTCGCACGATAAAAAATAAAATACAGAGAAACGAAAACCGTAAGTAAGTACAGTATCATGCGATCGAAAATAAAATGATTCAGAGCAGTACTTCAGCTAGTTTTTCACCATTTTAAAAATAATTTTCAATAATGAATCTGTTCTCGAATATTTCTAATAATCATGATGATTACAGTGAATATACTGTATAAGAAACTACAGTTATTTTGAAAAAACAATTAAAACATCAGAAAATAGTTTGTAATCTTCAACCGGACTCTATTAGAAATGGAAAGAGCACTCAACGTTTCACTATCGAGAGATCAGGAAATAAGATTCGACTTCAATTGAAATGGCGGTGGTATTTTTACTAGCATTTGGTTAAAAAAAATGTGCGTTTACTCAATATATTATTTCAGACATGAATATTAAATTGTGAAGAAGAGAATAGACATAACAAATTAGCTGACGTTTAACATTTCTTTTTTAGTTCAGAATTGATTAATGAATTCGGCCATAAAATTTTTGCGACTTTATACAAGATGATCTTATAGATTCTGGCAAAATAAAAGCAGTAAGAGAATTAGTTATGTAGATTACAGGAAAAAAAGTCAAAACAATTCTACGTATCTTTTTATTAGTCTATAATTAACAAAACCATATCCAAACTTATAATATTCTAGAGGCTTTGAGTCAATTAAAAGCGAAACTAAACCGAAAATGGGGCTTGTTCAGTATCAAAAGCGTTAAATTTAAAGGGCTGTTAAATTTTGTTGCCTTGGTAACAACCAATTAGTGTATTTTAAATTTTAAAGCACCTCTAAATTTTAACAGCCTGTTAATAAGTTACAGAATCTGCTCCAATGTGTCGCATATTTTTTTTTCTCGTACAGCTTTAGTGCTGTATTGATAAGAAGTTTCGTTATTTGCTGCGCCACGTTGTATGACACAGTTGAACTATTCTAAGTAAGAATGACGTAAGATTTAAAAGTCAGGTATTTCATTTAAAGAAGAGAGTATTCAGCAGGTTTAGAATGTTTCAGACGTTGCTATGGCTATGCAGTACGAAGGCATTGGCCAGTTCATAGGCAGTACGAGGGCCACTCAATAGCGTGCATTGTATGCGCAACCACGGCAACGCTCGAAGAATCCTCACTCTGGTAATCAGTGTAACGCTTTCCAAAATGCAAAGAATTTTGCTGTGTACCTGGTTCTAATTGTACGTATAAAAATGAAGTAATTTTTCAACATTTTCCTAAAAATAAAAATCTAACAAACATTTGATGGTCAGTGTCACTATCTGTTCCACACTTTGAGCAGCCATATTAATAGTATGGCGCTAGTGAATATTACAAAAAAAAATTAATTCATTCTAATTTGTAATATAAAGAATTTTCAATATTTATGCGTAAATCGTGACTGTCATTCTCTTACTATTTCTCGACTTTATTTTATCTTGTTTAATAAGAATCATCCTGTATATGCTTTTATTAAATTATCTTTTCTGTTTCTTCCTCCGACATTCATAACTTCGTGTAATCTACCAGAAAAAGAGAAATTATTTTTATCCAACACAGGATCCGTATATGAGAAATGACACCGCTTGGAAGATGCAACAAAATATAAAAACCGAGGAAAAATATCACAAACAAAATCAGGATCTGGCCTGGCAGGCGTAATTAGATTATCTACCGCTTTCCCAAAATGTGTACAGCGCTTTGTAACCATCGCAAAGCAAACAGTGCCCCTTTTTTTCTTTTTTTTTCGTTTTAATTATTTCCCATTTGCAATAAACCTCAATTACATTTTACGTAATCTACCGCAACGTTAAGGATTATATGCGTTTAATCCAAATCATTTTGAATTTTAATTGTGTAATTACGTCGGAACATGGAAATTCAAATACAAATTGCCTTCCACAACCGATCTGTTTCATTACGAGTGAACATCAATTTGCAAATTAATACAGAAACTAGTTTTGTAGATGTAATTGGAAAATGTATGTACTTTTCGTCTTTTACTGCGCACGTGGGGAAAGTCCTGTGATTTGATTAAAACTGAAAATCCTTTTTACTTGTGGGGAGGCAAAAATCTATAGATAATGTTTTGGGAAGATCATGCACAAGATCAATACTTGAAAAATAATTTTTCAAACAAGAATTTTCTACGAAAATAAACAATACTTACGAGATACTGCTTTCCGAAATTTTTCTTTTGGGAATTACAGTTCATTTTTTCCCTTATATACCGATTGAAATAATCTGAGGTAAAGCGGCGATGTTGTTTCACGAAAGTAAGTAAGAACCGAATTTTGAATTCATTTTGTTATATCAGGATTTTAACAGTTTATGAATAACTGAAAGTTAAAAGAACCCCGACTCACATGTGTAGGTATATGGATAAAACAAATTCGATCGATACCCTAAATGGTATCACACGGTGATACTACGTATTTTTGCATACAATATTTTTAGACACGATTTATGTATGAATTCCGAACGGCGGCTCTAAATAAAAACATAGCCAAACGCTAAAAGCAAGTCAAATTTACAATGCAAATACTCATGCGTTTTCAATCTGTTATACAGGGTGATTCAAAATAAGTGTCCGACCCATCAACCGCAGGTAGTAGACATAAAAAAGAAAATAAGAAGTCTATATACAAAGGGGGTCTAATGTCCATACTTTTTGAGACAAAATGAATTGAAAATTCAGATGTAAATTGGTTGATGGGCACTAGTACAGCTGTATTGCGTGACAAGAGCAATGAACTGGCGTGGAATAGAACGAAGCTCTAGCGTTTACCTCGAAATGAAACTGTAAAAGGTTTTTATTTATGGCTTTCTACGGAAAAAATGTGTAATACGCGATTCATTCATTCGAATTTCGGACTTGTATATGTATACGTAAGAAGAGAATCATGATTTTCATTTTGGATTCAAAGGAGGTGCCTCTGATAGATTTATTTCTTGCAATTTCGCACTTGCGTGACCTAAGTGAATACGCTCTTAACGCTTATTCTGCATCACCCTGTATGTTTCACTTAAAAAATGAAATTTATTATATGATTACAGGCGATTACTTCTCGTCGATTTACATTTCGTTCGCTCCCTTATTTCATTCCGCTTCGAATCGCATGTTGTCGCCGAATAATTCGTTATGAGGTAAAATTCCAAATAAGTATTTCCCGGAATATCTCGTTCGTGTCGAATCAATAAAGGAGAAAAATAATATTCTTGCTGAAGTTCATACTACATATATATTGCTGCGTGGAGAGGTCGTGCTATCCCGGAATATATTACTTTATTTATGTTGGTGTTTCCTCTTTCGCGTTCTGATATTGGGAAAACATATTTGCTTTGTAGTAAACGAAATTATTTATTTTAGTTTGGGCGCTACTTAAGAGTGAAGTGTGGAATGAGATTTTTATATCTTTTATTTTTTTTTTGTGTGTGGTTCGCGTTAACAAATATTATATTCAGTTTATGTATTTTCTTTTCATGTTTTATAAATTTGTTCTCTTATTTGTAATACTTATGCAAGATTTTTTTT
Organism: Prosopocoilus inquinatus; assembly: GCA_036172665.1. Classification (NCBI taxonomy): domain Eukaryota; kingdom Metazoa; phylum Arthropoda; class Insecta; order Coleoptera; family Lucanidae; genus Prosopocoilus; species Prosopocoilus inquinatus. Next base: position 47,917,405 of record CM069872.1, read on the forward strand.
AGTGATATACAGGATGATTCAGGAGGAAAAGGAAATACTTTAATTTAAAAATATGTTAAGAAAGCCAAGATACGCAAAATAAGTACACGTTTATATAACCCCAAGCACTTGAAGCACAGTCAATCGTCACCACTGCTGAAAGCTTCTGCTGTTATCTGTTTTGGTCGTTATTGTTTATGTTGTACTCTTCATTAAACAGTGGCGTACAGTAATCTAGGATATACATCAACTGGTTTAATTATTCCGTTCATCTCTACTGACCCTTTCTCATTTTGATAACGCCAAACGTCTATATGTATAAAGATTAATGAAATATTATCATTGGACGTAAGCCTCTTTTATCACTGTACGACTAATAAAAACTCGTCCGGCTTTATGACTTATTTTTGATTAAACAATAAATGGCCGGATTACTACGTTGACATGAAGCTTATTTTACAACAGACCATGTCATAAAAGATAAATGCAAAAAGGGCGTAGAATTTTAAAACGTGCTTCAACATAACGGGCCCGTGCATAAAACTGAAAAACAATAGCGGTGTATATCACGTAATAAACTTAACCGGATCTACATCATAATACCAAAAGCGGTGACCGCAGACTATCCCACTGAGACCCCGAATTCTGTAATTCTGTTGCTTTGAAACTATCGGAGTTAAATGCTCATAAAAGTCCTACGCTTAATTAAAGGTAGAACGGTGGTTGGAAGATGGGTCGTATTTGTTTGATGTTTTAAGATGATACGTCGACGTATTGTTTACTTTGTTAGGGCAGCATTAAGTTGCAGTGCACGTTTCTAAGAGGCTAAACCAGAGACCGTAACGCATATTAAATTCTGTTAATAAAGCTAATCGAATTATGTACTGACTGCCTTTGCTTTCTAACATCCTCAAAACAAGCGAGTATTTCTTCTATGTGAATATTTAAGTTCATAAATAATGCTTAAAGTCAAATTGCTTTAAGTTAAATGAAAACAGATTTCATTGCGTTAAATTGTAAACACGAGAAAAACTAGCATATTTCCATAAAAAAAAGAATACAACATAAAATAAATTGAAGAAAAAAATGATTTTGAATACTGTTAAACACTGTTTACCTTCCACGCCCATCGCCCATGATTCAATTGGCTTCCGGTTGGAACTGCGTGTCTTGGATTTCCTCTACTGCCGGTCGAGACACGCAGTTCCAACCTGAAACCAATTCAATCATAAATGTCCCCACACTTTTTTGAGACAAGTTTCTAAACCGCTACATTTTGAAATATTAAATTTTGGATTAATTAAAAAAGAAACAAACACACACATTATAAGCGTTAAAAATAAAACTGTTGTCTCGGCGAATCTAATTTAGTCTTGGAAAAAGTCTCCAAAACAAGCTTGGTTTTCATTCCAAATTTACTGCTGATATGCATGATAAGCAATTCCCTGTTAAAATTACTCTGTAATAAGCGAGTTTCACGTAGAATATATAAATATCAAATCATATTTAAATATCCTAAGGGGTTCATGTTGCTGTAATTTCACGGATAAAAAGAAGTTTAAATACAGAGGAATTATTCAATTTCTGTCTGTCTTATGAGATTACTTAAAAAATCAGAAATCTGTTCGATGATATAAATCACAGCGTTGTAATAAAAGTGTAGTATACAAAGTTTTGAATTTCACGCAATTAATAAAAAAAAGAAACATTATGAAAAGTATACTGCCGGTTTAATAAAGCTTTCATCTGTCATCATTAATAAGTACGAAACGAAGAGTTTGAAGTATACGTAAACTTGAACTCCCATAAAAAAAATAATTATAGTCCTAAATATATTTTCAACTTTCGCAGAGAAACAATTCCTTGTCGGGAAAAAAGTTTCAGAGCACGATAATGGTCGGAACTTTAAGTTACGTCGGAACAAAAAAAAATATGTCTTTGTTTTTAATTTCGTTCTAAATTTGTCCTACGAGAAAACCTGAATTTGATCATTTAACAAACATGCAACAATAAATTAGAAGAACAAATAAATACTGTGTCTATGGATTTCCTGCAAAACAGAAGAAACTTCTTATTTTACGCGAAAAAAATAAACTTATTCTTCACAAAAGTTTCTGCTTGCATTAAAACCTGCGAAAATGATTGGTAAATGAATTTATTTGGGTATTTATTTTGGATACCAATTCGTGAATTTGCCCAAAGATTAAGTTTTATGTTTTTAACGTTTAGATTATAAGTCACGAAAAGTTGAAATTTATCAAAGTGAGTTCTCAATGAATACGAAAGAACCTGATTGAAGAGCAAAAGGTAGAAACGCATTCAAGATTCATATTCCAAGTTTGTTGATTGTCAAATCAAAGGATGCATTTTTGGAGTAATATTCATTCATCATTCAATGTTGAATCTTGAATGCACCGTTTCACCCCAGAAAGCAAATATGTAATGGAATTGCACTACTCAAATCCTGGCTGCCAAAAAAATTCAAAACCACTTCCAGCAGAAAGTGATGGTTCCAACTGGAAGCAAGAAATTTAAGTCGGATGGAAGAGATGATCTCTGTTGGTTGGCATTAGCAACCGTCAAATTGTGGAATAAATGGTCATGAAGAACTTGATTGAGAAAATTAAATTTGTTTCGCGGTAAAATTGAAAACAATTTATAATTGACCAAGAAATTGAAAGTGACGTGAATATAAGGCCAATATAGAATATAAAACACATAATATCAAAATAGAAGGATCAAACGCTGACGAAATTTATAGTTCTGGTTGGAGCCGCGTGTCTTGGATTTCTTCTATTGTCTTCATTGCAGAAGAACTTTCTCAGGGCTATTGCTGCTGCTGCTGGTGATCGTTGGGACAGTCTCAATGACTGACGAGAACTAGCGGCAAAACCAGCAGCAACAGCCCTGAGGAAGTCTTCTGCAATGAAGACAACAGAAGAAATCCGAGACACGCGGTACCAATCGCTAAGAATTCAGTTAAACTAATTAACAGTTCTATTTAAAATGTTTTTCAATGTTTTCAGTTCTCATAAGATTGTGATACACACTGAGAAAGTAGACTTATTACAGAACCGCAATGTGCCGCCTCAAAAGTAGTACCTCGTTAGTTTTTATTTTAACAGCGATGCTCTTGGGCTCTTCGAAAGCACTATCCCCGCTCTTGATTGTTTCACGGTAACGAGAATTCATTCACAACGAGACGCGCGATCATTCAATACTTAATAAGCATGGTAGGGGTACACTTCCTACTCTTTTAGGATGTCGCATTTTATATATTGGATTGGCCATTTTGAAGCTGTATTGTCTGTGTCAGAATACAGGAGACGCAATTGGGGTGGCAGGGATATGTAGAAAGAATATAAAGCAACAAGAAAGTGTTTCAAACAAGTTAACGAGAAACAAAAGAAGAAGTAGACGAAGAAACACTGCCAGGATGTGGTAAATAAGGCGGTAATGAACAGGAATAAATACTGGAAAGAAATACATGAACAGAAAAGAGATAGATAAAATTAGAACAAAACGAAACACCTCATGTCAAGTCTTAATATATACAATTTTGGATTAAAATCTTTTATGTATGTTGATAATGCTATTAAATTAAAACAAAATTTTAAAAAAATTAAACATATTTTGTGTCTCATATTCACAGGACGGAATTATATATTTTGTTCGGTTTATTTCGAACAAGGCGGCAACGAGAGCGTGTGCATTCGCGCGCCACTGCGACGTTATACGTTTGTCGCCTCGTTTGTATTTAATCGAACAAAATATATAATTCTATTCCCTGCTGATAATTTAAACCTCGACATTCACACATCGGCGATTTGTGAAATAACTAAATAATGTGTTATGTGCTTTATTCTTAACGATGTGATCCTAATTTGATCCTTTTTTAAACTACAAAAAGTTGTAACATGAAAGGTGAGGAACCACACGCAACAATATTTAATTATAAGTGACAATAAATAAGACTGTAATACATATTTAACAGAACGACATCATTTAGGTAGGATTTGATTCTAAGAATTGCATAATATGACTTATTAACCCTAGAGCAAATTGCAGCCACATTCTCGTCCCATTTCAACTGACAATCAATTACAGAGCCAAAAAATGAATGGAGCTTTTGAAATCGATAATTTGACGATTAAAAAATGCTCTATCAAAACTTAATCTTTTATAAAAAGGCATTACTACAGTTTTATTTAAATTTAGCAATAAACAATTTTCATTACAACAATCTTGAACTGTAGAGGCAACGGCATTAGTATTCTGAAGCAGGAGTTCCTCAGTCTGGGCCGAGACCATCACTATTAAGTCATCAGCAAACGTACAGGGATGACCAACAGATTAATTTAAAGGGATATCATTAACAAATAACAAGAACAGTAGTGGTCCCAAGACAGAACCCTGAGGGACACTCATACACACATATACAGCAGGCAGGGCATCATCATTTCCAGCAGCATTTGATCTCAAAGGCAGAATCTCACGTTTGACATCAGATTTCGTTACCGCCCGTAAAACAAAAGAATTTGGAAGAAATGCAGAAGAGATTGAAGAAATATTTAAAAGATTCAAGAAAAGTAAAAGTCCAGCCTTCATTAAAAACGTGATTTTAATTGTACTCGTCTTAAATTTAAATTCTTATTGGAGCTAATGGTATTAAGCACAAAAGGCAATTAAATTCTGTGCGATAATTCTTGAGGTAATAATTAATAAATGACACGGTGAACCTGATTCCTCTTGGTTCGCCTGGGCGAAACGTTTATTTCCGGATTTCGATGAATAATTCAGTAATTAATTAATTCGTACAACAAAATGAGGCGGGTAATACGTTAATTATGTAATCGGGGAAACGTAAGTACATAGAGGGTCCTGTAAATTGTTTTATTATTACTGCACGGAGCCGTTATCGTCCTGACGCAAAATCCTTTTAATTCAATACGCTTATGCAAGACCGCGGGCCCTCCACCGGATCAAAACGTAGGAAGGAAACATCTGAAGGGAATTAGGCCGATAATTACAGGGAACAGTTGGTTTTTGGAAATTAGGGGTTGTTCTACAATATTTATTATAGAGTACCATAATACCACGCCAATAGAATTCTGGAAGATACATAAGTACATAGTTCCATTTAATGTCGAAAACAATTTATGACGTTTAAACAAAACGTATCTACTTTTAGAACGGGTTTAGGGTCGTTTTAGTTTGAAAAAGAATCTGAAGAACAATCTATAACCGTAGATAGGATAATTTGAAACCGTAGGTAGAAAGAAATTTCAGGGGCGCAATTAATTAAGTTAGCCGAAAATTGTCAAGCTTTAATCAATCGCTGATTAGATTGCGGTTCTGTGTGACTGGCATTTTTAGCTGGCATTGGTCGGCGTGTTCGTTCCCCCGTGGCCAAAATCATCTGTCTATAAGGCGACTAATTTAATAGTGGCTTTGTTACCCCAGGGACAACACAGAGCATGGCGAAAGTAAATAAAGTTAATGTTGTGATATTGATAAATTGGATCGCCTACGGTATTTTTTTTTCTTTTCTATTTTTCAAGGAAAGAAGCACACGCGATTTATGCTGGGTGATTCAAAATAAGTGTTCGACCCATCAACTACAAGTTGTACACAGAAAAAGAAAATAAAAAGTCTATATGCATAGACCATATTCATCCATAATTTTTGAGATAAAATGCAGATATAAATTGATTGATGGACACTAGTGCTGCTGTATTGCGTCACAAAAGCAATGAACTCACGTGGAATACAACGAAACACTAGTGTTTACCGCGAAATAAGGTTTGTATTTATGCCTTTCTGCAGAAAAAATGTATAATACGCAATTCATTCCTTCGAATTTCGGACTCGTGTATATATACGTAAGAAATGAATCATGATTTCCATTTTGTACTCAAAGGAGATTGATTTTTTTTTGAATGCCTCTGAGAGATTTATTTCTTGCAATTTCGCACTTGCATGACCGTAGGGGATACTCTCTCAACGGGTCGGACACTTACTCTGAACCATCCTGTATAATTATACTCACATTTATTGCCTTTGAAACTATGTTCAAGTTGCATAAATTTCAAAGTGTGTATGTAGTAAATGTTACAATGTAATATCAGTATGCATGAGATGTTAGAGGCAAGCTTCTGCTTGGTGCAAACATTACACCCAAATGAGCAAAACTTTGAATGGTGTTTGCGCACGTATGTAGTGGTGACATTTTTGCGCGTTTCAGGCGAAACGCGTACGCACAGGAAAGTAAAATATTTGCAATGCTAATTGCAGAGGTCTAACGGTCCTATAGTACCACCGGGAAAATTCCATTACCCTGTTTGTGCAGCATTTTCCCAGTTTATTTCGGCCGGTTATTTTCATAAATTATACTTGCAATTACTACCGCTAACGTTCTTTTTGTCTGTTTAGCGGAAGCAGTTAAAATTCATTTCGGTCCTAAAACTCGAAACTCATAAAGCGTAATTCTGACGAGAAATGACATGAAATGAAAATAATGTGAAGGAGGACGCAAATATAAGAAGGTAAACGTCCTCTACTCGCCCCGCAATTGAAAACAGAGAAATTAAATTACCAAGCATGAAATAAATTGAAACGCGAAATGAAATAAATGAAAAAGCACAATAGTGCATTGGGGATGAAAGAGGAATGGTTTTATTACTAAATTCGTCGGAAAGTAGAACAAATCTTACAATTTTCTGCTGAGTATCAACTGGTATTGAAAATATTTTTGGCTCCGCTCCCAATTTTTTGTTTGCATCTGTCAATATACACATAAATCAAATATACGGTGAAGCTTTATTCGATTCAGATCTTCAAATTACTTTTCGCTGTTTATTTCAGATCTTCATTAGGAGAAACATTTAATACTAAAAACGTTACAACGAAACATTGAATTTCAAATTAACATAAATAAGCTAGGTGAATACTTTAGCTTAAGTGACTTTTATGATTTATTATTACAAAATTAATATTTTATTAATTTCTTTTACACTAATTCTACTATGAATGTCTCTATACATCAAATATTAATATCTCTTTTTTGCAAATTAATTGTACCGGCTTAAAAAAAAATTTTTAAAATCCTTTCTTAGTCATATTGCTGACATGGGTCGGTAATATTTACGCCATTATGCCCAAAAGCGTGTAATCAATGTGCGCATACCTAAAGTTGGAAAATTTAATGAAGTAACGAAAGATGTAGGCATATACCACATGTTCATTAAAAGTAACAAAGAACTCAATAACTAAATATTGACAAAAATTGGGCAATTTTGTACGACATAAAAAGATACATTTGAAACTAAGCACTTGTAAATGGACTTGTTTAATGGCGTTTTCGAATCAGAGCAGTCTAATCCGCTCAAAAGCTTATGGTTCATAACAGAATTGCTCTTGGTGAGATTAGATTTGCTTTGAACGGAAATTTCAACACTGCACGCATCTCCTCTATTCTGTTGCACCGTCTCTCAACTTAGCATAAAAATTTTGATCCGTTTCAGTGCAATCCTGTTCATTCGAACGTGCGAATTTTTGATCCCCGTACGAGCAAAAGCCAACGGAATACGCCATCACATATACTTGCTATTTTTCGCTTGCCAAACATGATCTGGAAGGCGGAACAAACAACAATTAGATATAATGTGGGCAAATATATTTTTTATACATTTTAAACAGAATTTATTTATTTACACAACAGTGCCAACACGTCTACATTTTATTTCTATACCTATTTGTAAACGAAATGCTTACAATTGAAAACCATAACTTCAAAAGTGTATAAGTGCCAAAAAATAAAAAAACATATATTTTCACAGCAAATGGGTCTATGGGCAGAGCCCAATGTCATGCAAAACGGTCTATGTACCTGTGGTTAAATAAAAAGTGTAATAAATGAATCATAGTTTGTCGATATTTGTGTGTGCGCTTTTCTTTATAACTTCTAAATATGTTTTTAGCACTTAGACCCTTTTGAAGTTATGGTCTTCAATTAAGTAAATGTAGAAACATGCAAACAGCGTTGAAACCCTAATTTTGATCGCCTTTTGTTCCCAATTCTTTTAAAAATCCGTACAATTTTGAATCTCCAATTCCTTTATTAGTAGTGTTTTGGTTTTCAGATGGAAAGCCAGAAAGCGACTTCGAAGTCGTTTTCCACAGATTGCTCGAATGGCGTTTGATTATACTTTTGGAATTGTCGTAATCGGTCCACTCCTTATCTTTCTCTACGTTTAGTTAATAGTCCTTCCTTAAAACAGTTTAAATAAAAATCCAAAGCTTTTGATTACAAAAGACGTTCAAATATAAGAGGAATTTTCGTACAATAACAAAAAGATTACACAAACAAAATTTTACATGAATTTAACTGAATTAATTAACTGATTAAAATTGAACAGTTAACGTAAAATTGAATTTAGAATTTGAAAGGCAGAAGGGAAGATCAACAAAATCAATTCACTTTTATAAAACTTTGTTAGATGCTGAGTTTTTAGGGTCTAGGACAATTCGCCATCGCCGATTTGTCGTCGCTAATTCACCGTCGCGGATTCGTCGTAGGTACAATTCACCGCCGGAAAACTCGCCGTCGGTAAATTCGCCGTCAGCGATTAAAGTTTTAAGTCCAGGTATATATCCAAATAATAATATACCGATAATTATATGTAAATAAAATAAAGAAGTTAACATAATTAATGGAAAATAAAATAATTTGTTATTAATTAAATGTGATACATAGATAAAGAAACAGATAAAAAAAAATTGTCTTCCAGAACGTATTTCTTATTCTTCAGGGTGTTCGTAAAATCCCTCCAATTCTCCTTTTTTATATTTTCAGATTCTGCTCAAAATCATATTGATTTTCATATCAATCAAAATCACTACACATCAAAAGTCGACTGCTTTCAAAATATTGATTCATGAAAGCTCGTCATTTAAAATTATAAATTCAAAAAGGGGTTACATTAAAAAAGAAATAGAATTATGATTATGTTTACGTACAGCACCAATTTCTTCGTAATTTTGTGTCTTACGGTAGTCGCACTGTAATTAGGAATTTATTTTAACTTGAAATAGAAAAACAATAGTAAAGTCCATTTTAATTTACTTGAAACGTACTGAAATTATAGTTATTTTCTTCAATTCGTAGGTATAACTTGGATATTATCTAAAATGGTCAGAAAGTGTTTTAAAGCTTATCAAGCTAAATAAAGCAGTAACATGTGACGGCGAATTGGGCGGACGGTAAATTGGATCGACGACGAATTGGTTCTACGACGAATTGGCGACGGTGAATCGTCGACGGCGAGTTGGCGACGGCGAATCGTCCCATCCCCGAGTTTTTAAGCAAAAATGGATCTATTCCATTTAAACTGACCCTCGCCGGTCGTGAGTGCTTCTTAGATACACTTTATTTAAATTAAATTACGAAAACTGTTGTGATAGAAAAAAAAATTAATTTTGAAAACTTAATTATGAGGAAAATTGTCAATTGAGAGTGTCAAACAGACTACATACTTATGATAAACAGAAGAGACGCTTTAGTAGATGACAGGAGTTAGTGCATTGTGGCAAGTGCACTGTCGAACTCCCCTCTCTAATCAGAAAAGCGAAGTATTTACATGAATCTGGAATGGCCAAATCTCCAGTCTGCGCGGTTTTGCATTAGGCATTGCTCTTGAAAAATCCTGATGACTCGTTCTATTTTACTGGTGGCAGTTATTATGTAACTGATGTCGATGTAGGCCAAGGTTTTCTTATACGAAAACGGGAGCCCTTACATAATTATTTGACCAATTACATTATGACTCATTGGTGATCCAACGATATTTTACATGACGCCAGCTTGTTTTTTTTTTTGACGTAATGCCCTTGATCTCATTTCTAGGTATATCGCAAGCTCACTAACGCTTTCGTTACATAACGCTGCATTTGTGTTTTATTTGTGTCATATTCCGATAGTTTTAATTTAATAAAGTATCTTAATTAAATGAAGCGTACCGAATTATAAAAGTAATATTCACAAAAAAATTTCTAATTTACACAAGTTGCCGATTTTTATAACAGATTTCTTTTAAACAGCGCGCACTCTGACATCAACAAATAACCTGAGTACGCGCAATCCTTGCGTGCTTGCGTTCCAGTTTGCGCGTCATCTTCCCCGAGTTCTCGGTTTCGTAACTGGAGTGTGATTATTATACACTGATTACACAAAATTTAAGTGTGTTAATTATTTCCGTAATTTTTCAATTGTGTGCATTTTGTTATGGGAAATAGTGTAGCTTTGTACATTTTCCGTATATTCGTGTACGCCTATATTTCGAATTATTCTCTTCTTGACACAATAGAAAAATCATAATTTCATATACATCTTTTCGTTATTTGGAAGTTAATAAATGAAATGCAAGCAGCACTTAAAACATACTTTACCTCTTTCAAGTATCCTAGATTGTACTCCATTAGAATGAAAAATGATTTTACGATATTATACTACTCTAAAGTAGAGCGTGCAATTTTTCATATTATCTAGCACAGTCGTATAAGGACTTGAAACTACACTTGTTATTTTCATATGTATGTACATATATGTCTGGTTCTATGCAACTATGTACGTAGTTCTCTGTGAACTAATATAACTGAAAGGTAGGTTGCTTAAATTATTATACTCAGTGTGGCAAATCTGAAACGGAAATTACTGACGTTAAGAAAGTCGAGAAATGTACGAATAGGAACAAAGAAGTAATAAAGAAATAAAATGGAAAACAAGTTTTATATCATCAAGTTCAAAACAAAACAGCTCCACAAATATTTTATGTATTGAAAACACATAACCTAAATATTTAATGCTTAGACAATCGCGTAAAATATATTTGTCACGAAAAAAGCAAACGACACGCAACTAATCCAGGAAAATTCTAAAGGTGCATTCACACTTAAAGTAACATTTTTCAACACAGCATAACAAAACAATTGTTCAACATCGTCAAAACTGCAATGGAATAGGCACGTATTCCCAACTTGAAAGATAAAGTGGCGTAATGTAAAACATAATATAAATTCGATTCCTTGTATCGATTCTTTTGCACTTATGTGGAGTTGGAACCGTGGAACGGGGTTCACATCCTTGGCAACTTTACTTAGCGTAATGTGCAGATTAAACATTTAACATTTCATATTTTGTTATCACAAAAACTTGCGCAACAAAAGTATGTTTGTGCGGTTTTTAGTTATATGAAACATATGACTAACTTGTTACGGTTAATTACAGATTCACGAAGTCAATTTCATCAATAATTCCCGTTACTCTTGTTGCCAAGGGATTCGAGAATCTACTCGTACAATACACAAACGGCATCGAAAACAACAACTACTACTGTATTAATGTCTCAGTTACCGTAACTTCGAGAGGCCCTACATTAAATTGCAAACTTAATAAATACGTGTTTGGTAAAGCCAATGTAACAAATGAACTGAGGCTGGTATCCCCGCCGCGGGTAAGGGAGAAACGTGAGGTTGCTTTGTAACCGTATCCGCGACACGGAGCCTCTAATTAAACGAAACCGTGTTGAAAACTGGATTAGGCAAATTTAACAATACATAAGAGAACACGCTATCTATTATTGAAACCTAATAATAAATTGGGTGGAATGGTATACTTGAAGAGAAAAAATGATTCCAACTCATTGATTAGAATTTATCTTCGAAGGTTGTTTGACGTTTATTACGAATGTAGATGCAGATAGTGTGAGGGTTAAGCTGAATTTAATGAGAGTAAAAACACGGGTAACATTTTCTACAATTTTATTTTAAACAATATGCTCAAAGTGACTTCCTTCAGCAATGATAGACTTGACCTTTCTTTCTTTCCACTGTTTGAAAGCTTCCAACCAAACTCCTTTCGGAATATCTTCAAAACAAGCGTGAGTGAACTACAGCATCAATGTCGTCTTCAGACGAAAACCTTCGACCTCGCAAATTCTTTTTAGGCTTGTTCGGTGAAACGGTCGCAAATGTTCGCTTTTATTTTATTTTTCAATCACAAACTGTTACGGGTTTATCTGTTGGTACGTTGCGGCAACTACGCGTTGTTTGGAACTTGACAACATTCCCTGCCTAGATGTGACGTTAAAGCGCCGTTTGAAATTCAGCCTTTTCATTGGTCTGATGTAAGCACGTTCCTCCGCGTTCTGTTTTCTGATTGGGCCACTATGTTTGTTTTCAGTCAAAAACTGTCACGGGTTCATCTGTTGGTACATTTCGGCAGCTACGCGTGTGCGTTTGCGTTATTTCAAAACTCGGCAATATTTCCTGGAAGTGACGATTTCTTTTCGCCAAAAACTGTTACAAATTCATCTGTCGATACGTTTCGGCAACTACGCAATGTTTGTAACTTAGCAACATTTCCTAGAAGTAACGTTAACATGCTATTTGAAATCAAGCCTTTTTCACTTGTTTGGTGTTCGTTCGACTCGCCATGTTTGCATAGAACCCAAAGTAAATTTCGGTGGACATGTGTGGAGATTGACTTTGTTTTACGACGCGATATGGCATACACGTATTTCGTTAATCGTGAGAATCTGTGTAAATTTGTTTCATTCATCTAAGCAATTTGACTGGAATGAAGCAAGCTCTCCGTGTTTTTTGATGTGTTTTCAAACAGTGTGATTGGAATGAAACAACCTCTATGTGTCTTTTGAGGTGTTTTCAAACATCGTGGCCAACGGGTTGAAAAGATTCGTAGAATCTAAGCCTGTGTTTATAGTGGAACGGTGAGCAGAGATTAAAGCCAAGCGGCGCGTTTAATAAAGAAAAGAGAGTTCACAGTGGAACGTTCATAGTCGTTATTAAACGTTATAAAATTCATCACACAAAAATTAATTTTTACTTAAATTTTTCTAACAGTTGTGAAGGAATAAACAATAATTATTAGAAATGTAAAAAATCTGTCAATTTTCAAAGTTTTTGACGTTGAGTTGCGATACTTCTTTAATTATTTATTTAATTTTAGTCACGGTGTTTTGTCGCCTCTCTAATGCTGCCTTGAACGTACGAGTGTTGAGAATATTCCTGGCAATTTTCGTTTACCAACACACCCTGTCGGATCTTTCATAGTGCGTTCACCAGCTGGGGTTATTCCCTGGCGGCCTTAGTTTCCCACCTAACACACCCCTTTCTGCTTCAGAGCAGTGGCGGCTCGTGATGATTTACTGCAGGTAGGCAACAACTGCAAAAAGGGAAGCTGATTCATTTTCTAAATAAATTTGTTTCTGGGGAACTAAACTTAGTTTTCCTATGCCTTTTACCAAACAAAAACAATTGACGAACGCGTTCTGGAGTTACAATCAAAATTCAAAGCGCGTGTTTTCTATTTGCTCAATTCATTGAACGTCTCTCCCTCCCCTTACGATCGTGCTTGTAATTTTGGGTTTAAATGTAAGCTTGGAATTTACAGCGCCTGTTCTCAGCTTTTCAAAGCCTTTTACCAAAAAAAAAACAATCGACGAACGCGTTTTTGAGTTACAATTAAGATTCAAAAGCGACGCGTTTCTTATTTGCTCAATTAACTGAATGTCTCTCCCTCCCTTCGCGATCGCGCTTGTGATTTTTGGTTGAAATTTAAGTTTGGGATTTGCAGAGCTTTTTCTCAACTTTCCAACGCCTTGTACCGAAAAAAGAATCGACGAACGCTTCTTGAGTTACAATCAGAATTCGCCGCGTTTTTTATTTGCTCAATTATCAGAACGTCTCTCCCTCCCCTCGCGATCGTTCTTGTAGTTTTTGGTTTAAATTGAAGCTTGGGATTTACAGAGCTTTTTCTCAACTTTCCAACGCCTTGTACCGAAAAAACAATCGACGAACGCTTCTTGAGTTACAATCAGAATTCGCCGCGTTTTTTATTTGCTCAATTATCAAAAAGTCTTTCCCTCCCCTCGCGATCGTTCTTATAATTTATGGTTTAAATTTAAACTTGGGATTTACAGAGCTTTTTCTCAGATTTCCAACGCCTTTTACCGAAAAAACAATCGACGAACGCTTCTTGAGTTACAATCAAAATTCGCCGCGTTTTTTATTTGCTCAATTATCAGAACGTCTCTCCCTCCCCTCGCGATCGTTCTTGTAGTTTTTGGTTTAAATTGAAGCTTGAGATTTACAGAGCTTTTTCTCAACTTTCCAACGCCTTGCACCGAAAAAACAATCGACGAACGCTTCTTGAGTTACAATCAGAATTCGCCGCGTTTTTTATTTGCTCAATTATCAGAAAGTCTCTCCCTCCCCTCGCGATCGTTCTTGTAATTTATGGTTTAAATTGAAGCTTGGGATTTACAGAGCTTTTTCTCAGCTTTCCAACGCCTTTTACCGAAAAAACAATCGACGAACGCTTCTTGAGTTACAATCAGAATTCGCCGCGTTTTTTATTTGCTCAATTATCAGAACGTCTCTCTCTCCCCTCGCGATCGTTCTTGTAATTTACGGTTTAAATTTAAACTTGGGATTTACAGAGCTTTTTCTCAGATTTCCAACGCCTTTTACCAAAAAAACAATCGACGAACGCTTCTTGAGTTACGATCAAAATTCGCCGCGTTTTTTATTTGCTCAATTATCAGAACGTCTCTCCCTCCCCTCGCGATCGTTCTTGTAGTTTTTGGTTTAAATTTAAGCTTGGGATTTACAGAGCTTTTTCTCAGCTCTGCAAAGCCTTTTACCAAAAAAACAATCGACGAACGCGTTTTTGAGTTACACTCGAGATTCAAAAGTGACGCGTTTCTTATTTTCTCAACTAACTGAACGTTTCTCGCTCCCCTCGCGATCGATCTTGTAATTTTTTAATTAAATTTAAACGCGACATCTACTGTGATTTTTCTCAGCTATCCAACACCTTTCACCAAAAAATAATCGACGAATCAACTACTACAAAAGGGAAAGTGGGTGCATTTTCCAAATAAATTTGTTTTTCGGATGTCTCAACGAGGAAGCGGAACGCGCGCAACTTCAATAGGATAGGGTGGACACTGCCCACGTTGCACACCCCGACGGGCCGCCACTGCTTCAGAATCTAGCATCGGGATAGCTAATCACAGCGTGACTTGGCCACCAGGTGTCGTAAGTAATCAAGAGATTAACGTAATAGCAGTAAATTGGTAACAAAACTGGAGAGTTAAGGGACGATGCATTGTCATGATGCGGCAAGTTTCCATTATCTGGAACTCTAATGAACACTTCAGGCAAACATTTCTCATTTACATTCAGCTGTAACTGTCCATCTAGTTTAATTGCCCATTTTTTGTCCATCTAGTTTAATTGCCATTACTAAGCCTGTACTTCAAAAGAATACCGCATACATCAGTTTTTTCAATGCTGGCTGCTTCTTGGTCAATGTTCAAATTGCTTATACCATCGGTAAATTCAAACCCCGGAAGGTGAATGTTCACTAAAGGACGAATCTAAACTCTCTTTGCACTCGTAAGAACTTAAACCTTTTTTTTTAAGTCTCATTAAATAATGATTTGAAAACGCTTTCTGGTTTGTTTTAATTGTAATCTGGAATCTGGAATGTCCTAATTTCCATTCTGCGTGGGTTTTGTTGCATTGGTCTTGAAACGTTCTATTTTATTGACTGCAGTTATTAAGTAACTGATGTCGATATAGCCCAAGGTTTGTTTGTAGAATCAGGGGCCCTTACATAATTATGTGTTCTGTTACACTACGAGTCATCGGTAATCCGATCCCTTTTACGTTCCGAAAAGTATTACATAATTGCATTGCAAGCTGACTAATGCTTTAAATTAGTAACTTGAGTTACAACGAACGAAACTTCAACAACTAAACTAAAGAGTTGCTTTAAATAACACTGCGCGTTTTGTTTCTCACGGTCTACTAGATTTTCTTATTCTCAATAGATTCAGTTTGGCCATCGTTTAATGCTTTGTGTGCGGATGCCTGGCACGAGCACTTGTATGTACTTAGCTGTAACACGATTTATTAGAATTTTCATTCGATTTCTTGAAAAAGCGATGTCACTCGCTGCCTTACACAATTTTCAATAGGTATTTTCCTCGAAAGGCGGGCAATAAGGAGCGATGTTGACAAATGTAATACGATGTTACATTATTTCAGCAAGTTGAAAGCACTAGCTGCTACAGAACTCTCTTGAAATTTATCACTTGTTACAGTTTAAACCTGATACCTCTTAGCGATACACATCTGCACTTATTTTGTGTAAACGGAGAAGGAAACATCTCGCAGCAGACACATATTTCGAGTTAACAAACTGAAACTGAAATTTAAATTATTACATTTTTTGACTTGAACGGAATTTCTTTCTTTTTAAAAAAAAAGAAGAACACGTTCTGTTTTATTACAGCAGCCGACGCGACAAGGTTTTTTTTCTTTTCGTTTTTGAATTATCAAAATGAAATCCAGACACTTTAATAACAACACGAAGGTTCTTGCTTAAAATTTTCCTCGGTTATTTATGAATTCATATAAACTTCGAGACAGCTACAGATGAAATCGCTATTTCGTATCGTTATCATCACCACGCTCATAACATAAAGTATTTCGGGCAAGGAACAAAGAAATTAATATTAATATAGGCGAAAGCCCAGTCACGTTTCCTTTTAAACTCATCCGTATCAAAGTTAACGTCAAGTTCGTGCATTTCGGAAATTTCTCGAAACTTCGCAAACAGCAGAACAAGTAATGTGGAGCAACTCTCGAGTTACAAAGAAAACGCTCGCGGTGCAACGAATTAGACTTAGAATTTTCCGAGGCCAGAGCGGGTAACTTTAAATTACAACGGAAATCTATTTCGACATCTTGATCTTGGATCTGCCAAGATGAAACTGTACACAAAACGAAAGTTCCAAGTTTCTGTGTGTTAACTTAGATTTAATAAACAAACTTAGGTATTAATACGCTTGTAGATTATTCATTCCTGCTGTTTCTACAAACATTCTTGTGTTATTAAAACAAGCTTTTCAAGATAGAAATAATCCAGACTCTATGAAATCTAATAAGTAGGGTATACCATCAGTGTAGTCTCGAATAACATCTCGATAATTTCTGAAAATACAAAAAGAGCTTTTGTTTTAAATTTTAAAGGTCTACAACATAAAACTGCTCTCCTTTGTACAGGATGATTCAAAACGGTGATACCAGATGCATTTTTTTATTATTTCAGATGAGTCACTTTATACAAGATGTCAAATTTGGATTGCCCATAAAATTCTACATACCAAAATCAATGCCTAAATATAATCCTTCTGGAGGTGTTTAACATTTTATCTAAAAACTGTCATGAACAAATGAAACAGTGACATCCTACGATCGCTTTTTGACCTGACATTGCAGTACAGCTGTACAGAGGCTGCTCGAGGTTTTCACTGCAATTAAAAACGATTTGCAACAAAGTTTCTAAAAACTGTCACTAAAAAAAAACACCACAGATTAAAAAAATATATATATGTATCGCATACCTAGGTGAATACTGCCACAACTCAAAAGTACTCAACTTTTAAAAGAAGTAAAAAACTGAATTTGTTATTAATATGTTTACGTTGTAAGAAAACCACTAGTTAAATTAGAAATGCCAAGTTTGCATAAAGTTAAGTTATATAAAAAGTAAAATAAAAAAAAAGGAATATTATTTTCGTGATGGGTATTCTATTTGTAATTCGTTTCCAAACAGTCCCATACATCGATATCCAAATTAATTTTGGATGAAACTTCGAAATCCTGACGGATTAATTTTAATGAAAGGAGTTTAACGCCGATAAATTTTGCATCGGCGGAGCAAGAAATAGCCGCGCGCGAGGAGGAACTTCCACAAAGTAAAGCTCTAACGAGTTCGATAAATTATAATAGCGCTTGTAATTATAGTCGGTGCCGTACTAGAGCAGAACAGCTTCCCTTTTTATTTCACGGAAAACTCGCTTATAATACGTCCTCGCAGACATAAAACGAAAAACTTTTCCTATCTCGTTTAAAATAAACGGGCGCGAAATCAATAGCAGTTTCCTTTCTTTTTTTAATCTAAATAAATACGTAGAATAAAAACATACATTTGTGTGTTTACACTATGTGTATGTGGCTTACCTATGTGTAGTATTTCAGGCAACGTACATATTTTGCAGATAACGGTGTATATCCGTTTTATTTAAAAAGATGTAAAATACTAACCAGATATGCTCGGTGTATTTTGTATATCTGCATGAATTTACGCTGGTGTGGCTTCACAGAAAAGCTTTACATTAAACGTGATAAGTAGTATCCAAAACACAATTTAATCAGGATTAAATTTGATCCACTCATAATAATACACGGATAATCAATTTATCAACAGTATTGCTAAACAACTAAAAATTAATTGAACATGTTTCGTAAAGCAAAGCCTCACAGTACAGTTACTGAAACAGAAGTTTCAGATGGCCGATGTAATTAACCTAAATTTATAAATGTAGGTCTAAATAATAAGGATTATCATTAAAAGTGTATCAGAAACATTGACTGACTAGTTACTAGTATTTGATAGCCTGGTATAATACGAGAGCCGTCTTTTGACTTGTTACAAACAACCACTAGATGGTGCTGTTAAGTGTTGACATCAAGGTTGATAAAACTTGAATCCAGACAATCTTCTAATACACAGTCCAGCTCTACCAACCTTGTTTCACATTACTATTTTCCTAAAATTTGAATTTTTTTATTATTAAAACAGTCACAGCTCAGTAATCGTTCGAGTAGTTTGTTTACAGTGAGTATTTAATAAGCAGTTTTGCACAAAAAATGGAATTTCACGTGAAGGTTTTCGTTGGATAATTTTTTTACGATTTTAGTCGATAACAATACCTCGAATCGCTTCCTTCAACTTTTGGTAATGAAGTATCATCAGAAAGGACTGTTTACAACTGGTTTGCAGAATTTCGTCGTGGAAGTGTTTCTGTCGCTGATGAATCTCGCGAAGGTCGACCAAAATCGGTTAATGTCCCAAAAAAACATCGTTGCAGCACGGTAAAAAAAGATTGGCAAGTGACTTATCGCGAGATAGAAACATTATTAGGCATATCGAAGACCGTAGTACATTCGATTTTACATGACCATTTAAGTGTGAAAAGATCTGTTCCTCATAGATTCCGTGTAATTTAACCGAAGCACAAGGAAGGCTCGTGTCGATTGGTGTAAGGAAATGCTCAGACAATTCGATCAAGGAACTTCAAAGTCCTAGAATTTGGAAACTTGGATACATGCATACAAACCGGAAACCAAGCAACAATCAACAGTTTGGGTGTTTCAAGGTGAACAGTATCCCACAAAAGTTGTTCGTTCACGAAGCATTTCAAAGAAAATTATTTCTTGTTTCTTTGGTTGTACTGGACATGTCGGAATCTTCGCTTTGGAGGATCGAAGAACTGTTAAGGCCGAATGGTGTAGGTACAACAATTTGTTTGCCCGAAGTCAGGGATGAAATCAGGAAAAACAACCCAAAACGCTGTATCATCCTTCATCAAGACTAGCGCTTGTACAGCATATCACCACACAATTAATAATTATTTGAAGGAAAAAAAAACATCAAATTAACATGTTGTTGCTCGTATTCACTCGATTTATCGCTTAACGACTTCTTCTTGTTCCCGAATATCATGTAAAAAATGCGATTTTAATCACCTCAAGAAGCTGTTGAAGCATTCAAAGACCTTGCTTTGGAGATATCATCTTCAGTGTGGAAAAAATGTTTCGAAAATTAGTTCGAACCTAAGCAAAAGTGTATAAATTTTTTAAAGGCGAATATTTTGAAAAACAGAAAAGGATTTGTGCCAAATTCTTTCCTTGCTTTTGTAAAAACTTAAAAGGCGGGGCCCTCGTACATCGCTATAGCTTAGAATAAGAGTGTCCTAACTCCATTTATGGAAATTCTCTCGTAGGGATGTTTAACATTATTAAACTAATTAATGGTTCTAAGCAATTTACGACAATGATGAAAATAAAATGTTAAGGTTTGCAAATTACAACCTGTGGGTTATTTACAGAAGTGGTAAAAAAAATAAGAGTATTATCCTAAAACACAAGTCTCAGGAGGGTAATGGGGACTTATAGATAGATTTATGTTTGCAAAGGAGACAATGATGGGTCAAAAAAATTTGTGAACGTATGGTCTCGAAATTTATGTTGTGATTAATTAAATAAAAATGCTCTGACCCGTAAAATTCAGAAATGTTCCACATGTATCCTTATCAACAGTGGCAAAAGTTAGCTCTAATTCATTTAAATATTCTGTTTGATTGTTTGATTGCATGTACGAAGGAGTTAATCGGGCAAAGTACTTTACACTGATACATAAAGGAGCACTGAAATAACCAACGTAAAACGGCGCACCAGCAAAATATCAATAAAACGAGAGCCAGTTGATCGAGACAAGAGAAGTTTACTGATATTAAAACAGAAGAGACTTCTTGAAGCTTCATTTAACATTCTTACGAAAACAAAAAGAATTCAGATTAAAATTTAACCTTCAACAGATTCTTTTGCGTTCATTTTTGCAGTATAATCAGTGGTACGATTCCACTATATGAAAACTATTATAAATGTTGACTTTTGATTTGATTGAAATGATATCTGCAAATCAATATCGATATTACCTATTTCTGTAAGTGCTAGTAAATGCATTATGAAATTCAGATCGTCATGGTGTGAACTACATAGTTCAAGCTCCAAAATTGTTCACCTTTTAGTACAAGACTTAACGCAGATTTCGTGTTTCGAATTTGAATATTCGTATTTGAATACCAAATGCACCTGGCGAATATCCAAGCTGCCGTGGATTGTATTGAATGAAGGAAAGAAAATTGGAGGAGAAAACTTAACGAACCGTTTAATTCAAGATTATTCCGGCATTTTCAGTTTTGTACATAAAATATATAGTTGCCGATTGAATAGATTTGTGCCAATTCCAAATTGGCGTGGAGAGAGTTTATTTTACAATTTGTTATCCTTTACTGTTTTTTTTTCTTTTGCGTCGCAATGGGAGGCATTTACAAGAAAGAAGATAATCACATCTAAAAACTTTATAATGTATACAAATTCAGTCATTACTTGCAACAAGTAATTTTCCAGTGACGGGATCCCAGTCTAATTATTTTGGGCTAATTAAACTAGATTAAACCAGTAATTACTTCGGTGTCCTCCTCATACAGGGCATTCTATTGTTGAAGTTTCAACAACCAATTTATTTCACCGGCGTAATGGAATAATTTGTAGCAAATCCACACGCGAATTATCTCCACCTTCCCTGTAAACCCGATGAAGAAATTTCAAACTTGCCTCTCTTCTGACCCTTATCGCTAGCGAATAGAGGCTAACGATTCATGCTAAACTGACAGCACTTTGTTTTGTTTTACGTTGACAAGAAGGGGGAGATTATCGGTACCAGCAGGCAGGCAGGTGGCTTCGGGCCGTTCTTTATGAGAGCTCTCAAAAGACGACGTTTAGCAGAAATTAACTTTGTAATAGTTTGGCTCTCGTCGGCGGCGTCGTCGCCGAGAGCGTCAATTCGAGTTCAGAAAAATTTGCTAATAAAAAGCAATCCCACTCTCACGTCTCTGCGAATATATCTGCCGGGGGTTTATTGCTTTTTGTAAAAAATTACAGGCAGGAAGTCAACGCGGAACGAAACAAAAACGACGAATCTATCACAAAGGACGAGAGAGTAAATTAAGTTGTCCGGGATGATACGTCAATGGAGTAGAATCGTTTTCCAAAATTACAGTGTTCTGTTTTTAGACTTGTCGTGCTTTATTTGCCCTTCTAACGTTCGCTCTCTTCTAAAGGAAAACTTATAATCAGTCTCAGAATCATCACATTTTTCACTTTAAGCTCGGTTCAAACTCTGTTATGTCTGAAATTATTTTTTTTTATGAAAACAGTGAAATTTTTGCTCATCTTAAGATTGATTCATATTTATTTTGGATTTAGTCACTCTTAGGACCGATACTTCAATCATGGACAACTTTCATTTCCGTGTCTACAATTATTTATTAAGACAATTGTTTTATGTGGACCTGCCCTGGAGAATTCTGCTCTGTGCGTTCGATTTGTTCTGTTAGTTAGGGCTAAAATGCTCAAGTCTGGACGCACTTTAATAATCTAAGACTCATCACTCAAGACCAGTTATCACTATACATGGTGTCTGGATTAACTCTACCTACTAAACTTGCTTGACCAAATAGGACCATTTTTTACCAACACGAAGAATTAATGTCTGGCATTCAAATTATTGCTACGTCTGCTCCTTCGCTTGTTGTTCAATTTTTATTTTGAATAAAAATACAATGACTTATCTACAATTTAATATGTTCCTGTACAAATAATTTCGTGTCACAACTAAAATATTCAGTTAAATCACAAAGATTAATAAAATGTGTGAGTTTAGATCGGTTCTAAACGAATAGTAATGTATTTATAGATGAAAACGACGATGATGATTTAGAAAGTAGTTTTAGCTTGAAGTACCTCAGTTAGGTCAGGAATAATGGATTTTTTTTGTAAAAATAGTCTTTTCATGGTGCTCGGTCATAACGACATCAGTTCAATAACCGCAAAGAGCTCTTTTACCTGTCAAATTACTGATCATCGTCGCGGTTAAAACAAACATGCACACCATCGACCTGATAGGATTCAAATGGGCACTTCAGCGATAATTTGGCAATTTACGCATTCTACTCGAATTCCGGTTCAAGTGAACTCATAAATTTATGGAGGCTTAACGTAGAATCGATAAAAGGAGCAGTCTACTCAAAACCAGAAAAAAAATCGAATGGGTCAAGCAAACTTTAATTCGACGGTATTTTTTGTGTTCATCTTAATCGGCAGATGTTGATTGAATCGCAATTGATTAGGACAGTAATACTCTTGACTAACCACACCAAAGTCGAGCAACAATAAGTATCTATTTATTTACAACAGCGTTTAATTTGCCTCGGAAATGTTGCAATATCAAAAGGATTCTGCTTATTAAAATCCGAGGGTGCACGACTAGCAAACAAGGCAAATTATCCTGGAGATTCAACTTCAAAGTTCATTACTAGGTCTTAGTGCTAATTATACCCACTAATTACGTGTATTATGCTGTGGAAACGCCAATCGAAATCTATCAAAGGAACAGTCTACCCAAAATTAAAAAAAATGAAATAAAATTTATTAAGTATCGTCATCATCATTACGTTCTTACCTTCACCTGCAGATAACGATTACGAAATTTAATTTAAAATCACTGGGAGACCAGTAAACGAGACAAACTATGCAGTAGATTCAATTCTACGCAAGTTTCAACTTCATTAATAAGCCTTAGCGCTAATTATATCGTCTTAATATTGCTAATTACCGTTTGAGAACTCTGATAATACTAACGTTTAAAATAACGAGCTTCATTTGGAAGCTTCAAGTTTCTGCTTGGAAGTGCAAGAATTGTGTACGTCCGTCTTCTACTTCACTTATTTGAAATGTTAATATCGACCGCATTTTACTCTCTTAGGGAGAAGGTGCACTATTAAGCTGGCGAAATATTAATGAGCTTTCTGGAATTCCTTTAGTGCACAATGTATCATTAGACGCAAATAAAAGTAAGGTTATTTCTGCGTCGTTTTAGCTTTGTAAAACCAGCTTCTATATATTTTAAAAACTCCCCGAATGAATCACTCTCTAATAATGAATGAATTGATTTACAAATTTGTCTTTTTAAACTATGCGTACAGGATGAGACAAAGTGCATTTTCTAAAAGTACGAATTGTCAGCGGCTTACTGAAACATAATTGTTTTGAATAAAAAACAATCTGCTGGTGCAGCGTTACAAGCAAGTTCAACAACTTGAATTTCAGTTGCCAGGATGGAATCTCCTCATTTTGCCTACGTTGCAAAGACCGAAAAGGACTTTGATCTGCAAGCAAGGAAAACGTCGGTAATTCAGAACGACATTTTCCACAGCGATTAAGCCGGTGTCGCTGACCGTACTTGCGAAATGCTAACTAAGCAAATTTGTCAATTTAAACAAAAATACGCATGTTGAACTTTGGTGACAAACCAAAAGTAAAAAACGAATTTAGAACACATAATATAATTTTTCCAACGGGACAATATTTTGGGCATTAAAAAAAGCTAAAGTCTTTTCCACTGATAAATTGTGAAATTTTTTAGAACCTGCAGCATATTCCTATAGTATAATTTACTTATCAGAAAAGGCTTTTCTCAACTGAATGTACAGACATACAGTTACGATAATATAAATGGTATTAAAGGTATAGGTTCAGGCTCATTAATAACTTAGTTAAACCAAATACATTCTGCTATTGTTCGAGAAAAGTACGAAAGGAGAATGCAAATAAGCGTTAGCTAATGAAGTTTTAGCTAGACGTATCGTTTCTGTGGAAGTGTGTCAACGGAAGATACATTAATTAATTAAATACATATATAGGGATATTGTTTTATTATGTAACATATTCCAATGTTGTTTTTTAAAATAATCATATCAAAGCAAGGTTACCATAGGCAATTAATACCGCTAATTCAAATTTCGATATAAATGTAAGATTAATTTATGTGTAACGTAATCCTTTTTTAAGCAATAATAAGTAACACACTGATTAATCAATTTTGTTTTTTTTAATCTTCTCCGTAACTAAATAGTTTCTCAAAGACAGCAAATTTGAAAACACCTGGTATCAACAAGATGATATTCCCATCACATTTTGCGATTAATTTTTTTAATACAATATTTCCCGAACGATGCCCATGAGCCAATAAGCTTGACCAGCCAGAAACTCTCTACGAACAAACTTATTAGTAATTTTAATTTTTAAAAATTAGATAATTTCTCACAGACTTCACGGTAATATGTTGCACATGAAGCAGTTAACATGACAGACTGAAAATAAATGTGGAGTAAACAACCACGAGTGTTATGTTGGTTGCCTAGACTTACAAATGCTTTGACACGATTTTTTTTTAAATCCAACATAGGGATACGTTACAGAATAAAATAAAAGCACTGTATGAGAACATATATATTTTTTTAAACTATTAATGATCATACTATATTTTTAAATATTTAAATTAATAATAGTAAAGCATTATCGTATCGTATCCGTTGAAAATTATCCTAAAATTAGATGCGCTTAATTGCCTTCCTTAATCCACTTATGTTTACAAAAGATTACGAAAGAAATTTCTTGGGGCATTCACTCGAAAACACTGCACTAAAAAGCAAGACTTAGTTTCGCAGAATAAAACAAAATAAAAGTTAAATTCGCATTTCCCCCACGGTAAGGTAAGAAGTATCCGGGAATACTGTTCCTAAAATGCGGAAACGCGGAAAAGTTAAAGAAAGAATTTCGCAGCATGTATAGCTCGGAGTTGCGAAAAGTAAAAGACAAAGTCTCTCGATTCGTACACTCGCAGTCTTTTAGATATAATTTCAAACAAACATTCCAAAGTTTCGTTTAATTTAATTCCTCAAGATAACGAATAATGGCAATTAAAAAAAAAATATACCAGACAAAAGACCGTGACTTTAATACTCGTGCAAGGTTTGAAACCCGGTAATAACAATTGAGCTATATGTCATTAGTTAAAAGTTAGTAATATTTTTGGGAAAATTGCAATTCAAATTTCTTCCAAAGCCAGCAGATATGATAAAGGAAAAAAGGCGGAACATTTCAACGCCTACTACGTCCAATTAATCATCAATCATCATACCAACTCAAAATTAAAAAATCTGCATAACTCCATTATCTAAACAATTTGTATTTCAATGTATAAAGATTAAAACATGTACAAATAAAGAAATTATAATTCAAAACATGAAAATTCAAAGGCTGTAGGTACTTATTTTGACTCATTTTCTGAATAAAGTCTCGTTTCTACGTCATTAATTAAACAAATTTTAAAAATGTATAAAACGCCGAAAGAAACGTTGAAACGTTGAAAAGGTTTATTTTCTTTTAATTCTGCTACGTAAAACCTTTTGTCCGACGCGCTAATGACTCGTCGACAAAATCGCATGGATTTAACGTCGAAGAAGTAGCAGATGCAAAAAGCCAGGTATAATTAATAAGGCATCTAAAGCGCGACGTTATAAAAAAAAAACCCGGCATTAAACCTTCTTTCGCATTATCAAACAACGATCACCATTAAATTCAGTCGAATTTAGCGCGATAACAAACTAACAACCGAAGGCTATTTAAGACTTTTTATCTCCGGCAGTCTGGAAAAGGAAGATCAGAATAAAGCAAACAAAGGAATAAATACATCGCCCCGAACCCTGGATATTATTATTACGCCGGCGAAATGTAAATTACAATTTCTTGGCCTTTATTTACAGCTAAACAAGCGAAGTGAAACATTGGGCTCGCTCTTTCATCTATAAATAAAATTACCATGGAAAAATTACAAATGGTTAAGGCAATTTTGTTGTAGTCATATATATATTTGAAATTAACACGCATCAGTTCATTAAATAATAAATTTGATGATTAATATCTGGCTGTGAGTACAATAATTTATAATTTTATCGAATGATCTAGCGATAATTTCTACATGTGTAGTAATCGATATTAATATTCGTGCTTGTAATTTGTTTTAAAATTTACACTAATTTTACAAAGAGCGCGCGGCTACATGAGTCAGTGTTTCCATTAATAATTCCGTAATGCAAACTGTTTTAGTTGTTTTCGTTCTAAAAGTTGTAATTTAAATAATGAACGCCATTTAGAATTTGTTGCGTGTATATTATTCTTTGTTACAATAAGCTACCACGTGTGGTGTAGATCTGTTGTTGTAAGATGGTAACATTGTTTTCCGTTTGATGTCAAAGACTCTCTCATTGGTTCTAGATGATCACGCTATCTACTTCCGTGTTCTGATTGGTCGTCATTTTGGGCCTCCGGCAACCGCACAAACGGGCGACGTCACTTTTCGTTTCGACATTACAAGATGTACTTGTGTGTGTGATCTAGAAAGTTGATGCATAACTTTGATGCAGAATTCAAAACAAATACAGTGTTACTGGATCCTTTGAACCTTGTGTGACGTTTGCTTTGCTGTAAGCAAATTTCACCGAGCGCATAACTGTTGTTGTAAGGTGGTAACATTGTTTCCCGTTTGATATCAAAGGCTCTCTCATTGGTTCTAGATGATCACGCTGTCTACTTCTGTGTTCTGATTAGTCGCCATTTTGGGCCTACGGCAACCGCACAAACGGGCGACGTCACTTTGCGTTTGGAAAAGATGCACTTGTGTGTGTGTTTGTGATCTCGAGACTTGATGCATAACTTTGATGCAGAATTCAAAATAAATGCAGAGTTACTGGGACTCTTTGAACCTTGTGTGACGTTTGCTTTGCTGTAAGCAAATTTCACCGAGCGCATAACTGTTGTTGTAAGGGGTCACATTGTTTCCCGTTTGATATCAAAGGCTCTCATTGGTTCCAGATGATCATCCCATCTACTTCTGTGTTCTGATTGGTCGCCATTTTGGGCCTCCGGCAACCGCACAAACGGGCGACGTCACTTTGCGTTTCGACATTACAAGATGTACTTGTGTGTGTGATCTAGAAACTTGATGCATAACTTTGATGCAGAATTCAAAATAAATGCAGAGTTACTGGGACTCTTTGAACCTTGTGTGACGTTTGCTTTGCTATAAGCAAACTTCACCGAGCGCATAACTGTTTTTGTAAGATGGTAACATTGTTTCCCGTATGATATCAAAGGCTCTCATTGGTTCCAAATGATCAAGCTGTCTACTTCTGGGCTCTGATTGATCGCCATATTGGGCCTCCGGCAACCGCACAAACGGGCGACGTCACTGTGCGTTTCGACATAAAGCCGGGTACACACCTGCGAGCTGAGCGGCTCATGAGCCGCTCAGCTCGCAGGTCTGTACCCGGCTTTACAAGATGCACTTGTGTGTGTGTGTGTGATCTCGAGACTTGATGCATAACTTTGACGCAGAATTCAAAATAAATACAGAGTTACTGGAACTCTGAACTTTATGTGACGTTTGGTTTGCTGTAATCAAATTTCACCGAGCGCATAGCTGTTGTTGTAAGGTGGTAACATTGTTTCCCGTTTGATATCAAAGGCTCTCATTGGTTCCAGATGATCATACTGTTTACTTCTGTGTTCTGATTGGTCGCCATTTTGGGCCTCCGGCAACCGCACGAACGGGCGACGTCACTTTGCGTTTCGACATAACAAGATGCACTTGTGTGTGTCTGTGATCTCGAGACTTGATGCATAACTTTGATGCAGAATTCAAAATAAATACAGAGTTACTGGAACTCTTTGAACCTTGTGTGACGTTTGCTTTGCTGTAAGCAAATTTCCCCGAGCGCATAACCGGCTTGTCTTTGAACAAAAGGTAGTTAGATGTTGATGCTAGCGTGATCCATGCTTATACTTGATTTCTTTGTTTTAACAGAGGAATTCGCTTCATCTGCTACTTTTTTACCCCGCCTTTGGCTACCCTGTTTTCTTTAGCGAAAATCCTACTATCGAGGGTGTAAATGATTTGAATTGTGCGTCGGAATTCCATTTATTTGCTACTTTTTTGGCTACCCTGATTCCTTTAGAGAAAATCTTACTATCGAAGGTGTAAATGGTTTGAATTGTGCGTCGGAATTCCATTGCGTAAGTACAACATACAGGATCAGCGTGCCTTGCGAACACTGACGCAACTGAAGTACGACTTTTCCACGAGTGGCGGCGCGGCTCGGTGACGCTTTTCTACGTTTGACAGTTGAATAACCACCAAATTTAGTTGTAAGGTCAAAAAGCGATTGTAGGATGTCGCTGTTTTAGCTTTTCGGAATGCAGATTACCTAGTAACTGAATCTTTTTAATCATTTGATCGATTCTTAATTGTCACGAAAAACATCTTGCAAACATTCTAATTTCCACCCAAAATTGAAAGAATAAACATAATTTATGAAACGTTATATCTACTGAGGACAAACGAAGTTGATATTTAAACGCGAAAGAAATAGTTTATCGCAAATATCTCTTTTCCTTTTATTACCTGAGAGCGCTAAGTAAACAGCAGAATTGAAATTGTCTGTCAATATATCTCCTCTCATCGAGTAAACTAACTACTAAATAGGTATTTGCGCTGTAGCTCAATCTTATTGAGAGTTGCATCAATATTTATAGTCTGATCGAAAAGAGCGATACGGATAATGATGGCCCCCGAGCGCCAGATATTTACGCCGCGCCGCCTCGAAAAATCGATCTCTTCTCCAAGAGACGAACGTAATTACACATTTCTGTTAAACACGTCACCGAGACTTGGATCTTAAATTTGAAACGGCTAGATTTTCCGAGGGAAATCTCATTGGACGAAGTTTCAAGATATCGAATTAGGGGCAGGGGAGTGCCTTGGCGGGATGGATGTGCAAGGGCGGAAATTTAATTCTCGCAGAGTTGTCATAAGAAATAAACTGCGTGCGGTGGCGACAAATTGGATTAGGGCAATTAAAGATATTCGAGAAGAGAATTTCTGTCTTGAGGCCAAGATCCCTGTGCTATTAAGTAATTAACTGTGTGCGTATACCTTTACATTCCTGATGGGATCGAGCGGGTTTCGATGTACGTAATTTAGGGCGCATGTGTGAGCTACTTTCAGTTTGAATGTTTTTCCAGGCTGAAACCCCCCCTGGAGGTACCGTCTCGTCACAAATGTAAATTTAAGAGACTACTTAAAACTTCCCTCCCAGTCGGAGGCAGAGCAGGCCTACTTGTTAATGTCACGGACAAATCTTTGAGTTGTGCTTTCAAAAATTATGTGTCACGACGCGAACAACCCAGTTTTCACGGTTTTGATTTATTAAATTTTGTTTCATTTACTTCGCTGCCGCCGCCGCCGCCGTTTTGTTTGAATTGTGACAATTGTGAAATCAACTGTAAAGTTTAAATACAATTTTACTTATTGGATCTGTTACTGTCAATTTATTAGGTATTTCCCATTTTGGTGGCGACGTAAAACAATTTAAATTGAAAATTCAGCATTTCAGATCTAGCTCAACACTAAGAAAAATAATTTTTAATTAACAAAATCTTGTGTTATTAGAATGTAATAGTAGTAGTAGTATTTACAAATAGGGATGCCGATTTCTTGTCAAAAGCATCGATCTTTGAATCGATTGAGATCGTGCATATTAAACATCGATTCAAGTAAAAATCGAGCAAAAGAGAATCGATTTATACAAGGTGATTTATTACCTCACTTACAAGCTTGGCTATATGAAAGTTCATAATTTAAGAAAAAAAAATCGTTGGTCCGATTTTATTTATTTAAGGGAATAGAAGGCTTTAAAGATCTGATTCTGGTTATTTTAATGTTTCAAAATTACTTATGCAATGTGTCCACGGATTGGGTTCACAACAGGAGAAACTTTTATATTTTTGAGTCATTCTTTATAAAAGTTTTTGCTTGTCCTAAAACTCTCAAAAAATTCATAGAATGTTCTAAATTCTGATTTATAACTGAGAAAAATTGAAAATTCTCTTTTGATTTTTGCAAAATACCTCTAAATCTAGAGTTTTTCTTAGTAAAATCATGTCAATGTTTCTTTTCATATCAAAAATGCTAACATTTTAATTCAAAAAAAATTCTACCTTTTTAAATTTGAAATAAATGTTTAAATCGTCGATTCCTCATTGTTGTCAAATTTTTAATTCTTTTTGAACATCTCATTTGGAATTTTACAGTAAACAATTCGAAATTCCATAACATTCAATAAAGTAAATACGCACTAGAATTAACGTTCTTGCCTGAATAGTTTTTTCACATAAATCAGTAACATTAACTAATAAGATCGACTACGATGATTTTACTACAAAAAAAATTGGACTTTGCCATATTATATGAAAATAGAAATACAATTTTCTATTTTTCTCAACTATCAAAAGGAATTCATCATTTTCAATAACATTTTTGGGAGTTTTAGAACAAGCAAAAACTTTTATAAAGAATTGCTTCTTCTCGAAAACTCAAAAATAAAAAAGTTTTTTCTATTCATAAATTCAGAGATATTACGTTCTATTTATTTCACCTTTTTTTTGAGTATTCTGTTTCCCTTTAGTTTCTATTATTTTTTTGTCGAGTATCAAAATTAAGTCCAACCAATCTCAAAGTCAACCCAAACAAGAAAAAATGAAAACCGGACAATTCTAAAAAATCAACAAAAATTCTTCTTCTCTGTAGTTTCTATTATTTTTCTGTCGCATATCAAAATTAAGCCCAACCAATCTCAAAGTCAACCCAAACAAGAGAAATGAAAGCCGGACATTTAAAAAAATTATCGAAAATTAGGATCAATTCATGAACGATCAACGTTAACTTCCATTTAAGGAAAAATTTATTAAGATTAAGTTCTTTTATTTCTTATTCGTTACGTCCTACGTATTTCGATAATTTTTGCTTCAGTCCTCTAGTTTTTTCATTAATTTTTTATCAAAAATTAAACCCAGCTAATCTCGTGGTTAACACAGTCCAACCCAAAAAAATTTAAAGAAATCTACGAAAATTAGGACCTACCCGCTTCAGGGTTAACCCCCGCGGAAACAAAATGTTAAAACCAAAAAATTTTTGGTATAAATATAATAATCCTAATATTTTTTTTAATAAAAAAATATTAGGATTAAGCCTCCAAATCATCGACATCTTTTTGTTTCTCTCTTTCATATTCTTTTTTTTGCTTCAGTCCTCTCTTTTGTTTTCCGTGTGCTTCGCTTGGTTGATTTCTAATTTTAGAAACAGCATTTTTTTTTAAATCAAACAAATGACTTTTTTTCTTAAAATTTTGTGGGCTTTCATACGGCAGAGCTTGCTGGTGAGCTAATAAACTATCCTGTATTTTTTTCAGAACTTAAACACAAAATCGAAATAATTCTTTTTTTTACTAAAATAAATAACAAAAATAAACTATTTTAAAAATTAAAAATATATTAAAAAACGAAACCTACTTTTCAAAGTCTATCAACAACTATTTAAATGGAAAAAACGTAAATACGAGTAGCCTTCTCTGAAAATTAAAAATTCACATAACAAAATATAAAAATTACACGAACTGTGATTTTAAAACTTAAATACACTAAAAATAGTAATTTTAATAGTCTTTCACACGACAGTCTATTTTTATTTTTCGTTTTCCCAACACAAACTAAAAAAAATTATTTTTACATTATTATCGAGACGAAAAAATGATGGAAAAAGTAATCTATATTTTTAACTGAAAAAATCGATCTTTTGAAAAATCGATTTTTGAATCAGCATCCCTATTTACAAATTAGTGCAAATAATTCCTTTTTATTTAGTTACAAGTTCGTAATATTTTTTGTCAGTCGTTTCATAAAAGTACTGTTAAGTTATACAGATAACAAGAAAACGCGTAACACATTAACATTATCATCGCATTTTGTAACATTTTAAATAACTTTTTCTAATTTTTTTACCTTACATATACAGCAAAAATTTAATTTTTATTTTATCATTATAGTAGGCAGAATTTTTATTTAAGATTTAATATTGCATAGGGAATCCAAAAATGTAATAAAAAGTTGTAAAAACCAGTTGATGCGACTTCCGGTTTTCCATACTTAGACACTAAGTCCAGCTGGAATTATAAATTCAAATTTATAAGAAGTAGGAAAGAAAGAGAATTAATTTCTTTGATGATAAATGTGAAGGAAGGACACAAATTTAGTTTGACGTTGAGGACATTCCTCGCGCGCATATCACAAACGACAGGGCGTAATTTTCCGCTCCCTCAAATATATGTAAAAATGGGGAAAATCGTGGTGCCACTGCAAATATTCCCTTGTGAGATAACCGAAAACTTTTCTGTTTCTTGTCATAACTTTTTCATTTGTGACTTTGTGAGTTCGAAACTTTGCAAGAGGATGCTTCAGAAACGATTTGATTATCTGAATTTTACTGTCTGCGTTTATTTTCAGATTTATGAACAATTTGTACGCTTTATCAAAATGATAAATAATTTTCCAAAAAAAGATTATTGGATTAGCACACATAAACTTATCTACTAAAAATAAAGCATGTGTGTGGTTTATATGTATATTTGTTGTGGGGAGTGTACGAAAGGGACTTTCAATATTTCAGGCAAATTTCACGCGAACAATTAATTCCAGAGGGGAATGTGTTGAATTTAATTCAAAAAACCATGATAACTAGTGTTGATCAACCAGCGTTTTCAGGCCATCACAATTAAACAGCATAATTTCAATATCTCTAAACCAAATGGGATTACAACCGAGTTAAACATTTAACTCTGCAATTATCGAGATAACTAACTTGGCGGGGTTGCGCTCGAATTGTCATTTGCTGCTGTGTATCGAATTAGAATAGTTTTTTTTTTTTTGCGAAAGCTGCATATAGGGTTGGAAAATTACATTATGGGGCGTTTGCTCTAATGGATTTACTTTACGCTAAGTTGACCTGCGAGATTACGAAGTTCTGTCCAATAACATTGATTAAGTTTGTAAATGCGCGCTTCGGATATTGAATATCATGAAGCAATTTCAGTGTCACATTATTGGTTGTCCCCAGGCTTTCTTTGTTTAAATTCCGATCGAAGCGAAATAATCATTTGCAAGACAAACAGAGTTTACAAACGGAGAGGTCAGATGCGTTTTTTTTTTAAGTCTGTTTTCAGAAGTTCTCGTTTTAATTTGGAGCGTCGCGTCGCGTCGACGGAGTTAAAGACTTTATAATTCGTAATTGACTCAAGTTTAATTAAAAATTTTCGGCCTTAACTTGAGTTTCTTTCCAATTCTCAATTCAACCGTAATTCCTTTAAATTGTACTGTCACATAAACAATCAAAATGTATGTGTGTGTTTGAAGAATAGAATCCGTTCTGGTTACTTGAACGCATATTGATCGTGCTATGAGAACCTTGCAAGTAAGTAACTTATTTCCTTACCAATTTCCTCGGAATATATTCGACCAGCGAACACTGTAACGTTTTCAATGTTTTCAGAGCGCATAAATCAACTGCCAACCGGAACGTCCGTGAATTATACGCGAGCTAAACTTATAACTATGATTTTAATTGTGTGTGTGTGTGTATCCTGAATTATTTTCATTTGTTTTACAGTAATTAAATTTGTCACAAATTAGTTAGAACGTGACTACGACAATATTTATACATATTCTGTTTCAAATTGTATTATGCTTATCCTTTTACTTCTCGGCAGATCTTGCTTTTAAATTTGTTAACTCTTTCGTGTATTTGTCTTCATCTCGTTTTTTTTACATTTTCAATTCAAGGACTAAATGAGACGTAATCACTACAGAACGGATCTTGGTACATGTGCCGGTGGAAGGGAGGAGTAGGAGCGGGCATTCGCGCCTTCGCATCCTGCGTTGATTTGAATGTAATAAGACTGTGATTCAACATATCACACTTCTCCTAATAAATGTTTCTCTTTGAACTCAATAATATTTTGTTTTCAGTCGAAACAAGCATATTCTTCACCATTCAGTGATACAATTTTGTCATTATGGGCAAAAAAAATAATAATAAAGTAATAAAGCATAATTATCATTTTTAGTCAAGCACGCCATGGAAATCTGACAATTGAGGTTATACATAAAATGACCAGATTTTAATTTGAGTAAGGCGGGACAACCCAATCCAACCCACCCAACAAAATAACTTTGCATCTAAATCAGGGATTCCCAACGTTTCTTTAGGCGGCGAGCCCTTAAAGGAAAAGAAAGTTTCTATCGACCTCCCTACCTCCCTTATATTACACTTAATTATTGCTACAACCACGTTAGATTAAAAACTAAAATTAACTTTTCTTTTAAATAAAAAAATCAATATTCTACGCGGTTTCTACGAATTTCATTGTCCAGTACAGATTGGTTAAAATATTACGTGGCTTGTCATATTAGAACGTGTCATATTGAATTGTTTAAAGCGCCATCTATTATCCCAAAGTGAAAACTAATTTAATCGAGCAATAAATTTTGGTCATCACTCTCGGCCCGCTTTATATTAAATAAGGAGATTAATGTATTAATTTTGAGTCCATCTTTTGTCTGAAAGTGAAAATTATTTTAGTCATAAATGCATTTCATCTTCACGCCAACGTTCTCCGAACCCCCCCCCCCCCCCCGCCTTCTAGCTAAAATAAAAATCAAGGCATGACAAAATCGCCATTTCTCGACCAACAGGAAAAACAACTTTATTCGCAAACAGTATTTCTTTTATCCGCTGACGTTATCAGTAATATGCCGTCTTTTAACTTCGTAGCGACTTTAATCTCAAAATTAAACTGAAAATATAAAATCAAGTTGTGAAGGGATAGATGAAGAGCGCCATCTCTTGACCAAAAATGAAAGCTACTTTTTTGTAATTTCAAATGACATTAACGTTGACACTATAATAATGACTCAATAATAACTTCTGTTTCAGCCTTTGCGGTATTTTAAGGTAACTGAACCTTAAAGTTAAACGAGTCGTAGTGAATTATTGAGAGCGACATCTTTCTGTTCACTTGTCTTCATATTCTAAAAACGAAAGTTGCCCTAATCGAATTTCAAAAACGCAATTTCGTCTTGATACTCACAATAAAACCTTTTTTTTTTCAAAATTAAATTGAAAACAGAAAGTAAAGCGCAACGGAAAAGACAGAAGTCATCAATAGCGCCATCTCTTGGCCAAACGAGAAACTATTTTAATCGAATAATATTTCATCCTTACGTACTCATAAATAACTTTGTTTTCTACCATTGTTAAAAAAGAAATAAATAAATAAAAAGGTTTTCAAAGAGGGCGCTGTCCGTCCGTAATATACACAAAAATAAATAGAATAATATAAAACAGATCTTATTAATAGGCTCACGGTTGACCCAAAAATACCCTACTTAATAATTGGTTTATGATTTATTCGAAAGCGTCTAATCTACACAAGGTACGTACTTTGAAAAAGCGCGACTTTTTTAAAACTCGAGAGGCAGATTGTTAAAAACCGGGACTGTCCCGCCAAATTTGGGACGTACAGTCACCTTTGTTATACATGACAAATAAGATCTGGGTATGATTTTTAGTTGTGATATTTCCACAGAATTCTTGGTTACAGCTGGTGACTGAGCCGTATTAGATACATTTTCTCGCTGATTTAATTTCTTTAAGTTTTCTTTTCTTCTGCAAAATTATTTTACTGAATCGACAAAAATACGCTCATTTGAAATTCAGTAAAAGTTATTATAGGGACCATTAAAAAAAAAACAAACTAGGGATACATTGCATTAAATATTTTTTCATAATTTAAAATAATCAAATAAAAAAGTTACAGCCATTATTCGATACTTTTGTTCCACCCCCTGTACGTATACATAATACAAATTAATTTCTTTTCCCATCACTTTAGTTTCGTTTACCTAATTGTAAATATTTGAACCACTAGCACGGAAAATTTTGTTGAATGGATTCATGTTCGAACGAATGAAATCGATTAGTTACCTTTGTTTATCAATGGTCTACATGAAAATTGTTCGCTTGGTTAAATTTTAATTCATTAAACAATCGATTTTATTATTTAGCATTTCCAATTTTACATTTATCGTAAATAATAAAATAAATACATTTCTTTGAAAATAAATTAAATTAATAACAGCATGAAATATGATTTTTAAACTCAATATAGGGGTTGTCGGGATGAATGCACTGAAAGTCACATAAATATAATATTATTTACGCCCTGCTTGTCTATGTAAATCTACGATTAGGTTTTTTAAATTGTTTGGTTAGTCCCATTTTAGAAGAGTTTATTCCATTACACACGTATTTAAATCTTAAAACGTTTGTGTCACATGTTAGAAAAAATATCCCCATTTTCTTCCTATTATTTCAACTTTACGTATTAGTAAAACTTCATCTAAATGCAAACTTCCTCGACCCATATTTGCATGTCATTTCGCCTGTTAAAACACTGAAAACGATTACCTACAAAATAATGGAACACTTTCCAGTCGTTACACGATCAGCGAAAATTGGGTGAATCCAGAAAAGTTCGAATTTCTACACATTACTTTTTTCTTTTGCGGAATGTTTCACAAAAATTCTCCGCAGATGTGATACACCTGACGACGACTCCTAATCCTACTGGTAAAGGCACGTGGTGTCATCTATCTTAATAAAATCTTTCCCCCATCGCGTTTTCCCAGTTCGGAAGATTACACCTAAAAACAAAGTACCCCTTGCGTAACGCTCTCTGGATAGGCATACATCTTTATGACAGATTTATGTTTAGTATGGAAGAATATTGCTCCTATATTTATTGATTTATTTACGCGAATGCTAGCGTTGCGTTGTTTAAAAATTTCCAGGGATGAAATCTGCGCACAACCTATCTGCAATTTATCAACCATTTTGGCTCCCATTAAACAGAATATTCAACGTACTGATCAGTGATCAGTGATTTTAAGTACCAGAAATTTCTAATCCTCACCAGATAACAGATATACAGGGTGTTCCACAACATCTGAAGGAATCTAAATTTGGAGTTTCTAAGTTCAGTCATTTACTCCTAGAATTCCGACCTTCAACTTCTTGTTAACTCAAAATGCCGAAAATAATTTCTGCCAACAAGAAAGCGTTTTGATGAATTCAAGAAAGATTCAGTTTTCAATCAAGTACAACCTAAAATAAATTTATTATAACAAATACTGATAGGTATATACAGCATACAGATTTTTGTGACTAACGGTATATAAATGTAACTACGAATTTTAAATTGTAATTGATTTAATGAAGTACGTGGCGAGAGGGGGCCCTCTACGAATGCCCGAGGCACGGAAAAGGAGGGGGGGGGGGGGGGCGTACGCTTTTTTTGCCGAATCCAAATTGCGTATTAATTAATAGCTCTGCGTTTAATTGCTTGTTAGCCGGAGTTTCGTTTTACATGTACCATCGGCTTCAGAGCTAATTAATCGTCGCTTGCACGTACTCATTTTCCACACTTTGTACAATTAGGCATACGTTATATTGCTCGCTGTTATGTCACAAAATAATTAAAAACTCCCAGTTTGCTTCAAATGTACGCCCTAGATCGAATGCTAGCACTCCTTTTGATTAAAACTGAATGTTATTTGGAAAAAAAGTCTCTGCATTGGTTCAGTAAAAGAATACCTAGTGGTCTGCAGTGAAGCAAAGCAAAGCGTTGCAGTATCTCAAATGTAGATATAAGTTTCTGATTTCGGATTACTTAATTGTAATATTAAGAGAATTTGACCTGTCATTCTTATCAATCTCAGTCTTATCAGTACAAAATGATGCTTGTTCAGAAGCTTAACGAACGCACGCCACGTTGTGAGGTTAACCATAAAATATTGACTAGATTTTTGTTCATATTTCGGTTTCTGCTCTTTTCGTTTAGTTTGTTTGACTTGATTTCTTTAAAATGGCAGAGTCAGATCACTGTTGTGACAAATCAAACAAAAACGTTCGCCGATAGGGAAACTAAAATCTCAAATTTTCTTGCTCAAGTATTTTCCTCATTAACTTACGGTCAATTAAAATCAATTCCAGAAATCAAAAATATTTAGATAAATATCCTATAGTCTATCAAGAAAGTGTCGAAAACAGCTTGGACTTTAAGAAATTAATCGCAATAGTCAAAATAAAGACTTCATTCTCCTTAGTTTTAGTAAAACACAAGTCGAACAATCAATGACGACTAAAATTTATCGCTCGAGACTGCACCTAATCTCATTTAAGACATAAGATTGCATTTCTCATGGCCCCTCTGGTCTTGTTTTCAATAAATCGCATGGCGCGAGACTTTTAAAATAGATTGTATACAATATTGTTACCTTTGAAAAATGATATCGTTGGCCTAATGTGTTAACCTGCTAAGTCCACTTTTGGTCGAATTTTATTTTTTGTTGCAACTAAACAGTGTACAAGTTTCTACACCGAATGATAGACGAAGAAGTCACATGTGATTTCAAATTTCTGAAATAATTGATGACATGTAATACTGCTATACAACCAAGCGCCAAATCTCGATCGGAATACCTGATGAGTCCCGAATAATCGGCCATTTAGTACAGAAGTTATGTGAATACCAAATGGCATTATTTTATTTTATTTTAGCTTACTTAGAGAAATTGTTAGGATATTAATACGAGTAATAATCAGGGAAAAGAATTCAGGCCACTTAGTGTTGGACACTTTTTTACGTCGAATGTACTATTTATTCCTGCCACCTTTCCAGTGGCGGCTCGTCTGGAACGTCTCGCAAAAAAGTTTTTTAGAAAATGCACCCTTCCCTCTTGCAGTTGCAGTCGATTCGTCGATTGTTTTCTGGTAAAAAGCGTTGGAAAACCCAGAGAAAGCTCTGTAAATTCCCCACTTAAATTGAATTCAAAAATTACAAGTGCAACAGCGAGGGGAGGCAGAGACGTTCGGTTAATTGAGCAAATACGCGTTGCTTTTGAATTTTGATTGTATCTCGAGAACGCGTTCGTCGATTGTTTTACTTTTTTGTAAAAGGCGTTGGAAAACTGAGAAAAAGCTCAGTAAATCTCACACTCTCCTTTAGTTAAAAAAATTCAAATTTATTTGGAAAATGCAGCCACTTTCCCTTTTCCATCACTTGTTGCCCACCCGCAGCCGCCACTGCACCTTTCCACGACTCCGATGTTCGAATTGTTATTGAGTGGGAGGGGAAAGAATGCAATGCGTGCGTTTGCACTTCGCAGGAATTATTGTGGGAGACGCCGAGTAGTAAATTTTTGTATCGTTCGCGAGACAAGTGGCTCGAATTCTTTTCCTTTGTAATAATGAATATTTTACGTAAGCACGATGTCTTGACTTAAAAACTGCTCTTATTATAGATGTCTTATATTTATGCGAATATTAGGCTTACATTTATGCGAAAATTACAGTACCTCTGTCCAATTAGCAAAAGAAAATAACAATACTCATATTACAAGACGAATCTCAACATGTCATAACTGAGAGTCAAACGTACGGTCAGAATGAATCGTTGCAAATTCTGAAAAACGTTGAATAGTCTCATTTAACGTTAAGTCTAATTTAGAATGTTATTGGACTAAAGGTGACTATGATTTTGAAGACGGTACCAAAGCGCCAAATATTTAAGAACGTGAAAATTTGGTTTCTTTTAAGCATTTTTTGAAGAACAGTTCCGGTGCTCTATTTTTACTACTACTTTGACTAAGTACTACTGATAAAAAAATATTGTTATTACAAAATCTTTGATGTTTAGTAAACATTTGATTATTAAGTACCTACATCAGTTTTATCTAGTATATTCGTATACCAAAATTCATTCGAATTACTGCTAACTGCTAAGTACCAAACTAGTTGTAGACTCTAACAAGTAACACAGACAAATCCATTAATTTGTGTTTAATACCAAATATGAAATGAATTTTCCAAATTTTGCAGTTTCAAAATGAAAAATAGACATAATTATACCAGCGGGATTTTAGAAATTACAAATTCAGAAATATTTAAAGAAATATTAAGTTTTTTCATACCACTGTAAAGTTCATTAAAACGGACTAAGCAGGTTAACAAGTTAAGGCGACGATATTCTAAACGAACGTGCAATACAGGGAATTCCATAGGGGAATCCGTGTCATTAAACCTTACTTGCGCTGCACCGTGCGGATTTTATTTTTAATCAAAAAGAAACAATTAACGCACTCGCTTTAAACTGTGATTTCGCGAGATGCTGACTTTTTTTATTCGCCCGTTAACCCAAGCTTTTAGAAAACGCACTTTGTGGCCTCGGACAAGTGTAGTATAGGGAGGGAGGACTTTATAAATCAGGGGAAGTCAACAATTAGGATCATTGTCATTATTATTATGATAATTTTTATTTCCTTCATAAAGGCGGATAACTTAGAGCTAAAGTTGCATATTTGGAAGGTAGGTCCAATTTCTTACATCAGAAACTTCATATACTTTGACATCAAAAATTATTTTGAACAAGGGTAGACATGGATTTAAAAATTAGATTCGTGCATTGTATCAATCATTTTTTTATTGTCAAAATTCGTCAAGCGGTTCTGAAACAGTGTACTTGGTGTTACTTCTTTAGTTTCTTGGTTTTACTTGCTGTTAATAGTTTTTTGAGTTTATTTCATGACGGCCCTTGACCAAAATAATTTTTGCCGTCTCCGTAGAACACTGAAACGATTGTAGATTGACGAATTTACACTTATCATGCATAGTTGAAGAGTTCCCAAATTCGTGCGTAAATTGGATGGTTGGTGAGATTGGATTCGAGTTCTCGAGCTACTGTTCTGCTACAGAGACCCAAATAGGACCAAAGCAGGTCTCTAAAGAATGCCTGGGAGCTCCTTTGCCATCTAAACTGACTTAGAAGAAATTTTTAAAATTTTAAACTATCAGTCTTTAAAATTTAGGTGACTTCTTTGCCGCACCCTGAATTTAGTTCTCACCGAGGAACTGTGACGGTTCTTTTTTTTCCTCAAAGAAAAATCTTAAATACCCAAAGGGATCAGTTAATTTTATTCCGTTGTTATTTTGCAGTTCCCCGAGCAAATGACGACAACAGAAAACCGAGATCGTAATTTACTGATCAAGTTCTCAACTTGATTGGACGCAAGTCGCAATCTATTTACCGGAGCGTTTAATTGTGATATTCCACGCAGTTCCACGTCGAAGTGATCATATCACGAGTCGATATAACGCCACAACCAATTATCAGATACCGACCGCGTGAATTTCAGCTCTCGCCGGTTCAGTTCGCTCTTTCAGCAATATCGACCGCTCTCCCGCGGTTACGTTACGCTATAATTACGCTATGCTTCCGTCTCGCCAAAAGGTTTGACGACACTACTCCTCTTCCTCCTCCTACTTCTCGAGCAGTCCCACTCAGGAGATCAAATGCAGACATTACGATACTGCGATTATTAGTATATTGACTAGGTTCGAAATTAGTTGATTTCGAATGTGCAAACTTTGAAGATGTTGTTTGAAAATCATAAACAGGGATGATATTAAACGGGTGGCCAAGTCGTAAACTGTGTCATACCGTAATTAATATCGAGTACTTTCAACAGACTGATACTGATGTTACTTCCAAGTACAAAAAGATAAATACAGGAAACAACTGAAGTGGTCTTGCAATCGTAAGGTCGTGGGTTCGCACCCCGCTCGAGATATTTCTCGGTGGTGGTCATTACTCATTTCACATACCCTTCAGTGTTGGGGGGGGATCAACTGGACATTGCCTCCCCTTCAACGGCGAGGAGGTTTGGAAGTAACAAGGCCATGG
The DNA here is from genome assembly GCA_036172665.1 of Prosopocoilus inquinatus. Lineage (NCBI taxonomy): Eukaryota > Metazoa > Arthropoda > Insecta > Coleoptera > Lucanidae > Prosopocoilus > Prosopocoilus inquinatus. The sequence goes on from CM069872.1 coordinate 47,959,749, forward strand.
AACACTTTACACACACAAAAATACATTCCCGCTCCTGAGGTCCCGACAAGTCTATGACTTAGGATCCCATTGAACAAATACCACAGATAAAAAAAAATATTGAGTGTCACTACTTATAAGTACAGTTGTGGTCTTTGCATACTGTTACACCTTTTCTTGTTTTCTACTGAATGTGTACTAAGAGTATCTTCAACTCATTTTATTACATAAGGTTAGAAGAAGATGGAGATACTCTGAGTACGCACTCGGTGCATATAGTGCAAGTCAATAGAAAACGCTATTAATTTACTATAAATCCTGCTATGAATTTGTCAAATTGACACTGTCATAAAAATGATTGTTGAAGGTTTGATTTACACATTACACAACTGAAAATCTAGCAGGAACAGTATAATTTAAATTACTTAGTAAAAATTCAAACATAAAGTTAGCACCCCGTAAACACCCTGAATGTGCGTACTTAGGTGACAGATCTTTCACTTTTATACCCTGTTTGATAGTTGACTGTTAACTCATACTATATACGAATTGCCATCAAAGGTACTTGTCTTATTACTACTTCTGAAACGTTCCCTTAATTAATTACATCGTCACTAAAAGTACATCCATTTAATCATCATAGCTTCGGGTTGTAAAAAAAAAGTTATGAGCGTTTGTTCACTTTATAGCAGAACAACTTGTGTACAATGCATTCTATCCCCGTTTCCCAGCGAAAAGCTCGTAAAACGCACTCCATTTAAACTTTTATCTGAGCAATTCTTTTATTACTGTGGGAAACGCACGAAATTTACCCGCAGTTAAATAAAACGTTTACGTACAACGAAATGAGTCCGGGTTTAACAAATACAGGCGAAACGCTGAATCAAATGAATTTTGCTTTAATTAAAAAGAGAAAAAAAGCAGATGGGACCGCGGTATACATACGTATATATTTGCATGAATCGGACATTAAAATGACTTTGTCTTCTGCAATGAAATGTTTGCTTTAAACGTATTTTATTTAAATCCGTGAAAACAGAAAGAGACTTTATGTTAGTTTATTATCACCAGGGAAAAGAAATCTGCCCGCTTGTTCCGCGACCAGTACGGAAATTTAGTATTCGGACTGTATTAGTCACCTCCACAATAATTTCTGCCGAGTGCGAGCATTCGCAATGTACCCCTTCTCCTCCCACCCTATTATAATCAAAGCATCGGAGTCGCAGAAGTCGCAAATCCAAGCGGGCTCAATTCTTTTCCCTGATTATCATATGCAGGAGTTGTAACAAATGGAAGGTAATTAAATTACATCAGCTAACCGACGACTACAACCGAAAACTAAAAGCTATTTTAAATCGATTTCAACTTAATACCGCAAATTACTTGCATAACACTATAAAGAGGAAAGTACATGATTTTACTACGTAGAAAAAATGAAGCTGTTCACAGAAAAAGCACTTTCTGAGGCCGGTATAAAACAGAGCGATCAGATTTTGATAGTCCTTTTAAACTAACATTTGGAGATGAAGAAGATAGTAAAAATTGATCTGCGGCGTATGATTACCAGGGTAAATGTCCTCAATTGAAAATTATACCTTAAATTTTTAGAATTCGATTGGGCACTGTATAAATGCTGACAAATAAGTAATTTTTTTACCAGAAAATAAATTTGACTTATTTTAAGCGAGATCCCCGTGCTAACCCTTGAATTTCAATCACCCTATATAACAACCAAATATTTTAAATATAGATAAGACAGAAAATTAAAAAAGTAAACATTTATAACCAAGGGTAGTTCTTGAAAACTGATTTCAGAAATTCCATTTATTTTGTACAAGAAATTATGATGGAACCATGACATGTTCGTTTCCTCGATATTATTAAAACCAATTTCCTGCAAATGTTGAAAGCAATAACATAAAAACAAACAACTCAGTAGCTTTTAATAGTATTGTTGTTGAAATTCTATCACGATATTTCGCCGGGGAATATTTTGATGAAACTAGGTAACGTGATATCCTTGCTTATGACGTTCGGCCCCCAAGAAGAAAATTCAGTATCCCTCGGGTCATAAAAACAGATATTACAATTTTTGCGGTCCTCTTGAAAACCCAGGGACGCATGAGCAGTTCAGGACAAGAGGGTCTATTTTCCGTTCAACAGTTGAGAGCTCCGCAGAATGTGTTCGATAATTTTCCTGGGGGCGTCTTCGGTACGTCAATAGCAGCCCTCGAAGGAACATAAAGTTGTGATATTAAAAGCGCTGAGTAGCCCATACACGGTGATGAAATGAGCCCAGTCGATTTTATCTTGCGGCATTGCCGCCTTAATTAATGACTTGCCGAAGACTGAAATTTCATGAAATATAAAACAAGGCCTCTCGCTTACAAGACGACTGACTGACTAACAAGCCCCTCGTAACGTAAAATAAATCGCAGCAGCTCAGTGTAAAAACTGTAAATTTATTTCTGTGGCATATAGACTGGGAGGTATAATTTTGCTTTTGTATTATTATTATACAATTAGGATGATTTACATATAATCGCGCTTGATTGAAGGAGCCGTATAATTCATAAAGCGGCTTTAAATTCTTGTTATTTATTGAAGCTGTGTGTTGTTCGGCTAAAATTGGAAACGTGGAAATTAATTTTGCATGGCTGGTATTTATTTCGACGTAACTCAATTAAGGGCAAAGTTATTTATGAATTGTTTCATCGCTAATAATATCCAGGCCTGAAATTAGTATATTTATATTGTTACGGGTAAAGCAACGGCGCTTCACCAAATGTTACGGTTTCTTTCAGGGGTAGCCGTAATAAAGGACATAGTCAAAATAAGAAATACATTTATTTTGTTAATAAATAAACAATTGTCACTTACATGGTCTTGTAGAGGTAGCATTATTAATAATTAATACATTGAACTGACGTAGGCTGCAGACTGAAAAAAGACTAGACTCCGACGGCACTCAATGCTTTGATTTGCGTTTGTTTACATAAAAAGGCCGGAGCCTAAAGAACTCATAAGCGACAGGTTCTTTTAGACTGTGGACACCGGAGTATTCCAGGGACATCCCAGGATTCTGGGCGAGCTTTACCGTTCCGTATGTGATGTTGGCGTGACGGCGATTCCCGAAAGCTCGCACGGCTGCACTCAATTATATGCATCATCGTTTAAAATTCTCATTACTCAATTATATGCATCATTGTTTAAAATTCTCATTACTCAATTATATGCATCATCGTTTAAAATTAGCGATGAATCACATATGGGAATTTTCATATATGTTGTGGATGTTCTTTACAATAGCACATAAAATGACTAGTTAAGAACATAAATTGTGTTTCTATTTAAAAAGTAGCTTAATTGAATAATCCTCATCCTATTAAACAAGAAAATTAATTTAATTGAAAACATAACATACAATAGAACATAATATACAATAGAAACCGAATAGCTATACAGAGGTTTAGAAAGTAAGACTTAAGAGAGTTGTCAGAGCAGAACACAAATTACTTACAAAAACCAAAATAACATAATTACAGTGAAAGATATAGAAGTATCTTAACTAAAATAAGATCTAATCTCAAAAAAATAAAATAGGTAGGTTCTGCAGGCATATTTAAGTGAAAAAGAAGTAAAAATCCAATTTTCTCGTCTCAAAATTATGTCTCATATTGGGTGTGGAGTAAGCGTTTTGTTGAACATTGATAACTGAAAGAAAATAATAAAAAAAATCTTCGAAATGATGCTATTATATTATATGGGTATACAAATAGACGTTTGCATTAGTTATAACTCTTGTGCAAGTAGTTGTTCTCATTCGTGTTTTGCATTTTCGAAATATTACATTTTCTTTTATCTTTCTTTGTTCATTTGCGTCCCAACACTGTTGTACAAATAAATATTCGAATTCTTCAAAAGTTTTTATCTCCTCGGATCTGATATTAAACCATGGCTCAGAATCTTCTTTCAAACAATTTCTTGCTATCAATATCTTTTTCCTTTCACTCAATATCCCTATTAAACATTCATATTTTGTATCAATGGTACAGGATTTATTCTATTATAATGACGCATATTCTATTGTTGTATGTCTTCTTCCACTGTTTTTAATTTTACTGTCATACTCTTCTTTTAATGTCTCTGTTTTATTTTTATTTACGCTTTCACATTCTTCTATATATTTATTCATTTCTTCTTTCTGTATATTTTTATATTTTTCTATTTTTCCTGTCGTTTCCAACGACATTCTTCTATTATTAAATTTTCACACCTTTTAACTTCATATTCCACTTCTCTAAGTTTGTCATTTAATTCTTCTTGTCTTTCTTGTTTAATTTCTTCATGAATTTGTTTATTTTCTACATTTATATTTTTGTTTCTACGTAATTTCTGAAACCAACTTTTTATTCTTCAAATAAATTTAATATTTCTATCTTGGTCTTTGAATTCCTGGCTTCTGGTTGGAACCGCGTCTCTCCTCGGATTTCTTCTACTGCCGACGTTTCGTTCTCCATTGCAGAAGACTTCTTCAGGGCTGCTGCTGCAGTCGTTCAGACTCAACGTCTTACGAGAAGCAGCAGCAAGACCACCAGCAGCCCTGAGGAAGTTCTTCTGCAATGGAGAACGAAACGTCGGCATTAAAAGAAATGCAAGGAGAGACGCGGTTCCAACCAGAAGCCAGGAATTCAACGATGGACGACGGTCGCGGAAGCCTTCAAGTTAATCTGTCTTGGTTTCTTCCATTTTCTTATTTGTTTCATCAATTTTGACGTATATTCCTGCAGTTTTTTCTTTTATTTCATATTTAATTTCTTCTTTGTTTTGTTTCAAATCCTTTTTGTCTTTCTTTCATTTCTTTATTTTTTTGTTTCAATTTTTCGTTTAAATCTGTTTTGTTTTATTCTAATTTTTCATTGAAATCTGTTTCGCTTTGTTCTAATTTTTCATTCAAGTCTGTTTTGTTTTGTTCTAATTTTTCATTCAAATCTGTTTCGCTTTGTTCTAATTTTTCATTCAAGTCTGTTTTGTTTTGTTCTAATTTTTCATTCAAATCTGTGCCGTTTTGTTTTAACTTTTCATTCAAATCCGTTTTGTTTTGTTCTAATTTTTAATTCAAATCTGTTTCGATTTGTTCTAATTTTTCAATCAAATCTAGTTCGTTTTGGTCTAATTTTTCTTTTAAATCCTTATTACTTTGAGCAAAATTTTCCGTTATCATGGCAAGCTTCATTTTTATTTCCCCTCCTTCCTTCTTTTTCTCTTCCAATTCTTACTTCTTCTTCCTCATCTCTTCCTTCTAAACCTTCTATTCTGGTTTCTCTCTCTATTCTCACTTTCCATCCTTTTTCGTCTGGGTTTTCTCTCCCTACCCTCTTTTTCTGCCATTTTTACTTGTTTCGTTGAAAAGAGACAAACCATCTATCTTCTAACGTGCCCACTCGTTGGTCGCCAAAATATGAAGTTATGTTCTACGCCTTTTACATTGGGCCTCAAAATATGTAGTAATATCTCTGGTTGTTGAGATGTTGGATGCAGCGTTGAGGGTTTGTCTTTGTGGCAACTCGTTGGTGGTGTGGCGTTGTTCCAGTCAGGATGTGATAACTCTTCTCCTAATGGGTTCTTCCTGTACTATGTATTATAATGTAATTTGTTACTTCTGATGTAGGTCTGTGGATTTGATTTTGTTTATTTTATAATTTAAATTACAGGCATCAGAGCTAATTTTGACTTTACCTCTTCTTAACGGTTCCCAAAGGTAATATTTTTGTTAAGTTTCCACTTCTTTCTACATATTTTATTTTAGTGATATGCAACATGTCGGTGTTCTAATTACAACGGCACTAAATTTAACAGTGTAAACGGATTTCGCTTAGCATTCCACTGTTTGGTTAAGGACATAATGCAATCGATCTAGCACAGTAAACAATTAATTAATGCTAAAGGACATAATGCATTGGCCTCTAGCAATTTATCTTGTGAACGCAAAGCCTTGCAATAATATTAGTTAATTAACCATAAATTAAAATTCAAACTGAAACTCTTAAAGACAATGGTTTCCCTAAAACTGAATTAGAATTTCCCAACGAAAATATTTTTTGTCTTCGCTGCCTATAAAATTGCTTCAAAGATCTGGATTTAATTAATGATGAATTTAAACTCAAACTGCGCCCTTTAAGATTTAATTCTTGGTATCAGATGAGTAGACGACGTATTTAAGAAGGAAATTAGAAAGAAAATCTCGCTGACATAAAAGTTTTCCCCCCCTTCACTCGTCCTGGAAATTATTTACTTGAAATATCACGAACGTTTCTCCCTAAAAGAACGCCGAAATAAATCCCGGGCGAACTGAATAAAACACGTGACTCAACTAATCTCGAAATAAATTAAACCTGCACACAAAAAGAATAGATTACGTTTCAAATCCTTCACAAATCTTAAATTGCTTCTTTAACAACGCCCCGCGTCGCTATTCGGACGGCACCTCCGAATAATAGATTACCAGATTTATACCGGCGAATTCCTTCTGAAGGAAACTTTGCTCCCTACACTTAAAATTTGTTGAATAAGCTAAGAAATAATCGAAAGAAAAATTATTACTAAAGTTCAAGTGGATATTACTAAATTATTAATAAACCTTGATTGCGTTTTCATTAGTGCAAAAATTCCTCTAACACGACCCAATAGATACCATAAACCATCTTGGATGACGATTTCTTTAGCTCACTTTGGCCTTACTTAAAGACGTTTCCAACTTGAAATTCGATTACAAATATTTATTAATATTTTGATACTTTCCTTGCCCTGAAAGAATTCTCGCTTGTTGTGAATTTATGACACGAACTACCACAAAGTTCCGAAATCCTTTCTAACAAAACAACGTTTCCTCGACCTGAGATCCAGAACAGCCCCTTCGAGTTCGAAGTAGCAGTATTATAAAACTGTTTTAATTTGAAGTTCTTCAGATCAATAGCGAAGTTTCTCAGCAAAAAAAAAAGGAAAAACATCGGTCCGACGTAATGTTGCTTTAAACGCTTACAAAAACTCGCAGAAAGGAAAGATTATAACTTTTTTCAAGAATTTACGGTCAAGTGTATTCAATTACAGAGTAATCCGAAATAGAATTCTTTTGAAGTGTGTTTTTGTTTTCCATAAGATGAATGGGTTTTCAGGGTAAACAAAAACAAGAAAATTTATGTCGTTAAAAAAAGAACCCTTAATAATAAAAGTAACGGTGCACATAGAAATTGGAACGTCCATTTGGTCCTGCGAAAAGGATAATTATTGTTAATTCGAAATATTTATTTAGAATAGGAGCTACTTAAGAGAAGTAACATATTGATACCCGGTTTCTGAAACGATAAATAACTTTATGTAAAGATAAATTTTTACTGACAGATAACTTTATGAAAGGTATAAACGTTGCTACGTATACCCTTTATCTACGGATAGTTCTCAGAAACAGTTTTTAGAAGTGATGGTGAGTTTAACTCTACATAAAGTTATGTATCGTTTCAGAAACCGTGCATAAAAAAAGTTAAGACCGATACTTATACGTCGCTTTTTTTATTTTAGAAATAAACATTTTTTTTGTCAAAGATATATTTGCGTAACATGTTGAATAAAAAAATAAGTATGACACGATTGCAAAAAACCGTAATTATGGTAGAAGATAGATTAAATTGATTTAACTGAAAACGCCATGAAATTGAAACTTTCAAAATCAATGTTTGTTTAACAAGAGCATATGTGTTCATAGCTCAGTAAACAGCACAGTACAGTACCAATCAACGGAATTTGAATATTCTCTACTGATTTAAATGAATGACGCCCATTTCGAATTTCGAATACACAATTCGACGAAGGTAGAACAACTTCGCATACGTGTGGATAACATAAAAAAAAAATTATGTTGCAAACGTGTTTACGTTAATCGAGGTTATTAAATGTGAAATTAATAGTCGATTTACGGTTGGTAGTAATGTTGGGTATTGGATGCCGGACACAAATGCCAGTTCGTGTTGAATACTTTTTAGCTTGGTATTGATTTCTGTCGCCGCCATCAGCTACCATCATTTAATTTGAATTTTCACGGATAACAGCAGTTATTAAAGCGAAAGTGTAAACCATAAACCACTGGGCCATTAAAATGTTAATTTCACATAATAATAATAAATTCTCTTACTTTTAATAGCAATGCGTGAAGCTCAATGCAGTTTATTTTAAGTATTTCTGATAAGAACCAACACTTTGTATTTTCGGCACAGATAAAAAGATTATTTTTACTAAATGCTTGGTTTTTGTTAGAGTAACGAATCATTCTGTGGAAATCGTCAGTAGATGCAAAAAAGTATTTTTTCCTTAATTTCAGGTTGTAGAAAAGTATAGCGTGCAACACACGCGTGAAACCTTTTTTACACTTACGTGGTTTTGATACACTCGTATAAAAAGTTCAGCTTCAGAAACTTGTTACACATTGTACTGTCTCCTAGTATAAACTTCACTTGATTGGAAAATTGGCATACACGCAGAAGACAAAGAAACGGTGAATGACAATCTGAGAAAGCGTTGGCATCAAAATAAGAATGTAATGAACAATTTAGTTATTTCTTTTTTTTATATTTGTAACCCACATGTCATTAATTGTCTGTATTTTCAATTTTATTAAACTAATTCATTCATGGCACAATTTTATGTGGGGTAAAAATACTCTCAACTTTTAAAATGAAATGATTCGGCATGTATTTATACTGTCAGTCCTAACAAGATTAATGCTTCCGGTCTGAAAGTTTATTTACTTTAGTAAAATCAAGTTCAGGAATCACAGGCTTTCCGTTACGTAATTAAAACGTCAAAATTCCCGATGATGTAATAAAAATCCCATTCATAATAATTACTCACGTCTGTAGTGGTCAATCTGTATGTACATACATCATAAATATAAATGTTACGCAGAGAAAAAAAAATCTAACGTTATTTCACTTTTAATATTCGATAGCGGTTCATTTAGTGCCGGTAAACACATAACGAGGGCCGCTAAGGGCTAAGAAAGCCAATAAAAGGGGGTGGAGGAAGAGAAATCGCCCCTATAAAACCAACAACAAATGACGCTCCATAAAAATCCATCAAAAACAATATTTCTACTTTACTACTTCTTGCTTGGATAAGGCAAAAAGCGGTTTTATGTCGAGAGGACATTCGATCATCGTTTTGATAGGACATCGGATTTTAGTATTACTAATGATAAAACATGAACGAGAAAACTATGTAACCGATGTCAGGATTATTGATTTTTATTTAAGCCAGGTCTTTATAGAGGAGTAATTAATTTTGATGAATGTTGATTTTTTTGCGAAAATATTCACAGTTTTCTGCACGGAATTTCATCTATTTCATTACGAATCGAAGTGTTCGACTACAAAAAAAAACTCAAGTAAAATTTTAACAAACCTTCAGAATACCAGCTTTATGGTAATAAAATCTTGGAGATAACAAGAATAATACTACAAAATATCTCTATAAATCAAAGTTTCGGTTTAAAAGCAACATAAATCAAAGAAACCTAAGTTTCCAGAAACATAAAACAAACCGTTCACACTTTTAAAGCTTTGATGATTTCTTTGAAACACAATAGATTACGAAATTAAGTTTGGTAACTTTTGATTGACTGGTTAATATTTTTCAAGTTACAAATTACTCGTAGTTTGGCTGTTATTTACATGTAACACTTGGGTTAAAGTTCCCACTAATTTTAAGATTCCTTAATTTGTTACAGTCGAATTTCGATTTCGCCAATCCGGTTGGGTAGACTACTTTTCTTACACGCACGTCGTGCGCGTTGCCGTGGGTTTTCTACAGCCCCCGCACGCGGTATTTGAATGAATGCCGGCCTGCTTCGTTTTCTTAAGTTCTAATCGGCAAGCAAATTATAGCGTTTTCCACTGGCTGCACTAGTGTGCACTGAGTGTACTTTCATCGCGGTTCAGGTTTATGCATTAAAACGAGATGGAAATACACTCAGTGCACACTGGTGTAGCCACCGGAAAATGCTACTAGTTGGTGATTAATTCTTTTTATGCGCTGCGTGCCTTTGGAGTGACTTATGTTGTAGCTCTCATGAAGAATCAGGCCAGCCGTTATCTTCGTTTCAGACAATTATATCTGGCGCTCCGCAAGGCTGTGTACTGGGACCGTTTTTATATTGTCTGTTATCTTTAGATTGATTTCATTTCTTTAACTTTCAAATATGCATCAGTACCTTGAAGTTTGAAGGCAATACAAACCAACAGTGAGCGCACAAATAATCAATATAAATATCGCAACAGGTAATTTACTTACAACTACTAGGTTCCACATTTTGGCAGCTTCCGCCACTGTAGTACATACAGTACTGCATCCAGCAAGCAACATCAGCTTCTGTGGTTGATTGTAGAGGAGGTTGTACATAACGCTAGCGCCAAGACCGGGTTCGCACTGCAACAAAGAAACTTTGGTTAAATACTCCAGAAAAAAATTGTTTAAAAGAGCCAAGAAAACAAAGGCATACGTTATCTATTCACTCGGTTTCCTCGTTAGAGTAGGCCCTGTTAGGGTGACATTTTTATTGGAATCACTAAAAAAATATGGACGTTCGAACATTTGGTTAAAATTTCATAACCATGATAAATATTCTGTCAAATCAGTGACCCAGTCATTACTACAAAATAAGAAACTTCATAATTTTTGACATGTCGAACTTTGATTTCTATCAAATTACATGCAGGTAACCCAAAGAAAAGAAAACATGACCTACTAGAGTGTAAAAATGTCGAGAACTCAAAATACATTTCTGTTATTTTATTTTACACATTCTCGTGACATTAAGTCGATACTTTTTGGGTGCTTCTTTCCGTGTGTAGAAACAAGATTTGTGCTGAGGCAATTAACTTGCAGTACAGCCAGCAGCTTCAGTCGTGACGGATATGAGTGTTAGTTAAACGCGAAAATAAATGAACGTCACCTAATCTTAACCAGAAATGAGGACAGGATCAAAGGAAATGTAAATGACTCATTTATGCAACAACTTTAAGAACAAGAAATCATGTCCACTACGTCATAGTGTATGCACACCCTTAAAATTTAGACACTATTGCAAATGTATTCGGTATTACCAGAAATGTTAACAAACGTTTAAAAGAATTCAACGAGTGGCGGATCCGTCACTTGCTTTACAGACAAAATAGTCATTCATTTGTCATTTACTACCGCACAATAAAATCTTAAAGAACGTATTTTATTCGACGTGAAGGGCCCAAACCATTACGACATACGTTACAACAATCATTAAATTCTGGTTAATCTTCATCGTAGATTCTTCTTTTGTTACCTTCGTCGGGGTGTTAAGACGTCGACACCAATGCCACGGCCGTCTTATTGAAAGCTTCCACAGCTACTTTTCTAGAACGGGTCATAGAATGTCGAAAAAGCATCGTTCTAACAGGTAAGTCTTAGGCAAGCCAAAAGAAATAAGCCGTGACCAAAACTGGGCCTAAAAACTTGTCCTGAACGTCAAGAACGAGGCTGAGATAACTCCAAAGAGTTTCAGTTCACCAGTACCATGCCAAAACCAACCAAACGTCGTACACTGAGAAAACCTCTTCGAGGTTCATCACGACAACCACAATTGTGTATCGTCCCCTGGACGAACACACGCAAGACGGGGCCATATGCTGAGGACACCATGAGACGAACTCTGACTGCTCCAAGTCCTTTGCTCGTTAATAAAGCCAAAACTGAATCGAAAGTCGCAGACACAGTATGACCCACTTAGAATGTCAAGACCGCTATAAAAACATATTTATTTTCTCATGCCAACCGAAGTTCTTCTAAAACGTAGTGAGAGCATTAGAAACTCTACTCTGATGAAAATTTCTGACGATTAATTTTAACTCCCAATGAAAAATAACTAAAATTGTTCGGCGATTTATTTATTTGAATGAATTCAGACACTGGATTCGAGAATCCTTTAAATTGTTGAGTTGATACTAAGTTTCGCAGAAGACGTTTATGATTAGAAGATAAGTTAATATTGAGTGATATGTACTTAGAGACTCTTACATGGGAGACGAGTGACAAATTGTAATTTGAAAGTTTTTAAATTTTTCAGCAATTTTATGTTTTTAAAAAGTAATTATTTTAATTTATTTTTACTCAATATTGGCGTCTGTGTATGTATGAGGGACAATAAAGTAATGGATCTCTTCGTTGAGGAGAAAATATTTGGAGCATACCACAAGTCACAACGGAATGCATGATTTGAGCAAGAAAAAGTATGTCCGAATTGTTTTGAGGAGTGAATATAGTAATTAATGTTATTGTTATTCCGTATTAAAACAACTGTCTATTATTTTCTATTTTAATGGAATCCCTAGGACCTCCACATAGCATAAAGGAACTAAATATAGTTGCATAACAATTAAAGGTAAACGTCGTTAATTATTCTGATTCTTAATTTTACGACAATATGATGTGAACCATTTTCCTTTAATTACAATTTTTCTTTCACTATGGAATGTAAGTTGCAAATTAAGAACGTCTCAAAAAATATATTTTTTGAGGTTTTTGATGCTATTTCAACATTTTTCCCGATATGTCGGTATTTCTTTCCGATATTTCGGAAAAACAAATGTTTGTCGTCATATTCGATTAATTTCCATCATACTTCCTCGAGTTTTCGAACTTTGAAAACTACTGATCTAATGTAAGCAAGCAAATTTAATTAGTGCCACTAAATAAACAGTTGGATAGTTTCGTGCTAATGCGGTTCTATTAGTGTAATTTGAAACGACCCTTTCGTGGCTTATGTGCTTTCCATCGATGCAACTTCATATTACCTCACCATACGTACGCTTCGAAGGCGTGTCCAGATTATTATTTTATCAGTATTCTAGGGCAGGCTCGGCTTAAAAATCGATTTCAAAGTGATGGGATAGCGTTTGCCGGAACTTCAATTCGCCTGTATCCTGTTCTTCATTGTCAACAGAAGTTCAGGCGTGTTTACGGGACTGCTTTGCTCGTAATGCTCTTCGATTTCGTCCGTCGTTTTGCTCGCAAGGTTCCAATCTGTGCCAGCAATGAAATACGGAAGTAAACTAGCTGGCTATTTGTATTCCACGTTAAGAACTAATAGTAAGGTTGTTCGCTTTAGAAATTACGGGGATATTACCCCAGCACAGGTTAAAGTGCACATCATTTACCACCCAAAAGGAAAGGTTTCATCCTATTTCACAGCAAATTTAGTTTCAAAGTGAACTCTTTTTATATCTAAGGGCTAGAGGTATTTATTTCTTATTCATTAAGATATCTTTCATAACGAATGTGTATTCAAACAACTCCTAATATTTCTTTAGTTCAATAAAATCTATGGCAATCTTCTTCCAGAACTCTTTTTTTTGTGGACGAAGTTCGACGAAAGCTGGCATATATTTTCAATTTCTGTTTTACAACTTTCCTCCTCCGCCTTAAACGCATCACACGTTCACCTTGTAAGTGGGAGATAATCGGAAATATTTTGCGCGGAAAACGCATTCGATAACACACAATGGATCACGTATTTCCGCGCAAAGAAAGGAAATGAATTGAAATCCGCCCAACCGCACGTACAAAAATAGAAAAGGTCCGCTTTAAGGGGATTTGGCGCTTATTCAAAAAGATATCTACTGTGCATGTGTATGGTGGAGCTGTCTTCGTTGAATGCGACCACCCGATATATGAGAGTAATTAAATCATCAATGAGCTTGCATTTTCCTACGATTTCATAAATCAGAAGAGCTTAAGTCGAAACAGAAATAATTCAATTCGCATTCTATTACTAATAGGCGATTAAATGAAGCACTATACACTTTAGCCTACGTATAAACTCCTGTTCGCTTCCATTGTAACTCTTTATAATCCTTGGAACATGCTTTCAATAGTTAAGTCATTATCAAAGCATAAGGAGATTAGAAGTTAAGTTATTGATTAATCATAAATTTATGAAGCAATGAACATTAAATTAAATACAGAGTGATTCAAAATAATTGTCCGACCTACCGACCCATTAACTACAGACAGTACTCGAAAAAACAAAGCAAAAACTTGCATGTTTAATTATGCATTACTAGGATTGCTAGGATATCTGGTAAAAACCAATATAAAGATAAACAAGCCATCGGCGTAAACTTAAACGTCGCTATATGCCCGAGGCATTCTCACCCTTGCGCTCATTAGAAGCAACCGTTTGATGTAAATTACGTGTGTAACAGAATTCCCTTTATAGTTTCTTTCAAATTAATAATTATGAAAACAAACAATTTTTAAAAAGACTGGCATAATACATGTTATTCACATCAATTACAACGCCGTCGTCACTTGAAAAAGAACGAGTGTTCATTTGGGAATGTTTCGATTATACAAACACGTTTTTATATCCAGTCGTCCAGAGCTGTAGTGGTTATTGCGTGCCGCATATACTTCTCGGTCTTCAACTCGTTTACTGTTTTGTTTTTACAGGGCAGACGCGTTAAAGATTCAAACATTTTCCGACTATGATAGCTTCAGCATATTAGTAGTTCCTATGTGTATTTAAAGAGACCTGAAAATTTTATGTTTGTGAAAATCTGACCATACATAGGTATCGAGGCTTCATTTAATCTTGTATCTCACGTGGTCGACGAGCACTTAAAAAGAATGAAAGCAGTTATATAAGCTCCATTCAAAAGAATTTTTAAGAAATCGATATTAAAAGAAGTTAAACTGCCTGTACTTATAACGACGAATCGTAAATAATAAGCAATAATAGAAACGCCATGTTCTGCACTCTGACATTTAACTCTGAATACGTTATACTGTTTGTCCTCATAATTCAAAGAGATTATAACAAGATTAAATGACTTTCAGCAGGGTCGTTTCCTCCTGAACCATTAAGGACGCGTCGTTTCCATAGAGTGTTAAACTACTGTTTACATGCCAATTAATTAGAAGGATTGATTATACATAATTACTCCTTTATAGTAAGTGTAGAGATGAACAGGTCTGACCTTATAATTAAATAAATAATACATCTTCGGAAAGCTTATAAAAATGTCGGCATTTCATGACTACTAATTTGAAATTAAAACTTGAAAATGAAAGCAACTTGCAACAAAGATGTTAATTGTAATTGGAAAAACGCCAGCCAGTTGAAATTTGCGAGCCATCCTTTTCAATTATTTACATTTTCAATCAATCATGATCAACAACAAAGGACGGTGAACTAATGATTTCAATTATACGCCGACTCCGAAAATGATAATTGCTATTAGGCCTCGTGCAAATCATTAGAGGAACTATTTATTTAATGCCGAGTCCATTACGTTAATGGCTCTCGTAACTAATTAAAGATTTGCCCACGGCCCTTCTTCAGCAGATAACGCTGGGCTGCTCGCACAAACCTGCATCAAGTCCTCAGGGACTTAATGAATGGAGTCACCTCACGAATAATAATTTCAGTGAAAAGTCCTGCCCGGGTTAATTTACCCGCGCTTTATTACGGTCGCCGTGAAAAGTTCTAAATTCCGGAAGCGGAGTTTTATTTGAAACTGAAACGCGAATAATGAAGTGACGTTCGTGTCACGCTTTTATAGAGCAAAGTAGTTTTGCTGAGTACACAAAAAAGGGCACGAAGATGTCGTTCAGACAAGCAGTCGAGTTGGAATTATCCAGATTAATGAATCTTTATTACGGTTACATTTAATCGATTCACGAACAGAAGCGCAAGTACAATTGGAACCAATAAAAAAGTAAGAGTGATTCTATGTGATGTCAAAATGAAAAGGAGCCAGCCACATCACATAGTAATAACAATGAACATATCAATCTGAGAAAAAAAAAATCATCAAGTTTTCAGTATATCTCAAATCTTTCTTCACTCTTCCTGAAATCCAATTGAGTGAGATTTACAGAATACTATGAGGGAGAAATTCCTTGTACGTTGAAAGTGGGCTTCGTTGACCATTATTCGAATCGATTTTATTACTGAGGTTATCTAACTGGCTCGATTTCTCGAGGAACTTTATCGGTATCTTCACCTTTCTATCTAAATAAAGCGCCGAAGGTGATAAATAATATATTATCCCATTAAGCCAGGGCGATGGGGTATCGTGATCTATAAAGGATTCTTAATTAAATTTAAAAAGTTTCGAAGAGGAACGAAAATAAAAGTTAGCGGAAAACTTTTCAGCTTGCCGAGAAAAAGAAAAAAATTAAAATTTAACTATCTATTTTGCATCATTAATTTTATCTGCTTGCAATTAAGCACAGTCAGCAACAGTTTAGTTTAGAGATTAATAATGTCGAAGAGCTTACAAATGATTACTTTCGCGAAAATCAAATAAAACAAATTCTGGGATTGATAATCCTGATTACATAAAAAATTACAATTTAAAAAGAAAAGAATCATAACTCTGGACACCTTTGAGTTATTCACCAAACCTATAATTTTTTTAAGGAAACATACTATTTTTTATTGCTCATTCCGATAGACCTCTTAAAATCAAACATATTTTTCAGCAACTACAGCCTTAAATCCAAGCATTCGCAATCCTCCATCTATTCAATTTAATTAAAGAGCTGAAATGTAAAAGTATTTTATTCATAATCATCGACCAAAAAATATTTTACTGTGTCTAGCTAATTGTAAATATCGTATAGTATAATCTCCAGTCAAGGAATCTGTAGTTCTAAATTAATGCAAAATAAGACAATTACGTTTGTCATCGCGAAACGTGCCGATCACTTCACAAATTCAATAATTTAGAAGACCTCCCCCATCTCCTTTCACAAAAGTTAACAAGTCATTAAGCTAAAACGTTCGACTTCCAGTATGCGAAATTTATTGTTCTTGCGAAACTTATAGCTTCTATGACTATGAAAGCAATCCTTTAGGCCATACACGCCGAAAATAGTATAGGCTCCATGTCGGCCATTATACGCTTAAATCGATTACGTTACAAGCACTGCCCAAGTTTGCCAATTTGTTCGCGAGTAATTTTCCGCAGCAGATACGTATAATTATTCTGAAGCAATTTTTTTTTAACAAAATATTTACGCTTCAAATATTCCAAACATGCTCTCGGAGATACAAACAAATTCCGCAACATATTTACAGTACGGCCCGGAGTCATGTATCAAAATTCAATTATAAGCCGGCTATAATTGGACACATTATTTGACTGAGTATCCGGCCAGTGAGATAATTAGTGTTCCGTTTGCGGTTTAGGGGCAAAACAGCGGCGTTTGCTGACCAGAATACGCAATAATTCAGACGATTCTATTTTCCTTCGGGTCACAAGATCCTGCCGGCGTATATCTGGTAACGTATTCTCCGGTGAATTTTCGTCTGTGGATTGTGAGGACATAAAAATATGTTTATTTGCAGTATACTATACTCACACGAACGTGAAATTGATGATAAAATTTATGAACCGCATATTTACTTTGGGTAATAATTTCCGTTTTGAAAGTTTACTATTCAGTTTATCTTTAAATCAGATTTTATGCCAAAGTGAAGACAATACAAAACTTTCTAAAATTTTCGATTTCAGATTAGTTAATTAATTTGACTTAAAGATATTTTTGTCTTACCAAGTTATTTTCTAAAAATATTTTCACATTTAAAGTTGATGTTTAGAACACGGTTTAATATTAATATCTACATATTTATAGGGCAACTGAATATAAACAATCTCGTTAACTAAAAGCAACGCGTGATCAATATCTTTTATAATTAAGTGATCCATGGAAATAAGATTATCTAAACAAAAACACATTGCGTTTTGGTATTCAAGCACCATATTTAGAATTCAACCCTAAACAACTAATTAGTGCTTTATTAACTTTTTTTGTAAATGCAATAATTAAACATACATCTGTATATTTCCCTTTTTGTAATTCATGCTCATAATACCCATCAAATACAGCTTCACCATCAGCGTCTTTAATTACGTACGTTCTGGGAATAGTATTTTGCACTGATCAAATTGTAAATATTTCATTAGACCAATTGGGAGTATACATTTTCGCAAATGCTTATCCGCGTGTATTCTTGAGTGGATTCTTTCCACATTTATTGTTTCAGTAATTCGCTCCTTCATCAAATTTTGAAAGTTCACATTGTAAAATTACAATATGCTTCACAGCACAAAAGCAAATAGTGTTAAAAAAAAAAATTTTGAACCAAGGGTGTCAAAATTAAAAATTTACTTGCTTCAGGATTTTTCAAGATAAAAGAACTTAAATAAACAGAGTAAGAGCTCGCAGAAGGATCGTAATTCACTTTAAATGCCTAAGTTCTTTTCAATATATCTGTTAAGTCATACAGGACATCAGGAAATGTGAATGTAGTTTTGTAAATATATTTTACAAAATTATCAGAATATTGTTCCTATTATATTTTCTATAAAACCATTTAAAATTTACGGAAATAATTAACTCATCGCCAGCTCTGGGCCATCAGTCGCTGCCATCATTACCCCGAAGATAAAATTGTTCAAAAAAAGCTCTACATACAACTCGAAAGTCTCCTTGTGACATAGTCAAGGCCATTCGTGTCCTGGTAATGTAATACATGTCGTTAAATTTGCATGTGAGATGTGTATGTATAGGGTTCTAAAATAAATACGGTTTTTGTGCGAACTGCGTGAGCCTAAACACGGCGAATAAGGATGATGGATTTAATATTTAACGTGTAACGATTTTGGAAGGATTACTTATTTAACAATTCAGGAGATGTAAGCGGAGGTATTAGGAGCAAAGAGCTTAAAATTAGATTAAATTACAGCAGCTTATGAAAATCAGTTTCCTTAACATTAAACAGCATTTCTCTAAACAGAAATCAAAAATACGTTAATTATTAAAAACGTAAACATTTCGCTCCAAGAATTACAGGCCTTACAGAAACACGTGTATATAAGTAACTATAATAATAAGCTTACTGAGCTTACCTGTGCACAATTGATGCAAATTAAAGTAACTGATGGTCATTGGTGCTTTAGTTTGAGATGCCTATCAAAGTACGGCGGTTATTTAATATATTATAGAATTATGTAAATTGCAATGAAGTAATTTAAAGCTTAATTTTTTGTTAAACCTAAACTACTCACGTGAACCAAGAATGTTTCCACCATTCTATTTAAAGCTCTGATAGAATGAATTTTAACATTGTAAAAATGATATACAGAATATATCGTGAATACGAGGTATTTAATAAATTATTTACGATAAAACGTAGTGCTTATAAATTAGTCGAAAATAAAGAATGCGAAAAGAGCTGCATGCTAACGTTCGACGGCTCAAATTGTTGAACGCAGAAGAACCGACAAATATTTTATGAACTCCCTGAATTATTTATCCCAAAGTAAAGTGCGAGCGTCATTAAATATAGACAATTCTATCCAGTCTGAAAGTAAACCTCTTTGCTGAAATAATGTTCCTCTCTGAAACACAGGTGTCGCTTTAATTTTTCAATTTTTCTTTCGAACGGGACGATAGTAATGGAAACAAGATCAAACAGGAAATATAAACACGAGAGCCATCGAGAAAAATATGAATGTGGCCAAAACACTTGAATTAAAAAAAAAATAGAATCAATATATTAAGGGAAGTACGAACAAGAAGATTAAAAACCAAACTAAAATTAAAGAAAATAAAATTACAAATTCTCAGTAATTAATTAATTAGTTTTATAATTCATAAGGGTACATGTTTTTAATAAAATTCGGATTTGCCCCAGTAATTAAATAATCATTGATGATTTAATAATAATGAGGTAATTTAAAAGAGAAATTCTTGAACAGAAAATACGTGCGATGTTGTTCTTGAACCTCCACGAGATTTGCGTTCACTCGTGCGTTCAGCATACGGTTAGACAAATAATACAACCTGGTGAACATAAAAATATAGACATAGGCGAAAATAATATTAAAAAATGTGTAAGCTGCTTTACGGGTTAAAATAAGTACTCTCTCATAAAAGCTCTGATGAAAACTGTCATAACTTTTAAAAAATATTAGAGATGTTCTGGCAGTTTCGATTCTAATTGATGAAAACTTCAACATTTGAGTTCGTACATGTCATTAAACTAATCTAATCGCCTAAATGATTAACAATTGATTTAGTGTCGAAAAATAAAGAAGAATTCGAATTCGATTCTCTTGAAACCAATATATTCACAACTCGAATTCAAGATTACCCACATGAATGCCATTTGTTTAACAGAAATCAATGAATTATCAAAAAAAAATTGCAGATTGTGTTTTGAAAGCATACATTCTACAAATGGTGACACGAGCTTTAATGTGGCTGAACAAGTATTAATATAATTTCCCAACATGGCTATAAATTCATGGCTATGTTTATAGCGTGAGTAGCTACCCTTTGCGAAGCCAACGAAATTATAAATATGATTTACAATACGTTTACCTTGACACACATTCGTTCGGCGGCATTTATAAAAACACAATACCCTTGTAATTATTTTTCTTTGCAGCGTACACACAATGAAGTTTTATTTTAATGTCGTTTTGTGAACCAGTCCAATGAGGTGGAGGCGATAGGCGCGTTCCGTGCGACGAGGTCAGAACAGGACTTCTTGAATGCATATTACGTTAAAAATCAATATGTGGTTCCGAAAATAAGTAAATATTTGCTGCTTCAGTAAATATATACGAGTATGGAGCGATGTTAAGAATCTTTTTCAAAAACAAAACTTGATTTAATCTATTTCCAATAAAAACTTTTGTGTTGTTAAATAGCATGAAAATCTGTTAGGTCAAAACCAATGATACAAAGCTATCTCACTAATTAAAACAAATTGGATTTGAGATTAATTGAAAGAAGAAGACATCTTCTACAACTTCATTCTTAAGCTCTCAAATTCCTCGAGGGCTCTCGCAAAGTTACTGCTTTTTGCAAACCGTAGTTTAATTACACGATGTCAAACTTATTTCTCCTTGTTACCGAACTTTCTTATGGCGGTATTTAGGAAAATCTAATTATGCTTATGATGTTATGCCTTGAGAGATCCGTCCGTCGTTTTTATTAAGCATCTTGCCGGCCTCAGATTGGCAAAACACATTAAAGACTTTAAATCGCTTTCAGATTTATGCTAAAGTGGCGCATCATTATGGTGATGTAATACGAAGACATGAATAGAATTTACATGCAAGAAATTTATCTTTAATAAAAGCTGATTTCTTTTCTTAATGTCACAACAACGTTTTGAAAGTTAATTTAGATACTGAACTGTTAGGTAAAAGAAAAATATTCTAATATATTAAATTTCTCATTTTATCTTATTGGTTTTGATTTGTCAAATTTATTACAAATCACCCTGTATACGCTCGATTTCAAAGTAAAAGCAAAACACCTTGATACCTTTTCACTACTCATTAATTAAGTGATTCACTTTTCACTACTAATTAATTAAGTCGACATCTAGCAGAAGTCTTGCTTTTATTGCATGTAGGAGTAAGTAACGTAATGAAACGCTCCCTAAACTTTGCACTTTACTACTATGCAAGGTAGACCAAGTATTGTTAATGATACTTAGTATTACTTCTACGTTAAACTTTTCTTTGTACCCGTATGGCTTAATCTTCAAGGAAGTTAACTAATCCGAAGTTCGTTTTAAGTAGATGCCAGTGGCAAAACTAAATTTCCCAGATAATTACTAAATGAATTTTTATAACACAATTAAATATTGCAGTACGCAATCACTTGAGGCTTTCTATAAAATATATTCTCCCCGAATTGCTGCTTCACCTGCTTGACAGAAAATCAATTTATGACAAATTTTACCCTCAAAGTGGCAAAATTAATTTAGAAAAAATTATATCTGAGTAGGCAAAAATGCTTTTAATTTGGATTTAGGAGAAAATCTTATTGTTTGAAAAATAAGAAGTTTCCGATTTGAAATTACGAAGATTCCGGATTCCAACATCCTAGAAAGAAAAACCTAATTATGGGAAATTGCCAATTATAAAAAGTATTCCAGTAAAGTTGTAAAGTGTTAACGCCCTGTATACAGGGTGTAACAGGCCGCTAATTTACAGACGTATTCTACAAATCAAAATAAAGAAAATAGTTCATATAAACTTGTATACCGGGTGCTCATGGGAAGCTGTTATACTAGGCGAGCCGAAACAAGAAGATCGATGATTTTATGAAGTAAAATCGAAGCAAAACAAAATATTATGGATTTCTTAATAATGACCGTATTGAGACCTTGAAGTTATGAATCGAACATCACGTCGGTCAGACCACCTTCGCCTCTGCAACACAATGACGCCTACTTTCGGCCATGTTTTTCAAAACATTTTTACACATGTCAACAGGAAAAAAAAAATTATTCATCTTAACAAACAATATACAGGCTGTTCCACTAAAAAAAACAAAAAAAATAGAGGTAATTGACAAGAAAACATATGAGCAATTAAACTGCCAGTGTAACAAAAAAATGAAGGAAAAACGAGGATAAGGCGAATGACAAAAGATAATCAACGATTCTCCGGCTAAAGAAAACCAAATTTAAAAAACCAACGAAAAATTAATGATGACTACAAGAAGAACGAATACAGAAAAAAAATACAGTGGCATACGAAAGGAAGATGATCAAGAATACAAAGGAGGGTCAGTGAACTGCTTGAAAAGTATTTTAACAAAATGTCAAGAGAAAAACTGAAACTAAAAATTACCAAATCAAAAGATGATCAACAAAAACAAAAAAGGAAAAACAAACAAAATCGAAACATGAAGCATACGGCGAACAAAAAACCAAAGAAAATCAACGATTTACCATTGGAATTTGAGAATAATTTTCAAAAACCAGCAATATGTAAGAAAGAAAAAACTGTGTGGAGCGTAACCCCTTGCAAGATAATACTTCTACGAAAGAAAACAAATAATAAAAATGAATGCAAAAAATAAAGCCAGCAATGAAAAATCGATGAAATTTCATTAGAAAGAAAATGGCATAATTAATTCGAACAGAAGCAACAAAAGAAAATCGAAGAAGAAAAAAAATGTTTTTTCTTGCCGGATTCATGTCTAGTGCGAGTGCGTAAAACTTAAATTCTTTTTCTTTTTTTGTTCATTTGATGTAGTATAGTTGATTGCTGACAAAAAAATCGAGCATTTATACCGAAAAACAAGAATCCCAAGAGCGCGAAATTTTACAAATTTTTTTTGAAGATGTAAACCTAACTTTTCGAATTCGGAAGTCTTATTTTGGTAACTTTACACAAATACGTTTCAATTTTTAGCTACGGTAGTCGTCATTTGTTTTTGTTATTTTCTTTAGGAGTTTTCTGTTATTTTTTTGCAATTCCAATCTTGCTAGCCAAAAATTATTTCTTTTATTGTTTTTAATTGTTTCCAGCCTCTGACGAATTTAGTAAAGAACCTTCTTTATTTATTAATTTACGATAAAATGACAAAGGACGATTTTAATTAAGAATTTTATGCTCCAACGTTTGGTAAAATAATATACAGGGTGCTCCATGTCATTATGTTCTTGTCTCACAAATGCGATGTTTAGCTGTTTTTTCAGACTCCATCATCGAGAAAAATACTGTTTACTTCTACTTGTTTGTTAATTTAATCAAATTTGTAGCTTCTATAAACAAAGTTAGCAATAATACCGACTTGAATTTGATAGTATACGTTCTTGTTTTAAAAAATGTGGCCCAATTACACCTGCCACCCATATACTGCAACAAACGGTAATTTTCCGTGGATATAATGATTATTGGTGGATGTAGGTACTATTCTGGGATTTTAATTGGCCCACAAGTAGCCATTTTATTTGTTGACATACCCACTTAAATCAAAATTCATTATAATTTCATGCATAACATTTGGATCATCTGTAACATTTTGGTAGCAGCGAACATATGACGTCGTAAATAGTCAACGGATTGAAGTTCCTGCTTTAAACCTTCGACGTCATGGTATTTTGCACAAGTTCATTTCGCGTCAAACAAACGTGAACAACATAAATTATTTTTTGTTTTTTTTTGTATGCTTTTATACTTCTAACCATAACATTACCAACAAAGAAAAATAATTTGTTGAAAAGATGCTGGATAATCAAAACTGACTGTTTGAAAGCTGGTATAACAATAAGAACCAGATACGAAATCACATAAAAATGTAAAATAGGAAATAACAAAGATATGAGAACATAATTTCTAATACAGACAATGTTTACATTTGAACTGTCCTACTTTTCCTATCTAGGGTCATAAAAACGCGACTGCTTTCAGCGTTTTACTTCCGAAGAACTGTATATATTTGGATAAAATCTTCTTTATTTGTTTTGCTCGTCGCTTAGGTCACTTTCTTGCAGTTTTCATTGGCCCCGTTCGTTCATCCGAATTTATTACTGCACTGACGATCCTCTCCGGACTCATTAGCGTCCGGAAAATATAACATCTCAGATATATGTTACGAGCACTAGCAAAACGATGGATAACGTGTTCTGAAAACTTAACTGCTTTCGTATGCGAATTTATAATGAAAAACAATGATCTAGGATTTAAACGGTTTGTGGGCTTTAAGGGTTGAAGTGTATAATAGAGAAGCTGGATTTGTATGGTGGAGAATTTGCATAAGCTTTACACCGATGCGGTTTTGGTACCGCTCGCTGTTATGAAATTAGAACCCTTCATGTGGCTAGATATTTTTCATTTAAAAGCTTTCACGCGGTTGAATGATCATTTAGGTTATTACACACGTTATGTGAATGTGGAGCTTTGCACAGCCTGAAAATTGGAAACACTGCATTGGGTAGTGTTATTTTCCCTTATCGAAATGAATTAATAGATTAGCATTCATCTTCAGGGAGAGTAAATTTGGCAATTCAAATATGCATACATACATACATACATAAATCAAATTTTAAATCTAATTTCGAAAAGTGATGTGCTGTGAAAACATACAGTAGTATGTTGAGCCAACACCGTCTTCAATAACAGGCCCGAGTCAACGCGTAGGAATATTTATTCATTCATATCTGTCCTATTTTGAATAGCTAGTGTGGAAAAGAAGAAAATTATTGGAGCAGTAGTTAAAATGACTTAATGACTATACGATTAAATTCTTACTATCATAAATTAATTTTGGGCAAAGATTACTTACAAATGCTGTAAAACTAAATTGCTTACTAAAAAAAGCAAACTTCTATAAGTAACCAAACGAATCGTTAAAAGAAATCGATATTCCTTCCAATTCATTAATGTACATCATATAAAGAAAATATTTTCATTAAATATGACCTTCTTTTCCCTAGATTAAAATTCTTTCGTTTTATATTCGCAGACTGAAACAAGCAACATAAAACACTAAATTGGTTCCACTCTGCTTTAATAAAGTAAGAGCAAAATACAAACAAAATTATCGTAAAACGCTCTGACTTTACGATGTTATAAAAATTTTGTTTCCTGTTCATTATTACACTGGTACTAATGTAACAAAATGACCCTGCGAAATAATTGCATAAAGTAATGATTTTGATGATAAAATGAAACTATTGTAGGAGCTTGCGTGTTATAAAGGACTTACTTCACTGTCGTTGCTATGTAATTTGAGGATATAACCAGGAAGAAGATCCTTGCGCTTGTTAACATCTTCGAGAGCGAGTTTAGCAGCTGGCATGCAGGCCTGACCACCCTGCCAACCACCCTTTCCTTGAATGGGAAAGATGCCACCGATGTGTAGGACATGACTATCGCTTTCATAAGGAAGAACGCACACAAAACAATGGAGTAATGCTGCGCCAATCCATAGTGGCCAGTACTGCAACAAAAAAAAAAGAGTCCAATATTTATAAGTCATTAATATTCAATAGTTCAGAATTCATAAGCTTCATTAATTGGCATTCTGCGAGAGCTTTTCAATTAAATCGCCCGGAGCACGAAAAGGCACTTTATTTCGTAAAAAGTTATCACTGAGACAGACATTAAAGAGGTGGTCGTGGAACTCCGGAAGGAAAGTCCTCGAGAACGTTAAGGGTCCCTCGCCCCATAACTTATTTACAAGTCTCAAGTTCTTGATTTATTAAAATTTAAGCAGTTACGGATCAAACGTGCTTCCTTGTGTTTCGCACAAACTGTAACTGTTTCTCGGAATATTGTTTTATATATTGCTCCCCGATGCACCCTAACCAGGTGAGTTGTTACGTACACGGTTGAAATTTTTAAACGGGAAAAATAAACGTGGTGTCGTCGTAAACAAACCGCAAGTGTTATGTAATCTGATCATTTCTATTATTTATTCTTTTACGCCCGGCGCCTTTTTATTTCCTTTAGCATTACCTTGCAAGAAACATTTTTTTTATTAGTTCAACTTGAAGGCACATTTGTTTATAAAAAAACTGCAGTATATTTAAAATTACTTCTCCTGACTGGTGGTATTGTTCAAACGTTTCCAAGACTTACGCGGACTTTTTGGACGAGATCAAATTGTTTGTTTTTAATGTGTGATTTTTTTTTTAAATTTAATTGGTGGTCATTATTTTGGCTAATTAAATTAAAACAATTATTAAACTAAACGATACCGTTTTGGAATCGAAATAAAGGGTTTTCCAATAGGGTCGGGTCGATGTTGAAATAGAATAAAACAAGCTGTGTGTGAGAAATTAACGAAATACTTTTTTTATTTGAAAGGCCCATATGTGCCATTATGAACGGAAGATGATATCGTTCAAATGTCCGCCGCGGCTTCGCAGGGTGGCACGGATCCGTGAGACCCAATTTTCAATGACTCTGGCGCATAGATCCCGCTGAATTTGAGCAATGGCCTGAGTTATGTTGAGTTTGAGGGCATCGGTCGATTGCGGGCTATTGGCGTAGACCTGCGACTTCAGAAAACCCCACAAGAAAAAGTCTAGTGGGGTCAAATCGCACGATCTTGGTGGCCAATTCACGTCACCTCCGCGAGAAATAACCATACCCTCAAATCGTTCATGCAAAATGTCCATCGTGGCGCTCGCTGTGTGGCACGTAGCGCCATCCTGCTGGAACCACATGTCGTCCACGTCCATATCGTTCAATTCGGGCCAAAAGAAATCGGTTATCATCGATCTGTAGCGCTCGCCGTTGACAGTAATGGCCTCACCAACGTCGTTTTCAAAGAAGTACGGACCAATGACACCGCCGGCCCAAAATCCGCACCAAACGGTAACCTTTTGTGGATGCATTGCCACCTGCTGAACCTCGTGTGGGTTGGTGTCGTCCCATATACGGCAATTTTGCTTATTAACATAGCCGTTCATCCAAAAGTGCGCCTCGTCGCTAAAGATGATTTTCTGGCCAAAACTGGGGTCCTCTTCCAAACGCTCCGAAGCCCATTCAGCGAACAAACGGCGTTGTGTATGGTCATTGACTTTGAGCTCCTGGGTCAGTTGGATCTTGTACGGGTGCAGGCCCAAGTCCCGACGCAGAATTCTCCAAGCTGAAGTCTGCGAAAGGCCAAGTTCTTGTGCACGGCGAGGAATTGACTGCCTCGGGTTCTCCTGCACACTTTCACGGACAGCGGCGATATTCTCGGCCGATCTGGCGTTCTTTTGACGTACGGGTGTTCGCTGATTATTTACCGAGCCGGTCTTCTCGAATTTGGCCACCAAGCGTTGGAGGGTCGACTTTGAAGGGCCACCCCGTCTGCCGTAAAATGGGCGCAACGCGCGCAACGTTTGCGCAAACGAACACTCGTTTTGATAATAAAGTTTTATCATTTGGACGTGTTGCTCAGTCGTGTAACTTGCCATGGTGATTTGGCATCAGTGACAGAATAATAAACAACAGATTTGACAGACGTCGCTAAAACAACATTGCCGCCGCAGCCTGCCAAGATCGACCCGACCTTATTGGAAAACCCTTTACATAAAGGTGCATATACATATGTGAACCGAACGCGTGCTGAACTATTCACGAAGTAAATACTGAATACCCTCCACATCAAGGGCTACATAAAAACTGTGTGCAGCTGTTGGCTATTTTTTATTATTGTTCGTTAGAAAAACCGTCAGGAGATGGATCGTCACGATTGGTTCGCGAACCATTCGTTTGGTGCTCCAAACCCCGTCCCAATCTTGCGAACGGTTGGTTTCGCGTTCGGCTCGCGTATGTATACCCACCTTAATGTACGTAGACGTTTTGAAACCGTAATCTAAAAAATAAAAACAAAATAATTTAAGACCTGCCAGTCAATATATGTACATAATATTAAAAAGAGGCACGTAAGATTTAATTCCTGTACAATTTTATTTTTCACAGAATTTCTGACCAAGTGATATTAAATAGTAATAAAAATAGTTTCTAAAGCAAAAATTTGAACAAATTACAATATTGCAGTGGAAGCAAAAACGAGATAAGAGCTTATGTATACATTCAGATCGCTTGAACATCATATAGGGCAGAATTCAATAAACTCGAAAGGCGCTGAGATGAGATGGTGATGCGACCGATATCGAGTTCACGATGTTAAAACCCAATGGCGAAATCCGAACTTCGAACTATCACGGATGTCGCAGCCTTTATCTTATTCAAATTTGAGAATTGGATTTTCGACAAATTTAAAAGTGTATTGACGTAGGACAACAAAAGGAACGAGCTTGTATCTCGGGAAACTCGATATCCTTTCCCATTTTCACCTCATCTATGTAGTATATACCGTATACGAATTCCTTCTATTACATGCACATAGTGCGCCGCGCGATTCGAAATTAATGAATGCCATTTCCGTTCTGCAAAAATATTCACGGCGACGAAACAAATGTTCCTGGAAAAGCTGCTTATGTTTCATAATTTCCGTAATTCGTCAGAGTGCACATTATCATTTATTCAACGTGTAACTGTAAAATTACGCGAGGTTGAAAAAGGAGAGACAATGCCATTAATTATCCGGTTTCGTACTTGCGTGAATTATGGAAGACATTAGCGAACGTTCTCATTCAATTACCAAGAGAATGAATATCATCATTTCGTTTGACGAATTCTAGAGGAATTGGCACACGTTCTTTTATATCTAATTCCGAATGAATAAATCACCGCTAATAAGATTCGTCTGGGGAGAGTAATTCTGCGGTATACCACGAAATTTTAGGCAATAAACTCGTCAACTAAAGCCAAACTAGTTAATGGCATGCACTGTTCAAGTCTACGTAACATCAATCGATGCTGTGTATCCATACTAAAGTGACCTTTACTTACTTTGTTTATGGTTTCAAAAACTCACATTGCTAAATTATTTGTTACTAACAACTCTTCTTTACAATAACATTCAAAATTTAAATATGAAACACTTTTGTAGGTGCAGCGTTCCTTTGTTTGCTCAGTTTGTTCAACTTGTTTATTTATAATTTAGAAATAAACAAGTTGCTAGGAAAAGCTAAAAGAAACATGTTGCAAAAACAATTATTAAATATATTTATTTAAAAAAAAAATCAATTTTTCTTGTCTAGTTTCCCTTGAGGACTTGTTTACTTACTCTTGAAAACTT
The DNA here is from genome assembly GCA_036172665.1 of Prosopocoilus inquinatus. NCBI lineage: Eukaryota > Metazoa > Arthropoda > Insecta > Coleoptera > Lucanidae > Prosopocoilus > Prosopocoilus inquinatus. Next base: position 47,989,281 of record CM069872.1, read on the forward strand.
AGGCCCATTCTATACGAGTGCTAAAAACGCAGTTGCAACGCCGCTTTAACGTCAGTTGAACAATTCCTATGCGCCGACGTACAAGCGCTGAAAACACCCATATAAATTAAACTGCCGTTTTACATGGAACTTACTTATGTTGTTTAACTTGACGTTAACGCGGCGCTACAACTGCTGCATTTTTAGCGATCGTATAAAATGGGCCTTAGGGGAACGCCTGACGTTTCTCTAACGCTAACACACCAAGCGCTGAAAACGCCCGTATAGATGAAACCATCAGTTTACATGAAGTTAGCATATGACTCGTTCGGCTGACGTTAACGCGGCGTTGTATTGCCGCGTTTTTAGCGCTCGTGTAGAATGGGCCTTACTTAGTTTACACGTTTATATTTCTTAGTTCCCTTGGCAATTTGTTTATTTATAATTTTCCTGAATGAGCTGTAACAAAAACACAGCGAAACGTTGACTTTAATCACAATTTCTTAAAGTGTCATTAATTAATAAGATAAAAGAAAAAATATAAATTCACATTAAATTTACAGCACTGGGATACGTGATGGTCCTAAAGTAACTACTTTTTAGCTCTTGTGGAAGTTCCCTCGAGATCATTCGCTGAAGGCGTTAGATTAAGGTGGTTAATTTTTAATTCCAAGGAGGTAGTAGGTAATTTCGTCTCTTTTATAAGTTAAATAATTAAATGTAACTGCTCGTACAAAAGCGTTTAACAAATTTCAGTAAGTACTTCCAAATGCACGATCGTGATAAGGTACCTGTTATTTTCAAGACGATCAATTTTTTATTTAAACATTACTTGTAATGCTTTAATACTACAAGGTTTTTTTTTTTTTTTTATCGGAACCCACCATTTTTTGCTGTAAAATTACAAAAAAAATGTAGGGGTTACATTTAAAAAAAATAAAATGAACACTCACTCAGTCTTTTACAAACACCCTGTAATATTAATAATATTTCCCAGAAGAGGTAAAAAATAAGGCAAAACTGACGGGTTCGAGCATTTTTCGAAAAACCTGTTCGTCTTGGTCTTGGTGTACATGCCCAAGCAGCGAAGTGTCGTCTTTTTCACGTCAAAAATTGGTCATCGTTTACGTCGAATGCCCAATGTTAACGAGGCGACTTATTAAAGACATAAAAATGACGGGAAAATGTCACAGCCCGGCGACGTAGTTTTTGTACGTCAAATGGTCGTGTATTTCTGACGTCATTTTTAATTATACTACCTATGACGCATAAGCAACCAATTAAGTCATATTTTAATTTTAATTTTTATTCAACTATCCATACATACGTATGTGTATATATATATATATATACATATATGAACAGTAAGTAAATAATATTTTAAGTAAACTCATACATATTTTTTAAAATTCCAAATAAAAAAATAACATCTAAAAAGCCATTACTAAACAGTAAAAGTTATGTGTTAAAATTTATAAATTCAGACAATCATGTTTATATTTATATTTTCCTAATATCTTGTCAAATCTGTAACTGAATTTATTATCGAAACGAAGCTTTTTTCAAATTAGTGTCAAATTTATGTCCTTATACTGACGTTCTATTCACGTGATTTATAAGCGTGAAATTTTAAACAAAACTTTTACAAAAAAAATGACGTTACAAACTGGCCATTCGACGTCCTTGACCAATTTTGACCAAATGATAACGTGACTGCTTGCTGCTTGGGTACCCAGGTGGTAGACTTATAACGAATGACGATCTTTTGACGTCATTTAAAGGTGATGTTCAAACGCAAAGATCATTTGGCCGTATCGTCACCAATGAATGACGTTTCTAATCTATAACGTTACAACGTTAACATGACAGTCTTTGCTAACATCTTTTTACCGCCGTCATTTCTAGGTGATAAAACACCTATTATGAATAAGTCAATATTTTTTTTCAAATTACTAACTGGCGTTTAAAGGTTTGTTCGAACCATAGCATTTGTACGGTTCGGAATGGCTCAAAACAATCCTTCAGATATTTCGTTAAATGTTCATATCATAAAATAACTGAATGACTTTACTTTTAACCATCCCAGCTAGCAGTGACGTCGGGATTTTAGGTTATTTTACGTCTTTGACCTCATATGTGTCAAGAGTGACGTCAGTATTACGTCCATATAAAGTGATAAAACGTTACTACGTTTATTTTTGAAAATTATTAGTTTAAAAGCATTTTTGGGACCAAACAAAAAGTATAAATAAATACTTTGAATTAATATTAGAATTGTTAAATTAAGGAAAATAATAACATGTCAATAGTTGTAAATGAAAACATAAGATGGTGCAATTCTAGCACTTGATAACTAATGCAGCATGCATGAATACTTAAACTTTAGCAAACATTTTGAAACGAACAACGAAATCACGACATCATCTCAAAGTAATTCTCAACGATCTAGTAAGTTATTATAAAGAAATAACTTTTGTGAAAAAGTTGAAGTGAGTAAGACGTCGCTCAGACGTCTTCTGTATGCTAAAATGACGACATATTAGTGACAAAGATGACGCCTTAATAGCACCCTTTTCATGGCACTCCGGTAGCTGCTAGTTGGGATTTTCTATATTGTTTAAAAGATGTGATTAGAATAAACTTTTAAGAAGCGTTTATGAAACGTCTTTAAATGGCGACAAGGGAACGACATCAACCAACGTTTATGAAACGTCTTTAAGTAACGTCATTTCATCTGCTAATTATACACGTCAGGCAAACATTATTTTCACGTTCTTTTTAAACGTCATTAAGGTGATGACTACACTTAAAAGTGACGTGGTAAATACGTTTTTTTGCTATCTGGGTAGGTGTTAATGCGTGGAATTTTTCATTTCGTCGGACTCAAACAAGTGTGTCTTAATTTTAACTATTTCCGGTGGATAAATGTTTATCCGCAAAATTGGAGAATACATTCATTTTCGTTACAATAAACGAAATATCAGGGTTCAGTTTGCAAATTACGGAGGGTACGAATTTAATTCCGCACAAATTTTCTCACTGTGTACGATGATACAATTCAACCAAATACGAATGAAAAACTAACAATGTTTTATCATTATTTTCTTTGAATGAAATAATAAATTAAAATTAATTTTTTTATGGTAAATTAAATTTCGAATGTTACGACTTTTATGGGCCCTTAAATTGCGACACAAACATTGCTGGAGGAAAGGAACAAACGTTGTAAATGAATGAATTTCGTTTCTCACTTATTCCATGAAAACTTAATGAGATTGCGTCTGGGCTGGAGTAGGATAACTGTTTTATTATTAAGAAATGAAGAGGTTATATTTCCTGCCTTTCAATAATGAAATGATAATAAACACAATTCAGCGAAGATTTTCATTTGGAGGAAATATTTTCCTGTAGTTTCACAAAGTACAGGAAATTGCGTTTGAAATTACGTTTCAATTACTGTTATAAAGGGTGAGTTCAAGTTTTCCCTCAGAGCGATCAAAAGCGTAAGGGAGAGCAACTGCGTTTCACTGCATGTAAGAGTGAGAAAAAGAAACAATCCGCGCATAAACTCGAAATCACCCAGAAACAAAAGTGTGTATGTTTTAGTATTGATATTAGATCAAGTTATGTTGTCCTAATATACCTCAATATGCCCAAACCTGTTTTAGAATATACCTACACCTGTTTCGGTTCTATTTAGGACCTCTTCAGCAAGGAAGTAGCTCAAGAATTCCGACTGCAACCAAACTGACCTGTCCGAGTCACCTCGAAATCGAATGAAAATGTTGATGCAGTGTACTTCATGCACGTCATCTTGCTGCCAATTTTTAACTTTCTTCTTTTAAGTATCGTGAGTGAGACATTAATCAAAATTATCTTTTTGAATTCCATGATAGCCCTCGCCAGAAAATGCCTCATGCTTCATTAATTAGTTGAAGAGATAATTTAGTTTTAAGTTCTTGACAATTATCTGTATATACAACAAACACCTAGTGATTAGTGATAACATTTCAACTTTGTTAATTTATCCACCGTCATGTCTCCCTCTTATTTATTCCATTCTTGTGTTTCCGAAAACGCGACACTACAAAATACGCTTATTAAAATTCATACGAAACACGAAATGCAAATGACTTCAACTTTAGCTGACGCAAGTCTAAGAGAGACGTTAAACTCGTTCAAATGCTGTGTCATTTATCATAAACACCGGCAATAAAATATTTAAGCGACTATATCAAGACCTTTCCAACGTAAAATCCATTATTTCTGTGCATTTGCCGTAAGTGCCTTTTGAAACAGAGTGCCGAGTGGAAAGCACGCATTAAAATAAACGCAAAGTTCTCACAGCTTTAGTAACTTCCCTTTCTGGAACCGAGCCACCTTTGTTTAATTTCTTTATCAGGGCCAAAATGGCGGACGGCTCTAAACCACATTTCTGAGGAGAACACGTTCGTTACACAGTATCCAGTGGACCCTCAGGGCGCGGATGATGTCTCTTTAGATAAGAAAATTTCCCTGTCAGCTTGTCACTGCAGGATTCTGTGAGCTTTAACAATGAAGTTTCTGCGAGATAAAAATATTTCCATGTGATTTTATCTCAAGTGCACTATTCTACTAGCAGATCATAAAAAAATAAATGTGTCGAGGCTCGAGAGCTAAAAAGTCACACTTAGATTTATCAAAAATACATATTTCATACTGTGTAAATTCGTGTCTCACTTTTGGTTTTACAGAAAATCAAATTCAACACGAGTATTTTTTGTGTAAATTGACAAAATTGTTTAGTTAGCATTTCGCAAGAACGGCTTAATTGCTGTGGAAACTGTCTACATGAATCACTAATCACCAATCAAAAAGATAACTTACTTTGCTTGTAGATCAAGGTACCTTTCGGTCTTTGAATCGTAGGAAGAGTAACGTTTAAGTGAGGGGATTCCTTGCTGACAGTGGGAATTCCAGTTGTTGAACTTGCTTGCAATGCTGCTCAAAGCAATTAACGTACTCGGTCATTAAATGTTTTTCGTCGAGACGCTGACAGCTTTGATACACTGACTTTTGGACCCGAACTTTTAGGAAACGCACTTTATGGCATCCGGGACGAGTGGTAGAAAAAGGTGAATTTGCGGTTGAATTAGGGCAGTGATATCTCAGTGATATGTCAGTAATAATTAAGTATTCATTCATTAATTGATAGGCAGTAATCAGTGACAATACCATGATGCTGAAATCTTCAAATCAACAAATTGATTACTAAGGAGACCTAGTAGATAATGCAGCGAAAATTTATTATAAAATCCCAGACGAAAACAGAAATTTTTATTGTTAAAATAAAATGTAATAATTTATATGTTGGTAAGAAACTTTTAAGAACATCTTAAGTAACACAAAAACTGACACTGAAGAATTATTAAATTTTACACGTCCTCACAAACGCGACGGTGAAAGAGCAAGCAATAGTTGGTTAATTAATTTTGGTGGAGGTGACTGGGTGTATACATCCGAAATGTACAACGGGATAATTTCTTTTTTTTTTAATTAATTAAATATGAAACCGCAGAATACCTATTGTCCGTTGTCCTCGTCTTCGCAGAACAAAGGGAATTTATTTTAAAGCGAAATTTTCAATTTAGATTTTACATTTAGATTTGTCCTCTCGGCACACAATCATTTGAATTATTCGTTCAGTTTCCAAACACGTTCAGTTCCAACCGCATCGACTATTTTAAAATTACGATACGTAGGACAATGTTATTCGCCATGTGAAGCTTTGCCGTGTAAACCGGGCTTAAGATTTTAATTCCCATAATTTCAACCGATGCTAAAACTACCATTCAATTTTTGTCGCCAAGTTAAAGCCGTAATTCTGTTTCTTAATGACTTCAGTATTAAGCTGATAATTATGGTATTTAAAATGAAAATATGTATACGGAGGTAATTTAACTTAGAATTGCTTTTACGTCCCTTTTCTTGATACTTTCTAAAGAAACATTGCACGCGTCACAAACACGTTTATGAATACATTAAAAAAAGGTGATTTAAAATGCTCGCAGCAAATAATTTATCTCTTAACACTCTCTAAAAGAGATTCTTCTGTCTTTACAACACAAACTGAGGCAAATAAAGTCCATCTTATAAGGTGGCGACATTTTTATGACGTGCACTAGAAATCAGACTGGCTCTGGATTTGATAGTGATAGGTCCCATGGGTTAACTTTAAGCTTTGCTTTATTCCCATAGAAACAGTTGTTTTAATAATAGTAGATATGTGTATGAACCAGGTTAAAGTTAATTAAATACCGCCCCATAATCCACCCCAAGGAAGTTAAGCGTTAATAATGATGTACTCCATAAGATCCGTTTTATAACATCAGGATACAAGAAAAAAAACATCTAGAATGTAAAAAAATAACATCCAGAATGTAAAAAAAATCCAGGTCGTCCCAATCTCTAGGCCTTACCGATCGATTCGCATTTACGAATTACGGATTACCGTCCCAAATATATCAATCAAAGTGGAGGAACTAAAATATTAAATTGGTTCTGAATTTCATTTTTAGATCCTCGTAACCCGTCATTGGTTAATAATATTAACCAAACCTTACTCAGTTTTGCTTTCGTTGTCGGCAAATTATATTTGAAGTAAAACATATTTCCATGACCATTTCTCAAAGTGTACGTACATACATGTATGTACTTTACTTGATTAGTCTATTTTTATGTTCCAATTTGTTAAATCCTCTCATATATATTTTTTCCTCTTACATTTTGGGCCTAGATCTGATCTTCAGCGTCTCAAACTGAGACGAGTCTCGTCTCGGAAATTCAATGGTGACGTGGAGAGGATCTTTTTCCTATGACATCTTTAAACAAGTTGAAGAGGGTTAAATGAGACGGCAGCGTTGAAGTTTGAATGTAATATTTCCGGACATAAGAAAACGGTCGCCGTCTAAGAAATTCAATACGGTTTCAAAACGCCACTTCAATTTTAATCACGCAAACGTCGTAAATACCGCCAAGTCTACTGGGTATTCCCATGTATTGCTGGACGTTACAGCTGTTCCGTTTTTCAAAGGCCAGAGGTCGCCAGTTGTGGAAACACAAAATTCGAAATACATTTGTGTAATTGCCTCTCAGTATGTGTGCAGCGATGCGAGAACAATTAAACATTTGTCTGATTTAGTTTCATAAAGTAAACAAAAAAAAAAAACAATGAATTTAGAATGATTATTATATTTATAACATTTACAGAACTGAACAAACTTTAAAATGAAAATAATTTAATTGAATTGTCTATTTATATTTGTCTGCTAGTTTTTTTATTCTTTTTATTTTACTTCAATACTTATTAATTAATTTTCTGAACACTTAAATAAACGCATGAGAAATGGAACCATTTATGTATTCTTTAAGAGTGGAATAGACAATAGAAAATTAGGAGCAGCGTTCGTAGTAAAAAATAAATTTAAAAATGAAGTTACAAAATTGGAGGGAATTTCAGATAGAGTACACCACTAGGCGATAGACAACTGAAATCCTCCCGACACGTTACAAGTTAATAAAGCAAAACAAGCCGTCCCCTCTAATATAAGAAGGAAGGGTTTGCAGGAATCGAAAACATCATGACCTCAACAGGAATCAACGAGTATCAAATGACGTAAAGAAAGCCCAATCGCGTTAAAGGTCGAGAGTGAACGCAATTTAATCTCTCCGTCGGAATAACAACTCGCAAAAAATTGAATTCTCATGCTTTGATCGTGTAAAAAGTATACGTCGCGTCGAAGTTTATGACTGTCTAATCGGGTAGAATAAATAACTTGGTCGATTTCCACGGAAAATATGAGCTACACCTACAGACGATTACAAAAGATGAGGCAATTGTTTCTAAAAATAAAACCTACGGACGATATCATTTATTTAGTCATAAAGAAGATACATCGAAAATTTTATAATATTTTATGGCCGGGGTATTTTGAAATGAATGCAAAAAAAATCTACGTTGCACCACATAGCTTGAGACCAATTGTGTTTTATCCCCGGGTTTGGGTAAATATTAGTTTTTTTTATTCTGTACAATACAGGAGACTTCTACTTTGTGTGGCAAGCGATCGTAAATGTAAATTCACTAATTTAGCAGACATGGGAGTTAGAAACGATAGTAAGTCCTTGTATGCAAGAAAGTAAATTACAGTATCTTCTTGATAATCTAAAATTTGCCCGAATGTGCTATTGAATTAATTTTAGCAACGATGAGATGATGGTAAAAAACTATTTTTAACGCATCGAGAATTTTGCGATATTTTACGGCCGGAGTATTTTAAATCAAATGCAAAAAATTGATTGCGTAAGACCATTTGTGGTTTGTGAATCCAATTAATTTTAGCGACATGAAGATGATGGTAAGAAACTATTTTTTAACAAAATTAAAAGCCAAAGAGACAGGCACGGCATGAAGCGTTTCACACCATTACTTAATATTGCGCTGTCGAAGATAAAGGCGATCTAAAACTCAACATGCTTCCCGTAAATGATTCATGAAAAGCGGTTTGCCAAACTGTAACAAGATGGTGTATAAAGCCACTGGCATTTCAGGCAGGGCACCTTGCAAACATTAACCACAAATGAGTATGTATAATCGAACGCCAAAATACGAAATTAAGTTGTCGGCACCGGAATCGAAATGACCGGTCACGTCAGGCCAACGCACAAAAAGAATTAAAGAAAATGCAAATGCAAAAACCTAAACAAATTCGTTGAAATGAGACTTGAAAATCGTTCAACAGAACTTATGGAACGTGATTCAAGTACTAAGGAAACGAACGGTTCAGTAAAATTGAAAATTTCATCGAAATGTCAACAAAAAACGATGGACAGAGGCAGATTCAGTGTCAATCCAGGGCCTGTAAAAATAAAATAAATTAATTTCTAATGAAATACGGGATGTTTGTTAAATGTGAATGAGCCCCTAACATACATTAATATCGGAAACATTGGGTTGCAGTTATAGGTCTTGTATTTATCCTTAATAAAGTAGTTTTCTGTTAGTTTCCTGTTAGTTGTTTGTTAACGTAGCGTTGGGCTCGAGGCGCCCAGGTACTTCGCCGGCTTTTGTGAGAAGGGTTGCCGTATTTGAAAACGAGTACAATCACTATTAGAACGAATATGGGCACTGCCGCAAAAGTTCTTATTTGGTGAGTGAAGAGTAGGTTACGTAAATATAGATTAATAAAAAAAACAACGCTGTTTCATTTAAATTCGATGCAGGGAGCTGATCCTTCAAATATAATAATAATAATAAATTCTATTCAAGTAGCATAACATTTGCATTATCCTACCTAATGGATATTTTGAATGTCAAAAGTTCCATTTATAACACAAACACTAGTAACTTCGTTTTAATTATCTGTTTGCAATTTTACATCGAATAACGACTCAAATCTTCGTATCTCGTTGGATAGATGAGGAAGAAAACGCGCCACAAAATTCATCTCGGAGATGCAAAACGAGTTTATGAATTCGGTTATTAAATTATGTCCCCTTTCACACTGTTTACTGTACCTAAGCGAATTTATATAGGGAATGAAATTACCACGGTAATGTGGTGGACGCCGCATAAGGAACGACGATGGCGGGATATTCCAAATTAAATGTCTCGGCAAATAATAAAATAAGAAGCGAGAGCCCGACGAAATTCTTAGCGAAATCAGTTTAACTTTGGCACGGTGTTTATACAAAATTTCACCCTTCCATTCCCGGACGTAATATCAAGTAATAAAATTATATTCCCTCTTAATATAAATTAGGTAGTTTTCTGATTATGTTTCCACGGCGCCAAGATTATAGGAGACCCCATCAAGAAGTATCAAAAGAAGAGCTATGGAGATGAACGGTATAAATGAATATCGATTAATCAAGACTGGGGGGTTGGCCGGATTCAAGATAGCAAATAACACAAAGAGGATTAGAAGAAAAATCGCAGATGTAAGATATAAACAGCTATTGATTAAGGGGGAGATGCGAATTGTTGATAAGCAGCAGACAAGAAAATTTTATACGAAAAGATAGACGAAAGTGACAGATTAATGAGGTTGCCCTCACGCTCTAACTTCATAAATTTCAAATGCGTTTATATGTTATTACATGTTCATCGACGCGAAATGTATTATTTCCAAATAATACATTTTCATTTCGGGCAAAATATATTCCACAACTCACAGCATACGATCATTAAATTATTCATTTGAATGTAAAATTTTACTATTGATTGCACCCAACACTCTCGAATTCCTATTAAAACATTAAAACACCGTTCATATTTAATGAGAATGGCAAAAGTATTTTAATGAAATATTGTCGCTGTTTTATGTATTAAATTATTTCTGTTGACAGTGTTGACAACGACGCGACGCGGCAACAAACACAACAAAATTAAGTCGTAGATAAAATATTGTATAACACATGTGTGTGAAAGGCTTTTATGCACTCTTTGCACGAGCCGAAGGCTTCGCAATTCGTGCATAAAAGCCTTACTTCACACACATGTATCATAAATAATTAATATTAACGACGAGTTAGATTATAACATACACGATGTTGATTCATTTTTCAGACACAGGGAAATACAGAACATGTAAAAATAAATAGTTACAGATATTGAGTCTCATGTAAATTTTAATACAAAATGATAAAGGAAAAAGTTATTCGTTGATTTCATGTAAAAGTAAAACTAGTAAAAGTTGTAGGAAAATGACATTTTATTAGCAGTTAGCTAGCTAGTAATTCTCCATTTGAAGCTAAAATACCCTAATCGATCATAAAATTCACGTTTTCCAATTGGTACACTGAGATACTGTAGTTTTGATGTTTCTACATATTCCTAGCAATTCTGTCGACTGCATAATTTATATTTAAAATTACCCAACATGGGAAAGCTATGTGGTAATAAACCTGGACGGTGCATGCTTGTTAAGGGTATATCATTCTTTAAAATTTGTCCTCTTCAAAAGTTTCTTGGATGAATCCCCAAATTTGGACCAATCTGTCTCAAACTACATTTTTATTTTCATTGACTTTGCTACCTAATAATTTTTCACTGCGTGTAAAGGATAAAGAACGAAGTAGTCGTCATGCAACAGTAGCCCAAATCAGTATAAAACTGTACCGGATTCCTATGCAGGCTTTAGTACAGTTCCGTCTTTGAAAACTGGTACACGTTGACAAATACAATGTTTTGGCGGTGTGAATTGAACTTAAATTTGAAATTTCTAAACGTCATTTAAATTACTCATTGGAGCAGAAATCAAAATTTATTGCAAACATTTTAATTAAAAACTAGTATTTTATTACCCAGCATCATTGGTATCTGCGACGTATTTAAGCCTATGTGGCATTTTAAAAATAAAGCAAGTATGAAACCTTCTATGGAATTGTCATCAAAATGATGGATGAAAGTTTGATTTACACATTACAAAATTTCAAATTTTTTAACATTCATGTCAATTCTCAGAATACCAGTTTTCAAGGGCCGCAATTGTACATCATTTATATGAAAATATAGGAAAATATTTCAATTAATTTTGTGTTTTTCGTTTTTGTTCGTATAACACAATTTGTGTAATAATAGCATCCCAGCTCCAGGCGAAATAAATTTCATTTTAAATAACATTTATCGCAGCAACGAGAATATGCTGATTGAATGAAATTTCATTCGTGATTAAAAAGCCTGGCAGTTTCATTAAAATATTTTATTTATATTAAACAGGGTTTGGTACATACTAGGACGATGCGATTGTAATCATTCCATCATTTCGCTGTGGAACGAACTTGAAACAATCACTGCAGATTGTCTTTCGATAATTGCGCTGCAAAGTAAACCTTTGCGTTTCATTCCGGTGACGTGCTGAGAGGACAATTAAATTTAAACGCAAATTAAATTTAGGAAATCGCTTAACACTTGAACGGAGACCTTTAGAAACAATGAGAAATAGGAAAATCGTGTTTATCCCGGGCGTAATCGCACGAAAGAGCGACGAAGGAAGTTCTTGAATAATCCTTCAGCCAGGCATACGTAATCCATTTCGCTGTTGAACCATCACGTTAGAGGATACATCGAATGAAATATTTAATGCAACGCTTCCAAAAAGAATCTAATAAATCATGAGAATGACTTTCAACTTCAGTCTACTGTGACATTAATTACATTCTTTTCTGTTTTTAATTTCATGAAAATTATAATTGTATTAATTTTTCATAATCGTTTTGTTACATACGTCAGAAATGCATACAAATTAAATGAAGAAAGGGAGCGTACGCTGCAGATAATCCTTCGAAGATTTAAGAAATTTTAAGGACAGAAAATCAAAATTCGTTGAAGCGATTAACGAAGTGCCTCGTGAAAAGGAAACTCGCACAAAAAAAGAGATTAAAAAATCGCTCATCACGTCATAAAATGCTTGACTTGTTCGTTGAATTAATGAAATTTATGCTTGTGCCAATCACTTGTGCTTGTTTCAAGTTTTTAGCATTTCTCTTTCTCCTGAACAACGTTTTGTAGGCATGTAGGCAAATGATGAACAAATTTTTAATAGATTTTTTGCAGTACTAAGTGTAATAAAATTTGAAAAAAAAACAGAACATGTTCTATTTCCAAACAGTATCTATTTTCTTATTCTAAATATTATTGTAGAAATTGAACAAATTGTTATAGAAGAAGTATGATTTTTTTTAATTTAATTTAATTTCACGCAGGGCAACATTTTTGTGTCGAACCAATAGAAACTGAACTTCTTTTAATAAATATTTTTATTCAGAAAAATTCTGTACTCGATTCTCTACATGTGAAACTGTCTGCGTTTTTAAATTATTTATGATTTTAATGTTTTACATTTACTCTCAAGAGTTACCCTCCAAGTTTATTCGGATGGTAAATTAGTGAAACTGTTAAGTTTTAAATCAAGTTGTTTCTACAACCCGCTCTAAATAGTTTTCCAATAATTAGCTAATCTAGCGAAGATGTTTTTGTTCAAAACATCCGCCGGGAAATTTAATTACTTTCAGGATGTTTTGTTACATTAGGTATTCATTCTTTTCTGTTTCTTTTTCAAGCAGCGAGCTTTAATATGAAAATCTCAGCTCGAAGATTCATTTTATTTTTAACAGTATACTCTTTTGATGCAACCTACAAAGAATTACCACCACATTTTAAACCTGAACATCTAATTTAGTTACTAGAGAGGCAGCAGGATTAACAAAAATATTGTTCTCGTGGATGGTGTATGTAAATATTTTAAAATTCATTTGGCTGCAGCATGTCACGGAACATGGTGGTATTTTCTGCAACGAGTTTATAAGGCATGCTTTAAAAATGTATAGGGAGGGAATTAAAGGCTGTTTTACATTATGGGAATACTAATTTGTGCTACGAAAAAATAGTACCAAAAAATGTTAGCAAAAAAAATGTTATTTATGAAAGAGAGACAAAACTGTTTCTGTACGATTTTAAGTTACCTATTTGCTGATATCATTTTATATGATAATGTAATAAAACAGGCTTTACACACACAAGCGAAGCGAATACTGTAAACCCACGAGTAAGAAATCCGCTGTATAAACGAGTTTCATGCATTAATTTCTGTAATACCTCTGTATTAAGGGTGTTTTAGACAATTCAACCAGAATAGATCTGTATTTTTCTCTCTTAGATACACTCACAGTAAAGAATCAGTAAGTAGTACCGCGGGCGTTCGGAACGTGCACGCAATTGCGAAAAATATTTTAAGGTTACCTCATGCTGAAGGATGAAGCACCGTCGCATGCTTTAAAAATTTATTGGGAGGGAATTGAAGGCGGTTTTACATTGTACTAATTTATGCTACGAGGAAATAGTATCAAAAAAATATTAGCAAGCAAATGTTATTTATGAAACGCAGACATAACCGTTTCTGTACGATTTTATGTTACCTTTTTCTGGTATCGTTTTATATGATAATGTAATAGAACAGGCTTTACACACACGAGCGAAGCGAATGCTGTATACCCACGAGTAAGAAAACCGCTGTATAAACGATTTTCACGCATTAGTTTCTGTAATACCTCAAAATTAAGGGTGTTTTCGACAATTCAACCAGAGTGATCTGGATACGTTTTTTTCTCTCTTAGATGCATTGAAACAGAGTTCTTTCATTTCACGTTTCTACTGCGTTCTGTATCGGACAAATTGTAGAAGACGATTTAAATTATTTTGCGCTCTGAACCTAGTGCTATAAGTGTATGGTTGCCATGTCAGTGTCAAAATTTGAAACAAATTCTTGACTAACTGAAAACGCTCCTTGAGGTGCAGTTTTTCCATCTCAGTTAAACTTTAAGCTTCGCTTTATGTCCGTAGTAGCAATTGGAAGGACAATTGTCACCACGAATATAAAGCTTCGGGAAAAAAACGAAGTATAAAGTTAAATCCCGACTGAAAAGCTGGTCCTAGGTCCGGTATAATAAACGTAAAATAAATTTACTATACAGTTTAATGCCTTAGTGACAATTGTAAAAACAATGGTTACTAAGGCATTAAGCTGTGGAATAAATTTGTCTTGCGTTTATAATACCGGACACTAGTGTAGCATCTGAGTACGTACAGCAGTGCTTAAAAGAAATGCGACGAAAAGTAATAAAATCGTACAAACCTGACCGTTATTTTAAACTAACTGTACCACCAGGGAGTCACATTTCTTTTAAGCACTGCTGTACACGTACACATTTTGAAATTTATACTTCAGATATCAAGTAAACGGTCTATGTACAGGCTGTTGCAAATTCGAGGTTCACCAATGGGATACCGAAAACGGTAAAAAAAGATACGAAGTCGGTTAAATTAGGGCAAAGTTGCGTATTTTAATGCCAGTCCAGTAATAATTCGTTTTGAAAAATTTATAGTTTTTGAAGTATTTGCAAAAAAAGCAATTTTACGTAAGAATAAAAGTAAACCTAATAAATTAACTTATTGTTAGTAATTAAATTGTAAAATATCAAATATATATTTTATTATTCAACTCGAATTCAAATGCGTTCGTGCGAAGTATCCATTTATTTATTTTCTCTTTTCGTTATTTTGCAACTTAAGGAAAATAATTAAACTTGGTGGAAATTATAATTGTTCTTTATGTACAAAATCCCCGTAGATTCTTAGGGAAACATTCAACAATAAAAACAACCCAACAACTTAAGTGAAAGTTTTTTTTTAATCAATCTACAAAGTATTTCAATTATTTAGCTGTGTTTATTTAATATTTAACCTCTCTACTACAAATCAGAAATTTTTACTTGTTATTGGATGTGTAAATTAATTTATAAATAAAAAAGGGATGAGATACCGACAATTTTAAAACTCAGACCAAAATAATCTAATCGCAGAATTTAATTTGATTATTTAAATTTATTAAAATAAGTAATTTGTTTATAATTCGATTTCCAATATAACAATATAAATAGCTTAAATATTACTTTTAAAACACAAACATATAATAACTATTTACTCTTAAAAAAACGTGTTGATGGTTTGTAAATGTCTACGTGCAATTCACTGAAATAAAAAAATTAAAAACGATTAAAAATTAAAAGTTTTTTTTTCAAGACAACATTCAAACTTACCATTATTTCATATTTCAAATAAATTCCAATCGAAGAATAGATAAATTAATTGAAAATGTCTTTTAAAGTTGCATATATTCATGTCATCGTGTTGAGAAAATAGTACTACGAAGGGGAAACAAAAAAATAATTGGCTTAGTACCGAACCACGGGGTATTCAGTTTGAGACGGGCACACCTCCCCGGCAATGTGCATGTTGCATCACAGGGTTAAACTCAGTAAAACACGAAAAAAAATCACATGAATCGTCAACATTTTCAGTCAATCAATTCAAAGTTCAAAGCTCGTGCCTCATATTAAATTGTCGCACGAAAATGCACATTACTAGAGCACGTCCGCGAGCGAGTCACTCTCAGCAACACTCCATTTCGTATATTGATCTCTTTCCCACTATTTTACCTGTACAGTCTCGCGAAGGGGGAGCCTTTAGGGAAACTTACTTTCGCAACCGCGGAAATGGCAACAGTGGCTCCCTCAATTTCCCTACTGACCCCGGATTGGACTGGAAAACCGGAGCGCAAGACACGTGACAGTTGTATAAAATTTAAAAGCACTTCCCACTCAATACACGTGTGGATTTTATTGAATTTAGTTTTATTTATTGTTTACCGATACATAAATATTACAAACAATGTATAGAACGCCCTATTTTACTGCAATGTAAGCAGCGCAGCTTGAATCGTCCTTCTCGCAAAGCTTATGTTTGTAATACAAAAACACATTTACCTTGCAATTCATAAACAATTTCGAACGCTAACATAAATGAATTGTCTAAATTAAGTGCAACTTTTACAATACAAAATAAATGAATTTGAAATTTTAAAAAGCAGAAGTCACCCCTAAGTTAGTTTCGAAAATCACCGTTAGAGGACAACTCCTGTTAAGAGCCGATGGTCGCGTTCAGATCACCACTGCGGCTGAATTGCTCCTCAAACTGTTTTGAAACTAAGGTCCAGTTTTACAATTGCGGCTCAACTTTGAGCTGAGGTTTAAACCCTTAGCAACGATTATTTCAACAATTGTTGTGAAGGATTTGAGCTTCGGCTCAAAGTTAAACCGTCATTGTAAAACTGGGCCTAAGAGGCTCGTGTTCTTGAACCGGCAGCTTAATATGAAAATGCCAGCAGCTGCAGCTTAATGCCTTGAAAGCACGTCTAATGTGCAAAAACTTTGCCGAGTCAGCAGTCCAGACGCTGTGGTCACCTGAACGCGACCAATAATATGACTTCCGTCAAAAAATTTCCGCGTTAATTTGCACAATTAAACATTATTAATTAATTAAAACTTTTCGGCTTAAAATATTTAAAATTCTCGAGTAACCGCTTATTCTAGGCACATTTATCCCCTGCTTTTGATTTACCTCGTAAAGTCTAAAATTATTTATCAGTTGGTGCGACTGTATGTGCGCGTTATTGGTTACACTGAGCGTCAAAAGAGAAATTTGTCAAGTTAAAAGCGAGTTTTTATAAATAAATGTCTGGGCAAAGGACTTTACCACAAAGTAAAGAGGCTCTACTGAAGTCTTACCGTACAAGACTTAAAGATGACGTGAAAAGTATGCTTGAAAACTTCGAAGGTGAAAGTGAGGTTAGGTTTACATTATTTATTGTAAATGGGGAGTTTTTATAGAGACGATTAAATTAGCAAAAGGGGAACACGACACACAGTTATCGAGGATGACTCAGTGTGAACAAGACACGTATGAAATGCACGTGCGTGCTGCCAACATTGTTCGTGCTGGTGAATCGCTGATGAAATTGGTGTCCGACATCAAGCAGTACCTCATTTTGAACGACTTTCCTTCTGTAAATGAAGCGATAGCCCAGAACTCGAAGTTATTTAGGTAATGAGATCACTTTGACTTTCCTTCTAGCTAGAATAAACTTACCTAATTACCTAAACCGTACCTCCACAATTTCTGGTAAGCTGTAATGCGAGTGGCTTCTCTAGCAGTGGAAACTGAAAATCATGACCACTTCCTACATGGTCTAAACTAGCCTGGCCTGCACTGTGTTAAAAAATTGGGACAGTCTTATGCATGCATTTTTTAGTTATTTTATTAATTTAAATGCAGCTTTAAACAATAGTAAAAATAGTAGACAATTGCAGTTTCCTGTAATTTTTCTTTCTCTAAAATGGTACTGTTTACAAACAACTTCGCAAATTTTAGAAAATTTTTGAACTTATCAGCAAATCTGAAAGCTTTCAACACTTTTTAAACCATATTTAAAAAGTGCTATTTTGGGGAAAGAAAAATTACAGGAAACTGTAATTGTCTACTGTTTTACTTTCGACCACTGTATTGAAAAGAACTGCTTTGATTGCAGAACTAAGCAAGCAGAATGTGATCAGAAGTTAATGTCATTAAGAGATGACATGGCAGCCGACCTTTACGATCTGGAAGAAGAATATTACAATAGTATAAATAAGTAAAATAAATTTTTAAATATGTATTAGTAAATACTAAGTATGTTGACTGAAGAATTTATGATAAAAGTCTACATTTTGTAAACACTTTGCTGTTATTTATTTTATTTTTTTTTTAGTGCTAATTAACATTTTGGTCCATTTTCATGTTTTGTAATGGAAATGAATAAATAATTTTTCTAAATTGAACAGCCATAATACACCTTAAACATAAAACAGCTTTAACACACAATTGTAATTTAAAATGAAACAAGAAAATGTTTTGTACAGTTTTTATTACCTCATTTTCACTAAGGGTTAATTTGTAATAATAATAATATAAATGTGAATTATTTGAAATAAAAGCAATTTATTGTAAACTTGCTAACCCTGCTGTTTAATTTTTACTCTAGGTTATTTTTTTACATTTTTTCTTTTTAGTATTTTGCACCGTACCAGAGGTTCTACTTTAGTTACTACAGAACTTCAAAACCAATGTTGCTATAAGCATTCTACACTGTGTATACAGTGCTTTTGTTTTAACTATGATCATAGGGTTTTACATGGTAAAAATTTTGCCTCATGTTAACTTTGTTCTGTTAAAAAAATTAAGTAAATTTCAGCTTCTAATAATCACTTACATAATTTTTTTAGAAAATACACAACCATACGCGCTTAATTTAATTATTTTAATATTAAATGTTGAAATTATGAATGAGCAAATATGAATCGAGTAGGTCTCACAAAACATTTTTAGACGGCAGGACTAATTTCTTTTAGACGTGGACGTGCTATATTTTTTTACTGGGCGAAAAATCATAGAAAACAAATTCGTATTGTCTTAAGTTGTATTTTTTTTTTTTTTTGAAAGTTGGATTATAAAGTATGCGACTACAAACGTTAAATTAACAAATTATTCAACTGATGAAAAGTAGTTTTGGCACGATTATTTTTTTGCCTTACTACTATTGCTAAAAAAAAGCTAGGACAACTTTTAAATCCAGTAGCCATGCATTTCTATTATTTTATTGCTTTTAAACTTACTTTATTGTCAAGTTAATGTTTCATATTTTAGTTAGCTCTAAAATCCCAGCAATTTGTCTAACGGTGTGTCCCTCATCTTCTGTGCAGGTAATTATCCTAGCTTTTCAGATAACATTTACTTTTAAATACGACAGACAATTGCGAATATTTTTATTAATTTTAAATTTAAGTCGGCAGCCAGATTTACACAGTTCGAAAAGTCCTAGTTTTGTTAGCAATGGTACAGCTGCGGTCTTTGAAAACTGGTACACTTTAACAAATACAACGTTCTGGCGGTGTAAACTGATCGTACGTCTGAAGTTTCACTCAAATACTCACTTGAGCAGAAATTAAATTGTAAAAACTTTAATTTAAAAGTTACTATTATATTACAGCATCATTAGAATCTATGTATGATGCACTGAAGTCGTTGTGGCATTTTAGAAATAAGGGAACTGTACATCGTACAACTTTGACAAGGATTGATTTACATATAAAATAGCGACATCTGACTATCGCTTTTTGATTTACACTTTACTAAATTTCGAATTTCTCAATGTACGAGTTTTCAAGGACCACAATTGTACATCACAAAAAAAAATCAGTGTTTCCATACTTTACCTACTTTTGCAATAAGCTTTTTGTCAACCAGGGGTTCCAACATGAGACTAAATTGCAAGAACTTTTAAAAATGAAAAAAATACAAATAAACAATAAATTGAAACCCTTACTTTTTCCACACATTTTTTTTTCCTGCTACTGATTATTGTTATTATATTTGTCTAAGTATTGCGAGTTTTCTAAACGTTTCTAGTATCTTAGTGTTCATTGACCATACCAATAATTACAAATATTATCCAGTTTTGGAGATATTCCAATTTCAAAGCTTGGAATGCAACTTATATTTCGGATCTTACGATCTGGGCGCCTAATTTAAGAACCACCTGCATAATAAAAATAAATGCAACTACGTACATGGGTAATTAACTTAATTGTACAGCAAATTTTCTACTTTTTCAATAGAATACCCAATATTAATAAATAAATTTCTAGTAATTTGCTTTAAACGATTAGGTAATGAATGATTAGGTTGATGATAATGCCTGACAGTCGCGGATTAAAAAAAAAACATCAAAATTAGTTATTCCTGTTTAGGAATACATAAAATTTGGTATTGGTTGTGATTTTAACAACAAATAAATGGACGTCACTGCTAATAACAATTTCTTCAAAATCATACTTTAACTTTTACCCGTTTTAAACATCGTCTTAATAGTATATACCTTAAGTGTACAGATGCGGTATATGATTGTGCACACCTTGAGGATACTTCACAATTTCGCTTCCTCTTGTTAAGCAACGCACTCTACAATTTCCAGTGTTGTAGCTTGAGCATAACCAGTAATAGCTCGTGTTCGATTTCCGATTCAAATAAAAAATGTTACCGCCGTACACCAAACTCAGCTTTCCCTTGTTGCTCCTGATAAAACGCAAGCCTGAAAATCGCATTGATCAATAAATTTTTAGTAAGTTTCGCTTACGTCTACGTACACAAAACATCACATGATTTTTACGCGTCACACAAAGCAATTTCCTAGAAGAGAAACTTTTTTTAACAGGATTCTTTAAAAGTAACAGCCAAAGATTCAATCTGTTACCAAAACAACTGCGAAATTTGCGTTAAAAAATAATAACTAAAATAAGTAATCAAAGCCCACTCGGATTGTCTTTTATTATTAAAAATAAACTTAATTTCAGAATAACAGGATTTCACAATATTTCGTTCAGTCTTCTTAAACTCAAAGTTACTCCTCCGCCAATTAAAAATTAAAAAGGAATACAAATGCAATGGAAAACATTTATTGGTAAAACATAACAACGACGAATTTTATCACAATAAAAAGCTGCAACGTCCTTACGGTTTGGTCAGCTTTCTTAATAGCGGCGGATGATTGTGGATTCCATTCGGATGTTTGACCATTTTGTTTCCTTTCGTTGAACATCTTATTTTGCACTTGCTTCTTGTGTATTCTGAACACAGCCAGAAATAACTAGTGCTGGATTTTCTGTTCACGTTGTACATGTACCCGTCAAAAACTAGGCCCAAGTTGCCTCTACTACTCTTCACAAAACACAGACCTGAAAATTATCATTGATTTTTTAAGACCAAATAAGAGGAGTGGTTTATCCGACTCATGAAAAAGATGGTGTTAAATTTATGAATATTTTATTCCTATGTACAGTCGAAATTAAGACCTTAATTTTAATTTACCTAAAAGTAATGTATGTATGAAACAATGAAAAGGATCTTCATGTTTCGCTTGCTATGATCCGAAGTGTACATTTACAAAAATAATTTCATTGCGCGTGATTCATATTCTGTTTATTAAAAAAAATAACTGATTTGAATTCGAAGAACCGCTGACCATTATCACACTGGCTTAAGTAAACAACATGGAAACACAAGAAAATAAAAATGCAACAGAAAAATATACTTTTATTATGATATTAACAGTTTTTGTACTAACAACAGAACGCCTAAATCTAGGGTTTAAATCTTGGCCAACTTCCTTAACAGTGGCGGATGATTATGAATTCCGCTGGGATATTTTACTATTTCATTTCCCTTAGTTGAACATCGTACTTTACAATTGCATTTCGCGTAGGCAGAACACAACCAGAAACTGCTTGTACTCGATCTTCTATTCATGTGGTACATGTATCCATCAAAAACTAAACACATCTTGCCTCTGCTACTCGTCATAAACCGTACACCTGAAAGTTACTGAAGTTACATGATTATTATAAACAGAAATGTCATTATTTGTTTAACAAAACTAAAATATAATCTCCGTGGTACCTGATCACAGGCACTTTCTGGAATGTCATCAGAGCTTTTGGTGGTTGATCTAGATAAGTAATCCTAAAATTATTTAAAAGAAGAGACAGTGCGGTAGGTATCAAACTTTATTTGTATTGTGACAATATTTTACAGGTGTTGAGGATAAGCCGGCATGTAACTCATCCTGGATATGCGATAGTTTATCTTATCCCTGTTGGGTGGATGATTGTGTGATAAGGTAAACTTCCGGACATTTCCGTTCGAAGTTATAATTCGGCACTTGCAGTTCGTCTTTTTGTATTCCATGCATTTCCAAAAGATCGTGCTTTCATATCGTCGGTTCACGTGGAATATATTATCCTGATAGATCAAAACCATTTGTCGCCTCTGATTTATCATGTATACAACACCTAAAATAAAACGGTCTTCAAGATGTGTTCTGAGAACTTACTCTTTCTTACATGAGTATTTTAAATTATACCACTAAGTATACTAATGCATACAAGGAATCTTTAAAAAATCGCTGCACAAATAATACCTCAAGAAATTTCAGTCTCTTTTTCACTTTGTGACTCACCTTGTGTGTATATCATTCTGTTCACACCCAACAGGTTGCTGTGTTTCTTTTTTTCTTTAGCGATTGGAAGGTTTAATTAAAAATAACGTATATAATAATTTTATTATTAATTAGGGACCATTCTGTATTGAATACGTTGAATTTAAACAACCAACCAACCAATCAACGCTTTATGATTGGTTGTTGCCATAGCAACCGTCCTTTAAATTTAACGTACTCGATATAGAATACCTTCTATTATATCATTATTTATTTTGTTTGTAAGTATTACGATAAAAAAAAAACATTTATGATTTAAACGTCTCCACTTTCTTCGGCATTTCTTCAATTAGCAGATAGATTAAAAGAAATATACAATAATTCAATGAATTATCAGTTTATTTCATAATATGTACAGATTAAGTTATCTCGAAAATGTAACTTCGATGATTACGTTTTAATCCGATCAGTATGTGGTGGATGATTATGTGACCTTCGGATCCGAACTAAATCTCCCTTGAGGCTGGATACACAGCGGCACCGGCACTTAACTTTATAATAATCTGAGCACACCCAAAAGATGCTCTTTCCCTTTTGGTGATTCGCGTAAAAAACATTGCCTTCGTAAACTAAGCACCTTTTCCCTCGCCTGGTCAATGAATACACAGCTGCTGGAAAAAGAAATTTAAATGATTGTTACACACTTGTAACTCAACTTTAGATTGAGATTAATTTTAAAAAAAAAGCTCTCATTCTTCTTCTTTAATCGCCATTATTTTTAACCATTTTTGTATTTGAATTGAAACGCATTATCATTTTTTATAACATTAACTAACGTATAAGTATAAAAACATAGCGACTCTGATGTATTCTTACCGACAGTTTATTTTTTTTTAACAAAACATCACAGCATCTATTCATTTTAAGACATCGTCAAATACCTACTTAAAACATGGTAAACAATGCATGTTTTTATTTGTATTAGATACATTTGTGTACAGATAGAAAATACAACAATACGTTTAAATAAGCCAGCTCAAAAGTTATGAGTTTTGCGTATTCGTAACGTATTTCATGTTAAGACTCTTTTTCTTGATTTTCTGAGTGTTGGGAGGATGATTGTGATCGATCTCAGATCGTTTTATCGTGCCTTTATTAGTGGTGCTGCACCTACACTTGCACTTGAGCTTTCTGTACTCTATACACTGCCAGAACGTCGTATTTTCGTATCTCCGATTAACGTAAAAAATATTTTCTTCATATACAAGAACCATTTGTCCGCGTTGATTCACCATGTACGTTAAGAGACCTTAAAATAAATACGATAATTAATACATTCTCTAACACTAATGCATCATGAAATTGTTAAAACACCAACATTTAAAAACTCTGTTTTTCCTAAAAAAAAAAAAAAATAGTGCATTCAAATTCAAAATTTTCGAGTTTATACACCGTGTAGAAATTAGAGCAATCGCAGGTCGTGTCGTATAGCAGCTCCTTGCAGGTTTAATGCGTTTTCAAAATTACTTATTTGCACGATAGTATCAAAAATAAATAAAGTCTGGTCGGTTAAATGCACTTAAACCGCGTTTTTCATTTCTTTTTCAGAATCGTTCAAAGATTAGCGCTACGACTTCCGATTCCTCTAATTTCTGAACACGGTGTATATCGAATTTCCTTAATTCTCACAGAGGCACCGACATTTTTGATAAAACAGACGTGAACTTACTTTTCATAAATCTGTTACTAGAACAAATCAATGTTAATATACACTAAAACATAAAAAAATTGGCACTTCGAGGAAAACAAAATACAAATAATTAACTAATACAATTAATATCTTTTTATTGTTCACGTCATCAGTTACAAAGAATTTTGCTGCTCTCGACTTCCAAAAAGTCACGCCAAAGTTGCCTATCAGGCTCATGATTATGTACTCCGCAACACCTTACGAGACGATCATCTTTCGTGATACAGCGTGCCTTACAATGAGCCTTAACGCATCTCCAGAAGCATTTATTGTCGTGCTTTCTGCGATCGGTTCGGTAGCGAAATCTTTTATACAGCAGATTTGGAAAGCCCTTCTGGCTTCGAATGAATGTCAACTTGGCTGGAAATAGAAAAGTGTCAGTCGAAACGTGCGCGCGTTCTTGAAAACATCACTCCACTTCACACACAATTATTAGATATTGAATCACTGGTGTTTACAATAACAGATAATATCAATTCTATGTAGGCATAAGAGATGTAGTTCATACGTACTCTCTTTATGAGTGTAATAGGTGATTGAGCTTTTCTCCTAAAAGCAGTAAAACAAGTGAATAGAACAAGCAAATATACAGAATAAATTAAATTTTATTTTTGTTTACAATGTCTTTTAAAGTTGCATACAGTTTAAGCATAAAAAGTCATCAATACACGAATATAAAGGAAATGTTTTAATTGAAGTTTGTTCTTGTCCGATGAAAATAGTAAGTAGAAGGTTTTTTTAATCTCAAACCGGACAGAAAAATGAAGGGAAACACACTCAACGTTTCGCTATAGATTTATAGCTTCGTCAGCTATAAATCTATAGCGAAACGTTGAGTGTGTTTCCCTTCATTTTTCTGTCCGGTTTGAGATTAAAAAAACCTTCTACTTGAAATGTTTTAACTGGCCAATTATTTTATACACGCATCATCATTACAATTTTATACAATTTAATTAAAAAAAGGCAATTTTTTGGCAAGTACGAAGTATTATATTACATGTCTAAGAGAGAACTCATGCACTATGTTGTACATAGATGAATATAGTAAATTAAAAACCATGTGCGTATAAGACATAGACGACAGTTGCATCTGAAATGAGTCTTTATTTAAGGTTTATTACCATTTAACACAATAAAATAAATATTTTTTTAATCTTTAAATGGATATAATTTTATAAAATATCAAAGCAGTCTTTCAAGGTGAGATTTATAGTTTTTCTTTATTTATTTAAAGTCTTTCACTGCGGATCACTGCGTAATGCACATATGAAGAGCATTCACGCAAAACTTGATAATTCCAAAATGACAAACTTCGAGTTAGACATGGAATCGAGGGTTTATTATTGAGTTTCATTATCTGGTAATTAATTAATTCCTGATATATTATGATATATTACACAATCAGACTTCACCAAGCAATGAAACTCAGTAATAAACCCTTGATTCCATGACTAACTCGAAATTCGTCATTTTGGACTTATCAAGGTTTGCGTGAATGCTCTTCATATGTGAAGTGAAAGGTATCACAAGATGTACAAAATAACAACGGATAGGAAATATGTAGAAAACAATATTAAAAACAAAATAATTAACTGTTGCATTAATTACCTCTTGTTTATAAACGGTCAGCCTAAATATGAGCAGATGAAAATTAATTGACTGCAGTAACAACAAAATCTGGTTACTATTGACTGTATTTTCTTCCCAAGTGACCAAATCATTAAAATCACATATAATGCGCATTATTTCATTAACGAACATAATATAAGAATTTAGCAGTTTGCTTCCAAACCAGACAAACATTTTCAAAAACATCAAATTTCAGAATTCGTTCAAAGTGGAGGGTTACATTTTTTTTAATTAAGTCAATCTGTTTAAATATAACTAATAAACTCTGTTTTTGAGTACATACATTAATAAGAGATTACTCATTTTTACTCAAATGTAATGATTTCGAGATTCTCTTACTTATATATTGTTGGCTCTCAACAAATATTAATGTATCTATTTATTTTATGTTATAATGAAACAGAACTCCGATTTCCTAACAGTCATTGATTATATTACTTTGCTTTACAGTAGGTGAAATCCCTTTTACAATGTTCTGCAAGATCCAAATTCATTCTCTTGAACGATTTACTTGAAAAACGCGTCAGCTTTTAATTATACAGAACGAAGAGCTTTACAATTAAGACGCTTCCAAACTAGAACTAACTTCACAAATTATACAAGCACAGAAGCTGGCACAGACATTAAATCAATACTTCATAATATTCCTAAGTTTAAGTCTCTCCTGAAAGAGTATCGAGTGGTCGTTGACTATGTTGGGGTCTGGTTTGTGACTGTGAATTCCTCTCAATATCACAGTTTGATTCACACTTACGACACAACGCGCCTTACACACACCAAGATCGTACAAGTGACACTTCCAATATGTGGATTTATTGCTGCTCCTGTGCTTTACATAACGATAGTCTTGTATTACTAGCTGTGAAAACTGGCGTGGTCCTTGAATATACGTGACGATCTCTGAAAACATACGTGTTAAAATCGCGAAATTCTTAATACGTTATGAGCTACAGTAAATCGAAAATGCCAATAAATATGAAGATTCCAGAGTTACTAAGGGAATGATAAACTCTAGAGTTAATATGAAACTCATTACTAAAGTTAAAGCTTTTAGTGGGTGCACCATTTAGGAAGGTTAAATGATTTTAGGTCCTACATGCTTTGATTATTTATTATTGTTTTAGCAGGAACGGGAAATATCTATATTCTAAAACAAAACAATTGGAACACTAATTTAAAATTTATTTCGTATCTATTGCGTCGCATAGATTTATTAATGATACATTTTCCTTCGAGATAATCATAAATTTTAATCAATACTTATAGTATCTGCATCATGTCTTTCGTCAACATCCGCCCTTGTTAATCCCAATCCCTCATTCACATTCCCTCTTGCAACGGAAAACCTTACAGTTCTCGAATAAATACAAGCATCTAAGTTTCTTTTGGAAGGTGAATGAGGGTGATGGTTGTTCTTCAAAAGCACGTTTCCTCCTCGAGTTATAATGCGTGCCTTGCACTTGTATTTCGCGTAACCCGTGCATCTCCAAATCGTCGATTTCGTCCGCCTCTTCTCGCTTATGTATTCGTAATTGCGAAAAACCAGTTGGGGATTTTTTAGACCGGGGAAAAAATATAAAGTTCCTGAAAAAAAAGTCGAAATAAATCATTTGGTTTTGGCCTGCGTTTCATTCGAAATCCTAGTAGATTTACAAGCGGGTTTTAATTTAGTGGGGAAATAATTAATTAAAAATTGCAATTTAACACATCAAAGATGACACATCGACAAGTTTATTTACTAAAAATGAATTAATCTCTTCATACCTACCTACAAACATACTTATTTATTTTATTATAATTTCGTCTTAAAATATTTAAAAGAGAATTCTATTTAATTATTAAATAAAAGTTTTGAGATTCTTAGGAGAAGCTTCCATCATAATTCTCTTATCATTACAGAACGGATCTTGGTACAGGTACCGGTGGAAGGGAGGAGTAGGAGCGGGCGATCGCACTTTCACGTCCTGCGTTGATTTGATCACAGTCATATTACAGGGGCCGCCCGCTCCTACTCCTCCCTTCCATCGGCACATGTACCAAGATCCACTCTGTAGTTATCATTTATCATACTTAATATCGCAACTTCGTAAGAAAGCTTTCTTCAAATAAAAAATAAAAATGTTCGGTGAAAATCTTAATACCTTCAAAACATCAACCGTTCTTACTTACCTGAAATTATAACGCTTCATAAATAGAATAATCAAACAAATCCTTAAGTCAAAAAAAAATTTATTGAAAATAGAAGTCACAAATTTAAATCTCAAACCTTTAGAGCGATTTTGACGTTTCTCTTGTGAGTGCATAGTCTGAGGTCCCTCTTCGTCGGTTCATGAGGATGATCGGTATTGTTCAGGTATACAACGTCTTCGTGTTGTACAATCCGCGCTTTGCATTTGCATTTTGCGTATCCCGTGCACCTCCAAAATGTGGAACTGAAGTACTTTTTTTCGATTATGTATTCGTAATTACAGAATACAACTTGCGGATTTTTCAAGCCAGGAAAATAATACATAGTACCTGGAATAATACAGTACGTAAACTTATAGATTCTACAAATCAAGTCTTGCGATGCGGAAAGTACATAACACACAGTAATATACACTTTCTGTACACTTTTTAATTCACTGGTTACACTTAAGTATACAGGCATATAACAGAAGGCAAAATAAAAAAAGAAATCTGAATAATATAGTCACAAATGTAGTAAAAATAAATAAAGTCCAAACCTCATTTATTAATGACTGGTAATGACTCTAATTTCTGTTAAAGCTGAAGATCTAAAAAAACTAAAAAATACACAAAGCAAATAATTTAAAATAAGACCACATTTTATTTATATCAAACTTTATTTAATTAATCTCATTAAATAAAATTATAAACGAAACTTATGTCTCTGATTCAACTTAAATCTACAATATTAAAATTTTGTTAATATAATCAGACACAAATTTATAGATACATGTCAACTCAAAGATGATTAAAAACCGTCAACGTTTGAAAATAACTGCACAATTTTATATCTCTGTTAGTTTGCCCATGGGGATGTATTTGATTTTTTAGGATGGCACTGTCTTTCCGGGTAATGACTCTAGCTTTACATTTGTATCGTTCATACCCCGTACACCGCCATATTGTGGAATTGGTATTCTTTTTCTCCACAAGGTATTCGTAATGCAAGAACACGAGTCGGGGATTTTTCGAGCCGGGAAAGAAGTAGAAAATGCCTGCAAAAATTCTTGAGTTAATTATTTTCAAGGGTCTAACACCTTTCAGAATTACCATTTACCGCAATTCTTCCGCGTACTTTTCACATTGTACATATTCAGAACTGCTGTTTTATTAAAATTACAGATTTGATTAAAAATAATGCGTTTACAATAAAAACTTTTCAAATTTTTAAATATAAAAACCATGTCGTCGTGTTGGTCGGTAAAAAATGCACAAAATAAAGTTTAATACACTTTAATATTTCAGAATATATTACATTATTTTACAATTTTAAATTCAAAGGATTTATATACATAGTTTATTCTAGTTTCCTTACGACCATCGACAACGAATATTTGACATCCATTCTTTTCAAAGAAGACTCGTGCACGTGCGTGTTATTTCTAATCCAGATAATCCGCCCACGGGTAATAACTCGAGCTTTGCACTTATCCCTATAGTTTTTACACCTCCAAATTGTAGACTGCAAGCATTTCTTATCGACCGTGAACTCGTAATTTTGAAATACTAGCCGAGGATGTTTAATCCCTCGCAGAAAATAGACAGTTTCTGAAATATTAGATAATGTCAATCTATTTACCTAAAAAAAGACATAAAAAGTATATATTGGCGCAATCATCATATTTTCAATTTATTTTATTCAGACCCGATCTTTTCATCTCCCTTTAAATTTATCTACTAGATACTATTCTGGTAATATCTTTTTTATTTCATTTTTGAATACTACATGTTCATCTTTGCGATGAAAAATTGAAAATGAGCGAACTCCTGGATATCTTTAATTAAAATTAATTGACGCCAGTAATCAATGACTGGACTCTTAACGGTCCGTATTTCTTTCGCTTATACACGTAAAAAACCTTTCATATCAACATTCCAATGTGGTGGTATGACATGGGTAGAGGCGTATCGTGATCAACGATTGCTACACATCCCGTCAGGATCAAAGTGCACCGCGCTGAATCGCATTGAGTGGGAGACAGTAACGCGTTCTTAGACTATAGTCGTAAGTTAAGCTGTTATCATCGAGTGACGACTCGAAAACCATATAAAATAAACCGTGTTAGAATTATTGATGGATTTATTACCACTACAATCATATTATGAACATTCTACTTTCAACAACTCTTCATTAAAGGATCAGCTGTAACGTAAATCAGATAAAGATAAAGGCTAAATAAATGATTTCTTTAAAAATGTGATAAAATTAGAAAAAGTAGGACCAGGGACCGTATTCTCGAATCGAGCGGCAAGAGTCGTATACGAAAATGACGTCAAAATGATGCAATTCTCGAACGATTTCTACAGTTTTGTATAAGAGTCTACGTCATTTTGACGTCATTTTCGCATGCGACTCTTGTCGCTCGACTTGAGAATAGGGCCCCTGGATTCAATCAAGGAAGGCGTGTAGGCAATCATCTAACTTTAAAGAATTTTAATTCCTCAGTTTCCCCAATTTACAAATTAATAACACATTACGTAAAAGAGAAATACTCAACATACTACTAGACCATCAATATTGTTGCATTATTTACTGCGCGCGACAGACAGTAAAATGTAATTCACCAATAATTATGGTCAAAATATTGAATCACGTGAGAGCAAAGCCGATGAAGAATGACAATGCTGTACCCACAGACGATGCGACATACCGTACAGCCGCGATCATCCTAATCGAAACCGTTGCACCCTCATTGACGCTTGTAATTTGAGTTACAGAACTGTCAATCGATCTCGATTAGTTTGATTGCGACTGTACCTTATGACCTTTTTTAATTCACACAATGTACATGATATTAATAAAGACCAACAATATTAAACATTCCACAATAATATTGATCGCCTCTAAACTCACATTATGTTTTAGTGCAGGTGCTAATAGGATCGTAGCGAGGAAATTAAGTTTATGAAGCTTATTCGACTAGAACATTATTTAGGTGCGCTAATAACAAACGCGCGCTCCTTGTGTGTCCCATTATTATTTATACTCCGTAATTAAGTGCCGTAATTGCAAGGCTAGACTGCACGTAGATATTTAACTAGAGCACTTAATGAAACTGTATACTCCTCTTTCACGGGGGTGCAGTTTCAGGAAAGTAGTTAATTTACACCGAAAAATAATATAAAAGAAGCAAAATCCGTTGTAGGCTTTTCCTTTTTCATTTTGGGTTAACTTACACTTACTTCAAGAACACACTGACTGTTTTCATGTTTCTGTATTATAAAATGTTTACAAAATTTTTCGAAAATATTAGTGAAGTACTTTCTTGTCCGATGAAAATTATTATTAAATATACAGATCCCGTCACATTAAGTAGGCACAACGGAGTGCTAACGAGGTAGTATTACAGTGCCAGCGTAAGTACATCCCTATTCGAAATGGTTTAACGAAAATCTCATTTCTTTGTAATCTAAAACGTAAATACTTTGCGTGTAAGCACATTAGAAAGCAGAATTATGATATAAAAACTGTGGAAATAAAAGATAGACTACCCTAATGAAAACAAGAATAACAAGAAAAATATTGCAAAAGGATTGCAGCGCATGTAACATCCCACACGTTGGCATACAAGCGATTGCCGCATATCCACCCAATAACATTGTCTCCCCACTTACATTTGCCGATTTAAATTCTGTGCCTACTTGGACTGGTTTTATCTGTATAATTATTTTTCTGCGGATATTTGGAAAATGGAGCAGTAAGTCAACGTTTCACTGTGTGTTTGACGGCTTCTTCAGGAAAATTATGACGTTTCACTGTGTGTTTGACAGCTCCTTCGGGAAAATTATTATAATATTCCTGAAGAAGCTGTCAAACACATAGTGAAACGTCGACTTACTACTAAAATATTTATAATAAATAATTATATATTTTATGAAAATACTAGCAACAGTATTTATAATAATTATTAGTGAAAATTCAATGAACTCCCGATACTGTCTCGTGCTGTTGTTTTAATACGTGCTTTTGGAGCAAGATTGTTCTGCACTTGATAACTACCCCCGTCCAAGTAAGTGGTTAACCTTGCGTTGCAATTAAACTTTCTGCACTTGGCACAGTCCCAAAAAGACTTCACTTCCAGGTTTTTGTGTATAAATGTGGTTTTGATACGTCAATAGTTCCGAGCGTTTCTTCATCAAACATTAAAAACTAACTTAGAAATACAAAAACCTATTTATATTATTAACTTTGATAAATACAGAGAACGACAGGGGAGTGGGTTTTACTCATAAGTATATGCCAAAAAAAAAAACCATAGTGGTAATACGGTGGTCATCAAGTTACTATGTCATAGCGAAATACCTTACATTTATTTTTGCAATTATTACATATATCGTCCCTTGCTATCCTAAAATATTCTTTCTCTTTTCTTTTTCGTGATGTATTTGTGGCAGCATGGAAAACACGTCGAATTAATAGATCTCGTTTGAATACCATATATTTCACCCAATTCGCAATTCTAATAATTAAATTTTAAATTAGCTGTGCAAGTTTTACCTTACAGTAATTGTTTCTCAAGTATTTACTCCGCTTTACTCATTTTTTTAATTATTGTACAAGTTTTCGTAATCTGATCAGTTCTCACTCAACATACACACAAATTCTTATGACTGTCACTTTATTTTATGTTTGAAATCAGTACATACCTGTTTTGGGGAAAAAATAACTCAAGAAAGTCATAATGGTCTTTATTAAATAAATATTAAAATTTATAAATAATTTGTGTCACTACATCTGCTGTCTTAACTTCATCACCGCTCTCATATCAGGCATGTGGTTGTGACAGTTCTTAGTAAAAACTAACTTTCCCACTGATATGGCCCTGCCTTTGCATCGGAACTTACTGTGCCTATGGCATTTCCAAAATATTTTTGTCGGAGTCTTTCTGTCTGTGATGTATATGTAATTATCTCGCACGAGCTGCATGACGCCTTCTTTGCGACCGGGCAGAAATTCTCCTAAAATACAACCCCATCAGCGATTTATTGAAGTTACATCGATGCCCATTACCTTAGCACCTCAATACGCAACAAAAGCAATTTTCTAAAACTACGTACTTTCCTCCCTCAAATCAATTTTGAGAGAGAAACAACTTCATCTATTCACACTAAAAGCACATGGAAATAATTGAGATAAAAAATCATTTCAAGTTTGCTAATAGAAACAATGTACAATAAGTTTATTGGAACACAGAAACATGTTATCCTCGAATCTTATAAGTACAACAAAAAATGCATGGAAATCCAAAGGGAATCACAATGGTCTCACAACGATAAAATTCTAAAAAAAATTTATTAATTTAATTTATATCGAACTCATCGCTGAAGATAAATTGAAAATGGAATAAAATATTTTAGAAAAAGATAAATTTGAAAATATTTTATTTAAATAATACAAATTTGAAGATTACATAACGGCATGAATTAAAGTTCAACGGCTTAGGTTCACGAAGATGCATCTTTTATAATGATTAAAGAACCAGCCTGTACTTGTTCTGATGAACGTCGCCATCGGTTCATTTTGCTTCGCATCGATTCAAACGTCGTCTCTCGAGCTGCATTTGGATATCTAAAACATCCCACTCGAT
Source organism: Prosopocoilus inquinatus (assembly GCA_036172665.1). Classification (NCBI taxonomy): domain Eukaryota; kingdom Metazoa; phylum Arthropoda; class Insecta; order Coleoptera; family Lucanidae; genus Prosopocoilus; species Prosopocoilus inquinatus. Next base: position 48,022,919 of record CM069872.1, read on the forward strand.
TTCAGGCGTGTTCTAAAGCGTTCGAGGGGAATACTTTACATTGGACTAAATATGTCGTAAACTTCTCTCGACGTTAACGTTTTATTCTGTAGCATAAAGTCCTTCAACTCTCTTATGAATAAGATTTTTTCTTCGGCGATATAATCTGGAGGATGGTTGTGAGGTTTCTTTAACAGAATATCCTGAACGGTTCCGTTGTAAGGAATTACGGCTCTGGCGTGGCAGCCCAACCGTTTGTATTCCATGCATCTTAAATATCTGCAAAACAACAGAAAACTCCTAGATTTGCAAAAGCGAATTTCCCATTTAGAATAAACGAAACTAAAGAAATGCTAACTTATAAATGTAAAACTTCACAAGCAGATTTTTTTATGAAGATAGATGAAATTCACCAGTTATTTAATAAATGATTTTGTGAGAGCAGTGTTGTCTGCATTTTGACAGAGATAACTTGCGCACTGTAAAATGTGGCTCTATCTAAATGGATTTAACGTGTTAAAATACATGCATGCAACAGAGAATTAACGGCTTTTGTTTATCCGGAACCAGAAAAAATCTCTTGAAACATCTCGACAGATTAAAAATTCTATTTTGTCTGCACTCTTTAAAAAAAAAACTAAATACCTACGGTCATTAAAAATAATTCCGTAGCTATTTTAATTTTTGGAAGAATGTGTTCGTTTATTTTTATATGAATTGTGTTAGTTACTTACGTCATAGGCGGATTTCCTTTCATAATATTTACGTGAAACACAAATCCGTCGACTATATATCTCGGCGTGTCTGGCTTTCTTTTGATTTCGCAGGCTCGGTTCGCCTTACCAATTACTACAACGGATTTAAAATAATACAATCAATTTGTAATACAAGACAACGTACATTAAATTAAAGTTCTGTATAAGACACTTAAATAACGCGATATAATTTAAAATTATCGTTTACTTAAATCAACATCCTCCGATATGTTTGAAATAAAAAGAAAATGAGATTAAGCCACTTTATTAAACACAAAAATTAATGCACTACCTAAAAAGACTGACTTAAATTACTATATTACAAATTTTAATGATTGTCTTTGCAAATTGATGATCAATTAGACACTTCTCTACGCCATCTACGCATTGAAGACCTAATGGACTCGTAAGAAAATTGTTTGGATATCTCCGGTTCCCTAAAAACCAAATCATCATTTTCACTGCAAGATATTTATTAAGAAGTAAATTGATGTTATTACGCAAATCATTAATCAGTTAAAGCAATAATTACTTCAACAATCTCAATCACTCAAAACTTGCAAAGTTCAAACAGCCACAAAACTATACAATCTTATTTTTTGCATTTTTTTTCTATTTTGAAAATAAGAAACACTCACAACTCTGCTACGCTGTCGAAGGCTTCCCTATAAGAAATATTAGGTGCATTCTGCACTGCGCATTTCAATTTTTTCATAAAATTGAATTTTTGTTCCACAGTGTTATCAGGTGGGTGGTTATGCGGTTGAGTGATTCTCAACTTATCTACAGTTTCGTTTAAAGGCAAAACAGCTCGCCCGTGACATCGAGAACTCAAATACTTAGAGCAACACAAATACCTGCAATAAATTTCATTTCTTAACTTGATTGCAAAGAAATTCCGACAATCAAGAGAATTGTGTAAAATGAAACTTGAAAATTTAAAGTAGCAAAGATACTCACTTTTTTTAAAAAGTAGAAATTTGAAATACAATTAAATTTGCTAGTTTAGCACACGTAAATGTGACTGGATTACAAAGTAATTAAAATTCCTCACCTAACTGGTGGATTACGTCGAAGGACACTGGTGTGATACATAAATCCATTGCATATTATCCTTGTGCGTTTTGATTTTCGTTTACCATTAGTTGTCGTTCCCCACTTTGTGTTTACTAAAATAATAAACACAAGTTGTGGAATTTTCATACTTGAATGCTGCTTCATTTTTTAGGCCTTATTTTTTATTACGCAAACTGCTGTCCGAACACATACGTAAATGGGTATCTAATCGAATGCTCGACCTGCTGTTTGGGTAATACAAAAAAAAACACGCCCAACATCAATCAAATAATTCGAAATGGACAGTGCGTCGTGAAATAAATAAAACAAAGTTTCTTTTCATTTCGTATATTGTTTATAACTGAGCCAAAATTGTATGTACAAGTTAAAAAATATACTTTAAAGACATAGACCATTATTTTTTGAAGCTTAAACTTCAAAAACCATTCTGGAAATTGCCTCTCAACTTTGTCCTTCTAAATACGCTCGTCTCCACCTCTTCATTTTACAATTTAACCGAGTCCCAAATGGAAACATTTGCGCGCTTTCAGGATATCTAAAATGTTGATTATTAAACCGTGCAACAGAGCTAAAAGTTTTTCTCATTCCTTACATGGCCGCAATGGAATTGTAGACGCTTCTTACATCAACGCTCATCATTGTCTGAACCGCCTGCCTCAATTGGCTTTCGAACGTAGTTTGTATTTCAATGGTTTCATCTGGAGGATGATTGTGCGGACGGATTATCTCCAATTGATCCGAACTGGCATTGTAATCCAGCTTAGCAGTGGCCGTGCAACCTGTATATCGTTCCTTCGAACAACGGAAGTATCTAAAGCAAAGAAGCCCAAAGACATCGCTTTAAACGAATCATTCGGAAAGCAAATTCCAATTACCTCGTTTTTCCGTGATGTTGCAATCTCAAATGATAAACAAATCCCTTGTGTATAACTTTTTGCGGTGTTGGTTTTCGCTTTTTTATCTTTGGCGGTGGTATTGGCGGCGCATCATTATATTCAATTTTAACTAAAATAATGCAAAGTAAAAATTTACTATACGTAAAATAAAACCAACGAGTTAATTAAGTACACGTCAAAACCTAATGGAGTTTTCGACTGACTACTCTAGAGCACTCTGAGAGTATCTTCATCCTCTGTTTTTACACCAAATTAAAACAAGATGGAGATACTCTGAAAGCGCACCCGAGCAATCAGTCGAAAACGTCATAAATGACTATGCTTGATGTTGTTTCAAAAACTTTAAACGTCTTTAAATAACTCAAATCTAAATCACTTCTACGCAAGAGATACAAACATCTTTAAAATTACGATTATATAATTACATCTTTTATGAGAAGTGAGAAAAGGTGCAACAGCAAGTATGGACACAAATAAACATAACATTTGTATCCTTGTACTACTGGAAATTATGTACTGAACGAAATTTAGTTATTAAATAAATATTTAGTTTGTTTAGGCAAGATAACAATTCATTGCTCCAGAACACTGTTCCCATCCCATATTATTACATGAGGTTAGAGCAAGATGGAAATACTCTAAGAGTGTCCTACAGTAATCAGTTGAAACACTTTTCGCACTTGTAATACTTATATTACAATGGTTTATATCCATGCTCTCAAAAAGAAAGCCTTCTCTCTTGAATAACATTTCTGTAATGCAGATAAAGCAACCAGATATTTACTTGTAAAGAATAACGAACAAAATTGCAAAAAGTCTCTTAAGTTTTGACTATTTCGCCAAACGCTTTCATCTCCTCTTCGAAATAGCATACAGAGATAGAAGAAAAGGAAAAGAAAAAAAAAATAATTTCTTTTCGTTTATATATTCTAACACAATCTTCATTACACGTCCCAATTAAAAACATTTGACATTTACGGATACATATTATGCGGTGAACACCGTCGTCTTTTCAGCTTGTTTCCTAAATTCTGTTGATAAGGAAGTAGTTTGGCAGCTTCCGGATATCTACGATTAAACGTCAGTTATTCGTTAGGAAATAAAAATTGAAGTTACATTTTACATTTCTGCCAGGGAGTTGTATATGGCCTTGATTGGGGCAGTTGAACTGCGAACGGCTCTCGTTAAATCCCTTTCGAAATTGTACTTCATCTCCATCGTTTTATCAGAAGGATGATTGTGTGGTCTCAAAATGACCAGTTCACTGACCGCTGCGTTTCGTCCCAAAGCAGCGGTCGCCAAACATCCAGAGAGTTTCTTGTTTGCACAGCGGTAGTAACTTTAAAGGAAAAAATTAATAATAGCACGATACCACGGAATTTTTGATCAATATTGGCAGTTAATTCTGGTATTGTTTTATAATTATGTTAATTGTTAATAAGTAAAGACGACTAAATTACACGATACCAGAACCAGATGTGTTGGTGTAATTAACTTTCCTGTGACTTACCGTTTGTTCCCGTAACGAGTAGTACTTATATTGTAGCAAAATCCATTGTAAACTATTCTGTGATACTTTCTTAATTTCTGGCTAACCGGTCTTGGTTCCTCCTTGATGGTTATTTCATATCTAGCTATTGCATAAAAAGAACGTACATTTAACTAAAGTCTAGCGGAAACAAAAATTAAGTTTGAAGAATAATAAAAGAATGGTAGTTGTCATGTCGCCATTTTACCTTGTTCGTAATTTAATGTGGAATAACGTTTATTTTCCGCTGATTAAAATTTGTCAATGCAAATCAACAACAAATTAAATGAGTAGTTTGTTGCGAAATATATTTATAGTAAATGAATTTCCTTTTTCAGTAACAGTGCCTTCAAATTAATTCTTGATTAAAGTAGACTGGAAATCGACAGCACGTAGTACAAGAGTTCAGTTAAATTTTAAGCTCTACTTAACTCCATAGAAACGATTACTACAATAATTGATTCTTTGGGAAATAATCGCCGGTTAAAGTTAATTCAAAGTGGCGCAAATGAGGCTTACAAACGTTATTAAAACGGAATGTTTATGGATATTTGTTTTTATTTTACTTCAGTCGCTACTTTACTATAATACACTCGTTTACCTTTTTAATTACTTCTTCCATACTTGATTCATTATTAAGTATTTAAAAAAAAGAAATGCGTAAATCGCAATGAAAAAGAAAACTCAAAAAATACACAACAGAAAAATTGATATGTATATAATACAGAAAAGTAGTGTATATACAGTGAATAATTAACTGACGTTTTTCTTCCATCTATACAGTCTTGCACACACCATCCTGTATGGTATTTCTTCTGCGCCTTCTGGGTATCTGTGATTTTTTAAATTTACACTTTTAAAAAAAGTCGATATTAATAAACTGAATAAACCTTACTTTTTGGCAACGCTGTCATATATTTCTGTACATGAAGCGTACGTCATCGTCTGAAGTGAAATCTTAAGCTCTTTCATAAAAGTGTCTTTGACTTCAGCTTTACTATCAGGTGGGTGATTGTGCGCCTGAGTAAGTCGTATTTGATCAGGAGTTCCATCTACAGGCAAAGTAGCTCGTCCCTTACACTGCGATTTTTTTATTTCAACACATCCAAGATACCTACAAACTGGCCAAAGTTTGTTTTCTAATAGAACTTGATTCCCGGTTAAATAATATCTCAGATTAAATTCAAGAACTAAAGTTTCAGTGTTAGTACTAAAACAGTTTATTAAAGCTACACGATTAAAATTGCTTGGTTCAGGTAAAGCCTAGTATAGGAAGTCATATTTACCGTAATGGAGGTGTTCCGGCTACTAAGTTGGTATGATACACGTATCCATTAATTACAAATCTCACGCCAGGGCCTGACTTTCTTTTTCGCCGTTTGCCTTCCGTGCAATTCATAAAGTGCCAATCTAATAAAATAAGAATGTGTAAATTTAAAATTTTAAATAATCTCCAAGAATTTCACACAAATAGTACGGTAATATCCTACTATACGAAATAAAATAGTTGAGGCTTAAAGAGTATCTAAGATATTCCCGGTTAATACGGATACAATGAGCATGTCATAGCATAATTTTTAAGTTAGTTTCGAGTCGGCTAGATAAAGATGAGGTTCTCAAAGCATTCTTTGTTTCAGCGGACTTCGAATATTTTGCTTCTATAGTTATTTCCCTACATCGAAAGTTAGATACAAAAGTTACCTGTTAGATTTTTTCATTCGTTTTGACAAGATGAAAACATTATTTTATTTACTTTAACTATCCTTGAATCATCAAAATTCATCGTTTAAACGCTTGAACTAAGAATAATTTTATTGGTACACTAACGGATCGTCCTATTTTGAAGCCACAAATCTGTGTTTAAACTATTTTAAGGCCAAGAATCTGTGTCTAAGCTATTTTGAGGCCAGGAATGTGTGTTTAAACTATGTTCACAGAATGTAGCGGCATCTAAGTACGCAACTAGATTATGAACAATAAAAACACCTTAATACAGGTTAAAAAAAATAATTTATTATATTCCTCGACATATAACAGAAGAGATTGTTCGCTTTATCATATCTAACATTAATATATTCAATACTGGCGATTTACGTGTTTGCCAATTGGTTCATATAAATCTCAAGTATAATCCAACAGCTACTCATCATCATCATCATCACCACCACCAGAAACACTCATTAAGTTGTAGGCACCTACCGTACTCTTGAGAGAGGTGTCAAAACCAATATCTTCCTGTCGATTAGAATTGTTGCTGCAGCAGTTTCTGACTATAGTTCAAAATCATGCCTTAACGCATCTGATTTTAACGGTTTCAAAGTAGTCAGTGCGTTGTTATAGATTTGAAAAGGTAGTTAATGTTTCAAAACTCAAGGGAAAACCCCAAAATTTGAAAAAAATGTACGCTTAAACTTAGATACTTTTTTAATTACGGTGCTTCTATTCGTTATGAAGTACCAACTGCATTTCAAATTTAAATAAATAAACAAAAAAACTCGTATAAACTTGTCTCAAATTAATTATAATAATATTACCGAGATATTGAAGGTTAAAGATAAATAGGGCGATTTTCCAAATAATGAATTCTGCTTCAGCTATGGACAGTTTGGTTCTCTAATAAACTCTGCATTTGTATCAGGGCAATATTTTATTTTGAGACCAATATTTATATGAACTTTTTTGTTTATTCCGTGCTACAGATCATATCCCTAAAGTAGTGCGATGCAATCACGAAACACCCGGTATAAATTATAAGATTACGTAAACATAATAAACATAAGTTCACGTAATAAACATAAGTCTCATATGTACGTCAACAGAAATCGACTTTAATCTGTTTCGTTTTTGTTCGAAAACTCGCTTATATCTAAAGTCACATGATAAGTATCTATTTAATTCAGCTCGCATCTGAGATGTATTAAGCGAACGCCACTATCTTAGTTTGGCACGAATAGTTTTTTACCGAGATGGTACGGTGAATACTAAATATTTGCTTCAAGCATTAGTCAGCATTTGCCAAATAACATGCTAAGGATTCGGATGTTTGCAATCGAGAAGTTCCCCAACCGATTTAGTGGTCATAAACTAAGTTTTTCATATATAATCTTTCTTATACACTGAATTTTCTTTATTTTAATTCAAGACTTATTTGAATCGATGCTGGTACAACTGGAAATAAAGTATTCATATGGAAAGAGCAGGAAAGCTCTACAAGGGGTCCACCAAACCGAAATATTAACAAAACTTGCACATCAAGCGATTCTGTTACCGTATAACGACATACTGTATAAATTCGCAAGCAAATATAAAAATATAAAATTCTAAAGGACGAGATTCTCCATAAATTAAGAACATATTCCGCCACTGTAAGCAATCTTAATATGAGCTAATTTCAACAAATTTTCTTGAATCGATACACACAATAAGCGAACGTTTGCGCACAAACACAAAACAACTAGCACTGCCAAAATCATTCCTACTTACGTAAAAGTTCTGTGTAATTAATTTCTTACCTATGCACACTCAAGTTCAATATCCACAAAAAAAATTGCGCGTTAATTTTTTCGATGAAAACCGTACACAAAAATGAACGTTCCATTAAAAAAAAAGGTTGGAAACCACTGAAAATCTGAAAAACCTGTCATTTGTTTTTCAGATGTTGCTATAAAATCGAGCAGAAAAAGTCCTCAAACTTCCCTAATTTAAGCTACCTCGCGAAATTTCAAATGAAAAAGATAGCTATCGCATCCATTTACCGTGAACACCAAGATTTACAATTTACTAAATCATTTATAAAATAGTGGACTTTGGGAGATAATGTTTGAGAGACATAATTAATCTGACATCCCGAATACGATGCGATGATAAAAAAAAAAGTAACGTTCCATTTAAAAAGGTTGAAAACAATTAAAAACTCATTTGTTTTTTCTGATTGTACCATAAAATCTGCAGGAGAAATCCTGATTTCAGTTGTTTCGTAAAAATGCAAATTCAAAAGCCATTTTAGCAGCTTCGCTTGGAACATCCTGTATAACTAGCCTAAAAATTACTCAAATATTCAAACTAAAAAAAACTAGGAGTATTTAATTTGACGATATGTTTTAGGAAACACTGCCAATTCTTTTTTGCTCTGTACAGAAAAAAAAACTACATCAATATTTTAATTTTTTATGTTTTATAAATAACTTGAAAGACTTGTCAGGAGCACTTTTCTTCAAGTATTCGTACGTCCGACAGCCAACAAATGTGAATGTTTATGTTTTTATAAAGACAAGCTCAATAAACACTGCAGTTTAAATTTTTCAGTTTTATTTGTAACCTCCGTATCTCCACCTCCTCATAGCCGAAACGATTTTCGTATAGGGACATAATTCTGCTCCATTAGGATACCTAAACAAAATAAAAAAAAACTTTTACTGTTGTCAGGTAAACCATTGGTCTGCAAATCAAAACGCCGTTAACGGAAAAAGTTTTAACGATTTGGAAGATTTGCCAGCAGTCTGCCCATCGCTTAAAAATTTTGTAAATTAAATGCAGTTCCACTGATCAATCGTGATCAAGCGATTAAAACCATTTTAAACCAATTTGTTACAATGTGAGTGGTCTCATTGCGCACGCCAACCACGAACGTATTGCATCAATAAGTTGTAGTGTAGTGAATTGTACTGATTTAAAATAGAATCTGTCATGCATGATTGTGTAGCATCATGCAGTTTTTTCAGACTTATCAAAGGAAAACTGAATAAAAGAAAATGTTATTTAATCGTATAAAAACATTCAATATGATGTCCATTTAAAATAAGAAAGTTGCTATCTATATCTTGAAAGCCGCCATCTTGAATTTTATTATCATTCTATTGAAATAAAAAAGAATAAAAAAAATATTCTGTTTCCCTAAGGCCTTCAGTCACGACGTGTCTCGTCATAAGGTTTGTTCAAGTTTTTATTATATTCCACCCTCGCACTTTTGGGTTTATACTGTGACGATGTACAGAGTGCAAATAAAAAAAACTTGTACACACTTTGGCAGCTCAGTTCATGTCAAGATGAAAGTAAAATAAAAATTTTCAATATGAGATTTATGTGTCAAATAAATTATGAATATCAAATTTCACAACTAATTGTACTTTTTGGTTTCTTAATTTTTAATTCTCTTTTGCTTTTTGCCTTTTATTTCAGTGCCAGAAGATATTAGAAGAAAATCAATAATAGAATTAAGTTTTAAATTTAATGCTGTATATATAACATTTTTCTAAATATTTTGATGTAAATTGTTAAGAGAGGAAATAACTTAGTTGCCTTATTTTTACGTCTTTAAATCCTACTTTCTGGAAAACCTGGTATGTTTAGATTTTGCTCCATTAAGTTACATCACTGTAAAACAGCGTTTAATTGCTGTTTAATAATTATTATCAAAACTTTGATCACGTTAAGTAACAGAGCATCCACAGATTAATTAATTTTTGCAAAGTTCATCAGAACTTAATACATTATCATTCTCGAATTTCCCCTTTCTACTTAATTTAAGCTTAACTTAAAAACAGAAAAAAACTGTAGTTAAACATTTTCTTACCTCCGTTTTATTATAGAAGATATTTTGAATCCTGTTGTGGAACACTAATTATTCAACACTAATTCGAAAAACAAATTCCAAAACTCAGGACAATACGTATTTACTAAGAAAATGTAATTTAAAAGTATCCCATTAATTATATTGGTTTGAAGCAGGTGCTAGCTGACTGATTTAACCGATTACGTCTTGCAAACATAATAAAACTCATCCGCCATAACGTTCCGCCTCCAGATAAATCATAAATTCGAAAGTTCAAAGTTTTTTTAATGTTAAACCGGACAAACAACTTCAGTTATTCTTTACATTCTGTGAATAGGTCGATGGGCAACATCTTACGTGTAAAAAAAAACATTTTGAATACTGAGTTTTTGACGTATCGAATTTTTCTGATCGTTCGTGATATACCTACGCCATGTCAACCCAGCTTAATACTTACATTGTTCGTACAGTATCATAAGCTTCCCTCAAAGGAAAATCATCGGCTGATTTTACTAATTCCTTCAGACTTCTTAAGAAATAAAATTTGTCCTCAATATTTTTTACAGGTGGATGATTATGATTCCTTGTTAAGACAAGATCTTCGCTCGAGCCATTTAAAGGTAAAACAGCTCTTGCTCGACAAACAAGTCGCTTGTATTCAGAACACACCAAATATCTGCAATTACGTTCGTATTTCCTTGGCCTTTATTTAAACTAAGAAATACTTACCTCACTTCTGAATTTCTTTTAACTGAATTTTGGTGATACACAAAACCATCCACCACAATGCCCGTGTTAGGTTCTTTTTTTGTAAAGATTTTGGCCAGTGATGTTTGCCCTTATAAAAGAGAATACAAGTGAAAATATTGCTTAATAATATTTTACGTCATGGTAGGTAATTTCAAATTATTTTTAAACGAAATATTTCATAACTGCATTCAATGTAGAAAATATTTAAACTTAAATATTTATTTACAGAATTGCAATATAAAAAAAATGTTCATATTTGTCCAAATTATCTTACTGTAATGTTGGACCTTTTCTGTAATTATTGCGTTGCGTTCAAACCACGCTTAACAATGTAACAGGTGATGTAACCAGAGCGGTCAGCTGTGAGTTGGATATGTGCAGCAAAGTGCACGAGAGCGATAGGTGAATGCAGAGAGGCAAAACATCAAAGCACGACAGAGAACGATGTTTAATCCTTCAGCATGAGATAACATCTACCTCACATTAAAGTATTTCTTACAGTTGTGTGCACATTCCGAATGCGCCGTTTGATTACCTGTTAAGCCTATACCGTGGTTCAAATTAAAGCTTAACTTCAATATTGTCCATTTAGTTGCAACTTTCCGGTTTAATATCGGAAAAAGTTTATTAATTTAATAACTTTTATACTTATACTATAGTTATAACAAAAAAAAAGCTCAAATAATACTCTAACAGCGTTTTCAATTCACTGCTTTAAAGCGCACTCAGAGCATCTTCATTCCCTATTATTTACGTGAGCTGACATGAAGATAATGAGTCGAAAACACCAGTAAGAGCATTGCACAGATTCATTAGTAATTCGAAAATTAATATTTAATAAAATAAAATGCACTATTTTAAGTTTTAAAAGTTTACTAAAGAAAAATATAAGTTAACTTACCTTAACATATCATCAATCAAGTCCCCTAACATAATGCACCACAACACACTAAAATAATAGGTTTATTTTATTTATAAAAACGGTGTAACACTATTTATAATTCAATTACTGTTATTTATGATGAATAAGTTTCTGATCCCGACCATTTCTCGAATTACTTCATTTTTAAGAACCAGCCAAAACTTAGGCCACAATACTTGATGTTCACATCTCAACAACAATCAATTAATGATGTTCAACTATTTTAGAGATGTGTCAACTTAACTAACAAATGGTAACCTGTCTCTGTCACTTTTTAAAAGATTTTACACAGAAAGTAACATTGTATCATACATCTCTAATACCACAATCAACTAAACAGTTAACTGCAGTTGCATTAGTTGTACTCTCCAAAGTTAAAACCCTTATAAAGTTACTAATTATGATTTTTATTATACCCAACAATTAGTAAAATGATTTAATAAATTAATAATGGTATAATTTCATATAAAATTTATGAAGTTATTCATACAGAACTCTGTTATTTATTAAATTTAAAATTAATTATTTTATTTAAAATCAAGTTAAAAATTCTATACTTCTATACTTTTACATGCATAGTACAGATCCGAACACATCGCAGGAATAATTGTAATATTTCAAAAGTAAGAACTAATAATAATAATATTAAATTTAACAAAAAAAAAACGTTGCCTAGAGAAAATTAAAAAGAAAAAAAAACGTAAAAATATATCTGATTTATAAATATCAGATATCATTACCTCATTCAATACGTTTGTTCCATTTATTTATTTTTTTTTAACATTGCCAAACATCTGCAAGTTATCTTTAAGCTTCAGTTAGACCTACAACTGCTAGAGTTACGTTACAAACACAAACTGAGTTTTCCGTATTACTGAAAATATTTCTTACCTGTACATTTCACACACACACATTTAACAAAACCACTTAACACAACCCACAAAAATGCGTAACGGCAGTCATGTTTTTAGCGCGTTAAATATTAAATTTATTCATTAACATTGAATAACAGCAACAAATATTTTTCATTTAAAAATAATTAAACGTAGGTTTATTCAAATGCCTACAATGTCGTAAAATATTTCGCAACAAATACATACATGTACAAAGAATAACGTATAAAAAAAGTAATTGTAAAATCAAGTTTTGTTTCGTACATTCGGAGACCGTAAATTAAAATTTAATTGGCACTAAAATGAATTGATTTTACATTTACTTATAATTATTCATCCATCAAAGTATGTAACTTGATCTTTTATTTAACATTTTTACTTTTTCTAAGAGTACAATAAAACCCGTGTCAGTTTGCACCGGGTGTCTCAACCTTCTAGAATTTTCCTTTCTGAATCATTTGTGTGAAGTGTGGACTATTGACTACTATTGACTTCCGATTTCGCCGGAAGTGATGTCTACTTTGTTATTTTATACAAAACACCCTACATTTTTGGAATCTGCAAAACAAAACTTTCTTGTTTTTCAAAAACAACACAAAGCTTCTTTTCCATTCAAAAAAGTTATGAATAGTGTATGTCAGGAAATTGAATTTTTTTTGTTCAATTTCTCTATTCCATATTTCAGGTAAATTAATTGAAAAATAAAAATTCTAGAATAGAAAAGTGAACACAGAGTGTGGGACTATGTTTTCATCACAAATTATATTTACTTTGCAAATGGAAAAAGATACTAAAAGTTAACATGAAAATTGTATTTTTATAAGTTATAGCAATTTCAGTTCATTGGTCCAGAGTACTCAATCCCTCATCCCTTATTATTACATGAGGCTAAAACAAGACAGAAATAAGTACTTTGAGTGTTGCAAAGTACAATTGTGTAGCAAAAACCTTTGCCCATAATGGCTTCATCTGTAAAACTGTACAATGAAAAATTATTGCGTTTTTAGTTAACGTTTTTATAGCAATATTTTGAAAAATAAAAAATAACTTATTGCAAGTAATAACTGCTTTTTAAACATCCTTTACACATCAGTCTCACATTTTGATTTTCAATGCATGAGAATCATAAACCACAAATCTCGTTTGATTTTGTTTATGCTACAGTTTAACATTATTAAACAATGTGTTACAAATGTTCTTGTCGGTATTTTTCTTTACTAAGTAAAAAAACATGTTACTTGTACCATAAAGCTTCAATTTCTGTAAAAAATTGATTTATTTTTTTTAGGAAATAACAAATTGATAGACAAACATGTCACTTTACCAAAATCAAGATTTTTTTTCTTATGAATTGTGTTTTTGATTTTAATAATGTTTTACTTGGATAGCTTAAAAAGAGCTTGGAAATAACAAATTGATAGACAAACATGTCACTGTACCAAAATCAAGATTTTATTTCTTATGAATTGTGTTTTGAATTTTAATGATGTGTTACTTGGATGGCTTAAAAAAGAGCACGACCTTGAAGTCAAAATCCTCTTTACAAATTACATACTTTGATGGTAATTACTTGTAAACAAAACGTCACATACCTTGACTGTCTCCAACTGCATCACCACTTGTACCAGCTTGGGGTTCTTCCTCGCCTTCTAACATCGAATAGTCTTCTGTCTCATCGATATGTCCGTCATCAACAGATTCATCCACAAAATGATCTACTTGACTGTCGTCAGTATTTTCAATATTTGATTGGTCACCACTTTCATAAGGTTCCATTTTGAATTGAATTATCTGTTCGGTAGAAGGAGTGCCTGGCAGAGCTATCGCTTCAGTTTTAGGAATTTTCGTTTCTGGTACACTATGAGGTTTAGGCCGCTTGGTAGGATAAGTCATTGGTTTTTTAGCCCGAGGGGTTTGTACATCATCAATTTCGTGCAGCATTCGCTTTGAGTTTTGTTCTGGTGGCGGCGACTCATCGGGAATTTCACTGATATCACCCTATCATTGAAACAATTAAATACAAATTTAAAATTGCCCATTAAAACTTACATTTCCATCACCGGTCAGTCCTTTAATTTGAAGAGCTTCCGCTGTTTTGATGAAAGTGGCGAGGTTCTCTTGGTTGACTTGGACTTCACCCTGGTACATGAACGTCAAGAGATCACTAAGTGCGACATAGCTTACGTCTTTCATAAAGACGATGGGGTGTTTACAGGGATTACTTTGAAATAGCTCCCTAAAATACGGGCTACATACTGACAGGACCATTTTATGGGCTTTAAGGTACTTTCCTTCTACAGCTAAAGTAACGTCGACGAGGTCTTCTGATTCCAAGAGCGAATGCATACCAGAACTCATGTTTTTATGGAAGTTGTCCCAACACAGGGAAAACTGTTCACCCGCCATGTTTGGCGATTGAAACGTTCTGGAATAAAATATCAAGATTTGATGTGCATTTAATAATGGCGTCAAGCAACAAACATAAATCCAAAAAAGAGCATACACTTACCAGAAAGGTAATACTCTATCTTATTTTATAAGAAATTGGATGTTGTTTTAAAAAGTGTTTAATTTCAAAAGAAAAAACACCTAAACTTTACTCTAAAATTCCTGATAAGTATAAAAATGGCGTTATCAACATCGACAAACGACAGGGTCGTTTGGGCTGCGTTCAGATTATTAAGTCTTCAAAATTTAGATCCTAAATATTAGAGTCATTTATTTGAAAGTACTTAAAATGCTAACGCTAAACAGCACTGTGCGTAAAGCAGTTTCATTTTAAGTTTCCTTTTATGAGGACGTTTCTGAATTTTTTGAATGTGGCCAGCAGATTTGAAGGCCGTCATTCAGCAAATATTAATAACTGTAATTGAGGTCTGAAGTAATGTTTATTACACCGTCCGAGTTGAATAATGCAATAATTAAAATGGCGATCAACTTTTAAGTGAATACCAGTTTAATACACAATGATCTGTTAGTAATGATGGATATGGCAACGTCGCATATTATTGAGCTGGTTTTTCAAAACAATGAAGTACGAACGCGCACGCGCCGTGCATTATAAACAAGAATGGCGGATATTTGGAGGCAAGGTAAACTTTTGATACTTTTCCCGCTAATAATTCGGAAAGATGTTGGCACTCTCGGAGGCTACTCTCACGTCCAACATGTACAGATTAGATCAGTTTATAAAACTAAAAGTAGCCGGCGAGGGCACGTACGGTGTGGTGTACAAGGCAAAAGATAAAATAACAGGAAAATTCGTTGCTCTTAAAAAAATGAAATTAGAAAAGTAAGTTGTCTCCCAGCAACGGTTCAACGTTTTTTTTTTTCTCTCGCAACGGGGCGGATATCGTTAAAATAACTGTGCGTTCACATAAGTGTTTGTGTGTTTCAAAAATAATCTTCACTTTCAACTTTAATCGCATGTTTGAATTAATTATTAAATAACTTAATTTGGTTGGTTGCATTTTACGTTTTCCTGTGAGGCAGCGTCCTAAAAGCTTGTAACAATACTAATATTTTGGCGGTGTGATGAGCAGGATCGTGTGTGTGTCTTACGTGAAATTGATTCGTAGCACCACATGATTCAGCTTATTTCACCACCTGCGCTCAACTAACCTGGTCGTAAGTTATTTTATCACACAGCAAAACACATGTGAGCTGACGTTTTATTTTTTTAAAAAAAAAGCTTCCTCACTTGCCCTCAGATATGAAAACAGAGGTGAGGCCGAGGGTGTCCCGTCCACCGCAATTCGGGAAATATGCCTGCTCAAATCCCTCCATCATTCCGCTGTCGTCGAGCTTCTCGATATCATATTTACAGATGAAAAGTGTTTGCACATTGTGTTTGAATACCTTGATATGGATCTTAAGAAGTATTTGGATACTGTTAACTATAGACTGTCTGAAGACCTAATTCGGGTTAGTATCACAGATTTAGTTTTTACTCAGTGACTTTAACTGCTTGATTTATCAGAACTACATGAAGCAACTCATGGAAGGAATAGCGTATTTACATTCTCACCGCATTTTGCACAGAGATCTGAAGCCTCAGAATTTGTTGCTGGATAATGAGGGGCACATCAAGTTGGCCGATTTCGGATTGTCACGGTCATTTTCTCTACCAACACGTGCTTACACTCATGAAGTTGTTACTCTGTGGTATAGAGCTCCAGAGTTATTATTAGGATCAAAAATTTATAATACTGCTGTGGACATTTGGAGTTTAGGATGTATTATGGCAGAAATGGTAATAATTTCAGATATTAAATTATTTTGGCCCACTTTTATGAACATAAGATGAATGTACTTTACACCAGCGGGGCCTGATGCATACAAATTTGGGTAAATGCCAGACATACTCTGAGTGCCGGCTTTGTCTAACACACATGAGCAGAGAACAAACAATACGTTGCACACATCGACCGCCTGCCCAAATTTGTATCCACTGACCTTCCCTGCTTTACACTTAAAGCAATTAAGCTTCTACAATTGTTACTAATGCATTAAGCTGAGAAAGATTTCAGAAACTGCTATTTGTTAAAAATTCAGAAGTCCTACAATTCAATTTTTGAGTAACAAGAATTGAATAATTGTTGTTTCAGTTAAAAAAAAAAAGAATAACAAGGTTTTATTTTCTTTTATAATTCAAGAGCAATAAAAACTCAAGTAGTAAGTTTAGTAGTATTGTGAATTATGTAATAGTAAAAAGTCATGAAAGGTAACCATTAATCTTATCTTTATTTGCCCCTCAAACACAAGCACTGGGACCTGTCTGTTACCTATAACAGTGCTAATAACTGTGTGTTTCTCTTATACTTAGTAGCACACAGTTAATTTGCAAACATTTTTAAATTAGAATATTCATATCGTAATGTTCAACCAAGGTTTGTTGAGTGTAATTAAATTATAAAGATACCACAAATACAATGATTTTTACAAGGTTTTAACAATCAAGCTTGTAACAATAAATTTATTCAATTACGGCCCGTTTTCATATTAGATTTATTATTTATTTATTTATTATTAGACCGTTTTTGAAGTGGCTTTAATCAAAGTTTCATTTGGCCTTAAACACTTGTCTGATAAAAATTTTGTGCAATTATTCCATTATAACTTGTTAGCTGACATCTTAAAAGTCGTTTAAATCTTTACGTTTCACTTTCTCAGCTTCTTCTAGATTGAAAAAATAAAAATGTTCACTCCTAAAGAAGCTTACTGACTGTATGCTATCATTTAGCAAATTATACTAAATTTGTTAAACCAGGATTTATAGGAAATTAACCAATTTTATTTATCATGACATGTCTTTGGATAAATAGGTTAATTAACAAGATCTAAGACTACAATAAACAGAACAAACACAAAGAAATTTTACAAAAACTGTCTTTTCTCTCTGCATTAATGAAAATAACATTTAAGACAAGCTGGCCTACATTTTGATTTGGAATGTAAATTTGAAGCTTTAGAAATAATTTTCTTTGCAGTTTACAAAGAGAGCTTTATTTCCCGGAGACTCTGAAATTGATCAGCTTTATAAGATATTTCGTACCTGTGGTACACCAAAAGAAGAAATTTGGCCTGGTGTGTCAAGTCTTCCAGATTATAAAAGCAATTTTCCCAAGTGGGAGCGTCGCAAGTTATCAGAGGTTATAGTTTTTCCTAGTAAAGAGGCTGAAAACTTTGTTGATGTAAGCCGACAATCACTTTCGAAATTTTCGAAAATTCCTAAATAAAATGTTGTTTCAGAATTTATTAACTTATGATCCTGAAGCAAGACCAACCGCCAGGGAGCTTTTAAGAACTGATTATCTGAAGTTTGCAAAACTGACCGCACCTGATAGTGATTGCTTTGATAGTTCAGATTAAATACACGTGTATACTTATTTATTTATTTTTTAATTTGTTGACTTTAAAATTTAATCTATTTGGAATAACTGACTTAATTATAAGCTTAATTTGCTTAAATAATGTTTCATGAGGAAGTTTTATAAAATAAAAGCGTGTTACGAAACAATTTCCTTTTTTTTATTTTTGAATGCACGTAAACTAGGAAAAACACGGAGATCAGCCAAGAATCGTCTTGCTGTAAAAGAAAATGGTTGTGTGATGAGTACAACTTTTTTTTTGAAGACTATAGGTTTGACAAGTTACCGAAGTAAGGGATCATTTTTAATTGGAGTAAACCATGACTTATAAACTAACAGTTAAAGTAAGCTTTTAGGTCCGGTGTTATAAAGGCAAGTTGGGTTTAACTATTGGTTGGGAGTTAAAATTAACTGTCATTTATAATACCGAGCCTTAATGAATGAACCAGGCCTTAATTCACTCTTCAATTTGAATTATCTGATAATCTGATAATTTAAATCAACATTTCAGTTTTATTCAACATTGTCAACAACCATTATCAAAATCATGGCTTACTCAAATTAAAAATTTTAAAAATGTCCATTACATTTTTATATTACACAGCAATAGTCTGTCTACAAGTATGTTGCATACCGGTTGTTCACTTTTATTGCATAACAAAGGTATTTCAATCAAATTTTTCTTTTTTAATCATAAACTCCTGCGTTTCTATTGAAGCATTAAACGACGTAATTCGTAGCCTTGTATTAAAAATTAAATTCAGATGCATTGTTTGGTTTCTTTAAAAGAATCAATCAAGAATCGATCAGCACGTATTAGCTAAGAACTAAAACTACTTTAATATGTTTTTTTCAAATACACCCACTTTCAAAATAAAAAATACTTAATCACAGAGATTTTTTTAATTCCACAGTTTTAAACGAGTAGGCAAATTTCTAGTTGACAAGTTTTACTAGTTTTTAAACTTTTGTAATGGAAAATGGAGACATCAAAAATAATTCTAAAGCCAATGTATATTTTAACAAACTCAATATTTTATTGATTAGTAAAATAGAACGACTGGGGAAGTACGTTTCTTCCTTCTGCCCAGTCTGCCGCTCCCAGGGCTGCCAGCTTTGGATGACTTTGGGCGGCACTTGTTCCCTCTTACGGTAGAGCTTCCAAGCATTCTTCGACACGCGCCAATTTAAATTTGAATTCAAAGTAGCGCATTGCTTACAATTCGTATTGAGAAATAATTATTCATAAATTACTGTACTGTTCCAAATGCTTAATTCGCCGTTTACAACCAAATAATACCTCGGCCCGTTATAAAGGTTTCTACGAACATTTAACATTCTTAACGTCTTATAATCATTGGTGCTTGGTATAATAATAGCTGCATTTTTTCCATCATCCTACATCTCAACCTGTTCAAATTGTGGCAGAGTCCGATAAGTTTTTGATTTTAAATAAAGCCACAAGAAGCAAAACAAACAGGTAGTGCTACTAGCAGAAATTTACAATTTAAAAATTGCATTTAAATTCCCACGACCTACTAGATTTTAGAAGTCGAAGTCCTTATTCTGCCTGTGCAATTTGTTTAATTTAGAACAAATCTTCTCCATTTTGGCGCTAGTTACCCAAATTCAACCAAGGTTGCGTTAAGTGAACGGCAATTCTGACCAAAATGGTCGGACTCTACTAACCGCTCACTTAACGGCCGGAGTTAATTGGCTAGATAGGCACTGTGATTATAAATTATGATAGAAAAGGGCGGGAATGGGACAGGTTTTGAAAGACTTTCTAAAGTTTCGAACTTAGTGAAATACGCCACGGGTTTACTTCATTTAAATCTTTGGATAATAAAAAAGTAATATATCTAAGTCTTAGCTAAATACAATCCTTATTTCACATCACCTGTATCTGCTATTCTGATCTGTCAAATTGGTCCGACTAATCACTTAACGTTTCAGACCACGTTGGTCACATTTTAAATCGCGACCAATTTTTCCAATCAGCTGATTGATCACTTGGTACAGTCTGACCGTTGACTTAATGATTTTACTTAAAATAACCGTTCACTTAACGCAACCACAAATTGATGTTTCTTGACTTTTAAACGTCTCAGACGTCAAGTGATACATATTTTTTAAGACAGTGCGAATTAATTATCTATTTTTAATGATTAGTTAAAGGATTTTTATTGAAAAGAATATCGTAATTGAGCATGAAGTTGGAGTTTGAAAGTTTCGCAAGCCAGGATTAGATTTGTAAAAAAAAACGTGTGGTTTGAATATACCACACCTGACACCATAATTTTGTTGTATAGCAATGCTTAAAAGAAATGCGACTTCCTGCAAACGACCTGGCGGTATGGTTAATTTAATTAAATATCAGGTTTTAAGAATTTTATTACTCTTCGTCGCATTTATGTAAGCACTGCTATGTTATACCAACCCAATCCATTGTAAAATTTCACTTTTCTGGTAAATTAAGAAACGGCCTTAATGAAATGATTTGTAGAAATAGCACCACTTACCGATACCGCAAGAAAACTATGGTTTACTAACTTATGGTTTTATCTATCGCAACTGTAGAGAATTTTCTTATGTAACAACTTTACGTACTTTATACTTCTGTCTTATAAGATCAAGACTTGAATATTGTTCCATTGTTTGGTTTCCCATCTTCTCTACATATATTCACCTTATTGAAGCAGTGCAGAGAAAATTTTTCAAATTCTTAAGTTTCCTCCAAGATGGAGAATATCCTCACCAAGGCTTTAGTCAAAAAGTTTTGTTATCTAGGTATGTACGTCCTTACATACTAGACGTATTTGTTCGGCTATAAAATTCTTATAACTTAATCTGTTTCAAAAGTGATTGCCCTTGGTTGCTTGATAGATTAAATTTCTTTATTCCCAGACTTAATTCACGCCAAAATCAAACGTTCTATGTTGCCTCAAGCCGTACTAATTTGTTATTTAAATCCCCTATTTCAGTAATGTGTCATTATTTCAATCGCATCTCTAATAGATGTGACATAAATGCTGATTCTATAACGTATCTAATTTCTGAAGCAACTGATTTGTTTGAGCGTTAGCCGGTTTTCTTTTAGTGTTCTTTTTCTTTTAGTCAGTAACTGCAAAGACACTTATTGTTAGTTTAGTTTTGCTATTGTATGTATAATGTCTTATACTTAGATACTAGGTTATCTTTATTATAACTTTTCTCCTTAGCCGCGAATTGTACGATTAAATTTATTTATTTTTTTTTTTCCTGTAATTGGGTGTTACCTGTTGGAAGTAAAGCATTATTATTATTTTTATTATTATTATTATTATTATTAAAACTAAACCGAAGCAAAATAATCAAAATAATACAACTTTACAGAACCATGGCTCTTTTGCCACAAATCTCACCTCAGATCAGATGAACGTCACTTCCGTTAGCATGAACAAGTAAGTTCGGATGCATATTCCGAATTAGCAACATTGACTTAGCAATTAAAAGGAATGGAAATCTCAGTTTAACGTTACTTGTTCGTTCTAACGGAAATGACGTTTATGTGATCTGAGGTAAAATTTGCGGCAAAAGAACGCAGCTGTTAACATCAAACAAAAATGTTGCTGTTGATACGTTTCCATTTTTTTCAGTGGGGCCAACGGAGAAACAATTGAATTAGTAAATTACTGACTTTGTCTCGTGAAATCTAGGTAGCTAACACTGTGGAACAAAGTGAGGCAAGTGGTTGGAGTAGAAAGGGCGGGCAAGCAATGTTTTTCGTTTTTTTTTACATATAAACGTCACTAATAGCAGCAGACATTGCTCATAACCAGGGAAAAGAATTCAGGCCACTTAGTGTTGGACCCTTTTTACGCCGAATATACTATTTACTCCCGTCACCTTTCCGTGGTATCGATGCATCCAATTGTTGAGGATTGAATTGTTGAGTTGGAGGAGAAGGAGTGCATTGTGAGCGACCTCATTCGTCGCAGAAATTATTGTGGGCGGTGCTAATATAGTCCGGGTACTAAATTTTCGTACCGTTCGTAGAACAAGTGACCCGAATTCGTTTCCCTGCTCATAGCTGCACAAATAGACAGTCCTTGAGTTTTAGTTATTTTCACTGTTCACCTATGCATGATTTTCTGAGTAGCCATAACTCCAGTAATGTTCTTTTTTCTTGTTAAATATCAACATAATTTCTTTTTGTAAAATCGTTATTGGAGTCATGGCTGCTCAAAAAATCTTACTGTGTACAATATGCACTGGTAATATCTAAAACTCAAAAAAAAAATTCGTTTGGTAAGACATTTTTTGTTTTTATCCATTTTCAAAACCACGGTCTCCTTTACTCTTTTGCTACTCTTGTATTTTTTTTTGAATAAAAAATAAATTCATTAAAAAATTTAATTTGTTTACTCAAATAAAATTTGAATACTTTTCGCTATTTCTTTCTTAAGTACTGGCGACACCTAAGAGTACATCTGGCAACGCTGCTAACAAGTATTTCCCAAGTATCTCCTATTTTTCTTTCTACTGAAACAAGTATGAAAACATTTTATAAAATATCTAGTGGAAAATTGAAGATCCCTCCCTCCCCCACCTCGAAACTGAAGTAACAGTCAAAAGCAACGCATCCAGGGACGACTTCCAATTAAATTTATTTTAGCGTCATTACAAATCCAGACTAAGTTCTTTCATTTACAAGGCCCGATTCAAAGCCACATTATTTACGCCACTTGAAGTAACTAACCCGGCTCGGATATAAAAGCATCGACGGGTAAAATTGTTACAGTTTTATTTCTATGCCTCGCATTCATGTTCCCTTGTTGCGTGAAAAAGTCGAGTGTTTTGCCTTGCTTGCGGAATAAAGTACATTCAGGGAAAGAATTTGCGTGCACCCAAACAAAAATATAAAATTTAATTTCGCTGTTTTAAATAATACCTATCAAACCAAACACAACAAATTTATCACAGTTTGAACATCTGGACGATCTTCCGGAAGCGTTAGCCAACATTGCCTGTATAACACCTCAAAATTATCGGGGATTGAACACGTCGGACGTAAGCCAGATTTTACAACCTGAAAAGAACATCTTAATTTTCAAAGCGATTTAACATTCAAAATGATCGCTTACTTTATAAATAATAATCTCACTGCGATCTATGCTTTCGTAAGGGATCTGACGGTGCACCATCTGCCAAAGCAAAATTCCAAACGAATAAACATCAGCCTTGACAGTCGGTTGTTTCCCTAATAAAATTTCTGGCGCGGTGTAAGCGACGGTTCCCTAAACTCAATGAAAAAAATTACAGGAAATTTAAAAAATTTGGAATACACTGATGTCTACGTAGGTCAGCTCCATCTGCCTACTTCTAATCATTTTCTTAAGTAAAGACATTCCTGTGATAGTGGATGATGACGACGACGATTAAATCTGGTGGTGACGTTAGTTTCCAAACGAAGTCAGGTTGGCCTTCATGCCTTGTGATAGTCGTAGACTTTTTTAAGCAAGTCATCGTCCACTGTTATGGGAGTGGTCTATACCTGTATATGTAGATACATTAAACTGAACTCACCTGATGTATGTAAGGCTCAGCTTTCTCTTGGACATTCATCTTAAAGCAACTTCCAAAATCACATAATTTACATCGTCCGTTTTCACACACCAAAATATTACTGGGCTTAACATCCAGATGCAAAATACTATTTTGGTGGCAGAACAAAAGCCCTCTGCATACATCCAGTGCAAACCTGGCTATACTCTCTCCCTTCACTTCGAAATTCTTATCATCCAAAATGTTTTGCAGTTGCCTTGACTTGCCCAAATACTCCATTATTATCATCGCATGGTTTTGACTAGGGCTAGTAACAATGTCAAGGGTTTTAACAACGTTCGGGTGGGATAGGTTTAGAATGTTCGATTCCCTCAATTTCTTGTTTCTCTTTGCGTCGTACTTTATTACTTTCACTGCGACGTCTTGATCTGTAACGCAATTATAGTTGTGAGATGGAATTTTAAATATTTGATTTAGGATACTACTTTTGAAGACTCCTCGAACGACGGTTCCAAAAGTCCCCCTGCCCAGGATATTTAAGCGGGTCTTTTCAGATAAGCCATTCTTTAGGATGTGCTTCTTTTGTGGAGTGTTAACTAGGAGAACATTTGGAACGGTTAAGCGTATTTTGCTAAGGTTACAGTTATTATTATCATCGTAATGCGATTTTGAAGGAGAAGCGAGAAAATCTAACTTCTTCGTAAATTGGTTTTGACTGAAAATTAAAAATAAAAAAAGTCCATCGAGCTTCCATTGAAGAACTAAGTAAGGAATAGGATCAGTCGACCAATACTACCAAAAATCGATCAAGAAAGCCCAAAGTATATGAGAGAATTAAAGA
Source organism: Prosopocoilus inquinatus (assembly GCA_036172665.1). Taxonomy (NCBI): domain Eukaryota; kingdom Metazoa; phylum Arthropoda; class Insecta; order Coleoptera; family Lucanidae; genus Prosopocoilus; species Prosopocoilus inquinatus. The sequence goes on from CM069872.1 coordinate 48,047,528, forward strand.
GTGAATGAAAGACTTAGGCCTAATTTCATAATCGAACTAAAGAAGACTTTAAAATAAAAGTCACAGTCACATGTCCAAGAAGATGCGAAAACGTAATTATTTATGCATCAGAATGTGACTTTTATTTTAAAATCTCCTTTAGTTCGATTATGAAATCGGCCCAATATCCAACAATTTGAGGAAGTAAAAATAAGATGATTTACCTATATTATGGGAAGCTCTGTTTTAAATGAAAAATGTAAAGTAATAAATGAATTTGTTAGGTAATGAAAGCACGGATTTGGTTGCATTTTGCGGGTCAGCCATCAATCAAAGTATGCCCGACTACAGAGATGACTCGCGACATAAAAACGCACCTAAATCCGTGCTTTGGAAACCACCGTTAATCCCAATCAAAGAGCTTGGATCACAGGAGGGGACACGAAACTGGGACCCCTGAGCGAGGCTATCCCCAGCTTTCAACAGGGCGGTATTCAAGAATTTAAGCCCAAACTTAAGTATTATTTTATTTAATAAACTTGATGAACTCTATTACTACTAGTCATTAGTGTTAATTTATATTTGGTGTGATTCCGAAATAGTATTATCTCAATTACTTATAAAATTATAATCCTAACAATTTCTTCTTGTCTAGTCCCTTCCTGTTATAAAAACCATGAATAACAAAAAAAAAACGCAATACTTTCGTCTTAACACCAAGTGAAACTATTTGACTGAGACAGATTTGACGGAAGTAATTGAAAATATAAAACATTTGACAGAAGTCGTGGTGGTCGCTTTTGGACGTGATGGTATCTCCCTAGATTCAAACTCATTGATTCCAATGCATACATACTATATTTATTTACCTTTTTAACAGCGACTTGCCTATATGTTGATTTATTGGTGATAAGGGTGACTTACATTTTGGGCTTAAGGCCAATCTAAGTGAAGCACTCATGGTAACTGCAACTTATTCTTATAATCGAAATTGCTTTGCTGCTTGCTACCGAATAACGCTTCTTTCTCGTCTATGACATTCAAGTAAATTTCTTGCAAATGCTCTTGCTTGATGTGCTTCTAAATTCGCCATGTATACTCTGTACACATGCACACTCTGTATACATAAAAAGTTGCTCGGCAACATCGGTTTGTAGCGCAAGTAACTTCAGGTTCACATTGCTTGTAAACACAAAGCTATAACCAGAAGAATTTGTTATTGTTTATGCATAAATAAATGTTAGTATTTTTGCTTAATTTTAAACTCTCTCATATTTAAACTCTTTAACTATTTAGTATCTATCCGTATCTATTCCCGAATACGCGGCGGTTCTGCCTGCTTCTTTCTTTCATTTGTTTCTTATTGATATTGTAAAAATTTGATTGGAAAATGATCAAATCAAGTGTCAACGTCATGTAAAAGTTTACATTTTGACTGATTCCATTTGGAATTTTCCTCATTTTATGTCAGCTTAATTAATAAATGCAGGACGGAATTATATATTTTGTTCGGTTTATTTCGAACGAGGCGGCAACGAGGCTGTGTGCATTCACACATCGATTTGCCGCCTCGTTTGTATTTAATCCAACAAAATATATAATTCCGTTCCTTGTTAATAAATAATAAAATCTTGCGTTTTTGTTGCCCTAAAATACATATTACATTTTAACATATTTTTACGATAATTTTGGAACGGGGACACAGTCAGATTAAAATGATAGAAATACATTTATTATAATAGATTATCTTACATGATTTTGGCATTTACACTAGGAGAGGTTTTTATTTATGAATTTTAACACTAACAACTCCGCTCCTGTATTGAGTGTATCCAGTATTATAAAACGTTATGACGTGTAACTGTTTATTGGGAGTATAAACTTCTTGTGCTTTGATTGGCAGGGCCAAGGTTAGTTTTTGCACGCGTTATTGTAACTTAGGCTTGCATAATGCAAGGTTTTTCATTTGTTCAGGGTTGTATTTTATTTTATTTACAAGTAATTCTCGGAATATACTAATTTCTCTTTGGTACAATATCACGAGCTAGTGTTTGTAGCAATTACTTTACTAAAGTTAGTAATTAAGTAAAACTTTGTTATTTTTTTTTTTTTAATTTGGACGCTATGAATGAATGTAACAATCACAATAAGTTACGTGAGTTTGTCTACGTGCATCTAAATATGTCTTGGCAAATAGGCAGGGGTAATATTTTGCGCCCCTCTCTTACCATCACCGAAGTAAAACAAATATTTTACCCCGGGCAATTTTTATTATAAAACTCTCAGAACAGTACTTTACGAAAATCAAAACTTGGATGACTTTGAAACGGTTGCTTAAAATTTTGCGAGCCGGGGGAATACCATCGATCGGCGTGACGCATGAAATAAGTATTATAAGGGGGCAATAAAAATAATAATTTTCATTTTCCTTCGAATATACGTTCTTTAAAATTCGGTTAGAATTCCGCAAAAGCAAAGGAATACAAATTGCGCGCAAATATAACTTCCGTAATTTATCTTCTATTACATCCAATTGAAACAAATCAGGGCAGAGCAAAATAAACGTAATTGAAAACTTCCCCGTTCAGTTTTGCGCCGCAATCAGCGTCCATTATGTGGAAGTACGGCATTGGAAAGCTGCGAGCTGTAAATAACGAGCACAAACACTCAAATGATATGTTAATTGCTGTATAACTAGAGGGTAAACTTCCCCGGATTAGGGGATGCTGCTCGGGGATGCATAACCAGGCTTGTTAGTCGCCTGGAAAGGCACGTCCACGAATACATGAATATCATAATTCTTTTTTCAATTGCACTTGTTTATGATGACTGGCGCATGGCGTTTCGTTTGTATGAATAAATTTTTATGAAAATAACCTAACTTTCTTTTTCATGAAAACTATAATATACTATAATACAAATAAGGTATAAGTATGACTGTTGATTCATTAATGGTGTAAAAGCAAAAAAAAAAAACTATTCGGCGTTTTAGCAAGCTGTTAGGTTAGTTACCTACGTCATAGATCACGTGAGATACAAGATTAAATGAAGACATGATGTGCCTGAGATTACTAAGGATATTACAAAAATAAATAAACATATAAGACAGTTAACAAGGACATGAAAATAAAAGAAAAACAGACAGAAAATTTGAAAACGTTTCGAAAAAAGAATTTTATTCTTACAAAATATGTCAGCTCTCTATTCTCCAACGTAAACTTGAGATTACAATTTTCCAAAGAAACTAAAAACCTAATTATTACATCATATTATTGTAATATTATAATTTGTTATTAAGAAATTCGAACCCATTTTAAATTGAGGCCCCTTAAAATTCGAAGATCGGCAACACATTTTACTTCCGTGCTTTCAGCGCATTACGTCGCTTTGATGGGTTGCCTACTCTAAAATCTTCAGGAGCCACGATTTCTTTGCAATACATTTCAAATTTAAAATATTTTTTGCGTTATCCTTGAAACTAAAAAAAAATATAAAAGTTTTCGTTCCCCCAAACGCAAAAGCGCTTGTGAACGCGCCAGTAAATACTGCGACAGATGTAATAGTCTCATTAGGGGTCTAATTTCTGCAAATTGAAACGTGGATCCTGTCGCGTTGTCACAAATTACAGCCAATCAAGTCCGCATTTGTGTAGGAAATGGGCTGGTTTCGCCGTTCAAAGCGGCGGCGTGCAATGTAAACGCTGAACTTGCGCGTCGCTTATTTCACCGTTTAATTAGGGCCATTCTCCAGGATGGATCAATTAAAACCCGGTTATGATTTTCATCATTCAGAATCATCATTACTTGTAACTGTCATCGTTATTTAAAATATATTTTCAATGTAAATGCCATGACGTCTCCAATAAAATGAAATGAAATTTTTAATCCTTAATATTTTAAGCCATTTAAAAATAACCGAGTTAAAGCATTGTGTGTGTGATTAGCCAAACAATCATAGAATCACGTGGTGTGATATTTTCGGGAGGTTGCAACTCACCCTGTATATGACCAGAAGTATCTAAGTATCTCTATATACAACACTCTGTATGTATTAGGAGTCGATGACTGAGCTGTTAGAAATAACAACCAGAGAGAAACTTAATTAGTAGAAATCGGAGTCACATATTTTGACGTTATCAATAGAACTCTTAAAACTTTGAAGTTGAGAACGCTTTCAATGAACAGAGAAACGTAGATTAAAAAAAGCTCGAGGGACTACAGTATAAGACTACAAGAATTTTTATCATCGATGGTATGGATGGTCGGTGGATTTCATCATATTGTTTTTTTTTTCTTAATATCTTCAATCAGGGATAGTTTTATTAAAAGACTCCTAATCCCTAGAAATCAATAACTCAAAATTAAACTATTTGTTCCTTTTTGGTAGTAACATAAATAAAATTATTTTAGTTTATCAAAATATACCAATCCGTCGATAAAAGTTGAGCTTTTGGCGCAGTCTAAGGGTTAGAGAGGAAATGCGAGTGGTTGCGGACAATGGTCGGGACGCAGAGTCAAGTGTCCGCACGAGGCCATTATAAGAAGAAGCGCGGCGGGATCACACATAATGGTCCTGGAGGGCCATTAGTATCGTAAAACGTATTGGGGAACACTGGCACAATAAGAACGACCTCACCGTTGATTGAACTCCAATGAAAATTGGTTTTGTTAACATTATTGCTGGCGCAACGACACACATCATCCTTGCTCCTGAAAATTATCCTTGCAACGAAAAATTATCATTCATCAAACGGAAATTATTTTACATTTATGTTTTTTATTCGAATAACGAAAAAGAATTTGTTTTTGCCATTCAAACTTATGTAGGTGTTTAAATTGGCTTGGAAGGACAATACCCTCCTTACATTCAACCCCTAATTATACCCTCGCAGGATATTTGGCTCGTAGTTACTACAGCAATTGATGGGGAGTTGCTCCCTAATTGACTGGAAATAATAGGTGCGAGCTTGACAATAACTTTAAGCATAATATAAATAACAAAACTATTATACAGGGCGAGGAAAGACATAATCCGTGTTTTCAATCAATTGATTTTTTTTCTGCATATTCTCCCATCACTGTAGTTATTACATTTAAATAGTCATGAAATTACTTTTATTGTCAGGGATAGAACATACGAATCCTCAAACCCCATACTTTTGTCATGACCTCGAGAACCACCAAAACTGTGCAAAAATCTGAATTGTTACTTACGTGCCTTCTTTTTGTTAAATTATGCATCATTACAGTACGCTCACAAGTTAAAAATATAATTAAATATCTACCCTTAATTATATGAATCTATTCTGAAAAAAAGTTTGCCATATTCGCGCGTAATTCAAAAACAAAAAGATTTCCTCACTTAAAAATAAATCAAGGGGAACAAAAATTCAACCTCAATGAATTTTTATAATTACAACGGATTCTTATTCCTTGTAAAAAAAATTTCAAATGATTTAAAGACTATTCGCCAGACAATTTTTAAAGTCGTTCTAAATGGTCACTTTTTGTGGAAACTAGCTTATACGACAAGTGAATTAATAATTTTCCTGATAACTAATTTTTCTAATTATGAAAAACAATATTCCAATTTGATTATCCGAATTTCGATTTGATTTATTTGATCTGATTTAAAAAGAGCACACAAACTAAATTTGACCAGAATATATTAATACATAAATAGCTTTTAATCACTGTTCACAGGAATTCCTTAATTTCTTAAATCATAGGAAGAAATTATTAATATGAGAATGCTTTTTAAACGTTTTTTTAAATATTTTAAATAGCTTAGGCAGCGATTTTCAAACTGGGAGGCGCGAACAGGTACAAAAATTTAACAGAAACGTAATTTTCATAACAAAACATAAACTAATAGTAAAACAAATATAAAAAAATAAAGTGTATTATTTTATGAAATAAAGGAAGAGGTGGAGGTTAGTTTTTTTTTTTAATTGAGGTACAATAACATAAAGTTTGGAAACCTCTGGTTTAGAGGTAGACATAAAATTTTTATACTGATTCTCGAAGATACAGTTTTTGTAATTTTATTAAGGATATTGATTTGATTATGAATTTTCAAACACAAAACATAAAAATGTTTCGTCAAGGATTTCTGATAAAAAAGAAATTCAGACTTATTTCACAATGAAAGCATAATACAGTGGAATCGTTTACTGAATTTTAAGAATTGATTCCAGATGTTAACAAAATTACAAAGTTACTCAAGTTCAAAATTATTTAATACTCCTATTTGAAAAGTGGAGAATGGAACGCAATCGTTACGAAAGCTTCATCGTGACAACGTGTTTATTTATTTATTATTTATCCTGAAGAAATTCCAAACGTACAGTGAAATGTCGCCTTTTGAATCGATTTTTACGATTGTTTAATCATACGTAATTACATTTTGTGATTTTTAATTTTTATTCTGACACTAAAAATATTCTTTGATTTCAGTTATCAAAAAAAAAGAAAAATTAAAAATTGGAACAATTTTAAAAGCTGTTCGATGATAAATTTAACTGGAACAAATATGAACTCAGAAAGTTACGATTTGTAAAAATAATTCTTCAATTTTTATTTTTAATAGCACATATTACAAAGGATTTTTTTAACTTTTTAATTTTTTTTTAGTGGGGTGAGGGAACATCCCCTAACTATGCTACTTTTAAAAGACATTCGATTTAAAATCAGTCTGTAATAATGTTATAAATATGTCAGGTCAAAAAGCGATCGTAGAATGTCGCTGTGTAAGCTTTTCTCATAATTATCGAAAAAGAAGCTGTTTTATAACAAACAAAAATCATAAAATTTGGAAACCGATTAACTTTACGAAATACTATGCAAGAAAGATTCATCACCATCGTATAACAAAAAAAAAACTTAAATTTTCATTCCTAAACGCAAAAATTAAAAATATTTAAAAAATTTAGGGCTCACAATTTTAAATTACAAAGAGGTGGTACCAATTATTTTAAAATGCCATGTTTTTTTTCATTTTTTACACTTGTTACATAAATAAAATTATAAGAATAAGAAAACCCTTTCCTTACTTAGATGATTAACGGTGGGTTTCAAAAAAAGAATTGTTAATCAGCGATTAATTTAATTCACTGATTAAGGAACGTCATTGGACGACGTTAACAACAGATTTGAAACAACCAATCACATGCTTTAATCACGCTCTTATCAGTGATTAAATAATGTTTGTGAAACTGGGGGTAAGACTTATTATTTTAATAACAAAAATAATAAAACCACATTAGACTGAATTGTGCTTTCTGCGAAATATTTTGAGATTATAACACAGTTTTCCACAGAACTTTTTTCAGTTTTATCGTTCAAACTTATACAGGATGTCCCATCTTTGAAGATATTCTATAGGAATCTCAGTTAACAATAATGGAAGTAAAAAAAAACAAAGGTGATCAATTTTTCTTTACGTAGAATATCGGAAAGTCATTTTCGTTATCAGTTTTAAAATTTTGTAACTTCTCTTTCTTTTTATGAAACATTTTCTATTATAATTGACTTTCCGACATTCATAATTATATTATAGACTGATCTGTTTTGCGGCTTTTAAATCGTATGCGTTTTAAAAGCAAGATTTGAAAAGTAAATTTTTGCCAATATGGCGGACCTCCAAAATCTTCTTAATTTGAAATTTTCAATAACACTAGGACCCGTTCAGGAATAACGCATCGACTAAAAGGATCATGCTCTGATTGTATAATGTTCTTTCTCTCTTATGTACTTAAGTCCATTTTGTCCATTTTGCTTTTCGTTTCGTAAACACCCAAAAAGGCTTTCGCGATACAGTTACTGGACGCACCCCTGTGTTTCTTTTCTGCAAATTTTAGTTCAACGTTCCCCAACCAGTGTTGCTAACTCACCGAGTTTCAAAATTCATTGGAAGGGAGAGGGAGAGGTATCCCGATCTGACGCTTAATAATAACAGTAAATAAATAAAATCCAAACTAAAAAACCGCGTTATTAAAAATAGCGAAGAAGTAGACTTCAAAATTTGTTTTGTTTTATTTCTTTTTCACAGTGCAATTATCTTTGGTTTCTTTTTCACAATACGATTGTGTTTTGCTTGTTTTTCACAATGTCATTACCTTTTGTTTTTGTTTTTTTTTTCACGATACGATTGTCTTTTGTTTACAGACTAGCAAGAATATGTCATAGTAGTTTCGGATAAACCAGTTCATTCTCTTTTCGAAAAATTTTGTGCAAATCGTTTTTAATTGCAGTGAAAACCTCGAGCAGCTGTTTCAGACCTGCTTGGGGCTTCGTCAGCAGAGACGTAGCTCGACATTCCCACTGGAAACAAAAACGACTTGTCAAATTTATTCGCAATTGCGATGTAAGAGTAATGAACAGATAAAATAGCGACATCTCTTTTCGTTTAATTTCTACCTTTTCTGAGCTAGTTCTTTCCTTTCGCAAATTATGTTTTTATTTACTTTCATTTATATAATAATAATTCTCGTTAGGAATTTTTATTTTGTTTTTTTTTTTTCAACTGCTAAATAGTTATCTATACTTTCTTTAGAATTTTTTTCCCGCGCGTTTCCATTGTGTCTCTCAATCAAACATTTTTTAAATTTTATTTATTTGTGCTTTTTACCTTTTTTAAAGTATCTTTTTTTCGCAAAGTGTTACGATTGTCTCTTGTTTTCCGGGCAAAAGAGATTTCCTCCTCCACCTCCTCGTTCAAAATAATTTTAAAATCTACAGTTCGTTAAAGTTTTTATTTATTTTCATTTCTATAATAATCTCGTTAAGAACGTATATTTTGCTTTTTATTCTCGATTGTCAAAAATTTAACTGCTAATCAGTTTTCAGAAAACAAATAATCATAATTTCTTTAAAAACGTTTGTCCTGCGCGTTTACAGTTTGTTTCTCTATCATCAAAAATGTTTTCCTTTTTTCTGTTTCTATTTGTTTACCTTTTTTTTTCTTTTTTATTGTATCTTTTTTATTCTCGCAAAATGTTGCGATTGTCTCATATTTTCCAAGCAAGAGAGGTTTTCTCGTCGACTTCCTCGTTCAAGATGCAAAATCCAACGCCTGTACATATTATTTTGAAGATGAAACCATATACAGCGTACCAACTACTAAAGTAATCCTACGAATACGGTTATCGTTGTATGGTTGGCAATATTTTCATTATATTATATTTCATTATATTGTTTTTGGTGCCAACTTGATAATGAAGCTAACCGTCCTAAAAGAAGAACAACAGCATAAGTTCTGGCAACAAAGCTCGCCAATTTTTCGAAGTGATTTCAAAAAAAAAATAATTTAAAAAAATATTTCACATGTAGACAAACCGAAAGAATTATTCCCGTCTTTAAAATTCACACCTGAATACTGAAGAAGCTGCCAAATGGTACAAATTTGCTGCATATTTCCACTGGCGATTTGATGACGAGAATATCCTCATCCTCTGATTCAAATCAATCAAAAATTTTTAACTTGCATAATGAAGATGACGAAAGCCATGATGAAAGCCGTCGAAATACGTATCTATTATTTATTAAAGAGTTCTATTTTTATTTATTAAGGAAAAAACAAAGGAAGATAATTTTTGTTTTGTTCAACGGTATGCCCTAAGATGCGTTTTGATTTTACGAAGCGAAAATGATTTATTCTAATTCATTATTATGAAATCAAAAAATAATTTCCACCTCTTCGTTTAAGCCGGAGCAAACCAGATTGGGTTTAAAATTTTTTTTTAATTTCACCCTGTGCCCTGGCCTTCCCTTCTTGGAAATAAATAAAAATACACATTCGAAAAGTGAAATTGTTTATTTAATTTTTACATCTTAAGAGTAGCTTAATTCTATGTTGCCAGGAGGTGTACTAACGTGCTCAAAAAAGTGGGCCGTAGCCATCCCCTTTTAATTCCTATAACATAATGGCCACAAAATTGTGAAATGGTATCGTTTTTATTGTGTGTGATAGTACATTTTACATTTACATTTTTCAAATAGACGCATATTTACAGGAGAAAATAAATTCAAATTGCACTTTCAAACACGAGAGGAAAGACAGGAAAAACGTTCATAATTGACAACCGTGAACGTACGTAACGTTATGGAAAATGGCAGCCGCTGCGGTGGTTAAAAAGCTGCAAGGTGACTGAGCCCCGTACCTCGGGGGGCAACAAGACCCCTCATTCGGGGATCTCAGCGAACTCGCTGTTAAGAGTTCCTTCTCCACGGACGCTTGATGCCTCAGTTGTTCCAAGCGCAATTGATTTTGTCTCTTCCATTTTGTCCTGGGTGGAAAAGAAAAAAAAAACTCGTCGGAAATTCGATTCGAAATTAAAATAATAAGGGTTGTTCTTACCGTCTGTTTTGATACCAGGTCTTCACCTGCGTCTCGGATAAGTTGAGGGCGTCTGCGACGTCGCTGCGGTCAGCTACGGAGAGGTACTTTTGGCATCGGAATTTGCGCTCCAGGTATGCCAACTGAGCGTGCGTGAAGGCAGTCCGCCTGCGACGGGGTTTTCTCCCCTTCGAAGAATCTACCACCGCCTCCGGAACGCCTACTCCGGTGTACAAGTGATCGTTCGACTCGCGTTCACATTCTCCTTGGTCCACACATTCCGAATCTTCTATTTCTATACCAAAATATTATTTACGTCAACATAAACAATTCAGAATTTTAATTTTAATTTTTAATAAACTTGAAGGTTTTTAATAAAGTAATTTTAGTAGACGTAAAGTCGCAGGGAGTTTACGGCATTTTGATTACTATTACTGGGTTTTACGTTAGAAAAAACTGAAAACAAAATTGAAAAACTTAAACGTTTCGAAAATGAGGCGTTAGTCGTTTGTTTCTCGACGTCATCTTAGCTTCTCACCGTCGCGTCGCGTCGGTCGTCAAAATTCAAATTAAAAAGTTAACTGCGGCTATTCTTATTTACACGTACAAAGTTTTTTTTTAATCCCGAAACGGACAGAATTATGAAGGGAAAACACTCAACGTTTCGTCAGGAGTGACGAAGCTATGAATCTATAGCGAAACGTTGAGTATTTTCCCTTCATAATTCTGTCCGTTTCGAGATTAAAGAAACTTTGTACTTACAATTTTCATCGGACAAGAACCAACTTCACTTATTTACATGGTTAAAAGATTAGCATTTTTTTGTGACTGTGACTTTAAATGTCACAGTTTATTTACTGTGAAAACAGTAACAGAAAATTTCGAAAACTGTTCGTCATTCGTTTCTTGATACACTCAAAAATTCTAAAGAAGGTCAACTTAATTTTGCCACGCAAATTCACATATGGAAGTTGGTCCATAATTCCATACTATAAACACCCTGTATTTAATATTTAGAGCGTATTAAATAGTTTTTACTTTTTTACATTTAACTGAAAAAAAAAAATTAATTTGCAAAACAACTAAAAGTTACTGCTTACGAAAACTAAGTCAAAGTATCACTACTTTCACTTCGTTTTCACTTTTTTATAGTTTGTTTTATGTGTCTTATTACTTTCCGTTTGTTTTTTCAAGTGATTCCACTGTCGCAATTATTTTTTAATAAATTCTTGATTTTAAATAATCATCTTTAGTTTTAAGTATACCGAGTGATCATTTTCAAACCGTAACACAGGAGGTTAGTATGATTACTCTTCATGATGATTTTCTTTAGGTTTTTCATGATTTTAATTAAAAATATCATTATCAAGGGTAGTCATGCTAACCTCCCACATTCCGGATTGAAAATGTTCACCCGGTATCAGCTCTGGCTCTCTTCATGGAGCCAACTTTTATTTTATATTTCTTTAATAATAAAAACAATAATATATTTGTTTCATATTACCACAAAATTAGGTCGTCTTTCGATTAATTAAATCGAATTAAAGAAATCGATTTGTTTTGGTTTCAGTTTGGAGGATCGTCTCTTGTTTTAAAGACAGATCAAAATGGAAACAAGTCGTAAAACAAAACAGAAAATCGAAATATTGAAAACATATACAGTGTGAACGAGAATATTAGATGTCAGTTTGAAATTCTCGCGTCTCTGTTTTTGGTGATTTTTTTCTAGTTTTCGTAAAAAGTATTGATTTCACAATTGTATTTCAGTGCCATTACTTTCGTCCAACAATTAATTGTTTCACTTTTATTGATGTTTAATAAATGATCCGATTAGTTTTAGATAATTAATTGCAAAAAAAAAATAATTATTATTATGAATAAACTTAAAACGAAAAAAACTGAACGTTAAAGTGTCAAGTCAATTTTCCTATAGTTTGTCTTATCTGTCTTATTGCTTTTTGTTTTTTTTGTCAAGTGATTCCACTGTCGCAAATATTTTTTAAAAAAATCTTGATTTTAAATATTTAAACAATCATATCATGTTTAATTTTAAGTATACCGGGTGATAATTTTCAATCAATAGAAAGTTAATATAATTAGAGGCGTATTCTGTAACTTTTTAACGGGCTGTTAAAACTTAGAGGTCCTTTAAAATTTAAAATACAGTTCTATGATTGGTTGTTACCGTAGAAACAAAATTTAACACCCCTTTAAATTTAACGGTTTTGATACAGAATAGACCCCATACTTTTGATAATGATTTCTTTTGTATAACTGCAGTTGGCTCTTGTCATGACGAAGCTATCAATCGACAGCGAAACGTTGAGTGCTTTTTTTCCATTTATATTCTATCCGGTTATAGATTAAAAACTTAACATTTTTTTTATATTTGAATTTTTGATTTTAATTAAAAATGTCATTATCAAGAGTAGTCATGCTAACCTTCTATGTTCCGGACTGAAAATGATCACCCAGTATAAGCTCTCACTACTCTCATCGAGCCGAATTTTATTTTCTGATTTATTATGTCGCTTTTCGATTTTCACGCAATCGATCGCTTTTGGTTTCAGTTTGGAGGATCGCTTTATGTTTTGAAGACAGATCAAAACGGAAACTAGTAGCAAAAACAAAAGAGAAAATCAAAATACTGAAAATCTATACAGTACGAGCGAGAATACTAGATGTCAGTTTGAAATTCTCGCGTCCATGTTTTTAGTAATTTCTTTCTTTGTGTGTCCTATAGTCTTCGGTAAAAATGAGAGATAATAAAAACGTTTTTTTTTTAAATTAAAATAATTAATATTACACAATTAATTAGCAGATTCACCGTCAACCATTATTAAATCGTATATTATAATTAATAACGGAGATTCGACGAATTGCACTAAAATTTCCAACGTTTCGATATTATTTTTAACTTGTAAACTGTCATCCTCAATGCACAAATAAACATTTCACTTTTAATCTCCGGTGGAGAGAGATTTGACGAGGAGAACGTCCTTCCGTTAGGCCAGCCAAGGATTCCATGAAGTATTTATTTGTGCGCTGAAGAAGTTCTAAATATTTATTTACTTGCTTATTCATCTATTTTCTGGTTTTTGAGACCACTCGTTTATATTCTGCTATCCCAAATGCCTTTTTGTTTTTATTTGTTCCGGGTTGTTTCCGATTTTTATTGCCTCGTTATTTAGCATTAATATAAAAAAATAGTTTATAGATTTTTATCTTTCGTTGTTTTAGTATTAATCAGCTCAACCAAAAAACCAATAATTTTTGTACATAATCAAAAAGAAAAAACCTAATGCTTGTTTCGAAGACTTTCAGATTAAAACAAGTCCATTTTTACCCCTTGCCTCACCCCTAAGCCGTGCACGTTCATTCTAAAGCATTTCCATGAAATTTACGTTAAGAAAAGTGGACACTTTTTTAATGTAAATTTAACAACACTGAAACTTTTGCTGGATGGCTGTAATTATGAACTGACATTTACGGATGACAGACAATAATTAATAGAGTAGAGTTCGGTCATTATTTTAGTTTAAAAAATATTGGCACATCTTAGCCATACAGCTGAGGCAAAAATGGAAATTGAATTTATCTTTAAAAAAAGCTAATTTGTTTAGCATTCGTAGATGACAGTTCAGAATTACAGCTACCCAGCAAAAGTTTTAGTATCGTTAAATTTACGACAGGAAAAATATCCGCGTTCTTTTGGCGTCGACAGTAGGTTATGCTTCCCATTAAACAAACTTGTATAAATAGTACAGTGGGTCTGAAAGAGTGGCTCGCGTTTATTTTTGAATCTCAGCGGTCCTGACTTACACCGCAGAAATAATCATAAAGAATAGTTGCCTGTTTTGATTTTCTTTACACTTTGCTTCAGTTTTAAATGCTTGCTTTGGAACACCCTGTACATACTAATACAGCAATATAAAAAAAATTAAACAAAAAGAAACTCTAGGTAAAATGCATTAATAAAGTAAAAAATGTTTCTTGAAATAAGTATGATGTATGGTTCGATGTTTAAAAATGAAAAGAAGGAAAAATGGACCTCAAAGAATTAGATGAAAACAAGAAAGCAAAAGATTTTAATTTAGAATGCAAGGAATTGCTGTAAATGGATATTATTTCGATTTCTTATTTCAGTTACGTACATTATTGACAACCTTGATTAATTAATAAAAACTCGAATATTAAATCAATTTATTTTTGTTTTGTTTATTTATTTATAAGCGCCACAAATTGTTCTGTCGCATATTATTTTTCCGTTACGTTTTCATTTCTGAACATGTATTTATTTTCATTACTGTTGCGTTTAAAGGAAACATTAAGTTTGAAAAACTGCATTTTTGAAATGAGTGCGTTAATTGGAGAAGTTTCATTAAAAAAAAAATCAAAACTTTGTGCGAACCTTTCCTTTTAGTCCTCCTGCTTTCTCACACATTTGATTTTATTTTAATTTTCTTTTTAAAAATTCGATGCGATGTTTTGATTAAAAAAGAAACTGCTGATAAATTGATAGTTGAGAAATAAAAACAGACTAAATGAAACCGATCAAAAGAACAAACAAAAAACAATTAACTGATTGTGTTTAAAATAGAATGTCACACAAAGAATTAAATAAGGAATTTAAAACAAAAACAAAAAAAAACCTTATAAATATATTTTTTGCGTGTATTTTACGTGTATATTCACGTACAGTTAGTTTCTTCAAAGCAAAACTTAAACTTAATTTACAATTGAACAACAGAAAGTAATTTTGTTTCTGTCTTTCTTCTTTATTATTTGAAGGTTTGAATTCGCAGTTCTTGCCTGAAACCGAGAGATGGCGTTGTTCTCATTCTCTTCCAAAGTATGAATTTCCCAACATTATTAACTATCTTAGAATAAAATTCGATATGATTGAAGGGAAAAAAGATTTTGTTGAGTTTATGAATACACGTAATTAATAAGAAATAAAACCGAAACAAAAGAAATCGATTAAAAGAAAAAACAAAAAACAATCGATTGATTATATTAAAAATTGAATTAAATAAAGTTCAATATTTTAAGGAATTTAAAAGAAAAACAAAAAACGATTGGCGTTGAAGTTAAGTCGAAAATAAGAATTTTATGTAACTAAGTCAAATCGAATCGAGAAGAATTTTTAACCGAAATGGTGTACGAAAGAAGAAAAAAACAAAAAAATCAATGAAACTGGTAATTCTAATAATATAAAATAAAGTCAAATCGAACCAAGGAAAGAGAAATGACGATCAATTAAAAAATAAAATTGAAGCAAAAAGAAGATACAGGATGATTATTAAATTCTAACAGATCATTCAGCTGACAAATTCGATTTAATTTCAAACTCTTTTTATATACTTTGATCTACATTAAAACTGACTACTAAAGTCTGAGGAAGGTTTAGACATTCTGTTAATATGTATTTAACGATCCTTATATTCCAAGAAATAGAATGGAAAAGGAAAATCTGCTGAGCTGGATATAATTTTAACTCGATTATTATTGCATGCATTAGGTATAAAAATGCAAGTTTCTAATTAAAACAAATCACATGTGCCCGTTTTCCGTAATAAATTCCTGAAATGAACTGTAATCCTGTAAGGAATGTTTATTAGTGAGCCAAACCCGCTCACCAGGTGGCGTAATCAGGGTGCATTTCAAGTGGTCGCTTTACTCCGGGCATTAATTAAGCTTTGTTGGCGGCTAAGTGCTTCGGATCCTCATTTTTACGCAAACCCACGGAGAGCTCCTCCAATTAGGCGCCCGTTGTCTTATATGCGTTTTGAGTAGTTTATTTTCTGTTTTAATGAAGAAACTGCTTTGTATTCCGCCACAGCTCCGGGCTGAAGTTGTACAAGTACTTTAGGGAACATTTTCACTTTTAAATTTAAGGCCTTAAGTGTACTCGTTGGTATCACATTGAATTGGATTATTTTTTTCTCATTTCTGTACAATTCTATCAGCAATCATTTTTTATGCGGATATGTGGTTCAGTATCATTTATATTAATTAATTTTTGTGTATTATCAACAGAGAGGACAAAATAAGGCAACGTCATTTCCATGAGCGTGCAAGAATACTAACCGAACACCCTGTGAATACCGAAATTTAAATGTCAGACTTGGATTAAATAATTCTTTTCAGTGTACAGTGCACAGCTCATGTATTTATTTTGAATTCCGCTGAGCTCCGCATACCTTACACTTTGACTGTCCTCACACTGGTTATCAATCACTGACGATTAACTAATAACTAGAAACCTTTCAATTTTAAAGAAAATCGACTCTGTCGGAAGCTATTTGTTTAAGTTTGCTTTACCAAAGCATTCTCTTTATGAAGTTTATTCTCCTCATTTGATCATCACGAAGACGAGCAAATGCTAGGTTGGTTTTTTCAATTAAGTTTTTAAATATCATAAAATTATTAGTAAATAAAAAATGAAGCCGAGATGTACTTGCATAACGCTTGAATAATATATACACTAATACTAAATTTATTACACAAAAAATAAACAAATTAATCAAATTAAATCAAATTTACCTTCTTGAGTTCCACTTAGCACGTCGCCCAGTAAATCCCTGATCAAGAAGGACTTATGCTCTTGCATTACTTCCTTCTGAAGCGTGTTCTTTGGAAATTCACATTTTAACTTGGCTCGATAAATAAAACAATTTTTTTTTTAACGTGATTCAGATTATGTCGCCGTTAATCCGGGCAGTTTGTTAAAGTGACGATAAATGATAGGATAAGACGGCGGCGTAAGCGATATAAACCGCAGCGCCCCTGATACCAAACAGCCCCCGTTGGCGCCGCCCTCGGATTTACTAAACTCCACCCCCTACTCTCTCGTATTATACGCGTAATTTGGGGCAAAGCGATTGTGATACTGAGTTATCAGTTTTAATCCTACTTATAAATCAAAATTATTCGCACGTACTAATCGGTAGTTTTGGTGGATGCGCCACTTAGTTATTTTTTTATTAGGTCTGTAATTATGTATTTCTAAGCATTTTTTTTTAAATTTTAGATAAAGGGACAGCTACGGAAACGAATCGTGCTAAATGACTCAATACACAGAAATTTTCTACGGAAAATTTTTAATAACTTCTTTACTTTTTATTGCAGGTCTGCCACTTCCTCTTTTTTTGTCCATATTATCGGCTTCTCGGACTAGATTTACTGTATTTTGGTGTTCGTAGACAATATCTAAAATTAATAATAATAATAATATATTTATTGATGCCAGCAAACAAAGTATTTTGCACAAGTCAGGTAAATAAATACAAGTTTACATACAGTTCTTGCACAAGTAGGTTACTTACAAGATAAGATACATCAAACATAATATAATTAATTAGTTCAAATAATATCCAGCGCGAATCTTGGAATATTATAAAAGAACTTCAAGGAAGTAAAAAATCTTGTAACATAAACACCATCTTAAAAAAATTTTGTGCAAATCGTTTTTGATTACAGTGAGAACCTCGAGCAGCCTCTGGACAGCTGTTTCAGCCCTGCTTGGGGCTTCTTCAGCAGAAACGTAGCTCGACATTCCCACTGCAGACCAAAAACGACTTGCCCAATTTATTCGCAATTGCGATGTAAGAATGATGAACATATAAAATAGCGACATCTTACTATCGCTTTTTGACCTAACATTGCAGTAGGATAGACAAATTGAAGCGGGATTTGCTCCTAATGAATCCCCCATGCAAATCCCGCTTCAATTTGTCTATCCTACTGCAATGTTAGGTCAAAAAGCTATAGTAAGATGTCGCTATTTTATATGTTCATCATTCTTACATCGCATTTGCGAATAAACTGGGCAAGTCGTTTTTGGTCTGCAGTGGGAATGTCGAGCTACGTTTCTGCTGAAGAAGCCCCAAGCAGGGCTGAAACAGCTGTCCAGAGGCTGCTCGCGGTTCTCACTGCAATCAAAAACGATTTGCACAAAATTTTTCTAAAATCTTTCATTATGCTCTGACAGCAAGCATGGCCGCCTTGCATGGGGGACTCATTAGGAGCAAATCCCGCTTCAATTTGTCTATCCTACTGCAATGTTAGGTCAAAAAGCGATAGTAAGATGTCGCTATTTTATATGTTCATAAACACCATCATTGATAAATCTGAAAATGTAATCGAAGACCCTCTTGTAGCTGCAAATACATTAAATAAATATTTTTGTTCTATAGGTGACAACGTTAAAGGTGGTATATCCCAAACAGTAAATCCCCTACATTTCTTGAAAATTTCTTTTAATAATAACTAGAGAGCGGATTTATATGCGAGTAATTTTGATGAAATATGCGCATACATATGCACTAAAAAATGATGAAATATGCACATATATATGCACTAAAAATGGCGAAATATGTGCAAGATAGGCCGAACACTTCAAATAATGTAATAACTGGTCTACTGTGTTTTATGGGCATTCTTATTCAAATAAAAAACATTATATTTTATACAATTTATTTACATTTATTTGTAAACGCTTATATGAAGGATGTATGTATATTATGTATGTACATTATTAAGTAAATATTATAACGACTAAAAAAATCTTCGATTATAATTTACAACAATGTGTTTTTCCAAGTTCTCTACCAGGAAATTTTGCCTTTTATCTGACAAAATATTTTTATAAATTGAAAAACTCCTTTCAACATCCACGGAGGTAACTGGGGCATATTTAAAGTGACTCATAGCTGAAAATTCTACACTTAAGTCAATTTCAAAGTTTCCATTCAAAATTTCGTAAATTTCCTCAAGGGTTTTGAAGCCGCTATTTTTATCTAAAACTGCCGATTTTACCTGGAACTTTTGAAATATTCTCTTTAAATTCTTTAACAATTTTAACGGATTCTATTAAAGATATTTTCGGTTTTTCTAAATTGTTTATAGTTTGTATTACAAAACTGTAATGCATTTTGATGAAGTTCAGTTGATTTGCCAATGAAGTTTTTGTTACAATATTTTGTGCCTTTGCAATAGCAGCACTATCTTGGGCATTAAACTCTACAACCAATTCCTTAATTGCTACAAAATGTTCAGCATAAAACATTGCCGCTTCCAACCAAGTTCCCCACCTAGTCAACACTGGTTCGGGAGGTAAAGGTACATTCGGCAATTTTTCCCTGTACAACTGAACTCGTAGGGGACTTTTGACAAATATTTTTTTAATGGTACTAATTAGTAGATTTACATCAGAAAATTCACATCTAATATGTTCAGCTACTCTGTTACATCCATGAGCTAAACAACTCACGTGAACTAAATTTTTATAAATTGTTTTAAATTGCTGCCCGGCTTTAACCATGTAAGGGGCAGCATCTGATACCATAAGTAAAATTTTTTCAGTAGGAATTACATTAGGTGAGAAAAATTTCATAAAACATTCATTAACAGATCTTAAAATACTTAAATGATTAGTTTTGTCTAACTGTGTACAGGCTATTAAATAAGATTCACTAGGTTTATCTTCCCGCAAAGACCCTATTAACAAATTTACAATGTAACGCCCACAAGAATCAGTAGTAGATTTTCTACGATTTTCTTGACTTCTTTTAGAGTATCGTTGTAGATGCGAGGCACGTAATTTCTTCTTAACGTACTTTCATCGGGAACATTTTTCTTGGTATATTTTTCCAAAAAACTTTTAAAAATAGAAGTTTGCAGTTTTTTCAAAGGTATGTTTGCACAAATCATCGCCTCGCATAAATCAGCATTAAATTCTTGTTGTTCATTAGATGAAGTCATCAACGACGGTCCACTGTCTAAGGGTAATTGAAATGTTTTCGATTCATTCATCTTCTTGCATTTTGACTTGTGTAGTTCTGTCCCGACATGTTGTGTGACCGAAAATTTTCGTTGGGTTGGTATCTACAACAAGAACTTGAATTTTTTTAAACTGTCTGAACTTTCAATATTCAAGAACCAAGCAAATATTTACCTAAGGAGGAAGAATACAAACTTAAAACTTACCATTTTACTACAGGCTTTACAGAATACGCTTCCATTGGTGTAAGCAAGCTCGGGATAGCTTCTGATCCAGGAATTAACCAGGCTCGAATTGTCTTTCGGCATATTGCACTTCTCACAAACAAAAATACTTTTACGGAAGAACTAAACGTTCGCAGCAATAACCGACTAATAATCCGTGAAGAAGTGATGAAACAATATTGCAAACATGAACGCCCCACCGCATCGTTAAGAAAGTACTTGGAAATCCCTAATTCACTACTTGGAAAATTCTGCCTGCTTAAGCCCAAGAAGGGTGCAAACTAGACCCTAATTAATACAACAACATGTTCTGACGAATTAAGAATTCAGGAAAAAATTTACTCACTTCGACACAAATTCTTTCAAATATGCATATATATGCACGTTTTTAAGAAATATGCGAAAATTGAACAAAATGCTCAAATATGCAAAATATGCATGCAATATGCATTTAGCATAGAATCCGCTCTTTAATAATAACACTTTCTTTTTTGCACCAATCGATATTTCTCAAGTCAGAGAGACAATAAAGTCACTCAAAAAATCAACTTCTAGTGGCATTGATGAAATAAGCTTAAATATTATTCAATCCGTCCCTCATTCAGTTTTACAAATGTTTACTAATTTAATTAATGAAAGTTTTCAAACTGGTACTTTTCCTTCGTTCCTAAAACGTGTTCGCGTATTACCACTCCATAAAGGTGGCACGGATCACAGTTTTACAAATTTCAGACCCCTATAGCGGTTACCTCCATATTTTCTAAAATAATCGAGTCAATTGTGAAGAAGTCAACAATGTCATTTCTTACAGCATACAATATACTATCTCCGCTGCAATTTGGATTTAAATCAAAAACTAATACTAGTGATGCTATTTATAATTGTATATTATTTATGAAAATTTAAACAAAAAATCTTCAGTAGCAACCATGTTCTGTGACGTAGCAAAAGCTTTTGACTGTGTGCATCATAGTATTTTACTCGAAAAATTACACAGCTATGGATTCAGAGGTGTAGTTAACGATTGGTTCAAGTCATATCTGACAGATCGGTATCAGTCTGTTAATCTAACTTTACACTCAGAAGAAGCAAAATCAGACCTACTGAATGTTAATAACGGTGTTCCTCAGGGTTCAGTACTGGGGCCAATTTTATTCTTACTTTACATAAACGATATTACGTCGTTAACATTATCGGGTCATATTACACTTTTTGCTGACGATACTTCTATTAGCTGGTCAGCCATAGACAACCATGACTTAACATGTCAAATAAATGAAGATTTGAAAATTTTGCAAATTTGGTTCAGTAGTAATTTTTTAAAGTTGAATCTCGACAAAACTAAATAGATTCTGTTTAGGAACAACGAACCCTTAACCACAGGTATAAATAATAGCTTTGTAAATCAAATTCTACACATAAATTCTTAAGGATTATTCTCGAGAAGGATGTCAAATGGACACATCATATACAAGTTTTAACAATGAAATTAGCTAAAGATTGTTTTCTAATTCGTACCATTTTTTCTAATATGGGTCTTCCATCAGCGCTACAAATATATCACTCAGTATTCGAATCTAAATTAAGGTATGGAATTAGGTTTTGGGGCTTCGGAACCTTTGAAAATATCAACAAATTATTTGTGATTTAGAGAAGGGCAGTTAGAATCATTTGTGGAGCAGAATATAACGCACATTGCCGTCCATTGTTTATAAATTTAAGAATTTTAACAGTTTTCTCACTCTTTTTATTGGAAATCTTAATTATTGTATAGAAAAATCTAAATTTTGATGTGCATAATTATTTCACGAGAAATAATGATTCTCTGCACTTACCGCTTCCTTACACTGCATACCTGAAGCAATCTCCATTTTATATGAGTAAGATTCTTTTTAATAAGCTTCCTAATGAACTGCGCATAATTTCTAACGTAAAAAAATTCAGATTTAACTTGAAAAGTATCCTACTAAGTCAGATATTTTATACTGTAAACGAATTTATTATATTTAATTTTACTAGTTGACTTATTTAGTGATGTCTTTATCTTATATTTTTAATTACTGAACTATACGTTTATGTCTATATCCACAGCTGGTTTCAAGACAATAAATTTGAATTTGAATTTGAATTTATATAAAATAAACTTAGATAATACACAAAGCTAATCAAAAACATTATACCAATTGCTTGCCCTCACATAAAATTTTGTCGTTTTGAAATTCTTCATAAGAATAGTAAGCCTTATTATACAAAAAAGTTTTAAATGTTTTTTTTTAAAACAGCTTAACGATAACTTAGCTATACATACATGTAATTTATTAAACGGTTTTATTCCCAAGTTTCCTGTGCCACTGTCCGTACCCTTCAGACCCTTTTCATTAAGGCAAATTTTATCGTTATGACAAGTATTGTGATCATGAATACCGTAATGGCATTTGTAATCTTTATAATTAAATTTAACATACATCAAACACAGATAGATAAAGTTGGACGGAACAGTAAGAATATTAAATTTCCTAAAAAGCATCTCTACAGTCTTGTCTATATTGTAAGCCAACAATTATTCTGATAGCGCGTCTTTAAATATTGAATATCAAAAATTGAGCGCTAATGTATCCCCAAATTAATAAACCGTAGGAGATGTGACAATGACATAACGAAAAATAGGCAGTTTTCAAAGAGTCAGCTGGAAGACAATGTTTCAAATTACGGAGCGCAAAAATACCGCTGCTTACTTTTTTTGCGATCATTTCAATTCGTACGTTAAAGCGTAGGGAAGAATCAACATTGATACTCAAAAATTTGAGAGATCCTTCGTCAAAATATTCTTTTCTTTTTAAAAGAAAAGATAAGTTTTCCGGATTTGCGTAAATTCGAAGTTACTCTGTTGTTGACAAACCATGCATGTGGTTTGGATTGAGCTTCCTCAGTAAGTTTTAAGGCAGTTTCAAGAGAGACGCTTTTTACCATCAGTGTGGTATCACCAGCGAAATGAACGGTTTTTCTAACCATATGCATATGAACAGATAAAATAGCGACATCTTACTATCGCTTTTTGACCTGACATTGCAATGTCGAGCTACGTCTCTGCTGAAGAAGCCCCAAACAGGGCTGAAACAGCTGTCCAGAGGCTGCTCGAGGTTCTCGCTGCAATCAAAGACGATTTGCACAAAATTTTTCTAAAATCTTTCATTATGCTTTGACAGCAAGCATGGCCGCCTTGCATGGGGAACTTATTAGGAGCAAATCCCGCTTCAATTTGTCTACCCTACTGCAATGTCAGGTCAAAAAGCGATAGTAAGATGTCGCTATTTTATCTGTTCATCACTATTACATCGCAATTGCGAATAAATTGGGCAAGTCGTTTTTGTTTGCAGCGGGAATGTCGAGCTACGTCTCTGCTGAAGAAGCCCCAAACAGGGCTGAAACAGCTGTCCAGAGGCTGCTCGAGGTTCTCGCTGCAATCAAAGACGATTTGCACAAAATTTTTCATATGCATATGGTTAGAAAAGTCATCAATGAAGATAATAAAAAGAAGAGGACCAAGACAAGAGCTTTGTGGAACGGCCTGAAGGACAGGAGTTCTTTCGGAGTCAAGTCTCTGGAATCTGACCAATTGAGATCTACAGCTCAAAAAAGAAGATAACATGTTACAACATGATGGTCCTAGATAATAGAAATAGAGCTTTCTTAACAGAATATCGTGAGGGACACAATCGAAGGTATTCGAGAGGTCTAGAAAGGTTCCAATACCATATCATTAATACCATTAAAAAAATCATTAAGGATAAATGCACATTCAGTACAGAAAAATATTGAACTGCTTCTGAAAAGGAACCAAAAAATAATAAACTAATGAACCTCAAATCATTTTATCTAATCATTGACATTAATTTATTGTAAAAGCAATTTGACAAAAATATTATGCTAAATAAAAAAATTAATATCTTCGGAACTGTTGGAGTTAGGAGGGTGCGGTTTTCACCGCCATTTAATCCTCGGAAAGCATCGTAAGACAGGTGAAATCTTTTTTGCAATTTCTGAAAAGCAAGGAAAATATTACGTCTTAAGTTGACAAAAAAATTATTCCGCCCCAGAATAATGGCACCCTTATCGAGTCATCGTACAGTGAAATCCGCACCAATCTATCTCTTTTCGTTTCTGAGTTATCGCGATTTTTCTCGGAAAATATGGTGGAAGCGCCTCCGGGTGCTAAATAAAATAATTAATATCTCCGGAACGGTTGGATTTAGAAGGGTGTGGTTTCCACCACTACTTAGTCCTCGAAGAGCAACATAAGACAGGTGCAATTCTTTCTGGAATTTTCGAAGAGCAAGAAAAATATTAAGTTTTAAGTTGACAAAAAGTTTCCTTCATTTGACAAGAAAATGATTCCGCCACAGAATAATGGCACCCTTATCGGGTCATCGTACAGTGAAAACCGTATCAATCTATCTCTTTTAGTTTCTGAGTTATCGGGATTTTTCTCGGAAAATATGGTGGAAGCGCCTCCGGGTGCTAAATAAAATAATTAATATCTTCGGAAGGGTTGGAGTTAGGAGGGTGCGGTCTTCACTACCATTTAATTCTCAGAGAGCAGCGTAAGATAGATGCAATTCCTTCTGGAATTTTTTAAAAGCAGGGAAAATATTCAGTTTTAAGTTGACAAAGTTTCCTTTATTTGACAAAAAAATTATATCGACACAGAATAATGGCACCCTTATCGGGTCATCGTACAGTGAAAACAAAATCAATCAATCTCTTTTCGTTTCTGAGTTATCGCTATTTTTCTGGAAAATTATGGTGGAAGCGCCGCCCGGAGCGAAATAAAATAATTAATATCTCCGGAACGGTTAGGGTTAGGAGGGTGCGGTTTTCACCACTATTTAGTCCTCGAAGAGCAACATAAGACAGGTGCAATTGTTTCTGGAATTTTTGAAAAGCAACGAAAATATTAAGTTTTAAGTTGACAGAAACTTTCGGTTACTTGACAAAAAAATTATTCCGCTACAGAATAATGGCACCCTTATCAGGTCATCGTATAGTGAAAACCGCTTCAATCTATCTCTTTTCGTATCTGAGTTATCGCAATTTTTCTCAGAAAATATGGTGGAAGCGCCTCCGGGTGCTAAATAAAACAATTAATACCTCCGGAATGGTTGGAGTTATGAGGGTGCGGTTTTCATTACCACTTAGTCCTCGGAAAGCATCAACACAGTTAGTTTCGTTATTCTCTAGTTAAACGGGCCAAAAGAATTTTGGTTTTCTCTTCTCATATCGCTCGGGAACGAATAAACATTATGAAATTAATCTTTATTCAATTCATCCCAATCATCCCTGTGGAAGCGAAATTTGAAAAAAAAGTGTGAAGGGGATAATTACGGTCTGTTTATCAAAATTACCTTGGGGTGACAACGATTAAAGATTAGGAGATTAATATTAATATAAACATAAGTAATGTATCAAAACTCTTTTTCTAGCCGCAAAAACAGTTTTTGATGGTTGCATTTTAATGGCTGATAATTTAGTCAGGAGGTGAGTTACAGAGAAACGGAGCTTAGTTTTGAATGCCTCTCTCGGTTGGAGTTAGGAAGATCCGACTTTCATTATTACTTAGCCCTCAGAGCCCCGTGTAAGGCTGACGCAATTTTTACCGGAATTGTTGAAAAGCAGGGAAGCAAGTTTTAAATCGATAGAAAATTGTACCTGTATAACAGGTAAATGTTTCCGCAGTAGAAAAATGACATCCTTTATGAGTCACGAAACATTCCAAACAGCATCAATTTATCTCTTTTTGTCTCTGAGTAATCGCAATTTTTCTTAAAAAATATGGTGGAAGCGCCGCCGGATGCTAAATAAAATAATTAATATCTCCGGAATGGTTGGAGTTAGGAGGGTGCGGTCTTCATTACCGCTTAGTCCTCGAAGAGCAGCGTAAGACAGATGCAATTCTTTCTGGAATTTTTGGAAAGCAAGGAAAATATTAAGTTTTAAGTTGACAAAAAGTTTCCTGTATTGGACAAAAAAATGATTACGCCACAGAATAATGGCACCCTTATCGAGTCATCGTACAGTGAAAACCGTATCAATCTATCTCTTTTCGTTTCTGAGTTATCACGATTTTTCTCGGAAAATATGGTGGAAGCGCCTCCGGGTGCTAAATAAAACAATTAATATCTCTGGAACGGTTGGAATTAGGGAGGTGCGGTTTTCACTGCCATTTAATCCCCGGAAAGTAGCGTAAGATAGATGCAATTTTTTCTGGAATTTCTGAAAAGCAAGGTAAATATTAAGTTTTAAGTTGACAAAAAGTTTCCTTTATTTGACAAAAAAAAATGATTCAGCCACAGAATAATGGCACCCTTATCGGATCATCGTACAATGAAAACCGCATCAATCTATCTCTTTTAGTTTCTGAGTTATCGCGATATACCTAAGGAACGGTTGGAGTTAGGAGGGTGCGGTTTTCACAACCACTTAGGCCCAGTTTTACAATGACGGTTTAACTTTGAGCCGAAGCTTAAATCCTTCATAACAATTGTTGAAATAATCGTCGCTAAGGGTTTAAGCCTCAGCTCAAAGTTGAGCTGCAATTGTAAAACTGGACCTTAGTCTTCGGAAAACATCAGCACAGTTTCGTTATTCTCTAGTTAACGGGGACAGAAGAAATTTGGTTTTTTCTTCTCATATCGCTCGGGAACGAATAAACATTATGAACTTAACCTTTATTCAATTCATCCCAATCATCCCTGTGGAAGCGAAATTTGAAAAAAAAGTGTGAAGGGGATAATTACGGTCTGTTTATCAAAATTACCTTAGGGTAACAACGATTAAAGATTAGGAGATTAATGTGCAACATAAGTAATGTGTCAAAGATTCTTTTCTGGGTGCAAAGACACTTTTTGATGGCGGCATTTTAAGGGCCGATAATTTAACCAGGAGGTGAGTTACAGAGAAACGGAGCTTAGTTTTGAATGCCTCTCTCGGTTGAAGTTACGAAGATGCGACTTTCATTATTACTTAGCCCTCAGAGCCCCGTGTAAGGCTGACGTAATTTTTACCGGAATTGTTGAAAAGCAGGGAAAATATAAGTTTTAAATCGATAGAAAATTGCACCTGTATAACAGGTAAATGTTTCCGCAGTAGAAAAATGACATCCTTTATGAGTCACGAAACAGTCAAAACAGCATCAATTTATCTCTTTTTGTCTTCGAGTAATCGCAATTTTTCTTAAAAAATATGGTGGAAGCGCCGCCGGATGCTAAATAAAATAATTAATATCTTCGGAACGGTTGGAGTTAGGAGGGTGCAGTTTTCACTACCACTTAGTCCTCGGAGAGCAGCGTAAGACAGGTGAAATTCTTTCTGGAATTCTTGAAAAGCAAGGAAAATATTAAGTCTTAAATTGACAGAAAGTTTCCTTTATCTGACAAAAAAATGATTTCGCTACATCATGATGGCATCCTTACTCGGTCATCGTACAGTGAAAACCGCATCAATTTATCTCTTTTCGTTTCTAAGATATCGAGATTTTTTTCGAAAAATATGGTGGAAGCGCCTCCGAGTGCTAAATGAAATAATTAATATCTCCGGAACGGTTAGGGTTAGAAGGGTGCGGTTTTCACTACCACTTAGTCCTCGAAGAGCAACATAAAAGAGGTGCAATTCTTTCTGGAATTTTTGAGAAGCAGGGAAAATACTCAGTTTTAAGTTGACAAAAAGTTTTGTTTATTTGACAAAAAAATTATTTCGACACAGAATAATGGAACCCTTATCGAGTCATCGTACAGTGAAATCCGCATCAATTTATCTCTTTTCGTTTCTGAGTTATGGCGATTTTTCTCATAAAATATGGTGGAAGCGCCGCCAAGTGCTAAATAAAATAATTATTATCTCCGGAACGGCTGGAGTTAGGAGGGTGCGGGTTTCACTACCTCTTAGTCCTCGGAAAGCATCGTAAGACAGGTGCAATTCTTTCTGGAATTCTTGAAAAGCAAAGAAAATATTAAGTTTTAAGTGGACAAGAAGTTTCCTTTATTTGACGAAAAAATGATTCCGCCCCAGAATAATGGCACACTTATCGGGTCATCGTACAGTGAAAACCGTATCAATCTATCTCTTTTTGTCTCTGAGTAATCGCCATTTTTCTTAAAAAATATGGTGGAAGCGCCGCCGGATACTAAATAAAATAATTAATATCTTCGGAAGGGTTGGAGTTAGGAGGGTGCGGTTTTCACTACCACTTAGTCCTCGGAGAACAGCGTAAGACAGGTGCTATTCTTTCTGAAATTCTTGAAAAGCAAGGAAGATATTAAGTTTTAAGTGGACAAGAAGTTTCTGAAGTGTTGGTGAAAACTGCTCTTCAAAAATTCCACAAAGAATTCCGTATTTCTTAAGCAGCTTTCCAAAAACTAAATTTTATTATTTTATTAAAAAGCGTTTTGGTCTTCTAATTATTCTTACATGTAGACGTAGTTTTTCTTTAAAATTGTTTCGTTGTTGCAGGTTACGTATTTCCGGGAGTTACACATTTCCAGTCTTCCAGTGACAGTCTCCCACATCATTAACTAAGAAAGAAGAAATGAAATACGGATTATAACAAATTCCTACAATTTTAACAGTTCTTTTTAGAATTATCAAAAATAAACCAGGAAGAGCAACTGAGATACTATTACACTCGATTTTTTGAAAATTTCCAAACTGTTTTATTCCAACATACTCTTAAACAGCATAAAAAACAATTCAAGACGTCATACGCTAGCTCTGACGTCATTGTATTAAATATGTTAATGCTTTTTAATGTTATTTACAGGTCAAATTCGACGCGCCTTCGCAGGAATGATTTGAAGCCCTTAAGGGACGTGATCGTACCCTCAAAATCGCCGTAGTATTTAAAAAAATCAAAAATACAAAAAAAAAGGGCTGCGCAGTGAGTAACGAAGGGCCACAGGGCTGCGCAGGGCTGATTTTTAGCAGCGGGTTAAACCAGTCGAATGAAAACAATTCTTTTTTCCAATGGTACCCTCAAATCGGCCCTAAGGGCTCAAATAAGAAAGATCAGGTTTTCAGGACTCGGAAAAAAATCGCGATTTACTTGTCGTTTCAAACGCAAACATGCCCCTCGTGACGTCATACACTAGTTGTGTCGTCATCGAGTTAGAATTGTTAATAACTCCCTTATTTACAGGCCAAACTCGACGCGTTTTCGTGGGGATGTTCTGAGGCCCATAAGGGACGCATCGGCACTCAAATCAAATCGCTGTATTACCTTTGAAAACAAAAGGAAAATACATAAAAGGGCTGCGCAGTGGGTAATGAAGGCTCGTAGGACTGCGCAGTTGATGTTTGTCAGTGAGTTAAGCCCCAGTCAGTTAAAAAGAAAATCATCTTCCCAATGGTACTCCTAAATCGACCATAATTTGCGATTATTCAATTGACACGAGCGGATTTTAATTTTTTTAGTTTTCGACTGAGAGAATAATGATTTTAATGACGACATGACACCATTAATTGCGTTATTTTTTTAAGTAAAGAGGTTGGAAGAAATTTGCTTTTTCCTTCTGATATGGGGCGGGAACGAATAAACATTGTGAGATTAATCTTTATTCATTATATTCCTGTGGAAGAGAAATTTGTGGAAGAAATTGTGAAGAGGATGATTAGGGTCGGCTTATCAATTGCGTTGGGGTAAAAACGATTTAAATTTGACGACTGACGATGAATCTGCAACATAATCATATCGTTAAAGCTTATTTTCTACGCCTAGATAATTTTTTTTAATTATATGTGAATGTAACAGTAAATTCCATGATTAAAAAATAAAAGAAAAGATGCACGAAGAAATGCGTTTTATAATTTCTTTTTATAAACTCAACCGCCTTTTATTACTATTACTATTGTTTTAATACACATTTAGGCATCAGTAGGAATTACTCCAATTTAATAAGAAGTGTATACATAAATGCATAACCTGCCGTTTATTATTATTTAATTGGTATAAAAGAACATAGTATTTTATTAATTCGGGTATATTAAAATTAAATTAAATCGTTAACTTTAGTACTTTAAAATTTTTCTTTTTCGAAAACGGTTCGAGTGAGCCCTAATCGAATTGAATTAATGGTGAACAAGGCAAATTATCTCGACATTTTTTTTTCAACTGGCCAATTGGTTTCAATTTATTTCCTCGAGAACGGCACGAGCTAGAGACTTGCGGTTTACACCATTTGATTCGTCTGCTCAAGCTCTATAAGAGCGATTTTTTTCAACCCAATCTATTTTTAGTCGATATTTTTCGGAATTTTTTTCTCGAAGACGGGGCTAGTTAGAGACCTGCGGTTTATGACACTCGATCGCCCTATTCAAGCTCTATCAGGGTGATTTTTTTGGTGGCGATCTATTTTTCGTAGAAAACCTCAAATTTTCATGGACTATAACCTTACTACTTTTTCAGTGGAAAAATATTTTTTTCTCGTAAAATCGCGAAAAAATTCACCTACATAGAGCTCGACGAGGCGCATTCAAAACCGTGCTCCGTTCCTCTGTAACTCACCCCCTTTCCGAGATATTCACCCCTAAAGTATCGTCGCAAAAAGATAGATTTTTCTCAGTGAAATACTGGAAAATTACAAATTCGATAGCGTTGATCGACTAATCGTTATTTATAGAACAAGGAGGCATGGTTTTGATTTCTAAAATAGTTAAAATAATAATAAATCAAATTGTTTATTTTGTATTGGTAGTGCTGCCATCTTTGAACGAATAGTGAGTTTCATAAGTTATTCCAGGCGTAAAATTACAGATTCCTGTAGTATTGCAGAGACCTGTTCCTATGAATAACCTACAGAGTTCTCCAGGTGGCTCGAAGATGGCAGCACCACCAATTCATTTAAAAAATTAATTATCTTTATGGTTATTTTAACTGTTTTATTAATTAAAAGCGTTCCGAATCGCTCTATAAATAACGATTGTTCGACTAGCGCTAGCGAATTTTTACTTTTCCAGTTTTTCACTAAGAAAAAACTGTTTCTCTGCGACGACAATTTTGGGGGCGATATCTCGGAACGGGGTTGAGCTAGAGAGTAACGGAGACCGGCATTGAATGCGCCTCGTCGAGCTCCACGTAGGTGATTTTTTTCACGATTTTTGGAGAAAGAATATCCATCCCCGAAAGAGTACCAAAGTTTATTATGGTCTATGAGAATTTGAGGATTTCTAGGAAAAATAAATTAGGGCTGGGAAATCGCTCTTATAGAGCTTGAACAGGCTAATTGAATGGTGCAAACCGCAAGTCTCTAGCCCGTTCCGTTTTCGAGAAAAAAAATTTGAAAATCTGAATCGGTGGCAGAAGATTTCAATTTTTTTCTCGAAAACGGCACAAGCTAGAAACTTGCGGCTTACACCATTTGATTCGTCTACTCAAGCTCTATAAGAGTGATTTTTTTCATCGCAATCTATTTTTAATCGATATTTTTCAGAATTTTTTTCTCGAAAACGGGGCAAGTTAGAGACCTGCGGTTTATGGCACTCGATCGCCCCCTTCAAGCTCTATCAGGGTGATTTTTTTGGCGGCGATTTATTTTTCGTAGAAATCCTCAAATTTTCATGGACTATAACCTTACTACTTTTTCGACGAAAAAATATTTTTTTCTCCTAAAATCACGAAAAAATTCACCTATGTAGAGCTCGACGAGGCGCATTCAAAACCGAGCTCCGTTCCTCTGTAGCTCACCCCTTCTCCGAGATATCGAACCCTAAAATACCCCCAAGAAAAAGCAGTATTTTCTCAGTGGAAAACCGTAAATATAAAAATCCGCCCGCTCCAATCGAATAATCGTAATTTAACGAGCGATGTGGTACGATTTTTGTTTAAAGTCGAGTTAAAATAACAATAAAATGAATTAAATACTTATTTTAATATTAATCGCAGTGCTGCCATCTCTGAGTACGCAACAAGACTTATTGAGTATCGGTAGTTACAGATTCCTTTAAATTCCTGTAATTGTGCAGGAGACTGTAATTATCGGTAATTGATAGATCGCACTTCTTACTTAAAGATGGCAGCACTTTCTTATGTTAAAAATTAACAATTTATTTATTATTATTTAAACTGAATTTTAAATGAAAGCCATACAAAATCACTCCATAAATTACGACTATTCGATTGACTTGAGCGGATATTTGCTTTGTTAGTTTTCCACTAAGAAAAAAATTGTTTTATGTAAGGCACCGTTAATTTCCTTATTTATTAATTAAACAGGACAAAAAAAGTTTGATTTTCTCTTTTAATATCGGCCCAGAACGATTAAACATTATGAGATTAATCTTCAATATTCAATTCGTTGCAGTGGAAGAGAAATTTGAAAGAAAATTTGAAGGGGGTGATTACGGTCTGTTTATCGGTTGCATTGGTGTAACAACGATTAAAACAAAATTAATTTATCGATAGACGATTAATGTGCAACACAATTATTGCGTTAAAGCTTCTTTTCTAGGCGTAAATGCTGTTTTTTATGACTGTATTTCAAGGACTGATAACTTGGGAAGGAGATGAGCTACAGAGGAACGGAGCACGGTTTTGAATGCGTCTCGTCGAGCTCTACATGGGTGAATTTTTTCGTGATTTTAGGAAAAAAAAATTTTTTTGCACCGAAAATGTAGTAAGGTTATAGTCCATGAAAATTTGAGGTTTTCTAGGAAAAATAGATCGCCGCCAAAAAAATCACCCTGATAGAGCTTGAAGGGGGCGATCGAGCGCCATAAACCGCAAGTCTCTAACTCGCTCCGTTTTCGAGAAAAAAATTCTGAAATATATCGACTAAAAATAGATTGCGATGAAAAAAATTACTTTTAGAGAGCTTGAGCAGGCGAATCGAATGGTGCAAACCGCAAGCCTCTAGCTCGTGCCGTTTTCGAGGAAAGAATTAAATTCTTCTGCCACCGATTCATATTTTCAAATTTTTTTTCTCGAAAATGGAACGAACTAGAGACTTGCGGTTTGCACCATTCGATTCGCCTGTTCAAGCTCCATAAGAGCGATTTTCCAGCCCCAATCCATTTTTCGTAGAAATCCTCAAATTCGCATAGACCATAGTAAACTTTGGTACCCTTTCGGGGATAGATATTTTTTCTCCGAAAATCGTGAAAAAAATCACTAATGTGGAGCTCGACGAGGCGCATTCAATGCCGGGCTCCATTCCTCTCTAGCTCAACCCCGTTCCGAGATATCCCCCCTAAATTGTCGTCGCAGAAAATGAGTTTTTTCTTAGTGAAAGACTGGAAAAGTAAAAATTCGCCAGCGCTAGTCGAACAATCGTTATTTATAGAGCGATTAGGAACGATTTTAATTGATGAAACAATTAAAATAACCATAAACTAATTAATTTCTTAATGAATTGGTTGTGCTGCCATCTCTGAGCCACCTGATGGACTCTTTAGGTTATCCATAGATACAGGTTTCTGTAATACTACAAGAATCTGTAATTTTACTCCTGGAATATAAACCTATGAATCCCACTATTCGCTCAAAGATGGCAGCACTACCTACACAAATTAAACAATTTGATTTATTATTAT
Organism: Prosopocoilus inquinatus; assembly: GCA_036172665.1. Classification (NCBI taxonomy): domain Eukaryota; kingdom Metazoa; phylum Arthropoda; class Insecta; order Coleoptera; family Lucanidae; genus Prosopocoilus; species Prosopocoilus inquinatus. The sequence continues at coordinate 48,081,425 of CM069872.1, forward strand.
TTTAACTATTTTATAAATCAAAACCATGCCTCCTCGTTCTAGAAATAACGATTAGTCGATCAGCGCTAGCGAATTTGTACTTTTCCAGTGTTTCACTGAGAAAAATCTATCTTTCTGCGACGATACTTTAGGGGTTGATATCTCGGAAAGGGGGTCAGTTACAGAGGAACGGAGCACGGTTTTGAATGCGTCTCGTCGAGCTCTACATAGGTGAATTTTTTCCCGATTTTACGAGAAAAAAATATTTTTCCACTGAAAAAGTAGTAGGGTTATAAGTCCATGAAAATTTGAGGTTTTCTACGAAAAATAGATTGCCGCCAAAAAAATCACCCTGATAGAGCTTGAAGGGGGCGATCGAGTGGCATAAGCCGCAGGTCTCTAACTAGCCCCGTTTTCGAGAAAGAAATTCTGAAAAATATCGACTAAAATAGATTGCGATGAAAAAAATCGCTCTTATAGAGCTTGAGCAGTTGAATCAAATGGTGTAGACCGCAAGTTTCTAGCTCGCACCGTTTTCGAGAAAAATAGAAAATTTTGAGTTAGAGGCAGAAAAATTCAGTAAGTCGAGGATTGCTTGACTTTTTCACTATTAACTCAGCTCTCGATGAAATGATGCCAAAAATCACAGTACCTAGAGTTCAATAAGAAAGTCACTTTTAGTTTTTCACTCGAATCGTTTACGAGAAATGAACAACTGCAAAATAACAAGCGGTTCGATTAAAAGGAAATTATTCAAAAAGAAACGTGACTTAAAATAAATACAGTTATTCGTGCATTAAAATAATGAATATTAAAGTATCAAGGACTGCAGATGCAGTAATTGCGGTAATTAACGCCCTTTTTTCTAAAGTTTTTCTGCAATGGCATTTTAAGAAATGATATCTCAGGAAGGGGGTGAGTAACAGAGAGAACTGCATCTTCCTAATGCCAACCGTTTCAAGATTATTAATTAATTAATTAATTAACACCTGGCGCATCCACCATATTTCCTAAGAAAAATCGCAATTACTCAGAGACGAAAAGAGATAGATTGATGGCGTTTTATGGGTTTCGGGACCCAAGGAGAATGTTATTTTTCAACATTGGTAGCATTTACTTGTTATCCAAACAATTTTTTTTATGAAATTAAAACTTAGTACTTTCCCTGTTCTTCAACAATTCCGGAAGGAACTGTATCAGTCTTACGCGAGGCTCTGAGGGCTAAATTACACTGAAAGCCTCATCCCCCTACCTCCAATCGTTTCGGAGATATTAATTATTTTATTTAGCACCCGGAGGCGCTTCCACCATATTTTCAGAGAAAAATTGCGATAACTCAGAAACGAAAAGAGATAGATTGATGCGGTTTTCACTGTACGGTGACCCGATAAGGGTGCCATTATTCTGTGTCGATATGATTTTTTTGTCAAATAAAGGAAACTTTTTGTCAACTTAAAACTTAATATCTTCCTTGCTTTTCAAAAATTCCAGACATAATTGCATCGGTCTTACGCTGCTTTCCGAGGACTAAGGAGTGGTGAAAACCGCACCCTCCTAACTCCAATCATTCCGGAGATATTAATTATTTTATTTAGCACTCGGAGGCGCTTCCACCATATTTTCCGAGAAAAGTCGCAATAACTCAGAAACGAAAAGAGATAGATTGATGCGGTTTTCACTGTACGATGACCCAGTAAGGGTGCCAGCATGCTGTAGCGGAATCATTTTTTTGTCAGATAAAGGAATCTTTTTGTAAACTTAGAACTTAATACTTTCTTGCTGTTTAGAAATTGCAGAAAGAATTTCACCTGTCTTACGCTGCTCTCCGAGGACTAAGTGGTAGTGAAAACCGCACCCTCCTAACTCCGACCCTTCCGAAGATATTAATTATTTTATTTGGCATCCGGCAGCCCTTCCACCATATTTTTAAAGAAAAATTGCGATTACTCAGAGACAAAAAGAGATAGATTGATGCTGTTTTGACTGTTTCGTGACTCATGAAGGATGTCTTTTTTCTATTGCGAAAGCATGTACCTGTTATCCAGGTACAAATTTCTATCGATTTAAAACTTATATTTTCCCTGCTTTTCAACAATTCCGGTAAAAATTGCGTCAGCCTTACACGGGGCTCTGAGGGCTAAGTAACAATGAAAGTCGCATCTTTCTAACTCTAATCGAGAGAGGCATTCAAAACTGAGCTCCGTTTCTCTGTAACTCACCTCCTGGCTAAATTATCAGCCCTTAAAATGCCGCCATCAAAAAGTGTCTTTGCGCCTAGAAAAGAAGCTTTGACACATTACTTATGTTGCACATTAATCTTCTATCATTAAATTCATTTTGTTTGATTGTTGTTACCCCAAGACAATTTTGATAAAGGGACTGTAATTATCCCCTTTCAAATTTTGCTTTCACAGGGATGATTGGGATGAATTGAATAAGGAGTAATTTCATAATATTTACTCCTTCCCTGAAGATATTAGAAAAGAAAACCAAATTTCTTCTGCCCTGTTTCATTAGAGAATAACGAAACTAACCGTCTTTCACGTAAAATAATTATTTTCACAATGGAAAGCTTGAAAAGCACACATCAATCGAATAAGCGCAAGTTATGGAGCGGTGTAGTATGGTTTTCACTTAAAATGACTCATCATTTTCAATTTTCTTTCTCGAAAACGGTGCGAGAGACTTGCGGTTTACACCATTCGATTCGTCTCTGTGAGAACCATTTTTTTTTACGGAAATTTATTTTCAGTGGAAATTCTCAAATTTGTGTGGACTGCAAACTGTTTTTTTGCAATCACACTTTTAGGACTGATATCTTAGGAAGGGGGTGAGTAACAGAGAAAACTGGATCTTCCTAATGCCAATCGTTTCAGGGCTATTAATTAATTAATTAATACATTTTGGTCAAAAAATATTTCCTTCTCCTAAAATCACAAAAAAATAGCACCCACTGATGTAGAGCTCGATGAGCCCCATTCAAAACCGAGCTTCGTTTCTCTGTAACTCACTCGCGAAGATATCGACCCTTAAAATATCGTCGAAAAGAAGCAGTATTTTCTCAGTGGAAAACTAGAAAAATAATAATTTACCTCTGCCAATCGAATAATCGTAATTTATCGAGCGATGTGGTACGATTTTCTTTTAAAATGCAGTTAAAATAACAATAAACGGAATTAAATTTTTATATTTATATAAATCGTAGTGTTGCCATCTTTGAGTAAAAAGTAAGACTTATTAATTATTGATAATTACTCTTTCCTACAGATTCCTGTAATTATACAGGGAACTGTAATTATTGGTAATTAATACATGGGACTTACACATATAAATATTAAAAATTAAATTTATATGTTATTTAAATTGTATTTTAAATAAAAGGCATACCATATCGTCCCATAAATTACGATTATTCGTTTGGCGTGATTGGATCTTTATTTTAATAGTTTCCCACTGAGAAAATAATTGTTTTATGTACGATGCCATTAAGTTCCTTATTTTAATTAAAAATTAAACAGGACAGAAAAAAATTGTTTTCTCTTCTAATATCGTCCGGGTATGAATAAACATTATGAGATCAATCTTTATTCAATTCGTCCCAGATCAATCTTTATTCAATTCGTCCCAGTGAAAGCGATATTTGAAAGAAAGTCTGAAGAAGGGTAAATACGGTGTTTATCAATTGCGTTGGGGTAACGATTAAAACGAAATTGATTTTTAACGATAGACGAAATATGCAACATAATTAATGCACTAGGTGCAAATGCAGTTTTTTATGACGGTATTTTAAGGATTGATGGCTTAGGACTTAACCATTTCAGAGGTATTTCCATTTTTTTCACATTGCAAAAAAATGTACTGGGTGTTCTTGTAAAAAAAGAAACATGACTTTTGAACAGTTGAAACTAGTTCTTTTTTGTTGAACTCTCAATATTTATACTTTTTGTTAGAAGAAACTACACAGAATTCGAATTATTTATTAACTGTTTGCATAACGTGAATAAATATAATACCACATATCTCTTGTCAATCTTTTCAACAATTTATATCGATCTTTTGCATTTCGTCCGTGCTTATCTAAGATCTCCAAATCTTCAGGAGTCATGTTTTCTATTAAGCGCTTGTGTTCTTTTAACTGTTCAGTAAGGTACGCCAACTTCACAGGAACAGAAAAGTTACCAAAATTACTGGCACTTAGTAATGCTTGTTTATGTTCCTCACTTAAAGATTTGGCATCTGACTCGCTTAAAACGCCTTCTTTTACAGACTTCTCAATGTTAACATATAGAGCAAACTCATCCGTATTAATTTCTGCAGTAGGAAAATAATCCGTTGATAATGATTGTACAAACAGCTGCTTAAATATTGCAAAATCTTCCACATCTTTCACATTCTTTAATTGATTTGGTTCAATTTTATATACTTTCTGAAATTCATGTTTTTGCTTGACAGGTTTACTTGAAAGATCTTTTAAAATAGAATACTTATCCACGGATATTTGATCTGATGCATTGGAGATGAAATTATCAGTGCTTACTAAATCATCAGGCTTGTTGTGCTGTTGTTCAGGTTTACTTTCATTACACATTACTTTATCAACTTCCATTTCGTTTGGAGTTTCAACTTGAGAGTGCTGCATATTACAATCAACAGAATTTTTTGTTCTTTCGGCATCTTCTTTAACCACGTCTTCAATAAACAATTGACCTTTTTCCAGTTTTTTCAGCACTTCATTGTAGGTTTCCTTGAACTGAACGTCCAGTAATTCTGATTCATCTAAATGTACTACATCATGGGGCAGCTTCATCCATTTAAGTTGCAAAATTTTAGTTGTTTTACACAGATATTCCAAATGTAGAGGGGTTTGTCGGACGAAAACATTCTCATCCGGTTCGTTGTTTTCACTTTCAACGAGGAACACCTTTGTTCCTAAATAATCTTCGTACGTACCTGTAAAGAAGCATTTGACATGACATCATAACCTCAAACAGATAAGCATGGTAATATACCTTGGAAAACGTAATTGCCTATTTGGATTAGAGGATGTTCCTTGTGTAAATTAACGATTTTAAAAAATACCTCTGGTTTTTGGAAAAAAACTTGGTCTAATTTACCATTTATATCTAAATACAAATACACTTCATCTGTGGCTGTCATTTTGACATCCAAGTAAACAAGAGTGAAGTTTGTTACAAGCAGCTCCAGCAGTTGGAAATCTATTGGCTGCGTTCAGATAACCGCGACCTGGAACAATTTACAATTTAGAGTGCGTGCCGTAATTAGCAAATTGTTTATGATTGAAAATTTTGCGTTCCGAAAATAACGTTTTACTAAAGAAGTACTGCCGTCGCCAAAAAGATTGGACACTTCTCTTAGTGTAAATTTAATAATACCAGTGAGTGACAATACTAAAACTTTTGCTGGGTAGGTGTAATTAGAAGCTGTCAATTACGAATGACAAACAAATTAGCTTTTTTTTAAAGATAAATTCATTTTTGATCTTTGCCTAATATGAGCCGATTATTTCAAAATGAAATAATGGCTGACCTTCATTAAATTTCATTTCATTGACATAATTCATAGCGTTCAGAAATTTCATGAATCTTATTTTAAATTAGCCGAATTTACATATTTTCACGTTATCATTGAGCAGCGACTATCATGCTTCAGCTCTGTAGCAATGTCGCCAATCGTATGATTATTTTAGTAGTAGTAAACACTTTAATATGTATTGGCACCAATAAATTTTATTATTATTTATTATTATTATTGGTGCTATGTACGATTCTGTCTTCTAAATGTGTGTATGCTTGGGGCGGATTTTGCATGGACCGAAGATGAAGTTTCTCTTCTTTTTACATTTAATCCTGCGCGATAAAACTCAAAAAGTGCCATCTTGAGATGGTAATTAATAGCAAACATTCAAAATGAAATTGATGGATTAAGAAAAGGAAAAAGGAAACAAGAGATAAGCGAATAAAAAGATGCAAGAAAAGAAAAAGGTACGCAATCACAAACAAGAAAAAAGTGAACAACTTCCAATCATCGAGAAACACAATCAAAACGGAAAAAAATATATAATTTCTAAAGCAATTATAATTATTTAGGTAATTTATCAAAAATGGTAAACACTTTAAACCGAAAACAATAAGGAACTTATTAACAGTCGAGAAAAAGTGAAACAAAAATTCCCAACAACAATTATTAGGTACGTTAAAAACAAAAACTCAAGACGTAACAGTAATTCGAAATTTACAAAAAAAAACACACAAACAAAGACAAATCACAAAAGCAACAAAAAACAAAAGACGATTGCAACGTTACAGACTGTATTTAATTATTCAGTTTGAAAATACATGACAAATAAAATAAAAACAAAAAAGAAGAACATTTTACTTACATTTTAGAAAAATTTAATGGGAACAGAACTTGAAAAAAAAAATTGGATAACTCCAACCAGAGAAAAGAAGAGAAAGAAAAACAAAAGACGATCGTACATTTTGCGGCAAACAGCGATTCGTAATAATAAGTATGTAGGTATTTACGAAAGAAAAGAAACAATTACAGAACATGTAGAAAATAAGCGAAAAGAGTAAATTGATTAATAATTCAAAACTGCCGGGGGATATTCTCGGTAATCGATTAAGAAAAAGATTGCATTTTGTTCGAAAAAACAAAACAAAACAATAAATAAATTGAACAAAAAAAAAAAAATAAACAAAACCTTTTAATAATCTCGCTGTTTTTTTTATTCATGCTTTTTTCACACAAGTCTTTAATTCATTAAGTTTAATTATTATTATTACTATTAATCATCAAATCTGAATATTACGATTTTTAACGACAAACTACAACTTTTTTCTACAAAAATTCAATGAGTTGGTAATATTGTGCCGCCCAATCATGAACCTCTCCGGATTATTCCGGATATAATAAAAACCTATTAAAAATAGTTTTTCATCCAAATGAAAACTTTTATTGATGGCGTCAGAATATGCGTTTCCGATCTATATTTATTAGAAGTAGGCGGAAATAAGTTAGAATTATTTGACGATGGTAGGTGAGTTTATAAGTAAGTAGGAGACAGAAAAATTTTTGATAGATAGACAAATAGAATAGAATTGATAAACAGAATTGAATGTACACGAAATTAAAAAAAAAAAAAAACGTTGGATGCTTCTCTAAGCGTGTTATAAATTATGGCACCACATTTGATAACATCCTGTGTATTCGTAATTAATAATATCTTATTCAGAATACTGTTATTTGTTTGTTTATTGTAGCAAAAGACATATGAGGAATCTGAAGGAAATTTTCAATAATGTATCGTTTCAATTTATAAGTAAGGGTTTTTATGAAAGGCAGACATAATGACTGCCTAGTATGTAATTTGAGTTTCGCAGAAAATGTAAAATGATTTTGTTCCAGCACTCATTCAATTTAAATGAAAAGAGAAAAAAAAATGTTGATTGTAGGTTGACCAAGATCAAAGAGTTTTGATTGGCATATATACTAACGTTGCGAATTTAATGTACAAAAACAAAGCAACTCTTACGAAATTCATTCATACAAAATAGCAAGATGGAAAATAAAATAGAAATATTACAAGTGCATAGAAAAGTAATAAATGCATTGAAATTAATACCGAAGGACGGTAAAAATTTTACAATTGGTGACAAATTAAGAATCAGTATTTCGTTATTATTTTTCAATATCGTTTTATTTGCCACTGGTTATCATTTGATAAAAAATAAACGTAAGCAAAATGCAACATCCATTTATTATTTTAATCTATCTAAGAGCCATTTAGGTACATCACTTTCAGTTAAAATTTAAGCTCCGGTTAACTTCATAGAACCGTTTCTTACAATAATAGTTAAGTTAATTTATGGTGGTGCAAGTGAGGCTAAGTGAAATTCATTCAATTTTAAAATGTAAACTTGAAAGAATTTTTGTTTTCAGAAAGAAATACGATTAGTTTGGGAGAAATAGTGGATGATGTGGCAGATCTCATAGCAAACATTGGCATGACGCTACTCGTTATAACCGGAACTAAAATCGGCGAAACTATTTCGGAGTTTCTATACTCTTTAGGGGACTTTTCGAAATTCGGAAAACCACCCCGAGTTGAGGAACTTAATCGGAAACTCAACATTTTCTCTGTATCCTACATAATCTACGCATTTGTAGGCACGTGGATTTACTATGTTTTTAAAATATCTTTCGATAAAAGCTGTGAAGAAAATAACATCAAATTTAATAAGAGCGACTTTTGTAAAACCGTGGCAGTGACTCTTCTACCTTTCGAATTAGAGCCGCCTTTTGATAACATCTTTCGCTTCATTCAAATTTATTCAATCGCCGTTCCGGCTACACTATCCTGTGCTTTTGTTATACATACTGTTAATTGCTCCGAGTTTATAGTTATAAGAATTTCCCATCTGAAAAACATCTTAGAGAACGTCTTCGCAGATAAAGATTGCGCAAAATCAAAAGAAAAGCTGTATTTTTGTGTGGAGTATCATAATTATATTATTTCGTAAGTACAGACTTAGGGCCGGTTACTCAGTCATCAGTTAACTTCCATCTGTTCTTATGTAAAAAAATGAAGATTAAAGTTAAACTGTGACTGAGAAACCGGGCCTTAACTAATTAATTTTAATCTTGTAAAAAGCTCTCTTTTAGTTTGGTCGATGAATTTAATGCAATTTTTGGGATACACTACATACTGATCTTTATTGTAAACGGACCTATGTTATCTATACTCGGATTTCGTTTTATACTGGTATGACAATTTTATTAATTCATCCTGCCATTCACCCCGGTTAAAATGATTAGCGTATTAGACAGATTAGAGCTAGAGATCAGAAGCAGTAACCCAGGACCCACCAATTCAAAAAGAAAAAAAAACTGAACAAAAAAAATGTGGTGCTGTTTAAAAAAAAAAACACTTGACAAAAATAAATCAAAAATGACGTTCTTTTATAGTATTTATTATATATATCTTCCGTGACTTTCGAATTATTGAAATCGGATGATTAAACACAGGATAATAATCTGGAGCGTTTTTCATAAGACAACCTGTATAATAAAACATAAACATGAAACTGCACACAAACCCAAAAAAATCTGTTATATTTCATTTATTCAATACCTTCTACTTAACTGCTTTCCATTTCGAAATATTTCAATTTTCTTTTTTTACAAATACACGAAACTTCAAATTTATTTCAATCTTTTCTTTTTTTCTTGTAGGAACCAAACTTTTGTTTATTAATACACATCTTTGCCTGGGTCGTGGGCTTATTTATGACATGTGTTTCCGGCCAAAGATTAATAAATGAGGTACTGACAAATTAAATTAATGGGACCGACTCATGAATGAGTATTGAGCATTAAAATATTACTTTCAGAGCGAATCTATAGCTGACGCTGCTTACAGTAGTGATTGGTACGAAGCCGACGTATCCTCTCAAATTATTATTAAAATGATAATCCTACGAGCACGGAAACCGCTACGTCAAAAGGTTTGGAAACACACAGAAGCATCTCATGCAAGTTTTGGCCAGGCAAGTATTCATCTACTTGATTATTAGTCATTTTTATACAAAATCAAAAATAAAAGATAACTGACATTAATGATTAACAAAAAAAATTAAAGAGATACTTCAGAAAAAAAATATATAAATACGTAAGTAAATGAAACAAAATTCACTTTCAGTCTTCCTTATTTATTTTTAATGTTACCTCTGCTATGTGTTTTTTGTTGCGTTTATGAATTCCGCCCGTAAAAATAAGAGAATATGAACACGTTCGAAGGGCGAACATTTTGAGATGAACACGCTGTATAGAATTAATGCTGTGTTGATGTGTATTATCATTCCCCGCATAGGCAAGGCGCGCTACAATCCGTTGCACGCCATTAGTTAATGATGACGACAGAATCATGCTGTGTTGATAAATATACTTATTTACTTAAAATGCAATATACACACCGTGAATTTTTTTTTTATAAAACTGAACATACAATGTAAAAATTCCTTATCAACACAGCATACGTCTGACGTCATCGTTAACTATTGACATTCAACGGAATGTAGCGCCCCTCGCCTATACCTACCTATTTTTAACAGTTTCTAAGTCAGAAGATTTGTTTCTTTTGATTCGTAGAAATTAAAAATTTAAATGAGAAAAATATTCTTAATTTTGTAAAATCAGTCAAAAACCGTTAGAAATAAATATAGGGAACGCTTGTTCAGATCGATGTAGGATTTGATTCCACATACGATGGTGTGTTATTGATCGCTTTATTTGAAAAAAAAAGGTGTTTTTCGGTTTATTAAGTGAAGTGGTATATTTCAGACATCCTGTAGCTTAATATACGCATTTCAACTGAAACACAGAAGACCACTGTTACAAATAAAATCGCCTCAATAATAGCTGCTGCATATTTTTTTTTTTAGTTTAGTTAGGCAGTGGAATTCAGATTTTGAAAGAAAAAAAAACCTCAAAATGTGTCTCGAAAATGGTGCAATTTCGGAATAGGGAAATAATAATGGAAAGCGACTGAAAGTCAATTTTATTTTGAGTATTTTTCCTCCTACTCTGTGAATTCCAAATTCTATTTTCATCCTTTTTCCCTGAAAACTTTTCATGAAAGGTTTCACTGAATAATCCCATATTATAGTATGATATCAATGAAATATTGTTTTTAATTACGTCATTATGATTTTCAGATTATGAAAACGTCATATTCGGTACTTGCAGTTTTAAATACCTTATACAACTGAACAACTGAAGGCAACATAGTCAAAGAAAAAAATAAATTGCGCTAAGATGTACAGTCGCGATCATCCTAATCGAGACCGTTGTAAGCTAACTTCGCCCTTATTGGCGCTGGTAATAAGGGTTACAGAACTATCAATCGGCCTCGATTAGCTTGATCGCGACTGTACAAAGCACTGCACACGTACAAATAAAACCCATCCAAGTAGGCACAGAATTTAAATCGGCATGTATCGGCTCCGCATATACGCGCACATTGTAAGGCCTCGTGAGCGCTCGGGTGTGCCTACTTAATGTGGTGGAATCGGTATAAGCCATTCTTCTTTTGTTTGTTATCGCAGCATGAAAGAAGTCTGGTGAGAATATTAGAATCTGGTACTCATGTATACATATAACTATAGTTTGAGAGTGAATGTCACATGGATTTATACAGGCGTAACTTTAATGAGGGATCAAAGTTTAAGGGCGAGTGCCTCACACCGGAATATGACAAAAATTTTAATGTACTACGACGCTCAACTTAAATAATACTCCTACAAGTGAACCACACCCTTAAGAACATTCAGCGTAAGGGCTACGAAACTGTCAAATGGTATCATTTATGGTGCGCGTCGTTGTACATATAAACAGGAGTCCTCAAACGCATAGTTTCTGAGATATAACAAAATCATTTTCATATTTGAAATCTCATAACTTTCTCGAACAACTTTCCCAAATAACATTTCCGCGTATCTTGAAAAATAAAGATACCTTATTCTTACGTCGATTTCAAACATTTTGATCTCCTCGGATTCATATTTTGACAAGTGAATTTTAGGTTTGGGAAGATGGGGGAAATGATAAATTTTTTTGAGAAATCGATTACGAAAAACTTTCCCAACTTTCTTCCGGGACCCTGTATCTCAGAAACTATGCGCTTGCTGACGTATGTTTATACGAACTTTTTTTCATAAAGGTTACTGTTAATTAGGCAATGATCCATTCACGAAGTGGATTCACATCCAAATTTACACAATGGACACGAGCGCTTAATCGATCTGATTTGATCTGATTATAATGATATCTAGTTAAATTTTTCTAATTTAAAATGATGACCAACCTGTTAACTCAAAATCACGGCTTACTGCGATAGCAAATAAATAAGGAATAGTTTATAATTATTACCGCACATTTACTTGTACTCATACTGTATATGTTATGAAGGTACAATTACACTGCTGCAATAAATGTATTCAGAAATATGTTTTTAATCATTTTTGAAAACTATTTTTTTTTTTAATTTCACAGTACATTTTAGAAATTATATTATTCAATAAATTTAGAAAGATTCAGCTTGCGATATGTGCTGCTGCTCTCATAATCATTTCGCATTAGAGATTTTCTTTTCACATATCATGAAAACCAGGTTGCATTCAAAACGAAAATAGCAAATATTTAGAATTAGAATGAAGATTTTTATCTGAATAGTTTTTTCACGTAAATTAATCGTGCAAAAGCGCGCACAAACGATTAAATTTGAAACCAATGGAATTCAAACTTCTTTGACACAAAGCGCTCCTAGCTGAGGTGCGCAATGAGACCACTCACATTGTAATATACTACATAATTTAAAACTGAATCGCTTGTACACAGTGGATCAATGTTATATTTTATGAAACTTGAAACAGAATATTGAATTTTTCTCAGCTATCAAAAGGACTTTATCGTTTCCTTAACATTTTTCTGGTTTTTAGGACAAGCAAAAACTTTTAAAAAACATGGTTCTTTTTCGAGAAATCAAAAATAAAAAAAGATCCTATTGTGAACCCAATCCCTGGACACAGTGTGATATACAGGATGGTTGGAAGTTGCTGGTACAAAATAAAGCATCTAAATGTTCTAAGAAGTTCAAGAAACCCGTTTTTTTTTCAATTAAATTACACCATGTCCGTCAACTCATTATTCGTGTAAGCGGCATTCATTTCGGTAATAATAATGTACAAAGTTGTGACTGTTGTGATAGCTTGTTACTTTAACTCAGTGGCGCACCAACAATTTTGGCCAAATTTTTAGTAATTTTTATCTGGGAAAGTAAAGGACTTTTATTAGATTTTTTTTTTGCCGATGACTACGACTTCCCATCACCAACTACCAATTATTTTACTACTAGCAATTGCCAAACAACCTCTATAACATACGATTAGTTTTCAAATCTTATCAATACGACGACGCATGCAATCATGTAAATACCTCAGCCATAACCTAAATTATGACGATTTTTACAATGTTAGTTAACTTGATTTCTCAGATTTTTGAGGTTATTGTTAGTTTTGGTATTTTTTAGACGGCAATGAACTGATAACCACAATAGAATATAAGTATATTAAGTAGTTATAAGTATTGTACAGAGTGGTAAACTAAGAAGACAAAAAGTTTCAACCCCAAATTTGAGCCCACTCGTTACTACTTAGTTTGTTTTAATAAAATAAAAAACAAACACAAATAAATGACCAATAGGAAAGCCATATTGTTACGTTTCTAGGGTTTAAAGTTTATTTATTTAAATGAATAAAACACTCGATAAAAACTTATTCGTAATTTAATAACGCTTACAAACTAATTTATTTATAACAATTTATTTACACACTAAAATCTAACTTCGACGATCGCTGTTAGAATTCGACTGCCTGGTGAGTCAACTCCGGGCGATTTTATATCATTTGCTGCCGTCTGGAATTCTCTACGCTGGAAGATTCGAGTTTGCTCCATCGCCGGAAAAGTCTAGTCTGTTCGATGTAGACCCCGGTGGCGTGGCAGCCAATGACGCATAACGAACCGACTTCTTGACGCCTTGAGCTAAGCCGGGTGGCGCGCCACAATATTATTTTGCAATTTCATGCACTATTAAAAAAAATGTGCGATTTTAACTTACTGCTACTGAAAGCTTTCAACATTTTAAATAATGTTCAGCAACAAAACTTCATGTGATTTCCTGAGTTGTAAAAATTAAGTTAATTAAAAAATTAAGACGATTGATGATTTATTAAGTAAATGATCAAATATTTAAAAAATTAAGTTAGCAAGTCACTGAGTGAACTGCCCATGCAGTTGGAATTTTTCATTTCCTTCTTCAAGTCTTTCAGCACTTTAACTTCCATCATCTTAATTCTGTTTTGAGTGCTGGCTTTCTGACCATAAGAAATTTGCTTCCTCAATCGATTTAACTGGAAAATACAGTTAGGTATACAATTTAAGCAATAAAAAAAAAATAAATACTTTTTCCTGATTCGATGCAATATCAGGCCCTAATCCTCCAAGAACAGGAACCGCGAGAGATACCATTTTTTTAGTTGTTTTCTTTCTCTTACGCGCCTCGCCTGGGTTGTTAACAGAATATTCAGAAACGCTACGCATGTCTGTGATTGAAGAGAGATTGCTCGTCGTCTTGCTGCAAGAAACTTTTTGTTCCGATTTATTTTCCTCGATTAATTTAAAATAGAAGCTGCAAAATTAAACCCTTAGTTTCGATTTAGTAATTTTATCCAACACTTGTTTATTATGAAGTCATAATAATGCCGATTTTGAATATATTATGAGGTCTATAAAACACTGGTGGAATTATGAATCCATAATTAAACTGTCATTGAAAATCGGCATTAATATGACTTCATAATAAACAAGTGTTGGATAAAACTGTGTATTACACTCGTACCTTAACAAAAAAATAAGTCGCTCAAGAAAAATTAGCCCACTCGAGTAAGCTAAACATTTCTTTCGTGACTTATTTGCCTTATAAGACACTTGTATAATAAATAATTATCATCCAACACCTCAAGCTCTCGTGACTAAACATTCCTTTCGTGACTTATTTGTCTTATAACATACTTGTATAATAAATAGCTATTGTTTATTGACAAGTATACCTGGTGGAATCAGATACACAAGATTGTGCATCAGAATAGTGTGTGGTGGCAGATATACTTGAATCATCAGTCCTATGAGTGTAATCACCCCATTGGGCTCTTACGGTGTCACTGGCTTTAGGTTTCTTCCCCTCCCCATTTGGGTGTCCTATTCTTGTATAGAACATAGTAGTGTAAGATTTTTCTCCTTTATTGTAGGCAGCTACATCCTTAACACCAGGTGAGGGATTCTTATAATTCGTTCGCATGATTCTGGCATCACCCGTTGAGTTATTCGTGAAGTTGGGAATTGGAATTTTCGATTTAGGCTTACAAGTAGATTTTTTGGGCGGTTTTACATAATCCTTCAAAGTTTCTCTGCCATAAAGTGGAACTATACTTGCGATGTCGTAGTGAAGTTTAGCAGCAGAAACATTTAGTTTAGTAGGTTCACTAGTAACTGTCGTTCCATCTAGTTCATCCAGAGAATCATATAAATCGTCCTTGTCCATATGTATGCATAATAACGTCAGAATAAAAACAGAAAATGACATCAAAATGTTTGACAATGATCAGATTTGTTGATCCAAAGTGACGTATGCATTTGTACATTTAATTTTTTAGTGAAATGTTTCACAGTGTCCGGTAAAAGATTAAAAACTATCCCATATTTATATTTTAGAAATAACGCAAGTGTTTTATCTGTTCATTATTTGTTCAAATAGTTTCGCGAGTACTTTCTCTTTCACTAATCTATCTCCGTGAAAATTCGATTACTAAACCTGAGAAGATGAACTTTCTCTGTACAAAAGCTCACGGTAAAAACAAATCATCGGGATTTTATGCAACCTCTGTTATTCATTAAAATATATTATGTTTCTTAACAGAAGGAAGAATCGAAAATTGGATAATCCATTGATTATAAATTTAAAATACCTTTACAAGTGAGATACGATGAATAATTAATAATTACCTACCTTTTGATATGCGTCGGGAGTGGAAATCGATTTTTCAGTTTCATGATGCATTAGCCGCAGTAAGTTCCTGAAACGGGTTTGGGAAAGGGCGTGGATGTGCAGATGGAAGTTTTCTTCTTAGTGAACATTATGATAATTTTCTCATGTACTGTTTGTTATAAACTTTAGTGTCGATAAACACATTTATTACATTCATTCCTGTATGATGTTTATAATTCATATTGGAAACAAAGCTGGCTGTGAGTTGTTGCGTTTCAGGACGACGAATGATCAGGTAAAAAAAAATATTCTTGCAGAAAAGACAGCGTGATTGTGCTGTACACACCTAAGTTGTTTACTTATCGCAAGAATTCGCATTTCCTATTTTATTTCCGGTGAAACTGGCGTAATGAAACTTTCTAGGCTCATCGTAATCAGTGAATAACCTTGCCATTCACAATTAAAATCCAAGTCATTACAATGTTAAGTACATAATTAATGGGTACTTAAAAGACGGGCTTTCAAATTTGGATTTTCATATTTTGCCGCGCTTCCGTTTCCTTCTAACAGTTTACAAAAATTATTTACTGAAGTATGTATACTTGATTGTCCTTGTTTTAATATTGTTTTCTTGATTTCCAAAAGGAAGTTTTTAATTTTATTTTTATTTGTTTAATATGTATTACGTTTTTTTTATTTTCATGATACACGATCGTGATCGGATACGCGAAAACATGTGAGGAGGTACCCTTAGAGTTATGTGTTAGGGTACGAATATGCCGAAGATGTTTCGCTGTTCATCCTCGATGTTTAGGACGCGCTCAATACCGCGATATTACCTCGATGTAAAACAAACGTATAGTTTTAAATAGAACCGTGCATATTGTGCAAATAAATAGCAACGTGCACGATTCCATTTGTTTTAGATCGCGGTATCGAGCGTGACCTAAACATCTAGGGTGAACAGCGAGACATCTTCAGTAGCGGTGGTGTCTTTTCCTTTCCCGCTAGTCTCGAACGTGCACGAAGCTCGCAGCCGAAACCTAGTCGATGGACTCAAACGGTATACGAACATATCGTGTAATTTGATTCAAAATATAAATATTTTCACTTAGCTACGTGTTTAATTCACTTGTATTATAAAATTTAATTAATACCTTTTATTATATTGTAACAACACTGCAAAAATATTTACAACTAAAAAGTTTCACAGCTTTTACAACAAGGGGTATACTGATTGATTTCTTGTGTACAAGCATGTCGAAATTTAATTGCAACCAAGCAGGTTATTGGTGAAATTTCTTGACGGTTCAACGTTCCTTGTGCGAGTAACAATCATTTCACCGGCAAAGCCAAGCGTCAAGAATCTCCGTGTATAATAGAAACTGAATGTCAAGTCTCGTTTCACTTCCTTAATAACTGGCTTCGGGCGAGCGAAGGAGAAAGAATTCGAAGTAGGGTGTCACATTTTGGCAGTCGACGAAGAAAGTTCACAAAGAGTCTTACGTTATTCAAAGTTTAACCTCATTTTTTATGGCTGGACAAGCAAGCGGCGAGAATGAATTTGTAGCGATCGTTAGTGAAATTAATTAGAAACAATAAGAAAGAAATTACTCGGATGTTTTCTCGGTTAAAAAAAAGTTAATTGTTTGTTAGTGAATACTTGCATGTCAAAGTACGTTTCATTTTGAAATTTTGCAAACATATGCGCATATTTCTCTTTCATCGTTTTTCAAGCTTCAGTGAGACTAACGGTATGTAGGGCCGCCGTACCTCCGGAATTACCGGGTTCGGGTTTGGCAGCAGTCCGGGAACGTCCGGGCAAGAAAGACGACCAAACACTGGATAACAAAGTTAGGGTTGCCATTAAAAAGAAATGATGAAATAAAGAAAGTATGAGATTGGTGTAGGGTTTATTACCACCTAATATATAAACATAAATTAATTCTTTTATTAAAAGTACTTTTTTGAAATATCTTCGCCATCCGGATTTTGTCCGGATTTTTCAATAGCCTTGTCCTGGTTTCACATTTTAGAGATGGCAACCCTAGAATTATGTATCATGAGCTACTGCATTTATGAGATTAATTTATCTGTACACTATTACATCGCAATTGCGAATAAGGCCCGATCTTACCACCTCCTGATAAATGTAACCGTCGGTTAATGTCCTTGGAAACCATTGTGCCGATAATGGTTTCCTAGGATATTAACGGACGGTTAAATTTATCAGGAGGTGGTAAGATCGGGCCTAAATTGGTCAAGTCGTCACTAATCTGCAGTGAAAATGTCGAGCTACGTCTCTGATGAAGAAGCCCCAAGCAGGGCTGAAACAGCTGTACAGAGGCTGCTCGAGGTTTTCACTGCAATCAAAAACGATTTGCAACAAAATTTTTTATTATTATTATCATAACTTATTATTGTTCATTCCGAGTTTTCTATATTTTTTATCGAAATTTTTATTACTCTAACTTATGTTTTTAATTCGCCCCAAAAAAAGTTTTTTACAGTATTCAAATACATCATCTTAATGTTGGTTGAAAAATTGACTCTCTAACATTATGAGGCCACTAAGGTCTACTAAAATCACTAATGGCCGGTTGTACCAAACACTTAAGTCGAACTTAAATTTAAGTACTGCTTATAATGTGACACTTGAGGTTACAAAACATTCATGCCTGTTTGCGCCACATTCACTTAAAATTTTAAAGTCCCACTTAAATGGTTAAGTGACACTTTTTCAATGACAGAAAGTGTCACTTAACCACTTAAATAGAACTTAAAATTTTAATTGAACGTGGTGCAAACAGGCATCAGTAAATCATATTTTAAGCGGTGCTTAAAGTTAAGTTAAGCTGACCTTAAGTGTTTGGTGCAACTGGCCATAAATCACGCAAGCTAGACTTTGTTAAGGTATGGCAAAACAAACTGACAGATCGAGAAAACGAGATTATCGGTGTCAGATGATATTGGTGGCGGTAAATAAAAAAAATAAACTGGGTGCGAAAAAATATAAGTGAGGCAGTAAAATCAGTATAATTATTGTTCTTCTTGCAATAGGTGCAGATGCTTCGATTAATGATTTAATTAAGCAATTAGCCGCTTTGAATTAAAAATACAAATACATACGCGGAAAGCACAGTCAGTTTGACAATTAAAATAGGAGTACAAGTTTTTGTTATTAAAATGATTTAATTAGAATGACTTCATAATCTTTATTCATCCAAAAACCAAAGTGGTAGGATATCATTATTAACACTCAACTAAAAACTTTGACATCTGTCAAAATTACGAAAAAGTCAACAAAATTTTATTAATTGATTGGGCCAGTCAGCTTAACAATTATTTATCAAAATATAACTTTTTTTTATTGTGAATAAATAGAATAACTTCGTCAAGAAGATTCTATTAGTTCTTGTCCAAATTAAAACTTTGACAGCTGTCTTAATTATCAAAAATTAACCGTTAGTCAATTTAACAATGAAATAAGCTTCTCTTTTATTGATGAGATCAACGAAAAACATGTCGTTAACAACGGAACAGTTCTGTTATAACTTTGACAGTTGTTATAATGATCAAAAAATCAGCTTCAAGCGACTTTTATAATTAATTAAATTTCATTTTCTGAAATTAATATACTTAGATAATTAATTGAATTAATTTAAACATACAGGGAAGGATATTTTAGTGCTGAATTAAATAAATGAATAAACAGTATGTTTTTTTTTAATTTTAGATAAAGGGAGGCCCTGGAAAGCTAACATTTATATAATAAAGGTAAATAAAGGTTAGCTTTCCAGGGCCTCCCTTTATCTAAAATTTAAAAAATCATATGGTATTAATTTCATTAAATTAATTGAAACCTGAATTAAAACTTTGACATTACTCTTGACTGTCAAAAAAAATCAGTCCGGTTGATAATTAAAAGGCATTATTTATTTATGCATTTAATTATCATGACGTGATCAAAAGTCTTCTACAATTGCATTTTAAAACTATGACAGCTGCCATAAGTTTCAAAAAATCAACCATAAACAATTACCTCCTTACGTTTTACGTAAGTTTTTTTTTATTGACGAGATCATTTAAAAAGATGGTCATCAAGAGAGTAGAACAGCGTTATTATACCTTTGACAGTTGTCATAATTGTCAAAAATTCAACCACCACTGCTCAGTGTAACAATTAAATATTTTTTGTTAATGAGATTAATGAGAACGATGTAGAAGACCCTAGAATGTTTTTTTTTATAACTTTGACAGTTGCCATAATTACCAAAAAATCAGCAGCGAGCCACTTTAATAATTAAATATGAGTTTCTTTTTTTTTAATTAAGGTAATTAATTAAATTAATCATTAGTGGTCTAGTAAAAAATTGAATTAAAACACATATAAAGTCAATAAGTTAGATGTCAGTCCGCCTAATAATTAAAATGCTCTGTTCATTACCCCGTTTAATTATAATGATGTCATTAACAGTCTACCACAGAACTTTATTAAAACTGTAACAGCTGTCGTAATTGTCAAAAAATCAATTGTCAGTCACTGTGACTATTAAAGTGACTTTTAAGTGATTAATTACAATGACGTCACTGATGGAATACTTCTTAACCTACCTATTGATTGCTTACTTTTAGCGCTTCAGATGCCTGATATAACCGTCAGTTACGTATATGCCATGCCAGTTTGTTTTTTGTTTTCAAATAACTAACTGTCATCATAGCCTAGCAAAAGGACGGCGAGCTTTCAGTTATTTGTGATGTTCCTACTATTTATGTAGAAAAGAAAATGGTATTGTAATTGTCAAACTTACAGCTATTCCTTTGACGTCTAAATTTAAATTTGATTGTCATTTTGCAAAAACAAAACGCAGCCCATTATAATTTAGATATAACATAACCTATATTTTGTAATGCATTTATAATTCAATATTGTCAACTCACTCTGGATCATTTTTTTTTAAATTTAAGCACCTGAGACTCAAAAAAAGCGTGTATTTTATGGTCTTGACATTCAAGTGTCCTGAATTATTGCTGTAAGATATGGATGATCATTGTTATTCGTGAATTAATTAATTAAGGACGATTGTTATTTAGATACTCCTATTTTATTTTAGAATACGTTATATTTTGCAATTTATAATTGTATTGACTGCTTTATTGGGGCAACCGGCTGGTAAGCGTTTGTAGTGGTAACGGAACCAGTTTCACATTTAAAGAAAATTTAACTTTCTCCATTCAAATCAATTTTATCTGTTGCTAGCCTGTAAACGTGAAATTCTTGAGCTGTGAAGTAGCACGTGCTCAATTTATTATCAAGTTCATGTTCGCATAGTGTTTATAGTTACGCTATGTTAGATCACAAATTTCTAATAAACTTTAGGATTCGAGGTGACGGATTTTGGTGAATGAACAGTGAAGTTTATGCGACACTGAATTTTATATCGTGAAAGTTCGCTTTTATTTTACGTTTGATTGCAGCAGATTTCACTCGTCTATGTATGTCGAAAAAACTTATCAGTGCAAATTGATTTAAATTAAACAAAACACTTTCTAACATAAAGTAAACTCAAATCGAATATTCTAATTTCAGGGCATCCTGCTTGTATTTAGGTACCCCTAAATCAAAGTTTCTTGGGAAGTTCAATTACCCTACTGAAGTTTTTTTTTTCATAAAAGCTGTCAACATAATAGATTCTAAACAAAGAAAGATATAATGCAAATAGTTCAGTATTCATTTCTTAGTTTTGTCCAATGATTTGTGGCGACATTCCTTTAACTGAAAATCACTGCGTATGAGATTTATTCGCTGTTCACTTGCATTTTGGATAAAATGCTTTGATTTTTTCTCAATTAAACATAAATCTCAGTTTTCATTATAATATCAGTAATTAAATTGAAACTAAATTTGAAGTCACTATAAGTTGTCGAGCTTAAAATTTGTTTGCCTAATTTCTAAGTAAAAATAAATTTCCTAATCACTGGCCACTAATTTCATTTGGTTTAGTCTTTTTCTCTTTCTCGGTCGATATTCAAAAACGAAATTAAAGGAGGCTGACACTTCAAAGTTCTCAGACAGTCTAAGATTTTGGAGATTTAGAGTATTCAATCTGAATCAAACTCATCAGATTTTAAAGATTCTTTTGATTACTTATCGTTGATAGTTTCACTTAGTCAAAAAATTGGTCTAACCTTTTTGACCAAATCAGATAAGAGAGATAAATTATATTAAGTTGAAAATATGCTTGGAAATTATTAGAACGTTAGCCAAATTAGGCTATAAACGACCAGCTGCCAAAATAATCATCAAAATTTGTTGATTTAAGATTCAACGAAGTTTACAAATGATCGTGAAGATCTATCTTTGGAAATTTATGAGATGAGTTCTAAAATGGAAGCTAAACAGTCCATTTTAGAACTCATCTCATAAATTTCCAAAGATCAGGATCATTTGTAAATTTCATTGAATCTTAAATCAATTAATTTTGATGATGATTTTGTCAGCTGGTCGTTTATAGCCTAATTTGGCTAACGTTCTAATAATTTCCAAGCATATTTTAAACTTGATATAACTTATCTCACTTATCTTATATTTATTTCGATCTTATCTGCTAAACTTTCAACAGACTTGAATATTCCTAGCATTGACCGTCATCCTTGCCTTAAACCTCGGTTAAAATTTTAGATAATTTTGTGGTGACTATTTAGCCTGAGATTTGAGTGTGAAATATATACCGGGTTTATTTAAACTGACCTTAAGGCTTCTTGTGCGGTTTCGGAATATTCTAAACGTGTTTCAAATTTAGTCGTCACTTCTAGCTTTCTTCTCTAATTTTTCTAAGCATCTAATAGGGCTAAGCCTTTTCATCATAGCCGCTTTTGTTCCTGCTAAAGTCGTTCCTCTTTTAATAGTTTCGTGAAACCTATTTTGGCTAAGATTTTAAACTAAAGAATTTTAAACACACTCAGTATTTTCTATTCATTTCTTATAAAAGGTTGCACAAATTCATGTACTTCTTAGACAAGTCGTCTCTCATTTCTAGTTTCGTGAAACCTATTTTGGTTAAGATTGTAAACTAAAGAATTTCAAGGGCACACAGTATTTTCTAACTTTTTCTTAGTATTTTCTAACTTCAATCTTCTATAAAATCTTTCCACATCATTTCTCATACTACAAGGTCGCGCAGATTCTTTTACTTCATAGCCACGTTATAACCCAGTTGATTTTGGGCTTTAGCAGGGAAATACTTTAAGATTTTTGACTGAGACCTGACTTCGTCACTTCTGATTTTAATTCGAGCAAACCGTTTCCGTGTTAGCTCTAATGTTTAAAAGGCGACGCTTCAATATTTTCTTTTGTTTCCGGTAATAGACATTTTTAGGTTGTCCTAATCTAAAATTCTAAAAAAAAGGTGTCGCTTACTTTAACCTTTCCCAAGTTCTCCTGCTCTCCTTGCGTTCTTAAAAAAATTCTTTGTCTCTTTTAGATTAGAAGTTAACCTAAAATTGCCAAGCATTAGCAAAGGTATCGGCGTTCATCTTTTTTAATTTACCTTTCTCGGGTTAAATTAACGCAAAATTTGACAGTAGCCAACAGCCAAACCTTTTCTTTTTTATGTCGTTTCTTTATTTTATAGTCATATTTTTATTTCACACTTTTAAATTACATTTTTAGACATTTAATTTGAAGTGTTGAAAAAAAGATTTTTTTGCATTATCTTTAATTTTCGGTTGCAAATGATAGATATTTAAGTTTCAAATCAAAATGGCAAGTTGCTGCTCTTATACTACAACGCTTTCTTTAAATGATACTCTCGCCTGCGAACCGCACCCTTAACAACATTCACCGTAAGGGTTTCGAAACTGTCAAAGGGTATCATTTAAGTTGAGCGTCGTTGTACATATAAAAGTAAGTTTATTTTATAGGACAGCAGATTGTCACTGGATAAATAATAAACCTGTTGAAAAGGAAAACAGAGTTTCCAAAAATCTCAGTCTCAGTAACGCAGCCTCTAAAAACGTAATTCCCCCCAAGCATGATGATAAATGAAGAACTTTCTCAATTACGCTTGCAGGTAATGCGGTGAAAGTTCTTCTTGTTGCCTGATGCATTCACATCAAGTGTCGTTAAAACCTATCTGTAACGTGTAAAGTGTAAAACTACGTAACTTATTTGGTCACCGAACTTTCACTTCAAAAAGAAATGCCGAAGTAAAGTCGTATAACAAAATAAAGAACACTCGACGGGAAAGTTGAAATTTAATTATTAAGGAACACACCACCACAACACCACTTAATTAATTAAAATACACATGCGTTACAAAGTAATGGAAAAAAATAGATTTTATCAAAATTGCAGGTTCGTGGTAAGTTAAAAACCTACACAACCTAATGGCCATATTCACCAAAGTTAGTTTTTTTTTTAATTTAACACATCCTTAAACATAATTGTTGTTGTGATGCTTAGACGGAGTTATAGCCATTCGCATCACTTCCAGTTCAAATTTAAACTGCAGTTAACTACAACGATTATTATAATAATTGCATAGCATAGCAAATAATTTTAGATTAATGTTAATATAGAATAGTGCCAATGAGGCTTAATCATAAGTTAAATGTTAATCAACGGTAGTTATAATTTAAACTCCAGTTGACTACATAGAAACGATTATTATAATAATTGAACCCATAGCAAATAATCACAGATTAAAGTTAATCTAGACTGGTGTAAATCCTTAGTTAAATTTTAATCAACGGCCGTATGAGTAATAAGTAGGGAGCGGATGATTAGGTTTTGTCTAAAATCATTCAAACTGCAACCGCTGAACCAAAATTTATTTTATGGGGACTTATGTACCTACATTTATTTTTTTACTTATCTACACTTATTATAGCACGTATTCAGTAGCTTATTAATGAATTATTGTTAGCCAATGTGAATTGCTTATTTCTGATATGGCAAACCTAACTTCGCCGTTCTCTGGCTTTGCTTAGCAAGTAACATTCATGTTAATTAAAAAAATAATAAACTGAAGTTTTAATGTTTTAATATGTTGCATCCAAAATGGAGAAATTTGCTTTTGCTTTAATGTAATAGCTGTCGAAGAAAAATCAAAGCTTTCACTTTCATGGTGTTAAACACGCCGAGCTTTTCACGTTAAACGATTTCTAAAATTTTACTTTTACAGTAAAATCTGCTGATACATTTTTTTTATGGCAGCCGCCGACAGCCGCTTGGCTTCATTTCGTACGCCGTCCGTAAGTGATGGCTTGGTGAGGATCTTCGTCGAACTCTTCGCGATGGTGCGCGGAACTCACAACGGAACTGCTATACCCCTCTGATCGACCTACTTAATACTTTCTCAATAATAAAATCCGTATGTATGCAATACGAAAGGCATTTGATACTAGTCACTGTGGCCGCAGATTCTCTGTTAGTCCAAAGTTAAATGAATTTTGTGCCGGAAGAATCTGATTTGTGCGTCGATATTGGGTACAGTTTCGTTTTGTGGGATGAATTTGTACTAGTTTTATAGTATATACCAAGTTCTTGAGCGTAAGTTAAGATATTATTTGATTTTTTTACTTTGTTTACTTAATATAAAGATGAAAAGAACAAAAAGCATATTAATTCCAAATATACATATTTTTTAATTAAATGTTATCTTCCTAATCAATGTTAAATGTGGGTAAAGTTATTCCTAAAAAGTTGTTAAACCTTATCTAATTTGGCGTTATTCTTGTTTTTTCCCGACTAAATTGCATCTACAAGCGAGTATTTACTCCTACAAGGATAAACTCTACTCCTACTTTTAAAGGGTACATCCTAATTCTTTAACTCCACAAACGGATGGGCGCGAGGGAACACCGAAAGGGTGTTCCCTGGCGTCCAAAAGTGTCAGAATTAACTTCAGATTTTTATCTGTGTGAGTTGAATGTGTTATGCAGTAAGAGGTTCGAAAAATCAATGACTTTTTCCTTCTTTAGAAATATATTTTCAATTCCATTAACAACGTGCAGATTTCAGTGTCATTTAATGAAATGAATTTAGAATTTCCAAAGTATTTAAAAACATCCATGTATAATTACAGTGAAAGTGTGCAAATCTTTACGAACAAAATGTCATCATCACTTCCGACCCATTCAACGAAAGTGTTACACCATGATAATGAATACGTTGCTGTCCGTGTTTCTTACTTGATTGCGACAGTATTAATATTCCCGGTAAGAAGTAAACAAATTTTATTGTTGACTTGCCACTTATTTTATTTAAGTTCAAAAGTACAGGCGCGTGAATTTTAGTTGCACGTTTGCGAGCTTTCTTGCAAATCTCACCAAATAGAAAAACAAGTCAACTCTGTTTATTCAGTTTTCTAAAGTATTGATTGGTTAATAAACAACAAGTTTAAGCAGAAATTCTGTAAAGTTTGATTCCAAACATAATAAAAGGAATGCAATATTTTTCCTACTGAGAAATAATAAATTCGAAAGCAGCGAGTATCACTTTTCTAAAGTATTGACTAATAAACAACAACTTTAAACTGAAATTCTGAAAACTTTGATTTCAATCATAATAAAAATTAATGCAGTATTGTTGTTCTGAGAAATAATAAATTCGAAAGCTGCGAGCATTCCAAGGATGACAGCGAAACCTAGCTTTCCCAAAAAGATCGAATGCAGCAATGCTATCGAGAAATGCATGCTCAATTAAATAAATAAATAAATAGATACCTTGCATTCACAATGTGCGGGATTAATGAAAATCAGAAGAGCATTAGTAAATAAGCGAGAAAGCTGTCTTTTTTGTGTGGGACTTTCATCTCGGATACACATGCATAACTGAACTTGTTTTCTCACCGATTAAGTATGCATTATTTTTTCCAAACACTTCCACTGTAATATAATTTTATAACCTTTTCATTTTCTTGCACTAGGAAAAACAAAACAGGGGTGCTTTCTATTTCAGAGAAAGTACAAGCTGGAAATTCTTATTTTTTTTTATAAACAACAGGATCGAAAAAGAGAGGAATTTTCATCATGAAAAGAATTTCGTGCAGTAATAAAATTATAAGTTCCATAGTGTAGGTGTAATGCTGTACCGAATTTCTAAAGAGAAAGTTTAAATTTCCTTTTTTTTTTGTTTGAATGAAACAAAGAAGAATACCAGCCAAAAATTAAAACCAAAATCTGTGTATGTATAATTTGTTTTTTTTTTTGCTGCTGGTACACCGCTTCAACTTTCTGCAAAATTTATTGAATAAGTACATTACATTTAGATTTCAGAAATTTGCTTAGTCTGAAGCTTGCGTGCAGCGGAAAGCAATTCGGATTACTTTGCAAATTACTGACGCTTACTTCTGCAATTTTAATGACATTCTAAACGAGACTGCTAATTACATCGTTACGACTGTGGTTTACCCGTGCTTCAATCTGATTTTGGGGTACTTAAAGTTTGCTTCTTGGATAAAATTTGCTTTAGTTTGTCGGTATCTCGCACAGAATTGTCATACAATGGATTTGTGTTTGTTTTAGACTGACGGAAGAACAAGAGGACGCAGAAGATGGCCTTAGTTTTAAATACCACGCATTCGGCGGCGAAAGAAGTTTACGAATATTATTTGTGGACTTTATCACTATCAGGTAGTACTTATTTCTTTTATATGTTTATTATAATGATGAATAAAAAAAAGCAGATTGTATAGAGTGGGCAAAAATTGGGTACAGCGTACTGTACGCTGTGTTGTACGCTGTGTCCACGAGTTGGGTTCAGAATAAGGAAAACTTTTTTATTTTTCATTGTTCGAATTTATGCAAGCCCTTGGATTCCTAAAAATGTTACGGGAAACGATAAATTCATTTTGATTGCAGAGGAAAATTGAATATAACATTTTAACTTTCATAAAATATGCCAATGTCCAAAAAATTTTAATAAAAACATGTCAGCTGGTATTGTCAGTTAATGTAACTAATTTACGTGAAAAAAAAGAACTATTCAGATAATAATGTAATAATTTTAGAGCATATTTACTTATTTGATCGTTCTGGAATTTGGAATTGTTTGCTAGCAAATGCCAAATGAGATATTAAAATAAATATATTAAAATAAGCCCGGTTTGAAAGAGAATGATGAAAGTTTTTTTTTAATTAAAACATGATTGAAACTTTAGCCTTTTTGATGTTTCCAAAATGGCAAATAAGCTCTCCAGCATGTTACCTAGACATTTAAGAGAACATCAAAAAAAAGTTGAAGAAAATTTTATTTTCAAAATTCAAGAAATCAGAGTTTTGTTTTGATATCTTAGAATTCACTTTAAAGCTTGAATAATGAACTTCTGCATAAAGTTTATTGCTATTAAGTTAAAAGTGATTAAGTTACGTATTTAAATAAAAATAAAACTTACAAAAATTGCTTGTAATTGCAAAGATCGCTTGTAATTACAAAAAAAGGCATCAAAAAGTTATATTTAGAATTTTTTCAACATTTTTTTGGTAATTTGTAAAGTGTCTAGAATAACACACTGCCTGTTTGCTACTTTAGGATCAACCTGTATAATAGGTCATATAAAATTAAATTTTAATTGAAACAGTATAATTTTAATGTTTTTTTTTTATTGATTTCTGTAGTCAATGTAACTTTTTTTATTTTCTTTAATTTACTTTGTTTTTCATTTGTTTTTGAAAAGAGTGAGGGCCCTTTAGTAATTTTAATAATTAATATATATGTACAGGCTGAGTCACTAGGCGCGCCTTCTTCGATACCTCATTTATATGTAGAGTGACACAGAATTTTCTCTTTCGCAGAGTTTCCGCTTTTCTGTACTATAACCTAAAAATATATACATACAGGATGTTCCATAGTTTTGTGGCAGCATGCGGCATATGTTTTCTTAAATGGAAAACTCGGTATATGTTCTTATAGAAAGGTATAATGTTTGATGCTCTCTCCACAGCGGCATGCGAAATACACATTTACTTTCATTTAACCAAATTAAGAGTAAATTAATATTTTGTTGTAAACAATGTAACAATTGTTAACCACCCAACATAAAATATTAAATCTATATATTTTTAGAAAGTGCACGTTCAGAACAATTAACAGTGTATCGCAAACAAGGTGTTCTTTAAAAAAAAAAAGACTTTGGTCCGTATAAACTTTGCGGAACACCTTACACTATTATTAAAAATGATTTTCAATCGTGGACATTTACTCTGGTAATCGTATGCCGCAGATCAATTTTTAGTACTTTCCATAAATGACGAAATTCAAATCATTGCAACATCCTGTATAAAATTTTTGACTCTAGACCCTCAGGAAGTACCGATCTTTCCTCCTGGAAACCCGGTATATTAGTTCTTTAGTTTGCTTTAGTTTTTTATTTGATAATATTCGTTTCATAAATTATTTTATTTTAACTCTTGAGATATGCGCAAATGCTTAAAAAAATATATTAATTCGATCTGTTACAGATTCAAGAACCAGAGGATGGCTTTTAGTTGATTCTCCCGTACCTACACTAATCTACGTGGCTCTATACTTATTTATTGTTTGGATTGGACCTAAATTAATGAAAAATAGGAAGCCCTTCAAATTAACATGGCTGCTTATACCCTACAACTTGGCCATGGCATTCTTAAATGGTTACATTGCAGTACAAGTAAGCAAAATTATTATTTATTTTCTTGACGGATTAGGGCCGGTTTCATAATCGAACTAAAGGAGACTTTAAAAAATAAAGTGACAGTCAGATGTCAAAACTAACGCAAAAACATATTTAGTTGCACATCAGAATGTGACTTTTATTTTTAAAGTCTCGATTGGTGTGATTATGAAACCGGCCCTTAATTAATTAATTTAACAAATGAAAAATGATTTTAGTTATTAACGGCGTCGACTCGGCTAAGGTATAGCTACATATGCGAACCATGTAGGCAAAAGGATCATCCGGATGAACTCCAAGTAAGTTCTAACGCGGATATAGATGACCCGACCCAACTCACAGTTATCTGGTTTATTTTTAGATAACCAACGCAGTTTGGTGGTATTACTTCTCCAAGTTGTTGGAGTTTAGCGACACTTTCTTCTTCATACTGAGGAAAAAAGATCAACAATTAACTTTCCTCCATGTGTACCATCATTCAACGATGTTTGCTTTATGGTGGATCGGTATTAAGTGGGTTCCAAGCGGATCTAGTAAGTATAAAATATAATTTTCTATTTTGTAACATGACTTCTTTTGAATAATTTTTATTTTTAGCTTTCTTGCCAGCGATGGTCAATTCTGCTATTCACGTACTCATGTATGCCTACTATGGCCTTTCCGCATTAGGACCTCAAATTGGCAAATATCTTTGGTGGAAAAGATATCTCACTATTCTTCAAATGGTAGGTGTTACAAAGTTCTCGCAGCACCGCATATTGCAAGCAGGAGGAGGAAGTATTATAATTAAATAAATAACTTTCTAGATCCAGTTCACGTGTGCTTTAGTTTTGGGCATTAATGGTATCAGGACAGGATGTGAATTTCCATTGTGGATGCACTATACGTTGATTCTTTATATGCTTTCGTTTATAGTGCTTTTCGGTAATTTCTACGTCAAAGCATATATGGAGAAGGTAAATAATTAAATACGTATATACTGGGTGATTCAAAATAAGAGTCTAACCCGCCAAACACAGGTACTACCCACAAAAGGAAAAGAAAACGTTTATATGCACAGGGGGTCTACCATCCTTCTTTTTTTTGAGATAAAATGCATTGAAGATTCAGATATAAATTGGTTGGTATGAGTACAGTTGTATTACATCACAAGAGCAATGAACTCGCGTGGAATAGAACGAAACATTAACGTTTCCCTCGAAATGAAACTGTAAAACGTTTTCATTTGTGACTTTCTACGGAAAAAATGTATAATACGCAATTCATTCATTCGAATTTCGGTATGGGGATGTATACGTAAGAAATGAATCATGATTTCCATTTTGGATTCAAAGGAGATTATTTTTAGAATGCCTCTGATTTATTTCTTACAATTTCGTACTTGCAAGACCTTAGTAAATACGCTCCTAACGGGTCTGACGCTTATTCTGAATCACCCTGTATATTTTTTTGAATATATAATAGTACTTATCTTCATGATGATTTTAGGGACGGCAAGTTTTCTTCGGGATGGACATGGGTTGTGGACAAGGGTCCGTGTTTGCCGAAAACAAGCAAAACGATATAGTAAAGAAAGCTCAATAAACTTATTTTAAAAGAAGCAAAACGTGCGGCATCGGGAATGAAAAGATACTTAAAAATCGCGGTCTTCCTTGTACATATATTTATAATTTTGAAAATTACACTTGAGTGAAAGTTATTCTTCTAATAGTATTGAATATTTACTTCTTAGAAAATCAATTTTCACCGAAAAAAAATTATTTTGTTGCAAAAAAGAATGTTTTTGTTGATTTTTTTGAACTATAATCGATTTTAGGGCACTCAAAATTTAAATTAATTTACCTCTACTGTAGGTACCTAGTTAATGTTCTTCACGTTTAAACGTGGATATATTGTTATAAACTGTTTCGTTGTTATCTTATTTAATAAACTAGGTGTAAGGAGTATTAATTAACAAGTCAATTAGAAACGGATACTCATCCTAATGTATGCAAATCGTCCAAAAAATGAAATGATTCAAAAAAATTTGGTTAATAAAAGAGAATAAACCAAAAGTTTAAGTTTACTTGCCTTTATAATACCTGGCCTTAACAAATTTTTTTTTCTCGTTTCTCAGACAGTATGGAAATTATTTGAAAGTTTAAAAAAATAAAATAAATGTTAATCTGAATAAGTTACTTTAAAAACGGGTTTTTCGATTTTACTCGACAATTATAAGACCAATCTTTATATGTATATTTTCGCATTTATGGTAAATCTATAAATTTTCTTTACTTTCCTTTGTTTTTCGCGAAATTCGTTTCCTTATCAGGTAAAGTAATGAGATAATCGTAATTCTTAAGGAATCACATACTGTTAAAAAGTACTTTCATGGACAGCAAAAAAAAGAGATCGTTCGGAAGATTGTTTAGTTCAATGTTAGAGCAAAGGTAAGGTCGGATTTCTTAAATACAGAGCCAAAATCTCGGAATCAAACTTAAAACAGTAAAATACGTTGTTCACTGATATTAAGAAAAAGTAATGTTTTTGTATGTAAAGTGATTTCTGATTTGCCATACTAAAGGCCCGTGGCCTGACCAGTTTTCTATAATACACGTTATACGGCATGAAGTCCTCCATATACATACATAACATCGATGATGGCCACACTCTGCACTCTAACGCGGATTAGCAGATTAGCATTCCACCTAAAACCAAATGGAGTAACACGAGAAAGAAAGCTGTACTCCTCAGTGTACCGTCGAAAACAAAAACGATTATAGTTCTCTGCAATTTTTCTTTCCCCCAAATGTTAATGCTTAAATACGATTTCACAGATTTTACAAACGTTTTGATCTTGTCCAATCTGAAAGCTCTTTTTTTTTGGTGTTACCTGTGAAGTCGTTCTTAAACAATACCTACCATTTTCAAGAACAAAAAATGCCGTAAAACTGTAACTGCCTACTGTTTTTTGCTTTCGATTGCATGTGGTCCTGCAACATTTGAAATCGTCTGATCATTTATAGTTCCGTTCCCTTACACTAAAAAAAAAAAAAAATTAGAACCCCATAACCATATCAGATTTATCTTCAGATGTTGTTTATTAGTCTTGCGAAGCTTTCTAAAGTAAGATGAGTTTTAAAAGCAAAATATTAGCAACGAATAAAATTTAATATTGCTACGTTCCTGCATTTGTTTATTGTCAGTATGACAGTGACTTGAAATGATGAAAGGTATCTGGGTCAAGTGAGACATTAGTGTTTGCAAAAATTAAGTAAGTATTGTTTTGCTTCAAACGCTGCCGCTAGCAGAGACCGAAGCTTCTATTTTTGATAATCCAACAAAGTTTGGTCCTTCGTTTAAGGTAGAAAGAAAACTAAGGTAGAAAGAAAACATACCAGGCTTACTGAAACTTAACTTAACATGTGTTTATATTTTCTACTAACCATAACAACTTGCCTAAGACATAGAACTCAGTAGATTATTAATTTTCGTTGTCTTATATTTCGTTTGATGAAACTGAAGCCGTCCTAAAACGATCCACAAGCACTTTCATGGCTTGTTATGATGGAGATCTCGGTTTTCTGTTGAAAGACTGTGATACTTTTTCCTCTGGACCACTTTACCATATTATGTTTAACTTAATTGTAGTTACGACATTCCATATTTTCCTCCGTTTAGGAAAAAGCTAATATCTGCCCAGTCCTAAAAAAGAGGGACCATCAGTAGTAAGCAATTACAAGCCAGTCTCTATTCTATGTAATTCCTCCAAGATCTTTGAGTCTATTTTATGTAAACACATTTACTTCTCAGTGACGAGTTTTATTACTATCAGATTTCTTCAAGGTCGTTCTAGAAACCAATCTTCTTTGTGTCACACTCACACAGTATGTATCAGAAGTCATAAACAACAGAGGATAGGTTAATATAATTTATTTGGATTTCCGAAAAGCGTCCGATCAGATTCATCACCACGTACTTCTAGATAAATTATCTGCATTCGGTTATTCGACATTGCTTTGTAATCTGTTTAAGTCTTATCTTCTGAAACTCGAACATGTCTTAGATACTGTAACTGTAGTTTGTTTCCGAAAAAGCCATCATCAGGAGTACCTCAGGCTTCTTACTTAGGACCTCTATTATTTTTAGTCTTAATGACATTGTTAATGTTGCATAGTGCGAAAAATTACTGTTTGGTGATGATATGAAATTGTACTCTTCGTTTTCTTCTCTTAATGATTGTAATCTGCTGCAAGAAAGTATTAATTCATTATTAGAATGGTACCTGCAATTTCGCTCATTTCCATCGAATTGACTTTCAAATACTGCAAGTTAAAACTTTTCTTACCCTCTTAGCATCCTTATTTGGGATTTACGTAGTGATATCTTGCTTGCTTGTTGAACTAAACAGTCATTACGTCATTTGCTGCCAATAACTTAGGAATATAATTTTTTTTCAGTTTACCTTAAGTATAAAATGAAAACTAATTATAAAACAGAAAATTAATAAAAATTTAGTCTCAACAAGGTTGGCAGAGATGGACTGTTTATTAGAAGGTTGCCTTGATCCAGAGGGGAGGGATTGGGTACGTAACTCGTTATGTCACGTCACGTGAAAAATACCACTATACATTTTAATCACGTTTTTACATGAAATGATCAAGAGACTACGAAATTGATTCCGTTTTTAGCGAATTAGATGAAGCTTTAGGAGACAGATCAAAACTCACTCTATTTACTTGTAACGATAAAAGTTTCGTAGACGTCACGAGTTACTTTTGCGGTGAGAGGGGGTTCAAACTATATATTTAAATGGGAACAAGACAACCTGATAGATGTAATATCAGTTTTACCAACCTTGGGCCTTGGGTTTCAATTTATAAACAACAAATTTCTTTTATGGCAGTAAGGCTATTGTAAAAAAAATACATTTTACATTCGCGTGTATTTACTGTAGATTTTAAAACGCTATTTTTTAACAATGTAATAATTCAAGTTAAAAGCGGCCTCGTCACAATTTTATCGATTATTCTGTAGCAGTGTGGATCGACGCGCAGCTAACAGAGGCGCTGCACGAACTGAATCGACGCCCGTCTCGACGCTGTCAACCAAACACCTTCCAGTAGACCTGTTGTCAGCGACAGACAAACATCAACCCGTATATGGCCTAAAACAACACCAACGCGGGCAGAATTGACGAAATAAATAGGAAACACAGGCTTGTTCAAGGTAAGTTCACATTTTGAGTCTTAAAGCATGCGCTGCCACCAAAAATAAAAGAAAACTTAAAACAACCGACGCTTTTTTTTAATGAATGAAAAGCACCGGCTGAGTTTGAACTTACGCAATAATTATGTAGTAAATGTTTCATTGTCAGTGTAAAATAGTGTAACCATCGAATCGAATTATGTAAGTACGCATTTTGAAGGGAATACAATTAAAAAAATATGTTCGATTCTCAATCAATGAAATACTTTGTAATCCGATTGTTATTTTAACGAAAAACAAATAAATTTGAAAAAATATTGTATTACGTTTTATATAAATTTTTATGTCGGAAGCGCGGCCAGTCAAGCAGAAGTTCAGATAATATGTGATTTGTGTAGCGTTGAATTTGATACCGGAAATCTGGAAGAGAAATGGGATGTAGGGTGATGCAGTGTAAATCCTAAAACGGAATATTTTTTCCTCAAAATATATGAGCTTTCGTATCTGGTTTCAATACCAGAATTTGTGTAATTACGTCCCTGGGCATTTCGCTATATGGGGCATCAATCTGTTTATTATTACAGAATGTTTTTGAAAATTTGCAAATCATCAGCAACATAATTGATTTTTTTTTTAATTTTTAAGAGCTTTATGACACGATGTTAATTTTTAATGATAATAATAATATTTCAGCTTCAGCTTCAACGAATTTGTCGTTCATGGTCTTTTGGCGTTCAGAGTAGGCCATGTTAGGGTGACACTTTTGTTAGTATTAATAAAAAATAAGGACGTCAGAAAAATCGGTCAGAATTTCATGATTATTGTTTCTGAAGATCGGTGCTCCCATTGGTAAATGTTATGAATTATTTAATTTTTCTTTAAACATAGCGTTACCGATCATGATAAGTAGTCTTCCGAATCATTGACGCAGTCATTATTACAAAACAGGAAACTTCTTCATTTTTGACATGTCGAAGTTTGACATCTGTCAGATTACATGGACATAACCCAACGAAAAGAAAACATGATGGCCTACTGGAATGCCAAAAGAACGTGAATGATTTATACGTAGAAAAACAATTATGTATACAACAAAAGTCAATGCGTCGAATCACAGGGTTGTCAACCATAATTTCAGATGAACATAAAGTTATCTGATTTGCAAATCAACCAGTAAAATAGTAAAATAAAAGAACTATGTACCATCGGGTGCAGGGAAAGGAAAACGATTTTTTTTGCTATTGTATGTCTTATTGATTTACCAATGCCTCGTAAAGCAGATGTTCAACTGTCAATATTTTGATCACAATAAGACAAATTACTTAAATATCTATACTTTTATAAGAATTTGAATAAATGTTTACGCTGTCATAAAACCATATTAAAATTTCGATGAAAATTTTATATCTGCTTAACGGATTAATGTTATAAATATTAGTTAAAAAAAATGTGAATCTAAAATAACGCAAAAATATCCTTAGCAGTCTTCTTTTATTTGCACTCGATGCTACGTAAATAATTAAAAAATATCCTTAGCAATTTATTTTTATTTGCACTCGATGGTACATACATAGTTAAAAAATATATACATGGAAAAGCAAAAGTATGGAACCGGCTGAATACTTCGAAAACTGTTTGACGTATCTATTTGAAATTTGATGTGTGATTTATAATCAATAAGACCTATATTACCAATTCGTTTCAGTTGTTTATTTGCTCTTGTTTATGAGATCCAACGCCTGCTTAATTTTTTTTTAATGATCCTGCTAATTGTTTTCCTTTATTTAATAGTGCGTTTAATTCTGTAAACGACCACATAAAAGTATTTATCTGTTACATAAGAAAATTTTGGAGAAAATAACGTTTGAATGAAAAAGTTAGGAAAAGAGTCGAACATAATTTTCAACTCGGACGGTAATTTATTATAGATTTTAGAATATTATAAGTGAAGCGAATACTTTCTGGACATTATTAAGCATTTGTATCTAGTCCAATATTTCGATATCCACAGTGCACCTGCACCGCATTTAACTTAAATATAATTGTTTCTTTTAAAGAGGCAGTGAAAATTTTTCTCATTTTCCGTGATAAGGAGCATTGATATGACAATCTGGGTCGGTTTAGATACCATCTTTTTTAAATTCTTTAATTTTTCCCCCTGTAGATGTATGTAAAAATAAATACCCTTGTAGAATACGTAATAAAAATAGGAGATTCCATTCAAAAAAATTAAATAAAATTATTTTTGTACACAGTGGTACGCCACTGTACAAATAAATGAAGCGAATTACTAGTTATTCAAAGAATAAAATTATTTGACCTTTATATTGTGATATTATTCTGTGAACAGCATATTTTCCTGTCACATTCTAATTGACAAATAAACCTACTATTCATCGAATAACAGTTGATGAAATTGGGCATAATAATAATAATAATAATAATAATAACAACAAACTTGACCGAGTCTTTTTGTAAAAAGAAAATATTTTTGGTACTATTTAAGCTCATCAGAGCAGACCACCCTGTGTTGTGTGTTTCAAAATACCGCAAAACAAGTCGTGAAACTTTTCAGTGATTTTTAGAACATTTGACTGTCGCATCCATGGCGTGTTTTACATAAAAACAGATTTATTGGCATAACAGATCACGGCTCTCTCCTTAAGCTGTTTTTCCTGCTTTGGAGATTTGGAAAATTGGCGATTAGGGAAAGGGTACGAAGTATGTACGCTTGACGTAAATTATCAAGAAATGTGAAGACAAATTGACAGAAATAGCTGATGAAAATCGCGCATGCTTCTTAAAATTCGCAAGAAAAGTTGAAAACACTTGAACATTCCTTTTGAAGATTCAGCTAATACCTCCACACCAATAGGGGAAGTAATCAAATACCCAATTCTCTAAACCTTCAAAACAGGAAAAGCAGCTTTAGTTCTGTTCGTTCCGAACTGATCATACCATCAAACGGTCGATGTGGATTACTTTTCAAGGAGATTTTGTATCCTGTAGACCAATCACTGTTTCCTTTGGCTCATGTTTTCATTTTATCTCTGACCAAATTGTACTTCCGGCCCATGTATTCATGAGTGCTCGCCAAACGATTATCGAGGTCCTGCAGATACTCTTGCAATTCAGGCCTTCTAGCTTCCAGTCATCCAAATTCTGGATCACATGGTAAACTCATTTCTCTTCCAAACAAAACCCAGTTCGGCGATTGCCCAGCAGGATCATGTACTGCGGAACGGTACGCCATTAGAAAAATAGACAAATGTTTGATCCCAAGCTCGTTGTTTTGAGAAATTACTTTGGCCAAGTGTCTTTTCCTGGGGTTATGTTGAATTGCTTCAACATTCCGTCAGATTGTGGATGTGATTCGATGGTATGCGTTTTAAAAATGCCAAGCATCCGACTCATTGTCAGTTTTGAAGATGCCTGCTTCAAAATTTCCTTCTGTCGGAACTCCCGACTCAGATGTGACATGCCTGAGATATTTTCGAAGAACTTCCATTTAGCTGGATTTAATTTCAGTTTTGTCTGTTTGATCCTTTGAAGACGTACGTTAACTTTGCGAGGTTTTCTTTAAAGGTCCTTCCAACAACAATCACATCATTTAAATATATACAGGTTTTAGATAAATTTTTCATCTAAGTCCGCGCAGTACCAATTCTGTGAGTTGTTCAAAGGTGGCTGGCGTGTTGCATAAACCAAAAGGGATCACTTTTAATTGTCACAGACCAAGGTCACAGACCATTTCCTTGTCTTCGGGATACACACCAACATACAAACAAGTTAACCTTAGGACTGTTTCTTTTACCAGAATTTCAAGTTTTAAACTGTTTAAGTTATGCGCAGTGATGAATTTGTGTCTGAATTCGTGCATTGCGCTTGCTCAGAATGGATTTGAACGGTTCAGAACTTGAAATTCTGTGACAGGAAGAAACGGAGAAATCACAACAAAAAATAGTATGAAGTGCATAATATGTTTTGTATAATGCAATAAATAAACAAATACAATAAGTAAGCTTAGGTGAAATTGATTTATAATTATCAGATTTTTATCCTCCTAGGTACTGTGACGCTCAACTTAAATGATACTCCTGCCTGCAAACCTCACTCTTAAGAACATTTATGTAGCGTAAACGAAACTGTCAAGTGATAGCATTTAAGTTGAGCGTCGTAGTACATATACTTTGGTAAACTTAGATAATGCAGAAACGTATCGTTACCGAAAAAACAATGCAATGTTTTCAGATAAAACAAAATATTAAAAATTTTATGTACCACATAAGGCCATCGATGTTCAAATAAAATCTACTCGGATAAAATTGATTTGAGCTGTGTATAAGACAGAATTTGTGATAATTAAAGCGAAAAAAAACTGAAAGCAAATAAAAATAACTGATTTTCCTGCATTCCAAAACAAAATACCCCTTTCCTAAAGATACTAATTCTTTCTCTCATTTTTATGACGTTATTTACGGTGTTTAATTTCGCGAAAATAAAACGCCGTAGTATGAAACTGTTCGATAATAATTCAATTATAATGTTTTACGTCCGCGTAAGCACTCGTAACTGAATTCATTTGTGATTTTATGGCGACATTCGCAGTAATAAAAACATTTTCATAATTAAAAATGGTAAAAAATGCAGAACTGTACCTTTGTATATATCTAAATGTAATAATATGACCAAGGCCTTTAAATTTCAATCCTATGAACGCTTATTTAGTCTTCATTACACAATTTAAAGTGCTTTCTGTGAATAGAATAAGAAAATTATGCAAATGGCGGTTAATATTACTTTTTAGTCTGTAATAATGATTTAATTAAAATAAGCGAATCGATATACAATTATGGAATAAAGGCCAGTTTACATTATTCGATTTTTGTATTTGATTTTTTTGTTGGATTTTATATTCGAGTTTATCTTGAATGAAACTTCTGCTTCTCAAATGGAATGGAAACTTGAATAGTCTAAAACGTTTGAGCTACTCAAAAATCGAATGGAAAATCGGATAATGTACACTAGCCTTAAGTTAACTTCCCTTAAATTATTCTCCCAATTAATTTTATCACATTGACCGTTGCATACCTAATATGCATTTACAATGTACTGCTTATTTATTAACATCATGTTTAACTGTGAATTAATCGGAGCTTCTATTCGTTTTTTTTTTTAATATTTGACGTATGTACAAGTTGAAAGCTTTTACTTTAAGTGTGGAGTCTGGTAATGAAATTTGTCGGTTCTAAAGTGGAAGTATGATGTTCCTATAATTCTCCATTTTCCAGGATATGAAATTTCGCTTCGAATGTCGAGCGGTATTGATAGGTAAATTTAAACGTGAGCAGATTTTAAACGTTTATTGAAAGATCGCATATCAATCATGTGCGTTTTTCGTTTTCGTCTGCAATCATTTATCAAGTACCTACAGATTTTTATGAGCAGTAAAAGAAAGCTAAGTTGGAGGAAAATATTTTCGACCTCAATTCATTCACCTTAGGCAAATGTAAACACTGCAGCAAAAAAGAAGAATTGCTCTTCAACACACGTTATCCTCTGTTTGCTTATTATTATTTAAATCCCTGTTTCTTAGGTGTACAATTGAAACAAACCACGTATTACTCTGATTTTTATTATCGCCTGATAAATTGATACCTACTCAGATGGAGGTGCTTTCCAAGAATTTCCATTTCGACTTGTTCTTTTTACCTTTAAGATTCTAATCTCACGAAGAGAATTTGAAATTCATGAGCTCCGCGTTATTGGAAATACACTTCAAGGAAACGCTATGTATAAAATTTCAGTAAATTTCTTTTTCCCTTAACGATTCGGTTTACTAAATAATTTTCACCTGTTTGAGCCGGCTATTAATCACTTGTAATTTTGTAGCTCATCGACGCGGACATTTCCGAGGGTAATTTCGTACAGTGGTTTCACATTCCTGAAACGAATATCTTAGTAGAAAATAGCGCTATTGTTCCGCACCCTTGGCGGTTAACTGGAGAATCCGGGTCCGGAGAGCCACTGTGGAGGAAATCATTCGTGGAATAATACGTTTCGGTTCTTTAACATACATATTCACAACGACGCAAATTTCTGTAAATTACTTTGTGTCCAAATTATTTTCCAAAAAAACTTACTCAAGGGAATTAACTATTTTTATACTAAACCAAAGAAAAGGAATTGTTTAGGCAAACGACAATAAACATTTTTAAAAATTGTAATAAATAGGTTTAAATCCCGATCTGAAAATAGCTGGGGGTTTGGTTTCACATATTATTTTTTTTTTCTCTTCGCGTGGTCACTATAACGTTATGTTTGTTTCCGCCGCTTTAACATTGACATTAATTTAACGATTTCGCATTCTTGTTCAGTCGAGCAGAAGAATATTACGTTCTTCAGAAACGTTTCTGTTCGTGTTTTATTGTTTCACACAGACGTTAATAATAAATTGACGTCTTCCATTTCCAATAACCGAAAATATATGTTCGATTCGTTTTCTATGAGAATACAGTTTCCTGACATCTGTGACGATCTCAGAGCTTTCATAAAGTACAAGAACAGATTTCGGTTCTGTAAACAAATAATCACTAGATCGTAAATAATTTCTGTTGGTGAGGAACTTCTCTTGCTTGGAGATGTCCGGACAGTTTCACAGCCCACGGGTCGTAAGGCCGTATGGATTTACTTTTGGGCATGTAGATACAAATCTCAATATCCGACTGGTCGGATAAATACAATCGTGTTCCACTAGTCGGATATTTTCGTTTGTATACGATTACTTCTTTACTTTTCAAATGACATTCAGTGCGTTTAAAAGTGCACACTTTTTATGCAGAGTACTTTATAAGTTCTGCGTTTCCTTCTGAAAACATGAAAACGCCATGAAATTTCGTTATTATGAGATCGGAGATAGAAAGAAGAACATGTCTTTAATATTTCTAATTCGATTGTATTAGGTATTCCATTTTATCGTGATCATTTAATCGCCGAAAAAAAGTATAGATTACAGTTTTAAAAAAATATCGATAACGTCACCGTTCAAGATTATGACGTCGCAAGAAAAAAGAAAAAACTGTGACATCACAAGAAATTCCAAACAATTAGCCATTTAACTTTGATCCTGAACTTTTTTTTGTAAAACTTATAATAACGGTTTTATCAACAATGTTCCTTAGTTTCTATTCAATCAGTATAATTTACTTGAACTGAAACTGGAACCATCTAAAATATGCAAACGCTAAGTGTAAAATATACACTGAGTTCCGTATGAGAATTGCATTGTCAGCTTTTGATATGCGCAACAGAAAATGAAACCTAAAGACTGTATTATACATATCGTATTTCATCAAGTGCGCGATGCTTAAATCTTTCTTAAGCATCATCATCTGATGTAGGTTATTTTCTACGGCGTGTTGCTTATGATCCTGGAAAAAAAAACTACGTAGTTCTCACATCACAATTACACACCCCTGTATTTCTTAATTTATTATCAGATCGATTATAAATTTTCGCAATTTGTACGTACATCCCTCTAAAACAGACATTTTTCAATTCTGAAACCTTTTTTGTAGCAAGCCGCGGCCTTGGACGATAGAAAACAAATTGCAAAAAATTAAAAAAGCATATTGGGCGTTGTTTGATCAAAAGAAGGCCGCCGGTTAATTATCA
The DNA here is from genome assembly GCA_036172665.1 of Prosopocoilus inquinatus. Taxonomy (NCBI): domain Eukaryota; kingdom Metazoa; phylum Arthropoda; class Insecta; order Coleoptera; family Lucanidae; genus Prosopocoilus; species Prosopocoilus inquinatus. Next base: position 48,123,542 of record CM069872.1, read on the forward strand.
AATAATTTAGGGGTAGTCACACGAAATTCTTTTACTGTAATAAACAGGGACAAGAATTCAGGCCACTTAGTGTTAGACGCTTTTTACGCTGAATGTACTATTTACTCCTGCCACCTATCCGCGGCTCCGATACATCAAATTGTTATTAGGTGGGAGAGGAAAGTGTACAATGCGTGCGTTCGCACTTCACAGAAATCATTGTGGGTGAGGCTAAATCAAAATTTTCGTACCGTTCGCGGAACAAGTGGTCCGAATTCTTTTCCCTGGTAATAAAGAATGGAACCGCTCCCCCTTTTATAGTTTATAGATAACCCAACCTATTCTTTTTAACCAACGAGTTTGAGTAGTTTGCGTTTTACATCCGAAAATGCTCTTTTCTGCTGTTTTCTCTCGATTCGTCAGAACAGGGCCGTTATTTGTCTAAAGGTTGCCAAATCTTTCTCCCTCCTTGTCTCTCTCCTTATGAGGATTGATTGATTGATTGAAAATAAAAGGAACTGGCAATTTTAATGAACATATTAAAAATGAAGTTGATTCTTGTCCGAAGAAAACAGTTTTTTAAACTTGAACCAGACAAAATTATGAATGAAAAAACACCAACGTTTCGTCAGGTCGAAGCTATTAATCAATAACGAAACGTTAAGTGCTTTTCCTTTGATAATTTTGTCCGGTTCAAGTTTAAAAAATTTTTTACTTAAAATATATTAAAGAAAAATGAAAAGGTAGTACAAGTCAATGTCCCGTAGAGAGTTACAAAATAAATCCTCTACAATTAAACGTTGAAACGAAAAATTTACAATTTATAATATAAATGGAGAGAGGCAAGGATTTCCCTACCGTTTGCAGTGATTAGATTTCAAGCTGTATTGATTCGCTTACCGACCCAAGTGTAATTAATCTTCCCGTATCCTAATTTTTATGGAACGCAATGATTTTATAAAAGAAATGACAGGAATAGTTCTCGAATCGAATTAGATAAAAACACACACACCTTGGGAAAAGTGTTTGCCTTTCGTAGCAAGTAGCAAACTTGAGGAGAAATTACTGAATCTAATTCAAAGAAACTGAATCCAGATTTCAGTTTAGAATCGCCCGGAGTCACATAAAAACTAACTCAGCAATCCAAATGTTAATTGTTTTTATAAATTTCCGTGCTACTCCCCTCTCCGCTACCTCCTGAGACGCCTTTGCAACATATACTTTTGTCTGCTAGGTGGCGCGTTTAGCGTTGTTTTTACAAGCCTTTCTGCGTGAACAAAAGGAGTTCCGTATGGGAATTGCATTGTCAGCTTTTGATACGCGCAACAGAAAATGAAACATAAAGACTATACTTAATTACGTATTTCAGCAAGTGCGCGATGCTTAAGAAAGATGAATTATTTCCTACGTCGTGTTGCTTATGATTCTAGGAAAAAAAATTGACGTCGCAGTTCTCACTGAAGCTTATCATCGACTTGAGAGATTAAAAAATTATTAAATATTTAGTGTTGTATGTTGTGTCACGCAACTTTGTGTTTGTGATATGTGTTTAACGTTGTGTTTGTGATCAACGTTTGTATGTTTATGATTCACTGTTGCAAGACGTTACAGAATACATATCCTAAAACAGGGGGGAAGATAGAAGAAGTACGTAAAGTGATTCACGGAAAATTAATAAGAATAATGAGAAATAAGGGCGCCATGCAAAGAACAAGTTTAAAAGCGGTATGATAAATTATCTTTTTCCTAATTTTTTGATATTTTTAACGTACTAATTCGCTGCCAGATTTCAGTATGTTTAACTAGACATTAAGAAATCTGAATTGTTACATATTTAGCATGGAAGCCTTCAGGGTTCTATGCCTATTTTTTTTTTTAGTTTATATAAAATATAAATGATATGGTAGAAAAAACTAGAATCTAAGAAAGCCAAAAAATTGCCTCGTGAGTATTTAACTGATTTCAAGAGACACTTAAATATCAACACACAGAAAATGGAGTGCTCTATTAATTAACAGGCTATTCAGCAAATTGTCAAACATTAAACCAAAATTTCAATTTAAATATAATCACTGTGATTACTTATGTGATTATTTGTAGGGGGGGCGAGATGTCTGGTTATTCGTATTGCTAGTTGGGGCTGCGGCTGCCTTGTAGTTGTTATTTCTCCTTCGCTATTCACCCTACGAACTGGGGAAGCACAGAAAACTCAATTTTAAGGAGCCGGTATGAATCCGAAACAAAATCCCAACAAAGTGCTTTTTCTATCACAAAGAATCCATACGCAACGGGAAAGGATTCAAACCTTCACCTCCGTCATAGTTTAACTTTAATCTTCAGTTTATTCCCCTGAGAACAATTGTTTTTGTAATCGTTACTATGGGAATAAATGGGAGATTAAGTTTAAACTGTAATTGAGAAAATGGACCTTTAATAGTTGCCTGGCCAAACATCTAACTCGTTGCCAGCACGCTTAACAAACTATCCTGGATATTAATGGAATAAACCGTGTGAGTTATTAAAGGAAGATCCGGAATAAATTCATGTCCTGCATTTTTACTATTTCAGTTTAATACTAGTTTGTTATTCTTCTGTTAAAAAATTAAATTCACTTCTTTCATTCGTTTTTCCTTTACATTCCCGGCATTACAACAAAGATAAGGGAAACGGTCTTAACTCGTACACTTGGGAATTGCGGTCCTCCCACATTCAGCAAAGAAAAACACATTCCACCGACTGCACCTAAGGCTACAAAGTAGGATATATCGCCGTGCGGGGATCAATTCAAAGCAACCCTTTCAGGAGGCGGCAAAGCCTTCCTCGCTTTGTCCTTTGTTCCAACGCATAGCACCCCGGCGTATAAAACTAGAAGAAATTAATTGCCCGGCAGAATCGATGAAGTGTTGCTGAAGTATGTGTGTTCGTGATGCCTAAACGTGATACGTTTCTCTCTCTTAAGTGACACTAATCGTGTGTGTTTCCTAACAAGTGTTTGAAGTTGTTGGAGACTCGGGGGGGTGCGTTATGGCCCGACGCGACGAAGGGAACAAGTGTTCCTCGAGTTGGAATTAATTTTCATAATTAAATCTTCGCAGCACAGTGGGGTAATTCACGTGGGGAATATTTTGATTTTAATACGAAACCAGCTTGATGGGTTCCATCCTGCCATTAAATTAAAATTAAGTCGAACGGAAATTTATTTTTAATGATTTTCACGTTTCGTCGTGGGAGTTTTAAATCGAATTCTATTATAGTCATTATGTACCTTATGAATAAAAACTCATAGGAATATTTAAAACTGACTACTCCGAAGAATCTCTCACTTCTTTTAATCACCATATCAAGCAAAGCACTTTCGAAATTGCTTGACCAGATTTTTATTTAGACACTAACTTGTTATATACCATAGTTGTAATTTTGTATGTTATGGTAACTATAATGGCAAGGAAACTTTTGCTACTCATATTCAAAATTACAAGCACACTTCGAACATAAATATGCAAATTGTTGCATGCAAACCTCGCATGCGATTCCTGTGAAAATATGAAATGACTCTAAACAATGAGTAAAGCTGCGAGATGTCAGGGTGTTAAAATCCTTTCACACCAGACGACTAGGACAATAAAATGAACGGAATCGCGTCGAGGGATTTTACCCTGTATGCCGCCGTGAAGTGTTTTACTTCTCGGTATTTCCGGGATTAACTCTAAATAGATTTTGCAGTAATATTACGGGACTGCTCAGGCGCACTGAATCACTTGGAATTAAAAAAAAACGCTTGGAAGTTCTGTTTTATGTTGCTTTGATAATGTACTTTTGTTTATTACAGTAGTCACCGTTTTACACTATGGATATTTGGTCTGAATAATTAAATCTTTGCGTAATAAAACAGCTTTTTTAATATTTGCCTTTTTAATATTTGTTTCTCTCTAAATTAAATTTTCAATTTAAAAGTTAATGTTCATATATGACAAGGTCAAGTCCATTAAGGCCCGATTTCTTCACCTACGGATAAATTTATCTGCCGGGTAATATCTTTGGAAACTATTATCGATACAATGGTTTCCAAGAATAATACCTGGCAGATAAATTTATTAGGAAGTAAAGAAATCGGACCTATCCCATATATCTCCCTCAAGGCACTTATTACTTTGTGTTGGCTTTATTTTCCTTCTTCTTCTTCTTCTTTTAGTCATATTTTTGCCGATCTGCGTAAAAATGGAACAACTTATTCCCGAAAGACTCGGTGATTCGGTTTCAATTCCTTTTAATTCCGGTAATATTTCAATTCTATCTTGAAGTTGGTCACTCTGTTTCCGCTTTGTACTTCCTTCTCCATTGACTTCGAACGAATGAGGATTAGTTTGACATTCTATTATTCCTTCCATACAGCTTGGTTAACTGGTTCGCGTTCATCTCATACCCAAACTGGCGATCCATTCTCGAAATTATGAATCTTCGCGTTTAGATCATGATTTATTTTTTGATTTGCGAGTAGTAACTCCATGTGTCGATGTAAATCTGGTTTCAAATTATCTAAAACAGTTTGCAACCGATGATTTAAAAATAATTCTGCCGGTGTTATTCTATAGGCCATCAAAACTATACGCCATTTTTTGTTTAAAAATCCTACTTCTTCTTCGTCTCAATGAAATGTTCCACTAATCCATTTGCTTTTAGATGAAATGGAGTAGTGGTAATGTATATCGGAACTTTACAAAATTCAGCAAAATCTTCTAAGGTAAAATGTGGACTGTTGTCTCTTAGAAACTGCCTAAGTCAAAACGGGAAAACCAATCATCCAAATAATCCATCTCTTTCATAGACGTTGATCCACTAATTGCTTTAACTTCAGCCCATTTAAAAAAATCATCAATCAACACAAAAATCTTCAGTTTGTTCAATGTGTACCCTCTCTTACGGACCATTGGATATATTGCAAGGGTAGGGTGGTACCTCAGGAGGTCAGTTTGGGGTTTGTTGACAAGAAAAACGAGTGGTTGGTTAACACAGACATGAACCCATAAGAAGAGGTCATACGACCTGAAAATCTTTCTTGGAACAGCTACTATTGTTGATTCCCTAGTACGATGGATTTTCCATTTCGGACTTTCAATCACGTGTAAACCTTAACTCTTGGTTTATTTTTATGGTAACAGGTACGGAGACAATTATTGCCATAACAAACTGAAGGTTAACTACGGGTAAACTGAATGTTTTAGTTAACTTGCAATTGAAAAATCGTCCATTACAGTCACTGCAGTGTTGGCCTCGTTTTTGCTTGGTACTCAAAATCTGCGCCAAACTGTGAGTGAGACGGTGAAGTTCTGCCATATTTGAAATGAATTTTCTTAATTAAAAGAAAGTGCGGCGAAATTCAAAATATGTGTTCTGTACTTTTAAAAAATAGGGACCATAAAGATGTCGTCGACTTTCTTTGTGTCATTCTTAGAATGTTGTTAAAACATCCTTTGTCTATATTTTTATACTGTTTTGTACCGAGTGTGCACAACAAAGCAAAAAATAGTAGACATCTACAGTTTCCTGTGATTTTTTTTCTTAAAAATCGTACTGTTTAAATACGACCTCACAGGTGATACTTAGGGCCAGTTGTACAGTTCAACTGAAATAAATTCGCGTAGGATTTTAAGGATTGGATTTTATTCACTTTGTTAAACGTCTTTTGTATAACTAGTCTTTAAAAACTTTAAGGACCAGTTGTACAAAGAAGGTTTAAGCTGACGTTCAACTGAACCAGGTTCAAAGTAAACAAAATCACATCAAATTTTATTTATGAATATATTATTTGCCATATGTCTTCAAGTTTCTATGCGAATTTGTTTATTTTGAACCTAGTTCAGTTGAGCGTCAGCTTAAACCTCCTTTGTACAACTGGTCCTAAGAAGCTTTCGTAAAGTAAAATCTGTGAAGTCGTATTCAAACAGTATCATTTTGGGAAACTAAAAAATCTATGAAACTCTATTTGTCTGTGTTTTTTTACTTTCGCTCGTATCCTTTTTGTGTGCGCTTTTAATTTGTTTCAAGATTGGCCGATATTATGAGTCTTTCGGAAGTCTATAAACTATTTGGGTTGACTGGAGGTGATTAAATAATAATAAGCAGAAAATTAGAGGCAAACTACATATTTTTGGAGATAGGAAAAGAATACCTTTCTTCATTCGACAAAATATACTGGGCGTTCCATTAAAAATAACAAAGTATGTACTCATTTGTTAGGTCTTCGATCATAACTTGTTTATATTTAATACATTCTGGCAATTCAAGTAAATCGATAAAACTTTTAAATTTAATATTTTTAGGGCCGGTTTCATAATCGAACTAAAGGAAACCTTAAAATTAAAGCCACAGTCATATGTCAAAACAAATGTAAAAGCATAGTTATCTACACGTAGGAATGTGACTTTTATTTTAAAGTCTACTTTAGTTCTATTATGAAACCGGGCCTTAATAGGTCTGATAATAAAGTGTGTAAGTGCCGTTCAAAACAAAATAGAAACTCCATACATACATTATTTTTCAGTGTTTTGCAATGTTGTATTCTGCCCCAAATACCTAATCAAGCTTTTTATAAACGATAAACATCCGTTATTTCTCGGAAAGGCTAAAAATCCACGTTGCATTCAAAGCTAAAATAACCAATATCGCGATAATGGTTAACTTTAACGCTACTGGACATATACAGTCATACCTTTTAGTAATGTCTCTCTTTCAAATATTAAATTACGGACTCATATCTTCTAACCACTTCAATTGGCAGATAGAAGAGCAAGCGAACAAGCAGGTGCACAAATACAAAATAAAAACATAAAATAAAATTCAATCGGTGCTTGTTTACCTTTTAGATTGTGAATTAAAATTTTATTGGGGAGGTATTACCTATAATTTACATTACATCGAACTGATTTAAGAAAAGATGGAAAATAACATTTTTTTTTATAAAAGTTCCAAAAGCCTGCTCACAAGTAAGTTTTAAGTTTTTTAAGTTAGCATTTTAAAGTTAAATAAGAATAGTACTATACACAACGTCCTCCATTTGCTTTATCATAATTGAGGACAAGTTATTATTTTTCATTCCAAGAAACCCCCGTACTTCATTTTCTAAGGCAATATGTTAAAAACTTTAAGAATTATTGATTTGTCTCTCTATTATTAACTTTTGGATTAAGTTAGTTTAGCAAAATTGCAACATTTTGATGTCAGGAAACCACTGTTGCCCTGTTGCACATTACTGGTGGAGCACCCGGTATAGTAGGTAGGACAACGATTAAAGACTTTTACTTTGGCCAATTGTGGTTTCACAAAGAATAACAAGGAGCATATGTGTGCGATTGATTAAAAGAGACGGGAACAGCTGACCTAACGCGTTTGCTTCAATGCAGGTGAGGAAGTGTTATTCAGATATTAACAATGTTTTCAGTAACACATAACTCCCATTACAATGTATTTACTACTCACCTACTCACATAAGAACGCAGTACTCAGTATTTTCCAATGTTAGCTGTAACAGTTAATAATTTCTATATTCTTTTATACCGGGTGGAAAGTTTCAAACCCGAACATAGCAAAGTTCCATTGAAACTACGTTTCTGTAGATTACTGCTCGCCATTTACAAAATGGTAATGGTATTAAATGAAAGATAAAATTAAGGCCAATGTTATCGTGTCAAAATTATTCTTATGTTGTTAATACTTTTGAAATAGAAATTATTTTTTTTAATTTCAAATGAAAAATGTAGTCGCCTTAGTATGTCAGATTTGAAGTTCGCAATTCAATAACCAAAATTTTGTACAATATGCTTCTTATTCAAAATAAATTTACATTCATCTGTGTAGCATACTGACGATGAAAAACTGTTAGGATTTATGTCTTTGCTCTTGCATTACTTCACAAAATACTTTCCTATTATTCTTATTAATTTAAAAATAATGTTGATGGCAACTGAATTTGTGGGATTGATGTGGTCCTTTTAATATTCTTTACTGTTGTGTGCTACTTATTCTTGAACAATGAAATTGATTTAATTCTTAGTCAATTGAATTTAAAACTGATTTAGTATCGACGTGTGTCAGTATTGATTGCCCATGGCATCATTTCAAGTTTATTGATAGTATCAGAAACAAGTATTTTTGTATGCAATGACGTAGAATACAATTATTATTCTAATAAAGAAAGAATTGTTGTAACTTAAACGACAAGAGTACCTACCTAATATTTGTTCTGAACAATAATTCATAATACTTTTTAACTGACGTATAAATTATTTTCCATTAATTGAAAGAACTGAAAGTTTCAAATCAGATATAGGTGACTAAATTTTTCGTTTAAAATTTTGAAATTTTATTTATATTCCGAAAGTGATAATATTTAGGAATAATTTTAACAGTATAATATTGTCCATAATTTTCTTTTTTCTTTAATACCATTGCCATTTTTGTATCTTCAAATGGCGATCAGTAATTCACAAAAACATAGTTTTCAATACAAGTTTACTATGTTCGGGTTTTAAACTTTCCACCCGGTATGTATTTATTAATTATAAGGTTGTTTTATTATTGAAAACTTGGTGTTAGAAATCTGAAAAATGTCAGTGCACTTTCATCCTTTCTCTAAAACTCCCAAGTTTTCCACACCGAAGTTTATCTACAATTCACAGTCGTCCTGTTTCTCGTCGCTTTTGTCTGCATCGAACGAAGTCCATTTCAGCCCTGTCTTCGCCCCCATTGTCCTTGCCCACGTAATGCACCGGGTTCCTTGGTTTTACTACCTCGCCCTTGCCGTAAACTTTCCCGACTGACACGTCTTTTAAGATTACCACGATTGTTTTAGGTTTACGTATGCAGAGAACTAGACCGAGCCGGCAGTGGCGTAACTAGAAGTCAAGCACTGGTTGTCAAGTTAAGGCTGCTTGCAAAATTTTCATGTCAAGTCAACACGAATGTGTCTGTCCGTCGATTGACCTAGCTCAGTTTATACTTAGTAAATGCCGGTAATGGTGAATACCAAAAGGCAAAATGTGCGAGGACTACGCAAAGCAAAGCAGACAAGATAACAACTGAAAAGAGATAGGTACCATTCGTAAGGGATAGAAGTCAAAAGGGCTGTCAAAATTTTAATTTAAAAAAGCGCTGGGCTGAATTTTTTCTGTAGTGGATAATAAAATTCAGGCAATTTTACATATAAGTAGAAAAATGAGTTTATACATAGGTACGTATTTCGGCAGCTGAGCTACCATTTTCAATACACTTACACTCACAACCACATTAAATACTAGTTAAATGCAGAAGGTTAAAATCTTTGCTTGGTATGAACCGGATGTTCTCCTCGCCAAATCTGGATTTCAATTCGATAAGGATAGTCAGTTAGGAAAAAGTAAGTTTGTTTTCAGCAAAAATTTAAATTTCTTGATTTCAAGATGCAAGCGACTTTGTCGTCTTAGCGCTGGGTCACCTCCCTATTGCTACGCCACTGCCTACATGTCGTTTTCTTCCCCAGTGAGAAAATATCAGATCACTTCTAGATGTTGAATGAAACGTGGAAAGTTGGGGAAAGTACTACATTTATTTCTTTTTTGGAAAACTTCGGTTGGGAAATAGAATTCATTTATGTTTGTATTCTGAAATCAAAATTTAAGAAACAGACTACATATTCTTTTAGCTTCACTGCCCGACTTTGTTAATTAGGAAGAGGAGGAGGAGAGGGAGTAAAATTAGATCGAACAGTACTTGTCATCACAGACAATTTACTAAAAATTTATTAGACACGTTTGAGTTTTCAGAAAGAAAAAAAAAAAGAAAAAATAAACTTTGACGACGAGATACAAAATGAGGCCTTTTTTTTCATTGTACTTTAATTTTTTATGTAAAGTTTTTATACATTTTATGTTCATCGCTCAGAATCCAGAACGAAGGTCTTTCCAAATTATATATTTTTTAATTGAAGTTGGTTCTTGTCTGATGAAAATTGTAAGTACAATTTTATTAATTATTAATCTCGAACCGGACAGAAATATGACAGGAACACACTCAACGTTTCGCTATAGATTTATAGATTTATAGCTGACGAAGCTATAAATCTATAGCGAAACGTTGAGTGTATTCCTATCATATTCATGTCCGGTTCGAGATTAAAAAAACTTTGTACTTATATATTTCTTGTTGGAGGTCTTGTCGCTTCTCCAAATTAGCATTAATTTCTTTTGTTTGGTATAATATTTCTCAATTTCTCAACAAATGAGGGAGCTTTTCAGTCAGTAAACATTGTATCATGGCATCTCGGTTATCTCAATTTGTGACCAATATTATATTGTTTCAGTAATATTCTTATAGGAATTATTTTAAGTGATATATTATTATACGATAAGTCATAAGTTATCAAAGATTATGAGTGTTTAGCTTTCTCTTTTTAAACGGACAGGAAGGTGAAGTGAATTACGAAATGTGATTCAAATGCAAGTATCAAAGCACTCATTTTTGGCAAGATTAAATTGACACAGTTGCGGTTCGTTTCTGGTCCACAATTCCCCCCGTTTTTTTGATAATAAACACACGGAGGAAATTACTCTCTCCATTTGTAATACCCATTATCATGAAAATGACATTTTAAATGGATCTGCAAGCCCATGAGCATTCACTTGAAAAACCTTCACTCAATAACGTGCGGTTAAAAATGTGCGGTTGTGCGTTTTTCCCCGGAAGTCGATATTCTGAGTACCTCAATTTAGGCCGTGTACACCATTCTACAATTGCATGTTTACAGGTAAAACAAATAGTCTGTCACCATTAAATTAGCAGTCTATTATTTGTGACAGTGGTGACAGCAACTCAACACGTCAAATTAATGATTACATCAGTGGTTATTCATAGAATATTATTTGGTAAATAATATGGGATGAGAGGAAATAAGTTATTTACTGATAATCGTCTCGTCGCCTTTATCTTTTAGAAGGCGATGATTATGCACTAACAAAGTTGAAGGTGGAAGTTACGTCAATGTATATTCATCAGCTCAAGAAATCGTACAGGGAATACCGCAAGGGTCGACATTGGGTCCCTTACTCTTCTTAACATATGTAAATGACTCACAACTTCATTTCAAGGTACAACCATCAATATGCTGATGACACATCAGGAATCGTTACCGGAAACAAATTGGCTGAATTAACAATAACTGACACAGTGAAAGAAATGTTAAGTTAGTGTACAATGATCGCACTGATTTTAAATAGTAATGAAAACCAAAATGATTGTGAATCTCTACCTCAACAAAAGTCAATAAAGTTTCTGGCTGTAAATATTGACAGCATGTTCAAGTTTGAGATACAAATAAATGTAATTTGTAATAAATTAAACAAATCAGTTTATATGATTTGTAACATAAGAAGAAGTGTTGTTAGCATCGAAATATTATTAACAATATATTTTGCTTATGTTCAATCTCATTTATCGTACAGCATTTTATTTCTTTGGCATCTAGCGTGTTTATTGGTCAAAAAAGAACTTTAAGGTTTACCTGTTTGTACGTCGTGTAAAGAATATTTCCGAAACTTTAAAATTTTAACCGTTCCTTGCCTTTACATTCATCTTCTTTTATTATTTCAAAGATATAATAACCATCACTGTGCTAAAAATTCAGATATACCAAATAGTATGATAACTAGATACTCCAATAATTTCATTTTTGCTCAACATAACTCAACACATTTTGAAATGTGCCCTTATTACCGGGCATATAAACATCGTCCTGTTTAAAGGATTGGCGGCGATAGGAGGGACAACAGTCGTAATAAGTTAAACGAATTTTCCCACAATCTTTAGCAATTACGAAACGCTTTGTACAAGGAACGTGACGAGCAGCTTAAGCTTTCAGTCAAGGACGGAGTACTGAAGTTTAAAGTCTTCCTTCATGACGTACACACTGACGCAAACTTGTTTGAACTTATTTCACGTTTGAGGCATACACATTTTTGTGCCTTTTAGTGTCTCCATCCAGCATTTCCTGGTATCGACTCAAACTTAATAAAAAAATGTGCACTGATGATTCCTTCATGACCTACACACTGTTTAAACTTATTTCACGTTTGAGGTACACATATTTTTGTGCTTTTTAGTGTCTCCATCCAGCATTTCCTGGTATCGACTTAAGCTTAATAAAAAAATGTGCACTGATGATTCCTTCATGACGTACACACTGTTTAAACTTACTTCACGTTTGAGGTACACATATTTTTGTGCTTTTTAGTGTCTCCATCCAGCATTTCCTGGTATCGACTCAAGCTTAATAAAAAATGTGCACTGATATACAGCAACGGAGCTTTTTCTAAATCGTTAGATTTAATGGAGTAGAAACATTTTTCTCCTTATCGTGCGGCTTAAATTACACCGTGCCTGCCACCACAAACGGTGAAGTTTAAATCAGATTCGCTAAGTATGTTCGCTCCTGTAAGGGGGAGGGGCTCCTTAAATTTTCTGTTGAAGTAAATTTCGATTTGGTCCGCTGATAAATTCGGTGGCTTTAATTAAACTTTATGAAGTGTGTCGTTGAGATGTCCATGCTTTTAGTTTTATTTTCGTTTCGGGAATGTCTGACCGAAATACTTTACGAGCATTGGAATACGACAAGGTAAGTTTTACGACCAGCCAGAGAACATTACATCGGGTGTTTTCTTTTTCTTTTAATTTGGCATCGAAGTTGGCGGTGATGTATTTTTTTCTGAATGCATCACAATTTTTGAAACACCTGTCAATTGCTTTAAGTTTTGAAATAAAAATTATTTTTTCCAATTTGATGATGATTCAAAATCAAATTTCCGTAACCCATTTCGACCTCAAATTAAAAAAAAAAAACACTATGTTTGCAGAAGGAAATATGTTTAGTATTGTAGTTTCTTTTTGAATTCTTGGGTAAAGCATTTGTTATTTTATGTCGTTTATAGAAAATTTTGTTGAAACTTATGTCAAATACAGCTTGTCAATTCGATTTTTTCGGAAGGATACACCAGCGTATTATCGAGGATGCATGAGGAAGAAAAGGAAATCCCTTTATCTGTTTTAAGTTAATTGGTTTAATGAAGTAAATCTTCTTATCAGTTTAGAAGTTCCGCGTTATTTACCAGATAAACTTAATAAATGTTCCACTTCCCTTTTAAACGCCTTTTGTTTTAGTTTATTTCATATCCCTTATATGTACAGGATGTTCCGTTTTCAATGGTATTTTATGGGAATCTCCGTTAATAATGGAAATAGAAACTGAGCACGCAATATGGTCAATCGAGTTAATAAATTAACTGCCTTAGTTAAATCTAACACCTTCCGCGGATGGATTTGAGGAAACTACCACAAAGAGTTAAAAAATAGTTCGATTAGGACCATTTTGGTAGGGAAGCGCACTCAAATTTAGGAAATTATTAAACTATTTAATAATATGAAATGTTTAATTGTGTATTACAAACAGCGAATGTGTTTCTCTAATATTTATTATCCCAATAACAATTTGGGGACGAACGAATTTTCACAAGACAAATGAGCTTTTGTGGAATGAGCATGTCAATGGTGTATACTGGAGAAAATAGCTGACATCCAAGAATAGCTTATATCGACAGAATTTCCCGGCAAGATATAAAAGAACTCTGGCGCCTGCTGCATGAAAAGTTCGGATAAAAAAAATGTTTTTGTTATTTTTATTGACCCAGATAAAAAGTGATGGCCGTGAAACCGTATAACTCATCTCATCGGGCGATTTTCGTCAATCAGCAGGGAAACCTCTGCCTTAACAAACACAGACTTTTTCATTGCACGGTAATTGGAGCCGCAATTAAAATTTCAAAGCAAAAACTTCGCTTTGCCTCTGCGGCTCCATTAATTTTAATAAGGGTCTTTGTAGGCGAGGGTTCGTTTAAGTTGAAAACCGAAAGTACTGTTTGTGTTTTAATAATCCAGAGAAATTATATCTTCTTTTTTTGTTAGCAATTACATACGTATAAAAGTAAATAGTTACAACCTTCCATCCAAAAATGTCTTTAGAAAATTTAATAGTCGAAGTCGTTGAAGGAAATAATAAGTTCACTTCCTTTTTCCTTCTACTTCTTCTAAGGGTTCTTGGTGTTGACGTTCAAGTCGAGCCCTGCAACTTGAATCTGATTTATAGTTGCCGCAGAACTCGGAAAAACTGAACGGACTATTATAATTTACCGCGGAGGGTAGAAATTAGGGTAGTGTTCGTGACTTGTCAGATTTATTGCTTTTATATTCATAGCGAAGCGAAGTATAGAGGTGCATATTATGTACAGATACTTGCTTCATTAAATTCAGAATTTTGTGGGATCAAATGACGTAGTAAAACAGTTCTTCATCCTAGTATTTTCGTTCATTATTTTGTGATAATCTGTTTTTTTTTTAATTAATTTAGTAAATTTTCTTTTGCAAGTTTCAGTTTCAATTATTATCTGTATAGTCTTTGTATTATATCTCTCATTGTTACGAGATCGCCATGGTGGGCCTTTAATTAGTTGTAACCCTGTACATTTCACTTCGTCTTGACATAAAATCAAATTGACCTCTTTTGCCTCTGGACTGGAAAATTTTAGACACTCCGGTGCATTCTGAAGCTGATATATATTCTCCATAGTGGCGAATCAATCATGTCAGATTTTTGTTTGAGTAATGCATCGTAAAATGGAGTATATCTGAATATATGTGGAGTTGGAGAGTTTCAACGGAGAAAGTTTCATACGTCGTGTGGATGTTATCGATCTTACCGGTTTACTTCTTAGACGACAGTTTCGCTCTTTGGCAGGCATCATTGTCAAAGGAAACAATGAATTTTTTGCAAATATCTTTCGTAAAAATCATTCACCTCAATTATACTGGGTATCCTAGGTTGAGAGGCTTATAACTGCATCAATGTCATTAATTAACAGAATAAAAGAAAACAATTATTGAAAACAAGAAAGCTAATAGAATACATGTAGGAAATACTAATCCATATAGTATTTGATTCTGTATCTCATGATGAGTGTTTCATTTACGAAAATGAGTTTTGGGTAGGTAAACATAACGAGTTTCAACACCAAATTATGACCACCCTCTGCCTTTTTCGGGAATAATTAATTAATAATTTGAAAGCCTGAAGATTATGCTTTCAAACGACATGGTACTTGAATCTTGAAATTGGAAAGTGTCATAAATACATTTTCTTAAATGAATGGACACCTAACAATTTTTTAAGTAAGATTTGAAGATATTTCAAAATCGCTTAGATTCAGGTTGGAAAAGCCCTCAACACTTTTTACTTTTGAATAATGTGTATTTACAATCGGAATTTGTAATAAATACTAAAGAATTCCATTCAAAATAAGAAAGTTGGCGACTTGGGATACCCTGTACATTCACAATGACCATTTCATTTGATTAATTAGAATAATTTATTAATGGAGAAATAGCAGCCAGCAACGAGTATTAATTTGTAATCTTTTAAAACTGTTCAAATGTAAACTGTGTGATGTAATTAGCTATATATTTTCTGATTGGTCGACTTCATAAAGTTAGTTTCGCAACGTATCCAAGTTCGAAAGTTTCGAAGAGTTTGTAACGTAGTTTGTAACTAATTAATTAATTGTCTTAAGTTCTAATAACTGCAGCTCCAGTTTTCAATGAATATTTATAAGGTCTTCGAACATTTCAGCATGAAAACTTCAAATATTTCGTACAGCCCTGGCCACTGAATTGAAGCCAACTTGCTAAATTGTTGTTTCACATTGGTTCCCTGGTTCCAATTAATTCATTAATATGTAGATTAAATATTGTGCGATCAAATGAATTTCGACGCATCGTTTGAAAGAATTTCGAGAATAGTTTCCCGCAGAAATTTTTGACCACAGGCAGTTTTGTATTAAAGTAATGACACCATCTGTCAATCCAGTCTTCAATTAAGTTAAAACATGTACTACGACGCTCGACTTAAATGATTCTTCTTCTGCATGCGCGAACCACACCCTTAAGAAAATTCAGCCTAATATCTACGAAACTGTCAAGTGGTATCATTTATGGTGAGCATCGTTGTACATATAATAAAAATAAATCGTGGGTGGCGTGACATTGATTTTAGAAGCACCTCTGAGGGTGACCTACATAATTTGGTGATCAACCCCAAAATATGACGGACATAAGTATCTACAAGGCGATGTCTACGTATTTTATTTGAAACGACGACTTACTGCGAATGTTACAGCGACCAGAGGACAATCAACGTTTCATTTTTCGTTCCTTCACCGTAATTTGTGGGGGCATTATTCTAAATCGGCTTTTAAATTATTTGAGGCGCGTAAGCTTTTATGTTAACCACGGGCTTTTGCACTTTTTTCTCATTTATATTCCAAACGAGTGGAAGCGTGTTCTAAAGCGCGCTTCAAAGAGTGAATCCTGCAAATATTTTACTTCATGAAAGAGTCAAAAGCAGAATAAAGGCACGCAAAGGATTATCAAACAAAATTTTATTTTTTTTCCGCAAATTGTTTCAATTTCACAATTATAAAACCATGTAAGTTAAGAATACGGGCTTACAGATATTTAAAAGGTCATTGTGGGGATGCTGTAAATTATATATATTTCATACACTCCTATTAAATTCGATGGACAAAACTAAAACAATTAGAACAGATTGGTTAGGATTGACAATTTGATAAATACGACTAGACTGGCAAGACGCGCTACATTCCGTTGCACGTCATTAGTTAATGATGACGTTAGGCACATGGTGTGCTGATAAATATTTAAATACAAAGGAATTTTTACACTATATGTTCAGTTTTATAAAAAAGATCTCATAGTATGTGTATTTAATTTTAATTTTTAAAGTATATTTATCGACACAGCATGCGTCTGACGTCATCACTAACTGAATGACGTGCAACGGAATGTAGCGCGCCTTGTCTGTAATAATTTTTTGTTTTCTTCTGGGCGCTATCTTATATATTCGTACCAGTAAAACAGAATATAAAGAGAATCCGGCATCGTGAATACGAGGAATTTAAGAGCGAGTTATATTGATGATTAATATTTACAAACATATAAACTTCTTACTCCCAGGACAACCTCGTTAATTTTACATTTTACAGTAACTTTCCAAACAAGTTAGAAATAAAATCGGCTCGATTAATCATAATAATTTTACTTGGAACGTCGCTATTGTTTCAGGATCCCCACAAAAGGTTGCATCCTACATCGAATCGCAATAAAGCCGAGCCTTCTCGGCGGAAAATATTTCAAACTTTCCATATACGCTGCGCGAGATGATATTTTCCCGGCGCAAAAAGGGAATCTCGATGCTGAAATAATATTTTTGTTTTCCTTTCTTCGCCGCGGCTTCGGTTTTACGACCGCCCTAACCTTTCTTTAATGAAGATTTATGTCATTTGCAAATGCCAAATATTTTTATGAAAGGTCAGCAGTATTTGTTCAGGAAAATTCGTGTTATGACCCGAATAACACGACAAATGTTCCGAAAACGTTATCTGGTTCTAGGGCAAATATTAAAGCGATTGATATTTGCGATTGGGAATCGCTACGTAATACATACGTACATAAGTACTTTAAAGCATTCATTTTCATATAAATTCTGAATTGATAAACGGAGTCTCAGATGTTTCAAGTAAGGTAATGAAAATTGAATTTCCGCATACTATTCAAATGTCGCTCGTAATAAATTCTCCGTGAACCACCGCATTCAGAACTTCAGAGATTACCATTTACACTGTATTTATACCAACTGATAACTACTACTATATTCGTACTATCTGATTACTGGCGTCCGGATTTTAGATCAATATCTTTGCATATCTTTAGATATCTTTAGATATCATAGGCTGAAGAAACCGCTGGTCAGGTTAGAATACCAAGAATATCTGGACTACAACATACAAAACTAGACCCACAAGCCTCGTTGGAACAGATATAGACAAGCTTTATGGACTCTATTTTATCAACGGCAGAGAAATCGAGTGGGTCAACGAGAATCTCGAACAGGAAGGTACATAGGTCACACCGACTGGTAGAATGATGAGATCAAGAATGCAGTTAAAGTAAAAAAAAAACAGAGTTGGAAAAGCATACAGCCACACAAACACAAGAAGACTACGAGAAGTACAAGAAAGAAAGAAAGCAAGTCAAAATACTGGTGAAAACAAAGAAAGAAAAATGTTGGAAGGCATTTGGAGCAAAAATTAACGCAACCTTTGAAGAGAACCAGAAGCTGTTCCACAGTGCAATGAGAAAAAGAACGGCAAGAAATACCATGACAACCCTGAAATACATAATAGACAACAATAAAAGGGACATTATACTGGAAGAAGATGAAATTATGGAAAAGTGAAGAAGATATTTTTAAAGATCTACTTGAGGTGGAGGAGACAACGCAAACAGACCGCACATATGAGGGCGGAATAGGCAGAGGAAGTGCAGAAAGTCAAGAGGAGAGGAGCGGCATCACAAAGGAAGCAAATAGAACAATAAAACCTGGGAAAGTCCCGAGATGTGAAAACATAACGGCTGCTATGGTAAAGACAGGAGAGAATCAGGTTACACGTAATCACGACGGCAGAGTAGACAGAGAAAGTGCAGATAGTCAAGAGGAGAGGAGCGGCATAACAAAGGAAGCAATTAGAACTGGGAAAGTCCCGAGATGTGAAAACATAACGGCTGTTATGGTAAAGGCAGGAGAGAATCAGGTATACACTTAATCATGAACAAGGTTTTCAACTCAAGCACACCACCAGCAGACATTATCATACCATTACACAAGAAGGGGATACACTACCAGCATAATAGGAAAAATGTATGCCAGAGTAATGGAAAAAAACACGATAAACATTACAAGAAACACTGGAGGACACACAGTTTGGATTTAGAGCGAAATGAGGGGTGACATATGGAATTTTCATCATAAGGCAGTTAATCGAGAAAGCAACGGAAAGAGCAGAGGAGCTTCCCTTCTGTTTCATAGACATAGAGAAAACTTTTGAGAGAGTAAATGGGCAACCTTATGGAAAAGAGAAATCGACGAAAGAACAATCAGTGGCATAAAATGTCTGTACAGAACCATAAGGAGTGGGATTAGCATGGATCAAAACACTTTGTGACGACGCAAGGGGTGAGATAGGGATGCATCCTAAGTCCCATTCTCTTCACAGCAGTTCTTGATGAAGAAGCAGTTATGGAAGCGAAAAATAGGAAACATAGGATATTGGAATATCGAAATGGTATAACGAGTAGCGGAAATTGTTTACTCCAACGACATGGTCCTAATAGCAGAAGATCCTCAATGGAAATGTGAAAAGATACAGTGCAAGCCTGGAGAATGCTAACATGAATATGAAAAGGGAAAAGGCGAAGGCTATGGTGATAAGCGAAGAGAACATAAACCACAAGATATACTTGAAAGAGAGAAAACTGGAGCAGGTGGAAAGTTTGAAATACTTGGGGACTACTCTGACGAAAGAGGGGAAAATCGATGAGGAGATAAAAAGAAGAAAGGAAGCTTATTCAACAGCATCAAGAGCAGCTTCCTGAACAAAAAAAGCGACTACCAAACAAACCATAACAAAGATCTTCAAAAGGATAACCACCCCAATAATATATCTACGGTTTGGAAGTGTGGAGGCAGAAAGAAAAACTACAAAGTTCGGAAACGAGATTCCGCAGAAGAATAGAAAACAAGCCAAGATTAGATAAAGTTAGAGACAGTGAAACCACAGAGGCCATTCGGCCTGTACCAACCGCTACTTAGCAACCCTTAACATATTTAGAGTGCTCTATATACAGAAACTTAAAATAACATGAAAACAGACCAATAAATAACTTGGGCAATTTAATTGCAAACAAAATACTGGATAAGTACTTTTTTAAGTACGTACTGATTACAACAAATCGTTTCTGAATTAATTTTGAATCCAATACCTGAATTAATAAATTCAGTTCAAGATTGAACTATGCACGCCCAATTAAAGTTTCTGAATCCTTACATGTAAATTACAGCTCCTATTTCTCTTACGCCTGTGCAAAATGTCTTTAACGTACACGTACTGTGTAATTAAACGATTTCGTTAATACAAGTCGACGTAGGCAAACACAGGGCCAAACTCAGTGCACAACGTTCATTATCCGGAGTGTTTCCCCTTCAAGGCAAACAATGACGCGTTTCTGCCTTGTTCTTGTTGCTTAAAGGCGTTGCTCGTGCGGAAATTCTGCAAATGAGATGAAGTTGGAAGTCATAAAAAATGCTGTTTATTTTCATATTCATGGAGCTTTTTACGTAAACGAAACTAATTAAAATATCATGAAATTTATTCTTTCTGGATGCACGAGAAGCAACTGGGAGAACCTTTCGTGATTATGCTTATCAGTTCTAAGTTTACTGCCTCAAGGAATACCTACATTTTAAAAGCGTGATCCAACTAAGATTCGTTTTTTTAACTTTTTTAAATTCATCTGCCTCTGAGGACAATTGCATCGAAAATGATTTCTAAGATTAATGTTCTAGACTGTCTGAATCAGAATTTCTTTACCGTCCCTTTGCAGTCACCACCACAACTATCCCTGGAGATTAATATTTTCAACTTCAGGCAAATTAAAATTATTATTTGTAATTCAACAAGTAATTAGAATTAAAAAAAAACCGTTAATAGAATATTTAATTTTGCTGCAGTGTGTTACAGAGATTCGAAGGATGTACAAACGCTAACTAATTCACAATTTCCTGTCATAAATTTCGCCCCTAAGTTTGAGCTATGTTCAAAGAAGCTTCATCCTTTGCATGTTAAACAACGGAGTAAAGTGTGTTAGAAAGCAATTTCCAACTAAGTTGTAAGCTGTTACTCCAGCATGGTGAAATGCCCAACAATTTTGTCTGTGAAATAAGCTTAAAAGCTTCCTTCGTCGTATTGCTCCTCTTTTGCTTCGTGTTTTATTATATTTTTCTCATTTTATTTATCCACCCTTGGTCTTTCTAAAATTATTTTATTTTTTTTAAATCGTCGTTTTAAAGTCGTTCAAATCTACGTAACGGAAGTAACTACAATGTATTACATGTTTCTAAAATTATTTCATTTTTACTTTTTAAAGCACGACTAAATAGAGTTGCTATAAACGTTTATTACCAATGAAATGTTTAATACCTTCGTACGTAACGGAAATAACTAAAGGGTAAATATTTGCCAACACTTTATTTAACCACTCGAAACTACATCGGATTATGGCCCCATTACATTGTATAGAGTGAGGTCGTCCACATGATTGAATACGTATCCGCGGGCTTTGTGAGGTATAAGGTTGTCCATCGTGCCCTTACAGAAAATGAGATTTCTATTGGGGGCTTATATCAGATGTTTACACGAAGAAAATTGCATTTATATTAAATCTGGAGCCCGTTCGTTCCGTGTTTAAATTTAATTTCACGTTGCAACTTCGTTTTAAGTGTTATTTGTTCCTCTTTACGTATCTGCACAGATAATTAAAAAACAGGTGTCTCAAGTGGATTGACCTATTAAAAGTTTTCAGATAAAAAAAATAAATATACTACCTTATGAGGTCAAATTATAATGTTTTCACTTTTGTATCATTTCAAGTTATTCCAGCTTTAACTATACTATATATTGACGGCATAGTCAAATTTCAAGATCCAAGTGATACTTGGTTTGAAAGTCTTTCCAATCATGTCTTAATTATCCTTGAAAAATTCAGAGATTGGTCACAATATTTTATCGAACCCTATTGAGTAACCGTCCCAAACTCAATTTTCGTAAATGGGACATTCTACATATTTTTACATCATGAGATACAGAGTCAAATTCTGCATCGATTAGTTGCAGCATTCACTTTACCTATTTCAATTAGTTTTCTTGTTATCACTTGTTGATAGTTTGACTGAAATTCGGAGCTAGAAATACTAGGTTCAATTTAAATCTCCATGTTTTTGGTTGATTACATTCCAATTTTACTTCGAAGTAAAATTTGTCCAAAAACATGGAAATTTAAATTCCGAATTATATTATCGAGGAACAGAAAATTAAATGAAATATTTGATTTGAACTGCACAACCATTTTATTAATTTTCACTACCCTTAACATTAATTTGTTAATTATTCCGGTGATTACCAATGAACGTTCCGTTATTAACATGTGAACTGAATCGGAAATTACACCAGAACTAGATTAGACCTAATGGAATAATTACCGCCGGCTAACTGCAATCGATTTTGGCGGAATGAAAATGTAAATACATAAATAGATAAAGGTGTGAGCTGTTAATTCTGTTGCCTGAATTTCATACATAGAAATAGTTGAAATAAAATTTCCAAATTGCGTTAGAAAAAAGTATGAAATGCACTAAAACAAAGCTATTGACATACATACAAAAATGTAAGTTATGATAAAGGTCGGATGTTTGAGCAGTAAAATCTAAAAATGCATATCACTTGATTTGGATGACTTAATTATGATACCATGTATTTTTTTTCTCATGGTAGGTTCTTAAAGAGGTCCAATAGGGTTAAATAGAGCCTTAAAATGAAAGACATTAACCACAACTTTGTACTCCTTCAAAGTATTGATAATGACTTTAATTTTAATTTTGTGCAAAATTCTCGTTAATGACTTTAACACTATTGGGCCTCTTTAAGAACCATTTACGTGAAAATAAATACCTGGCATCATAATTAGGGCATCCGAATAAAACACATGCATTTTTCGGCTTTTTTACTGCTTAAACATCCGACCTCTAGTTATGAAACTACAAAGACTAGAAATAAAATTCCCGTACTCTTGAATTTGAAGGCCCGCCGTAAATATTTTTCGAGCGCAGCAAACTGCCCCTCAAAGAAGCGAAACTTGGCGCTTTCTCATAAAAGTGGTTTATTGCACTTTTCGTGGAACCTGCTCCTGCAGAATACTTGCGCAAAATTACGATTGGCGTACTTCGGAAAGCCTATTTATCGATGAGGACCGACCATCATTTACATTTTTCCGAAATTGTTTCTTATTTGCTTTAACTCTACTCATTGCATTAACTCAGCACCTCACTCAACATACAACTCAAATCTTAACATGTTAAAACAATTTTGAATTTTAATTGAATCTCAACAAACAACATTTTATATGAAACATAAATTTAGTATTTAGAATATGATATCTTATGTAGGTCCAACAAAATATCAGACAATTCTTGAATGTGGACAAAAAAATCTGGAATAACTTAAAACCTGCCACATTTTGAAGTTGATTTACTTGTACAGTGGCGTACTCCTGAGGTGCATTTGTTTTTTAAATGTAAGCCCTCAATTTGTATTACGAATTCCAAAAGAATCAAAAAATTTTTGAAATAAATGCACTTTCAAATTTAAAAAAGGAAGAAAATTGTGCATATCTAAAGTAAAGAAAATTTGTTCACTAGTGCACTGGACCAGACGCATTTAATAATTTATAAAATTAATTTCTTAATAAATTAATTAATTTCTAAACTGCTTTTATTAAAAAAAAACTATCGTATATGATCTTATGATTTTTTTATGCAAATATACGTAAAAAATAAGCTTTTTGGAAATGATAACAAAAAAATGGGTTACAAATCTCGCTTGGAAATGCGAAAAGTCGAATTAAGTTCATCTAAAGTTACACTTGATAAAGTTTGTATGTCTTCTAAAATTCTTCTTCTGCTCCGCAGTTTCTTTTGCGCCTTGATTATTGTCGATAACCAACAAGAAGACCTCTAAACCCGGCTAGTATTTATCACCGCAGAAAAGCAGGAAGTAAAAAAGGAAAGGCCGTAAATTTTTACGATCTCGAGCCAAGTGGACTGCGGAATTAAGTTTCGTTGCAAATAAAAGTAAAAACGGGGGCTTTTATGGAACGCGACTTAGCAGGTTTTCTTGTGTGTAAAGTTTCGTTCTTGTTCTTGTTCTTGTATTGGAAAAACAACGGGAGTAATACTGCTCTAATTTGCATGCAATTAATTTTGCTCGCAGAAAATACTGACCATTTTGTTGTTTGAATATTACTTGCGATAATTACATTTCACAACCTACTTTACACTAATTGTACACGCGAGAAAGGCTTCAATTAGAAAAATAATTCTAAAATCAATTCCTCGTATGTGGTACGCTCATGGTGATGCTCGTAGTATTACCCAGAATGGCATATTAGTGTGGGTGGCAAATTTTAACACCATTGTGATACAAGTTACATATTATGCAAAAGTTTAAGAGCACAAGAATATCTATGTTTTAAAATTGCCAGAGGCACAGCGTGCACCACAAAAATGAAACCAAGAATTGTAATTTAAATTTAAATTTTGCCAAGAAAGGCAATAGAAGGGTTTGCGCGAATCGAAAACATCGTGGTAGCATCAAGACCCAATCGAGTAAAAGCTGACGTAAAGCAAACCAATAGCACGAAAGGTGAAGTATGAACGCAATTTAATCTTTCCGTCGAAATAATATGCATGTAGAAAAATATTGTTCTCAGGACCTTATATCGTAAAAATGAGATGTCGTCGGAGATTTTATGACCCTATAGATCTAAACGTTTTAATACAAACAATTTAATCGGTTCTCAGGGAAAAAATGAAATGCACTTGCAGATGCTTGCAAAAGATGATGCAATTATTTCTAAAAATTCCTCGTTTGTGGTACGCTCATGGTGATGCTCGTAGTATTACCCAGAATGGCATATTAATGTGGCAAAGTTTAACATCATTGTAATACAAGTTACATATTATGCAAAAGTTTAAGAGCACAAGAATATTTTAAAATAGTCAAAGACATAGCGTACCCCACAAAAATGAAACCATGAATTGTAATTGAATTTTGCCAAGAGAGACAGTAGAAAAGTTTGCACGAATCGAAAACATTGTGGTAGCAAAACCTAATCGAGTAAAAGCTGACGTAAAGCAAACCAATAGCACGAAAGGTTAAGTGTAAACGCAATTTAATCTTTCCGTCGAAATAATATGTATGTAAAAAATTATTGTTCTCAGGACCATATATCGTAAAAATCAGATGTCTTCGGAGATTTTATGACCATCTAGATCTAAACGTTTTAATACACACAATTTAATCCGTTCTCAGGGAGCAGATGAAATGCACTTGCATACGCTTGCAAAAGATGATGCAATTATTTCTAAAAATAAAAAGTCCGGGCGATATCGTTTACTTAAAGCTATAAAAGAAATTCCGTCACAGTGAGAATTATACCTTGGTTTGAACTATGCAAAAGGCTATATGAGTTTCACCACGATAATGAAGCAGAGCCCGAGGTCATTTGCGTCATAAAAATCCAATTCATTTTGCGACGAAGATGATGACAAAAGAAACCTGTATATAGCAATGAAAGCAAACGCGAAAGGCGCGGCATGACGCGTTCCCACACAATTTACTAGCCTTGCAGTTAAACACCATAAGGTTCGACCCCATATTATGACCAACCTATGAATTTTTCAAGGATAATTAGGACATGGATAAATGCGATGCAAACTGGATATACAGAATGTTTCCTGAAAAACGGTTTATCAAGTTAACTGTGCGTTTCGAGATATTTAAGCGCGTGAAGCCAACATAAAACATTGTTTTGCCATCCTTTAGTTAGTTAGAAGTACAATTATTATTGTCGAAGATTCTGCGATGAAACGTCGACATGAACGTAGTTTTTTTTTAATTATTAGGTTTAAGCTGATATGCCCAACACTATGTAAGACTCATCAAATGAGTAAATAAATGAAAGTTTGTCCTTTAGTACATCTGTCGTACTAAATAATTAATACAATGCAAGTTAAAATTTCCTGCAAATAAAATAATTCTAACTACGCAACGGCATTCAAAATAGATTAATCCTATTTTTTTCTCAAATGTTTCGCGACTGTAAACCATGTAATAAAAATAATAATAATAATAAATTTATTCATCACGACTATACAGGGTAATATGTACCCAAAATAAAACTTAAAAGATACGCGACTATAATAAACAATTTTCCCTGTGGATGTATTACTCATTTAAAATCTCATACTGATACTTGAATAGGAATTTCTTTACTTTTTGTTTGAAAAATACGAAGTTCTGTGCATGTTTTGTTTACGTATGCAAAGCCTTTGACTTTTCAACTTTAGCACACAATATATTTTACGTAGGTAGTTATTGAACACATGCGCAGAACATAGTGTCATCAACGCTAAATTTTATCTCTTCACAGCAATTTCCTCTACAAAATGGATGATATATGGCATGCAAAGCCACAGTCATTAAAGCGACGTGATATTAACCGGGGATAACATTCACGTTACCTGAAATGTATAACCGTTGGGTGGGCGCAAACCGAACAACGCACGGTTAAAAAGCGCAAATAATTCTCGCGGACCGGGTATTTATCAAGCTTAATTGGGTAAATTTTATTGACAGCGGATAATTAACTGCTGCATTGAATTTCAGGGGTGAGTATTAGTCAAAATCAAGGTCTAGATTTAGATAAATTAAACTGTTATCAAGCACGTCCAAGGATACGGGATGTACGTATTAATTTCGGCAAACACTATAGGTACATAAATGTCAGACGAGGTTTTCATTCAACTTCCATATTTTACGTTTATATTCACTTCCCGTTATGTAAAGAATCCAAGGATTTAAATCAGACCATATTTTTATTGACCTTTGCAGAAAGAAAATTAAATTAGAATAGGGTCGCCTAAACTAACAAATTTGCTACCTAAGAGTGTAATGAAGGAGATCTCAAATGTCATTTCAGCAAGTAAATAGTAGCGATTTAAACATCAGTTATATTATTCTTTCTAGTTGTAACATAAAGTGATCGTGAAATTAGAAAAATTGGCAAAGTATGAAACTATAAATACGTCTACAGAGAAATTTATCCTCGACAGTACAACTAATAATGACGATATTTCTTTCGTTATGAGATATAGAAGCAGTACATAAAATGCGACAAATGGGAATTTGTTCGAAACAGCAATAAATTTTACCACAAATCAATATTTTATTTTTCACAATCAAAACTATCCTGGAAATAAAGAACTAATTTACCGAAATACTTAAAAGCATATAACTCATTTCCTTAATATGCTATACTCTGTTTTTTAATTATTCAAAGAAAATGTTGAAATGTTGGCGCTAGAAACCAGCTTTGTCATTGGTCAATTTCGATCAATGACAAGGCTCGTTTTTAGCACCAAAATTTCAAAGTACTGCTCCGAATTAAAAAAAAAATAGTATAGTAGCAAATACTCTATTAATTAAACAGAAAATTAATTCATTTTAAATAACTGTTTACTAATCTGCAGGGCACTTATTTTACTTCTATTTTGCACAGAAGTTAAGCACAAAAGTTAAAACAGAAAACCTTATGTAATAATATAATAATACGTTTCTTCTTTAAATTGTAAAACTAGGCACCTAAAAAATTGCAATCAAATGGGAATGAATGTACTAATAAAAAAACAAAGTTATTCCAGTCTTGCTAATTTTAATTCTTCTTGTGCGCACTCGCCCTAATTATATTTGCATAAAATTTTACTTCACTCGTACTTGTTAAGCCTACAGCATGCCAGACCTCATCACGGTTTTCATTCATTAAGCGCCCACTAACAAACCGCATTAAAGAACAATTTCCCTAAATTAAGCACGCCATTGGTATACAAAATAAAGTTTCTGTATTGTGAAGTGCATGGCGCATGAAAAACATTCATTTTCTTTCTTCTTTTTTTCTTTTACAATAACTAATTACGTGTAATTTGTGGTCAAGCCGCAAGACATCACAAATTTGTCCGAAAACGCGAAAAGAAAAATCGCCGCACATAATTCACAACTTGATGAACTTAATCCGAGCAGGATTTATGAAAGGCACGGCTCAACTTTTTCATTTATATTCTCTCCCTCGGCTGGTAATAAGAAATTTTCATTTTCCGTCCTGAGGGCTTCGTGTTACTTCAAGGCGTATGTTTGTGAACGCTGCTATAAAAGGAAAACCAAAA
Organism: Prosopocoilus inquinatus; assembly: GCA_036172665.1. Lineage (NCBI taxonomy): Eukaryota > Metazoa > Arthropoda > Insecta > Coleoptera > Lucanidae > Prosopocoilus > Prosopocoilus inquinatus. The sequence continues at coordinate 48,151,560 of CM069872.1, forward strand.
TCAAATGTAATATCGGCTATTTTAAGAACGCCCACCTTACCGCCGCCTGCATCCTTTTGAAGAGCGTGCCTTGACTAATTTTAATCCTTTTTAACATTTTATTTGAATACAGTAAAAACCATTTCCCCCTCATAAAGATCTTTTAATTTAATATCAATGGGAAGATGGTAGTGGCAAATTACAAACAATTTAATAATAATCGCACGTAAACCATTTTATTTGTTACACAATTTGTAAACCACCTTTTGACAAAACTTTTTATTAAGATACATATAATTCCATTTCGTTTTCTTACATTCCAGAACTAGATATAAGCGTTTGAATTACTGCCAAGGACGCTACGATAAAGCACGTTTCTTTATAACTTTCATTTTTTTGTAAGAAAGCAAAAGCCAAGCAAAAAATCGTGAAAAACTTTCCACTTACCTAATGTAGCGTGCTCCGGAGAAAAAGCAAACTAGATTTGGACGACCGCAACATTTAACGCGAAATAATTTTTAAAAAACCTTTAAAATGCCGAGCCTTTTCAAATCATCAATCCTGTGGGAATGTTTCGAACATGAATGCTCACGTGGGAATGATAATAAGAAAGGGCTTAACAGTGATTGATGTGCTGATGATAATCAAATGAAGTCCCATTTCAGACATATAAATAGATTCTACAAGACAAGATAAACAGATGTCAGACTGAAAATAAGGGAAAAAGAAACTCACTGAGGAAACTATAAGCTTGCAAAAACAGCAGTCAATGAGCTACTTTTCGCAAAGAATATCTTTTTTGAAAAATTTTGTGCAAATCGTTTTTGATTGCAGTGAGAACCTCGAGCAGCCTCTGGACAGCTGTTTCAGCCCTGCTTGGGGCTTCTTCAGCAGAAACGTAGCTCGACATTCCCACTGCAGACCAAAAACGACTTGCCCAATTTATTCGCATTATGCTTTGACAGCAAGCATGGCCGCCTTGCATGGGGGACTCATTAGGAGCAAATCCCGCTTCAATTTGTCTATCCTACTGCAATGTTAGGTCAAAAAGCGATAGTAAGATGTCGCTATTTTATATGTTCAGCAAAGAATATCGTATTGTTGGCAAAGAACAAGCAAGACTTAGAATGGAACATGAGAATATTTATTCAGTGATAACCTCCCTTTTCTTTCCGTACTCGATTGAGTGTACAAATTCGAAATTGGCTGGTATCAACCAAAGAAGCTCGAAACAGTTGTCCAAGAAGAATTTAAACTTTCAAGAGTGTGCTTAAATAATCTGGACACCATCTGTTTGGAACATTCCTCAAACAATTATTTTTTTCTAATTTATTGCACTTCACTTAACGTAATGTTAATTGCAGAACGCCAAATTGAAAAGTGACTCTAAACCGCCTTAATCGCATCGGAACTCTCGTAATTGTGTTGTTGGCACAATTACGACCGTTCCGCGTTCGGTTTTTCACCTGCTTGTAAAATTAATAAATAAATTTACAAGGAGGCAAAAAGACCACGCCTAAATAAATTATACACCAAGATTATTCAGTCTCAGTTTGTTTACAATCTCTATCATCTCTGCATAAGTAGTGCCAGCGGTTCTCAAACGGTTTTGGACAATGTTCACCTTCACTTTTCCAACTTTTGATTAAGAACATTTTATAGCGTTTTCCATTCAGGTGTATTATGTGCCCTGAGTGCATCTTCATTTCGTTTTATTCCATGAGGTTAAAACGAGATGAAGATACACTCAGTACACATAGTTCATCCCAATCGAAAACGCTATTAGATCGAACATTGCTGTTTATTCTGAAATATTACAAGTTTCAAGCCTTGTACAACCATTAAAGTCAACCAGTATAGATAAAGAGAGAGAGAGAGAGAGAGAGAGAGAGAGAAAGAACATCGTTAATCTATTTATCATTCTTAGTAACACGACGAATGAAACAATAATCGTTGGCAGCAATTGCAGGAGAAGAGCAGAAAAGGAACAGAGAGGATCAAGGATCAAATGGTAATAATCCATATAAAATACGAAGTTGAAACAGACACAAATATAGAAAAATAAAAAAAAGAAGGTTCGTAGGCACTGATTTGGTGATAAAATTGAAGAAGTTCCAGGAAACGAATGGCGTGAGAACTAAATGGTTATTGACAGCACAAGAAATAAAATATGAAATTCAATTGGTTAGGTAAGAAAAAATTAGAAGAAATGTAAATGACAAGTACCATCTGATGAATTGAAAATAAATAAGTGAAGGAAACAAGAATTAAAAAATAACGATCACGAGACAAGGCGAGGCAATACAACCATTTAACCGTACAATCATGCAACCATTCAAAGAAGAAAATGCACATAATTAAAAGTATACTAAACATATAACGAACTAAGCAAAGATGATTTCAAACCGGCAGCAGCACAGATGAAAAGACTAAATGTATTAATACAGAACGAATGAACGAAGAGCTAAAGAAAAAAAGAACTATTCATCAACCTTGAAAACATAAAAACGATGGGAATTGCGAAGAACAAGATACAAATAAAGTTAAGTTTAGGAAATAGTGCGACTGAGCAAGTTGCCAAATTCAAATACTTGGAAGTCACATTGTCGAAAGACGGAAAAATTGAAGAGGAAGTGAAGGAGCGAATGAAACCTACAACTAGATTACTCTACCATTTGAGTACCAAGTACCAAGAGGAAAGAGTTATCAATAAACACCAAAATAAGGACACATAATGCACTGCTAAACAACTTCTCACTAACGTATGGATCGGAACTATGGGTGTTGTCGAAGGAACAGAGAAGGAGACTACAAGCAAAGAGAAATGAGGAACCGGAGAAGAATTGCAGGTTTAAGACTGCTCAAAAAAGTAAGGAAGGAAGAAATAAGAGAAAGAATAGGAGTAAAACCGAAGACCCAAAGAATAAAAGAAAATGTATTGTGCTGTTATGGTTGGACACCTAATGAAGATGAACTCAGAAACGTGAAGAAGAAAAAAAGAGAATCTGGAAGACGGGAAGATCAAAGAAAAAGGGAAGAGGTAATCCGCGCCGAAAGTGGAATGACGAAGTGGAAAAGTATTTGAAGAAGATGAAGATGGACTGGAACAAGGCAACAGTACAAGACTTGGGGAAGATGCATATCTGGGAGGGGAGAACCTCAAACAGTGTAAACAGCAGAACCCTCGACTCTGGCATAGCCAGCTTACTTTACTTAATCTATTGCCTCTGGGTTTAAGTAAGAGGCAATGGATTAAGTAAAGTAAGTAAAGTTTTTAATCACTTTCCTATTTTGTTATTTATGTATTTATTATTGAGCGTCTCTTGTGACACTCAAATTTGTACGTGTATTATTTATAGTATTAATTATAAATCCAACCTGCACTGCTAAAAATGAATAAATTAAGAAAGTTAAACCGCATGGAGCGACGAGTTTTAAATTGTTGCTTTTGGAAATGCTTCATGGCCAAGAGCCAAGACTGTTCATTTTCCGCAGGTACGGACTAGAATCACTTGGTCTGTACGCGAAGCTGAAACACGTTGGCTTTCCTCCAGAGGGAAAACAATTATTAAGCAGGAAACGATTTAATTTGCTCCCGCCAAATGTTTATGAATTCATTATCTTGCATGCAGAACGACGACTTATTTTCCACTTCATACACCTACACTTTGCTCCTGGTGTTGCGGTTGGTAATTGGAGAGTTGAATAAAAAATGTTACTGTGTCTCGGTGGTGTAATAAAGAGAAAATTAAAACGTGATAAGAGAGACAAAATCGCGGTTGAGTTTATGAGGGATGTTCAACTTTATTTTTAACACGAAGCAAATTTGTGTCTTTCCATCATTTAAAATTCGAGTAAAATAGTAATTAACTATCCTTCTTAATTAAAGAGATGTCTGTGGAAGTAAGAATCATAAATTAAAATTTCGGTTTTAACATTACTGAATCAGTGGAAGAATACATAGAAATTAATGCAGATATGTACCTACATCCTAACCGTATAAATTTCAAAGGTTACGAATACTTTATCCTCTGTTCCAACCAACATTAATCTCAGAGGTATATCCCTTTTGAATTTCATATTCGTAATACACATTTCCTATTGCGAAATGTATGTGACGGCAAGGCTGAAATAAGGTATTCGTCGTCACTCACCTTTCCTTATCACGTATCTCACGTCGCTTTCTCATGAAATTATTACCACATGCGATGTAGTGATAAAAATGTGTGTTACAGGGTGAGTGCTATCGGACCACCCCCTCCAGCAAATACAGTCGGTAAGTATGCACAAGCTTTTTTTTTTGATCGATGCAAAAAAAATTCACGCTTATGAACTAAAGCAATTTTGCAAATGGAAATAATTGAATGGGGTATGCCGGTACAATATTGTGCATTTAAACAAACCCTTTGGTTGTGTCAGTTATATCCGGCTAGGTTTCCGCAGCAGTAATGATGTGACCTAAATCAGCGAGTTTACGTATTTACGCTGTTTTGGAAGGGTCATAAACAAAGTTTATGGCAACTAAAAGTTGGAAAATATCATTTTATATCTTATTCAGTGTTTGTTTCAAACTGGCTTCCGAAAATAGAAGACTGGGAATGAAGCTGCATTGAATAAATAATCTCCGTTTCAGGATGTATAAAGCAAAAATAATAATGCAATTTATTCTTCACGTATACTCGTGATTGATTACTAAAATAATTATTGTTTTTAATCGAAAACTAGGTCATCACATTCGAATACAATAATGTAAACATTAAACGTGTTTTGCGTAGGTAATGTTTCTTAAAACAGAAAAGAAAATCATAATAATACCGCCAATAGATTTTGAAAATTAAGGAGACTTGAAAGACCAACTTACAACAAGATAAAACACTAATAACATCGTTGGATAAAGGGTTGGAATAATAAGGGACCAAGCTTTGACCCTTGTAGCACCCCAGAGGTTGATGAATGTTAGTTAAAGGAAAAATTCTGGATTTGACTACACTTATTCCATCTGTTAATGAAGTAGGATGATAATAGATTAATTAAATGTTCTAAAAAAAAGGCATAAAAACGTAGTTTTTTAAAGATGTGTCACAAGTATATTTGTCAACGGCAAAACGAAAATATTCGGAACTATGGTTAGTTCTAATTCATAGTAAAAATAAGGTCGAATGCAGTACATTTATTGATTTTCGTTTCCTTTTTGTTGTCTACGAGTAGACTAATGATAATTGGACAAAAAATAAATAAAAAGGATTTAATGGAAAAATTTTTATTGTCATCCTCTCTTGAGGCCCACATGATACGGTTATATTTACTAAATTTAATTAGCTCAAGCTGCGATTCTAAGCTTGATCCTAAGCCTCGTAAGGCATTTACTGCCTGTGCATTTAAATAGTTCAATAATATCTTACGATGCTTACGATCGTGTTTAGAATTGCAGCATTAATATATGTCATTATACTAATTTAATTAACTTAATACATCGATGGCTTAGTGGCAATACCACGTATCATTATGATCTGCCAGTTTTCGGTGTTTGTCATTTTGAGAACCTTTACTGGAACTGAACTACGCAGTGCTGATAAAAAAAAAATTCAAATCAAAATTGTCACTAAATGTCATGCGTCGTAGAATTCAAATAAAACTTTCTATGTCTCAATTTTAGACAGGTTTTACCTTCTCCTGAAAAGTTAGCATGAAGTTGATACGCGTTATTGCCACTAAGCCATCGATATGCTACCTGCCTAAGCAGAAACAAGATTTGTGCTCAAGGTCTATTTGTGCTGAGGAAATTAACGTGTAGCACAGCCGTCAGCTAGCTTAAGTCGTGACAGACGATTTTAATTAAACGCGAAAATAAATGAGCACCACCTAATCTTAACCAGAGATGAGGAGAGGATCAAAGGAAATGACTCAATTTATGCAACAAATTCAACATCAATTCAGAATGACGACGTAGTCACAGTGTGCGCCAACCTTAACACCGTCTTAGTGTGTACGCACCTTAAAATTGCAACAAACAAGAAACACTGTGCTAATTGACTTATAACCCGAATTAAAAACGTCTTCACTGTAAATGAATGAATAACAAATGGAAAGCAAAATCGAATATTAAAAATGGCTCTAAAAATGTGCATTTAGATTAACCAATGGTGGATCTATCAAGTCTTACAACTTTACGAAATATTTCTGGCGTTAGCGCCGTAAACTTTAACGATGCTACATATTACCAACAAAAATGGCATAAGACCATAAGCGCAATGTAAACAGAATCATCCCACCCATCGAAAGCCGGTTCCACATGTGCTCCCCCAAAACAGATCGTCACAGATACTCGCAGTAGGTCGAAAAAACGTCGTACCTCGACCAATACAAATAAGAAGTTGTCGGAACGTGGGTCTTAAGTAAATAAAAGTGCTACTAGAACTTAACAAAATGCCTGTAAGGTAAGGAAAGCTCGACGGTAGTAATTTGCACGAAAAGAGAAAGCAACAGTGGCAAACATCCCTGTCCTGAATATCAAAGACAAGGCTGGGACAAACTCTGACGAGCTTTGGATCCACCAGGGCACCAAATTATCTCCGACCGTAGTCGTACAATTGTAGGAAACCTCCCCAAGATCCTGTCGGTATCAAAAATAGCATGCCTTGTTCACTATGGAATGTAGGCAGCCAAGGTGCCACAGGCATGAAACTCACCACTCTGCGTGATCCGGGCACGTCGCAAATTAATAAAGCCAAAACTTCCCTTAAAGTGCGAAGGAGGTGTTGGCACGAATCGAAATCATAGAGCCAACAGAATCAAAGCTAAGATAGGGAAAACCAATAGCGTGAAAGGTTAAATATAAACGCAATTTAATCTCTCCGTCGTACAAGAAAATTGTAATGCTTCGGATCGGATAGGTAACAATAATATTAGGCATGTAAAGAAACCGATAAGAATTGACCAGGCGTATTTGAACTTTTGCAGTTGTGCACTTAAAAAAAGGAAACAAACGTCTAGACCAGCGATTTCCAAACTTGGAGGCGCGAACTAGTGCAAAGGGAGGAGCGACAATGTATCTAATTTAATTTTCAAAGTAAATAAAACATTTACACATAAAATTCCCGATTGCATCAGTATTTTAGACAGAACTTCAGTTTAAGTCAGCTTTAGATTATGACATTTATGCTTGGTCAGTATAATGTCAGTCATATTCTGAATGACACCTACTTGACATTTAAACTTCATTTATGTATCACTTAGAATCAGTCTAAAATTTTGTTGAACTTCCCCAAAATGTCATGTTCTACTCACAATTTAAATTTAAGCTTCGCTTCGCTTAAGACATTGATACAACCGGCCATAATAATAAACTTCTGTATTATTTCATGAAGTAAAGGAGGAGGGGGAGGCGCCAAAATTAAATATTTTTTAAAGAAAAACGTAGTAACGTAATGCTCGGAAGCTACTGGTCTAGACTGTGTATTGGGTGATATGTTTCACATGGCGGTAGCGTTTGATCGTGCAGATACGCAAAAAGCAGCACGCGGATCAAAAAAGCGGTACGCGTTTGTTTTTTTTTGCGACAGACAGGAGACGTTTTCTATTGAAGTCGTAAATCATGCAAATAAACGTCTCTTTGATATTTGCCGACACTTCTTTCATGTTTATAGCGCCTACACACAATAAAACGATTACATAGTACTCCGACAGCGTCGGTTTGAATGTGAAACTGAATATTAATTTGCATGTATACAGGGTCATTCGTGAAAAGAGTTTTCCAAACCGTAGCACATACTTGTAATGTGGCTCGTACTATTGCAAAATGTACAAAAGTATAGTTTCTTAACAAAAAAAAAACTAACGCAGTTTAATTTCAACAAAAAAAATAGAAGCAAATTCACAATTATAATAAACAATACCACAGACTAAACAGATATTTCTCTCCCAGTTTTCTTTGTTGGTAGTTTTACCTTTTTCTAAAAATTCCTGGAGATTACATTATGCATATGCCATCGGTTCATTGGCGCAGTACTGAAACGTTGACAGCGAAGATTAGGAAGTGCTAATGATACTTAATCTAACGTCTTTGCGGAATTTTCATGTTCTCGAAAGAATTCGATTTCCTGTACAGTGAAGGTATTTTATAAATTAAAAATAAAAGCGCTGTCCGAACTTTCAAAATCTTTTGATCTTCAGCTCTCCAACTTTTAAATTGTTTCAAGTCATTACAGCCATCTAGTAAACAAGAAAGTTTGCTGTCCCGAGAGAAATCTTTCACTTGATCTGCGACGCTCGAAAAACATTCCTTATAACCCTTAAAAGCAGACGGGGGAGCACAAGAAAAGGGCGTAAAAAACAACGTGTGTTACAGTCATGGTGGTGCGGTTTTGCTGTTGCTGACAGTTAGGATGATTAATCCAAATCGCAGAAAGGAATCCATTATCTTTCAGCGTGCACCGATCCTCTTTAAAACGGGACCAGCTGACCCACAATCGATCACCCCCCCGAGCTTTGGCATTTATATTGTCACTTGTTCGACGTTCAAATGCAAGCGAGGGATGGCTCTTTGACGTTTACAAACAATGCAAGCGCGCTGAGCAAATGAAATATTTCATTTAAATTGTTCAGTTTCTCCGTGTTTTTGAGAACGACGGACGTTTAACAGTCCGACATTCAGAAAAGGATGTTATTTCGCACGAAACAGAAAAAAACAAGGGTGTCACATTTATTAACTCACATTCACACAGTCACAGGTCACAGCTTACACATGTATGTGCCTTTTTGAAAATGAAATTGATATTACCACGGAAAACCTGCTTTATAACATGTGGGCAAAATTTTTATTTTGTTTTTATTACTCCTGAGTCTTTTGGAAATTTTAATGTCTCTCTTGAAATTTAAGGAATGCAATAAATTTGAAACCATCAAGTGACTACCCCTTCTATCCGAAACTTGATTAATTCATCGTGTTTTAGAGCAATGATTTAGGGGCAAGTTAAGACTGGCTTTATAAATTTTGGTTTTAAAACTAATTACTTTAATTTGCTCCGACGCCCACGCCTAAAACGAAACTGTCAGACTCTTGTTTCGCTTCGGATATTTAAAGAAGATTGTCGGATATAATTCACAATTAAATTCATTACGACGCCCGACGCGACTGTGGAAAAAGTGTTTCCATCTCCTTTTCCCCATTCCCATTAAACCATTCTCTTTGCACCCTCGTTTGTCCTTTCCAATTACAACTCGATTATTATCTCTGTTTACTTTCTGAGCTATAACTTTTTTGTCGGATTGCCACCGTGTCGGTTTCGGTTTTTTAGTGACTTACGATGAGCTTAATTCCAATTTATTTTCCCCCTCCTCAAATAACAATGACACTTTCATAGATTAATCAAATCCTCAGCAAAAACATGCGTTTCGAATTTCAGAAAATCAAGCCATTTACGTTCGTCCAAGTCGTGGAAAATAAAACAAACAGGGTTACAGTGGAATGCAAATTGAACCCTCAAGAGGTCGTGAGATTAAATTCATGATGTCGTCGTTCTGATTATAAACATACGTACGGTGGCTGTTCGTAAAATTTACATCAGCTAGGGCCTAAAATAATATTTTATTTAGAACTTTACTCACAGTAAACTCCCATTATACATGCTGGTGGAGATTATTCAAAAGGCGATTACACGGACAAGTACGACAAAGCATCATTTATTCATGTAAATATTTCTTTTTTATTTATTGTACTTACGTAAATTTAACGTAACGGAAAATTCCAGGCTCATATCAAATCCTCTCTAAATGTGTTTTAAAAAAAAGTATTTTCAACTTGTAACTACTTTATGGCAAAGCAAATGGAGTCACTGAATGCAAACTTTAAATTAGCTTAAAATTGCCTCTCAAACTGGGTAAAGTTCGTTAATTTCTGATAAAGAGCACTGAAGTTACGATATTTTTTAAAGTAAATAATTTCTAGTACTTTCCCCACACTTATTAAAGCCGATACGATAATAGAAGAAAATCAAAGTAGTGCAGAATTAATTCAACTTTCCAATGGCGCTGTCAAAGCTGTACCTTAGTCAGAGACTTTTGCTGGTAACATCAAATGTTTATAGTTGTGGTCAACTCTGATACTTAAAAATATTTTCTTTGAATTGCTCTTGGTCACATTGATTATCATTTTTGTGTTCTCGCGAAGCTGTAGGTTTTTCGATTTTCTAGATATTGCAGATTGCCACTGCTATTGGGACACCTGATAGAATACTATTACGAATTCGGGGTTCACAAATAAGTTATTAATGTAAAAACATTTTGTCGTTTTACACAATAAAACACAAGAATACTAACCTGCAACACTTGTTTATCAAATAGGTATACTTCGGTGTATTTCATTAAGTCATAGTTTCACAATTTCGCGCAAGCGGTAGCCAACAAAAACAATTGCAATCTCTTTATGCTCGCATCGCCGATGCGCTCGTTTCAATGAATTCCAATTAAAGAAAAGAGTATGCTGTTTACGGTTCTAGAAATGATAGAAGGAGATAGAACGCAGATAAATACTATTGGTTGTAATTTCCAGTTTTTGTTACGTGATTGGTTAGTAATATTAAAGGACCTCTCTTTCTGTTACATACCACGGAGTATAAATTAGTCCACGTGGACTCGAAAAGTTCTATATATTGATTGGATGTGTTTCTAGGTATAATCCAAGTAGGATTTCTTTGAAAAAAATTTCAATCTGTAACTGTGACTTGATAAAATACAAGTTACTAAAAAACTTACTACTACAAAGTACACATTCTATTATTCGAACTATAGAAATGTAAAAAGTAGATATACAGGGACATTCATCGTAAGGCGCCTATTAGGTATATTGTAAACTACGCCTTAAAGATCGCTGAAAATTCATATGTGGTAATAATCGGTCAAAGTGTACAATTGATACTATATTCTTTATTTAAAAAATTTTGCCCTCCTCAGTAGTTATTACACATATTTTGTAAGTCAGTCTATTCCATTCCAATAGGCCGTGAATATCCCTGTATTACTTAGAAAGGAACAGTAAAATACTGGTTTGAACCTTATACATAAATTTACAACAAACGTAAATGTCAAATGGTATTGTGTCGAACTGTCTGTAGCAAATAACTAACTTCCTAAGAAACAATGTCGCAGAACGGCATGTGCTCGAGATTCCGGGTGGGTAATTTACTGGGGTATTGTGCGAGTTTTCGGCAATCAGCATAATATTCACGAGGAGTCTTAACCGTGAGACATTTCAAAATAGTTTGTTAGGGATGACTGCGACGACAAGCTCAACTTTAGCATTATTAATTGCGTGATGCAGAAGAGAATACGTCGTTTACATATTGCGCTGCTACGTTCCTCTCTTAATCTAAACTACAAGAATCTGAACTAATTTATATACCTGATACAACTTTGTATATATTGTTTTTTTTGTAAGCAGGTATACTGGTTTCTAAGAATATTACGGGATAGATATATTTACAGGAAGGACCTTAAAAATATACACCTTCTAATCATCAATGATGACTTTCATAAAACAAACCGTATGCAACGCGTCAGTAAGTCAATTCGGGGACACATTGTATAATAAAACACAGTTAATAAAACAAGATTAAAATAGCAAATTAGAATCCAGTCTCCTGCTTCTTACTGAAAGAAAATGAAAATTCATTTCAAGTTCGCTTAATTACATAGAATCGATTTTTCCCCCACAGATATTTACAGCGCTCGCCCTGTAATTGGAATTTATTTCGATTTCCGGTAATCCAAGAGGAAAATTTATTACGACAGACTTCTAATTTCAGCGGACAAAATTTAATTTTCCTGTATCAATATTGAGTGATGGTAACATGAAATAGCGCTTGTCGAGAAATTGCAAAGAAAAATCTTGCTTTTAATCGGACTATAAGACTTAGTGAAAGGGTTGGGCCGCTATTGAATCGGGCTTTTTTTACTCCAAAGGCTGCTCTAAATGGTGATGCATTTTCGTTGTTCATATCAAGATAAGGCAGATAATAAATTCCGAACGAAAGGGACAGAGGAAAACTTTCCTGCAGAAGTTAATCGTAATAGCCTTTTAATCCTCTATTTTCTTTCATGACGTCAATTTGCCGCCCTTATGCATTCAAAATCAGTTATAGCACGGATTTCTTAGGAGTTAATTAAAAAGTTTATTAAAAAAAAGTACCGTGGTCCGAAGTTATTTAACAAAAGTTGTTGGCCGTAGACCGCACGTAGACAACTCGCATTAGTTAATCCTTCATTCAATTTTTAATGCGCAAAATAGTACATGCAGTATTATAAACTTTTTATATTGTCAAACGATAGAAAAAAATGAATATAGAACCGCATGTTGACTGTGTATGTGAACCACTCACGTTAACAAATAAAATTCATTCATGGTTTTAAGTTCGTTACAACTTTAAAGGCCGATTTATAAACTGTAAACCCACGCGAAAAATGGGTCGTATGTTTTATGCGAAATTTAGTTTATGAATCAAAATTACTGCAAATGGAATTTCAACTACTGCATTTCAATATAAATTTCCCCAGTAGATAAGAGCTGCACAAGACACATTATAATCTGAACAATAAGCAAAGATAGCAACACTTGTAGACCGTGCGAGTATGTTCCCTCTTCCCCGCCGTGCTAAATTAATTTTAAAACTTGTTACTCCTGATTTAGGCAAAAATTTTAATGCAAACAATTAGGCACCGCGACTTGAGAGAAGTGTCCACCAAACCATACAGTTGTTTTTTGCCAAAGCAGTTTAACCCCCTAGAAACCCCTTCAGGGTAACAAGAGTGAGTAAGTGACGCAGAAGAAACTAGCCTTGATGCCCTGAATCTAATCAAATACCCCCAGGGCATATTAGAGTCTCTATTACTACGTTCTGCCTAAAAAGGTAGAGTAATTGTTATCTTATATGCATCATGTTCCCTTTCATACAAACTTTCATTTAACTTTTATATATTTTCTTTTGTAATTGTTCATGTTTTGTATCAACTTAAATTAGTACTCAAATTAAAATTGTAGCACATGAGAGATTTTATTACTTGTACCGTTTCTGAGCCAAGAACTACGCGCCTCTCGAAAATCAAGCCAAAGTCTGACCGAGCTAAAGAAATTAGGTATCACAATTGGGGCCCCGCGAATTATCCATTTCCACAAAATAGTGTTTCATTTTTTTTTTTTGTTTCATTTTGGTAACATAATACAAATATACCAATAAAACATTTGGTTTTCTCTGCCTTCAATTCAAGGAATTTTTGTTCTTTCAAATACAAAGTAAAATTGAATCAGCCCCCTAATTAAGCGCAATATAACCAAGAAACGTAATCTGTTCTTCTGCCAATATAATTCTAATTTGCTCTTTCAGCTTCTATAGGTATTTTATCGTGACTTCAATTGAATTCCTAATTAAATTAGGCTGTGACTCTTTTTATAAAGTTGGTGACACGTAATAGAAGAGGACAGTTTCAAATAACTGCCAGTGTCTAGTAGTCTAATCTACCAATTCGAAAATAACACTCATTAATAAAAATTTGGAGTTCTACTGAAGGTGTCACAATTTGACGTTTGTTTAAAATTTAAATTAAATATTTGGCCAGCTGCCAATGCTACAAATTTTTAGCAGAAAAAAAACATTGTAATTATGGCCTGCTGCTTTAACTTGGAATTTGTTTGAACACATGTTTATAAACTATTGATTTGCAGTTCAATCAACAATCAATATTCTATGATCATACTGTATGCTTTAGTGGGGGCCCCCGATGAATATTTTGCACCGGGGCCCCAAGAACTTTAGCTACGCCACTCGGAGTGATTACATGAGAATAGAATTTCTAATACAACTTTTATCTTTCTTAAATGGGCACGATGCATCGGTGGTGGCAGCGTACCAAGCTGAGTATCAAGGGAGGTTTTCCCAAAATGTGAAATTTTAAAGAAAATTCCTCAATTAATCTAACTCGGCTTTTTTGCCTAGAAGAATTGGTGCTGCAGTGTTAAGATTTCCTATTTTTACAAGTTAAAACCGATATTTAGAAAGGTAAAACTTTAACGTTGGCGTTCTCGTTTGATGTTCCGATAAAAGTTCAAGTATATGTGTCTTTATAAACATAAACGTATCGCTGTATACCCCTAGAAATGTCACCCTTATGAATATTCAGCGACAGGCATTGAAAGCAGCCTATCGCAGCCAACCCCTCTCAATTGCTACAAGGATTACGAAATTGCTGAGTGGTATCATTTTAATTGAGCATGATAGTATAAACTCATTGAATAAATCAAGGTTCCAGTGGTATAATTTTGACTACGCGAAAATTCCCACCACTCCCTTATTTTTGAAAAAAACAGCGCGGTATACCCTTTTTTGTTGATTAGATAAAATGGTGTAGACGCTTAAAAGGAACATGATATTGAAGATGTCCCGGTGATTGCGAAACCTTTGAGTATTTACGAGATAAAATCTAATTTTACGATGCGCAAAGGCACCCAAACGTACGTTCTTTCAGATACAAAATACCAAGTGAATTCCTGGGACCTTTGTCCCGAAATTAATTCTCGTTTCGTTCAGAAACTTCGGTCATTGAAATAAATTCGTTTCGCAGCATGTACGGTTTTAATATCGCCGACCTAAGCACTTTAGGACTATATGAAACCTATAACTTCCGAAACAGCATCTGCCCGAAACAAGGCTTCGGAAAACTTGCGAAACTCTCTCTCCTTTGACTGCGCGATTAATTTTGTGGCCCAACAAAAAATCTGGTTTTCGCTTTTAGATGCAAATTCAGGCAATAAATAGTAATTAGGTACGCGTTGGTGTTAGCCCTTGAACAGTGCAAAGGGATTTAAATTAGGATTTTATTGATCATTCGATGATAGAAAGCAAATCGCTCCACCGCTGATGTGATAACTTTTAGTTCTTTCTCTTTTGCTCGCCGAATTATCGTTTTTACAGACTTCACCATATGCCTGTAAAGTGTAGATGGGAAGTCTGATTTCTAAAAAAAAAAATCAAATGCCTGGAGCAATAAATTTAAATGTGGGGTCATATTGGTCATCGCAATAGCTCGAAAAACATACGAATATGACTTTTTGCACTAGCCTCTTCATTTGTAATTAACAGAGATCGGAATCACATATTTTGACGTCATCAAAAAGGTGGACAAGTGGCTTATTTATTAAAAAAAAAGAACCGAAATTATTTTTGATTCGTTTTTATTGTGTAGCCCTTTTCAAAATAATTTGGCCCCGACTTCCAAATTGGATTACACAAGTTCATGCGACAACCTACGTAGATGGAGTACACGGCTTACGTGATGACATCGACGTTTGTGATTTCGATCTCTAGTAATTAACCATACATGAGATGAAAACTTTCGGAATATTAATAACAATGCGGAACCTAATTTGCATTGCAAGTTTGTTAAGTACTTTATTTCCTACTGCTTCAGGTATTCAACAACCATGACGACGGAAGATAATGGAAACATTGGCCTTAATAAGACAACTTCCAGTAGTAACGAAGACGTTAGCGAGTACACAGATGCAGACGAGAGCATTTCAGCACCGACTGAATTCCTTGCAGAGGTTAGCAAATTTTAGTTGTATCCATTCGCACGTCCTGAATTTTGTAATCAATATCAGGAAGATTCCGCGTCCTGAATTGAAATTTCTGGAGAGACATAAGTAGTTTTGACGATTGCCTAAATTAAATTTGAGATCTTTGTCTAATTTGTTTTCACTTGAGTTACAATTTTCCTGGCTTCCAAAATATTTAATTACATCGTGGCTTTTACTCCGGAACTTCAAATTGTTTAGGATTATATGATTGAAAAAAATAGGCACACAACTTTTTGTAACTCTATTTCCGCAATGATTTATTATCTGCGTACGAATTATGAGGTTCCACTCTCAACAATGTCGCATACGTGTAGATACAACCACTTTGTAGACATACAAACTCGAAACGAGAGTTATAATCGCGATTATATTAAACTGTTTTGGCAGTCTTGCGCCAACACGCAGAACTTTGTAACAGCACGACTGGACTACAGATCTACTATAAAAGGAACCTCTAAGCCCGAACATAGTTTATTACCAGTGTACCAGTTGTAGCATTTAACTTTATAAACCTGAAATCTAACTCAAATAATTTTACACAGAATATAGAGGCTACTGTAATTGTAATTTTAGCATTATCAAAACACAGAAGCGCAAAAATATGTTTCTTTATGTTGAAGAACAAAACTGTTTTGTGAAAAGGGTGTTTTCGTTTTGCGTTTAATTAGATTTCACAAGTGATCAATTCATCAAAATACTTTAAGTCTAGCTGAAAATGTAAATTAATTTACCTTCTTTGACATTTTCTTCGCTTTTCATGGCTACAAGGTGCGACAAAAATGTTGGCCGCTACTTCAGATCAAGATAAAGAAATTTTCTTATTTGAAGTTTCCCGAAGTTGGTAACTTAAATTAGAAAAGTTTCAGGAAATTCCCTGCTCCATTTTATGGCAACATCAGAACAAACAAACAACTGTTGAGTTTTTGAAATTTACAATTGTTTTTCAGCTTTTTTTTAATGGGGCAAAATTTTATATTATTGCATCATGTTTACAGCGTCAAATTAATTATGACTTTAACGAACAGATAAAATAGCGACATCTTACGATCGCTTTTTGACCTGACATTGCAGTAGGATAGACAAATTAAAGCGGATTTGCTCCTAATAAATCCCCCATGCAAGGCGGCCATGTTTGCTGTCAAAGCATAATGAAAGTTTTTAAAAAAATTTGTGCAAATTGCTTTTGATTGCAGTGAAAACCTCGAGCAACTTCTGTACAGCTGTTTCAGTCCTGTTTGGGGCTTCGTCAGCAGAGACATAGCTCTAACATAAGTACTATCTCTAAAAGCTTCCAATTTTTAAATTATTTAGTAAATAAATGTTGGTATACACTGAAAAATATCTGCAATATCTATTTTTTTATTTGCAATTTGAAATTTTACGAAGTAATTTAAATTAGGATATAATATCATCAAAGCCGAATATTTTATAAATTCTTTAGCAAATATATTCCATTCACACATTCCTCGTCAGAGTAAAGCGCGTTAGAGTGACTTTTTTTGGCTGAGGACTTGCCAGAAGAAGCAAACCTATTTATGAACAACGACTTTTCTTCCTAAATTACAAAATAAGGCACCTTAGAAGTATAATTAGGTTCATCTGGGAACACTCTGTATTTCTAAATTAATCGTTAAAAATCTTTCCGCAATGTACCATTTATGAATGTGTCATTGTTTTTGGATTTGCCAGATACTGAAACCTACAGTATATAGAAATTAGAAATTGTAAATCATTCCAATTTCATACTTGAGCACTTATTCCACATACAGGGTGCTGCATTGATGAACACGCAACATCGAACATCCCATGTTAATTTAAAGGTGCTCGAATATTGGCTTCCCTAATTATTTTACAGCAAAATTCCATTTAGGTTTAGTAGTCTTCAAGATGAATCAGTCTGTGAGAATTTGACTGTGTTATGATTTGGAAGAATAGTTTCTCATGGTCGGTAATGATAATGTAAAAGGGAATTAAATCATTCAGATTTACTAGTGGGAGTTCCGATTTTCAGAAGCAATAATCATCCAGTTTTGTGACGTCCATACTTTTTAGTGGTACCAACAAAAATGTCACCCTAACATGGCCTTCTCTGAATGCCAAAAGATCGCGAACGAATAGTAAATTACTACCTTTTCCAGTCGACGTATATATTTATATGGCAATCAAGCAGCTTTTCCATTTTGTTTTAAATGTTAATCACGTCAAATTGAAATTTGATTAAAATAATGCCGTCATTTAATTTGTCATGAGTTTCTCGTTTGTTTGCTCCGTCAAAATACATCGAGCAAATTGGGGTAAGTACCTCGAATCGCTCGCTCGGCAGTCGGTACTTGCCGAACGTTAGCAGATATCCTCGATTTGCTTGCACCGTATTTTACGAAAGATTTCTTGAGAAAAGAACTGTTGGAGATACCTTTCCGGACACAGTATTTGAAATTAAAGTCACTGTTCGACGTTTTTTTGTTCCAAACTCGATCTGAACAAATTGAAAGTTAAGAAAAGAAATTGGCACAGTCGCAGTCGGCGCAATAAAATTGGACATTATTGCTGTGCATCGCAAAGCTAAATAAAAAGTTTTAAATCGGCCAAATCTTACTTAAAAAGTTATCAGGCTGTTCTTAATTTGTTTTATTTTTATTTTATTTATTTCATAAAGATTATCCACGAGATTGGAGACTAGTTAAAATTTTTAAATAAAGTTCATCGACAGAGAAGCCTCGAGTCACTATAAAATTATAGAATTAAAATTTTATAGTGACTCCAGGCTTCTCTTTCGATGACTTTGATTCAAAAACTTTTTTGTTTAGCAAAACTTTGTAAATATAAGTTTGTGCTCTCACAACGACTATAATATATGTATGTCAAAAATCAAGAATTCTAGCCTCTAACACTAAAAGTTTGTAGTTATTATAATGAAGTGTGAGAGTATTTAGCCAAAAACTAATTAAACTGCTGAAATTTCAATTAAGCTCGGAGTCTAATTTTCGAAGCGTTTGAAGATTAGAAAGGGTTGAGTTGGGTAACTGAAAATAATTACGTGTTTGCAACAATACATACAAACGTCGACAAATACATTTTTATGTTCACACACTGAATTAATTTCTTTTTCAGTTCCTGTCAGCTGTAATGCTCAAAGATTACGAAACAGCCCTCAAGTACTGCAAACTCAGTAAGTAGTGTAATATTTACAGAATAAATTCCGTCTTCGTAAAAGCGTCGAAAACTTCTCAGTTTGCATACACTTTTATTCCATGTTGAAATAAGGGGGTGAAAGATTAAAGTTTAAGTTTGCCTCGACGCGACGCGACGGTTTAAAATTTTGGGCGAGATGAAATCGTTCTCATCCTTTCATTAACATTTGAATAATCAACTTCTTTGTAATTCGTCGGTTTATTTATTTCAGTTTTGCAGTATGAGCCTAATAATTCAACAGCCAAGGAATTCTACCCACTAATACTTCAGAAAGTGCATCAACGTAAGTGAAATTTACTGCAAGAAAAAAAACATGTAGCTAAGCAAAATTATTTTATAGTTAAGAGTGATAGTGAAAATAGCAATGAGAGCGAAGAAGAGAACGAGGAAAACACTAGCAGTTCAAGCAATTCGGTTAGCGAAAATACTACATCTGAAGACAGCAGTGAAGAACAAGAGGTAAGTTATCGTTGAAGATTATTGAAATATATTTGGAATGATATGATGTATTTCACTTAGGAGGAAGAAGAAGGTGTTGAAATAGAACAAGCCGGTGATAAACGTTCCAAAGGATCTTCAGATGGTGATGGTACAACTGGCAGTTACTCAAGTTTAGAAGACGACGAAGCCGAAATCGATCAGTTAGCAGCGCTAGCAGCCAAATACCAAATAGATAACATGGACTTTGGGAACGGTAACAAAATTTGTAAGTATGGAACGAACGAAATTTGTAAAATTCTGCTAAGCACTGGCTTATCTAGATGATACCAACTTAAAAGTACCATTCCCATCAGTTATCAACAACATCACCAAAACTACAGCACTGGAACCTACTCAGATACCTTTTGGAACGAGTTCTGATTCGGAATCGCCGACGGAGCCCGTGAGTCAGCAAACTATAACCATGCTGCGAGCGAAAGTCGTGCCAAACAAAATATAAAATTGTATATTTAGTCTGACTTATAGCGTCGTACAACCCTGAGCCCCTGTGAATACCTTTTAGAATTATTTACGTCCACATTTTCAAATTTCATAGTTTTCGTCGTGTATAGGGTACGTTAGGATATAGTTTAATCAAGGGTAGATTTGAGATCAAAATATTTTCTAATCAAACTTAATAACTGACTCAGGAAAAGTTTTCCTGATATACCTACTACCAAATAAAAACTGAAAGTTTTCAAACAGTGGGTTGAACTGTATCCTAAATCACTTGAGAATCGTTTCTATTCCATTTGTGAATACGTTATTAATGTCTCGATGTTATATGTAGTAATATACCTCTTAGAAAATTTCAACTCGTTGAAGAAGGAATGTCAGTAATATATATTTTTGTATTTTTTTAAATAGAGAAGTAGCGAAGCACGTAGTCTGTAATTTGACCAAAAGGATTTTTCGTAGTTCTAAATCTGAAGTAATCTTGAAAATTATTTGGAAAAAGTGTAATAATCTATCCAGGAAACAAAACATTAGCTACCGTTCTTTAAAAAAATAAAGATTAAGACTGAATGTATTCAAAAATAAAAAAAAAAAAACGTAGTTGTAGAGAAAATTTATAGAATTACAACAGCTGACATATCTCAAATACATGGTAAATGTGAACCAAAAGAGTTTGCCAAAAAAATAGGTACATGTTTAATGGACTGTGTACATTATTATTATTATTATTATACTATATAGTGTATCACGAATTCTTCCTTGAAATTTTAAAACGTTGTAGCCTTGAAGAAATGTTGTGTCCCCGATAATCTAATTGGTGTAACCGTTTTAAAGAGATGCCATTTTCATTCTATTCATTGAAGCGGATGATGAAATGTTCTAATTAGCACCCCTGTATTTTTATATTTGTAGATTTTTCAAGTATCAGGAACAGCAAACACCCAAATATGAAATTAAACATGAAATTTACAAATATCTACAAGGAACCGTACGTTCTAAGCAAATTTCTCGAATGTATTATTTGTTAACTAGAAAGAAAATTTTGAATTTGATAATACAGTATTTAACAGCCTTATTAACACTTCTAAACCAGCCAATACAGCCCTGCACGAAATAAGCATTTATAATAAATACTCTTACTCCTGATACTTTCGTGTTTATAAAGATTTGATGAAATTTATTATGATTATTTTACACAAACGTTACAACTCTTACTTTTTAATATCGATTAATAATATTGGTGAATTTTCGTGTATTTCTTCTCTAAGTATACACACATTTAGAGTTTATAATCGATTTGAATTTAATTCAAAAACTTACTTATACTTACAGAAAGAAACTCTGAACCCTGAAACCTGAAACAATTTTTAAACTACAATAAAGCTTGGATTGGCGATACGTAACAAGATATTATGTATTTTTTAAATTAATATTTGTTTATTTTATTTTCGTGAAATAAATCTGCCCAAATAATATCATTGGTTAAATAATAGTTGATAAGATTCAGAAATGTTTCAGGTTGATTTAAATGCATTGTCCTATTCACATTACGGAAGAATTGGTGCAAAAGACACTTCCGTTTTAACAAATAAAAGTAAGCTATTACTGCTTTATTTTAAGTATTAAAAATCATTTATGGCGATTTATTAAACATATTCAGTATTTAAATATAAAGCTTGTTCCAAAATGACCAAAATATGTTCTTCATTTAATAAGATCAGATTTTTTAACCAACTCTTTCCTTTAATAAATGATTTACAAATTACAATGCACCTGAACTCGAATGATAATAACCCCCTTGCAATAACAGATAACAAGACAATGCATTTCAATTCAGGAGTTCTTCTCTGTTAATTAAATTCTTGCCGGATGTTTTCTTAGTGTTATTTTCATCAAACATGGAAAGGTGAGGCCTTGCACATCGTGTGTCATTAAACATTTGTAAAGTTGTAGTTATAGCATTAATAAAGCATATCATTAACAATTCTGTATTAATTTAACCGAAACGTTTGGATCCTTATTTAACTGAAACCAAAAAATTAGAAATTTCCTCAAAAGAAATCATTGCTAATCTTCGAATAAAATCTCAAATTCATGAGGATGTAAATTATTAAAAAAAAAAACTCATCTCAATTTCCTGGTGTGTTATGAAATTCCACTTTTGGAAGATACTTTTTTTTTGTCTCAACGAAAATACTTAGTATCACATGCTTTTGAAGTCATGAACTTCGTTCTATTTATATACTGAAAGTGTCATTGGAAACTCAACTCTTGTTCAAGGATTATTCCCCCAAATCCCCTTTCTCCTATATTTTGAAAGTAAGTACAGCAATTTTAATACGCTATTAATAAAATTCCTGTGAATTCCTTTTAATTTTGCTTTAGCCTTCCCAACTGAGGCATTCACTCGAACTTCTTGGAACCACCTGGTGAACTGCGCCGAGGCAAGCCTTGAAGTCAAGTACGAGAACATATCTTGCACAGAGATACACAGTCACCAATTTGCCCAGAAGATTCTGCGAATCCAGTGAAAAAGTACGCTCGCCTTGCGAAATCAATTCGTATTCGCCGATTTTCTTCGGTCAATAATCTGAGGGTACGTCTGGTACAATTTTTTCATTTCATAATCGAATCAATGACAATGATTCGATTGTTTATTAACCTTGATAAACGGCGGCAGCGATGTAGATGGAGTGGTCACCTAAGAGCCTCAAATCCTAATTTATTTCTACATATAACTAAACACTTGAAAATTAACTTACCCAAAGGAAATGTATGAAAAACATTCCTATATGGAAAACCCCATGGTTCTCCTATATAAACAACCAAATTTAATTAACTCACCTGTAT
Source organism: Prosopocoilus inquinatus (assembly GCA_036172665.1). Taxonomy (NCBI): domain Eukaryota; kingdom Metazoa; phylum Arthropoda; class Insecta; order Coleoptera; family Lucanidae; genus Prosopocoilus; species Prosopocoilus inquinatus. The sequence continues at coordinate 48,174,142 of CM069872.1, forward strand.
ATGAACAGTGAGGTCATGGTATCGCTCGCTGATAAGTTGAAACACAAGAACAGCATGTGTCTCTTATTAAATATAATTAATTAGACGATATTGACAAGACGTTGTAAATGTTTAATTAAGAAAATGAGGAAGAACATTTTTATTTTTGCATTTTATTCGGTTCTTCTAAAAAGAATGTATTGTCATTCTTCAATCCAAGGAAAGCACACTTTAATAGTTTCAGATATCCCAAACCTGAGTCTGTAGTTTGGGACCTCAGTTACTATCAGAAACACAGAAACCGAGAAATTAGTTTTATTTTTTTCAATTTACAGAAAATAATGTCATTGTCATTTTTACAAAAAAAGAAGTTGAAATAAACCAACTGTGATTTCTTATTTCCTAATCACATTCTCTTAAAGGCAGACAAGAACAGTCTACTTCAATTAAAGAGACAAAGATATTGATTATTTATAGGTGCCGTTGTCATAACGTTTCAAATTAATTTGAAAAAATTTAAAAACTATATGAAGAGCGGAAATATAACAGAAATAGTTACACAAAAAAAGTAGAGGACAGCAATTCTTCAAATTCAAAAAAAAAACATTGTTTTAACATAGCGTTTCAAAAATTTAAAAATGAAAAGAAGAGCGGAAATATAAAAGAAATAAAAAAAATAGATGACGATTCTTCAATTCCAAAAAAAAAACATTGCTTTAACAAAAATCAATAAATTTTCACTGACCTTCATCCATTTAAAAGAAAATAATTAAAATAACACAAAACAAAAAATTGTTTGACTTTCGCAATTGTTTATATTTTTCATCATTCGTCATTTTCATTTTCATTTTTACATATAATTTGGGACCTCTTTCTCAATCATAGTTTAACTTTAATCCTCTATTTATTCCAACAGCAAGAATTATTTTCATAATGCGAATAAACAGAAGATTAAGAAGTTAAACTGCGATTAAGAATACTGGCCTCAATAACTTTTAATCTCAAGTTAAAAAAAAAAACTAAACTACAATTCTATAAAAATGTATAAAATAAATACATGCATCATTTGATTTTAGAGAATTCTGTCTCTTTAATAATTTTTTGAATCAATTAAAACCCGATAAGTTTCAGTCCCGATTACTACTTCCGTCTGGGATAGATGAGATCATCAGTTACAAACAAGATAATGAGCTAAAAACATGTTCAAAATTAAAAGGTTACATTTTTTTTTACTTAGATACATATTTCTACACGTCTTCAGTATAGACTTCCGGATCGATTTTATAGTATGCCTTTTACCAACGATATGTGACAAGCATAACAGTTATTGATTTCCTGAAGACTATTTTTCCCTCCAATCGATTATTAAGTCAAAGAATTTGAATCCAAAAATATAATTTGCCCAATTCAATTCGCCTTGGATATGTTTGATACTGGTGGCCAGGAACTCATTCGAAAAGACTTTTACGGCTTCTTTGTACGTTTTAAATGATTGGTTGGATGTGACTCTGTGGTTTTTTTTTTATTTCGATTGATGCACGGACTAATTGCAGTATTTTTTTTTAAATAAAAAGCAATAACAAAAATTTTTCCCATTTGTTACGAACTTTATGGAAGGCACTGTATATTTCAAAAAATAAATATCACATTTTAATACGAGGTACAATCACCTTGTAAATTATCTCTAATAACGTTTCCTGTTCCAAAAGATATGAAAGCTCACAAATTTCCCATTCCAATTGATTCAAAAATTACTAACAGAAGAGGGCGTATTACATTCGCGTTGGGTGCACACGTAAAATAAATAATAATTAAGGGTGTGTTATGAGTCGGTAGGATCAAAATTTTGTTTGCCGTATTTTTTACACAATTTTGTCTTCTTATGGTTTTCCAGTTTGTCTTTTCTGCTAAATTGTTTACCGCACACGTTGCACTTGAAGGGTCTGTCACCACTGTGCACTTTGATGTGCCGCGTCAAATTCGAGGTGTGCGTAAATTTCCTATCGCAAATATGACACGAAAAGGGTTGTTCGCCGGTGTGTGTTCGCACATGCTTGTTCAAGTCACCGCGGTGCGTGAAAACTTTATCACAGTAGGAGCAGACCATTTGCTTCGATGATGATCCTTGTTGCTTTGGAGAAGAGCTCCTCCTTTCGGGGGTGAAACTCGTCGATGGGACCGCGAGGTTCATTCGAGACTCCGTTCCTCGTTCTTCTTTCCGAGCTTGTTCTATTACCTCCGCCAGAAGTGGTAGACTTCCGAATTTGTTTCGACAATCCGAGCACTGACAGTTGTAGGGATGTAAGTCGGGGTTGGTTTCGCCTTTGCTGTCTGGGTGATCCTGGATGTTTTGGTGCATGGTACCATTTGCTTCGTAAAAGTATTTTCGTCCTTTTTGCAGGTGTAAAATAAGGTTGTCGAAAGTTTCCAGGTTTTCAATGCAACGCTTACACGCGAACTTTGGTAAATCTGCCAGGTTTCTCTGAAATTTTATTAAAAAAAAATATACCATGTTAAAATTAATAACAATTTTCAGGGAATAAGAGTTGTCAATAATGATCAAGTTATGCACACTCAACTACACCTATGTTTTATAATTCGGAGGAGCACTTTGAAATTTTGGCGATAAAAACGAGCTTTGTCATTGGTCAAAGGAGCTTTGTCTTTATCAATTTGTCAGCTTCTTCAGGAAAATTATAAAAAAAAACAAGTAAACTAGAAAAAAGAAACGTGTTGTCAACGAAAACTAAGTTGTCAAAAGTAACTAAATAAGTTATCAATATTTATTATCAATAACAATTACTTTAGATTTAGGAAAAACACGCCCCCAAGATATCTGTTTATGTACAATTCACCCTGTATTTACAAAAAGAAGAATCCAGCATATGTCGTATGTGTTTATTAAAATTGATCAGTTTCAGTGTTTAGGCACATGAAACCATGAATAAATTTGAAAGTAAAGAACTGAAGAATATTCTAAGAAAGGACCATATTTGATGGTTCCAGACTCAAAAATATTTTTAATTTGTATTCTCTACTTATGTTTAATTAAATAATTTTCTAAAATAATTCAAAATTTTAGTTTCCCTTTTTATTTCTTGTTTGTTGATAAAAATTAAACAAAATATATTTCTTGGTTTTTATTATTTTCGTTCAATTTATCTTATCTTAAATTGTAAAAAGAATGACTAACAGAGAGAATAAAGTAAATAACGACACATTAGAAAAATAAAACAAAATTGTGAAGTCGGCAAATTTTTGAATGTAAATTTTTTTGCGTTGGCTTCAACATCTTTTTGGTTTCCAAACGTCTCATCCTAGTATTTTATAGAAACATCTTATAATGTTTTCATAGACAGCTTAAAATGTCACAAACACTAAACGTTTCGCTATGCGTTGGTAGCTTCGTCAGGAGTTTATTTTAAGCTCTGCATGAAAAGATTACACAGAAATTTTCTACAAATTTTCACGGGAGTCAGCTTTAGTTCTGAAATTATTGAAACGATTCCTTCAGTACAATTCTTGCTCGTGATATACTGGGTGTCTCATCATAACGTACGGAGGAGTTTGAAAGACAATTTTTAATGAAAACGTTTGCTTGTTAATTAATTTGATTTTAAACACTTGTCACCTTTTAGTTATTCGTTTTCTATCAAAAGTTTATTAAGGAAAAAGCTCTAATTTGATGAACTATCCTTTTTATTTTATCCATGCATTATGAGACGCCCGGCATATACGTAGCGATTATTTTAAAATGAATTTTAATATAATCATAGCAATCCGCTGTATATTAAGGCAATCAACATAAAACTGATTGCCTACAGCAAAAAAAAGTAAGTAAGTTTTTAAAAACCAACATACGGTTATGTTACATTTTAAAATAATGTGTGTGTATCAACAAAATATAAAAAGAAAAGACACTTTAATCGAGCTTAAAAAATTAATTTTTATTTACCTTCCTTGATATTTAAATAATCTGTTCGCTTTATCAAAAGTGAGTAATGATTGAATTATAAACATTTTAGGGCCAGTTTCTCAGTCGGGTTTAACTTTAAACTCCTTTCTATTCCTACGGAAACAATTATTGTCCTTAAAATAATTGTACAATTTACGTTTAAAATGTTTGATTCATTCAATATTGAATGATTTTCCTTCTGTTTTTGGACATAAAATAATAGGAGTAATATTTAATATGAACATTGTATTTCTTCTCTAAACCGGAAAAAAAATGTTTTTTTTTCACTCCTGACGAAGCTATTAATCGATAGCGAAACGCTAAGGTCTTGTACGATTTTCAAGTGTCCGGTTTAGGCCCAATCTTACCACCTCCTGATAAATATAACTGCCGGCTAGTAGTATCCTTGGAAACCATTGTACAGACAATAGTTTTTCAGGATATTAACTAACAGATATATTTATGAAGAGGTGGTAAGATCGGGCCTTATGCCCGATTTCTTCACGTACTGATAAATTTATCTGCCAGGTAATATCGTTGGAAACTTATCGATATAATAGTTTCTAAGGATAATACCTGGCAGATAAATTTATCAGGAGGTGAAGAAATCGGGCATTTGAAAATAAAATCGATTTTCATTGGACAAGTGTCGATTTCAATTAATAATATTTATGTTCATCTAACTTTTTTTTAATTTTAACTAGTTTTTCGTACTTATAACATATACAAATTGTATTTCGGTTTTCCTTAAATTTAAATCGTAAACAATAAATTGTTTATGTTTATTATTATGGAAAAGGACACAAAAAATGTCTCTTTATATGCTTGCTTGAAAAGAAGCACTAATTCACTACATTCAAATTGTCTCACACTTGTTGACTGTTTATTCAACTACCATAAATAATTTTATAAATGTATTAATGCCAGTTTTTGTTCATTCCACAGTTTTTCCTCGTATTTGCGTTAATTTGAGTCTTAAAACAGCGACTCGCTGATTTTTAGGAATCGTGACAATATCAATTATTCGTATAAAAAAATCGTGTTGAAATATATTTAATTTCATATAAAAACTCGTGACTGTAAACATTAGAAACCTAGTTCAAATGTTGGTAAGAATCATTTTCCTTATTTGTCTCCACTTAGAAGTACTATTTATTATTAAACGTATTAGAAATAAAATTTATAAATCTGTTAAAATAAAATTTCTGTTCGATACAACTTTCGTTATATCTACTTGACCTATTAGCAATCAGTGTAAATGTTTCTAGATTGTAAAGAAATGTAAAAAGAAAATGTACTTCTTAAAGTTTTCTTTTTAGATACTACCGCGGTTTCCTTGTTTATTTTTTCTTTCGGAGAAAATATTTCCAATAATTATTTTTTGAATTATTTAATAAAACAAAATTATTTGGGTAGGTATTGACGGCTTAATAGGTTAAGTTTTTCTTCGCCAATGACATCGATCAGGTTTATAAGTATTTCTTTACATATTTTCAATTTGTAGGAATTTTTGTGTTATAATCTTTTCGAAAATTTAGAACGACTTGAATGTAAATAAGACAAAATAAGAAGTAAAAAGAAATTTTCTTGTGCCAACTTATCCTGAAAACCTATATTTACAGTTGCTGCCTTATTTCAGAATCTAACAAGTGACAACGTTATAAAATAATTACGTTTCACACAGTCATTAAGAACTTAATACTTTTTCATCATTATTAACTCCTAATTGCTAATAAAAATTGTTCAAATATTATTTTATAATAAAATTAATTGCAAACTTGTTTGGTACTTGTAAAACCCTAACTTATGGAGATGAGTAGCACTGATTTACATCAATTACAGTTTCACCATATATTTTTTATTTTATTTTATTAATGAGAGTTTTGATAAAATTTTACATGAAAGTTGTGTGTACATTTACTGTAATAATTAGTGAACAGATAAAATAGCGACTAAAATAAAAATAGTTAACTATTAAACACGAAAAAAATATTAAAAAATATTTCAATTAAAATTCTAAAAATAAACTGGTAGGTAATGTGTTTTGGAATAAAATAATAAAGTTATAATTAAAACAGTCGAGTGATGGGTTTGGCGCTGAAATTAAAGAGTATTTTTTAATAACTTGCATCAACTCATCATTTAGCATCTTATTACGTTAATGAAGAATTATAATAGATTTAAAATAATATATAAATAGCACTATCATTTACTTAAATTCACAAACAGAAATGTAAATTATCATAAATCATTAATCAATTTTTATACAACAGGAAATATAATATGGGTGTAACCATTTTTTAGTTATGTATTCATTTAATTGATAAAAAAATTATTGATTCTAAGTTCATTTTTAAAACTGGTCGTCTAATTTAGTTTAATTCCAAAACATGGATTATTAAAACACAAAGAAGAACTACACTTTTTTAAGTTACTTTCAACAATGTTAAAAAAAATGTCATAATCTTTCTTTCTGGTTTCATAATTTAAGTCGAAGATATTTGATTGCATTAAAAAAATGGTAGATAAGAAATAGAAACTAAACTTACCCCCAAGATTTAAAAACTAATTCCTCATTTTTAAAACTGTTTTATTTTTTTAAGTTGGAACTGAACTAGCTTTAATTTTTTTCGTACACTTGACTTGATAATACGATAATGCACTAACTTAGTGTTTTGAGTATAAATAAAATGAAAACTGTGTACTGGGTCTTACTGACTTTTCCACATATCTTATGAAATCGTTAACTAATCGGGCGATCCGCTAAACGTCCACTTTGTTTCACTTCACACCGCAAACTTGAAGCTTAAAACACAAATCCTATCGTTACTGTTGTATTACTGTGTGTAATTATGAACAGGAAAATACAAGCGATATGGATATTCGCGGGTTAATTTCGTGTGGCATTTCGCCGAGAACGGCACCGGCTTTCCCTAATCTATCAGAGAAAGATACAAGAAATTTCCAAAACCGCACCCTATCAAATTCATGTAGATAAAAAAACAAAATCGTTGGGTTTAAGGTGTTAAGGTGTTATTGAAATAATAATATTTTGGAAAAACAAAGAGCATAGAATAAAAAAGAAAAAAGAAAACACCAAATATTAATAATGTGACAGATAGATAGTTTCTAAGAAAAACACCAATATAATTCGATTGTCGAATTATCTAGCTCGGAATTAAACAAATTTAAAAAGGAAGAAAGGAAAGCAAGAAGGGGGCAAAGTTAATTTTTTAGTGATTTAAAAAAACTGCCTTTTTCTAATTGAAGTTGGTTCTTGTCCGATTAAAATTGTAAGTACAGTTATTTTTTTAATCTCGAACCGGACAGAAATGTGATGCAAACAAACTCAACGTTTCGTTTGCGATTTATATTTTGCAAGCGAAACGTTGAGTGTGTTCTCATCATATTTCTGTCCGGTTCGAGATTAAAAAAACTTTCTTTTTTTAATTCCAATCTATGTATTTAACCATTCTTATATTATGAAGTCAGAAAATTTCAGGATTTAAAGTGTGTCTGGTATATTCAAAGATAAAGAAAATACTTAACTTTTTTACTGAGATGAGTTTATTCCTCATTTCTATAGGCTTCTACTCTTCGGATTGTCATTGTTTTCAGTTTTTTTTTTTTTTTTAGTATTTTATATATTTAAAATTCAGATTGTGTCATTTATTCTCTGCATTGTCTTCGAGGATTTTAATATTCTAACCTTGTGTTTTCAGTGTTGACTTCTGAATTCCGTGATCAGTGATTATTTTTAATTTTTCGACAAATGAAAGCAGTATTGGCACTTTTACAGTTATTACTATTACACCATATCAAGAAATATTTTCGTTTGCTTTTTATGTGAATTTTATGTACAATGTAACCCATTTAAAATCGAAACGCCCTTGTAAAAGATGTATTTATTTGAAATAATAAATATACCATTTCAAATGGTTCACGTTATACATAAAATTCACATAAAAGCGAATGAAAAGATTTAATAAATACTCTTTATCTTCTTAAACTTCGGTTACAATGGAATTTCTAACCAATTTTTTTTTTTTAGAACATATAGTCAGTGATGTATTATTAGAAACCGTACTCTGATGAAAATTTCTATGCATGAATTTTTTGTGACTAAAATTGATTGACGATTTTTCTTACTTAAAATCTGACTACGTCACTGGATTCGGAAACCCCTTAAACCTGTTGATGCTAAGTGACGTGGAAAAATGTTAATATTGGGGATTTTGCAGTTGGTTTTATGCAGTTTTCTTTTGTAAAAAATTCAAAGCAGTCCAAATATTATATGAAAAACAATTATTAAATCAATTTAACATGCTTATTATTATTATTTTGAATTTTTGAAATTTTTAATACTAAAAAAAACTATTCGACAGTAAATTAATAACAGAAACCGTAAGTACAATTTATTTTAAATTCTTGTTGATTCTCGAACAAAATAATAAATATACCATTTCAAATGGTTCACGTTATACATAAAATTCACATAAAAGCGAATGAAAAGATTTAATAAATACTCTTTATCTTCTTAAACTTCGGTTACAATGGAATTTCTAACCAATTTTTTTTTAGAACATATAGTCAGTGATGTATTATTAGAAACCGTACTCTGATGAAAATTTCTATGCATGAATTTTTTGTGACTAAAATTGATTGACGATTTTTCTTACTTAAAATCTGACTACGTCACTGGATTCGGAAACCCCTTAAACGTGTTGATGCTAAGTGACGTGGAAAAATGTTAATATTGGGGATTTTGCAGTTGGTTTTATGCAGTTTTCTTTTGTAAAAAATTCAAAGCAGTCCAAATATTATATGAAAAACAATTATTAAATCAATTTAATATGCTTATTATTATTATTTTGAATTTTTGAAATTTCTAATACTAAAAAAGAACTATTCGACACTGAATTAATAACAGAAACCGTAAGTAAAATTTATTTTAAATTCTTGTTGCTTCTCGAAACAAAATAATAATAATAATCATATTGTCGCGATGAATTTTCTGTGCCGCCTTCACCACGTCACGCAGAAACTTCCGGGATTGTAGGGACATAAATAGAGATTAGTTTTATTTGGTAATGATTAAGTTAGCAGTCTCTTGGGGTTTGGTGTTTTGCCAGTTCGAGGGTTCCTTTTGTCCTCGTTACAGACAGAGTAGTACGCCACTGTGTTACAACGTAGCGGGTGGACGTGTGAAGTGGATGTGCTTCGGCGTTGTCGCAGGAACTTTGTAGCCTTGAGGTGTTTCCATTGTAAGTTTGTTGATGGCGGCTTTTCGGGGTGTTCGATTAACCAGGGTAGATTATTATGGGTTGCAGCAATACCTCGTCTCGGGATGTCTTGATCTCATCCAGTGGCGAGGCGGCGGCAGGGTTTGTGGCAACAACGTGGTTCTTGCGTGGCAACGGAATAGATGTTGAGTCCAGGGTCAATGACGACGCTGGCGACATTGGTCGTTCGATGGAACAGGACATCGCTTCTTGAAACGAATCGAGAATCTTCTCGGATTACTAAAACCGATTTGTTTGCAAACATACACAAAAATTTGTCGATGCATGCTTGCTTAACTAGGGCCGGTTTTAGTTTACACCTGATAACACTAAATGACTGCAATGTCCGCCATCATTTCGCCCTAGTTTCATAAATAATAAGAAAAAGTTTTAGAATTTCATAAACGCATAAGTTTTAAGTGTGCTAATTATTTACGAAGTATGTTTTTGAATTGTTCCATTAAAAATCTAACGTGGCATTATTAGATGAATTTAAATTATCTTTCATTTATTTTTCCACGAGCAACTTTAAGTTTTTCACATAAACGTGCATAAAACCAATTATAACAGCAGATTAAAATTAAACCCCGTCTAAAAAACTGGTCCTAAGTCCTGTTTAAAAGCAAATGCTGTTTTACAATGAAGTATAATTACTTGACAGAAGATGGTATCATAGTTAGGTAACTTGTTCAGAATTTCGTCGTTGACATGATTTAATGCAATAATGGAAAAACTGCCCTCAACACTTTTGCGTCTAGTATTTATTTTAAACGTATTGTTCTTTAGAACATCTAAATGTTAGTTTTGTTTTATTTAAATCCTTGGACTTTCAGATTCGGTTACGGATTATTTTAGTTTTGTAAAACCGGTTACACTATGTACAGTGTCTTTCAAAAAGTGTGTTGCAAAACGAAATTTATTTTATTGCCGACTTTTATAAAAAAAAAAAATTATTTCTGTAGCACTTCTTCCCTTAAAGTCAAAATGGAAAATGTCAGATGAAATTTATATCGAAATGTATACAGCGTGGACACTGAAAAATGAACACCGCTTAAGAGTAAAGTGTCCTTATTTTTCTTCAAGATACGGCAAACGTCAAGAATAATAGCACTTTTGATTGAGCTTCAACATGTGCACTGAGTGCGCACTCAGTGTATCGTCATCTCATTTTATTTCATGAGGTTAAAAAGAGATGAAAATACAGATGACAGCTTCTTCAGTATAAATTCCTTCAATTTTAATATTTATATTTACATGGGACGATGAGGTAAAATTTCCAGGTTCGAGATTCACTGGAATTCTTGACATTTACTTTATTTAATATACATATATTTAGACCTAAAAAAAATAATGTCCCCGGGTACAACGACGTCTCCCGACGATCGAGTAGTTGTAAAAATCATTTCCGAATTGACGTTTCGTTCGACAACCTATTTAGGATAATTTCTAATTTTAGGATAATTAAAAATTTATTTTATTTATAAATAATATTTATCCTGAAAGTTTCCAAACGTACAAACAGCAAAACGCAGACTTCTGAATCATCAGGAGCGTCGAGAGACATGGGCTAGACACAGGAAAAACATTATTTGGGCCAACATCGTCTTCAATAACAGGCCTGAGTCATCGCGTAGGAATATCAGTACGCTGTAAAAATCTATGCGATTCGCTTACTAATAAGGACGGAAAGATAAATTAAATTTGTGAAATTTTCTGTACTGGACCGGATTTCACATAAATCTTCTTATTCTCCCACCTAATGAAACAGACCTGTATGAAGTGGGCGTTGTTTGGGCCCTTTGATGATGTGATGTGTGAATCACGGCTGCATTGGAATTTACCCCGTCATCCCTCCTCTCTCATCGGCCTTGCTCATCAAAGTTCAGTGGACAATTATGTAAATCATTAATATACCTCAAAGAAGTTTATAACTTTCAAAAACATAAATATTTATTTTTAATATATTTACTGTTATAAAATATTACAATCGAGATGCAATTTTATTCTGTTCAAACTGAGTCGCATTATTATTTCTCTTATTATATGCTTTTAGACAAAGAAAAATAATTTATAAAAAAATAACGGTATTTCCTCTGATTTTAAAAGTTTTTCCTTGGATACGAATATTAATTTTATTAAAAAATAATTTTTTCTTCGTTTAAATGCATTTTGTAAAATCGTCGTCAATAACATGATAATTGTTCAACTACTCACAATGAATTATGCAATCAAAGACGAAAAAGTATAGAAGAAAATAAAATTAATTTATTTAAAAAATATTTTTCCTGGCATTAAAAAAACCATGGCTTTTCCTTTGGAAACGAAAATTAATTTTATTAATAGACTTATAATTTTGTGATATTTTATAAAACCATGTAATACAAAATGATAATTAAACAAATAAATTAATCAGAAAAAGAAATATTATTACAAAATTCTTGTAAATAGAAAAAAAAAGGAAAGAAGCTTTCACTTACGTATGTGGATTACCCAAATTCCCTCTGTCTTAACTGCATGGATGCAAATGGTAACTTATATTCTTGAAACGTTTGACAATACTTTAGGATGATGAAAAACGATGATTTGGCATTGCTATATTTATCAGATTAAATTTAAATTTTATTGCTAGTGGTGGTAAATCCAAAAAGGAGAGGATTCATTGAAAGAGTCAAGGACAGAAAAAAATACGATCATTTATTTAAATCAATAGACAGAAAAGATTTCTTAGTTTCAAGAAATCGTTCGCAACAATATTCTTTGTTTTTCCTATTCTTATTTAATTGGGATTCCTTGAATTTAAAAGTACACTCTCACTATCTTATTTTTATATGGACGAATGACAATTTTTTTAAGTAGTTTTAATTCAATAATTATATGTAATAAAATAGAATGGTGTGTTGAGTGCTTATAACTGGAAATTATTTTAAAGGGCAACAAGGTGCGTAAAAATTGGTAGTACTTACGTGTAGTTTCAGTACAAAGTATAACTTCTCAATTAACACTTGGTGCGATTTTAAAATCGGAAAAACGCATGTGTAACTATCCGCACATACTCCACATTGATATAAATAGTTAAAAGCCATGATGCTGTTACACAAATTCAAGAAAGTAATCGTACGTGAGTGAGTAACTTTTTTCCCGGTTGAAATCGCGGGTTTTTGCTTGAATGTGTGCGTCGACTTGCGCATTGACCTGCGAGTAACGCAAGGGATTTCCCCCCATGCGGCGACGCAAGGGGGACGGAAACTGGGATGCCCCATCGAGGACGTGCCGTGACGTCAGCCCGCTTTCGGAATTTGCGTCTAGCAAGCCGTGTGCGGTACGTAACGTTCGTGTTGTTGTTTGGACGTGCGATTCCGCGTGGACCCACTAATCGACTTCCAGGAACGCCTATTTTTTTCCTCTGTCTGCAATTTCTTTATTGCGCTCACGAATACATAAATAATCTCAATTACATAACGTGTTCTATCTATTTTCAACTTTTTTACGTAATACTTTGTTGCTGTTATTTGTGGTTTATCAACAATCCACAAACACAGATAAATAAACCTTAACCTTAAATAACGGAAACAAACAGCGTGTCTTAATAATGCGTAAACGTGACTTAGGGCCATTTGCACCACTTTCAGTTAAAATTTAAGCTCCACTTAACTCCATAGAAACAATTGTTGCAACAAACGTTTCTATGGAATTAAGTGGAGCTTAAATTTTAACTGAAAGTGGTGCAAATGGCCCTTAACCACACACACAACCTGGGGGCTTATTCTACGTACATCAAAAGCATTAAATTTAAAGACCCGTTAAATTTCGTTGTTATGGTAACAACCGAACATAACACTGGGCCCTATTCTGTATTAAAACCAATGTCAGGTCAAAAAGCGATAGTAAGATGTCGCTATTTTATCTGTTAAAACCATTAAATTTAAAGGGCTGTTAAATTTTGTTCCTACGGTAACAACCAATCACAGAACTGTATTTTAAATTTTAAAGGACCTCTAAATTTTAACAGCCCGTTAAAAAGTTACAGAATACGCCTCACTGTATTTTAAATTTTAACGCACCTCTAAATTTTAACTGCCTGTTAATAAGTTACAGAATCTCCTTCCTGGACTGTTAAATTCGATTTGTTTACAGACTGTTTCTTATGCTCATATTACACCGTGATATATCTTGTACAATATTTGTAAAATAATGATAGCAAAGTATCGAATTAACCAATGTAACCATTCAGTGTGGTAACCTGTCTGTCACTTTGTCCAAAATTTACAGAAAAATTCCATTAAAGCGGACATTATGAATGTCTCGCACTTTGCTGCCTACTGTTTTGCAAATTCGAAAAGTAGCAAGAAAGTACATAGTTATATGAGACATTTCCTAGCTCGAGTGGAGATTTGTGTCATGGGTCGATTTGAAGATAATAATAATTGGTCTAGGGGTGCCAGATATAAATTGTCCAACGGGATTCCTTGACAATCCAAAACATTTATCTCTACGAATGGATCGCCTCGCTAACATATCATTGGATACCTACTTTTACCCAAAAGGGTAGTGGGCCGCATAAAAAACTAAAAAACTTGCAATTTATTGCTCTCAAAACAAATAAAATAAACTTTAAGAAATGTAGTTATTAAATATTTAACTGTAAATCAAACGATCAAGAACTACTCGAGGACGTCGATTAACCCAACAGTGACTCGAGTTATAAAAAATGCACTTAAAATTGAATCTACGAACGTTAATTAGCAAGTAACCGGGTTTTCTGGGACACGCTGTATATTGTCAACTATGACGTCACTCCAAAATATGGATGACGACCAGGGTACCCGTTTATTTAAATGGAACCGGTTCCCCTTTCTGAATACTCGTTACCCAATAACTACCCGATATCCGACATTCGGAAACTGCTCAAGAGTCAAGTAGCCTTCATTAGACTTTGCCTGATGTGATCTTCATTACGTTTTGCTCCAATTAGCATCAGTTACTTCAGATTCGATCCTTACCGGATATCCAAGTAGTTATTGGGTACTTACTGGGTATCAATAAAGGGTATCCGGGTAGCAAAATTATCTGGTATCGGTATCCCTACTCCAAAATAAATTTTAAATCACTTACGGTGATGATCTTGCGCGTTGTCCGGTGTTGCGAAGGTTGACACGGCGTTCTTTTGTTCGTTGTCCAAAAACTTGCTCAGTAACTTGAATTAGTTGGGCAAAACTTCGTTACTAGCAGTCGACGGAGGTAGGGTCGGCAATACACGCAGTCGAGACATAAGAATTGCGAAGATGTTATAAAACTAAAGGGGCAAACAAAACTTGCACTAAAAATGCACTGGCGTCACAAGAGTGGCTTTTAAAACCGGCAAACTAAAGTCCTAAAATTAACTTAAATTATTCGAACGAAACTAAAACAACTGCACTCTTTGACCGATTGTCCAAGTAATGAGAATGCCACTCTGGCTGCCTGTAGCGCGAGATCGAGAACACCAGGTGCAAAAACTAGCTAACCGTAAATTAGGAAAATAAATCTCGGGATGAACACGCATGCCTGCGCGCTAGCGCGTTAGGAACGTGTGACCCCTAGAGTAAACAAGCAATAATTAGTGTCGACTTCACAAAATAGAGCATGTATGTGAGCTAACTATCATGGGCTCGTACTGAGTTCTTCACTTCCTAATACATTTATCCGCGAGGTATTATCCTTGGAAACCATTGTATCGATAATAGTTTCCGAGGATACTACCTGGCGGATAAATTTATCTGCTAGGTAGTATCCTTGGAAACTATTATCGATACAATAGTTTCCAAGGATAATACCTGGCAGATAAATTTATCAGGCTACGGATAAATAGTAGGTGAAGAAATCGGGCCTTAGCCATATACTCATTGACCTTCATAATACGTAACCATGGCAACGCCCAAAATATCCTAAGGCTGCTAGTTAATAATTAAAATTAAAAAAGGGGGGCTCTCACTAATAAAACTAACCCTACATAATAGTTATGTATCGAAAAAAATTAAAAAAAAGAATGTTAAACGAGCCCATTAGCCCACCACACACCAAAAACCTTCGCTCCAAGTACTCGGGCCAAGACGTGCTCGCGAGTCTAATTTTTTGTTTTGAAACTACGTTTACGAGCAAATCAGTTTTTAATAAATTAAATAAAAAATGAAACATGGTTGATACAAGGTGTTGGACCACTTATCAACCAGAATACATATCTTGGAGTTTTTCTTCAAATCTGCCGATTAAGTATTTCAATTTGGCTTGCTAACCTGTGGGCAACAGCGTATCCGGCTCGTGGCGGACTTGCTGCGCGGGCCAAGTCCGCCACGAGCCGGGAGCGTCGGAAAGTATGTGCGTGTGTGGCGGGCTAATGACTTCAATTCAACTCTGCCGGTTACATGACCACTAAGAGCTCGACGCGTTGACGCGATGAGCGATGTTTGTTGGGGTATCTATAAGCATGTTAATATTGTACGATTTGTACATAAATTTATTTACTTTTGTTTACAAATTATTATATTACTCCAATGCACTCCTGATATTACAGTTGCCTACGTTCTTAGGTTGTCCTATTCCTTTTATTAAACAATTCCAATTGCATTGGTATTTGAAAACCTAGTTATACTCTGTTTTTGATTTTGGAGGAGTATTTTGAAATTTTGGCGCTAAAAACCAGCTTTGTCATTTGTCAAACGAGCTTTGTCATTGGTAATTTTCAGCCAGGTACCAATGACAAAGCTCATTTTTAGCGCCAAAATTTCAAATTACTCTTCCGAAATAAAAAAAAAAACAGAGTATAGTTCAGGAATAATTCACAAGGGTATAATTACGCTTTTTTACAACGTGTGTAAAATAAAAAATTGTGGCTTTCTCTGGTGTTATGTGGTGGTAGTTAAAGTATTATTTAATGATGGACATTTCCATTCTATTCCGGGGAAGTTCATTCATTGCTTAGCAGGGAAAACTTTGCTGTTGGGACAAAGGAAATAAAAGGATTTGGTAACAAAATTATATAAATGGATGAGACGCACGGTAGATACGAAACGTCGAGCTTTAGATGGGACGAAAGTGCTTGTGAAAAAATGATGCAAATGTTAGATTCCCGGCGGCCTTATTTTTCAGGAACAAACTAGAACTAGTAGGCCAAGTAGTACTGTTAGTATTATTAGTAAAAATATTAAACCTGAGTATTTCGAGCAGTGATGGTACAAAATTTCGTAAAGTATGAGTGAAGGTGACGCAGCATAAGACGATTGTGCCCAACATGGAATATCATTAAAAACTGGAATATTCAAGAAGAAAAGAAAAAATCATAAAATAATAATAATATTGTATAAATTGGTTAAAAAAAGCTGAAATTAGTAGAGGTAGATTTTAAAATTATTTAAAGAATTTTACGAGACATACAATCTGTGGTAATAATGGGCACAATATTGTAAGCGATATGCAAGCATAAACATTAATGTGGCCCTTGAACACCTACACAATTTATTGAAACAACAATAACTGAAGACCTCCCTGGAAAAACGTTGAAACCAACTTTTTACTACGTCGACACACAGACCCATAGACATATTTCAATGGAATTCTATAATATCTGAATTAAGAAAATGCTCGCCAGTTTGTTCCGGCGTGGAACATTACTTTTTAATATTTGTTTTTACCACGAAACAAACTGACGACCATTTTCTTAGATCAGATATTACAAAATTCCACTGAAATAATCCACGTGGCAAAAATTTTGATTAGAACATTTTGGTTGATTTTCAATTCTTCTTGAAAATTTGCCTTTTTTGAGGAACTGCTTTTTTGAGACTGTTAGTACAATCATTAATTAAATAAAATTTGACTTGTGTGTAAAGAACACGTTGCATGGGACACCCCCTATAATAACATAATAACAAAAGAACACTTGAGTCATACAAAACATATTTTATTAAACAGTACAACTTACTAACTAAATATCACAACAGTTCACTATAAAAATAAAAAATACACGCGTACTTATAATCTCTCTTAAGTAAAAAAAGAAAGTATAATTATAATCACAAAAGGCTCTCTACAAAGAGAATAGATTCACTATTTATCTCTAATTAAAATTAATCTCATCTTAACAACAATAATATCGCGAGCGAAACAACGTATGATACAACTGAGTTGTTACAACATTTGGGGGAATTACTGGTTTGTGAAAATAAATTTTGCCACCACTCGCCGGAAAATAACGTCTCTGAGTGGGGCGGTTTCGTCACGCTGAAGTAATCACCGCAATGCGGAAAATTCTTCGGTACGGGAGGCATTTCATGATGTTCGCCGAATTTAAATAAGATGGACATTCCCAGTTCAACGTGGAATTCGATGTGGCAGTGGAATAACCAATAACCTGTAAAAATTTATGTAAGTTACATTAGACGGAAAAACAAGATGATTTGAAATAAATAAAGATTGAACTATTATTAAGGATCCAGCACACCAACGAGGACGGGGGCGATGCGGCAAGTACTTTATTATCAACAGTTGTGGTGCTCTTTGAATCCATTATCATGATCGATCAAACAAAGATGTAATATGAGAATGTTGACTTATTACCTGGATTTGATGCTATGAATCTAATAATTGTATAACCACCATCTGGTACTGTAACCGTATCTTTTTCTGGTGGATTTCTGAAGTTTCTTCTCAGCAAACCTTCTTTATCCAATTTGGTGATTTCTTCAACCGTGGTATTTTTACCGAGACGCTCCATTCCGATTACTCGAAACGCGTGTCCGTGCAAATGAAACGGATGGTTCGCATCGAAAGCAAAACCCTTGTCGATTAGAATCATTTCTACCACGGAACCTAAAGGAACCTACAAAGACGACCAAATTAGAAAACCCCCCCAATCCGAGCTTCACCAGCTTTTTACCTGCACGACATGCGTACACTCACAGTAGGTTTCTTCGCAGTTCCTCACCGTAGATTCGTTACAAAACATTTCGGATTTAATTTTGTCTCGCCCAGATAATAAAGGAAATGGCTGTAATTTCATAGATATGTGATTCAGCTGCGGCGTTAGAAGTTGCTGTTTCTTGTCAGTAACTAAAATGAGGCACCTGTCACAGATAAGTTCACAAAATAGAAAAAAAATGCTTACCATCATGAAAACCGTATAAATTTGGTTCATGGTAATGGGGATTGTTTATTTTATAAAAATCATAAGACACCAGATATTTCAAATCGGGTTCTCTTATCAATCTAGAATCCATTTCTTTTAATGATCGCAGTTTCGGCATGCTGATGGACGAGTTATGTTCCATGCCTTTGTTCAGGGCATTTACTTGCTGAAATTTTTCAAAATAAGCATACACGAAGCATTTAATCTTGTCTACCAATGATTACCAATCCGTCTTTATGAGATTCTTCGTAGTTAACATCGCTTTCTGGATAATCGATGTCAGATGTACCTAGATATTGCAAAACTGCCACTTGGTGAGCGCTTTTAAATCTTTCGTCACAATCCATGAGGCCGCGGAATCTAATCCAATAAAGATCTTTAGGTTGGTCGGCGTTGAGGACGAAATCAAAACGTTCTCCTGCGTACGTCACAAAAGATTCAGCTAGAACACAAAGGAAAACGTAAAAATTTTCCCCTTTTTAATAAAGATTTGTCCAACCACCTTTAAGGGGCTCAATGTCATTTCCATCTGTACTGATGATAGTAAGAGAGTGATTATCCACGGAGATTTCAATCGGGCAATTCAAATATCCTGCGTTGATTACTCTAAACCTGTATCGGTATCCCTGTAACGTACTTGGTCTTCAGGAAAATGCATTTTGACTTTGGAAACTTTATGTACCTGTTCAACGACGTATCTTTCAGGCGGAATAAAAATAGTTGTATTGTCTTCTGCATCAAACTCTTTAAATCTTCCTTTACCGTTCACCAGCAAAGTAGTCGGTTTATTATCACCATCGCTGTGATGGTGCGCCACGAATTTATTCAACCCGACTTCTTCCCCCCAATCCAAAATAACCATTACGTGTTCTGAAAGGTCGTAATCGTACAAATTGCAGTGTGGATCTGCTTCTTCGGGTACTCGTACTATGAATGAACCAAACGCACCATCGGCCCTTTGCATTCCTAAAATAGGTTTAGGTTGAATCCAGCGCACTGGATTGTGTGAAGACGTGGCTCGTACCTGTGTGTGAATGCCAGAAATGCGTGCCTATATTGTCGGCTCTAAAACGATACTGAAATGTACTTCCTGGTTGGATGGGACACTGAGTGACTAAAGGTACTCCGTCCATGTAAGGTGTTCCTCTTTGGTGGTGGCCGTGCCAATGTATTGTTGTGGTTTCTCCTAGGAGGCGATTTTCAACATCTACGATGACTTCATCTCCCAAGCACAGCTACACAATTAGGTACGTGCATATTTTATTTGGGGTTCAGAGAAGAATTAGGCATTAAGGAAAACATTTAAAAAAATAATCTATGAATTATTGCTTCAGAAGAAGTTTTCTATTTTTTGCTTTATCAAAGAATCAGACGTAGACGTACTGGAGTTAATTTTAATACTTTTTAGATACTGAATTGGTGTTCCCTTGTATCCAACCGTTTCTGATGTTAAAAGAAACAGAGCTAGGATATTTATCATTTAAAAGTAGTAGTAGAACTTATGCTTATTGGAGGAAACTCTTACTTTTGGACGCAATTTAATCGGGAAAAGAACAACAATAACGCCAAGTTAGATAACGATTAACAACTTGTCAGGTAAAACTTTATCCAAATTACACAAACACCGATTAGGAAGGTAACAATTTATCTCAAAAACTTTTACGTATGCAATAAAACTTCACCAGAATCTAAAGAGAGAGTCTTGTAAGGAACAAATTAAATAATAAATTCATAGAAAAAAATAAAAAATAAGAAACAAGTTTTAAAATAGAGGAGCATTTATTATTAGAAACGAATTTGACAAACTCTTCAATTTCTGGTTTAAAAAATTTAAAACCAGAAAACAAGAAACTAATTAACACGTAATTTAAATCGTGCCTGTCGAGGTTTTTATTTATTGTGTTAACACTTACGTCCTTTTCTCAATGGCGAAAATTAATGTAATAAGTGTAATAACTATAATCACTTCATTGCATGACCGCAATCCTTTTCATTTTTATGTAAGTCGTAATGTAGTAATGACAACAATTACGTTTACTCACAGCCTTAGGAATAGACAAACACGTGCTAAGAGAATACTTAATTTTCGATGGCATTTCATTTATTATAAAAATATTAATGTACAGCTGCAATATAAAATAATGCCCAGGGGCAAATGGTTTCTACAATCAGGCCAATTTTATTAATAGCATTTTTTCTTCTCCAGATGAAATATGAAGAAATCGGTCGTATATAGCACAAAGAAACATTAAAATTCTTCATCCTCTGCGATTTTCTTCACTTAATTACAAGAAGAATGCTCAACAAAAATTTGTTGGTGTTTTATTGAAAAACATATATACAGACACAAAATTGGTTGTTGATTAATATACTCTTCAATTTCGTAAATTGTCCACAATCAAACAATGCAATTTTCATAACAATTAGATGTTTCAAACAATTTAAACTAATTGTATTCATTCAGCTGAGCATGCATGCCAATTAACTTAATGCACTTGTCGTGTTTGTAGACAGTATGGGATTACAATCTCACGCTCATGTTTATTTAAGTAACGCTTCCTTATTAAGAAGAAGAAAAAAACTGTACTGGCATTTACGTCTATTCTGACCTAAAGCATAACAAGCGAATCGATTGTTATAATTATAATAAACGTAACACTCTTCCTCTTTGGTTATTATTACGGGACGGAATTGCATATTTTGTTCGGTTTATTTCGAACGAGGCGGCAACGAGCGTGTATCCATTCACACGTTGCCGCCTCGTTTGTATTTAATCGAGCAAAATATGTAATTCCGTTCCCTGATTATTATAGTATTATGAATACTAATTTAAATAAGATGTTACTTTCAAAGTATATACGAATTTACTACGTTCATACCTCTATACTGGGTCCAGGCATTTGCCTATTAACTGCCAAAACAGGCCGTTTTCGACCATCCCCGGTTATACAATGGGGCCTTTTGCAGTCTGCGATATTAAAGGGACAGGAATAACAGGCTTTGCTCATCGTTTGATACCACTCCAAAATGAAATGGTAGCGACACACCATGGGTGGACTGCCTTTGATGCAAGGCCTCGAACAGGATTGCACTTTGTCCAGCAGCACGAATTCCAAGACGTCCGTGGAATTTTGTTGCTCTGAAAATGATAGCATTTCATCTTATCGATGTTGTTTCCCTCTTTTTATTACAGAATAAAATCCGTCCATATCAATGCTACAGAATAGACCCCAATGGAGTCTATTCTGTAATATTGATATGATCAAGTGAAATTGCAAAATCGGTATTCTGTAAACAGTTTCGTAACAACTACAATCCGTATCAACCGTGATATCAAGTTAATATGCATCTCTCTTCAATTGGAGATCGACGATCCACTTGTATTGTTATGAAATCGTATCAAGTTCTCTTCAATTATTGAAGACCATATCAACTGATGTGCATATTATTGGGATCTATTCTGTAACATTGATATGGACTTGATATTGCTATGTTTCAAGTGACCTCACAAAATTGGTATTCTGTAAATAGTTTCGTAACAACTTGCAATCCGTTTCAAGTGTGATCTCGAATTAATACACATCTCTCTTCAATTTGCGATCGGCAATCGACGTGAAATGTTATAAAATCGTAATAAGTTCTCTTCAATTCTTGAAGACCATATCAATTGATATGCATATCAATCTTGCAGAATAGCCCTGAATGTTACAGAACAGCCCTGATTAGCGTAAGAAAAATTATCTTCAATGCAAATTTATGATTTTAACCAGTTAGCTGAATCTTTAAAATGTTTGTAACTTTTATAATTACGCAATCTACACTTATTCTTCACACAAAAAGGAATCAGTAACACGCATGAGACAGCTGTTTTGCAATAATCAACTTCGTACACGCAGAGGAATACCTTCAAACGGTTATTTTTAGTTTTTATGAGATATGATGAAACAAAATGATGCAATTTACGAGTTCTTTTTTTAATTGTGGATGAACAATGTCAAAAATATTCTACTCTGTTGTTTTGTTTGCCGAACAAAAAAAAGAGAATTTAATTACGGAAGCAGCCGATAATTCCAGGGATTATTACAGACATGAAATAATATCAAATATGACCTTACTATTACTTACCGCTCGTTATTGTATAGGAATGACATCCACGGTAGCAATAAGCAACAGTTATGAAAATTACGAATTGCAACATCTTAATGGACCTGCGAAGAATACATACAATCACTTTTATTGTAAACGTGTGCGTGTGCAAACTTGAAGCAACATCTCAACGTGCTCGTTGTTGGTCAATTTACTTTCACACGAATATTCCGAATTTTTTCTCTTTTTTTCTTTTAGACTTAAAGCTCCAATTGCATGAGCCATATATAATACGTTACGTAATTTACGTTCGATAAGCTGGAAAACACGCGGCGAGATAGATCACGAAGCTAATTGATATTTTGAGTCGATCTAGTAGACGTTGCTCCAGTTTCGTTCTAAAGGAAGTATTAATTTTAATAGAAATAAATCTCAAAACGTTTATTACACCACAGTTATTACCTAAGAGTACGTAAATACTTTTACGAAGTGCTTGCGAAATATTTTGTTTCAAATGTCGAGGAAAACTTACTATGTTGCAGTCCTCTGAAGTAAAATTAAAACAAAAACAACCGAAGACATAAGTACATAAAGGTGTTATGTCGCATTTTTTAAATCAGTACATACTTCATTGAGTTATTTGTAATTGACTCTGGCATATGTGAAAAATGAAAGTACGAATAATATAGCAGTTTAAAAGAAGTCACCAGTTCAACTAACACCGTGTCCAAAAGTGGCCCTGAGTCCATCGCGTAGGAATATCAGACCTCAGGGTATCTGTGATGGACCACATTTCAGATGAATCAGAGTATCCTCCCACCTAATGAATCAGGCCTGTATGAAGTAGGCGTTGGTTTAAGGCAAAAAAGAACAAAGTTCTAATTCTACACATTTTGTTGCAACTTATCCGCTTATGTCTTCAATATTTTTAATATTGCATATTCATTTGGAGTAAACATTTCTTTAAAGAGTGAATTTGGGAATGTTGTAAGAATACCACGTTTGTATTAAGATTATTGTTAAAACCGTGCTGTCAGCTCTAGGCAGGTATTTTTTTTGTGTAGCCAGACAAACCGGCACGGCCTTTTTAACAAGGGATACTTGGAACGCTCGCGGTAGCGCAAGTACCTTCGGGAAATCTGGAGAGCAATCCAGTGGGACCTCGAATTGCTCTGGACGTTTCCATACGTATACAGAAACAGGTGTGTTAACTATAAAAAGGGAATTTGTGAAAGATTGAAGCTCGACCATGATAAAGAGATCCGATTGCCGATAATTACTTTTTGTAATTAGATTATATCGGAAACTATGATTTATAGGTCACTGAAAATTAATATAATACTTTACACTCTATTTTTTTTTAAGTTTTATTTTAGGAGCTAATAATGATCGATCAAGGTGAATGAATTCTCCTTTCCCAGAAACCATCGAGAGCGGGGGTGTATAATTATTTCGGCCTTAATTGGAGTATCATCCTTGTCATCAGAAGAATAACAGAAATAGCAGACTACGGTTCAAGACGAGCCATCGCGCGGCCAGGGATGGTTTCTTCTTCTTTCAGTTGGTTTCTTTTTAAAATCTGTAGTACATATTTATTGAAACTCTGTAAGGAAATTCATAAAGTTCTGCGAATTAAGTTTATGAAATTCCTTATACTAGCTACAGAAGAGGTTTCATTTCGACCAAAAATCCTATTCGTTTTTCATTATTTTTTTTTTTTGCAAAATGACATTGGCTTAAAATAATTTCTCAATATTTCAAAGTTCGTAAAACATTTCTCATCGCGGAAACTTGAGACTACGTGTCTGTCAATATTTCAAGGATGTTATTAAGGCTGTCGGTATCGAAATAACAGGCACTTTAAAAGGAAACCAACTGATGTCCTACCCGTTAGAAGTGATTAATTTTTATTTTTTTTTGGACACGAACATTTTTATAATTCAAATTAACATCTTTCGTTGGCAGTTAATAAAAGGCCTACACACTAATGTTTGATTTTGTATAAAGAAATCATCAATTAATACATATAAGTAGTAATACTGGGTGGTTCCAGATCACCTACGTTTGACCTCTAGGTTGATGGACTGTTACTAACGGCAACGGTCACTTAAAAGGAGGAGTAGGAGTTCTTCAGAGAATGTAGGTCAATGACCAGAAAGTCTTCAGGTGTCTTCTTCGCGTCTGCAATTACAGAAGCTGTTGACCAGGGGTGTGGTTATACTTCAGGATGTTTTAGACACAGTGTAAGCCTTTACCGTGTGGAAGCCTTTTAAGAGTACAGCAACAGGCTACAAGATTACAAAGAAGTCTCGTTTTTCTTAGAAGTACTGCGTAGCCTTTAATTCTTGGTTTTTAATTAATGCATGATTGCCTATTAATTAATGATTTTAGAAGAAACCGTCCATTAATGTAAGTAATTAATGCATGCATGGTTTTTCATTAATGCGTGATTTATATTAATGAATGTCCTCAGATTGCAATCCACGAGAAAATATTGCAATCAACTCTAATTTTAATGAGCAACTAATAAATGAAGGAGACTCACTTGCTGGCGCTCGTTTGTGCTTTAAACAATCACCTTGACGTACAGTCATAATTAAAAGTAATGTCTCCCCAATAAATTTTTAAGTCCCTATTTAACAGGTAAACAAGCACGCGTTTTTTTTTTATTTCATGAGTTTCATTTGTATTTGTTCACCTAGTTGCTTAGCTTGTCTGTCTACCTATTACAATGCTGAAGACATCAAGCCACAATTAAAATTTGTCGGAGAGACATTACTAAAAAGAGTGACTGTATATGCTTGTTTATTAAATAATTATTAATAATCACGTGAGTTTAAAGAGCAATCACGTCAGAGCACAATAAAGTCGAGTGTTAACGATTACTAATCCCTTCAAAAACATTAATATCAAGTAGGAGAATGTGTACAAATATGTTAACATGAACTTTAATTGCTTTAGAGCAATATATGTGATTTAAATTTGACTTTTTTCCTTATTCTTAAAAAGTAGATATTCTGTACATTCATCTTTCATTCAGTTATCTTTATTATGCATTGTATTTTATTTCTGAGTTTAAGCGACGACTCCTGGTTTCCACAAGCCTTATCAACCGCAAACTATGATTGTAAGTTATTTGTGTCCAGGTGTAAAAATAAAAAATTAGAAATCTGAATAAAATGTTACACATTGTAATCAAGTATATGACTTAAGACACCGTTAGGCAACCACCACATATAAAAATAAAATGTAAAAGCTCGATTTCCTCGATTCTAAAATTAAAATCGTCCAGTTCATTATCTGTTTTGATTGAGGTTTCTAAACTTAATGAGGAAAGGTACTAACTACGCTTACTACAGAAAAAACAAACCGGAGGATTATATTATAAAGCGTTAAGATAAGAAAACTTTATAAGTTACCTGCCATGTTCTTAATAGTTTACATCACCTGTCTTTAAGCGTGAGAAAGAATTTTTATTTAACTTACACACGAAAAAAAATCGTCTAAATAAATATTTAGCAACTGACTTAACTTTGTTCGTACAGACGTAGGAGTGACTTTGCAATTAAAACCTCAACATTACGCAATGTGTTCAATCCAAAACTTTCTCATTAGACGCTCATTACGTTTTAACTAACGAGGTTGCATTTCTTTTTTAAGTTTAGGAAACGTAAAATATATTTTATCTATGTATCTACTTATATACTCATTATACTTAGATAACGGAACGTTAAATTTTTTTTAATTCTTTTTAATTTTTTGTTTCTCTTCAGTTTTAAGTCGGATTTTGCTTTGTTTTCCTTGACGCTTTTCAAACCTATGTTTTTGTTAACTTATGTTTGAAATCAAGCTTATTATTATTATTATTATATAATTATGATCGTTAATCATTATGTATTCTGTATTTCTTACAAATTAAAATAATGGATTTTTTTTAATTTACTAAATGTAGAAGAAATAATAGGTAAGTGAACATGCCTGGGGGTGAAGTGTTCATAAAGGAAGCCGCTCACTAGAGGACATGTTGGATCAACATGTTTGACGTGTCTGTCAGCAAGATCTTCGGTGAGTGGCCTGATACACACAGAGCAATAAAGCTCAGGCTCACGTCCTGGCTTTTGGGTCTTTGTCCAGGAGCCTGCAACTTACGAACATGTTGACCAACCTGTCAACGTCAACACACAAGTGAACTTGTTGATACGAGCCAAGTTGCCTAGCAAGTTGCTGAACATGTAGCTACCCTAGCTCAAGAGTAATCAAGCAATTTTCGGTGCAAAATGAAACCAAAAACGTGTTTTTATTTAAATGAAAACACACGCAATATTAAGTGCCCGTTTTTCTTTACCAGCAGTCTTCTCCTGTAATTTCATAATTCATAGCGAATGTATGTCCAATTAAAAAGTATTTATGAACAAAAAAAAGTCATTGCCATTCCAAACCTTGAAGCAATAAGTCTAACACAAAAAGGATTCTATAATTGTGCCAAGCTTGGATTACGCCATAGATATCTGAAGTAAAACATTTAACAAAGAATTTTTTGGCTGACCTTGCGAAAATTTCGACATTTTATGAAAAAGTATAAGATTTAATTTATTCACAACGATTTTCTTTTTTGAATTTAGCCGAAACTTTTAGGAATTTCGCCGTAACAAAAAAAAAACAACATCTGCTGAAAATGATAAATTCAAAGAATCGCAATCAAGTTAGCATTAGTATTTTTGATATAATTACCAAATTTCCAGTTTTTTTTATGGTACAAAAACGCTTTTATTTTGCTAAACTCTGATTATAATTATAGCTCACGGATATTGCACGTATACTATCTTGATTTAATGTTTAAAGCAAAGCACGTTCGATCGTGAATCCGGATTTTGAAAGCAATTCAAAAAAAAAACCATTACAATGACATATTATGGATGTAATAAAATATTCGCTTTAGTTATTTTTATGTATGACAGTCGTCGCAAGTTTTTCCTTGCGAGGGACAACGGATTTTCCTAGTGCTAATTAAAAACAGACCACATAAGGCGTTCAAACCAACTTACTTAATTGACCTAACCTTGTAACGACGGGCCTTTAAAAAAAAAGCGAGAGGAAATCGCTGTTTTAAGAGGGGTCGTGGAGTTAGGAAATTTCATGTGATAATTATTTATTGCTAAATAAATAGCCAAACTACAGGAAGCTGAAAGTATTTGTTTAATACTGCCAAATAAAATATTAGTATTTTCTCAGGCAATTATATAAATAAATTGTCTATGAATACTGCCAATAATATAGAGGGCCCCCAATTTTTTCGGAACCTAAACCCTGTAGAAGTTGTTTTAAGGATCGTGTTCATCCTTTAAATACAGGGTGTTTGAAAATAGCTAGTACAAAAAAAGATGTGGCATCTGGAAGTCCTAAGAAATCCAAGGAATACATTTTTTAAAATCTCTTTATTTTTAATATTTTTCCATAAATTCACCATGTCCATCAACTCATTATTTGTGAAAGCAGCATTCTTATCGGTTATAACAATGTACCGAATTGTGACTGTTGTGACAGCTTATTATCTTAACTCATTGGCGCAACAACAATTTTCGCCAAATTTATAATAATTTTTATTTCGAAAACTAAAGGACTTTTATTAAAAAGTTTTTTTCCCCGATGACTTCATTTCGCCATCACCAACTCCCAAATTTTTTCTGTACTGGCAATTTCCAAACACCCGGTATAAGCTGATATTATAATCCCTCCAGAGTATGAAAATGATTGCAGAGAAACTGCTTGTTGTAAGAATTAACATTTAGTTTTTTTTTACCTGTGGGTGTTCGCCCAACGGGGTCGTAGGTCTATTATACTATGATGCTATTAAGTTTTGAGAACTAAAAATAGAAAAGCACATTAAAATGAATGAATTAATTAAATTAAGTAATTAAATTTTAAAACCAACTCAATATTAAATGCATTAGGTATTATAAATAATTACTTAAAAAATTAAATGACCTTCAAATGACGAAAGCAAGTCAGTTCTTTCATCTCGATTTATTTCAGATACTTAAATGAAATTTTTAAAAAGGCATCATTTTTTCATAAAAATATAAATCAATGATTAAAATTTAACATAGATTTTTAAAGCATGAAACTTTGATTGCCCACAAAAATTATTATTATTTATAAATATGAGAATGAGAATATTTTGATTAAAAAAAATACTTTTATCATTCTTTCAGCTTCCTGAATCAAATTTCAAAAGCAATTTCAAAAATACTTAAAATAACTTTTTAATTATTTTTTTTTAGAATAGGACACTATGCGAAAGTGCTTATTGCAAATGATTAGTTTTTTTTTGAATAATCGTAAAATTATATTAAAAAAATCGTAAACTTATATTAAAAAAAATTAAATGCAAGTGAATTTTTTTTCTTTATATTATTATTATATTATAATATTTGGCAACTTTAATACTTTCAAATTTACTTGAATATTTGTTGTGTAATAACAAATACAACAAAAATTTATTTATAAAGTCAATTATAATTACACATTTGTAATATTAAAAAAAAATTGTCGACTCTTGTCCGATGAAAGTAACTAGTTTTTAAACTTTAACCGGACACTATTTAAAATCAGAAAAAACACTCAACGTTTTACTATCGCTTGATAGCTTTGCCAGGAGTGAAAAAAATACATAAACAAGTTATCAAGAGAAACGAAAAGGTAACATGATTTTTTTAATTAAAATACATGTTATCGCTGTGATTTTTTTTTAATTAAAATACATGTTGTCCAGAGAACAGTTAACAAGACGTAAATTAAGTTTTGTTTTGTTTTTTGAATAAATTATATTTAAATATATAATAATTAAAAATTGACATGTCTCTATCTTATTTAATTTTAATATTTTTAATTCGATGATATTTTAATTTTACACATTTTTATGAAAAATTTAAAATAATATGTATACAGATGATTTAAATCTCGAGATTTTTTTAATTGCTGCATTATATGCTGTATATTATTTTTTATTTATTTATACTAATCCTATCAAAAAATAATAATGTAAAGTAATTTAGAATATGAAGTTAAAAAAAACATATAATAACTTTGAAATTAAATATTATGAAAATAATTAACAAATCAAATGTTGAAGAATTTTAATTAGAATTAATTAATTTTTTAATTTAATTCCATTTCATTTTAAAATAGTAGAAAAATCAAACAATTTGAGATACGAGTTTATAGAAAAATATAACAACAAATTCTTGTACCTAACTGTTTAAATTCTTCATTTTAGTTAATTTTTAATTAATTTTAATATTTTTGTAGCATTTAAAAAAATAATTACCGAACAAACGTTTTAACATCACGTTAAAACTGTCACTTTAATTTTGAACTCTCCAAAACGATAAAACAAAGTATAAAATAAAACACATCAAAATTTGCATATCAAGTTTGGTTTAAAAAAATTACACACTGGATTTAAAAGGAGTAAAATAAATATATAAAATATTATATATAGAGATGATTTAGATTTCGTGAATTTTTTTAATTGCTGTATTTTTTATTTATTGATACTAATCCTATCAAAAAAAATAAAGTAAATTAATTTAGAAAATTAAGTTAAAAATCATGTAACAACTTGAAAATTAAATGTAACATAAAACAAAGTAGAATATTATAAAAATAATTAACAAATTAAATGTTGAAGAAACGGAATTTATTTATTTCTTAATTTACTTCCATTTCACTTAAAAAAATCAAACAATTTGAGATACGAGTTTATAGAAAAATATAACAATTTATAATTATTTTTGTAGCGTTTAAAAAAATAAAATAAATAATTACCGAACAAACGTTAAAACTGTCATTTTAATTATGGACTCTCCAAAAAATTGTGCGCAACCAAACGATAAAACTCAATGTATAAAATAAAACACATCAAAATTTGCATATCAAGTTTGTTTAAAAAAAAAATTTACACACTGAATTTAAAAGAAGTAAATACGTACTTAACAAAAAAATTCAAAATTTGCTTCAAAACAATAGTCCGGTTTAATTAATCCGCTGTTAATAATATTTAATTACACACTCCAATTAGTACAGATGAAAATTTCTTTGGCACACTTACAGCAATCTTGCGTTGCCTAATCCATTCATGATTTCCAAAAATTAATCACACGCAGTCCGTCAGCACCGGCGTAAACGTTACTACCTAACTTTAAGCGTCTACTGTGTTAACAAACACTAAAATATTTTGATTACATATTTAAAGATACGGGGGATACCTACCTAAAGATGGTAGGGATGAACTAACAGCTGACAAGGAATAGGAATACCCGGAATACCGCCGGCTGATTCCAAATTAACCAAGAAAGAACTCATTACTGGCGCTCTCGACCATTCATGTGTGGAAGAGGGACGGTGGAAATACCGAGCTCTGCTCACTTTACATTCCTTTCCGAGTCTTTTTTTTTCTTTCGTAAAAGAGCGAACAGTACTTGTTCAATTATAACTGGCAAGAATTAAATACACGCCAAAGAAATCCTATTAAGTACCGAAATCAATGAGAATGAATTGGCAAATTAAGGATGAGACTAAATAATTTGCTAACCAATTAAGGATATTCGTGTTAAGCATGACATTTTTTTTAACTATAATAATCAAATTCCGTTGGTTCAGTTTCGGAAGCCCGAGAGAGGTCCATCGTTTTACCTGCGAATTCTTCTTCCCTGTTGTAAAAGGCAATAAGTATGTAGGTATAGCCGCGGTCATCCTAATCGAATCCGCTGCAGTCTAACGGCGCCCTTATTGATTGCCAGTAGTAAGGATTACAAAACTATCAATCGGTCTCGATTAGTTTGATCGCAACTGTGCATACGTATTTACACAGACTTAATTCTTAATTCAATAAGTGAACGTATATCGTACGAAATATCTTAAAAATTAAACACATTCAGCAGGACATGAAGTTCTTTTCTAAAAATAAATTCTTTCTACAGTAGAGAAGTAGGGCATGATTGAAAAATAAAAACTCTTAAGCTCTATTAGAAAAATATTTATTAAATAATTAATTATACCACACGAAACATTATTAATTAATTTTTACCCACATACTTCAAAGTTGGCCGGCTTTCTATGTGGATTATAAACCAGATTATACAATTTACAGCAAATATTTCTATAACGACGTCACATTGCATAATAATTCTATGTTATTAAATGCAATAAATTTATCTTCTATCACTAACTAAATAGGTTTTTTGATCTAACTGAATTTGCGAGCAAGGTAAGTTATTATTGTGATCGAAATTATCACACGAAAATTTTGTCTGCGGTTCTATTCTTATTATACTTATTTTTCTTTTATTTTTTAAGTTATTATTCTGATCAAAATTATCATACGAAAATTTTGTCTGCGGTTTTATTCTCATTTTTATTCTTTTATTTTTTAGAGATCCATTTGCACGTAACATTACAAGTCATTGCAAAAAATAAATGACATGATTAAATAAAAATAACGAGTGTACAATTGAAAAGTTCACCAAGTGACTTTTAAATTTTTGAGAGTATTGTGAAGCAGGTCGTGAATTAGATGAACGTTACAAAATTATTTTTCTAAAATTGATTTACCCTTTTATAAAATACAACCCCGTTTTCAAAAAATGAGGAGCTTCAATTCTTTCACCTTTAAGTATGCACTTAGGTACTTACTTAACTTTGCCTCTAGATTTATTGGCTCTTCTACTTTTCAAAATTTTAATTATGTTTTGATTTTATTCAAAAACACTGTGTAATTATGGTGGTTATTTATGTCAAAGAAACCAGTGTAGGTAAAGAATCTAATTTATTTAAAAATGAAATAGGCTTGCTTTTTTAAACTGTATTTAATCTATGGGTAAAATTTGGAAATTCTGCTTGAAACTCTCTCATAGAATTTTTTACAGAACTCATGTATAGCACCACTTCGATTAAAATAGTCTTATATGACATAGTGTCCAGAAACTGGATAATACCCTGAGATATGATATTCCTACGCCGAGACTCAGGCCTGTTTTTGAAGACGGTGTTAACTCATTATACTAACTGTAAACAGTGTAAGGTAATGTACGTTGTTAACTTAATTTATGTGACATGATTTCCGAGAGAAATGCAAGAGACCAAAGTTAAGTGCCCGAACGTACCCCGCTCTCCCCTCTTACCCGGATCTCCCCTTCTCAAAAACATTTAATTTAATATTTAAAATACGCAGCTTTTAAAACTCCAATCAATTTAATTGATTATACTATAGAAGAATCCTGGATCGCTCTATGTATTATACCTTAAAAGAAATACAATACCATTAATTAAAAATGTATATAACAAATAAATGACAGTTTTTTTTTAGGAAAACGATATTAAGTTCTTGATAAACAGTGCTTTTAAAGACCAGAACCTTACTTTTCGCCTTTTGGATCTCTAGGATATCCAATTATTGATGTTTGTGAAGAAACCTTCGAAGCTAAAGATACTCAAAAATAATTAAAGTCATAGTGATTTGATACCATTTGCTACAACGAAAATGAAAGTGTACTTAATAGATAAATAGATTAAAATACATTACGCAGTCAAATATATAGAACACAAAGCTGTGATTTTATGTTTTTTCTAATACTTGTGTTAAAAAAATTGAGTTGAACATTTTTTTGTTTAACTTTTGACCACTTTAAATGATACTCTTGTAACATGAAAAGTAACATCATCGGAAAGCTCTTGTTTGTGATTTTAGAGTTAGAATGATTAGCATTAGTGACGTACTTATAAAGCTCAGATATTATGTTTAAAACATCCAGTATAAAAGAAAAATATGAAGAAAATGGCGAGGTTCAGATCACGTCTATAAAAATGCTCCTCTAATTTCTACGAGATATTAGAAACTTCAAGTCTCTATTGTCCTTGTCTAATGTCCTTCAAAAGCCAACAACTTCAGATATAAGTATGAAAGTTATTTTTCATAAAAGTCGTTTTATATTAGGTACCCTATTTTTGGACCAGATTCATTTTTAAATAGTGTATAATTTTTGCACAGCTTAAACAGCGACGTTTTTTGACCGAACATTGCATTAGGGTAGACAAATTAAAGCCAGTTTGCTACATAATAAGTCAACCCATGCAGGGTGGCCATGCTTGCTGATGAAGTCCTACTTAGGGCTGAAACAGCTGTACAGAGGTTGCTCGAGGGATTCACAGCAATCGAAAACAATTTTCAACAGAGTTTTTTTATAATTTTTGCGGTAACTTGTAAGAAAATTGAAATTAAATTGTCGGGTCTGGTATTTCATTGTTCAGCACCTTCACTATAGTGGACGGTATGTGTATGATAATTGTACTGAATTGAGTACGTAGAACTTGTGCCGAATTGAGCACGTAAAACGCTTAAAATAACCACGATGTTATGTGAACTTGTTTATTCAAAACCTCGTCTACAACTACAACTAATATTACAACCTGTCTTAAGAGTGGTAAAGACGAGTAAATATAGATTGGGGTGCTCCGTAATCATACTTCTCTGATGAACCACAACAGCTTGCATAAACTAGAGGTTCTAAATACTATGAATAAGGAACGGAATTATATATTTTGTTCAGTTTATTTCGAACGAGACGGAAACGAGCGTGTGTGCATTCACACGTCACTACAGCGTTATAGTATGTACGTTTGCCGCCTCGTTTGTATTTAATCGAATAAAATTTGTAACTCTCTTCTCTGACTATGAAACGGGGTGACACTCAGTATGAATCAACCGTTCCTTTCACATTAAAATTACACAGCAAAAATATTAAATTATTATAAATATAAAACAACTGTAGAAAGTGAACAAGAAACAGTAGAGGAGTGAAATGACTTTTGGTAAGAGTATGTACGATAGAGTAATTTTATAAATATGATGGTTTTTAATATGTTTCTGAGCGAAAAAGTAAATTGTAAATGTAAATGGAAAAGCTGTATGTATAGTTGAATTCTTGAAAGAATACATACTCGTCTGTATCAAATAACTGAACTAGTTAATCAACACTAGACGAATTATTATTATTTTTTTTTTTCATTAAATTAAATTCAAATATTAAGGCTGAGTTGCACCGAAGTCGTCGTTAACTAATCCTAGATTAAACATAGGACTTTCCACTCTTTAATTCGAGATTAACTTTAATCAAGGTCGGTGCAACTGGACTTAAGTGTTGCTTAAGGAAGTGCAATTATTATTTGATGAAAGCTCGATTCACCTACGGATAATTTATCCGCCAGGTAGTATCCTCGGAAACTATTATCGATACAACGGTTTCCAAGGAAAATACCTGGCAGATAAATTTATCAGGAGCATAAGACGAGTAATGTATATGACGTGCATTATTTTGTCCTATAATTGTCGATGAACAATATCTAGATCGATGTATTTCGTAATTGTGGTAGTAATGTTGTAATAATTGCGTCTCGGACAATTGGTTTTTACACATGAATTAACCGGGAAATTGTTTTCCGTGTTACGGAAGACCTCGGAATTACTTGTAATTAACAAAATGAACTTTGCATAGGCGGTTTAAACTAAATATCAAAACCTCGGTTAGAACAGCAACATTTTAAATGCTACTTATTTAAACGCTTGTTGTGGTAGCAAAATGTGGTCAAAGCGCAACGATCAAAAACAAAAATATGTAATACGCAAATTTGAAAATATGAATCACAGAGATTTCACGGGGAACCCCGATAATTAACCTCGAATTAGTTAAATAAACAAACTTTTACGTAGGAGGTTTTGATTTTACGACCGAGAATTAGTTATGAAGGAAGTAATTGACGTCAAGCAATTTGAAATGCAAAAAGTTTCACGTAAATACCGCCGGCTAGCTTACATTATGCACAGTAAACATCTGGCATGAAATAATTTGGAAATATTATTTACTTTATTTTCCGTGGAATGTAATTTTATCTGCTAAAACAATGATCAAAAAAAAGTATGTGTGATATAACTGAATAATGAACTTCTGGGAAGTTAATTTATTCTAGTGATTCCCATTATACGTCCGTAGAGATTTCCATATAAATAAATTTACTGAACGAGTTTAATCGTAAGTATACATTTTTACTGTTGCATTATCAGGCTCGCAGCTGCTTGTTATGCTAATTGTATGTACAGTCATACATTGCAGTAATGTCTCCTCTACGAATATTAAGCTGCGGTCTGATGCCTTCTGACTATTATAATAGGTAGACAGAGGAGCAAATCAGCAAGCAGGTACACTTCTGCTATAAAGTTTTCGGAGTACGAGACATGCCACTGGCAGTAAGAAATTTTATGCTTTGCAATTATGAACCTTATAGCTTTTACAACCGTACCTGCTACCCCGATAATAAAACCGGTCATCGCAAACACAGCGATTTAACACAGATGCGAACTTATTCAACCAACTTGAATAATCTGCTAGAAAGACTTTCATTGTAGTTGGATGAATAAGAAATTTAACAAAATTTATTTTCTAAATATTATAACATGTGTAGTAAATAATGTGTGCATTATGAAATTAAAATTTCTGAAACTTTGGCAATTGAAATTAAATAAGTCAATAAAATAAAATCTGTTATTTTTCGTTAATTAAATTTAACTTTCTAGTTTCATTAAATACACATATGTTTTGCAACTAATTAATAGCTTTGTTGAGTAGAACTTCTTAGCATTTATATTATTATAATAAGAAACAAATTTAAATAATCTAGCTCATTCTATATATTTTTTCAAATACTCAAAAATCATTCACATATTTTCACAAAATAAATGTTATACGATTTAATCATTTTCTCTTAACTTCTAGATTAATGAAAACTTGCCAAACTTTGTGGATGAACTTTTCAACTTATTTTACTGATGTAAGATTTGAGAAGAAACTAAAAAGAAGAATATTATTTTTTCCTCTGTGGCGTAGAATGAAATATGTATATTATTTTTAACGCAAGTATTGCAATTTTTAAGTATTACACATATCATTCTATATTCTAGGAGTTTAATACTATATTTGTTAAGTTTCCTAAATTTGTATGATTCTGAATAATTTTAATGAGTTAATTATTCGATCAATAAGTATCATCAGTAAACTTATTATTTAAATGAAATTAAGTTATTTTAAATTTATTTCACTGTAAATTCTTACAACATTATATGATACCGTATAAAAAAGAATAACATACACTGGAAAAAGTATTCAAGACTTTATTATTG
Source organism: Prosopocoilus inquinatus (assembly GCA_036172665.1). Lineage (NCBI taxonomy): Eukaryota > Metazoa > Arthropoda > Insecta > Coleoptera > Lucanidae > Prosopocoilus > Prosopocoilus inquinatus. The sequence continues at coordinate 48,210,834 of CM069872.1, forward strand.
AGAACAACGAAAAACTTATTACAAGTAAAAACAAAACTAAAGTAAAAATTAACAAAACAATAATTCACGTATATATTTACGGAAATGCTTAAATAGCATAATAGAAACCGCTTAAATAGCGACATCCTGCGATCGCTTCTGCTGACGAAGCCCCAAATAGGACTGAAACAGCTGTATAGAGGAACGGGACAAAATAACTAGAATCAAAATTGTGAGGTCTTCTATTTACTTCAAAATAAATAAAATCGAACATATGTCCTAATTGTTATTATTTTCTTAAAATTATGTGAGCTTTCCGTATGGCAAAGCTTGTCGGTGAGCTAATAAATCACCCTGTATTTCATATTTACTAAAAATCTATTTATGTATTTCTCGAAATGAAAATTTTAGAATCCCCAGAAAAACATACACAAACTACAAACGAATAAAATTTTTGTGAAATCAAACAAACCAGAAGTGTATAAAGGCAGAAATTTGGTATAATTATAATTTTTCAGATTAATTAACATCGTCGATCCTTTATAGCAATTTAGCATTTATATGTCTTTATAATATGATCTGAAATCCTGTTATTTAACAATATAAAATATTCTAATTAAAAAAAAAAAACATTTTTTCTTCAATTTTTAAGTTAAAGCAAAAGAGAACAAACAAATTCGCCACCGCGTCCGCGTTCGCAACCGCGCGTCGCCTCAATAAATACTCGGAACCAAATACTGGCAACGAAATTCAACAAACCATAAACATCTGCACCGGCCGGGGTTTAATAGGACCTAAGTAAACAACCCTCCTATCGGGGTGCGGAGAAAGTGTCTCTGTTCCTTAAGGTTCGAAATATATTAGGCCCGTTTCAATAAGGTTCAAATTCGAACGATTTTATTGCTTTTCATTTCGAAACTTTTAAGCATTAGTGTACACAAATACAACTTCTATGCTATTCTCTAAATGAGTGAATTCGTTATACAGTTCGTCCAAAAATTTATAGGGATTTAACATGAGCAAATAGAAATCGCTTTATGTTATCGATTATACTTAAAAACAAGGTATATGTATGAAAAGAAGATCATAAATTAACTCGTTTTTTCACCTATAATGGCCGTTTCATGGGTACGATATTGTCTCGGCATGTCGCGACAATGTACTGTATCGACCCATAATAAATTTGCCTTAAAGCAAGTTTGTTAGTTTGGTCTGGTCATAAAACGATAAACTATTCAGTTTTAAACACAGCGCGGTCGTAAATATTAACCACATACCTTATTTGAATAATAAAAAGCAAAGCAAAAATTAGTTGATATTCAGTAATAAATTTTGTTTTGAAACGTAGTAAACATAAAACAAATAGCAAATTATTAAATGTCAGCAAGTTCGCGCATTATGTAACCAAAATTGGGTTAAAATTGTAAGTTTTTTTCAGTGTTTACTGTGAGAGTGAAAGCAAGGTTGGTTGGCGCTATGGATTCGAAGTGCAACGACCAAGCTTCGCAATGACGCCACCACTGCTTCTGCGTTTATGTTGTTTGGAAATTCCGTTAAGAGTTTCAACACCCATATGAGTCCAATGTCACGGCCATGGGTCACCTAAAAAGTACAGAAAACAAGAAATGTGATAATGAATAAGCAAGTACAAACTAAACAATTTGCAATCGTTTAATCGTGGAAAAAAGAACCTTTGAATGACGAAGTGCAAGGATGGAAACCGCAAATAATTTAAATTATTTCCGTCTAATGCCATTCCAAATTTTAGATTCATTTTCATGTTTATTTGAAGATTCTTCCCCAAAATATTTTTTGAAAATACTTAAATATTTAAATTTAAAGAAAAAAAGAAGTTGTAATATTAATTTTCATCTATTAATCATAAATTTTTACTTTCACTTCTTTCAAATTAATTTTATCACAAGACTTAACGTGAAATAAAATATCTTGAAAGTACACACTGTATTATTAAATAAAATTAATAATCATAAAGTAACGAAGAATTTTTCGAAATTATTTGTGTAGCAATCTCATTTCATAAACAACAAATCAAATGATTTAATGTTTCTAGTCTGAGCTTTTCAATTTGAATTGTACATGAAAAATTCGGAAATGCAGAAGTTCAGGCAATTTTTAGTTGTGGTTAGTTTCGATATACAGAGATGTTCACGGTAAGTGGACCTGTAATGTAAACTACGCTTTACAGGTCGTTGAAAATTAGTACAATTCTCTAAGTTTTTTTTTTAATTTTTAAAATAATTGTGATCATCGTAAAAGTTATTTTTCTTTGAATTGAACACGGTCAAAAAAATGCGTTTTATACCAGAAGAATGAATACAAAACTTGTAGAATTCAATGGGGAATCCAAAAATGTATCAATATATAGGATGTTCCATTTAAAAGAAAATAGTATCGACTTCCGGTAGAACCGGAAGTATGTACAAATTTTCAGTGACCTATGTGGTTGCCAATATACGTATTCTGATAGACCACTCACCGTAAGTGATTAGAGTCTAATCATACTCAGGTCTTCAGTGAAAATGAACGCTTTAGAAAGAAGTGCCCGCTCAAAATTTAAACGTATAAAAAACATATAAAATTAATTCCGATGATTTTCAACCACCTCCTCCATCCATCTTTACACACGTGACACACAAAAAGTCTACGTGACTGCTGGTCTTTTACACACGCTGATTCATCATCAGTTATATTTAAATCGTAAGTTACAGAAACGCGTCTTGTTATTTCGTACAGACCTTGTAACATTAACGCGTGCCGTAATTCCGGTTTGCATTGCAATACACGAAACACATGATGCGACTAATTGCGCAATTTTAATATTTCAACACACCTGATAATATGACTTATTTCCATCTCTAATTAGCTCTAAACAGTTATTAAAACATGCACATTCCTGCGTTCCTCGCGACATCGTGTTTCCTTCGACGTGAAAATTTCTTAGTGTTAGTTAGTTGTTATGCAATGATTTCTGACAAAACAAATAACGTTTAGTCTACCCAACAAGAAATTATGGTAATTTAATGTCGCCCTAGAAAAAATACTTCAGCTGGTACATACGTATGGAAATATGTCGTAGACTATTGCGTGATTTTATGTAGGTAATACCAACATGGTCTGTGGCTTAGAATGTCGTAATCAAGCATGTAGATGATTGTACAGAATTTTTGTTTATATTTTGAACACGTTTTATTATTAGACGCATCTAAAAATGTTAAGTGCAAAGGTTTTAAAGATTTACCCGAACAGTCAGAATTTATTAAAAACGAAACAAATTTGATTGGTCGAAACCCTAACAAAGAAATCCGTACCAACTTTGTTGTTTTAAACCGGGTACATTTCATCGAATTAAGAATGCTATTTTTTCCTAATTCCAAAAATATGCAGTTAATGAACACTTGTACAGTCGTGCGCTTCTTAAGTGCGACAATTTCTATGAGCCTTTTAGCTCAAGATTCTAAGGGTGCGGTGCAGAACGTGCCTCGCTGTTCACCCTCGATGTTTAGGTCGCACACAATACTGCAACATCACCTCGATGTAAAACAAACGTACAGTTTTAAACAGAACCGTGCATATTGAAGGTGAATGGCACCATTCCATTTAAAACTATACTTGTTTTACATCGATGTCATACGACGGTATTGTATCGAGCGCGACCTAAATATATTGGGTGAACAGCGAGGCACCTACCGCATGTTCGTATCCTTTTCTTGACTTTTTACGACTTAAAAACCCGGTTTTTAGTGATCAACAAGAGAAGGATTGCGGCAGGTTAAGAGTGGTGGTAACAAGGTGTTTTCGAGTTCTTGCAAACATTCTTTTCCAAAGGTGTACTTCATTTATTTCGCAAACTGCTCGGGGCAAGACTTTGCAAGGCGTTGTGTGACCCTTTTCATTAAAATCGAAGGTATTACTCTAAAAACTTTTTTCAACAAGCCATTTTATATACTTTTAGACATGGAGGTTAAATACTGGAGGGGTAAATAGCGAGGAGAAAACGAGCCCATTTTCAAACGCGCGCTCTCCTCTCTTGTGACAAAAATGGGCGTTTACGGAAACTCCAATCCGATTAACCCGATCATTATTTTTCTCACTCCTAAACATGCATGAAGTCTCGATGTGTTCTCTGTCACATTTCTACTCGGATTAGGCCTGATCTTACCTCCTCCTGTTAAATTTAACCATCAGTTAATATTCTTAGTAATGGAAACCATTGTGTCGACAATGGTTTCCAAGAATATTAACCGACGCTTAAATTTATCAGGAGGTCAACGCCTAATAAAGAGCACCAGAGCACAAAACATGTCTGACAAAGTGCGCGATATTCCACACTCTCCTCGTTCTGCCATACAAAAGGCCCGCAGTCGGACCTGTTTTCAGTAATATACGTTATATGGCACGGCGTCCTCCAGGGACTTACGATACTTTTACCATAAGCCAATAATGAAAAAATTATCATGTCTGGTATAATTTTCGTAACCTGATTTTTTCTTCGTGCTATTTCCACGGGCTTCACAAAATAAATGAATACCTATCATTGGGACGCTCTATACATGTAGTGGCGACCTTCTCCAATTTTAATGCTGCAACAATAAATAATCAAATTATATTCCAAGTGATTCATTGCTTCATTTTTCGATGTCTTAACTAATGAACAACAATGTTTAATAGTTACAGGGACGTATTTAAATTTTAGAGTAACAGTTTAACAGAAATAGTTTCTGTTAGCGTTTCCGATTTGCTTGCACTCGAGAGTATTTGCATCTTGTTTTAACCTCGTGCAATAACAAGAGATGGAGATACTCTGAGTGCAACCGATGAGAGCGAATCGAAAACGCTATAAATTCTTCATAAATTCACTCCGTAATGTAGTGAATCCCGCCCTGGCTTTAGCCAGCTTTTTTATATACAGACCGTCTCGAAAATAATGCCCGCGCTTTTGGGATTCGATTCAGGAATCTATCAATTTTGATTTCGTTTTTTATGATTGGAATTCGTAGTTAAATTTTTTTATAAGCGGTAAATTCTGCAAAAGATTCTGAAATAATAACAAAAGAGTAGGTCAGTGTATCAGCCGAATTCTTCGATCTGATGGTGATTCTGTGATGATCTGATCTTGAATTATATTCCCATTGTTATTAAAGCTTCTTCGGTTAGTCGAGAAGCGTACTCGTAGTTAACGATTGTAAATTCTGAATTAATTGCTTTCAACTAATCGCAACACCAGAACTTCATTAAGTCACTATTGCTTAAAGAAAATGGATTTAACCTCCTAACCACAAAAAGTTTGTTTAAAAACTATGACTTCTCTTGTGATCAAGAAGAAGGCATCTACTGAAAATGGTAGTATAGCTGCCGAAATACGTATTTAGTTTTTAAACAAACTTTTTGTGGTTAGGAGGTTAAATCCATTTCCTTTGTACCACAAACCACAGTCTCCAATACATTTTAATATCACTATTGTTTGTCCACTAACGATGAATTTCTTCAAATTATCTAAAATTGCCCTTTCCATGATTATCTAAGTTGACAGTTGGCTAGATGGATTAACAAAGAATAAGAACTCATCAATTATAAAATTAAACCATTTGAAAGTGTAGGTCATTAAACCAAATTCTCAGACAAAGTAACACTTTGTGGTGTCTTTGTTAAAAAAAAAATTAAACATTTTGTATACATTTTTGATGTTTCTTGCAATTTTCTGCAAGTTTAAAGCATCTCACGTGCGTATCAAGCATCAAGGCCGAGACAATTGGGAAAATGGCAGAGCGGACAATGTATGGTAAGTGTGCACACTCCCGCTAGCATTGTCCGCTCTATAAAACAGTAAACCTTTGGCGAAATACTCTCGGCCTTGGTTATACTACTACGTTTTTCATTTATTAGAAATACCGAGGCATCAAAAATTATTTTGCTCAAGGGCGGGCGTGAAATGGAATGGCTGTTAACAGCAAATAAAACCAAGGCTCCGACAACAAATTTAAAATCCATGACACATTAATTTTTGATGACCAAATTAATTTTTGATTTCAAAGTAGAATTTAACGAGATATCCAAAGTGTCATAATATTATAAATTCAGCTTCAATTGTTTCTGTGCAAATGTTCGTCAAAAACGTTACTATTACTTATAAAGGCTGTGCTAAACGATATTTATAATTAGCTAGGCCTGTGGTTACGCTTAGGTACAGTAAAAATAAAAATCTTTGACCGCTAGTTATGAATAAAATAGTTCAGTCTTTTATCCAAAAATAAATACTTCAGTCTTTAATCCAATAATACGTAACAGCTGTAAATTATAAATCCTTCGATGTAGGGCTATTATTGCTAAATTAAAAAATGATCGCTTTTAAGAGATCCATCGAAATGTCAAAAAAAAATAGCATAAATTTGGTAGATAACTCACTTGTTATGTTATTGGTGGAAACTTCTGTAGAAGGCATTTTCTTTTACAATTAATAGTTAAGGGACTATTGAAGCAGTTGATACAAATTATGCACTCAGTAAATACATACAGCAAGGATAAATAAAAACACAATGTGTATCCCGAGTACAAAAAATTGTATATTTTGTATTTGTTGAGGGCACTACAAAAAACTTATACTTATCCACTTGGAAAGTAACCTTTTCTGCAATTAAAAACATGTTTTACAAAAAACAGAAACTGGGATCCACACTTACCAAAAAACCAAGTTACTTCAAGTACATTTTATTGAAGCAATCACTACGATCTTCACCACGGTTTTGTAAATCATCTTATTCTTCTGGACAAATCACTGCAAGTGTTTCGATTTACTACAAACTGTAATAAATAAGTGTGTATTGTTAAGCTTTAAATAGTGTAAATTGATCAAATAAACTGAATTTTACCTCGATGTGCTCTTACCACAATGACATAAAACTGGAATTAAATAAGCGCTCCGAATTATTTGGAGGCAGACTGTGAATAAAGTCCAACTTATCGGAAAAAGTATTTCGACCTTTCATCGTCTTAATGAAGGTTTATTTGGTAATTTATCCGGTTTGCCGAGGCGGATTTTAGCAAGTAAACTACAAGGTTACTTGCATTAATTATTCGCTCGTGAAACTAAATCGAATAGACTTTTATCCTATTTGCTATGAAATTTTTATATTCGAAAGATATAACTTGTCTAAAAAATTTTACAAATTTCGAATCGTTTGAGAAACGCTTCGTTTTTTCTTCGAAAAAGGATTTTTTATTTTCCAATTTAGGATATCATCCGAGGACTGCTCAAGGTTTCTACAATCAATTTAATTGTGTGATTTTTATAATCTTATATTTAAGTGTCTCGTATAACTTATACAGAAAAAGAAAACAATTCAAATACATTAAAAAAAAATTAAGCACCGGAGCCCGGATGTCCATCTAGTTCTTCCTCCAACCAGACGGTTGATTTTTAACCCATTATGAGAGGAATCCCTTAAGGGTGATCTCTGTTGTGATGTGCCCTGTAGTGAGAAAACCGCCATAATTCCGGAAGAGAACAAAAAAAACCAGGATACTGCAGAGTCTCTGTTGCTGCGTTCCACCTGATAAGTAAATTGCCTAAAATTTCTTAAAAAAAAAATTGAAGAACAGGTTGAAAGAAAAATAACTAAACTTGTGCATATCTTTATTCTTACTAAACTTTCTCTTTGTATATAAATAGGAAGACACATTACAAACAACTCAAGTTATATACAGACATGAATTTTTTTTAAAAAACATTTCCGCTCGATATTAGAGGTTCTCAGTTATGTACATCCTAAAATTACGAACGATTATTATGACTTAACAGATTTTAATGACGCACTATAATTGCCCTGAAGTTGTGACAATGTGTCATACCAAATCGCTAACAAACAAGCAGTAAGCATAATTATACCGCTCCGTGTTATTCTTATTAATATCGTTAATTAATATTAAATCTGATAATTTAAGATCACTTTCCACAGTCATAATTTGATATAACTCCTCGGTAGATTATAATAATTCCTTCCCTAAACTGTAACAAAGACGATGATCCAAAAAGGTAAAAATTTGTGCTTCTTCTCTTTTGTTTGGAAATTATATCTGGAAGCGCTTAAGTAAATAGAATTTCATAATTATCAACTTTGTACTAATTACGATATGAAATATAATAAAATATTAATAAAAAAAAACAATACAAACTAAATTAATCACATATTTTCGATGTGTTGAAAACACCTCTTACCACCTTATGATTCCCTATAAACATTGGCTTCTTCACAAAGAATATTATTTATATTTGAAGCAAAATATTTGTAAGTAATGGCAATGAATGGTTTCAAATGAGGATGATCAGTCGTGGTGGTTGGAAACACTATTGGTGATGGGGCTAGCGCTTCTCAGTACATTCGCGATACTACCATTCGTCGAGAGATGGCTTGAGTCACCTGGGCGAGCCTTCGGCACTACACGAGGCACTATAAATATAGCTACCAATGCTAATATGTGAAGGCACAGGTACATATGTCTGGAATTAAATTTAAAATGAAATAAACAGTCAGTACTCCAATAAAAAAAGAAATGCCTACATGTATAAACGGATACCGGGCCAAAATTCCAACAATACAAACGTGACCGTAATGTAAGCCATAACCAAACGAGTGACGGTAAAGGTTGAAATATCGTAGAGGATTTTGGCTTCTGCGTTCCCTTGGAAGTGCTCACGTGCGCGTCGCCTCATCTGCGGAAAAATCATCCGGATAAAACCCTTTATTTTAAGTAACTTAAGTCACATCGTACATTTCTTGCCGCAAACGTGAACAGGGCTCCATTTGCGAAAGTCAGGTAATATCCTGGGTAAAAACCATGCCACAGGGCGGACAGCATGTAAGTTAGAACTGTGGAATACTTATCTACTCTCTCATATACAACTTGACGCAGCCATTTATTGGTCCCCATGTTCCAGGCTTCAATACTCTCTCTTAAATTAGTACCCATCTGAAAGAAACAGATCTATAAAATGGAGTTTTTAAAGAAACACGAAACATCAATTCAGACGAAGAAACTGAAAAGTGAAAAAACTAAAGCCCTGGCCCGCCGCTGCCTATTGTGCAGATTGTGTGCAAGGCCTGGTCAAATCAATTGCTTTTGATTAAAAGTTTTTATGGTTTTAATGAAATAAGATCCGCTTGTGCAGCACAGCAAGTAAGGAAAAACGATTCGGATTCAACATGGAATCCCTTGCGTACGTTCCTTGACCTAAAATGACTCGGATTCAACGTGGAATTACGTGAAAGAGAAACATATCACTGTCTCATAAATTAAATCGACATAAACCCGTGTCGTTTCTTGTTTATTTTAATCACAATTAAAGGCGGACTTATGTCCGATTTCTTCACTTTCTGATAAATTTATCTGCCAGGTAATATCCTCGAAAACTATAATCCTTACAATGGTTTCCAAGGATAATACCTTGCGGATAAATTTATCAGGAGGTGAAGAAATCGGGCATTAGTTACAGACGCATTTAACTATAATATGAGAATTCAGGACAACGACCTTTGAATTTATTTTGGTAATTATTGTCCAAACATTTTCATGTGTTAAATATTAATGTTAATTAACAAAATATTATTGGAACACACAGGTTAATCCACTTACAGTTAATGTCGAACACTCAAATTTCACAATTTTAGAAAATGAAGAAAAATTACCAAAGATGCGTAGGGATGTGCCGTGAAACGATTACAGAAATTTCATTGAGGAAATTTCCTGGAATTTCAGCACTTTTCGAAACTGTTAAAAGAGTCGAAATTTCTAGGTTTTCGAAATTTCAGTCAAATTTCCTCAGTTATAGGAAATTTCTTTTTTGGTTGGAAGTTTTACTGAATATCGATCGTTACGTTTTGAAAACTTTTGATACTTGTTAAGCTTTTTGCAGTTAACAAATCGCATTAGAATACATAGAATACAATGACGTATGCAATGATGAGACAGGGTTGAAAATATTAAAAATCAGAAGAAATAAAAAACACAAATTAACCTGCAAAAACAAAAAGACAAAACAAAAAAGAAATGAAAGAAACCGCAACAAAACGCAAGGCATGAAGCGAAGAAAAAAAACAAAAGACGATCGACAACACCAATCTAAACGAAAAGGCAACTGTTTTCCGGAAAAATCAAAAAGTTCGTAGAAAATAACAATAATTGTTGGCCGAAATTAGTGCACAAAACAAAAGATTACAACAACGCAAAACAAATGAAAAACGACGAACTACGAGAAAGCGCCAATAAAATGCGAAAAATCAATTCGATAAGTGAAGCAAAAGAGAAATCCGTAGTACGAAAGCATAAAGAACGGAAAAAAAGAAAAGAAAATTGATGATTAAGTTGAATAAAAAAACAAATGAATCTCAAAACGGCAAAAATTAGAAAACAAAATACAACTGTAAAAAAGCGTTAGTCAAGAAAATGTGAAAAATTAATTTGAGAGAAATAAATAAATAAATGTGTAAGATGAACCAGAACAAAATTAAAACCGACGAATATTTTGCAAGTAAAAACAAACTCGTAGGAAACAAAAGAGAACTATAAAAAGTAGTCAATAATATGCGAAAATTGAAAACAATTGAATTGAAAATAAGAAAAATGTGAAAAACAGAAAAAAATAAAAGAATGAATAGATAAAATATAAACGAAAAAACGGCGATTCTCTGACCGAAAACTTTTGCGAGGCAGAAAATGATGAATCATGAGAACAAGGCATTACGTTTACCTAATTTTGTTGAAAATTGAAAACATTTAAATTAGGTAGTATTAGAATTGCTATAAAAATTAACCCAAGGTTGAAGTTATTGACTGGAAAAAAATAGCCCTAAGTGATTGAGATCATTTAATTGACAGTTTATTGAGTTTATTAGTTTTTATCTATTATATTGTAACTATAATAAACAATAGTAATAAATGTCCTTTATTGCAGGATTATTTACGCCATAAAATTTGGAAAAATGAGATAAAGCTGTCGGAAAAAAAATTGCAACCACGTGACGAAGTTCAGACTAGGTTACCCTACATCCTGATCAACAACTTAAAGGCGTGAACAAACAACGATTCAGAAAATGCCTAAAAATAAAAAAATATATAGTCTTATTTTTTATAGAATTTTCTTTTTCTTTGAACTTTCGATTTTTTTGACATTTCATTGAAATTTCAAAGAAATTTTATTGTATTTTCTCTTGAAACGTTTCTCTTTAAAAATATTGAAATTTCCACGTTTCTTTCAAAAAAAAAGTTTCTATTTTGAAATTTCCACATCCCTAAGGATGCAGCAATCTGTAGTTAGATATTAATTAACAACAATTTAATTATTAACCTCATTTATAATTTTTTTCTATTTCAAACCCGACATTTACCTTTACAAACAAGCCCGTTTTACTACAGAATTGAAGGAAATAAAATTCAATTTAATAAATTGGCAAAATGAGAACCAATTTTAAACTTCAGTTCAAATTCGCGAAATGAATGAAAAAATTCTTATTTATGTGACATGACCTGAGCCTTTACTCCTACACATTTTCTTTTGCATACAGATTTTTAGTCACGCGAAGGAAATTAAAAAAAAAAAACTTAACTTTGTAAAGCAACGGGAAATTGGATAGGTATGTCAAAGAACGAGTGCTTTGCTAATAAATTTCAGAAAGAAATCAATTGGTATACGTATTATACGTGAATGGATTTATTACGCTAACATTTGCTTTTCACAAATTCAATTAAATCAATGACAACTTAAGAAAATTTTTTCTTTACTATTGACAGCTATAAACTTCTTACAGTCTATTATCTCCTCCCAGCGGCTCTCGAGTTTTCCGATTTCCAAGAAGTAATTTTCAAGACGCAACGTCATCGAAAAATGCTTCTTGGCAAGAAGGTGCTTGTTGTAGACGTGGCATAAAAATTCCTGATCGTACACCTCGTCTAGTTTTCGCACTTTCAAGTGCTCTTTGGCCTCTTCGCTCGTCAAAAGAATGCAGTTCCAAGGAGCCCAAACTTCGTCCTTGAACCACCGGCAGAGGCGTAATTGGTACACGTCGTTGCACTCGTTAATCGCCGAATGCGAGTGCCAAATATTAGTGATGATGTGATGGATGTCCTTGTCCTGAAGGATGTAAACAATTGAAGAGTGGGCAGATTTTAGCCTCTCCTCACGGCGTATGCATCGAAGAATGAAACGGTACGGTGCGATATCAATCCATGGTTCCTGTACTTTGTCGTCCCAAGCACAGATGCGACAGACATTGATTTTCTCAAGCCTGGAGTGTAAAGGAAACATATCGTGCGTCTTGAGACTATGGCAACGAATACAATAGAAGAGATTGTCCTCCATTACTTTCTCCTTAACACGCTTCATGCGATTGGTAACACCGTAACTACATTCCGGAAGGCTTATGTGCTTTATGAAAAGAGCTTCAATACGCATCTGTAGGACCTCCAAGTGCTTATCACTCAAGCCACGTGTCAATAAAACACATGCCCTCTCAATTAATTGGACCAATTCATTCGACACGTCGCAATTGTGATCATTAAAAAGCATTTTCACGTTTAGTAACGCTTGAAGTCGGCATTCTTTACTCCGATCTTTGTCACAAAGAGCTTTGAATAAGTCCTCGTACTCACGTCCCTTTTGAGTTTCTAAAGTGTCCATCGAGCAAGCTAAGTTTTTATAATCACTATTCCACTCGATGGGATCACCAATCGTCCGGAAGAAGTCCTCAACTTTTTGTATCTTCATGTCTTCTTTCACCGCCTTCCTGTGAGTCTCTATCGACTGTAACATTTCGATTTCTCTTTCCAGTAATATGTACATTTCCGAAATCTTGGAAGGGCCACAAGCCATGCTTGTAATTCGCTGTAGCTCGGCTTTCTTCCACCGTTCCAGCATTGAATAAAGCATGGAAAAGTCACCTTTGGTGCGCGGAAAAATCTTCCCGATGATTTCCCTTTTCTTCCGCTCCTCATCTGCTTGGAGATCGTATTGATTTGCGAGTCGTTCCAACTCCATGCGTTTCTTATACTCGGCGCTTAGTTCTTTCAAGGCCTTGCGCATCTTCCAAGCCCGAAAATAGCGCTGTATTATTCTAACCTTGCCCTCTATGTCTAATCTCTTTTCCCTTTCCTCTGCGGTCTCGTAGGGTCCGGCTTCGATGATGTAATCCGTTACATTCGGAATCCAGATTTCCTCGTTGGACATTTGCGTAGCTCGTGAATAAGTTGTGTCCAGTTTTCTATTTCGGAGCCAATACGTTTGAGTGTCCCTGTGGTTTCGCATTTCAGGAGGCACCCCGCGTTTTATCGGCCCAGTTTGAGAATACCCGTGATGGTACTCGATGCCCGTTAGTTTATCAAGATAACCTCCGAGGAACGGTTTGAGGATGGTGCGGTCTTCTATTTCCACCACCACATCTTTGTAAGTACCTTCGCTATCTTGGACTCTCACGGTGATTACGTCTGGTACAATAATTCCTTGGTAGACATTCTCAGCTGAGATGACGTATTTTGAGTCGGTGGAAATCAACATGAATTCTAACTTGTTGTACTCGCCGGCATCAAATTCACGCAATTCCTGGTAGTCCCTCAAAGGTGTCTCTCCTAACAGTAACTTCAACATTGGCGCAGGTACACCGAACACTTCGACTAAATTGTCTTTAATTTCCTGTATGGTGGTCCTGTTTGGGTATGCCTGGGTGAATAGTTTTCCGTCTTGAGTGGTGAATGTGATGGTTATCGGTTTGACGGGGGAATCTAGGAAATCCTCCAGCTCAAAACTGGCTTCTTCGCTCAACTCTTCCATTGCACCGGATTGGAATAATTTAAACAGAACCAAACACTCAGCTGAATTTCATCAAAATGTATCTATCCCCCAGCGTGACAGTTTTTGCCAAGGCGCTACACAAAAGCCCGTCACCATAGCAATAACATATTGATTTATTAATAACTAGACGAAGACTGGTACACAAATTCTGTGTAGGACAAGATTTACGCAAATATTATAAGAAGGGTAAACAATGCGCTCGCGGTAATCGATATTTCCACAATCACTTTTAACGGTGTTTGCAAACAGAATATATCGGATCCTGTTAACATAAATGTAGGTATAGATTGCGTGATTATCCGAGTTGATAAGGGCAACATTATTAATACAGTCGGTCAACGTCGTTGGCCTTTAAAAAAATATGGTAAAAATTTTTGAGAAGAAAGAAATTAGTTTCCTGCACTTTACAATGAACACAAGCAATATGAAATGAAATTCATTAAGATCAGTTTATCAAATAAATTCCCGAGTAAAAAATGTACAGAAATACACAAGAACGAAAGAAAAAAATGCGACGGAAATAAGCACGTCTTCCTTTCCCCTGCTTTCATTTTATCTTCGTTTGGTTTCATTTTTGTTAAGCGTGGATTTTCTAATTCTAATTTACAACATGTACAAATGAGAGCTGCACATCGCATTAAATTAAAAAATTAGAACAAAATTAAGTTCCAAAATAAATAGGATTATTAAAACAGAATTTGGAAATGTAATTTTTGGAACAGTTGTAAATTCCATTTAAAAGTCAACATTTGTCTGTCAAAAACTCTTATATGAGAAAAATTACAAAAAACGCTGACACTTACCTCAAATTTTAAAATATTAATATTACTAAATCTGTCCCAGTTGGGAGAACCGTTGGCATCATCGCCACTATATCCTATCCCTGAGTTATTGCAGATGGCATCTGCCAACAGCCATGCGAAATAATACTTAAATCTAACGAGCATAGTAGCTACGTGCAGGTACCAAAATTTGTATGCCAAACTGGTCTTCTCTAGGAAATCATCATCCTTCACCGCCGCTACAGTATACATCGGCTGGAACTTGATGAACAAAATGGCACATATCGCCGAGAGGAAAACTTTCTTGCACACCGCCCTTACGGGAGACGGTTCGTGGACTAAAGTCCTGCTGTTCGAGTTTCTGTCTAAATTTCCCTAAAATACATTCAAAACTTCAAAGACCTGCCGAATTAATAATTAATAACATACTTACAGATGGTCTTTTGGGCAGAAGATTGTTGCCATCTATGAAATCAATGTAGTCCTTGTAGAACAAAGCAGGACCTGCCATTAGTGAGGGAAACTGAAGGGCGTAGCTGAAGTACTCCAAAGCTGATGGTATTTTTCTAACTGCGTACAGCTTCTGACTTTTTGTTAAGTCTGATTCGGCCCGCGCAATTCCATCGTGAATGCAGAAAGCCAAGCTAGTCACTTTTTGAGTGATGACCATCAAAGGTCCTAACACAACCAAATGCCATCATCATCATCAAAAGACGAGAATTTAACTTAACAAAACACTACCTGTTATATCTAGTGTATAGGAGCCATAGTCGTACACTTGTCTGTGTAAATGAATACACGATAAATAGATAAGTGCCACAGCTAATACCATTCTAAGAATTAAAAGAAAAAATGTTTTAGCTAAACAATTCTTAAGAAAGTTATATCGCTTATACCTCTGCATGATTTGAGGATTTGTGGTGCGGATGACGATGTAGCAAAGAGCTGGCAAGCCGGCAAGATGGATTGCCTGCCTAAAAATTAAATTTAATGTTTACTTAAATTTCATAATGGTCTCAAATAATAAAGACACCGACATCTGGATTAGTTAAAAGTGACTTAAGAACGGTAGGAAAAAAAAAAGAGAAAACGCGGTGACTCTATAAATAGGCAAATCAGTTGCTACTCACATGCCAAAGCAAAAATAGCCGATGATGAGACCAAATATAAGTCCGAATCCATGTCTTGTTCCTGCCTTTGTTTTCGACGGATGAAGAACCGTCCTGAACAGGGACGCTAGCGCAAGGGCTACAAATTGACTGATTATAAAATTTACCTGAAAAAAATATTTAGAATTATTTCATTTGTAAAAAAGATATAATATACAAAGTGGCTTCAACAAGTTAGTTATAACTAGGGAGCGGATGACCTTAGGTTTAGCTTAAAATCATCCACAAACAATACCCGCCTAAAAAGCTATAATCTAAGGAAGCAAGAATTTGTTATTTAATTATCGATTTATATTTTTAATTGATTAGATAACTATCTAAGGAAGCAAGCATTTGTTATTTAATTATCGATTTATATTTTTAATTGATTACATAACTATAATGCATGATATATCGTTGTAAATAGTTTTTTTTCAGTTTTAGAATACGTAATACATACATACATCATATTATTTATTGAATAGCAAGCAGTACTGTTAAAAATTTACTTCTTTATACAAAATAGAATTGATTTTCGAAATAGAAACTGTTGCCTTTGTCGCTCTTGCGAATTAAATTAAAATCAACTTATATAAAATTATACGTTAGTAACTTCAATGCTCGGAGCTAAAGGAAGTTCATTTCCTACTTTACAAAATAGCCACCAAACTGCAAATTAACCACACGTGAAACGGAAATACAGCCAAATATCCAGTGGTAAATGGACGCTAAATTCATGGAATAACTACGATGACAATAATGTTTGCATGAGAAATGTATGTAACCGACTGCAATAGAGACGAAAATCTGGAATTCGGAAGATATTTGCAGACCTAGAATTCATTAGCTTATAACTACATTTATGTGGTCACATACATTGTAGCAAATTACTGGGAATTATATATACATATTTTTTTTTACTTAACATCATAAGTGTTTGTTGATTTTTGAATACGTAAGTATTGTAGTTAGGGTTTTGGATCTTGATATTCATTGAGAATACTTATTTGAAAATATTCCAACACCCATTCATGTTATATTGAAGGTAATATACATATAACTAAATTAAATGCAATTGGAAATGACATTGAGTTTAAAGGACAAGACAAATATAAAACGAATCTCTTGCTCAAAGTCAATCGATTAAAGCAGCTATGCCCATTAAAATGCTTCAAGTTTATATATTTAGCGACCACATACATATATATAAATCACGATGCATTTTTGCTCTCAATATTTCTTTTCTTGGTAAATCTATATTTTTAAAATCTTACGTAAGTGAGGTGACAACCTGTTTCGAAGCAGCGTAGTAGGATGTATGCATTTGCATTTTTATATTACATTCATAAACGTGGCGGCAATAAACAATTCATATTACGTACGTATTAAAAATGTGAATCATCCGTACGTCAGAAAATAAGTAGTCCAGACTCGATAAATATTTTTTAATACGTAAAGGTTTACTGAAAATTTTCCTTTTTAGAAGGTTTTTTCCCTTAACTTTTTTGGGCTCCAAGTTAATTAAAGGAACTTTCATTACATTTTTGTTCCATACATCATCACGATGGTAAAGTTCGGCCAAGCAATTCATATACACCCTGTATGTTCAATCAGTTCTTACTTTTGGAAATTCGAAACAGAGAAAAAAGAAATTTGAAATGATTTTGTTTCGTTAACTGAAAGGGGCCGCAATGTTTCTCGTCTGCAAAAATGAAATTAACTCCATATTGGAAGCAAATAAAAAAAAAGAGAGAATAAAAGTTTTAATCTGAAATTGAATGGAAAACGCAGGGCTCCATTAAATGAAATTCTTTGTTGCAGGCTCGTCGGTCGTAGATAGGGCTGTAGTAAGGAGGATCCAACCCGTCCTATTTACCTCCAAGGGAAAAATCAATCAACGGGAACGCGGGGAAACAATAGAAATAAGTAATAAGAGGCAGCTGCACCATTTCTACTACTATGTTTCTCTTTCGCGTGATTTATTTCCGCCTAGCGAAAATGTTATAAATAAGTAACGGCCAGTGTGGGCGAGCATCGGTTTATTACTGGAGATCCGACTCCCTAATCCTCTCTAGCTTTCAGTAGGGCGATATTTCTCGTAAGCCTTTATAATATCGAAGAACCGACTTTTCAAATTCTCGAGGAATGAAAAATTGGAAGGATATTACGGTCCGTCTAGAAAATATTCTAGATTATTTGTTAACGATTATTATTATTTAGTTCTATGATGCGAGATTAACTCTAAATATTTCGAACATATAAAATAGCGACATCTTACTATCGCTTTTTGACCTAACATTGCAGTAGGATAGACAAATTGAAGCGGGATTTGCTCCTAATGAGTCCCCCATGCAAGGCGGTCATGCTTGCTGTCAAAGCATAATGAAAGATTTTAGAAAAAATTTGTGCAAATCGTTTTTGATTGCAGTGAGAACCTCGAGCAGCCTCTGGACAGCTGTTTCAGCCCTGCTTGGGGCTTCTTCAGCAGAAACGTAGCTCGAGATTCCCACTGCAGACCAAAAACGACTTGCCCAATTTAATCGCAAATGCGATGTAAGAATGATGAACATATAAAATAGCGACATCTTACTATCGCTTTTTGACCTAACATTGCAGTAAAATCTTTCATTATGCTTTGACAGCAAGCATGGCCGCCTTGCATGGGGGACTCATTAGGAGCAAATCCCGCTTCAATTTGTCTATCCTACTGCAATGTTAGGTCAAAAAGCGATAGTAAGATGTCGCTATTTTATATGTTCATCATTCTTACATCGCATTTGCGATTAAATTGGGCAAGTCGTTTTTGGTCTGCAGTGGGAATCTCGAGCTACGTTTCTGCTGAAGAAGCCCCAAGCAGGGCTGAAACAGCTGTCCAGAGGCTGCTCGAGTTTCTCACTGCAATCAAAAACGATTTGCACAAATTTTTTCTAAATATTTCATTAAACCTGCGGGGTTGTCTTTTTAGGGAAATGCGAATGGACACATTTGTATTCCTCGTTGATTTCGAAATCGATTGGCCAATTTTCCCAAGTCCCCAGACGAGGATTTTGCCTACATAATGAGACCACTGCTCCATTATAGTTCCTTTCTTATCCTCTTAAAAACCTAATAAATCGCACATTTTTCAAGGTTAGTTAGACCAGCCAGTCTCTTAACATTTCGAGCACCTCTTCTATACAAATGTATCACCAATTTTCTTTTTTGTAACTGCGACAGTCCATCTAAAAACTGAAAATACGTTGCTTCCAATAATGTTCGACATCGACATTAAAAACCTTATAAATTGTCTTTTTTTCAAGGTTAGTTCGACCAGTCAAATCTCTTAACATTTCGAACACCTCTTCTGTACAAATGTTCCACCAATTTTCTTTCTTCTAACTACGATAGTACCATCTGGAAACTACAAATACACAGTTTCCAATAATGTTCGACATCCGCCGGTAGCAATGTTGTACATAAAAGTCTTTGTTTATCTATTTACAATGTTTTCTTCTATCAGGTTGTTGTACTTCCAATAGTAATTGACATAAACTCAACATGTACATCCGAAACTGTTTTTGGTCATATAATTTTGAAGTAGGAAATACTTATTTTCCGGATACATCTAGAGTCTAGACAGACTATACTATGTGTAAGCAATGTTGTTAAAGATACATTTCTAATAGTATCTAGTTACAGACACAGATACTTTCAGAAATATGTATCTAGATGAAGACGCAGATACTTCTTCCGGAAAATATCTAGGTACAGGAACAGATACAAAAAAGAGTATCTCCAGTTTATCAATACACTTACAATAATGTCAAAGTCAGAACATTTTTCTTATTACTTTTCAAGAAAAAAAAATATAAAAAGGTGACCTCATTTTTTGATGTTGTATTCATCCTGAAAATAACATTTCTGAATCTTTGAGTTTTCAAAGAAATTCCGTATCTACATACAAGTATCTAGATAGTTTTTAAAGAAGCTGAAAAGATTTCCAAGTAGAATTTTCGTTCTCTTAATTTTCACAAAAACTCAAGAGACTTTTAACCTAATTTCGGAATTTCTCTAAAAATCACGAAAGCACTGGTGGAGGCATTTCCTGAAACGTGATATTCTCTTTAAAATAAAGTATGCATGATGTACGTCGTAATCATATTTCAAAGTTGAGCAGCTGAGCGCGTCTCGTATGCGGCGTTCATGATTATTATCCTATTAACCAGATCAGTGGGGCAAGTTTAATTAATTGCATTCTGCGAGAATCTCCTCGGCGAACAAAAAGCTAATTTTCATCGTAAAGTCTCTTTATAATGCAAAGTGCTGACGCCGAGAGATGTCACTTGATTAAATCACATTTTGCGAGGTTTCTGTATTGGGTACGTGAAATTTTGACGACGGGTCAAGGGTCTTCAACGCTGAGGAAAATATTTTGTTCAAGGCAAAAAGCAGGATCGATAATAATAATGAACCATACATATTAAAAAAAAAAAAACTCTAGTTATTACATAAAAGACAAACTACGAAAGAAGGCTTTTATCTCATTAGCACATAAATCACGTCAGCTTTTAGCACATAAATAACGTTAGCGTTCTTTTTAGATTCAATTAAAAAAACAAAAAACATTAATAAGTTTAAATTTTTAGTTCTTCATAGTCTTGGATAATACATTATAACAAAAAAAAACAAAAGAAGACTCCAAGAAAAAAGCCAACAAGATTCAACAGTTGAAATTCAATTCAGAAAATTAACTTTTTTCTGCTGCATTCTGGACGCAATAAACATTTTATCCACTTTGTGGAAAAACAGAAAACAAGCCATGCAAAAACAAACGAATACAGAACAAGGCATTTTCGCAATTATTTTTCGAGTTCCAGCTATTTAAAACGATAAAGGAATATCTCAGAAACAACATTGGGGACAAAAGCTGTTAGTGGAAAGCTTTGTCTACTGAAAGTAATATTATTTAAAATCGCATGAAAAGGCACTTTCTAATTTGTTAAAGTATTTATTGTAGCGACCGCTTTCGATGAAAATCACCTTCTTCAGGCTATTAAGGTCGTAATATTGAAATTACGTTAAAATTATAATAATAATGAAAAAGAAAAGGATTTTTGGGTAAGAACATGGCGAAGATGCCTCGCCATTCAACTTCAATGTTTAGGTCGCGCTCAATACCGCAATATCACTTACAGCGCGACCTAAACATCGAGGGTGAACAGCGAGGCATCTTCGGCGTGTTCGTACCCTAGCATGTATGTCCATTGCAGTGGTTAGGAGACACAAACTTTTATTTAACAAAATGATTTTTCCTCGAAAACCCAAAAATAAAAAGTTTTTCGTATTGTGAATCCAATCAATAAATATATAACGCTTTAAGTTAGTATTCTACGGTGAGTTTTAAGTCACATCCTTAGACATTGTTATTTTTTTTTTCTTTAATTACCACCTGCTGAACAATTTCTTTTTACCAAAAATAAGAGTTTATTGAATTGCAGGGTGTCTACCCTTCAGCGTTTACAATCATTAAAAATGGTTCACTAAACAAAGCAAATTACATTCAGCCGGATCTGCGAAAAAAGTTTCAAAGACTACAAAGGCCCTACACATGCAAGCACCTTTCAACAAATGGAGAAGCTTTCCCATTCGTTTGAGGTCCCTTTCTGGTTACGGGTCGTTGAATAATAATACGCCCGGTTACCTATCAACATGAACGTTTTGTGAAAACGCGAAATACGACAAGAAAAGAATCACTCCACAGAGTTAACATAACATCTATATTAAGGAAAATTATGAAAATGTACAGGGTGTCTCTCTAAACCTATGTAATTAAAGATACGAATAAAGATACGCCGTACGGGGTGCAACATCAATTATCTTCCAATTATTTAAACTATTTCAATGGGCATCTGATAAGAACGGAAGCGAATTGTATCTAAAAGTACAGGAAAATTCTTGAGAAAAAATTTAAATTTAAGTTTCAATCGTGTCTGTGTAAATTGTCTTTTCAATTGTTAACAATTTTATTAAATTACTTTGTGCTTGAAAGAAGATATCCCTCTTTCAGATTATCGTTCGTAATGAAGATTACCAACCGCTACGTTTTCGTTTACTTCTATAAGATATTTTATACAGGGTGTTAGATATAAGAAATCAGAAGTTTAGTTTGTATACCAAAAACGGCGTTAAAAAGTGCCTTAAAGAAGTTTATGCAGAAATCGAAAATTTTCATAAACGAAAAAGTTATAAGGGTTTTTGGAAATCGCAGTGTTTTGTAAAACACCCCGTAGCTCCTAAACTGTTCAATATATCGAAAAGACTTCTTTTACCACTAAACTTTTCATAAAATCAAGTGTTCCAGATACCCAAGTCAGTTTTTGTGTAACTCATCTAAAAATGGGCGTTTCTCTTCAAAAGTGTCGTGTCAAATTTGACCAGCCTGTACAGTTTCCTAATACCTTAGTAACTATTGCTGTTACATTTGTTACCGAGGTTTTTTTTTTAGATTGCACAGCATATTTATCTTGCGTTTATAAAACCGGGCTCTAATTACACTAATTAATTATAATTTTGTTTTGGGTCCAGTAAAATTGCATGAAATTAATTAATTAAAGCGCTCTATAAATAGTTTGCCTTGACCAAGTTGTAATTTGTAGAACTTCATCAGCGATTTTTTTTAAATTTAATTTCAAACGTTACGCTGCAAGAAATTATTGTTTTCTTTTTTTGCAAATATCAGGATGTTACCGTTTACGAATCTAAATATTTCTAGCTAATTCGATTCGATGACATATTAAACTTCTCATACATAAAGAGAATAACAGAGAGCTTTCGGGGAAGTTATCCACAAAGTTAAATGTCACCGAGAAAAGTTTATTTAGCGATAATAGCGCTGAACTTTACGTTTAAGATGCACAGAATAACAGAAAGGAAGAATAATAAACCGTATTATTCTTGTGTCTGCATCGTTAACATCTATTAGGCCTCGTTCGCACGAGCGTTTTCTAAAACTCGCTTTTCCTAACGCCGTGAATAAATCATGTCATATTTAATAGTCATGTTCATACTGAAAAAAAAAACGCATTAGTGCGAACACATATTTTTAAACCGATAAGTCCTATTTACGACGTTAGAAAAAGCGAGCGCCTGGACGTTTTAGAAAACGCTCGTGTGAACGTCGCCTTAGGGTACGTGCTGACAGCAAATATTAGTATTATACATATACCTTATGTTATCAATTTTTTTTTTTTACAACTCTCTACTAATACTTCCAAATTTCAAGGAAAAGGGCTGGTGATCTGAAACACCTGGTATACAAAGTCTGTAGATAAATCAATCATGTCATTGCGTACGAGGCTTAATAAACCACATGTATTATTTACGCAACAGCCTAAAACACATATCGGTATACTAAATACAAAAATTTTGATTACTTTGATAAAGTCACTAAATAAAAATATCTTATCTACAAATACCTGCAGATAACGAACACTTGTCGAAGTCGTAATGTACATTTCGGAATTTAGTTTTCCAATAATTGTATTTTGCAAATGCCCCGAATTCGCAGCATTACTTAAAGTATAAAAAATGGAAGTAGCAACAAAAAAACTAGGATCAGCAGAAGTACAATTAAGAGAAAAGCTTATTAAATTAAGCTAAAAGAGAAGTTTCTAAAAATACTGGAGACATGTGAAATAACAATAACTTATTCTTCGTAATTATACTGCAAGTAACGATTTTATTTACGTGTCTATAAACCCTAGAAAGCAATAATAAACCAAATCTGAAACGATACATACATTTTTTTCATTCTCCTGAAACGAACGTGTTTATTAAGCTTTTTCTGTTTTATTACAGGACTTTGGAACATATAATGTCATCATTAGGTTTACGTTTTATGTTATTCGTGATTCATTAGTTTACGGTCATTCACATTTTATACAGAGGGGTCCCGATATAACGGACCAAACGCCAATTCGCAATTCGCCTCGTCAAAATGAGTGAAAAAACTTAGATAAATTGTTTATATTACAGGGGGTTCACAGATGTTTACAGTTTGACAGTTTTCAACAATAAAGAACTTGATTTTTTAAATGCTACCTTTGACTTATTTCTGTACCAACTAACTTCTTACTTTTTGCACAACAGAATCTTGTTAAAAAAATTTGTGATTTTGCTGAAATAACTCTTTACGACTTTACGACAAAAGACAAAAAAAATGATAAAGAAAGAAATAAATGAAAGAAAAATTCAACCGGATTAATAGTAACACAATACAAATTAGATCAGTATAATTAAATTTTCGCATTAAACTCACAAATGAAAAATTATGGTACAAAGTTAAGAAAATGTTGAAATGTGAAAGTTCATTATTTCAATAATAATTACCCTAGACTGTCCGGCTAGACGAGACCAAATTCAGCATATAATGTGCTTTAGCATGCTGATTAAAACTAATTGACCTATAGCCTGACCTGAAATGTATCGAGAATACAATGGAAATGCGTCATTTTTATCATAATAACACGTTCATGATATTACTTAGCCAAAAATATCTCTTATATCACGTCCGTTATTATATAGTAACTGATTTGTACATTATCAGATTATCAGAAATCAAACAGTACCCGCTAGTCCAAAATAAGCTGAAGTGGATTATAACTTTTTAATTTCGAATGAGAAAGCTTGGAGATTTACAAACCCTTTTCGAGATGAAAATTTCGCAACTCAATTATATTATATGCAGATAAAACCACCCCAAGTACGCATGGAATTAGGTTTATCGGCAAAAGTAATCAAATGGCGAGGTCATTAATATGCGGTAGACGCTTGTATGCTAACGTGTGGGATGTTACATGCGCTGCTATTCATTGTAATTTTATATTTCTGACGCGTGTTCGACTGTATTTAAGAAATTTGATTTAACAATACCTAATTTAGTTTATGAAGGTTTTGCGTGCGTTTCTCAAAAATTAGTATCTAGCAGATATTGAATGTGTATATGCTGTAACCAAAATTCCGAGACGATTTACATACATTTGTTACAAATATGCGATAATCTATCGCACTCTGAACTCCAGATTCAATTTGAATACGCTATTATTATCCTTAAATAAACATACAAGTGTAAATAAATGTACGTAAAATTTCCGTGTTCTAAAATTAAACAATCTTAAAATATCTCACTTGGTATTTGCAAAACTGAAAATCTGCAGAAATTCAATTAACTCTTATGAAAGAGAGTGAAATTACATTTATATGATTAATAACTTTAAAAAAATAGATTCCGCAATCATTATCTTTGGTGTTTTTAAAAAAGTTTTATTTTATAAAGAGTGGTGCGTATTTTATACATGAAGCAATCTTAAACAATTGAAAAATCTTTAAGATAAATTTCTGATTACCGCTTTGTCAGTTTTCTTTTTTTTTTAATAAATATTATCCTCATTAGTAAACAAATAAATAATACTCATTCTGTTATTAACCGTGGCAAGGAAATAAAAGCTCAATGTCGCCTCTACATAAGAATGTGACTCCATCAGACCACTCTCGCGTGATGTATCGTCAGCCTTATCGGGAGTGAAACGTTTACGTACTGTGTTAAATAAATAACAATGGTCAGTAATGTTTGTGTACTGCATCATTGTTTCAATTTAAAATTAGGTTCATGACGCTGCCGGTACCATTTATCTCCGGTACAATTAACAGTAATAAGATCCTTCATACTTCTTTATTGGTCAGAGCAAGTTTTAGTAGAAAAGGTTCCTTTATAGATGTTCAATAATCAAATTAAAAAATCTCGATGTTGTTTTACATTTACATGGCATTCGAAACTTCAAACATAGCAGAATCAATAACGGTTCAAATTCTAGAGTTTTATATTTGGAAAAGTTAGGTAGTTTGAACGATTTATTTCTCTGTTGTAAATATTTAAGAAATTTTAAAAATACGAAAGTTTATGCATTCTCGATATATCTGTGATATATCTGTGAAGCAGTGCTTACATTATTGATTTGGTAATAAGATATGGGGGTGTGTTTGGCCCAGGCAGGCAAAGAAACGACTTCCGAGTCTTCTGAGGGTTACCGTGAAGGATAAACGTGTGCATAAAGGCATTATTGAGTCGGGCCGCGAATGTGGTTAAATGTGCAATGGATATTTGATAAGGGCTGTCCGCTAAATATTAGCCTAGAAGAGGCGATTGTTTATTAGAGATGTGTTATATGTGGCGACCGCGATGTGTTACCGGGCATGACCTAGAGGGTACCTGCGGAATATGACCCTAGGTGGTATGTTCTGGCAGAAGTTATAGGGCGATACATCCTGTTTATTTATTAATGCAGTATATCGTCCTATAGCGGCGGTGGCGGTGGTCAGATGATGTTATGGTGCACCAACATACGGTATCGTGGGGCTTGTCGCAGTGACAAACGGCACCGACGAAGAGCATGGTACCGGCAAGACAATTAGCGGTATTCTGTATTCATTCATTGTGAATAGCAATTCAGTTGATTGTATTCCTAGCCAGGTGGTAGCATCCAGAACACTCCGATATGATGATGTCACTGGAGCGGTACCGAGGGTGTCTGACACTCACGCACAGTCGGTGGCATCAACTAATCCTGAGAACGTATGCTCGGGAGGCAAGGTACGCTAATATTCATCAGGGGGTTGGGTTTTACGTCCAGGAACATACAAGTGAATATGAGGGTTAATATATGCGTAGATAAGAAGTCAACGTGAGAGGATGACTTCTCCAGCAACCAATATCACTGTGAGGGAGCTACAGCTTCTAGATTCGCCACTGAGCGGGGCCGGAAAAACGGCCCCGGAAAGTGAAATGCTTCATAGTATCGAATAGATACTCGTAAAGGGTTACTTGTAATTGGCACGGCCCTTATCGAATTGGAGCGCGATGCTCAGAAGCTAAGTCTAAATCCTCAGCGCCTATTGCGATCAGGGAAATGAAAAAGAAAGAAAGAACACGGAGAATGAGAGAGCCAACTAACGGTGAATGAATGTTTATTGTATATACTCCGTCCTCTGACAGTACTGTTTGTCAATAATATTATTATTATTAATAATAATTCATCGTCCTACTCACTTCTTTTCATAACCCTATTAAAATATGGGAAAAATATTTCGACAAAACAGATAAAAATGGCCCTTTACAATGACGAAGAAAATAACAGGACCATGCAAAAGACGCAAGGTTCAGAAGTACCACAGAAACAAGCTCTAAATAGCAAGGCGAACGGCTTAAAGCTGCATTCAAACTAATAAAATAACTTAAAAATGCATGCAGAGAGTTGTCCCAGATATTTTGGCGGGCGTAGTACATAAAGTCACGTTAGAATGCAGACCGGAATCCGAAAATGTAAAAGTATATAGGTATTGCATTTAAAATAACGAAATGGCATATTAAAATAACGAAGTGTCATAATAAAACAGCGAAGTGTCACAATAAAACAGCGAAGTGTCACAATAAAATAACGAAGTGACATAATATAAAATAACTAAGCGACATTATCAAATAACGAAATGACAGTATAAAATAACGAAGTGACATAAAATAACGAAGTGACATAATAAAATAAGGAAGTGATATTATAAAATAAGGAAGTGACATTATAAAATAACGAAGTGACATTATAAAATAACGAAGTGACATTATAAAATAACGAAGTGACATTATAAAATAACGAAGTTACATAATAAGACAACGAAGTTACATAAAAAGACAACGAAGTTACATAATAATATAACGAAGTGACATAACGCCCAGATCAAACGGAACACTCTGTATACATCAAACTTATTTTAAACTATGCTTCACATGATACGAAGTAACCTTCATTTGAAATATTTTTTTCTAGATGAGTAACTAGAGAGTTATGGAGGAAGCCTCCTTAAGTGGAACGTCTTGTATAATGATATGAGCAGCAATGTTTTCATATTTTTATATTCAATTAAAATCACGGTATAAACTTTGTTAAAAACTGGCAGAGAATTGTCGAATGAATCATTCACTTAAGCATGTCTCTGACATTTCGTAATTTTTCTAAATTTTGCACAAAAATTATTTACAAACTTATTTATACTGTATATACTTGGAACAGTCACTCTACGATTTATTACAAAATCTACAATGTATAATCCTCTTTTTTGCGTGATTTTATTTTTGATTATCAAATCAACTCCAAATCACGTGCTAAGCATTGCGGATTGAATTATAAGTTTGATTTGTCTTCTCTCAAACCGCTTGTTTTATTTGAAAAATGTTGAAATGGTAAAGTAGTAAATGTGTTTTTTTTTTAAATAAAATACTTTTTTATTTCCCTTGCCCACGCTCGGACGCATTGTGAATGAGTTAAATATAGTTCTCAGATTAGACTTCACTTAACACATTTTTTAAAGCATTGGGATTACCAGGGACCAGGGGTGTAAACCCAAAGCTTCAGGGCATAAAATACGTGTGATTCACCTGTAAGCGAATAAAATTTTTCTCTGATGTAGCAATGATTGATGATATGATGTCACTGACAAACAAGCATTTTCTCGTTGGAGATGTCAATATTAATCCTAACAAAAAATGCTTTATTATAATGACACGTTCTTAAAGAAGTTTTCCCGGTTTTGTGAATGGAACGAAATTTGAGAACACAGTTATAATGGGATCGATAATGGTACACCGCGATGATGTTACGGAAATTCCTCGAGAAGTTACTACGCTACCTCTTACGGATTTATGAGTAATCAGAAAGAAATTAAGACGTACTTGATCTACTGATACTCCAACGTAGTCGGCCAGCCAGCTGAAGATTCTGCTTCCGTCGTAATATGTGCTTGCAGCGGACGCCATTTGGCGTAACACTTTCTCCCTGGGCTGGGCCTGTTCTACTAAATCCAAACGATCAGAGTCACGCAGGACGCAGCACGTTCACTATTTCGCGCTCGTTGGACGGCGCTTGCCTGTATCCCCACTACAAACAGAGTGGTTTAGAGCCATTGACCTTTTTTAAATGCCTGCAAAACTTGCTGGATGAAATGGAAAAAATGACAAATTCTAATTTTGACGTTTCTGAGACATTAGTTCAAAAATGATCCAAATATCAAATCCATGCAAATATCTCCAACAACCTTCAAATATGCAGCCTTTCAAAAAATTTTCAAAATATGAGCCTCCGAGTAGCTTAAATGAATGAAAATCATTTGTGGAACTGTTTTTATAGTTGCTCATGTAAGACCAGCCGTAAATTATCAACTTTTTTTTTCATTATTATAAAACATTATAACGCGTATACACAGATGTAAGTAATCAAAATGCTCATCCTTTCCTTTGCCTACTGGATACCTTCTGCCACCGTCACCGTCACTTCCCAATGCGTTCATACCATAGGCGCCGGATTTTCCAAATATTGTCGGGTGCAATTTTTGTCGATAGATCAGTTTATAATATGTATAAGACATATAATTTTTTCACTAATGAAAAGACCACTGCCGGTATTGCCTTATGAAAAATACAACTGGTAACAGCGTCCTAGTTAGGAACTCGATAACAGGTGCTTTCTTTCGCATAAAAGTTTGAATCTGTTTTCGACTAGTTTGAATCTGGATTCTGTAGTTGTTGCAACAAACACCTCAGCTTTGAATTATTGATATGACAGTTCGCCTGCAAATAACTGCAATTCAATCTAAACGAAATATAAAAATAGTTTGATTCGAAGGGAAAAGGAAATTACCAATCTGAATTGAAATTTCAAGGAGAGTGGGGATTAATCCGTTTACAAAAGAATGTCTGTTTTTGAATCTAAACGCGTTTGGATCACGTTTTTGTGAGCAAAAGAAAACACCTAATAAAGTGACAAGTATAGGAAATAAATGACAGGGTTATGAGTTCTGAATTTGATAGATTAATGGTTGATGAGCGTTTCATTTTAACAGTAAGTGCTTTCTTTCGCTTAAAAGTTTGAATCTGGTTTCAAATAGTTTAAAATTGGATTCCGTAGTTGTTGCAACAAAGCACCTCAGATTTAAATTATTGACCTGGCAATTCGTCTGCAAATAACAGCAGTTCGGTCCAAACCAGTCCAAACAAAACATAAAAATAGTTTGATTCGAAGAGGAAAGGGGATTATCGATCCGGACTGAAATTTCAAAGAAAGAGGGGATTAATCCGTTTACAAAAGAACGTCTGTCTATGAAACTAACCGCGTTTGGACCAAGTTTTTGTGAGCGAAAGAAAGCATCTAGTGAAAAGGTTTTTTTTCCATATGCATGGCTTTGAGAAAGATAAGTATTTAAATTGATTTGCAAATACCTTGACAGGCATGACATGAAACTTTAAATATCTTACCAACTTAGTATCAGGGATGAGGAAAGAGATAACATGAAACTTCAGATATCTTACCAACTTAGTATCAGCGAGGGGAATTATGTTTTATAACAACATAATGCAACAGGTGGTGTTTTTTTTATTAGTGAACAAACAACACACTAATAGCGTTTTCTACTGATGTGCACTAATATGAACTGAGTGTGCACGCAGTTCATTAGTGCACGTCAGTAGAAAACGCTACATTTAAGTATGCTGTATTCCTACTTTGGACGATGAACTTTAAAAAACTGTGTAATGTCAAAAAAATTCTGCGTCAAATAATTTCTGCTTCTTTAAATTTGGTAATCAAAAGACACAACTTTGTCGGGTGCTCTCTAATACTTTTGCACCCAACGAAATCATTTGTCAGGTGCACAAGGCCCTTGCACCCGACGAAGCGGCGCCTATGGTTCATACAACATTGTATTTACAAGAATCAATTTACTCACCGGGGACCCCCCCATCCCCAACAATCTGCACTGTGCTCAACCAACCCTTTTTGTCTATTTACAATTCAAACCAGTGTCTCCACCACCTTTCCTAATGTTACCAAACCTGGACCTTCAAAACTCATTTCTATTGCTCTTTCATGTGTCCTCTAATTCTCTGAAATGTTATTTCCACAAGCACCGCAGATAGCCTCTACTACAACCAATAAAAAAACACAAACAAGACAGTGAACACTGAAATCACATGTTAGGAAATCATCTAAGCTGTAGAATGCTTTTGATAAGAAGTTTTCTTTTAAAGAGCTTTGCGTCGCGTATATTTTTAAATTCTTTAGGAAGTCGATTATATAGAAATTTTCCATTATACGTAGTACAGTGAATTTTTATTAATGTTGTTTCTGGTCTAACAAATGGAGAGCGTTTTTACTGCGAGAGACACTAGAAAGACATGTTGCAATGTCTTGAATTTGTCTTGTCCATGACAAATTTTCGTCCGAATGAAAACCTAAAAATTTAACGTCTGTAATTCTATTTAATATTGTATTGTCAATTTTAATGTTTTCATTGTCTTGAGATTTTTGAATAAGAGATATTTAGTTTTATTTAAATTTAATGTTAAGCTGTTTGCATCAAACCGGTTTTTTATTAAGATTAAGTCTTCGTTTATTTTGTCTTTTAATCTATCGCATGCCAACCTTTTAACTTTTTAACCTATTCTCACGCCAAGTTATTAACGTATCATCGGTGAAAAGTATTATTTACGCATTTGTATTTAAATGTGACAAATCATCTACGTATACGCTTAACAGGAGAGGACCCAAAATAGAACCGGTCTGCTGCATCGGGTCCCTAAGGCATCACCTGAACCCGTGAACAGTACGACGTTCGCTCTGGGTAGCGCTTTTACATGTTAGTACGATTTCCCTTAGAAGAAATCACCACATGCTCGGTGACGCATCCCACGCCACCGTGGCTACCGATTGGCTGACCTACAGGCCCGCAGAAAGGTGATGCAGCACCAATCCACAACAACCAAGCTTCACCCGGGGAAACCGCTTCATTTATATCAACAAGGAAATATTTTTTGCGACATACTCGAGGTACTAAAGTGTCTTGAGTAGGGGTGCGCGATATCATACTTTCAATATCGGACATCGATAAATAAAAAATATTGATATTTATCGATATATCGATATTATCGATATTTATCGATATTCATCGATATTTATCGATATTTTTCAATGTCATCGATATATCGATAAATATCGATAATATTGATATTATCAATTACAATTACGTTGATATTTTTAAGTTCAATATATAAATAATATTCACAATATAAAAAACCTACAAATAGCAATGCAAGATACAATTAAAATATACAATAAATAAGATTAAAATAAGGTTACAATAATGCCGATATTGTCAATAATATATACCACTATCCTGCTAAATATCGATATATGAATACCTGAAAATAAAAATATCGTTACTCGATTTATCGACACATCAATAAACCTCGCAGTCCTTATCACAACGTAAAGAAATCGTTGGATATTTTAATTAATTTCTAGTTAATAGTTATAAAAATAAAATATTAAAATATTATTAAGAATGGTGTAACTCCATATTTACATATTCTAGATACTTTGATCCGAGGACTAATCTTGCTACAGTGTGTTTTTAAAATTATTATAATTATAAGTATTTTCTTCTGAATAAGAGGAGAAGAATCTAGCTAACATTGTAACCAGGGCCGCGCCGTGCGGGTGGGCATTTTGTGTCCCGCACTAAGGAACAATTTAAATAAATTAATTAGTATTACACAAATAACGATAAAAAATAAATAAAATCGGTAATATCGATTATACCGAAAATATCGATAGTATTGATAATATCGATATAACGATATTTGAAATGGAAATATCGTTATTCGATAATTATCGAT
The DNA here is from genome assembly GCA_036172665.1 of Prosopocoilus inquinatus. Taxonomy (NCBI): domain Eukaryota; kingdom Metazoa; phylum Arthropoda; class Insecta; order Coleoptera; family Lucanidae; genus Prosopocoilus; species Prosopocoilus inquinatus. Next base: position 48,243,351 of record CM069872.1, read on the forward strand.
AATATCTCGCAGCCCTAGTCTTGAGTAAGAGAGACATATCCATTTTCGTGAGAAAAAGTATGTGAGGGGAAGTGGTATGACGTATTTCTCTCGTCATAATTAAACGTAATACTTTATCATACTTTAGGCGTGTACGATAATTGGAGTGGTACACGGATCGGGGTAGAAAAGTAAGATAGAACGAATGCGTTTGATACAAGTAAGAGTGAGAGAATAGATCAACCGATATATACCGCTCAAATTATCGTAAACGCTTCTGGTTATGTATAGTACATTCTAGCCGCGTTAAATTTCAAAACTTGTCATAACCTCAACTTAGGAGGCCGGTGTTCGTGTTGCGTTTTCGCGAACTCATTTACAAAAATGTTTATTCTTACAGTGTGGGGTAAAAGATATGACATACTCAAGCATACTTTAAACACATACTCGAGTACGTCGAGAAGAATCGATAATTGTTACATTCGTATTTCTCTTTAATCGTTTCGGTCGGGTAGGCTTCCCTTTGTGCACGCATGTTAAGCGCGTTGTGGCTGTTGGTGCGCAGGTATTCGACCGGAGCGGCATTTTCTCTCTCGGCGACGAGCAAGCGTGCTATGCAGATGTATTTCACGTCTCAGAAACGTTGAAAGTTTGCGGTATTTTTGACAGGATTTTGCCGTAGGATCAGCGACCCTACTGCACTCACTTCGCCAAAGCCTTTGTTCATCAGGAAGGTAAGTGCCATTTTGTTCTCCATCTTTTTTACTTAGAGCGTTTTCTGCTGGCTACACGGGTGTGCACTGAATGTATCTCCATCTCGTTTTATTACATAAAGCTGAACCGAGATGGAAATAGAATCAGTGCAGCCAGTGGAAAACCCTATCAGTTGTTTTTCCACGTGCCCGTAGTGCTCTCGGCCATTAATATCACGCTTTATCTCCTTTTTTTAGCAAGTAGTCCGGGGCAGATTTTTACCGGCCGAATCGGCGCAGCTTGATTGCCACTTCGCTTCCTGTAGCCTAGGGTTACTTCACATTGCACGTGAAAACAGAAACGGAAAATTATTCTATCAATGAAAACCTCTGATTTGCTGTACAATAATCCGTAAGTATCAACGTGTAGATAGTAGATTTTCTTAATTTTAAACAAACGGCAGTAGGGAACTATCTCTCATTTATGCATTTTATTTGTTGCAAATCATGATTACATCAATTGCAAATGAGCTCTACTGACGTGTCCTCAAAGGAATACGTAGATTGACCAGTCATCGTGTATATTAAAAAGTAATAACAAAGGCAAATTTAATTAAAATGGAGATGGAAACTTTTTTCCCTATTGTATTCTTGTATTGCACAGAGTATTCAAATATGCTGGATTAAAAAAAAAATTAGGTAAATTTTTGCACATAATATGTATACCAATCAACATGTTGTTTTCTCTTTTGTCAAAGGTTGAATTATTACAAGAACTTTGCATAATTGTTGGGCAATAACGTTTCCACAAAGCTTTCGAATTGTATTTGATTTGATTTTCAGTTCAGAATAAATTTAAAAACATAATTTTTACGTCTTGTACATCCATCAAGAATAACAATTAATAAATCATTAACACTAACCGTCGACATAATTTTTATACCTAATTCATTCTTAAAGAGTAATGATAAATAAATCATTAACACTAACAGACTAACAATGAACTGAATGCGCTGCACATATCAATTCGAAATATTTTCGACAAACTTTTATAAATAAAATCTTCTGAGAAATCAGTGATAAAAGTTTTCCATTTGTTGCATACTTTTCTTGGACACGTTGCGCCAAGGTCGACTCTTGTCCAAATATTAAATTTTCTATGTATAAGGAGTGCAAAAATTTTTCTTACACTTACAGAATAATTTGAAAATTTTGTATTTTTACTACTACTTTCATAAACTTCTGCAAATGGTAGTTATAAGTGTGAATAAAAATTAAAACACAGTTTTATAATTTTCTTCTCCATTTATTTTCTAAACAGCTACAAAAGATCTTAATTTTTCTGCATCCAATCTATACAAAATATAAGATCTATTATCATTAGTTTCTGCCATAAAAGATTATCTGTGCTAGTTTATCACAATAAAATCAATGAATTTAACCCTGGAATACTAGCATGCGGTGATACATCTTCCTGGTTGAAAAATGTGTGATTGTTTCTCTACATCTGCACTAATAAAACGTACGCGGAATTTTATATTGCATGCCAATCTGCCTATACCAGTGACAAAGTGTGGTAACGGATAATTTTAAAAATTTTTAATTGGAGTAAGCCATGATTTTATAAAGCTCGTATTAGAAAGAATAAAACATAGTATTGGTAATTCATAAATGACACGAAGTCGAAGTAATGACGAATCTGTCAAGTTGTGTGCAAACTCTTTGAAGTAAGATAAATGTCAATAAAATCTAGGAACCCTAACCAGCCTTCAATTGAATTTTAATAATCCAATGGAGTCAGTTAAAATAAAAAGTCATAGCTTACTTCAATTAAAACTTTAAAAAAAAATGATCCAGTATTTCTTAAGGTCACTAAATTACGCAAGCCGGGCTTGCGTAATTTAGCGACCTTAGGTATTTATAGTAAAGGAAGATGTCCTTTTATATTTATTTACCCTTCCATTCATTTCACCGTTATTTTACTTACAACAAAATCGGTTTATGTTGTAGTACTACAAGACCTTTAAAACCACAAAATGTTCAAATATACCAAGGGAAAGAGACCAACACCTAAATTCTAACAAAAGCTCTATCTAATATAACACACTCTTCGTCTTTCACTTCTACTGTATGCAAGACATCATAATTGCATTGCATTGGAAATGACCAAATACGTTATGATTTTATGTTTCTAGCTTACTTACGTTTGCTGTTTAAAAAACTTTCGATTCTTTTAACATTATGAAATAGTGAGACTTGAAAACAATCAAATCATGAGAAGGAGGAGCAAACAGTTACAACAGATGAGACTGTTAAATTAATCGGCTTCGATTTAATTAGATTTACAAGCTTCAATTCAAAACCACAATCAATTTACAAAAATTTGTAAATCATAAAAATATCAAATTAGAAAACATTTCCTAAAAGAGAGAGAAAATAATTCTCAGGATATGAGTATGTAAGAACAGTTATTCTGCAAAATATTCAAGAACAGAGATTACTAGTAATTAAAAATAACTCCCGCGCAGCAGCAATAATTCTATCACATTCATTTCAGTTTTATTTTGTGCAGCTTTAATTTAAAACCGAGAAGCTCTGATAAAACAGCTGACAGAGCCGATAAGATAAACACTTTCGTCATTGTGTACAGAATTGGATTAGCTGAAAGACCAAGGATTTTAAAGGGACTTTCCAATTCCTAAAAATAAACACGTTGCGAAATGAAATCAAACATAATTATTTTTTTTTTAAATCACCCACCTTCAATAAATCCGCTGCCAATTTTAGGACGCTGTTAGCAACCATAAGTTCCTCTTTTTTGCGTGGCTTTTGCTCAATTTGTAGGTAAAGATTAATTTGCTCTGTAATAAGGACAGAAAAGTTGCGGTACTTTCGGTTGATTTTTGTGCCCAGAGTTAAAAATCGCAGGAGGAATATACCAAGACCGATGCTCCACACCATCGCTTCTAAGTTATACTGCGAGTGAAACATTACCGAATCCTGAAACACAATTGAGATTAGTCTAGTAAGCTTCGACAAACCCAATCTCAACTTAGTATTCTGACGTGCATCCAACAATACTACAATTGAACTCAAAGTCAACGGATAGCTCTGAAATTTTAATAAGGTAAATAAATCTTCTACAAGAAAAAGCGACAATCACTACATAATTCTACATAAAAAAAATTTTTTAAAATCAAAAATGTTCAAATGGTATTCACCTTTAACAATTCCATGCTGAGAAATGAGAGCAGAATTATAGTGATGATGAAAGCCGCAGAAACTATAACGTCAACGGAACGTAAGGGTCCACGCTTTTTCAAGTATGAGCGCACAGACAACCAGGTTTTGATGTTGCGCACTTTATTTAATCTAAAGTGAGGAAGCTCGGAGTTTTTAGCTCGCCTCGATGATGTCAGGTGTGTGAAAAACTTTGCGTATAGGAATCTTTGCTTGAACGTACGTTCTGCTACAGCTAACATGAAAAAAAAGAAAAACGACAGCAACCAACGTTCCACGCATGCCACCAACGATATCATTCTTTCACTGAAAATATTTCTGTTAGTGTAATGAAGATAATGAAGGAAGTTACGCTTACAATAATGTATGCCCGAATGCAATCTCAATGAAAGCGACTAAAGAATTGCAGACTTTTGCAGTGACGAGATCCAGGACTTCACTCACGGACAGTTGAACTTCATTAGAGGCTGATGAATCCAATACTGAATTAAATAGGCGACACATGGTCGGAATTAAAGCTAGGAATGTAGATAATACAGCACCAAAATAAAAGTAATCCATACTGTTGGGCATCGTTTCTACTTTTGCTATTATAGCAGAGCTTATATCTAGAACTGTTAGCTCTGCCTTTTTTACTTCCCTGTTTTTCCAAATTGTACAACTTACTGTAAAATACGGCACAAATTTCCCTTCAATGTGCTACATTTAACATGATCAAATTACCTGCTTCTTTACGAGATAGACACAGTGGAGTTAAAGTAGCTGCTTTAATGTCACATTCGTCACTGTAATCTCGATCCATGTATTCATACTGCGAATCTGATTCACCTACATCAGAACTATTTGTAGTGATACCCGTGCACTCGGATCTTTTTTTAATAACATCTGTGACTGATGAAGATCTTATCCAGTTGTCTTCATCACTATCACACGTGCTTTCAATCTGTGGAGAATTCTCATCTGGTAACTTGGATGACCAGGCATCCGACGTCTAAGAAGAAAATGTTTAAAAAAAATGTTGCGTCTTTCTGTTTCTTTTGGAAACTTACCAGTGATTCAATTTCACTTCTATACATAACACTAGGTTCTGACTGCCTACGATTGTAAATACAATGCTGAGGTTCAACGCGAGGGCCATCGAATAAAGTATAGAAGTCAGTCTGAGTATTTTTTGTGTTATCTTTTCCCACCGCACTATCTGTATTAACATCACCTAATCTACATATTTGATTTTCTCTAGGAACATTTACGCCTTCGCCGTAAGATCTTTTTTCTATAGGAACTCTGACTTCATCATTGTTATCACTAGAACTATTTGCATTGCTTCGCAAGCTTTCAAAACCGTCATCGTAAGGCTGTTGGCCATTCGATATCTTACGTCTGCCGAATTTCGCTCTGGAAATTAAATTCGTACATAAAACACTGAAGCAAGTGCGTGGTGGCAATTAGTTTACCTCAATACCACATTATTCTGTTTAATATTGGACGAGGCTTGTACCTCACTCTTGTCTTCCTTAAGAAGTCTCAATTTGTTTGCCAAATACTCTTTATCACACTCACTGTCATCATCTTCATCATCAATTTCATTCACACTGTTACTTGTAACTTCGCTTTTCTCCTCAGAACTCAGGTTAACTTTTCTCTTGTATTTTCTGCGAAAGTGTTTACGAGAAAACGACCCCTTCAAGGAGCACTTGGGATCCGGATTGGTGGCACCGATCTGAGATTGGATTACGCTCAATATCCACATCATTATAACCGGAATCACAATTTCAGACAACGGAACATTCTGCAAACATTAAAATTAAAGTCTTCACTTAATCATCCAATCGACTGATTCATTTGTACCTCCGATTCTTCAATCGTTACATTCACTATGTTGCACGTGTATATAATTACATTAAAAACCTGCAGTATGTATAGAGCTAAAATGATTACATAAACGGTTTTTGATGTCTGGCGGGTCCACCACTTGGAATAATAGGGCAGGAGGATGAATCGCAATGTTGCCAGCTGTGCCACCGTTATAAACCCATGCTTGGGCTTAGCTTTTGTGAATGAAGATCCTGAAATATACATGTTATTAAGGGATATTTTCAAAACAATTCAAGCAAAAATATGTATGCTGTCGTTGTATTTAAAGAATATACGTACTCAGGAAGATAACAAAACCACAGGTGATAAGATAAAAACATTTGACCTTTATTTTGGAGCAAAACATTCAATCTCTTTTACATATCACAGGCAGGCTATATGTCAAATGATAGTCCTATGCAATAAACACCTAATTAATTAAATCAAATTAAAGTTTTTCAATTCGAATTATTGTTTTTATTTATTCATTTATTTGTAACATAAGATAGCAAAACATAATTTTTACAATCTCTATTCTTATTCTCATTAGTAAAGAAATAAAAACAGTTAGTGCCAAAAAGCATGTAGTATTCAGATAAGAAACAAAAAGAAAAACAACATAAAAATACTATATACCTTGTAAAAGTTTTAAGTAGATATTTTTAGAATGCAGAGATTTTTTTTTTCTGGCAAAAAAGTGACTTTGGACTTTCTTGTAACTAAAAATTATTTCAGAAAAATACTGTAAATTAATGCCAAAAACTGAAACACTAAAAGCGTAATTAATTTAGGTATAATAATTAGAACAGATTAAAACTATACAAAAAAAATTAACAGGTACTGAAAGCATGTTTCAAATGAAAACAATAAGATGTACTTGATCTAAGACCGAAAGTGTACAGAATGAGTGGAATGCAAATTATAAAAGTGGAAGCAAACAATGAGACATAAACAAGCCAGTTACTGTAAACATAAGATTTCTTACAGACTGTAAATACATTTCAATGGTGATGCAATGAATTTAAATAAATATCACACAAATATCGCAGTCACATTTGCTTACTTGCTTGCTTGTTTTGTTTTGCAGACAATTTACGAATATACAGGATGACTCAAATAAAGGATGAAACCTTCATTCTTTAAGCTGACATTATTAATCTCTAGAGAGTATGAAATCGATTGCAGGAAAAGTATTTTAGGAGGAAGTAGTCATATTCCATATTTGCCAGATGTTTTTTCTAAGTCAGTCAACAGCTTCAGAGTCTCATTTGATAACACAAAAAATATAAGCACAGTCTTTTATAATTTACTTTTGCAACAAATGTCCACCCTCCCATTTTAAATAATCCCAAATTAAAATCAATAAATGTTAACACTTTTACTTTATTAGCTAACATAGGGGCTTCCCGTGAACACCTGATTACACCACCTGCTTTGTGATACATCAAGTTATAAACAAATGTTCAAATTATTGTAAAAAAGTGCAAAAGAAATGTTAAAATATGTACTGTAAATATAGCAATATAGCAAGCAAAAAAAAGCAAACATTCATGTGTATTCTGTAAGCACTAATACTTACTTCAATTGACGTGTAACAATAACTGAAAAGAAATAAATTGATATATAACCATAGCAACCACAGACTTCAATATGCCATAACAATCAACTGAAGAGAATAAGATTTTTAGGAAATTAATTGTTATGCTTGTTATGACTCATATGTAACAAGCGTAACAGTTGATTTCCTAAAAATTGTTATGCTTGTTACATTTCAGTCATAACAAGCATAACAATCAACATGAAATGCTTACAGAATAGACCTAATTATCAACAATCCGCAAAACAAATTTAAATTGAATTAATTGCTTAATGTTAAGAAAGAGTTATTGATTTAAATCACAGACTTAACAAAACTGCATCTTTCTGAAAAGAGAAAGAACTAAGACGACTTTGCACATACCTCTAACCAGGTCCAAATCGATCAAGTTTTCTTTTAACTTCGTCGACTTCATTCGAACATGTGTGAAACCGTCCAAAATTCTTTGCTCGATAGTTTTCTCCCATTCTTGTTTATCATAAGTTCCTATTTTCTTTTGGTACCTGCAAGAATTAGAATAGATTAAGCAGTAAAAATTTCCAACTTTGATTTACCAAGCGACAACATCGGTTATACCCATAATACACTCCAACTTGTGTGGACTATAAATGGCTCGACAGCACCTGTGAGAAACACGTTTCGTTTGCTAATTTGCATAAACAAATAAGTACATCACTTCTTTTTACAAGCGAGACATTAGACACATCAAAACTAAAAATAGGTTACATAACCTTGAAATCGACAACGTTTTGTAATAACAGAGATCGCCTACGTCTTTTTAATTTCTTTTGTATAATAATTATAATTTTTATTAATTATAAATAGTCAGGGATAACTGCGTGTGAAAATGCAGTGACATTCGATGTTTAAATGCATAACAACTTACTCACAAACACCGAAATTTGAGAAACAGCTGACCAAAATAAAAACTTCTAATTGCTATTTCATTGCTATTGATATTCCGCATGCGTACACAGTGTCGTCAACTGTGCAGAACATAAATAGTGTAGAACTGTTGGAGCCAGGGTTGGAGCTCGTTTAAGAACTGAAAAGAGCGCGGGAATATACTTTCTCTCTTGTTGTAAGTGATTTTGTATATTTTGCTTTTCGTTTTAAAAACGCAATAGTGCTCTCCCGTTACAATTTTTGAACACAACATTTGTCTTTGACCATCTCTAGGTTTATTCGTTTGTGCTGCAAGAAGTTACATTGAGTGTAGTTTTGGACAGTCACGTGACGGGTAGAATAGTTTCGTGCAGAAAAATTTTCAGAAGGTCTGTTCGTTCTTGTCATACTTTTGTCGCGCTAGGCTGCACTCAAAATATTTCCATCTCTTATTAATGTATGAGGTTAGAACAAGACACAAATAGTCTGAATGTTGACACTAGTGCAACAAAGTGTAACAAATGAACAGACTCACAGACAAACGACCATAAGTTTTAAAATATAAAGAATAAATTGAATTGCTTAACAACAAATTCTCATTTTCATCTTCCAAACGAAGAATTGCTCACTTACCAGCATTTCAACAAACTAACTTTAGGCGTTTACGAAAATTGAAGCGGTATATACCGGTACATCTGGTCTCTCACTCTTACTTGCATTAAACACATTCGCTCTAACTCACTTTTCTACCCCGATCCATGTACCGCTCCAAGTTTCGTAAACGCCTTTTAATTCAAATTTCCGTCGTATTTACGGTACTAAACAATTGAAAACAGAGAAGCTTTTAGGTTAGGGTAAATTGCACCTTCTTGTTCGTACAGTTGCGGCCTTTAAAAACTGGTACACTTTGACAAATACAATATTTCGGCGGTGTAAACTAATCGTAAATTGAAAGTTTCTAAACGTTCCTCAAATCACTCTGAACCCTACTATAAGGCGTCTACGGAAATTCTAATCCGATTAATCCGATCATTATTTTTCTCACTCTTCCGCGTACGACATCTATGCGGTCTCTCTCACTCTTTTCTACTCGGGTTAATCGGATTGGACTTTCCGTAAACGCCCTTTGATGACAATGACAATCACACTGACATTAAAATGACAGATGAAAGTGATTTACACATTGCAAAATTACTAACTTACGAACAGTGTACCAGTTTTCAAGGGCTGCAACTGTACCTCTCGAACTTCGCTCGACAAAGTGTATTAAATTTAAAAAAACCACCACCTGTTGCATTATGTTGGTATAAAACATAAGTTCCCTATAAAACACTTGTCAATTTTGTTACCAAATTTTTAACTAGGACACTGTTGCTGGTTGTATTTTTCACAATGCAACGCCGCCAGTGGTCTTTTAATTTGTGAACAAATTATAGTTATAGGAGTAGTTGAGAACGTGTCATACTTGACAAACAAACCCAATCAGTAACAAACGAACTCGGTTTTTCGCACTAGTGTGTAGTGTACACTGGTATCAATATTGACAAACGAACAAACCTTCTGTCATTGACTTTTGACTTCTGGTCTCACGCTAACTTCGCACGTATTCCGGATACGCAAAATATTTATTGCGAATTGTTTTTGATTGGTTGTTTTTTTTCTGTTTTTTAATTCACATTAGAGTACTTAGATGTAATTGACATTTAAGTTATTTCGGAGGGTTTGGAAACAAACTGTAATTTTTGTTGGTAATTACAGATTTAATATACTTGACAAATTTGACAGTAGTGTTTGACATAGTTGTAAGTTATGTAAGTTTTATTTTAATGAATCTGCATTTCAAATGACAAATTGGATATGACTGAAATGCTTCTGAAATATTCATTTATGTATAGCGTTAAAGAAAATATAAAAGACAAGATTAAATGAAATTCCAAGAACTTTTTGCTTTCATTGGCTCTCGTCGTTCAGTTAACGAAAGTTATTGGTTGTCGTTGATCACGTCATCAAAAAAAGCCAATAGCGGCAATCCCCAAACACCCAATCTTCCGAGCAGGAAAAGCTGGAGTCCCCGTTCAGGAATAAAAGAGAGAGCGCTCTGGGTAATATTTTTTCTCTCTCACGTAAATGCTTTTGTGCATTTTGTTTTCCATTTTAACCGCCCAAAGTGCTCTCTCTCTACACAATTTTTGAACGTGACCCAACTTTAGGAGATCGAAGAACCAATGGAAGGGGAAGAACCGGAAGAACTAACGAATCTGACAGGTTTCTGAACCCTCCCACGCAAGACATCATACATCTAGGGACCCTAATATGTACAAACGTCAATCAAATCTAGGGACCCTAGACTTTGACGTGAAATGTCAATTAGCCCGTGCACGTGTACATAATCGGTCTTGTAAATTTACCCGTAAAATTTAATAATATTGCATCATCACAAGCAAACTAATCACATTCATGTCTGTCAAACGTCAATAACTGTGAAAAAAAAGGATCAAAATGTCAGAATTAAGTGAGAAAATTTTACAACATTTGGAAGTCACAGGTGAAGCGAGTACTTTGGAATTAGCCAAGTTATTTTCTGTGGATCATCAAAGAATAATAGGAGCTTTGAAAAGTATTCAAGCAAATGGTGATTTAGTTACAGTGGAAGCGGTTAGTGCTAAATTTCTAGAGCTGACCGAAGAAGGCCAACAAATTGCTGAAAGAGGTTAGAACAAAATTAATTCAATTGTATGATGTAAGAAATTAAATTTCAGGTAGTCACGAAGCAAGCATTTATAATGCCGTTCCTGACGGTGGTATTGCACAATCTGAGATATTGAAGTTGCCGAATGGAAAAATTGGTTTTAGCAAAGCGATGTCTGCTGGATGGATTTTAGTTGATAAAAACGGAAACACCGCCCTTGTAAAACGAAAGGTTAAAAGCATCGTTGACTTTGTTCAACATGATTTACAAAGTATAGCCAAGGGAGATTTTTCAAATATAATTGATAACCGGAAGAATGAATATAAGAAACGGAAATTAATACAGGAGGTAACAGTGAAAAGCTTCCAGCTTGGGAAGGGTCCAGAATTTTCAACGTCCTTAACCAAATTAGAAACAGATTTGACTGCAGAGATGTTGGTAACTGGTAACTGGAAGACGTTGAAATTTAAGGATTATAATTTCGATGCACTGGGAGTCCCGCCAGAGAGTGGATATTTACATCCACTCTTGAAGGTACGCTCTGAATTTCGTCAGATATTTTTAGAAATGGGATTCTCCGAGATGCCCACAAATAACTACATCGAAAGTTCCTTCTGGAATTTCGATGCATTGTTTCAACCACAGCAGCATCCTGCTCGAGATGCTCATGATACTTTTTTCGTGTCTGATCCAAAAATTACCGTCAATTTTCCCATGGACTATTTAGAAAAGGTTAAGAAAGTGCATAGTACTGGCGGATATGGCTCTTTGGGGTAAGTTTATACTTAATAATAATTTCCTATATATGTCAATAATTGTGAACTCCACTGCAATCCACACAAATGGTACAGCATATAGCATAAGGATCCAGGGAAGACGGTTTTGTAAGATTTTATTTGCTTCCATGTTTTCTGAAAGCATCAATTTTCTTTATTTAATGACGTCGACATCTTACCATCTTACCATTTTATAATTTATTTTTTTTTTAGATATGGTTATAATTGGAAAATTGAAGAGGCACAAAAGAATTTGCTCAGAACGCATACAACGGCAGTTAGTGCCAGAATGTTGTATAAAGTGGCCCAACAGAGTGATTTCAAGCCAGTAAAATTGTTTAGCATAGATCGAGTCTTCAGGAACGAAACATTAGACGCAACTCACTTGGCAGAGTTTCATCAAGTCGAAGGCTTGATTGCAGACTACAACTTGACCTTGGGCGACTTGATAGGAGTTTTCACAGAGTTTTTCAAGAAATTGGGTATTACTGATTTGGAATTTAAGCCAGCCTATAATCCATACACCGAACCCAGTATGGAAATATTTTGTTTTCACAAGGGTTTGAATAAATGGATGGAAATTGGAAATTCGGGTATATTCCGGCCTGAAATGTTGCTACCAATGGGGTTACCAGAAGAAGTGAGGGTTATAGCTTGGGGACTATCATTGGAAAGACCGACTATGATTAAATATGGCTACAATAATATTCGGGATTTAGTCGGTCCAAAAGTAGACCTTCAGATGGTACAAGACACTCCAATATGTAGATTAGACAAATAAGAATAAACGTCGTCTAGTTTCATTTATTTATTTCTGTAAAAATAAGTTAATATATTTTGCTTAATTAAATGATTTATAGTTTGTTGAGTGTGCTGAGAATGACTGCAATAAAAAATAAAATTAATAGAAGAAAGAAAATGGAAAACAGTAATTCATTAATAAGGTAGATTTGCAAAAGATACAACAAATGAGATTGTGTTGCAAATAGTTGCTGACAAGAAAAAGCTTTTAATGGGCTACATTATAAGACCCAAATGAGTTATTTGGATTTCATAGAGCAGCAGCAAGCGAAATTTTTATTTTGTCAGATTGGTGGCAACATATACATCTTCAAATCTCAAATTGCAAACAATAACCTACCTCCAAGTTATATTAAAACACTTTATACGCTCACAAAATATGTAATTATAAGCATAACTTTGATTGTTGTCTGAAATTATTTTATGCGTCAAACAATTTCATCATTCATTTCCGCCAAAATAGTATAAAATACATGTTTTATAAGACATTTTGGGCACACTTGCCCATTTAGAAAACTGGACACGTGCGTTAGAGTCACGTCTTACGAAACTTGTTTTTTGATATTGTTACGAATTGAGGGTCGGCAAATAAAATAATCCTGGCTTAATTTCAAACACTTTAATTAAAAACGGTCGCTTTACATAACAAAATGCAAGAATAACTACAACACTTATTTAACAAATAACACTTTTTTAGACACACCGTTTATTAGTTTATTCGCATTTATTGCTCGTTAAATTTTAACTGAGCGCCCACCTTCGCTTTTGTTGATTTTTACCCGCTTCGACGGTACCATCGCGAACTCTTCGCGTATTCTCTGGAACATACGATTGACAAACAAGCGACTGACTCTTCGGAAGCACTGTGGAAGATCAGTCGCAAACATTTCCAGCAATTTGCCAAAGAGTCGGTTGACCAATAGATGGCACCACTCATCCGTAGGCAGAATTTATCGGGCGGCATCGCAATTCACGGTTGTAATACCCCCTCCTTAGTTATGTACGTCCCGAACAGAGTATAAAGTCACATGGTCAATGTGGATCACTTTTATCTTCTCATGGGGTAGCTTTTGCATCCTGTAGACCACATCATTGATCATACTATAATGACTATAAAATGAATGGTAAAAACCGCATTTCCATATCTTCAACTTTTATTTTACAACTTTTTTGTTTACGAAAATGTTCTATATGTAAAAATTTCTTTAAGGCACTTTCTAGCGTAGAATTCATTATTCTTGTTTCTAGTGATATCTCTTTTCCTATTATTATTATTGTTATAAAGCTGATTTTTTTTTAAATCGTCAGCCACAACTTGCTTAAATATAGCAAATATTATTGAAACCCTACATCTCGCAAAGCTTTGTTTAATATACCAAGTGATTTATATGTCTGGAAAGATCCTTTCAAGAATGTGAAAATATATAGCGTGTTGCACATAAAAAAATCAAATGTTCTGTTAGTATCTCAAAAACTGTGCGTCTTAGAAAAACGTAGATTAACAGCACTAATGGATTCTACGTTAAAGTGTGCCTTCAAGAAGCTTTTACAGAAATCGAACATTTTTATAAAATAAAAAGTTGCAAAGGTATTTAAAAATCGCAGAATTTTAAAAAAACAACCCGTAGTTCCTGTACAGTTCAAGATATCGAAATAATGTGGTTTTTACCAGTTTTTGTCTATCTAACGCGCGGTTTCTGAAACGAGATCGTCTTAAAAATGTTTCCGACATCTTTTTTAAGCCGCGTACACACTGAACGAACATTCATTCATTGTTTATTCGTCTATACTCGTATACATTAAACAAACGAAAAGCGAATTTACAAAAAAATTATAACAATAATATATTTAATCTTTTTTTTATCACATAGTAGCTACACATCAAAAAGAAAGCATATACGTGAACGTTGGATTTGTCAAAACAACAACGTTAACGAAAATAACAAGTGATATTAAGAAATTATTTTCAGGAGCGAAAAGAACTAAGTGTAGATGGTTTTGGAACGGTGCTTTTAACTGGGCCTTCACTTATTCGTGTTCGTCTCTCTTTGGCTATTTTATTGCTCAGTGTATATGCGGCTTTACATTTCAAATAGTTTAAAGTCTTGTCTTAGCGATATTTTCGTAAATATGATAACACTACCGGTAACACCTTCTTTTTAATGACCCTCTCATCTTCAATATCTCTTGGAATTTATCAATGGACTTCACAATTAAGAGATGTCGTATACATATATAAGGGGCGTATACACCTTACATATTCAAAGAATTTGATGATACGTCACGTGGGGCATTCCAATTTTAATTTCACAACGCATTTTGAAAGTACCTTCTTTTTAACAACCCACCAATCTTCAGTATCATTAGGAATTTATGAACGCTCATGTTCTACTACTAAGTAACATCAGATACTGATGTAATGGATCGTATATAACGTATATACTCAAAGAAATCTAAATAACTTTAAGTAAATAAACATAAATTTTTCTTGACAGTTAATTTTATGAAACTTAATTTGCTTACGTTGCTACGTATACACTTTACGTACAGATAAAGTTTTGAGAAACTGTTTTTAGAAGTTATGGTGAGTTTATCTTGAGTTTACATCTACATAAAGTTATGTATCGTTTCAGAAACCGGGCGTAACTCATCTAAAAATAGGTGTTTCCCTTTAAAAGTGTCCTATCTGACCTTCCTTCCGTCCTATCACCTTGTACACCGCTGCGCAATAAAATTAAGATGGATATTCTTGACTCATTATTACTGATACCTTTTCTAGCCTACTGCATATTCTAATGAACAAGATACTGATTTAAAATAGTTTATTACAAAACAGGTTTCATAAGATATGACTGTAGTCAACACCGAACTTCATACAGGCCTCTTGTATCGCGTAAGAATATTGTGTCTGTGGGTGCCTCGTCGGGATATTCGCCAATAAGCATGTGGAGATGAGAAGAGGTGTCCACTCCCAACTTTAACAAGTACCCAAGGATCGTTCAAAGTAGCAGCTCGGACTCTACAATATACAGAGTGCTGCGTTTTGAAACGCAACCTAGGAAATCCCATGTTAATTTAAAAGTGCTCGAATATTAGCTTCCCTAATTATTTTACAGCAAAATTTCATTTAGGTTTTTTAAATTGCTCTTCAAGATGTATCTGTCTGCGAAGTTTGAGAATTTTACACTCGCTCAGTTTCAAGATATTTAACAAAGATTAGTAACGAAATTCAATTTATACCAAAGTATCAGCACGGCCTTGATCAGTAAAAGGTAAAATAAATTACTGTAAAAGATAAAATAAATTACTGGAAAAGCTTTTTCTATCAATCTTTTTCAAGAAATCAAGATCAAGGCTGTGCTGATAGTTTGATATAAATTGAATTTAGTTACAGAATCTTTTTTTAAATAAATTAAAATTCAGCGTATGAAGAATTCTGAAACTTGACAGACAGATTCATCTTAGTACTCTTAAAAGACATAAATGGAATCTTGCTGTAAAATAATTAGGGAAGCCAATATTCCAGAAGAACTTTTTAATTTACATGCGATTTCCTATGTTGCGTTTTAAAATGCAGCACCCTGTACAATACATTAATATTTTGGTAGACGGCGCGCTAAGTCTGGGCAATCTCCCATCTCACGAAACAGGCCTGTATGTAGTGGGCGTTGCTACAGCGCACGCATTCGAGAATTATTTATAATGGACAACCTTGCGCGTTCCCAAGCATTTAAATCTCTGTACATTTAAATTAACAAATATTTAGTGCAAAGAACATCCGAAATTGTTTATGTTTTTCTTCAGTAAACTGAAAATAATACACCTTAACAAAATGTCATTGGAATTTTAATTTATTTTATTTAATTTCCGAGAACTAACAGTTTCAGGCTGGGTTGCATAAAACATTTAAACCAGGATTAAATGTTATCCTAAGAATGTGACGGATAGAATGACGTACGGCTTATTATAAGAATACGTTACATTCTAAGATAGGCTTAATTTTAATCCTGGGTCTTTGATAAATGCCACCCCTAGGAGTTTGACCTATACTCTAATAAAATAAAAAATCACTCGGGATGGGGGCTAAATAGATTTTCAGGGAAGCACAAATTATTGCCGTAAAAGTATTTTTTTTCTTTCGAAAAATCGAAAATAAAGATAAACAAAAATTTACAAACGTGTTATTTCTTGCAATGTCTTACACTGGAACGCCATCGACTTATTTGGAAAACAAGATTTTAGATTTCTTGAAAAAGCCTAATTTGTTTTGTCGGAAACTGTAAGATTCCACACTCTTGATTTTTTATGTGTTTTATGTGAATATAAAAAAACATTAACTTTAAACATGTGTCGCCATAGCACCATATAATTTCAACGTGGCTGATTAAAGATAAATGTTTTTAAATTTGGCCATTAGTGTTGTTAAATTCAACAGAAATTGTTGAAAAAATTAGAAATTAAAATGCAAAATAAAATAAAACCTGGCTTCCGTAAATTGAGAGATTGGATACCACTGTAATTAGTGAATACAAGAAAGAGTGTCGACATACATAGTCAGTAATAGTTCTAACGAAGTTCTTTATTGTAGCTAATATCAAAAAAGAAAAGACGTTAGGTAGAGAGGAGTACGTGACGCGATTCCAATTCGGAAACCAAGTATAATATAGTAATGTAGAAAAAATCGTTCGTATGAAAATTGACCAATCATCAAGAATATATAATCCTACAGAAATATGCACTTTTGTAAGGTTTATTTATTTTTTGGACACGTGCATATCATATCGGCAATCTTTTTCATGTTAGACTAAGAGGCACTTCAGAATTTAATTTTACATTAAACGAATATACAATATATTGCCTTAAGATTCAGTTAACTAATAAAAAAATGACGAAATAGAAACAAACACGTTAATGATATAATTATGATATACCTATACTAAATAGTGTATTGACATTTACTGAATATCTTACACCACATACATATTATCGACATGAACATCACCAAAATTTCGGTGGCCTCAGAAAACGTTTCGGAAAAGCAATGTACACATAGAGTTTCTTCAGAATATCGTTTTAACGTTGCTATTAAGATTTACATCGGAAAACTTGCTTGTATGAACTAAGAACAGGGTCGCAGGTATCAAATCACTATTCGATGATGAAATGTCCCTAATATTGTCCGCGACCCATTTTTCTCGTACGATACTTCGAACATCATAGCACTGTGTCAAACATTTGTAGAGATCTCGTTATCACATCGTCTTTTAGGCACGATTCCATAAACTCTTCTATAGTAATGACACCGTCCTGGTTTAGATCCAGCTTTCGGAAAACCCTGTCGACCTGTTCTCGAGCTTTACGATCATCTTCAACTTGGTGCGCTCTGCGACCCATTAACTCGTGCACCGCCAACACTATCTCCGACAATTCACCGCGGCTGATACACCCATCGCCGTTGATGTCGTATAATTTGAATGTCCATCGCAGTCGTTCGTAAATCGATCCTCTTAGTAGCGTTGACAACGATATCAGTAAATCCTGAAAAAATAGAAAGAAAACAATTACAAAAATATACGACTCGCTTATGTTGCGTTCCTCAAGCAAGTTCAATCTACTTGGTATCGTTTGTCAGCATGGAATTCCCTCTGTTAAAATATACATTTTTGAATATGTTTCATGTTGATCAGCAAGCTAAACAGGAGTAGATAAATCATGCTAGACAATTTCCGCGATGATTATGTCGCGTTGATGACCGTACTTGCGAATTCCTCACCATGCAAGTTGTTTAATTAAACCTAAAAACAAACGCGATAAATTTTGTGTTGTTCCAAAAATAACCAATAAACAAACGTGACAATATACAAATTCATGCAAGTTAATATACAAGGTGTTGCATTTTGAAACGCAACATAGGAAATCCCATGTTAATTTAAAGGTGCTCGAATATTGGCTTCCCTAATTATTTTACAGCAAAATTCCATTTAGGTTTCTTATCAGTATTCTTCAAGGTGAATCTGTCTGTGAAGTCTGAGAATTTTTCATACACTGAGTTATTTAAGTTATTTAAGAAAAAATACTGTAACTAAATTCAATTTATACCAAAATTGAATTGAGCACCCTGTACATACATCTCATGTCTCAGTTCCTAATTTCTTTAAGAGCTATTTGATTAATATGATTACGTAAATAAGGATAGGAATTTAAAGAAATTGAAAAAAAAAACAACGTAAAAGTTACATAACATTATGTACACAATATATGCAAAATTTTATCATAGAATTTGGAAGATAAAGAATTCGGGCTTCTGAAGCACGTCATGTATGTACTACAATGTGTCCAAGACAACATTTCCAGCATGGAAATCTCCATTGTTATAAAATATATATAGTTAGATAAAAATAACCTGTTTGCCTAAAATAACCATTTGCTTTCGATATATTTATACCCTACCTTGTTTCGAATTAATAGAAAATCGTCTATTTTTAATTACAAGTTAGTATATGAATCTAATCTTCTAATGGGAAAGTTAACTTTGTGCCGAAATGTACTTGCTGTAAATTCGATCGGTACACTGCGTCACTCTGCGGACGCAGAACCTCTCACAATCAGTTAAGCCTCGTTTTCACGATGAGAGTTTATGTGATAGTTGCTCTCGTGAGAGCAAGAACCGAATACACCATATTAAGCAAATAGGCATAGACTTTAGCCTCGTTTTCACGTTGAGAGTTTGTGATAGTTACACTGGTAAGACTAGCTATTGCTCTCGTGACAGAAACTATCATAATGGAAACAAGTATTTTACATGAATCACACTATCGCGAGAGCTACTGTTAACCATCTATAATCAGAGGAGACGAGATAGTACGAAAGTTGTGTCATGAAAGCGTGAAAGCGACTTTCAAATCATTTACACGTTGATCATTTCTATGGAAGTTGCTCTTCTCATGACAGCAATAGTTACTTTCACGACAGTAACTAACACAGAAATTCGCACCGTGATCGACTCAAAAAAAAGGGTGCGAGTGATACTTATTTCGTGTCTCTGAATTCGGCCCTTACTCCCACGAGAGCAACTCTCACAGAAACTCTCACCGTGTAAACGAGGCTTTAATGTTCACTTACCCTGAAACTAATTGCTCCGTTGCAGTTTACATCGAAGGCTTTGAACACGTAATGCGCGTATAGACTTGAATCTGCAACAAAAAAAAATATAATAATGCAATTTTCTCATTGATGTTTTTTTTAATGAAAAAATTGAGTTTTCGTTGGTAACATAACTTGTGATTAATTAATTAATAGCTGGTCTTTTAACTTCCTTTTAAGATAAAAGTGAGAAAAAAACTAACTGATTTTTCTGTTGATAATTAATAGCTGGTCTTTTAACTTCCTTTTAAGCTAAAAGTGAGAAAAAAACTGACGTATTTTTCGTGGATTAAATGAAATGATTGAGTCTGTTTGCATTGCTTAATCTGTCTTTTAAATTAAAAGAAGTTAAAACACCGGCTGATACACTTTATTCATCACGAGTTAGTTAAATTTAGTTGTCAGTTTAACCCCCATAACAGCAATTAATTTTACAACTTAATATGACAATAACCTGAAAGTTAAAGTTAGTTTGTGTTAACTAAACCGGACCTTAATGTTTCATGATATTTATTTAATGGCCGTTTTCATAACCAGACTTTAAATTTAAAGTTACTTTAACCTAAAAAAATACATTTGTTTCCCTATTCCTAAAGTGACTTTAAATTTAAGCTTCCTAAAGTCTGATTATGAAAACGGCCGTTTAGTATTTATATGTTTTGATTTGATTACATAAATTATAACGATCATTAACTTAATGGTATTTATGAGATTTGCATTTTGTATGTTACGATATAATTAGAAAAAAGAACGAAAAAATAAAACATCGCCGGAACTCATCATAACAATTATTTAGGTCAACAAGCGTCTATTTATGTTTGCTACTGTACTTCCTTAGAAGACAAAAAAAAGCTGACATAGATAATAATATTTGCACCGTACAACATCGTTTTCATACTCACTGCCATGCGGAAAGAACTTTGAATAGATCTCCTTGAAGGAGTCTTCGTGAACGACACCCTCAGGACATTCCTGTAACAAAAACAGTTCTTGTAAAAATTATGACCCAGGTTGGAAGCATACAAGGGAAGGGCAACTTGATTTTAATAGATTTAGGTTTTTGATTTAGAGTTTATGCAATTTTTCGTAAAAATAACATGACTTCTTACTAATTAATAAAGAATACACGAGAAAATTTGACATCGGTTTTCATTTATATGTTGCCGTTATTTCCACTTATGTTAACGGAAAATTAATTTTATTTAAAAGTTAACTTTATCATTTTATTTTAGTACTACACTGATGTATAACGTGTCCTCGGATTGATTTGGTCTTACGTGTAACAAAGCAAAAAAAAAGTTTTCTTTTACTAATATGTTTTTTAACATATCGTCGCTCAGATGTCAAAAGAAGACGATTTTTAGATAAATACTATAACCACATGGCGGACAAAAAAAGTGTAAAACTTTACTATTGCAACGAAGCGGTGCGATGTTAAAAATAGATTGTGTTCACGCCTCATATTTGCCGGCACAGCGCGTCTAGCTGATAGTGAACAATCGATAAGCCAAAGTAATAATGCATTCGTTAGGACGGCATGATTCACAATAATGTCGCGGTTGACTGCGATGCTCGGACACGATGCGCACGAGAGAGTGTGCTGCAGAGACGTGTCGTGTCTCTATTTAATTCAAATCAACTAAATTGTTGTTTCAAATTCAAGAAAGAGCTGTTATTAGCTTCCGGAATTATATTCGCGTTGTTACCGTGACGATATCAGACTGATTGATTAAAAATCACGTATAAGCGAGCGGAACATTTAACGCTTCGATTTAGACCCCCGCGTCAAGTCGGACTGCCACTGTCTCAAACTGGTTTTAAGCAGTTAACTTTCTTAGATCCTCCCTTTGACTATGATACATATTTTCCACATTTAACAGATAATTATTTTGAAAGAAAAAGAAAACAGGAATAGAAGGCAAGAAATCTATTTAAAAACAAAAAGTTATTGCTTGCATCTAGTTCGTAAATATAAAACTCTAAATTATTTATTTATTTTATTGGAACCCGTCTTCATGAAATTCCCGTTAATTCGTTTTTTATAGTGTTTGGTTTCGGCGGTGGCCATAACATCATTTATAACCATCATTAAAGCACATCTGCATCTGTTATGTATTTATATTTCAAACTTCTTAGCTAACATAACAATTTACATAACGTACGTACACTGCTTTTTTTGTCTGTGGCCATAGGGATTTACATGGTAAAATTTTGTCTCATTTTAACTTAGGTTTTGCTAAAAAATGCAAGTAAATTTCGGTTTGCAATAATCAATTACATAATTTGTTAGAAAATACACATTCCCGGAAGAACATGAGCTCTATTAATTTAATTATTTTAATTTTAAAAGTTTAAATTATAATTAATGAGCAAATGATTAGTCGACTAGATAAAAAAAAATTAGTTACAGCCGTCTTGCTATTTCTCATCGTTATGATTTCATATGTAGTTTTCCACTCGTACATTTGCAATAGGTCTGTGTTTAGTATACTATTCTACCACATTTCCGTTAATTTTGGTATTGTTACTATCTCATCTGTTATTGATAATAAGATAAGATCTGATAGATGCAGTAAGGAATGGGACGATTCGCCGTCGACCTAATTCGGCGCCGACCTAATTCGCCGTCGTCCTAATTCATATTTAGTGGCAAAATTAATATTTTGTTCAAATTTAATGATTTTATGGCTCATGTACGATACATTCAACAAATAATGTAGTTGTACACATAAATACTCCAAACAAATGATATTTTATGTCTCACGTTCAACGTTCTTCCAACTGAGTATTGTTAAGTATCTAGAGGGAAGTGTCTAGATCCTTTTTTTTTGTATCTAGATCTAGTATCTCAGATACTACTAAAAAATTATATCTGCATCTGTATCCACATACATTTTCAATAGTATTTGTTCATCCGAGATACTAAGATACATTTTAAACGTTAATAAAAACAGCAACCCTTGGCGTAAATGCAACTTTCGATTTTATGGTATTTTTCTTTTGGTTTTCCCCTTTTGTGAAAACCAAAACCAAAAGAAAAGGTCTGTATTGCTCATTTTATCAGCATTTTTTGATTATGGAACGCCCTCTTAGGTCCAGTTTTACAAATGGGGCTCAACTTTGAGCTGAGGCTTAAACCCTTAGCAACTATTATTTCAACAATTGTTATGAAGGATTTAAGCTTCAGCTCAAAGTTAAACCGTCACTGTAAAATTGGGCCTTAGCTATAAAAAGGCTACAGCCAACGATCCCAGATTGAACCGACCTTTAACTTGTCTGAAAGGGAAGCAGAGTATCATTTCTGTTGATATAATTTTATATTTTACGTTGACCTGATTTGGTTTCATACAAAATCAGGCGATCATTTATCAAGTTATTGATCAACTAATTGCAACAGATGAATTTTCTATTTAAAAGGAACTAGGTACGCTGCTGAAAAAAAATACTGTCACAGATTTTAGCACGTGTGTTATTCACTAAAACTCTGTAAATTTTCTCACAAAAACTCGGTTTGGATTGCAAATAATACCGTATCTGCGCCAGTACAGTTACTGAATTTTGATAAACTGCAGATACATTTTTGTATGTGTATCTACATCTAGATATTTTCCGGAAAATGTATCAGTATCTGCATATAGATGTATATGTACATTTCTGAAAATATCTGTGTATCTGTATTTAGATACTATTAGGGCCGGTTTCACAATCATATTAAACGAGACTTTAAAATGAAACTCACAGTCAGATGTCAAAATTAATTAGTGCAAAGACATATCTGTTTATACATCAGAATGCGACTTTTATTTTAAAGTTTCCTTTAGTGCGATTATGAAATCGGCCCTTAGAAATGAATCTTTCAGAATACTGTTCTAATTAAAGTGTCAGTATCGTACACGTTATTTGACTACCTCTGGTTGATTAAATATATTCGCCTTGAACATTCAACTGGTCATTGTAAAATTCTAATAATGTTGGTGTAGAAAAAGATATGTTTATCCAACACCTGTTTATTAAGAAGTCGTAATAATGCCGATTTTGAATGTATGATGAGATTTATAGAACCCTAGTGGTATTATGAACCCATAATTAAACTGTTATTCATAATCGGCATTATTATGACTTCTTAATAAACAGATGTTGGATAAAGCTATGTATTAGACTCGTGCCTTAACAGCAAATAAGTCACTCATGAACAATTAGCTCACTTGAGAGCTCGTGACTAAACATTCCTTTCGTGACTTACAAGACACTTGTAAAATAAATAGCTATTCATAGCACAGTGCTTATGAATATGTGTTCCAATCGTCATTGTTAACTGATCAATAATAATAATTGTACTTATGCAAATTCATATTAAGTGTGCAAGATGTTTTTAGTTTGTTATTTATACGAATTACTAAAAATGACACACATATTTTCAATTTTATTGAGTGTACACGTAATTGAAATATGAAATTATGATTTTATTAGGATTAGTTTGTTTTTAGGTCTTGTTAAGTGCTTTTAAGTTGGTAGCGTACTGAAGATGGCAGTTTAGCTGCCGAAATACGTATCTACGGATATAAAATTATTGTGGACGGATATTAACTTCAATTATGAGTGTACATGTGCATAATCAATTACATAACACAATTTCACATGTATTTTCTGCACATAAATTTAAGTTCTGCTTAAAATATTGATACAACAGGGCATGAAAAATAGAAGTAGACTAGCCTGCATTTTATGAAGTCGCAGTGTCTCGTTTAGTTTACATTATAAAGTGCGACTTCATAAAACGCAGGTTAGTAATTATAATTAATATGCTCGTGCCTGGTATTTCAAACAGAACTAAATTTAAGTCGTGTCTAGAATGTGACATGTTCTTATGCATGGCGAATATAATGTCACATTCAATCACATTCTGACTGACACTTAAGCGAGGCGCAAACCAGAACGGAAACGCGCGCGATGGCGGATTTGTTTGTTCTGCTTATGATCATGCCGCCACCGCGCGCGTTTCTGCTCTGATTTGCGCCTGGCTTTCATTTAAGTATCAATTCGAATGTATCTGATATTTTGTGGAACTTACATAAACTATCGTAATCTAAACAAGCTTTGCTACAATAGTGGTGCAACCGGCATTATCATAAGTGCCTTCAAATCGATGTTTTTTTCACTCATTAGAATTTTAGTGTTAATCCAAATTTATTACGTTTTGAAATTATCGAAAACCCAACTGCAAAATAATCAAAATTAACGGATTAAAATACACACGTGCATGTTACGTTTGATTTAAAAATAAACGCTGCTTTAAATTCATTACCATAAATTCATAAGAGTATTATTTAGTTTGAAAGGCATAATCAATAAACGCCCCGTTATTTTGAGAACGACAGAAAAATACTCGTTGTAATAGTGTTGCATTTTTAGCTCGAAATTTAATAAGAAACGGACAAAAATATCAAATTTTGATTTGATAGGAAATAGTAATAAAGTGTACTCGTAGGGTGTTTGTTATTTCGTGTTAACTATGTTAATTTTAACAAGGGAAAATTAACTTACCGTTTTAAAACCACGATACATAATGCGAATTTCTTGGCGTGTGAACTTTGTTAGCCTGCAGAGATCTTCAAGAGCTACCGGCACAGGTTTTGGTACCCTGGATGGCTCTATTTCATATACCACCTCTTCGATGGGACTGTCTGATGGCGTAGCCATAATTTCTACATCAAGCGCTGCTTATCATCACAGCATAAAATAAAACTTCACTGAATTCATCTGTTCGATTTACTATGAATCCAAGTCAATTGTGGTATAATAAAAACGAGACCGCAGGGGTTTAACGTCTAGAAATGCACTACAAAAATTACTTTCATATAAAATCTACCCCGCTAAGATTAGTTGAAGTAAATCCTTTATGCATTACTTGGGCATTAACGACGTTACATAATTGGTGTTTGAACGGACGCGATTAATCGAATTCAAGGCAGAATTCTCTTGATAAACTGCAAGTGAAATAGTGAAGATGTTTGTGATTTCGCGAGCAGTTCCCGGATTCGACCCGGACTGGTCCTCTCATCCGAGCTGCAGAGTTTAGGTCAAACGCGCACGCCCAATATTACTTCCATGCCGTCAGTGGCTCCTGAAAACGTGTGGTCCGCATGCTATGCTGCCGTAAATCCTCTGAAAGCGGCACGTAAACCTGAAGAGAGATAGACATCGCCGCTCCCAAGCTACGCTCGAATTCTTTAATGTGTTACGTTTAATTAGAGAGGCGAGCGTAACACAGTATTCACCATCAAATTGCAGAAAGAGTACCTAATCGTTACTGCACTTGAAAGATTTCGACACGTATTGAAAATTTTGATTCAATTCCAGAAAATATACTGGGTGATCCATTTAAAATAACATAGTTCATATAGTATTGGCCATGTTTCCGATGGTCATTTGTTTCCTTTTTTTATTAAATACTGGCAGGTCAGGTAAATCTCTAAAACGTTTGTTGATATATCTGATAATGAAGTCGGTAGATATCGTTCAAAATATAACCAAGGACCCTGTACACTTCTGACACTCAATCCTATGAACAACCCCTTATTATGTTTAAGCAGTATTGTTAAGTATCACTTGCAAGTACCTATCTAGATACAGTATCTAAATACTTCTTGTATAACTAGACATGTATCTCAGATACTACTAAAAAAAAATATCACCCCTTATTATGTTTAAGCAGCGTTGTTAAGTATCAGTTGCAAGTACCTATCTAGATACAGTATCTAAATACTTCTTGTACAACTAGATATGTATCTGAGATACTACCAAAAAAATGTCATTTTTATAAAGGTGTAAGTGTAAACTAAATATTGCGAAAAGTTGAAATTGTTAAGGTGTGCAACTTTCATGTACAGAGTGAAGCTTTAACAGTGTTGTTAAGTATCTCGATACAGTATCTAAATACTTTTTGTATACCTACTTAGGTATGTACTTCAAATATTACTAAAATTGTATTTGTATTTATATCTAGATACAATTACAAAAGTGTCTGTTCATCTGAGATACTGAATACACCCGTATTCATAAACCAAACTTACACTATGCGTTCGTTTACAATTCGCTATATTTCATAAACGGTACGTATTTCTCACATTGCGGGAAAATAATTCACAAAATATTCATAAACCCTCACTGATTATGTGCCAAGAATGCGGGAAATACGCTCAGTTTATGAAATATAGCGAATTTTTGTTTATGAATATGTACCTTAGATACATTTTAAACTTTCATTAAAAAAGCAAACCTTGGCGTAAATGCAACTTTCGATTCTATAGTCTTTTTTTCTTTTGATTTTCCTCTTTTGTCAATTAGGTTTCCCAGTTTATCAAAATGACTTTTCTATTTGATACTGTCACGAAACAGAAAAAGTTATCTGGAAGTTATAATTGTGATAAGAAAAATGTTCTGTTGCTGCGTTTACGGGGGTTTATTTAGCTCACTAATTACACTAATGAATGATGATTAATTAATTAAAGTCGAGTCTTTGTATTACACTAATCGTAAAATAGTTCATCTGGCTGCGTTAAACTAATTGTTACTTCTCCGGAATGTAATTATTTCCGTTTTACATTACTTTGTAAAAACACTCGCTTGTTTGGCATAAACGAAAATAAAATAATTAAAGTTTTATACATTGGCATCAATGTCACTATATCCGAGGCCAAATAAATCACAAATTCATTAACTCATTCTGATTAATCTGTCCGGCGTACTGAAATGAAATGATTAACTCACTAATCTCTGATTTCGATTATTTAGGCCCGATTTCATAATCGAACTAAAGGACACTTTAAAAAGAAAGTCACAGTCATATGTCTACATAGATGGGAAAACGTAGTTATTTATGCATAAAAATGTGACTTTTATTTTAAAGTCTCCTTTAGTTCGATTATGATTATGAAATCGGCCTTAACTGCCTATTTACAAACTTCCCTTTTACCCGTGCAGGATGTAACAAAGTGCTTTTTCCGTATTATTTTAAAAGTCCGAGTCCAAGGATCAACGTATCACAATTGTCTTCGCGTCTTGCTAAACTGGAGTAATTGCTTTGATGTAAAATATCTCCTGGTGTAGCATTCTCAAGTAAATTCAAACGACTTGGGTGTCATTTGCCAGCATGGAATTCCTTCTACTAAAACGTTAATTTTGCATAAGTTCCATAGACCAAAAAGGACTTTAACCAGCGAGTTAAACAGACGCAGGTACACCATGTTAGATAACTTTCGCAGCAATTAAGTCGTGTCGACACTGTACTTGCGAATGCTCACTAAACAATTTTGTTCTAAAATTTTGTGCAGTACCAAAAATAAAAAACGAATTTAGATAATAATTTTTCAAACGTAACAATCGCGACTTGATGTTTTGGAAACTGGAAAATGATTTGGTAAATTGGGAAACTTAATTGACAGAAAGGGAAAACCAAAAGAAATCAGCATTTCTCGATTATGGCAATGCTCTTTTAGCTGCAAAAAGGACACTAAGTATAAGGATAAGCTAAGGATCCCAGATTGATTCGCCATTTACCTTGTTTGCCATTTGTGGAAGAACCCCAAACACTCCTTTGCGGAACCCTGGGGTTCCGCGGAACTCAGGTTGAGAAACACTGATATAAGGTACTGAATTTTACACTTGTAAGTATCTTGACAGACTCATCTTTTGTACCTGCATCTAGATACTATTAGAAATGTATCTTTAACAATACTGCAAGTGAAGGTCATCTGACCTGAAGGATATCTTTTTATGAACAGATAAAATAGCGACATCTTACTATCGCTTTTTGACCTGACATTGCAGTAGGATAGACAAATTGAAGCGGGATTTGCTCCTAATAAGTCCCCCATGCATCTTTTTATGTAAATAATTAGGACATTTCTCTAGTACTCTAGTATTTTATGACATAAACACGAGGAACGAAGAAGTCGCCTATTTAACATGTTTAACCACCTGTATATGCTAACAAATTAGAAAAAAATCTCTCGTATTTTTTAATGCCACGGTCAGTCTGAAATATGAATTCTGCACGATTCTATTCTATTACGACATCGATGATATGACATGATGATGCTATTACATAACATAATTATTAATTTCCGCGTTAAAAAATGTCGATTGTTAAACAAAAGCTTGAAAGTAGAAGAAGCTTTTCGAAGGCACGTAGAGATGTGACTACTGAACCTTAATTTACGAGCGAGTATTAACCCCAAATCATTAAATTGATTAGAATCCTGCAGAGGCAAAGGTGGGTCTGAAGTTATCTTACGCCCCAAATTAAATTGTTTCTCATTTCTCTGGAGTTCTTTAGAAGTAGATACTATTTTCTGTAGAAAATTCGTGAAAAAAGCGTCGTACGATATTTACTGTCAAATTACGAAGAGATTTATAATAACTGCACTGTTCTTGTTTGTAATATTTAAAAAAAATTTAAACGCCTTAACCCTCAAATACCTACATCACAAATTTTATTTAACTGCAGCTGTAAGCATTTACATGGTGAAAATTTTGCCTTGTGTTATGTTCTGCTCAAAATTTTAAACAAATTTGAGTTTCCAGGGAGCTTTAAGCTTGGTAAGATAATATTCTAAGTATTGCTCGAAATTTAAAAACATACTGTTTGCAATAATATTTTAAATGATCAGATCATTGTCAATACTGATAATTTAAATGGAAAATGGAAAATTTTCAACTGACTTTCCTTCTACAACGCTTCACGATTGCTACCAACTTTTGGCGATGAGAAAATATTACCCAGAAATATTAGCAAAGAAATGTTGAACGAAACGCTCAAAATATATGATTTTATGGTACCATAATTTGTTTTACTGCTTTACACTATCCTAAAACTTGATATACCTTTTTCTGGTATCATTTTATTTGATAACGTAAAACAGGTTTTAGGTTTTAAATATTACAATCAATCCTGGCGACTGAACAGGAAACAGGCTGACTGTTAGGTATTCCTCCAACTTTTTTTAACTATAATTTGTCCTAGTTTATTATATTTTATTAGAATTAGATTAGAAAGCTTCTTATATACAGCTTGCATACAGTCTACGTAAGACGAAACCATCGCAGCTTCACAAAATAAATTATTCCAGTATGACTTAGCGTTTTCTCACTTTCTTAATTTCTCATTGCATAGTAAATACGTGCTTCATGATCCACTTAAACAAATTGACCAAAAAAGTTAAAGATATATTTATACTACGTTTCATTAGTCTGGTTATTTGAGTTTCCACAGCCTTGGCTGAATGTATTGCGGAATGTCTATCGATTTTCTCCAGTAAAAATTAGATCAAGGGCAAGAGAAAGAGCAAATTTATTCCACGATATCATGTTAAATAATAATACAAACAAAACCAGTACAGGAATGTGGTAAAACCTGCATAAACGTTTAGTGAAAACGTTTCTACGGATAATTTTATACGTGTAAGACTTTTTTATGTTACACCACAGGATTTAACAGCAAACGTAACATAATTTAATGAAGCTGCAGTTTGTAGAACGTTAGAATTTAAACAACTTAAGGAAGGAAATGCAGATGGAATCATGATTCAATTAATATACAGCGTGATTCTTATAAAACCGAAAATTAAAAAGTAAATATCGCGATATCATATAGATGCAAATATTTCTGATGGTGCGATAATCGTATCAACTACATGCAGTATCCAGTATAACTATTGGTACAAAGAACTAATAATTTTCGTTCTTGTAATTAATATAAGACCACCATCATGCAATTGTTGCAAAAGGTAACAGGATTTTTTTAGCGTGTACTGAATTTAGAATTACTTTTACGACTTAGCGCACCACTCTCCTGAACTTTTTACGACGTCCTGACGAAATTAATAAAAAAATTTAATTATTCTGAAAATGATCTCCGTCTGAGTAACAAATTGTGTATTTTTCATGAAAAAAATTGATTCAATTGAGGCTGTATGCCGAACACTATCTGCCGTGAACGGGCTGGACACTTATTATGATTCACCCTATATCTAATTACCCTGTATTATTATTGAAAGATAATGACATACACGATTTTGGGATTTATTTTATAAAGTTAGTGTTATTGTGTTTCAGCAAAAATGTGACCATATTGTTATAAAAAAAAACGCTGCAAGTCATTTTTTTGACAAGTATAAGTTATTCATAATAAATAACACTTTTTTGGTAATTACAAATAAATAAATAAATACCTGAATTTTTCATTTTGTTATAGACGAAGCAGTGCCCTTAAATTAATCAATATTTTGAATTCTAGTTCTTCGGTATCCAATGGAGACATGATTATAACAAAAACCGGAAGTACGTGTTTAATAAAATTTAAATTTAACCAGACTCGAATTAAACCCCGCCACGTGAAGCAGTGCGGAAATTTAGGGGTGCGTGGCTCTATCTGAATGTCAAAAGACACAGTTACATCGAAGACAATAATTTTATTTATGGAGGCGCTCTGTCATATAATACAGTACACTGAAAAGAAAATACATATAATGAAAGGAAAGAAAGAAAGCTGCTCTATTTTTTCCTAATAAAGTACTATACGGTATAATGTAGGGGGTGGTTAGTTGTTTAGACTTGTTTTAATGAAGTATCGTGGATCAATAAGATTACACCGTCTAGATGGCGCATGTGTTTTCAGTTAACTAGAGACTCTCTAGTTAGAGTCTGGCAGAATGGCGTGCATTTTTAATTCGTTCCGCCATATTTCAACAAAATGTATTTCAACCAATCATAAGAAGGAGTGAAAACGCAGTTTGGCACCAACATTTGAATTTGACATTGAATATAAGTTATTTCCCACTGGCTGCACTAGCATGCGTGGAATGTGTTTCCATCTCGTTTCAGCTTTATGTAACAAAACGAGATGGAGATATACTCAGTGCACACCGGTGCAACCAGCGGAAAACGCCACTTAGGTAACATTGTCAATTTGAGTTTTTCTGCTGACATTTTTTTAACTATGACCATAGGAATTTACGTGCTAAATATTTTTCCTCTCATTACCTATGTTCTGCTCAAAATTTTAAGTAAATTTTTGTTTCTAATAATCAATTACATATTACAAAATAAACATTACCAGAGTAAAAGGCGCGTCATTAATTTATTTATTTTAATATGTAAAGTTGAAATTATTAACGACCAAATGTGAATCGAGTAGGTCAAAATCAAAAATTAAATCGTCAGGCAGACATTTAGACGGCAGCAACTAATATCTCTTTAATGTTGACCTACTCGATTCATTAAAAATTTCCACTTTTAATATGAAAATGATTAATTTAGAGATGCGTATGTTATTCTGGTAATGTGTAAATTGTAATAAATTACGTAATTGAAAATTAGCTTAAAATTTTGAGCAGAACATAAGTTAACACGAGGAAATCACGTAAATCCCTATAGCCACAGTTAAAAAGAGCACTGTATAGTCGTAATTAAACGATATCTTGTTTCATCTAGTGATGCCAACCCTGTAGTTTCAACAGTAGACCTACTGCTCGGTTTTCTTAAATAAAAGCGCCAATTATTATTGTCCGTGATATTTTTGTTTCATAAATTTCGAAAAATTCATAGAAGGTTCTCATCATAACTTTCTCTGCTGGATATGATGAATATACTTCCGATGTTACTTTATTTTATCGTCCCGTTTTTTAATAGAAAATAAATGGTCATTTTAGGTATAAGTGGCATGACTTCCTTCAAAACACTGTAACATAGAATAGTCCAGTGGCGGTTCCGATTCCTCGTCGGGACCTCCCCGAAAAACAAATTTATTTCAAAAATGCACCCACTTTCCCTTTTGCAGTAGTTGTCGATTCGTCGACTGTTTTTTTGGTGAAAGGCGTTTGGAAGCTGAGAAAAAGCCCTGTAAATCCCCCACTTAACTTTAATTCAAAAATGAGATACGCGATCGCAATGGTAGGAAGAGTCGTTCAGTTAATTGAGCAAATAAAAAACGCGTCCCTTGTGAATTTTGATTGTAATTCAAGAGCGCGTTCGTCGATTGTTTTTTGGTGAAAGGTGTTGGAAAGCTGAGAAAAAACTTTATAAATCCCCCGCTTAAATTGAATTCAAAATTTACAACCGCGATTGCGAGGGACGGGAGAGACGTTCGGTTAATTGACCAAATAAAAAACTCGTCGCTTTTGAATTTTGATTGTAACTCAAGAACGCGTTCGTCGATTGTTTTTTCGTAAAATACATTTGAAAGCTGAGAAAAAGCTCTGTAAATCCCCTGCTTAAATGTAATCCAGAAATTACAAGCGCGATCGCGAGATGAGGGAGAGACGTCAGTTAATTGAACAAATGAAAAACCCGTCACTTTTGAATTTTGATTATAATTCAGGAACGCGTTCGTCGATTGTTTTTTAGTAAACGGCGTTCGAAAGATGAGAAAAAGCTTCGTAAATCCCATACTTAAATTTAAATAAAAAATTGTAAGCGCGAGCGCGAGGGGAGGGAGAGACGTTCAGTTAATTGAGCAAATAAAAAACGTGTTGATTTTGAATTTTGATTCTAACTCAAGAACGCGTTCCACGATTGTTTGTTGGTAAACGGCTTTGGAAAGCTGAGAAAAGGTCTGCGAATTCTAAGCTTAAATTTAAAATTTAAATTAAAAATTACAAGGGCTATCACGAGGGGAGGGAGAGACTTTCAGTTAATTAAGCAAATGAAAACCGCGCGGTGCTTTTGAATTTTTATTGCTCAACTCAAGAACGCATTCGTCAATTGTTTTTTGGTAAACGGCGTTGAAAAGCTGAGAAAGAGCTCAGTAAATCTCACGCTTAAATTTAATTCAAAAAATCGAAAGCCACGAAAACAAATTTATTTGGAAAATGCACCCAATTTCCCTTTCGCAGTTGTTGCCCACACGCAGTAAATCATCACGAGCCGCCACTGTAATAGTCATGAACACATCCTAAGGTATTATCGAGCCATTTAAATGTATAGAGGTATAGACCGTAAATGTCTTACGAGTCTTACAATCGAGCTTAGAGTTGCAACATAAATTTGAAGACTGCAAATGAACCGCAAACAAATCAAATATTATAAGTCAGAAAGTTTATATGTATAAACAGCAGTCTTTTATTTTGTTTTCTTAATCTTATTTTATTTAAATTTTTGTAATCGCAATTAGATTTAACACCACGTAACGTCACTTAAAAAAAAACAAACAAAAGAAAATAATTATTGAGTTCAAAATTATATATCCGTTAATAACGGACAAGCTGTTTATATAAACTTTTTGACGTATGATAACCCAATGTAGACCTCCACGAAGTGTCGACCTTCTCTCCCGGGACAGACGGTATAGAGTAAATAGTAACTATTGTAATACTTGTCAACAGAGGACAAGCAAAAAAATCTTATAAAAAAGGCTCTGCCAACATGAATAGCATGTCAACTTTTCATTCTGTTAGTCAACAACATGGTTTCAATTTTGAATCCGACAAGGACCTATAAACTGAAATGCTGAAATTGCTATAAGGTAAGTATAGTAGAATTAAAAAAAAAAGAAAATGGGAAACGAAATTTTTCCAAGTGCAAACTTTTACTTTTTGTCAATTAATTGTCTGTGTGCTAAAACCAAACCAAAAAAGTTTTTTGTCACCTATTTATTTATTTATAACTGAAATACTGTCCAATAATTATTATAACCTATTTCTAATAAATCATTTTCACATTATGAAAAACTGAGAGAAACGTGTAAGTTGTTTTGACACTTCCTGATTTTTTTTAATCCAAAACCTTGCCAAAATTACTTTTGATTACTCTTAGGAAAAAGTTTGTCGTGTACTCATTGTTTTTTCGAAATGTATTCAAAACCTGAAGGTGTGTATCTAATTAATGTTGGCAAGAGCAATTTTGTTTCTTTTTAATGGGAAGATCATATATTTAAGTCAAAAAATTATATACTGGGTGATTCAAAATAAGTGTCCGGCCTGTTAACCACAGGCAGTATACGAAAAAAACAATGAGACAGCTTTCTCATTTTTTTATGAAGGTATAACAGGTTAAATGTGTGCAACTTTCAAGTAAAATTAAATCAGTCTGTAAATTATAAATCAGCTCAAATTCGTCATTTCTTTATTTTTGATATTTCGAAAAGAAAACGCTCAGAGAAGTATATTTTGGGTATGTATGTTCGTCTTCCAAATGTGTTTTAATTACTTGTCTACAGTTATTTCCTAAATTAAAATTGACTTAACATGATTTAATTATATTTTATAGTAAAATTATTAAATATAACATAGAGATGAATGTAAAACGTTTGAAGTACAATCCTCAGATTCATAATTTCAACTGAAATATACAAAGAGAACGAGAATGGCTGCCAGTTGCAAAATTACACTTAATTTGCCGTTATTGCGAACAAATTACGACCGGCCGGGCCGTCTGTTCCGGATATTAAATAATAAAATCATACAAGTAATTAAATCGCCAAATACGATAGCTGTAATAATGAGATGCGGTGGCATTGCAAACGTGCACTCGACTCATCACAAAGGGGTCGTATTTGTGTAGGAGAGGTGCTCTTTTTGTTGGTATTCAAAATTATAAGCGTACGAATACAATTGTGGTTGTGCATTTAATGCACCGATGAACTAATTCGATTATGAATACCACCCTGGGCTTTTATTAATGGTTATTGAAATATTTTATTAATATTAAAGTGGTGATTTATAACTTTCAAAAAAAAAAAAAAAGATGTATATTATACTTTGCAACTACCATGGAAGGAAATGTGACAGGTATCAGTAATTATGTAGAAATAATTTGAAAAATTATGTACATTTAACAGAAAAATAAATTAAGTATAATACAAACCTAGCAAATTCTAAGCGATGTTGTGTGGACAAGGCCAAAGCTTGAACAGACACATGACATGCCAAATTAGCTTCACCAAGACGTTTACGAACAGTTTCAGTGCCAATTTGAACATAGTATTCTTCTCGTAGTTAAGATTGTAAACTTTTGCTTATAACGAATTTGTTATACAGCAGATAATTAAAAAAGAAGTGGTTGTTGCACTATGTCTGCCTTTCTAGCTCTTCGTCGAGAATAATTACATATACCTCTTCACACCACCCAGCCCTTCATCGAGAATAATTACAAATCCCTCTTCGCTCCATTCAAGATACCGAGGTATGACATTCTTCTTTAGTCAAATTTAGAAATATATTCCTGAAACCTGTATTTATGATTTTTTTGATATGTCTGATAATAAAGTGTGAAGGTACCGTTCAAAACGCCCAAACAAAAACCCCGTACAATAAGTAAATGTATTACTACATTAAACAAGCCTAACTAGTGAGAATAAATGCGAATTTAGCAACCGAAAGCTTAATTAGAAAAAG
Organism: Prosopocoilus inquinatus; assembly: GCA_036172665.1. Lineage (NCBI taxonomy): Eukaryota > Metazoa > Arthropoda > Insecta > Coleoptera > Lucanidae > Prosopocoilus > Prosopocoilus inquinatus. Next base: position 48,279,398 of record CM069872.1, read on the forward strand.
AGTAATTGAAAATATTTTAAGTAAAGCCATAAAAGTCAAGCTCCGATGGGCAATTGGTTTTCTCTAACATCTTGTGATGGAATTTTATAAATATTTTTATCATACTTATCTCTTGCAAGTATATACTACAACGCTTAACTTAAATGATACTCCTGCATGCGAAGCACGCCCTTAAGAACGTTCAGCGTAAGGGCTATGAAACTGTCAAATGATATCATTTATGGTGAGCGCCGTTATACATGCTACAATCACATATTAGTTTTAGAAAGGCGATAAGCAATAAATACTTGTTTAATTCGCATTTTTAATATTGTCACATTAGTTATTAACAGTCAGCGCTTTTTAAACAAAATTAAACTAAAAAAATACAGTGGGTATCAATGTTGAACCTAAAAGGGCAACAAAATGTCTCGAAACGCTTGTTATTATAAAGTTTATTGCCGTGTTCCTATTAGATCAACAACAATGGACATTAAAAGAAGAGGGTAGGAGCTTTTGCGAAATAAAATAGTCGTTCGCGTCGCTTTTATTAAAAGTCAAGCGTGCGCATATTGCCTACCCCTCGAATTCCAGCTGTGCATCCTCCCTTTGTACGGATGTTGTCTCTTTATTCGCTCTTCTTATTTAACCAATTTGTGTCGCTTTATCTGAAATTGTTAGGAGGAAGCATCGGACAGGACACTTTATTCACTTAAGGCGTTATATTAAAAATCCAATTACGTGTAGAATTTATCGGATCGATACCGTTCTGCATTCATTCAGTCATTCACCGGTTGAGTTGCCAGTTCTTTTGAATAAATTAAATTAACGACATAAAGATATAAATATCGTATATAATAAATAATAATTCACAGACGCCAAAATCACTTATGTTTTTCATTTTTTAACATATTCTTCTCATTCACAAGTTAAAAATGATAAAATCTTTAGTTGGTATGAACCGGATGTTCTCCTCGCCAAATCTAAATTTAGCGCTTTTAACTTGTAAGCGTTTAATATGTGAGTGTACTGCAGATGACAACTTAGCTTACCTTTGTTTATATCAAAGTTAAAAGAGCTCACAAACACTCGCACATTAGACGCTCACAAGTTAAAAGCTCTTTATGAAACCCTTGGTTGCTCCTACTCGCCAAATCTAGATATGGCTTGGTTAGAAGTGCTCACAAATACTCGCACTTCAAACACTCACAAGTTCAAAATACTTGATAAAATCTTTGGTTGGTATGAACCGAATCTTCACCTTAACAAATCTAGATTTAGCGCTTTTAACTTGTGAGCGTTTAATATGTGAGTGTACTGCAGATGACAACTTAGCTTACCTTTGTTTATATCAAAGTTAAAAGTGCTCACAAACACTCGCACATTAGACGCTCACAAGTTAAAAGCACTTAATGAAACCCTTGGTTGCTCCCACTCGCCAAATCTAGATATGGCTTGGTTAGAAGTGCTCACAAATACTCGCACATTAAACACTTACAGGTTCAAAATACTTGATAAAATATTTGGTTGGTATGAACCGAATCTTCACCTTAATAAATCTAGGTGTAGCGCTTTTAACTTGTGAGCGTTTAATTTGTGAGTGTACTGAAGATGACAGCTTAGCTTACCTTTGTTTATATCAAAGTTTAAAAGTGTTCACAAACACTTGCACATTAGACGCTCACAAGTTAAAAGCACTTCATGAAATCTGTTTTTGCTCCTCCTCGCTAAATCCAGATATGGCTTGGTTAAAAGCGCTCACAAATACTCGCACATTATGAAGCGCTCACAAATTAAAACACTTCATAAAGGCTTTGGTTGGCATCAGCCGGATGTTCTCCTCACCAAATCTAGATTTAGCGCTTTTAACTTGTGAGCGTTTAATATGTGAATGTACTGAAGATGATAGCTTAGCTGGCGAAATGCGTATTTATGGATATAAACTTGTTAAGGTAAGAGAATTTTTTATTTACTCATTTTCTTAACCACTGTCTAATTTACTATTCGCAGCTTAAAGAGTGTAAAAATTTTAAAAAAATTAAGCAACGACATCTGTGATCGCAAGAGATTTGGAAAAATAAGCTTCCTAATTGCTTAAAATTTGGAATAATATTAGGAAGAAGTGAATGTACTACATTATTACGGTTTGGAAAACCGCTTTTCAGGAAACATCCTGCATATCGAGTTTTAAGTCGTGTTTATTCTTGATGGCACAACATTAAGAAATTGTGTGTGGGAAAACGCTTCATGCTGCGCCTATTGTGTCTGCTTTTATTGCATTAAAAATAGTTTTTTGTTCATTCATCTCCGATGCAAAATTAATTGAATTCTTAAAACGTAAAATGATCTCACGCTTTGTGGTGCAACTCTATTTTTTTCTTGCATTCGTTTTAAAATATATCGGCAATAAACCATTGTAAAATTCTCGATGTGTCGCATTTCTGTAACCGCAATAAATAAACAACACCGTCAGAAATTTCTGTTTTAAGATATAATTGCTACAACTTTTGCAATCGTCTGTAGTGCAGCTCATATTTTCTCGTACGGGAATAACCAAATTATTTAGTCTACCCGACCAGATGGTCATAGAATGCCTCCGATGTCTCCTTTTTTGTGTGAGTAGATCATGATATTTAACTTTAATTACAGTTTCTTACGAGTTGTTATTTCAACGGAGAGATTAAATTGCGTTCACACTCAACCTTTAACGTTATTGGACTTTCTTTATGTCATTTTTTATACTCGAGTGGTTCCTGCTGATAACACGATGTTCTCAATTCGTGCAAGCCCTCATCACTTTTCGAAAAGGAGCACGGTCAGTTTTGGCTTTATTAATGCCCCCGATGTTGCCCTTTTTTTGTGTGTTATTATTAATTATTATTAGTAGTATTAATGCCCCCAACGTCTCCTTTTTTGTGTGACTAGATCATGAGGATTACAGTTTCTTACGAATTATTATTTCAACGGAGAGATTAAATTGCGTTCACACTCAACCTTTAACGTTATTGGTTTTTCTTTATGTCATTTTTTATACTCGAGTGGTTCCTGCTTATAACATGATGTTCTCAATTCGCGCAAGCCCTCTTCACTTTTCAGTGAAGTGAACACGGCCAGTTTTGGCTTTATTAATGTGCAACGTGTATGAAGTCGGCAGAGTCGCCTTGCGTTATCCCCAGGCACGTTTTTCGCGTGGGGGCTGCCTATATTCCATTGCCAACAAACCTTGTTATTTCGGTTCCGGTAGGACCTTGGGGAGGCTCCTGCAATTATACGGCCTTGGCCGGAGAAGACTTGGTGTCCGGTGAACTGAAACTCCTCGGAGTTGTCTCAGCCTCGTCCTTGAAGTTCCGGACAGGTAAGATATGACTGATAACGCATATAATCTTTGATAATTGGTACTTATAAAAATTACAGTCGGTGGTTGCGGTTACGGTTTAGTTTGATGGCTACGTAGATTACAGAAATGTAACCTGGTATTGTTTGATTTTCTTTAAAAAGATTTTAGAAATCTTATTAGAAAAAAGGTTTTGATCTTTTTAAAAATGATGATAAATAAAATTTTACGAAATAATGAAGCGGTACCTAACCGTTGTTGCTTGTTTGCGGTGCTGACGGTGTTGATTATTATTCTAAAAATTAATAATTTATACTTTGTAAGGAATATCTCGCCGAAGAGGAACAAAACCGGGCGCGAAAACTACTGAAAGTAAACTGGAGCCGACATCAATGTTATTAACTTGAGTAATTAATTTCTTAGCTTGAAAGTCAGCGCCAAGATATTATGAGTAAATTACCAATAAACTTGTCTGATGCTACCGCTAAATTAGTTTCGGGATCAATGTTGGCGTTATTTGACGCACTTCTCTCTCTCCTTTTGCGATTAATTGATTACTTGCTATTGTTATTACGATGTCACATTTCAGTTTGCGGTTTCAGTTTTAATGAAACTCTTTATCAAAATGAGTTTCAACCTATTTCAGTGATGAAGATTGTTAAGCACAGACAGTACACTAACAAAAAAAAAGTTAATTTTTTTAAAGAAATTGCACAATTCTTCGAAAATCTAGATACAGTACACTGACAAAAAATATATATTTAAAAAAAAAACTACACAATTCTTCCAAAAACCTAGATTTACTATAGCGGCCAAAAAAAGAAAAATGGAAACACCAACATAAATCTAGTAGCCAGTTTTCATAAATTTTTGATATTGTAATTATGAGAAAATAGTTTTTGAACTTAACAAAATGTCAAACAAATTGTAAAACAATGTCCGTTTAAAGTTTAAAAACTTATTTTCTTACCATTTTCACCAGACAATTGTCCTCTTCTGTTATTGTGATTATGGTTTCAATGTTAATGCCAAAGGTTGCACTTCATTATAAAATCTGAGACTTGTTTATTATTTGAATTTATATATTGTATTGGAATTGCACAAATTTATCATACAGCCTTTTACAATTTCGAACTCTCATCAAAATGAAATTAAAAAAAAATCATCAAAAACAGGTGACTTATTGTGTTCAGTCATTTTTGAAAGATTTTTTAATTTATTTTTGTGCAATTAATTTATAAAGTTCGGTTATTGTTGGAATCGGTTCACCTGCCGTCTTATGCGTTAGATATTTTCCCGCCTGTTTGTGGGGCTGATCCCTAAGGGTTTTGTGGACGGGAAAAATACATCCCTTTCGGGCCTGCTTTCCCCGAGTAAGGTAAGCGCCATCCTGTTTTTCCATTTTGTTACCTGTCTGCCTTCCACGTGCGTTCATTGCACGCGTTCGTTAATAGAACTCCTTTATACCAACTGTTAAGGGAAAGCTAAGATTTTCACCGGCAGTGCGGCGCCTTCGATGAAAGAGAGAAAATGCAGTATTGCCGTTGTTGTTGCAGATGTTTCCATTTAATTCAGCTAATGAGTCACATCAATCCAGATATTCCACTTAAGACACTTTACAAGCTTCTATTAATTATTTTTTTTTTCTAGATGACGCTGCTACTGTGTGTTTATGAAATAGTAGATGTGAATTATGTTCAGTAGTTTTTGAAAGATTTTTTAAATTTTTCTGCAATTAATTTATAAAGTCCGGCATACGTGAAATGTTCCTAATCCCATTGATTAGGTAGGTATTATTTTAGTATTTGAAAATAGAGTTGATCGGGTTCAACTCTACTTTCAAAATTTATTACTCACGACGCCATTTACGAATTATTTTAGATATTGTGATGATTTAGCGCCTGACGCCGAGTTACGTCAGAGACTGAAGCGCTCGCGTGGAACGATAAATAATATATAAATTCGTCCGCCGAACTTTCGAAAGACAAAATATCTTCAATGAAAGAATTTTTCCGTAATCAAAAAAATCTAATCTATAAAAACTAAACGCCCGGGCTACGGAGAACAGAACGGGAAAGAATGTAAACGATAACGCTCGGCTTATAATCTAATAAATTACTAACTTTAAAGTCAAGTAATGTAATTAAATTTAAAAAAGGCTGTTAGAAACGTATAATTAAAGCAGCCTTCGGAAAAATCCTATTGAAATTATTTTCATGCTTGTTGTAACAGGAGTGTCATAAAAGGACAGTGGGCCTATGTAACTACTCAGGGTCGGCCTTCTAAATCTTCGGCCCCAGGTGCAATAAGAATTGCAGGACCCCTTTTTAAGCACATTGTTATCGTCTAGAATACGGGGGCACTACAAACCGTTGAAAATCCGTGATTTTTTCATTCGTTTCGCGAACTTGAACTGATGTGTTTAAAATTCAAATTTAAGTAGAATTTAAGTAAAATAAAAAAATATACAAATACTTGAACAAAACTCACCTACCTATTATTGCGAATACATGAATCACCCTGTACATTCAAGTTTTATTCAGATTAAAAATTGATGTATCCGAGCTTTTTCATAATTTTCTAAGATGAGGCCAAAAATAAGGTCCAGCGGAATTTTAAAGCTTCGTCGGGGGCCCTGCGTGGCTCGGGCCCGGGTACTTCAGACCCGGTGCATCCTCCTGGCGGCTGGCCCTGTATTGACTCACAAAATTCTAAAATTTCGTTGTAAGGGAAGTTGAATTATTTACTATTTTATTAGAAATTGATCTGGTCTGTACATGACTGCGTCATAACTATGAACGTTATTCTTTTTAAAATTCAATAATTTTTTCGTTTTTTTAGTCTTTCTCGAATTTTACGTAAAATAAAAACTCTAAAAGATTAAACTCATGGTGTGGACACTCCATATTGAATATTGTACTTGAGTTTATTAGAATTTATTTCTTGTTTTGATCTCTACTACAACCTGCCAAAGTGTGTACAGGTTCTTTATTAACACCCTGTATATTTTAAGCTAGTCTACAATATTTTTTTTTTTGCATTGTCTTGTTATTTTAGGGCATTATTATTATTATTATCTCACATTTTTTTTACTAATAATTTAAATTATTGTTATGAATTATTGTATTTTAGCTCTTGTTGAAAATCTGTTTTATTTACAGAAAATAAAAAAGGAAAAAAGCGTACCTGTCTCTGCCAGCTAATAAGGACGCAAATTAGCGTCGCGGCGGAATTGGAGGCGGGGGGATCCCGGAGGGGACATACAATGGTTAGTGTACGCGAGGATAATCGGGCTGTGATATTAGCTGCACCCCTACGGGTCGACGGCGGGCGGCAGCATAAAGCGACGCTCGTCTCTTTTGATTCGCGGATTAATTGAAATACCTCGCATTCCATGGGTTCGACTATGGTTCTATGTAGCAAAAGCATTCTGGAAAATGTTCGGGGTTATTGAAGGAAGATAGAGCTACATCAACACCGGATCGACTGCAAGGGATGAAGTCTAGGTGCTCACCGTATAATGGAATTGTTGTTAGAGCTGAATCTATTTAAGACTATCACAACTACATGCGGTTTATCTCAAGAATAACCGAAACCCTTTCAGATCAAATCATGTAATCACAATCAACCAAAACTAACCATTCCTAAAATACATAAAACATATATTATTAATACAAATTGCTCTCTTGGAGTAAAAAAAACACCAATACGTAATTATATTAAGAAAGTTAAAATTTGTAAAATCATTATCTATTTTTTACACAGTTTTTAACTTTAAAGGACGAGACAGTACAGGGTAAAGACAGAGGTATTCTGTAAAAAAAATATATTTCGTGAAAAGGGCACGTCATAGGGAACTTAAACGAATACCTAATATTAAATTTCTAAAATTATATTAATAATAATTAATGTGATTATTCAATATTATTAAATTGGTTGATAACTTTAATTTAATTTAGCGTGATATAGTACTTAGAAACAAATTAGGTAAAGTAGATGCATATGAAATACTAGAGACGGACAAGAGTGGATTTATTTGGGTACTCTTGACTTGCTTTCGGATTTGTCGGCAAATGATATTAACATAGTCAATCATGTCACTGACGTTCGAAAGGGGACACACCCTTAGTACTCTTTGCCTCTTGATATATGACAGTTTATATCGGACGGCTTGTTATGTTATGAAAACAATATGAATTCCGAGCACATTTTTCCGTAATTCGTTTGATGTGTAATTACTTTTTTAAGCGACCCGCTTTGCTTTTATTTGATTCTGGTATTTATTTATTGCTTCTCAACAGAGAAGATGCGTATTAATGCTGCAGGTTCACATTCATATTTGTTTGCCTTTGTTTCAGTTTGTACGTACCATTGTTCTTTTATTTATGGGATTTAATATTCATACAAAAAACCGGGTTTGTAATTTTTAATCTGTATAAGTTACACATAAATTTTTCTCAAAAATCAAAAAAAGTCCTTCTGTTACACATGCTTTTAACTTTAATGAATTTGAATTACCACAAATCAAAGGAAAGGAAATTGAATTAATTCATGTGTAGTTTCGTTGAATCTTTTGTATTTTGCTGGCAAAAAGTATTTTTTGCATCATACGTACTTCATGCCTGATTTCTTCACCTCCTGATAAATTTATCTGCCAGGTATTATCCTTGGAAACGATAATAGTTTTCGAGGATACTACCTGGCAGATAAATTGGTCCGTAGGTGAAGAAATCGGGCCTCAATCGTTTATTTTTAGAAAAATGTATTAAAGCACAAAAAAGTACAATTTTCTCCATTTTTATTTTTTATTTTTTAAAACATTCCAATTTATTGTGACCACGGGCGCTCATGTATTTAGCATCTACCAGTGCAAAGCTAAATTTTTCCACGCCGTCTCCACTGATTCTGAGTGGGCATACTCATACAGCGCATATTTTTTCCATGGAATTAGAGATGTCAACCAAATTCGCTTCTGGGAATTTATTTACTAGTTTTGCACCGACGAAGATTTCAAAATTATTCTCCAACTGTCACATATTTTCTGGTCCATCGCACGCTTTTAAATGCATGCCTACTATGCTCGGCCTCGTGTCGCAAGGGAATTTATGCCGAAGATCTAAAACTAACCCTCGCAGTGGTGCAGTGACTGTTTCACTTTCGGTCGAGTGAGCATGCAGTCTAAACCTACCCTTTTTTCTACAAATAAATGCAATCGACTACACGGCAGAGGACGGCCCCTGTAGAAACTAAAACCCTGTCCTAAACTCTAAGAATGAGGCTGAGACAAACTTTGACAAGCTTTTCTTCCACCAGGACGCGAAGTTATCTTCGACCGTAACCGTATAATTGCATTCAATGCATGCCTACTTTGCTCGGCCTCGTGTCGCAAGGTGATTTAAGCCGAAGTTTTGAGATTGAAATCCAGTATTTTGATTTTGGACTGTATCAGCAATCTTGGTCAATCTAAAACTAACCATCGCAGTGGTGCAGTGACTGTTTCACTTTCAGTCGAATGAGCATGCAGTCTAAACCTACCCTTTCTACTACAAACAAATGCAATCGACTACACGGCAGAGGACGGCCCCTGTAGAAACTAAAACCCTGTCCTAAACTCTAAGGATGAGGCTGAGACAAATTTTGACAAGCTTTTCTTCCACCAGGATGCCAAGTGACCTTCGACCGTAGCCGTATAATTGCATTCAATGCATGCCTACTTTGCTCGGCCTCGTGTCGTAAGGGATTTTAAGCCGAAGTTTTGGGATTGAAGTCCAGTATTTTGATTTTGGACTGTATCAGCAATCTTGGTCAATTTAAAACTAACCCTTGCAGTGGTGCAGTTACTGTTTTACTTTCGGTCGAGTGAGCATGCAGTCTAAACCTACCCTTTCTACTACAAATAAATGGAGTCGACTACACGGCAAAGGACGGCCGCTGTAGAAACTAAAACCCTGTCCTAAACTTTAAGGACGAGGTTGAGACAAACTCCGACAAGCTTTTCTTCCACCAGGACGCCAAGTTAACTTCGACCGTAGCCGTATAAGTGCACGAACCTCCCGATCTCCTGCTGGAACCATAATAACCTTGCCTTGTTCGCCAATGGGATGTAGGCAGCCAAAGAGCCGCAGCGCCTGCGCGAAAATACACTAATTTGATCAGGGGATATCGCAAGATGACTCTGCGTGCTTCGAGCACGTTGCAAACTAATAAAGCCAAAACTGGCCGTACCCCCTTTCGAAGTTAGGAAGGGTTCACACGAATCGAATTCATCGTGACAGCATCAAGAGCCAACAGAATAAAAGTAGAGATAGTGTAAACACAAGTTAGTCTCTTCGTCGTACAAAAAAAAACAAAACAAATCGTCAAACACAGATGCGGTATTGTTTGAAGTTTCTTCGGGTGGTCATTTAAGTACGTCTAGACTGCGGGGTAATTGACATTTACAACGCGACGGTAACCTTCGATCTTGCAAATACGCAAAAACCACACCTGCATTTTGAGAAAAGCCACGCCTCTTTAGTAACATCGACATGATAAGGCTTTGTATCCGGCTCCAATCGAAACTGACTTTAGATACCATTTCTTTAATAATATAATCTTTCTGAATCGTTGCAGTTTGAATATTTTCATACTTGTAAAATGTTTCAGGAAGTCCGTAGTACTTATGACTTGTAGTACTTGTGAGAGAGGTTTAGATTGCGGATTTCAAAATATTTCCGTTTATAATAGACGTCTAAACTTTTATTTGGCAATTTTATTTCATTAGTGCAAAGTTTTTCAATTAAATCTCGCAGATAAAAAGCTTTGTTGATGTGAGAAAGACAGTAGAGACTCAGATGATCATTTGATGATTTACTACGAGTGAAATAATTAAATTTATAAACAAAATGTAATCAGTCCTCAGCAGGGATAAAAGTAGGTGCAGGATTGAGATTAAATTATTAACACAACACTAAAATTTCAATGAATGTTTTATTTAAAAAGTCTAATGAACATTCTTAAAATTAAAACACAACAGACATTTTTTTTTTTTCTTGGGAAAATTAGTTACTTCAGTTTTTATGTGAATTAGAAACGACGTAACCAGGAAGATTTTTGAAGAGAATATGTACAAAACAAAGTGGATGAGAGATTTTGGAATGATTGAACTTCATCCACTTGGCTCGTGCCCTCGGAGGAATTCACTCATGTGTCTATGCTCGAACTGTTCGTGTCCTGAGTATCGGGGTGAGTGTCATCCAGAAGAAGCTGCTGTTGCTTTAGTGCCGCAAGTCGTTGTTGGGTCAGTTCTAAATGATGTTTCCTCCATTTTATACGTCGATTTTGAAACCAAACCTTTACCTGTAAAGAAAAGAGGTTCTTTATTACTTACTTGTTATGATTGCGATGGCAAATATTTGGTTATTAAACAGATCAATTAAATTTTCATAGTGATGTGAATCTAAAGCAAATAAATACTTCTAGAATAGTATTATGTTGCAAGATTACGAACACTTTTACTAGAAAGATAATAGTAATGTCAGTGCCTACAATTGTTTTAAACCAGTTTTACTAATAGCGTTTTCGACTAATTTCTCGGGTGTGCTCTCAGAGTATCTCCATCTTATTTTAACCTCACGTAAAAACAGAGGATGGAAATACTCTCAGAGTGCTTCAGAGAGGTCAGTCGAAAACGCCATAACATTAGCGAATGTGTAAATCAAAACTGGAGTCCAACAATTCCGTATTTGAACATCAAGACCCTAATCTTATACTTTGAAAGTTTTATGGAAGAAGTAAAGAAGAAACATATATCTTGGATAAGCCAGATCTTGTTTCATGAATATTGTGTATTTTCTAAACGATGTCAGTAAACTCCAGCTTGGAACAACATTTCGCAGTTATGAATTAAATGTTTCCAAAAAAAAAAAACAAATGTGAAGCTTACTTGTGCTTCCGTTAGTTGAAGGGTATGTGCTAAATATAATCTCTCCGGACCAACCATGTATTGTTGTCTTTCGAATTCGGCCTCTAACCTTTCCAGCTGCTCCGGCGTAAAAATCGTCCTCACTCGTTTACTTTTGCAACTCTTCTTATTAGAAATGACGGAATTCGAAATGTGTTTCAAACCTCTCACTGAAACCAAAAGAAACACAGATTTAAAATTCTTCTTTTACTGACTAAATTCCCATAAAATGGTAATTTTTTTGACAGTTAATTCTCATCAGACCATGCTAACTATTGGGATGATCAGGGAACAGAATTGTTTATTTTTTTCGATTCAATACAAACGAGGCGGCAAACGTTTAACGCTGCAGCACACACGCACGTTGCCGTCTCGTTCTCAATAAATCGAACAAAATATATAATTCCGTCCTGTAGCAATGATTGGTGCTGGCTAGACTAGTACGTCAAAGCCCATTCTCCGTCACAGTGATTGTGAAAACTCTATAGACAACTGTTTCCCAAAGAGAAAATTCTGGAGGAATATTAGGATATAAGTTGCCTAACGGGACACGACGGAAGGCAGGAAGCAAGTTACGCTAGGTCCGTAATCGTAATTTTGTTAATAAATTAGTGTTTAAGCGTCCAAAATAAATTAAGTTATTAATATTCCGTCCTTATTTTCATTAAAAACAATAAGCTAATCGAACCGTAAATATATGTAACAGTGATGTTAATGTTTCGTCGTGTTTCGTGAAAATAAAAATAAAATAAATAAAAATAAAAAATATAATTAAATAACTTAATAAATAAAACCATGGCTACAAATAAAGTGCTGGTAAAATACCTGGCGTTTTAAGTGAAAGCCAAATTAGAGGAAAAAGAACCCTATACCTCCGCTTTGAAAGCTGCACTACAAGAGCTTCTCCGAGAGGCCTTGTTTGCAACTAGTGAGGAATTCTTAGAGGTTCCATGTAGTTTTGTTAATCTAAACAGAATTTTAGGCGAGAAAAGTCAAGAGTAATCTGGAGATTTTAAGGACGAATTACAAAATAACTTTCTAAAACAATCCAGAAATTACGTAACAATGTTATTCTTCTAAAAATTGACTGATCAACATGTATACCTACATAGCTCTTATTCTAGACGGTCGTCAATTTAGTCGTCAATTTGAAATAGTTTATTTTGCAAAGAAACGCAAACTTTAGCTGACAGGTCCTTCGGAAGTTGAATTTATTAGGCCTTAATCTGTTTGGTTGTTCAGTTCTTGAATATAGAAATTTGAAAATAAAATAGTATATAAACAGATAAGTTACAAAATGTGTGTACCATACTTAAGACGCATTTCTGAACACGTAGAACATTCTTTCATATATTGAACTCGTATATAATCGTCAAAGAATTTATGTTAATATCATTTATCATGAATACGCTTCAAATTGTTTCTAAAACATGTATTTTAGTTGGAATTATTTCTAATGTATTTCTACCTGTAAGCCTTGTACACTCGTTTGATTAAAAACGCAACTGAACTTGTTCTCATAAGCAGCAACAAGATACTGTAAATATTTCCGAAAAAAATTCGATTATTGTATCATAACTTTCACAAAATTGACGTACAAGTTTGAAAAATAATAAATACAGCGACTTCTACAACAAAATGGAATGATTTAGAAAATGTTTGGATGTGTAATTTCTTAAATTCAAATTCAAATTTTAGATGTCTTATCAATAACATCCGTTTAAAAAAGGTCTTCGTTAATTTTTTTAATTAATGAAGTCATTTGTTGTAAAGCAGTGTCGTGTCAAAATGAATATGATTGCTTACATTACGATAAAAAAAATACCCAAAATTAATATACCGGGTGTTCCGGGACGAAAGGCCAATACTTCGTGGGGATGTTTATATAAAATAAATACTGACTAAGTATTGAACTATGATTATTATTATTTTTTGTCAGGTGATGTTGAGCGGTGTTAAATGTAATTACGGAAGTGTGTCATGACCACATCGATAGGCAATTCGAACTCACGAACTTGCGATTGCAAAAATTAAATAAGATTTACTTTTGATTTACAATTACCCATTCCACATCCCTACGAAACATTGACCTTTCCTCTCGGAATATCCGGTATTCATTCCCTGTCCAAATACTCCGTGCTGCAATGATCCACCAGTACATTTAGAACAAAATATTTTTTTCTTTAATTTCCGAAACAATAACTGCGACAAAACCATCATCGTTTAATGGTCTGAGACACATAAAAATGTATTTTTTCCGAAGGCGTAGATTTTGTTTCTATTAATGGCTTCGAAGATATGGTTTTCTTTTAACCTAAATTAATAATGTAACTTCGATAAAGCCAATCAATTTTAATGTTATTCAAATTTGAATTACCTAATTTTTTCTGTCAGAAAAGGTCCCACTCTCGAAATATAACTTAGTGTATTGTTAATAGTTCTTCGATTCAAAGAAAAGGGTACCATTACATTTGGGAAGAAATATTTTTCGATATGATACCTTCGGCAGAAACTCTTACCTGGTTTTGGATTATTTCGTTAAATGTTTATGTTAAATCATAGTGGTTACGTAAATTATAAACTCCAATATACTACAGTGTGACAACAGATTATGTGCCCAGTGAAATCGCAGTGATAAAAGGGAAAAAGAGAGAAAAAAATAGTGAAGTATGTGTCACGTTTGTTTAATAGTGAGAAGCAACATCCGATTGCATTTTCGTACGCGTGGAAAATTCCCAGGTGCTTGCGTAAATGAATGTTGCACATTTTCCAGCGATTGCAAAAATGAGTGCAATCGCTTGGGGATTTTCCACGCGTATGAAAATTCAATCGGATGTTGTTCCCACCGTTAAAAAAAGCCTTTAAGAAGCGCTGGAGCATACGAGAAGTCAGGTTCTTCCAGTGAGGTTCAAAGTAGCTGATCTGTTTACGCATACCGACTTATAACGCATTCGACACGTTCATTTCTCGCAAGGTAAAAATCGAATTAAATTGACTGAATGCTTTTTGGTAACCCGATCAACCGGACTCCAACGAAGCCAGAAAATGCAAATTTTGCATTATCAAACGATAGTGCAAAACGAATAGGTAAGCGATCGAAAATCTGAAAACAATATTTTTCGTCAGCATGGCATATGCGAACATTATAAATTCCATGCGTCTTCAAATTAAAAAAAAAGTAATAATAACTACGACACCTGGAAAATACAGGTAGAAGCTCTTCTTATCAAAACCCACACATGGGGCTAAGTTTGTGGAGATAAAAACAAGACCTATGTCGTGACAACTCAAGCAGCTTTCAAAGACTTTACCTTTACCCTTTACGAAGCAAGATCGTAAGGCTAGATCAGAGTTAGCAGTACCTACAGGTATAAGCCATCAGAGCTAAAACAAATTCGCGATTGCCAAACATCTAAAGAAATTTTGGACAGATTCACCTCGCAAATTTGAAAAACAAGAGAAGGCCGCAAATTTGAAAAAAAGAAATTTGCCACTAAAAAAACAGTATATTTGAAGAAACATAAACAATCCCGGACATTATATGTATGCTCTACATGTCGTAAATACCTAATTAATTTTAAAATCCAGGACTACCCTTGACCAAAATAATTTGTGATGTCAAATTATTTATTAATTTAAATGTTTAGAGGTTTAAAAGCTCCAAAAACGTGCGCTAAAATCATGTCGTAATCGTGTCTATATCTTATGAAACTTGTTTTTTAATAAATTATTTTATAGTGTCTTGTCCATTAGAATATGAAGTTCTCTGAATTCCGGATATTGTGCGGAGGTTGGTTGAAAATTTTGTTACTCTGATGAAGAGATTACTTGTGTGAAATATTTGTTCTGCGGAATGTACAGTTAGATGATAGAGAAAGGAAAAAAAATCACTGTTTCAGTACCCACTGTGTAACCCGAGATAGGTCAATTTTTGATTTTTGTTGCGGATCTGATGGTCTAGGTAAAATTTTGATATCGATTGCCATTTGTCACTGCTGACGTCATTGATTTTTTTTACATCAAATGATCACATATTACCAGGGAAAAGAATTCGGGCCACTTGTTCACCGAACAGTACGAAAATTTAGTACTCGCACTGTAATAGCCCCGCCCACAATAATCTCTGCCGAATCAGAACGCTTGCATTGCATTCCTTCCCCTCCCATTCAATAACAATTTGATGCATCAGAGCCGCGGAAAGGTGGCAGAAGTAAATAGTACATTGACCATAAAAAGCGTTCAATATTAAGTGGCCTGAATTCTTTTCCCTGCATATTACTCATTTCATTTAAAAGCATGATTTTTTCTTTCCGATGGTATGCTGTTTATTTATGCGGTTAATGATGTCACATAAAACGTGCTAAGAACATTAATCGCCAGTTGCACCAAACACTTAAGGTCAGCTTAAATTTAAGCAGCGCTTAGAATTTGATTAACTGAATGTTGTGTAACCTCAAATGTCACATTATAAGCATTACTTGAATTTAAGCTCGACTTAGACCCGATCTTACCGCCTCCTAATAAATTTAACCGTCGGTTAATATCATAGGAAACCATTGTCGGCACAATGGATATTAACCGACGGTTAAATTTATCAGGAGGTGAAAATCATAGGAAATCATTGTCGGCACAATGGTTTCCAAGGATATTAAAAGACGGTTATTTTTATCAGGGGGTGATAGGATCGGGCCTTAAGTGTTTGATGCAACTAGCCATAAGTGTATTTGGTTTCCTAGAAAACGGAAAACGTCACCGTCATCTAAAAATACGTAAAAGGTTTTTTAAACGTCTGAAATTTTCTGTTGGTGGCTCCTCGCTTTCTAAATATGTGAGTAATGTCAGATCCAAATGGACCATTACGAAATATAAAAAATAAATACACATCGTCGCTTTTTCTAGCTTGCTTTACGCTAATGTACATATGCTATTTTTCATCGCTACGTGACGTCATTCACCGTTATATTACGGCCATTACATTACGCCGCAGTTATCCTAGGAAACCCATGCTTTACTGCACATGTAAATAGCATTAGAAAAACGAAGATACGATACTGACAAAACTTAAGAACATCGCTTTAAACTGCAGTAGATGACAAACTGAGTAAAAATAAAGAAACGTGTAGACATGAAGAAAGAAAAAAATCGTAGTACCTCTTAAAAATTGAGAAGACCCACTTCGTGTTTTAATTACCCTACCCCGAAGACAAAAATCAACATTTACGTCATAAATAAATTTGGCTTCAACAAGATGAAATGCCCCCCATCATTATTCAAGAAATATCAGAGAATATTTAGACGTAATTTGTCTTGAGACGTAGAGGAAACATTAAAGGGGTCAACCCAACCCAAACCAACGAAACCTAAGGTGCTTTCTTTCGCTCACAAAATCGTGATCCAAACGTGTTTTGATTGAAAAATAGACATTCTTTTCTTTAAATTTGAATCTCTCTATTTTTAACTATTTTGGATTGAATTGTGATTATTTACAAATGAACTGTCAAATCAAAAAATTCAAGTCAGGTGTTTTGTCGCAACAATACGAAATTCGGGTCTAAACTATTCGAAACACCAGTCAAATTTTTAAGCGAAAGAAAGCGCTTTTTGTTACAACTTAATTCTGTCAGCGGCGGCTCGTGAATACTAGGGTCCCTAGATTTGATTGACGTTTGTCTTGATAGGCTTCGGAAACAATCTGTCAAATTCGTTAGTTTTTCGACCGCCGGCAGCGCACCGTGTCGTTTATGGTACAGTGACGGCGTTATCTGATTTTGATCAAATGCATCTAAAGCTCTTTGAATTTCATTTCTCGTTTCTGAAATTTTGTCTTATATGTTCTTTAACTCTACATATAAGTGTGATGCTAAACAAACGTCAATTATATCTGGGGATCCTAGGGCACTATGTATTGTTTGCTTTCTGTTCATTTCTGTTAGAGTCATATGACACGATGATAGTTTCTGTAAAGAAATGAGAAAATTTGTTTCAAAGTGAGAGAGATAAGTGAATTCGACACTTCTCTGTCAGTTTTTCGCAAATTTTATATAAGAAATATCACCGTGTTATACGGGCCTTAAACAAAACAAGCGCTCCGTGAGTATGTCGCCTAACCACTGCCGAATATAAAATCGAAATTTTAAGGGAAAATCCATAAGTTTTTAATGAATGAGTTTTCTGAATCATCATCTGATTTTAAGTTTCACTTACTACATTATTAAGATTATAAATAACATTTGAAATAAAATTAATAAGACTATCAGCCCAAGAACGCAACCATGCGGTACTCTTCTAGGGAACTCGTCAGAATTAAATACTACAGATTGGTTCAGAACAATCTCTAATTTACCACGTTCAGCTAATATTCAATGAATCAATCAATGAATAAAACTTAATGTTCTATTAATGGCGAAATCACTGACTGTCAGTCACTGGTTGGCCACATATTATCTGTACTATCCAAAAATTCGGAAAATTTTGTTCAGATTTATTACTGAAAGGGAGCAAGGGAAAAAGGGAATAATAGTAATGAGACACGAATTAAAAATGTTATTCTATACCTGCATGCCTATTCGTTGGACATCCAGGTCCAACAGAATAGTGACCGGTCACGCCGACTGCAGAAGAACTATGACGAACCGGAAGTTGCAGCCTGCCGCAATTTGATACCAAAGATCTGTCCGTACCCGTCGAGTGCACACTCAAGTTAACAACACTAAGATCAGTGGCGGCGGTTTTAATGTCATTGTTATCGGTTTTCAGGCCCAAAATTGCGGCGATGGTGAATGATTTGTTGTTGATTGCCCCCGATGTGCTCTTACATCTAGTCTCACCGTCTTCGCACAAGGAATTTGGAGTTGTGTTATCGTTATCGGTAACGTTTTGATCTTCCAATTGATGATAGCTTAGGAAATGAGACAGTGATGTAGAATAATTATAGTGATGTAACATAATGTTTATCTTAACATCTTTCACACAAACACATACACAATTGTATTGCTCTTTAAATACTGGGCGAAAGGAAAACAATTATTTTTGTATAGGTTTTGGTTTCTTGTTTAATCAGAGAATTTGCACTTCACAATGTTTACCTTTGCAAGTGAATTAGCCAAATGAAGACTAGGTTTGTTATCTCTGCCGTGATGTAACTGACATAAGGTACACTTGTTTGAAGCTCAAGAGGGGGCCCCTCCAGCCGCAGGGGTTGGCCCTGATCCGCGGACACACCCCCTCTACAACCTCAACCCCCAGCGACCCGTAACCTGTGTTTCAATCTCGCTAAATTGTGGATTAATGTGCTCGTTCAAGCTCCGCTTCCTGAATTTTTATGCGGATGAATTTTTTTAT
Organism: Prosopocoilus inquinatus; assembly: GCA_036172665.1. NCBI lineage: Eukaryota > Metazoa > Arthropoda > Insecta > Coleoptera > Lucanidae > Prosopocoilus > Prosopocoilus inquinatus. Next base: position 48,297,994 of record CM069872.1, read on the forward strand.
TGTTTTTGCCTGCCGAATTTAATTACATTGGTTTCACATCGATTTCCGAATTCTTGCAACTTATCTTAAAATATTGTAACCAAAAATGTTTTCTTAAAGTAATTTTTTCGCAAGACATGCCAACTTTTTTGTACGTCCTACGATTGATTTAGAAAGAAAAAAATTATCTTCAAAAAAGCTCGGATTTTAACAGTGATCGCCAAAAAGATCGCACTATATGGGAAATTTTTTTTAAACATTGGATAAAACACTTTGCGCCAATAGTTTATACTTGTTCGAAAACCATATGTGGACAGGACATGCTAGGTAATATTTGATGAGCAATTTTTACTACGGCTAAAAATCATACCTAATTAAAATAAGAAAATTAAAAAAATATTATAATTAGAAAGTATTCCAGACATTAGACAAAATTTTAGTACGATATGATAAGTAAGGACCGGATTTTAGATAAAATAGATAAAGTGCCTCTTTTTAGTTTTTAAAGCTTTAAAGATTTTTTTCCATATCTTCTCATTTAATTAAAAAATAGTCATTTGGCCAAATTTCATTTCACCTATTACAACTTTTTCTACCTATTTAATTTTTTCTTAATTCTAAATAATACCTTCTCCTTGAAAAAATAATAATTTTTATTGTATTTGGAGTTGGATTTTCTTGCTATCGCCATTTCCGAACGTAAATTATTTATCGTTACCGTGAATGTGACCGACACAGTGGCTGAGTTCAGATAGAAGTGAGAAAGATACTTTTGAAAAGTATTTAAATACAAGATACTTTTGTAAATATATTTAGAAGATACTGTAGTATCTAAGATAGCTACATTGAAAAAAAGATACTTATTTCTTTTTGTCCTAAACATTATCTCGTAAAGGCCGATAGACATTCTAAGTATTGTTAGTATCTTAAATATCAGATACAAATATTGTGTGAAAGTATCTTTATTTAATAGATACTTTATGGTTGGAAAAATGTATTTAAATGCAGGATGCTGGAACTTAGCGCCATAACAACCTCTTCGATCGGTAAGGTACTCTGCCGGTGTTATCTGAACGCAGTCCTTTCAGACGAATTAAAACAGAATCGACAATAAATACTAAATTCATAGGAGAACATGTCGTCATTTGACATGTTTAGCCAGTGCCAACCGCTGACTTGTCAGACTCAACATGTTGAGGGTGCTTTATGTAAACATTATCGGAAAGGCTGAACGATCTGATGGATGGATCGGATTTAAAGTAGCATGAATAGTTTTCTCAATTTAATTTTGAGCAAAATTTTGTTTGATGACTTTGATTTTAATATTTTATTTAATTTTATTGGACCTTCTCAAGTACCTACCACGAGAAAATAAAAAACCGAATTTCGTAATTAAGTCGCCTAAATTAGTATCTACCTCTTTCGAATTTTTAACGATCTAAAAATGGTGTTTTCACTGATAGGTTATTATAAAATGCATATAATTTTCTACTGCAAAATATTTTGAAAAAAAAGAATTTTTAATTTTCTCAGTTTTATGGAAAATGTGAAGCGGTAAACGGTTAACTCTTAAGAGTAGTTACGTCATTTATTCTCTGAGGGCCAGTTGTAGTTCGATGCTCAACTTAAGTGAAACTCCTACAAACGAACCACATCCTTAGGAACATTCGGCGTAAGGGCTACGAAACTGTCAAATAGTATCATTTATGGTGAGCATCGTTGTACCATGGAGGTTTAAACCGACCAGGTTCCAAGTAAACAAATTCGCATAGGATCTCAAGAACATCTAGCAATTAATGCATTCATATATAAAATTTGATGTGATTTTATTCACTCTGAACCTGGTTCAGTTGAACGTCGGTTTACCTCATTGATTATATTCATAAAAAAATATTTAAAGGAATAAAAATAGAAAAAATGTAATGTAAGAGACGCTTTATAAGACCTTTTTGTACTGTAAATGGTCGCGTGCGCTAAAATCATTATTAAAATTATTCGGCCCTAAATATTTCATGGCTATTTCATGAGTGATAATACCCGCTACCCAGTAACTGAAACGAAAAAGTATTTTGTTTTTCTTCTGTTTTCTGTACTGGAATTTAGTTTTTCTTATGTTGTTGGAGATTTTTATTTACTTTACATTCGTTTCTTTTTTAACAAATGTACTGCAATAATGTCATCGTTTCATAATGTTTAATAATCAGACAAAAATATATGTTTTTTTTTAATTGTAACTACCTTCCTCGTTATATCTTAAGAGTGTTATTAACATGTGGTTGAAAGTATAAAATTCAATTTCTTTTTTCAAAAATTATTGACTCATTCTGGCCCACCCTTTCTCACGGATATTAAACGATTGCAATTTTTAGTCTATCTAGGCTAAATTCTTTTATTTATTCACAAATATAAAAGATGAATTTGCTAACTAGAAAATTAAAAATCGTTTATTCTAAGTACACTGATCAACAAAATTAGGGGAAAACTTTTTTGAACGCTTATATCTTTTAAAGAAGATGATGTTGCGAGAGCTATTGCTTTGGTTCATGAAACGGGTAGGCATTCCAGAAGAAATGGGCAGAGCCGCAGAAAAAAAAAAACACCCATCAAAACAAACATTGTCAATCCTTGTCTAATGTCTACAGGTCTCCGAAAACAAGGAATTCAAGTAATGGAGTAACCAACCGTGAATCCAGATTTAAATCCCATCGAATACGTTTGAGATTTACTCAACAGGCGTATTAGGAAGTGTCCCACTGCAGCTTTTCAAGAAAAAAAGTCTTTCTGTAGACTGAGAGCCCAAATCTTCGAATGTAGAACGACTGTACTTTCGAATCCTTGTTATTGCCTAGCCAACCACCATCATTTGTACTTTTAATAGTAATGGATATTTGGTCGTGACATTTAGCGATCTGCTGTGCATTAGCCGGAAATCTTTCTTCTGCATAAATTCTTGCTCAACATTAAGATTAAGTTGGACAAAATTGAGATCGGTTTCTACTGGTAATCGTGATAGAGCATCGACGTTGGACTTTCGTCGCCTTATGTCGGTTTGTATAATTGTAGCCCATTAGGAAAATCGCTCAACGTTGAAGACGTTGTATCGACGGTAACCATAACCATTTGCTGGGGTTAAATACCGTAACAAGTGGTTTATGGTCCGTTTATAACTCGAATGATCAATCAAACAAATATTGATGGAAACGCTTTATTCAAAAAACTCTTTTTCAATTTGACTAAACCATCGCTCATGATCGTTTAATTTAATTCTAATCCAGTAGCTTTTCGGTGCAACAAAATCGCCCCAATGCCATATAATGACCTGTCGGTCACCAATAATGGACCTACGTTGTCGCCTTAACGATATGCTTCTTGAGACTTTAGAACGCAGCCTCCTGGTCATCTTTCTTCCTTTTGTTAGCAATATATAGCAATGTTTGAAAAATTAGGAATACAACGACCATAATAATTAAATTTGCCAAGAAAAGATTGCAATTCGTATAAGTTTTTAGGTTGTGGTAAGATTTTAACTGCTGCAATACCCGATTTTGAAGGTCGTAGACCATCCTTCGAGATGATACATCCGAGATGTTCAACTTCGTGTTGAAAAAATGCGAATTTCTCTAACTTACATCATAAGCCACTGTCTTCGAGTCTCAAAAATATTTTGTCTAAACCCATAACGGTAATACCGTCTAAGTAATATGCACTCATTATCTGGTAAGTCATTGGTAATCTGCTCCATCAAGTGTTGGAAAATAGCCGGTGCACTGACGATACCGAATACAAGACGTTGCTATTTAGCTCGACGGTTTGAGTACTAATCGATTTAATACTAGGACTGCCCAATATTTTGTACGTTGTCAGAACAATAATGGAAGGCGAGGCTTCTGAATCCAACTTTACTGGACACTCATTGACCGTGAGGCTGACGTGATATCCTGGCCTTGAGTCATCCAATTGGCCGTTGCCACTGGTGCTGAAGAGTTGATGAAGTTGCTGCTGACTACCACAGTCCTTCTGCTTCGCAAGGAATCGTCAATGACTGTCTTCTTTTGATTGACAAACCACTCGATTATGGCCAATCTTACCATAGTTATGACATTTCGACTTCCGATGAAAACGTTCTGCTCGTGATGATGCTTCTTTACGCAATCTGGACACAATTGCCACTTGGTCTTCGGTTTGTCCAAAGGACGAATTGATTCCCGGGCGCTTAATTTCATAATCCGATAATTAAGGCGAGGGATCACTGCGCGCAAAGCGAAGCTAAGAGAAACGAGCTTGAGATACGCCAAGCTAAGCGAAACGAAGATATCACGGCCATTAAGAGCGATGTGAGTGCGATTTATATTTTAATTTGAAAAGCAAGAGAAAGACGCAAGTCGAAGCCTTCGCTTAGGTTTGATATTTTTGGCGTCAGACCTACGTCACTGTACTGTCCTGTTTTAAATCAATGAAGTCTTATTCCCGAACAATTTAGATTAGTTTTTCTTGTGTTTCAAGACATTTTCATCCTTTGTTGTTATTGTTGTTTCTTGTTCAGCATGTAGTTTAACGTGACAAGTTACGACAAGGGCGCTTTTGAAGCTACAAACTATACCAGCGACGATTTCGTTTGAATCAGAACAGAGCTAAACCGAGCGAAGATAAAAATTGTTTTATATCTTCATTAGCCAAACTTCGCTTCTCTTGGTTTTAGTTTAGTTTTAGTTTAGTTCAGCTTAGCTTCGCTTCGCGCGCAATGGCCCCTCGCCTTAAGTCTACATTGGAGCTAATTCTCGAAAAACTTAGTGTAGCTCAGCTTAGCTTCGCTTCGCGCGCAATGGCCCCTCGCCTTAGGACTACATTGGAGCTAATTCTTCAAAAAACTTAGTTTAGCTCAGCTTAGCTTCGCTTCGGGCACAGTGGTCCCTCGGCTTTACACAGACGTTTGTCCATCTTTTAACATTATTTGATCACATTTTTTAATAACTAAATTTGTAGCTCTCATCAGGGATTGCAAAATTACTGATTTTTTTTAAGATTATGTAAAATGTAAAATAATGAAAATAATAATATTTTCTGTAACTATTGTTTATTTAATTCAGTGAACAATGCAGACGGTGAATCTCCATTTTCTCGGATTCGCTTTAATAACCGGGAAGCTACTCGACCTCATCAGGGGTTACCCTCAAAAATATGAAATATGATAGTAAGGGCGGATATACCTGCATCCCCGGTGACGGCGAGCATGCGCACGTTGACAGGGATGCTCCGAGGCGGAGTCGTCGCCCCCGCAATCTCTCCAATCACTGCAGATAACCACCCGCCACAATATTACCAGATAATCACGTTATATAACCGCATGTGTGTTCGCATTACGCGTCCTTTTTTATTGCAGGTATAAACTTTAATCTTCCTATCGTATCTGCTGAATAACGTTCAATAATTTTTTTAAATTGTTAAGTCAAATTTCTAGGACAGAATTTAGTTAAATAAAGTAATTCTTCTGAACCAAACATTTCATATTTGCAAATTTTATATGCAACAAACTAAACTTGCAATTAATTGAAATTGTATTTTCTCGAACTTCAAAATTGAAACACCAAAATTAAAACGACCTAACAAGGTTTATGAAATCAAATATTCAAATTGGAATTCAGTTTACACAGGAAAAACAAACTAAATTAAAAAAAAAAAACGTTTAGACCCAAGATTTTAGACCAACATAAATATCATATCCAAGAAATAATCAAAATCATTCAATGCTTGTAAAACAATAGAGACATTCAACGGACACAATCGATTCACGCCATTTAGCATCCAACGCATCTCAATAGATTCAACATCGATCGTGAAATTGTGAATCTTAAACATTTTATGATTCAACTGTGATTAAATATGGCTGGTGAGAGGGTATAGGTGATACCTATCACGACAATCCACGGACGCTTCGCCTTCGTTCACTATGTTTATGAATTGATTTAAATCATTTCAATCCGATTTTAATCAATTGATTTGATTGTTGAAGATCACTATTCCTTAGCAAGTTATCATAATTTGGAGTATACATTTTATGCACTTCTAAACAAAATTAAAGGACCACCAAATAAACTTGAAATAACTTCTCTAATTTACAAGTTTTTTTAATAGACTTTTGCCATGAAATAATTAACAATTAACAATAGCAAGACATTCTGTCAAGTCAACAAAAAGGTCTAATAGTTCTCTTTACGTCGTTTAATTAATAAAGCTTGCTTTTTGTTTCGAAAAATTGATGAATTTCTTTCCATCAAATTAACTGAACATGTCTAGATGCCATTGTAGACCAGAAGAAGAATCCCAAATGACTATACTTCTTCGTAAAGCATATTCACAGAGAAAAATTGCTGAAATTCTAAATACCAACGAATCTGTGGTACACAGAGCCACAGCATAGTTCAGAAGCACTGATAATATCAAAAGAAGGTGCGAACAAGGTGCTAAAAGAAAAATAACAGGCAGAGAAGATCGCTTAATCGAATTTCAGAGTTTAAGAAAGCGATTTGTAACATCTCGTGAATTAAAAAAAAAATGATCTTCGGTTAGCCACTTGGAAAGAAATGTCTACCAAAACAGAAAGAAGAAGACTGACAGAAGTCAATTGGTCTGCTCGAAAACCAGCAGCAGGTCCATTTGCCACAGCTAGGCACAACAGAAATCACTTAAACTTTTACCAAGATCATCAAGGTTGGGACAAGAGGCAGTGGAACTCGGTTTTGATTTCGGATGAGTCCAGGTTTCTCCTAAATAAGAATAATCGCCGTGTTCTTATCATACGAAGACCAGATAAGCGATTTGAACTATATACCATTTGAAAATTTAATAAACAATGTAGGGGTTTGTAATGGTTTTGGTTGGCATACAATTTAATAGTCATACAGGATTGGTTTTGATACGAAATGGGTCGCTAAAGCAAGAAGAAGATAGAGAGACGAGACTGTTGTACCTCATGTTCAATCGTTTGCCGAAAATTTCGACAATGGACTCATTTTTAAGCAAGACAATGCCAAACCTCATACAGCTAAAATTGGGCGCGTTTAGCGGCTGAGTTGCTTACTCAGCAATCGTTTGTGATTGGCTATTACCTCAATGTGAGCCAATCACAAACGGTTGCTGAGTAAGCAACTCAGCCGCTGAACGCGCCCATTGTCACAATTGCGTTGAAAGATGCAAATATCTAATGTTTGGAGTGGCCTGCCAAAAGCTCTGATCTCAATCCTATTGAGCATCTCTGAAATCAATTGAGCAAGAAATTTGAAATCGAGACCAGGACCGCCAGTAACACTTGATGTGCTCTCTATCATACTTGGTCAAGAATGAGAACGAATACCTCAAGAAAGGATACGAAACTTAAATCTCAAGCATGCCAAGAAGATTAGGAGCGTGTATTGCTGCAAGAGGAGGGCATACACGCTATTAATAATATTACTTTTGTTCATTTATTACAAATTGGGATTTAAGTTCATGAGATAACTTTAATAGCCCTTAAATAAACTAAACTGTAAGGAAACAGTTTAACTTGAAGGCTTCCGCGGCCGTCGTCCTTTGCTGAATTCCTGTCTTCCGGTTGGAACCGCCTCTCCCTTCGAATTTCTTCTATTTCCGACGCAGCAGCAAGACCACCACCAGCAGTAGCACCACAACCACCAGCAGTAGCCCTGAGGAAGTTCTTCTGAAATAGAGAACGAAACGTCGGTAGTAGAAGAATTCCGAGAAGAGACGCGGTTCCAACCGGAAGCCAGGAATTCTGTAAGGAAACAATTTGATTTATATATTTATTCGTTTCATTAAGTTTCTTTAGTTTATATTAAATTTACTTTGAATTGTGCTAGTGGTCTCTTAATTTTGTCCAGAAATCTATTGTGAATTCAAAATTTTCAAAAGACATTTCATAGAAATGACGTAAAAAGGCATTCATTTTCTTACGTTTTCCTACAATCATGTTATATTCTCGTTTCTCTTGAAAACTTGTTTATTTATTTTTTATCTCTCGACGAAACTATCAAGCAATAGTGAAACGTTGAACGTCCTTTACAATTTCCGCAGTGTCCGGTTAAAGATGAAAAATAATTTCTCTACAATTATAATTGTAAATTAAATTAAAGTAAACAACACCAAGAGCCGTTTCGCATCTATCAAAATTATACATACATTTAATAGCAATTTTTGTATAAGATTTAGGATACGTGTAACACATATTTGTGTAAAATAAATGGAATCATTTTTGGAAAAAAAAAAGTTAACTGTTAACATTTTAATTATTTATTATTTTAATTCAATATAATTCAAAACATAAAGATCTAAGCGATTGTATTTGGCTTAATATAATTTTAATTGCTCTTCCTTCTTTATAAACCGCATTAAAAAAAAAGGAAGCTGAACAATTTGGTTACAAAAACCAATCAAGAAGGGAGAGGTATTTTAAACTTTTTAAATTTAGAACTGAAAACGCAACTAGAATTTTTTACGACTCTGTAAAAAAAACAAGTGGATGAAATTTTTGATTTAGTAGAAAATAAAATGAAGATTTTTTCTTTTTTAGAAATGTAATAGCGTTTTTAATTCATTCCAATTCACTTGCACTGATCGCACTAAGAGTATCTTCATCACTATTATTACTGAGGTTAAAACAAGATGCAAATATTTTAAGTGCAACCAGTGCAAGTGAATCGAAAACACTAGAAGTAAACCATACCTACAGATAAAATCCCGATTCTCAATTGAAGTATTAATAAACTGAAAAGTGCCTAAAATTATGTTCTACCTGCATAGATTTATTGTCACATTTAGGACGAAAATAGAACACGTTCTTAATATTTTGTACAAAATTTAGGAATTAAATTAATTTTCTTCAAATTATTACAAATTCTTTGTCCAAAATTTTACTCATTTGTAGTACTGATGGAAACAGACAAAAAAGTCTTAGTCAACATGGGTCCGCTCAAAACTAAACTATTTCTGAGATAAAGACCATTTTACATTAGTATGTTATTATGCCTAGGGTGACAATTACAAATAAATTCTTATGAGATAATGCATAAAACAAAAATAATTTAAAGGAAAACTAAAGCAAACGATTGTGATTATTGAAGTCCGTGACTTCTACAGGGTCTACGTACCTGTGGCTAAATAAAAAGTGTAATAAATTAATCACAGATGGCGATATCTGTATGTGCGTTTAAGATATAGTAAATCAGTTTTCTCTTAATAACTTCTAAACATGTTTTTGGCACTTAGACCCTTTTGAAGTTATGGTCTTCAATTGTTTTGACAATTGCACGTAGACTTAAAAAATCATTTTGTTTACGTATTACGTACACAATAATTGAATCGGTGAGTGCATAATGGTGTTCAGCCCAAATTTACTCTGTTGAGAAAACAACAAATAACTTTCTAGATTTTTATTTTAAGAAATTATTGGCTTCAGGATGCTTCGTATATCCTTCTCTGAAAGAATTTTAAGCTAATAATTCACTTAAAATAAAAATCTAGAAAGTTATTTGTTGTTTTCTCAACACGGTAAATTTGGACTGAACACCATTATACACTCATCGATTCAATTGTTCTTTCGCGTATTTTCCTAATTAATTAATTCAAATTGGTAATTAATTCACTATCTAACTGAGGATAGGCCAAACTGATTCAGTCCTTAACTGTATTAATTTCAACCACTTTTGAACATTTTGAATTTGATTTTCTTTCATTTTTGAAAGTCCTACAATTATGTCATCTTTTGTTTCATCTGTTCGCAATTATATGGATCGGTCCGCGATCTCATCCATCACTTTCGAAATTTTCCCGTACGTGTCAAATTTTCCGCTACGCATCCATCGACCGCAGGACCGGATCTGATTGGGATGCTTCGACGAAGCCAGCTTGACATGTTTAAAATTTTTGAACAGATAAAACAGCGACATCCTACGATCGCTTTTTGACCTAACATTGCAGTCAAAAATGATTTGCAACAAAATTTTTAAAATTTTTGTTTAAATTTGTTTCCTTTGAAAGGCCATCCCTCCAATGTCGTCTTAAATATTGGTTTACACCAAGCACGTGCAATGTGTGGGCCATGGGCCAGCTCTCAACTTGATTTTATCCGGCTCACCCCTCGTAACAATTTTCAGATTAAAATGTTTAAGCATAAAATTAAAATAAAACTATTTGTTTAAGTTTATGTGATATTTGTTTACCGACCTGCAGTCTTGAGTCTTGACTAAATTGCACATATCTGGTTTGTGCCGTTTAAAGCAAGATGGGTTTGTTTATTTTTTATTATTTTTCACGCATAGATTGCCATAGATGTCAGCATTCCTCTATGAGACTCTGCCCCTTATGCTAGAGCTAGACGATTGATGTATGCTTTTGTGGGGTAACCGTCCATGAATTTCTTCTTCATTCCGCCGCTTTTTGATTGAAATCGTCAAGTAAAAGAAATCCAAATGAATCTGGGAACAATCTGGTGAGGCAAAGCCCACTTCATACAGGTCCGATTCATTAGGTGGGAAAATACCCCAACTTGAGACTTTGACAGCGCCGCGCGCCTTCTAGTAAAATATTAATGTACTGTGTATTGCGGATTTCGAGCTGATCGTAAATTTACAGCAATTTACGCCGTTATTCAGAAATGTCTCCCGATATTTTCAGTGTGAATAAAACATCAAAAAATAAGGTCACCTTCTTAAACAACTTTCTTTTTTTGATTGAATACGAGGAAAGAAAAACGTTAACAGGAGAACAGAACCTTTTTTTTTTCAAAAAACAGTAAGGGAATTATAAGCACTGAAAGAGGGGTGGAAAATTTAGTTTTTTTTAAATATCTTCTGGATCCTTTAAGTTATAATATTTGAAACACTTTTTCATTGCGATTTAATATAATCTCAGCTCCGGTGATAATTTTTGTATAAAATTCATTAAAAACGAACCACCTAATAAACATTTACTATAGTTGCCTATATCTCTTACTTCGTGGCAAATTTTATACAAGAATTTGTATGGTGTGTTAAAAGATAATACGTATTAATTCTAAAATTTTTGGATTAAAAAATTTCTTCTAGCTCCTAAAATAGTTTCTACACAGGGTGGAAAATATGTATACATATAGAAGACCATATACATTATCTGAAACGTTACAATACCAAATAATACCTGTTAATTAAGCAAAAAAAAAAAAAAAGGTTCATTACGAGTAACCGATCGATACATAAGCCAGGGTCTGTTATGGATAGCTTACTGTGTAACGAGCTTAATCTCGTCATTAGATGGCGCTGGCTATATAATCCGATCGCATTAACTTTGTTAAAGTTTCTAGTCATGTTATCCATGGCGTTCATAATTACACCGGTTGCCCTTCAATGCTTTTAAGTAGAAAAATATGTTCGACTGTGCAATTTATGTTTATTACTTATTTTATTGTATCCATTCAAATATATCTATACTTGTATTGATTGAATAGGAAGAAAAATGTGACGTCGGAGTTCTTACAGTTTCATTTTTCATGCCACGACCGGCTCCTGGTCGGTTTTTGGATTTTATCAAGTGATACCATAATGAAAAAGAATATAATAATAAGTTATTGATAATAAATTTGCAAATTTTAACTTACTGATATACAAATGTTCCATCCCGTAGCGACGTTATTTATGATCCGATTTTAATGAATAAAAAAAAACGAAACAAATGTCGTTCAACCGTCATTTTGGAAATATTTTTGGAAGTAGAAGCGTCTGTTTCACTCGGTGTAGTCGGTTTTTATGATTACGATGGTACATTTCGCATCATATAATTTAGTTGATTGTTGTCTGCCATTTTGTCTGTTGGTATTTTTACAAAATTTTACAATTTATAAGGAATAATAACAAAAATGAAAACTATAAATACTTTTAAATTGACGGTTGAACGACATTTGTCGTTTATTGTTGTAAATTTCCAGGGCCGGCTTAAAAATTTCTTTCATTATGTTAAAAATAATTTTATTAATTTTTCCAATTAACTGCGCACCAAATAATAATTTTGAATACTTCATCTGATTTAGAAAAAAATGCTCTACTGGATTAAAGCTAAAAAAATTAGGAAGCCATTTGAAAAAAAAAGTTGACTATCGATAGATCTTGAAGATAACATTAGAAAAAATCAAAATTAGAGCCGTTTTAAAATACATCTAAAGCCATTTGTTTCGTTTTTTTATTAATTGAAATCGGATCATAAATAACGTCGCTATGGGATGGCCCAATTTTCAAGACACACCCGGTATACTACGAGTCCGACAAACAGGAAACTCTGTTATTATTGTTTTCTCAAAAACAAAAAATTCTTTATAAAAGTCTTGACAATTAAGGCCGACTTCATAATAGGACTTTAAATTCAACGTTACTTTAACCTGAAAAAATACATTTGTTTCGCTATTCTAAAAGTGACTTTAAATTAAAGTTTCCTTAGAATCTGATCGTGAAAACGGCCATTATTTTTGAATATACGTAAATAAATTTTATAATACGATTGTTTGATGGTGTTTATAAAGAAATTTATTTGAGGAACAAGGCAAATAATTTTGGTTAATTCAGAAGGGCCATCTGACAAACACATAGCTAAACTGCGAGTACGTTAATTACTTTGATGTAATATGATTTGCTAGTGTAGTTAGTTCAAACTATTTGGGTGTCATTTGTCAGCATGGAATTCCTTTTATAAAAACGTTAGTTTTGCATAAGTTAGTTCTATCGACTGAAAAAAGACTTTAATCTGCGAGCTACCTAAGCAGGTAAACCATGCTGAAATGCTCAGCAAACAGTTTTGTCCTAAAAATGTCGGCGTTAAAGTTTGTGTTGTTTCAAAAATAAAAAACGAATTTAGATGATAATTTTTCAAACGTGACAATATGCGACTCGATAGTTCAGAAACTGGAAAATGATTTGACAAATTGGGAAATTTAATAGACAAAAAGGAAAAATCAAAATAAAAAATTTCTTGATTACGCTCTCTTAGCTATAAAAAAGCTGCAACTAAGGATTCCAGATCGATTCGACATTTAACTTATCTTACAGAGAAGCAGAGTGTCATTTCTGTTGATAACTTATTACAAAAGATGAATTTTCTATTTAAAAGGAACTAGGTACACTGCTGAAAAAAAACTGTGTTATTTGTAAAAATTGTATATTATCTACGTATTCATACGAAAATTCGAAAAACTGTCAACAGTATAGTTGTATCTGTTCCTGTATCTAGGTATTTTCCGGAAAAGTATCTGTATCTGCATCTAGATACATATTTCTGAAAGTATTTATATCTAGATACTATTAGAAATAGTACATCTTGACGAACACTGACAACCAAATACTTTTTCTTTTCATTTTTCAGACCGTACGTAAGAAATAAAGAAATGAAATTGTGTTTGTAATCTTTTTCAAATTTAGGTTTACTCTTAATTTAATTTTCGAAATTTTATCGACGTGAGGATATCATGTGGTCCTAATTAAACGTTACACTTATTTTTTAGATTAAATAAAATAATGATTCCATCCATCTCAATCACACCGAAAACAAATTGCCCTCTGACATATTTTGCCTTTTAATTTGATTTTACAAAGTTTAAAAATGAGTTAAAAGCTCCCTCTTAAAAGCCCCAAACAGATATGAAATCAAGCTTTAACGAGTGAGACAGAGAGTAAGAGAAAAACTCTGTAACACGACCCCATGTTATCCAGTGTGAAAAGTTAAAAGCACTTATCGATATTTATAATTCCCATTACAGGGTAACGGGAGCGTGCGCGGTCGGGGGCAGTTTTATATAAATTCCTAAATCGTGACTTGCTTACTTAGTTCACGCTCCTTGCTCTAAAATAATACTTATAAGTGGAAGCAACAGGTTAGTGCTATTTTTTTTTCTGTTTCTATTTAAAACAATTCGGTTTACATTTGTGTAACTTCACAATGTGCTCTTCACTTGTAGATCTGGTGTTGCCTTCGAAGATAAAAATTATTTTTATAATTTTTTGTGTACCTTGTAGTACCTACGTATCATCTACAGTTTAAAAATTATGTCTTTTTCATTTTAATTTATGGTATATACAGTGTGATTCTATGAATAAAAAATATTAAAAATTAGCCAAGAATATAAAACCTGGTGTTTCATCTTAAAATTATTTTTTTTAACAAACATGAAATTGATGTTGCTGTGCATGTTAAATTAAACCATTCCTTTTAGAATAATTTTATTTTAGAAAACTAGAAAACTCGATCACATTGTACGTTGCATTGTTGTCCAAAGCCTATTACGATTCAATAATGTCTTAGAAATGTCTTCTTTTTTCAGAACTTACTGTGAAAATTTTATCAAATAACATAATTTATCTGAAAACAAACGACCACCCTTTTAATATCCTGATATTAATTTTCTTTATAATTTTTTTTTTTTCATGTACTGTCGTACAAAAATGGCAAAAATAACGGACGATTCATAAAATTTCAGGCATTTACAGCAGCAAACACAATTTCAAATCTAGAAATTAACACCTTAATGCCATTTGGTATAATAAATAAATAAACAAAATTTGTAGGAGGGCGTATTACTATACAGGGTTATTCATGGTTGCTTATTAGATTATATTGGAAGGTAATGGTAATATACGTTAGCGAGCTATTCATCTAATAAGACATCAGTCGTCGCATACTTCCGGTTCTAACGGAAGTCAATACTAACTTTCTTATTTTAAATGGAACATCCTCACATCATTATCACATTTTTGGATTTCCTTTTCAATTCTACATCTTCTGTATTTACATACCTCAAAGCTAAAATGCATTATTTCGATGATATTCAATTCTGTCTGAAAATGATCACAATAAATTGGAATATTTGGAATAAATTAATGAAGGTAGAGAATAATACTTTTATCTGCTTCTTTTTAATCGCAAAGATAAAGTAGGTAACACTTTTCTGATAAAAGATAAATTATTTACTTTACAAAGAACTTATAGGGGATCCACAAAAGTTAACAGTTTTTCACAATGAATAACTTGTTTTTTTTTTAATGCAATCACTGATTTTATTCTATGACATCTGATCAAAAATGGTTATCTTTAATAGTTTTCAAGATATTTACAGTCACTGCGCCAGCACCTTATCTTGTTATTCGATGTGTAAATCAATTAGTTGATGAAAATTCAAGCAATTTTCCTGAAACAGCATAACAATTACAATCTGTAACTTTGTAAGCAGTCATCAAATGAAGAAAAATAAATATTAAATTATATTTTGAAAAGAAAACTAAAGTATTAGGTTTACGAACAATTAATTTAATTCATCATCTTAATGTTCAGTCCCACACTGTCACAAAAAACAATTTTGTCATCTATTCCTCAGATATTTGATCCTTTAGGTAAATTAACACCTTGTATAATCATCTCGAAAATAATCCTGTAAAAATTTGGTCTCTTTAAATATTTTGGAACGATGTAATCACAGAAAACCTACAGCAATAAAGGTCAAAGGCTTGGAATTAATTAATTCGTTATCCATTCCTCGTCACGTGATTCGTCAACGCCATCGATGACAACAGCTGCCAGTTCCTTTCACCACAAATCTCACCTCAGATCACATAAACGTCATTTTCGTTAGCATGAACAAGCAACTTTGAACTGAGATTTCGAGCTTCCAACTAATTAATTTTTAATTTGTAGATTGCAATCGGAAACATTTTGGTATTTAAAGTATTTTGATATTAAATTGATGATATTTTAACTATTAATTACTTACACACAAGAAAAATATAATAATTTAATAATTAATAATGTCTTAACAGCCTGTTTAGAAACGAAAAACATAAAGTGCGTGTGGCCAAGTAGCCTTACTTACTGTGACTTTTGTTACTGACGGGTTATGCGTTCAAATCCAAAGCAAATAAACTATTTTAAATTTTTTAAACGTAATATTCTTCTAATTAAATAAGGTGTGGGAAAGAAATGAAAGGTACGTATTCGGATCCATTGTTAAAACCTAATTTAAGTCTTAAAAAAATAATTTAAAAAAATCGCAGGATGTGTTTAACCCCGCAACTTGACAATTAAGTACGTAATACGACACTAATCACGTGACCATGAACATGATTTTTAATTTTAAAACTCACTGTTAAGGTCAAGTGAAAAGAAAGCTTTTTTTCTTAATTTACAAGAAATTGTGTCCTATGAATTCATATAAATTTATTCTGGCAGATTTCTACCCAGATAGCAATAATTATTTTGATCAAGGGTCGTCAAGAAATAGAATCAAGAAACTATTAGGGGCAAGTAAAATCAAGAAATTGAAGAAATTACAGCAAATACACTTTCTTAGAACTGTTTGACGAATTTTTACTGTCAGAAAATGATTGATACAATGAACGAACCCAAATAATTTTAAAATCCGTGACTATCCTTGACCAAAATAGTTTTTGATGTCAAAGTATTTCCCCATGTTAAATCCCTATGTCCAACGGAATTCTGGACAAAATTTATTTTCTTGTAACATACACTAGTACTGAAATAAAAGGTAAAAAAGAATGATAAAGAAATTCAAAGCAGTAGTACTAGAAATTTAATTTATTTTGTAGGTTTACAGTTAGATAAAGTTTTCATTCTCCTCGAACTTGAAGAATAACAAAACAATATCAGCATTCTTTTTGCTTTCACCTCAGATTTTCTGAACTTACATGCTCTATTAAAGCAGTTCCTTCAGTTACAAGCGTCTTTGAAATTCTTTGAAATGTTTCTAATTGATCGACCTGGATAAAATGCAGTAAAAGTTGCTTGGATGTTTCTGGATGTGAAAATCTGCCATAAGTTTTCAACGTTAAATATTTGGTATGTTCGTTTTAGATGACCAAACCTGACGTAACTTGACCAAACCAAATACTATAAACTTTATGTACCAGATACATAAAGTTCATTGCATTCAGTTTGGTCAAGTTACGTCAGGTTTGGTCATCTAAAACGAATATACCTATTATAAACAGATAAAATAGCGACATCTTACGATCGCTTTTTGACCTGACATTGCAATGTCACTCTTACATCGCAATTGCGAATAAATTGGACAAGTCGTTTTTGTTTGCAATGGAAATGTCGAGCTACGTCTCTGCTGAAGAAGCCCCAAGCAGGGCTGAAACAGCTGTCCAGCGGCTGCTCGAGGTTTTCACTGCAATCAAAAACGATTTGCACAAAATTTGTTAAATATTATGTTTCATATTAATTGTAAAATTCAAGTTCCACTAGTACTATTCTGTGGATTTTTTTTGAAATTCCTTTTTGTCTTTTATTCTGTATCAAATGTTATTAGAAGAAAAAAAACAGAATCTAATTTTAATTCGGCATAACATTTATGTTAAATATTTTGATTAGATATAAAACTGTTGGTAAAGATAATAATTAAGTTTGGCTTTATTAATTTGTGATGTACATGGAGTAGGGATGTTTGGTTTCTTCAAAAAAATCTGTTTTCGATTTACCGGTTTATTTGTGAACAGGTTTAATTGGATCAGGTTAATTAATCGGAAAGCCTTATTTTTCTTCTAAAACCCTATCTTCCGGATAACACTTCTGTACTTGATAAAAGGTAACTTACGAATTTCTATGAATTTTATTTGCTACAAGTCTTGTGTTAAACATTATTATGTTTTGCGTTTAACGCAAAACATTTAAAAAAAAAACAATTTTTGAAATTAATTTCAATAAATTTCGATATTTTTTATAATCATTACTGTCTCCAATATATTGGGAATATCAAAGCAAAAAGGAACGTATTTGTAAAATTATATTAGATGAATTAAAATGCCTTCTTTGCCGTTGTTAAAAACAATCATCTTTGATGTAACACTCGGCCGAGAATTCTGCATTATTAAATAAATTCCGGAGATAATAATAAATGTTTGCGAAATAAATATGTAACGTTTTGATCGCGGCGCTAAAGGGAGAGTGAACTCAACAATTCGGTTCAAACGAGACCTCCCTTGCATTCCGCTCGGTCGGAAGTCGAAAGTATTTCATTGTAGTGTCGCAAGGACTCCAATAAAGCTTATCCATTTATCAATGCTAATAATTCCCTTCTTTCAGAGAAATATGACCGCGCCGGCAGCATTCTTCATTATCTTCTTGACCGCGTCCGTCCTTTTTATCTGCGCCCAGACCCGTTTCCTCCCCAAGAGGGTAAGTATTAATTAGTTAAGACGTGCAGATCGCGCTGCTTAATGAGATTTGTCAATCTAAGTGATGACTGCATTTAAGTAACGCTTTAATTATTAATTTTAGCGGCACTGGTTGTGAGTACCGCTCTGACATTTAATTTGTTCGCAGGAGGAAGTTAATTATCTTGCCAAAGAAAGTATCTTAGATCCTAAGAAGAGACCTTTCTGCAACGCGTTCACGGGTAATTTTTTTGAAATATTTTCTTCGTCTCTACAGTTTTTTTTTCTTTCGGTCAACTTCCAAACAGTCGTCATTTAATATATTTGATTTAATATTGTTATGACTTCGGAGTTCGCAAATAATACTCGTCGACTAATTTCAAAACTTTCATTAAACAATAATCTAAAATACTTATTTTAACAAATAACACTTTTATATTTCACCGTTTATTCGCTCAAGATGCTCTCTTTCACTTATCGCCCGCTAAATAAACTATTCAAATAGCGCGCCCATTTCCGCTTATATAGCTAATTCATCCGCCGCTAGAAATGCACTGAAGCATCTCGCACTCTTGGCGTACTTGCTGGAACATTCCGTGATGTAGAGGTGTCTTCTCGAGAAAACTGTAATCGTGAACGTTAACCGGCCTTCCAAACAATGGGTGGCGCCACTAATATCAAGGTTAAATTTATTAACGGTAGAACTTACGGCTGTAATATTAGTTATAACGGTTTTAAAATTGTACTTATAAAACATCTTTACGTGCGATATTTATTCGTTCGTACATGTTTTATCTCTCTCATCGTTTTTCGTTTCCACATTCAAGTAAATTGGCAACTGACAACCTGCATTTTAAAACTCCTATATATTCACGATTATGATAATTCTATTATTCAAGTACGATAAAGATCATTAACAAGATATGAGGCATTGTTATTGGATACAGATTGTATTAAGCTTTTTGTAACATAGGACTTAACAACAAGCAATACAGTGTGGATCAAAAGTTTGGAAGTTTAATGGAAATTAGAAATGGTAGTTTTTTTTTTATTGCGAATTCCAAAAGGGCATATTTTATCACTACTTCTACATAGGGTCTCAATTATCTTTTCTTTTTTGCAGTGCATCTATTAAAAAAAAAAATACTTAAGAAAAAATTTGTATCTAAACGAAACCCAATCAGATGAAAAATACTGAACGCAATTTATCACATCACATCAACGCGCCTTATCACATAAAGTAAGAAAATTTTCGCTGTTCATTAAAAGAAACAACTGCTAAAGGCGTATTGACGCATTTAAATTTGCCGGCTGTAAACATAGCTTAAAACTCTAGTAAACCAATAGATATCGCTTACTGTACAGCACCATGGACAATATATGCTCAATAGCACTTTATAAACAACGACCAGTGCTGCCAACTCTATCGATTTTTCGGTAGATCTGCCAATTTTGAATTTTGAATCGAGTCTACCGATCCACCGAATTCAAATTAATTCTACCGAAATTTCGTACTTCTTTTTTGTAAAAAAAATATGAGGACAGAAAAATAAATAAAATCTTTCCCCAACTGCCATATTCGAGAACTTCTGGTTCGGCAAACGTTAAGTTAATTATTATAGTTGAAACGAAATACAAACAAACTTATCTCACGAACGATATTATATTAAATGAAAAGGAGTTATTAATTAAAGCAGGAAAGACAAAAGAACAGTAACTGTCGCCGTACGTTTCGATCTTATTAGGCCTCATCAAGAAAGTATAGCACATACCACATTAAACCAAATGCACATTTGCCGTAACCTCATTTCGCAAGTAATAATATTTTATAATAATCAAGACTTTACTCAGGCCCCGTTTTTCATCTCCCTATAAATTCATGTACAGTTTCCAAAGATATTATCTGGTGGATAAATTTATAGGGGAATGGAAAGAACATAAATATTTTATGAAATCATGTATTTCCAATGAATTTGATTTAAATCATGACCCAAAAATAAAAATAACAGTTACCTTAGCTGCCGTCGGGGTATTAAGATTAAAAGCAAAAAAATGCCTAGCCTTAGGAATTTTTTTGATCACGCTATACATTTAGCACATTTTTTTAAATATTTTTCTTATTACACTTGTTGGTCGTTATGGTTACCATTTTTATTTTTGCTCGGTAAAGATCTACCTTTTTTTAACTAAATCATTAATTTCGTTAATTTTCTTTTGTTTATTCTAAGAACACGTGTTTTATTATGATCTACCGATATTGAGAGACATTTACAGAAATTCACAACTTTCTTCTGAAAAATACGCTACAGATAAATACAGTCCACTTCAAGTATTGAGTATATGTGTTTAAAAAATAGAGTTTTGTTGTAAAAATATTGTGAATGGTAAACAATTTTATACTTTATTTCATTTAAAATTAATTAATCCATACACATTATTTTCTTTTTAATTTTTTAAACAGCATTTATTTCCCAAAAAAATAAAATCAAATTCTTATGTAACCCAACAAAATTTTTAAGCAAATATACGTAAAAATATGCCACTTTGGAATTTGTAATCAAATTTGGAGATTTTTATTTAAGAGAAAATAAAACTATTTTTGAATCCCAACGGTACACCACTGTACAAGTAAATGAACCACTCTTTGGGGTGAACAGGTCGATTATTTCTAAAATTAGCTATATTTTAATATACTCATATTAAACCGTCCTGTCCATTCCAAAGAGTGGTTAATTTAATTGTACAGTGGCGTAGCGTTGGCCAGTTTTAATTTTTTCTCCAGAAGAAAAAAAATTTTGCAAATTTTTAATATCTTCTAGAATTTTTATCCATACTCTAATGAAGTTCAAATGATGTATAATTAACTTATCTTCGGTCAGGCATTATAAATGCCAAAAAAAATATTACGTTAGAATAAATTGTAGAGATCATAGTTACTATGGCATTAAAAAATTTATTTTATAATTTTATCTAATGTTTTAACTAGCAATAAATTAGTTGAGGTCAGTTTCGATTGCGGTAGACTTCCCGAGCATCCCCTGAATACCTGTGGGGCCTGCTTAGCAATGGAATAGTTCTAGAACTCCACTGCAATCAAACTCTTTTGTTCGAGTTATTTCGAAATCGCGTGCATATGTTTAGTGAACTGCAACAGAATTTAACCGCTTGATGACGCGACGTAAACTGTTGGCAATATTTTGAACACGAGAGATGATACGCCACTGCGCAATAACTAAACCACTTCAAAATACGGCAGGTTTACGTTAATAATCAATTTGTTCGAGCGTTTTGGCAAAATGAGAATATTTTAGGAGGTACTTAACGTGTTCCAAATTTTTTACCCACCGTGTATACAAGCGTGTTTCACTTTCCAATTTTAGTTTTAATAAATTTCGTTGCAAACTGTGCAGTGAATCCATCGAGCAGCCTCTGTACGGCTGTTTCAGCTCTATTTAAAAGCGATCGAAGGATGTCGCTGTTTAAACTATTCATTTTATTTTTAATGGATTAAATACTACCAATAATGTATTTATGTTGATTTTTTGTATTAAAACGATTTCGTTGCTAAGATTTACAAAAAAAAATTGCTGCAAATCGTTTTTGATTACAGTGGAACCTTCGAGTATCCTCTGTACAGATGTTTCGGTCATATTTGGGGCTTCGTTAGCAAAAGCGTAGGTCGAGAATTCCACTGCAAACCAAAACGACATGTCCGAGGATATTCAGGAGCCAAAACGCGATCGCAGGATGTCGCTACTTAAGCTTTTCTAAGATTTACAATTAAACTAGATTCATGCTGGATAAAATTTGTATTAATCGTTTTACATATGGTTTAGAGATTGTTCAAATTTCTAATATTCATAAAAATTACTATGAATCAGTACTATAAAAAAGAACTTTGTTTCCGATAGGATGTGGCCGCAAACGCTCAAATTTACCACCACTACCAGAGCAGTCACCACAACGCCCTATTTTGGACGAGTCCATTGGCAGCCTTTTGGAGCTCAACTCTGAACCAGGTTTAGAAGACCTGTCCAGACAAATCTTGTCGGAAGCGAAGCTATGGGAAGCTATTCAGGAGGCCAGTTTGGAACTGCGTCGTGCTCAGGAGGCCGTTGCCGAAAATTCTGAAGAAACCGCACCGGCATCTCCCGCAAGAAGTAGTGTCGGCAATTGTCCGATACCGCCGTGCTACATATAGAATGTAGTCATTATTTATGTGCAATCTTCTGTGTTCATTGCAGAATTGGATTTATTCTGAAGATCACAAAAGTATATACGTATTTTAACATATCTTATTGTTGTTACTTATAATTTTTAATGTGCGTTTATGGAAATAAATAAACAGGGGTCTATCTAAACCAAATTTGATGAACGTGTATGAATGGTTAGGAAATAATTTGCTTTGCAGACTTAAAATATGGGGTATGGAAGATAACTGGAGCATTCGATGACAAAATCGTTAGGAAACCGCATAATTATTATGCTTTGCGTATCGGTTCAAAATAGTATTAACTTTTTTTTACTTTTTTGAATTTTTACTGGTCCTGAATCCATCTCAGTCCATCGTTTTAGCAGACATTTTACTAATCTTTTTAAATCGTTCTCTTCTACCATAAAATACTTAAATCAGGTTTCGTTTGTTCATTGTTAAAAGAAGAAACTCAGTTTAATACCCAGCCCTAAATAATTACAGAAATTCACGATTACATAATTACATAATATATGATATACTTAAGTAGATACAAAATGGCGAACGTGGCAGATTAAGATGTCGTCTCTTCAGGTTGGCGTTCCTGAGATAAAATAGTTTCGTCAAAATTTCTTTGGTAATAGGAATTTCTCGACTTGGCAAGCCACAGCTCTAATCGTAAACTGGGGTCCATAGTTAGAGGAAGCGGCTCCGACAACATACTTCTCTTCTTTACGTAGTTCAGGCAGCACGCTCGAAAATTTCTGGTACCGCAGGCATTTTCACACTCCAGGCCGCAGGAATTACAGGATCGAACTTCTCTGGAAACTACTGCCCCTAAGGAAAGAGAGGAAATACATTACAGATTTAAAAAAAAAATATGTTACAAAAATTTAGTGCTTCAAATTAATTTTGTTTTATGTTATACACTTTGTTTCATTTCTTAACTACACACCCCTGTATTTTTTTTTAATTTACATGTTAATGGATCGATTCATAAATTTTCGTCAGTTGTGCATACATCCCTTTGAAATGTGCAATTACGTATTCACATAAACTCCTAATTTAGCATAACAAAAAAAGCCCCTAAATCAAATCTGATAAAGATTCTAAAAGAGGGGACACGCAGTCAAACCAATGAAATAAAAAAAAATGTTTTAAAACTAGATTTTTTAGAACTTCATGTATGTATTGTGTTTTTATTTTAATGTAAAACATGCTGTTCGTATTAGTATACTAGAAATTAATTCCAATTTTTAAATATCGTTGCATGATCGTCATCATTAGGGTTTCTAAATGTCATATCAAATTGAATTTGTCCATTTTAATTTGGAACAGGCAAAGAAAGGATTTTTTTTTTTGAAAACTTGATGCGAATCTTTTTTTGAATTACAGAATTTTTGTTTTCTTTGTGTTTTAAGTGTAGGTACTCGATTCAAACAAGTATATACTTATCTAATGTAATTGAAAGAGTCGCTATTACTTTAGGTACTTTTGAATTTCGTAGATGTTGCAACGAAACACCTGACTTGAATTTTTGATAGACAGTTCGTTTGTAAATAGGACGAGTTAAGTGAATGGTCAAATTGCACAAAATCGTCAAGTCAACGGTCCGTCTAAACCCTGTGACCAATCACCAACTGAGAAAAGTGATCACGTGGTTTGGTCTGACCACTTCGACCGTTCACTTACCGCAGCCATAACCATAATTCAATCCAAACAAGTTTTCAAAATAGAGAGATTCAAAGTAAAGAAGAGCGCGTTCAGGGACTCTCAGCGGCTGAGTTGCTTACTCAACAATCGATTGTGATTGGCTCACATGAAGGTAATAGCGAATCACCAACGACTGTTGAGTAAGCAACGCATCCGCTGAACGCGCCCATTGTCTGTTTTTGTATCAAAACATGTTTGGATCACGATTTTGTGAGCGAAAGAAAGCACCTTTTGTAGCCCAGGTATATCAAAATTACTATAGCGCGTTCTACTCTGAGAATCCAGCACCTACAAGCCTTATGGAGAATTCGGAGAGATAAAGAAAGTTTATTGAAAAAAACCGAAAGATAGAAAGGGAGGCATATACCCGTACTGCATACTGCAAGGTTGAAACGCACTATAATAACAGAACAGATTCATGACATCTGTCATTTCATGTTCCATTTTAAAAGGACAATTTAAGGTGCTTCCTTTCGCTCACAAAAACTTGGTCCAAACGCGTTTAGTTTCAAAGACGGATGTTCTCTTGCAAACGGATTAATCCCCACTTTCCTTAGCTTTTCAGTCCGAATCGATAATACCCTTTCTTCTTCGAGCAAAACTATTTTTATGTTTTGTTTGGACTGAATTTCAGACGAACTGTCAATCGATAATTCAAATCTGAGGTATTTTGTTACAACAACCACAGAATCCTGATTCAAACCATTCAAAACGAGATTCAAGCTTTTAAGCGAAAGAAAGCAGCTTTAATTTACAAATTGTAACCCACGTTTTGTGTTAAAATAAATTCACGGCTTAAGATATCGTGCACAGCTGTCATGTTGTATCTTCGAAACTTTCAATCCTAACCTATTTCTTCTGACTGCATTAGATTTTCCATCAAATTTAATAGGAGTATAAGATTTTATGATTCTACAGAGCCCAAACATGCAAAAAATTTCGTCTATCTCAATTCATTTTCAAATTATTTTCATAAAAGTCAAAATTCTTAATTTCTAAAATATCGAATATCTTGTTTATTTATTATTAACACAGGCCCGTATCCTCACCTCGTCTTTAATTTAGCAACACCGTCATTAAATTCTCTCTCACTCTCTTACTCATTAAATTTGCACGAAGCTATACTATCGTTTATATTTATTTTAATCATGGGCTTTAGTCAGAGACGATCTTAATCATGAGATGAGAATACGGACCGTTGAATCATAAAATTCGGTAATTTTATGTCAAATTCGGTGGAATATCTGATACTCTCAAAAGATATAGGTTTAATACCTATTGACAGTTTTGCAGATACGACTGTCAACTGTTTTTTCTCATATGGGTGCTGTCTTGGATATTCATACTGTGAAATACAAGAATGAATTCTGAATACGACGACATGACATACTTGTGCTTATGTTTTTAGCACAAAATATTAAGTTACAAAAAATAGTTTTACAAAGTTTCATTTTTATGGGAATACGTACTATAAGTTTACAAGATTTTTTTAAATTTAATAATAATTTTAGTTCTGAATGCTCGAATATGTAAGATGGCGTGCATAAAAAAAAAACAGTTGACAATCATATCTCCGAAACTGCCAGTCCTAATCTATTTCTGCTGACGATATATTGTCCATAGAATTTAATACAAAACTACCGAATTTTATAATTATATGTTAATGAATAAACAAGACATTCGAGATTTTCGAAATTGAAAATTTTCAATACTTTTTCTTATTTCAGAAATGAACAAAGATAGAAGCCATTTTTTCACATTTATTTAGACCTCAAAATAGCGGAACTTTTTTTTGCAATTTAATCGTCTTATAGTTTATCAGATCCCCTTGGTGGGACTTTAATTAGTTGTAACCCTGTAGAATAATAAGAAAAGAAGGTATTCGAGATTTTGTAATAGAGAATTTTCAGATCTTTAGGGAGATACTTCAAAAATGGATAAAGATAGAAGAGGTTTCTTTGCACATTTTTATACATAACTTTATTAATTTCATCGTATTTGTATCTATAAATCAATCATTTGTTTGAATTATTGTTAGTGTAGTTTATAAGCCACTTATTTATTACATTTAGAAGTGGAAACGAAATCATCTAATGTTTTGATGTGCGTCCATCGAATCCTGTTTATTTATTTTTCTTTGCTTTTCAAAGTTTGCAAAATTACTAAAACTAAAATTATCAAGAAAATTAGATAAGTGACCTAAAATATAGTCTAAATACCAATTTGATTTAGTAGGAATTTTAAAGGTTACTTTTATTTCATAAGAAAGAATTTTGCTAGCAAATTCTGATATGTCTATCAATTTTGTACATGACGTACATATGGTAAGCTTTTTTTCAAAGAACAATTATATGATGAGTGAAGACATTTTACCTAAAGTAGGTACATATTGAAATAAATTTTAGATAGCACGCTATTTTGAAGCCCGGACTGAATTTCAACAAAATTGTAAAAACTATCATTTCTGATATCCATAAATAAAGCATTTTTTTGTCCGATAAAAATATTACTCCTATAAAATATACAATTATTACATCTACACGGACACTTGTAAGTTGATTAAATTTAATTTACTTACACTGTCAGTTTCAGATTAACACTCCCCAAAAATAAATTTATTAAATATATTAAGCTGTATCCAAGCCGTTTAGGCCTATAGCTGAGTTATTTTTTTTCGACTCATTTCTATTCTTCGCCACACTTTTCCATTTATGTATTCTTTTTTATTGTATATCCTCCGTTACTGCGTCTTTCCATCTTTTCCTTGACCTTCCTTTTTTCTTTTTGTTCTTAGGTCTTCTGTTCCTACGGATTTCACTGTTCTCTTGTATGTCATCGTTTCTAAATATCCTAACCATTGATTGCAGTCTTCGTGCTTTAACTACGACGCTCACTTTCTTTTCCGTATGGAGTTCATACACTTCTGAGTTTGGTCTTCTTTCCCATATTGCGTTTATCTTTTTGCCTCCTAAAATCCTTTGTAATAATTTCCTTTCTCATACTTCGATTTTCTCTTCATTTGCACTTTTTACTCATCGTTTCATAACCCATATTACAGCGGCGGCGTATTCAAAAAATATTAAATTAAAAAAAATCCGTCTTTCCTGTTTATTTCCCTTGATGATTTCTTTAGTTTCTTTTGACAACTTGTTGTTTGCTTAGTTTCCCTCGACAACTTGTTTATTTGTAATCAGGGAAAAGAATTCGGGCCACTTGTTCCACGAACGGTTAAACGGAAAATTTAGTACTCGGACTGTATCAGCCTCGCCCGTAATAATTTCTGCGAAATGCGAACGCTCACGTTCCCTCCCACTCAATAAAAATTCCATGCAATAGAGTCGCGGCAAGATGGCAGCGGTAAATAGTACATTCGGCGCAAAAAAACGTCCGGCACTAAATGCGGCCTGAATTCTTTTCCCTGTTTATAACGTACCCTGAAGAAGCTGTCAAACACACAGCGAAACGTCGACTTTAAACTCATTTTTTTAAGTGCAGGAATAATTATATATTTTATGTTTTCAGCGGGCAAGAAAGTGCCTTAGCTATTATTCAGTTTAGTTAATTCTAACAAATTTAATTTATTTTCTACTTTCCATTGAAATAGAAATTTTGTTAAGGTGAATTGAATTGATGAAGTTTAGGAACATTTCTTACTTCTTTTTTGTGTATTAATGTTAAAAAAAAAACGTCAATTTCATTGCAGAAAATCAATTTTAATCACGCAAACAAAGGCATTAATCTACACTTACTAAATTCAAAAGAAATTTACAAAGCGGCCAACAAGTTCGAAGAAATTCTTAAGTCAAAATTCAAGACAAATTCATATATTCTAAAATTAAAAAAAAAATTCCCGTCTGTAGTCTATGAAAAAATTAATGTAATAATAAATCTAAAATGTTTACTATTAATTACTTTGCTTTCAGAATCAACAAATTTTAAATAAATTGTATTTACGAGTCTTCTATTCTTAATTTATTGTTAAAAAAGAACTTTACCTAATTCTTCTTACATGCAAAATTCAAAAAAATAATAATAAATTGTCTTTTAATTTTTTCGTAGGGTACTATGTATTCTGTCAAGAAAATCTTTTAACTACGAACATTTAATGAATTACTGAATCCAGTGACGTACTCAGATTTTAAGTAAAAGATACATCAATCAATTCTTACTAACAAATACATGCAAAATTCAAAAAAATAGTAACAAATTGTCTTTTAATTATTTTTTCGTAGGGTACTATGTATTCTGTCAAGAAAATCTTTTAACTACGAACATTTAATGGGTTACTGAATACAGTGACGTACTCAGATTTTAAGTAAAAGATAAATCAATCAATTCTTACTAACAAATACATGCAAAATTCAAAAAAATAGTAACAAATTGTCTTTTAATTATTTTTTCGTAGGGTACTATGTATTCTGTCAAGAAAATCTTTTAACTACGAACATTTAATGGGTTACTGAATACAGTGACGTACTCAGATTTTAAGTAAAAGATAAATCAATCAATTCTTACTAACAAATACATGCAAAATTCAAAAAATAATAACAAATTGTCTTTTAATTATTTTTTCGTAGGGTACTTTGTATTCTGTCAGGAAAATCTTTTAACTACGAACATTTAATGGGTTACTGAATCCAGTGACGTACTCAGATTTTAAGTAAAAGATAAATCAATCAATTCTTACTACCAAATACATGCAAAATTCAAAAAAAATAATAACAAATTGTCTTTTAATTATTTTTTCGTAGGGTACTTTGTTTTCTGTCAAGAAAATCTTTCAACTACGAACAATGAATAGGTTGCTGAATCCAGTGACGTACTCAGATTTTAAGTAAAAGTTAAATCAATCAATTCTTACTAACAAATACATGCAAAATTCAAAAAAATAGTAACAAATTGTCTTTTAATTATTTTTTCGTAGGGTACTATGTATTCTGTCAAGAAAATATTTTAACTACGAACATTTAAAGAGTTACTGAATACAGTGACGTACTCAGATTTTAAGTAAAAAAAAGTTGATAAATCAATTTTAGTCATTTTTGTTCGGAGAAAAAAAGTCATAGTATAGGCCCTCATAATTTACTATCAGAAATTTCAACAGTGGAGTAGAGTTTCTAAGGTTCTATTTTTTCAAAAAAGAAAAAAATAATGGTTCGAATGGAATAATAAATATATTTTTTACAGGGTTGTCTCCATTCTAAATAGGTGGACACTGAATAAACAATAAAAATATATAACAGGAGAAAAGTAAGACTTCCAATACAAAATTTTTATAGAAGTAGAAGAAAATAATTACACATACCTAAGATTAACAAAAGCAGAAACAGCTTCTTATTCATATCCAAACTAGATGAGAAATTGGCGCAGAGGAGCAAACTAAAGTGCACAAGTTAAAAACCGGCAAAGATGTAGATGGGCTTTTTCGCGTTCGACGTATTTATATGGGAGAACAGCTGTCGGAGGGGGTGATTTTATAAACATTATCTTATCATCGAGTTCGCCTCACTTACAAAACCAATCACATCAATTCACTTTGAGAAAAGTTAAATTAGTTTATGCATATCAAGCAGTAAATCTTCTTATTTTAAAAGTGTAAGAGGGAAACGACGTACACATAATAATCATGGATTTTCCTCTTTATTTTTTGCCGAGATTCTGTCGCCTCGAAAATGGACTTAACGGGAATTTCGTTTCAGCGTCTGCCAAATATAACTAAAATGTGAAGTTTCATTTTTCATTTTCCGAAGATGAAGTTAAACAGAACTATTAAATGTTTCTTGAAATATAACATATCAATGTGTTTTGTATAAGTATTTTCTTTGCGTTTTCAAATTTCTTTCTTTCAGTTTCCTTTCAGATAATCTGCACATCGACTTTCACAAATTCAAAACTGCGAAATATCCTAGAGCTCAATGTAGTGTTGGACACTCCGATACTCGATATTTTGTATGAGATACTTTGCCGTCCAATATATCGGTGGATTGATCCAATTAAATGAGGTATCGAACATACTATATCGAATAACAAATTACTATTTGATCGAATGTGGAATGTAGCTGTAAGAGATACCTATGAAAAACAAATCAAAACAGCCAAAGTATGCACAGTGTTGAAAAAAGGAAGCAATAAGTACGATCAAATATGAAGTTGAGTTTTGATAAAAAATTGTCCAAAACAGGACAAGAAAGTTTCAATCCAGTGAAGTAAATTTGATATTCGATGAAATTTTGAATGGAACGAGTTTTTTTTTTGCTTATTATAAACCATTTTTTTTCTGTTATTTATGTTTGACAGATATTTCTGGTGAAAAAAAAAATATTTTTTTTTGGAATTAGAAGGTGTTATATTGTTAATATTTTCGTATCATATACGTACGTATACCTGCACCAATAGGAGCAATCTTGTTCAGTTATCACATCACGTATAACCATAAATATTGATTTTTAATTTAATAAAAAGCTAGTATGTTAATTACAAACCGTTTAAATATATGAGTTGTGATTACAATGTACCGCTTTGTTGCATGCCGTAAATATATTTGCACATCCTGTTTAAAAAAAAACAATAACCGATTGAATGAAAAAGTTCACGTTAACGAAAGTCGACGATTTATGATATTTACAGAGGCTCTTTATTAACGTGAAGTTATAAAGATTGCGTGAAAATAAATCTGATATATTGACAGTTATTTGATCTTTATCGGCTCGAATTCACATGAATTCTTAACGTCGGCTTTTAATAAAGTGACGAACAGCTGAAGAAGTACACAAATAAACTCATTTTACGGAAGTAACTGAGATAATGCAAACTTTTGTTTGTCATTTAAAGCAAGAAGCAAAACTTTTCGTGGTAATTTGTTGTACAATTTTACGAAAAGATTATATTTTCTGACTATTTACTTTGATTTGTGTTTATACGTAACAAATAAGAAAAGACACCACATTTCTTGCCATCTCAAGTCATGGCCAATTCCAGACGTGGGAGTTTTTGAGCACTCTTAACTAGAACTGTGCTAGAACTGATCGATAACGGTTGGTAAAGTCTTCTTGGGTAGCGCATGGGGGTGAATAAAATGGAAAGATGAAAGATTTGCAAAATCATTTGTGTGAGAGAGAAAGAGTTTACCCAAGAAATACACAAGACAGTTTACGAACGCTCCTAAGGGTGTGCATTATCTTCGTACTGTGATTCAATAAACACTTCTGGATTACTGTTGCTGTCATTATAACTTTGCATTTCATAATTAAAATCATATTTTAACACAAAATTGTGTAATATATGAAGCAAGCAGCAATTACCTACATCTGATAACTTTTGGTGAAAACTATCCAGGTACAATTGCGAGTATTAAATTTTGGTCGTCGGTGTCAATCAAAACGTTACTTCAATTTCAAAAATTTTGGTACAAATACGCAGTCTTTTAACAAAGAAGTGTCGAAAGTAGATAATTTTTTTTAAAGAAATTATCCCCCTTATTTAAAATGAAGACATCAATCGATTTATTTTAAATAAAATACAAGTCCAGTACAAATCTTTGAGAAAAGCAACTTCCCGCTGTTCCATTTAGAAGTGTAAACCTTACTCCCGCTTGTCGCCTGCAATTTGAAGCCTCATTCACGAATCGAAGGAAAAAAACTCGGAAGAGAAAGTGACATCAAAATGACGTCATTCTCTTACGATTTATATAAGAGCCTACGTCATTTTGACGTCACGTTCTCTTGCGAATTTGTTCCCTTGATTCGAGAATGAGGCCAATGAGACCCTTCCGCTTCTATTATTCGTGGCCGGCGCAATCATCCTCTCTGATATCCTCCAGGATGAAATTTCCCGTAATCCCGCAGATGTTGTAAGTAAAGTTCCGTGCAATAAAATTAAATACTGCAATTATTTTCTAGTGTGAAGCAGACTTACTATCGGAAGCAAAAAAGTAGACAAATTACAGTTTCCTGTAATTATTCTTTCAGAAAATGGCAGTGATTAAAGAGGACTTCACAGATAACATTTAAAAAAATTAAAAGCTTTCACAACTAACAAGTTTAAAACTTTAGTAAAACCTGTAAACCTTTAAAAGGGTGTGCATTATCTTCGTACTGTGATTCAATAAACACTTTTGGATTACTGTTGCTGTCATCACAACTTTCCATTTCATAATTAAAATCATGTTTTAACACAAGATTGTGTAATATATGCAGCAAGCAGCAATTACCTACATCTGATAACTTTTGATGAAATAAAGAGATATCCAGGTAGAGTCGCGAGCATTAAATTTTGGTCGTCGGTATCAATCAAAATGTTATTTCAATTGCAAAAATTTTGCTACAAATACGCCGTCTTTTGACAAAGAAGTGTCGAAAGTAGATACATTTTTTTAAAGAAATTATTCCCCTTATTTAAAATCAAGACATCAATCTATTTATTTTAAATAAAATACAAGTCCAGTACAAATCTTTGAGAAAAGCAACTTCTTGCTGTTCCATTTAGAAGTGTAAACCTTACTCCCGCTTGTCGTCTGCAATTTGAGGCCTCATTCACGAATCGAAGGAAAAAACTCGGAAGAGAAAGTGACGTCAAAATGACGTTATTCTCTTACGATTTATATAAGAACTACGTCATTTTGACGTTACGTTCTCTTGCGAATTTATTCCCTTGATTCGAGAATGAGGCCAATGAGACCCTTCCGCTTTTATTATTCGTGGCCGGCGCAATCGTCCTCTCTGATATCCTCCAGGATGAAATTTCCCGTAATCCCGGCAGATGTTGTAAAGTTCCGTGCTATCAAATTAAATACTGTAATTATTTTATAGTGTGAAGCAGACTTTCTGTCGGAAGCAAAAAAAGTAGACAAATTACAGTTTCCTGTAATTAGTCCTTCTGAAAATGGCAGTGATTAAAAAGACGACTTCACAGAAAAGTTTAAAAAAAAATTAAAAGCTTTCAAAACTAACAAGTTTAAAACTTTAGTAAAACCCGTAAACCTTTAAAAGGGTGTGCATTATCTTCGTACTGTGATTCAATAAACACTTCTGGATTACTGTTGCTGTCATCACAACTTTCCATTTCATAATTAAAATCGTGTTTTAACACAAATTTGTGTAATATATGCAGCAAGCAGCAATTACCTACACCTGATAACTTTTGGTGAAATAAAGAGATATCCAAGTACAGTCGCGAGCATTAAATTTTTGTCGTCGGTGTCAATCAAAACGTTACTTCAATTTCAAAAATTTTGGTACAAATATGCTGTCTTTTAACAAAGAAGTGTCGAAAGTAGATATTTTTTTTTAAAGAAATTATTCCCCTTATTTAAAATCAAGACATCAATCTATTTATTTTAAATAAAACACAAGTCCAGTACAAATCTTTGAGAAAAGCAACTTCCTGCTGTTCCATTTAGAAGTGTAAACCTTACTCCCGCTTGTCGCCTGCAATTTGAGGCCTCATTCACGAATCAAAGGAAAAAACTCGGAAGAGAACGTGACGTCAAAATGACGTTATTCTCCTACGATTTATATAAGAGCTACGTCGTTTTGACGTCACGTTCTCTTGCGAATTTATTCCCTTGATTCGAGAATGAGGCCAATGAGACCCTTCCGCTTTTATTATTCGTGGCCGGCGCAATCGTCCTCTCTGATATCCTCCAGGATGAAATTTCCCGTAATCCCGGCAGATGTTGTAAAGTTCCGTGCAATCAAATTAAATACTGTAATTATTTTATAGTGTGAAGCAGACTTTCTGTCGGAAGCAAAAAAAGTAGACAAATTACAGTTTCCTGTAATTAGTCCTTCTGAAAATGGCAGTGATTAAAAAGACGACTTCACAGAAAAGTTTAAAAAAAAATTAAAAGCTTTCAAAACTAACAAGTTTAAAACTTTAGTAAAACCTGTAAACCTTTAAAAGGGTGTGCATTATCTTCGTACTGTGATTCAATAAACACTTCTGGATTACTGTTGCTGTCATCACAACTTTCCATTTCATAATTAAAATCGTGTTTTAACACAAATTTGTGTAATATATGCAGCAAGCAGCAATTACCTACACCTGATAACTTTTGGTGAAATAAAGAGATATCCAAGTACAGTCGCGAGCATTAAATTTTTGTCGTCGGTGTCAATCAAAACGTTACTTCAATTTCAAAAATTTTGGTACAAATATGC
Organism: Prosopocoilus inquinatus; assembly: GCA_036172665.1. Lineage (NCBI taxonomy): Eukaryota > Metazoa > Arthropoda > Insecta > Coleoptera > Lucanidae > Prosopocoilus > Prosopocoilus inquinatus. The sequence goes on from CM069872.1 coordinate 48,332,208, forward strand.
TGTCTTTTAACAAAGAAGTGTCGAAAGTAGATATTTTTTTTTTAAAGAAATTATTTCCCTTATTTAAAATCAAGACATCAATCTATTTATTTTAAATAAAACACAAGTCCAGTACAAATCTTTGAGAAAAGCAACTTCTTGCTGTTCCATTTAGAAGTGTAAACCTTACTCCCGCTTGTCGTCTGCAATTTGAGGCCTCATTCACGAATCGAAGGAAAAAACTCGGAAGAGAAAGTGACGTCAAAATGACGTTATTCTCTTACGATTTATATAAGAACTACGTCATTTTGACGTCACGTTCTCTTGCGAATTTGTTCCCTTGATTCGAGAATGAGGCCAATGAGACCCTTCCGCTTTTATTATTCGTAGCCGGCGCAATCGTCCTCTCTGATATCCTCCAGGATGAAATTTCCCGTAATCCCGGCAGATGTTGTAAAGTTCCGTGCAATAAAATTAAATACTGTAATTATTTTATAGTGTGAAGCAGACTCTGTCGGAAGCAAAAAAAGCAGACAAATTACAGTTTCCTGTAATTATTCCTTCTGAAAATGGTAGTGATTAAGAAGACGACTTCACAGTTAAGTTTAAAAAAAATCAAAAGCTTTCAAAACTAACAAGTTTAAAACTTTGTTTGGTAAAACCTGTAAATTCGTTTTTAATCTTTAAAATCTTTGGCAATTTGGAAACTGTACTTTGTCTACTTTTTTTGCTTTCAACTGTAGATAAATTACCTTAGCCGTGAAATAAATTTGTCAAAAATATTTTTGCAATGTGTACGACAAAACGGCTTGTCACTTATGGCGTTTTCGACTAACCACTCTGGAGCACTCTGAGAGTACCTCCATCCTCTGTTTTCACACAGGCTTAAAATAAGATGGAGACATTCTGAGAGCGCACCAGAGCAATCAGTCGAAAACGGATAAGATGATCACTCTAAAATTCAAATTATTTTATTAAAATCAAAATATGAGGTATTGTCGGAAGCAAGAAAAAATAGACAAATTACAGTTTCCTATAATTATTCTTTCAGAAAATGGCAGTTATTAAAGGGGACTTCACAGATAACATTTAAAAAATTAAAAGCTTTCAAAATTAACAAGTTTAAAACTTTGGTAAAATCTGTGTATTCGTCTTTAATCTATGGTATTTTTTTAGGAATAATTACAGGAAACTGTAATTTGTCTACTATTTTTTGCTTTCAACTGTATTTCACAGAACAGAGACACAGTATTTAGATTAAAGAAGAAGAAAAAAAAAACTCTGGGGATAGGTAAGTGAGTATTAAAAGAAAAGTAGGAACTGTTGAACTGATTCGCCCCTAATTTCCAGTAATGTTGAGGACGCAGTTCTTGTAAAATGTGTTAGACCGAACACCCTTTCGACGGTGCAGGAGACGTAATACTTAAGACTAAGATTTTTTCTGGTTATCGATCAACTGTTGAATATTTAACTAGGTAAGTCAAATTTGCAAAAAAAACAAACAGTATTATCTGAAGAAACATAAACAATCCCCGCTATTCTTTGCACTAAATATTTATTAATTTAAATGTACCTGTAGATTTAAAACTGACTAATATTAACAAGTCGTCATCCTTCTGAACCTGAGCGCTAAAGTCATACGAAAGATGTTTTTAATAAATTATTTTAAATCAGTAGTTTGTTCATTGGATTACAGAGTAGATTAGAAAGTGTGATTACCAGGGAAAAGAATTCAGGCCACTTAGTGTTGGACGCTTTTTACGTCGAATGTACTTTGCGACGCATCGAATTGTTATTGAGTGAAATGGGATGGAGTGCAATGCGAGCGTTCGCACGTTATGGGCGAGGCTGATACATTTTTGTACCGTTCGCGAAACAATGGCCTGAATTCTTTTCCTTGGTGATTACGTAATTAGAAATAATGTATCATGAACCTCCAAAATAAATAGCATCTGTACTTATTTTTTTGCACAGAAGTGTACAACGGAATATTTTCCATCCACAGGTGACGAGTACGGCTTAATGACGCCCCCTCCCCCCCGTCCTATAAATCATCTGAAAAATACAGAAAACTTTTTTAGTTATATGTATTTCTTTTTTTTTTAACGTATCGATTCTTTCTTATTGGTTTTATTTTGTCAATCTAAATAGATTGAAATCACCACAGTCACAGTGCATATTTAAAATAACTGTTCTTATTTTTCTGGTGATTCGTTTCGTTTTCCAAATTTAATTTGTCCAAATCGTATTCCACCATTTTCACCCTCGAACGCACATTTATTTTATTTTATTCGTTTTATCAAACTCAACGTAAGCTATTAAATTCGTGCTCTCAAAATATATACGTCGTTTTTGCTCTTCCCATGCATTTCCTTCATGTTTGATTTCTGAATGAATAAATGAAACACATTAAAATACATTTATAAGTTTATTTTTCTATAAAAAAAATACATACATATAATGTACATAGGTGTATGTAAAATACAATAAATTACCAATGTTTTTTTCCGTGAATTTCTTTTAACAATTGACCTGTGCAGCTCGGCGCACGTGTGATCGTCTCGGTATGTCGGTTTTTCCCCCACATTTACTTCGTCAGAACGGGCGTTTCAAAAGAATTTATTAAGAAATTTTTATAAAATCGAAAGAAAGAAACTGCAAGATTAACAAAATAATTCTCTAAGATGTCTTGTAACTTCACATTAAGCGTTCAGTTTATAAATACAACCGCGGTTTAAAAAACTTAGCAAATTGATTTTTACTCAAAATTAATAAAATGTTTCAGTCACTCCTGGATTTTCTAATTTTAATCAATACATAAAAATATCTCCTCAACCATTAATAAATTGGTATGGTTTCAGAAATGTTTATGTTGACGACGAAAAGAATAGAAGTTCTTTTCGTCGTCGACTTTTTTTCATTTTCATGTTCCAATGAAACATTCAGTATCTATTAACTTTTACTTAGTAAAATGAAGAAAAACTATTTCTGATATACTGAAATATTAAAACATAACCCACGTGGTGATTATAACAAATAAAACCAAAACAGTCAGACCTATTTCTCATCTGTTAGTAGCAATAAATTACTTTAAAAAAATATTGATACAAAGAAACAAACGACAACACCTTCTTAATACGCAATAAAATATCGCAAAAGTTTTCTAGTTTAACGACCTCTCTATTTTATTTAAATAATTGCTTTTCTATACACATAAAAATATTTATAAATAAGTTTCCTGTACACAAACAACAAAAATGCCTCGAACTAATTTCTCTGGAAGTTACAATTTATCAGCAACTATTGTTATGGAGAGTTTCCTTTCCGGCCACGAGAACGTTTTCGGCAGTGAGAGCGTCTCCGGATTTCCCAAGACCTGAAACGTGTGCGCCATATCTTGAGCCAGGTCGTCGGGAATTAAAATCTGCAACCAAAAACCCTGCGCCACGTATGGATGTTCCGCGTCCACGAACGTCCCGGTCACCGAATTCGCTACTAACGTTATGGCAGTTTCACCAAGCATCGATTTAAACGTGAAATGTCTTCCATGTCTTACACGACCCCTAATGAATACAGAAACATGAAATTAGATGCATCATTTTAATGGGAAGTTTAATTTAATTTTGCCTAAATTTCCAACAATTTTAATTCAAAACTTTTATTATTTTTAATGTATACTGTACACAGTGTAGATAATTTAAAACAAATCTAAACTTATTCAAATCTATTTTACTCTTAATTAGCTGCAATAATTAAAATCAATCAGTATATGGACTATTTGGTGTAATATTAAAATTCAATCACACTATAATAGTGTACAAGCAATTCCATTATTATACTGTACCTTATTGCTAATGGAAGTAAGCTTCCCGCTTCCAAATTAAAGACTAGATGCACCCCTTCTAATTTCTTAAGATGCAACAATTCCGTTGATTCGAGTGCACCAGAATTGATCTGATTTCCCTCTCTTTTATACATACTTCCACAGCTAATATTTTCGTTGTTGTTTGCGTAATGCAGTCCTTTTCGGAATGTCGTTTTAATCTGCTCAGTTTCCTCCTCTGTTAATTGGTTTATGTTTTCGTCATCATCCTGATGCACGTTAGTTCTAAATCGATTTTGCTCAGTCCAAGAACAACGCGCGCTTACTCCACTCAAATTTGAACCTTCGTTACCGAAGCCCCTTTCTACCTCTTCGTGTGCGTTCGGGTCGAGTTCAAAAATGCTTTCTCCTCTTCGCATGTCTGTAATATGCCATGGTCCACCGGCACTAGGGAAATAAAATATACAGAGTGTTTACAATATCTATACCTTTTAGGCTCTGATGAAGGTTTAGAATAAAACCGAAACTACTCAGGTGAATCTTTTTGGTCCTAAAAACCCGATCAACTAACACGTTTTCAAAATTTAATAAACAGAACGCCAATTTCATTTATTAGTGTTTACTAAAAATCACAGTAACAGGTAATAATAGTGCTTCCAATAACAACAAGAACTGTTTTTATAGTAGAGTAATTTGTAAGAAAATACTTACGAATGTACTCTGCTGATCATTTCCAATAAACCTGCCCCATTCCACTGCTGAGCAGCTTTCAATTCATCTGCACAAATACCAACAATTTGTATAAAATCTACAATTCCAAACGGAGTATGTGCTGTGTTTAATAGTAAGTCGGTCGTCATGAGCATGTGCTGTATTCGAGATTCGCTATTGTCTAATGCACAATGCCAGGATACATGATCGCCTGCACAAAGATTATTTCCTACAAATAAGGAAGAATTAATTTTGTATAAAGCACTCAAGGAACATAACTGTTGACAGTGTTGTGTGTTTGTTCAGCGGAGCGCTGGCGTACAACTCTCCAAAACAGTTGTGTCCCCTGAATGCCCTCATTGTTCCCTGATCTTACCTGATTGGAAGACGTATTTTGCAAGAGACTGCATTAATGTAGCCGGCCAAGTCGGTGGTGCAGTTTCACCAGGTTCCCTTTTCAATCTGAATGTAAGTTCAAATCCGAAACCTGAGATTCCTTCTGGACCAGAAATGTCATGGACTCTGCCATCTCCATGCAAGTCACTCAAGCCAAAACTATCACACAAAATAAAATAAACATTTGAAATTTCCAAGGAGTTGTTATACTACAACGGTTACCTAATGTAATGCCAATGAGGTGGAATGTTTTCGTGTGGAATCCCCGGGTTTTCGTACATGGATATGTAATCTAAAGGATCTGGACCGCCTAACCTACATTCAAATTAAAAAAAAAATTCATATTATGTATCCTGAGTATTTTAATGCAATTTTTTGCTGAAACTACTGCGTTTTCGCATCAAGTCAGTGCTAAAAAATGTCCTTGAAAAGTAAATGAACCCCAATCTATAAATAACTTGGGAATTTAAAAACAGGAAATGAAGGGTGACTATTCTAAATATAGAAAACTATAACTACCTAAATATACAAATATGTAATGAAAGGAGTCGGATTTTCAAAAAAAAGTCTCTTTTACGTACCAGTATTTCAGTAATGCAGTAACTTGAAGTGGATTTATTTGGTCCGGGTATATTTTTCTGCACAATGTGTACAAAGATTCTAATCCAGCAGGTGTTGGAGGTAGTATATTCATTGGGGGTCCTTGTGGAAGTGCAGCAGCCTCATCCATTATTTGTCTGGAAGTGTTAAGAGGCCCTTTTAATTATAATAGCATTCCGAAAAATTCTCAAAACTGTACTCACCGATTTGTAACACCCTTAAAATAAGCTGAGATATACCTAAACGAAAACACCACCTATAAAACAAAACAACCAAAAAGTGTTACAGATTTATACTACACGCAATACAAAACAAACGAAAGAAAACTATTCCATGCGTGCAACCTTAAAAATGAAATGTCTCCATGGTCTCCAGTGACTCGTGTCTCCAGGGATGCCAACTGAAATAACCTCTGAATAACCCACAAATTCTTTGACATTTCTCCTGTGATTTTCCCTTTGCCTCGAGAGGTAAAAGAAAGGTTCACCACGTTTTCCCCATAAAATTAAGGCTGCATAATTTTTTTTACGAAATTGACAGTGTTAAGCTGGTTAAGGTTCAGATGTATCCGGAAACGAAAAATATTTATTGCGGAACAGTTTCTGATTGGCTATTTAAAAAAAGCAACTAATCAGAAATAATCCGCAGTAAATATTTTGGGGAATGCATGAGAACTTAGCTTTACTCTAGGATGTTATTAAAATTAAAGCTGTATTATTATTTTTCGAAATTGACAGTCTTAAGCTGGTGTTATGCTAGGTTCAGATGTATCCGGATACGGAAAATATTTATTGCGGAACAGTTTCTGATTGGCTCTTTAAAAAAAAAACAAATATTTTGCGGAATGCATGTGAACTTAGCTTAGTAGGATGTTATTAAAATTAAAGCTCTATTATTATTTTTACGAAATTGACAGTGTTAAGCTAGGTTAAGATGTATCCGGATACAGAAAATATTTATTGCGGAACAGTTTCTGATTGGCTATTTAAAAAAAGCAACTAATCAGAAATAATCCGCAGTAAATATTTTGGGGAATGCATGAGAACTTAGCTTTACTCTAGGATGTTATTAAAATTAAAGCTGTATTATTATTTTTCGAAATTGACAGTCTTAAGCTGGTGTTATGCTAGGTTCAGATGTATCCGGATACGGAAAATATTTATTGCGGAACAGTTTCTGATTGGCTCTTTAAAAAAAAAACAAATATTTTGCGGAATGCATGTGAACTTAGCTTAGTAGGATGTTATTAAAATTAAAGCTCTATTATTATTTTTACGAAATTGACAGTGTTAAGCTAGGTTAAGATGTATCCGGATACAGAAAATATTTATTGCGGAACAGTTTCTGATTGGCTATTTAAAAAAAGCAACCAATCAGAAATAATCCGCAGTAAATATTTTGGGGAATGCATGTGAACTTAGCTTTACTGTAGGATATTATTTATTTCAATATACAGTGTCTATCAAAAAGTGCGCTACAAATGATTTTTTTTTAATTATCGATTTTTATTTAAATTGATTGAGTCTGAACACTTCTGCATCCCCTAAAATCAAATTGGAAAATGTCAGATAAAATTTATCTAGAACGGTATACAGCGTGGTCACTAAGAAATAAATACCGCTTAAGAGTAAAGTACCCTTATTTTACAAGATGCAGGAAAAGGTCGGAAGAATAAGTCGTTCAGTATTAAAAGTTATGGCCAGATATAGAATTATAGCTTCCTATCTCAAAATTATTACTAAACTATTTCGATGAATTGCTATCATGCCATCATGCTACAAAAATGCATTGAAATGATGACTAAGGGTCGGACATTCCTAGGATATCTGGTAAAAACCAGTATAAAGATAAACAAAGCAGCGGCGTAGATTTCAACGTCGCCGCTGAACGGCTTTTATGCCCGAGGCACTCTCACCCTCGCGCTCGTTGCATCAGAAGCAACCGTTTCATGTAAATTACGTGTGTAACATAATTGCCTTTATAGTTTCTTTCAAATTAATAATTACGAAAACGTTATAATTCTTTAATGTACCTTTGAAAAAGATTGGCATAATACATTTAATTCATATCAATTATAGCGCCGTCACTACAAAAAGAATGCGAGTTCATTTCGGAATGAATCGATTAAGTAAACAAGTTTTTATATCCAGTCGACCAGAACTGTAGTGGTTACTGCGTGCCGCATAGACTTCTCGGACTTCGAACTGGTTTATTGTTTTGCTTTTATAGGGCAGACGCGTTAAAGATTCGAACTTTTTCCGACTATGATCGCTTCAGCATATTAGTAATTCCTCGTATATTTAACGAAACTTTCCGCCTAAAATGCGCCTAGGCCTGATAATGACTCAGAAAAAAATGAAATAATTGAGAAATAAGAACGAGTTTCGTGTTTCCACTTCATATTATTTTAACGGACACTTTAATCCCACCTGTATATCCCAAAGTAGCGTGTGTAAAGAGTGGTTCACAATAAATAGTGATTTTTTCATTTTTGAGGTGGAAGGCTACAATTTCATGTCTGGCTACAGCTCTTCATTCTGAACAACTTATTCTTATGATATTTTCCTGTATCGTATAAAATAAGGGCACTTTACTCTTAAGTGGTTTTCATGTCTAGGTGTCCACGCTGTATACCGGCCAAGAAAAAATTAATCTTCCATTTGCCAATTTGATTTTAAGAGATGCAGAAGCCTCCTGCGTCAATAAATTTTTATAGAAATCGATAATAAAAAGAATTCTCGTTTGTAGCACACTTTTTGAAGGACACTGTACAATCGAAGTAAAAAAATAATGTACTTCTTAACAAAAAAAAGAAAGGAAATTTAATTTTTAAATATAGGATGTTAATAAAAAAAACTGCAGACACTTTGGCATACAGCGATAGTAGATATTAAAATAAGAAAATAATTCTAAAATAATTCTTATATCCACTCATCCTTGCCACTATTCAATATAGGTGTCCACACCACGCGTTCACTCTTCTAGAATTATTATTTTTTACATAAAATTCGGGAAAGACAAATTAAATAAAAGGCTTCATATCACCTGCCAAAGAATGTATAGGTTTTTTATCCCTATAAGCCCTATATTGCAAAAAGCGCACACTTTAATTTAGAATGCGTTCAGAAATAACTCTCCCAAATTTATAATTGAATTTATTTAACAATTTGATTGATGAAACCGCCGGTACTTCGCAAAACATTGTTAAAAATAATTAATTTATTTTAATAATATATTTATTAATGCAATCGTATTTGCCGCAGAAAAATCGCATCGTCAATGGGTCGCGAAACAGTGAACACGGCATCAATCCATCTCTTTTCGTCTCTGAGTAATCGCGATTTATCTTAAAAAATATGGTGGATGCGCCGGGTATTAAATTAAATAATTAATATCTCCGAAACGGTTGGAGTTAGGAGGATGCAGGTTTCACTGTTGCTTAGCCCTCAAAGCCCCGTATAAGACAGATGCCATTCTTTCCGGAATTTTTTAAAAGCAGGGAAGATATTAAGTTTTCAGTTGACAAAAAATTTCGTTTATTTGACAACAAAATGACTCTGCCACAGAATATTGGCACTCTTATCTAGTCATCGTACAGAGAAAACCGCATCAATATATCTCTTTTCTTTTCTGAATTGTCGCGATTTTTCTTGAAAAATATGGTGGAAGCGCCGCCGGGTGTTAAATAAAATAATTAATATCACCGAAACGGTTGGAGTTAGGAGGGCGCGGTTTTTGCTAACACTTACTCCTTGGAGAGCAGCGTAAGATGGATGCAGTTCTTTCCGGAATTCTTCGAAAGCACGGAAGATATTAAGTTTAAGTTGGCAAAAAATTTCGTTTATTTGTCAAAAAAGTGATTCTGCCACAAAAAAAAAACTTACATTTTCCATAGGTCGCGAAAGAGTCGAAACCGCATCAATCTATTTCTCTTTGTCTCTGAGTAATCTTGTTTTTTCTTAAGAAAATATGAAATCTGCGCCGGGTATTAATTAATTAGTAAATAATTCCGAAACGGTTGGAGTTAGGAAGTTGCGGTTTTCTCTTTTAGTCACCCCCTTTCTGATAAATCAGCCCCTTAAAATGTCATCGCAGAAAGACATTAGAAAAGATGCGCCTGAATTACTGCAATTGATAAAGTGCATCTGCAGTCCTTGATACTTTAATATTCATTATATTAATGCACGAATAATTCTATTTATTTTAATTCACCTTTCTCTTCATTCTTTTTGATTTCATTGAAGACTGAGTTAATTGTGAAAAAAGCAGGTCAATATCTCAACCCGTTCTCGTCGTATTGAATTTTCCTGCACTCGGCTCACGTTTCGCAATTTTTTTTCTCGAAAATGGCATGAGCTAGAGGCTTGCGGTTTACACCATTTGATTCGTCTGCTCAAGCTCTATAAGAGTGATTTTTTTAATGGCAATCTATTTTTAGTCGATATTTTTCAGAATTTCTTTCTCGAAAACGGCGCTAGTTAGAGACCTGCGGTTTATGCCACTCGTTCGCCCCCTTCAAGCTCTCTCAGGGTGACTTTTTTGGCGGCAATCTATTTTTCGTAGAAAACCTCAAACTTTCATGGACTATTATAACCTTACTACTTTTTCGGTGGAAAAATATTTTTTTCTCCAAAAATCACAAAAAATTCACCTATGTAGAGCTCGACGAGACGCATTCAAAACCGTGCTCTGTTCCTCTGTAACTCACCCCCTTTCCGAGATATCCGCCCCTAAAGTGTCGTCGGGGAAGACAGATTTCTCTCAATGAAACACTGGAAAAGTACAAATTCGCTAGCGTTGATCGACTAATCGTTATTTATAAAACGAGAAGGCATGGTTTTGATTTATAAAACAGTTAAATTAATAATAAATCAAATTGTTTATTCTATATTGGTAGTGCTGCCATCTTTGAGCGAATAGTGAGATTCAGAAGTTATTCCAGGCGTAAAATTACAGATTCCTGTACTATTACAGAAACCTGTTCCTATGGATAACCTAAAGAGTTCACCAGGTGGCTCGAAGATGGCAGCACTACCAATTCATTTAAAAATTAATTATTCTTATGGTTATTTTAACTGTTTCATTAATTAAAATCGTTCTGAATCGCTCAATATTTGACGATTGTTCGACTAGCACTAGCGAATTTTTACTTTTCCAGTTTTCATTAAGAAAAAACTGTTTTTCTGCGACGACAATTTAGGGGGCGATATCTCGGAACAGGGTTGAGCTAGAGACGAACGGAGCCCGGCATTGAATGCGCCTCGTCGAGCTCCATATAGGTGATTTTTTTCACGATTTTCGGAGAAAAAATATCTATCCCAGAAAGAGTATCAATGTTTATTATGGTTTATGAGAGTTTGAGGATTTCTAGGACAAATATATTGTTGGAAAATCGCTCTTATAGAGCTTGAATAGGCGAATCGAATGGTGCAAACCGGAAGTCTCTAGCTCGTTCCATTTTCGAGAAAAAAATTTGAAAATATGAATCGGCGGCAGAAGAATTCAATTTTTTTCTCGAAAACGGCACGAACTAGAGACTTGCGGTTTGCACCATTTGATTCGTCTGCTCAAGCTCTATAAGAGCGATTTTTTTCATCGCAATCTGTTTTTAGTCGACATTTTTCAGAATTTTTTTCTCGAAAACGGCGCGAGTTAGAGACCTGCGGTTTATGGCACTCGATCGCCGCCTTCAAGCTCTATCAGGGTGATTTTTTTGGCGGTGATCTATTTTTCGTAGAAAACCTCAAATTTTCATGGACTATAAACCTTACTACTTTTTCGGTGGATAAATATTTTTCTCTCCAAAAATCGCGAAAAAATTCACCTATGTAGAGCTCGATGAGGCGCATTCAAAACCGAGCTCCGTTCCTCTGTAGCTCACCCCATTTCCGAGATATCGACCCCTAAAGTACTCCCAAGGAAAAGAGTATTTTCTCAGTGGGAAACCGTAAATATAAAAATCCGACCGTGCCAATCGAATAATCGTAATTTATCTAGCCATGTGGTATGATTTTTGTTTAAAATCGAGTTAAAATACCAATAAAATGAATTAAACACTTATTTTAACATTAATCGCTCTGCTGCCATCTTTGAGTACGAAGCCAGACTTATTTGTTATCGGTAATTACAGTTTCCTGCAAATTCCTGTAATTATGCAGGAAACTGTAACTATCGGTAATTGATAGATCGTACTTCTTCTTCGAAGATGGCAGCACCATCACATATTAAAAATTAATAATTTATTTATTATTATTCGAACTGAATTTTAAGTGAAAACCATGCGAAATCGCTCCATAAATTACGATTATTCGATTGACCTGAACGAATATTTGCTTTGCTAATTTTCCACTAAGGAAATAATTGTTTTATATACGACAACGTTAATTTCCTTATTTACTAATTAAACAGGACAGAAGAAATTTGGTTTTCTCTTCTAATATTGCCCGAAAACGATTAAATATTATGAGATTAATCTTCATTCAATACGCCCCACTGAAAGGGAAATTTGAAAGAAAGTGTGAAGGAGGTCTGTTTATCGATTGCATTGGTGTAACAACGATTAAAACGATTAAAACAAAATTAATTAACGATAGACTATTAATATGCAACACAATTATTGCGTTTAAGCTTATTTTCTAGGCGAAAATGAAGTTTTCTTCTTACGTCACTTTAAGGGCTGATAACTTAGGACGGTGGTGAGCTACAGAGGAACGGAGCACGGTCTTGAATGTGCCTCGTCGAGCTCTACATAGGTGAATTTTTTCGCGATTTTAGGAGAAAAAAATATTTTTCCACCGAAAAAGTAGTAAGGTTATATATAGTCCATGAAAATTTGAGGTTTTCGACGGAAAATAGATTTCCTCCAAAAAAATCACCCTGATAGAGCTTGAAGGGGGCGATCGAGTGCCATCAACCGCAGGTCTCTAACTCGCGCCGTTTTCGAGAAAAAAATTCTGAAAAGTATCGACTAAAAATAGATTGCGATGAGAAAAATCGCTGTTATAGAGCTTGAGCAGACGAATCGAATGGTGTAAACCGTAAGTCTCTAGCTCGTGCCGTTTTCGAAAAAAAAATTGAATTCTGCTGCCGCCGATTCATATTTTCAAATTTCCTTTCTCGGAAACGGAACGAACTAGAGACTTGCGGTTTACACCATTCGATTCCCCTGCTTAAGCTCTATAAGAGCGATTTTCCAGTCCCAATCTATTTTTCGTAGAAATCCTCAAATTCGCATAGACCATAATAAACTTTGGTACTCTTTCGGGGATAGATATTTTTTCTCCGAAAATCGTGAAAAAAATCACCTATATGAAGCTCGACGAGGTGCATTCAATGCCGGGCTCCGTTCCTCTCTAGCTCAACCCCGTTCTGAAATATCGCCCCCTAAATTGTCGTCGCAGAAAAACAGTTTTTTCTTAATGAAAAACTGGAAAAGTAAAAATTCGCTAATGCTAGTGGAATAATCCTTATTTATAGAGCGATTCGGAACGATTTTAATTAATAAAACAGTTATAATAACCATAAAAATAATTAATTTTAAATGAATTGGTAGTGCTGCCATCTTCGAGCCACCTGATGTACTCTGTAAGTTATCCATAGAAACAGGTCTCTGTAATACTACAGGAATCTGTAATCTTACGCCTGGAATAACCTATGAATCCCACTATTCGATCAAAGATGGCAGCACTACCAATATAGAATAAACAATTTGATTTATTATTAATTTAACTGTTTTGTAAATCAAAGCCTTTCCTCCTCGTTCTATAAATAACGATTAGTCGATCAGCGCTAGCGAATTTGTACTTTTCCAGTGTTTCACTGAGAAAAATCTATATTTCTGCAACGACACTTTAGGGGTCGATATCTCGGAAATGGAGTGAGTTACACAGGAACGGAGCACGGTTTTGAATGCACCTCATCGAGCTCTACATAGGTGAATTTTTTCGCGATTTTTGGAGAAAAAAATATTTTTCCACCGAAAAAGTAGTAAGGTTATAGTCCATGAAAATTTGAGGTTTTCTACGAAAAATAGATCGCCGCCAAAAAAATCACCCTGAGAGAGCTTGAAGGGGGCGATCGAGTGGCATAAACCGCAGGTCTCTAACTAGCGCCGTTTTCGAGAAAAAAATTCTGAAAAATATCGACTAAAAATAGATTGCGATGAAAAAAATCACTCTTATAGAGATTGAGCAGGCGAATCGAATGGTGTAAACCGCAAGTCTCTAGCTCGTGCAGTTTTCGAGAAAAGAAATTGCGAAACGTGAGCCGGGTGCAGGAAAATTCAATACGACGAGAACGGTTTGAGATATTGAACTGCTTTTTTATCATTAACTTAATTCTCGATGAAATGATGCTAAAAATCGCAACACCTTTAGAACGAGAAGAAAATCATCTTATAAATTCCTATGCTGCGCAATTAAAACGCACAACCGGTATATAGGGATAAATTAAAAAAACAAAAATTATTTTTTAATTTTTATTATATAAAAATAAAGCAATGACAACCCTCAATCAAGTTAATTATAAAAAATATTGTTGATTTTAAATCTAATGCCCACACGTATGTATATAAAATAACACATATAAAAAAAATATAGGAGTACTTTTAAAACAAAGAATAATCCGTTCAAAATTTGAAAGGAATTTGCATCAACAGTCACTCAGCACCTTTTATGAATTTTTCTGTGGCACTGACATAATAATAGTTTTTACTTCAGAGTACTGATGCAGACCGTATTCTCCCATTTCTCGTCCAACACCAGAATCCTTGAATCCACCAAAAGGCGACTGAGCACCGAACGCGTTGTAACAATTAACCCAAACTGTACCCGCTCGAATTCCCTGCGTTATATAGTTAATTTTGTCGATATCTTTGGAAAAAACAGCAGCGGCAAGCCCGTAATTAGTATTGTTAGCGCGCTCGATAACTTCTTCGAGCGACTTGAATTTCAATAACTGTTGGACGGGTCCAAAAATCTTTAACAGAACAGAGTTATAAATATTTAGGGCTAAAATAAGAGTGCGTTACAAAGTTACCTCTTCCCTAGCAATGGTATGGTGGTCTTCAACTTGTCCAAATACAGTAGGCTGTACATAAAATCCCCTATCTCCGAACCTTCCCCCGCCGGTCAACAGTTTGGCACCTTCGTTCTTACCGCTCTCAATCAACTTGAGAATCTTGTCCATCTGAACTTTATCAATCTGAGGGCCTTGTTCTGTTTTCAGGTCGAAAGGATCACCAACAATCCTGTTCTTAGCTCGCACAACCGAACTATAAGTAATACACCAACGTAACGCTTTGATTGAATAGGTACATTGTGATTTCGTTACCGCTCAACGAATTCGTCGTATATAGAAGCGTCTATGAAAGTCCTTGATCCAGCACAGCATACCTGCCCTTGATTGAAGAACACCGCATTGTGGGCTTCTTCCACAGCGGTAGCGATGTCGACGTCAGCCAATATAATATTCGGGCTTTTGCCTCCAAGCTCCAAAGTGGTACGCTTCAAGTTGCCCACTCCTGCTGCCTGCTGAATTAATTTGCCCACTTCGGTTGAACCTGTAAAAGCTATCTTGTCCACCTAAAAAAATAAGTGTTTATTATCAGTGTGAGGAAGCTACAGCTGCTAGATCCGCCATTTGATGCGACGGGGCCACGGGAAGCCCCCGGTGAGTAGTATTTGTTGCACTTTGGGACATCCGATGTAAATTGCCTTATTTGTTGTATGTGTGCATGATTTTCATGATGCGCGACAAGTGAAGCGAAGTTGAAGGAGAGAGAGAGAGGACTAACCATCGAACGAATGCATATCAGAACAAGGTACGCCCTGTTTAGTGTTATTACTATTTTGACCCAAATGACACACAAAAAAAGACGCTCCAACAGACAACAAATTTACCTTTTGCACATATAAAGCTCAGAAATACAGGGTGTTTGGAAATAGCTAGTACAAAAAAAAAAACTGTGGCATCTGGAAGTCCTAAGAAATCCAAGAAACCCTTATTTTTTATTTTTTTTGCATAAAATAACACCATGCCCATCAACTCATCGTTATTTGTGTAAGCCGCATTCATTTCTGTAATAATAATGTATCGAGCTGTGACTGTTGTGACAGCTTGTTACCTTAACTCAGTGGCGCACCAACAATTTTGTCCAAATTATTAGTAATTTTTATCTTAAAAACTCTTATTAGAATTTTTTGCCGATGACTTCAACTTACCATCACTAACTACTAATTTTTTTTGGTACTAGCAATTTCCAAACACCCTGTACAGATAACTGTGTTGTATCTCACGATGACGATCAGAGTTAACTGTTATTGTTTACAAAATACGCACATATTTTATACTTCAGATGTATTTACATGACATCGCGTCCAAGAGTTCGCAAATTTTAGTTGACCATGCAGTTTCTCGTTTGTCTTACATAATATTTCAGTTATTTTAAAATATTGTTTACGTTTATGCTGATTTTCCGTAATCGTAACAATATGATAGGGTTAAACACGACCAAATGAATTTTCTTCCCTCTAATAAGACATTTAAGTGATAAATTTGAAAAGTTGGGAGGTGGCGCCCGTTCCAACTTAGGTATTCCGCTCTCCCCTAGTGTTATTACAAAATTCAAATTTCCCTTTCCATTTAAGGTTCTGCTTTTCCTTTATAGCGTTTTCTAATGGTTGCACTGATGGTGCACACTCAATGTATGTCCATCTCTTATTATTATTTGAAGTTAAAATGAGATGAAAATACACTTGATATGCACTAGTACAGCCTGTATAGTTCTGCTTTTCCTTTACAGCGTTTTCTAATGGTTGCACTCATGGTGCACACTCAGTGTACATCCATCTCTTATTATTACATGAAGCTAAAATGAGATGGAAATACACTTGGTATGCACTACTACAGCCTGTATAATTCTGCTTTTCCTTTATACCGTTTTCTAATGGTGTACTGATGGTGCACACTCAGTGTATATCCATCTCTTATTATTATATGAACTTAAAATGAGATGAAAATACACTTGATATGCACTAGTACAGCCTATATAGTTCTGCTTTTCCTTTACAGCGTTTTCTAATGGTTGCACTGTGTGCACTCAGTGTTCATCCATCTCTTATTAGTACATGAACTTAAAATGAGATGAAAATACACTTGATATGCACTGGTATACCCATTGAAAACAGCTATTACCTAAACAGTTACTTGCCTTAGTATTTGCACATAAGGCTTGACCAGCATCTCCAAATCCGGGCACCACGTTCAGCACACCAGGAGGTATTCCAGCTTCTTTAGCCAGTTCGGCCATGTACAGTGCAGATAAAGGAGTTTGTTCGGCTGGTTTTAGAACGACGGTGTTTCCCAAAGCCAGGGCTGGAGCTATTTTCCATATGAACATGATTAAAGGGCCATTCCAAGGTATAATTTGACCACAAACACCGACGGGCTCGTGCCTCGTGTAGCAAAAGTAATTGCCGTCAATCGGTATAGTTTTTCCGTGGGTTTTATCCGCCCAGCCGGCTACGTAACGCAAACATCCAATGCTCATGGAAACATCACCTAAGTAGGCGATGTGATATGGTTTTCCTCCATCCACAGCTTCTAAACTCTAAATATAGGAAAGAAAATGCAAAAACAAAATCAACATACAGATTATTACCACGTAACCAAATGTTATTACAGGCAAGTATTAAGTTGTTGCACGTAATAATATTTGGTTACGTGGTAATCATCTGTTTTTAGAGTGTAGGTACATCATTTAATGTAATAAAGGAATGTTTTATTACTATAGGACGTAATTCGGTTTGTTGCGAACGAAACGGCAACAAACTGCCGCAGCGTTAAACGTTTGCCGCCTCGTTTGTATTAAATCGAACAAAATATACAATTCCGTTCCCTGTTTATTACTTACTGCTAGATGCGCTGCGTCTCTTTCCATAAGATCCGCGAGTTTGTATAACAATCTTCCACGCTGAGAAGCATCCAGTTGTCTCCAAGGGGAAC
Source organism: Prosopocoilus inquinatus (assembly GCA_036172665.1). Lineage (NCBI taxonomy): Eukaryota > Metazoa > Arthropoda > Insecta > Coleoptera > Lucanidae > Prosopocoilus > Prosopocoilus inquinatus. Next base: position 48,349,720 of record CM069872.1, read on the forward strand.
CGAATTTGAATGCCTTAGAAGCTGCATCGACTGCCTCATCGACGTCGGCCTTCGCCCCTTTTTGGATGTCGGCGATTTTTTCCCCTGTGGCGGGATTGATTGTTTCAAAAGTCTGCCCCGATTTAGATTTCTGCCATTCGTTATTTACAAAAATCTGCAAGTTCCAAGGAAATATTATATTTCGTTAATTTTTTATACAGGGTTATTTAGTAACTCATCGCCGAGCTTTGCCATGTGAAACCTCATGTAATTTTAAGGAAAAAGAAAATCATTTGGATATACAGGATGTTCACGGGAAACCGCTACCATGTGACTTAACTTATTTATTTTCTTTTTTGCGAAGTAACTTAAATTAGGAAAGTTTCAAGATCGCACCTGCTCGATTTTATGGTACAATCGGAAAAACAAATGATTTTTCGATTTTTTCAATTGTTTTCAACTTTTTTTAAGTGAACCTTGTTTTTTTATCAACGCATCGTATTTAGGATATCAAATAAATCTTTATTGGACAAATTGAAAGAAGTCTTCAAAGTCGTATTAACCAACATTTGTGTTAGTGACCAATTACTAAACCGGTCTAGGAAAAAATAAATAAGTATTAAGTGCAGAAGATGATTTTTCTTTATAATGATGAACGTGCTTTAATAATTTTTTTTTTAATAATTCCCTGTTAAATCGTTTCAGTTCGAGTGAGAAGCTTGTCTAATCGTAATTAACGATTTAACACACAGTAACGTGTATTCTGTAACTTTTTAACGGTCTGTTAAAATTTAGAGGCCCTTTAAAATTTAAAATGCAGTTCCATGATTGGTTGTTACCGTAGCAACAAAATTTAACACCCCTTTAAATTTAACGGCTTTGATACAGAATACACTCCAATCACACTTAAAACAAAACAGGAAACGGCCAATATTTTTTGTTTGCATGACGGTTTAGATTAGAAATTATAAATGTACGGAAATTGGTAATTTATTTATTTTTTTATTATTATTATTATCACGTTTATTGGGAGAAAATTATTGAGCTGCCTTTAAAAGTCGGCAATTAGTTTCTTGTAATAACTGCTCTCTTATCGTTTAAAAAATTATTTGAATTTTTCAGAAAAGAAGTCTTAGTATAGGCAACCTACGCAACAAAGTCGTTTGCACGGTTGCCTACATTGAAGGTCCCAACAATTTTTTTTTTTGTGTTAAATCGCCATAAACTTTTTCACAATTCACGTGGATCGAGCTTCTTTTTTTAATAATTAAAACCACTTTCCAGTCCTTCAATCAATCAATCATCTGATAGCGGAAAAATTACAGAGGAAAATACAAAAAAGTTAAATAAAATGATTATTTCCTCTGCGGAAAACTGGAAAACTACAAATTCACCTACAGTAATATTAATGATTTTTTTCATAAACAAGCAAGTATATTTTCCATTAACTGTATGAACGTGCTTTAATAAATTTTTTGACAGATTTGCAGCTAATACTACGAGTCGAGAAGGAAATTTGTTAAACAAAGTTCGTATAAACATGCAAATCTCAATGGTTTAGGGATATGTAACTGTTTGAAGTTGGCATGTAAATATCTGACGTATGCTTACCCTTACATCTAAAACAATTGACAAGCATTATTGATTATATCTAAAATACGGCAAGCATTATTGATTACATCTAAAATATGGCAAGCATTATTGATTATATCTAAAATGTGGTAAGCCTTATTGATTATATTTAAAATACGGCAAGCATTATATTTACAGGACGGAATTATATATTTTGTTCGGTTAATTGCGAACGAGACGGCAGCGAACGCGTGTGCATTCACACGTCATTGCAACGTTAAACGTTTGCCGCCTCGTTTGTATTAAATCGAACAAAATATATAATTCCATTTCCTGGTTATATTGAATATATCTGAATGTCTAAATGTAGCTTGTAATGTAACAAGACACTGTTCAGTGCTTAGAACTGTTTCTGATAAGATATTTTTAATAATTATGTCACTGATACTTGTTTACAAGTTTTGTAATGGAAATGCTCTTACTGCTTGTTGAAAATTATAAAATAACATAAATGACCGCACAAGATCACTTCTGGAGTATTCATATGTTCATAACTAGGCTTAGGATAATTTTGCATTTGCATATTTGCAAATGCAAATGCATATTTTGAACATTTTTATAAATAAATGCATATTTTAATTATTTATGACACTAATGCATAATTTGCTGATTTTTTTGTTTTAATTGCAAATTGGCCATTATTTCTTGTTGCCAGGTGCAAACCAACACTTTACAGCAGACAACCTGGACAATCAGTGTTCTAAAATCAGAATACTTGTATATAATAAGAGGATTACCAAGGTACGGGCACAGTCTGCACAGTCTTTACACTAGGTGTCGGCATCTTTGATGTTTGTGCCTTCATCTAACCACTGCGCATTCCTCCACGAGTCGATTATTAAACGGCGCGAACAATTTAAATTTAATTTTTTACAGCAGAGCGCCTGAAATTTTTTAAAGATAAAAAAATGTGTGTTTAAGACTAGGTTACTTCTTCACCCCGCCGGTTAATCACGAATCCGACGTCGCCGTCGGCTTCCCGGTCTTTTCGACCCTACCTTGGCGAAAGCCAAACTTCGATCCGGCCGGTATTTATTCTATAAAAGTTAATTTTTAGTGCACATTTCGAAGATTTTTAATGCATGATCATCCTAAGCTTACTCATAATCATAGAAAAATTGACATTTTTAAATGAACTTCTATACTTTTTCTTTTTTTATCTGTGGTGTTTGTCCAACGGAGTCCTAAGTCATAGACTTGGCAGGACCTTAGGAGCGGGAGTATACTTTTGTGTGTGAAAAGTGTTCCATGGCTTTGTTACTTCCAAACCTCCTCGCCCTTGAAGGGGAAGCAATGTTAAATTGTATCCCCAACACTGAAGGGTATTTGAAGTGAGTAACGACCGTCCCGAGAAATATCTCAAGCGGGGTGCGAACCCTCGACTTTACGATTGCAAGACCGGACCCTTACTGCCTGGACCGGTTCAGTGGACCGTTCAGGCGTCTACGTTGCCTAATACTGTCATTTCCTGAAATGAAACCTGAAACCTGAAACTTTTTCTTGAACACCCTGCATAATATGATTAATATATAGAATGTAAATTCAGTTGTACACAATGTAATGTAAACTAAAAAAAGTAAGCTTAAATTTAAAGAAAAATTAACATTGTCACTCCTGTACGTGGAAATCGGAGCATTTTATGGTTACAGGAACTTTTTTGCTTAAAATATGTCCAGGTATCATATTTTCAAATTTCTTACAATTATTAAGTCACTCCCTGAGTAATAATAATAATAATAATAATAATAAAAGGCGTTAGTAAGTTTTGCAATCCAGCGACTTGACTTCTAGCTACGCCATTGAATTTTTAAGAGACACAATTAATTTGACAACTTGAAAGCGATGCGAAAAACTTGGAAAAAAAAACTTTTCTAATTTGAATTACGTCGTAAAAATTCAAAAAAAAAAGGGAAGTATTGTAGGACAGCCTTTCCCAAACTGTGTGGCGCGCCCCCTTGAGGATGGCGCCTAAGTCTTCAAAAAGGGGCACAGCAGAATAAATATAAAAAAAAATTGAACGCAAATTGCAACTAATTTTTTACAAGTAATTGTTATGCACCCCTTCCCACCCCCTTTAACTTCCTTATGTTTTACTTTAGAAAGAAGTCTTTATTATAAAACTTACATAGACTAATTCAAAGTTTTTGCTGATATTTACCGAAAAACAAATGAACATATAACTGAGATCTAAACTGAAATTTTAATTTTTTAATCGGAAAACTTGGTAGTTTTTTTAATTATTTGGTATCTGAAATAATAATCGCCTTTCTTTTTCTTAAACAAATTTTATCTTTTAAAACTTTGTTTAATTAAAACGTAACATTGTGTCTAAGAGACGATTATTCATATTCTATAGCACGGGTATATCGACCCTTTGGAGGTCCATGAAGACTTGAAAGGGGTAGATGAACCTTTATTAAGGGTTCGTTAGGGATCTTTAAGGGTGTTGGAGTTGTTAAGTCTTGTGTAAGGAAGGTCTTGTTGAATAGTTTATAAAAAAAGTAAAAAAATTACATTTGATATTAAAAGAATTTGAATTGGCTCGTGTAAAGGAGAAAAAAAAGACGTTCGATTGATTATCAAAATCAAAACACTCCTAAAATACGAATAAAATCGAATGAAATAAGAACAAAAGACAATCGTCAAACAAGACAGGACGAAAATAAAAATTGTGTGAAACTCACTAACTCAAATTGGTATAAACTGACTTTCAACGGAATCAAAAATTCAATTCAATTTAATAATTAAAAAATAAAATAAATTATAAAATAATCTTAAATCGTGTAAAAAAAGAAACAAAAGACGTTCCATTGATAATTAAAAAAATCAAGTCATATCAAATAAAATCAAACCGAAAAGAAAACAAGCAACAAGATGATTAGTTGTTAATTTAAAAGTAAAAAACAAAACGAATGAAATCGATTAAAAGAAAAAAACAAATGTCCATCAATTGATTATATTCAAAGTTAAATAAAATAGAGTCAAATGAGGATTGTATAAAAATAAGGGGCGATGATAAAGTTAGGATCAAAATAAAAATTATATAAAACTAGCAATAAGTCAAATTGATTTAAAGATTGACAAATTTTGTCATGATCCAAAGAATAATCTGTAAATTTTAACAAAACTGGGCGACCGGTGAATAATTTAAAAACAAAATAAAGTCAAATCAAATAAAGGAGAAAATAAAATGGCAATCAATCGACCTGGATTAATGTGTAAAATAAATTCACACTCAATAAATGAAAATCAAAACAAATCAGGGAACAATAATGATAAATAGTAGTTAAAAAAATAAAAACAAAACGAATAAAATATATTAAAAGAAAGGGAAAAGGGGGCCTGAATCATAGCACAGCTCAAAAGGGGGTCGCGAAACCTAAAAGTTTGGGAAACGCTGTTGTAGGAGCTTCCGGTGTGAACACCTGTATGTACTTTCATAATTAAAAGTAAAAGTAATGTGTCCCCAGTAAAACTTTAAGTACCTAGGGATCCAAGAAGTAAACAAACATGACGTGTTGATTTTATTTAAATATTTTTATTTGTACCTGCTTGTTCATATGCTTGCCTGTCTACTTATTATACCTAGTGATCAAAAGGAATTAGACCGCAATTTAAAACCAGGCTTCATTTTCCAGTTAATTAAATTTACATTAAAAAAAAACAGTATCTCTAAGTTCTTCAAAATTATCTCAAAATGATTCAGGATATTTAAGAGGATAAACAATTACTTTCAATTTTGTCAATTTAAATTTGCCAAGTTGTTTTCTTTTTTATAAGAAACAATAGCTCGGACACAAAAATTATGTGTTGACTATCTACATACGTATTGATTGCAAATTCTCATACCTTATCACCCCATAAAGATACATGTGCCCTTGAGTAGGAGCTCTTATATTTATGTGTCGGTATATTCATATGACATGTATTCATTTGTTTGAACGAAAATAAAATTCTTACCCCGGTGTACAGGATTTTTGGATTGGAATCCCCTGCTGGCAAAGCTTGCGTGGAAAATTTGCATCTCTGCAATTTAGAAATACCGGCACGCACGCTGCGAAGCATTTTTGTATGTACGATCCTACCTCTACAAAGCTCAAAACGCAACTGAAAATTGAGAATATCAACGATGATAAGCTGTGTTTATGCTGTATCAAAATCATTTTAAAGTTGCCGTATCATCATACCGTGGGAAATCTAAAAATATAAGCTTGTTTTTATTACGCATTCGAAATTCGAGGAGTCTACCCATCCAATATACTGATTTCGGGACAAGGTCAATACAATTTAGGTGTGGCCCTCTTATTTTAAGGTCATGAACGCGCGCGTTATAAACGCACGTTAAGATACCTTTACCTCTTCCTAAATCGATAATAAAACGAAACGTGAGCTAATTTCTTTAAATCCTCTTTACTTGACGTGGTTGAGATGAGGAAAATTCAGTATGGAATCCGAAAATGTAAAAATATATGAAGTCCCGTTTTAAAATAACGAAGTAACATAACGCCTACATCAAACGCAACACACTATACACGCCAAACTAATTTTAAAATGTGCTCCACATGAAACGAAGTAACTTTTTAGAATTAGAAAGTTATGAAGAAAGCTGCCTTAAATTGAACACCCTGTATACCGAATTTTCTCTGAAATCTGACGCGTAATTTGTGGCGCATAGATTTTAGACATCCTGTAGCTAGTAATGAAATTGTTAAGAACATTAAAAGCTACAAGCTTCTTGAAAACTAGTTTTCAGAACTCAGATTTTGTAGAAAACTCGAAATACATCAAAAACTCTGCACTTTAGAAGTCGGGAAATGTATGTTGCTTTGATTATTTTTACATTGTATTGTTACTGTGGTTATTTTTGCGCGTAGAATACAAAAACCGCAACGAAATTTGCAACATTCCATTTACAATAAGCGACTCTCAAAGTTAATTTTATTTTGTCTTTTCGAAGTGTCCCTACCTTGTCAATTTCCAGCTTCTAACTAAATTGTTTCCCTGGACACTTTTAATGATTGGTTTTGCTACTTACCCGTGTAGAAACAAGATTCGTGCTGAGGAAACGCACAACACAGCCAGCAACTTCAATCGTGACGGGTGTGGGCGTTAATTAACGCTAGCGCCACCTAGTCTTAACCCGAGACGAGGAGAGGATCAAAGAAAAAAGAAATGACTCAACTTATGCAACAATAATTTAATGTCGTCAACAGGTAAGACAATCGCCAAGGTGTTGCGGGTTTAACGCCACCAAGCCAACTTTAAAATAATCTAAATTTAACCATTGGCTGATCCGTCATCAGTTTCACAAGTAACCAAATCATGTTTCCAAAAATCATTGGCGTGAAGCGCGCAAAGCAACGTTAAATACGGACTATTTGGCGCGAAGCGCGCAAAACAACATTAAAAACGCCTACAGTAAAATTCGGCACAGGGCCGTAGCACAATCAATCTAAACAAACCTGATAACTCTTCCTCGTAAATTGTTTCTGTAATCTCCCATGTGGGCGTATGATGACGTCGACACCAGAGCAACAGCAATCACATTGCAGAATGAAAAACCATTGTTATTCTAAGGTAAGTCATATATGTCCAGCTAAAAGTAGCTCGTCACCGAAACAGAAATCAAAAACAAAACTGGTAGTCAAAATTAAAAAGTTTGTAGCCAAACCAAAAAGCTTGTTAAGAAAGTTAAGTTCGTCAATAGTAATGTGAACGGAAAAAGAGTCACCTACCTGTCCAGAATGCTACGGACGAAGCATCGCGAAGCTGCCACAACTCCGAAGAGTTCCTTCCAGCGCCTAATTATAACCGACGAAAAGTCGTATCGCGAGGAACCTTCCTTCACGAAGATCTTTAACAGCAACCCAAAATGTGGACCATCACAACCAACGCCCACTTCATACAGGCCTGATTCATTAGGTGGGAGAATACCCCGACTTCAAAACTGATTCATTTGAAATGCGGTCCAGCACAGAAATTCACCATTTTAAGTTACCTTTCCATCCTTATTAGTAAGCGGGGCGCATAGATTTTCACGAGTCAACAGCGAAACGTTTGGTTTGTGTCGCAGTCCTCGGAAATTAAATAATACACCTAGGTCTGATATTCCTACGCGATGACACAAGTCTGTTATTGAACAGTGCCTCCCAAATGATCGAAAAGAAGGGTTTGCACGACTCAAAACCATCGTGACATCAGCAGGGACCAACTGGTACCAATCTGACGTAAGGAAACTACAATAGCGTCAAAACTTAAGGGTGAGACTGTCCGTCGAAATCTTAGCTCGTTAAAACCTGTAGTTCAAATAAACCAATTCGATAAAAAACAGACGACGACGGAAATTGCATAACTTTCCAACGGCGTGAAATAATAATTTTGGACGGTTTTCACGAAACAGATGAAATGCGCTTGCACTCGTTTATAATAATACAGCAAGAATTTTGCACCATTTTGTGGCCGGAGTATTTTAAAACGACTCACAATATTTTGATGACAGGAACCCGGCGTTGCTCCGTGTCCTATTAATTTTTGAATCAGCCTGTATTTGCCTGCATGCAAGGAAAATTTAAACGTAATCGGTTGGCAGGCACTAGAATAGCTGCAGCATGTCAGCAATGCTTTTCAAACAGTTTCAATTTGAAATTGAGAAAAGATTTTTGCAATGCCTCTAAGAAATTTAATTCGTATTTGCATGGCATTAATAAATGTGCCTCTAAAGACGTTTACGGAAACTCCAATCCGATTAATCCGAGTAGAAATTTAAGAGAGAACACATAAGAGACTTCGTGCATGCAAGAGTGAGAAGAATAATGATCGAGTTAATCGAATTGGAGTTTCCGTAATAATAATTTCGAGCGGTTTCCACGAAACAGAACTCTTGCACTCGTTTACAAAAGATGAGGCATCGAGACTTTCACACTATTTTGTGGCCGGAGTTTTTTAAAATGCAAGGAAAATTTAAACATAAGCGCAATAGCAATTAAGTGGGTCGGACACATATGGTGAATCAGCCTGTAAATAAAATACAAAATAATGTCGTGTATATTCTATTTTAATTTCCCCAACGTGTTATCTATTTTTTTTTATATTAGATTAGTTGAAATAATGACGACGACTAATGAGACAAATAAAAACGCTGAGATGTATTTGGCTCAATCAAAATTTAAAATTTAAAGTGTTGAACAGACAGAAAACCTATTAACAGACAATTGTTTTTAAGTACTTAAATAGCATATAAAACAAAGAAGCGGAATCAGTTCTGCTTGTAATGTATCACATTAAATTAATTAATATCACAAATAAATCAATAAACAGAATGATTAAAAGAAGTAACAACATTTTATAAGCTTTTATTTTAGTTGGTATTCCAATGTTCGGCCCGCCACAGCAAAACGTACATGTTTTGCTTATTGGAACAAACTGGCAAGTGATTAATAACCGGACTCTGTATTGCTCCTCCGAGGTTCATCGACGAGTCAGTATATCTAGTCAATAGGCTGCGATAACCTCGGCCAATTGTTGCCAACAACGGAGTATAATCTTGTCTATCATTCGACGTTTTAAGCCTTGCGAGGGGAACGATTGCTCTTACCTCTTCTTCGTACGGTCTGAATATTGTTATTGGTCGCAAACTTGCTCTTTCTGCTATTATTATGCAACCCCAAGTCGTACCCACGTACAGTTCTTCATTCAGTACTGCTAAACTCGTCACCTAAAACAAGGGCGGTTTGAAGTAAACAAGGAAACCAAAGGGAAATAATTATAAATTACTTGACAGTTCGTCGGACTTAAATGTTCTTCGATGGCTATTGATTTTAAACTTTCAGAACAAGGTACTAATTTTGAACAATCCAACTTATTAACAATGGACCTGCTTTCTTGGTTCCACTGATACACGATGCAACCGGGATATACATAAGACCATATGGAATTACTGTCGGAAACTAAATTCTTTACGTGGACGTTTTGTATTACAGGCTGATAATGATTCAAGATTTCATGGCTAATAACAACTTGTTCTTTAATGGTGTAAACGGAAACTTGTCCCATAGATTGTCCACACCAGAGTTCACAGGTGCTGAAACAGCAGAACAAATTAAAAGTAAGTTTTATGAAGCTTACGAATATTTTAATCACGATAAGTTATGTTAAGATGTAAAGAGAAGTACAGAAAAAATATTTCAAAGAGAGAGTAAGAGAATCACAAAGGAAAGCTAAGCTATTTTTAGAAAACAATATTCATTGCCCAGGACTACAAAAGCAGTGGTGGCTGGTGCTTCAATTCGTAGTTGGAACTGAAGATAAAATTTATTTACTGAAAACCTATTGCAAAAAATATTTTTTTAAGAAATCTAAATCGGATGATTAACAAGCAGAACAATTTTTGTAAAAACAGTTATTATCGTTACTATTACAATTTATAATTAACCGAGTTAAAAGAGGCTTAAATTCATTCAAGTACTCTGTATATTATTGGTAAATGTTATAACAAACCTTCCGTCGTCTTTACTTAACGAGCAAAGACACGTTATAATGCTGCTTGATCCTAATTCGGTCATAACAAAACTACCTTCTGCAGATGTCGGCGTTTTTGGTAGCGAGTCAGAGTTGAGGAGAAACAGTCTTCCGTTTGATAAAGAACACACAACACGTTTTAAGTTCGGTAAATAATGAAAAGCTTCCACTGAGGTGTTTCCGTCATTTTCGAGCGAGTAAGTGAATATTTTGTAACCATCGTTTATTCTGAAAGAAAACTTTTGTTACAAACCTAACTGCACATTTAAACGACTTAATACGATCAAGCTTTGAGTTTATTTACTGAATCTATGCTTATGCGAATTAGTAGAACACACATTAGCGAGGTAAAGAAAAGCGTTTCGGATTGACGAGGATTCCTATTGGACAATTAATTCTCTCTGGCGCATTAGAAAAAAAAATATCGTTGAAATTCGAGCCATCTCCCCCATCTCCATGTGAGCTAGGGAAATCCGCGTATTAACTAAATACGTACATTTCTTGCTACTCTCCATATTGTGTGTCGCGTGTTGCTAAGACTTCAGGTACATCAAAGTGTTGTAATATCCACAAAAACTGTCGATACTAGTTTGCAGGGACATTATGGGGCAGATAAATTTAAAAGGGGGTAGGGCTTAAGTTAAACGTAAATCTTAGCTACTTCACTTACAGAAATATTAACGGCCAGCATTATCAACATTAAATTTAAGTCGTGTTTAGAATATTTTGTTGAATCTGATATTCTAAATATGACTTAGATTTAAGCTCCTATAACAAACTAACCGAAAAGTAAAACATGCAACACCGAATCGGTAAATTCTATACATTGTTTATTTACATAATACATTAAAACTCAAAGAACCCCCGGTGATTTAGTTTTATAATGATTCATCGACTTTAATTGAGAAGGTTACACGCGTCAGAGTCTGTCGCGACATAATCCCGAAGGTTTTGCGACAGTCTGTTTTCGCGACGGAATTATCTGGGCAACTCAGTCGTCTCGTGGAATGTTCGACCAACGGAAAGATCTCGAAACCAGCGTGGATATTTAAGCGAACGGCCGGTATAAAAAAGAAACAGTTCGAATTAGAGTTTGTAAATAATCTAAATGTTTCGACTTTTATGAACATAAATTAGTTGATAGGCCGCATGAAATAAATTGGTGCTAGTATAACGTTGTTAATAAATTAGTTATTAAATTCAAGTATTTTATAGTAAAATAAATTAAAACAAACCCAGTATTAATACTTACGAATAAGCATGTACCCTTCCGGCAAAATCACCGATCCAAATAGTGTTGCCGACCGTGCAAGATGCAGTGGGACGTATTGGTAAAGTCATCGTGTGATATTGTAACCAGCCCCTGTCTACCGCCAATAATAAATCTACCCTTGAGTTAGCACACATCAACCATAATTCCGATCCCGACAGACCATCATCTAAAACAACCACGGAATCAAAAATGTAGTAGTACCATAGAGGGTATTCTTGTTCACAGAAAGGGTGAATTATTTATTTTTTGTAAGAAGGCGGTAGTCGAAGGTTGTTTTCAACCAACATCACACTCGAAAAAAGACGCGTTCAAGGGACTCTTTTTTATGTTCTATAATTTGATGACAATTTCCAGCATACTGCGGCGGTATTTTATAAAAATGTTGTTTGTCTTTAAACCAGGAAGACTTGTACAGTTGTAGCCAAGATATTTAAGCCCAGTATTTCCATTTATTGCGCAAATGTTTGCACGAAACAAAACCATCGTGACATTAGCAAGGGCCAACGAGTGTCGATCTGACGTAAGGAAACCCCATTGACATCAAAGGTCAAGGATGAGACTATCCGTCGAAATATCAGCTCGTAAAAACCTGTAGTTCAAATAAACTAATTCGATAAAAAACAGACGGCGACGGAAATTTTATAACTTTCCAATGCCGTGAAATAATAATTTCACGAAACAGATGAAGTACGCTTGCACTCGTTTACAAAAGATGATACATCGAGACTTTTACACTATTTTGTGGCCGGAGTATTTTAAAATGAAAGGAAAATTTAAACATAATTGCAATTGCAATTAAGTGGGTCACACACATACGTATTGTGAATAACCCTGTAAATTAAAAACAAAATAGTGTACTGTATAATCTATTTTAATTTCTCCAACGCGTTATCTATTTTTTTATTCGTATTATTTCGTGGCCAAGATATTTAAGCCCGGTATTTCCGTTTATTGCGCAATTGATCTTTCTCAATTGCTGATAAATTTTCTTAATTGTGACGTCACACGCGCAGCTGATTCAAAGTAATTAAACCTGATTTAATATACAATACGAAACGCGCGTTATACAGGGTGAGTGCTTATATGCGCCTTTTTTATCTCATTTCTTATAGAAAAACGTAACATTTGATCCTCTGTACATTGACAAGCGAAATATTTACGTTTTTTAGCCAATTAAGAGTAGATTAATATTTCGTTGAAAACGATCCGATTTCCTACTTTTTTTATATATTTACTATGAACGTATTTTTTGCCGCCAGCAGTTTAGACTCGTCATCCTGTGGCCAATTTTTTGACTTAAAACTTTTTTACCTAAAATTGTGTCAGGATGACCACCGATAGCAACCGGTTTATAAATACCTGTAATATGTGTTATAGGAGCGCTGGTCGTTGCTTCAACTAACGCCTGGTGTTTAAGAGACATGACATCACTAAGATGAATGAATTCTGGAGCACTAGCAATTGAAACTATCTGGCTGGCTGATGGGCGATCTTTTGGATGCTGTGACCAGCACAGAACCATTAAATCTAGACAGTAGCTTGGGTACAGAGTTTCCTACAATTTAAAAAAGAAATTCCACAGACGATTAGCTCAATGAATAATCATAGTTTTTTTGCACTGATGAAGATTTAGAATAACGTAATTTTTAAAACATCTTACCCTGTACGTTAAGGGAGGTCTTCCTCCTTCCAAAATACATTCTTTTATAGATTCATGTCCTTCGAATGGCTGGTGCAGAGTCAACAGTTCATACATGAACATGCCAAACGAGAAACAATCAACCTTTTCTGTATACTCCTCTTCACCGTTGTAACGCATTATTTCGGGGGCCATGAAACCTTCAGTTCCACCAAAACCTTTCGTGCCAGATGGAAGAGTTAATCTACTAATACCTGCAGCAGCAAAATAGGACGTAATACTGAATACCTGAACGGAATTAGTAAATATAAAAGAACTTACCATAATCAGCTACTTTAATGTGTACAGGGTGATTAGGGTGATCCACGAATGGCGGAGGCATTTCCCAAACTAATACATTTTCTGATTTTAAATCTCTGTAAATTATGTGCTGGCGATGTAAATATTCAATTGCCTTCGCAACCTGCGTATAAATTATAAGGATTCATTATCGTACATGATATCATATTTAATTAACCTGTAATATAACAGCTTGGAAAGTATACGGCCCAACTTTGGCGCCTGATCTTCTATAATGTCGTAACACCAAATCTAACGCACCCTGTGGTGCTAGATCTAGAACCAACGCCAAAGGACTTGTACACACGCCAACGAACGGAACAATATTCGGATGTCTTAGAGATAATAATATGTTTAACTCCTGTCGGGCTGTGCAGTAAGCCTTACAAGCGTACTGCAGCGGATCACGGTCCCACTTTCCTTGCGCAACTTTGTAAGCAATAACGGCCGATTGTCTGGCGTTTGGGCCGGGTTGAACAGGTTGCAACATTTTCATGGCCACGTCAATGATGGAGTTGACACCACGATTTCGGCAACTACCTTTAAAAACAAAACCGAAAGCTCCGCGGCCTAAAAGACGTCCTTTCTTAATGTTTTCAGGGCGTATGAGATACCTTTCGCCAAGATCTAAAAATACCTAGAAACAAGGAAATTCAAAACAATACTTCAAATTTTTTCATTTACTATTAACCTAATGATTATGATTAGGGAACGGAATTATATATTTTGTTCGGTTAAATACAAACGAGGCGGCAAGCGTACACCACTGCAGCGACGCGTTGCCGCCTCGTTCGAAATAAACTGAACAAGATTTATAATTCCGTCCTGTAATTATGAATTAATCGGTTTACTTATCTGCTTTGTATGTGTAGAGGATATTTTATTTGTGCTCAAAATTAATTCAAATTAATTACTTACCGCGTCTGGTGTGATTTCAGTTAATGGTATTTCATCGTGGGTAGGACAAATTACATATTTCTTGCCGTACGCAGCTAAAATACATTCTTCCACCATCCAGCTGTAAAATGTTTGGTTTGAGGAACTTGTTGATTGTTCTTCTAAGTTAAGGGCTGCATATCCTTCCACCGAAGGAATTCTACTGGATCCGGCAGAATCAGGGCCGACACCACTGTCACATTCTGAAGTGTACGATTCTTGCGATTTCCTTATTCTGCGATTGTTTTGATACAACGTTTCGGGATAATCGTGACTGAAGTTTTCGAAAGCGTTTCTTCCTCCATCGGGAAAACTGAGTAATTGCTGCTCTATTTCCGCCGACATGGACAAACATTTTGGACATGGAACTAATCGCGTCACTAAAAATTTTCCTTCTGATGTATGAACAAATCTTGTCCCCAACGTTGGATACCAATCTTCTAATAAAATATCAATGTGATCCACAGCTAACGCCAGTAACTGAGCAGTCGATTCCGGTGTGCAGTTAATCACAAACTCATTTTTAAATTTGTATTGATGCACATCAGAATTACAATTAAATATTGGCTTTATAACCAAAGATTCTATGGGGAAATGAATTTCCAGAATTGAAGTATTCTGCATATCTACATCGCACCAAACACCATCTTGTTTCAACTTGAACCTAAAGTGACATTATTGGAGAAATTAACTCGCATAACCAAGTGCACAATTTTTTACTTTAACTGCCTGTACTGCGAAGAAGAATTGTGCAGCACTTCTCTCAGTCTGAACAAAGTAATTTCACCATATTTTAATTGCAGTCCCGTCTGCCATAAAATCCATTCGGCTTTAAAATCCATCAGTTTAACCAACTGCAGGTCCTGCGCGATTTCTTTCGGCAGTATAAAAAAAGAACGAATGATATCAACAATTGTATCATCTGCTAAAATTCGCGACATTAGCCTTGACCAAAACCCAGATGGGAAGTAAGACATTAACAACAGTCTGGTAATTGATTTGTTAGACGAAGGCTGATTGGTAACTTGATATTGTGCTTGCTCCTCTGTCTCTTCAGCTGTAAAACGTCAGCACTTTTAACATGAGTAAGTTTTCTGTTAGGGCATTAGTAGGTATACAAGACCTAGTAAGACCGCAGTCAGTGTTAAAGCAGAGATTAGCTTTGTTCTAACTGCTCGAAAAACCGTACATTGTACGATCACGAGCATGCGCATTAAACAAAAGAACATGTGCAGCAAACACAACGATGCACGACTTGTTTAGTGCGCATGCTCGTGATCGTACAATGTATGGTTTTTCGAGCAATTGGAACAAAGTTTATGTTTCAGCGTTTCTAACTAATGAAGTCTACAGGGTGGAACGGACGATATTTCTGAAATACTGTGCTTGGATTTGTTTCTTTAATTCTGGCAGTCATGAGTCATGAATAATCAAAAGTATTCGGGAGTCATCGAGACGAATTGTGTTTTAATATTCGGAATTATTGACAGGTGCGAAAGCTATCAGTTACACAGAATGGAAACTCTTCCTTCCTAGATCTCATATACTCACTGTTATGATTAACACTTACTGTTATTAACAATCATCGACGTGGAGGACAAACTCATTTGAAATTTACCCTGCGTACTGCAGTCTCTGAACAACACGGATTTTGGAGAAACCGTGATCTTTTTATTTCTAACCGCCCAACCTCGTGACCTCAAGGGAACCTTCACCTTTACCATCGGATAACACTGACCGGGGTACGTTTGTGCCAAGAGAATATCTTCTTCCGACGGCAGCAAAGACGGAATCAACAGTGTTCTCGAATCCCATGTTAAAGCAACTTCAAACTTATTCAATAAATTAACTATGTAACCCCTGGCGTCCATAGGACCTATACTGCTGGCCTTGAAAATGTGCTTCAGGTCATCCAGCTTCATGATGCCGGTACGTGCAAACGGATTTATTTCTCGTATAGTGACAACGTGTGCAAGCATGTCACAGAGCCACTGAGGATCCAGGAAATACAAATCTTTCAAAGTTGCATCATCATAGTGTAATAAAACACCTTGAAAAAAATTATTAACTACAGTAGATTGCTAAGTATTGTATCTGTATTCTCCTAGCACTACTTTTTTTTTACTTTAAATTGCATTTAGGCTGAGCTGTATTGTAATTTTTTTTTTATTTATGCGTAGATCGTTTATTTTTTTGTTAACATCTTACATACTTCTGTAAATGTTTTACGTAACTTTAAATATGTAAAATAAGCGTGTAATTTATGGTTGTTTAGTTTATTTTTCATTCGTGTGGGCAAAAAAAAACAAAACTAACTTAAAATAACTGTCTTGTTTTCCTACAGAAATAAACTTCTTTAAAGGGCAACATAAAAATAAAACCGCTTCAAGTAGGCACAGAGTTTAAATCGGCATACGAAACGAAATCAAATGGGAAGATTAGTTTTTTTTGCGGTGGATATGCGGCAGTCGCTTGTATGCTAACGTGTGGGATGTTACATGTGCAACATTTCTCGAACCAACCCTATTTCTAGGATAACCCACTAAGATTTTCCGTGAGCGTTAAATTTAAACTTGACTGACCGACAAATAACTGCCACATAACCTTGAGACTTCCCTTCCGCGCCGGAAACATGACGTATAGGTGTCTAAATAGCTTGTATTACATTAATATCTCTGGTTACAGTTATAGAAAATTCACGTTCCAACAAAACCAACATTTTTGTACTTACCATTATCATGAAGGAACATTGTGGCTTGATGTAGCTCGGCAAAATCTCGAAACACTCTGTTGTACCTTTGTTGCATTTCAACAGCAACCACACTGCGATATTGATCTGCATTTAAAACTGGATCTAGACCATTCATTCTTCTTTCTGCTGCAATAAAATTGACGACGTCCTCCAAAGCCAAATACGACGCAGGCACTTTCTGTTCGAGCAATAATTCTTTGCTTCCTAAAATTAATTAATATTATTATTATACTACGTTTTAATTACTATGGTTGAGGGGGCTTACCGGGGGGTCTTAGGCTAAACACCGTGTCGTATATTAAATTGCAGAGCAGTTTAATATTGTGCCTCGTTTTACAACTAATCTCGATGGTATCTAACACCCTTGGTAAGCCGCACTTTTCTGCGTCCACGATATTAATGAATCTGTCTCTGATAATCTGTTGATACTCTTCCGAAATACTCGAGTTTTGTTCCTGCATAATATCAAAATGCGTCCCAACTATTAGTACAGGTGAATTAGGCGCCCTCGCTTGTATGTTAACAAGCCATTGCAATATCTCATTAATACCTTTATGTCCATCAATAATACGCCACACGACTAGATATAAGCTACGCTTCGATAAAAAATACTGATGCGTCGCATAATATCTAAAAATTGTATTCCAGGCGGTTAATAAAATAAAAATAAACGTAGTAAGTTGTGTTATTTACTCTTTTTGTCCACCGAAATCCCAAGTTCTGAATATAACAGGGCCGTGAGTTGATTGATTACGAATTTTCTTTTCATATATCCAATCACCTATGTCAACTCCAACGGTAGACATGTTTGTACCTTTCGTCGTTTTTATGTTTATGTTTTTATTCCCCATTCTTTTAGCCCAGTGCTAAAATCATTTATTTATGTAATATACAGAGTGGTAACAGCAATGCAAAATAAATTCTGAAATTCTAACCTCTGGTTTGCGCCTGGTGATTCCCTCCTGACGAAGTTGTTCAAGTAAACTCGTCTTTCCAATACCCTGTACGCCAACAATCATAAGTTTCATCCTAGCGTAAGGCCTGGCATCTTCCAGCACGGACTTTAGATAACCTATAATATCCATGGTTTTGTACTTTTTACTCTCGATCATGGACTTTAATGGATCTTGCAGTGAACAGCCTCTCGTGTTCAAGTTCCATAGTCTACTAAGCAAACCCATCTGCGGCGGTAGTTCAGTTATCTCTAAAAATAGCCTTTGTTATTTCTACATCCGCAGGACGTGCCAATTCATACAGGTAGTTGTGTAAATTCTTATTCTAATCCATTTTTCCTCATCACTTACCTATATTTCCGCTTATATTTAGGACAGATAAATTACTTAATTCATAAATGTTAAGTGGAATTTCTCTGAGGGCATTATTGCTTATGTCTAGCATTGAGATGTTAGGAAACATAAACCTAGCTTTAGAAGTCACAGTATTCTGTAAATAAAAACGTGGCTAATTATTTTACTTATTCGTACAAGCTGTACTTCAAATATTTTTTTAGTTCTTATAGCAAATAAAAAAAAATAAAACAGGCACACCCACCCTTTCAGAATCATCATCCTCTGTACTGCTTAAATCACCGTCATCATCTGTCGTAAGTTGTATTCTAGTCAGCTGGTTATCAGCTAAAATTAAAGTTCTCAAATTATCAAGTCTTAAATGCCTTCGATGTGAACAAACTGAATGCAGAACTGTGTTTCGAACAGAACGACTTGACTGTCTTCTAACTACAAAAAAAAAAAAAAATGGGATATGATTGATTACAGGTACTACAGTCTCTTAACATACCACCGATTATCGGTAATTTATCTCTGGAAGAATTAACACTGGTCGCGTAACAAGCGACGTTAGCAAGTTCCATTACGTCTTGAGCTTCAACCTGTGGCAAACTCGGCCAACAAGTAATCTGGTTGTGACTTAAATCCAATTGCTTCAAGAAACTTGGGTAACTGGTAATGTGCGACATTGATCTCAAAGAATTAAACGCCATGTTTAAACGGGTCAAATTCACCGCAAGGCAAGGAAGCACGACTGGAATACTAGTAAACAAGTTATGGGCGAGATTCAGAGAAGAAATTTGAGAAGATTTTTCTAATATTGATTCGTCGTTATGGAGTATCTGTTCGGTAACTTCGACGTTTTTGTTCCAGATGTGATGCTTGTTAATATCCAGCTGCCTACAAATAAATTTTAGGAGTAATAAGTTCACACTTACGTTAATAGTACGAGGCGTACATTATGCAACGCTCTTTCTTCTTGTATTTAACGGGAATCATTCCGTCTTCAGGCTTTAAGTCACATTCAACATCAGAATGGCCTTCAGATTCTATATCAACTTCTGTATGACTAGATAAGTGACTGTCACTAGAACTTACGCTTAACCTATCAGAATCTTCTTTGTTTACCTAAAAATTAACAAAAAAAAGGTAAACAACCGTTTAAGACTTATGGCAATTTGGTCAAATGCTCAAACGATTTTCTGCTTTATCATTTTATTCGCTAAGAGCAACTGCCGCCGCAGTTTCTTTATTTTGGGGATAAATATTATCACGTTTGTTTATGCGTAATCACATGCCGTTTATGAAACTCCAAATTCAGCGAAGCCGTCGCGTGGATTATGAAATTAGGTCGGAGTTTCTTGCGATATTGCAATCATTATCGCGCAAACTCAGTGGTATTTAAAAACTATAACGGGTCCCAGTTAAGCAAGCATACATCGACAAATTTTTGTGTATGTTGTACGATACCATCCGAGGAGAATCTCGTAAATTAGAGAACCACGCCCGCACCGTCGCCTCGGACCTTTCTCCCACCTCGCCGCCATAAGAAATCATAACATCCCAGCAATCCGAAACAACCCTGAGTTATCCCATCCGATTCAGGGAACAGTCCCGAATCATGGATCCACCCATTTCATCGCAACGGTCCCAACTATTTTGGCATTTATAGATTATTTGTTCACAGGAAATCTACTGTAATCATCATCGTGCAATAGATTATGTATTGATCTTCATAAACTTACTTCAGTTGGATTGGCGGGAAGTTCTTTCAATAAATTAAAAGAGGCGTTTAATTCCTTCAGCTTAGGTGCAAGCCACATGTTAAAAGGCAAATGTTGTAGCTTGTTATTAGACATGACCAAGGTGATGAGATTCGGAATTCGAAAAATTGCTTCAGGTATATGGTCAAGTCTATTGTCTTGCAGATACAATTCTTCCAAAACCGGACAACAGTAATTAAAGTCCTCGGTATTTGTGCTTCTCCTCCGACTGCTTTTCTTAACAGGCGATTCCA
Organism: Prosopocoilus inquinatus; assembly: GCA_036172665.1. Classification (NCBI taxonomy): domain Eukaryota; kingdom Metazoa; phylum Arthropoda; class Insecta; order Coleoptera; family Lucanidae; genus Prosopocoilus; species Prosopocoilus inquinatus. Next base: position 48,370,090 of record CM069872.1, read on the forward strand.
CCGGCTTAGGCAGTTTCTCGATCTTGTTCTGGGCAACGTTAAGATAACGAAGACTGTGCAGTTTGAACACAGCTAAAGGAATCTCAGTAAGACTATTGTTGGAAATGTCGAGTCTCGTTATCGCGTACAGAGCAATGTCGTAGCTCCTGGGATTTTGCTTCAGTTTCGTGTTCAAATGTAGGGCAGCGTCTATAAGCCATTGGGTTTTTATCTTAAACAAGTGGCAACGCTGATTGTGCCAATTAATCATTGTCGGGGTATTTGGAAATATTGTGCTGTAAGTCAAGTTTGAAACCCCGGAGAACAACGTGAACTGTGATGAATGGATATTTTCAGCCATCGCCTTCTTATTGATCTTATATTCTTGATCAGGATGAGCCTAAAACAAGAAGACATAATCATTTAATTGATTATATTATACCAACTTTTCAATTCGGGAAAAAAATATATATATAAAGGTATTTACTCTGAAAATACTTATTATACTTACTTCTGATGGAGCGTGCAACGTGCAATTTTCACAGTGTCCGGTTAATGATTAAAAAATAATTTTTATAGGAACAAATACATACCTTAATTGACAATAGTTTGGCAATGAGAGTCTCATCCTTATTTTGTACTGTGACTGAAAGTGCTTTGCAGTCGTCATCTCGTGCTCCACATTTTAAAAGTAAATCGACCAATGGAACATCCCTATTCCGACAAGCCTCAACTAACGCCGTAGATTGGCCGGAATTCACATCATCCTCTACAGAATAGCAACTTATGCTCTATGATAAAAACAAGTATATTATCATTATTGTCGAGCGAACAAAAAAAGAGTACCTACTCACATCATTATAATCAAGGTGAGGTTTAATAATCAAGTTGGGGTTTGCCCCTGCGTTTAGTAAAGCCAACACAATATCGTAATGTTTTCCTTTTGCTGCTGCGTGTAAAGCAGTTTCTGTGTTGTTGTTGCAGTACATATCAACTTTTAACGGACATACCATTGATTTATTATTGTCAAGCTACAATTATAATAAAAAAAATCATCTCTTAAGATATTAGAAGTATTTAAGAAAGATTAACACAGAAATTCAGTATTTTCCAGACTTGGCAGCTGTAAAATAATATTTGTTTTTTTTTTTTTTAATTAAGTCATTAACAAGGGTACACTGTACAGGAAAAAAAACTTGCGCTCATATTTTACAAAAAAAAGCTTTTGTTTGTTATTTTTTTCATACGGCTCAATGTTTCACACTATCCAGATTCTTCTAACAGACGATAATAAATAATTTGTTTACCTCCGCATTTTCAACAGAATTTTCTCGAGACAGATTTAATTTCGACATTATTGACTGAATACCATTTGATATTCTACGTCGTGTTGGACTTAAAACTGAACTAGTTTCTGAGCTCGGCGTTGCATCTTCATCCTAAAGAGAACAAACACATTTCACATGAAGTGAAAAGCATTAAACTAGTAGTCTCACCAGTTTAATGCGAGTTGCACGCACTTTAAACTTCAAAATTAAATCTAACAATTTTTTATTTCCCAACAAACACGAAACGTATAAAATATTTTGACCGGTGGCATCCCTCTCGTTAATATCGAAAGCCATATAATATTCCCACAGTCCTGAGCTATCGCTGCAAGCAAACAAATGTTGAAACTTTTCATTGTTTGACCGTGTACGTTTGTACTTACTGCAGTTTTTTCAAAATGTGCTGCGGATAAGGAAACTGAAAAAGCAGATCTAAAACTGAAACATGCCCGTTTATGCAGCAGGCATGTATTGGTAACCACCGTTCTACTGTGTGTTGCTGAAATATATCAAGTTATATTTTCAATCAAAGAAAAATTGACATAATTAGCACAACAGACAAACCTGAACTAACTCGGGAAATTTTATTAGGAGCATCTCGACGATATCACGATGCCCGTAGTAACATGCAATATACAAAGGAGAATATTTGGTAACTGGATGATGTCTACCATCAGCTCCATGATTCAATAATATTTTCACAATGTCTTTGTTGCCTGCTTGACAGGCACTAGAATGTTACAATGATTTAGGTATTAATAGGTCGTGGATAAAATCTCATGGTTATTTACGTAAAAAGTAAGGTGTTTGCACCACTCGGTGCCATGTTAATAATGAGTTCAGCATCTTTGGACAATGAAGACACAAGTTGCCGGACAGAATTGCAATCACCACGAGTGCAGGCATCGCGGAGAGCTGCATGCACGTCCAACTTTGCCTTTTCTCTTGCATCTATAAGATGTTAAAATTCATTGTTAAGTACTACTTTATTCTATGTGAATACAAGTTAAATTGAAGATAATGTAATAGTTCAGTTTATGAGACTTATTAAGGACCACCACATTAACATTATAAGTACTCGAATGCAGTATTCAAACGAGGGCACATAAATACGAAAAGAGCCGGCCATTAACAAACAAGTGTGATCTCAGAGAAAATGAAAAAAGTCACGTGTGACATCGGCTGTTGTGATTAAGTGCGCTACTAATATTGCAAAGAAAGGGGATGGCACCCCATCAGGTTCCCTTACTACGCTCACGCCTGCAGTACATCATACTAAATAAATATTTATTCTGCAACACTGGCAGCTCGTGATAATTTTTCATGAGTGTCCAACGTAGAGTAGTAAGTAAAAGCAGGGTGTCAGAAAAATGCCAATCTTAGATACTAGATAAATTCGCATATCCCATACTTATTTCTATTCGTTTTCTTGCTGTCAACAATTGTTCATTATAATCGGATATTTTGGTAGGATTAACCTTCTTAGCTGTTTTAAATAAGGATAAGTAAGATTCTTATAACGCGTGATCAATCAACATCTTTGTAATTAGGTCACCTATGGAAATAAAATCGTATGTTTTTGATTATTTAATTATTTCATTAAACCTGCTAACACCTATAAGTTATTGAAATAATATTTGAAAAAATTAATTAATCAAAGCTATACACTCTCCTGACTTCTTGATTAGAAAAGATCCGGGACCGAATTTTTCTGTTACAGATAACGCAATTCTTTTGTGAATATGTAAATATTTTCACATTAAACCTGTGTTCATGTTCACACTAGGCCGCAAATCACACGTTTTTCAACATTGTACTTTGTCCGGTGATACAAAGAAATAATCAGAATTATGTGCAAGAAAAAATAGTATCATAAATAACGGAAAAATTTGAGCACAATTTTACGTATAATTGGCCACACTCAGCAGAACCAACGCCCACTTCATACAGGCCTGATTCATTAAGTGGGAGAATACCCCGACTTGAAAATTGATTCGTCTGAAACACGGTCTATCTAGCACAGAAATTCATCACTTTTAAATTATTTTTCCGTTCTTACACCGCCCTGAAACTTTCCTAATTTAAACTGCCTGGCGAAATTTAAAATAAAAAGTTGGTTACTCTAGCCATTTACTGTGAACACAAAAATTTATTTACTAAATCATTTATAAAATAGTGCGCATTGGGAGGTAATGCTTAAACAAAACCAACAAAATTAATTTGACATCCTGACAACACGATGCGATGATAAAAAACATAACGTTCCATTTAAAAATGTAGAAAACAAGTGAAAATCTCGAAAATTTGTTTTTGTGACGATCCATAAAATCGACCAGGAGAGATTCCAAAATTTTCCTAATTTAAGTGACTTCGTAAACACGCAAGTAAAGACTTTAGCCATTGTAACGACTTCCCATGAACAGCCTGTATAACGACGGGATTATTTAATTTCGCCACACCAGTGTCGTAGTACCTGTAGTTACCTACTAATAACGCTGTATCCTTACACATATAATTAACCAAAAATCAATCGTACTTACCTACTTGTAAATTAACATTAATTACATCATCTGTAAAATAATCGCAGGCATCAAAGGCTATTTCCGGTGAAGTTATGTTCTTTGAATGTTTAGGCATACTGAACTAGGCATAATTTTAAAAACGCACATAATAAGCTATGTAAGACGTATGTATTTGCATGTCATTGCTTTGCATTAATTAACTTTATCTCATCAAAGTTGAATAAACTCGTTTCTCACATTCAGAACAACGTACACTTTAAAGTCATTCAAATTATTTAACTAAAAGTCGCACTAATGTTAAATGTATTCAACAAAAATAAAATTAACAACACCGTAACTCCCTAAAAGCAGGTGGCACCCATGCCACTATTTAAAGAGGCTCGTCGAAAATAATCAATAAGTACAGTTCACGGTAAAAACTGAAAATTAGAACTGAACGCAGGAAATAATGTTGTGGTTAAATAATAAACCAGTTGAAATACGATAGTACAGACAATTTACTCACATCAATTTCCTGCTGTTGTCACCGTCGTTGTTAGTATTAATTCGATATTATTAAGTTTCTTCTGTAACAGCACCGCCAGCAGAAATATTAAAATTAACAGAAGAATTGCTGTACAAATGCATCTTGCCATTATTTTATAAGCAATCATTTATGTAGTTCCACTATACACGAAATCTAACTGATATTTAAATTCGTATTCACGTAAAGGGCATCTAGCTCGATACAGCCTACATCAAAAATAAACTGGCATTAACAGATCAGCACTGAGATTTTCAAACGCTTAGGAATGATAAAATTATTTACCAACGGCGTTGATAACGACGATTAGTCGCATACAAAACTGATTTATTAATAAATTCTAATTTTGTTATCTAAATGGGAAACGTAAACAAATGTGTTTTATCTATCTTTATTTATTCATTCATTCATTTATTCATTGAAAGTAAAACTCTTTTTTGTTCAGCAATTTAAAGCTAAAATGTTTTTCATGTAAGATTTTTATTTCAAGAACATATTCCAATGAAATATACTGGCTCCTTCATACCTTCTCTCTTCTTTCAAATTAAAAGCGTTTGAGTGTATAAATAGGCGCATAACAGAAGATACTTATATTTTAAAGCTTAGCTAAATATTTCAAAACTATAACGTCAGGTATTTTCTACATTTTAGATCTAAGTCGTCTTTAGAATGTGAACTTTTATGAAGGTTCAACAGAATATCAGTAACCATCGAATTGACACTGACGGTGGGTTTCACAAAAAAATTGTTAATCAGTCATTAATTTAATTCTCTGATTAAGAAATGTCATTGGACGAAGTTAACAATAGATTTGAAACAACCAAATGTATTGTTTCACCCAGCCAATCACAGGCTTTAATCACGCTGTTAAATTAATGAGTGATTAAGGCCCGGTTTCACCATCACAGCTTAACTTTAAACTTCGCTTTATTCCCATAGTAACAATTGCAAAAATAATTGTTTCCATAGGAATAAAACGGAGCTTAAAGTTAAACTGTGATGGTGAAACTGGGTCTAAATAATTTTTGGGAAACTGGGGGTTAATCTTCTATTTATGTGTAAATTAGATTGTGACTGACGCGGTTGTTTTTAAAGAATAATTACGATTAAATTGTCGCTTACATTTATTCAGATAACTTAATTAATCATGCTTACTTTCGAATAATTTTTGCGACTTAACGTATTAGTTCATGTCATTCTGTCACTGTTTATCAATTATTATGTAAATATTAAAAAGTCTTCACTGGAATATGCTGTTCGTGAAAGAAAAACATGCATAATTGGAATCTTCAACTTGGGTTCTAGCAAAAACTTGCCAAACTGTGCAAAGGTACATTATATGGTCCATTATTATAAAGGCAAGTTAGCTTTAACTATTGGTTTATTCCCATGGTAACAATTGTAAACACGTTGTTATGGCAATAAGCTGAGGGTTAAAGTTAACTTTCATTTATAATACCGGACCCAAAAGATTAAAAAAAAACTGGTACTAGAGACTGAAGTGAGCATATATCTCGATTTTGGCGGGGCAGTCCCGATTACTAACAATCTGCTCCGTGTCTCGTGGAATTTTAAAAAAAGAGAGAAATACTTTTGGCCAGTTTACAGCAAAAAAATTCAATTTGTAATGTAGATGCATTCACAAAATATTAAAACGAAAGTTATTAACTGGTTAATTATTCTGCTATTTACACCCGATAAATTAAGTTCTTTATTTATCTGTTTGTTATGCTTTAATTTGGGATAGTTAGTAGAGTTAATAATTTTTCAAAAATTATATATTTTTTATTTCAGTAATGATGCCAACATGATACGGTCTTATATATGCTTTTGAATCTGAAATTTACTATTAAATTTTTTTGCAATGTTCATGTAAACGTTCATTTTTCTTACTGGACCAATTAATAACTTATAACAACTGTGAAAACTGTTCTGCTCTGCGAATTAGGTGTCGTTAAAAATAAAAATATTTTTCTGATTTGCGAGTTTTTATCGCACAATCTGTGATCGCACCGAGTGCTTTAATGCCGTTGATATAATTCATTTATTTAATCTTGGCAATACTAATTCCAAGTAAGAAATAAACATCAAAAAATTGAATTTTCCATTGTCATCCACTGCACACTCAAATGATGTTAAATAAAAGTCACCAGCCACAGACCACAACATTCCCTAAATTTTAAAATATCACCTTTTTTAGAAAGGACATTAAAGCCACAAAGTGGAAAAAATAATAAACACTTTACACAAGACTATTCAAGCACTCGTTCGTTCCATCCAGTTTCTTCGCACAGATCCACATTTTGGTAATACAATTTTAATAAAATAAAACAGCAAGACTAATTTCTTTCAGATATGGTCTTACTAGTTGCAACAATACAGCATAATTATATTTTTGTTTTGCGAATAAATATTTAAAAAATAAAAAAATACCAAAAACATATTCAATTCGAATTCATACGATGTGTGTAGGCGGTTATCTATCATCGCAGCTCCATTGTGAACTTATCCTATCTCGTTCATTCTAGCAAGGAAAGGAAACCGAAAAAACAGATACCAGATTTGTGCCTAACTTTCTGCTAGACATTGTATGTTTCATTTACGTAAAAGAAGTGTTTTCTTTTTTTTATTTGACGTCCAGTTGGCTGTAAGTATACATAGCCAACTACAATATACACAAACAATAGCATTCACAGCATTCTGGAAACGAAATTTAAAAAAAGTCCGATACAAAACACAATTTCATAAATAAGTAGGTACTAATTGTATCTCTGTCTGAAACTTGAAGTTCAATTCAAGCAGTTTGACTCATATTAATATTATTACAAGATAAAATGAAAATGTCACTTAATTTTGAAAAAAGCAAACTTAGAAAAGATAGCTTTAAATTTTCTAAGTACGTTGATAATTTAAGAAACAATAAAAGAGAAATAAAATTACGAACATTTCATTAAAATATGAAATACAAATGTAATAGTAATTGTTGTAACAAAGGAAATGAGGAAAAGTGATAAGGAAAAGCGTACTTACCGGCTGCTTCTTTGAGTATTGCAATGCATTGAGTGTGTCCTGCTTTATCAGCCAAATCTGACGGCGTCATTCCATTCAAATCCCTATTTAACATACTGGCTCCATGTTGCAACAGTATTGTTACATTGCTACAGTGACCGTGTTCTGCACTTAAGTGTAATGGTGTCTAAAATAATTAACACGTTAATGATTATAAACGAGTCAATGGACAAAAGTGTCTCTAGTTTTTTCTAGAAAAACCATTACTTTAAATAATTTTTACTCAACCTTATTCTCTCCTCGTGGACCGCATTGGATATTTGGATCTGCTCCAGTATTCAACAATATTTGCAAGCAATGGGAGTTTTCAGATATAGCGGCAGCGTGCAAAGGAGTTCTGCCCCAGCTGTCTTGTGAATTTATAAATAAGTGTTGGCCTCCTTCAAGCAGATCTTCCAGTAGTTCTTTATTATCCCATAGGGCTGCCTGCAGATACATAAACATACCAAGTAAAACGTATGTATCTTAACATTCATAAAGAAATTGTAATTATAATTTCTGCGAATCATTTAATAAATTTCTTTTAGTTGTAGTAATTTACCTGATGCAATAATCGACCAGGAAAATCTTCGTCTTCTGGTGATGAATCCAACATATTTTACATGTACTTAATGCAAGAAATCATAAATATAAAAAGTCGAAGGACTATAAACATTTAGATATTCAAAAAGGTAAATAAATTACCGTCAAACATCAACATAATAATAGGTTTCATTTAAAATCCAGTTAACAACAATGATAACAATAATTATTTACTTATTTTTCTGTCAATAAACACTTCTGTCAAATTTGCATCTACGTACAAGGTTGCCAGACTTCTTTGCAATCAATGTCGCCAACTTGTTGATAACTGGTTCTGCATTGGAGATTTAGAGATTTGGAGATTAAAACGGGGGTACATGGTATGTATACCTAACGAAAGTTGTTAACAAAAATGTAGACAAATTAACCTTAAAAACAACACAAATAGAAACAGCTAATAGTTAATAATATTAAACGCGCATGCAACAATAGTTGAAAATTCTTGAACATCCTTTTTGGAGATTTTGCTAATGCTTTCCATGCGAATAGGGGAAGGTTAGACGTGATCGTCGAAAACCAATGACGGTAATACTTAAATACCCAAATCCATTCAACCATGTTCGTAAGTTTACTTCTGGCTGCCCTGACTCTAAGCCGTGTTTATACTGAATTAGTGCAATAATACACCAGCATCCAAAGTTTCAAAAGAAATAAAATAAAACAGTACTCCATCAACAACATTCAGTTACAAGTAGAAAAGCTCAAGAATGTGCTGTTGCTACTGGTAATTTACGTTTTTCATTTCAGTCGCGAATTTGTTATATTGTAAACGAACCTCCAACCGACGCCAAGCGACAGCCATTTTGTGCTTTGTCTGTCCTGCAGGCGTAAGGTGGGATTTGCTTGCTTATTTTATCTCCAATTAATTGTAAAGAATAAGGTGAGTTAATCAATATTCGTAGAGTAAAACACGTGAAACTTATTGAAGAATATTTTAGCCATGACTGACGACGAAAAGGATCGCTCCCGTGACCGCGAAAGGTCAAGAAGAGATAGGCCGAGCAGATTTTCTGAGCCGAGCCGAGATCGCAGTGGCGACCGGGGCAAAGAACGCGGGGGCATGAAGTCCTCAAATTGCAGGGTCTATGTATCAAATATACCGTATGAGTATCGGTGGCAGGACTTGAAAGATTTGTTCCGAAGCCAAGTAGGAGAAGTCGCGTTTGTGGAATTATTCGTCGATGAAAACGACAAACCCAGAGGATGCGGTATAGTTGAGTTTTCTGATCCAAACTCGGTGAAGAAATGTCTGGAAGTTATGCATCGTTTTGAGCTGAAAGGACGCAAAATTGTAATTAAGGAGGACTTCGGCAATGCACGGGACAAGTACGGCAACTTGGTTGGTGCAGGACAGAAGCGGAACAGAGATCGAGATGACAACAGAGGAGAAATTCGATTCAGGGATGATAGGCGTGGATTCGATAATGGACCACGAATCCAAGATGGTGACAATAAATGGGGTAACACTTATGGTTTAAGCCCACAGTTCTTGGAATCGTTGGGAATTCACTCTTCTTTGACAAACAGAATTTTCGTGGCCAATGTAAGTTCCTTGTTTCTTTTTATTTTAATTTCCAAGTAAAGATTAATGAAAGTAAATGTTAATGCCTGTACCTATTGATTCTATGCCAGATTATATGTAATAACTAATAGTGCATACGATGGAATACTCATAAATTAGTTCATGTGGACTCAAAAATTTGTATAAACTGAAAGGAGTTTTTATGACAGAATTTCTTTGTACAAGTACTGCTATATCTTCTCATACTGGAATTTGAATGTGAAACAGTGACTTCATAAAATATTCTGTATTTTTTGCCTTCATTTAATAAAACTCCTTATGATCTATAAACTAGCGATGTTGAGACCTACAGAATATTTGTGTTTGTCTATACTACGAAATGAGTTATTGATGTGAATCTAACTGACTATTTAGCGCTGCAATCCTAAGCTCATTTGTAAGCATCTTAAGATAGTTACAGTGTGTACATTTAAATGACTTGATAATACCTTACAATGGTTATGATTGAGCTCAGAAATACAGCATAAATCAGCTTATGTCACAGTAATTTTAGAAAAATTATCAGGCTTGGGTATATTTAATTGTTTTATAGTTTTTTTTTAATGAAATTTTCTGCTGTTTACTTACTTTACAGCTTGCTGATCAATCACGAATGTACTCATTGTTTCTGTATCTGAGTGTTGCTGACCAGTTACAACATAACTCATGTCGGCATTTGTAATAAATAAGTATGAAAAAGTAGCTGGCTACACAGGCGACTTCTGATTCGAAATATATCTTTATCAAATTTCTGAATTTTCTTAATTTTGGTGTTCAACAATAGTACTAAATTCTGGACAATAATTATACTAATTGAAGACTCACTTTAGCTTTCTATGGGTTTGATTAAAATAAGTACTTATAATATGTGTAGCGTATTTCCTTCAGCATAAGTGGGTAAGCACTATTTGTATATCTCCATTGTGCCCATTGCTTAATTATGTTAAGAATGCAAGGATAGTACTTTTTCTTTTTCACATTTCTCTTAAGCATTACACACCTAGTTGAATACTGACAACTTAAAAGTACTGGATTTTTTAGAAGAGACATAAAACTGAAATTGTTATTAATATTTTTATATTATAAGAACCATGTGAGAATAAAGGCATATAAGCGCTATACATTCGTGAAAAGAGAGATCTGCTTTTAAAAGCAGGTTTGATGATTTAAAAAAAATCAAGAAAACTTACTATACTCTATTTTTTATTGATAGACGGAATTGTACAGAGTATATCGTGTGGTGTAACGTGTTATACAACTAGCAGACGATAAAAAAGTCGACCCCAATCGTTACTAACTAGTTGTTGTTTTAATAAAATCAAGAAAAGAAAACAAATAACTGATTAATAGAAGAGCCACATTCTTTTATAACTTCTTGTTTACCGCCCATCAAAAAGAAAAAATAATAAATAAACGGCACAGGCATTAACATTTGACGCGATTGTACTAAGAAAAACAGAATTTTGAATTTTTTTCGGCTATCAACCGGAGTTTACCATGTTCTAAGAAATTTTCAGCGGTTTTAGGACAAGCAAAAACTTTTATAAAGAAAGACCTTTTCCCGAAAATCAAAAATTAAAAAAAGTTTTCCTTATAGTGATCTCAATCTGTGGACACAGTGTATATCAACTCTCGTTAATTATTTCCTAAGCAGTTGGTTTAGTCCACGACACAGGATTTTTACGTTTAGAAAATATTTGTCTGGTATGAATTAATGTATTGTATTTGATGCAATTTAAGTTATCCGGACGCACAGTTCTTCGCAATATAAAAATTATTGAATAGTTACCGTATGCGGCATACAAGTCGTCGGTCCTTCAAATTAAATTTTTAGCTTCGAGCAGAAGTACTACAACACGTTTCCTTTTCCACTTTAAATTATCACATTGTGAAACCCACAACTTTACCTCTGTAATATTGGCAAATTGATTAGTTCTGAATTTAATTTGGTTTTATTAAAGACGAGGAAGAACGTAATATGAAACCATGTTACAATTACAAGGTGTACTCGTTTCATTTTTTAATAACTTGGTTTCAATAGAAATATTGTTAGGATATTCAAGAAATAGAAGAATTACACTGTTGATTGTTTTTTAATCAGCTTTCCGATTGTTCAATATACTTCAGTTTTGAGCTTGCATCGAATTGTAAATAATTCCACTAATGCTCTGATAATAAGCGAAGGAATTAAAAATGTCGTGTGTATGTATGTATAATTTTTAATGTTTTCGCAGATTGTAATTTGTGATTTTATTATATTGTTTATTTAGATTGGTTTTGCTACTCCTTTCTCGAAAATGTTGTATACGTTAGGCTACATCTAAGGATTTATCTTACAGTTGGAATATACGATCGAAAAGAAGAAACTTAAAGAGGTGTTCAGATTGGCTGGCAAAGTTGTGTGGATCGATATGCCTTTAGATAAAGAGGGTCGTTGTCGTGGTTTTGCTGTCATTGAGTATGAACATCCCGTTGAATCTGTTCAAGCAATTTCTATGTTTCATAATCAACAATTATTTGATCGTCCAATGACAGTTCGTATGGATCGCATTCCCGACAGAGAAAAATTACCAGAAGGACTGAAATCCATTGGCATGGGGCTCGGAGTAAACGGAGAACCTCTCAAGGATGTTGCGCATAATTTACCATCAGGAGGCGGAAACTGCGGCAACGCCAATACAACAGGCAATACCGGCCCAGGTATTTTGGGTGCGGTACCTAGTTTGATGGGTATTAATACTGCGGCAGCGTTGAGTAATCTTAATACTGTCAATTCAGCCCTCGGCAATTTAAATACTACTTCCGCTGTACTACAGGCAGCGAATTTAGCAAATTTGCCAAACAATTTACTTGCCAGCAGCCTCGGTGGCGGAGATTTGAGTTTAGCAGCCGCTAATCTTGTTAACAACCCTCTTGTTCAAAATCAGTCGTTGGCTAGTCTCACAAATTCTTCAACCCTAAATAGTGCTTCAAATTTCAATCGTTCAGATAATTCGTACCTGGGCGGGCAAACTTCCAACTTTCAAAGTAATGCCACTAGTGGTGGCGGTGGCAGTTTTGGAACAGGGAGAAATTTTCAGTCAAATTATGATTCGTCAAAAGGCAGTGGTAATTTTGGTTTCGGCGGAGGCGACCGTGATGGTCGTTCTAATTACAATGCAAACAACAGCGGCGGAAGTGGATCTGGAAACCAGCTGCTACGATCAACGACCGGAACTAACAAAAATTCAGGATTCTCCAATAAAATACTGATTTCCAATGTAAGTTTTTCAGTAATATCTTTGATTTTATTTTGTTTTATTCCCCGAATAAACCAATTACAGCTTCCACCAACAGCGAGCTATCAGATGCTGAGGGATAAATGTCTTGAATTTGGTGAAGTACAACGCGTAGATGACAAAGGCAACGGGTCTGTGCTCGTTTCTTTTGCTAATGAATGGGACGCAGAAAGCGCTATTAGTATCCTTTTGATTTTTTTTTTCGTTTTTCAAAAGCAGAATCATTCCGTGTTCTTTATTCTCATTTAAAAGTAGTCAAAGCGTGAGTTAGCCGTCTTGTGATAATTTTGAAACAATTTCCTTAATTATGTAACAGAAAACATGGACCGGGCCAGGATCGATGGTCGTACAATTGATGTTCGTTTCTATTATTAGACTCGTAGATTCGTTTTATAATTCGCTAAATACAGTTTGGTTAAATTAGGAATGCTACTATTTCTATGTCGTTTTTTTTCTCGAAGTTAATTCCAAGTTTTAGTCAGTATTATTAACTGAGACAGAAAATTTTATGATCATGACCGTTTGGTTTATATGTGTCAAAAATGTGTTTAGTTTTCAATAAATGAATATCATTAGCTTATGTATCACTGCCGTACTTATTTAAACCCGTTGTTTAATTGAAGTTCTAGGATGCTGATTTCTACCCGTAGGGTATTTTTACATTTGCGGAGGTGTTTTTGTTAATTTTGTTTGTCGGTAAGTTTCTCAAGCAGTATATTTTGTTGATATTGTTCAGTTTTCGTTCACTTGCGAAGAAAGTCGACCTTCTCCACCAACTCAACAGAGGAATTTATTTTTAATTTGAAGTTTTAATTTCACCTTTTTAACTTGTTAAATCCTAGGCACTTGACTTGGCAGAATGGGGCAAAACTCGGTGCGTTTACAGCAGGCTTAAGATGATTTCAAGTTGTTAAAACTACTACAGTTTGCTTTGTTTAGAGGTATTTATCGGAAGAAGAGGTTCTGCAGAATGTTGGGTATAACTAATACAAAGATATACATACAATAATTTTGTTAATCCTAACAAATGATGATTTCCATCTGTTTGGCTATTTGTCTAAAGAAATATGGAAGTGAGAGATTGGTCGTTTCTCCACTGGAAGTGCTTATTTGTAGGTGTCGTTTATCGTTAGCAGGTGTGATTTGGCCGATTTTACTACTGAAGTTTTGTTGAATCAGTAACAAATGGAAATCGTATTTGTTTTATTTATTACAAGCATTTATGTATTTCAAACTACCGTGAGGTGTTAATCTGTCAGTATCCTTTTTTTTGTTTTAGTTTATAAAATTTGGAACGTGATTACCATCGTTGTAAAAGTCAACAACTGGAGATACAGAAATAGAAGAGTCCAAGTATATTTATTGTGAACTGGATGAACCAAGATATTCTTCTTCACACGTTTGATTGCAAGAAAAGTGACCGTTGCATTTGCAATTAAAGGATTTCTTATTTCTCGAGTAGAATCTTACGTAAGATCTAATTAAAAATTATGTACCAATGTATTTCTCATTGATCAAATAAACAATTTTATAAGTGTTAAAACGTAATTTATCAATTCCTCTATTTTTTCATGTTGCTGCGTATATTATATTTTCCGGATGTAAGTGCCGTATGAGACGTTTAAAATGAAAAAGAAATGTTACCTTAATTAGGAATGGGCAAAGTGGTTAATTACAAATATTTATAAATAGCAGTTAAAAGGGCCTTTTTTTTACCGAGTACAGACTGTCGCTATGGTAACAACCAATCATAAAGCTTTGTGATTGGTTGTTACCATAACAACAGTCTGTTAAATTTAACGTACTCGGTACAGAATATTCCCTAATTATCAGATTATAGATAAGATATAAGATTATAGTTTTACGTTGGTGTCATACATGCTTTACTAAATAAAATAGTAATTTTTGACTTCTGGCTTTTTATAAATATATAAATATCTTTGAAATATACGCGGTATGTATTTAACCATCTGCGCTTCTCACATCGCACATCTACCCGATAACCTTGGAAAACATTTCCGCGCGTTGGTGATAAAAATTTATGGTTCTCTTAATTTCTTATTCAGGATTACCGGTTGAGAACCGCTGTAAAATTTAGGTTATTTCAGGTTGGCGATGTGGCTGAACGTCCTTTAGTTGCTAAGTTCACAACATATTTATGGATTTTACTTTCGAGGACCAGCTGATTTTCGATTACGTAATCAAATTCACACTTACATGACGTAGAGCGACGTATAAGTACGAGCCTCCCGGCACCGCTGGGTAATATCGCTTATCCAGTGTTGAGTTTGACCGCGGTGGTCGTGGTAGTTTCGTTGTCGCCATTTTTAAAACGTAGTGCGTAGTTTTCGTAATATACATCTACGATGTTCCACTTAAAATCTATATCAAAAGCCGTTGCTCCGGCTGTGAAAAACTATAATGCTGAAACGGTCACACTGATAAAATTGCTGCCGTCTGTGTTCCAAACGCGGACCTATGCGGACCACCAAATACCGGATAGACTTAAAGACATGCCCACCAATCCGAATCCGAAATTTTTCGACATGGTAGAGTATTTCTTCCATCGGGCCTGTATAATCGTTGAGGATAAATTAGTGGAAGATTTGAAATACCGAAAAGGCCAGAGATTGACTCTTGATCAACGCAAGGCCAAAGTAAAGGGTATTCTTACTCTTATGGAACAATGCGACCATGTAATTGAAATAGCTTTTCCGATTAAGAGAGATAACGGCGAATATGAAATGATAAAGGGCTACAGAGCACAACACAGTACGCATAGAACACCGTGTAAGGGTGGTAAGTATTTTTTTGTAAATCGTTTGTGAACTCGTGGAGGAGATATAGGGAGGATTCACCGATGTTCGTATATGCAATATACGAATCTTGACTACATAAATCGATTACTGCAGTGTTGACAACTATTCTTTCATGTAACTGCCTAAACATAACAGGAGCGAATCGCAAAAAAGAGAAAATTTCTGCAACGATTTTCTTATCAACCGACAGCTTTATACATATCAGTCAAGCAGATATGAAGTATTTTTTTGCTGTGAAGTGTTGGGTAAACTGAACATGTGTTAGAATAAAACAATTGAACTGATAACATTGTAGCAAATACAATAACACCATATATGACATAATTCGCGTGTAATTAAATACGTATATATCATTCCTTATTTATTTGTAATCCCAATAAGCCATGATTTTATGTTAATAGGTCGGCTATCATTTAAAATTAGACAAATTAATTTGTAGTGTTTTCGACTGACTGCTCTGCGGACCTCTAAGAGTATCATCCATCCTCTGTTTTTACATGAGGGTAAAACAATATCGAGATACTCTGAGAGTGCTTCCGGATCGAAAACGCTGTTCAACTTAAATGATACTCCTGCATGTGAACCACGCCCTTAAGAACATTCAGCGCAAGAGCTACGAAACTGTTAAAGGTATCATTTAAGTTGAGCGTCGTAGTATATGAATACCACATTCTCACTAGACTTTCAAGGCATGTTAGTGTGTCTTTCCTTAATTCATTTAAATAAAGAATGGTTTACACATAACTATCCAACTCGAACTGAAATGGCCTTTAAGAGAAATCCACATACTTCTGTATACAAGTTTTTTTTTTTTGTTTTTGATTCGCTTATAAGCAACAGTATAAAAACAAATGACGCAGTAAGTGAGGAAGGACGAAATAAACTTAGGAGTTTGTGCTTTGTATTTTCATTGATTTTATGGATTGATGTTTTCAATATCAATTCAAATACTGTCACTAAAATTTTGTTTATATTTCTTTGTTTTTCTAAATCTTTTTTTTTTGAAAGATTCTGTGATGATACTGTCAATTTTAATAATTGTCTTTTTGTTATAATACCCTTAAAAATTAATTGTGCAGTGTTTCAAAGACTCAACAAAAACCATGCAGTTGTCTGAACCACCCTGTACAATAAGCTTCGTAAATTGAAAGTCTGTGACAGTGTGTGTAGGATTACTACATCAAAGTTAAGATAAATAGATAAATTTACATAATGTGAATAACAATAATTGATAATAAATATAGGTGGGTCAATGACGTTTACCCAACGTTAAGAATAAACTAAAAAGATAATTTTAAACAATTCAAAAACAAAGGCGAACAAATTGTGTCTCGTGTCTCATCGAGTACGTGTGTAAAAAAATGGTGGGACGTGCGGACTGTGTAGGAATTATAATGCTAGCTCTTTTCACGTAATGAATGTTTGTGCCAGCGCTCCACGAGATAAAATTATTTTGCTAAAAATAAGTTCAGCATAGGCCAACTTTAGCCATCTTTGCTTGGGATCTCAAAAGACCCAGTGTTTTATTTGAATGAAATCATATTTTGCGATGCCAGTAGGTACAGTTTATCTTATTTAAAAAATGTTTAAATTTGAAATTGATAAAATATGCCCTTTTCTGTAGGCAGTATTTGATCAGCACGCTTTTTGGGTGGATTTTTAGGGCATTCGGTATAATGGTTATTATATGTATTATAATTTGAATTTGAGTTTCTATTTTAGAGAACTTGGAAAATTGACGGTGCCTCCGGGCTGAAGAAGTTTACAATAAATGTTATGTGTAATTAATAATAAACTGTGAAAATTTTAATTAATTAATTAATATGCATTTTAATTTTCACCAAGTGAAGGCCATGGTAGTCGTAGAATGGAAGGAGAAGCTTGTATGGAACTTAAAACATATTTCCACAGTATTATTGTATTCTTGCATTTCTATTTGTAGATTTTATTTATAATATAACTGAAAAGCTGAGTCTTTCTGCAATTCTTTTTATTTTCTTCACCCACGACCCGTTTCATCGTCTTAACTATAAATAGTTACAATATATTTTCGATTTATAGTTTACACTTGAAAATGTTAAGACGACGAAATCGGTTGCGATTGAAGAAAATAAATTCAATTACATTATTTTTCCATAGCATATAACATCGATTATTATTATTATTTTACCGAAAAAATTAAGAATCACACGTTACATTTTGCTGAGAATCAAACAACATAAACAAACTCGGACTCATTGTTAATCTTCGACCTTCTACGACCTATTTATCAATTTAATAGACAAAAATTTATAAACTGTGTTTCTAATGAACAGCTCTTTTATCTTAAAAGGTGAAACCTACTGGAAAATATTTCAGCTTAAATGGAAACGAAAATTGATAGTTTTTACTTGCTAACGATTTTGGACTTTGATATCTACCAATATGTATAATGGATGACTCTATTTGATTTATCCAATGTGGATATTATTTTACACGATTATAACATGATTCAATAAATTTCAGGTTTCATAAGGCTATGGAATAAAATTTTATGTCTTGGCTAAACACAGATTTTGCTGACAACTTGATAACATCTAACCTTTCTTAACTGAAATATTAAACCGCCAGTTTAATTAAATTCATTTTTATTTTTTACTTTTATAGAATGGTTTTTACAACTGAACAGAAAGTTTACATCTTACTTTGAGTGTTTTGTACTGTGATGCGTATATTATTTAATACACCTAATTAATTAATACTTCTTTCTTAAATTCTTTAATTTTAATTCATATGTTATTTATAACTGAAAATTGAATATCTCTTGTGCGTGTGCTAATCGTTGCTAATATTTACTCAGAAGTTTAAAAACATACAAACAACGATTTATCACTAATTAAAGACCTGACAAATATGTTTTCGACGATCTATAAATAAAGTTAACTCGGTAAATTGACTCTAATTGTTATCTCATATAAATTACTCCCTGGGACGCAATTAATATGAAGGTGTATCAGTCGTTTAATAAGATCAAGATAATAAATAAAGTCAACAAAACGTACGAATTGTAATATTTTGACAGTTTCTGTGCGTAGCTACACCTATTGCGAGAAAATAAAAATAAATGCTTCAACTTTTTTCCTATCACAAGTTAACTTTAACCTTCAGTTTATTGCCATGGTAACAATTGTCTTCGTACAGTCGCGATCAAACGGATCGAGACCGATTGACGGTTCTGAAAACCCTTACCACCAGCATCACTAAGAGCGCGAGTAGCTTGCAGCGGTCTCGATTAGGTTGGTCGCGACTGTATTTACCTGTTATTATAGAAATAAACTGAAAATTAACGTTAACTTAGGATTGAAAAACCAAGCCTGAAGAGTCATTATCATATTACTAATTAATTTTTTTTCTACAAACTTATTAGCGGTATGTTTTAATGTTTATTTGCTTCTCGTTTTACGGGTTAACAAGTTGAAACATTTTTATTTTTCTTTCGAAATATTTCCACATAGAGGTTGGTTAGCCGGTAAATTTATTCGTTTTTTTTTTTTTTTTTGAAATCGTAAACTTCAAGGTTCTTCTTCTTTGTATTAGTTGCCGAAGCCGTCAGCCAATATCGTGAAAGTGTGCAATTTAAAGTTTGTAATTGGAATTTTGATGACACGTATAAATTCTTAATTAAAGCTAACGTACTTTAACATACAAAGCACTTAAACGTAAAGAAAATCGATACATTCGCGATGCGCATTAAGTTAGATTGTTCCTATTTTAACTTAATTGCATGAAAAACACAGGAAGTGGTAATTACTTACTTCCGTTTTAATGCGAACAAAGAGAGAGTCAAAATTTAACTAAAATTATGCGCTACCATGGAAACAATACTGAAACTGTTTCTGATCAACATACAATTAATTAATTAGGCTCTGTCTTACCACCTGCTGATAAATTTATAGTTTTCCAGCATATTAACCGGCAGATAAATTTATCAGGATGTGGTAAGATCAGGCCTTAGTTGCGCAGAATTCGTTGCACACGAGTGTTTAATTCCAGAACAAATCCGCGGTGGTTCTGATACTGTATAAACTAAAATAGAGATAAAGTACGTTGTACCCTAATAAACTATCTTCTAATCTAGTCGAAAATAATTTACTTAATTTTAACTGTATTTACATTTGCTGGATTAGTTGTTGGGTAATTAAAGTGTATAATCAACAACTTAATTCAAAATTTAAATTTATGATTAATTTACTCATGGAGGGTTTATTCACCGTCTTTATCATGAGGTTAACTTATCTATCAATCGAAATATGTCATACGTGTATCTGCACACATAACCCATAGATATATTTAACCTTGGGATAAGGTGGTGACGAAATCGACCATCAATAAAATATGAAAAAAAGCATTTCTTTCCTTGTATTTCAGGAATTCGGTATTCAATGGACGTCTCAAGAGATGAAGTCAAAGCGCTTTCCGCCTTAATGACGTTCAAGTGCGCTTGCGTCGACGTTCCATTTGGAGGGGGCAAAGCCGGTGTCAAAATTAATCCGAAGGAATACTCTGATCATGAACTAGAGAAAATCACCAGACGATTCGCTCTAGAATTGGCTAAGAAAGGTTTCATTGGTAAGTTAAATGCTAGGTAAAATTAATAATTTTCAGAATAAATACTGGAAGTAAACCTTAGCGAAAAGCAAGTAACAACTTGAATTGTCACTGTCAGCATGGAATTCCCTCATTTGAAAGTCCATATTGCCTACGTTCCAAAGACCGAAAAGTACTTTGGTCTGCAAGCAAAAGAAACGTCGGTAATTCATGCTGACAGTTTCCACAGCAATTTAGCCGGTGTGGCTGACCGTACTACCTAAACAGTTTTGTCAATTTAAACAAAAAATACGCGTGTTGAATTTTATATAAAACTAAAAGTAGGTATAAAACGAATTTAAAAAATTATTTTTCAAACGTGACAATATACATTGATGAAATTTAAATTTCTTAGGTCCTGGAATTGATGTACCTGCACCTGACATGGGCACGGGAGAACGTGAAATGTCTTGGATCGCAGACACCTACGGAAAAACAATAGGTTTCAGCGATATTAATTCTCACGCTTGCGTGACCGGCAAACCTATCAATCAGGGTGGTATCCACGGGCGTGTATCAGCCACCGGCAGAGGCGTCTTCCACGGCTTGGAAAACTTTATTAACGAAGCCAGTTACATGAGCTTGATTGGCACGACGCCTGGATGGGGCGGAAAGACGTTCATCGTCCAAGGCTTCGGTAACGTGGGTCTGCACACAATGCGGTATCTTCACCGTGCTGGAGCCACTTGCATTGGTATTATAGAACACGATGGTTCTATTTATAATCCTCAGGGCATAGATCCAAAGGTTGGTTTACCCATACATTAATCATCAACATAAAGAATATTTAATGTACTGGAGAAACATGCGTCGCTTGTAAACTACATCGTAAATGTTTGAATTATTTCCCTGAATAAGTGGTTGCAAAACGCCTATGTCTTTAGGCTTTATCCTCGCAAACTACATCGTAAATGTTTGAATTATTTCCCTGAATAAGTGGTTGCAAAACGCCTATGTCTTTAGGCTTTATCCTCGCAAACCTTTCCCTTTCGATCGAAGTAACCTCCTAATACACAGTTCAGCTCCATCAACCTTGAATAAATATTTCACGCTTCGATCCCGAAAGCTCAAAATCCGAAAAACACTGTTCAATTCTTTCACCCATGTTTCTTTTACCCTTTGCAATTTCGAAGCTTATCAAATAATTACATTTACCAGGATCTAGAAGAGCATCGTATTGCAAACGGAACCATTGTTGGTTTTCCTGGAGCTCAAGCTTACGAAGGAGAAAATTTATTATTCGAACAGTGCGACATCCTCGTACCCGCAGCCATAGAAAAAGTTATAAACAAGGACAACGCGCACAAAATTAGCGCTAAGGTACCGTAGACAGGAATTTATTTAGTTTTTTTGGTACATTTCTTCGTTGCACAGATCATCGCAGAAGCTGCAAATGGTCCGACCACTCCCGCCGCCGATCAAATTCTAATTCAGAAAAACATTATGGTCATTCCAGATCTGTACATTAATGCCGGTGGTGTTACGGTGTCCTTTTTCGAATGGTTGAAAAACTTGAATCATGTTTCCTACGGCAGATTAACATTCAAATATGAACGTGATTCTAATTACCAATTGTTAGGTAAGTTAGATTTAAAGGCAGAGTCTTCCTGTCGACGCGATTATTTTCATTTCATCGTCGAAGAGTCTGAAATTGTAATAAATTGTTCATACTAAAAAAATAATAAGTACAAAGTTTTTTTAATCTCAAACCGGACAGAAGAATGAAGGGAAAACATTCAACGTTTCGCTATAAATTTATAGCTTCGTCAGGAGTGTCAACGGACAACTTCAATTAAAAAAATAATAATTTCTAGAATCTGTGCAAGAATCTCTGGAGCGTCGTTTCGGACGTGTGGGTGGCCGTATTCCTGTTACACCCTCCGAATCCTTCCAGAAGAAAATTTCCGGCGCGTCTGAAAAAGACATCGTCCATTCTGGTCTTGACTATACCATGGAAAGATCGGCGAAAGTAAGGAATTAATTATCTTGAAAGTGCGTAATTAAAACATGTTTCGTACTTTTAGGCCATCATGAAGACCGCAGTGAAGTTCAATTTGGGCTTAGATTTGAGGACCGCCGCTTACATCAATTCAATTGAGAAAATCTTCAATACTTACAACGAAGCGGGACTTACGTTTTAAATTAATTGAACAATCGTGTATTCAGTTATTTTTTGATTCATCTATTAACAGTATTTTATGCGAGAGGGTACATTGTATTGTGTATTAATTATTGTATGTAATAATTCATCTTGTGCTGCATCAGTTTGTCTCATGGTATTGAAATGGCTATTAATATAAAAATTTTAAACTTCTTGGGTCTATTTTTGACGAACTTAGAAAATAATTAAAAAACAGGAGTATTTCATTCTGACCTTATTGTACTGATCAGTACAAAACAATCGGTTTTTATTCGATAACAGTTTACTCAAAAATCAAGTGTGTCACAAACAACAACTTAGCATGCGTCGCGTGGTAAAACTGGTTGGTCGTCAAAGGGAAATCGTACTAACATGTTAAAGCGCGCTACCGAGAGTGAGTCGTTCCCGACGCAACGGATGCTACAAAACAGTATAATTATCACTATTCAACTTTAAAATTGATTAACAAGTTGATAGTATCTACTTCTACTCGAAAATAGAAATATAAGAACTCATAAAATATTACGAAACAAAATCACTTATTACTTTTTTATTACTTAATATTATATAAAATCTAATATACAAACAATATAATACAATGCCACATTATTAAAACACATTCTTTAAAAGCGCTCGGATTCCAATTAATGTACAGATTCTTACGTGAGACTCAACCAGAGAAGTCACTGTGATCAAATAGTGTTTGATCGTATAGGGCCGCCCTTACCATCCTTCCTCCGAAATATCTTCCATTCAAAGCATCTCTTGCTGTTTCAGCTTCTGCAATTGTCATAAAAAGCAAATCATTATGCATTAGACAACAATAAGGATTAAGCATTGCGCAAACTAGAGCGAGCGGCAATAGCGCGGTGACGGTATGGTCTTAAGCAGAAAAAGCAAATACACTAGTTTGTACGACGCGACGCTTTATGATTTTACCTGGCGTTTCTGAGAATTCAACGAAAATTTTAACTATAACATCAGTGTCATCCTCCTCCGATTGTTTCTCGTTATAAATAATAACTCGTTCGACCGCTCCGAATTTACTACATTCTTCCTGGATTTCTTCTTGCAGAGTTTCATCGACGTCTTCGGGACCGACCATGTTCCTTAATATGATCACTCGTGAATCGACTTTCCTCATTAGTTTCTGCATGACCAGATGTCTGGCGTTCTGCCCTTTGATCGACATATTTTCCTGTTGTTGCAACGTCTGAGGTTCATTCTGATCTAATAATTTCTTCTGCAGTTCTTCCTGTTGTTTAAGTTGTGCTTCCTGAGCTCTCTTCATCGCTTCCTGCGCTGAATTAGTGGGCGGAGTTGGAATTTGTGCTAAGGTGGGGGCGCTTAAAATTGCAGGAGGCGGAATCACGGCACCTATAGACGTCTGGGGAACCGTCGTGACGATCGGTGTTACTATAGCAGGTTGTGTTAAAGAAGGCTGACTTATAGGTGTTAAATGTGGTATTGCAACACCCGGGGGTGGGATGTATCCAGGCATTTGTGTTGGTATGGCCACGGGAATTTGTGGAACCACAGGTAACGTGTTGGTTTGACCTAATTTTGATAAACCAAGAGCCACTGCGTTACTTGCTACGGCGTCCATGGCCTGTATTTTCGCAGTTGCCGCGGCCGCAGCGACAGCAGCCGCTGTTGGCATTGTTGTAGAACCCGTCGATGGACCCATGAGGGCGTTAGGCGGAGTTATTGCGCGACCTACGCGTAAATACTGTCCCCCAAGATCGAAAAGGTTCATACTTGCGATCGCTTCGTTCGCAGCCTGCGCCGTTTCGTATTCTATAAAACCGTAACCCTTATGTTTATGAGCCGAACTTCCTTGAGCAAGTTTACAATATATAATTGGGCCAAAAGCTTCGAAAACACTGAAAACTCAACTGTTAATTACGTCTCTCACCAAATTTGAATTTTCGAATTACCTTTTTATATCATCCTCAGTCAAGTCAGGGTGAATCGAGGCCACGTAAATTCTGTTGTAATTTTTGGCCTCTTCTTGTATCTCGTCAATCACAGCTTGTGCTTGTGGCATATTGCTCGGTCTTCCAACTACTTTTATATTTCTGCCGCCGATCATGACGCCGTTCATCTGTTCCAAGGCCAATTGCGCCGCCTCTGGAATTTCATATTCGACAAACGCGAAACCCTTATGCTTCTGTGTGACCGGGTCCCAAGACATATTAATGGATTTGATAGGACCAAATGGCAGGAACGACTGACGAATGGTGTCTTCCTTTAGCTCGAAACTGATGCTGCCCACGTATACCCTAAACCCATCATGTTGTAGCCAACTGTCCGTATGTTTTTGTTTTTTTTATTTAAAGTAATAGCTAATAAGATGTGCTGATTAATGCTGGGATGAGTTTTGTAACTTACTCGAACTCTGCTTTTGATATTTGTTATTTCTTTTTTAGTACCAAAATTTGTTTTAGTTCGTTAACGGTTCTCTGCGTTCTAATGATACCACCGTTAACTATTTTCTAATTTCTTTTTCTTCGTTGTTTGGTTTGAAGTGTTTAGGACTTAAAAGCAAAGTGCCGCTAAAATATACATACTGGGTGACTTAATACTTCTTTCTATTTCTTTATTTACGGTTTGACGTAGCGATATATATTTAACAACAAATTTATTTATTTTATTTTATGTTTAATGTTGGTTGGCCTTTATTTATTATTTACCTGCAGATCATTTTTTATTATATGCCGAAACAGATCAATCTGAGTTGAGAATACGACGTGACTTCTGACCGCAAGCGACAAAGCTGTTTCACGGAAGTTAAAAGGAGATAGCTATATAAAAGTTGTTAAAATTGTCAACCGATCGATCAATGTAATAAAAAAATGATTTGTATCCTTAAATTCTCATTTTTGAGTAAAAGGATAAGAAGTGTTAAGACGATCAAGAATTGTTAATAATCTCATCGTATTCCCTTTAAAAATTTATTAAGTATGACATTATAACAAAAAAATATTCAAACACGAATCGTTCATTTTTAAACAGACGAAAATGTCACTTTAACTAGTGTTTAGATATGACACGTGATTACGGGTCGTAGTTCTATGATTTCAATCGATTCGTAAATAAAAAGTTTTAAGTAATCATTTGTAGAGCATACGCTCTACAAATGATTAAGTCACCTGTACTTGTCTTCTTCTTACAGGCTTTTGAAATAATATCTGATTAAATGAAATGTCATTCTGACTAATAAAAAGCTCTACGTTTACATCTCCAAGATCTACTAGACTGACGAAAGTTTATGATCACATGTTATATGTCTAATATTTTTTTTGTTTTTAAATAAGGTGTTACTGAGGAATTTAAATGTACAGACAGCGGTTTTTGAAGTTGGTTATCTTGTACTCTTTTATAACGGTAAATTGTTTTACCAAAACATATTTGTCAAAGTCTTTGA
This sequence comes from Prosopocoilus inquinatus, assembly GCA_036172665.1. Lineage (NCBI taxonomy): Eukaryota > Metazoa > Arthropoda > Insecta > Coleoptera > Lucanidae > Prosopocoilus > Prosopocoilus inquinatus. The sequence continues at coordinate 48,395,944 of CM069872.1, forward strand.
AATAAATTTGTAAAACCGCTAATACAATTGTTCTTCATGTACAACTTATTCAAAATGATTCACAAAGAACTTACGAAGCAAAATATTAAATATTTTACTTTCCATGGCCTACGTTTATCAAAAAATAATTTGGATATAGTGTATTTATTACGTTTTGCTTTTGTTAACATGTTATAAACAGGACGAATAAGACACGAGTTAAGTCTGAAGTCGCTTCGTATTTCTTAAAACTCGAAGTAATGCAGATCAAAATTGATAAAGACTGGAGATAATTGTTACTATCTTCGTGATTTTTAACTCGTTCAGTGAAAATCGTTCCAGTAAATACAGTATCTTGCACAATACCTAGTTAGATACTACGTTGTTGTACAGAGCGGCATGTTTAAAGTTTATAAAATTTAAGATCGCATGTTGGGAATAAAGAAAAAGTTTGAAACAAACAGTATATTTTGACGTTTGGTAAACTTTTAAAAGAAACAGCAAGTTTCAGATTCACTTCAGATTGTTCTAATAGCAACTATTTTTATAAGATTCCAAATGAAAATATTCGAAAACGACAACAGAAACACACACAAATGATAAGCGAGAAAGAAAGCTAAAAATTTTAATACAACTGCCAAGTTAATTTTTTCTGCCGATCCGTCAGACGACACAATCAACACATACTTCAGGACTTTCATTTCTCTTAATATTATTCGTTATGTTATTAGATGTTAATTGGAATTCAGTGTCGTCCCCATCTTTATGTCACACAAAAACCGTTGTCTCCCTGTCACTTGATTTAAAAAAGGGTTAAGCGACTTCAGACTTAAACCTGTACATTAATTGATCACCTAAAGTAGGTTGCCTGTATGAATCGAACACATAGATTCCCATTCGTTATCGGTAGCTAACTCCCTATCTAAAAATTAAAAAAATCATACGAATACGGTATTCCCTGAAAGTTAATGAATACGGATAAAAATGAACGAGGCAGTGAGGGGAAATAATAACGACTAAGCAAATAACAAATATCAAATAAAACTTGTCGAATTAAGTTACAATTAATTAGTAAAACGAAAAAAAATATATATGGTAAAGAAATGTATTAGTAAAATCTTCAGATCTTATCAGCTAAAACTTCATAAGTTGGAGTGTAAAATTCTCAACAACTTCTAAAATAAATGGATCATCATTTCATAAAAAAGAAATACTATCGTATCACATGCAAGCCTAAATTTCCTTAGGAAAACGAACACCACACACTTATTAAATAACAACTGACAATTTAATCTTCAATGGGGTACTATTGTGAAGCAGTTGTTAAGAGTAAAGAGGGTGGCGCTTGTTTCATTGGTGCTAACCTGCACATAAGGGCGAGAGCCTGTTGCCGCTGGACCTGAGTCCTCTGACTTGCCATTTGCTGCAACAGAGGGGCATGTTTACAGTAGGTAAACGCAAGCTTGGGGGCGAGCTCTCGCCCCCTGAGCGGGCGCGTGCGACATTCTACGCACTAACCTGCACATCAACACCAAGACTTGGTGTCGCTGGAACGTCTTATGTTTCTGTGGAGTAGATTATCATTAGACATCCTTACATAGGATAAATATATTTACACTTGAGCTAAAGCCTTACCTACTTCAATTATCAAAAAAAAAAGAAAAAAAATCTGAAACTTTCACACAGGCCGCAGCCTTAAGCCGTGTCCACACCCATGCGAACATGTTCGCTAACACGTGTTCTCATACAGTATTAGCAGCATTTATTTTTTTAATTTACCATCAAATCAACGGATGGAATGTTGCTGTTAAAGCACAACTGCTAGTAGAAATGTTATTCAAATGTAAATAGCCGCCAACAATGTCAACGAACTCTGCTGCAAACAGTGTTAACTAACAATGTTCACATTGGTGTGGACACGGCATTATAATGCGAAGGTTTCACTGTTTAAGCCTAGTAAAGATCAAGAGCATAAAGAACGTTGGCAATATCATCATCGTTTGCCATTTTCACATTTGACAGTTCAAGATTATGTTGAAAGTAAACTATATTATTATTGACTATTTCTTATAGCGTTTTCGACTGATTGCACGGGAGCTATCTGAGAGTATCTCCATCCTCTGTTTATACATGAGGTTAAAGCAAGATGGAGATACACAGAGAGCGCTTCCGAGCAATTACTAGAAAACGTTACTAGCTTTACCCATTCGAAAGCAAACAATGGTAAAGATTTGCATTTAAAAAAGAAATCCATCCTCAACGTATCGACCATGACCAAGGATATTGTAATATTAAGTGAGAAAGCTAAAACATTTGTAAAGTTTACAAAACAATGTGCTCTCCGGGTATATACATGATAAAAGTCACAACTTTCATACTATAAGCATTATGCACTGCGTTCTGAGGTCACGTGATACCTGATTTCAAATTGTAATACATAGGAACTGTATGTACGTACAGTCCCGAGCATTCAAACTAGGTCGTCACTGTCAATAGAAACATCAGTTTTAAATCTAAAAATTAGAAATTTTCATGTCTTCAGGGCTATTTGGTTTAAAATAGAAATTACAAAAAAAATAGATAACATCATTAATACTCCTCGTTCCATTTAAAATTTTTTAAGTGGTAACTGTCACTCGAAGAAGGCAGGAGTAGCATCATTTTGTAAATAAAAATCGACGTGTTTCAAAATTTTATTCCGAACTTTACGAACGCAGTGTATATGTATATGATAATAAAATACTCTCACGCTTTCTTACATACACACATCCACTTTACAAATGGCGGTTTGTTTGAGTAGCCTTAATGGATAATGTATTACACTTCTCGTTCCTCATTATAACATCCCTGCCCATGACATCGATCGGTAATGATACTACCAACTTAAAAATAAATTTCAGTCATCCTAAAGGACTTTTTTTCTTTCTGGATCGCACAGTACTTTCACCAGCAAACATAATTTTAATGGAAGAAAATATTCTTGTTTCGCAAGAAAGCAATTAAGTAGTTTTGAAAGACATAATAATTAGAGCTAAATGTTGTTTGGATATCTACAGACTGTACTCATCAAGAATCTGGTTTGGGATACATCAAGATAAGGAAAATAAAAATTCTATTTTTAGCTCGTTCTAAAGTGCTCTCTTTTTCATATCCCGTCTAAATCTACATGAAGAAGGCTTCTAGAAAAAGTTTGTTTAAGTTTTTGAGAACACACATGGGTCTATAGTGATGGTGCGTTATTTTTGGATGCGTTATTTTTGAACATAGTACATATATGAACTTTATTCTTTACTTTTAGTTGTAGAAACAGATTACGCCCACTAATTTTGTTACACCCTGTAAGATACACAAGTTAGAAATTTGAAGAATTCAACCTCACGGCACATCGGGATTTCTCCGGATTGTAACAAAAAAATTAGTGGAACTATGAAAGATGAAGAAATTATTCATTAAACACTGCAGCCTTAGAAATGCCAAAGAAATAATGGTGTAAAACAAGAAGAAGAAAAGGAAAAGAAAGTATTGCATATTATGTCATAATGACGAACCTTGTTGAATAACAATTGGGTAACACAGGTCACATTGATAGAACAACATTTACACCAACTTATCATCAATGGATTTCACTGTTATTCAACGATGTGTGCTTAGTCTGGACCCACCATCATAAATACCATGAAACATTTTCCTAGTTAAAAAAACATCTTTGAATAGGAAATGCGCTGAAATTTATAATTTTGGGATAAAGTCTAGATTATTTTAAAAAAGTTAGAAGGGGTTTTAGGTAATAGGAAAATGTCTTGAGGTCTGTACATAAATAAAAAGGCGGCGAAGGTACAAGAAACACGTGAGGACCATCCAAATATTATTAATACACTAATCTGTGCTCTAATATTTAATTATTATAAAATGTATAATTATTTTTGTGAGGACATTTGGAAAAATTGAGTAATAAGCCGACGTTTCGCCCTGTGTTTAACGGCTTCTTCAGGAAAATTTTTTCAAATGTCCTAACAAAAAAACGTTTTATAATAATTTTCATTGGTCAAGACAGTGCTTCAATTGTTATTATGTATTTAATAAAAAAAATTTTTTTAGTTCTTAAGAATCACCAAATTGCTGTCCTCATATTAAGATGTTAGTAGCACAAATGTAATGTTTGAGGTACTGTAAAGATCGTAATACATACATAACTGTGAAAATAAAACATTCTCTGTTTGGATCGTACTGCTGCAGAAAAAAAAATAGTAAAGCATAAACAAGTCACCTGTTGCTGATGAGCCAGTGTTTGTTTCATGAGAACCATTTTAATGCTCTGCTCCATCGCATACTTTTTTGCCTTGCTAACGGAATCGCTCTGGTCCGAAGATAACTTCGGCAAGGTACCGCCCAATATGCCGGCAATGGTACTGCTCCTAGCACCGGGACCTTGACACACGAATACATCATTTGTTAATTAACAATCTCACAAGAAAAAATGGGACAACTGAAGTATATAATTTTGTTTCTATCTTACCGGGTAGGACTTCTCCCGTTTGAATGATATCATAAAAATATTCCATTTTATCTCCTGCATCTACAACAAAATCACTCGTGAAATGTTAAATATTAAAGAAAGAAAAATATTAAATTAGTCACACCTTAAGTCTTTTATTTTTAGTGCATTAAAATTAGGAGCAAACGTTACTCGACTGATACGTCTCACTTGATCTTATTTTCATTTTTATAATTACGTAAATAACTAATTAAAAGAAAATCGTACGGTAACGGCAATCGTAAAATGTAATTAATAGGTCAGTACCAACGTAGTTCTAAATCAGTTCCGAACTGTACTGCTCATGCGCTCTTGCTAATTACACCGCCATTTTAGCAAGAGCGCATGAGTAGTACATAAAACCAGTAAGAGAATTGATGTCCAAAAAATATTGAGAAAAATGTTTAAAGAACTTATTTCTATGGGAATAAAACGAAGTTTAACGTTAATACTAAGCTCCAAGCTTAAAGTCTGTTTGAATGGTTATTGCCAAAAAAATACTTCAATTAACGAAGGAAACTCAAGATGAGAGGTACACACAAACGTGACAAATCAGTTTTGAATCAATTTTACAAAAAATACTACTGATTTTTAGTTGCTTATCGCAGCAACACTTTTTGGAAGCAAAATTGTGTTCGTTTTTAGCAGGATAACATTTCTCCTGAGAGAACGAATACAATGTACAGTCTCAGCGCAATGTAATGAAAGACTCGAGGGGTAAACGGCCAATTTCGGACGGGCGGAGATACGGCGTTTAGTGGCCGTTTATCCCTACAGACTCTCATTACATAGCGCTGTGACTGTACCTTCCTTAAGTGTTCGCAGTTAATTTACTTTTGGCAATACATAATAGTTATACATTACAAGTGACGTTCTGATTTTAGTTTTCAAAATGTTTACAACGGTGTGACTAATTTAAAACATACATGTGCATTCATTCAATTCACACATCCACTCCCAACACACACATTGAGCCATAGTACATAAAATGCAAACGGGTGTCTCATTAAATATTCTGCTGCATAAATCTGAAACCAAAATAAAAATATATTTCATAACATTAATAATAATAATAATCAACTTTACGTTGTGCATTTTTCTTATATTATTCGTTGACTTGTGGAAATTTTATAATAAGGAGGAGGACATTTAAAATTTATTTTGTTACTGTAGTCAAAGCGTCCGCCAGATATACTAATCAAGAAATGTTCACATGAAGATGAAAATTATCTTTTCTTAAATAAAAACGTGTTCAACACATGCACACGTTTTCAACTACTTATCAAAATTAATTGTGAATTAAAACGAAATCTACCACTATGTTTTTGCCTTCTGGTCAGTGATTTGACTATAGTAATTAAAATAACCATCTGAAAACGATATCAAACGAGTCTACAAATCTTTTATGTATAATACATTCCAGAAAAAAAAAAATAGAAGTAATTTTAATTTTGTTATTACATATATTTAGAATAAGTTGCAGACTATAAGACTATGATGTTAGCTTCAGTAAAGAAAATCCAATAACTCACAGAACTTAAAAGAATTGTAGTATATCTATCTCAATTTCAGTCAAAAATTGTGCCGAATTTAGTTGAAGTTTCCTTTTCGTATTAAATGCTAAAAACAGAAGGGAAGATGTATCTATTAATAAAATAGGATTGCGTTTAACGTATAATCAATTTGGGATAACTGATAACTATTCTTAAAAAAAATGCAAAATCCGAGATATTTTGACTTTTAAGTTCAAGTTTGGTAATTAAGCTAAAAGGCCATTCCAGGCGAACAGACGGTATAATTTGTGATTTTCTTTTTATAAATACTTTATATTTAAGTAATATTTTATTGAGCATTTTCATAAATGTGAAAATACTATGTAAAGTTTTTAACCTGTTCACAAATTTAAAGTACACGTAAGAGATAATGAATTATTAAAGGCCATAATTTACGTAACGGACAAGATAATGCTGGAATGACCCGTCCGTTACACCAATAAAAAATGCATAACGATTAATTTCCTTAAAAAAATCGTATTCTCTTCAATTAATTGTTAGGCATATTGATTGGTGGGTTTCTGTGGTTGCTATAGTAACATATCAATTCATTTCTTTTCAATTATTGTTAAATCAACATCATCAACTGAAATGGCGATGCTTACAGAATACACATTATTTGTTACATATCAATCGTAACAAGCATAACAATTGAAAAGAAATCAATATCAGAATAGACCTAATTGTCAAATTTACTCAAACGGACTTCTTAAAACCAGAAAAAAATCGTAACCTCCGTTTCAAAACAAAGATTTCATTTTAACTTGTGGGTGCGAGTGATTTTAATTTGTGAATGTCCAATACGAGTGTTTTTGACTAGGTGTTTAATATGTTTGTGAGTGTAAACGTACTGAAGATGGCAGCTTAGATGTCGAAATACGTATAAACTCCTTGTGGTAAGAGAAGTTCTTTATTGTCTCTCGAATATAAGAAGCAGAGAAAAAATTACGAAAACAAGTTTAATATGAGGCATTTGATGATATAAATAATTAACTTTCCAGGACGAACATAATAAGTCGAACTGACTATCATCGAATAAGATTTAAAAAAAAAAGATTATAATTAAATAAATTTTCTTATAAGAAATTTTCTAGGAAAAATTAAAATACGTTAAAAAATCAATTAAAAAAATTTTAATTATAGGGGAAACAAAATACGTTTAAATTTGTCAATTTCAGTGGATGTTTGGTGTGGTATGGTATGTTTTAATAAACTATAAGGTTTATAAAAATTTTGTGCAAATCGTTTTTGATTGCAGTGAGAACCTCGAGCAGCCTCTGGACAGCTGTTTCAGCCCTGCTTGGGGCTTCTTCAGCAGAAACGTAGCTCGACATTCCCACTGCAGTCCAAAAACGACTTGCCCAATTTATTCGCAATTGCAATGTAAGAATGATGAACATATAAAATAGCGACATCTTACTATCGCTTTTTGACCTAACATTGCAGTAGGATAGACAAATTGAAGCGGGATTTGCTCCTAATGAGTCCCCCATGCAAGGCGGCCATGCTTGCTGTCAAAGCATAATGAAAGATATTTTATATGTTTTTATTTTATATGTTTATAAGGTTTATATAAAATTAGAAATGTATTACGTTATCTCTGTGATCAAACAGCTTAGCTTTTAAAATATTCCAATTATAGTAATCAATGCAATGGCAATTCTATTTAAAAAAAAAATGTGCCGCATGCTGCTCCCATTTTACGAAACATCCTGTACGGGTCGAAGCTATTTTAGGTTGTAGAGCTCAACAGGCAGAAATTCTCTGTGAAAGAAAAACATTTTTATCTCGTTCTATAAATGAGGCGCGATTCACCCTGTATAAAAACAAGAAAATCTCTCTTTCAGTAATAAAAATAAAAATTATTTTCTGTTTCAACAGTACTTAACTTTCAATAAACTTAACTGAACTTGAACATCCTTACAGTTTAAGAAATGCTTGTAATATCCGTTTGTTTTGTTTCTTGTAAGCTTCTAAGGCACCCTTTGAACTCCAAATATTTTTTTTTTATAAATAAAGACGCGAAATATTTTCCTGTACGTCATAACCAGAGCAAATATTTCTTCGTCAGATATCGGAAATTTCAACATTAAAACAAGAACGTGCGTTAAGTATAAGAAAAAAAATCATCGAGTTAAATGTGACTTTTCTGGGGTACCTACACAAATGTGTATGCAAGTTATGAGCAAAAAGTACGTGAAAACCCGAGTACCTTACAGCCGGAGTATATTGTATTCAAATAAAGTTCCACTCATCATTAGTATCTGTTGGTGTTAACGCCAATTAATTTTTTTTCCTAAGACGTTGAAATTTGGTGTCTCTCTCTAATTTTAAATGGGAATATTTTATCTTAAATTTTTTTCCTAAATTCAAAAGGGAGATCATTTTTACACAGATTTATTTCTGTTTGTAGTAATTAATTTCATCACCTTGAAAACCGTAACGTCAACGTGACGTGAAGTCAATCGGGGGGACAAATGGTAGATGAATTGCTTACACTGTTGTCTAAAAACGTTTTTTGCTTCCCGACCATTTCGGTTTTCGCCATTTTTTTCCTGTGTAATAAAAATAAAGAGTCTTCCTTGTCGATTTATAATTCATTGAACTAGATTTCTTTTAGAATTAATGAGAATGTTTATCCACGATTAAAAAAATATACCTTTCAGTGCAATAACATTCATATTAGTAAAGAAGTTATAAACATATAGAACACTTTTAATTTAAATTGCTGTGAATGGCTGAGTAAAATGAATAAACCGTTAGTGAGAAATTATTGTTAACAGTTTTTAAACAATTTCCATCATTCTAAATCTTCAATTAACAGACTTTCCTATTGTTTCACTCCATGTCTTTGCTAAATGTTATCTCTTTTAATATAGAAGTTACTTGCCATTCAATTTTCTTTTGTGGTTTTCATGACATTACTATACATCAGTAAAAAAATTAACACAACTTAAATCTTCTTTGGTATCATTAAAGAGTAAGTTAGCAGGCAAAAGAAAACATCATAAAAAATCAGTTTCCAAAATAACAGTAGTACCAAATAGCTTCCAGCATTTTACCTGAGTTTAATTATTTTCAAACAAGTAAAATCTAGAGTATATATAAAATTTTGAAGTGGGACAATTGTGTAATTTTAAATATAATGTAACTCAGTGCACAAGGCAAATTTTTCATCCACATATTTACCTGCAAGCATATAAAGAATCTAAAACACATAGTTATAGCTCTTAAGAGTAAAAATATTGTTTTATTACACAAGTAAATAAAACAAATGAGAACTGCTGTGTAGCCAATCAGATTGCGGTAGCGTTTCATTGAACATCGCATAGAAAATTCTCATCAGGTGCACCTAACAGTATCTGGAAACACAAAGAGAAAATAGATATGTCTAGACTACCCGGTAAACCGTTTTGATGTGGAAAATATGTATGAGTATGTGTTTGGAGAAAGAAAACTTAAGACAGTTGACGTAAGATAGGAAACACATACTCAAACATTTCATAATTCTTATTATCCTACCATGTAACCGCGCAGGCAACGGTTACAGCTAATCAGGCTAATGCGACTCCAGGCTTGGTAACGAGCCAGCCGAACTCACTTCTGGAACATCTCAAGCAGACCGAAACATCGCACATTAGTATGGCTTCCGATAATTTACGACTACACTTTAACATAAACAAATCGACTAAGAGACTTACCTTCTACCTTCAGCTTCTTCATCGGTGGTTCTTCGGTACCCGGTGCAGGTGGCTCCGCGTCCATCTAGGAACAGAAAAACGTCACCATATTCAATGACCTACTTTTGAAACCGCTTTTTACTTACAACTCCAGGTGCTCCGTTTAAAACCATGTGCTCTTGCTGATAAGTTGTCATCATGTTTTTCATTCGAAGGAAGAGGCGTTGAAATTTACATAAGGCAAAGACTTTCGTGATGAGCAAGCCGAATAATGGCGGACAAGTTTCTAAACGGAAGTTGATAAGAAATCAATAAATGACATTTCGGTCAGTGTTGCCAATCCCATAAACGTCACTTTTCCTCTACAAGACCCGGCTTTACAATCGTGGAATAAAGGGAAGAAAATAACTATTCAGATATCTTATTCCTTTGTTGAATTCGTCGAATAACGGGCTATATGGGTTTTACAAGTCGTCATTTATGCCGAAATAGTAACTCTCGAAATATTTTGTTAAATTCGTAAATTGAAGTTGGCACTAAAAACAGCGGGTTCATTCGAATTTAATTTGCAATCAATTAAAAGTGTAAGGGTCGATTCCATAATTGAATTAAAGGAGACGTTAATATTAAAGTCATAGTCAGATGTCAAAATAAATGCGAAAACATAGTTATTTTCAGATCGGAATGTGACTTTTATTTTAAAGTTTCCTTTAGTTCGATTATGAAATCGACCCTAAGCCAAAAGTACTAAATGCTAGATTTTTTATTCCTTTACACAACTTTAGTTACCAGTTTTAAGTTTGGGGCCACCTGTGTAATAAATTAACTCATTGAAAAAAATTCTCTAAACTCTAAAACAGGATTAATATACTGGAAGTGCGGCTATTGACACATGCAGTGCAGAAGGCTCAAAAAGTGAAGCAAAATTTCATTATTACAAAATCGTAAGAAAATAAAAACCACTGTATCTACATAACAACAATTCTCTATTTTAAGTTTAAGTATTAAATAAAACTAACAAAACAAATATTATTTTTGTGATTTTGCTGATCCTGGCGTATATTCATATTCAGGTCTCTTAGGAAACGATTCCATGCCCTTATCACGAAGAGCAACTTTCCCGGCCTTTGCCTCAACCGCAACTGCATTGTGCTTTTTCATTTGCATCATAGCTAAGTTCTTTAAGACTTCTTCTTCCGAAGGGGTTTCTCTGCGTCTGCCTCGTAACCACGCCTCCCATTCAGCAGGTAACTCTTGCTCAAAATTATCTTTTTCAGGAGGTTCAAAGTATCTTGAACGTTTTCTTCTGCTACTTGAAGCAGGTATTTCATAGTATTTGTTTCCAAAATAATCAACCCCCTTTAAATCACCGGACGATCTCCGTGGCTTCAAAGAGTCGATGAAATTTCTAAATATCTTAGCAAAGATGCTTCGAGATGGTGGTTGGTTCATTCTATTGTGGGCCAGAAGCCGATTATAAGATCAAAATAATCGAATAATGCGTCATTGCCAAGGTTGAGGTTAAGAATTTCACTTTAATGGTTTCCTTTTTCAAGGTCCTGTTTTCCCTATTATAATTCCAAGCTGAAAAGTCGCTGAAAGAAAGTCGTCGTGAATAAAGTATTCATTTAAACCACAAACACTCACTAGTTTGTGATTTTAAACGTCAAAACGACTCTTGTGAAGTTTGTTGCATCAATGTCACCAATCAACGTTGGTATTTCTGAATTGCAAAATAGATTACTACACTAATGCCAAGGTTGGCATTCCCGCCATTGTTTAAGTATTTTATTGTGGTACGACATACAACGCACTGTTAATCAAATGATTTCACGGTATTTTCATTACTAATTTAATTCGTTATTGATGAAAGGTGCATTAATGTATTAAAACTATGTACAATACGCCTCAGTTTTCAAAGTTCGCACTTTATCAACTACTTAAACAATGGCTGAAGGCCCACAACCTTCCCATGTGATTGTTATTTTGTGGTTTGGAATTTGCTCGTAATACCAACTCCACAAATACAAACTATTTACACCTTCTATTAATTTTACATGGTTAAATTAAAACTTAAACAATTCACGTTTGATAAATGGTGAAATTAAGATCTGCACATAATTAAAGAGTTCTAATTTTTCATAATTTAATTTCTTTTGCCTGCTGACATGCGCCGTCGTTTTGTGATGTCATTTCAGGCGTGGTATTAGAGAGGGCTGCGGGGATAAGTTGTATTAAAATTGGCATGGCTGACTAGTAGAAGATGGTTAAATATAAATATAAAATAATACAAGTGCCGTATTTTCCGTTGCGCTTAAGTTATTGTTGAACACTTAAATCCACAGTGCTTACGTTTACGTTGCCGTATGTATAATTCTGCTTACGTTATAATAATGGATAGGTTGTTGGCCATAAACTTGTTACTCTGACATTTCCTTTCACTGCTGGAGATATTTCTAAACGCAGAATAAAATAAAACAGTCACTTAGAAATCATGGAAATTGTTGTGTTTTTGCGTTAACATTTCGGGATGCCACAGTGAAACAGTTTTTTTTTTGGCATTTCGGAGCAGAATTTAGCATTCAGTTTGTATTTGTTTAGTCCACTTTTGTGCTCCTTTGCAAACACCATACCTCTGTTTACAAGACAATTAAAGCCTCATCGTTTAGGTACCTATTCCACTTCTTGAAGAATCTCAGGTCACTTTAAAATGAGAAGGTTAGATTCTAGCGGGTTCATTTCGATTGTGTCACATGTATTGTCGTCACATTGGGTACAGTAGTGCAACGTCTAGTTAAATATTTTTCGACGGTTGGTTAGAAACGAAAACTTTAGTGATCATGTCATTTTTTAATAATATAAAGAAGGTGCTTCACTTCGGAGGCAATGATGCAAAGAAGAAGAAAGTTTTCAATAACGTCCGTATGGACTGTGATCCGGAAGAATTTTGGGATATGATTGGAGAGCTGGGGGATGGTGCTTATGGTAAGGTGTATAAGGCTCAACACAAGACAACTGGAGAGCTTGCTGCTGCAAAGATGTGTCGATTAGATGGGGAAGATGATTTAGCTGATTTTATGGTCGAAATCGACATACTATCTGAATGCAAACATGTGAACATTGTTGAACTCCACGAAGCATTTCAGAAAGAGCAGCAGCTGTGGATGCTTATTGAATACTGTGATGGTGGTGCGGTGGACAGTATCATGACTGAACTCGAGAAACCACTCAGCGAATCACAAATCGCTTTTGTGTGCCAAAATATGTGTAAGGGACTCGATTTCTTACACAAGTCCCATATTATCCATCGAGATCTTAAAGCTGGGAATGTTTTGCTTACTATGGCTGGAGGAGTGAAATTAGGTAAGTTTGGTTATATAATTCATAATATTATATTTTATCTTGGTATTTGTTATTTCAGTATCAGTAAGTTATCTTGAAGTGTTGCTTAATTGATTCGTTACTCCTACCTACTTTGTTTATGAATCATAACAAAGGTGAATGTGGATACTTTTTTAAAGTTACAAGTTTTAGAGTTATCATATATGGATTAAAAAGAATTAAAGACAATATTAAATATTTGATCATAAATTTTATGTGATTTACGTGTATTTTTTGACAAAATGTAAATTTAGACGTGTATTGTGAAGGAAAAAGAAGTTCAGTGAGATTTCATGTGTAAAATTTAAACATTTCACACATCTCTAAATTTACACTATGTCAAAAATGCAGAGAGAGAGAGAGAGAGAGACAAGCTACCTGAATGTTGATCAATCGGTTGATTCAATTCTCTCTCAGTTTCTGCTAAATTTTGTAGCTCTTTCAGTTGGTATGCTCTCTACGTACTGAGTGCGCAATCAGCATCTCATTTCATTGCATATGTTGAATGCATCTAGTAAATCCGGGTGTACCGCCCTGTATATGGAAAATATTTAATGTACAGTCCCAAACCTCTGGCTAAATGCCCCTTTAAATTAATTTTATCAAGAAAACGTCTTAATCAAAGTTGTATAGGTTTTCATTTCACATAATTTAAAATTATTTTCAAATATACAGGTTGTTCATTTAATAAGTTACAAACCTAACTTATAATTTTTTAAATGGAACACTATTTTATTGCAGTTTCAGTTAGCTCTTGAAGAAACAATAAACTTGACAAAGTTATTTTTAATTTTATGCAAGAAATGGGTCATAATTGATCAGCTGTCAAATTGTCAATTTTAATTATATGACAATCAACCTTAGACCAAAATATTTCTAAACCTCTCTACTTTTACAATATCTGACATTATCTAAAAATGTAGTGACTCTAAATAACACTAAGCTTCAGTTCACATTTTGTAAAATTAGACATCAGAATGGAACCCTATACAACTTTTGTTAAGGCATTTTCTTGATTCAATGAATTTAAAGGGGTACTTTTGTACTTTTCCAGAGCTTTGGGACACCCTGTACAATAACACATGCATAGTGTGGATAGTAAGGGAACGCTATTTAAGTGCAGAGACAAGCATTCGGTGTTATTACTCTAGGTTGTGATGCAGATAGTTGCAGAGTTCGTCTCAGTTTATGAAACAAATAAATTAATGTAATTTTAATCAGTTTTGAAAAAGTAGTAAAAGCGGGAAGTACCTAGGACTCAGGTCGTATTCATTTAAATCATATTTTCTTAAGCATTTCAGTATTACTTTTTATTCTGTTTTTTTAATAAAAATTTGGCAAGATAATGTTATTCCTCTTTTCAACGCAACACAACAACCAAAAATCGGTGAAAGAAGAACAAACTTATAATTTCTTAAATGCATGGGTGTAACCACTAACGGTTTTTTCATCATAACATCAGTTTTTGGGGTGTATAGGACACCAAAGGTCTTGGTCGATCACATCTACAAACTGTACTACATAACAAAAGGATGTTTTTTTAATTCAAAAATGCGCACAGTTTTGGTTTTTTAAAACTTATCTTGCTTTAATTATGTAATAACCTGTGTTTATGTAGAAATACTTGTTTGTTTAATATCGCTTAAATGGTTTTTGAGATACAGGTCTTCAGAGTGAAGAGTCTGAACTTTTTACTGCGGTCGTAACTTATTTTATACATTTTTTAAAAACATTTTCTCCGTAATCTGTGATTACAGGTTGTTTTTTATGAATGTAACTTACATTTGTGCATCACATCCGTTACTTATTCGTGGTTCGACGATATAGAATCAAAAATGTCAGCAGATTTTCTAATTGATGTCCAGCTTTACTATTATGCTAGGGCTACATCTGCGTTAAACGCTTAGTGAACAAAAACGCGAGAAAAAATTCATGCTCTAAGTTTGACATTGTGTAGGCAAGGCGCGCTACATTCCATTGTACGTCTGTAGTGAATGATGACGTCAGACGTATAATAGGTTGATAAATACTGAAAATGCAAAGGAATTTTTACATTGTAGGTTCAGTTTCATAAAAAATCTCAGGATTTGTTTATTGTTTATGTTGCATTTTAAGTATTTACCAACACAGCTTGCATCTGATAATTGACGGAGTGTAGCGCGCCTTGCCTACGTATAATATGAAAATGTTAAAAAGTTAAAAAAAAGTGATGCCGGACATAACGTCTAACGTCTGATGCCATTACAAAATTAAATTAATTATTCCGTTACAAAATTAGTATCTTAATAGGTATATGTGACTCTTTATTTATATACTTAATGTCAAAATTCATCATTAGATAACGTAATAAAAGTTAGACATGTTAGAACCAGATATGATGTAATACGTAACAGTTAGATTTCATATGTTACATGTATAAAATATGTGCAGTATAAAAACGTATATAACGTATAGTACGTACATACATACTGGTTTATAGAATTACACGTAGACTGTGACGTAATACAGTATAAAACTGTAAATTTACAAAATTATGTGATGTGGCACTTTCTTACCCTTGCCAACCATGCGTGAATATAATTTTTATGTGTAATAAATGAGCATGAATATTTGGTTACATATTATTATTCCGTACGCTTAATGTAACTAAATTTTAACAGTAACAAAGGGTTATTGTTTTCAATGAACATTTATCTAGACCTAGACAGTAGATAAAGAATCATTCAGTATTTTATGCAGTTTGTCACCAACGAATTATACTATTATAGAAAAGTATTATACACTATTATACACAACATTTTATACGCCGGTATTTTATACAGTTTTATACCCTTGTATTATACTCTTTTAGACAAAACGTATAATACTGTAACATCCCTGTTTAGAACTGCTGGAATTTTTAATTTTTGTAATAACAAAACTGTGCAAATTAGTCGTGTATAAACCAGTAGAACTTTTAGCATAATTTTAAAAAATTGCGTTAGGATTTTATCAAGAGATTCATTTCATTATACTTTTGTAGTTTCGACTTGAGCAACAGATCTGGCGAGGTTAATTTTAAGGTTAGCATATTATATTAATGTCGTGGCCGAAGGCTGCGAGAACTTATTAATGCTATCGTTTTCCAGGGTAACTACTTTTATTGGCGTGCGTCTGCATAATGTCACATACATTAATAATGCGAGCTTTTTAGTTAAATATGGCTTTGTGCAGGTGTTGCAGATTATAATCTGTAACACCTTTACAATAGTATAAATAATAAAATTATTTGTACTGAAAAAATGGACCGTATTTCAAGGGTGGTTTCTTATACTATTAGGTACCTTAGTAAGTAAAATTCTGCTTGAATAAACAAGTTGTTGCCTTTAAAAAATATATGGTTTATTTCAGTTTTTTTTTTCGAAAAGTAGCTCGTTTTTTGAGATATTTAATTATAGTTTGATAACCAGGGGTTCTTTATTTCGCGGAAATTGAATATTTGCTTTTTTTGCGTAAAATATAAGGAGCACACTCCACACTTTATGTTTCTTGCCATACGCAAATATTCAGGTTAGATTCAGCAGTTATCACATTATAATTAAATATCTCAAAGAATGAGCAGTAAGTTCTTGCAGCATAATTAAATTGATTTCATTCCGCGGTCGACAGCGAAGGCAAATCTCAAATGAGTTGCAGCCTTTACTGTCAGTCACTTTTCAAATTTAATGAAGAATAGCTATTTTATTTGCTGTTAAGGCACGAATGAAATACATAGTTTTATCCAACACCTGTTTATTACGAATAATGCCGATTTTGAATAACAGTTTAATTATTGGTTCATAATGCCACTAGTGTTTTATAGACTTCATATGTCTATATTCAAGTGTTGGATAAAAGATCTTTGATTTTGATAAATAATGATACTGCCAACTAAAACGTCAGACTTCCATAGGTAGTCCGAATTGAAAATAATTGTGAACGGTTTATAGGTACGATTTTTTTTGAAATCAACTGTACACGTGTACAATAAAGTTGTCATATTGTTATGGCGTCAATTTTTTTTTTATTAAGACACATGCCTGTGACCAACACCCACTGAAAGCAGATGATTCATATTTATTATAAATATTATCTCCTAATCACAAAGTGTGCTCGAACTCTCCATGATTTACCGAGGAAGTTGGCTTACTTACTTCCGCTTAGATCTGACGCGATATGCAAATGCTTATCATAAAAATAACTTCGAGCATTAAACATTTTAAAAATATCCTTCGAACGTAAAATCTTTTATTCGCCGCAGCTTTGGTTTTTTTACGAGAAGTATCAGCCTTACGAATCTAGTGTACAGCAGTTCTTTATATAAAAAGGAATTACAAGAGAAAATTGTAATAAATATAAAAGGATTGCAAAAATACAAATACAATCAGTTTTAATTAATATTTTTTAATGTCATATTTAGTACTTATTTATAGCTGATGTCTTCTTTCCTGTTGAATATACGAAATCATCATTCATTATTTTGAGTTCCGTGTAAATTAATGTTATTTTGATCATCCTATATACCTCAAAATAATTTTATATCACGCGACGCTTAAAAAGGCGAAACTTTTGTATGAAACGTTTTTTCAGTATACAGTACAGTATATTTAAAAGGAACGACTTTATTGAAATTGGATGACACCCTGTATAAATGAAACAAACTACAAGGTGTTAAACGAAACAATTTTTAAAAGAAGGTAAAACGCTCTTAAATATTAAATCTGTTTTTTTATGAAATTACATATTTTTTCGTTACATTTAAAATCAATCAATAAACCGAAGATTTTGTTTTATCGGTTTTTTAAGCGAATGAATTCGTTAAATATCAGACGTCTGTTATATAGTCTTCAACAAAACTGTACGCAAATATAAACTGCAGCTACCTGGAAAAAAAATAAAAATGTAAATGATTCAGAAGAGATTTTTCGCAAGTGACATAATCCTTAATCATACGCGCGTTACGAATCCTTCCATAATAACGGGATTAACGATTAAATTAAATACAATTGGGCTCAAAATAAATATTTTACTTGTGTGTACTTACCTAACAGCCTCAAATACATGTAAATAAAAAAAAAAGAAATTAGATACACGTAAGTTTTAATAATATTGGATCCCACTCCCGGTAGTGAAGCCTCAGTTCTCTTTTTACTACCATTGACCTTGAAATTTTAAAGTGCCATATGATTGTTTTTAATGGTGCTTAAAGACCAACGCACACTGGGCCGAGCCCCAACGTATTACAGAAATGCGCAGGCAATTGTTTTCATAGTTTTTATGGGAACTATCGCACATACGAGCGGGCCGCACTTATGAGTAAAATGCATCGAGGTTAAGTATATGGAGGACGCCATACTGTATGTTGTGTTCTTTGGTGCTTTTTATTTTTTTTTTGGCCATACATGAAAGATGAATGCCCATCCGAAAATCGGTTCGTTTTCTACTCGTTTGTTACTTCTCCAGTCACTTAACCTCCTCCATGGTAAAATGATTAAAGGAGCACTTTTTACAATGGGATTAGCTACGTCCCGGTTTCGCATAGTCTGCACCGACCTTTAAGGCCAACGCAGACTAGGCGAGAAAACTAATAGAAATAGGTTTAGGAAATGCTACTGCTAATCTGTGTAGAATTTGATTCTGTCTCATGATGCAAAAATATACGCAGTGTTACATTTACGAAAACTAAATTTTGTGCAGTTAAACCTTTTATTTTTGAAGTTACTTCTAAACGAAAAGTACCTCTGCACATTTATTAACTTACAGTTAGCTGAGAGCTTGCTTGAACCATCATTTATACTTTAATATTCTTATTAAACAGCGAATATGGATTAAATGTTTTTAAAAAGATCTTAATGTTACACAAAATAAGTTAATTTTTGCTACTGTTTGTTGTTGTACAAATTAGGTTCTCTTATAATCATGTAGGTATGTACGTATCTATGTTTTTACTAATAATATTAATTCTGCAACAACAGAAAGCTGTTTAAAAATAAGATTTTGCGTTCACAAGAGATATGACAGCAAAGATTTTTAGAAACTAATACGTAGAATTTTGCGTTTTTTCTGTAGACATGTAAACAACGAAGGTAAAAAAAGTCTTGATTGGTACATCTGGTCATATTTATATTTTGATACTCCTCTTGTAGTATTTACTCTGCTTAAGTATTCGTTTTTTATATTTAAGCTGACTTCGGTGTATCTGCGAAAAATAAATTCACACTGCAAAAGCACGACACGTTTATTGGAACGCCTTACTGGATGGCACCTGAGGTGGTTCTCTGCGAAACCTTCCGAGACAATCCCTACGATTTCAAGGTCGACATTTGGTCGATGGGCATCACGCTCATAGAGTTTGCTCAAATGGAGCCACCCAATCACGAGATGTCACCGATGCGCGTCCTCCTCAAAATACAAAAGTCGGATCCGCCGAAACTGGAACAACCGTCGAAATGGTCCAAGGATTTCAGCGACTTCATCGCCAAAGCGCTGATCAAAGATCCTCAGAAGAGGCCGAACTGCGAAGACCTTCTCCGACATCCGTTTATCAATTGCACGCTTGATTCTAAACCCATACGCGAATTGCTCATAGAATATAAGGCAGAGGTTGTTGAAGAAGAAGTTACGGATGAAGATGCTGAGGTAAGTTGCATGATGACACATCAGTTCCAGGTCGCAATCTGTAAATTTACGCTTATGTACATATTTTCATGCTTAGCGAGGTAGGAAGCCGCGCAAAAATAAAGAGCTTTACCAAAGAGTTGGTAAGTTTTTATGATGAATAGGAAAATAGTTGTTGATCAGTTTTTTCTGAGTCTTATTTCCGTTGTACATCGTGTTTTTCAAATTTAAATCTGGGTAGAATATGAAAAAAAATAATTGAGTATTACACAAACTTTTAGTGAACTAGTTGCTTGCTTCATCCTGTAGATATGTAGATTTAATAATACTACAGTCCACTTTTCCTGCTGAGAATAAAACCGCTTTATACAGCTAAAATATGTTAATAAGTAAATCAGTAGGAGTTAGTTGGGAAACTGTCACAGATTTTAAATTAAATTCACAAAATTTTCTTAGTTGCACAAAATACATATACCATAGTATGTCCATATACATAGCATGGCCGCGAAAATTAAATTGTATAAGAGGTAAAATGCAATTTACAATGCATTTCTAAAGTGAGAGAGAAAATTACTTAAAATTTATTATTTAAAAATGATGTGCCTGAATTTTATTGTCCGCTACCGTACTCAATTGTACCTGTTTACCAAAAATACAAAAAAAAGTACTGTTAATTAAAAGTCACACATGGTTTGTGAAAGTTATATCTTTCGACGTAAATTAGATTGAGATATGGAATGAATCTAAATTTGAAGGCCCATTTGTTTACTACCCAGTTCAATTTGAAGAATGCATTAATTAATTTATTCAAAATTGGAAATGAGACGGCAGGTTTTTTGTCGTAATTTTTTTTTTGTGTATATTCACATTTTTATCAAGGCTTGTTTGTTGTGCATGCGGCTCGCCGGGCCCCCCTGGCATGCTCACTCAGGTGAGATATACATTGCTTTATTTTATTCCGCAAATTGCTTTATTCCTTAGCTTGCAGAGTATTGTAACGACTGTACGCATACGAATCAAACTAAGGCTGGGCAATACGCTGGTAATTGTTAGTGAAATTAGTACAGTTGTACGTATATTGTACAGGGTGTCCCAACGATTGGTATTTTTTTGTGAGAAATAGATTACGAAAGTGATACTTTATAAGAAAATTCAGTTCCCATACAAAATCATTTTCCGAAACACCCTGTATAGTTGAAAATAATTTTTAAATATGCGGCGGCGTGATGTTTAGTATCACTTTCGTGATCTCTTTTTCCCTTGGCATTATTTCCACAGGCCTCACAGGCTTTCATTGGGACATCCTGTACGTACATTTGAGTACAAGTTTTGAAATACATACAATTATTTACTTGATTGATTACAATCGAATTAAAAAGTTTTGACACGTCATCTGTTCAAAGAAAAACAATAACTCAAAAATACAGCATAATTTTAATTGAATATCTAATAGTTTTTTTTGCATTTTGGAAACCACAGGTGTAGATTTATTTATTAGGAATATTTATTGTGATGAATCGGAGAAAAACGCAGTGTTGCCATATCTTGAAAATCAAAGAAAAGCAGAAAATTTACTGCTGTGGGCGGTTTTCACACGTGATCACGCCCCATCGATACAATATTTCGACTTACATTACATTCACCAACACCGACATCACAGCCGTCCTCCATTTACAACATATTTGAATTCTAATCGATTTAAATTCACTTAAAAATCACCGATTGCATGTCATTTGCAGTCATTCACTTCGTGATTAGTGATAAAGAAGTGATCGAGTTTCTCCTCCTTCACCCCTTCACTGATCAAGCTGGTTTTTACAATGGCCGTCCTCGATTTACAACATATTTGAATTCTAATTGATTCAAATTCACTTAAAAATCACCGATTGCATTTCATTTGCAGTTATTCACTTCGTGATTAGTGATAAAGAGGTGATTGAGTTTCTCCTCCTTCATCCCTTCACTGATCAAGCTGGTTTTTACAATAGCCGTCCTCGATTTACAACATATTTGAATTCTAATGGATTCAAATTCACTTAAAAATCACGATTGTATTTCATTTGCAGTTATTCACTTCGTGATTAGTGATAAAGAAGTGATTAAGTTTCTCCTCCTTCACCCCTTCACTGATCAAGCTGGTTTTTACAATGGCCGTCCTCGATTTACAACATATTTGAATTCTAATTGATTGAAATTCACTTAAAAATCACCGATTGTATTTCATTTGCAGTTATTCACTTCGTGATTAGTGATAAAGAAGTGATCGAGTTTCTCCTCCTTCACCCCTTCACTGATCAAGCTTGTTTTTACAATGGCCGTCCTCGATTTACAACATATTTGAATTCTAATTGATTCAAATTCACTTAGAAATCACCGATTGCATTTCATTTGCAGTTATTCACTTCGTGATTAGTGATAAAGAAGTGATTGAGTTTCTCCTCCTTCATGCCTCCACTGATCAAGCCGGTTTTTACAATGGCCGTCTTCGATTTACAACATATTTGAATTCTAATTGATTCAAATTCACTTAAAAATCACCGATTGCATTTCATTTGCAGTTATTCACTTCGTGATTATTGATAAAGAAGTGATTGAGTTTCTTCTCCGTCACCCCCTACTGATCAAACTGGTTTTTACAACAGCCGCCACACCACATCACAAATTTGAATTCTAATTGATTCAAATTCACTTAGAAATCATCGATTGCATTTCATTTACAGTTATTCACTTCGTGATTAGTGATAAAGAAGTGATTGAGTTTCTTCTCCCTCATCCCTTACTGATCAAACTGGTTATTACAACAGCCGCCCTCGATTTACAACATATTTGAATTCTAATTGATTTAAATTCACTTAAAAATCACCGATTGCATGTCATTTGCAGTCATTCACTTCGTGATTAGTGATAAAGAAGTGATTAAGTTTCTCCTCCTTCACCCCTTCACTGATCAAGCTGGTTTTTACAATGGCCGTCCTCGATTTACAACATATTTGAATTCTAATTGATTCAAATTCACTTAAAAATCACCGATTGTATTTCATTTGCAGTTATTCACTTCGTGATTAGTGATAAAGAAGTGATCGAGTTTCTCCTCCTTCACCCCTTCACTGATCAAGCTGGTTTTTACAATGGCCGTCCTCGATTTACAACATATTTGAATTCTAATTGATTTAAATTCACTTAAAAATCACCGATTGCATGTCATTTGCAGTCATTCACTTCGTGATTAGTGATAAAGAAGTGATTAAGTTTCTCCTCCTTCACCCCTTCACTGATCAAGCTGGTTTTTACAATAGCCGTCCTCGATTTACAACATACTTGAATTCTAATTGATTTAAATTCACTTAAAAATCACCGATTGCATGTCATTTGCAGTCATTCACTTCGTGATTATTGATAAAGAAGTGATTGAGTTTCTTCTCCGTCACCCCCTACTGATCAAACTGGTTTTTACAACAGCCGCCACACCACATCACATATTTGAATTCTAATTGATTCAAATTCACTTAGAAATCACCGATTGCATTTCATTTGCAGTTATTCACTTCGTGATTAGTGATAAAGAAGTGATTGAGTTTCTTCTCCCTCATCCCTTACTGATCAAACTGGCTTTTACAACAGCCGCCCTCGATTTACAACATATTTGAATTCTAATCGATTTAAATTCACTTAAAAATCACCGATTGCATTTCATTTGCATTTACTCAGTTCGTGATTAGTGATAAAAAAAGTGATTATTTAGTTTCTCCTCCTTCGCCCCCTACTGATCAAACTGTTTTTACAAAATAGTCGTCTTCCAGTGACAAAACATATTTGAATTCTAATCCATTCAAATTCACTTAAAATTCACCGATTGCATTTCATTTGCAGTTATTCAGTTCGTGATTAGTGATAAAGAAGTGATTGTGCTTCTCCTCCTTCACCCCTTCACTGATCAAGCTGGTTTTTAGAACAGTCGTCCTCCATTTACAACATATTTGTTATTCGATTATTGCAAGAAAATCCGTCAACACACTACAATACGTTCATCGAACAATTGCCAACTGCATACGTGTTTGTATTTGAACACTTATTGCTTATATATTTCTTTATTTTATGTTTTATAAGAACGGAGTGAAAACTTTTTAATAACTTCGATTCTTTCAAGTCGAATTTTCTTTAAATCTGGTGGTTGAATAATGTAAAAATGAAAAAGAAAAAAAAAACACGGATAATTAAGAACGCGGCTATTTTTAAAAATAGCCGATGTACTAAATCTTACCGCGCTGTATATTTTTTTTACAATATATTTATGTTTCCAACGGACGGTAACGTCAGTTATGATTTATAAATCTTATTTATATACTTCAAGTACTGAACAAATTGGTGTTGAAGGTCATCGTTTAATTGGCTGATTTAGTGTATGAGTAGTGGCCAGCCACGGCAATTAATGGTGCTGAATATTCTCTACAAAGTGGCTTCTTGTTTTAGGACAACAGTCGCACATCGCAATTACCACTGGACATCGAAGATGACTCTGCCTCTGTTAGAAGTAACGAAGCCGACAATAAAGGTTTTATTTTTATTTTTCGTTTTATGATTCCGTTTTAATACCTAGCTTTATTTCTTCAAATAGCACTTGACGTAGAGATACCTAATAAGCCAGTAGTTGAAGACAAAGTGGACCCCAAGAAACTGAAAAAAGAAATTTCTGTTGAATCGAATGCAAGCAGTGCTTCGTCCGAAGGAGACAAAAAGCAAGTAAGTGAAGAAATGAGTTCATGCACAACAAAGATGTTTTTTTTTCCTGTGGTTCGGAATTCATAAGATAATTCTTATTTATTGGACTTAATTTGTACAGGGCGTTTTTAAAGTGAAAGTGTAATGGAATGTAAATGAAACTGATTTAATTCTAATTTTTCCAGGCCGAAAAGAAAGAAGAAGCGCGCAGAAATTCTAGAGATAAGGGCCCAGCACCTCCGCCTCCACTTGTACAAATGCCACCGCCGCAGCCTTCGACTTCTTCGCCAGAGAAAGACAAAGGACCGGCGCCCCTTCCTCCCATCGTGTTACCAAACCTTCCAACACCACCTTCTTCTCCACTTACACCCCCAACCACTCCGCCTATTCCACCGCCGTTACCACCTTCGTTACCTCCTTCTCTTCCGGAGAAAACTAAAGAAATCCCAGACGTACCCTCATTTTCCGGACCAAGTGACGAAAATAAACCAGACAGCATTTCCAATGACGGCAAGGAGTTTCTAGATACTGCCTACGATAAAATTCTGTCCGATATCAAGGAGAAACAGTCTCATTACGTCGAGAATAAATCTTCAGTGGATGGCGTTACTATCAGCAACACGACTTCAGACGATAATCTGAACAATTTAGTGGTAGTTTCCACTTCACAACCTGAACGTACCAAGTTAAACACTTCCACCATCATCATCAGCGACACGAGCGATCCTTCTAACAGTTTAGCTTCTAATATTAGTCAAGTAAGTAATAAGCTTTTATATCTGAAACAATTAATGCTTGAAATACATTCTTTATTTTTTCTTGAATCAGTTTCAATTAGGTTTTCTGTGATTTACATTCTTCTGACATCAAAGTGAAAACTCTTTGAATTTAATTTCATGATATTGTAACCTCCAATTTTTTTAAAACTGATTTTATGTTTATGTAATAAAATGTAAAGAAAGACAGTGGCGTGGGTCACTCAATATTGTAATTTGTTTGTTTTGCCATTGTACCTTTAATCTTTAAGTTGTAAACCTATGTTGTTCCACAGGTAACGGTAGTAACGACTCACCCTCCAATAATCGTAGATAATTTACAGAGCTTGTCGAGGTCTTCAGCGTCTTCCATCAATAGCGGCAATGAAGTAGTTATAGTAGCTAATGAAACTAATAAAACACACGTTAATGAATCGTCGGATGACGAGTGTTATCCATCGTTGGATTCTCTGGAGTATCATCCCCCTCCCAGCGAGTTTAGAGATAAACCGTTGAAGAAGTTAGATGAAAGTGAAGTATTAATTGTGGATTCTAGTTATGTTATAAACGATTCTGGACTCGACGTTACGAGTGACAGCACTAGACTTTTAGATACCAGTCATGTCTCCGTAGTGAAAATAGACGAGGAAAAGGTTCAAGTCAAAGATTCCGCTTCGTTCATGTTCGGAGATAACTCGCGAGGTTCCACCAGTGACTTATCGAATTCTTCTTCGAGCAAGGGTAGCCGTAGTGAGTGTGATGATGACACCAAAGGCACGTCGATTATTTTAGACAGATCTGATGAGCACAAGCATAAGATGAACGGACAAGTACAACATTCTCCGGGTCGTGAAGTGTTTTATAAGCCTAACAGCGTCAACGGGAAGATATACCCTGACAGTTTCGAGACGGCCATTTCGGATTCCCTTTCACACAGCGACAGTGGATCGGTGAGAAGCAGTGATTCACACAGGCGTCCCATATCGGGTGCTAGCAAGAGCATTGAACACTCTGATGCCGAAAGTATATCTCTGGCAAGTCACGATAGCCGAGGAAGCGGAAAGGAAAACAGAATCGAACGCCTCTCCGAATCCGGTGAAAATGAAGATGAGATCGTGGTGCTTCGACCTAAGAGACCCGTTCAAACCAGAAGCAAAGAAGAAATCGCCATGAACATACACAACAGAAAAACTAGGAAACGCACTCGCAAGTTCATAGTTGATGGCGTGCTCATCACGACTACAACCAGCAAGGTTATATACGGCGATGAAGATAACATTAATCCAAGCGACTTACACGCGGATCGTAAACAAGAACTCAGAGAGCTGAAATACCTTCAGAAGCAAGAGCAAAAGCAATTCCAGGAGCTGGCGTTGAAAGAAAACATCGCCATCGAGCAACAGGAAAAACGATTCGAACAAGAACGAATGAGTCTGGAGAGGACTTACGAAAACGACTTGGAGATGTTAAGCCGCCAGCAGAGATTGCAAATCGAAAGAGCCGAGGCTCAGCAGGACGCCGATTTGCGAGCCGCCTCCAAAAAGATAAGAGCGGAGCAAGAACGTGATTTGAAGCAGTTCAGAGAAGGTCTAAAACAAGAACTGAGATTGTTAAAAGCCGAAATCGAAAGACTGCCGAAAGATCAACGCAAGAACGAGTTTAAGCTGCGCAAGGAGAAGCTCGATGCCGAGCATTTGGATCGCGAGAAGTCTTTCTTAGAAAAACTCAACGAGAATCACGAGAGCTCTCTGCGAAGATTGAGCGATTCTCACAGAGAGAAGATCGCGCTCATGGAGAGGCAGTTCTTACAGCAGAAGCAGCAGCTGACCAGGACCCGGGAGGCTGCGTTGTGGGAAATTGAAGAGAAACAGATTCACGAAAAACATCAGCTCATGAAGAGGCAACTCAAGGATATATTCTTCCTGCAAAGGCATCAGATGATCATCCGGCATGATAAAGAAATGGATCAGGTACAGCGCCGAGCTGCTCGCAAAGAGGAAGAGTTGCTTAAGAAACAGTCCATCGAGAAACGATCGCTGCCAAAGCGGATTCGCACCGAAATGAAAGCGCGTGAATTAATGTTCAGAGAATCCATGAGAATATCTATTTCAGGGGCGGCCGATCCAGAAATGGAAAAAAATAAATTTAAAGAAGTAAGTATTATTGAAAATATTCTTTTTACATAGATGTGCACAGCTAACATAAGAATTACAAATTCTATTCGTAACATTTTTTTTTTCAAATTATTTTTCAGTATACAGTGACCGCCAAAAAGTTCGCACCATAGGGAATTCTTTTTTTATTGTTGATTTCCTTAGAAAAGGTTTTGCGCTTGATCATTATCTTTTCGAATTAAGTGACCTACGGAAATAAAATCGTGTGTCTTTAATTAGTTCATTCAAGTTTTAATTAACACGCGTTTTAGGCAGGACAGATCCAGTAAGCAACTTTTAGAGTGGCTAAAAATGCTATCTTTTTAAAAAGCACAAATTAAAAAAAAAATTTATAATTTGAAATTATTGGACCAGTTAGATAAAAGTTGTTTAGTTTCCGGTATTACTCGGACAAAATTTTTTGTGGCGTAATATTTCAAAATGGAAGATTAAAAAAGAAATTAAATGAGTACGCATTACACATTAAACCTCGGACCTTAACCATCTGTAAATCTAATGGTTTGTATGTGTAATAATATTAATTTTAGTTCCAAGAAAATGAAAAGAAACGTTATCAAGCTGAGCAACATCGCTTTGACTTGAAACATCAACGTCAGCTGGAAGAACTTCGAGCAATGAACGACGCAACAGTTAAGGAATTAGAGCAACTGCAAAATGAGAAACGCAAGATGCTAATGGAACACGAGGGTCTGAAGTTGAAACAGAGAGAAGAGGCGTTCTCTAAGGAACTTCGTGAGTGGAAAGCCCAGCTTAAACCCAGGAAACAAGTAAGTGCCTCTCTTGTTTCTGAGAATTTGCTTTAAATAATCGGTCATAATATATTTTAACACTTTCTTTTAATGCCGTCCAAACGGCTGATTTTACAAAACTGCAGGCGCAGCTCTGTAAAATTCGTTAGTTTGGCAACATAACCTTAAAATACGTTTACTAACATAGCATGAATGGTTGTAGAAATTAGAGGAAGAACTTCTAAAAGAATTTCGAGCTGCAAAATGCAATGAATTCTTGTCTCCGTTCATACTTCAGGGAATATCTGGTGAATCCACAGATACTGATCCTCAATCTCCGTCCTCCACTCCATCTACTCCCTGCTTTACCGACACGCCTAGAAGTAGTTGGGGCCACCAAAGGTCATGGAGTACCAGCATAGTTGAGCCGAGTAATAAGTCGAGCATCTACCTAGCTCCTCAGAATGATATCCAAAACCATGATTCCGCTGCTTAAATGCTTGCTAACCACTTTTTTATTCCTAGTGTAAAAGCTTCTATTTATTTATTTTTTCGTATGCCAGTGTACATTTATACCTGCGTACAGTAACGCTTTTTAGTAAAGTCATCCCGATGAAATTTTAATTGGTAATTTAAAAAGGCATTAGCCACAATTTAACATAATTTGTAGAGGAGACTTTACTAAAAAAAACATGACTGTACTTCTTATTGTCTGCGTTTTACTCGTGTTTGTATTCAGAAATTTCGGATTTAATTTTGCAAGGTATTTAAAAAGAAACACTTTTTCTTTAATGTTAGAAAAGCAAAATTGCCCTTAAATGCTAACGTGTTTGATGATGGAAAAAATCATTTACTTCTTATTTTTTTTTTTAACTAATCAACAAGCTACTGTTACTTGCTAGTTAATGTTGATTTTGTGAAGTCGGTATTAGGTATTTTAATTTTGAATAGGAGTAATATTTAAAATATACTGGATATCTGCATACTATCAGCAACAAAAAAAAATTAATGAATAATCAGTATCTAATTGTAAAGTATACACGTGAGCAAATAACGATAATATAATCAATAAATATTCTCCCTTAAGACCAAATTTGTAAATAAATTATTAATGGAAACACACACTGGAGTTATTTTACGTTTGCATCAGATAGAAGCAGGTAAGATAATTTACAAAGCTGGCGCGAACGCAAAATCGAATCGCCTCGGAAGGCGCAGTGGACATTTTTCGGACACGAGGTACCGTGAATGGGTGCGAAATGAGTGAAATTACTGTATTCATAGATGGTGGTTAATGCTTAAGTGTTTCATAGCAACGCTAGTCACTATAAATATTAAATAAAGAGAACGGAAATTTCTTATTTTATTACATGGTGCGTTAATTTCTTCAAGCGGTGCATTTTAACCGTGGAAAAGGTCGTGTTCGTAACTGTAACATCCCATAATCATAATTCACTAGCCCCGGTTTTTCTATTATTATAATCCTTACTACAGAAATAAACCAAAATTTAAAAAGTTAATATGTAACTGAAACCGGACTTAAATCGTTTTTAAAAGTATTTTTCATAAGCACGTTGATACTTAAGGGTTAATAAACGATATGTTTTCTAAAATAAATTTAGCTGATTACAGTTTTTTGGCGCAAGAAAGTAATTACTTCCCTGCAAATTTTTGACGCAAGAAAGTAATTAATTATTTCCGCGCAGCAAAAATGTGAATTTGTTTGTGGGTGGTTGGCGTTTTCTTTTTTTTTGCTTCTTTAAATTTTCTTATTGTCATCTCCTTTTTACATCTGCATCTATGGAATAAGCTCTTATGGCGTCAGGTTTGTTTAAGTGTCCTTAAACTAGTCGACGTGCTGACGGTAAATTCTGATTTATTAGAAATTGGAAGAAGCTTTCCAGCAACAACTGGAAGAGCAGGAACGAGTTTACGGACCAATCACACCATTACCATTGCCCTCCGACTTATCCGATCTAAATCCAGAAGTGCCACAGCATGGTTCGACACGTAGTAGCTTGTCGTCGGTTTCAGAAGGTTAAGTACGATTCGATCTATTTTTCTGATAGGATATACTCAAACTGAAATTATTCTAAGGCTACATCTGGTGGTAGTCAAGGTGTAAATATAACACAGACTGAGTATTGTAATATTTACCTGTAAGAATTCATAGTTTAATTATTGAAGTCGTTATTACTTTATATAATACATATTATGTACAAATTGTATTTTCTAAGTTTTCATTGTTGATGGATACGTCTAATTTTATAATTATGATCTGAACCCAGTGCTACTTACTGAATATTTGATTTATTTTCTTTTTAAAACAATTATGTACATAAGTAAACAAAACAGTATGAGATGAATTATAGATTTTTCATGCACGGCATGTTCATACAGTTGCCACCACAACACTGTAGTTCTGATTTGTTATTACTTACACCTCTGCATATTTCGTTTTAGTTGGTCATTTCACCCAAGTAAAAAAATAATTACGAACAGTACTGTTGTTCTTTCATGGCCTGATGTAAGTTATATTTTAACTTTATTATTATATATTATTTAATTATTGTTACATTTTTTTTAACCCTTTAGTGATTACCTAGTGTATATAAGCATATAGTCAAATCAATTCTAACTTTAGCTATCTTGAAAAGAGTGGCACGATTCTACTCCCCCCCTTTTTTTTTTTGTACCATCGTGTCATTCTGTAATGTATCTTTTATGTACAGTATGTGTGTTATTTTTATGTGCATATTATAACAATTATTATTATTATAATATCAATAAATCGATTCGATACAACATACTTATATTTAATCTGATACAAAAAATTGTATGAAAGAAGAAAAATCTTTAACATAATGTATGCCTCTTTATTATTCGCTCATTTCTTCGTCCTCTTCATCTTCATCACTGGTAACATCAGGTTCGTGTATTTGTTCTTCACATTTGGGGCAACAGCAAATAAACAAATAGTGTTCGGCCAACTCTTTTTGTCTGGAATGTCTGGAGCGTTGGAGTGCGCACTCATCAATGTAACTGATGCAGATCTCTTCGCCGGCATGTATATCTCGGAGCGCAACTAAAGACAATCTGCTGTTATTATGTAAATACGTGGGTTCGGCATTCGGCACACAACTGTGATTACAAGCACTTTGAAATGAGAACAATGCAACGCCTTCATTGTTTAAAAAGTTTCCCGAGTGCGCATCCATATCTTCGTACAACTTATCGATGAACTTGTCCAACTGTTCCTTGTCAGATTCTGACAACACCAACTCCGAACTCCTCGTAACCCACTGGCTGACCGCACTCGTTCCAACACCTTGTCCGTTTGTTCCCAGCAGCGCCAGTAAGCTTTGGAAACCCTCCTGCGTCAAAAACTGTTCTATTCCATCATGCGGCACTGCCTGAACTAAAAGATTATAAAGGAGAGTTAACTGGCCAGCGAATTTTTCTCCGAGAAATTTATGAGCGAGTTCTGCATCCTCGTTGATGCTCCTGTTGCAAAACTGATGGAACTGAGCTAAAGTCTGCTCTCTGTTTGGTGACTGCTTTATCGTTGCAAATATTCGAGGTATCAGCATAATTGTACTCGTCTCTGGTGGATAATGAACTTGTCTGAAATTAATTTACAGTTATTTATTACTGAAACGTACAGTATTTTTATTAAATATTTACTTCCAAGCTTCATTTAATTGAACCAAGGGATTTGTTAGATTTTGTTCTACACTCTGCAAACATAAAGTGCGATGATATTGATTGTAAGCAGTCAGTTGGCATTGTGAACTGCAATATCCGATGCCGCATAACGGGCAGGTTAATATAGTGCTTTTGTCAGTGGTGCAGCATTCAGGATATGGTAATATTAAATCCAGTTTGCCCGTCAATCGTCTTGCATTTTCTTGAGCGGATTCCAAAGGCCTAAATTAGTTATAAAAGTAAACAACGCACAATTTCCCTGATGATTACACACTGACCTGAGACAATGATCGCAAGCTTTGTAATTATATGCGGCGTTCCATGAAAACTGGCAGCAAACCAAGGGATTCTCTTCAAAGATTATGCTGCCTACTTTGATGTCTCTCTTTGCAAATAAACCTTTTCCCTACAAAATATAATACAGGTGTTTTAAGTATTTTCGTATAACAGAAAGTACTATTGTTGTCATATTTTACCTTAACGTTATCAATATGGCGTATTTCCACATCCATTTTCGACTAAAGATGTTATTTGTTTATAGGAATAACGCATGATGTCTTTAAGGTTAGAATTCTAATGAGCAATGACATCTTTAATCAGTGTTGCCAATAGCGTAAAATCGCGTTAATTTCCAGTGTTGCCAATGATGCGATTATAATCGTATTTGACAAAAATTCTGAATTCGGATTTCGGCTAAATATCTCTAACACAGAAAAAAATCATACTCTCAATGGGTCACGGAACAGTCAAAACGGCATCAATCTATCTCTTTCCGTCTCTGAGCAATCGCCATTCTTCTTAAAAAATATGGTGGATGCGCCGGGGATGAATTTAAATAATTCATATTTCCGAAACTGCTAGAGTTAGGAAGATGCCACTTTCACTGTTAGTTAGTCCTAAGAGCCCCACGTTCGATAGAAGCAAACCTTTCCGGAATTATTGAAAAACGGGGAGGATATTAAGTTTTTAGTTGATAAAAAATTGTGTTTGTTTAATAAATAAATGTTTTCCCAGCAGAAAAATTACATTCTCAATGGGCCACAAAATAGTCCAAACCGCATCAGTCTATCTCTCATTGTTTCCGAGTAATTTGCAATTTTTTTTGATGCGCCGGGTATTAAAATTAATTAATTAATAACTCTGAAACGGTTAGAGTTAGGAAGTCACTGTTACTTCCTCCTCAATGCCCCACGTAAAGTAAATGCAATTCCTTCCGGATTAGTCGAAAAGTAGGGAAAACATTAAGTTTTAAGTTTACTTTACTACATTTTGGCAAAAATTCAGAGTCACAACCTGTTTCTCTATATCTCCCACCCCCTTCCTGAGATATCAGCCCTTAAAGTGTCATCGCATAAAGTCAAATTCATTGCTAGGCATTTTGCGTTGGCGTTAAAATTCTACACGATTCTATTGACCCAATTTAAGAGTGTATATATTTCGTTTAATTAAACCAACCAATCAAATATCTACCCCGTAACGCGGCGATCAAAAACCGCCTAGCAATGAATCCACCTTAAAAACATCATTAAATCGTGCCCTTTGATATTGTTCAATTGTTATTTTCTCAAAAACGGTTCGTGTGAGAAACCAAAAGTGATTTTCTTGTCGTTCTCAACGTTTGCGATTTTTGGAATCATTTCATCGAGAACGAAGTTAATGGTGAAAAAGGCAAGTCAATATCTCAACTCGTTTTCGACATATTCAGTTTTTCTGCAACCATAATTTCGATTTTCTTTCTCGAAAACGGTGAGAGTTAGACACTTGCGGTTTGCACCATTCGATTCGTCTGCTCGAGCTCTATAAGAGCGATTTTTTTCATCGCAATCTATTTTTAGTCGATATTTTTGAGAATTTTAATTCTCGAAAACGGCGCGAGTTAGAGACCTGCGGTTTATGCTACTCGATCGCCCCCTTCAAGCTCTATCAGGGTGATTTTTTTGGTGGCGATCTATTTTTCGTAGAAAACCTCAAATTTTCATGGACTATTATAACCTTACTACTTTTTCGGTGGAAAAATATTCTTTTCTCCTAAAATCGCGAAAAAATTCACCTATGTAGAGCTCGATGAGGCGCATTCAAAACCGTGCTCCGTTCCTGTGTAACTCACTCCATTTCCGAGATATCGACCCCTAAAGTGTCGTTGCAGAAAGATAGATTTTTCTCAGTGAAACACTGGAAAAGTACAAATTCGCTAGCGCTGATCGACTAATCGTTATTTATAGAACGAGGAGGAAAGGCTTTGATTTACAAAACAGTTAAATTAATAATAAATCAAATTGTTTATTCTATATTGGTAGTGCTGCCATCTTTGATCGAATAGTGGGATTCATAGGTTATTCCAGGCGTAAGATTACAGATTCCTGTAGTATTACAGAGACCTGTTTCTATGGATAGCTTACAGAGTCCATCAGGTGCCTCGAAGATAGCAGTACTACCAATTCATTAAAAAATTAATTATTTTTATGGTTATTATAACTGTTTTATTAATTAAAATCGTTCCGAATCGCTCTATAAATAACAATTGTTCCACTAGCACTAGCGAATTTTTACTTCTCCAGTTTTTCATTAAGAAAAAACTGTTTTTCTGCTACGACAATTTAGGGGGCGATATCTCGGAATGGGGTTGAGCTAGAGAGGAACGGAGCCCGGCATTGAATGCGCCTCGTCGAGCTCCATATAGGTGATTTTTTTCACGATTTTCGGAGAAAAAATATCTATCCCCGAAAGAGTACCAAAGTTTATTAAGTTCTATGAGAATTTGAAGATTTCTACGAAAAATAGATTGGGGCTGGAAAATCGCTCTTATAGAGCTTGAGCAAGTAAATCGAATGGTGCAAACCCCAAGTCTCTAGTTCTTTCCGATTTCGAGAAAAAAAATTTGAAAATATGAATCGGTGGCGGAAGAATTCAATTTTTTTCTCGAAAACGGCACGAGCTAGAGACTTGCCGTTTACACCATTCGATTCGTCTGCTCAAGCTCTATAAGAGAGATTTCTTTCATCGCAATCTATTTTTAGTCGATATTTTTCAGAATTTTTTTCTCGAAAACGGGGCTAGTTAGAGACCTGCGGTTTATGCCACTCGATTGCCCCCTTCAAGCTCTATCAGGGTGATTTTTTTGGCGGCGATCTATTTTTCGTAGAAAACCTAAAATTTTCATGGACTATAACCTTACTACTTTTTCGGTGGAAAAATATTTTTTTCTCTTAAAATCGCGAAAAAATTCACCTATGTAGAGCTCGACGAGGCGCATTCAAAACCGAGCTCCGTTCCTCTGTAGCTCACCACCCTCCTAAGTTATCAACCCTTAAAGTGTCGTAAGAAAGAAACTGCATTTTCGCCTAGAAAATAAGCTTAAACGCAATAATTGTGTTGCATATTAATAGTCTATCGTTAATTAATTTTGTTTTATTCATTTTAATCGTTGTTACACCAATGCAATCGATAAACAGACCTCCTTCACACTTTCTTTCAAATTTCCCTTCCACTGGGGCGAATTGAATAAATAAATAAATCTCATAATATTTAATCGTTTCCGGGCAATATTAGAAAAGAAAACCAAATTTCTTCTGTCCTGTTTAATTAATAAATAAGGAAATTAACGGTGTCGTATATAAAACAATTATTTCCTTAGTGGAAAACTAACAAAGCAAATATTCGTTCAGGCCAATCGAATAATCGTAATTTATGGAGCGATTTTGCACGGTTTTCATTTAAAATTCAGTTCGAATAATAATAAATAAATTTAATTTGTAATATGTAATGGTGCTGCCATCTCTGAAGAAGAAGTACGATCTATCAATTACCGATAGTTACAGCTTCCTGCATAATTACAGGAATTTGCAGGAAACTGTAATTATCGATTACAAATAAGTCTTGCTTCGTACTCAGAGATGGCAGCACTGCGATTAATGTTAAAATAATTATTTTATTCATTATATTGGTATTTTAACTCGATCTTAAACAAGAATCATACCACATTGCTCGATAAATTACGATTATTCGATTGGCGCGAGCGGATTTTTATATTTACGGTTTTCCACTGAGAAAATACTGCTTTTCCTTCCTACTTTAGGGGTCGATATCTCAGAAATGGGGTGAGCTACAGAGGAACGGAGCTCGGTTTTGAATGCGCCTCGTCGAGCTCTACATAGGTGAATTTTTTCGCGATTTTAGGAGGGAAAAATATTTTTCCGCCGAAAAGTAGGAAGGTTATAGCCCATGAAAATTTGAGGTTTTCTACGAAAAATAGATCGCCGCCAAAAAAATCACCCTGATAGAGCTTGAAGGGGGCGATCGAGTGGCCTAAACCGCAGATCTCTAACTCACGCCGTTTTCGAGAAAAAAATTCTGAAAAATATCGACTGAAAATAGATTGCGATGAAAAAAATCTCTCTTATAGAGCTTGAGCAGACGAATCGAATGGTGTAAACCGCAAGTCTCTAGCTCGTGCCGTTTTCGAGAAAAAAATTAAATTTCTCTTCCACCGATTCATATTTTCAATTTTTCTTTCTCGAGAACGGCACAAACTAGAGACTTGCGGTTTGCACCATTCGATTCCCCTGTTTAAGCTCTATAAGAGCGATTTTCCGGCCCCAATCTGTTTTTCGTAGAAATCTTCAAATTCTCATAGAACTTAATAAACTTTGGTACTCTTTCGGGGATAGATATTTTTTCTCCGAAAATCGTGAAAAAAATCACCTATATGGAGCTCGACGAGGCGCATTCAATGCCGGGCTCCGGTCCTCTCTAGCTCAACCCCGTTCCGAGATATCGCCCCCTAAATTGTCGTCGCAGAAAAACAGTTTTTTCTTAATGAGAAACTGGAGAAGTAAAAATTCGCTAGTGCTAGTGGAACAATTGTTATTTATAGAGCGATTCGGAACGATTTTAATTATTAAAACAGTTATAATAACCATAGAAATAATTAATTTTTTTATGAATTAGTAGTGCTGCCATCTTCGAGCCACCTGATGGACTCTGTAAGTTATCCATAGAAACAGGTCTCTATAATACTACAGGAATCTATAATCTTACGTCCGGAATAACCTATGAATCCCACTATTCGCTCAAAGATGGCAGCACTAGCAATATAGAATAAACAATTTGATTTATTATTATTTTAACTGTTTTATAAATCAAAGCCATGCCTCCTCGTTCTATAAATAACGATTAGTCGATCAGCGCTAGCGAATTTGTACTTTTCCAGTGTTTCGCTGAGAAAAATCTATCTTTCTGCGACGACACTTTAGGGGTTGATATCTTGGACAGGGGGTGAGTTACAGAGGAACGGAGCACGGTTTTGAATGCGTCTCGTCGAGCTCCACATAGGTGAATTTTTTCGCGATTTTAGGAGAAAAGAATATTTTTCCACCGAAAAGTAGTAAGCCTATAGTCCATGAAAATTTGAGGATTTCTACGAAAAATAGATCGCCACCAAAAAAATCACCCTGATAGAGCTTGAAGGGGGCGATCGAGTAGCATAAACCGCAGGTCTCTAACTCGCGCCGTTTTCGAGAAAAAAATTGAAAATTATGAGTCATTTTATACTGCGTGCACCTTGATTTGGTTCTTTCGCATACGGCTGCGGCATCCCCTCTCTTTCCTAAACCTAGGGAGGAAAGAGAATATGATACCGTAGGTTGGCAGCCATGAGCCACTGTTAATGTACCAACGTCAAGGCATTTATTATCAGTCAAAAATTTGTTAATCGGTTGTCGTTGGTGTGTTGCACTTGTCAGTAGGACCGATTACGATTAATCATTTCTTCACATTTTGGTTAAAGAGACAAATTCGATCCAGGATGGTTACTTTGGACGAAAGTCAGGTGCTCTTTGCAATTCTGACGTTTCTCTGGCTGGAATACCTGTGGGAACTCTATCTGGCCGTGCGACAGGTAAACGGAAAGTATATTATAAGATAACGTAAAGACGCTGCCTTTTGCAGTACAAAGTGTGCAAGAAAACCGTGAACGTCCCGCATGAGCTCGACAGTGTTATCACCAAAGATACTTTCGATAAGGCCAGGTTTTACTCCATGGACAAGAACAAGTTCGGCATCGTCAAAGACACGGTCACCATAATCTTGTCAACACTGCTCATTTACTTCGAAATATTTGCAAAGGTGTGGTCTTACGCTGAGGCGATAAATCCCTGGCAAGGCGAAGTTTCTGTCAGCTGCATCTGGCTGTTTCTTTTGACGACTGCATCGACCATAATAGATATGCCTCTGACTGTCTACTACACTTTTGTACTGGAGGAGAAGTACGGCTTCAATAAACAGACCGTGCGGTTCTTCTTGGTAGACAAGATTAAAATGTATGTGTTGAGCCAAGTCCTCACCCTGCCCATTTCTGCTCTTACCATTGTTATTGTGAAATATGGGGGCGCTTGGTTCTTCGTGTGGCTATGGATTGTAGTGGGGGTCATAGTCATGATCCTACTGACGATTTATCCCTCGTTAATTGCCCCTCTCTTCGACAAGTACACTCCTTTACCAGAGGGTGAGCTGCGCACCCAAATCGAGCAGTTAGCATCAGAGTTGAAATTTCCATTGGCACAGTTGTATGTGGTGGAAGGTTCAAAGCGTTCTGCACATAGCAATGCCTATTTCTATGGATTATTCAAAAGTAAACGGATAGTCCTGTTTGATACTCTATTAAAGAATCCTGATAGTGGAGGTTGTAAGAATGATGAAATCTTAGCGGTGCTTTCACACGAACTTGGCCATTGGAGCCACGGACACGTCATTAAAAACTTGATCATCATGCAGGTTAACCTTTTCTTAATGTTCGCCGCCTTCTCCTACATGTTCCGTTATCCACCGTTGTATAAGGCCGTCGGGTTTGAAACCGGCATCCAGCCAGTCTTGGTAGGATTAATCGTCGTCTTACAATACGTGATGATGCCCTACAATGCAATGTTGGCGTTCCTGCTCACTTGTCTCTCGAGGACGTTTGAGTTCCAGGCAGATGAATTCGCCATCAAGTTGAACCGTGCAGAATCCTTGAAGCACGCACTCATACAACTCAACAAAGACAACCTGGGTTTCCCCGTGTATGACCCGCTCTACTCTGCCTGGCATCACTCTCATCCACCTCTTTTAGAACGAATTGCAGCGCTCAAGTCCAAAGACACCTGAACGTTATTGTTGTTGTAATTGTTCCCTCCTTGTGCTCCTAATTAAACTGTTTGTATGTGATATTCTGTGTCTTTTTTTTTAATCTGTTCCATCGAGGAATTGTAGGTACCTGTTATGATGTGTTCTTTCTTAAATCAATTTTTTTAGATGAAATATTAAAGACGTTTTGCCTCAATGATTATTTATTTTTTTTGGAACAAGGCGCCAATATGAATAAAAGTGATAGAAAGTCTACATGTTGGGGTCTTAAATTACGTGGCCTAGCTGTTAGACTGTGTTTAGGTTTTCTTTTCTTTAATTAGCCACTGCTAAGGGATTGAAATATGGAAAATCTATTTTATTTGCTACTTTTATTATGATATGCCCGTAGTAGAAAATACTAAATCTTTTTGAAACGAACTTAATATGAACAGTAGTAAATAAAGTTAAATCGTTTGGATCTGAATTCCGTAGTTGCAATAATTCACCTGATTTGAATTATTGATTTATAGTTCAACTCTGATTCACAGTGTTGCCAATCGAGGGAAATTTCTTTTTTCTTGTAGGATTTTTCTTGTTTGATGTGGGGAAATTTTTGAGCAGTTGAAAGCAAGAAAAAGCAGATAAATTACAGTTTCCTGTAATTATTCTTTCTCAAAATGCCATAAAGACGAATTCATAGATTTTACCTAAGTTTTAAACTTGTTAATTTTGAAAGCTTTAATTTCTTTTAAATGTTATCTGTGAAGTAGTTTTTAATCACTACCATTTTGAGAATGAAT
The DNA here is from genome assembly GCA_036172665.1 of Prosopocoilus inquinatus. Taxonomy (NCBI): domain Eukaryota; kingdom Metazoa; phylum Arthropoda; class Insecta; order Coleoptera; family Lucanidae; genus Prosopocoilus; species Prosopocoilus inquinatus. The sequence continues at coordinate 48,435,689 of CM069872.1, forward strand.
AATTACAGGAAACTGTAATTTGTCTACTTTTTTGCTTCCGACAGTAAATACGACAATTCTGAATTACAATTTTATGTTATTATTTTATTCTTGTCGTTTTAGGCAATTTGAGAATGATTGAAATAGCTCATTTCAAATTTCACGCCAAGTCGTATCTCGACAAAGTGACCATAGATGGCGCTGGCGTAATTCAATTTTTTTAACAGTTAACAAATTGCTATTTATTATACTGAATTTTAATGCGCTGTAGTGCATGAAAACTATAAAAATATAATTGAAGTTTGTTCTTGTCCGATGAAAATAGTAAGTAGAAAGTTTTTTTAATCTCAAACCGGACAGAAAAATGAAGGGAAACACACTCAACGTTTCGCTATAGATTTATAGCTTCGTCAGGTCCTGACGAAGCTATAAATCTATAGCGAAACGTTGAGTGTGTTTCCCTTCATTTTTCTGTCCGGTTTGAGATTAAAAAAACTTTCTACTTATAAAAATATATTAGAAAAATTTTGTGCAAATCGTTTTTGATTGCAGTGAGAACCTCGAGCAGCCTCTGGACAGCTGTTTCAGCCCTGCTTGGGGCTTCTTCAGCAGAAACGTAGCTGAAACAGCTGTCCAGAGGCTGCTCGAGGTTCTCACTGCAATCAAAAACGATTTGCACAAAATTTTTCTAAAATCTTTCATTATGCTTTGACAGCAAGCATGGCCGCCTTGCATGGGGGACTCATTAGGAGCAAATCCCGCTTCAATTTGTCTATCCTACTGCAATGTTAGGTCAAAAAGCGATAGTAAGATGTCGCTATTTTATATGTTTATAAAAATATAAATGAATTTCTGATGACATTTGAAGTTAAAAATATGTAATGTAATACTTTAGTAACTTATTTTGAGTATTTTAGTTAATTTTAATAATTTTTTTAAGGCGCTGAAAACAGCATCAATAGATGCTTTCTTTAAGTTAAAAGTTTAAATCGTGTTTCGAATAATTTGGACCTGAATTTTGCACTTGTTGCAACAAAACACCTGATTTGAATTTTTGATTGACAGTTCATTTGTAAATAACCATAATTCAATCCAAAGAAGTTTAAAAAATAGAGAGATTCAAAGAAAAGAGTCAGTTTTTGAATGAAAACACGTTTCGATCACGATTTTGTGAGCGAAAGAAAGCACCTATCTGTTGGAGAATTGTGGACATAGAAGGTTGGCAACACTACCTGTAAACAACCGCAGTTTCAGTGCGCAATTCAAACTAGTCTTAAAAGCAGAAAAGGGTAAAGAGGATGGATGACCAATCAGGATTTAAATTTTACGGCGAGTAGGAATGAAGCACCTCATAATCTCTGCTTCTCATACGCGCATGAAGTCCGCGCCATGTGTCAGTATTTTGCAGTGTTGCCAACTTGATACATTTTACACCACATCCAGTGTATTTAACACTTGGTGACAAAAAACCAGTCCTAAAATCTCGTTTATGTGACTATTTATGCAAATTCAAGTGATCTTTGACAAAAGAAGTTCAAAAAATGTGAAGGTCCTGATTTTTAATGACTGAGGAAACTTGAATTTACCGCCGGATTAAATAGTCATTACGTCTGCCACTAGTCTTCACTTTTTTCATAATAACGCGTCGATGGAATTTTATCAACAACCAATACAGAGTACACTAATATTCGTTCATAGTAGCCACATTTAAACCTTGAAATGTACTGTATGTAAGTTAAGGCGCCAAATTCTAGGCGTTTCCGCCATTAAAAGAATGCCGTGTCTAGCTCCACGTTAACGTGGCCGGTAAAAATATTAACGATAAGTCGGAACACAGGCATCTTGAGGGAAAACAAACTGTTTTGGTATTGCCTGGATTTTAAAAACTAAAAATATTCAACCGAATTGGGAGCGTATTTTATATATTGCTTTAAGCAATGAATTTCGTTGTAAGAAGTATTGTGGTGAGCACTCATCATTATATTTGTTGTGAAAAAGAAGAGAGTAACATGTAACATAGCCTCAAACAACTGAAGTGTCTATTCTTACGTGTAATTAAGAGATGAGAATACTTGCCACAATTTATGTTTAAAATTGCATTCGAATTGCAGAAAGGATGTGAATATATTTTTTGCTCGTTTCTAAAGTGTTTTATTTGTTTCATATCCTTCCTATAGTAAATATGTTCTGTTTTTGAAATCGACACGTTTTCAACGTAAACTGTGCGATTTGTTTTCTGCACTCAAAACACTAACCTTCGTGACGTAAACTCTGAATACGCGATTCACAGGTCCTGGCACCGCATAACCAAATATTCGTCGGTTTTCGTAACCACAGCAACACGCGAAACGTCCTAAGTCTGGTAATAACTACCTCACCTGTTTGTTTACCAGGATATGGAAAGGTACTGCCCTAAAAAACAATTTAAAAATAACATAAACAAGTTTTCCTTTATTAATAGAACGGTAATTATATTTTAATATAACGCTTGCGGCTACTCGCAGCTTAACAAGTTAAAGAAAACTCTCTCTTTTCACAATGAAGAAGAAAACAAGTTGTAGCGAACAGGTCTTCATTATTAAACAGATTTGAAAATATAATGGAACGCATTTGGTGATTGGATGGCGCGCGCGCGCTCGATAATTCTCCGAAAATTCAACGACAAACCTATTCTCGTAGCGCCATTCGTTAGCTAGTGATACACAAAGTTCGTAAGAAAGACGAAGACAGCGAAAAGAAATCACTAACCGTACATTACTAAGGATAATAATCATTCTATCTACTACGTACAATTTTACATCACGTCTCTATTTAAGGTAGGAGGGTGGCGGGGGGCGGGGGAGAAAGTAGGTAGTAGTAGTAGTACATTTGGCATTATTAATTTAAATAGGAAGACAAAAACAATTGCTCACGAAGAAACGTAACGTGCGACGTAACAATTGAAAAAAGCGAGTCACATTCCCTGGTATACAATACATATACCGTTCGATTCAAAACAGTGCGGCACTTGAAAAAAAAAAGAACGACGGGAATGTAATGCACTAAATGAGGTTAATTATAATTATGCAATGCACAGCTTATTGTCTTCCAAATGTTTTAATTAATTATTTAATAAATCATCAGAGATGAACGAAATAAGCATTAAAAGTACTTATACGTATTTACACTAGCTACATGATCTCTTATCGAATTTAATTATCTTATATACACAGGATGTTCATTAGGACTAAAAAAAGTGACTCCTCGCTAAGATCCTAAAAATACACACTACTCAATTAGATCCTCGACTTAGAATATTCATACACTCATATATACGTTTATATATTTATAAAAAATGCAAACGCTATGTATTTATAGCTTCTGTAGTTTCTCTTAAACTGCTGCTGCATATTTTCTTTTTTTGTTTGTTTTAAAGTTATGTTAAGTTATGTCGTTACAACATGTAAATATATCACCTACACAAATCACTCATTGTTTACGTCTTAGAGAGTTAGTACAGCTTACGCGGTCGGAAGTACCTCGGTGAAATGAAATTCAAAAAAAAAACAAAAAAAAAAAAAGAAAATGACGAGATGAAGTTATCATTATTATTATTATTTTTATAGCAAGCGCGGTGACACGAAACTTAAGGGGGCTTTAAGAGAAAGACCGCTTCGACTACCCCAGGCGGAATAGTATATCACAATTTGCGCGCGCAGTAAGTACAAGAGTCTTCAAGGTACTTGGTAAAGAGTCGCCTTTACCAAGTACCCGTCGACCTGCATGAATTCACAACTGATACCATTTCTTATCTTTGTACTTGAGCATGAGTTCGTGCGCCGAAGAAGAGAAGTTCTCCGCCTCGTTGCGCATCCTCTCGGCGCGTTCCTCCAGCTGGTTCAGCTTCTCCCCACGCTCCACCATTGCCTTATGGGCGCGGCTAATCTCATTGGTCGAGCTTGTGACTCGCGCGTTCATTTCTTGTAAGGTACCGGGAATGTGCTTGGCTGTCGCCCTGTTTGCTTTGCCGCTCGCCTCTCCAACTATACACGAAAAAAAATTCACAAACACGAAACGTGCGATTTCCAAAAGGGCGAGTACTCACAGAGCTCTTCGCGATCCAAAGATCTAATCCCGCCGCCAAACAAGCCTTTGAAGAAACCCTCTTTCGGAGGTTCGGGCATGTCGAGTGGCAGGAATAATTCGCCCATCATTTCCGTTAAATTCGAGCTGTGCAAAAGATCTTTTAATTGGACACCAATTACATGATGGAATAACTAAAGGTACGACGTTGCGCATCTACACTGAGGTCATTAAAAGCTTAAGACAGCCATGTTAGTTTAATTTAAGTTTTTAAGTCGAGAAAATACATTTACGTACACAGTTCCAAAGCCTGGACGAATTTCCACAGCTTCCATTAATTTGGGTTTAATGGGCTTACCTCCCGAACTCATAATGTAATGACGTCATACCATCCGCCTAATAGGGGGCTGCGTTCAAAAACTAGCTGTACCGAATTTGCTCGAGTTTTAACTCATTCTGTTCACCCCTTCACGTTATTTACACGAGCAACAGAAAGAAATGGCGTTTTCGACTGACCGCTTTGGAGCACTCTGAGAGTATCTCCATCCTCTGTTTTTTACACGACGTGAAAACAAGACGGAGATACACTGATGGGCGGTTGCACCAATATTTTAAGCAAAGCTTAGTTTTAAGTTGTGTTTAGAATATGACATTTTGGGTAAGTTCAACAAAATATCAGACGCATTCTAACTGGTACTTAAATAAAGTTTAAGTGTCAAGAAGGTGTCGATCAGAATGTGACATTATACTCGCCAGGCATAAATGTCATAATCTAAACCTGACCTAAACTTAAGTTTTGCTTAAAATATTGGTGCAACCTGGCATAAGAGCGCTTCCGAACAATCAGTCGAAAACGCTATAAAAAAAGCCCGAAGGCGGAGCTTCTACTGTGGCTGAGGTACATATCAAGATTCGTATGCTGAACGGTTGGTATGAAGTGATATAAACGTGGCGCGTTTTAAACGTGAGTTTCACGATTGTCAGACAATAAAAATGCACTGTCATTAAAAAATAGAGAAAGAAAGGCCCTATTTATTCGAGTACTCACCAAAATTCGGTGCACAGCGTAAACTTCTGCAATTCGGACGGAGAACACAGATACAGTCCGTGTCCTCGATTACTGAAGCAGAACGTCCGAGCAATCCTGGAGAACAGAAACGCGTTTTACTTTCACTGTACAGCGAATGGCATCATCGATAATCCGAGAGATGTATTTTTTTTACTTAAACTTGAAATACGTTCGAACGAACAAATCGGTTCTATCCATAATACAACACTTGTAAACGGCCGGTGTTGCCAACTCAGGAATTGTATCCTTATATTTGGGGATATTACTTGAGAATTTGGGCTTTTTGGAGAAAAAAGTTATTTAGGGACAATTAAAAATATTTTTTGTAACAATTGTTTATTTTTTTGCATGGCAAGATTAATTATTATTCATTTGCATAAAATTACTGTCGGAAGCAAAAAAAAAGTAGACAAATTACAGTTTCCTGTTTTCTTTCTTTATGAAAATGGTAGGAATTAAAGACGACTTCACTGTAAGTTGTAAAAAAAATTAAAAGCTTTCAAAATTAACAAGTTTAAAACTTTGGTTAAGCATGTAAATTCGTTTTTAATCTTTGGTATTTTGGGAAAGAATAATTAGAGGAAACTGTACTTTGTCTAGTATTTTTTTGCTTTCAGCTGTATATTACTGATTTTTGCTAATGTTATCAGCGTTTATTGAAAACAGTGCAGGGGTTATGATATTAAATAGTTTTGGAAAGAAAATAAATAAATAGTTTTGAAAGTAATCGTAAAAAGTCATGGGTCATTTATTTTCTCTTACTCTTCCAATTCCATTCCATTTTTGGTAAACCCGGGAAGCTTGGCAGCCATTAATCCTTCCTCTGCGAACTTACATAATTCTACAAAAAACGCCTACTTCCACCCCTATCGCTTAACAGCACTTTTGCTCATAGGTATGTAAGTAAGTATGCTATCTCAAGTCTTGTCCAACTCCAAACGTGGACGTTTTTATACACACATGTAACTTCTTGCTTGTTTCGTAATAGTGGAGTTCCGTAAAAGTTAACGCGTCTTAAGCAAAAAAAAGACATCTCTCGGGAATGGCTTGGACTAATAAATAAGTCTGACTCATGCCGAGTGTGTACTATCCTAACGCAATCACAACATTTTGAGAGCATGCAACGGAATGCAGTGTGCCTTGAAAGTGTGCCGTGAAGCCAATTGGAATAAAATCGTGATGAGAAGTGCTACAGTAAGAAAGTATACCTGCGTTTTCGAATGAATGTTTTTTTTTTTTTTTTTTGGTTTAATTATTTTGTTTGCACAATTTCTAAACTGCATTTTCCTCGCACCTAAATCCTACTCGTCTATACGTGAGTACAATGAAAAGCGGCGGCGCTCCGAACTGCATCTACCACGTGTAAGTAACTATTATCTAAACAAAGAATTTTGAGAGTCGAAATAATAAGCAACATAGTCGGCGGGCGGTCGCTGCTAATATGGTAGTGTGGTATGTAAACTGTAAGGTGTCGTGTGTCACTTACTGGTCTGTATCCTCGTTAACTATGAGTTGTTGTCCCCAAATGGATAACATTGGGTCTACTATGCCTTTGTTAGATTGTGTCTGGAAACTAGTACAGCAAGGTAGATTAGAAGCAGACTAGGGCATAAAAAAAAGTACGGGGGGAGATCAAAGGACACTCATATGACCGTGATAATCTCTTCTCTAGATTAAGTGTTTCCAATTTGAAACACTTAATTGGTAAGCTCCCTTTCGGACGATATGTACAAAGTGGAGCTGCGGAATTGCTACATAGCTTCCGTCGCTCCTCGGGTTAAATATTTAACGTACATGCAAAAGTTAACAGAATTTGAGTGTAAAATGGAAACCAAGACTAGAGTGCCACAGAGCTGTGCCATTAAGTAGGAATACCATCATGGCGCGTGAATCAATCGTGTTTCTTACCTAAGTTCAGACAGCGGCAGGAAGTCGATGTCTATCAGAGGACGTAAGCTGGGTAAGGTGTAGGCCATCAAGTGTCCATTGGAGACGTAACACACCAGGCAGACACTATCTGGAATCACTCTTTCGGTTAACCTGTCTTCGTCCGTTTCCATCTCACCTGCCTTTCAGCGATATTATTTCCGCTTTCACCACGAAATCCGTCTCGGCGATTTGCTGGCGATAGACGCAAGTCTGCGAGGGCAACGCCACAACCCTGGCCTGCTTCTCACTGGCGATCACTACGAATTGCCTATCCCCGAACGTATCCCCTCTGTTCTGGTTTTCCCCCAAGGTCGGGCTCATTCGGTTCTGAGTTTTCGTAGGTGTTTCTGGAAAAGCCGCTGGTCGTCGCTTATCTTCAAAATGCGCAATGAAACCTCTACTCACTATCTCTCTTCTCGCGGTTCTCGTCTCTCCATGATTCGAAAGTGTATGGTATGAGCGCCCCGTTGCAATCCAAGAACGACATGCATATGATTCCCCCCTTCAACCGAAACACAGTTACACCTACGAGCGACACCACCACGGGCTGCGATGATCTACTATCCGGATCCGGCGGACTAATCAGAATGGTCAGGACAGATCCCAGGCTGGTGCCTACCCACAAGGTTGGCAGCAAACTGTTGGGCTCTGCAACGATCCTTCTGTTTTATACTTGCGTGGGAAACTCGCGGTAGCGAACTTACCCGATCTTCGGGCGTACGTATCGGCAAACGCCAGGCACTGAATAGCCTCGGAGGTGATGTTCTCCAGGGAGCTCATCGAGCTGGAGCGCGATCTTGAAAACGAGCTATCCAACTTGTCTACCCGACCCATAAACACATGAAATTGTTAGTTACGTCTTACGCCGAGAGACATCGCTAATAAAATACAATGCACTACTGCATGCGCAAGAAGCGAGAATGTCAGACTAAATCTAAACCGTAAATTTTGGTTTATGTCGGGATAAAAAAAAAGAAAAACTTTGCGCGATAAATTTTGTAAAGTTACGGTGGTTCCCCTGTGGTGAGCAGTTTATGAATTTATTAATAAAATACGTTGGAGCCGAGTGTCTTAACGAAATTAAAAGGAAAATGAACTGTTACCCCGAGTGGAGGAAGACATAGGAATTTCGATGTGTGTATCCTGAAGAATCGTAAGTGAATCGCGACGAAATAATTTAATCATAACCTTTCACTTGCCTCCTTTGAATGAGTGACATAACTAAATTAAACAATACAATTTTATATAATTTGGTAATCGGACAATTCCGATTAATAGCGAAGGAAAGTGTAAGGTTTCGAAGAGTTAAGAGCATGTAAACCATGTAAAAAGGTTACCAATAGGTTTGTTTTGGTTCTCATACGAAGAACCGAGAACCCTCAGGAGCATGCACGTAACAAGAAAATCGAAGCATTTTTTGTTGTGCGTAGACTCCTGACAGTTCTGGAAAGGTTCTAGGACTATCCTTTCAAGAATCAAAACAGCCTTATATTCAGCAAGACTGCGACAATTCCTTGTTACAATATGGAAGTGATGGTATGATCACGTCGCGTCGTCGGTAGGATAAGATGTCAAGCAACTTTGGAAGATAAATATAGGGGCAGAGGACTTGGGGGATGAAAATATGGAAAGAATTGAAAACTAAAAAAAGGAGTTAAACATGAATGGTAACGTGCTATCAATATTCAAAGGTGCCTGCGGATGCTGAAATTGAGTCAGACGGCTGGTTAATTTAATATTTTCTTTTGGAATAAATTTAGAAGAATTATACACAGAAACTTCAGCATACACACAATCCACAATCGAGAATTTCGGTTTTTAAATCGTTCTGTTACTCTATGTGCAGATGCATAAGCCAACAACTGAATTATTCTGGAGTAACATCCGGTAACACGTTACTGCACGTCCCAGACCAGAGGGGCAAACATAACATGTTACGGGTTCACACCAACCATGCAAAAGCTCTTTAGCAATAGCAGTAATTACTGTCGTTGTAACAAATTATCTCGTAATTATTTTAAACTAAATTATTCAAAAAAGGATTTATTTTTTTGAAAAGGCATGCGAAAGCTTTCTCATTCTATGCCAGAATGAGGAAGTCGTACACACAAAACATCAAGTCATCGCTTAAGGCAAACAAGAAACGATATACAACCAAGAGAAAGAGGAAAACTGATTGACTTGAGATAGGTGCAAGTACATGTTGCATATTGTTTCCGATTACGTACAGCATGCGAACAACACGCAACCTTGCTTGCAGATTTCTGTTGGACGTAAAGTAAGGTAACGAAAAGTCTAACGAAAAACAACAAAAATCGTAACTGTCTTTGTTCTGTTCTCCTAAACGTGCAAATCAGAGCTCAAAATACATAAATCATATTCGAAGCAACAAAAAAATCTCGTCTCGTTTTTAACGGCACGGTCCGACGTCTTAATTTGATGCAACATCTGTGGTCAAAACTGCGTGTGGCAAGAAAAAGTTCATACGATTTCGAAAATCACACTTAACACCGACAAAGCAATAGTGAAACAGTTTGGACAGTTCAGCTTATAGAAAAAAGAATAATAATAATAATAATAACAATAAAAGAAATGAAAACAGTTAAGAACACAGATTTACTCTAAGATTAAAAGTTCGAATAAAGACAAAGCAAAGTTTTGGATAGTACATGTCACCACCATTGAGTAATAAGTAAGTACATGCCAGTTCAGATTATTTATATGAATAAGTATATGTAATATAAGTAAGAACACCACAACTAAACACACGAAGAACTGAAGGCAAAAAAAAGGAACAAAACATACTTTCTAAAACGAGTGCTGTATCTTATCGTCATCATCAGTTACGTTGTTTAGAGTGAAGTGAGAAATATTACGTCTACTGTGAAACAAGTGAAACGTACAAACTACTGTGAGATAAATCAAAGACCTACGGCAATACTACCAAAAATACTTTTCAATTTGCTCTCGTATACGTACTGCTATTGCTTAAATCTAAATAGACTATTCAGAAACAACAATCTCTGTTTAAAAAAAGTCCGACCAATCCAATTAAATCAAAGAGTGTTAATTAATTAAAGGAAAATTAAACGAAAGTTGTATTTTTTTTAGATACTTCTGCTGCGTTTCATCGATGAATACAAACGAGACGCAACCAAAACGCATACGCAGATCTACTTGTTCAATTCTAACACGACCTCGGAAGAATCGTATGTAGGATCATTGAATTGAAACAGTTACGGAAAACTTAAGGGTCAGGCCAAGAATTTAGATACGAACAGGAGAGCACAGGATGTCTTGAAGATGTAGTACCTTCATTCCCCTAATCCTACGATCCGATCATCCTACGAACGGATGATGTTCTACAATTTACGGTCGTCACCGATCAATGCGCGACCATACAAAAGGGGGTCACCAAATGAAAACATTCTCATCATTCTGTCTCTTTTTTTTTTGTCACGACCATTTCAAATATGTACGGTCGCTATAAATAATTTTGCGTTTCGCCAGTATATTTTTTAAATACTTGCCCCAATACCACACCATAGTAAGTCAAAAAAGAGGACGTTTTGAGTTATGTATGGCTAACAGTAACGTAAAACCACAACACAAAATCTACATAATGCCGTGGAGAAACATTTGAAAGTTCAAGAAATAAATAATAAATTGACTGTGGGTATTTTCATGTCTATAAAAACTTAAAACGTTGGCTTGTTACGGTATGGTGCTGGGGTATGGAGTAATTATAATGTACTGTTGCTTCCAGTCGAAACGCTTTTGGTTGCGTCTGGTTCGAGATCGACGCAGAAGGAGAAAGAAAGAAAGAAAGAAAGAGAACAAACGAATAAAAAGGAGCACGTTCTACTCGAGTGGCGAGTTAGTGATGTGTATCTGGTAAGCTTGGTGACTGTACTACCAAAACTGCAATATTGGCGAGCGACCAGCAGCTGTTGGCGCTGGCCGGTGGGCACGCTGGTAACAGAGGAATGGCCGGCACAATCCTCTGAGTAGCTAGCCGTGGACAGGCACTTGTGAAGTTTGCGAGTACCTTGCGATCTAGATCGGCGCGGCGGGTCTGGGCGTACTCGGCCAGTGCTCGATGTGGGACACGCCATCGTCGGGTTGCATACGCCATTTATCTACCCAAACCCAGCACTTACACTGAGGCTACCAACTATAACACACTATGAGACCGCCACCGTCAAGCCTGCCCGCGTAAGCGAAGGCGGCAAGCAAACTTGGCAGATGGCGGCAATGATGATGATATGATGATGATGACCATGGTAATAATGAGCATGAAAGCGCGCGAGTGTATCTAGACGAGTACAAGCAGCACATCCCGCTCTAGAGGTTGGTGTGAGCTAAGCGCTACGGATCGGGGACTACTCTAGACTAGTTGTCCTACCCAATAATTCCCCGATTAGGGCCTTTAGGCAACTGCCGTCCTCGTCCTTCAAAACAAACCAAAGCCACTGTCAACAAAGTCACAAACCCACCAATGCCCGCTGAAATAAAGCGTCATTTATCATATAAAGGTGATACGTAAACAAACATACGTGGTGGTCAACCAAACAAGTAAAGCAAACAAATCAGCAAATAAGCCAACGGAAACACAAACTGGTCTCATGTGGTGGCAAGTAGAGGTAATCATATTTACCATTCCCTAAATCTACGCTCCGCAGAATCTATCCTATCGTTTCTATTAATACCAGAGAATACTCCTATCACTACCGTATCCCTACTACTCAGGCAAAACCTATACGAAAAACGGGTCTTGGACGGAACTTGGTAAAAGGGGCGTTAAACAGAGTTAAGACTTACTGAAACGCCTCATGAGGTTGCCGGCGAAGGAGGGCTCCTTCTCTTGTCGGTTGTTTCTGAGGTCGCGCAGGTGCTGCAGTTCCTTTTTCTGAAATTTAATGTTCGGCACGGACAACAATCGCTGATCCCGCTTGTCCGGTTTTTTGTTTCGAGGCGGCCGAATCGGATACCCGTTTTCGTCTACCAATTGCAAGTTGTCCGGCCGGTTCGCAAACCCCACCCGCTTGTTCGAAGCGGAAGCTGACAAGTCATAGGTCCCCAACGAGCCGACGGGAAAGGGATGATCGTCATCGGGCATCATATCTAGATCGGGCGAGGATTCATGCTCACCGGGAGATTTTGCTAAATCGACGACGCTGTCGTTGTAAATAACGGTGTTTTCGTCCGACTCGGGGGACGATTTTTCAGCGTCTCGATTGGGCGAGAGGTCCGAATAAAAGATCGAGTTTCTTTTGTCTTTCGACGCCGTCCCGTCGGCATTCGAGAACGTGTTCTTAATTTTCAGATCGACTTTCGACAGTTGCCTTTTCAAATTGAAACCCTTCCACGTCGAGGACTTCCGTCGGACCGCCGCCTGAGGTATGGGCACGGCTCGCTCTTCCTCCAGAGCTTCGCACGCGGGTTCGACAGGAGTGGGGCAGGGGCAGGACAGGGGAGACTCCGGGGAACGTCCCATCTACACGCATGCACAGGCCCGGGTAACAGAAAGCAGAGGGCGTTCATTAGCAAATCATGGTAATCAGCAACATAGGAGAAACTGTCTGGTGCTACCTGCTCGTGTGCACTACTCAAGAAAAGGGAAATATTAACGGCGCACTCTGATAGATACGCGCAAGAATTCCAATTAGTACAGAAACTTACTACTGCGGGTTAATGACCTCATTTCTATAATCGATCAAAAATAAAGTAAATGAAACAAGATTCGCATATGTGTTCATGCCTGTGAAAATCTCGTGAAAATTATGTACACACATCTCGAGGACACTTAACTGACGTACACAGTTTCAAGTACTGACCTGATCTATGCTGGGGCTACGCGGATGACGCTCCTCCCTGTCCATCGGCGGCAAGGTGTCTCCGATCGCGTTGGTCTTCTTCGGACTTCGAGGCGCTCGGGAGTAAGGATCCTGAGTTCCGTACAGGTCCGGACTGCCCACGTTCAGAAGGCAAACTTTCTGCTCTATATCTATTATCACAATGCCAGCTTCGTTACCGTATGCCATTCTACACACAAACACCCGAGATTAATCCGAAGAAAAAACGGCGCAAGCCCACTTACAATCCGTACGAACTGTTTATCGTCAACGCCGTAATATGACTAGGGGATTCCCCGTTATTGTTGGGTGTAAGGCAAACTAATTGTGCTTGAAAGCCGGGCTGCTTCTTCTGGATCCCGGTTCGAACCTTCAGTAAAGACGATTCCTATAAGAGACGGATCGTTTAGATTTGTCGCAATGCGCTACCGCAACACCCGCACCTTTTTATTGTCGCAATCTAACGTGTCAGATCCCGCGCTTCCCGAAAATTGACAGTCGGGAGAGTATTCGCCCTCGTCTGGTATTTCGTACACAATGGGAATTTCCAACACCTGAAAATCAAGCGACGCCAACCCATATACGTGCGCTAAAGCTAAATCAAAGAACCAACCGGTATTTCGTCGCTGATTTCATTCTTCCTATACGCGAATAAGATGACGTGACTCGACGAACCCGCGACGCAAAGCTTCCTCGATTCCGGACAAAGCGAAATGAGTTGAATTGCGAACGGTTCTTCGTCGCCGTCCAGAGACTTCACCTTCGGTTTTTCAAACACCTTGGCGGTCTTCAGCTTGTACAGCACCTGCAGCGTGCCTGCGCTCGCATCCCAAAATTTTATGCTTCCGTCCGAGTGCCTGCAAGTTATAACTTGAAGGTCCCGTTCAACAAAGCTATAACTTAAAAAATCCCTGAAAAGAGAAGGCGGAAGCAAACGTACCCCGTCATAATTATCTCGCTGTAACTACAAGAATGCGCGGACCACGATCCGCCGCTGATGGGCCACTCTTTCTCAGAGAAGCCCGTCCGTTTTGCGGCCCCGGCACGGCCAACCGAATAGAACGCCGGAATAAGATCGGCCGGACAGTCGGCCAGATAACTGCAACAAGTAACCGGAGACTCGTGAATATCCATGGGATAAGGATTTTCCAAGCAAGGGAAACCCGACGTTTGAAGATCCATCACAACCAAGTCGTTCTGCAGCAGTGCTATTATTGCGTAGGGTTCCTGCAATTCTGCAACAGAACCGAAACTTGCAAATCGGACACGGGGGCGAGCCCAGATGAAAATACCGACCGCTCGTATACGGAGATTCGCACAGGGTGATAAAATCGATGACGTTGTGTTCCATTTCTAAGACGGTGGTGGTTTTACTATGTACAACGGTAATACTAGGAGTTCTGCAGGCTTGGTCGTAGGGCATGCCGCCGGAAAATATCACATAAGCTTCGCTGAAACCAAATCCGATTAGGAGGAGGTTTTGCCCCGATGCGGTGCGGTGTACGAGCAAAAGGGGCGCGAAACTCACCCGGATCTAGACGATTTCCACTCAACTTTCGTTATAGGTTTGCACTGTTCCAATTTTCCATCTTTGTTGATTTTGGCTGCAAAAAAGCGTCGATATTTTGCGACAGGAACAAATATGTACTACTACGCTATTGACAAAGCATCTTAACGTGAGGAATCTACCGTCAATAAGATCCAACGAGATGTAAAGCAGATGCTTACCGTGAGGTTGAGAAACGTGAATTGGCTTGTTCGTTTGCTTGACGCTCCACGTCGTCAACGAGCCGTCGGTATGCGAGCACATGAATTGTTTGCCCTCGTGATGCCAGGCGATGGAACGAAGGGGCTCCACCGTTTGGCATCTCATATCCGCCGACTTGCTCCTCAGATCCCACAGCACCACCTGTCCACTTTCGTAACCTATCAACAACTGAACACAAATATAAAGTCTTACTTCGCTGCATGTTCACAGACGTTCTGAAATAAGTTCCGATTCTGTTCGATATTATGAAGGTGGTTACGAAAACAAGAAGCTGTGACTTACTTTACTAGCGTCCAGGGGATTATCGCTTAAATGTACAACAGGTCCTGGATGCGTTTTCCTCGAGCTGTAACGGACAGCGAAAGCGAATTAATTTATACACCCCCTAGCCCACCCGCCCTCTATAACAACGAATGCCTTACATTTCTATCGCTTTGTTCCAATTGATGACGTATCCGCTCAGTACGAAACTCTCTATGTGAACTACATGGATGTTTCCCTTTTCGGTTCCGACGTAAAGCCACTTGGATTGCAACGGTAGATGCATACAAATAATCCTAGAGATGATGCCGATTCAATTGACTGCGGCGTGCGTTACCGGCTGATCAAACTTACTTTTCCCGCTGGAACTTCAAACTTTGAACGACTTGAGGGACTTTCTGGCGGAAATTCCACAGGTGGAGCATGTCATCGGCGGTAGCCGAAATGAGGGCGCCTTCATTGACTAGAAACTGGAGTTGCATGACGGCGGAGCTACCCGGAGGACCGTCCATGTCGTGACGGACGTGCACGTCCACCCCCGGCTGTCCCAATCTAAACGTCGCTCGTCAAGGAAAATTGATGACTTTCTCCTTAGTAATCAATCGTTCAAGCATTCCTGAACACCAATAATATGTCACGATCTAACAATCCATTTCGCTTGCGCCGGAATCTGCCGCGAGGGTAGATGCAGCGTTTGTTTACAAACGGCAAATATCAGAACAAAAAGAGCGAAATGTAAAAATGTGTAGGTAGCGACTAGACATGCTGGATGAATCAATAAATGAGCAACACGAAAAGAAGCAAAAAGAGCAAGACATTTATAAAGTGGGATTGCGCTCGCGATGTAAGTCCGGGATTTAGAGACAGCCGCTATTACTCCGGAAACAATTTGTACGAAATATGAGCTGCTTTAACGGATTTGTTGCGGACGACTCATGTATCGAGCTTTCCGCGCGTGTTTGACCGGAAATGGCAGAAGAAAACAGAGGAGGCGACTGCAAATTGATCACGTTTTCTTTTCGCGCCCCCAATCTCCCCGAAATATTCACGTGAAATTTCTTGATTAAATTGTCTTCCTCCGAGGAGCAATGCGAGGGTTTTCCGAGGGGGAAAAACATCGACTTGTAGGGAACGTACGTACAAAAGAAGCTCGAACCTCGTAAATCAATCTTCCGCCCTCGCAAGATTATATCGGGTCGTTTTAACCGACGGCGCACTTGGCGGTGAGAGAACCTTGTAAAACGCGAGGTAGTAATCTGTCGCTTGCAGAGGATCATCTTTAAGGGTTTCACGTCAAACTAGATTGACGGGTGCTTCGCTTCACAAATACGACGATCCTGTCTTAAAAAAAAGAAATGAACGCGCGCGTTTAAAATTCGAAGTTTCGATTTAGTTGGGGTTTAACAAGGGAAGAAATATGAAACTATAGATTTAGCTCCTCCCAAACTGTTAGGCCCATTAAGCAACAAGTGCTCCTCAATAAACTCGTCAGTCAGCTGCGCCACTTTCAACTTTTCCCATGGGGCGGGCTTCCACAATCCCGAACAGCGTCCGCCAAGTTATGCTTACTTCCTTACTTTTGCTTGTTAGAGCGATTGAATCTTGTAGAAGCATCAAGAGGGGGCTGCTTTGAAATGATATCCCAGTCCGGGATTCACAGGGACCCAGATATTGTAATAAGCACCCGTGATCTCGGAGAGCTTACGCAACTTACTGGTTCGAAAGTACACTTATGCAGACGAGGTACCCTCGCCTCCGGGAATCATTTGTAACCCGACACTCGTCGCTAAAGAATGGTTAGTCGATACAAGAGTTAGCCGATACAATCATTAACAAATCAGAAGTGCACTGTCTCTACCTCTACAAGACCACGTAAGTGACAGCTGTTTACTTATTAACATAATAAATGTTTTCTTTATTCTGCTGTATATCTGTTTTCACAATGCCAACAAAGTTCTGACTATGTTCCTTATTTACGACTAACGCTAAAAGAAACCGTAACATACTTCTACAATTTAAAATCCAAATAACATTTTTCGGTAATAATTTTCTCCAAACCCCAACCGTTTCATGCGTTATCTTTATGAAAGACACAACATACACAAAGTATTTTTTAATAAAGTCCTCTTTGTCACAGAAAAACAACGTTCCGCAGACGAGCTCGTTCATCTCGTCATAATTAAAGTTTTGTTTTAATATGCGACATAGTTTTGCGCTGGAAACCATCTCCTGCAGACAAATAGAAATTTCATTTGCCCGACTTAATTAAAGAGGACGTTCGTTCCACGAAACACAGCAAAGAATAAAAGGAGGAAAATGAAACCACCGCCGCTTCCGCAGAGGTCTTAACTACAACCATTACAGTTATGTCAACGCAATTAGGTACCGGACGATACCTTACAATTCGAAAACATTACAATTATTTTTCGACGATATTAGTTTTTAACCCACTTGAAAACCTCCGCTGTCGCCGTCCGTCCATTCGACCTATTACGGCTATTTTTATTGCGAGATTTTCTTGACAAAAGTCGAGAAATATATTTCTCGAAGTCAAGAAAAGATAACGTCAGATAAGTTCGGATGGCCATAAGATGGACTTGGCCAGGGGAAATCGTTCAGAACTCTCGAACCCGCAAGGACATTCGAAAGCAATAAATCTCGGTCGGCGATTCTAATTTATTTCCAGACACTGATTGATTTATTGTTCTCTTTAAAAATACAGAGCGACGAGAAGCTGCGCTTTTTCACCGCCGCACATTTTTCAAAAGCCCTCGAACGTCGATGGCTACCTACTCGAATCAGAACCTCTCTTGTGGCTCAATCCATATCACCAAGTGCCACACCACGTTCAGTTGAGTACCGAAACGGATTTGTCGTCGAACACCAAAAGCAACTTCAGAAAAACACCTCTCCTGCACATTCCCCATGTAATGAATTGTATAAATAGACTACACCAACAAACGTAATTCGGCGAAACAACTCGCTTGTTCATCGACAGAGGGAGACAAAAGCTTCGCTGCACGCGTAACCCCTTTGTGCCCAGCACAAACATCGAGCCCTCAAATATGTATTTATTATACAGCGTAATGCATATTCATGGTGACGGGCGACGGTGTCGTGACGCTTCGGGGTTTACTACCGCATGTATAAATTCAGGGACACCCCCGGGCGCCAGAAATTCGCAATTAATTCCGCGGGTTCCATAACGGAACAAACTATGCAGGAGTTATATAATTTCTAAAGCAACCCCAACCTATCCAAATAAATGAAGTTAATACCTCCTCTACACAGGTAACAACCGATAAAAGTTTGCAATTAAAATTAAGATTATCCAAATCTGATTCGACTCACGGTTCATGATAAAAAGATTAAACGAACGCAAACGAATACTCAGAGCTCAAGGCGTAGAAGAAGTTCAAGTGTTTTCAACTCGTTAAGGGTTTATTGCTATTTAACAAACATCCCATATTTTATTAGTGAAATTTATTACTACAAGTCTTTGTCCATCGCTTTTTTGGCATTTCGATAAAATTTTCAATTTTCAAGCTCTTAAAGCAGGGTCTATACTTTCCCCCAATTCTATTGAACGATTTTCAAGTCACATTTCAATGGATTTCCATTTATTTATTTATTTATTTTTGGTTGACCTAACGTGTTCGGCCAATTTGATTTCAGTGCCGACACCTTAATTTCTTATTTTGGCGTGCGATTATACGTACCCATTTTTAATGTCTTTAAGTTACCCTCCTTCAGGCGAGTGTGATCTATGCCCAATTTATTTGGTTGCTTTATTATGGATCTGGCTATTGTTTCAAAAGGATGTGCCGCCTTTTTCTGGGCGACACTTTTTTACCTGTTGTGTTTAATCCCAAACATTTCTGTTCACACAAAATACCATCGCAGCCAGAAAATACTTTTAACGTCAAACTTAACGTTAAGTTCCGGTTTAAACCCAATTTTGAACAAAAGTCAAATTGAAGTGCCTCGTAATGGTCTTATTTCGACAATAAAACTGTTTTTTTTTTTTGTTTGTTTCAACTGTACCGTACATTGCATGACCACTACGATCATGCGCGTTAAACAAAACGACACTTTTGTTTACTGCGCATGCTACAGTTTCTCGAGCAGTTGAAACAAATCTACTATTATTATTCGAATTCGATTAATTCACGTGATTTGCAGGCAGCCAAAAAAAGGATACATCCTGAGAGATCCACACTTTGATCCGATGGCGAGCAGTTTCTGCACGGAATCGTAGGCCATGGCCGTTGGTTGAAATGGAAATCCATGGCGAAAAGTCTGGAAGAGAATAATTAAGAAATAAACACAAGGAAGGGCAGATGCGAAAAGTCTATTGAGTTACGGTAAGTTCGGGGAGCGAAATTCAACCGCACAAGTTTATTGTTTTCACCATTCTAAGTATGAATTGTGATAAAACAATTTATTCATTATCATCAAACATTGCGTATTATGTATATAATTTCCGTTACCACTTACTATTGAATGTTATCGCTTTAAAATACTGACACTCCCCTTTCCTTATACACCTTCTTTGTTTTGCGCCTGTTTTGTTTGTGCCCCCGCCTTGGGCGCCAATTTTTAACGCAATGGGGTTGCTCTTTAGTTGGGCGCCAAATTTATGATGTGAATAGTTAATTTTATAACCCCACTTTATGTGAACAAGTGTGTTTTCATTTTGTGCATGGGCTTTCCTCGATTGGCTAAATTACCCTTCCCCGTTTTTATACTAATATTTCTATTATTTTAATTTTTAAATGTCTCTTTCATTACGAAGAATTCGTCAGCTGTATCAGGCGCTTGATATGTTATTCTGTGTGGAATTTTTGTTTATGTAATACTGAGATGAATTTTTTAATGTGACTATTTCTCTTCCTCGATGTGAGTACTTTGTTCTGTCCAAAACAAAACAAACAAAAAATTAATCTGCCACATTCTCTGGGGGCGCGAGTAACCTTCATAAATATTCCAAAATCCAGCGTGTTCGTTGAAAACATCCGAAAGAACTATAAATTACGGGATAATTCGATTAAGCCGAATATATGCGAAGGGGTGCGCACCTGAGCCGACGAACAAATAATTATTAAAGCTAAGTTAATTAGCACGTTGTTTTTTTTTTGTCCAGTGTTTCGCAGGTGATCACCCACCGCAAGCGCAAGCTTTACGATGATGCGAAACATGGAAAATTACTCGCAATTATCGTCCTTTGGCAAGCAAAAAAAAATGTCGATTTGAGCTATTTTCAGAGATAACGTAACATTTTCAGCGAATACACAAAATATTTTATGAATTATTACATTACTGTAGATAGAATGAAATTGTTTCATCGTCAACATCATGGAATTTCATTTTGCATCACTCCAAACCAGGAATTTTATTATACAGGGTGTTTTCTATCTTGAGTCTTGAAGTCTTTTCGAGTGATGCATCACTCCCATTCAGGAATTTTATTATTCAGGGCGTTTTCTATCTTGAGTCTTGAAGTCTTTTCGTGTGATGCATCACTCGAAATCAGGCATTTTATTATACAGGGTGTCATCTATCTTGACTCTTAAAGCCTCTTCGTTTAAAACATTGGTACGGGTAAGTTAGAACTGATTTAAGAGAAAAGAAACAATGTAGAGTAAAACTTTTCAGCAACGCTGAAAATATGTATACGTATACGTAATCGTCTCTTTCCCAATCGGTGCACGTGCACACGAGATAACAATCGAACTTCGAACTTTATTATCTGCGAACCTTATCATTATCGTTTGTTAATCATCGATTGTAATTTGACTTGTACCAAAACCCTTCTCAAGATAAACGACACCCTATGTAGAGTACAAGTCAGTCAAGTTTTTTTAATTTTTTTATTGAGTTTGTCTGAAATATGTTATGTCTAAAAAAAAATCGAAGAGAATCAGCGAAGTATAAAAATAAATAAAGCGCGAGAAAGAAGGAAATGAAATGTCTACTCGCCAAAGATGGTCCTTATTGTCATCGTAATGGACCGAAAAATGACATCGGCAAACTCCTGCGTATATACACTTGTTGACTAAAGCCGTGCGACGCCAGTAGGCCGGATCGATGCGTCTTTTATATGACGTCGACGTCATTAACTCGTAATAAAGCAAGGGCTACATCCGATTATGGGATCGAGATTACCACCGGAAGAAAAAAAAAAGCGAGGCAAATGGAAATTGATGTTTTTTTAATTCGACTTCTGAAATCGATTTTTACGTATACATGCAACGCATACTATACCTAGTGTTTTAGCTAAGTGAGAAAAAAGAAAAAAGCACGGAAATGACATGAAATGAAAATGTCTAAGAGATATTTTAATGAGCGTCAATGATGTATGAAAATTTCCGTATTTGATTCATCGCTAGGTTTAAACGATGACGCATATAACCGAGTGCACAGCGGCGAGCTCTCGCGGAAACGTCGCCAGCAGTATGCCCGGAACGGTAAAGCACGCCCCGGTTCCTGAAATCTCAGGAAAAGTCTGGTGTCGACAGTCTAAAAATACTCTGGTATTCCCGACCTCTGCGGGGGCTCCGGAGTTTGTATATAAAACCAAACCCATAGCAAGCAAGCAATCGGGTTCTAGTACGTAACCTATATTAATCACATGCATTAATTATTATTAATATCAATTCAGTACGAGTGTTGTGTAAGTTTTTACCTCTACAAGACCACGTAAGTTCCAAATTATTTATGCATTAATTTAATAAATGTATTCCTTATTTTTGACTGCGTCCCTTATTAAGGCTACCCTAAAAGATAACCGTAACATTCGGTGAAGCGCCATGGCTTGACCCTAACAATATAAATACATACATGCCAAACATAAAAATATTATTAAAAATGACTCCATTAACATTAGTTTGTACAAATACAAAGTTTAACCGACCGCATACCGTTGAAAATTATAAACATTATCAAAAATAAATAAATAGAAAACAAATCAAATTCACAGATTTTAAAATCAGCTGAACCGTAACATCCACCACAGACAAACAAAATGTATGTTCAAAGAATCAGGAGAGGAAAAACTTTTTTTTACAGAAAAACAGTTAACAATAGCGCTACGCAAACTTGTCCTGAACCAATTAAGGTCAGATCCTGATAAATTTAACCGTCGGTTAATATCCTTAGAAACCATTGTGTCGACAACAGTTTCCTAAGATATTAACAGAAGGTTAAATTTAACAAGAAGTGGTAAGATCGGGCGCTAAGCATTGCCGAGAATTGCGAACAATAAATCGAACACAGGCCTCCCGAGGGGGTAATTAAATTTTTACCGGGCGTATACTGAGTGTTTTATTTCATTAAATCTTAAACAAACATACTAATCTCAAAAAAAAAATTTAATTACATATATAATGTGAAACCTTGAAACGAATTCGTACAACTCAGGAGGGCTAAAAAAGTTTTCATGAACGAAACGTACAAAGCACAAATGCGAATTAAGTTTTCGAACGCTCGCTGGAGGTGCTTGGAATTTATCTACGAGCCTGGCTATTAAGGATTAATTTCAAGCCACCCTTTTTATGTAATAAGTTACGCTTACTAGGACAATGAGGGTGAAGAAATCGTTCGATATGCCACACGAGAAATGTGGTTCAAGGGCAAGAAAGAGTGGTGGACGCGCAAGTCAAAGACATCCTACTCTTTAAGTGAGACAGGATTAAAGCATCATATACAATACGCTTGAAGTATTTTAAATTTACGTGCATGTCATTGCTTTCAGACCTCTTCGAAATATTATTTCCGTTCGCGGAATTTTATTTTCACAGGCCTTGAAACCGTCTCTGTTCATTGTTTCTTGCTATCTTTTTGACGAATTTTTATTTTATTTTATTTATTTATTTATTTATTTATTTATTTATTGTCGCTTATCAACAGATATGGACATTGTCAAATACAAAGATAGTATCAATATAAATATAACAAAATATATGTAAATCTGAAAAATACAAATAAAATTACGTAACAAGCATTACATTGTCGGTAAAATAGAAATTGAGAGAAAACGTGACGTCAATGCGACTGCAGATAAACATGAAACAAAACATATATTTGCAGATAAACATGAAACAAAAAAAAAATATATATTTAAAAACAGAGGTAAAGAAGGTACGTATTTAGCAAATACAAAAATGAACATTATGGGTTTGCAGAAGTTAGTGGAGTTAGTCGCCGAAGCAAAGGTTACGGTTGAGGTTACGTAGCAATGAATTCATTTATGTGGTAAAAGTTTTTAGAAAGCAAATAAGTTTTAGTTAAAGTTTTGAATTGCTTTAAACTAACATTTTTAATATCGCTAGGTAGTGCATTGAATACTTTTATGGCTCTGTAATGAGCACCACGTTGATATAGTGTTGATTTGTGACTGGGGATGCAGATATCATTGCAGTGTCTAGTGCTCATACTCATATACATATCAGAATTCCGAGTATACAGATGCGCATGCTGTTTTACGAAAACAGCTAATTCTAAAATATATAAGCTAGCTAATGGTAATATCCCTAATTGTTTAAATAATGGTCTGCATGGAGTATTCATCGGAGCTCCACACATAACTCTAACAATTCTTTTTTGCAGCACAAATAAATTCGTGAAGTGACTGCATGAGCCCCAGAACATTAAGCCATACCGTAGCCTCGACTCGACATAGGCAAAGTAAAAAGTTTTTAGTGAAATTGTTCCCACATTAAATCTGAGATTATTTATAGCAAAAAAAGCAGAACACAATTTCTTGCTCAATTTACAACAATGTAGGTCCCAATCGAGCCTGGAGTCAACCTGAAGACCCAAAAATTCAACATTATTTGTAAGTGGCAAAGATTTGCTGTCATGTTTAACTAAAATGCTGTAGTCAGGTATATGATTTTTGAATATTACCAAATTCGTTTTTTTCAGATTCAGTAGAAGATTATTGTCCGCACACCATTTATTCATGTTATATACAACTTCAGTACTGGTATTAGAAATTTCAGCGACTGATCTGTCAGCAATTATTACATTTGTATCGTCTGCATATTGAGAGATATGACCTGAAGTTACTGATACTGGTAAATCATTGACATAAGTCAAAAACAATGTTGGGCCTAGAATGGATCCCTGTGGAACACCTCGGTGAATGGGTACATTTGAGGACTGATGAGTCTTTATTAGACCATCATGTTCCGACGTTAAAGAAATAACTTGACTGCGGTTAGTAAGGTACGAGTGGAATAAGTTTAAGGCCGTACCCCGTATACCATAAGCTTCCATTTTGGTTAACAGAATATCATGATCCAAAAGGTCAAATGCTTTGGACAGATCAAAAAATATACCGGCAACATTATGTTTTTTATCTAGATTCTCATAAATATACGTTAATGTATTATAAATGGCATCTTTTGTAGATGTGTTGCTAATAAATCCAAATTGATTTTTATGTAATATTTCAAATTTCGTCAGATAGGAGGTCAATCTTTTATTCAAGATCTTTTCAAAAATTTTACTGATAGCGGGTAAGAGCGAAATAGGTCGATAGTTATTTATGTCGGATCGCTCACCCTTTTTAAAAATGGGTATAACTTTGGCACACTTTAGTAGATCTGGAAATATGCCTTGCAATAGGCATTTGTTTATTACGTTAACTAACGGAGATGTGATAAATTTACAAACTTCTTTAAGCAATGAACAAGGTACATCGTCAATTCCAGCAGAATGTTTGTGTGAAATTACTTTAACTATAGACCTAATTTCTTCTTCATTAGTCGGAATCATAAACATATTTCGATCACACCCGAATTTGGCGGTATATTGATTATGTTGATAATTTGAGTTTGAAACTATGTTACTGAAATAGTCACAAAATAATTGAGTTATCTCTTTAGGATCAGTGATCAAGTTTCCAGAGGTCGAGATTATTTTGTAATCAGATGTCTTACAATTAGTTGAATTTACTATTTGCCTTACAATATTCCACGTTGTTTTTGATTTATTAGATGATAATGATATCTTGTTGTCATAGTATTGTTTCTTACTTTCCTTTATTGCTGCATTGTAATGTTCTTTCTGAGTTTTGTATATGTTTTGTAAGTGAGGATCATTATATTTTCTACAAAGAGCATGAAGATCTCGTAAGTTACAGGATAGTTTATGTAGGGAACTGTTATGCCAAGGCAAATTGGCTTTACTATTAGCACGTACTCGACATTTAATTAACGGAAAAGAATTATTGAAATGTTCAAGAAAAGATGTATAAAAATTTTCAAACGCCACATCCGCATTGTTTGCACTGTAAACGTTACTCCAGTCTTCCTTTTCTAAAGCTAGTTGCATACACGTGATATTTTGTGTTATAAATTTCCGTCTATAGATATATTTTGGAATATGATGAGACGGATCAACATTTCTCACTGCTAACATTTGGTAGTAATGATCTGATAGAGTCGAGTCTGAAACATGACAGTCTAAAATAGTATCACATTCACTTACAAATATGTTATCAATTAAAGTGGATGTTGTATTTGTTATTCTAGTGGGCTGATTTACAAGAGGCATAAGACCAAACGATTTAAAGACATTTAACACATCTGCTGATGCTCTAGAATTATCCGCGAAATTTATGTTAAAATCACCACATACGATTAAAGTTGTGTTATTTTTAGCATTACATTGAAGTATTGAGAATAATTCATTAATGAAAATTTCTAAGTTCCCGCTGGGAGATCTATATATACTAATAATTGTATATTTCAGGTTACCATTTATAAACTGAGCGCATGCATACTCGAAATCTTTCACCAGACAAGCATTAGCACATTTGAGAGAAGAAACTTTAAAATTTTTGTTAGCATAAATACAAACACCTCCACCTTTACAATCAGACCTGCAATAGCTACTTATTAAAGTATAATTGGTAAGAAAATATTGCAGAATCTCATCATCTGATAACCAGTGCTCCGACAAGCAAACTATTTCTGGATAAGATAGTTCATGTAACAATCCCTCAAGAGGAGCAATTTTCGATCTTAGACTGCGAATATTTAAGTGAAAAATTTTAAATGTTAACATGTATTTTGTGATATCGTTTTCATCTGAAAATTTGTAGGAGTACATTCAATTTGTATTAAATTATGATAGTTAGCGGAGTGACCTATCACCTCTGTGGGTTGAGCTGATTTGACTGTCACCAATTTTTCCGAGTCATATAGATCCGCTGCAGTGCCGAACAGATAATTTGACAATAGTTGACTTATATGTCTTTTTGCGCGAAGTTTCAGATGGATTCCATCCCTTATGTAATCTTCGATGCCAATCACATTGTTTATGCAAAAAACGTGGACATGACTGTAGTTCCTTGCCATGTTATATATTTTGTAGTTCACGTGCTCTATGATATTATTAAGTGGTTTGTCATGACACCTGAAGGGAATTGTTGACAGTACAACATTTGTATGAGTGGTACAATTCATTATGTATTCAAATACTTGCAGTAACTTTGAAATTTGCTGACTATCATAACAATATGAAATGTCATTGGTTCCACCAATCACATACAAATAATCTGTTTTGCTGTATCCCTTTGTTAATTGTTCTATGTTGGTTGTTACGTTATGCAGTCGAGCACTGGGCTTCACTATTCCTATAACAGAAGCATCACAGAGGGTTTCTTTCAGCAGAGAGCTTATCTTTCTACCATGGCTATCACTTAACAACAGTACTTTGCGGAATGGTTTGATTTCCGAAACGTTGTTGGTGTCCGCTGGAGGTGTCGCATCTAAGCTTGCTTGCACATTTCTTGAAGAAGATTGTTCGCAAATTACTGCTCTTGGAGACTCGCTATGAGTTACTGTTTGGAGCTTGCTCTGAGTTATTGTTTGAGACTCGCTGTGAGTTACATGCTGAGCATTCGTTTGAGTTGCTATCGAAGTGCGGATTAGATTACGCGGATTTATTTTCTCTATTATTTTCGTTTGATTTTCAGTAATTAGTTTTTTTTAGTTTTTAATTTTTCCGAATAGGTAGGTATATCTCTTTTTAAGTACTGAATCAGATTCTGTTAATGCGCTTTATTTTATTGAATCAAGTCTCATTTCAACGGATTCTTTGAGATATTTACGAAATAACGTTTGTGGTCATCTGCTTCAGCCGGCCGTGATTTTTCCTGCATTGCCAAATTATTTTCGGATTTCAGCGTGCCTCTGCAAGTAACTTCCTGTTACAGTTTTTAACGCCGGAAGGCTACTTTCCAGAAGGCAGTTCTGGCTCTCGTGTGCTCCTAGTTTTGTTGTTTCATCGCTATCGCCTAAGAAGGTCGCGTTCGTCTGCTTTAGAAATAGTAACAACTATCGGTTATGTGATAGCGGCTTAACTCGTGTCGCCTAGTTGACATTAAACATGATGGATCATGAGTATGAGCGTCAAACTGATAGAAGCTGGTTGTTACCTTTTCTTACGACTTATCTGACATCCTTCCTGTTGAAATTTCCATCGGTTTTCGACGAAGAAGAAACCGTTTATTATCACGGGCGCTTGTACAGATTAAGAAGAAATATAAGCTTCACAATGCGATGTGTAGCCGTTTGTGATTCACTGATTTTCAGAAGCAGAAGAAATATCAGTTTCCGGACATAGCCGCGTGTGTCTTATGATAGCTAGTGATACACTATCAGTACGGCACACGCTGAGCTCCGTCAAGAAACCACGTTCACGGCATGCCGGCAGAGATAATCGCCGCCGCCACTGCTGCATCAATAAAGATTTCCATTACACAGGAAGTTATTTTCTTTGCTGTTAAAAAGCGCGGGGGCACGAAACAGTTTTATGATAAATATTTAAGGAAACACGCCATTTGCATCTGAATATCGGAGCCAAATACCGTCACGTTAAATTATTTTTTAACGTGACAGTCTGTGATTACGACAAGTAAAAGAGCAACGCACGCGATCGTGTTAAGGGGATATTGGTCGTAAACAATTGGGCGCTGCATGTTTTCGACATATCAGTATCGGTATGTATGCATATCGGTAGCAAATCGCTGTCACTAGAATTCTCATTTCCAATACCAAACCACGTTAAATTAAAACAAACTTTTATTGTATGTAGATATGTAATTAGCGACTGAAACTGAAACTTGTTTGCCTGTACCCACTCAGTTATTCCCAGGAATGACGTGATTAATTACGAAACCTAAAGGTCCGCGAACATAATCCAAGCGGTATAATAACGTTCCGAAATTTTTAATCGCACGTACACTCAGAACCCGAACCGCGTGCGTCAGCAATGATAGATTTAATTAAATTTCGCAACACGTAATTGGCTTCGGAGCGCTGAAACTCGAATTACTCAAAGTTGATGAAAACGCTAACTGAATGTGACCGCCGAACGTACGACTATAACAAATTCAAACAGCGAAGCTTTTCGAAACGAAGCTCAATTATTAACACCTGTCGACCTTTTAATATCGGCGTCCTAGAATTATTAAGCTCCGAAATTCCAGGCAGCACTTTTCCCCTTTCCCCTCTCCCCTCTCTCAGAGTACAAAATGGTCCATTATCAAAGTCGAAACACCTACATGTATATAACATCCTAAGACAACATCATCGATACAATGAGGTATTACCAGACTGATAAATTTATCAGGAGGTGAAGAAATCGGGCCTAATCTATGTTTTAAGATCTCTTCCGCTCACTGAACTTTACTGAAACCATGCAGACAAATTCTTCACTGCAATTGCATACAGAAACATTGATGTGCAATCTTGATCTAAACTTAAGAAAAACACATGTAGCTGCGAATTTATACAGGGTGTTGCATTTTGAAACGCAACATAGGAAATCCCATGTTAATTTAAAGGTGCTGAAATATTGGCTTCCCTAATTATTTTACAGCAAAATTCCATTTAGGTTTCTTAAAGTACTCTTCAAGAAGAATCTGTCTGTGCAGTTTGAAAATTTTTCATACGCTGCGTTTTAAGATTCTGCAGCTAAATTCAATTAATACCAAAGTATCAGCTCGGCCTTGATCAATAACGGTGAAAACATGACAAATAATTAATAAATCTAGTTCTTTTTTGAAAAAGATTGATAGAAAAGGCTTTTCCAGCAATTTATTTTAATATTTATTGATGAAAGCCGTGCTGATAATTTGGTATAAACTGAATTTCGTTATTGAACTCTTGTAAATATGTATCTTGAAACTGAGCGAATGAAAAATTCTCAAACTTCACAGACAGATACATCTTGAAGAGTGCTTTAAAAACTCTCAATGGAATTTGGCTGTAACATAATTAGGGAAGCCCTTTAAATTAACACGAGATTTTCTATGTTGCGTTACAAAACGCAGCACCCTGTATATAACGAAAGCTTAGTCCGCTTAAAATAAACTCAGAAACGAGATCATACTATTATAACAAGTTGAAAAAAAAAGCAAAGTTTTCTGCGTTATAACAGAATACATTACATTCACAAAAGAAATGAGCCATAGGAAAGCCCCCGTGGGTTCTCGTAGCACAGCTTAAAGCTCGAGAGAATTATAAGAATTCCGGGCTAACCACGAGACATAAAGCAATAGAATAAATATTACAAGAGAGAGAGAGAGAGAGAGAGCTCAGTTCCAAACGTGACTTTGTTTGCTTGTTGACATCGCGTCCTAACTTTCCTCGAACTTTCGAATTCTAAAATTTGTTTACCAGTCAATTTCGAGTTTCTGTTTTAATTTAAATATAGTAGTGTACCCGCCCATGACCGGCGCGGGCGAGGATGACTTCGAATAAAATAGAATCATTGTTGCTTACAATTCAGCGTCTAACAGAGCCTTTAAATGTGTACAGAATTCTTCGTCCTTCCCTTCTCTTTCAGGGTCTAGGACAATTCGCCATCGCCGATTTGTCGTCGTCAATTCACCGTCGCCGATTCGTCGTAGGTACAATTCACAAGTTAACATAATTAATGGAAAATAAAATAATTTGTTATTAATTAAATGTGATACATAGATAAAGAAACAGATAAAAAATTTGGTCTTCCAGGAAGTATTTCTTATTCTTCAGGGTGTTCGTAAAATCCCTCCAATTCTTCTTTTTTATATTTTCAGATTCTGCTCAAAATCATATTGATTTTCATATCAATCAAAATCACTACACATCAAAAGTCGACTGCTTTCAAAATATTGATTCATGAAAGCTCGTCATTTAAAATTATAAATTAAAAAAGGGGTTCCATTAAAAAAAAATAATAGAATTATGATTATGTGTACGTACAGCACCAATTTTTTCGTAATTTTGTGTCTTACGGTGGTCGCACTGTAATTAGGAAGTTATTTTAACTTGAAATAGAAAAACAATAGTAAAGTTCATTTTAATTTACTTGAAACGTACTGAAATTATAGTTATTTTCTTCAATTCGTAGGTATAACTTGGATATTATCTAAAATGGTCAGAAAGTGTTTTAAAGCTTATCAAGCTAAATAAAGCAGTAACATGGGACGGCGAATTGGGCGGACGGTAAATTGGATCGACGACGAATTGGTTCTACGACGAATTGGCGACGGTGAATCGGCGACGGCGAATCGGCGACGGCGAATCGGCGACGGCGAATCGTCCCATCCCCTCTCTTTCATGCTTCAGGTTCAATTTTATTTGAATTCTTGTGAGCGGAGGAGAACTTTACTGTTAAGATTACCATAACCAGGAGAATCTTCAAGACAATATGTTAAGAGTGGAGTAATACTAACTGACACAATAGAAGTCAACCTGTTCACTGGATGATTAGATTTTACCTCTATTCGCACTAGGTTGGGTTAGGTTGTAAATGGCTGAAATTTCAAGGGAGATTGTTGCCATGATGAACGGAACAACAGACGGATAATTTCCCTGCGTTTATATAGAGTGCACGGTAATTAACCTTTCGCTTAAAGTGCC
Source organism: Prosopocoilus inquinatus (assembly GCA_036172665.1). NCBI lineage: Eukaryota > Metazoa > Arthropoda > Insecta > Coleoptera > Lucanidae > Prosopocoilus > Prosopocoilus inquinatus. The sequence continues at coordinate 48,466,532 of CM069872.1, forward strand.
CAGGCTAGATAAAACGAGCGCGGTAGGTCGAACAAGTAATGGAATTAGCGTAAAGGTCACCCCCCCTTCAATTGTACACCGTACAGTCGGAGGCATATTTGGCGTAAAAGTGTCTGGTGGATAAAATATATACACCATACAGGATATGAGTTATTTATATAGGACGGACGCTTGTTCGTCTCTCGTTGCCGTGCGATGAACTAGTAAATACATCAAACAAATTCGCAAGGGGGCGCCCCGGAGCAAGAACAAATGAACGCCGAGGCTTTCGGCAATAAATCATCAGAAAACTGTTTCCAGATTTTTAAAATCGTGATTTATACGCGAGCGGGGCGCTTCTACGGTAAGTGCTTCCTACATCATTCACAACGCGCGCGGTTGGAATTAGAAAAGAATACATCCTTCACAAATTTTGGACGATTGTACAGTTGGAAGCAAAAAACAGTATACAATTACACTTTCCTGTAATTTTTCTTTCTCTAAAATGGTACTTCACAGATGACACTTAAAATTATTGAAAGCTTTCAGATTTGATAACCTCGAAACATTTGTGAATTCGTATTCAAAGCTTTCTGATTTGACAAGCTCGAAACATATGTGAATTCGTATTTAAAGGGTACCATTTTATAGAAAGAAAAATTACAGGAAACTGTAAATAGAATTAGCATTTAAACGATGCGCTAAAATACACAGAATACGACCGAGTCTTCCCTTCCTTATATCCAAAGCCGCTTTACTTTCAAAGAAAAACTTCAGGCATTTGAGTTTCACCCTCATTAAAAACTCTCACCCATAATACGCGTAACATTTTATTACGTGGTAGCGTCTCTTATCGGCCGCAATTTAGCCCGTAGACTTTTTTTTTAACGAGAAAAAATACATCGGAATTTCTAAAACACCTCCGGTTACACACATTTTCGTCGCGCTATAATCATATAATTCGGCGAGAATTCGCGGCGTAAGCGCGAAAACACATTCGCTAATGTTGGCAACGCTGTAAAATTTTATTCTGCGCGGGCGAGATGACGTACATAATAAAGAATAATAAAAGCAACGATAAACTTTACTGTATACACGAGACTCGGTAATATTGTTTATTTACAGAAGCCGCAACTCATCTAACTTCCAAGTTGGAATGGACGTACGTATGTATGTATTATTATGCGAACGAAGTTATTATAAACCAGATTGCATTTAAATTTATTCAAATTAAAACTTGTAATTGGTTTTGGACTTACATCTCGAGAAATCACATATTTTGACGTCATCGGTAAACGAAAACGTGCGCGCCACTCCCGTGATGACGTCGAAAAATGTAATTCCGACCCCTAGTCATGAATACAGGAGGACAATACAGGTGAGTGAAACTATTTTGATTTGTTGCGACGTAATCGACCTTGCTGCAGTTTAAATTACCCGTTCTTGCAACAATTACTTTCAAGGCGGCAGCGACGCTCTTCTTAGTGAAAACTAATTAGGCTGCCTTTATCCAAAGTTACAATTCTAATTGGTCATTGAATCAGACCCTGAATTCTCTATCGACGCTACGATACCATACGGTACTGACTTTCTACTCCTTGCCCAAAAATTCCGCGCAGTTTCTGGGCAAGCAGTAGAAGATCAGAAGCCGTAAGCGGTACTCTTCTTTTTGAAAATTAAGTTGTCGCACTGCTTCGTCCAAATTTACTACTTTGATTGGTCATTGGATCAGATCTTGAGCTGACGCCACGACTTGTTCTATTCCTAGATCCTGTCTCGACGCCACGCTATAAACCCTCCACCCCAAAAATAGTATAAATTTTTTGGGCAAGGGGTGGAAGATTTATAAATCCTCCACCCCAAAAATAGCATAAAATTTTCGGGCAAGGGGAGGAAGGTTCATAGTGTAGCGTCGAGATGGACCTTCCACCCCTTGCCTAAAAATTTTGTGTTATTTTTGAGATGGAGGGTTTACAGCGTAGCGTCGAGACAGGATTCAGGTCTTCAGGCATACCTGCATATCAAATGCTCTCCGCGAGCTTACAAACCAGCGGCATTTCTTGTTCACACATCTTCATAATGCATTGTGGGTCTGATTTGATTGTTAATTAGAAATTGTAGCGTGTCTTCACTTCGAGAATTGAGACGAATTAATCGGTTTTCGCCTGACGTGAATGGCAAATCAAACAATCGTGCATTTCGCATCCTAATTAAGTCAGGTGATTGTTGATTCGATTGCGTGATTCAAATTTTCCCCTTTACGTTACAAAATTGTATCGCATCGCATTGGAGAAGTTTCTTCTTCCTCGTCGTCCTTGGAAATCTGACGATCTTGATCTAACTTCGTCCTAGTAGGAGAACAACCAAGTTGAACTTGTCGTCGTTTATTATTTGATTAATTGCGATGCCGCACGCCGCAATGAACATTACCCAACGCTAAGTAGAAAACGTTAATTTGCAGATTTAATTTTGTTAACATATCTGGAAATTTTAAGGTTTGTCGGGCGCGAAATACTGTATTATTGAGCGCCTTATAAGTTTATTTCTTACTTTATAAATAAAGTGCCTAGTAAATTATTGAATGTGGTGTAACCCACCCCGTCACGTTGACTAGCTCGGGGATGTAGCTTGCTTCCGAGCAATCGCCTGCTGGGAGTGACCCCCCGGGGGTAAAACTTAAAAGGTGAGGTAGGTAGGTAGGTATAACAGCAACCTTTTTTATTTTCAGACTATCAGATCTGCTTTTAAAGACTCCCCCCTGAAGTAGGGCGATGCATTAAAAGCAATCGCGCAAAAAACAAGGCGTTAATAATTAGCACAGCGCTGTTGCGGTCACGCAACTACCCCAGCGCGTTTAATTCCATTTATTAGCCGAGCCCAAATTAAACTACACATGTTTCGCCCGAAATAACCCCCCCGGAATGAATGATTCAGGGGCGCTCCGCAACGGCGAAATTTTCAGCGCCTTAATAATTGAACGGGACTCTCGGCGAGGTTCGAGGAATAAGTAATAAGGCCAAAGAGGGCGGCCGTGAATTTTTAAATACAGGGCGGCCGTCTCGTTTGCGACGTTTTCATCGCGTTTGTTATCTTTGTTCGCCGACTTTATGCTTCGGCAACTCGTGAACACTCCAGATGTTCAGCGTTTGTGGTAGATTCTCGACTTGAGCATCTCCCTGTTTATGCTGTTAACAAAGGATCGTGTTAAACGAAAATTAATTTAAAATTAAGCTATTACGTAAATTGAAAATGTTGTGCTAACGGACTCGTTTCACAAGCTATGATGCACTGACTGCACGAACCACTGTACTAGTTAGTTCTAGGGTGCGCCATTTATGAAAAAAGTTATTTGTTGTAGACAATAGTATATCTTCTAACCAGCAAGCTTGGAGCACTTTGATTTGTGTTTCGAATACCCCCCATAGTAACTGAGAGGGTAGTTTAGAGCCAAAAGCGGGCATGATGGGGTCGAGACTTCTAAAAGGTCAGTATTTCTGAATCAAAACAAATCGATAGTACTAGTAATAATAATTATTCCAATACATTCTCACCATGTCTTGAGAAATTAACAAACTCCATTTTTGTTCGGTTTAATATACTTTGCCTCATCTTGACGAACTAGGTCATATACTCATCGATTTGTCTAACCGACCATTTCCGTTCGGTTTAATATATTCTCACCTATTCTTAACGAACTAGGTCATTATCTCATTAATTTGTCAACCAACAGTAGCACCAACTGCTAACCTGATATGGTCCAAAGTCCCTTTTTGTTTGGCTTACATACTCTTGCCTTGTCTTGACGAACTAGTTCATTTTCTTATCAATTTCTACCTAACCTACAGTACTACCAAGGCTCATTTTGTCCCAAGTCCCATTTTTGTTCGGTTTGTTCCATCCTGTATGCGTTCTAATATGTGCGATCGATTTCGGTTGTATATTTAAGTTATTCGCCTCTTAAGAGTAATGGATGCTCGTTGATGTGAAACTGGAGATTAAATTCATGCCTTAAGTGCAGAACGAAAATTGAATTCATCGCATCAAAGCAGCGCGACCATCTGAAACCTAATAAGCGTAAGACGTGGGGAAATAAAACTGAGAGCTTTTATCATCGTCGTGTTTACAGATAAATAAAAGGACGTTGAATAAGCGCCGCTTTAACGTTCGCAGAGCTTCGCCTATAAATTCATTTGCACTGTTTCGGATTACGCGGAACAAAAGGAAGTACTTTTATCATTTTGATACGGCGCCAGGTTCAATTCACTTCATTATCCTACAAATTTTTTTTTATTGTATTTCACCACGGCTTAAGTAACTGTAAAATTTTAGAATGGGAGGTTAGCTATTGGCTGGTGGATCTTTCAATGTCATTTTTTACGAAGGCGGCAAATAATTACGGTGGATTTCGCTCTTCGGTCGTAAAAAGGGAAGTTTTATGTGGGGCCCTCTGCGTTTTAGTGACGACATAAATCCTCCTGGCGCGCACATGTTGCCCGCGTTCGGTAACGTTCTTTGTCCTCCTTCTTTCGCATAAATACCCGCCCGTACGTCTCCCGTCGTATCTACACGCATCCTTTACGTAAATCCTACGCCAGAAACCTGAAATGTTATACTATTGATGAGCCTAGAGAGCCATCGCTTACAAGTAAACAGAACGAAGGTATTCGTTCACTGGACTTGACCGTAACAAGACCTTAACCGTAGCGACACAATCAAGAAGTCATTATTTCTATAGATTTATCTGAGATAACAACACACACAGCGCACGTATCAAGTTCATCAGACACTACCTGGATCCTTTACCAACGCTACGATATCTTAAGCTACCTACCACTCAGTCAAATTTCGCAAGGGGTTGACCGACACAATCAAGAAGTCATTCTCTCTGTAGATTCATGTGAGATAATACCACACCCAGCGCACGCATCAAGTCCACCAGACAACTCCTGGATCCTTTATCAACACTACGATACCTTAAGCAACCTACCACTCGGTGAAACTTCTTTTAGGCGAGAGGTTGACCGTAACCATATCGACACAATCAAGAAGTCATTCTCTCTGTAGATTCATATGAGATAATACCACACTCAGCGCACGTATCAAGTCCACCAGAGACCCCCCTGGATCCTGTACCAATGCTACGATACCTTGCGCTACCTACTATTCGGTCAAATTTTTTTGGGCGAGGGGTTAATAGCGTATCGTAGCGTATATACAGTTCTCGAGGACTAAACCCGATGCACAGCACGCCTGTGGTCAAACCCGATACATTTTTACCTTAAATGTTTCGTCGACGACAGTACGCTCTCTCCGAGCAGGCAACGGTATTGTACCGGTACTTGCAGACGGTATACCCGATTTGATACCGTTGCAACGGAATGCCTGTGACATGACGGTCCTCTTATGGTCAGCCCAGTATAAATAAAGAGGAAAGAAATTCGGCAATAACAAAACAATGTGAGACACCTTACTTAATCATCGTACGGATTCGTCTTCCGAATAATAAGAAATGTAAGTTGTCAATTTGCTTTAATTAGTTCGCATGAAGGACCGGCACGTGCTGTTCTATGTCTCAGATTTATCGGCAAACAAGAAACAAGTTTATTGGATTTTTCTTGTGCAACTTTAATACTCGTAATTCAATTTGCCAGGCCTGAAGGTCACCGGAACACATGGTCAATTCCCGCTGTGACTGACCAACGCCGACGGGCTTTCAGGAAAAAGAAAAGGCGCGCATTTACGAGTTTGTTTCGAACTTCTGCCTCTGATCATTTCTATTATTCAAAACTAGCTCGTAAAAGTTAAGTATCTGTAATTTGCTCCCCGTCCACTTTTGAAACGTTGAAATTTCGTGAGGAATGCGGTTGGGTACTTGCCTTTTTTATTTCTCTTTGTTTGTTGGGCGCCAATCACAGTTCGCTGTCGTTATTACAATTACTGCGAAAATAGGTTTCAACGAACAATGCAAGTGTATGTGGCAAGGAGTACTAACTCGACATTACGAGAATAATAGGCAAAGGCCGCTCTCGCCCGCGCCTTTAAAACGAGGAAAAACGCAGGCCATCAACAAAAAAAAGCAAATGTAGGCCGAAGCTTTTCATACCGGCAACAAACGAACCAGAGCAAATATTTAGCTTTGAAAAAGCTGAGACACAGTTGAAGTTGCGGTCCTGGTCGATACAAACGCGCCTGCTCCTTCTCTGCGCTCCAAGCGGGATTAGCATCGGTTACGTCGTTGGCGCTGCAGTCCGCGACGGTAGTTGTTAATAAGTTTGGCAAAACCAAAAGGGCACGAAATTGCAAAAAAATACAATCAATCAGAATGTATCTCGCACAAGAACAAGAACTCGTACTGGAGTAAACGCATACTGTAAACTTTTCAGTAAATTTCCAGTTGTTAAATGCTTTCATCCCATCCGGTGGTTAATTGAAACTGCACTCGACACAGCGGCGCTTATTCATTACACGGCCGGATTTAATTCCAACATGTTCCAAAATTTCAATCAACAGAAATGATGGTACGGTAGCAGATATATTCCGAGATAATTCCGTCGATGCTGTTATTAACCAACCATTTACATTTACAGCGGTGCCGTTACGTGTTTGCGATAAACAGAGCAACTAACTACACGCAAATTCGTGTACCTATTTGTTCTAATTATTCACTTGAAAGTTATTGCGTTTTAAATTTATTCATTGCTCCAGACAACTCCGTGAGTAACTCTATCCCTTGTTAAGTTCTCTTCTCACTGGATATGACCACAGTAGGACTGTAGCCGTATCAATACATGCAAGAATCACGTTCAGATTTATGTTGATATGAACGGGTGCACTCTAACGGGTATTGAGCTCGCCAAACATCGAACCGTACTGTACCAGTCCCTTGGACCTCTTGTACCGATGCAACGATACGTTACGCTACCTATTTCCACCTCCACTCAAAGAAAATGCGCTTAGTTTTTGAGTGAAGGCAGGAGTAGGTTCGTCAAAACATCGAACCGTACTGTACCGGTCCCTTGGACCTCTTAATCCGATGCAACGATACGTTATGCTACCTGCCTCCGCCTCCACTCAAAAAAATTGCGCTTAGTTTTTGAGCGAAGGCAGAGGTAGGTAGCGTAAGGTCCCGTTGCACCGATACACGAAATCCAAACATCGAACCGTACACTTGGAACTCTTGCACCGATGCAACGATACGTTGTGCTACCTGTTCCTGCCTCCACTCAAAAACTAAGCGCAATTTTTAAGTGGAGGCGGGGGTAGGTAGCGTAATGTATCGTTGCATCCGTACAAGAAATCCAAACCATGTACCGACGCAATGATACGTTACGACACCTACCCCCGCCCCCACTCAAAAACTGAGCTTTATACTTTTTGAGCAAGTAGTAAAAGGTGATTGAAGCGTATCGTAGTATTCTTACCAGACGTTGTTGTATCAGACTCCAGCACACGGGTCCAGTTTCTCAGCCTCCACTGTACGGTATTATTTCCTGTATTGACGCGACGCTACCGACTTTATATCCGTAACTCAAAAAATTTATATGGATTTTGGGTGAGACTTAGAGGTAATATTTTGCCGAGGATAAAACGCTCCGCCTCATACCATACCGTTGGAACGGGGAGAAGCGATGACGAACAGGTTACGGTCGCATGACAGTTTCTGCACACGCTACATCGCCGTCTATCACCCGACTTTGTTTCATGCTTTGCTTGCGAAGGGGCGGACAAGTGGGCTCGTTTATTTACACGAGTTTAATCCTCTCCGCATTTTTGTTACGGTTCAAAATTTCGTTAAGACGCAAAATGTTCCCATGTCCCATCTCCTTTGTCGATTTTTCAAGAAGGATTTTGTGATTGGTCAGCTCGGATCATGTGACCTCCCTTCATATCTTGCAATCCGCAGTCCGCACGGGAGGTACAATCGAGGCAGTTTCGCCAATCGCGTAGAGAAGAGTTCGTAATTTTTAGTTAACTGCGGCCATTTAGTTTATTCACTCAGGCTGGGATGCTGTGATGACCTCTGAACGGAGGAAATTGACTACGTGGTCTGGAAATCGCAAATCAAAGCACCAACTTATGTTTTTCAAAGCCTGACAACTTTCGTTAATCAGCGATTTCTGTCCAATCAAATTAGTCCTTAATTCTTAAATATTTTTTTTTCCTATTTGAGGTATCTCGATTTGATTTGATTGAACTTCCTGTACGTTAGGGTAAACCATTTTCGCAGCCCAGGCAGCGTTGTTTACCCTTGAAGCTTGATATACTTCGGGAAGTGGATTGACATTTGCACGTTTTGTTCGACGATCTGCACTACGTGGACGAATTCTCTAGAACGGAAGCAGTAACGCGGTAACTTGGTGACTGGACGAAGTTGGGACACCGCCAGCTTGTAATTAACTCTATTTTTTGATTATCCGATTTATTACTTACTTACACGCTGTTAATGTTCATTTTTGACGATACGTAGTCGCACGATTTGTCGGGTGGTTGCCGTGTAACGTTTCGTAAACGAAATACAGGCCCCGTTATTCGATTTTCATTTTCATTTAAACTATTAAATTATGACTTTGATTTACATTTGAGTATTTGAAGTAGTATGCAACCTTGGATATTTATCTGTTTTGTAAATAAAGACAACTGGTATTTTTTTTTATGAAATAACTATTGTCAGTTGTAAGTTAATTTCCTCTCCCATGATCTTATGACTTACAGGTAGGTAGCATTTTGACAGAATCTAACGTGCTTTAATCCGAACGGTTGCGGAAGTATCGCAGCTTTTTAAGCGAGGCAAAAAGGAAGAGAGTCCCCGGAGATCTCGTCTGAGTGCTGAGCTTTTAACTCCTGCCAAACTTTCGCGCACGTACCAGAATAAGGCTATTCTTTCTTATATAAGCTTTGCTTTATTAATGAGTTGGGCCCTTGATGAATGATCCAGCAGAAATCTGCTTGCTGCTTGCTTGCTTAACCGGAGAGCAAACAGCACTGACCTCGCCCCACAGTCTCCTATCTCCTATCTCCCGGCATTGAAATTTACCAGGCCTTAAATTAGTAAACACTTAGTAGATGGTAGACCGAACTATTTTCGTAAAGGGTTCCGTCGGAAAGCGAATCCGCAACATAAATATTTAATCTGGATCCAAATCCTCCCGCACTTGTACCAGGGCGAACTTTGAATTCCCATTTAGTACGAGTTTGTTTGTCTTGATGTTTGTATTGTTGGAATTGTTTGGTTAGAAGAAGCCACATGGAAAACAATAGAATTATTATGCACTTATTACTTATTCCTTTGTACTTGCACCCACTGATTATTAGAATAATAAATAATGTAAGACTATCTTCATCTACCATCGCGAATTTTGATAAAATTTACTTTTCTAGAAACTTTAGTGTCTATTGGGCCAAATCGAACTATATCTCGCCGCATGTTTTCAATACTGATGTGGTTGGAGTGGGGCGGGATGACAAAAGCACGCATAGTTGGCCAACCGACTTGACGAAGCGCTATACCTAGGTTCTTTACGTGTCCGTACATAGTCCACTGCATTGCATACAATCAGCCTGGGTACGTATCCCGTTCAATTGCCATAACGTAGACGTTACGTGAAGGATAAAAGTTATCTGCATGTATCGAGATACAAAATAACATTCGTCCTTCACATAACGTCTACGTTATGGCGATTGAACGGGATACCCACTCAGGCTGATTGTTGTAGATTCCGCTGAAGGCGTCATTGTTAAAAGATAGCTAAGCTATCAAATGAAGGTTTAACGTAAAAATATATATGGGGAACGTTTCCGTTGCAATCCCGTAAAAATTCCTCCCTCTGGTAATAAGAAATATCAAAAAAAGGATCTCTGGTATTGTTGTATTTCACCAGCCTGAATGCTAAGGTTTAATGCCGGAGCAATTAGAAATGCTGTCTGTGCTTTCATACAAGCTTAAAAGATAACGCGGTTGGGAAGGGAAGCGAAAAGATATAAAGCTGATTATCCGACAAACTATCACGAAAGTAGATAAGTGGATCTACCACAGCTATTTTTGAATCTAATCCTCTACGACTGGGTTAAATTAACTTTTAATGTAGGCGGAAGACCCCAAATTTTTTATTTATTTTTTTGGTATTAAAACAATTGGGCTTTGTCAGTCAGGAAGAAATACGAATAAATATTACGAGTGAACTTGAATGCTGATTGTAAACAATACCGTCTGTGGGGGAATGTGCAAGTAAAAGACGTAGAAAATTCTTTGCAAAATGTGAAAATCAGTGAAGGACCGACGGAACGAAACGTTTCTGAAAGTCGAATGGATTTATAAAAGAAGAGTCATGTTTACTGTCACATTTGAAATTCCTGCATTGGAAATTCATTTGTTCACTTTTCATCAACTCTGCTGCTCCATTTCGACCGCAACAAATGAAACCGTTCGATTAATTACTAGTTGACTGATTCCCGTTTCATCTGCAAACATCAAAGGTCCCGATAATTAAATTCAATTTGCAAACTAATACGAGTCAGTTGATAATAATTCCGGGGCGAATTTTACACCGCGCCAAAAGCACTGTTCTGATTCGAGACCTTCAGCAGTGTTGCCAACTATTGGTAATAGTTTTATACCACACGCTCTATAAAAATACCCACCAGATCGTTTCCGGTATTTATTACAGCATTGAACTATGCACAGTGTTGTTTTTAATTAATTATTAACTATGGCGTTAAATTTAAATTGTCTTCAAATATTACTAATGATTATATCTTAATTCATTAATGATTGCAGACAGTTCGAATTTGGCGCCACAGTTTTTAGTGTATTTCACGTTTACAAATGTGGCTATATCGATTTATCGGTGAAGGTGACGTGTTGCTTGCGTAATAACAATTTAATATGTCATCAAAAATCACAGTATTTTCACTTTTCACTCTTTCACTTTTTTAATGTTAAGTGATTTCCTATTTTCAGTCAAAAAACGGAACGTCATTATTAATTATAAAGTAAAATATGCAGTTTTATTTCCATGTACACTTTGTAATATTGATTTAAATGCCATTTTTTAATAAGAATAATAATAATAATCTTTAATAAGTAGGTTACATAACGAAAAAAACAAAGAAAAGATTAATAACGTTAGAATTTGCATCAAATTTTATTAAAATGTTTCAAAATTTACGTTTTATACCAAGAACTTTATTTTTATGCACCAAGTGCTTGTTAAATACGCTAAATCTGGTGTGAAATGCACCAAGTTGGCAACACTGGCCTTCGGGCACAGATCCGCCGATTTACGTGAAATGAGCGCCGTCGGCGTCGTCAATCTTCGAGCCGGACGAGTTCGAAACTAATTAATTTAATTAAACGCGACGCGCAACGAAGTATTTGAATGTAAACTGCAAATATTGCATTTATCATGCACATGTACAGTAATGAAATCGCTTCGATCCAGCGCACACTTTGATCGTGTGCAAAGCTGCACCGAATCCCGGCGCTTATCAGAGCTTCCGATTTAACGATGCGCAAAATAAAGAGCGAGCCACAATGTTGTGGCCCGTTTTACATGAAATAACGTGCAAACGAATTCCGGCTTTGTCAAACTATTGAATTGAATCTTTTAGTTATTTAGATATCTAGTCGTTTATTTTTTTTTATTACCTAACTTGATAGATGTCTAACCAACCACAAATTTGGTTTGGTTGATTGAGACCACATTTGCCAGTTACTCCCTGCCACCAACCCGCGCTTGCTTGAAAATCGATTCCACGATTACATTCAGTCATTAATTACTCAACTTAAGTCACTTATATGGCCTTGAAATCCTCAATGCTTAAAGAGACTGCCAACTACATTCAAGCAGGTAATCTATTGGTTTTTAATCAATTACTTCCGTTGATCTAATTTTCGAGTGTGATCCACAATAACTCCACTATCGCCTGCGATTATAATACTCCTTAAATCCATCGGCTTCAAGCCGTTTGCACGTAATTGAGTTTAGACGCCTCGCGTTCGTCGTACGCCATTCGAATTCATCCTTCGTTTCTGCCGTGTGCTAATTCTAATTGCAGGCGCTAATCTTTGCTCGGTCTCGTGTTAAATTATATGCGTTCAGTTGAGTTTCGGAATATTCAGTCGGATTAAACACATTCTGCACACCACGGTTGCGGATTACAAAAGCTGAAGGGCTTGGATTGTAAAGTAAAGAAAGAAAAAGAGCGTGACGTAAATTCGTCAATTGTTTGTTGAGCTTTTGTGTTAGTTAGATGGATACATATCTTGTAAACTACAAATATTATCTAGTTTTGTAGGAAATCATTAAAACTTGTTCCGTACGTACTAGTTACTCCAGTTGGAAACTCGCGCTTGCTTGAAAAGATCACAAAAGATGACGTAATCCGACAAGGACTGAATACCGCTTCCCTTTGGACGCAAATTCGACAAAAACATTATTTACACGCGAATTACTCGTTCTGTGTAAAATATTACCACTGACGGTGAGATGGATGCAAAGAGAACTTCGCAGTCTCTTCTCAGTCCATAACAATCTGAAGGTAGAAACTAGTCGTATTGCGGTTTCCAACAGACAGGCCGACTTACAGACAGACGTCCGTTTGTCAGTTTAAGTCAGCAAAGAGATTGTCGGGAGTTGTCGGGATTCACGGTGTAATGTTGCATTTTGTTAACTACAGATATCAACTAGTTTTGTAGGAAATCATTAAAAACTTGTTCCATACGTACACTAATGCTTAAAAGTTTCGAAATGAAAAGCAATAAAATCGTTCGAATTTGAACCTTATTGAAACGGGCCTAATATATTTCGAACCTTAAGGAACAGAGACACTTTCTCCGCACCCCGATAGGAGGGTTGTTTACTTAGGTCCTATTAAACCCCGGCCGGTGCAGATGTTTATGGTTTGTTGAATTTCGTTGCCAGTATTTGGTTCCGAGTATTTATTGAGGCGACGCGCGGTTGCGAACGCGGACGCGGTGGCGAATTTGTTTGTTCTCTTTTGCTTTAACTTAAAAATTGAACAAAAAATGTTTTTTTTTTAATTAGAATATTTTATATTGTTAAATAACAGGATTTTAGATCATATTATAAAGACATATAAATGTTAAATTGCTATAAAGGATCGACGATGTTAATTAATCTGAAAAATTATAATTATACCAAATTTCTGCCTTTATACACTTCTGGTTTGTTTGACTTCACAAAAATTTTATTCGTTTGTAGTTTGTGTATGTTTTTCTGTGGATTCTAAAATTTTCATTACGAGAAATACATAAATAGATTTTTAGTAAATATGAAATACAGGGTGATATATTAGCTCACCGACAAGCTTTGCCATACGGAAAGCTCACATAATTTTAAGAAAATAATAACAATTAGGACATATGTTCGATTTTATTTATTTTTAAGTAAATAGAAGACCTCACAATTTTGATTCTAGCTATTTTGTCCCGTTCCTCTGTACAGCTGTTTCAGTCCTATTTGGGGCTTCGTCAGCAGAAGCGATCGCAGGATGTCGCTATTTAAGCGCTTTCTATTATGCTATTTAAGCATTTCCGTTATATTTTACATTTTTTCACGTCATCTTTATTTTATAAATGTTAATATATTGATATTTTCAATTCAATTTTATCATACACGTCTTATTCACATGTCAAGAAACCTATTCATGTAAAATATTTTCGACATCAAGAAAAATTATGTTTCATTTTACCGAACCTCTGTTTTATGATACCCTTTTGTTCTTTGTGATAAAGAGATATCACGTATAAAAACCTATGACTTTTATGCTGTTATGTTTTTCTGCGGATCCTAAAATGAAGCATCTATACATACCGTGACTTATTTTATTAACTCTAAACATAAAAGGTAAATATTCCCAGGTTCAGTTATAAAAAAAAAACATGTCAATGCATGGCAGAATATGCAAACAAGTTTCAATAAAACAAATATGATGTTAATGTCAGTTATGAATGTCATGAATTATGTCTGAAATATTTAAAAAAATACTATGAAAGAATTTGATAATCGTTTGGCATTAGTATTTAAAACGTGAAGGACATTTGAAACAGTTAAAATGTTTTTACTAAAAATAAGTGTTATTATTTTTTCTAAAATTGACCATAGGGATATTTACATTGCATGTTCAGAGTAAAAAGAACTCATGGTACAGGATGCACAATATATAAAAAAAAAATCTAAAACAATTTTATATATCAAGTATGCATAAAACAAAAATTATGTGTTGATTATTGGAAACAAGTAAAATAAATGTATCGGAAATCCCTGTTTAAGATGAGGGTTTTAGTATGAGGGAATTATTGTTTTGTTAACTTTTACTTTAGTTTTGTTTTTACTTGTAATAAGTTTTTCGTTGTTCTCAATAATAAAGTCTTGAATACTTTTCCAGTGTATGTTATTCTTTTTTATACGGTATCATATAATATTGTAATAATTTACAGTGAAATAAATTTAAAATAACTTAATTTCATTTAAATAATAAGTTTACTGATGATACTTATTGATCGAATAATTAACTCATAAAAATTATTCAGAATCATACAAATTTAGGAAACTTAACAAATATAGTATTAAACTCCTAGAATATAGAATAATATGTGTAATACTTAAAAATTGCAATACTTGCGTTAAAAATAATATACATATTTCATTCTACGCCACAGAGGAAAAAATAATATTCTTCTTTTTAGTTTCTTCTCAAATCTGACATCAGTAAAATAAGTTGAAAAGTTCATCCACAAAGTTTGGCAAGTTTTCATTAATCTAGAAGTTAAGAGAAAATGATTAAATCGTATAACATTTATTTTATGAAAATATGTGAATGATTTTTGAGTATTTGAAAAAATATATAGAATAAGCTAGATTATTTAAATTTGTTTCTTATTATAATTATAATATAAATGCTAAGAAGTTCTGCTCAACAAAGCTATTAATTAGTTGCAAAACATATGTGTATTTAATGAAACTAGAAAGTTAAATTTAATTAACGAAAAATAACAGATTTTATTTTATTGACTTATTTAATTTCAATTGCCAAAGTTTCAGAAATTTTAATTTCATAATGCACACATTATTTACTACACATGTTATAATATTTACAAAATAAATTTTGTTAAATTTCTTATCCATCCAACTACAATGAAAGTCTTTCTAGCAGATTATTCAAGTTGGTTGAATAAGTTCGCATCTGTGTTAAATCGCTGTGTTTGCGATGACCGGTTTTATTATCGGGGTAGCAGGTACGGTTGTAAAAGCTATAAGGTTCATAATTGCAAAGCATAAAATTTCTTACTGCCAGTGGCATGTCTCGTACTCCGAAAACTTTATAGCAGAAGTGTACTAGTTACTCCAGTTGGAAACTCGTGCTTGCTTGAAAAGATCACAAAAGATGATGTAATCCGACAAGGACTGAATACCGCTTCCCTTTGGACGCAAATTCGACAAAAACATTGTTTACACGCGAATTACTCGTTCTGTGCAAAATATTACCACCGACTGTGAGATGGATGCAAAGAGAACTTCGCAGTCTCTTCTCAGCCTGTAACAATTTGAAGGTAGAAACTAGTCATATTGCGGTTTCCAACAGACAGGCCGACTTACAGACAGACGTCCGTTTGTCAGTTTAAGTCAGCAAAGATAAATGAAGGGTTGTCGGGATTCACGGCGTAATGCGACCGTTCCTCTCACCCCAACCGCCGAAGCACTACATCATAGGAACTAGCGGGCTTACTGGCTCTGGATTGTAAAGTTTACGACACCCGTCAGCACTGCACGTATTCACCAAACCATTTACGATTTATAGAGTACGGTACGGAAGGGACCACCCCGCACGATTTATTTCGGCGGCGCTCATTAAATAGATAAGGAAGCATGAATTTCCTGCTCATCATCAAGTTTGTAGTGTTAATTTAAATACCATTGAAATCCTCCTCCTTCTCTTAAGATTGGTAGCTTAGGTTGAGTTTTCTTCCACATTCGCTAGTCGTCAACGACTGCGACACCTTCATTCAGTAAGAACTCGTTTATTCTGACAGAATAGAGGTGTCGCCTAATTAGTTGTTGATGCAGTCGTTGGCGACCAGCGAACGTGGAGGAAAACCGAGCTTTCGTTTATGAATGGAACCTGTCCGATAAAGCAAAGCTTTTGAGCCATAAATTCGTAACGAGGCAATACCCTAAACCCGATAAGAGAGGGGAAACGGAGAAATTAGACCACCTAAGATAGAATCGATTCCTCATGCAATTTACGAAGTAACTAACGGCAATTGCTCCTCCACCTTCTGGCCCGAGCTTTAGATTTTACAAATAGTAAAAATCCTTTTTTTTTGATAGTTGCAACGATTAAAGTCCCTGGCGGAAGGTAAATTTCCCAGGGCGGAAGCGAGATCATAGAGGCGACCCTTATCTCGCCACTGAAGCGGAATTACCGGAAGTTTTCGACCGTAGATGGAGCGACGGATAAATTCGGCCTCTCTTGAGCGGCAATTAAATTTTAATAACGCCGCCGCTCGACCTTCCTTAATGATATTTTCCTGCGCTCCGAATTACGCGTAGGTATTTCACGGGCTCGTGACCGTGAGGCGTTAAAGACCAAGCCGCACGAAACTTTTTGATCATCTTGAACCAATTTTAGGAGGTCTGAAATTGTTTCCGAAGCAATTCTAAATTAATGTTTTACTTTGGTTTGATTAAATAACACAAAATTCATCTTCGACTGCGTCGGAATTTAAATCATTATCTAAAGCCTACGCTTTGTTCGACAAGCCTAGAACTTTGTGCCAAGTAATGTAAACAATTATGAACTAGGAATCACTTTGACAAACTAGGTTAGTTTACTTCAAATACCAACTGATTTTCACACATTCGTTCATCAAATATGTTTTCAACTATATTTACCGTTTTGGCATTCTCTGACTCACGAATTTGACTACTGGACTTCGCCTACGTAGAGGGTGGCCATACTTGACCTCGATCTACATTCGAAGCAGACCGACACCTGACATGTACGAAACTAGGACAGTGAGTGAGCCAATTGTAGTCAACTCTCAATTAAATAAAATCACATCGGCAAATAAGTGTCTTTAGAATTTAATACAGCTTAACTTTACAGTTTTATTTTTTTCTAATAATATAAAACTAGGTCTCAATCCTAGACTTAAACTTGTGCACATAAATATACAATTATTTTGTAAGAATCCAGATTCTTATCATTATTTTCTGTGCAATTCAGTACACTTTATTTAATTAAGGTACTGTACTAAAATAGAAATCAAGTCGAAGTATGATTAATCTGAATTAGAAATCATGTCGAAGTATGATTTATATGAAGCTACAAAATTAAAAAACATGCAGCTTATACATTTAACGAAAGCATTATTCAGTTTGTAATGAGATCATATTAAGTATGCAAAAAAAAACAAGTTTGCATTGCTCTGCTTTGCAGAACGTGAATCAACGGTGAGTCACGGAAAAGCTCCACGCGTTGCGTGAATGCAGCTCCCGGTGCAAGCCAATTCTTTGAAAATCCAGGGACTCCTACGTCACCCTAGAACTCGTATTAAATAGGACAAGAGAATAAAGAGCGCGGCAGAATTCAGGGAGTTCCGAGTATGACTTAGCCGTTGGGCGTAACACGCGTTTCAAATTCAATTCCACATCGTAAAGTTTTCAAATTTATTCCCACATTCAATTTTCCAGATTTAATTTAAATAAAGTGTAACTAAGAAGCACACACGACCAGTGAGGGTGAATTTGAGTAAAGTATCATTGTTAAGAAAAGATTCTAGAAGTAAACTGATTTAAGTAGTTCCTCTTTCATATTCTAGTTTCATCTTTATTGTTAAAATTTAATTAATTAAATTAAATTTGCATATGATTTGTTGTTTTTCTCTTTGTTGTTGTAAGAAAATTTCTCTTATAGTTGAAGAATATATTTTATTACGATTCAGATTTTTATTTGAGTTACTGTAAGGAAGGAAGATAAGTAAGCTGAGAAAGAGATATGGAGTGGACCATTTTCGACAATCCCAAAATACAAGCAGACGTCATTCGAGCAATTCGTTGAGAACGATTCGGAAATCGATTTCTGGCTTGTCTTACCAAACCAGACGCGCTACAAACAAAGAAATTTACATCCAAATTTGTACGGACTGTTTAAAAGAATTGAGCACAAAAAGCGGCTGAAAAGTAGGTTCCAACCCCCCGTCCGCACTTCTTACAATTCATGTACTTACGTAGTAATGACGTAAATTCTGTTGTTCTAACAAGTATTTAATTTACAGTTTCAAAACTGAGTAGGTTGGCCACTTTCCTAAAACCATGTTAATAAAATCTTCTGGATTTATTGCGTAAAACTTGCAAATCCGAAAAAGAATACCGTCTCAGGTGAGCACCTTTTTCACTTTGAACCACTCCTATCTTCACTGAGCTATCTTGTACAAGAACTAATGAAAAGCATCGCAAACTTGTCACCTAGTTTAAATGTAATTCCATCAAACAGGAGTAATCAATTTAAAGGCTTTTAAATAGGAGCATTCTCAAGCGAAATATTTTGCTGGCGATAAAATGTCCTGTTCTGGTCCGGACCGGTACGGTACGGTACTTTAAATGGTTCAAACAAAACACGTGTGAGTTGGAACGCTTCGCTTACCGTTTTCGATGGTTACGTTAAGCCACTGCACGATGTGTACAACGCAACCGTCTATAGTGCATTTGCTTTTTCAAGGTCATGTGTTACAGCTCAAAAATTCATAATTTCTATTTCAGTCGACTCTGTATAGCCGAGAAGTCGTATTTGTGAAGCTGGCATATCATTTCATGGAAACTCATAAGTTTCAGTGAGTTCTGGCTTTATCTCTAATAGTTCTATAGTTCCTGATAGATAAAATCAATAGTTCTGCTCATTAAAGTGAAAAAAAGCCAAAGTGCAAACTGAGACGCCAGGTTCACGCAGCGTCTCACTTTGTCCTACGCAAAATTAACGGCCAATTCTCACAGGAAATTAAAAGATCTATAGTTCTGCATGGGTTCTAGAAAGAGTTCTAGAGAAAAACATTGCTATTTCTTATTAGAAAACTCTTAATAACACAATATGATTAGTTACGCAGATACAGATGAGACGCTATCGAATATTCGACAGTTCTATGAGCTCTACAATTTTTTTCTTGTAGCTCAGAATGTATCCAAGGACTTTCTACAAAGTTCCGGCCACAAGTCTCATTAGATTATTTTTTGAGCAATTTTAAATCCTGGTAAATACGAGTTATACACGTTATAACTAAGACGCTGTCGAATACACGACAGTTCTGTGAGCTCTGTATTTTTTCCTTGTAGTTAGAAACATATTCAACGACTTTCTGCAGAGCTCCAGCCACAAGCATCATTAGATTATTGTTTGAGCAATTTTAAATCGCTGAAATTCGGGTTGTACAGGTTATAACTGAAACGCTGTCGAATATACGACAGTTCTGTAAGTTCTATGTTTTTTTCCTTGTAGTTCTGAAAATATTCAATGACCTTCCGCAGAGTTCTAACCATAAACCTAAGTAGATTATTATTTAGCAATTTTAAACTCCGCTAAATTCAATAATCTAATGATGCTTGTGGCTGGAACTCTGCAGAAAGTCGTTGAATATGTTCCGAGCTACAAGGAAAAAATTATAGAGCTCACAGAACTGTCGTATATTCGATAGCGTCTCGGCTATAACCTGTATAACTCCAATTTCAGGGATTTAAAATTGCTCAAACAATAATCTAATGATGCTTGTGGATAGAACTCTGCAGAAAGTCGTTGGATACGTTCCGAACTACAAGGGAAAAATTATAAAGCTCACAGAACTGACGTGTTTTTGACAGCGTCTCGCTTATTAAGTATATAATTCGAATTTAGCCGAATTTTAAAATTGTTAAATAATATTCTACTTAGGTTTATGGCTGGAACTCTGCGGAAAGTCATTGAATATGTTTCTAACAGCAAGGAAAAAAATATAGAGCTCACAAAACTGTCGTGTATTCGACAGCGTCTTAGTTATAACGTGTAGAACTCGAATTTACCAGGATTTAAAATTGCTCAAAAAATAATCTAATGAGACTTGTGGCCGGAACTATGTAGAAAGTCGTTGGATACGTTCTGAGCTACAAGGAAAAAATTGTGGAGCTCATATAGCTGTCGAGTATTCGATAGCGTCTCATCTGTATCTGCGTAACTAATCATATTGTGTTATTAAAGTTTTCTAATAAGAAATAGCAATGTTTTTCTCTAGAACTCTTTCTAGAACTGATGTAGAACTACAGATCTTTTAATTTCCTATAAGAATAGGCCGTTAATTTTGCATAGGACAAAGTTAGACTCTGCGTGAACCTGGCGTCTCAGTTTGCACTTTGGCTTTTTTTCGCTTTAGTGAGCAGAATTATCGATTTTATCTATCAGGAACTATAGAACTATTAGAAATAAAGCCAGAACTCACTAGAACTTATGAGATTCCATGAAATGATACGCCAGCTTCACAGACACCGAGAAGTCTCGTATTTTTTTAATTTCACAAGATTTCATAAGATGTTGCACTCCTAGGCAAGAGTTACAACGTTGTACAGTAACACTGTATTGGGCATTCCTACCTAAGTAGATTATCGACGACCCTCCCTTGCTTATATCACCCACCCTCAAGCGCATCTTTGCGTTATTCGGTGACAACTTTACGGACTTCAAATAATACCGCCCTTAGGGGTCTATTCTGTATTAAAACCGCTAAATTTAGAGGGGTGTTAAATTTTGTTGCTACGGTAACAAATAATAGTGGAACTGTATTTTGAATTTTAAAGGACCTCTAAATTTTAACAGCCCGTTAAAAAGTTACAGAATACGCCCATTAATGTATTTCTTTTGGCGGAGCAACACCTGCTGTCGGTTCAATAAATATTCGAGCTCAAAACAAGCCGATCGTCCATCAACTCGGAAGTTCGCTACAAAGGCGGACAGTTGGTTTGGGAACCAGTTGTGCATGTGCGATATGCGCA
The DNA here is from genome assembly GCA_036172665.1 of Prosopocoilus inquinatus. Taxonomy (NCBI): domain Eukaryota; kingdom Metazoa; phylum Arthropoda; class Insecta; order Coleoptera; family Lucanidae; genus Prosopocoilus; species Prosopocoilus inquinatus. The sequence goes on from CM069872.1 coordinate 48,487,543, forward strand.
ACTTTGGTTTATTCGATGTCTGTTTTTTAAAGTACCACCGTTGTGAAGCTTCATCAAAGAATTTGTTGTTTTGTAACACTTTCCCGCAGACATGCACTTTGTTGCCCGCTTTAATTGGCACCTCTGCGAATTTCAAATAATGTCGTCCTTAACGTATTTCTTTTGACGGAGCAACACCTGCAATCGGTTCATTTACTCTCCGAACTGAAGTTCGCCATAATGGCGGAGAGAGTTGGTTTGGGAACACGTGCACGTACGATACACGTTTGTAGCTGCAATTTCAAACGAGCCCTCTTTGTTAATAGCCACCTTGTTAATTAAAAGCAAGGACGTCTACTAAGTTCGTGAATTTGAACATTTCCCGACTGTCGCGTCGATTGGTTCACATGAGACTCTAGAGGCGACGCTCGTTTAGAGCTTTCTGCTGAGAAGACCCAAAAATAGTTCCCAGCATTTTGTAAGTGGAAATTAACATCGCTCTATTGTTTTTTTCGAATTTCTTGTGTATTTTGGATCAATATTGGAGGGCTACGACGTCTACAGGCACAAATTGCTAGCTTTCTTCTCAAAGACAGACACTTTTAAGGCAAATAATGAGCGACATTCGAATAAGCCCAATCAGTAATCATTTGTTGAACGTGACACATAAGCCCAGCCGACTTTGATTCGCACAAAAGGCGGCCGTAAACTTTGAACAAAGCAACGTAATTTAATATTCACATTGATGCGGAGGAGAACGTAATTGAAATAATTCCATCATCATCAAAGTACTGGCACGCGTTCGCAATTTCTTCCGCATAATTTGTGTACACATAATTCAAGTAGAGAAACGTTACTTTAATTTTATTAGTACTCTGTAATTTAAACCGCCGTAATCATCTCCGATAATTACGGTAATCGTAACGAAAAGTTAAAATCAACCCCGCCCAAAAATGCATCGCGTCCGGAATTTCGCCCCGCCCGGAGTTTTTGTCCGGAATCCTCCTACCGAGCAAATATTGAAGTTATGAAATTTTAAAAGAGCGCTCGCAAAATTTTATAACGCTCTCAAGTTTTTACTGCCTTGAAACTTGCCTGCCGGTATAAAATTCCTCGACGTGATTTACCATCAATTTGAAGAAGAAATTTGAACTTTCTGTTCGGATATTCAGCAGGGTCGCTCTTCCAATAATATTGCTACAGAGTTATCGATGTCAAAAGACTCCAAAAAACCATTACGCATCTAAGAGATGTAGCTTTTGATATTTTGTTACCCTGCTCGCTGATTAATAGGGGTCGGAATTTTATATTTTGTTCGGTTTATTTAGAACTGCGCGGCAACCAGCGTACGCACAGATACTCGTCGCTGTAATACTGTCCGTCACCGCACTGTGTGCCGCCTCGTCCGTATTTAATCGAACAAAATATAATTTACCGATCTTTACTGATTTAATAGAGATACACGGACGGCCATAAATTTGAACTTTCTGTTCGGATATTCAGAAGAGTCACTCTTCCAAAAATATTGCTACAGAGTTATCGATGTCAAAAGATTCCAAAGATCTATTAGGCATCTAAGAGATGTAGCTTTTGTTATTTTGTTACCCTGATCGCCGATTATTAATTAATAATTAATAGGTGTCGGAATTTTATATTTTGTTCGGTTTATTTAGAACTGCGCGGCAACCAGCGTACGCACAGCTACTCGTCGCTGTAATACTATCCGTCACCGCACTGTGTGCCGCCTCGTCCGTATTTAATCGAACAAAATATAATTTGCCGATCTTTAGTGATTAGAGATACACGGACGGCCATAAATTTGAAATTTCTGTTCGGAAATTCAGAAGAGTCACTCTTCCAAAAATATTGCTATTGAGTTATCGATGTCAAAAGACTCCAAAGATCCATTACGCATCTAAGAGATGTGGCTTTCATTATTTTGTTACCCTGCTCGCTGATTAAATAGAGATACACGGACGGCCATAATATTCCATCAACTACAAGTTCGGAAGAGAGGATTACGCGGATCCGTTCTGCCCGCAGCCTGGACGTAATCAGCTTTGCCTGAATACTGCATGCCAGGCTTCCGGAACGTGCCGCTGTGTTCCGCACCTTTCATGTAAATATCGTAGGTTTGTATACTCGGTGTACACGTATGTATTTTCCGGAAGCGTCTGCCAACGTAAATAAAATCCGGAGTTTGGTTTTATTTGCACGGAAACGCCTGCACATTCATGCGAGCCTGTCGGTCGGAGTAAAGAAACAAATTTGCTTATGAAGCATGCGAAGCAAATTATCCTTTTCCTACGTGTACAGCCATACATAAATAATAATCCTGAATAAACTCGATGTTAACGAATAAAATAAATAAACCGCCGGATTCATTTTTTTAAATTTATTTCGGCCATCAACGGACGTGTTCCGGTCAGTGGTTACATCAGAGAGCCAAATCCCCGAACGTTTCGCTACGAGCGGACAGAAATTATTGACTTTTCCCCTGATGCGAAATGCGGATCGCGCATCGAAATCGAACAGACGTTAAATTATCCGTCAGGCCGAAACACGATAATAAAAGAAAATTACAGCAATTTAAAATTAAGTAAATGAACACCTATATTTTTTTTAAAAGATTCTCCCCCAGTTTCACAAAAATTATTTAATCACTCATTAATTGAACAGCGTGTGATTGGTTGGGTGAAATAATATAATTGGATGTTTGAAATCTATTGTTAACTTCGTCCAATGACGTTCCTTAATCAGAGAATTAAATTAATCGCTGATTATGAATTTTTTTTGTGAAACCAACCGTTAATCCCTTAAAAACTTACTAAGGAAATGATGTTAATTACTCAGACGTAAGTCTAGCCATTGAAGTCGTCAAAGACATAAAAAGATATATGTATAGATAACTGAAATGCGTTAAATATAATTAGGCCATTGATAATCACGATACGAAAATCAGATGTCTACTACGTTCGAGAGCGTTACATGTTCTTCTTGTAAGGAAAGGTAACTTTGTTCTGTCTTGGCACTTCCATTTCTTGTATATCGCAGACTTATAAATACGGATCGGAATTATATATTTTGTTAGGTTTATTACGAACGAGGCGGCAACGAGCGTGTGTGCGTTTACACGTCGCTGCAGCGTTATACGTTTGCCGTCTCGTTTGTATGTAATCGAACAAAATACATAATTCCGTTCCCTGCTTATAAATAAACTCTTGGCGTTTTCTTTTGTTTATTATTAAGGCTGTTCTACAGTATACTAATTTCTGTTACGAGTAAATAGTAGGGTATCAAAAAAATATCAGCAAAGAAGTGTTATGAAACGGACAAAAATACCAATACATTTATTTCTGTACGATTTTATGACACCATAAATTGTTTTACTGTTTTCCACCATCCTAAAACTTGATATACCATTTTCTCATATCACTTTATATGATAAGGTAAAACAAGCTTTAAAATAATCATCCATTCCTAATATGAAATCACTGAAACGAAAACATTTCGGCATTGGAAAGTAAAATGGTTTGCAATACTAAATTCTGCGATATGTTTATTCGAAGTTCTAACAGGCATTTTTACGTTACGGCACAGTACAATACTGATAACACTCATTTTATTAAATTTTATGTTCATATTCAGGCCGCCTTCTTTGATTCAACATTTTGCTGTGATGGATTTAGACTGTACATAATTTAAGAAGTTCAAGAAAAATTCATGTATGTTAGATTGTAGGAGTAATAAATTTATATTCTGTGGAAATGTAGCAACAGCTTATCTCTACACTCCTAAAAAACATAAGTAGATTTTAATCTAACAGATATTGGATTCTCTTCAACTTTTCAAATCACTGTCTACATCCATCACAGGAAAATGTCGAATGAAAGAACGCGACCTCACTTATTGCGGTTTGACAACTGTGACGAACGGTGACGTCACGAGAATCAAATGTGTTTTGGCGGGAATAAAATCAATTCAAATTTCTTTTTTTTTATTATTTATTTATAGACGTACTTTTAGCATTCGCGACCGTGCTCTTGAATTCCACCTTCGCCTGTTATCTGGAGTTAGCGTGCACCACCGACGAAGTTATCAGTCCGAGGTTCGCCCAAGCAATCGATCGATGCGAAAAAAAAAAACGTAATGTTTATAATGGGCAGATAACTTTCAAGGGCAGATAAAAATTTAATTGAGCGACCCAAGGACATTTTTGCACTTCGCTTTTTCTTATTAGAAAAAAAAACGTTTGGAATTGGAGGGCTTCAAAAGTGCAGACGCGGTTAAAAAAAAACACGCCGTGTTTTGGCAGATGGCGTTCATGATTTCGATTTATGATAATGCGATAAGATTTACGAGAACACCTGCACTGACAGAGCTGAGGTGATCCTGAATGAAAAAGAAATCTCTTATACCGACTGAATTTTATTATTTTTATTTTTATTGACACTTCCTCTAAAAGTTGCTTCGTTCTCCTACAGTTTTAATCTTACACAACATAAGCTAAGACATCCTTTTCAATTTTCATAAATTTTCATAACAAGGGTTGATCATTTGATCATTGACGACAGGGTTTCTTCTCCTTTCAATCAGCATTAAGTTTTATTTTAATTTTCTCCAACAATTTCTATATTAAATCGATTATTGTAAGATTTATAAACCGTGTGCCCGTGGTTTAAAAAATATTACAATTATTTTCATTTCGATTCACCATGTATCTTGTTTGAGGTCTAAACTACTTCAATTTATTCTTATTATTATTAGTTTTATACAATTTCATGAAATTGCACAAACGAACTACTACGAAATACTAGCTCTATTTCATTCATTGCCACGCACAATTCCATTGACGTCTTTTAACCCCCCCCCCCCCGCGCCTTGCTCTTAATGTGTCTTAATAATCTTCATGAATACGCCAGTAGTTTAATTTATTACATCAAAACCGTACAAAGTCTCGTTTTTTCTTATTTTTATAAAAAAAGAAGAAGAAAATAATGTTTGATTTACATATAACCAATACATCTGTAATTAAAACTTGAACATTGATACAGTGTGTTCAAAGAATCAACAACATTTTAAAATATGTTTCGATTAACTTTCAGCACTTAATTTAAATCTTCGTCGCAGCTCCTTGTAACTTACGATTTTTAAAATATATGCTTTAGCATCTCATTTCCGATTTTCTTTTAACATTTGCACTTTATTTATTTAGTTCCTTGTAAACAATACTAATCGTTTTAAACGCACCTACAAACAAAAATCTGAAATTATGAAGTTAGAACTCTTTAAACATCTTTGTCTCTCGTAAACTCAATCCGGGGCATACTCTATACATTTTTTAATTTAAAACTTTGTTAGCGAAATATTAAATTATCTGAAACTTTTTATCATTAAGTGCTTCGTTGCACTTAAAATGACACTAACTTTTGCGTTTATTGTAATTTTCTGTAAAGGACAGATCTGGCTTGAGTTGATTATACAGATAAAGCACTTGACTGTGCCAATTTTTATTGTGTCAATCACAGATTCAATTTGCAAGGTCCTGAATGTAAATAAATTCTCTTTTTTGTCTTTCTTATTACATCTTTAATTTTACTACAAGCCCCCCCTGACGATGACTTATTCCTGAAGCCGAAACATGTCATATTTATTCTATATTTTTCTAGTGCGTCCTCTGTCGTATTCATCATTTCAGGATGTTCAGTTAGACTTTAGCTGAATCTGTATACATATCGTACATATACGGATTTGAATTTAATAATTCATTACAAACGTTACATGACTGCAAGTTTAAAGTTGAATTGTTTAGCATATTGCATTAATGTTCCCTTTCTCTAATCAGATTGAAATGAAACAAGTCATGTGCAACTTGTGAAACAGTGCGGAAATTGCTGTGTTGCATAAGCTTGCCCGGGGCTTATTGTAACATCTGGAGTCCATCCCTTCTTCACTGAACTCGGTCGGCTTAAGAGAATTCATGCAGAACTTTACCGTTAGCGACTCTGACAGGTAGGTTTTTAGGAGCCCCGTTGTTATAGTAACTAATACTTTGCTACTATACCATCTGAGTTATTAGTTTTACCCCGTAAAACGAATTCCTCGATGGAATTCAGACTCTACCTTCTGGCGAATTAATTTTCTCCAAGAACGCCACCGCTGTAACATTAGGGGCTAATTTAAAATGATAATTAGAAAATAATCCCGGCGGCATTACAAATTTAATTATTTTCAGAATAATTATTGCGCTCTCATAACGTATGTAAATGTAGGAGCGCAACCTCGACATCGTTCAAGTTCGCCCAACTCTCCCGAGATCCCCGCTTAATGTAAATATTTTATGCGGAAATAATGTCCGTCATTTTGAAATTACATTCGCCGAGCAAATACTATTAATTCAAAGCGTGGGTGGGTGGTCGTAGTATTTGTTCGCGCGCTTCAAAGGAGACGATTTCGGCGAATAAGGGAAATAGTCGAGGCACGTTTGTTCGATTTAATTAAAAAAAAATCACCTGAAGTTTATTGCAGAGAATGTACAGTTTGTGTCAACCTAGCACTCTAAAGAAAAAAGAGTGAACACTCCAAATTGAATGAAGATCGCACACGATACTCCCGCGGCTTACCCGCGCTCGCTTGGGTTGACACGTTTCAGATTTTTAACTATTCAGTACTTATCAGAACGTCGTGTTTCCAGTACTTTTGTTATATACAAAGGAGTTTTGCAATAAATCACGACGTGTAAATGAAAGTGTGCCGTTTGCGTATGCATTTATTCATAACCGGCCCGTAAAGCCCGACCCTATCCGCGGCCTTCCGAAATTATTTCCATACGCATGGCACAGCTGACAAAAGGAATATTTAATGGCGAGATTTTACTTTCGCAGCTCCTCCGGATATATTCAGGTGCCCATAAATAATAAAGTTTCGCCTAAATTATTCATGCGACTCGCATTTATGGTAATAAGAGTTGAAGTTTGAAGTTATTTTCAGCGGGTTTACTTACGTATGCGTGGCTGCCTGAAACAGCCAACAGCAACAGCGAATTACAGAGGAATTATGAACTAAGTAAAATCCTCTTCGGTGCCGATGTACATATATACCCTTTACTAAATCCTTTCGCAGCAAAACAGAGCGAATATTAATCTTACTCCTTAAGACCTTCAATACGTTTGGAAGGCACTGTACTAAGTTTAATTGTAATCAATAAAGGAGGGCGTAGGTGGATCGGGGTATGATCTAATATGTGAGACATATTTCCTACGTATACGTAGAAAGCATTTAGTAACAAAAGCATCACGGTGAACAATATATATTAGGTGACGCCATAAGAGCGTGTGTCGATATGTGCATGAAAGCGCAAGATCAATTGCGAGAGCGACAGCTGAAAGAGAGGTTCAAATATCATTGCACGAGAGAGAAACAACGGTGTTAAACCTTCAGCAGGAGATAACATTAAAATATTTCTGGCAGGTGCATGCACAATCCGAACGCCCGCGCTACTACCTATTAATTCTTTACTGTGATGTACACACAGGCAACTCGATTTAATTAAGTTAAAAAAAAAGAGATTATGATTTCGCAAGAAGAGGAATTTGTGAAAGTGCGAAACGTTCATTTTAATTACCCTCAAGTGGCTTGAATGCGAAATTCGAAATTAAATTTAATGGGACGCAGAATGGAAGAAGCGGATAAGTAATGTGGCATCCGAGCGTAATAACATGATGCCTCAAGGCAGACAATGCATCGCCAACTATACATCACAGCTAACGATCTGCTTTCCTTAATACTCCGTGAAACATGCTTATATCCCTTCCCATTAACTCTGTGCGAAAAAAGGAGAAGCAACAATAGATGGGGTGATTAAACAAAGCGATGATCCTCAAAAACCTTCCAGCGAAATTTAAGTCATGTCAGAATTCAAACTGCCGATCAAACTTCGTTAGCAGTCAAGCTTTAAAATCATGATGAATACTGACAACATTTTGATAAACCTCTTACACTAATGATTTTCTTTTTCGAAATACCTCAACAATAGAAGTTGTGATTAAATAAAGCGATTCCTGATTCTCAAAAACCTTGCAGCAAAGCTTAAGTCATGCCATTCAAATTGACGATTAAACTTTGTCAGCATTCAAGTTTCAAAATCATGATCAACACTGACAACATTTTGATAAACCTATTACACTAATGATTTTACTTTTCGAAATACCTCAACGATAGAAGTTGTAATTAAACAAAGCGTTTCCTGATGCTCAAAACCCTTACAGGAAACTTAAGTCATGCCATTCAAATTGACGATTACACTTTGTCAGCATTCAAGCTTCAAAATCATGATAAACACCGACAACATTTTGATAAACCTTTTACACTAATGATTTTCCTTTTCGAAATACCTCAACGATAGAAGTTGTGATTAAATAAAGCGATTCTTGATCCTTAAAAACCTTGCAGCAAAACTTAAGTCGTGGCAATCAAATTGACGATTAAACTTCGTCAGCATTCAAGCGTCAAAATCATGACGAACACCGACAACATTTTGATAAACCTATTACACTAATGATTTTGCTTTTCGAAATACCTCAACAATAGAAGTTGTGATTAAATAAAGCGATTCTTGATTCTCAAAAACCTTGCAGCAAAGCTTAAGTCATGCCATTCAAATTGACGATTAAACTTCGTCAGTATTCAAGCTTCAAAATCATGATGAGCACCGACAACATTTTGATAAACCTCTCACACTAATGATTTTCCTTTTCGAAATACCTCAATATTAGAAGTTGTGATTAAATAAAGCGATTTCTGATTCTCAAAAACCTTGCAGCAAAGCTTAAGTCATGCCATTCAAATTGACGATTAAACTTTGTCAGCATTCAAGCTTCAAAATCATGATGAACACAGACAACATTTTGATAAACTTCTTACACTAATGATTTTCCTTTTCGAAATACCTCAACGATAGAAGTTGTGATTAAACAAAGCGTTTCCTGATGCTCAAAAACCTTACAGCCAAGTCCTTAAATCGTGCTATTCAAATTGGCGGTTAGATCTCCGACAGCTTTGAAGCTTCAAAATCATAATGAAAACTAACTACATTTTGATAATCCTCTGAAACTAATGATTTTCCTGTTCAAAATATCTACCACAAAGCTCTGATCAAAAATACCTGTTGCACCCCTGCATTGATCACGTGACGTTAGAGAATCCGGATCTACTAAGCGTGGTTGGGGGACGTTTCAATCAGTTGATTAGATTACCATGAACGAACGAAAACACCCTTCTCCCCCCTTCGTCCCTGTCGACACGCAACGAATCGTATTAACGTTTTATATTCCGAAGAAAGGGAAATTCCAACCCCTACCGTGGGAGGAAGGGGGGTGGGTGGACTCCGTTATTATTATATTGATTTGTTTGGATGGATTTTTTGACCGATGCGATGGATGCGGAAGATGTTTTATTCATCCGTTCAGGAGGAAAAAGGAAGGCCTCCCCCCTCTCGTCTTCGCGGGGATGAACTTGAAGAAGAAACGTTTTTCTATGACGAAAACTTTCCCGACCTACGACCAATAGAAGGCGACCGTTTTTTATTCGCCTGAATTATTGATTTCGTACGTCTAACCTAGAAACTATTTTCGCCGACTTTACTCTCATTCCGTTCCACCGAAAGTGCTTCTTGTCGATGTTGTCGGTAGACCATTGTCGCGTGAAATTAATTTCCTTGGCCTTTCGGCTAAGAACGGGGGGGGCAAAATAACCTGGGCAGAGCCGAACAAACGAATCGATTATATTATGTTTTCAGTCACATGAAAAATGCGCTTAAATATTAATGGTTTTGATTGGATGAATTGATCGATCCAGTTTGGTTGACGCTTCATTTGAATTGCAAAAATATTTCGCCCGTTCTTTGATGATAAAATCGATTCAATCTAAAGCCACATATTTCACACATGATGAATTAAAAAAAATAAATAAAAACTGGTTTCTAGTTCTTTGTAATTCGCAACAGCGTATTAATTCTTACGAAAACATTTTTTCAAAACAATGACGAAGAACGTCAATGCTGTTTTGATTCGGAGAGTAAATTCTGGCAAAATACTTTGTCACGAGAGGAAAATACATAAAGTTTAATAACGCGAAATGTAGTTGTTGAACGTAAAATTTATTCGCAGTTTTATTATTCGGGATATAATTTAACGGCGGCAATATTCGCTTCGCCTCGCATTCGACTCCATCCCGTTTTCGTTACTTCCTCAAATTATCCAAGACCATTCTGCCTAATATAAAACTGATCGTAATTTGACTGGCTCACGCAAAAAAGGCGACGTCGCAGTTTCTGATTAACTCGAACACTGTTGCCGTTTTCAACGGTTTCATTCAGCAACCTAATTGCAGAATTTCACATTTGGCAAGCTATGCTGATAGGGCATGGCGCAAGCTGTTGCTTGATTTCTCTTCTGAATCGAGCCGGAGTTTATGTTGAATGCAGCCACTAAGGTCCCATTATCGTATGCTTCGCAGACTCATTAGTATCACGTGCTCCATATTGCCGCAGTGGAATTGCGCCTTAAGGTCATTTCTCAAATTATTAGCAAAAAGCTCACAACAGATTTAAGTTTTGTGAAATAACTGAGACTTTGTGTTTGAAATAATACATAATTAATTACCGTTCACCCGCAATTAATTTCTGATTGTGCAAAAATAACTAAAATTTATTATTTTGGTCTTAAAATAATAACGAAAAATGATTTAGATGTGATGATTTGAGCATAAAATTTTACAGTCAATAGTCTTTAAAAATATTGAAAAAATTCCCTGAACTCAACGAAAATATAGGCAAAACCACAAACCGGGCGATCTTACGTCATAAAACGAGCGCTTCCTGTTTTATCAACGGCGGGAAAAATTAAATTGGAATCGCCAATAGCCGCAACCAGTATTTCTTTCAAGAAACCTGAAAACATTTGTCAGGTAAATTTTTATTATCGAACGCGCAGTCAATATATTAAAACCGAATCATTCTTCCAATTTGGGGCCTTTGTGAAATTGATAATCTTGAAACCAAAGATTTCTTTCTATAATCTGCCCTTCTTTGATCAATATCATCTTTTCAACTTTGTCCGTACTTTATTCACATTTGTTACGAGATGTAAACGGCATAATATAAAAACAAAAAAAAAGGTACGCACGCAATCATCCCATCACAATAAAAAAAAAAACCAACAGGCAATAAACGCCATTGTGATCGTGAGAAACGACCGCATAATTTCCCGACGCCAGCAGCGCCAGCCTAATCAGAAAAACGTGAAAATATTTTCCGCGAAGGTGAAAACAAGGAGAGAAACGCTGAAAATCAATCACTCTACTTCTGTCGGTGATGTTATACCTGCAGGGGAAAAACTGAGGAAATTCCGGTCGCTGATAATGCGCTGCTGGAAAGAGCTTGTTCTCAGCGTTAGCCGACGGAATCGGCTGCTGAAATCCCCTGAGCGAAACACACATCAATTTCATCCCCTTTAGTTTATTAGGTCTGCCTTTGCGATTTAATACGCTAACGAAAACTTGTTCAGGGAGATTAACATTATTAACATTTTCAGTAAACCTTATCTAAAGCGGCGAAGACTTGAATACTTTACTTGGCGTATCTCGTATAGTTTTGCGAAAGGCAAATCAATAAAACGAAACCACATGAAAAACACGAACGAACCATAAGTTTTCTCTTATCTTTATTTTTTCACGTCGCGTCGGTGGTGTACCGAAAATGGTGGATGGACGAGCGTATTCATATGTGCTTGCCACAGAACAACTTTAATACCGACAACTCACGTTTTCAATTTATATTTATTACGGGGATTTACCTTCGCTTCGCAAGGGGTAGTTAATTCGTACTACAAAAAAGTTCCCCAGTTTCAAATCGAATTAGGTATTTTGGTTTAATTGGTTTTGAATTTTTGCAGGCCCTAAAAACAAATCACAGACAGTATTATTTTATGTTAAGACTTATGCACGTGAAACATGGCCAATTTTGACTTTGGCATTGCCCTTTAAAGCTTGATGCACGCTTAATAAAAAAAAACAATAAAGATTTGTAATTTATTTTCATTAGTAAATTGCTCAATCTTTAAATAAGTATCCAACTCTGGTTTGCAATGAACAAATAAACTCAGCTTAAATTTAATCAATCATCACTTTTAATGACCCTGAGTTCTTACGTAATTTGAAATATGATATCATAAATACCTTCGTCCTAAAATGATAGGGGTATATGATATACTGTACATAGAAACTAGACATAATTTAAACTGACACAATACAGACAATAATTGCTAATCCGTGTGGTCACATATCTGTTGAAACGAAATTTTAAATATCTAAATGTATTGATGTAAGCTGCTGTTAAAGTGCGTTATTTATTAGGTGTCTAAAATTAAATTCTGTATATTATCTATTAGGCGCATAAAATTAATAGTATATTTGTTTGTCTCGCTAGATGATATGCTCAAAATGAATTTGCTTTACTTTACAACTTAATTTATCGCGCACTGCACTTTCTTTTTAACTAAAATATTATATACGACTTTACGAGTATCGTAATAACCCCATAAAGAAAGAACACAACTTGTCACCTACTCACACGTCTGTGTTATTACATTTCGTAGAGGCTTTATAATTATTCTAGGTCTTATTTAACTCCAACTTTAAGACAATCTTCTCAATATCTTTCGGCTATTCTAATTTCCCTTGATAACACATGAGTTTGCACATTTGTGGTGGACGAACCAGAAATTGTCCTTCTTACTACATTCCCTTCCTCTGCGCCTGCGTGATAGATTGTTGCCAGTCTGAATCTGCCTTTCATTTTCCTGATATGGGCTTTTAAACCCGCTTAAATGGGGCACGCCGAATAGAATGATGTCTTCAATAAGAGGCCTGACTCATCGCGTAGAAATATCAGACCTCAAGGTTACAGATGAATCAATTTTGAAGTTGGGGTATGCTCACACCTAATGAATCAGGCCTGTATGAAGTGGGCGTTGGAACACTGCATCCACTCTCGCAGTCATCGTTTGAATCTTCCTCACAGTGAACACTACGCTTTACGAATATCGAGATTTTCACTGAAAACTTAAGAAAATCTAATACAAACTAGTTGGAATCAGTTTGGCACTCTCGCGGAAGACTTTTGAAGCATTTTGTGCTTCCATCGCGACCTGGTTTTGGAAAAAATTGCATTTTTCATACTTAAGTTCTTTTCTCTTCTTTTCTTTTCTTTTCTCGCCTTGGTAATGATTAACCTGGCGCCCTTTGACATCTCTTAGACCCACGCCCACCTTCACAGAGTTAGTTTTAGAACAAGAGTCGAATGTAACATCGGCACAGACTTGTTACCGATCATGTTTAAGTACCTTTCGTGAATAACACTATTCAATATCAAAATTAATAAATACGTGATTATATTCAACACATATTGAAAAATACCACGAGTTTTTTTTTTATAAGTATACATAGCAAGGGTGTATACTTTTATATATATAAAAAAAAAACATGTCAACGCATTGTTTTACTGCAATCCGTAGGCAACCAACTGCACATATTCAATGCGTTGACATGTTTTTTTTTTTTTTTTATAAAAGTATACACCGTTGCCATGTATACTTATTTAAAAAAAACGCATGGTATATGGCAATGGAAAACTCGACTTTGTTTACTGCGGTTATAAAAATTTTGCCGCAGGTACAGTAAAAACAACTTATTCTGAGCATGTGACACCCGGCGGGGGGATCCCACGCGTATCAATTTCGACACTAACCTCAGGAGTTAATGGATACGTCTTGCTTTACCAGAAGAACGAGGGGCGTCCACCCTTAACCATCTGGTAGGACGTGTTGGTGGATGCCGTGCTACGTGCTGATTGAGCGCAACTCGATCTGATGACACTCTGAAGTGCTAACTCGCCTAATTCGTACCGCTTGGCAAAACAATGTTGTTTTGAGCAAGTGTCACAGTTATCTGAAAACTCTCTTCAGGCGATACGAAACGATCTCTGCGTCGTTTTTATAGTCGAACCAAAATCAATTTGGCAATTTGTTACAAATTACATAAACCGAATCCGAATGGTGTAGGTCCAGGGAAGGCACGACGGACATTTTATTTGTGTTGCCCGAACTGTCCGGGAAGTTTTAACCGAGTTAGTTAAAGAACGTTCCGAACCGGGAAAGGCATTTGAGAAGTTCCGAGGAGGAATTGCCTCCTCTTATTTAAGCGAGATACTTTTTCGGCCATGCGGAAAGCCTAACTTCCAACTTTTAAAGTGTACCAGGACTAGCGTCGCGGTGACGTTTCCTAGCGAATACCGAGCGTTGCACAGGTCGTACAGAAGATTCCATTAAACATTTAAATCATTCTGCCGGCTAAAATTAGCCGGTGGAATTACGTCGACGGTCGTGTAAGTAATGTCGACACGACACGCATGCAGCCTTAATGAAAACTGCACGTAATTGTTTATAATTATGAAAAACAGGGTTTCCTTTCGATACGGTCGCGTTTAATTAGGGGTAGTTTTAGTATTCATCGGCAAGTTTGATTTTACGCGAATATCTTACAGTACCAGATTGATAAATGTGAAATAAATTCAATTCCTTCCCACCTAGTTCTTACACTTCTTCAGTCGATGAGATGTGGCATTCGATTTAAGTGAACGGTTGTGTGTAACCTTGGCACCTTGATTTATTTATCGATCACCCTGTATAATTTTAAAAACCAAATGCTTAAAAATAATTAGCAACTCTTATTTCCGAGCGTTGTATGCAGGCATCCCAATCGGTATTCGCATCCGGCCTGTATCAAAGGGAAAGGTATCCCTTTGAACTGTTCGTCATAGACTAGTCGCTTCACAAGAACGCTGAAACGGATGCTTACGTCAAAGTCTACAAAGGGATTTAATTTTTGTTCAATTCTTGTAAACTTGCCCTTACTGGCAGCATCACATCGGTAATTTTATTCCGTACTTTGCTTCAGATGAACGAACAGGAACGAATTCGAAAGTCCAAATAAAAGAATGAAACTTGATCTCTTATTGCCATACAAATTGTTGTTTTCAAGGCATCTCTGAGCCTTACATGTACAAAATAGTAACAGCACTAATTTGATTTTATGATGTAATTAAGATAACGTTCGCCCAACTGGTGCAGAAGATGTTGTCCAGACATGTTTCCTTTGTTTCCTCTTAATCCATTTCACACAAGCTTCTTCTCTGAGAAACACAGAACCTACTTTGCCAAGCAGTTTGTAAACCCCCTTCTCCCCCCAAAAAAAGAAAACAAAGTCTCTGGGAGTGCGTATACTCAAGCTTCACAGCAACAGCTCGAATGGAATTGCGAGACGTTTGTTCTGTGGTGCTGTGTTCAGCACACGCTAGACACATCCTGAATACGTAACATGACAAGAGGATAATGTTATTTAGGGGTAACGTGCCGCTGACGTTGCGAAACAACACCCGTTTACCGTGTTTACCACGCAATCTTGTTACGTAAACCCCCTGCCGTTCCTATAGACAGACCGGGAGATGTAAGCGATTACAAGTACAACTAATTAAGAGCGAAACACAAACGCCAATTATTATCAAAAGAGAAAAATGAGAAACAGGAAAGCAAACGAGCTGTAGATAAAAGTAAGTTTTTTTCTTTGTTTTAACAACAGCAGTCGAGAAGTTGCTTCACATCCCCATAATCACCAGTGGCGTAAAAGTGGCCAAGATCTTTGGTTTATTACTTCGTCAAAGTAAATGTTCTGTAATAAATGGGGAAAGTTTCAAAACATAAACAACTAAATTGTAGATCCAATCAACCAAATAGCATGCTTCATGTCCACAATTACCTGATGTCACGCTACACGTCCACAATCACCAGTGGCTTGGTGATCTCTAAAGTTTATTTCATTTGAAGTGAATTAACTCATTCTATTTGAACATCTTAGAGTATACACCAATTAAATTTTAAATCCAATCAACCAAATAACAGCTGAAAAGCCGTCCTTAAGAGGCTCTCAAATTTAATCTTGTTGATCTAACGCCGGCTACCTTCAGCCAATTAAAATGCGAAGTGCTCCGTAAGGGAGATTAAGTGAGAATTATCACTTTTCCGAGCGGGGCTTCGGTTATTTATCGCCGGAATCAATCCGGATGAGCGATTCGTTTGCTAAATTAAGTGAGTCATAAGTCGGGGGAACTGAAAAACGACCCGTCGAATTAATCCCGTTCGCCGAAGAAAAAAAATCATCCCAGTGCCGATGGTATTAGGGTCGAAATTAACTTCGAGATAAAAAAAAAACTTTAACTTGAGTGCTTGGGTTTATTATTACATCCTGAAGATTAGGCCGCCAGTAAAACAGAGAAGAGTGACCGTCGCGTTGCGTCGCGTCGTCCTAGTATTCAGGTCGAAGGGACTCAATTATAGAAGCAGAAGTGAGCCAGTATGAAAACTAATATATTCGTCATTCGAAGGGATAAATCACATGTTTGCTGCTAACGAATTGTCGAGTCGTGCTGGTCGTTTAGGAAAATCACCTCGTTTTTGAATTGTTTATCACAACCGTCGGTCGGTGATTGAACCCGTTCAAGCATTAGCATGTAATTACGCAGGACGGACATCGAGGCGCCGACGTCGTTCAGAACCCGACGCTTCATAAAACAAGTCTAGAAATGTGCCACTCAGAGTAATGAAATTTTTTTGCCGCGAAATGGGAAAAACAGGACACTTAATCGCCGCGCGCCGGGGGACGCCCCGACATTCCAAAAAAACGCAAAAAAAAGGATTTGTCCCTCCTCCGACTAAAAATTAATTGCCGCATGGTTTATAGACGTGAGTAATTAATTACCGCTTCGTTCATGTAGGTTGTCGGCAATTAATTTTTGCTCAGTCTTTCCTCTCCGGGCGAAACTAATTTCTGTACCGTCTAATTTAATATCCTTTAAGAGGTAGCAAGTTCTGAAGCCTCTTACCTACGAAAACTAATTTACGTGCATTTGAAATACGCCACTGTAACTGGATTAGCGCCGCGGGGAATTTGTGTATTCCCAAACTTTAATAAAGCAATTACACTTCACCTGATCGAAACCGAAACAAAGTGTATAAGTAAGTTCCTGAAGCCAAAGAAAAAAAATCTATTGTTTATTCATTTCCATCAGTATTTTATGTCCTCCACGTTTGGAGTCGGCCATGTCTTGAGATGCAAACGAAAATAAACATCAAAGTAACCTGAGGTTAGCTCCTATCAGATATAAATGGGGATCTTTTCGTTCTTAAAATTAATTAATAACTTACACAAAAGAAGCAACTGCCAACTTCAAACCATCAGCAAACGTATCTTTATTTGAATGTTTAGTAGACCTTGTTTCGACAACCTAAAAAATATATGGCAAGTCTGTAAATTGGCAAGCTCAGGATGTCACGTTCATCTACGAAATCAAACTAATATCGCAGAGGAGACGCACGGTCTCATCTAGGCCAGTACAGAAGTAAATCATACCCTGTGACGTTCAATGGGGAGGTTTCGGCTAACGAGCTTGCCCTGGGCTTTGCCTTTGTGATCCGAGCACGTTTGGAGCTAATAGCGGTTCGATTTGCGAATGTGTTTAAAGGAGAGGCGATCGGAATGGTTCCACTTGAATCTGAAATGTTAATGTCCGATCCTGCAGAGGTCAGATAAGAGCAGCCGAACTGCTTATATAGTTAATCAGGGAAAATTTCTACCCCCTAAATCATCGTTATCGAAAGACCAAAAGGGGATATTTAACTTTGCTGCGGTTTAAAAAATCAACAAACTTTTCTAATACAATACTTATTTCGGTTCACCCTATATTGTCTGGAAACAAAACCTTATTTTTTTCGAAAGAATTGAAATGTTTTTCATTTCTGCCAAGACCGTGAGAATAATATCTGATAATTATTTTATTTAAAACTTTGATTTCATTATTAATTGCATGCATTCATTAAAAATTAATTTACACCGACAGGAATTTGTTGTGTTGTAAATTTTCTGTAAAGGACAGATCTGGCCTGAGTCGATTATGATATCTACTGAATTTCTTTAACACGTTTAGTTACTTAAGATTTATTTCCCTTCAACTTTAAAGACAAGTTCGTTGCGTTTTCATGTAAATTTAACGTCCAGTGTTTGTTTTTAAATTTAGTGTACAGAGTTTACTTTTCTTTGTCATTCCCTAAACAAATCCAGACGAGTCATATAGTTTTTTTTACCAAGGCTTTTCTTGGGCTGCAAAAAATTCCTTTCTTCACTTTTGTATCTACAGTTAGATACTTCTACGTAACTAAAGAATTAAAGTAAGTTACTGGAGAATTAAATCTTAATCGAATTGATCGAATCTAGCTTCTGTTCGATTTACGGTAAAATGTTTGCCTTTTTTTGAGTAAAGACTGTTTTACATTATACTAATTTACGTTACGAGAATATAGTACAAAAAATAGCAAAGAAAGGTTATAAAACTCACACAAATGCATCTGCTTCTGAACGATTTTATGGTACCCTAATTTGTTTTACTGTTTTACCATTATCCTAAAACTTCATGTAATTTCATTTGGTATCATTTTATGGGATAATGTAAAACGGGCTTAAGATGGAGGAAAAGGTGCATTGTTTGCATAAAATAATTGGACAACATTCGATCTTTAGACGTTTACAACAAATTTTTATAGGTATAAATAGAAAAAAGTATTTTATTTTGAGTAATAATTGCAATTATAGGAATCCTATGAGCATTTTAAAATCAAATTCACGTGATCTGTTCACTTAGTAAATATTATTTTCTACTATTGGCAACATTGAGTAATTTTTAATGGAAATAACAATTATTTTCTGAGCACTTGTTTTTTTTATTACTTCTTCCTTGTTAAATTGTTTGATGTACAACTCTATTTACTATTACAGAAATAAAATTTTTAATACAGGTTAGCCAATCGTTTAAGTTTTATTGCCTACAAGGACAGGTCATGTGACTTGGAGTTAAAGCTCTTTCAGGAAGGTTTGATTAATCTCAAACGCGTCTTGAGAAGAACGAATTTTTGGTAACTGAGGGAAAAAATGGGTGAAGCGAAGTGTGAAAATAGCAACGGCAAAAGCAAGGTTAAGGTTATGCGTGTTATGTTACAACCAGTGTTGCCAACTTCTTGTTTCTTTTTTCAAATTTCATATTTTGAGAGAAAATGTATTTCGTCCTTAACAATCGTAACGTTCCGATTAGACATTTAATAATAACAACAATAACAGTTGTTAACACGATTTTTACGTTCATTTTAATGAATCACATACACTTGTAAAAAAAAAAACAATTGCAATATAAATAAAAAACTTTCATATAAAAAAAGGTAATTGTACCAGCGAAATTTTTCTGCAAACAAACACAAAGAAATACAGTCCACTATATCGAATCAACATATTATTTTTTGGTCCGATCGAGCCGGATTCAAGATTTACAAGAACTAAGCGCATCAGCGAAGAAGAGAAACACCGCATAGAAAACTATCGTTCAGGACTACAGATAAGGCTCTAGAACAGTTCTAGAATTTGTAGGCTGCTATCTGTGTTAAGGTAGTACACATTTATAAAACACATTCATACTTTTATACATTTATTTGCAAAAGAAAATATTTTGACAAATATTTTTACACATTAACACAATTTCTTTGTAACTAGGTTACAATAATTCAATTCATAGTTTTCTGAATTTGAAAAGTCATGCAAGACGTCACATCTACTGAAAAACTTGTGCGTAAACGAGGTACTATTAAATACAAACTAACAAATTTTATAAAATATTTACGCACAGTTCAAGATGCATATGCAAGTGATCAAGTTTTAGCAGAAAAAACAATCATTGAATTGCAAGATCGTAGTAGCAAGTTTGCATCGTTGTTTGAGGAATTTGATGAAACTCAGAGTAAAATAGAATATATTTGCGATGAAGATGACTTAGAAAGGCAATATTTAGAGAGAGAAGATTTCACTGAAAAGCATTCATCCGCAATCACAGACGCAAAATTTATTTTAAAGCAAGTCTGCACACCTGTCATCCAAATTCAAAGCGACAGTATCACTGGCATATCAGATTCCTCAAAACAAAACGGTATTTCTCACAACATTAAACTTCCAACAATTAAACTTGCAAAATTTAACGGTGCATATGATAATTGGTTGGAATTCAAAGATACTTTTGAGTCACTAATTAATTCAAACAAATCAATTGACAATGTTCAGAAGTATCATTATTTACGTGCTTCACTAGAAGGTGACGCACTAAAGGTTATACAGTCTCTAGAATTCTCATCCGAAAATTACATAATCGCATGGGAACTACTTTGCAATAGGTATAATAACATCAGATTGTTAATTAATAATCACATCAAATCTCTGTTTGAATTAAATTCACTTACAAAGGAGTCCTCAAGAGGAATAAGAGACTTGATAGATACCATTTTTAAACATTTAAGAGCTCTTCAAACACTAGAACAACCAACAGAACATTGGGACACTTTGTTGATATTTTTAATTACGTCAAAATTAGACAAATTTACTGTTCGGGAATGGGAAAAAGTTAAAACAGGCAATAATTTCCCAACACTTTCTGAATTCAAGAGTTTTTTGAATTCAAGAGCAGATTTTCTAGAAACACTTGAAATCAATCATAATAAAATTGCCAAAGAACATAAACAGTTACATAATAATATCAAACAAGTTTCGTTAATATCCTCAAATGTGAAATGTCCTGTATGTAATGGGGCACATTTAATTTATTATTGTGAAAAATTCTTAAAATTAAATTTGTCAGATAAATTAAAAACAGTAAAGCAGCTGAATCTTTGTAATAACTGTTTACGTTCAGGCCACACAACTAAAAACTGCAGATCTGGATTTTGTAAAAAGTGCAAAGCTAAACATAACACTTTACTTCATCCAGAATTATTATATACACGTGAACCAATTACATCAAAAACAATTCATCCAAATGCATCAACAACAATTTCGCCACAAGTTAGTTTCACAAGTCATTATCCTAATCAACATGTTCTGCTTTCCACTGTATCAATTTTAGTTCCAGATGTTTTTGGCAACATTCATACTGCAAAAGCTTTACTTGACTGTGGTTCTCAGTCAAATTTTCTTACTTCAAAATTTTGCAAAAAGTTAGGATTAGAAGAACATTCAACAAACATGACCATTGGAGGAATCAATGGCGTTTCATCAGTCATTAAAAAAAAATGCAACATTGTGATATATTCACTCAATTATGAATTTTCTACTAATCTTTGTTGTTTTATTTTGCCCACAATTACAGGTAATTTGCCTTCATTCACTATCAACACCAGCTCATGGAATATTCCAGCCAACATTCAATTGGCAGATCCTCAATTCACCGAGCCTAGTGAAATAGATGTACTTATTGGTGCAGGTATTTTTTGGAATATTCTTCATCATCAAAGAATTCAGTTGGGTAAGAATATGCCAGTTCTTCAAAACACAGAATTCGGTTGGATTATATCAGGTACCATCTCAGAATCCATTTCAAAAATTCATTGCAATTTTTCTAAAACTCACAGCAATCTTGATTCTGAATTGCAGAAATTTTGGGAGATAGAGGAAATTAATAACGAGCATTCTATGTCTTCCGATGATGTTTATTGCGAAAAACATTTCCTAGAAACGTTTTCTAGAAATGAAGAAGGACGGTTCATTGTTCGAATACCACTAAAACATTCTGCTTCTAATTTAGGTAACTCAAAACCATTATCAATTAAACGTCAACAACAATTAGAACGTAAATTTTCATACGATTCTAATCTAAAATTTCAATATTCTCAATTCATAAAAGAATACATAGATTTAAACCACATGTCTCAAGTAAATTTAATTCCTTCCAATACAGCATATTTTTTGCCACATCATGGTGTTTTTAGACAAGAAAGTTTGACTACTAAACTAAGAGTAGTCTTTGATGGATCAGCGAATTCTGATTCAGGTTGGTCAGTTAATGATTTACAATTTACAGGGCCACCCATTCAGAATGAAATATTTTCTATACTCATAAAATTCAGACAACATCCTTTTGCAGTTTCGGCAGATATAGAAAAAATGTATAGGCAGGTCGTCATTC
Source organism: Prosopocoilus inquinatus (assembly GCA_036172665.1). Lineage (NCBI taxonomy): Eukaryota > Metazoa > Arthropoda > Insecta > Coleoptera > Lucanidae > Prosopocoilus > Prosopocoilus inquinatus. Next base: position 48,509,681 of record CM069872.1, read on the forward strand.
ATCCTGATGACAGACATCTTCAAAATATTGTTTGGAGATTTAGTTCAGACGATCCAATTTCCATTTACACTTTAAATACAGTTACCTACGGCACTAGATCTGCTCCGTATTTAGCCATAAGATGCTTAAAGCAGTTGGCTCATGAATATCAAACAAAATCTTCTTTCGCATCTTCAATAATAAAAAATGATTTTTATGTTGATGATCTCATAACAGGTTTTGATTCTGAAACAGTTGCAATCAATGTATGTAAAGAAATTGCATCAATTCTAAATTCAGCATGTTTCCCATTAAGAAAATGGAATTCTAATAGTCAGCTTTTCTTGCAAGAGTTTCAAAATGAAAATGAACCTGTGAGTGTTTTAAATTTAGGAGATAATGAGTTTTCAAAAACTTTAGGAATAAAATGGTACAGTAAATCTGATACATTAGGTTTTCAAATCAAAAATTTTGAAAATTCTTTATCAATTAATAAACGATCAATCTTATCTGACGTAGCAAGGATTTTTGATCCATTAGGTTTGTTAAGCCCATGCACTATTTTCTCAAAAATAATTATTCAAAAACTATGGTCTCTTAAATTAGATTGGAATGATCCTATTCCAGACGATTTGAAAGCTACGTGGATACGATTCAGAAATAATTTAACAAAATTAAATCAACTCAAATTAGATAGGCACGTCATTTGTAAAAATTCTACAGAAATCGAATTACATGGTTTCTGTGACGCGTCACAAAACGCATACGGTGCGTGTGTATACGTTCGCAGCATCGATCAAAAAGAAAAGATTTTAATTAATCTCTTATGCGGAAAGACAAAGGTTGCTCCACTGAAATGTTTAACTATGCCAAGATTAGAATTGTGCAGTGCTTTGTTGTTAAGTCAATTAATTAACAAAGTACAAAAATCATTCACTATCGAATGCTCATATCATCTATGGTCAGATTCTCAAATAATATTACACTGGATTAACTCTCCATCTCATTCATTACCAATTTTTGTAAGAAATCGCATTTCTAAAATTCAAGAATTAACACAGATTAGTAATTGGAAGTACATAAACACAAAAGATAATCCTGCCGATCTTACATCACGAGGAATTTCTCCTGAAAATTTACTCAAGTCTCAATTGTGGTGGAACGGCCCTTCATGGTTGTCTCTTCCAACTAATCATTGGCCATCATCCGCATTCTCAATTTCAATTAAATATTCTAAAAATAATGTTTGCTCAGCTACTGTTGAAAATAATTTTCAGATATTCGAAAGGTTTTCTAGTTTGAATAGGTTGAAAAGAACAATGGCATACATTTTACGATTCATCTTAAACATTAAGAAACAAAAATCTGAACGGCCGTACGGATATTTGACTATTGCAGAATTAGATCTCAGTATGAAACAATTAATAAAATTGTCACAACAAGACAGTTTTCCTCAAGAAATTAATTTATTACTAAATAATAAAAATTTAAAGCCAAAACACAATTTATTATCCCTTGCTCCGTTCATTGATACTGAAGGTTTATTAAGAGTCGGTGGTCGATTAAAAAACTCTTATTTAGATTTTGCTCAGAAACATCCTTTGATTTTATCGGGAAAACATCGTTTAGCAAAACTAATTTTTGAAAATACGCATATAACATTACTTCATGCAGGTCCACAATTGTTATTATTTACAGTAAGACAGCATTTTTGGGTTACATCTGGAATGAGTGTGGCTAAGTCAGTAGTGCGAGGTTGCATCAGATGTTTTAAATCTAAACCAAAATCTTTTGATCAAATAATGGCAAATTTACCAAAAGAAAGAGTTACAGTTAATAATCCATTTTATATCACGGGAATAGATTATGCAGGGCCTTTTAATATAAAAGATCGCAAAGGTCGAGGTTCAAAGACTATAAAGGGCTACATTTGTCTTTTCATCTGCTTTTCTACTAAAGCTATGCATCTTGAACTTGTGACAGATTTATCAAGCGAAACATTCCTTGCTGCTTTGAGAAGATTTGCATCACGAAGAGGCAAACCAGCTCATTTATATTCAGATAATGCAACAAATTTTATCGGAGCAGCTAAGAAACTATCTGCCTTGCATGAATTTTTCTCAAACTCTAAAACAGAAATAACAAATTATTGTACAAATGAAAATATAACCTGGCATTTTATTCCCCCAAACTCGCCTCATTTCGGAGGGCTTTGGGAATCAAACATAAAAAACATAAAACATCATTTATCAAGAGTAATTAATGACACAAAATTAACATATGAAGAATTTTACACAATCTTAACACAGATAGAAGCAACTTTAAATTCTAGACCTTTATACCCTCTGTCATCGGATGTTGATGATCTGCAGCCACTAACTCCAGCTCATTTCTTGATTGGCAAACCATTGACTGCTATTCCGGAACCGCAATTGCTGGACACACCAACAAACAGGCTGTCGCGTTTCCAGTTACAGCAACAGTTGGTACAAAGTTTTTGGAAGCGGTGGTCACAAGAATATTTGTATCATCTGCAAGAAAGAAAGAAATGGAAGAGCAAAAATCCAGGGCTAAAGATTGGAAGTTTGGTAATAATCAAACAGGATAACTTACCTCCTTCCCAGTGGCTCCTTGGAAGAATAGTAGAGCTTCATCCCGGTGACGACAACGTAGTTCGAGTTGCTACAGTCAAGACTCATAAAGGCAATTTCAAGCGAGCAGTAGCGAAATTGTGTCCCCTTCCAGTACCTGAAAATGGCAGTAGTGACAGTGAAATTGTGCATGTTAAAAACAGTTAAAATAATTCATTTTCATTATTACAATCAGTTCATACTTACCTGCAATTTATGAATATTTGAACACTTTCTTAAAAAAAAAAAAAAATGTTCAAGGCGGGGAGCTATGTTAACACGATTTTTACGTTCATTTTAATGAATCACATACACTTGTAAAAAAAAAAACAATTGCAATATAAATAAAAAACTTTCATATAAAAAAAGGTAATTGTACCAGCGAAATTTTTCTGCAAACAAACACAAAGAAATACAGTCCACTATATCGAATCAACAACAGTAATAAATTTAAAAAAAAAAAACTTTATTTACGGAGCGTTTTTGCGTTTGAAATTCGCGCTTAAACAATTCTGCCCGTTTTTGCTCTTTTTCTCTGATCGTCATTTGTTTCTCCATCCTCTCTGAATTTGTTACTGTTGTTGTTGCTATTGTTTGAAAGAATGTCTCACGGTAGTTTCAGATTAATCACTTTTCATTTCCTGTTATGTTTCCGAAACTGTTTCTGCTCCTTTCGTAAATATTATGATCGTCATTTGCTTTCTTGTCTCTTCTTTTCCGTAAAAAAAATTGCCACAGTCATTTGTTTTTCCTTGTCTTCCCGGCCAAGCCATCATGTTTTTTTTTTCCTTTTCTATTTCATTTCGATCACATTTTTCCAAGAATGAAAGTACATTTTTCTTCTTCTTGGTTTTTTGTTGCGTTTTATCTGAAATTAAATAATCGAAAATTTTCTGCGATCGTCATTTGTTTTTCTTACTTTTTTTAGGAGGTTTATTTTTACCATTTCAGCTGTATTTCTCGAGTTTTTGTCGTTATTTGATTTTCTTACTTTTTTAAAAAAGTTAATTTCTCTCAGATTCAATTTTGTTTCTTGATCATAATTTCAAATAAAAATGTATGCGTGCGTATTTATCTTTTTTAATTTCATTCATTCGTAATTTTGAAAATGAAATCGTACCTCATACCAACTGCTAAATAACTGTACGAACACGATTATAATCGTACGATTGGCAAAACTGTATTTGGCTTTTAGGTACTATTGCGATCTTAAAATTTCACACGATTTTTTTGTCAAGTAGTCTGATTTTGTTAAAATTTTCAGGCTTTCTCTTCAAATTTAACAATAATGACGTACCTCTGAAAAGTCTGCAATCCAGTTCATTCGAACGTGCGAATTTTTGATCCCCGGACGAGCAAACGCCATCCGAATACGCCACCACATATGATCGCAAGTCCAGCGTTGCAAGATATGCGAGACATTCCCGTCTTAATGGGATGTTTCAATGTATGTGAAATTTTATTATTTTTTAACAAGTTGAGAAAAAAAAAACAGTATTTAGCTTTTAGGTCCCACAGGATATTTGAACTAGTTGTATGGAAAGTTGAGCGAAAAAAGTGGCAAATTTGAAAAGAACTTCGATGGAAAACCTGGCAACACTGTTTGCAATAAAGTACCTATTATGAGCTACTGCGTGATCAATAATAAAAGGATTCAGAAAAGGCCATGCAACTCTAATTTCTCTAACCTCGAAGTCCAACATTTTCACTTCCTAATAAATTTATCTGCCATATAATATTGAAATGGAAATCATTATTGACACAATGGTATCCAAGGATATTAACTGGCTAATAAATTTATCTGGAGGTGAAGAAATTGGGCTTGAATCATCTTCTATTTAAACTTTTGATAGGTCTATTTTGTAATGCCACTGTCCACGTAAGTCAGTGCTGCCAAATTTATCGTTTTACTCGCTGAATTCTTCCATTTTCGATCGCATTTTACTTTCGGCGTGGTAGATATAATTTAATTATACGACTTTCATGTTGTCCGTTCACAAGTTACAAAGAAACTGTGCAAATTTTTATCAGAAACAAGATGGAATGGAAGTACTTACTGAAGCTGATAAATGAGATTGCAAATTGTCCGGGCAATAAAATTCCTCTCCGTCTTTTTAGGTTTCGTCGTGCGAATATTAAATTTTTCTCGTTCGAAACTCGTAAATGACATAAATAACTCGAGCACTGATAAATGCGAAAAAGTGTCAACGTTATGTAACTGGGGCGAGGAAAAGCTCGCATAAAGGATGCTATATTGATGATATGACGATGATGGTGACAACATTAAGCACGAAACAAAAGAACATTCAATGGAATTCGATAAGTATTCGGATGACTAACTAGTTATAAGCAAGTGTATACACGAAATTCCGAGAAAAGGTGATTAAAAATATACCTACTCCCAAATAATGGCAGAATATTGCGAAGGAAAGAGCAACAGGTATTCCAGCTCGCGATTTTCTGTCGTCGGTACATTCCCGAAAAAATGGGTAAAATTCAATGGTAATGAATACTCTTTTTTTAGATTACACCACATGATGATGTCATCAAATGACGTAAGCGTATTATACACAAGTAATGTAAATAAATGCAATTTGCATATTTTCAAATTATTGAATGTCTGTGTTATAATTCATGCTTAATAAACTCTATTATTATTATTATTATTATTAAATAAGAAAAAACGTGCATTTATCGCTCGCTTCCGTTGCATACAAACAAGAATGCATCTTTTTTTTAGCGTTTTGGTGTAAAAATGAGGGAGAGCAGATACGCTATCTAATTATAATCTTTATTTGGCGATGGGAGGTGCGTTTAGGAGTGAAAACAATTATTATTGAGATAATTACGGAGTTATCTGCGTTACGTCCTGCGCCGTTTAAACAGAGCAGATAGCGAAATATCGATAGCATAACGATCGGATAGACGAGACTCGCCGATGGTGTTTAAACCAACAACACCGAGTGATCAGAAAAAAAAAATAGTCGACATCTTTAATTAAATTTAAAAAAAAAGATAAACATCAATTGTTTACAAAATGTATATTTGAATTAACAACGAACAAGCACATACTACTTAGATATTGATAGATGTCAAATAATTTTAGTTAGACTGCTTAGGGCGATTTTTTATCTGAATGCGCGCTTCAATTGCGTACCTACATTTATCGGTGCTTCCTTTCGCTCACAAAATCGTGATCCAAACGTGTTTTTATTCAAAAACAGACATTCTTTTCTTTGAATCTCTCTATTTTTAAAACTTGTTTGGATAGAATTATGGTTATTTACAAATGAACTGTCAATCAAGGTGTTTTGTTGCAACAACTACGAAATTCAGGTCGAAACTATTCGAAACACGATTCAAACTATTAAGCGAAAGAAAGCACCTTATGATTATGAGTAACGACTAGAAGTGCGTTCGAAAATTGTACGTCGAGTGCATTTGGAACGTGTAATCGCATCTTTCTCTCTCACGAATTTTTAATTATTTTACATCTCGCTTATCATTATTTCCAAAGGTCTTGCGTTAATAATAATTCCTTGACAACGGAGGAAATTTTTACATGGTCTTTATGGCAGCGAGTGAAAAGATTGCCCGTTGTCAGGGTAATAACGTAAACGCAAGATTTCTTGAAAGGAACGAGTGAAATGCAAAAAAAAAGTTAAGAATCGTGCGTGAAGAAGATACAATTACTCGTCCCAGACTGTGTCCTAGATGCAATTGACGCATAGTTCTCGAACGTAATGTACATAGGTCTTCAATTAATTAATTACTTATAGGAAATATCAAATTGAAATCTGTCAGAGGATTAAACATTACATTATTTACAAAAGGCGACGGTGACTGTGAGGGTTGTATTAAATCTCACAGTCAAAGTACCGAGTGATCAACGGAATTCATAATTAGAGGAGGCTGTGATCGGTGCTATTTTATGCTGTGTGGTTGGATACAATAAGAAATTAATAATAAGTTGACAGTTGTCATATTTGAGGTTACGCTCGGGCTTTATGGAATCTTATTTTGTTATTTTATTTTGGATGGATGCTGTTTTAAATCTCTTTTTAGAATGTTAGGGAAGGTTCCATAAGACAAATCCGTTTATTATCAATCACTTAAACAAATGAATGTCACAATTTCAAATTCTTAATTTCAAACTGCAAGCCAGTGCTGCTAACTTTTTGGAAAATATCACAGCCTGCTCGAATTATAAATTCCGTTGATCGCATGGTATTAATAGCGTTATAAATAAAGCAGTAGTCCCTTAATTACAAGATGTTTATGACAAATGTCAAATTCAACTCTATCGAAGTTTATGACAAACGTCAAATTCAAATCTGTGGAAGGTGATAATCAGGATGTTAACGGAAATTCGAATGATTGTACGAACAGTTTTACTTTTAAAAAGATGGTGATGTGTTTGTCACAGAGAAGTTAAGTTTTAACAACTGTCAAACTGTAATAACTGTTGTTTGCGCGTAATTATTAATCGAAGACAACTTTAAAATTTTACTTTCATCAGTTATCTTCAACTCGTTCGTTATTTTGTAGAAAGTGATCGTTTTCCTCTTAAATTAAAAGTTTAAAATGTCAAAGTGACATTTCGATACTACATACACACGTCAACATTTCAGTTGTCAAATAATTTTTGCCTGTCAAAGAAACTTTTTGTTTCTAATTTTTGAGTGCTGGTGCTGTTCGTAAAATAAACACGAAGTGTATATTCTACTCACCCTTTTGACCTGGAAATTATCGGGCCTCAGAGTCTCTTGAATTTCCTGGTCGGTTCTGGTTGGCTGGGCGACGGAAGTGCGGAAGTTCTCCAGGACTCCTTTGAAAGTGAACTTCTTCATGACGTCGCGTCGATCTGGGTCTCGGTCGCGCTTCATCGCATCATAACAATGTGTCTTCGGCGCTTCGAGGAATTCACCACAGGGTTGATGATGATGTTCACACCATTCTTCCTGCGGTGGAACTATCGACTATTTGTACACGGTTCGCACTTACCGCAGAAGACGAACGCCAACAGTGCCTGGAACTCCAGCAGTCGAACGGCCGGAGAGTAGTCGACCGGCGGGCTCTCGCTTGAATCTCACCGACGTGCGCGAGATATCAATAATTGAACGTCTGAGCTAAATTCGCACGCAGATTTCTGCGCCATACGACGTAGCATTCCGCGCAAGCCAAATCCGCACCGAGACGGTTCTCGCAGATTACCGCCGAACCAAGGGCAAGGTTACCACGGAATTTCATCCGTACACTCCCCACAAATAATAATTCTTACTCGGTTTATAACATAAAATAAAAATTACCTGAACACTTTTCAGAGAACGATATTGATTGACAGATAAGAAGATAGCACCGTGCACTCTATCGGTCACTTCGCAAAAACTCACCTGCGAGCGACAAAGGATCCCCTATGAAGAATTTAACGTACTAAACAATGAAAACGTGAGCGTGAGCACACGCCGAATGTAAACAAACACAACGGTATTTTTTATATTGGAAATGTATAGTTAGTTGTCTTAAGAATAAGCGACAGTAAACAAGTGTAGTTTCGCGTAATTTATTTAAGTGACTAAATTTTTTTAAAGCATGTTCTATAGAGTATTCGTTCGGAATTTCTCCGTGATTTTTTACGAACGCCAACGCCAGTTTTCGAGGTTAGGGTGAGTAAGCACCAAGCACCAACAATCGCAGTCCTTAATTATTTCGATAATTGTACTGCTACGCAATCGCAGCAGAAATTTGAGAGAGAAAGCTCTTTTTCAATGCGTGTAAGAGGGAGAAAAATACGGTAACCAGATCACTCCAGTTGAATTATCAAATACGCCCAATAAAAGCCGAAGCATGCGACGTTCCGCTTCACTGCCAGCGTTTTCAATTCACTCTTCTATAGCACTCTTAGACCTTTGTTTTAAACTCGCCTATAATTAAAGAAGTTAAAGTACCTACCACGAAATATCTAGAGCAGTGAATCGAAAATGCTTGTAAAAATTGTAGCTCTGATCAAAAGTATGAGAGAGAGCGACTACGTTTCACTGTACGTAAGAGAGAATTAAAGAAACGCGCGAGCAATCCGAGAGTAAACGCGAACTCGCCCTGTATGTGGGAAGTCACGAAAAGTAGTCGTCGTCAGTGTTCTGTTAGACCGACAATCAATGTTGCCAATTTTAAGGAAACCAAGCAAAAAATTACCTTGAAAAATCAAATATTTCCTTATTTCTTGTAAGCAGAAAATGACAAACGAAAGGTAAGCGATTTCTGGCGTAAAGTTTTCGAAAATCAAGGCTGCGGTAAGTGAACGGTTGAAGTGGTCAGACCAAACCACGTGATCACTTTTCTCAATTGGTGATTGGTCAGAGGGTTTAGTCGGACCGTTAACTTGACGATTTTATGCAATTTAACGCGGCCCAAATCTTAAGATCTCGATGTCACAGATATGTCAAACGTTAGGAACATGAACAGATAAAATAGCGACATCTTACTATCGCTTTTTGACCTGACATTGCAGTAGGAACTTGCGCAGAACAAAAATCCAAAGCTTTTTTTATGTTGTGCGCACACTCGTGACGGTTCTTGGACGGTTACACGTATACTATCCTTACAAGAACCAAAACAAGCCTTATAATGCATTAAAATTTTATTGTATAACGTTATCTCGGTTATTTCTCCACCCAAATAAACGGCTGTCAAACCTCATTTCTAATACACTATTTTATTGGTATAGAAAATGCGTCTCGACTTTAATAGGAACCTCGCTGGCGGCATCTGTGATAACCTTGAAACCAGAAACAAAATTCATGTCTTCATCCATAACCCCTCTTGAGAAATTAGAAGCAAATTCCTCGTCGTCTATGAGAGCAAAGATGGAGCTCATGATCCTGCGGGTGCAAGCGGAAGTGTGCAGGGCGCTGGAAAAGGAGGAACAATATCCGCACAAATTCAAGGTTGATCGATGGGAGCGTAGGGAAGGAGGTGGTGGAATATCCTGCGTCATACAAAACGGAAAAGTGTTTGAAAAAGCGGGCGTAAATATTTCTGTCGTTTCCGGAAGTTTACCCGCGGCCGCCGTATCGGCCATGAGGTCGAGGGGGAAAGATCTAAAACAAGACACGTTGCCTTTTTTTGCTGCCGGAATCAGCGCGGTGATTCATCCTAGAAATCCGCAAGTGCCGACCATGCACTTCAACTATCGCTATTTCGAAGTGCTGGACGAAGGCGCCGTCAAGTGGTGGTTCGGGGGAGGTACAGACTTGACGCCCTACTATTTAGACGTTGAAGACGCTCGATTCTTCCACGGCGTACTTAAATCAGCCTGCGATGAGCACGATGGATCGTACTATGCGAAGTTTAAGAAGTGGTGTGATGATTATTTCAACATAGTACACCGTGGTGAACGTAGAGGGGTGGGCGGAATCTTCTTTGACGACCTTGATGAGCCCAATCAAGAGGCAGCGTTCGATTTTGTTACATCCTGTGCTGACGCAGTGATTCCTTCCTACATTCCGATTGGTAAGTGTACGCACCATTGAAGCATTCCCAGTATATTATTAATAATTGGTTTCAGTTCAGAAACAAAAGAACAAGAGTTATACCGAACGAGAACGTGAATGGCAGTTGCTTAGGAGGGGGCGGTACGTCGAATTCAATCTCATTTATGACAGGGGAACAAAATTCGGCTTGCACACGCCAGGGGCAAGATTCGAAAGTATTTTAATGTCTTTACCTCTGCATGCCGTAAGTAACCACCTCACTTTTTGTACTGAAAGAAATCTGTGTTTCGTTTTTTTAGAAGTGGGAATACATGAATGTTCCAGAGAAAACGACGAAGGAGGGACAACTACTTGAAGTATTGAGAAATCCTAAAGAATGGATATGAGAAAATGATTTTTTACTTTTATATGGTGCTGCATAATGTTAATGTAATATTAATAACCAAGAAGAAAATATTAATTATATTTTCCTAACAACATCATAGCAAGTTCTTCAGTTTCATTTAAGCTTAAAGGTGTTTTCAATTTACTTCTTTTGTCGCGGCTATCATCATCATCACCTTTAGCCTCCAATTTTCTTTTGATCAACCTGCAATAAAAGGTAGTAAGTTGTAAATTTTAATTCTACACGACCGCTGTGTCATTCAAAGATACATCAGTCAGCAATTTGTGGAATGCAATACACTGAGAGTGGGCGCAGATCATCGAAAGTTCTTCCTCAACCAGCAAGCTCTATCCCCACATATCTTTGCCACACTGTGATCAAAAATGACTGATGTGGCGCTCTACTATATTTTTTTAATGTTCCACACGACGCGACATTATACAAAAATTACTAAAATCATAGATCAGATAGAAAATAGTAACTAGCTATTGTGGGATATAAAATAATATTTCAATCATTGTTGATCACAGTGTAGAAGCAAACTGCCTATAGTTCAATATACCTTTTAGTTTTTGGATTATCTTCCTTCTTGAATTCTTGACTATTTATGTCATCAGTAGCACTTTCTTCTTCTTCTCCATATATTTTATCTGGATCCGGCAACCAAGATAGATCAGGCTCTTCTTCTGACTCACTTCCGAAATCGTCTTCCTCTTGTTTCATCAACTTCTTTTGCTTCATCTTTCGTTTCTGTTCTTTGTGTTTGGCTTTCACTTTTTCCTTGAATAATTGCTTGTCATACTTATCCTCCTCTCTCAGCACAAGTTTGGCGGTTTCAATATCAATACCTCCCACATCCTCACTTTCGTATTTGGCCGCAGCTTCCGATTGTTTTTCTTTCGTCGCCGAGATGATCGCTTCCCCGTCTTCGTTGAACTGAATCTTCTTGTTGGGGGCTATTTTCTTGCGCAGGATCTTTTTAGCCAAGGCCATCCTCGTTTGGGCTTTTTGTTTTTTCTTTTTCGTCTCCACAATAAATTCCGAGTTTGCTGGAATTTCTATATCGTGATCGGCGCGTTTAACTGTGAAAATATCGTCATCATCACTGTCGGCGGTCACGTGGAACGTGCGTTGTTGTGCTTGAGGTGCATCAAATTCTTTTTCGTCATTTGTCGTTGACGTGATGGCAGCTTTCTTCACATTCTTAACGTTCGCTTTTTGCAAGAATCTTATCCTGGGAGGAACGACTAATCCCAGTGATTTTGAGTAAGCCTCTGTATCGATCTTCTGTATGTCAAATATCTTCTTGTTCTTCATCAAAAAAATGGACTTTGCGTACGAGACAATCGCGCGTTGCGCACTCTCCTTCAGAGATGGCGTCGATGCCAAATATGCTTCCATTTTGCGAATGGGGTTTCTCAAATAGATAGGATTTATCCTGAAATGAAAACTTAATAAACCAACAAAAATTTCTTTTTTTATTCTTACTCTATTTTCTCAATAGGGATTCTTCTCTCGTTCAAGTCTTCAAGAATCGCAAGTTCACTGGGCAGTACCAGCAACAAACTCTGCCCGTTCCGCTGATATCTGGCGGTCCGTCCAACTCGGTGGATGTACGTGGCTGAATCCTCGGGGCAGTCAGCTTGTACCACCCAGTGAACTTCGGGAAAGTCCAGGCCTCGTGCAGCTAGGTCAGTGGCGAAAAGAACTGCAGTTTGCTTCTGACAGAATGTTTCGTAAATTTGCATGCGACGAAGCTGATGAAGTTTCCCATATAAGGCCAAGAGGCTTGTTCCTGGTCGTAACCTGCAATAGTGATCAAAAGAATATAACTCGTCAACAGCCTTTAACTACTCAAGCACTCACTTGGAAAATATCTCAAATATATATTTCACCTGCTTACAGCTGGCGAAGAATATTATACACTTTTGGTTCAGATGATTCTTTATGAAACTCCATATGATAGAAGTTTTATCTTCCAGTCGACACACGACATAGTTCTGTTTTAAACCATTTGGTGTGCTGTATTCTTTATGTTCGTGTACTGAGATGTAACTTGGGTCTTTCAAACTCAATCTTGCTAGATCTTTAACTGACTTGGTTTGAGTTGCAGAAAACAAAAGTGTCTGACGTTGTGGGGGTAGATTTGCTATGATTGCATTCATTGTGTTTTGGAAACCCATATCTAAACACCTGTCGGCTTCATCCAGAACCAGAATCTAAATTTATAAAAATAAAATAATCTTGCTAACTGTATCCGAATGTTATCTGAGGACTAATTACTGACCTGCATGTTATCACAACTGAACAGGGGATTTTGATCCATGTGGTGAAGTAACCTTCCCGGCGTGCAAATGATAATATTACACTGATCCATGCGTTTCCTTTCAAATTTTAAGTCCTTGCCTCCAATGATTAGCCCTGCTGAAAAGTCGTGATGTTTGCCGACTTTCTTGAGGGTCTCGAATATCTGGTATGCCAGTTCTCTAGTCGGGGTTATGACTAAGGCCCCAATTCCATCTAATTTTGTCCATTGCTTACAATATAGTACCTCTACAAGAGGAATTAAAAATGCCAGCGTCTTCCCGCTGCCTGTTTGGGCGGCTCCCAACACATCTTTTCCTTGCAAGGCCAAACCAATTGTGTCTCGCTGGATTTCTGTCGGGGCAGTGTAGTCATTCTCCTTCAGTCCCTTAAGTGTTTGAGGGCTCAATGGAAAGTCGGCAAACGATTTTATATCATCGACATTAATCTGCATTGACAATAAATGAGAGAAATGTAAAGTTAAACGAGGTTTTTATGTACCTGTGAATAATTTTCCTGCAACTTTTGTATGTAGACATTTTCGGGTTCGTCTTTTTTTCTTTTATTTGTAAACACTTGAACTTTGCGTTTCGCTTTTCCTCTTGGATTAACTTTTTGATTAAAATCACGTTTATGCATGCTGTACTTGGATGTACGACGAAAAGCGTGACACTTTAAGGTTATGTTGATGCACAGCGTTTTTTGAACGCAACCCTGTTAATGGCAATCAGTGTGACCAACTTAGGCAAAGTAGAAATCTCATCCACGGAAACGTGGTCCAAACGTTTAGTTTCAAAGACGGACGTTCTTTTGCAAACAGATTAATCTCCACTTTCCTTAAAATTTTAGACCGCATCGATAATACCCTTTCCACTTCGAATCAAACTATTTTTATGTTTAGATTCAAACTATTTAAAACCAGATTCAAACTTTTAAACAAAAGAAAGCAGCTTAAATCTTCTAGTATAACTTAAAACTTAGAATGTTTCATTATTTGTTGTTCTCAATAATAAACAATTCCTTTAAAAATAAGCTACACAATAAACAGCCTAATTTTTAAGCGAAATTGCCTCGAGGCACTTTTTTACAATGGGCGCGTTCAGTAGACGCTCAGCGGCTGAGTTGCTTACTTAGCAGTCGTTTGTGATTGGCTATTGCCTTAATGTGAGCCAATCACAAACGATTGCTGAGTAAGCAACTCAGCCGCTGAGCATCCCTGAACGCGCCCAATGTCACTTGACTGACAGATATTTGACAGTTCTAAAATAATTTATAAACGAAGTGCCATGGCAGATTACAAAGTGATAACGTCCGATTTTGTAAACGTACAGATTTCAACATCGAAAGATGATATATCATTCGGAGAGAGACGCTTTCCCAAGGACCTGACAATATCAGACTTGAAGGTAATTACTTAAAATTAGTGTAAATTTTCTCGACTACATTTATGAATTTCAGGCAAAATTGGAACTTATGACCGGCGGAAGTTGCACTACCATGCAAATCGAAGCCTACAGTAAAGAAAACAAACTAATCTGCACCTTATCCGATGATAACTCTCTCTTAGGCTCGTACCCTGTTGAAAATGGCATGCGCTTGCATGTCATAGACAAGTTTTCAATACGCACCGAACTTGATTTTGGAAATGTTGAAAAATATGAATTGCCTGATGAAGAATACACCAAAAGAACAGATTCAGTTCGAGCATTCCTAGCAAAAAATAAGCTTGGTATTAACAAACTCATTTACAACTAATGCAACCGATGAGAATCATGTAATTTCAGGTCACTACAATGAAGAATATCGCAAAAACAAAGAAAACCAAGAAGAGGAAGAAAAGAAACTGGCGGAATCGACCCTGATAGATTCAAGATGCAAAGTTCAAATTCCAAACACGGCCATGCGATTAGGTACGGTGAAATACTCAGGCAAAGTCGAAGGCCTTCAAGGTTATTGGATTGGCGTGAAATATGATGAACCACTGGGGAAAAACAACGGATCGTAAGGCAACCCTACTTTTTGATTATTACTTTTGGTGTAATAATCCAATTATCTTACAGCTACAAAGGAACACAGTATTTTGAATGCCCTGACAATTACGGAGCATTTGTGAAGCCGCAGTACATCCTCTGCGGGGATTTCCCTGAAGACGACTACGATCTCAACGAAGAAATATAATCTTTTTATTTGCAACTCAAAATTTTATTAAGCATTCCTGAAACGTGAGACTCAGTTGAAACTCAAATCAAAATTGGCTTTAATATTTATAATCCTCACTAATAAATGTTACAAAACTATATTATTTTGTATGAAAAGAGAAGACTTGTTCACTGATATGCTTGCCACCCATCCTTTTCCTCACAAATGTATCCAGTAATAAAGCAATTTTAGTTGTTTTTCCCCCCTGTATTTTGAGTTAAAGTTATAGGTCCATATGTCTAGAAACTATGCAAATCTAGATATAAAAAAAGTTTTTTTTTTATTTACAAACAAGAATAAAGAAAATGCAAAGAAAACCTTGAGTTTATTAGTATTTTCTTCGTTTCAAAATATCTGGTTTCCAGTTAATTGGATGTGATTCTTCAGTTGCAGTCTCATCTTCTTTGTAGATCTTAATCGTTTTGTCTGCTTCCGTTGTAATCAAGCGTGAACCAGACTGATCAAATGTCATGGAAAATATTCCAGCTTCACTGTCCATCGAACCCGGTTGAACTGGAGCCTGTTTGATGGAGCAAATTTATTTTTTGCTACCTCATGATTCTAAGTACAATCTTACCTGCAACCTTTGGAAATTGTATCCTGTTCTCCAGTCCCAAAAATGTAAGGTTCCATTGTCGCCTCCAGAAACCAACACACCCTCTGGATTAACAGCCAAGCAATTGACGATAGCATTATGACCTGAGAGATTTTGTATGAATTTTCCATCAGGGCATTTCCATTGCTTTATGTTATCAGGAGAACCTGATGCAAACATGTATCTAAAACATACAGTTTTCATCCTCAAACTTACAGTTCCCTTGTATATTCGTGTAAATAATTAAGAATTAATAATAATAATGATGAATATATCAACATAGTACTTACAATGTTGGATGAAACACCAAACTCCTCACACTCTTTTTGTGATTGGTCAGAGTACAGACTGATTTACCGGCAGCCAAATCCCACAAGCGAATAGTAGTGTCGTGTGAGCCAGTGACAACTTGGGGCTCTGCCGCCTGTGTGATCACACTAGCCACAGTATGTGTGTGTCCTGTTAAAGTATGTACATTTGCTTTGGTCCTCATATCCCACACGCGTGCAGTCGAGTCTCGTCCTGCTGTTAACAAAACGTCAATCGTCGGATGCAACGAAAGAGAGTAAACCGCAGAGAGATGTCCATGATAATGCCTGATAACCTACAACAAACAAAAAAAAAAAACAAAGTTTTTCAGCCGGTTGAAAAGTATTGATTGCAAACCTTATTGTACTCTAGATCCCAACATTTGACTTGCCTGTCTTCGCCGCAACTGAATAAATAAGGATGTCGACCACTGACTGCAAGCCCACGTACTGTGCTTACATGCCCTGTCAAAGACACTTTCAACTGCCCACTTGCTAAGTCCCATATTTTAATAATTCTATCAGCAGCACCTGTCGCAAACCACTAAAAAAAATGCCAAGCTATCCCAAACAAAAAAAAAACCTACAAAGCAAAATTTACTTGATTTCCTGGTTCCACCGTCACACATCTCACCCATCCTAAATGTCCAGCTATTACTCGATAAAGCTTCCACGGTGCATGCCATTTAGGTTTCGGCATCGTAGGGGCCTTCCGTATAAGATTGTTCAACTGATTCTGTGCATTCTGTTGGGCCGTCGGTCTATGTACTATTAAACTAGTGTCTGTATAAGGTACAACAGCTGACTCTGTGTCTACAATTGAATCTACTTCCACAGGAGTAGGTATGTGTGGTAGGGTAGGACCGCTCTCGACTTCTTGCAGCTGCTTCATGGCCTGCATCTTCTTAACGTCGTCAAAGACGAGGCCGTAGCTGTCCCTAGCCTTGACCGTTCTTCGAACGTTTTCACTGGAATCTGTGATAAACAGGACCGATGCTTGGCAGGAGGTTACGAGGGTACTTACGCGGTTTCATCGACCGGTGGCAACAGGCCTTGATTCGCCAAGAACATGTCGTGTGATCTTTTTAAAGATCTAAACACCAGCGTGTGTACGGAATGTCTTTGTACGTCGTCAGTCATTATCATTATTTCACAAAATATAAAATTAAAACGAGATACAAATTCCTTAACCTCTTTAACATCAACAACAGACAAATACTGAGAATACAGCAGAAAACGAGTAGCATAACAGGGTCGCCAACATAAAATCTTTAACAACAATTTGCATTGTGAATTCATATTAAAATCAATATATCAAAGTCAAAAGTAACAGTTTAAGGCAAATTTGCATTCATTGTTATTTATTTACGGATGCATTAACGGATCTGAGCATTGCGTTGCCTAGTGTGGCTTTAGCGAATTTAAGATTTTAGAGTTAGCCATACTGCGATCGTTAATTAATCAAAGTTTCAACAACTTAATGTCAATAATTACATAAAAAGTTCTAATTTAATGACGGTAAAAGTTAAATTTCAAATTAATTTAAAGCAGTGAAACATTTTTACAAATTTCAGCTAAATTTATTCTAAAGATATCAGGTTTAGCTGAAATGTTAACCTAACCTAATTCTAGAAATTTGAAATGGCTAATAAATTTCTAAGACAGTGTTCGCTAGCAAGCGGAATAGGCGTGGGGAGTTTCCTATTGGGAGTATATTTCGAGAAGTACTCGTCGACCAGTGACAACCGCGTCGAATGCTTTAAAAATTGGCCGGGTTTACCATTGTACGGAACTGTCTCTGCGGCAACTGCGTTCTCCCCCGCTCCACAGCCCAACGCCAGCCGCGTGTCACAAATCATGAAGTTCGGTTTTCCCGGGCTGGACCACGTACGGTCTTTCGACGACTTTGTCTTGAGTTACGACCGAAAAACAAGAGTCGCTCATTGGGTTTTCGAACATTTAACACAGGAGACCGTACGATACAATGAGGCAGTCGACAGAGGCAAGTGTAATTTCACTCCTGACGAGAGTATACACCCATATTTCAGGTTGAGTTAACACTTGCTCATTTTTAATCGCATTACTAAATTACCTGCACATTTAAAGGGCCGACAATTCTGATTATAAAGGCTCCGGGTATGACCGAGGACATCTAGCGGCTGCTGGAAATCATAGGGTAGACCAGAAACACATAGAGCAGACATTTTTCTTATCCAATATGGCTCCACAAGTCGGTGTAGGTTTTAACAGACATTCATGGAATCGTCTGGAAAAGTATGTGAGGAAGTTAACGAGGGTGTATCGGAACGTATATTGTTGTACGGGGCCCCTTTATCTTCCCAGGTATTTATTTCATAAACTTTTTCCCCAACTTTGCACCAAGTTTACATTACATTTAAATTGAAGTTAACCGACTCCTTTAGAGAAAGAATTCTTTAGGAAAGAAGCTGACGGCAAAAGCTATGTTAAATATGAAGTGATCGGCGCGAACAATGTAGCAGTTCCGACTCATTTTTTTAAAATCCTTGTTGGGGAATCTGCGACGGGTGAGTTGGAGATGGAGGCTTACGTGATGCCAAATCAGGTTATTGATGACGCAGTTCCCCTGTCGAGTTTTCAAGTATGTAAGAATATGAAGTAATGCAAGGGTGACTGTCACAAAGAGACAATGTTTCAGGTGCCTCCTGAGA
The DNA here is from genome assembly GCA_036172665.1 of Prosopocoilus inquinatus. Lineage (NCBI taxonomy): Eukaryota > Metazoa > Arthropoda > Insecta > Coleoptera > Lucanidae > Prosopocoilus > Prosopocoilus inquinatus. The sequence goes on from CM069872.1 coordinate 48,528,264, forward strand.
GCATAGAACGGCCTGCAGGGTTACTATTTTTTGACAATTTAGCAAGAAGTAAGATTAGCAAAATTAATGGGAAAAAGAACTGATTTTATTGTGGTGTTGTGATTTAGATCTTTTAATGTGTTAAGTTCCAAGAGGAAATTAAACAAATTTTTAAAATTCGTTTTGTATTAATAATATTACTAAGGGGGCCTCTTCAGAACACTCTGTTTTCTTTAAGCATTTTGTCTTGTTTTTAAGGTATATTTTAAAATTAATATTTTTCAGATTTTTTTAATTCTGTTACCACCGTTCACAGTTTCCTATTCATGTCGCTAGCGCCATCTCGTAGCCATGAAAAACTGATCCGCCATGATGAAATCAGGTCGGGCTATTCAAATTTACATACCCTGGATTGACGTTTATCTTACTTGATGGGTTCAGAAACAATCTGTCAGATTCGTGATTTCTTCGACCACGACCGATTTTATGAAATAGAACAAATATATCTTTCTAATCTAGTAACTTAGTAACAAAAATGACAATTTGTTTCCGAACCCTTTGAAACAAACTAATGTCGGTTATCTTAGCCACTCTCAAAGATGTATTTTTCGAATGCAGCCCTAAAACTAAATTAACAGTGAAATGAAAAGACAGAAATGAATTTAGCTTGCTTGCTCAGTTTACAAATTTTTAGAATAAATAACTTTTTTGACTATTGTTTTTAAGCAAATGCATGTAATTAATTACAGGAAATTGCGTTCTTCGTTGGATTTACTTTCTTTATTTACTTTTTATAAAGTAAATGATAAAGAAAACATTCAATACTTCATTCATTATTGCACAGTAATGATTGATGATAAGGGATTTAAAACTGGCCAATTTCTGAAGAGAACAAATGACTTCTATTAAAATTTTACTTTTCAATGTAACGCCGACACTTCAGTTAAATACATAATTAGACTTGTCCTATAGTAGATAAAAAAAATCGTATTTTCTTATCTCTCGTTCGTATATTTAATTGCACCCATCCGCCTCTAATTTCGTATCATCTGTAATTAAATAAATAAAATAAGCTCTGCCGATGCGAAGGTATCTCGGTTATATGGGACATGCGCGTAAATTTGACAACGCCGCGGTGCCCATTTAATTCATCATATCGTAGATCGTAGTGGGTCAGCCGCCACAGCTGATTTGCACGTGGTCAGAGCAGTCTGCCGCTCGGAATGAGCAGCTTTTGTGCGGTCTATTAAATCATTTGAATCATTAGAAAATGACACTGGACGACGAACCGAATTTACTGTTCATCGGGACCGATGAATTCGTCGCCTCTAAAAATTTGCAGAACGGAACGCCTACCAAAAAGCGCTCCTACGAAAGCGAAATGAACGCACCCCCTGACGGGGGTGCACGCGCCTGGCTTATCATGATAGGGTCCTTCTTCTGTAACGGAATCGTTTTCGGCGTTATCAATTCCTACAGCGTGCTGCACACCGAAATCCACGACAACTTACAGGCGAGAAATATCACCGAGGCTTCGAGTAAAGCTGGTAAGTTCGTTTTTCTAAAGTGATTCTATAATAATTGCAGGTAAAACAAATGATTAAAAAAAAATCGAGTGTCATTTGTTTTTACAAAATTTTATTAGGGGAATTTTTTCTTGTAAATGACAAGAAATAAAAATAATAATATTTTCAACAATTTTTTCAAATTATTCACGTTCCGCTACGTTTGACAGCTTCTACACCCTAAATAAAAAATAAACATTTTTATTTATTTAAGGAAGCTGTCAAAGGTAGCGAAACGTCGACATTCATAACAGTTTAACCTGCACAGGTCTTTTTTTTATTGTTTGAATGCGACTTCACAAATTTTACAATTACGTCCTTTGAAAACCGGTGCACTGAGAATTGACATACAAGTCAAATTTTTAAAATTTTTTGTGTCACCTGTCATTTTGGTGACAATGTCAAATTTGACATATCCGTAGCACAAGTCGGTGCAATTTCAGTGACGTTTAGAAAGTTCAGATTTAAGATCAGTTTACAAAAAACAAAGGGCGCGTTCAGTGGACGCTCAGCGGCTGAGTTGCTTACTCAGCAGTCGCTTGTGATTGGCTGTTACCTTAATATGAGCCAATCACAAACGATTGCTTAGTAAGCAACTCAGCCGCTGAGCGTCCCTGAACGCGCCCATTGCAATTATCGAAGTGTACAGGTTTTAAAAGACCGCAACTGTACAAAAGTTTTAATAAATCTCATCAAAATTGATAAGTTTGAAAATTGTTAAATTTCATCTCTGAAGTTGTTTCTTCAACCGTAGCGATGAAATAATTTAAAAAATTTGGAAACGAAGAATTCAAAACATATTTTTAAAATTTATTATTATTATTATTAAAGTCATTAAAATAGAAAAATTAAAAAGAAAAAGAAAAAATAAATGTGACACAAGAAACAAACAATTTAAACAGACAGGAAGTTATTGTTTCTATTAAAACCGTTTTGCTTTTTGTTTTATTAGAAATCGAATAGAATTACGAAGACTAGAAAATTGAAATAATTTTGTAATTGAATCGATCAGTCAGTTATTATTAAACTTGTTGTGCAAGAGTAAATGAGCTCAGCCTGGAACTGTCGAAAGCAAAAAAATAGTAGACAAAAAACAGATTTCTGTAATTATTATTGCTCAAAATTGTATCGATTAAAGACGATTTCACAAAAATTTTAAAGCTTCCATATTTAACAAGCTTAAGGCTTTGATAAAATCTGTGAATTTGTCTTTAATCAATACCGTTTTGAGAAATAATAATTACAGGAAACTGTTTTTTGTTTACTATTTTTTGCTTTCAACTTAAGTATGGAAAATAAAATACATTATACCAACTGTAGTAGTAGTAGAAGTTTTCTTTTTGGCCGCAAGATTACTAAACCTCAAAATTATTAAGTATGGCTTACATACAATGCGATTGTGGAAATGACGTGCCCAAATTTTATTATCCGTTACTGTACTACCTACCTGGAGCCCGTTCAGAAATAACTCTTCGATTAGAAAAAGCATGCCCAGGGTAATATTCTTTCTCTCTCATGTAAGTGATTTTCTCAATTTTGCTTTTCATTTTTAAACGCTCTTGCGATACAGTTTCTGAACGCGCCCCTGTTTTATTGCAAGCAATTAATCGCAAGTCTTTAATCATTCATTGTTCGCAAACAAGTTGATTGATGTTTGCAAAGTCCGCCAAGCACACCAATAAAAATTAGCCGCTTCCCTTATTATTTAATCATGCGATTACCACCGGTCATAACTGATTATGGCAGTGTAAACAGTAGTTTGAGACGGCGGTAGACACGTGCCCAGAATGATTTATCATCCATCTAACCCCCCAGCGCTCTATTAAGCGATTATTGTTACTATGTCCACATTTAAATAGCATTATTCCGACCAATACCGTCTTCGAAGAAGTGATTAATTACTTTGTTTGTTGCCGCATGATCATATTCGTAAAATTCTTCCGAGTTCACAAATTTCTTCAAGTCAGCGTTTTTTGTCGCATTGTCGTGCAGATAAAATCCAAGAGGTCAAATCGACCCCGATGGGTTGATCTCCACAAGAGGTCACGCTAATTATCTCGGAGGTTACCTAACAGATTCTGTTTTTCCATCAAATTCATGTTCTCACTGTCCTCATCATGTGCAGAAAAATTCACTCACTGACAAAAGGTCGTTATGCGCCTTTGTCGTTATCGCACAGAGGGCAATAAACTCTTCTTCATAATTGCATGCACTTGTATGTATTTAATACATAGTTATATTGATTCGACTGATTGTGAGTATCATTCTATATTTAGGACGTTTTTCATTCACATACACTTGCGTAATTTGATTTTTGGCAATAGACTCGAAGGTGCAATGTACTTGCCCAGAAATACATAGTACTGTGAGTGTCACAATATAGCTTCAAAAAAAAAAAACTGCTTTTAAATTCGGATTTGCAAACGTAAGTTCGAAAAAAAGAGATTCGATGAAAGCAATAAGTACCTCCAAGGTTTCAAATTAAAATAATCTGAGAGAAGTTGTTTCTTCTTCTACATTTTCCATATCTCCTACGAATTCATTTGGAAAAGAGTATGTACACATTCATACAGGTCGGTCTTGAAATTGAAAACATAGACAGTATAATAAACAGAAAGCGGCTTTAATTACTTCTTTCTTAACTTCTATGATCTCAGCTTGATTCAACAACCGGTATATTATGGGATTCTCACAATTAATTAATTTTTTCACTTTTATCACTTTTGTCAACAGGTTCATTGAAAACAGCGTGTTTACACACACACACACAAGAAAAACAACAATTTTTTTTATTGTTTACGTTATTGCTTCTTCTTCTACTAATTTATTTTCGCGTGTAAACAAGATCGTGCTGCCCAAGATTCTAATTTCGTGCTTGTACTAGAATCTGTTATTGTTTTGTTGTTATATGTAGGTCAAACTCTGTTTAACTAGACTTAAAAAATGAGATACCCAGGGCCGTAGTCAGTCAGGCCAAGATGAGTCTTACACGTCTTCTTTTATTTGTTAGAAAGACACGTTTTTTTTTCTTTTACGAGAATCGCACATTTCAACTATTTTTCTCGAAATTCTTATGATTCTCGAACTGTATTCGGTTCAAATTAGTTCGATTACGCCCCCTCTTTTCGAAAATAATACTTTAGTTTATCAAAAATACAGAGAGATCGAAAGTTGTACTTCCACCGGATCTACCGGATGTATTTATTAATTAACTTTGGTTTGGATGTAGTAGAAACGAAAGCAAAAAAATAGCAGACAATTACAGTTTCCTGTAATTTTTGTTTCCCCAAAATGGTACTGCTTAAGTACAACCTCATAGGGTGACACTTAAAAATTTTGGAAGTACTCAAATTTGACAAGGTAAATTTGTGAAGTCGTACTTAAACATCAAACCATTGTTGAGAAAAGAAAAAAAATAAGTTTTATGAATGACGTGACGTCAAAATGACGTAATTCTCTTACGATTTATACGGTTTCATGTTTCATGTGAGAGCCTACGTCATTTTGACGTCACGTTCTCTTGAAAGTTTTGCTCCCTTATTCGAGAATAAGGCCCCCGATAGACATAAATATTGATTGATAATTGATCTAACTCATGGAAAGTAGCGTAGGATTAGGATCTCACTGTATAATAACAATGCAATGTGAGGTATAACAACGTATTTTTTTTATTTTCAGCTTTGGTTGGATCTCTGGCCATGGGCGCCACTTTCATGATGTCGGCAGTGGCTGGGGTTTTAATAGATTTCATCGGGCTTCGCACAACTGCCTTCATAGGGGGGGCGCTGTCATCAGGAGGCATGTTCATTTCGTCATTCTGCTCGAACAACGTGTACGCCCTCTACTTTACATACGGCGTTATGTACGGTGTAGGATCGGCACTCGCCTACACTCCATCCCTCGCAATTCTCGGTCATTACTTCAAGAAATACCTGGGGGTAGTCAACGGCGTGGTGACTTTCGGTAGCTCTGTTTTCACCATGGTAATCCCCTACCTCATCGGCTTCTTCCTGAGCGAAGTGGGACTGCCGGGAACTCTGAGATTGCTGGCGCTGCTGTCGTCGGTGATCATGTGTTGCGCTGTTATCTTCAAGCCCCTCGTCGGGAAAACCTCCTCGCGGAAGAAAGTTTCGGTCTGCGAGGCGTTTAATATTTCGATTTGGAAAAATAAGAAGTACGTGATTTGGGCGGTCGTGATTGCGATTTCCCTCATAGGTTACTTCGTGCCTTACGTCTTCATGTCCAAGTTCGTCCAGGAAAATTACCCGGAAAACGCAGACCCCAAACTCCCGATCATCTGCATCAGCATCACATCCGGAGTCGGCCGATTAATATTCGGATACGTCGGGGATCTCCCCAGGGTAAACAGGATATTCCTCCAGCAGATCTCATTCTTCAGCATCGGTTTATTGACGGTGCTCCTACCATCAACCGCCGGATCGTTTTACCTCCTGATCGCCATCGCTTTGGGCATGGGTATCTTCGACGGTTGTTTTATTTCCGTAATCGGACCAATCGCTTTCGATATTTGTGGGCAGGAGGGAGCGACGCAGGCGATTGGTTTTGTTTTGGGCATCTCCTCGGTTCCTTTGACGCTGGGGCCGTACCTGGCTGGGATCTTGTACGATCGCATGGGGAGTTACGACTTACCGTTTAGGCTAGCGGGTATTCCCCCGATCGTTGCCTCCTTCGCCATGTTCCTCATCCGATTCGTCGAGGCCAAGCCGGCTCCTCCTAGGAAACCCAGCGAGGAACCGCTTAAACCCATGGGGCAAGAGGAGAACGGATCCAAGCCGCCGGCCAATCCTAAGCTCGGATACGCGACAGGTAGGCTCTTGACGAATGCTACTTTGTCCACTTGCATCTTGTACAGCGGCGATAAACGGTGCTATACTTACTCTGTGCTGTGAAAATGAGAAAGACTTGATGATGGATGGATCTCGCAACTTGTTCGCTTCTGAACGTGACTGTCCACTTTCCAAAAGTAGCGATATTGCACACAAGACTGTGATATTAATGGAGAAGAATGCATGGAGAAAAACATTGCTTTTATTTATACAGCTGCGATGATGGAAAACATCATGAGACCCATTTTGTTATCCATTGCTGCGTTGCAATTTTTTTTTATTTTTACAAATCGCACTTTCGTGCAATGGATGCGCACTCAGGGTATCTTCATCTCGCTTCATTGCATGAGGCTAAAACGAGAGAGAGATACCCCGAGTGCGCACTCAGTGCACAATCGAAAGCACTAGGTATAAGTTCACTTGTTTTACAACCTAAAAGTTGATATTTTTCTTTTAATACCCCCGACTGTGTTCATTATTTACTCTAATGTAAAACCAGAAGCAACAAAATCAACAATTGTTGTATACGTACACATACAAAGCGTCGATCGGGTCTCCATTTAGGTCAATTGTACCAATATGAGTCTAATTGATTCGGCCAAGCTAAGACCAGACTCACTCACTCCCTGCACAAATTGCAAACGTGACGTCGAAAATTTACCGCAAAATTAGAAACTGCCGGTGGAATTAGATGATGACCGGCGGCGCGCCGTCATTATTAATTGTTTGCTTTAGAATTTAAAGGGGGCCAAGTTCATTGTTGCAGAAAATATTTCGGCTTCGGTCGTTATTATTACAATTGTTATCAGCAGACGTTTACTTTGTAATGTTTATATACCAACAGAAATAGCAACTTTTGAACTTTCCGAAGACGTTAAAATAACGATGACCGTATTAAATCTTTTACTCGTAAATATTATTATTATTGAGTTATTAAATTTAAAATTAATAAGGAATTTGCAAACGACTAATAGGGGAGGTGGGAGGAAAATGATAAGATGATATAACACTCCCTGCAGGGTTCCCACTCACCAAAAAAAGTGAGAAATTTATCTGTCTAAAATAACCGAAGAACTAAAAAATTTTTATTTTGTTGAGAGCAATATTTATTTTTGTTATATCCATTAATAAGTATACTTATTTTAATATTCTATTTATTATTATTTCTAATTTTGAAAGTAATTTAATAATTTTCTTAAATTAATAACGCCCACTAAAAGTACGAATGTTTCTGAATTGGAAAAAAAATAGAAAAACTGCATAATCCCAATGAGTCGTCAACATTTTTTTTAAATAAAAATAAATATAGGCAACCACACAAATAATTGTGTTCATTGGGTTGCCTACACTAAAAGACTTTTTGATCGTTGAAAAGGTTATTTTTAAACCAACATTAAAATTAATTTTAAAATTTCTAAAGGTGATTCAATAATTTTCCTTGAATAGTACTGGTGAAAATTTAAAATAAATTAACTTAGTAATTTTTTGTACGTCTATTATGTCTTTTCTAAAATTAGGAAGAATTGGAAAATTGTCTCAAATCCTTCAATATGAGAAAAAATGATTTTTTTTTTAAATATTTAAATAATACAAAAATTGCATACATAATCCTAGTGACTCCTGACCAATCCATCACATTTTTTAGTAAAAAGAAAGTATAGGCAACCTCACAGGAAGTGTGTTTATTGGGTTGCCTATACTAAAGCTTCTTTTTTTTGGAAAGGTCTAATTTATTATTATTTCGAAATAAACAAGTACGTGATTAAAATTATTTTCAAAATTTTTTAAAGGTATTTAAATAATTATCCTTGCGTAATGCAGGTGAAAATTAAAACAAAATTAAATTTTTTGAACGTCTATTATTTCTTTTCGGAAATCGAGAAGAATTGGAAAATTATCTAAATTTCTTGACAAAAAAAGATAGTTCTAACGCCTGTAGCGTAGGCAACCATACAGTCTACCGAGTTCGTTGGTTTACCTATATTAAGGCTTTTTTTTTCTTTCTTTTATTTATTTTTATATACATATTATTTCCTAATCGCAGTCAATTGTGAATTGTGATTTTTACCGAAATCCAGGAAAACTGGGAAAAGTCAGGGATTGTTTAAAAAAATTAAATAAAATGGGAATCCTACCCTAGGGAGTTTTCGTTATATTTTTTTTGTTCCTAGAAGTTGAATTCTTGTGGTTCTTTTGTTTCTGGTCGTGAAAAAAATAATATTACACCTCAGGAGGGGATCGCGCGATTATTTCATTTGAAATAATCGGGTATTTCTCTCCCTCGAGAAGTATAATTTACTATGATTAAAACATCCCAAATTTTTTACTTTTTTCGATCGCTTTTTCGCTTTAATATAATTTTTTTTTTTTGGCGAATTTATTTTCGAAAGGGCTCTGTGGATAATTAGCGTCGCGTGCGTACGTGAGCGTAAATGCAGAGCCGGTCAGGTGACAATGCGAGGCTTATTTTAGCTCACGGCCAAACCCATGGGCCACAAATACACCCGAAAAATCCAGTCGGTTACCTAAGATGACATAATTCCGCTTATTTTTGACAGGGGCGGCTGATGCAACCAGTTGCACCGGATCACAAAAAGTTTCGCCCAATCAAAAAAAAAGACCTCCCCGACCGTAATTGCTTTATAATCTTTATAATTAAATATAAAAATTAATAATAAATTTTAATGATGCAACATTCTCGGAGATTGCGCGGCTTGTTTTTTTTTCTATTTTTTTTCTGCTGCTAATTTTAGCCGCGCGTTTATCGCCGTCGGTTTTGACATTTGGAGAAGATCGATGTTTGGGTACGGTTCATCAGCAATTTCATTGCCGATATTGCTCGGCAAATATGACGTGATGTCTCTCATAAATTGCTATCAATTTAATTTTTAATTCCATTTCGAAAAGAAGTCGACCTGTTCTGACGGGCGTATCTATTAAACACAGTTTCAAAAATACTTTTGTATTTACATATTACATCAATGAAGCGGATGGAATGTTTTTTTTAGAACTCATTTTTAGAATAACCTTATATTTTTACTTTCCAAATGTTTTTTTGCGAAGGGGGCTCGCCCATTCACGTAATAAAGACGTGGATTGTTGGCTTTGCACAATGACAAGACAAATACTATTTTTGTGGCTTCTGGTTAAAAATATGCCAGTGTTGTAATATACCTAAGTCATCAATCATCGAACTGATGATAAGGCTGTATGTTTTGTATGCAACGTTTTCTTTCGGCTTCTGTCGATCACTCACTTTTTTTTTAAATTAATTGATTAGAATTTGTTGCTGTCTTCATCTGCCTCTTGTGATCTGCTTTAAACCGTTTTGGCATGCTTTGTTCTGACGATGTGGCTAGCACATACTTGCGAAGCTAATTTCCTTCCTTCCTTTTTGCAGAAAACGGGGAGGAATCCGAGGAAGACATGTCGCCGGTTTGACGTCAAACCAACCTAGCTAATTTCTTGTCATTGTATTAAGATTGGTATTCTGATTTTTGTATTCTACCTAAGAGTGCACGCTTTTACATTTTTGAGTATGTATGAGGAGTGTATATGCTAGCTATGTCGTTGACACATTTTGTAAATACTGTTTTATGTTTTTTTTTTCGTACTAACGCTTGTTTGATACTCAAAGATGGAGAGACAGACGGACAGACAATAATTTCTAGCGTACATATCGACCCTTCAATGAAAAGAAAAAACACTTCGAGTTAGCCATGGAAACAAAAGTACATCTCGTAAGAACTGTCAAAGTATAAAATTTAGGTTATGCGAAGGAGCTGAATCTACTTTGATTGTATATGCATTCTTTTAAGAAAAAATCTTGCTTTCAAAGTGTCTTTTAGCTTCCACTTCCATAAACATTTATGTAATTCAGTTTGCAGATTACTGAACAACATTTTAAAGTGAATCAATTTTTGACATGTAAGAAATTGACTACGGAAACTGCGACATAGTTTTTTTTTTTCAAGGCTACTCGACGTGTTTTTTGTTGAAGACTCTATACATGTTTTAATACGGGCGTACGTACATACCTAAGAATACATATCACGCAGAGGTCTGTATAAAGATTTTAATAAATATTATAATGATATTAAAATTGTTATTTCTGTTACATATGGAATGGGAAAAAAAATCTTCAGAAATACACGTCATAAACACAACTCTTTTAACGATCTATAAAAACGAATAAGATATCTTAATCTGCTGACCTTAAACTATACTATGACTTCGGCACATAACAGGATCAATCAAATTGAAATCAATGAAGAAAAAGCTAGTATACATAGTGTTCATAATGTTAGGAGCCAACTGTTGTAGTACCGTAGTCACATCTACCGAAAGAAAAAAAAAGAAATTCACAAAATCACTTTTAATTTACTTCTTGAGAATCGCGTGCGATTATTTATTTAGGGCCTAAAATTTTTAATGTTCTTTTTTGTGCCAATCATGATATATATTGTCGCTTTAAAAACACTTTAATTATGTACAGTAATTTTTTATTTATTCGCTCGTTACAAAAAAATGTTACTACATGTTATCGCAGTTATAAAAAAATTTGATTTGCACTAAACAAAATATGCTTTCCTATACTCCTCAATTATTTTCTTATATGATATCATCAATTTGTTTATTGACGCCCTTATTTTACAGACTGATATAATTTATTACACGACTAACAGACGTCAGAAAATTTCAAAGTTGACACCAATCGTTACTAACGCGTTGCTATTTTAAGAAAATTTAAAAAAAAAGAACACGAAGAAATGACTAATAGGGGAACCACATTCTGTTATAAGTTCGGATTTACCGTCTATCAATAAAAAAACAGGGTGTAGAGTAGCAAGTGAAATGTTATCAGAGCGCATAAAATATGAAATAATTTATGAAATCAATCGAAAAAGCTTCGAAGAGCTTTAATTAAAGGTAAGTAAACGAATATTTCAGGATGTCTCTTTACTTTTTCTTCTTACTCTGTTGTTATAAATTATTCTTGCAATTACTTCTAACCGAATTAAAAACGTCAAGAGAAATCATAGTCTATAGTTCGTGCAACATAATTTTCGTTGCACGTCATAATTGATAATTAAACAAATGGTTACCAATCTGGTTAAAGGAAATTTACTTTATCAACAATGATTACTCGTCAGTCTTTATGGAGACTTGTTCGTTCGATGGTTGGCAACGTTTAGTCACCGTATATCGTACAGAAGCTGTTCATACTAGCGCAATTGTAGTTTTCTTTTTATACTCCGTTTAAAAACGCAACACGTGTTGAAATTTTTTTGTCCTTAGTTTGGCGACAGGTCCTGTCATGTTTTTTTTTTTTTTTAAATGTATTCGCCTTATCAGTTCAGTCATTAATCCTGGTCATTAATTAACTTCTTCTCAATTCAAAATGCAGAAAATAATTTTTGCCAACAGGAAAACGTGTGTCGAAAGATACCCAAGTCGAAATTTTTTTAATGCAATAAGAATAAGCCATGACTTTTTATTTGAGTTGGCAACATTGAGTGCGGGACTTTATTTACTACATCCGGTCCGGTTTCTTTACGACAAATGAACTTTGGCTTTCAGGCTTTCAAGTTTAATGCCGTTGTAGCAATTATAAAAATTAATGTTGCTATGGAAACTAACAATTAAAGTAAAGTTACGAGAAATTAACCGAACCCTAATTAATTTAATTTCAATTATCTGACTCCCTCACGATGACTTAAATCGAATCTTATCAGAAGCGCCAACAATCTTTGTAAAACCACAGCTTACGGCAATCCTATAAATTTTAACAGTCCGTTAATAATTTAGAGAATCAGTTATAACCTAATAAATAAATTTATTACGGTAGATAACAATGCTGCCAACTGTGTAGGCTTTATGCACCTTACTTTTAACAACGGTTAAAGGAAATACATCAATGTGTGTATAGAAAACTGTTAAAAAATAAAATCGCAGGACCTCGACATCAATTTAAAATGGCGCTTTGTGTGTCATTTGAAATTGGGACGCACTGTACACTGAGTCGCGTTCGTAAACTTTTATTTCGAGTGCACCTCGGGGTTGTAACTTATTGCAATTCCATCTTTCTCTCTCATTCACGATGTTTAATTTTTTTTGCATTTCGTACGTCCCTTTCAGGGTGTTATTTCCAATTTTAAATTTTTTATAATTATGTTATTATTCTGACAAGTCTGTATATGATTTAGGAGCCCGTTGGACAAACAGCACAGATAAAAAAATGTTTGAATGTTTGTGTGGTACAGCCGCGATCAAGCTAATCGTGACCGGTTGACCACCAGCATCAATAAGGGCGAAGTTAGCTTACGCTTACAGCGGTCTCGATTAGGATGATCGCGACTGTACATTTGCTGTGGAAACCATGCTAGATTTACTTTTTCACAAGTGAGATGTAAAACCAAATGTATGTACAAACTCATTTATACAAGAGAGACAGCATCATTTCAAGCGTCATTTCTTTCTCATCTTTTTTCAATCTTATGTGATGTAATAATAATATTCCAAGTGATCGAAAGTGCTAAAAAGTTTCTGGATTTTTGGCGACGGACTAGTAGGTCTGATGAAAGTCGAAGAATTGTGATCATGAATCATGAGAAAATTGTGACACGCTTCAGAATACAGCCAGAAGAATCTCACTGGGCAATATTAAAATAGAGAAGGGAAAAAATTATATTTCGTTGCCAGCCAGTACAAGTGTTGTCAACAATCTGTACATTTATTTTTCCGAAAAACTCTTACTTTCTGGACACGTTTCTCGCGAAACGTTTTACATGTCTCAATTTAAGTATTTTAGTTTTGGATGGATATATACACCAAAGCTGCAATTATTACTGGTAGCTTAAAACAAGAGGTTAAGTCGCGACATCACGCGATCTTTTTTTGACCTAAAATTATGTGAAGAAAGACGAAATACTTTGAAAAAACATTTGAATGCACGATTAGTCCATTACCTCAAAATTAAAATTCTTTACGTGATACGAAATCAAATAATCTCGATTAAGAAAATAAAAAAAATAAGATTATTGACATGTTTATAAAATGGAACTTTCACGCTAGCCTTTTACCCAGTCTTGTTACACTGTTTATAATTATTTCGCTCTTTAATTTCTCGTGTAATTAAAGACGATTTTTTTTTAATTTCATTCAATGCGCCTTTTAATTTCAGAAACCCATGCTAGCGAAGCTCTAGAACGTCGAATCACATCACATCACGGTGTAATTGAACTAAATTTTAATTAAACCTGCGGTCGGTTTGCACGATCGCGTGTATATTACAGGAAATTGTAGTTGTTTGAAAAAAAAAGAAGAAAAGGAGAACGTTCTGAAACACGTAGTGTATTTATTCCAGAGAAATAACAAAAGGTATAACAAACATTTCCGAAATACTACGGGTAAGTACACATCATACAAAAATTACGACACAAATACCATTAAAATAACGGAAAAATTTTACGTATGTACCTACTTACTTTCTTCAGCCCTCATTAATAGTAATTTTCAGTTACAAAAAAATAAGGATTGTTTTCTTGTGTGCGTTTCGAAATGATTAAAAATCGCTTCTCTCTCTTTCCATTTTCATCCTCCAAAATAAAACTAGAGATCTAACAACATTAAAGCTTGCACGCACATGAATAATGTTATATAGTAGTTATAATTTATAATCGACGTTATTCTTATTTTTATTATTAACATCCGTATTTGGGTAAGGTAGCAGCTTCCGGGGGAGTTCTATAACCGAGCGTGTTCCTTTTGAAGGTGTTTCCTTTATGCGGATATAAATTCAAAGGGGGTAAGTTTGGATTCTCGATTCTAGTCGGCGAAGAAACGCGAGGTCTCAGCGCTACGCCCAAGGGAATCCCACGCCTAAGAGTATTTCCCAGCCCGAGGCTGGCGCAACGCATGTCTGTGTTTCCCAGAACGGTGTAATGTGGTAGATCTCTAGCATCCATGTCGTCAAGTTGGTAGCTCTCGATGAGGGGCGTTGGATCTTCATAATCGTAATCTACTAGAAATAAACAGAACTAAACTAATAAGACACGGTAGTGAATTGGATTTAAATAAATGCAAACCTTTTTGGTAGGCTGAGTAGGTGTTATACGCCGGCTGTGGGGGAAGTACGGGTTGGATGTTCAAGTTGTCTATGGTTTCGTAGTGATCGTCGTTCTCTATGTAATCCACTATGTCTCTGGGGTAGTTCTCAGAGATGAAATGCTGCGTTCCTCTGGGGGTTAGAGCCGCCCAAACCATTCGGTTGTCTGCGTGCACGCTCGTAGCCCCATGGTATAAAACAGCGTCCGAAGGGTGGACCAATTTATTACTGTTCAAATTGTTCACTGAAGAACACTCTCGCTGCTCGTGGCTTTTAATCTGACGGTGATCACGCGTGTGCATTGAACAGTCATTATTTCCAAATATGCTCATTCTAAGAAAACAAAGACGTTTCGCTTTGGCAAAATATTTTTTTGGTGCAAAAATACTCACTCTCTGCATTTCAGCAAAAACATAGCCAACAACGCCCCAAGCAAAAGAACGCCGATGGACGAAGCCACCAGCACCAACAACCAAGTATCGTCTATGCTCGTCACCGACCACGTTTCTACATCTGCAAAAACAACATCCTCAACATCACAAAGCAAAAGCCGGTCTTAGCTTCGTCACCTTTCCTAGGAAGTTCGATGTAATCACCACCTTCAGGAACTTTATTGGGCGAAACCCACGACTCGCACAGTTGGGGAGAGGAACAGGAGGTGCTGTTGACGAGGTCGGGCAGGGCCGGTTGCAAGAAAGAGGGCGCAGGGGGCGGCGGAAGAAACAAGATGCTGTCGGGTGGTGGGCCTAAATCCCAGCAATCACCCAGACAGCCCATTTTTTTTTACTTTATTCTGCAACAGATTCGTTACGCTTTAATTAACTACAAATTCTACACAAAGATGGAGCCGTTTACATCTCACGCCAATTACATATACAAGAAACAATCGAAAATGTGATTTCTTCGTCTAGCCACAACCTTTTCAAATTTCATTCCGCGGTAAAATCGATTAGAATTTAATTTAGTAGTTGTTGTTAAATGCAAGAGATGGCGCTTCTTCAGTTTTTAGTCACTTGACATTTGTTTACAATAATTTGAAAATGAAGCCATCGTGTTTAACAACCACCAGATTAAAATTTCATGTTCTTCAGCTCCAATCTAACGTTTCTTTCTTTCAAACTAATTCATCGTGCTGTTTGTGACGTTTGTGAAATCACAGGAACGGTACTGTCCGATTTGATTAAAATTTTTAATTAGAAATTTCTTGAATAGACGGCGTTGTTTGTTTTACGTGACGTCCGTTTACTTTCAATCAATTTGAAACTGAAAACTTCTAACAAGAATCAAGTAAAATTTTATTATATGATAATCCAAATTGTTCATTTCAAGTAAGTTAATATGATATTCAATAGATGGCGCTGGATCAATTTCACATAGACAGCGATGTCTAGTGCGATTAAGTTTAAGTCAATTTGAAAACTATTCTGTTAAAGCTTTATATGAGATTCAATAGATGGCACTATATGAAATTTGGCGCAAAATTTAAATTAGACTCTAGATTATTTTTTTCTGCGTTGTTTGTTTTTCATTTCATTTACTTGACATCTCTGTATATCAGTTTGAAAATGAAAACTTTGTGTCTAACGAGAATTAAATAAAGAAACGAATAAATTAAAATTACACGTTTTTTAATTGCAATCCAAATCATTCCATTCCTGTTTTCCTTAAACTTTTTTAATACGAAACTCAATAGATGGCGTTATTTGAATTTGACAGACACGGTGCCGTTCGATTTGATAAAAAATCTTAAATTTAAATTATATTTTTCTTCGGTCTTCTTGAACATTTTCTTTTATTAAATATTTCTGCCGTAGATGGCGTTGTTGGCTTTTTCGTTATGATTTAGTTACTTGTTTACGCCAATTTGAAAATGAAGACTAAGAAAATCCAAACTAATATAAGTTTGTTTTAACTTACTTACAATGCAATTCAGTAGATGCCGTTGTTTAAATCGTTTGTTCCTGCATTGTTCAGATAAAAAAAGAAAAACGAACAATGACTATACTTCAGTAAAAGCCCTCCTATCTGAATAAGACTCGTACCTAATTCAGAATTTTACCAGTGTTTAGGTGAACGTTACTGGCCGAAGGTGACGTGGCTGTTCTGAAAATGCACGTGTGGGTTTGCGTATTTGCAAGATCAGAGGATACCGATAACGTCGTAAATTTGTTTACAATAGTCCAGACTTTTCTTTGAACACAATCAACTTCAAACGATACTGCGTCTATTCTAGTCAGTGTATTTACATTCCTAACTTTATTGTTATATCGGGCTCTGAGAATTACAACGACGGAACGATCTGGAACAGCAATTTACTCCGGACGTGTTGATTTTTGAAACATTACTTGTCAACTGCTCACGCTTTACATTATGTTATATGTTATAGTAAATTGTTTATTTTACAGCGAAGCTCAAGGTAAATATCACTGCAGTATGTATTTTTATAATTTCGCATTCCGAAATGACATTGCGAATAGACTAATCGCATCACTCGGTATACAAGAAATTAATTTCAATATGGTTTTTGAAACTTTTTTTTTTCTGAGTCTAAACAGGTATTGAAGGAAACCGTCTTGCAGTGGAACAGCCTGTATAAGACTGTCATTTTTGTTTAAATTTAAGTTTACTTATTCTGATATGTACCAACCCACCTCTGATTTTGGAAGTGGTTTTGAGAGAAACAAAGGCGTGAGAATTTTCGGGTGCGAAATAGTGATGTAAATAAGCAATCGCTTTAATGAAATAAACAAATCAGAAAAAAAAAATTGTTAATATGTAATTTATCGTCAACGGTTTGCGCAAACTATGATCTTGACTCGCCAAAGGAAGATCAGCTCTGTTTACATTTATTTATTTTTCTATCGCCCAGCCGTGTTATGTACGTCTAAATAATTATTATTACAACATGGCGGCTGGATTATGTAACAAGTCGCAAAAAATTAATGACTCCGCAGATTACAGCGCAAGAAAAAAAAATTAATAGTCGCCCGATTTGGCTCTTCTATTCTTGAGTTCACATTTTAATTGCCTAATAATTTGGGGAAGGCGAATTTCATAGCAAATGTAATATTAATACATGTTTTAATAAATATTTAACAATACAAAAAAAATCACAACTGCGTAAAAGAACAAAGGAATTTCTTAAATCTCTTAAATTCAGGAAGCGAACGCATTCCGGAAAGCCCCGCCAATTAAGAACGGAAGAAGCGAAGCACGTCGCGTCGGTGGCGATTGGTTCGCATAAATAAACAAATGATCTGTGACCTACCTTGACGCTGATTAAACACTTTGACGATAATACAAAGCCACAAATCACCTCTAACGTTCGAAGGGAACAGTAAACCAAATGTAACAGTATCGATCCTTCGACGGAAACGCATGCGTCTCGACGCCGAACGTCCGTATTGATCCGATCTGATAATCTCCGACATGATAAGCCAAGTGAATACGTGATTTAATTTCGAAAAAAAAACAAAAACAAAAAGAAAACGCCTAACACATTCATTTATTTTTACGAAATGATAAGAATACAGGTGGTCGGTCGGTGGCGACTTGATTTCTTCAGCGGTCAACGTCGCCGAAGACTATGTCAATAGTACCTGAAATTTGATTAAAATTTTTGTGAAAAGCTTAAGTAGCGACATCCTGCGATCGTTTTTTGACCGGACATTGCAAAAGTAACGAAAAGCTTGCAACAGAATTTGTGTTATAATCACAGCACGGATATAGGTGCGTTATCTCACCGTATAGCGTATAAAATGCATTTAAAACCCTGCTTTAGTTATACTTATTAAGATTTTTACCGATCATAGCAACAACGTCCGCTAGAAAACTGTTTTTTCCCATGTGGCCTATGCCGCTGAGGTGGGCGAAACTGGGGGCTCGAATTTTGCACCGGTACGGCACTGAACTTCCGTCCGATACCAAGTACACGGCCATTTCGCCTAGAAAAGTTTTTTTTTTACTCGAAAAGAATTTTGAAAAACAAGGGAAACCTTTGGGGTGCTCGGTTGCAACATAAGTAGCCCCTGGTGGTACTTGAAACCCGCTGCTGAAGAGCTTGAAGTGGTGGATGAGGGCCTCCATAGACGTCTGCAAAATAAAAATTTACGAATCTGATAAGTAGCACCCGTAACGTTTGAGGAGTGTTACGTTAAGACATAGTTGGTACATAAAGAGCAACAAAGATCATGTGTGGGGATCCAATCTTGCTAATCGTATTGTGGGTCACATACTCTTTGTTGCTCTTCGTTAAACTAACTTAGAAATCATCAATCTATGTACGGTTGTGGTTTGTTAAAAAACAACGCACGGAAATTATTTTAAAAAGTTAAAAGCATGATTAGGAAGCTATCCTTCTTTTTGTTAGTTTTTAATTGTAAGGTCCGCATGACAACATGCAAGATTTGTTATAAAATTGTGTAAAATTTTGTTCAAAGTGAGAGAGTTAATTACCATTGGTTGATTCGCTCCTTCTCTCTCACTTTGCGCAAGAAATTGTAACAAATCTTGGAAGTCACATGGACTTTAGTCACAAAAGTTTAGTTAGTCCTCTTAAAATAATAATTTTGAATCACTTACTTTCATTTCCCTCCGCGTTGGGGGCGCTATCTTATAATCATCGACTTTTATTTCTCCTGGAGGCATCTTGTTAATGCATTGTTCGATTATTCGCAGAGATTGCCTCATTTCACTTACACGCACCAAATACCTGAAAAACGTTTTTAAGAACGAAAGTCCCCTCGGGAAATCCCCGCGCACCTATCATAGCAATCCCCGTTCACCCCAATAGGCACGTCGAACTCCATCTCGTCGTAGACCTCATACGGTTGGGACTTCCTCAAGTCCCACTTTATGCCCGACCCTCTCAGCATAACGCCCCTGAAATTAACCACTTTTGGATTTGTTTTTGGATTCTTTATGTTATTATCGTACGAGAAGCTTAGATTTAAGGCGTCATGAGCAGTGACGACTCCAATGTCTTTGGTTCGCATTCTCCATATCCTGTTGTTAGTTACCACGTCCTCGATTTCGTCGAGACGTTCGCCAAATTTACGAATGAAGTCGTAAATATCCGCCATCATTCCAATGGGTAAATCCTGGGAAAAAAAATGCTTCAAAAATTTGCGTTAGGTTCTTCTGGGATAAAAGTACAAAAGCAACTCCGCCGGGTCTAAAATATGCGGCGTGCATCCGAGCTCCGCAGACTCTCTCATAAAATTCCATCAGCTTCTCCCTCTCTTCGAAAAACCAGAAGAACGGAGATATGCCCCCCACGTCCAAAATGTGGCAGGCTAACGCCAGTGAGTGGTTCAAAACCCTAGTAATTTCAGCAAACAGCGTCCTTATGTATTTCGCCCTCCTAGGAATATCGATGTTCAACATTTTCTCTATGGCCAGAACATAGGGGTGCTCATTGCACATGGCCGAGACATAGTCGAGACGATCAAAAAACGGAAGATTCTGCAGATAGGTCTTGTACTCCATTAGTTTCTCCGTTCCACGGTGCAACAATCCTATATGAGGAGTCAATTTTTTAACAATCTAAAATGAACATTGTATGATTGATTGTAGCAATCGGAATGTAAAAGGATTATCGTGGGTCACCTCTCCTTCGAGCGTGAGTACGAGACGGAGGACTCCGTGGGCGGCGGGATGCGCAGGGCCAAAATTGATCACCATGTTCTGGATATGCACGTCTTCAGGGAGCGCTTTCTTCCCACTCCAGGGCTGCATACGCAAGTGCTTGGTGTGTTCATCCGGAAACATCACAGGACCGTCGAATTGGCTTATGTATTCAGCGTCTGGATACCATCTTTTAACGCCCCTACTTATGACCTTATCGATCCTGATTATTCTTCGCACATTACGAGAGAGAAACATTTTTTTTTTTTGAATTCTGGATGAAGTCGGTCAAGTTTGTGTCAACAAATCAGATTACTTGATCGGTTACAAGCGTATTATTTATTAGGAGCTTGATTAGAATAACACACAAATGATACAAGTAAAATTAACATACCTAGAAACAATAAACTTCGTGTTTGTGTTTTTGATAATCTCATTTATTTGAATTTCAACAATTATTCAGGAAGTCGCGAATAATAAGATCATTGGATTTATTTGGGGTCAAACGAGTCATACTGCTTATATATTTCTGTTAATGTAAAAATATATAAAAAATAAACCGTGTGTAATTAATCAAAAATAAATATTTTAATTTTCAATTTCAAATAACTCGGCATCTATCGGGAATATCTCGAATTTCTTGAATGCGACAACAGGACTCTGTAATTACAATATTCTTTTTACAAATATTTTTTATTTAGAGCGTTTTAATTACATACTGAATTAAAATCACGCTGAAACAAATAGTATGAAGTACATATTTAAATTTAACAGTGCAATAAATTAAGCAGTGAACTAACCTGTTAATAATGGCCGCGTTTAGATAATCGGGTGGGTCAGTTGATATTCAGCATGTTTTAAAATTAAGCGACTCATGTTGCCAAAATTGTCAATTTAAATTTAACACACGTGAAAACAGTTAGCTGCTGGAACTTAGCATATTCGTGTCCGTTCAGTAGCTGCACTCAGGCAAAACAACTCAGTTGTGTGATCATCTGAACGCGACCATCGTAGATGCAAATTGCAAGATATAAATGGCAGTTACAGTTGAGTGTAAAGCTTGTTAAATTAGAAAGCATTCAATTTTGTTAAATGTTATCTGTAAAGTCTCTTTAATCAATATCATTATCAATGCCATTATGAGAAAGAATATTACAGGAAACTGTTTTTGTAGATTTTTAATCTTGTGTAGTAATACGGGCCTTAAGGTATGTTTCCATGCATCCGTCGTGCGTCATTCCGTCGTCAATTTGCTATTGGTGCAGCGCTGCAAATCTCTTGGCGGTTGCGAAAAATATTTAAAATGAACCAATAACAGTCGGTGACTGAACGACGCACAACGGATTTGCGACGGATGCTTGGAAACGTATGTGTCCCAAGGCACGTATTACACATACAAGATTTCAAAGTGAGAGAGACAGGCTACCGCTGTTAACGTTCATTGGCTGAATCGATACTACTTTTTTACTTTGCGCAGGAAATTGTAACAAACTTTGATAGATGTAAGACGGCTCTAAATGCATAATTGGAGTTATATAAGTGTACTAAATGAAGAAAACGTACCTTGATATATTTAGGCAGGCGAGTATTGTTCAAGCTTAAACCTATTTTCAATTACAGAAAACTGTAATTATGCCGCGTTCAGAAAATCGCAGTCAAATCAAATTTGACGCAATACGAAAATGACAAGAGGAATCCGTTCATGAATAAAAAAAAGAGCGCAGTCTGGGTTATATTCTTTCTCTCTCATGTAAGTGATTTTGCCTATTTTGCTTTTCATTTTAAACATCCGATAGAATTTCTGAACGCGCTCCAGCTGTTCGATTAAAAATATTTTACAACTGTTGCTAAATTTGCTACCATGTGATCATAAGATCAGTCGCTTTAGTAAGCCTTGATAAAGTAAATGTGTCTTTCCTTACATTCGACTAATTAAACCTATTTTATAATAGTTATTAACGCGATATTCCATCATTTTTATTGAGGTGTCTGCGTTCTCCAGTGTAAAAGTTAACATTTTGCTTTATTATAAATTATAAATAAATGTCATTTCGTTTACCTAAGTATATGAAATCTGAACTAGTAACAAAAATAAACAATAATAACAAACAAAAATTTCTTTCCAGTTCCATTTCAAGATATGCTTTTAACTCCGCTAGAGAATTAAATCAATTCATAATTTGTACAAGTAATTTATTATTAATTTAAATCTTCTAAATTTATTGGTCTGTTAATGACGTTCTTTTTAAATCAAAAATTAAAATTTTCCTGTTCTGTAGATGCTAACTTAAAATTTGCTTTTGATAATAAATTTATTCATTAATTTATTGTTCCGTGTAAAACGATGCGCACACTCACGTTATCACAAAGTACGTAAATCTGGTTTATCGATACTTTTATTTGAAAACCATTTATAATGCTCGTAAATTATAACTTGAATGTCCAATCAAAACTTATCAGATCGTTCATGACAATTTTCACAAGACTACATAACAATCATCCGATATTACCCTTAACTAACCGATAAGCACAAACGACTGAAAACACACAAACTACATACTAAATAAGATAATCGAAATGCCTTCGTGCTCCGCCAAATAGAACTTTTGGTCGTTATATACCCTTTTGTGTCATAACTTCTCTTTAATTAAAAAAAAAAAAAAAAACAATTGTCTTCGTATAGATTAGATCTATTTTTTTTAGTTACGCCCACGTGACTTCAATTAAAACTATTCAAGAGCATAAAATATAGTTACTAAAATAATAATACTATAACTATAGTTTTTAATATATTTATATATATAATGATGCAACATCCAAAACAAATTCGAACTGACCGTTTCTCTAATGAGTCGCACCCAAATTTTATACAAATCATTGTCTCTTTTATTCTCAAAAAGAAAGAGGAAAAAAATTGTTTGACTCAAACAACACTCAAATCACATCTCTTGGAGTATAGTTAGTGGTAATCCAATCTCAATTTCGGCTAAAGTACACAGCAAAAGGACTTGACGTTTTCAGTAAAGGATTTTTTTAAACTTAAAGAAATCAAATTGATAAGTTAGGTTTATTTCTGCATATAAATTTGATAAACAAAATACAGGCTGTAAATAGAAATAATTAAATTATGATCTACATGTGCCGAACTTTATTCTTGGACATTTTCAGTCAAGTGACAAGGACTTGTATAAATGATTCTGGGACACCAATTCCTTAACGCTGAAAAAAATCCTTACATAAATAATGTTAACCGTACATAAACTAGTAAATAAATACAGATTCTGACGTTAAATCAGAATGGTATCAATTACCACATATACAGACAGAGTCAAATAAGGCGGAGATAAAACATATAATAAGAATTTGAAAATATACATAATAACCAAACGTGTAAAAATAAATTGATATATAATAAGTGCACTATTTTATTATAATATTAATTTCTTATGAGTACAACTTTCCACTCTGCAATAATAGAAAGATATTTAAACATTTAAATATAACAAACAAAAATGCCTACTACGATGGTCGTACATATAAATAAAATATAAAATACAAAAAAAAATGAAGATTGCAACTTAGGATTGAAATTTTACTTACGTTTAGTTTTTGTGATCTTAAGAAAAAATATTTATATTTAGTGTTATGTGAATGTTTGTCATATTTCCACTAATGCCTACCATTATAACTAATAACTAACGTAAAAATTATAAGCGAAAGGAAATATTTTATTTGAAAAAAAAACGAAAAAAAAAATTGCAAAGAACAAACTATATCCCTAGTAGACAAAAATTATTTATATACTTTTTATATATAAAATATCTAATAGTGGAAATATAACTTCTGATTTATGGCAATTATTTACAATTGAAATTAAAGTAATTTTGATATCTTCTGATAAAGATATTCCAATTATTTGTATTTCATCAATTTTTTATTATACCTTAGAACGTAGACGAACTAAATTTAAAATTTATTTTCTTGTTCTCTTAGTTTTACGTGCGGCAGCTTCTTGACTTCTTGTTGTTGCCATTGTTTTTTGAGGTTTAGCTGGCGGGGGCGCGCTCTTTGTTTTTGCATCTAAACACAAACATAAATGATACTCAATCCATTTCCCCAAATCTCCCCCCAACTACTCACGTGATTTATTGCCCGAAGTCGTCTGAGATTTTGAAGCCGGAATAGCCGTCTTTCTAGCAACCTTTGCGAGGACTTTCGCTTTCTTATGATCAACGACCGGACTGCTCTTTGAACTGCTGGGTGTCTCCTGCCGCTTTTTCGCCCTCTCTGATCGACTCGGTGTACTAGTGGGAGCTGTGACGGCTGTTCTCTTTGTTTCCATAGGAGCCTTCTTCGGAACAACTTTCTTCACAGGTTTAGGCTTTGGTTTCGAAACCACTTTCTTAACTTTCGGTTGCTCCGGCGATTTTTTTATCACGCTTGGCTTTTTCTCCGTCTTCAGAGGTGAGGAGGCCTTGCGCTTCTGGGCTTTGCCTTTCTTTAGTTGGCTTTCCTCTTTATATAAAGACAGATCCACTATGAAAACAATCACATGGCATAAACGGGTGGTACAAAGCAAAAAGTTTTTACTTACGCCCATCAGGGTGTTCTTCTGTTAAAGAAGGGGGAGTTGCATCGCCTTTTTCCACAGCTAAAGCTCTCTGGAGTATGCTGTCTGTTCTGGTTTTCTCAGCCGGAGGTAACCGGAACTTGCCTTTATCCACTCGCCCCAAACTCAGATTCGTCAGTATACAATCAAAATCTAACAGATAAATAAATATATAAGTGTCAGTTTTGAACAAGAAAAATTAACAGCAGTAATTACCAGTGTGGTCATAAAAATCAGGTGTGTAAATCTCCCCAGTTTTGTCGTTTTTGTCCTGAGATAACCACCTGATTCTAATGCGCGGTGAGCTTTTGTAGATATTTTGCACCGCTTGGCAGATATAAAAACCCCCTTCTGAATTTCTAACTGCGAGAAATTCGTTTCTGGAAAACACAAAAATAAATAATTAAGAATTTCAATTTTAAAACCAAATATCATCAAATTTTAAAAGGAAATATAGAAACAGTGCGGAAGTCACTTACTTATAAAATATTATTAATTTCTCATCGCCGCTTTTATTTCTGGGAGTGCCCGCACTCGTCATTTTTGAAATAATCTCTATCTCAGGCAAAGGGCTCTGATAGGGCTGGGTCCGAATGCGAGTCCTTTTCACTTTCAAGGAGCTTGGTGATTTGTTGGCTGTTGTTTTTTCGGTGGCTTTCGATGATTTCGGGGAATCTACAACTTCTGCCTTGGACGCCTTCACCTTACGAGACGGCGTCCTCGGGGTCGTTGCTAATTTCATGGTTGACTTAGGAATTACCTACAGTCGAAAGCAAAAAATTGTAAACAATTACAGTTTCCCGTAATTTTTCTCTCAAAAACGGTATGGTCAAAAGCAAAAAAATAGTAAACACTTACAATTTCCTATAATTTTTCTTCCTCTATAATTCGTTTAAATACGACCCCACAGATTTTACAAAAGCTTTGAGCTTGTAAAATCTGAAAGCTTTCAAAAATTTTAAGTGTCACCTGTGAAGTCATATTTAAGCAGTATCATTTTGAAAAAAAGAAAAATTAGAGGAAACTATTTCTTTCCAATATGAAAGTATAAAAGGCTGGATAGATGCATTGAGCCTTCAAATGAATTCCGGACTGAAGCAGGCCGTGTTTGTTTCATGAAGTTAGCGACACTTAATGCAAATGTGAGTGGAGAGTTGCCAATGGTGTGTCTGGTTGTAATCCTAACATTCTATAAATTCAAAATATAAAAAATCACAATTTGACATTCATTTAATTAAACAATTGAACAGTTGTCAGTGTTACAAACTTTTAGGAGAAAAAACACTGATAGGCATAGCCTACTCTAATCCGGAATTAATTTGAAGGGAAAGAATTAAATTTACCTGTTCCCTTGATTTAGATGGTGCTGTAGATTCTGTGGTGGTGACCAAAGCAGGCTCGCTTTTTGCTTCGTCTGGGGCAGAAGGATTCTCTTCCTCAGCTACAGTTGTACTTTCGCTTTCGTTGGAAGCGACAGGTGCAGGTTCATCGACATTTTCACACGTTGTGTTTGTGGAATCTGCAGGTAGTGATTCAGTGGTGGAGGCACTGCTTAAGCTTTGTTCCGAAGAATCGACCGGGCTGACCTCCGGTTCTTTATCATCGTTCGAAATGTCCTCGGAGGAGGTCGGCGGAGGAGTCGGGGGCTTTTCCGGCGATAACTTAGCCTTCTCCGGAGATAAAGGTGTCAACCTATCTTTCGGGGGTGAAATGTGATTCTGCTCAGATTTATTGTTTTTGACGTCTGCCGTTCCGTTGGACTGGAGTTTCTCCTGTGGTTCGTAAGGGATAGCTGCCGGTTGCGGAGGAGCTGCAGGAAGGTTCTGAGCAGGAGTTACATTTGGGGGATGTCCGAGATTTGGTTGGTAGGTTGGGGGAAACGATGGGTTTTTATTCGGAGTAGAATATGACACACCCTGATTGCTAACAGACATGGGGACGTTCCCGCTCATCCCGTAATGTTGGGCAGCGTTGGGTACGTTCAGTGAATAATGGTTCTGAGAACTGTGCACGTTTGTGTGATGGATGTTAGACGGATTGTGAGCTGGAGTAGGAGCATTATGGGGTAGATTCACCAGGCCCTGAGGCATGTGACTCGGCTGACCGTAGGTGGCGGGAGGGCCTTGCGGATGCATGGGTTTATTCATTTGTGGGGGTACTGACGAATTCTGCGGACCGCCAGGAGTGAGTACGGGTTTTAAAGCTGAACTCATTGCCAGGTAATTCAAATTTTGGAATCTAAAATCAAAGAGGGCACTGTACAAAAATTAACCTATATTTACGAATATTTTTTTTTTACATGCTAGCATTTCAGCATACTAAAGCAATAAACAAAAAGCAACAATAATAATAATAATGAGGGTAGACGAAGGCATGCGGATTTTTAGACACAATTATGAAATAAACGCAATCGGAAAAATCTGACCCAAGTTTGTACCTGTTTACTCCTTACACCGTCACCAATGACCGGTACGTGCGCGTATATCTGTCAGAAAAAGGAAAACAAACTCGAAACGCAACACGAATACGCAATTGTCGCAAAAACAAATGAAAATAAGTGTCGGATCTTGGCCGCCAAAATACATAGAAAGCGTGAATTGTTTACGGTGAAGAAACAGCTTGGGGGAGCGGGCGTTAAAAATTGTGGGAAACGCAAGCCTCTACAACAAACACCACCGTTTTTTCAAAGCCACAAGCACCAACTACACCCTATATTGCGCCGAAATTCAACTTACTTGTACACATTATTTTTGCAGGATATTTTTTTGCTTTCCAACACGAAATCTCCTACACACTTATGGCGTCTGTATATACCTTTCCCACCACTGTTGCCGCACCATTTACCACCACGCTGACGCCATCTCGCTTCAGCGCATCGCCAACGCCATCTTCTGTTTCTAGCCAACGGAACTATGTAGCAACATCGCTCTGAAAACGTAAAGTTTGTATTACATCACACAAAATGCTTGAACACAAAAAAAATTTACGAACTAAACTTTTAGTTCCGTGCTTACCATTTCTTACAACTAATCACGTGGATATTTACAAACGGTAAATGATTAAGCACTTTTCGATCGTGAGCCTCAAAATTTAAATCGAAATTGCATGTAATTAAGAATTGATCGCGTTAATGTAGAAACTAATCCAAACTAACAGCACGTATCAAACAACTACTCAACTTAAATAAATTTGCAAATGCAGGCAAGTGAGATTTTAAGAAATATTTTCCTGCAGAATTTGATGCTAGTATTAAAGCCTGATTCACACAATAATCTTTGACTATCCTAAACATCGTAATTTCATTTTAAATGATTAGAAATGCAGAAAAGTTTGTAAGCAATTCTCTTAAATTGTAGTGTACACCTTTATTACCTTTGGAGATATTTAATCAAGTGTTAAATGAGTTGTTTTTTGTTGTGTAAAAGTAAAGAAATTTCATTCAAAAACTTTATTATAAAGAAGAATTGTTAACATTTTTTATTTCAGACTATAAGCCTGTGTTGCCAAGTTTTTGGAAAATATCACAGCCTGCTTTAATTATAAATTAAATTAAAATAAATTAATTAAATATTTTGTTTTTATTTTGTTTTTGTTTTTGGATGTTTCGCATTCTATTCACTTTTCTTTGTTTTGTTCTTTTGTTTCCTGCCAGTTGTGTAAAAGTAAAGAAATTTCATTCAAAAACTTTATTATAAAGAAGAATTGTAAACATTTTTATTTCAAACTATAAGCCTATGTTGCCAACTTTTTGGAAAATATCGCAGCCTGCTTTAATTATAACTTAAATTAAAATAAATTAATTAAATATTTTGTTTTTCTGTTGTTTTTGTTTTTGGATGTTTTGCATTCTATGTATTCACTTTTCTTTGTTTTGTCCTTTTGTTTCCTGCCATTTTCTTGACTCGCAAATCTTTTCAACCGGAGAATCGCCGTTTTTTATTTATTTATTTTTATTCAACCATACATCTATTGTATTTTCTTCTTCTTCTGCTTTTCGCTTTCTTCCCTTTTTAATCGAATATGTTTTCGTATTTTATTAACTCCTTTTTACAGTTCTCTTTTATTTCTTACGGGTTCGTTTTCATTTGCAAAAACTTTCGTTGATTTTCATTCTTTTTTTGTTCGTCTTGGTACATCTGGTTTGTTTTTTTTTTAATTCATTTTTGCTCTCTCTAGTAATAGTCTTTTGTTTATTTTATATCAAATTGATTTCTCACATGTTATTGACCGACGTTTTTTTACAGCTTTCAGTCTTTTGTTTTCTACTAGTTTTTTTTTTTTAATTTTTCGTCTGGAATTTAATTTGTTTTTCATTCATCTCAAGTCATCAATTTTCTTTTGTTTTTTTTCTGTTCTTTATCCTAACGTGCCTGGATTTTTCTTTTAATTTTCTTGTCGAATTGATTTTTCGCGTTTTATTGGCGCTTTCTTTCGCTATTTATCGTTTTTAATTTGTTTTGTGTCCATCACAGGTGTAATCCTCTTTTGTTTTACGCACTGTATTTCGACATTCGTTTTTTTTTTTTTCATTAATGTCTTTTATTTTCTAGGAACTTTTTGATTCGTCCGGAAAACTGTTGATTTTTCGTTCAGCTTGGTGTTATCGATCTTCTTTTGTTTTTCTTTTTCGCTTCGTGCCATGTATTTTCTTACCATTTCTTTCATTTCTCTTTTGTCTCGGATTTTTTTTGCAAGTTAATTGTTTTCCTTTAACTTTTTTTAATATTCTTTTGTTTCTTTCTGCTCCTGTTTTTAGCAAAAACAAAAAAGGAATTACTCTTCTTGACAAGTAGTGTCAAGTTAATTCCATTTGTATGATTTTTAATGATTCGTTTTTGTTTTTTTTTTTATTTATTTATTTATTCCTGCTAATATTTCAAATAATGCAATACAATTAATTGATATTTCTTACACTTCGATTTTGATGTAATTTGTGATACGTTTGGTTATATTTTTCAAGAAAAATCTGGCAACCCTGTCGGCATGCCAGAGCAGTTCATAGACTCTACTTTTTTGCACTGTCTCTCGACAGGATGTAAAAATTTTGCTGCGTTTTAGCGTAATCCGGCTCATTGAACGTCCGAATTTTTGATTCCCGAACGAACAAAAGCCATCCGAATACGTCATATGCACGCTCTTTCTGCGCATGTGCAAGATAATCTGGAGATGCTCTGATCATTCACTCAAAAACGGAATTAAATAAGTGTTAGAAACCTTTAGGAGAGAGAAAAAAATAAAATAAAATCACAGTCCACTTTAATACGAAATTCATCCACTGCACTTAAACCGTTTTAAACAGTGACATTTGAATTGTTTTTACATATTCGAGTTAGAAGTTCATCGTTAATTCAGTAGTGATAGTGAAAAACAGGATTGCGTTCAATAACTGTTATGGTAAAGCACTTTGGGCGTTTAAAAAAAGAAAATATAGATAATCACTTACACAAGAGAGAAAGAATATAACCCAGAGCGCGCTCTTTTAAGTTCCCGAACGAACCTCTGGATTACCTATAATCATAATCCATTAGGAATAAGTTTCTTTTTCGATCGCATGGTATATTTCTTGTAAAATTTTAGAAGTTAAAGTTTCGTAAATGCTTCATTCAATTGTAATTATTCATTGTTTATTAAATATTTCTTAATTAACTCAGAGATTATGATCAATAAAATAAAACCTTATCTGAGTAAATATTTGCAAAGACAGCGCCATCTTTCATCAACTTTCTAGTCGCGGGAACGTGTCAATTTGACGTTTCCGTTTGATTGGTTGTTAACGTTGTTGGTGTTTCGATCGTGGACGAAGACAAGTTGACTGCCTGGTAAATTATTGTTAAAATGTAGGAAATAACGGCAATACAAAGCAGTTATAAGAAGTGCGAAACCATCTGCACATGACCGTGTGGAACCATGAAGATGACATTAAACACCCAACCCGTTAATGATCGTCAGAGTACCTCCACAACAGACAAGTAACTCTTAGAGCACCCGGCGAGAGCACTAGATTTTACTGACTTTCCAGGTTGGCCAGTCCTAATACCAGTCCCAGAAGCAGCCCTAGGCCTTCCCCGAGGCCCCAGACGAAGCGAGAACACCACAAAAGCGATTCGCTTCTAAATGTTTCCTTCAACAAGGAATCCGGAGCCTCAGTTAAATTTGATTCATCACCAGTCGTAAGTTCAGTTGTGTTTACAAAACACGGTTTTGTGTTTACATTTTTTCTTTCTCTGAAGATAAGATAGTAATGAAGTTTATTTGAAATTTTTTCTTTTCCTTCGTTGCTACAGTCTTGATTCTTGACTTAAGGCTCAGTGTTTCTTGAACCTTCACGCAGGCGATATTAATTTGTAGGTTTATCGCGATGGTGTTGAAATTTGTCTTCAAATTCATAAGTGTGTGCCTCTCTCTCGTTCATGAATTTATTCTGATCATGTCGTTTCTTAGGGCCCTCCGGAATTAAGCTCTTCCTTCCGTTCCACATCCAACGAATTAATCCCGCCCCTAGAACTTAATCGTAGTGAAAGCACGGGAAGCACATCGAAAGACAGAAAAGACGGAAGGAGCAAGAAGAAGTCCGCCTGGTACAATGTTTTGTATCCAACGTATAAATCTCGCTCGGAAGATTTCAAACGGATTTTCAAGGATGTGCCCGACGAGGAACGCCTTGTAGTAGGTAAAAAGACACTCTTTTTTTTCTTTTAATCAATGTTTCAAGATAATTATTTAATTTAGCTAAATTGATAACCGGAATTATCGTTTGTCATATGTACTAAGTAAAAAGTACATAAGTTTATCTAATCAGTCGGATTATCGTCGAATTTTTTTTTTTTTTGACATTCTAGTTTGAACAACCTTGATGTGTTTAACGTTGTCACTCTGACAGGTAAATTGATTTTTGCAGATTATTCTTGCGCTTTGCAAAAAGAAATCTTGGTACATGGCCGCCTCTATGTGTCCCAAAATTACCTCTGTTTCTACGCCAACATATTCGGTTGGGAGACGAACGTCACCATCAAGTGGAAAGAGGTGTCTGCGATCACCAAAGAGAAAACTGCTTTGGTCATACCAAATGCGATTCTTTTAGTGGCCAGGAACGAAAAGTATTTTTTCACTAGCTTTGTTGCCAGAGACAAAACATACCTGATGTTGTTTCGTATCTGGCAGAATGCTTTGTTAGATCAGCCGATGACCTTACAGGAAATGTGGCAGTGGGTACGTTGTACCAACTTTTAAAAATCAACCTTGGATGTTTTCTTTTTTGTAAATAATTAACTGAATTTATAAGAAAGTTAACTGGTTTTCGACGAGTACAAAAGTACTGATTGATTTGTCGTCAATTTATAATGCAAGTTTAAATTTAATTTGAAATTCTCTGTTAGGTTCACCAGTGTTATGGTGATGAACTTGGCCTAACAAGCGATGATGAAGATTATGTAGCTCCAGGAACCGAAGAAGATAAATTATCTGGTCGGTTATCGATTGAATCCTTTCAAGAGGTAAATATTAAAGTGTCATAGTAAAGTGGATTAAAAGTGTGATTTGTTTAGGAGTGTGGAAATATCCTAGAGCATCCAGAGATGGTAGAGAAGAAGCACTGCAATGGAGAAGACTCGAAAGTCTTCGGAGTACAGGAAGCCGAAGAGAGCAGTCTAAATAATAATTCAATGATGCCACCCACGGATCTTTCAGATAGTAGTGAATCTGATGCAGAAAAAATTGACAGGTGTGTAAATATTAATACTGTGTTAAAAATTTTATTAAAAATGATTTCTGCCAGGGTAAAGACAGGTTTGCTTTCGACACTTGCACACGAATACAAACTTGTTCAACTGTTTCAGTACCTGAAAGAAATCAATTGTGTTAGAGACAAATCATGAAAATCCTGTACTTTTCACATAAAATTATCAATTTTGAGTAAACATAACAGATTTAATCATTTTAAACATTGTCATTACATCAGGAAGTTGTTAACTCGTTTTTCCCTGTGTGTTTAGTTTGCGTCATCAAAAAAGTTAACAATTTTTTGAATGGTCGTGAGAAGTATAAAAGAATTACACATTTATTTCCAGGGGGAAAAAATCGCATAGAGGTAGCAGTGAACTTGAACCAGCCACCTTTAAATCCCTTGACACCCATCCTTGTCATTCTTCCAGTGATGAAAAGTTATAGTAAGTGTTTCTGTTCAAGTTCTAGAGCCCAGAGTTTTTACTTTTTTCTAGGAAGAGGGCATGATCTACTAACCGCTTTGAAATAACGTGCTAATTTTAATTTTAAAAACTAAGAACAAAAAGAAACAGAGAGAATGGTTGGTTGGTAACAAAATGCATTGATGAGACTATACCATAATAACATAACAATAGCTATTTCAGAGATGCTCACCTCATACTTTGTACATTGCATTTTCAGTTTGTTATTCTCATTGATGAGTTGGCAGGTCCCCCCTTTTTTTAATTAACTAATTCACTCTCACTTGAATTGGTTGAATCTCATTGTATTTGCACATTTACTCATAAATTAAACTTGTATA
Source organism: Prosopocoilus inquinatus (assembly GCA_036172665.1). NCBI lineage: Eukaryota > Metazoa > Arthropoda > Insecta > Coleoptera > Lucanidae > Prosopocoilus > Prosopocoilus inquinatus. The sequence goes on from CM069872.1 coordinate 48,561,520, forward strand.
TTCCAACATTTTTTTTATGCCCATGACAATATGATTACTTAATGTTTTTATTTTAGCCCCGTGTGTACAGCGTTACACGAGGGAAAGCAGTTATTAAACGAAGTCTACCCAATTCACATAGATCAGCTGTTCACGTTACTCTTCACAAGTTCAAAGTTTTTCCTAGATTTCCATGCATCGAGGAAAACTTCCGATATAATGCAGACTTCTTGGACGCACAACACCACCGATAACGGGAAGATTAGAACGCTCAACTTAACCATTCCATTGAACCAACCATTTGGGCCAAAATCCGCACAAGTAACTGAAAAACAGGTGACAACTTGCACAGTAAATTGCGACTGAATCTCACATGGTTAAGTTCCAGACGATGCTTCCATGTAGTAAAGCTGGCTACTTGTATTCCATTGACGTAGAAATTATCAATGGGGGAATTCCATACGCAGATAGCTTCTATTTATTCGCTCATTACTGTCTTCACAAAATATCTGACACACAAACTGCAATGGCCGTTTATACTCAAATCAAGTACAGGAAGAGCGTGTGGGGATTAGTTAAAAGTATGATAGAGAAAAATAGTTGGCAGGGCCTGGAAGATTTCTTCTCTGCTTTGGGAAAGGCTTTACATATAGAAGCAGAAGAAACCTTGAATAACACGGTGAAACGCAAGTCCAGACGAAGAAGACCTTGCCCGAGCATTCCAAGAGTGAGTTTAGATGAAACCAGACCTCTCAGGGGTACGTCCCTCATTAATGATGACTTTCTTAATATAATCATTTTTTTTATTGCAGGGTCTATAGCAAAAGCAAAAGTATCGTCTACCAATGTTACTAGAACAGATTTTCCTATTTTAATAGTTTTTGCCGTGCTGATGGTGCTGGTTATTTTAAATGTCCTACTATATTATAAACTGTGGTCGCTAGAGGGGTCTTCCCCGTATACTTTGTTAGATTTACATATTCTTAAGTAAGTTTGCGAGTATATTTTATTTAAAAAAGAAAAAAAAAAGTAATGGTTTCAAGGGATCCACCGAAATCTCACGAGGAATGGGTGAAACTGTTGCAACAGCAGGAGACCTTGCACACCGTTGAAATGCAGAAGTGGCAGAGGATCTTAAAGACGGCCATCCAACTGTTGAGACAGGTTATCTTATTTTGTTATAGAGTCTTCACACTTAAATTAAATAAGTTGCAGACTGAGGACTCTCTGAATCAGCTTCAGCGCTCCATTCATCCTGCTTACACTAAAAAGATCATGTCGATCATCCAAAGCCAGCAGGAGACCGTCGAGAGGCCAAACGAGGAGTTATAAATTAATTTATTATTTATTTTGTAAATGTAATTGCGCACTGTGTTATTAGAATTAGTATGTCCATTTGTTTGTTCTTGTACACACATAGAATCTAATAAAGTGTATGTTAAGTTTATTTTTCGTTTAATTGGGAATGTTTCAAGTTTTATTAAAACTTGCATCAGTTCACCACTGGTTTCAAAATTCTTACGAGATTTTTTCTTAATAATTAGTATGCATAGGGTTTAATAAATTAGTTACTAAAATTAAGTTCGGCCTGCTGATAACAAATTAACCGATTAAGAGTTACTCATAGATCACGCAAAATTAATTTTTCTATTACAGATCGCTACGTTACCGACAGTCGCCATTTTAAATTGATTTTTTTGAACTCCGTGTGTACAGCTAAACATTAATAACTATGTATGTATAGTCTTTTCGGAGAGATAAGTGATGAGGAGATAAAAATGGTACTTAAGTTATCAACAATATTTATTGAACTCTATTCTAATTTAATCGATTTGCTTTGAACGTTCTGATTCACACGATAAACTTTCCGTTCGATCTTGTGGACTTTCTCGCCGAAATTTCGGCCCTCCTTCACAGCACCGGGAATCCTGTAAAGAATGATTTGCTCTATTTGAACGTCAGTGTCGTAAAAAGCGTCTAGGTCGATCTGCGTCGTAAAAATGAAATCGTCCACGAAGTCGAACCTCAAGTACAAATACTGATTGTTTCTGTAATTGAAACTTGTGTAGTCATCGAGGTAGAGGTTTCCGGTCGCCGTTCCGTCGATGCCTTTGAAGATGTACATAGTTAGGCCATCTGAATGGGTGTGTGCGGTTGATGGTCGAGGAGTGTCTTTTCTGAATATTATGCTGCCGGCTCTGTAGAATACAGGGACGGAATCGAGAGTGACGGTGATGACGAAATTGCCCGCGCCGGTATACAGCAAGTTATTATCGATGTCGAACCAAAATTCGTTGAATCCTCCTGGTACGTAGGTGGTAAGGAAGAAGGCGTTTTCGTATAAAACAGGGCTGACCAATATATCTGAACCTACAAGCCATTGACTGTCGATGTCCAGTGTTGCAGGTTCCGAGGGGTAATGGTAGGAGAGAGGGCGAATAACCGGCTGGCCGTATCGCTCGTGTTCAAACCAGAGAGTATACCAGAAAGGTAAATGGGCGTATCTCTGCCTTAAAGCGGTCCTGATGCGCTGCTGGACGTCTTCTGGAAATAGATAGGGTTCCCGTCGTTCTGTTTCAATTGCTGAATGTCCACGGTAGAAAGGGTACCACGCTCCTGATTGGTACCATCGCTGAAGAAGCTCGTGGGAGGGGTTGCCGACGAAACCACCGATATCAGAGCCGCAGAAGCTCATGCCTGCCAAAGACTCTGTTAACAACATAGGGACGCTAATTCTCAAGTGTTCCCAGCTAGCGACGTTATCCCCCGTCCACATCGCAGCGTACCTTTGCGATCCCGCGAAATGAGACCTGGTTAAAACAAAGGGGCGAGTTTGGCTGTTACGTCTCAACAGTCCCTGACGAGTGCCCTCAGTCATTTTATATCCGTACATATTATGCAATTCCCGGTGCCTCCACCCTCCGTAATGGAGGAGGTTCCCATACATCGCCTGCTCCTCCACCTCGAACACAGATGGTTCATTCATGTCATTCCAAATGTACAAGTCTAACGTCGTGTTGGGGAAGTTCTCCAGTGAGTACAGGTTTGAGAACCAATCGAGGGCTGAGGGGTTGAAGTAATCCAGGTAGATACTAAGCCCGGGCCAGCACATCCCTTGAAAAGCAGTACCGTCAGGGTTACGCACGTAAAACCCGTTTTCCATGGCCTGCACGTACACGAAGTATTCGGGGTCGACCTTATAATGAGGGTCGATGATCGCAACGACTTTCCTACCGGTGGCGACGACGTTTTGTTGCATTTGAATTGGCTCAGGGAACGAGGTGACGTTCCACGTGAAATAACGATAACCGTAAGTATAATCGATGTCCAACCAGATCACATCCATGGGGAAGTCATGGTTGTCGAATTCTGCGACTACAGTCTCGACGTCCTCCTGAGTCATGTAGCTGTATCTGCTTTGGTGGTACCCAAGCGTGAAATACTGTGGTAAAGGAACCCTGCCTGTTAGATTAGTAAATTGCCTGACGGTGTCTGATAGACTTGGCCCGGTAAAAACGAAGAGGTCCAAAACGCCGTTCTCCGAAATAAAGAGGGCGTCTACAGGCCCCGTGCTGTTGTTGATATCAACGAAAGTCTCCGCTCCGTTCAGCCAGAAAACCCCCGCGGTTATCCCCAGTCCATGCCCGTACAAAACGGGGATCGCCCCGTATAGGGGATCTTGAGTTTGGATTGCATAGGCGTAATGATCCACGTTGTACAGCCTGTAGGGGTTGAGTCCGCCGGGGCCGGTAGTTCTGAGCGCAAGTCTTTCCGCGTGCAGGGGAATCCCGTAGGCCCGCTGCGCCTGAGGAAACGTCACATCTAACGCGATCGCTTCATCGATTTCTGGATCGAAAGAGAATCGTCCGCCTCCGTTTAGGATCACCACGGGTTCGTCGTCACGGAGGAACACGATTCTGAACGGATCAAAATATACGTGCACGAGAGTACCACCGACAAAGAAAGAGATTGACTCGCCTCCTACTCCAATTGCGTCGTAGCTCACTTTCGTTGGTACACCGTCTAATGATTCCGTTGCATTTCGTCGATGGCCTTGCGGATCGTTGATGGTTATCCTGAAGGTGTTGTCGGCCAAGAGTGTCACAACCAAATCCAATAATTTTCCTGTCCCTGTGTTTCTTATGATTCCGTGGTAGGTGCTCGGGTCGGTCATTTGCCAACCTGGGATCACATCGAAATGGGAGAGTTCACCGAGTTGCCTGTTGCGAATCCTCGCGCAGAATTCCCTGGTGTCGCAGGTGTGCCATTGCGCTTTTGCCGCCGCCCAAAAGAGCAAGCAGGTTACGGCGAAGACGGCCTTCATGTTCACGAGCACTGGGTTTACTGTCTGTATGATTGCTATTTATACACGATTTTGGCTCACGTCCGGGCGATCTGTACTTAGACACTTGATTCTACATAGATAGTTTGATAAGTGGGAGTTTATCGATACTTGAATGTGTTTGCGTTAAGATGATGTAGGAAAAATACAAATAAAAAAGGTAACGATTTCGTAAATAAAAGGTTTTTAAACTTTAACCGGACAGTTTTCAAATGGAATGGATAAAGCACTCAACGTTTCACTATCGATTGACAGCTGAAGTGCCTTTTTCCAATTTGAAAACCGTCCGGTTAAAGTTTAAAAACCTTTTATTTGTAATTTTCATCGGATGAGAGTTGACTTCGGTAAGTTTTGTTCCAACAGCGGCTCAAGACCAATTGGAAACTGTCGATGGAGTTGACAAACCAAGTCATTAATTCTACCACGGATTCAAAACCAGTCAGGAATTGCTGTTGGAACAAACCATTGTATAAAAGAAAATGCAGTGACTGGAGTCTTGAATTCGGATGTATTCTATTCCTCCTCTCATTCTACAGCATGAGTGAAAAATGAGTTTCTACATTCCTAAATTCAGTTATACAAGATCACGTCCTAACAACTGCGTTAAGAAATTCAAAGCTACGTCATTCCAAAAAATCAAATGACATGATATGATATCATCAATAAAAAACGCAAAAAAACACAGCATCTAAGCTTGTGATAAACAACGTAATCACAATCACTCACTATGCAAATACCTCAGACCATGAACCACTTCATTTATCAATCTTAAGAGGGTCTATTTTCGGCATTCAAAACCTTAGAGACAACATCAGTATACGTGCGAGTTGCAAATCGCACTCACGTATCCGCCACCATGAATAATAAAATAATTTTCTTGGTATTATTCGCCATATCATCACGTGATGCGAGTGCGTGGTATACCTGTGATGAAAAACCATTCTGCCAGGCGATCCGCAACCGTAATTACGACGGCACATCGCCCTTTCAACTCGACCTACAAACTTTAACCTCCTCATCCACTTCCATACAGGCAAACCTGCTGGATACAGTGAACCAAAAGACCTTGACGTTAAGGTTTTCCGCCCTTGACGACGGAATCTTCCGCTTGGAGATCGAGGACCCGGAAACCATTCGATGGTCAGTGCCAGACGCCCTCGATGGTCCACCCCTTCCAGCCGAACTGGAAATAACAGAACTCACCACCGAGCAAATCACGTTGACCAGTGCCGATAATTCTGCGGTAATCCAAGCGAATCCTCTGAGGATACAAATTTTTAAGGCGGGGGTTTTGATCGCGTTACTAAACGACGATGGTAAACTCACTTTCCAAACGGATGACGACGACCCGGCCATCGCGTTGGACGTAAAGTTTCCGGGCACCCAAAGGGCTTATGGTATTCCTTTGCACGCGGAAATGTTGAGTTTGCAGACCACCGGCGTCGGTGGACTCAACCCTTACAGGCTCTTCAACGTGGATCACTGCTGCTACGCGGTGAGATCTCAAGAACCTCTGTACGGGTCAATCCCAGTTTTGTATGCCCATGGAACGACGAGGAGCTCGGGGATTTTCTGGCTGAATTCCGCCCAGACTTTCGTCGACATCAACAACGCCCCGAATGAGATTGACGCGTTCTTTATTAGTGAAAGTGGCGTTCTGGATTTGTTTCTTTTGACTGGTCCAAGTTTGGCCGATACCACGCGACAGTACACGACATTAACGGGCACGGCTGCTCTTCCCCCTTACTTTTCCCTGGCTTTCCACCAGAGCAGGTATAGTTACATGAGCCAAAGAGATGTGGAGCATGTCGTTGATCAATTCGACCAGAACAACTTCCCCGTTGACGTCATGTGGTTAGACATAGATTACACTGATGGTATGAGGTACTTCACCTGGGATTTCATCGCGTTCCCGGACCCAACGGATATGCAGCAGTACTTAAACGCAACCGGAAGAAAATTAGTGGTCATCATTGATCCCCATATTAAAGTCGATCCCGACTATTTCGTTTATGCGATCGCCGACGCGAACGGGTATTTCGTGAAGAACCCCGATGGTTCTAACTTTGAAGGTCTGTGCTGGCCTGGGCTTAGTAGTTACTTGGATTTCCATCACCCGGAAGGTCTGGATTGGTATGCAAGCCTCTACGGTTTTGATACTTTCCCCCACGCAACCGAAATCATGCACCTTTGGAACGACATGAACGAGCCGGTGGTTTTCGACCAGGACGAGGAGACCATGCCCAATTACCTAGTGCATTATGGGGGGTGGCTTCACAGGGATGTCCATAACATGTACGGGTTTACACAGACAGTGGGGACTTGGAAGGGTTTGATGGCGCGTTCCGATGATCAGAAAAGGCCTTTCATTTTGACGAGGTCGCATTTCGCCGGTTCTCAAAGGTACGCGGCGATTTGGACCGGCGATAACATAGGATCCTGGGAGCACTTACGTATTAGCTTCCCCATGTGTTTAACGGAGGCCCTGGCGGGGGTTAGTTTTTGCGGGGCGGATGTGGGAGGGTTCGTGACTAGCGTCGGGGTGGAACTATTGCAAAGATGGTTCCAAGCCGGAGCTTGGTTGCCATTCTTCCGTTCGCATTCGAGTTCAAACACAGAGAGGCGCGAGCCCTTTTTGTTTTCAAACGAAGTCCAAGTCATTCTCCGAAGGGCTTTAAGAGAACGGTACTACCACCTTCCTACTTGGTACACCATCTGGTACGAACACGAACGATATGGTTCACCTGTAATCAGACCCCTGGCTTACCATTACGCAGAAGACCCAAACACTTTAGACATCGACGATCAATGGCTGGTGGGCTCGGATATTTTGGTCCACCCCGTCACTGAGCCCGGAGCAAATTTCGTCCAGGTGTATTTACCAGGCGGCTTCGATTATATATGGTATGACATTGAAAATAATTTGGCATACAGGGCTACTGGAACTGCCAACATCGCAGTCACTCCAGCTTACATTCCAGTGTTGTACAGAGGAGGTAGCATAATTGCAAGGAAAAATACCCACCGACCATCTTCAGTGCACACACACGGCGATCCATACAACCTGTATGTATTTTTGGATCTGAACCAATACGCCACAGGCAACCTGTACATAGACGACAACGAATCATTTGCGTACCGAAACCGGGAATATTTGTATTTGCGAATCGAATTCGTGAACGAGCTCTTACAAGTGAGCTTGATCGACGAGGACGCCTTCTACGACGCCGATTTCATCGTTTCTAGCGTGTTTGTATACCGTTCTCCTTTTATTAATAGCGGAGGCGGACCTGGAGCTAAAGGAAACTCTTCGGTTGCCGAGGCTCAGAAATTGGAGTTCGTTGGGCTCAATCTTAATTTAAGGGAACCTTTTAAGGTTAAACTGTTGTAATTTGGAAACAATAAAGTGTTTAAGCAAAAGAAAAAAAATTGTAACATTTATTTAAACAAAATACCCCTAGCAATGTAGGCATAAAAAAATACGCAAGTGCTAATCTGGTTGCCTATAGTAGCAAAATATTTTGATTCAGTGTTACAGAAATTTCGCAGTTTTTTAATTAATTGGCGCATGTCTATTTCGATTTTCAGAGAAAATATTGAAATGGTTTCCTGAATAGGTGTAATTGTCGCTTTCCCATATATAGGTGGTCCAAAAATAATAGGACACGGAGCAACAGTGGACTCCTGACATCAAAATATTGCGATTTAGCGAAACTCAGTTCAAAAGTTGATGATAAGTTGACGCCCTGCGTTAAACTAAAAATTTAAGTTTTTTCGATAATTCTTTAATTAGTTTTTGACGTATTCCTTAAACATTGGGTTTCCCAAGAAACCTAATGTTTAAGGCAATACGTTTTATTATTATTTTTGGTCTCAAGATGAAAAATAATAATTTGGCCTCAATTTTGTTCGATTTACTTAATAAATAGCGTTAAAGTTAATCATTTTCGAGATATTTTCCCTTTTAGCTTTGAATGCAACGTGTTTTTCATGATGTTTATTCGATTTTCCGTGCCCAAGATTTATCGGTAATAAAAATTTTGTGTAGGTCGGGGGTTCACAACCTTTTCTAAGCATCCACCTCTTATAAAATAATAAAAATTTCCATCACCCCTCCTTTTAAATTTAATTAATATTTCTGAAACATTAAATCAAAATTTTGTTAAACTGCAATCTGTGACTATTTTTTTTTCAATTAAAAACTGATCATGTTTTGTCTTTTTTGACTCGATTTGATTTCACATTTGCATTATTAGTTTGATTCTCTTTTGTTTTTTTTATTTCTTTTGTTCAAAGTTTCTTGATTCGATTTGATTTTGTTTTCATCTTATTTTTATCACAGATCGTCCGTTTTTTTTGGATTCCTTATTCGACTTTATTCAATTTTTAATTTAATTGATTTTTTGACCATTGCTTTTTTTTTTCTTTGATTCGATTTCATTTGATTTGTATGTGATTTCTAACTAACAATTAATCATCTTTTGTTCACGTTTTTTTCTCTTTTTTAATTTTATTTATCACGGTACTATTTTTTGACTTTGTTTTCGTCTTATCTTCAGTATAGATCGTCTATGTTTTTTTTTGGATTCCTTATTCGACTTTATTCAATTTTTAATTTAATCAATTGATCGAGCTTTGTTTTTTTTTCTTTGATTCGATTTCATTTGATTTGTTGTTTGGTTTCTAACTAACAATTAATCGTCTTTTGTTCCCGTTTTTTTCTCTTGTTTAATTTTATTTAACACGATGCTATTTTTTGACTACCAGTCGATCGTCTTTTGTTTTTCTTTTCTTTTATTCGACTGCAGTTTATTTTATTTTACATTTTAATTCTGTTGATTGATCGCCGTTTTTGTTTACTTTCTGCCTTATTTGATTCGACTTTGTTTTATTTATTTATTTTTTATTATTAACTGTTCTTTTTTTCTTTAATATTTGCGTATTATTGCGTTCGTCATTTTTTTATATCAATTTGACTTATAGTCTTGTAGGCACGATTTTTATTTCCATTCTCACCACATCGACGATCGTCTTTTGTTGTTGTTTCCGTTCGATTTGACTGTGTTTTATTTTCACTTTGACAACCAATCGATTTTCTTTTTATTCTTCTTTTATTTGACTTAAAACTATACAGTCGGCGTTTACACTAATTGTAGCGGTATATACCGGTTAATCTATTCTCTCGCTTTTACTTGCATTAAACACATTCGTTCTATCTCACTTTTTTACTCCGATACATGTACCGCTCCAATTGTCGTAAACGCCTAATGTTTAATTCAAATTTATTGAATATTATTTGTAAATCTACTTTTCTTTTAATAAACTATTCAGATAGGCTTGTACTATGTAGACAGAATTCATAACTAACTCCGACTCCCTATGTACCCCTAGAGGTACTTTTAGGTACATGAAAATTGAAATTAAAATTTTGTTTTTAACACTCCGTATCTCTTTTGTTATCAAGGTTTGGACTAAGTGAGTTCAGCTAAATTACAATATTTTGAAATCAGGAATCCCCTATTATTGCTCTGCGTTCCCTTACTTTTGCACCACCCAATTAAACAGGATCCAGTTCAAAGGAAAGATTTTTTTGCAAAAAAAATTATTTATTTTATGTACCAACAAACAGATTTCTTGTTAGCCAAACCGCACTTTAAAACCTCGATTGACAGCAGCGTTAATGGTTTTTACTTCCACGTAATTGCTGTCAATTGAATAGACGGTTCTTGTATCTTTTCCCTTTTCTGAGTTTGCGAAGGCTGTACGTAATCCAGAAGGTGGCCTATAAAGCAGAATGGATCCAATAATCAAAGGTCTTCCGTAGTAAGCGTCTTCATCAATGATGTTAAGAAAGAAGAACTCATTGTAGAAGTCGAACCTGTAGTAGTCGTAAACGTTATTCGTGTAATTGAAGCTTTCAAGGTCGTCAACGAACAAAGTCCCGGTGGCCTGTTCGTTAACGTCGAGGAAAATGTAGATGTTTAGTGGTTCTAAATGAGTGTAAACCGATGAACGGCCGCTGGTGTCTTGCCTTATGACGATACCACCACCTCGGTAGAATACTGGAATGTGATCCAAATTAACGCCAACGGTTGTAAATCCAGCACCGACGTATAACAGGTTGTTTTCAACATCATACCAATATTCACTGAAGCCCCCGGGAAGGTAAACAGAGACCTGAGTTGCACCTGCTTCAGTCACGGGGTGCACCAAAATATTAGAACCGACCAACCACTGATCATCGATGTCTAAAGTGTTCGGGTCTGAAGAATACTGATAGGAGAGCGGACGGATGACGGGAGTGAGATATCGTTCATGCTCAAAAAATAGAGTGTACCATGCGAATAAGTGATTGTAGCGTTCTCTTAGTGCTCGACGAATGCGTGTCTGTATCTCCTCAGAGAATAAATACGGTTCACGTCTCTCGGTGTACATGCTAGAGTGGGCTCTATAGAAAGGTAGCCACGCCCCTGCTTGGTACCATCTTTGAAGTAACTCCTCTTCGGGGTTTCCATCAAAGCCCCCGACATCAGCTCCGCTGAAGGTAATCCCCGACAGAGACAGCGTAAGCAACATGGGGAAACTAATTCGGAGATGTTCCCAGGAAGCCACGTTATCACCTGTCCACACTGCTGAGTACCGTTGAGAGCCAGCGAAGAAGGAACGTGTCAGCACAAATGGCCTTTTATTATTTTCATACCTAATTAGAAGTCCGTTGTGAGTTGCAACCGTCTGGGTAAACCCGTACATGTTGTGGACATCACGATGCTGCCATCCGCCATAATGCACCAAGTCTCTCGGCATGGTTTTCTCAAAGATATCAAAGACCGATGGCTCATTCATATCGTTCCAGATGTATAAAATATCGGTTCCATCTGGGAACTTGTCCATTGCAAATAGGCTCGAGTACCATGCAGAACCCTCTGGGTGGTGATAATCGAGGTAACTGCTGAGGCCCGGCCAGCACATTCCTTGGAAGTCAGTGCCATTCGGGTTCTTTACGAAATACCCATTCGCTGTTGCGATGTCAAAAACGAAATAGCCCTCTTCGACTTTGTAATGGGGGTCGATGATGGCCACCATTTTTCTTCCGGTTGAATTAAAGAATACCTGCATTGCCACTGGATTGGGGAAATTCACGTAATCCCAGGTGAAGTATTTAAAAGAATCTGTGTAGTCGATGTCCAACCAGATCACATCCAACGGTAGATTGTGATTGTCAAATTCTCTTACGACGGTTTCAGCATCTTCCTGGCTCATGTAACTCCATCTGCATTGGTGGTGCCCTAGTGCAAAAAACTGAGGTAAAGGCGTAGCCCCAGTTAATCTAGTGTACTGTCTCACAGACTCTGCGAGCGTTGGCCCAGGGAGAACAAAGAAGTCCAAGACTCCGCTTTCCGTTATAAACAACGCGTCTACATGATTTACCGCATTGTTGATATCAACGAAGGTTTGGGCCGAGTTCAACCAGAAAATTCCAGTTGTCCTTTGAGTTCCATGCGCATACAGTACAGCCACCGTCCCATATAAAGCCTCTTGTGTCCCGATGGGGTACGCAGGGAAATCCACGTTCCACAACCGATAAGGATTTCGTCCCCCAGGGGCGGTTGTCTGCAAAGAAAGCCACTCGGCATGTTCCGGAATACCATAAGCCCTCACAGCTTGCGGGAAATTAAAATCCAAGGCAATCGATTGGTCATCTTCCTCTGTGTTGTAGGTCAATCTTCCTTGCTGGTTGATGACACTCACTAGGGTTTCATGTTCGTACACGTCAAGCCTGAACGGATCAAAGTTGATGGCTAAGGTGGTGTTGTCCGTTCCAAATGCATTTGCAACACCGTCTTCGTCATAATGCACAAAAAAGTTTATCGGTCTTTGAAAGTCGGCGAGAGCTTCTGGCACGGAGTGTCTTCGTTGCTCTGGATCTTCAATCGTCACACGAATTATACCGTCCGGGTACGAGAAAAGCTGTAGTTTAAACACCTTTTGACTCGCGGTGTTTATTAAGTTGGCCTCTAAACTTCCTCCAAAGTAATTTACTAAAACGGATTGCCTATCCAGGACGTAAGAGAATGGCGGCGGGACTTCATTTCGTATTCTATAGCAGAAGTACTCATCATCGCAAGTATTCCATTGTGTTTTAACAGTTGTTAATGTGCACAGTAAAATAGTAATTACATAAAGACTAACTGACATTTTCTGTGAAGCAGCTCAAACAGAAATGAGATTCTTACAAGCTAAGCAGTTTATTTATAATATTCTGATTATAGATAGAAGAGTGATAAAAAAATTGTTGTAGCTAGAAATGACACATCATTGATATTAACGCAATAGGAAAATTCTGTTAGTACATCTTCAAGAGCTGAGATGGTATCTTCTTCTTTTTTTTTGGAAGTCATTGATCTGATTAAAGGTGAAGTGCTTCCTGTTTTGCTGAGCCCCTTGTGATGTCAATCAAAAAAAAAGTTTACATGTTTCTATGCCAAAAAGATAGCGAGTACATTCTTTAAATGTACGTTTTTAATATGTTTTACTTAGCAATAGGTCATAAACTAGTAAGTATAAAAGTTGTAATAACAAGGTTCTGGAAATCAGTTAGTACAAGGTCTTTGGATTTGATTGGCATTTACTTGACAGGGTTTAGAAGGGACTTGTACAATCTCCCCCCCCCCTCTTGACCTTTTGATTAAAAGTACAGTGGCGGCAAAATTTATTTTTCATTTTGTGGCCGTCTAAAGATCACTTTAATTTAAAATATTTGCTTGGTTTCTGTAAATTCATCTTCTATATATTTTCTTAATCCTTTCATTTGCTTAAATCGCATAAATACTTGAAATGTAAATTTGTAAAAATCAAATTCAAAACCTACACCTATGTTAAACGCTATCTCAAATCAGATGAGATCTAAAATTACCTAAAAATGACATTGTGTTTCCAAATCCTTTCAAGCATTTTATCCTCTATTATAACTTATAAATTGTCGTTTTAGAAGGTTGTAAGGGAGTAAGAAAACATTCAAATCTGTGAGTTTCTACTTGTAATAAAAACTTAACAGACATTTTTTGTTTTTGTTACATGAAACCTAAATATGTTCACTTATCCTCGGGCTTGGCAAACACCAAGGTGTATCCACACTTCCCACAGTAATGGCGATCTTCCATGGCAGCCATGAAAACCCCTGCACCACACTGCTCACCTGGACACTCCCTCCTCAATCGATGGATCTTTCCATTTTCGTCAACCTAAATTCATAATCAAACATTATGCATGCATGTCTGCCTATTTCAGATTCAAGCAATTTAATTCAATAGTATTTTTACCTTGTAAAATTTCAAGACAGCCAACTTGACCTTCTTCTTCTTGTGCTTGATCTTCTTGGGTGTGGAGTAGTTCTTCTTCTTGCGCTTCTTAGCACCACCTCGGAGTCTCAACACCAGGTGAAGAGTGGATTCCTTTTGGATGTTGTAATCCGACAGAGTGCGTCCATCCTCAAGTTGCTTGCCAGCAAAGATCAAACGCTGCTGATCAGGGGGGATTCCCTCCTTGTCTTGAATTTTCGCTTTCACATTTTCGATAGTATCTGAAGGCTCAACTTCGAGGGTAATGGTTTTACCCGTCAGGGTCTTCACAAAGATCTGCATTTTTAGGAATAGCTATCTGAAAAGTAACATCACGAAAATGTACTATCGTGATATTTAAGCAAAGCAAAGAAAATATAAAAATTATTTTCGTTTCATAACTTTATAATATATATTAATTCTTCTGTAGTCTATTTACATTAACATTCACAGTAGTTTCTTTTTATCAATGGACAAAAAAAAAAGAACAGAGTTTCAGTACAATTTTATTTTTCCAAAAATCAGATAACAAAAGAAGAAGCATACAACTTCATTATTTATACTAAAAGAACAGCATTAATACATCCGTCATTTTCCGGATTGTTTGTGACTTGCGCATACTTGCCCCACACAATTTTACCGGCTTGCGTGACGAGACCCAACTCTGATATGTTAACTTCGATCACAGTGCCTTTAGTAATCACACCCAAACTGGTAAACATAGGAGAACTCGGGTTCTTCTTGACTCCAATAATCGGCAAGCAAAAGGTGGCTTTTAATTCTGGATGTGTCACGTGTGCCTTCTTGAATCTGAGTGCCATCGGCCTAATAAACCGTTCAAATTTCGGTGGTTTTCTTGTGAATCCCTCCCCGACGAACGTCACTTTTGTCACCATGCGCTTCCAGGCTTTTCGTTTTGATTTTCCAGATTTAACAACCCTAAGTACTTCAGCGTCTGATTGGGCCCTAACTTTTGGAATGGGGACGTCCCATTTGCCCGCTTTCTCCTTTCGCTTTTGCTTGATCATGTTGGATAATACTTTTGCTCGGGACTGCACATCTCGATCGAGGAGGTAAACCGGCACAGCACCTTCAGCGACCTTCTCGGTAGTCTTTTTGATTTTTTTCTCCTCGTGCGCCTTGATCTTCTTCTTCATCTGTATCTTCTCATTTCGCCTCTGCTTGTTGAATATTTTGGCTTTTATTCCGCGTAGGCTTTTCGCCACTTGAGCACGTTTGTGTGGTTCACGTGCCTCACGCTTCCGCTTACGCTCTTCATAGTCGAGACGTCGACCGTGTAACTTACGGTGACGTTCAATGTACTCGTTCTGTGGCATCTTAGATCTGCAATAATGAGGCAATTAAACGCACTATTACAGGGTGGATAATCATATTCAAAGACACTGCGAATTACTTTTGAATATGACTATCACACATGTGATATCACACCAGATCAGTCACACCATAATTAGGTACTTACCTCGCTGATTGCTTGGCTTACGCACAAAGTTCTTCGACTTAAATAGTCATATTCAAAAAGTAAACACAGTTTACACGCAAACGTACGTAACGAACGTAATTTCACAAAACAAAATGAACCTAACCACAAAAAACATGTGATTAAGTAATTAACGAATTACAGCAGAAAATGTTGTTATATTAACCATTCTGTTTTAATAAATGAAACTTAAGTCGACGTAACATTAATTAATACAGCAATAATTAAAAGAAATGTGTTAAAAAGCTTCTGCTTACCCTCTATTCCACCATGACACACAATAAAAAGAACTGACGTCATTAACCGGAAGAGGAAAATAACAATTAATAAAAATGTACCTTTAAACGATATAATATATGCAATTTATTTTACCTTCAGAAATTAAATATCAATCTACGAATTATTTAATGAACAGGGCTAATTTTGTAGTAGAATTTATAATAAAGCTCGAAATTCAATGTAATCTTGATCATCGTAGTACATCGGTAATGTGGGTATCTATCATGTTAACATTTTAGGTTATGTACCTCCGAATGTTGTTATGGTTATTATTAATTAATTAATTTGCAATGCCTTGCTGGTATTATGATAAAAAGGAACTGAAGAACACGCCTTCCGCCCAAGATGGAATCGATTACGAGACCGAAATGCGATATCGAAAAGAAGGTAAACATTGCGTGTTCTAAACGTAGGTATAGTTGTTTTTTCAAATAAATTTTTGCAGGTGCACGCTTTATTATAGACACAGGTTCTAAAATGGACTTGGGCTATAACACAACAGCCACTGGAGTTGTTTACTTTCATCGATTTTACATGTTTCACTCCTTCCGACAGTTCCCCAGGTATGTTACTGCCTGTTGCTGTCTATTTCTGGCAGGAAAAGTCGAGGAGACTCCCAAGAAATGCAAGGATATTATCAAGACAGCTCGTGGTTTATTGTCGGATCAGAAATTCGCGACGTTTGGGGACGATCCTAAAGAAGAAGTAAAACTCCCTTAAGCTTTGTTTAATCAAAAAAACAATGTTTTGCATTTCTAGGTCATGACTTTAGAGAGAATCCTACTGCAAACGATCAAATTCGACTTGCAAGTTGAACATCCGTATAGTTACTTATTAAAGTATGCTAAATGTTTGAAAGGTGATAAAACCAAGCTGCAGAAGATGGTGCAAATGGCCTGGACATTCGTGAATGACAGCTTGTGTACAACCTTGGCATTGCAGTGGGAACCAGAAATAATAGCTGTTGCTCTCATGTACTTAGCCGGAAAATTAAGTCAGTTTGAAGTAATTGATTGGGTAGGAAGAACGGCCAAACATCTGCGCTGGTGGGACATGTTCGTGGAAGATGTTACAATGGATCTCTTGGAAGACATATGCCATCAAGTTTTGGATTTGTATTCACAGACAACCCCCGCTACAGCCCCTGATAGTCCCCCACTCTTACCAAGGCCATCTCAAACCACCCAAGCTGCCCTGGGAAAGTCAGCAAATGGGCAAGAGAAAATACAGCCTGAACCTGTGACTCCCGCAGCAAATCCTTCCACATTACCAGATGTACCTCCATTTCCTTATCCGAATCTTGCATCAACAGATCCTTATGCTACATTTCAGTATACAACTCCGATTCCAGGTACCCATATCGCACCTCCTCCTCCGGGGCCACCCCCTCATATTGCAGCCCCTCCACTCAGTGTATACCCATTTCCAGCTCCGCCTCACTATCCTCCCATACCACCAAATCCCCCAAATAATTTTTACACTCCTCCGCCTAACCCGGCTGCACCTCCGCCTACGCACAGGCCTCCTTTTTATAATTCATAGTTGCTGTGTTTATAAAAGACGTTTTATTATTAATTTGAACATGTGAAGTTCTGAAATGAAGGAAAGAAGAGGTGATTCCTGGACTAAAACAGTTTGAAACTCAAGGGACATTTTTGTTTTAAATTTTGAACAATGAGATGTTTGTCGAAATAAAAAAGTAGAAAGTAATAAAAGAGTGTTTATTTTGCATTGACTGTAATCTTGCTTAGTTCCAAACTTTCTTGGATAATAAAGTGTATTAATTAGAAGTTATTTTTTGTATGAAATTTGTTAAAAACTCACGAGAGAAATATTAAATCAACCAATTAACATAAACTATGCAGGGTTTGTTTAAAAGAATTTGCAGAAAGGTGGAATTTATCCAAACATATAAATGAAGTTCATAATGAAAGTTTTGAAAAATTCATTAGTTATTCCTGTGGTGATAATTTTGTAAATAAATCTGAAAAGCCCATGATTTTTATTAAGAAGTTATATTTTTGATATTTAAATAAAATTGTATTAATAAAACTGAACCTCATTATCTCAATACTACAGGAATCTGTAATTGTACACCACGAATAACACATAAATCGCACTATTTGCTCGACTCGAAGATGGCAGCACCACCAATACATGAATAAATTTAATTTATTGTTATTTTAACTGTTTTCTGAATCAAAACCATTCGTTTTCGTTCGAAAAATAACGATTATTCGATTAGTGCTAACTGATTTTTACTTTTCCAGTTTTCCACTGAGAAAATATTGTTTCTCCACGACGGCATTTTAGATATCTCGAAAAAGGGGAGTGCTACAAAGGAACGGAGCACGGTTTTGAATGCGTCTCGTCGGGCTCTATAGTCTATATTGGTGAATTTTTTCGCGATTTTAGGAGAAAAAAGGAAATTCTAAAACATTTTCGCCAAAATGTTTAATTAAAATCGGTGTGATAATATTATCGCAGTTAATAAAGCATTGAAAGACTTTTTTTTACTAGAAAATTTATTTATTTCAAACATTAGACAAAACAACAAAACATTATATTTTAAGTAAAATGTTTTTTTAACTTAAACCGGACAGAAAATGAATGGAAAAACACTCAACGTTTCGCTATCGATTAATAGCTTATAGTTCCTGTTACTTTTACCTTTATTAACAAAGCTATTAACCGACAGAGAAACGTTGAGTGTTTTTCCATTCATTTTCTGTCCGGTTTAAATTATAATAAAAAACATTTTACTTACAATTTTCATCATCATCGGACAAGAATCAATTTCACTCATTTTATTTTAATTGGTGTGACACCAAAAACATTTTGGCTTTCCATGTTGGTGACAGAACAATTGTCTAAAATGTTGAACCTTATCTATTCAAGGAACTCAAGGAGCTTAAGAGATGGATGTGCAGCCACCAACACAATTGCCTTTCAAAACGCACAATAAAGATCCAAACCTGTAAAACCGTAACAAAAGCCCCCCGTGACGCAAACTAGAAATTAACGCTAAAACAATGTACGATATACTATACATTCTAAGATTTTAAAATTTCAAAGAACTGGACATTTAAAAAAATCAACAATCCTACCAGCTAGACAGCTATATGAGAGAACTCAAAATCCTAAAAGATATTTAATTCAAAAAATTCTTAAAAAAATTTAATCTGAGAGACTGTCACTAAAAATCCGGCGATGTTCAAGTACAAATTGTTACAAAATACTTAACGTGCTACGCTGATCATAAAGAGATTGTGATCTGGAATCCCTAAACCTTTAGTAATTTTACTATAAGTGATCTCGCATTCTAAAACTTTTAACAAATTATCATTAAATCATGTTGCTTCATAAATAATAAAGATTTATAAGTTTCAAATAATTTAAAATGTTCCTTACATGGTTAGATATAAACTTTTATAAAAGTGAAGCTAACGACAAGCTAAAAACAATAGAGTAAATTATTAAATTATATATCAATTGATACTCATCAGTCGATAGTGAAACGTTGAGTGCATTTCCAACTTTAAATTTGAAATTAAATAGTGATTTAAATTAACGTAGTTGGCGACCCTGTTTGTAACAGCGCCCTCTGGATTGGGAACAGTAAATCAACATTGGAATGCGCGATAGAAATCTGTACGTCATTGATGAGCGGTGGTGTGACAGTAAGCTGTCAAAATGCGTTTCGAATATAAATAAGTTTTTAAAAAAGGAAGAAAAGGCGTAAACACTTCCAGTACAGCAGCGTACGTAGATTATGTTTGAAATCAGTATTTCTCGCACACTATGTTAACGTCCACACAAAACAGCCACTCGTTTAGCCTCACTTTAAAGCATCTGCATTTTGTTTGGCAGACACCCTGAGTGATATACTACTCGTTGTTTTTCAGGTAAACATCAAAGAAAAATGCCCTTCAAACTTAAACTGAAAAAATCTAGACACTACAGTGTAGTGTCTAAGTCTCTGTTCGTGATTTCGGTGGAAATGCTGGATAGCACAAACGTAGAATGCACACTGTCTTCAGATAGCACCGGGCAGGACTGTTTAGACGTCGTGTGTCAGAAACTCGGTTTGAACCAACCCAAATTCTTCGGCCTACAGTACATGAGTAAAATCAGAGAGACCCTGTGCTGGTTGGAACTCGATAAACCCATAAAACGACAGCTGGATAAGCATGCAAGAGGTTTATCCGTTTACTTACGAGTTATGTATTACGTTATATCTGGCGTGAGATTATTTAATGATGAAGTTACAAGGTTAGTGTTGGTAGTATGGAATAAGCTAACTTCCACATGATCTCTGAATCATTTGTTGCCATTTCTGTTTGTATCGTTACACGTGTGAAAATTTGGAGGGGCGGAGATATTAAATTACCATTTCAATTTAATTTAATTTAGTGTTAGTCACATCTGCACTTTTTCCTTTTGTATTATTTACAGATATCATTATTTTCTGCAATTAAAATCAGATGTAATAGAAGGACGGATATCATGCACACCTGTACAAGCTGTGGAATTGGCCAGTTACTGTATGCAAGCTGAATTTGGTAATTTCGACGCCGAAAGACACACTGCTCATTATCTCAAAGACTTCCAACTATTTCCAAAGGTAATTTTTTCGACAATTTTTTCCAGCTTGTGGATTTCTTTTCTTTTCAGAGTTTCACAGATCCGGGTTTCTTAGAATCATTGACTGACGCAGCGAGTAGACAACACGCTGCTTTGCACAACATACCACAGGGAACTGCTGAAGAATATTACATTTGTGCATGCCAGCGTCTCGAAGGTTACGGACAGGAACTGTTTCCGGTGAAAGACCGAAGTGGAGATGACGCTGTTATAGGCGTATCATTGACAGGTGTTTGTGTGAGCTACCGAAGTGGACGGGAGGGTAAAAGTTACGGGTAAGATTTAAGAAATCATACTTTTTGTATCATATCTTACTACTTGTAGGGAAAAATTGTTTGATGATTGAACCTAAATTGTATCTATTGTTTGATTTGTACCCTTTACAGATGGATTGATATCAACAATGTCATAAATCACAAAAGAGAATTCACCATAGAATCTGTGATAAGCAGCGACAAAGCAGATTTTGTGTTCCCCGACGTGGAAAGCGCGAAAAACACGTGGCGTTTCTGCGTCTTGCAGCACATCTTTTTCCGCCAGAATGAGATGAATGTGACCACCGACCAGACCGATTATAAACCCTCTCCGAATTTCCAGCAGTCACACCTTGATGATAAATTGCGCCAAGTTGAAAGTTATGAGGATGTGACGTCTTCTCAGCAGTGGGAAAGGCCAAATACTGCCCAGTCGATGGCGCAGAGGGCACAGTCGACTTCCTGTCTTGATCTGAACACACCCACCGACATAGACAAGTTGCGTAGCCTTCTGCCTTCATATCGGCCTGCCCCGGATTACGAAACCGCAATACAACAGAAGTATCGCAACTCGGCGGGGACGATTCAAACCCACCATGAGCCAATCAGAAATGCCCATCCGATTTTATACAGTTCTCAGCCGGAAATACATCAACCAGAGACGTATTTATTCCCGGATGTGACACACAACAACATTGAACAAAAGAATTTGAACACTGCCCACTTCAACCCTGCGTACCAACAACCCCAAATCGATAACCACTCAAACATCGCTGACTTAATCGAAAACATGAGACTCCTGCATTTGTATAAACCACCCCCACCATACCCCAGCAATAGGATTAGTTCGAACTCCACCCCCGATCTCGCGGGGATTTCCCAGCAAGCAAAACCACAAGCGACTTTCTTTAATAACATCGTTTCCGGCTCAAGTCCAGATTTGGTATCGACTGGTAACTTTCTTCACCAGCAATATTTTAAACATTATGGACAAGCTTTGTACGCCAACCAACCATCGCATCCTGTGCATAGATCACACAGTTATCTCCCCCCACAACACGGTACCTACGAGAATTTAAGCTCGATTTTCAACAACAACATGTTGGGGAGACCCCAAGCGGTTATTGTGGAAAACCCGAATATCACAAAGCACATCAAGAAGGTCTACGATGAGCACGGCAACATTATTTATTGTATGCCGGCCAACATGAAGCAAATACTCCAGGAAAATCAACTTCCTAGCACTGGATTCGTTGTGACTCGAAATCAGAATGCCATAGTGGCGCATTCGCCCGAATTGAATAGCTCAAGCGAGCCCATTTACGAGAACATCCCCTTATCATGGCAGAACAACGATGGGCAAATGCGTGCGAGAACTCAGAGCATTCATTCGGCACCGGAAGTCAGTCAGGTCGTCAACCAGAGTGTCGTCAATGCAATACAATCGAAAGTAGCTTCGAACTTGCAGCATCTGAACGTGGCTAATAACTTGGGAAGCAGGGAAAATTTGTACGCCAACATAAGCTCGCACTCCTCCAAGACGGAATTAAATTTGCATCATTCGAGTACGAATAATTTAAGCGATACCAACAGTGTGCTGAATAGATCTGTCCAAAATTTGAATTCCACTTCTTCGCCGAGCAGGAGGGATTCCCCTGTTGCGATGAGCCGGACTAACACGTTTATTATCAATGCGAAAGTACCCGCAAGCAATTCATCTCCGTCGAGTAGCTCTCATAATGAAGATGCTAATACCAGCGAGGCCTACACTGTCGATAGTAATTTATCATCGTCCAACGGAAGTGCAGGAAAGAAAAAGAAGAGGTGGGGAATTTTGATAGGCCGGAGCAAATCCAGTGAGAAGGTCAAGAGCGCGACCTTGGGCAGGGAGAAGGATAAGACCAAGGACAAGAATCAGAGCAACAATCGACATCGGTGGTCAACGGGACTTCCAAAGCTGCATCCTTTACCGCCTAGTATTAGCAAAGAAACTATGGTGAGCAGATTTGGGGGAAAGGAAAAGCAGTGTTGTTGGTAATTCAAAATTTGTTTCAGTGCCAATTATTAGAGAATAAATTAGCAGATAGTCAACTGTTTTTCGAATTTGACAAGATACCTAAGAAGAAACAAAACGCCGATTTTACCACCGCGCTTTTGCCCGACAATTCAGTGTTCAACCGATTTAAAGACGTTCTGCCATATGAGGATAATAGACTGAAACTGACTCCAACTAGAGATAATAAATTCGGATACATCAATGCTTCTCATATCACGGTAATAAATTTGATAAGCCATTATGGAGATGGTAGAAAAGCAAAATAAATAATTCATATTTAAATTCTGCATTTTTTAGGCTACTGTTGGAAGTAAACAGAGATTTTACATAGCCGCCCAGGGGCCAACAAGACTGACTCTGCCTTATTTTTGGCAGTGTGTTTGGGAAGCCGAAGTCTACCTTCTGGTTCAATTAACAGACCCCCTCGATGATCTAGATTATTTACCAGATGCAGGAAATAGATGCATAGATATCGGTCAGGTAGCCACCTATTAAAATCTTTTTGTATTTTCATAATGCAATAACCGTTTGATTTCAGGACTACCAAGTCTGGTGGGAATTTTCTCAAAAGACCGGGCATTGTGTGACGAGCAAGGTCCGCTTGTGCCATGTTGCATCGCGCAGGTATAGGACATTATGGCACCTTCACTACACAGATTGGGGTGAGCAGGGGTGCCCTCATTCGGTAGCTCATTTTCTCGGTTTTCTTGAAGAACTGCAGTCCGTGCAACAGCATTCCATGGGGGAGATTCCCCCAGGGCATAATAAAAACCCACCCGTCCTTGTGCATTGCACCGCCGGTGTAGGACGAACTGGCCTAACAATTCTATGTGATTTATTATTGTACACCGTGGATCATAATCAGGTAAATTAATTTTATTTGATTTTAACTGGGTTCAAACAAAGTTTACGTTGCAGGAAGTAGATATTCCAAGAGTTGTTGGACTTCTGCGGCACCAACGCGCGTACATGGTGCAAACAATTGCTCAGTATCGATTTGTTTACTCTTTATTAATACATTATTTAAAACAAACGAGGCTCATTTAACACTTGCGTGCCATTTTATCATGTTTGGAAATTTCATTTCGACGTCCATTTTTAACTTTCATATACCTACTTAATTAATTTCAATTATTTATAGACGATTTTGCAGTATTTTAACATTTAATTCTTGCTTATCTCGCTTGTCAAAGTATTATATTTACTTACTTTTTTTTTTGTATGTACTGTATGCTAATTACCGAAGAGCAATGTCAGGGCTGACAGTGTCAAAAGGATAAATCCGACTTCTAATTTAACAATCAGTATTATTAGCAGCTATTAATAACAAAACTGAATTTCCCCCCCAATTTTTAAACCGCTCGCCGTCCTGACTTAGGTGAGACTTTGGCGATGTATATTGTATAAATGTATTTAAAGGCTGTGTATAGTTTTCAGAATTGTTTTAACCCACAATGATTATTATTATTATACTTGTGATTTAATGAGTGCCTTAATTGTTTGTTGAATATTGAAAGCAATTTATATATTGTATACTGTCAAACATGGATCTTAGATTCACTTCCCACTTAGGTGTAATGATGATCAAAATTGAACGAATCTTCTTGCAATATTTAGGTCTCTAAGCATAAACGTAACAGGTTATAATGTTTGTAAGTAATTTTAAAATAAATAATTGTAAATATTTTTTCTTTTAATTTTTTTTTAATGCACATTTAATAAGGCATATGGACCGGAATTTAATTTTATAACATAGATGTCTTAGCATGTTTCATGTAGAGCAGGTGAAAATGTTTTGCCTTTGCTTTATTTATCACAAAAAATCTTAAAACTGATTAAATAATTATAATACAGAACATAATACAGAGCCTGTCCCTGAATTCAAAATCTGAAGCTCTCCTCCACATTGCACTAAGATCTTTACAAACAAAGGATAACAGATGACACAATCGCTGCAATAAGCATAGCATATCCACTTGTGTACACCTCCTTAATGGTTAGCAACTTTCCCATGTCCCAAGCTAGGTGACGAATGCCGTTGATGTAGTGGTAACACAAGGGAAAGCCAATGAACATTTTAATTACGAAATGCGTGAACCAGCCAATGCCCTGTAAGTTATCAAGGTAGTGATCAATAGTCTGAGGCAACACGAGTGCCCCCAAACTGAGGCCAGTCAAATAAAAACCCAAGCCCATCCCTAGAACGTAGACAAACATCAAATAAAAACTGCACAAAAAAAAAACAACTAATTCACCTGTTCCTCTATGTGAAATTGAGAGCATACTCGTGATCTGTGGTCTGTAAATAGTTAAATGTGGGGACATGGGACGTCCGATTTTCATGTTACGCTCGTCATGTCCTAACGTTTCTGAAGGAGGCGCTGGAGTAGATGTTAACGCATAGGGCCTTCCAAGATTGATTATAGAACTTTGAGGGGCCACATACTTAAGCAGCTGACGGCCCTGTAGTCTGTAATTGTTACATAACCAAAAAACAATCTTGCGGCTTTATGAAGTAAATGCCATAAATTTACGTTGTACATTTTATCAAAAGGAAATCCATTTGATACGAAATTTAAGCTGAATAGATGTTTAAAAGCCAAAAACTTACCTAAATAGCAAGGCCATTTTTGCGCGTTTGACAGTTACGAACAGGTTGGCCAACTGAACAACTGAAATCAAAGATGTGGATGTGAATGGTTTATTTAGGTGCAATGGTAAAGAAAACACATTTTTTTTTAATATGCAACAAATCTTTTAATTTAACTTTTTTAAGCAATATTTAACAATTCATAATTATTTATAAATGCAGATGTTCATTTGATTCAAGCGCAAACCACGTGATGTAATCAACCAATCACAGCTCGTCTTTTCGAAACAAATTGGTGTACATTAACCGCGGCGTCGTTTTAGGCGTCTTTGCTTTTATTCTTTTCATTTTCACTTACATCAAAGCAAAACGTTTTCTACATGGTAAGAATTCATAATTGCAACGTTCTCTTTTAGTAAGGCTTTTTCTCTGCGTTATATAATAATCGTATTCCCCGTCATAACCTCACCTACTCGTTTCACGCCGTATTGTTTACTTGCAGATGTCAGGCAGA
The DNA here is from genome assembly GCA_036172665.1 of Prosopocoilus inquinatus. Taxonomy (NCBI): domain Eukaryota; kingdom Metazoa; phylum Arthropoda; class Insecta; order Coleoptera; family Lucanidae; genus Prosopocoilus; species Prosopocoilus inquinatus. Next base: position 48,587,014 of record CM069872.1, read on the forward strand.
TTGCGATCGAGTGATAGAAAGCCGACGGCGACGAAACGCGATTCCTCAAACTCACGCGTAAAGAAACTGCCTGCAAGAAAGTCACCCTCGAGGGCTGACTTGAGAACAAAGAGCCCGAAAAGTCCCAGGAAGACGCCGACGAGGAAACCGAGCAAGAGCCCCAGTCGTAAGAGCCCTGCAAGGAAAAGTCCAAGCCGACAGAGTCCTGCGAGGAAGAGCCCCAGCAGACGCACACCCGTGAGTTCACGTGTTGAAAACGAAGACAGAAAAACGACATACATAAAGGCAACAAGTACACCAATTGTTGACATTGATACAGATTCGGATGATCCGTACAATTCGAAAATAAGAAAACCCCAAATAACTGTACGAAGTCGAGCACGTCGATTAACTTCGGATTATAAAATTAAAGTAAGTCAGATTTAATTTAGTCAATTGTGTGAATTTTTAAGTGTATTAATTTAATATAAAAAGTATTGCTAAGAATAATCTAAAAGTAGGATTGTGTTTTGTATGACAGGACGATCAAGAAGAAGAAACAAACAACAGGATTTTTTACAGTGGAATCTCACGTAGAAGTATCAACTTGCCTTTAAGTCGTGAACCTGAAAGCATTGTCCGTGTCAAAGAAACGATAAGCACTTTTGAGCATAAACTGTCAGAATTTTCTGATGAAGATGATTTGATGCTCCCGAAAAAACCAATAGATTCCATTGAATCTACTCCATCATCACAAAAAGCATTTGTGGCCGAGTTTGGGGGCTGGTTTGGCGCACTGTTTTTCATTGTCTTTTTACCATTGGAAGTAATTTTTTTGAATGTGATTTGCAATGAGAAGAAGTGTTCGTTTTCGTTACCGTTAATTCAAGAGCCATTTAAGAAACTCTCGACTTATTTGAATCTCTCAGCTGGACTTGGATTTATGACGTTTATTATTTTATTGGCCTTACTCTCAGCCTTGCCTTTTGGAGGAAAGAAAGTGCAGGGTTTCTTCAACAAAAACGGAAAACTAAATTATGTTATGAACGGACTGTTTTCAGCAGTGATAATACACCTAATTCTGTTTTGCCTGGAACTGAACAAGATTCCTGTAATTGATCTAATTTATGACAAGTATTTTCAACTTGCAGTGTCCTCGGTTATCCTAGGAATTATGTTTTCCATCTATTTATATGTACGATCATTTTTTGTACCAGTGAGTGCCTTAAATCCAAACGGTGACACAAACAGTGTTATTTATGACTTTTTTATGGGGAGAGAAATTAATCCTAGGATATGTGAAGTAGTCGATGTGAAAATGCTCTTGTTGCGAATTGTACACATATCAGTGGTAAGCCCTAGTTGAAGTTATGTTTAAATTATTTAAAACCGGATTGTTTCAGATTGTTTTTAATTCTGTGCTTCTCTGCAAGAGCATGGGTTTGAACTCGGTGGTATTCCGTGAAAATTTTGACTTCAACGTCTTGCATTTTCACCCCACACTGTTGATAATTCTGTTCTTAATTTACATCTATTTCCTGGACGGGCTTGTGTTTGAACATGCTTGGATTGCGACGTTTGAGATGCAGCATGAAGGTACTGGTTACATGTCAACCTTGGGGTTCACATCTGCGGCTTTCGTTTACGCTATTATACCAAAATACGTGATGGATTTCAAGATCGAGCTGTGTACCTGGCAATTGGTAGCAAGTGTTTTACTATTTTTCATTGGATATGTTTTTTATCGTGGAAGTAACAGCCAAAAGTATGCGTTCAGAAAGAATCCTTACAGTCCTGCAGTTGCACGTAAGTGTTTACAAAAATAATTTTAATCAAACTATGCTCAATGCAATCTGTAATATCATTTATTATTTAATTTAAATTTTTTGTCTTAATTTGAATTCTATCATAAGTAAGTTATGTGTATCTGTAGATTTGGAAACTATTCCTACTTCTCAAGGCAAGAAGTTGATTGTCTCAGGATTTTGGGGTTTTGTACGTCACCCCAATTACTTAGGCGATATATTGATGCACCTTGCGTTCTTGTACTACGTCATATCAGCGCCCCCTGCCATAACATGCCTCGCATCTGTGCTGATACTGATTCACCGTGCAGAACGAGATGGGTTCCATTGCAAACAAAAATACGAAGCCGCCTGGGATAGATATTGCCAGCGTGTGAAATACGTACTCATACCGAAGGTTTATTGAACGAAGTTTTAAATAATTTTTACAGCAGGTATTCACAGAATGCTGAAGGTATGTGTTAAAACATGATTGACTTTTCATTTTCGAATTGTGCCAAATATATATTTTCTGTTTTGTGAATACATAATATAGCTCATTATTTACAAAGATTTTTATTTATGTAGGTTTTACGGAATGTTCTCTGTTTGTTTTATTGCGTTTTCACGAAACATATGAGGTCTGATTTAGAAAATATGAATATACAATGTTTTGTGAAAGTCTCGTTATGTTTTGTGAATTTTAAAAGTGAACAACAATTATGTGGCTCTTATTTGTCTGTCAAAATAATGTGGTCTTCATTGTTGTTGTTTACTCTAAGTATACCACTTCTGAAGTAGTTATAGGATTTTATAATTAGTGCCAGATTTTTAATTTACGATCATTCATGATGAATGAAGCAATTTTCTGCGGTGCAAGAAGTACAAACAGGAGATTCTTGTTTTAGCGTTAAGATGCACGAATTTTATTTAATTAGCTTTAAATACTCCACACTATTTTTTTTCTTGGCGTTTGTGTGTAACTGTAATTTCAGATGATTTTCAAAATTGAATTTTATCATGAATTTGTTGTGTTGCATTACTAAAAAAATGCACTTGATTTAATTTTTTTATTAAGTATTTAGCTGGATTGGGTATTTTCTGTTACTTGATTTTGTAATTTAATTTATCGTGTTATCGTAAACATCACAGTGTAATTTTGACGTAATAACTGTACAAAATTGAATCAGGGTAAAAGATAAGACAGTACAAATTTCTAATTTGAATCGAAAAATCAAGACTGAAAATGCTGACTGGATGGATTATGTGAGGTCGTGATCTCTGCTACTAACTGTGTGCAATTAAGATCTAAATTAACTAACATCTAGCAATATTTTATCTTAACTTTTTATGAAACTTTCAAGTTTTACCGCACGAATAGTTTTAGAGTTGATTTGATTGATAAATATACCTAAGACTTTAATGTACTTTTTATATTGAAAACAATAAATAAATTAAAGTACAGTTAGTAACGTGAATTTTTTTGAAACCCATTCTTATTATTATGCTTGTGTAGGAGGACTTGCCTGGATAAACGAAGAAGGGACATTTCTTATATGTATAGAAAAGGTCATACTCTGCCCAAGATTTGTTTAAATTGTTTTTTTTTTTTTTTTAAATTGCTAAAAAACGTAACAATGAGGAGAGTGTTTCCGAACTTCCCATAAATGTAAACTTAATTTTGACTCGTCCAGATTTCTTGAGACATTTATTGAAGGATGCATTAATAATAAAAGGAAAAATGTTGGAATTAAAATATAATTGTTAAAAACGCAATCTTTAACACAGTTGTTCACTACAAAGTCAAATAGAGAACTGCAATTTCATGTTCTGTAAACCATCGACTTCATAAAAGAAAATCTATGAGGTAGTCTTTATTGGCAGTTGTTAACTATCAATAACTTAATAATACTACACGGACGATTCATCAATAACAGTAATGACACGATTAGGAAAGGTCTTCCATTTGGCATTGTTCTTAGCCAAGCCGTTTTCTTCCTCGTTGGTGTTTTCTTCCGCAGAGCTCTGATTGGGCTTGGGCCTCGCCAAGGACCACCTCCTTCCCTTCCTGTCTAATATCACAGGCATTTCCGCAATTAAATTATTTTCAAACTCGCTAAGCATTAAATAATTTTCTACATTTTTACAGGATGTAATACAATCCCCTATGTAATCTAAGTCATCCAGTATATTGTCAGGAAGATCCATGTCTGCGATACCCTCTTCTGAAATACACGTCAATTCCGGTTTATCATTAGAACAAATAATGTTTTCAATTATACCCGCTGGCTGGTTCGGTAATAAGTCAGTTCCCAGCACGAGGGCCGCCGCCGCCGCTCCTGCAGTTACACCGGCTTCATTATCCGGTTCCTGCGAGAAGGATAATTTGCGACGCTGCGGGCAAGTCTCTGACACACATAAATGACGAGTGCCATTCTCTCTCGTGTGTTTATGTCTTGAGATATTTCTACGGTGAAGGTCTATTAGGAACAACGTTAAACTACCGACTAAGACACACGTGGAACTGAAGTAGTACCCAGCTCGGTCTCCGCACTTTTCATTCATGTAACCTGAAAAATAATAATATATTAATAAAGGTGCTGTAGGAACTCGGCAATTATTTTTTTTTTAATTAAATTACCGACGTCAGACGCATACACAATTTATAAAAATGAACAAATAAACGTTCAGTTAAATGTTGTATTATAATAAATAAATACCAGAAAAGGGTACACCGATCACAATTGGTATGGCTTGGGAACATTGCACAAAACCCCACGTCCGGGCGAAATTTCGGGCGCGGACCCTCTCATACGTATACATCTTCAAAGAATAGTGGTATCCACCACAGAAAATGCCTGCAAATAAGAAATTATTTCAAAATTTATCTTAGCAGTTCGAGTCAGACATAACCTCAAACTTCCTGCCTGTTCAAAGCGGATGTTTTGCAGTTGGAATCATCTCGGTTTAACTTTATTTGCTTTTGTGGAGTCATTTTACAATAGTTTTTGAAATAATCCTAATATATTTAATAAAATTTAAAAAGAATTCTTAACCGAACAATGTTGCCAACCGCTAATAAATAATAAATAAATATCCCTATACCAATGATGCTAATTCACCAAAATTTTAATATTTCTTTCTTTTTTAATTAATTTTTGTCTTTACGGCCTGTGTGATACGGTGATAGGAGTATTTCTTTTATAAAAGCAAAAAGTATTTCTTTTATAAAAGCAGAAAAATATTATAATGTATGTAAGTTCGCTTGGTCTGAGTTATTGAAAATAATTTAAAAAGGGAGATGGAATTGTCGCTCTTCCGGCGCGGCGTGCAAGCGCATCTATAACAAAAACGAGCAAAAAAACAACTCAGCCTTCCAAGGCTATCTTTTTTTGTCTTAATTTGCTCTTGTTCATGCTTGTCTTTAGTAACTTATCGGATATCGCTACGGAATGTGCGAGCTTTTCTCATCAGCGAATTTGCAATATTATTGCGATAGTTTGTTTATTATAATATACGCGATCGTGAAGTGTGCTTAGAATTCGCTGTGATAGTGGAAAAGGTAAGAAAATTCTCAAGTCACCTGCGATATATCCTTGCCAAACATTTAAATTAAAATTCAAGCTCGTATTATTTTCGAAACGAATAGCAACTGACTCGCACTGTTAATAATCATTAATGTTAACGCAATTATACTTATTTTAGTTTGAAAAAGTGAAAATTTTCTAATTAACAAAACCATTATAGCAACAATTATTATTAAAGCTCGCTTATATACAGGATGATTCAGATTTAATCTTGATAACTTCGGAACTTTTTAAAATAATAGAACTTTCATTAACAAATTATATCCAAAAGACGTGTTTCTGAGAAATATAGCATCAATATTTATTTTTTAAGCATTTTTATAGTGTAACACATGGTCTTGATACTTGGTATGATTTTTCAGTTAATCGTACAGTATTGTTTAGAATTACTTGCATACAGCACAATTAATCTGAAACCCAATAGATTCCTTTTTCATGTTATGTCTCTTGTTTTATTTAACATAAAAAATTAAATTGTCCGTCCTTTCACGATTGATTTATTGAAAATTGTTTATAATATGTCTACCTAGTATTTCAACAAATTAAGCTTTTTAAGTTATCAATTTATCGAGACTTTACAATTTTTGTAATTGCATTTTTTTTCTTGCTTTTTAGTGTGTGTATCGTGGTTGCTGGTTCGGGGGTTTTCGGCACTAGAACTGCACGCTGCGTAAAACGGTAGGGTAAGTGAAATTATAGTTTCTCTCAATTTAATTTATTAAACATGCATATTGTTACAGTTCCACGTCGGTATGCTGTTTAGGTAGCAGAGGGGTGAGTCATTTATTTCTTTTTTTTTAGTAGGCCATATCAGGCCAAGTGCTAGCCTTTTTCATTTGAGAAATAAATAAAATAAATTACAGGCAGAGCAGTATTAACACATTTTGATGGAACTCTTGCTTAATATACAGGGTATATAGTATACAAAGGCCGCAGCTGCCCCAGATCAAAATAAAGAAAAAAAAACGTGTATGTAAATAGGGTGTTCGCGAGAAAACGTATCGATAGCTAGAAAATAACTTTTTAGAACCATCCTGAATGGGTTGCGGTGATAGAAAACTAATATTTCGTTAAAAATCTGATTTTCTATTAGATTTTGAATTTGACTTCTAAAATTTACATTAAAAATGAAAACGTGAAAAATTAAATCGCGCAACTCTCATTTTTTTAAACGATCTTTTTTGTAGTTTGTTAATTTTGTTCATTTTTTCTGATGTAGCTCTTTTTCTTTCAAAAACATTACGATCGGCGCTCGTTTTTCTGTCCTTTTTCTTTTGCAATGCATTTACTACGGAGGAGCACAAGAGAACAAACATATGCGTGACAAAGTGCGCGATACTCTACACTCCGTTCGTTTTGCCATACAAAAGGCCCGCGGCTGGACGGGTTTTCAGTGATACACGTTATATGGCACGGCGTCCTCCATGAGTAAAACTCGATGATATTTATGATCGTTCTTTGTTTTTATTTTTTTCGGTACCCTTTGAATTTATCGTTTCGTTTCTTTTTTCCGTTTGCGTAACATTTTTCCAAGAATCCACGATGTTGTTCTTTTCTGTTTTTTATTTATGTTATTCATGTTTTTTGAAAACTTGCTCCTCGTTTTATCGTAAGCGCTACGATCTTCATTTGTTTTTTATTTACTGTGTTAGAAATTTTCTTTCGGCAGTTTTTTTCGTTCACGTAATGATTATTTTTTCTCCTTTTTTATGAATTCCGAAGTACTATTATTTATGTTTATTATCTGTTATTTTTTCAAGGAATTTGAAATCTACAAATTGTTTTAAGTTTTAATTTTATTATGATCTTACGTTCTCCAGGAAATTCAATTTTTGTTCCATTCTGATTAGGGTTCTTGATTGTCGGAGACGTTCTTCATTTTTGTTGTTGTTTGATTAGGTTAATATTTTAACGCTTGAGTTTGTTAAGAAGAAGTAGTCAGAAACTTATATGCCATATTTTCCATTTCTCTTTCTTTTGTTAATGTTATGATTGTGATTTGTTTTACTTTCTCACTGTGACTTTCGAGTAACAGTTGAAAGCAAAAAAAGTAGACGAATTACAGTTTCCTGTAATTATTCTTTCTCAAAAAGTCATAGATTAAAGACAAATTCACAAATTTTACCAAACCTCTTAATTTTGAAAGCTTTTTAAATGTTATCTGTGAAGCCGTCTTTAATCATTACTATTTTCAGAAAAAATAGTTATAGTAAACTGTAATTTGTCTATTTTTTTTTGTTTCCGACAGTAGGTACTACGATGCTCAACTTAAATGATGCTCCTGCATGCGAACCGCACCCTTAAGAACATTCAGCGTAAGGGCTGCAAAACTGTCAAATGGTATAATTTATGGTGAGCATCGTTGTACATTTGAAAACTAGTATACCGAGAATTGACATCAATGTCAAAAATTCGTAATTTTGTATTGTGTAAGACAAACCTTAATCTATCATTTTAATGTCATTATTATGACTTTCTGTTTTGAATTTTAATTTTTTATCATGGTCGTCATTTATTTTTCTTATTTTCTTTAAATTTCAAAGTTTCCCCCCTTTTTTTGTTCCGCGATCGTAAAAAATGCATTTTCTTTTTTTTTTTTGTTTTTGACCTTTTTTTCTTTGTTTTCTTTTTCCTTTTTTTTTCTACATATCATGTGAACGTCACTCTGAATGTATAATTAATTAATTCTTAAAGTAAGCAGTTGCGAACCCAATGGGAGCCCAGTACCCTCCTCTCTTTGGGTGCGCCACTGAAAGTAACAGATGCTTGAAAAATTACAATTTTAATTCTAAAATCTACTGTAAAAAATTTCATAGTAAAATGTGACTTAAAAATATCGATTTTGAAAATGAAAGGTGCTTTCTTTCGCTTAAAATTTTGAATCGTGTTTTGAATAGTTTTCACCTGAATTTCGTAGTTGTTGCAACAAAACACCAGACTTGAATTTTTGATTGACAGTGCATTTGTAAACAACCATAATTCAATCCAATCAAAAGTTTTAAAAATAGAGATTCAAGGAAAACAATGTTTGGATCAAGTTTGGATCACGATTTTGTGACCGAAGGTTAAACAACAGTTAAATAATTAAACGAAGACGGATTATACTGTACGGTTGGAAACATTGATCCTTACTGACGTCTATTACAGATTCCTGCGCGTGCTTCACACCGTTCATCTAGAGATGGCACCACTAGTTTGCATTTTTTTTTGAATTTCCCATTTGAATTTTCCACATTTTAAATAGTAAATAACTGTTAAATAACAAATCTACAGCGACGTAAACAGATAATTATGTTTTGTCTACTTTTCTTTAAGCAAATAACTTTTTCGAAGTTTTATTTAATATGTATTTATGTTTATTTATTGGGCTGATTGTTTTCTGCATCTTTTCAGAAACACTTTCAAAGCGTCAGCGCATTAAATATTATTTTTTAAATTAAAAGTGCAGCCCCTTTATTTCTCCCCCACCGAATTAATTAATTACCCGCCGTTCAAAATAAACGCGTGCGGTTAATCACGGATGTCAAGGGGGTGATTTTAACTCACCGTAAATCCAGGCGAACATAACGTACGCGTGGTAGTTTCCGCTGACAACGGTGAACGCCAGAATGGACAGTCCACACATGAACACCGCCGTTTGGCACAAATATTGTCTGGCGATCCGGCACTCCGTCGAATTATGCAAGACCAACGTACTGAAAACAACGCACCCAACAGTCCACGCCAGTCCCATGTACATTTGCAGGAAGACCGTGGAATCCCCGAGGCCTTCAACCTCGGCCTGGTAGGCCAAGTAGAACAGGGGTGTGTTGATGCCGAACGCACTGATACCCGTCGAGATGAGGAGGATTCGCACCGTCTTGCTTTTCAGCGTGCTGAAGTCGAAGAAGGGGATCTTGTCTTCGATTTTGTTCTTGTCTTTGATCTTGCGCTTTTGATTTTTTATGTGGAGGATCGCTCGTCTTTGGGGATGGTAAAGAGATGCAGATCGGTAGAACGTACCCAGGAAGAACGTCACAGACACCGCACCAGTCACCACTTGCAATCCTAAACGCCAGCCTAATGCCCTAGAAAATACAAAAAGAAAAAATAATACTCCTAGTATTTTTTTTAATAGATTAATTGTATCATGCAGTAAAGAAATAATAAGGACTGTTATAAGGATAATGCAAAAACAAGATATTTTCTAAGTATTTCGACAAATCCAATGCACATTTCCAGTTTTGTTTCGCTCATTAACTCCAAGAGTTAATTACTTCTTATACATATTCATGGTGCTGGTCTTAATTGGGCGTGTTCAAAAACGACGAAATTTATGCGCCGATAAATTCGAAAATCGCAATTATCTATGTGTACGACTCGCAAAGATTATTATTCAGGAGGAGAGATTATCTTGCCCGCTTCGTCTAAGCTGAATGCTCGTAATAATAATCCTGATTTATCATAGTTACACGGTCGTGTAATGGCCGTCTTGATGTGATAAATAACGAGCCTGATGGTATTTTTTGCTGTGCATTGTCCGCTTTTTATACGGGAATCAAAGATCAAGTCGTTTTAGAATCGAGCTGCGCTTTGAATTTTATTGACGATGACAATAATAGAAATAGTTCCATTCGTCTTTGTGTAGCTGTAGCAAGCACATGCATGTAACTATCGTATACATAGTGTCTTACAATAAAACTTTTCTGCCAATTCAATCGGCCCACCAGTTCTTTGTCAATGTCGATCCTGAATTGAGATAATCCGCACCAGGTAAATACATACTGAGAGGAGAGATTGAGTTCAGCAATAAATTGTCGGTTTTTTCGCAGGACGATCTGATAAGAGACGTTTTAAAAAATCATACCCTATAGTAGTCTTGATTATGATTGACATGACGGCAATTCCCAGTCCGCTGCCCGACACGATAAAGATCTCGACGAATTCCCGTCTCCGCTTGAAATACTGCGCCACCATCAGGGTCGAACAGTCTCTGGTGATGCCAACTCCGATTCCTACCACGGTACCGTAACTGTAACAGAAGATTCATGTTGATGTAATAGCCGATTCGTCGCGGGTAATCAAATTTAAAACGAATTTTTGCGTCCCGTGACGAAGCTACATTAAACCTTACAACGCGGGCCCAAATGCCATCACAAATTATAAATATTCAAAACAGAAGAAAAAAGAAAAAAAAGAAAGGCAAAACGGAATGTCGAAGAACAAGAAATACGCGCTTTCGGAGGTCCAAACTTTAGATATGTCCTCTCGAATGCGAATTTGTTCCGGTCCAAAAAGTTAAATTGATATTTTGCGGTTCAAATTAATAATAATCACATGTAGAAAGGTACCGATGAAACCAAAAACTTCAATATTACAAAACAATCGATTCTCTATTAAATATACGCGAGTCCATTGTAAATAGTTGCCCCCTTAATATTAAGAAATAGGCAACACATTCTACCGGGTGATCAGCGGAATTCATGATTAGAGGAGACTGTGATTGGTGCCATTTTATGCTGTGTGGTTGGATACACTGAGAAGTAATAATAAATTGACAATTGAAGTTGGTTCTTGTCCGATGAAAATTGTAAGTACAAAGTTTTTTTTTTTAATCTCGAACCGGAGAGAATTATGAAGGGAAAACACTCAACGTTTCGCTATAGATTTATAGCTATAAAGACGAAGAAGATATAAAAACGTTGAGTGTTTTCCCTTCATAATTCTGTCCGGCTTCGTCAGGAGTGACGAAGCTATAAATCTATAGCGAAACGTTGAATGTTTTCCCTTCATAATTCTGTCCGATTCGAGATTAAAAAAACTTTGTACTTAATAAATTGACAGTTGCCATATTTGACAACTGTCAATGTAGCTCGTGCTTTGTACAATCTTTATTTTGTTATTTTATTTTGAATGAATGTTGGTTTAAATCAATCAATCATTTAATAAAAATTTAATAAAAATAAAAGTCAAAATTCTGACATTTCAAATTTTTCATTTCAAACTGCATTTCAACTTCATTTTCAACTTTTTGGAAAATATCAGAGCCTGCTCTAATTACAAATTCCGTTGATCACATGGTACTTCCGTGACGTAAATTTAATAATGCTAAGAATTTTGCTGGCTGGCTGTAATTATGAACTAACACTTACGGATGACAGTAGTATCAGACAATAATTAATAAAGTTCAGTCATTATTTCTGTTTCAAAAATATTGGCTCGTGTTAGCCATGCAGGAAAAGGCAAAAATGGAAAACGTATTCATCTTTAAAAAAGCTGATTTGTTTATCATTCGTAGCTGACGGTTCATAATTGCAGCTACCCAGCAAAATTTTAAGTATCGTTAAATTTACGTCACGTTTTTTTTTCTTTTTGGCAGCGCAGTAATACAAAAATACGAATGGAATGATGGGTTGCCTTGGTATTGTAAAATATTCAGGGGCCTCAATTTTAAATGATTGAACAACTCAACATCGACAATTTAGTAAAATGAAAAGACAGAGAAAAAACAACGAAAACTTCTTGCCCTAATCTCGGCCAATCCTTTAGAAAATGGCGCAAAAATAGTTGTGACCAAAAGCCAAGAGAATGGATAGGTCCAGAGGCGGCCTTAATAACTGCGAGGCCCGGGCGAGAAATTTTTGTGGGGGCCCTTGGGGTAGGAGAAAAAGTTTGTCTTCTTTACATTATAAACAGTAGCGGCTCGTCGGGGTGGGCAAGGTAGACAGTGCCCACCCAGTCCTATTGGAGTTGCATTGAACTCTATGATGGAGCTGTTCCGATTTTAAGTTTCGTTTCCATGTCGGGACAGCCCCGCAAAAGATTTCTTTTTTTTGGAAAGCGCACCTATATTTCCCATTTTCCAGTTATTGCCCACCCACAGTAAATCATCACGAGCCGCCACTGATTATAAAGAGCAGAAAATACTAAATAAATTTTAAAAAGTAGGTAAAATAATTTCAAGTGACTGATATTTGATATGTTTCAATTTTTAAAATCTGTCGTTATTTAAAAGCCTGAAATAAAAATGTAAAAGCAAAATCGTGAAATAAAAAAGTAAACTATAAAATAAAGATATACAAAAAAAAAACAGCAAAAAAGACGATTAATTGATAATCAAAATAAAATTAAAATACCGTCAAATCTAATAAAACAATAACAAAAGACGATCGTGGATGAAGATAGGACGAAAATAAAAATGTGTAAAACAAAGAATAAATCAAATTGATGAAAATATTGACAACCAAAAATTCAGTTTGTAAATATCAACAAAAGTCAATCAATTGATAATTAAAAAATAAAAACTCGTATCGAATAAAATCAAACGAAAGAATAAACAATGTTTCCAATTGTCCGGAACAAAATAATTATGTATTTTTTAAAAAAAGATGATTAAAATAAAAGTTACATAAAAAATAATTAAAAGTTCGAGAAAAAATATAATTAAAAAATAAAATCAAATCACACAGAAGAGAATAAAAATGGCGATCGATCGAAGCGATTAAATTAAAAAAAAAAACAAAAGACGATCGTTTGATGATTAAAAAATAAAACCGCGTCGAATGAAAGACAAACTGATACTTAAAAAATGAAAATTAATTAAATGACATCAAAATAAAAGACGATCAGTGATGAAGATAAGACGAAAGCAAATATTCTGCGACGATAACACTTAGTCAAATCGAATTAAGAGCACTAAAGACCAAAAAACAAAAAAAAGTAATCAAAATGATAAATCAAATATAAAATAAAGACAAATTGAATCAAGTAAAGACAAAATACGATCGGTTTTTAACTAAAAAAAAAAAATTAAATAAAGTCAAATAGAATCAGTATATCTACGTATGCTACACCAACACACACCAACCAACCTATTAGGTATTAGGTTGTCGAATTATAATATCGAGAGATAAGATGGGTTTCACAAAAATATTGTTAATCAGCGATTAATTTAAGTCTTTGATTAAGGAACGTCATTGGACGAAGTCAACAGTAGATTTGAAACACCAATTGTATTGTTTCACCCAAACCAATCGCAGGCTTCAAACAAGCTGTTAAATTAATCGGTGATTAAATAATTTTTGTGACACTGGGGGTTAAAAATTTAAATTAATTAATATTAACTGCAATAATCTTATTTAAGCATACTTGAAAGTAAAATGCGATTATTTATTTAAGTTCTAAAATTCTAAATTATTGCAGACCATAAAATCTAGTCCTCATACAACAGATGTTATTTCAGGAATAAGAGCTGGTCGAAAATGTTGTTTCTCTAAAAGCACGATTTGGTAAGAGAGTATTAAGGACATCGATTTGTTTGTATGTATTGTTTATTTATATGTAAGATTTCTTTTTTTCTTTTTGACTGAATAGACCTTCTAATGTGTTCTTTTTATACAAATCCGCAAATATTTTCGTATTTATATGATTGCAGGTTTTAAGCAGATATTTGGTAATCTTAATTTTGACTGAAGTATCGCGGGTTAAAATCTTGGAAAATTCATATATTGTAGATGGCGCTGGGTCCGATTCGCCCGCCCTAAGGCCATCACAGGTTAGGTCCAAATATATAGTTTAAGTTCCTAAAAAGGTCCGATTTCTGACAGAAATTTTAATTGGCTTTAAATGTTAAATTAACAAGCTCATTAAATCGAATTGCGTTTCTGCAGTTCAAATTAAAATCGCTAATATCGATGTAATTTATTTATTTATTTACTTATTTAAAATTAGTAGCGTCACTTAGTGCCATCTCATCAATGATTGGATTCTGGAAACACTGATGAGATGGCGGCTTTGCCAGTCACATAAAAACCGTCGTGATTTACCTGAAAAATAGTTGATGAAATTGCGTCGCAAAAGACGTAAAAAGGCATCCCAGGGCCGTAATCAGTCCACCCATGACGGCGGTCACCCTCGTGGATTTCCGTCTGCAGAAGGCAATCGTAACTGGTGAAATCAACAACGCCACACCCGTCGATACGGCCCCCAACCAACCTGGAAGACATCGACAAATTACAAAAATAAAAAAAAGCACGCAACGTTTCGGCGCGGCGGCGAAAACTTCAGAATGAGAATACCTAAACATAAAAGAAAAAGAAAGTTATTTTGTCCGTCCGATTTGATGCGTCCAATCTACAAACTTTGACTATATTGCTCAGGGGGGTGGAAATGCTACTAAGAACTCGCCGGAGCTTAAACATCAATGATCGTAAAAGAAGGCCGAAAAGTTCGGGGGCTTATTGCAAGAGACGCACGACGAAGTAAATTATTTATTTATTTATAAATAAATTTATGGCTTGCAGTTTTTCTTACTGTGCTCATTGGAGGCAAGGCCGAGTTTCTTAATTTTCTTTTCGTCTGGGTGGCATGGCGCCGATATCAAAAAATAAGTCTAAGACCAATCAATTAATTTACAACACGGTTTAAATTATTACTCCAATTTGTAAACGACCGGCGCACTGGAATTAGCATAAAACCTTCTTAAATGCAAATACCTGCCGACTGCGAAAGTCCAAACTGCTTCGTGGTTTCTAAATAAAACATTCCGTAACTGACGAGTAGGCCGTGGCTCAAAACGTGGACCAGAACTCCTACCACCAGCACCACCCATCCCCAACCGCCTTCGGGGTAGTAGTGTTGTTTGAGGGTCAGCAGCTGACGCAGGTCCGCCACCAGGCGTTCAGCCCGGCTCGCCTGAGCATCATCAGCACCCGAACCCTAACAATTATCGCTTCGTTTTATCTCGTCCCAATTGAATCGTGAATAAAATCAAACTTCTATTAGATTTTCTGTTTTCATTATTATTTGAAAAGTTCTAATGATGGTTGGGATGCTTAGAACAAAAAAATATTGAATAATTCCACTGTTGCCATTTGCATGTCACTGTTCGGTAAATGAGTAGTATAAAGTGTAATAAACCTTATACTACTCATTTACCGAACAGTGACGTGCAAATGGCAAGTGTGGAATTATTCAATATTTTTTCGATTTTCGATTAGAGAAAACTGTAGTTCTCTAGTTTTGCTTTCAATTGTACAATGCGAAAGTTATCACAAGCATAATACATCATCTATGACTAATAAAAGTCATAAATGATGTAATGTGCCTGTGATAACTTTCGCATTGTACAGTTGAAAGCAAAGTATAGTAGACAACTACAGTTTCCTCTAATCGAAAATCGTAAAACAATAAATAATAAATTTCACAGGTGACACTTTTGATACATTTTGAAAGCATTCATATTTGACAAGCTCAAAACATTTGATAGTTGGTAAAATTTGTGGATGTCGTTTTGAAGAAAGAAAAATTACAGGAAACTGTAATTGTGTAGTAGTTTTTTCCTTTTTTCGACCGCACATGCGAGCCTGTTCTGTAACATTGATATGCATATCAATTGCTATGCTATCAATTATTGAAGACCTTGAGTCTTCAATAATTGAAGAGAACTTGAACGCGAATTGAAGAGATGCACAACTTATGGATTGCGCATGCGTTGCCAATTTTAAGGTTGTTGTGATTTATTTGTACTTATAGCGAGAAACAGAAAAACGAGTAACAATTTGACCTTCCATATCCTTGCTAAAATCACGCTTCTTCTAACCTTTAACTTGATGACAACCAGACGACTAATTATGGACAAATTTTCATTTTTTAATCCTGCACGCTTACGCATGTACCGCCGAGCGCTGTATTTCTTGGCAGATGGTTTTAAAATGCATTTACATTGATGCTCGGAAAATGATATTTCTGCATACGTAAAAACAGTGATTCTTTTTGTGACAGCGTTTCAATTTGCTAGACAGCACGGCCTCTTCAATTAATTGATATGCTTAGCAAGTGACTTTGCAAGGTCACGTCCCATATCAATAATTGTTCCGTTTCAAGTCCGTATCAATGTTACAGAATAGACCCCGTTGTATTAAATCGAAGTTTGATTTTTATTCTTTGTTTTTGGGAGTCGATTTCTTCGTCTTTCTTAAACCCACCCCGTAATAACTTCCCAGTCCCGAATCGTGATGCGATAGATGCGGGAGAGACTGCGACCTGGAGAACGCGTGTCTTCGAGGCCGGTCTTCGCACGAAAGTTCTTCTTCGGTCGTTGCCATTCCACCAGCGGGCTACCTCTCCATCTCATCGTTAAACTTCACTCATCGCTGTCGATTCGTGAGCAGAAGGTGCAGACGTTTCACGAAATTCACGCAACGTTGCATCGCGTCCTTTTACATTTCGCTAAATCATCATCATCATCATCTCCTGGTCAATCAAGTCTATTGTCTATGTGAGTTACCTTACAAGACAGGCAACGATTAAGTTTTTTTTTTTGATCACGCTGTATTTCGATTTAATTTCGCGAAGCGACGAGGAAAAAAAAAACATAAATAAAGAGTATTCGTCGGGGGAGGGTGGTGGTTGGAAGGAATCGGGAAAAGGGGCTCGCTCGGTCTTAATTCATTTCTTTTCCTGCTCGAATAACTGTCGTCGTAAAAATGCGAGATAATCGCGAATCGACAGATCCACATCGCGCTATCGAAGATGGACGAAAATGGCATCGACCTATGTGCACACACAAAACGGAACAACAATTCCCTAATATATGTATGTATTTTCGAATCGGAACCGAACGGCAAAAGGAAATAAATAAAAATGTCGTTTCCTTGGTTTATGCCTTTTTTTCGTGAGTGGGTGAATGAAAGAGGACGTCGAGATGATATCGGATATGCTTAGAGCTTCTTGATTGATATGGATCTATTATAAAATTTCCAATAACAAATATAAAATTGATTTAATTGGTTAAATAATTAAAATACTAATAGCGTTTTCCGCTGGCTGCACCGGTGTGCACTGAGTGTATCTCCATCTCATTTTATTACATAAAGCTGAACCGAGATGGAAATACACTCACTGCACACTAGTGCAGCCAGTGGAAAACGCTATTAGTTAGTCGTACAGAGGACAAGAATGAGTTAAACAATTCTTATTAAACAAATATACCTACAGTATGGTTTAATAACAAAAATTAAAAAAAAAACTACCGAAATAAACCAATTGTGACAGTTTTGAACGCAGTATATCTTATAGAGTGCGTTCAGAAACTGTCACGTTTGAAGTTGAGACCGTTACTCGAGGCAGCAATGATGATGTCTTTTCTTATTAATTACATTTGAACAACAAAAGAAGAGTTAACTGACGTCTATACTTTGCCTTTTTTTTATTTCGGAGGAGTACTTTCAAATTTTCGCGCTAAAAACGAGCTTTGTCATTGGTAGATGGCCGGAATTGACCAATGACAAAGCTGGGTTTTCGCGCTAAAATTTCAAAGTACTCCTCCGAATTAAAAAATAGAGTATGGTAGAGAACAACGATTTTTACCTAAAAGTAACAGTTTCTAGTAAATCAACCAATAACTGATGCGGGAGAAGAAAGAATTAGTTCTAAACCAGAATTACTTCAACCTTAAAACTTCAGGTTAAGAAGGTCAACAGATCATAGCATCGAAATAAGTTCGTTACAAAATCGTAGCTTCTTGTACAGAATCTTAGAATAAAACTAAGAGTCACGCGACCTTTAAAAACTGCCTTAAGAGTTTAAACGTAGAGTAAAATTGTAAGGCTAGAAGTGAACGAATAATTTGGAAAAAGGTATATAAGAAGAAGGAGCAGAAGAATAAGAAGAATGTAAAAGTACTTTCAACTTTCAATAGAAATCCTTGAAGGAGAAAGGAAAAAATGTAATTTTTACGTTAATAGACTAGGAAAGTATCTCTGCCTCCGTCTAATGTAATGAACGTATGTCGTAAATTGTTGCTGACATAACGTCGCGGTTGATGCAAACATACAGGTTTTTTTTTTAATAACAAATAAATTAACTATTCAGCTAAAATATGCACCAATAATAATTATATTGAAGCTTTTTCTCGTAAGTTTCGGTATCAACGCTCACTTCGTACAGGCCTGATTCTTTGGGTAGGGGAATATCCCAAATAGAAAATTGATGATTCATCTGATTTGAATTGTCACAATTTGTGACGTATTGCGCCAAACTTCGAAGTGTAAAACAATATTAATTAATTGTATTACATTATATGAAATATTAGTGGCAAGAAATAAAAAAAATGTAAATTTTTTGTATTAATAAAACAACATAAAATAGTACCGAAGGAACAAAACTAAAACGAAAACAAATAAAAAATCGCCGATTTAGAATATCAAAAATCATAACAAATAAAAAGGGGGAACAAAAATAGCGTGCAAGAAAAACGGAAACAAAAGAAACGGTAACAAAATACAAGGCGTGAAACGGATATAAGAAACAAAACAAAAGAAGCTCGATAACGCCAAGCCGAACGACGAAGCAGCGGTTTTTCGGACGAATCAAAAACTACGTAGAAAATAAAAACAAACTATAAAAAAATGCACGGCGAACTACAGTGCATGAAACAAAAGAGGAGTAGCCAAAACAAATGAGAAACCATTAACTACGAAAAGGCGTCAATAAAATGCGAAAAATTAATGCGACAAGAAAAACAAAAGGGAAATAAGAAAGCATAAGGAACGAAAAAACAAAAGAAAATTGATGACCAAATTGAACGAAACACGAATGAATCTTTAAATCTGTAAAAGGAGCGTCGGTCTGTAAGTCAAAAAAATGTCAAAACTCAATTTGCTGAAAATAAATAAAAGAGAAATACGCGACGTACTAAGAGGGAAAAAAAATTTGCAAATAAGAACAAACTCATAGGAGACAAAAGAGAACTGTAAACAGGAGTCGGTCAATATAAATGCGAAAACCAAAAGGTTCGATTGAAAAGGAGAAAAATCCGAAACACAGAAAAAAAGAAACAAAAGAACGGATAAACAAAAAAAAATATTGGAATTTTCCGGCCATAAACTCTTGCAAGTCAAGAAACTGACAGGAAACAGGAGAACGAAAAAAAACAAATGAAATGTAGAACGAAGTTGATCAATAAAATGCGGAAACCAATTCGATTCAAAAGAAGAAGAAAAATGCGAAACGTAGAAAAAAAAACAAAAGAAGAACGGATAATATAAAAAAATAGAGGAAAAAACGGCAATTCTCCAGCCATAAACTCTTACAAATCAAGAAACTAACAGGAAACAAGAGAAAGAAATAAAATAAACAAACTGCAAAACGGAGTTGGTCAATAAAATGCGAAAAACGATTCGATTAAAAACAAGAAAAATGCGAAACACAAAAACAAAAAAAAAAACAAAAGAAGAAAGGATAAACAAAAGAAATAAAGGAAAAAAAACGGCAATTCTCCGGCCATAAACACTTGCAAGTCAAGAAACTGACAGGAAACGAACGAACGAAATAAAACAAACGAACCGTGAATGAAATTAAAAATATCAATTCTTTGAAACAAAATTAAAGAGAAAGAAAAAGAAATGAAATGAACAAGAAACTAAAGAAAACAATACACGAAGTTTTCTCGCCATAATAGGTATCTACTGGCGGTCCACACCGAATTTTTAACATATTTTGTGTCAATACGTAAGAATTTTCACACTATACTCTTGTTAATTTTAATAAACCCTTGTTAATTGTGAACCGTAAGTCACTATTGATCGCATTGTTTATTTTTTTTGCATCGACTCTGCGGTTTCAAATTTCTGGCCTGTGGCGTAATTTTGTTGCACGGGTTGTACCGAGACATCAAAAATTATTTTGGTCAATCGTGGTCATGAAATGGAAAGCGACTGTCTATTACCAGCAGGTGACAACAACCAAAAAAAAAAAAAAACAAACAACTAAAGAAATAACAGCAAGTAAATTTTTCCAGAACTGTATGACAAATTTTGACAATCAAAAAATGGTTGACGAATCTAAATAATTTTAAAATCCATGACTACCCTTGGCCATAATAATTTTTGATGTCAAAGTGTTAGAATGCAAAATTTTGTTGAGTGTCGTTATGTGATGGAAGCTCAAATGGCGCCCAATTTTGCAACCCTGGTTACAAGACATTTGTCTGATTCTGATTTAAAATGACAGCCAACTTACTAACTTAAAATCACGGCCTATTATAGTAACAAATGCAAAGGAATGGTTTATATGTGTAAAGTCCATTGCATATTCCGGCGCGTCCACCAAAAACTATGTTTGTCCAAATTGTTTCTTTTTTGTTTGCATGTAATTAAGTAATTTATGCACTTTCTTTGTGAATAAGAGTAGTTTAGGTTATTTTGTGCGTTCGTGCATGTTTCAAAATCAGGTAGAATAAAAATAGAACTCTGTAATTGATGATAACCAGAGGAACTGGAAATAGAAATCTGAAAACAATGTGCGATAGCAACTATTTATGCACAGCCCAAGTAAAGCGTGTTCCGATTTTTAAACTCAAACAAAATAAAGCTATATTTACGATTTTGTTTGGTTGCCCCTACAAACAAGTCGCCTCCTCTAATATTAGATGTGCGATAATCCTAAATTATTACGGCCGTAATCTCCTCATATAGAACAGCGTCGCGCGCCCAGAAGGCCCTCCCGAACTGGGTCGGTTTAATAAATTAATTCCTCGGTAAATGTCTTAATACGTCGGCCTGTCATCGCAAGACGGATGAGTTGTGACTTTCTAACGCAAAAAAGCGGCCGTTTTTTCGGCGCGGTGCGACAAAAAGTTCCGTGTCGCACGTCAAACGTAATAAATCGATGGCCGACCGATACACTCGAAATGCTAATCGGTTTTTTCCCCGGCGCAGATAAGCCGGCGTGAAATTTTCCTGTTATTAATTAATTGAGCCAACAAAACTGAAGTTAATTAATTAACGGCCCGGAGATATTTCGCAGTCACCCGGTAGGTAGGTAGGTAGGTAGGCATGTGTGTGCTAATCTCCCGTCGCCCGTTCACGTTTTAATCAATTAACGAATTAGGCTGAGATTTTGCCACTCATCGCGACAAATGGAAACAAATCGGATTTTAATCGCCTTTTCGTGACTGCCACTTTCTAGACTAATTTCCGGATTTTTAGTCGTACGGTAATATCTTACTTTTAACGTCGACGCATATTAATCTTCATCTAATTCTCGTTTGCCGCGGGTTTATTGTAAGAGTCCACCAACCTCTTGTTTACATCATCTGCATTTGAGTTTGTTCACTTCCACACAATAACACGTTATTATTATTATTCACCGTCGAGCTTCGTTAGAAAATCCTTACCATCAAAATCTTGACGCGACAACAATCAATCAATTATGTATACATAATACAAAAACGTATGGGTCAAATAGGTGCCCCCCTCGCAATTTTTAATAGTTGAAATAACATCATGTTGTGTAAGTAAGTTAATGTCAGAATTAACATTTGATTTTGAAAACGTAATCCTGATAATTTATT
Source organism: Prosopocoilus inquinatus (assembly GCA_036172665.1). Lineage (NCBI taxonomy): Eukaryota > Metazoa > Arthropoda > Insecta > Coleoptera > Lucanidae > Prosopocoilus > Prosopocoilus inquinatus. The sequence continues at coordinate 48,608,697 of CM069872.1, forward strand.
ATTAAATAAAAAAGTTATTGATGACTCTGTTTTTGGGTTGCCTTTAAGTTTGAAATTCGCGCTCAAATATTTTTAATTTTTTTGTGATCGTCATTTGTTCTCAAACAGGGTTGCCAGATTTAACGAAACTCCGCAATTTGGTCTACGCTTTAGACATAATCGCCCTTATGCTGAATCCATTTACGTTAAACATAACGTGACATTACTGATAAGTTTACATTCAAATTCCTATTTCAAAAAAAAAGATAACAGCGCGTTATGTTTAGCGTAAATGGATACTACATAAGGGCGAATATAGGGGCTGTTGCATGTCGAGTACGTTAAATTTAAAGGTCTGTTGCTACGGAAACAATCATAAAAATTTATTTAACGTACTTGATACAGAATAACACCTATATTATGTCGTAGATCAAATTGCGGAATTTCATAAAGCTTTATGATTGGTTATTACCATAACAACAGACCTTTAAATTTAACGTACTCAAGGGTCCGTTAAATTTAACGTACTCGATACAGAATAGCCCCTAATTGGCGTTTAAAAATCTTATTTGGCGCCTGGCGCCCCATTTGGCTTAAATGGCTTAAAGCTGCAGCATTCAAATAATAAAATAACTCAAAAATGTAGATAGAGAGCTGTCACAAATTTTTTGGTGGACGTAGTTCTTCGAGTATTGTTTTCTTTTGTTTTTTGTTCATTCAATATGTCTTCATTTTCTTTCGTTTTAAGGAAATGTTGTTTTGCATCTTATTCACGGTTTGTTTGTCCTTTTTACAATTTGTTTCTTACGAGTTTGATTTTATTGTTGATTTTCATTTTTTTTATCCATTGAGGTTCGTGATACCTTTTTTTAAAATCCATTTTATGCTTTCGTTCTCTTCTGTTTATTTCTATCAAATTGATTTTTCACGTTTTGTTGACAGACGTTTTCTTACAGTTGCCTTATGTTTTCTACTGTTTTTTTTCCTATGCAAATTCATTTGTTTTGCATTCATCTCAGCCATCAACTTTTTTTTTGTTTTTTTTCTGTTCTTTGTGCCTTCGTACTACGAATAACGCATTTCGCATTTTTTTTATTTTTTTCATGGTTCGTCGTTTTTCATTTGTTTTGTGTCCATCACAGTTATGATCTTTTGTTTTAAGCATTGTCTTTGTTCCTTTTTTCGTTCTTTTTGATCGTATTTTGTCTCTTTTATAGTTTACTGTGTCTTTTCTAGGAACATTTTGATTGGTCCGGAAAACTGTTCAGCTTGATGTTGTCGACCTTCATTTTTTCCCCTTTATGTATTGTATTTTGTTGCTGTTTCTTTAAATTCTCTTTTGTTTTTGACTTTTTTTGCAGATTAATTTGTTTTTTTATTGATTCTAATTTTGGCATTCCAAATCGGCAATACTTTATTTGTTTTTGTTTTTTTTACGTTTTCCTTCCTACTACGGATGTGGCATTTCGCATTTTATGGGTTATTTCTTCGTAGTTCGTCGTTTTTCATTTGTATTTTGTCCATCACAGTTATCATCTTTTTTTTGTTTTAAGCATTGTCTTTGTTTCTTTTTTCGTTCTTTTTTATTGTATTTTGTCTTTTTTATAGTTTACTGTGTCTTTTCTAGGAACTTTTTGATTCGTCCGGAAAACTCAGCTTGATGTTGTCGATCTTCTTTTTTTTTCCTCTTTATGTCTTGTATTTTGTTGCTGTTTGTTTAAATTTTCTTTTGTTTCTTTTTTTTGCAGGTTAATTTGTTTCTTTTATTGATTCTGATTTCGGCATTCCAAATCGGCAATACTTTATTTGTTTTTGTTTTTTTACGATTTCGTACCTACTAGAGATGTGGAATTTCGCATTTTATGGGTTCTTTTTTCGTAGTTCGTCGTTTTTCATTTGTTTTGCGTCCATCACAGTTTTGATCTTTTGTTTTAAGCATCCTTTTTTTGTCGTTTGTTTCTTTTTGATCGTATTTAGACTTTTTTTATAGTTTGCTTTTTTCTTCTACGAATTTTGTTTTTTTTTACTGCGGAATTTAAAAAAATTTATTCCTGCTAATATTTCTGGCAACCGTGTCTTCAAATATTCCGTCCGTTTTTGTAATTTGATTTTTTTTGTTCATTTATTCCCATAGTATTTATGAATTTTGTCGTTCTTTTGCTTTTCTATTTACTTTGTTTGTAAGTTCTGAAATTCTTTCATTTCTTCATTTCGTCATTTGTTTTTCTTCTTTTCCTTCCGCGGAAACAAAACAAACGCACGCGACGTTTTCCTACGCTTGTAAATATTTCTTGACATCAAAAACAACGATGATGTTTATAATACTTCATTCTTTCGATGCATTCGTAGGTTTTATTACCAAAAAAATGTTAAAGAAAAACAGAAGATATTCTTTGCAGTCTTTGGAGTTTTGTATTCACGAACTGATTAATATTCTTTTTACCAAACTGCTTTCTTAAGAGGATATCACCGGTAATAACTGCAGGCGACAATCGTCCAATTATGAATTGGGATAATCAATAACTCGTTTGTAAAATACGGTTTTGTATTCAATTCATGAATTGATGAATCTTTTTGCTAAACTTTCCCATCTATTATGTTCTTCCTTAGGAGGATATCGTCGGTGGTAACTGCAGGCGATACTCGTCCAATAATTATAAATTGGGATAATCAATAACTCGTTTGTAAAACACGGTTTGGTTCAGAGGCCAAGAAAACATTCATCACAGCAACTTGTCATCTCGTGTTCGCGATGGTAAAAGGTTTCATCCAATTGGCGCAGCTGCTTTTGCACATACGTACGTACGTATTTGTTCTTGGACTTTGAAAACCTTATAAAAATTGCAGAATTATGTATTGTAAAGAGAAAGCCCGTTCGCCGTCTATGTCAGATACCATCGACAAGACAAGCAATTACAAAAACGCAAATCCGAGCTTCTCATCCGGGCGGTCGCGCATGTTCTCCTCTTTACGACGGCATTAAATCAGCTACGCTACGAGAAACTAGCATAATAATCGCCGCAGTTCTTGTACCGGGGCGATATTTATAAGGCAGCTTATAAAGAACGTCGCGAGCCGTTTTTAGCCTTCAAGAATTCGTCCCGTCCGCGCTCGCGCAACAACGCAACAACAACAACCGGAGTTGATATATAAATGTTTAAATCGTCCGCTCGACTTTTTTCCACATAATTTATACCAGGCATAAATAACGCGATTAAGAGCCCAGAGGAGATATTGGGGACTTAAAATAATTATTTTTGAATTACGAAAACAAGGTTCTTTACGTGGCTTGAATCCTACTACCTGCGCCAAATGTATCAGAGGTTTTGTAAAGTACATACAACAGAATTACACTGTACGATTGTGTTCTATTTTCGTTCCGCGTTTCGACGACTTCCATCATTCAATTATCTGAGCGTATAAATACGACGCCGCGCCGCAATGAAGACGCCCGTCTTAAGTGGAACAAAGTCGAATTCGAGTTGGCCCAATATTTGCGCAGACGATGCATGAAGGCAAGTAAACGCCCAGCCCGCCCGCAAATCATCCGTTTGTTTGTGCCTTTTTGCAAATTCTCCCGGATCGTTCGTCAGGACGATTAGTTCTGTGTTTGGCAGCCGAGAAATGCTACGTGGATTTGGCTGCCACATCAGATGAGAGTTTCATCTTTCGATTTGGTATTTAGGTCGTACTAATATTATAAAGTTGAAGAATAATCAGATTTCGGATTTTAAATCTGCTAAAAATGTTATCTTATTGACCTTCAGTGTATTACTGCCTTAACAAGATAACAACGACTGTTTATGTAATTATTTCTACAGCTATTTATGGAAGTAAACCGAAAGTTAAAGTTAACTTGGGGTGACTTGGTCCTTAAGGTTGAGATAAAGTAAGAAGCAAAAGATAGCAGACAATTACAGTTTCCTGTAAATGCCAAGGGGGATTTGATTGACGCATGGGATAAGAGTTTCATCTTTCGATTTGGTATTTAGGTCGTACTAATACTATAAAGTTGAAGAATAATCAGATTTCGGATTTTAAATCTGCTAAAAATGTTATCTTATTGTCCTTCAGTGTATTACTGCCTTAACAAGATAACAACGACTGTTTATGTAATTATTTCTATAGCTATTTATGGAAATAAACCGAAAGTTAAAGTTAACTTGGGGTGACTTGGTCCTTAACGTTGAGATAAAGTAAGAAGCAATAGATAGCAGACAATTACAGTTTCCTGTAAATGCCAAGGGGGATTTGATTGATGCATGGGATAAGAGTTTCATCTTTCGATATGGCATTTAGGTCGTACTAATATTATAAAGTTGAAGAATAATCAAATTTCGAATTTTAAATCTGCTAAAAATGTTATCTTATTGTCCTTCAGTGTATAACTGCCTTAACAAGATAACAACGACTGTTTATGTAATTATTTCTACAGCTATTTATGGAAGTATACAGAAAATTAAAGTTAACTTGGGGTGACTTGGTCCTTAAGGTTGAGATAAAGTAAGAAGCAAAAGATAGCAGACAATTACAGTTTCCTGTAAATGCCAAGGGGGATTTGATTGACGCATGGGATAAGAGTTTCATCTTTTGATTTGGTATTTAGGTCGTACTAATATTATAAAGTTGAAGAATAATCAGATTTCGGATTTTAAATCTGCTAAAAATGTTATCTTATTGACCTTCAGTGTATTACTGCCTTAACAAGATAACTACGACTGTTTATGTAATTATTTCTATAGCTATTTATGGAAATAAACCGAAAGTTAAAGTTAACTTGGGCTGACTTGGTCCTTAAGGTTGAGATAGAGTAGAAAGCAAAAAATAGTAGACAATTACAGTTCCCTGTAAATTCTACGTGAATTTGACTGATGCATGGGATGAGAATTTCATCTTTCGATTTGATATTTAGGTCATACTAATATTATAAAGTTGTGGATTTCGAATTTTAAATTTGCTGAGAATGTTACAACAGTGTATTTTTGCCTTAACAGGATAACGATTTGGTCCTTAAGGTTGTGATACAGTCGAAAGCAAAAAAACGTAGTCAGTTACAGTTTCCTGTGGTTTTTCTTTCTTCAAAACGATCCAGTTTAACTACGATTCTACTGATGATACAAATTCTGAAAAAATTCGTAAAACCTACGAAACCGTAGTCCAAGTGTATCATTTTGTAGAAAGAAACATTACAGGAAACTATAATGGTCTACTATCCGAGAAAATCACGGAGTGGCTGACATCTAAGGAAACTTTTGTAAAGGTCCTTGTAATGAGGAAAGCATTCGAATGACATTTGGTTAACCTATAAGCAACATTAAATTGAAATGTTTTGTTTGTGAGTTTTGTGACTTTACTGACGACGTGTCCGCACTTTCAGCAGAACGTACACATAACAGTGAAACTAACAAGAAGCACTGATGGGGATCGAATATAATAATTTATACCAAAAATATTAATGCCAGCTGTTTGTTTCCCTAGAGACCCTTTAATTAGAGTCTGGACGATACCGCCATTTTATATCACAAAAATTAGCTGTGATCAGGAAGGAAGAAAAGTAGGCGTTACCTTCTCGCCTGTTACGTTTGACAGTTGTCAAGTTTCAATTTGTGATATAACATGACGGCGCCAATCAAAACTTAGTTATGAATTGTCCAGACTCTTATTATAGGGTCTCTATGTTTTCCTTATTAAAAGCGCCATCTGTAGGTTACTCATTTTTTCGAATATTTTGGTTTTCGGCCGTAATTGTGGGTTTATATTTGGAAAAAATAAACATAAGACATTTGCAAATACAAATATTTTACAAATTGGTACTGTTCGTGAATGTAACCTTGAGGTAACATCACAACCTTCAGCAAGCGACAAGATTACAGGTTATGTGAATAAAATTCCACAGTGCAAAAAAATAAATCTTGAAACGTAGAACATTAAGAAACTAACCAAAGGTAATGTTTAAAATGTTTCTAACCATAAATTAGATGTGTTGCCCAGAGGTTTTTGAAAAACGTCGGAACATTTAGTATAACTATTCTCTTGATTTTTGTTTCGAAGGAGTGCCTTGAAATTTTGGCGCTAAAAACAAGCTGTCCTTGGTAGTTGGCCCGAACTGACCAATGACAGAGCTCGTTATTTGACCAATGACGAAGCTCGTTTTTAGCGCCAAAATTTGAAAGCACTCCTGTGAAATAAAAAAAAAAACAAAGTATAGTCAGCAAAAAGTCTTCAGAAGCAGACAACAAATTACTAAAATTTGCAGAAGAAACAAACGAACAGTATTATTTGTACTTTGTCGCACATTATAAACATCTCAATGTTGTACTAAGGCCCGATCTTACCACCTCCTGTTAAATTTAACCGTCGGTTAATATCCTAGGAAACTATTGTCGACACAATGGTCTCCAAGGATATTAACCGACGGTTAAATTTAACAGGAGGTGGTAAGATTAGGCCTAAGGCGTATTAGAATTGGTAACCTTGGCTTCGGAATTAAAAAAAAAACCTTAAAATTGCAAAAGTACAGACAAAAACCCAAACAAAAGACGATCGATTGTTTAACAAATTCAAGAAAAAGGAAAGGCTTTTTTTTCTTCCACTTTTGCGTTAAAAATAAATGAAAAGCGAAAACAAGAGACGTTCGAGTTGCGATTTTTTCTTTCTTTCTATCGTTGTGTTTTCTATCTCGTGTTTTTTTTCTACGAAAAACAAAGAATAAATTCAAAAAAAAAAGCAAAATACAATTGACGGTAGAAAACTCTCGAAAATCGTTTTTCTGCTTCATTTTCTCTTCCCTGTTTCTACAATTAGGCAGTTTACAAAAATGTCAGGAATTATTCCCGTTTGCATGTTGTTGATAAAGAAGGACGCGATTCTCATACTTGGCGAACGTGACAAATTGTTTTATAGCAAAATGATAGAATGCGAACAGAATCAAATGAAATAATGATTTTTATTTTGATTTTAGAGGACTCTTAAATTTGAAGTGAATGACTTTCAAAATAAATCATTAAATTTGGCACTAAACAAACCGGTCATGATTTCATGAAATTTTTAACTGTCTGAACAACTCGTTAGAAGTTGACTTTAATTTTATTTTTTTAAAGAAAGTCACCACACGCCGTTTTTTCATTTAACTATTTTTTTCTATTTTATTTTTTCATGTTTCATTTTTTCCTTTTAATCGAATTGGCCTTTACATTTTATTGACACCTTTTTACAGTTCTCTTTTGTTTGTTTTTATTTGAAAAAATTGTCGTCGATTTTCATTTTTTTTTGTTCATCGTAGGATCCTGATACTTCCGTTTTTCTTTTTAATTCATTTTATGCAATCGTATTTCTCTTTTATTTTTACCAAATTGATTTTTCACATTTTGTTGATTGATGTTTTTTTACAGTTATCTTTTGTTTACTACTGGATTTGGCTTTTATTTTTTTCATCGGGAGATTTATTTGGTTTTTGTTCATCTTAGTCGTCGATCTTCTTTTGTTTTTTTTTTCATTTCTTTGCTCATCGTTTCATTCTGTTTTTACTAATTAATTTCATTTTCATTTTTTTTTTGTTCATCGTAGGATCCTGATACTTCCTGTCTTTTTTTTAATTCATTTTATGCTATCGTATTTTTCTTGTATTTTTACCAAATTGATTGTTCACATATTGTTGATTGATGCTTTTTTACAGTTATCTTTTGTTTACTACTGGATTTGTCTTTTATTTTTTCATCAGGAGATTTATTTGGTTTTTGTTCATCTTAGTCGTCGATCTTCTTTTGTTTTTTTTTTCATTTCTTTGCTCATCGTTTCATTCTGTTTTTTTCTAATCCATTTCATTAGTCGTCAATCTTCTGTTGTTTTTTTTTCTTCTGCCCTATTAGGCTTACGTGTTTTTCTTTAGCCATTCTTACAGAATTGATTTTTCATATACGCTTGTTTGTAATTTATCGTTTCTCTTTTGTTTTCTATCTAGTTGTGATCTTCTTTTGTTTTGCGCACTGTATTTAATTTTTGTTTTCTTTTTGATTGACTTTTTTACAGTTTGCTTTAATTTTCTACGAATTTTTTGATCGGTCCGGAAAACTGTTGTTTTTCCTTCAGCTTCTTCTATTTCTTTTTTGTTCGCTTTACGCCTTTCATTTTGATGGTGTTGTTTTTTTTATTTTCCTTGCAGGTTTTAATTTTTTTTTTTTTATTTGTTCTGATTTTTGATAACCCAAATCGGCGATTTTTTGTTTTTTGTCTTTGATTTTCGAAAACATTGTCGCCTCTTGGCTATATTTTGTCAACAAGTTGGCGACATTGCCTGCAAGAAATCTGGCAACGCTGACCATTAATTCAAATGTTTTAAAAACACTGTGAAACAAGATTTATTCATAAGGTAAGCAAGTGAATAAGAAAGTAACAGAGTTAATGGTTATATTTTTTTTATCAAACAAGACAACAATCAATACTATAATGACAGTTAGTTGTAAAAGTGAAAATTAAGACTTGCCAAATTGTACGGTGTGATTAGAAAAAAAAAATCTTCTCTAGGGTGTCCACAAAAAAAATTTTTGCTTGAACTTTTAAAGAAAAGTAGCTAAGATATTGTACTCGTAGTACAGTTAGACTTTTTATAAGAGGAATTGAGTAATGATTTACAATTGAAATTTTTTCAAGTAATTTAGCATTAAAAATTTAATAATTGAAGTAAAGGCACTCGCTTCATTTTTATTCATACGGGCCAATATTGAAACAACAAGGCATGTAAAACTAAATGAAGATAAAATTACAATAAAAATTTACCAAAACTTTAATAAAACAGGCATTGCATAATTCCTTCTACCACATTTAATGTTTACAACGACAGTATAAAGTTGTTAATCGTCTTGATTAGGTCTGCCTGGACTACGTGAACAATAAGCTTGAAAACCATAAATACCGAGCCGGAATCCGCCTAGGACGTTGTTTACCGCCGCTAAAAGCTCAGCCTGCCGAAAAAAGCTCCCGATTCCTGCGCTTAGCATTTACCCGACGACCCAACACAAACATCCCCCGACATATGTACTCCTAGCAGATAAAAATTTACGAAGTGCAAGACCGTTTGGAAATTCCAGTGGCGTCCACCTAGTCCATCCATCCCCCCAACTTACCCACTTCTTCTCGCAAATGAAAATTTTCGAAGTGCAAGAAAATTTCAGTGGCGTCTCCTTTCGATTTGCTTAGGTATTAATGAGAGTAGTGCAACGACCATAAATCATTTAATCATGTTAACAATGGATATTTATTTCCCCCTTTTGAACACGTGGGTTTGACAAAGCGCAGGTAGCGGCATTGTGATTTATGGGACGCGGGGCGTTAGGAGTCGGGTGTTCTTGTCGGTCCTGGGCAGCACCGTGGAGGTCCTGTTCTTCGGGACGGAAACGCCCTAGACTCGTTCCGTTCCATTCATTCCGTCCGTCAAAAAATTATCTCCAGTCATCGGCGTAGGTGTTGGGAGCGCGAAAGGATAATAAACGCCGGCGGGCGCGGTTGCGTCATCAGGAATTAATTCTTCTAAAATCAGATCGAATTTCGAACGGAAACGCGGATGATTGGTGAGAGGCGTGTGGGATGGTGTGTTACAAAACAGAAATCAGAAGTTTAGTTTTGATTGACGTTATTAAACGCATTCTTTATGATTCAACAAAATCTTTTTATTGTGTTTATTTTTTAATCATTTATGTGCCATTGTAAGCTAACTGCGCCCTTATTGGAGCTAGTAATAAGGGTTACAGAACTGTCAATCGGTCTCGATTAGCTTGATGGCGACTGTACAATGATGCGCCCTTATTGGCGCTAGTAATAAGGGTTACAGAACTGTCAATCGGTCTCGATTAGCTTGATGGCGACTGTACAATGATGCGCCCTTATTGGCGCTAGTAAGAAGGGTTACAGAACTGTCAATCGGTCTCGATTAGCTTGATGGCGAATGTACAATGATGCGCCCTTATTGGCGCTAGTAATAAGGGTTACAGAATTGTCAAACGGTCTCGATTAGCTTGATGGCGACTATACAACAATGCGATCGAAAGTAGAATATACTACACAATTGCAGTTTCCTATAATTTCTATTAGTTTGATTTGACCGTTGACTTGACGATTTTGTGTAGTTTCACCATTGACTTAATTCAATCTTTGTAAAATCTGTGAAGTCGTATTTAAACAGTATCTACCATTTTGGAGAATGAAAAATTACAGAAAACTGTAATTGTCTGCTATTTTTTCTTGCTTTCGCCTGTACTTCTCAATTCGTTAAACTGAAATCAGTATTCTTGCAATATCCGTCAGCAGAATCCAACTGATATAATTGAGATAACATAGTCCATTCCGTGGTTGATTAAAAATTGATTTTCGAGTAGTACGGTGTCTGTCTGTATCAGAGCTGCGGTACTGATTATCAAGTTTTAATAATAATAATAATAATAATAATAATAATAATAACATTTTATTCATCAATCTGAATTACATGAAGCGTCAAAAAAAGCCAAGTTTTAATGCAAGTAAAGTACTGATTAATTTTAGTAATTGAAGTACTTTATTCCCAGTACCTTTGAATTAACGTTACTGGTACTTGAATTTTAAGTACCACTCACAAAGTACTGATACTGGGTACTGGCTGGTATAGTACCTGTAATAAATAATACTGCATACTTGGAAATGTACTTAAAGTTATCTGCATTACAATAAAATATTTCCAGTTCACTCCTGACAAAGCTTATTTTTTTCATTCCTGACGAAGTTATTAATCGATAGCGAAACGTTGTGTTTTTCCAATCATATTTCTGTCCGGTTCAAGGTTAAAAAGAACTTTTTACTTATAAATAAAGAGAAAGTTTTTTTAATCTCAAACCGGACAGAAAAATGAAGGGAAACACACTCAACGTTTCGCTATAGATTTATAGCTTCGTCAGGAGTGAAAAAAAGTAAATAAACAAGTTGTCAAGAGAAACAAGTCGTCAAGAGAAACGAAAAGGTAACATGATTTTTAAAACTAAACTACGAGTTGTTCGGAATAAAAGTAACGAGAACTAATTAAAGCTACTTTTTTTTTTTTTTTTTTTTTTTTTTTTTTTTTTTTTTTTTTTTAATAATTAATTAATTGACAGATCTATATCTTGTTTAAAGAGTCCAGAAAACTACAAAATATGTCATTTAAATTTTCAAAGTCCGTACGTTTATTAATAGAATTTCCAGACATTTTAATTTTACACATTTCTATGAAACGTCTTTTAAAAATATTAGATTCACTGTACAAAATATCAGTATTATCAAAATCAAAATTATGATTATTTACTAATGAATGCTCTACAAGCATTGAATGATTTTGATTATTTTTTTGAATATGATATTTATGTTGGTCTAAACGTTTTTTTAAATTTTGGCTCGTTTCACCTATATAAACAGAATTACAATTTGAACATTTGATTTCATAAACCACGTTAGGTTGTTTTAATTTCGGTATTTTGGTTTTTAAATTCGAAAAAATTAAATTTAAATTATTCACAGATTTACTGGCTAAAATTAAATTATGTTTTTTGAAAATGTGTTTAAATGTATTGTGTAATGGTTCAATATAAGGCAAGGATATGTATTTATGATTCGAAGTTTGTCTAATGTTTTTAGAGACATTTGAATTTTGTAAGTATTTAATACGATTTTTAATTACTGATTCAATAAGATTTATTGGATAAGAATTTTGAATAAGAGTTTTCTTTATTAAATTTAAGTTATCATAAATGAAAACTTTATCAGAAAGTAAAATAGCTCGATCAGTTAATGAAATAATAGTTGCAATTTTATAATTTTTAGGTGTGTACGAGTGAAAATTTATGTACCTACCTGTAGAGCATTCATTAGTAAATAATCATAATTTTGATTTTGATAATACTGATATTTTGTACAGTGAATCTAATATTTTTAAAAGACGTTTCATAGAAATGTGTAAAATTAAAATGTCTGGAAATTCTATTAATAAACGTACGGACTTTGAAAATTTAAATGACATATTTTGTAGTTTTCTGGACTCTTTAAACAAGATATAGATCTGTCAATTAATTAATTATTAAAAAAAAAAAAAAAAAAAAAAAAAAAAAAAAAAAAAAAAAGTAGCTTTAATTAGTTCTCGTTACTTTTATTCCGAACAACTCGTAGTTTAGTTTTAAAAATCATGTTACCTTTTCGTTTCTCTTGACGACTTGTTTCTCTTGACAACTTGTTTATTTACTTTTTTTCACTCCTGACGAAGCTATAAATCTATAGCGAAACGTTGAGTGTGTTTCCCTTCATTTTTCTGTCCGGTTTGAGATTAAAAAAACTTTCTACTTACTATTTTCATCGGACAAGAACAAACTTCAATTATGGATATCAGAAACATAGGGTTTTACGGTTTTGTCGAGTTTCACTACGGGCACCAAAATAAGGTACTGTGCAAAATTTATTCTAATACTTTAATTAAAATTACTAGAATGAAAAATCGTAAGCTCTTTTTACTTAAATGTAGGAAAGAGGGAGTTTTCCCTCGTCATATAATTGAACCTTTAAAAAGAGCGTACGATATGTCATGTCACAAAATTGACAGATACGTATCAGATTTTGCTAATAAAATTCTTTCATATGAAATAGAGGTAACTTTCAAAGTTCTTGCCAAATTAACTTGGAAATTAGATTATACCTTAGGTCAGTTAAGTAATTTTCTTGATAATATCACATTGACTAATTTTCTAAATTTTGAAAATCAAAAAAATTAAAAGTATTTTAATAAAATTCGATTAACACAGATTAAAAAGTTAGATAATCTTATTTCTATTAGAGATAAAAATTTTTACATTAAATTTGATCAAAATATAATAAATAAGTGGCTTGTAAATTATACAAACACTGAGATTCCGTCAAATTTAAAATACATATTCGCTTTAGGCAAAAAATTTTCATTACCTTATTTTCATAAACAACAAGTAGATTTCTTAAAAGTATTAAGTAGCTTAGAGTTTGGTATTAAATCTTTAGATTCACCTTCAAAAATACAAATAAGAAATAAATTTTGTTCTAATTTTTTAAATTATATTAGAAATATTGATAAAACTTTTGAAAAATCAAAGTATAAGATTCTTATTAGAGATGTTTTGTCTTGTAAAAAATTTCTTAAAGATAATCCTAATATTATTGTTACTACAGCTGATAAAAGCAATGTAACAGTTTTAATTGATAAAACTGATTATTTTTCAAAAGTTCAAACTATGCTGTCTGATAATAATACATATGTAGAATTAGCTAACGATCCCACCGAATCTTATCAACGTAAAACTTTCAGTATTATTAATAAGATAGAGAAATCCGTTGAAATTAGTAATATTGTTGCTAAATCTCTTAAAGTACAACATCCCATATTTCCTAAATTATACTGCATTCCAAAAATTCATAAACCTAATACACCTCTTCGTCCTATAGTTTCCACTATTGGTTCTTCTCCATATTTCTTATCTAAATTTATTTCAAAAATCATTACTCAGGTTACTAGTAAATCAGAATATTTTATAAAAAATTCTTTTGAACTCGTAGAAAAATTAAAACAAATAACTGTACCAAATAATTGCATTATAATTTCTTTAGATGTTATTTCTTTATTTACTAACATTCCTAAAGATTTAGCTTTAAAAAGTATAAATGATAGGTGGTTAGAGATTAAAGATTTTACTGATATTTCCAAAGGTAACTTTTTAGAAATAGTTGATTTATGTTTTGAAACATCTTATTTTGCTTTCAATGATAAATTTTATAAACAGATTTTTGGTACAGCAATGGGTTCTCCTTTATCTCCGGCTTTAGCTGAAATTGTTATGCAAGAACTAGAAAAATCTGTTATTAACTCTTTATCATTCGATTTAACGTTATATTTTCGTTATGTTGATGACATTTTATTGATTTTGCCTTCTGATAAGGTAGATTTTGTTTTAAATAAATTTAATTCTTTTCATAATAGATTACAATTTACAGTAGAAAAAGAAAATAATAATTCATTGAGTTTTCTTGATGTAAATATTATCAGACAGAATGATAAATTAATTACTAATTGGTTTCATAAACCTACCTGGTCAGGTAGGTACATAAATTTTCACTCGTACACACCTAAAAATTATAAAATTGCAACTATTATTTCATTAACTGATCGAGCTATTTTACTTTCTGATAAAGTTTTCATTTATGATAACTTAAATTTAATAAAGAAAACTCTTATTCAAAATTCTTATCCAATAAATCTTATTGAATCAGTAATTAAAAATCGTATTAAATACTTACAAAATTCAAATGTCTCTAAAAACATTAGACAAACTTCGAATCATAAATACATATCCTTGCCTTATATTGAACCATTACACAATACATTTAAACACATTTTCAAAAAACATAATTTAATTTTAGCCAGTAAATCTGTGAATAATTTAAATTTAATTTTTTCGAATTTAAAAACCAAAATACCGAAATTAAAACAACCTAACGTGGTTTATGAAATCAAATGTTCAAATTGTAATTCTGTTTATATAGGTGAAACGAGCCAAAATTTAAAAAAACGTTTAGACCAACATAAATATCATATTCAAAAAAATAATCAAAATCATTCAATGCTTGTAGAGCATTCATTAGTAAATAATCATAATTTTGATTTTGATAATACTGATATTTTGTACAGTGAATCTAATATTTTTAAAAGACGTTTCATAGAAATGTGTAAAATTAAAATGTCTGGAAATTCTATTAATAAACGTACGGACTTTGAAAATTTAAATGACATATTTTGTAGTTTTCTGGACTCTTTAAACAAGATATAGATCTGTCAATTAATTAATTATTAAAAAAAAAAAAAAAAAAAAAAAAAAAAAAAAAAAAAAAAAAAAGTAGCTTTAATTAGTTCTCGTTACTTTTATTCCGAACAACTCGTAGTTTAGTTTTAAAAATCATGTTACCTTTTCGTTTCTCTTGACGACTTGTTTCTCTTGACAACTTGTTTATTTACTTTTTTTTCACTCCTGACGAAGCTATAAATCTATAGCGAAACGTTGAGTGTGTTTCCCTTCATTTTTCTGTCCGGTTTGAGATTAAAAAAACTTTCTACTTACTATTTTCATCGGACAAGAACAAACTTCAATTATAAATAAAGACATTAATTAAATCTGATGGACAGTACTATAATAAGTAATATTGTTTTAAAATAAGTTGTGCGTGAAACGATGGACATCCACAGGGCCCCCGCGAGGCCAAAAGCCGCCCGCGTGCCGCTTCATATTTCGGCGTCCTCTGACAGATGAGTTGGGGTATGCAAAAACGGCCAATTATCAAAATGATCAAAAAAATTAAAAGAAATAAAAAATGGAAAAAAAAAATTAAAAGACAGGGAAATAAATAGTCAATTATCAAAAAGAATTAAAAGAAATGATAAAATTTAAAAATTTTTCAATATTAGGGAAACTTTTTCAAAGTTTTTCAACTTTTTTAAACATTTTCCTTAACTTTTTTAGAAAATTTTTTTGTGCAAATCGCTTTTGATTGCAATTTTAGGAGCAAATCCCGCTTCAATTTGTCTACCCTACTGCAATGTCAATTATGAAAATTATCCAAAAAAGTAGAAGTAAAAAAAAGGAAAAATTAAAAAAAAAAACAGGGAAAGTTTTTTAACTTTTTTAAAATATTTTTCTTCACTTTTTTAAAATATTTTTTCTTCACTTTTTTAAACATTTTCCTTCACATTTTTAAAATATTTTCCTTTACTTCTTTTTAAGTTCCTAGCTGCCACGAGCCCCCAAATGAGTTGGTTCATGCAAAAATAGTCAATCGTCAAAAAAATTAAAACAAATAATAAAATGGAAAAAAAAATTTAAAAAATTTTTCAACATTAGGGAAAGTTTTTCAATTTTTTTAAAACATTTTCCTTAACTTTCTTTCTAGTTCCTAGCTGCAGCGAGGCCCCGAATGAGTTCGGGCACGCAAAAACGGTCAACTATCAAAATTATCCAAAAAATTAGAAGAAATAAAAAAATGGAAAAAAAGATTTACATATTAAATTTAAATTTATATATGTATTTTTATTAGGGAAATTTTTTAAAGGTTTTCAACTTTTTTTTTAATCATTTTCCTTCACTTTTTTCGAGTTTCTAACTGCCGCGAGCCCCCAAATGAGTTGGAGCATGCAAAATCCGTCAATTATCAAAATTATCAAAAAATTTAAAAGAAACAAAAAAATGGAAAAAAATTAATGTAAAAACATCTCTGCGAGGGCCACCGAGTGTAATGAGAGTGGACACAGGTTCGGGTCCTAGGGGCCGGAACGGCCTCTGTTCAAAAAAAAAAAAAAGAAACAAAATCACAAAAGCAAAAGGAACTTAAATTTCTAACGACTTAAAAAAAATAAAATGTAATTTGTTCTTTTTTTCTTTAACCAAACCGTAACTGCATACATAAATGATGAATCATGAAAATTACAAAAATTTCTTTTTTAATTGCTACAATTAACTGTTCCATTTTCGTCGACGTTTTGGCGTGAGGTTGACGTCTTTATCAAGACAGTTCAATCTTGTGGATAGCTTTTTCGAATGACTTTTACCAGACAAGAAACCAATTTTCCGATTAATTTTTTTGTCGGAAAAAATGCCGCCCTTTGAACATGGCGCCCGGGTGCACTGCACATTTTGCACACATGGTTACGGGGGCCCTGGACATCCAGTCTGATTGTGATTACCAGCGAAAAGAATTCAGGCCGCTTGTTCCGAGAACGGTACGAAAATTTAGTACTCGGACTGTATCAGCTTCACCTACAAACTGCAATTGCTCGGACTGCACTCTTTCCCCCTCTTTTCAATAACATTTCGATGCATCGCATCGGAAGCCACAGAAAGGTGGCAGGAGTAAATAGTACATTCGGCGTAAAAAATGTCCAACACCAAGCCGCATGAATTCTTTTCCCTGATGATTACACTAACTTTATAATTACTTTTCGTATAGTTCTTGCTCATAAGAATTGCAGAAAGATATGAAACAAATAAAAACAATTTAGAAAACGAGCTTAAAATGTAATTTATTAACTTACTTGACGTTTCGCAATTCCGTTGTTATTCACTTTTGATAAGGCAAATAATATTTGTGAAATGTCAAGTAAATTAATAAATTACATTTGTATACATAATATACGTATTTGTTTCATATCTTTTTATGATTTACGTTAAGAGCTGCTTTTCTTATTTAACTGCTTATCTTAGCTATTCGTCTTCAGGTAAAGTTAAAAACACAATTTAATAAGCAAAACAATTTATTTACTCAATTTAATGTCTCTTGGGTTCGAGATCAATCAAGTATCGTTTTAACTTATTCTATCCAATTACGTAACACAATTCACAAATGTACGAAATTATCAAGCAAACAATTATTACAATTACAATTATCAGCCAAAATTCTGTTAATAAACCTGCTTATTTTCAGTACCATAAAATACTGTAAGTACATTAAAGTAATGCAAATATTATAAAGTACTGCAAGTACTGTAAAGAGTAGATACTTGATACTGGTACTGGAATTCCTCTATTTTCAGTAAAATACTTGAAACTCTAATTACTTCCTACAAGTACTGGTACTGATACTGATACTGAATTCCAAACAAAAACCTCTGGGTACTGAGTACTGCCAGTACTTTGTTGTGGTACTTGCAACAGCTCTGGTCTGTACGTATATGTATGCTTATAATTAACGAGTCAATTCTATAACTGAGCTGCAGTCAAAAAATTTATTTCCTTTATCAAGGTTTCTACAAAACAAATTTTAAAATTAATAATTAACACTGAGAACAATTTCACATGATTAGTCACTAAGGAGTAAGTAATCATGTGAAATTGTTCTTAGTGTTAATTATTAATTTTAAAATTTGTTTTCTGGAAACCTTGATAAAGGAAATAAATTTTCCGAAAGCTCGTTTGAACTTTAAAAGAGTATTACTATCAACCTTTTTTGACTGCAGCCCAGTTATAGAATTGATTCCTTAATTGATCAGTCGTGATCATACTTCGCACTTATAATTAATGATATAATGAAAAAAATTTTGAATTATAATAATCGTCTGTGGCTTAAAAATTATGCAAATCATATCATATTACACCTGTACGTAGTTTATTGAATGTAATGGTTTTCTGATTGAATTTGCTTAGTTTAATTTACCGAAATCAATTTCGTTCTTTTTTGGTTCGATTTAAGAAATTAATTTTCGCTGCCCGGTAATTTCTCACGCCACAAATACGCAAGTTCACTTTACATTTACATACTCGATCAATGCATGAATGTGGCAAGAGGAGAATTTGTGCGGATGCCAGACATTCATTCTCCGGCCTTCTCTGTCCGTTCCGCCGTCTTTATCTCTTGATTGATGCGGTCTGCCATTGACAATTTAGGTAGGTCAGGTGCACGCCGCATTCTTGCCCATTTCCAGACTTAGAATTTATGGCGACGAATTTACATTTTTAGGATTCATTCACATAATCGCTCCCTGATGAGTCAATAATCGTTTTTTTTCCTGTCCCGCGAACGCAATTTAAAAGTTACTCATATTAAAGAGCTGATGATCGCGCGCGATTTAATCTGCCGGAAATTCGTTTTTCACCGGCAAAAAAACGTCCGTAAAAGGCGCTAATTAAATTTCGGGGAAAAGGGCGACAGACAGAGAGAGAGAGAAAAAAAAACACGCCAGCGAAGCTGTTTCTTTGGCTGACGCTTGACGTTGCAATAAAAAGTCCAAAATTTAATTAATGAAAAGAGCTGCTCAACCTTAACTACCAAATAAAGACCTCCACTTCAAAATCCAGAAAATTCGTTCGTTCACTTCAAGATGTACACAAGAAACCAATTAAAAGACTACATGAGATGATTTGAAAGTACTTACTTCGTAAAGCGACACAAACAAATTTGCATAGTGGGAGGTGCT
This sequence comes from Prosopocoilus inquinatus, assembly GCA_036172665.1. NCBI lineage: Eukaryota > Metazoa > Arthropoda > Insecta > Coleoptera > Lucanidae > Prosopocoilus > Prosopocoilus inquinatus. The sequence continues at coordinate 48,627,643 of CM069872.1, forward strand.
TAAATTCAAACTATTAGAACAGCAGGGCCGTTGGGGCGGTGCCTAAATTCGAACAATGGTTTCTTTTACTATTTCTTCTTTTCCTTTTACACTCGTAACATATTAAGTCTTCAATGTCAGTACAAAATCGAACGTACTTTCAACATACACTGCCAAAAAATTAATTACCAGAGCAACGAGTACCGATTAAAAAGATGGAATTTGCAAGGTGCCGGTGCTTAACTCCGAATGAATAAAATAACAAGTAACATAAAAGTACTATAGATATTACTGAAGTGGCATTTAAAATTAAAATCTCAGTTTCTTCTCCGTTATTTCTAAAATTGTGAAAAGCACCCCAAGGGGCGGTGCTTTAAGATAACGCAGTGGCACCTACGAATTTAAAAACGCAGGTGGAGTGGGCGGTACTTAACAACGTGTACTGACGTCATTAGGGCGGTGCTAATTGTCAATGTCATACATAAACAAGCGCGAGATTCTAGGAAAACATAAAATGAAACTTACAGCAATGACGGTTCGTCAATAAAGCCTCGAAACTTCCAATAGGAGTGCTACATGAAGAAGTAGAATAACACATATTCTTTTGGGGGGCGGTGCTTAAATTGGAACCGTCGTATCGTAAGTCGTTGGGCGGTACTTAACTTTGAGTTAATAAAATAACATATTTATATAGGGTGATTTCAAGTTGACGCTTGGAGTGTTTCTCTTTCCCACTCTTACATGTAATCTCTCCCTCACACTTCGCTCTGAGTGTACCCTGAGCGTTAACTTGAATTCACTCACAAATTATTATTTTTTGCGAGGGGGGGAACGTAGCAGGTAGAAACTATATTCCGAGAATTACTTAGAATTACGACCATCAACAAACAGAAAACTTTGCAGGATGCAAGCGCAAGTTATAGTAGCGTGTGGAAAAACTAACCTTGGCTCTTCCAATCAAAGTACAAAGAAGTATTGTATTCCCTCTAAAAAGTTACACGTCGCAATGTCTTGAATTACTTGAACGCGTATTACTAGTTGTATTTTAATCTGACTGTGTCGTAGAATGCCGTTTGCCGTCTTAGAATAATAAGGTGCTTTCTTTCGCTCACAAAATCATGATCCAAACGTGTTTTGATTCAAAAACAGATATTGGGCGCGTTCAGCGGCTGAGTTGCTTACTCAGCAATCGATTGTGATTGGCTCACATGAAGGTAATAGCCAATCACAAACGACTGCTGAGTAAGCAACGCATTCGCTGAACGCGCCCATCCTTTTCTTTGAATCTCTCTATTTTTAAAACTTGTTTTGATTGATTCGTCTTAGGGGCGGTGCTTAAATTGGAATTGTTGAATCATAAGTCGTCGGGCTTTATTCTCCCTTGCACGCTGTTCTTGTTTATTGGTGGTGTTTCAAATTGAATTAGCAAAGCAGCACGTACGGATGGGAGAGAAAGAAGCACTCTGGTTACAAAAGGAAGAGTAGAACAAAAGAAAAGAGGAAATCTGCCGAAAGATGGATAACCAAGAACTAGAATTTTCTGAAGAAGTGCCTAGGTTTTTGTTCCTTTTACTTTCTTCAATTTTTCATCTTTTTCTCCAGTCGTGCACTTTAGTTTTCTTTGCCTGAAAGTCGCTTTGCCTCAATTGTTTCTAAACATCTCCTTATCTGTGCATATTACTTTGGAACTCAATTTTCCTTCATCATTAAAATAAGCCCTAACAACCTTACTCGTTGGGGTCTAATGGTTGGATTGATTTTTGGTTTTATTATATTTTCGTTCAATATCTACATTAGTTGTTCTTTCCCACTTACTGCCTTCAACCATTTTTTTTTACTTCCAAAAATTCTTCTTAATGTATTTTTTTGCACCTATTTGCCCATTAATTTGGGAATTGTCCCGACATGAAAAATCACCTAAATTCCATGATTACCAAACCCAACGTCCATTCATATCAAATCCCATTAAAAAGAAACGCATTATAACCATCGTCATCCAGTCTAAACTTGTTTCCAAGCATTTACCTTCAAAAATTACAAAATATATGCCTTCATGACACTTAGGCCCAGTTTTACAATGACGGTTTAATTTTGAGCCGAAGCTTAAATCCTTCACAACAATTGTTGAAATAATTGTTGCAAAAGGTTTAAACCTCAGCTCAAAGTTGAGGTGCAATTGTAAAACTGGACCTAAATACATCTTGGCTTGTCATGAATGCATGAATGCAACGGGATTTTGATAATGAAATCTGCTGAGGAAAGGAACAGATTAAATGTGGAATGCTGGGCTGAAACAAGAGCCGAAATCCGGAAGGTAGGGAAAGTTCAAACTTCACAGAAAATCGACCTTGAGATAAGTTCGAAAAAGAGACGCGAGCTTGAACCGAGGGAGTCAAAATGACACCGGAAGGGATGTCGCAAGATGTGGAAGTAAGTTTATTTTTTTATTAAGTTGCTTGACTTTTTCTGCCAATCGTAAGAAATAAAAGGCAGGAAAGATGCTAAAAAAAGAAAGAAAGTACCAAACAGTTCATTTGGTAGCGATGACAAAAACGAACAATTAAGTGAGAGAAAATTATTTTAGTCGAAGAAAAAAAAAAGATGAACAAACAAGTAGATGCTATTGGGCAAGATTAAAGGAAAATGGAGGATTTAAAACGCAGCTAATTAACAAAATAAAGCCTTATGATATTAAAACGTTTTTCTTTTAAAACAGGAGAGAAGATTATAGTAACTCAGTTTGCAGTAAGACTTCTGGTTCTTCGTTCTACGAAAAGAAGACGACTTGGTTGGTACAGTTTGAATGTTAAGTCTTTTACAAAACTTGCAAACGATTGTTTCTATAAAAAGATCTAAATTTGACTTTGGACAGATTTAAGGAAAAAAATGATTGAATACAGCAAATAAAAAAAAATAAAGATCTATAATAACAAGACGTTTCTACGAGGAAGACTAGAATAACTAACTCAGTTTGCAGTAAGACCTCTCGTGTTATTAAAAGAGGATTATTTGGTTGGTACTGTTACATTATTAAGTCCTTTAGGAAAATTGGAAACAATTATTACTGTAAAAAGATCTAAATTTGACTATTTGATCTATGAAACCATTAAAGAAGACTAGAATACTCAGTTTGAGTAATACCTCTTGTCCTATTAAACGAGGATTATTTGGTTGGAACTCAGTGTTTCAGTGTTAAAACCCTTTAAGGAAAATGCAAACAACTGTTATTCTAAAAAGATTAGAATAAATTGGAAAACGAAGCAAACATTTAAAAGATCAGGAAAATTTAAAAGTTCTAACGAATAGAGGTTGGATGATTTGAAATTAGAATTACCGAGAATTACAGGGAAACGAACGTCACTGCCAGATATGAAAACATCCCAGATAACGTTCTCGTTTAACCTCCCCCGTTCTCACCCCGTACCGTACCCTGAAATGGGATCGCTTCGCACAGAGGGTTTTCAGTTTGCATAAAATTTATAAGGGGTTCAATTCACTTAAGGAATGCAAGTATTTGCTGCGGAGGGGAATCTCTTAGATACCCCCGCAACTTGCATCAGATTATCAAATTGATTTAAGCATTCTTTTAATATAGTATAAACACAATCATTATTAAGTATTATTAATGTACCGATCAAATTTTTTGTTCGTTAAAAACGTATAAGCACTTTTCGTAACTACTTTATCGTAACTACTTTCCATGCACGAACGTAATTTTTAAGTTCTTGCTAACGACCACCAGTTCTCATTAGCAAAAGAACTTTAGTAGCACTTTCTGGGTCACCAAGACAATAAAGGATTCATTTTGAAATGCCACACGCTTTCTTTTCAACATGTCTTTCCTGCCAGGGTGGTATGCATGTATGTACACGTGAGCCAAGAGAATAAAAATAATTTGTAAGTGTTTGATATTAAAAAAAAAAATTACGAGGTAGGAAGATGTACTTAAGCTCTTGTAAAACGAGGGCGGAACGTCACAGGTTGCAGTACATGTGGATTGTGGAGATAATAATTTTATGGTCTTGCAGCTCTAAGCGACTTCATATAAACCTGTCAGAGTTCTTATTTTATAGTGTAAGCTCTGAGCGACTTTTGTATAAAGCGCGAGATTTTTACGTTTCGTTTTCGAGGGTTAAAGCAAAGTATTGCAGTGAATTATAGTTTGCAGTATAAAGGTATGAACAAGCAAGTGGATTTTAGAGATTCCAAATTTACAGCTTCAAATATTTTTGTCTGTGACCCTTTATGAAAAGACATTTTTCTGTCACCGAATACTTCCAGGCGAAAATTTGATTTCCATCACTAGTGAAGAAACATCGCATAACATTAACTTTCGTCACTAGAAACGAAAGTTCATCATAGTAATTTTCGCCTCCGATTAGTTGCCTGCCTGTCGCTGTATCGCGTCATTATTAAATGTCAGTTTGTGGTGTTCGTCGTAGCTTTATCGTGATTTCTGATTCAAAAAGCGAGGAGTCGAGCGATCTTTCCAATACTTGTCAAAATCATTTTCTTAAGCTTGCGAACATTATAAACTGTTCCGTCGCTCAAAAAAGTCACTCTCGTCACTCGTTGAACAATATACAATTGCTTGTTAACTCATAGACTGAGTTCATAAAGTTTTCTTGGCTAACCCATAAGGGTGAATAACATGAAAAGCAAGATGTGCAAAATCATTTATATGAGAGAGAAAGAATATTACCCAAGAAACATAGAGGACAGAACACGCTCATAAGATAGGGTGCTTCTTACAATTTGTGGAACAGTATTGTAAATTTATTCTACGTTGACAGTTCATACTGGATAATCTGTGAACGAAACACTGAATCGTCGATTTGTAAATTCAATTTACAAACCTCCAACAAATTATAAATTTTATCATAAATATACATGTCAATTTTTAATGTTTTTTTTTTTTTAATTTTAATTTTAGAAAAAGGGATTATTTCTGATTCAAAAAAGGGAAGATTCAGGTGGTTTGGAATTTGGAAAAATTTTAAAGTAGACAAACGACTAAAAGAAACCCCTTCTGAAGAAAAGCATTTCTAAAACTACTCGAGAAGTCGAACTACATTATTTAATAAGATTTCTGATTCAAAAAGGGGAACGATTGCAATTCAGATTGTACAACTATTCCGGAGACAAAACGTTTCTAATCACCCCGAGAAGATTATGGTATCTTCTCATGTTTTATTTATCAGGAAAAGAGCAAAAGCGGAAAAGTTGATTCGACGGAAGTCACATTATTTAGTCATTTTTTTAAAAAAGAGACGATTTCTGATTCAAAAAAGGGGATGATTCGATTCAGGTGTTGCAATTTTTTTCTGGAAATGTTTAAAAAAAAGGGACGGGATTTAGACTAAAGGAATAAAGGGGAGCTTCAAGGGGTCTTAAGTCATTTAGGGAAAAAAAAGGCAAACACTTAGTACTCGTTTTCTACAGAAGTCTAAAAATTTCTGGAGCAGTTTTAGAAAAGAGATGGTATTTAGATGAAAGGAATTCAGCAAAGCTTAGTGGTCTTAAGTCACTTAGGAAAAAAGGTACATAATTATTGGTTTTCTAGAGAAGTCTAAATTGGATTGGGCCAAATTTAGAAAAGAAACGAACATTGAAGAATGACGATATTTTTAACGAAAGTAGTTGCGTTCTTCAAATAAAAAGGCGAACAGTTAGTACTCTAGATAAGGCTAAATTGGATTGGACCAAATTTAAAAAGAAAACGAACAATGAAGAAGGAAAATATTTTACCTTCAGTTGCACCACTCCAGATTAACTTTAACCGGCGATTATTTTCAATTGATTAGTTTCTCTGGAGTTAACTAGAACTTAAATTTTAACTGAAGGTGGTGCAAATGGCCCTTAATGAACGTAGGTATGTAGAGGGACAAGACTTCTTCTTCTTAAAAAAAGGCAAGCAATTAGTATTCCAGTGAAGTCTAAACTGGATTGGGGCAAATTTAAAAAGGAAACGAACATTGAAGGATTAGACATTTTTAATGAAATTGGTTGCGGAGAGGGCAAGGCTTCTTCAAAAAAAAGGCAAACATTTAGTACTCTAGAGAAGTCTAAGTTGAATTGGGCCAAAGTTAAAAAGGAAACGAACCTTGAAGGATTGCGATATTTTCAACAAATGTAGGTGCGTAGAGGGACAAGATTTCTTCTTCTAAAAGAGGCCAAACAATTAAGACTCTAGAGAAGTCTAAACTGGATTAGGCCAAATTTAAAAAGGAAACGAACAAAGATTGAAGAATGACGAATTTTTAACGAATGTAGGTACTTAGGGATAAGACTTCTTAAAAAAAAGGCAAACATTTCGCACTTTAGATAAATCTAAATTGGATTGGGCTAAAATTTAAAAAGAAAACGAACATACAAGAATGACGTATGTATTTTTAACGAATGTTGCGAGGGACAAGACTTCTTCCAATGGGTATTTCATGGATGCTCTGAATTGATTCGAAACGAGAAACAAATTAGAACAACTGATAATCACGTAATTGGACTGGGCCAAATTTAAAACGGAAACGAACACTGAAGGATTGCGATATTTTCAACAAATGTAGGTGCGTAAAGGGACAAGATTTCTTCTAAAAAAGGCCAAACATTAAGACTCTATAGAAGTCTAAACTGGATTAGGTCAAATTCAAAAAGGAAAGGAACATTGAAGGATTAGACATTTTTTTATGAAATTGGTTGCGAAGAGGGCAAGACTTCTTCAAAAAAAAAGGCAAATATTTAGTCCTCTAGAAAAGTCTGAATTGGATTGGGCCCAAGTTAAAAAGAAAACGAACATTGAAGGATTGCGATATTTTCAACAAATGTGGGTGCATAAGAGGACAAGATTTCTTCTTCTAAAAAAAGCCAAACAATTAAGACTCTAGAGAAGTATAAACTGGATTAGGTCAAATTTAAAAAGGAAAGGAACATTGAAGGATTAGACATTTTTTAAGAAATTGGTTGCGTAGAGGGCAAGACTTCTTCAAAAAAAAAGGCAAATATTTAGTCCTCTAGAAAAGTCTAAATTGGATTGGGCCAAAGTTAAAAAGGAAACGAACCTTGAAGGATTGCGATATTTTCAACAAATGTAGATGCGTAGAGAGACAAGATTTCTTCCTCTAAAAAAGGCCAAACAATTAAGACTCTAGAGAAGTCTGGATTAAGCCAAATTTAAAAAGGAAACGAACATTGAAGGATTAGACGTTTTTAATGAAATTGATAGCGTAGAGGGCAAGACTTCTTCAAAAAAAGGGAAACATTTAGTACTCTAGAGAAGTCTAAATTTGATTGGGCCAAAGATAAAAAGGAAACGAACCTTAAATCATTGCGATATTTCCAACAAATGTAGGTGCGTAGAGGGATAAGATCTCTTCTTCTAAAAGAGGCCAAACAATTAAGACTCTAGAGAAGTCTAAACTGGATTAGGCCAAATTTAAAAAGGAAACGAACAAAGATTGAAGAATGACGAATTTTTAACGAATGTAGGTACTTAGAGGGATAAGACTTCTTAAAAAAAAGGCAAACATTTCGCACTATAGATAAATCTAAATTGGATTGGGCCAAAATTTAAAAAGAAAACGAACATACAAGAATGACGTATGTATTTTTAACGAATGTTGCGAGGGACAAGACTTCTTCCAATGGGTATTTCATGGATGCTCTGAATTGATTCGAAACGAGAAACAAATTAGAACAACTGATAATCACGTATGGTTTCAACATTTTCTTTTTTGGAACTAATGGACATTTTGTGCTGTCATATTTTTCATTCATAAATAAATAAGAAGGGGGGTTCTAGGTACGTTCAGTTTGGTAATTTTTTTTGTTGTCATCTCATTGCCATTCTTGTTTTAGCTTCACCAAAAACTAAACGAATTTTGACTTGACTGTAATTATTTTCTTGTTAATCAAGAGATGATTCGTGGAGGTCTTTTCTGTTTTCGTTTTCTCAAAAGAGCCGATTACAGTTATCTTTGACCAGGAGATGATATCGAACAAAATGAAAAGGATACGTACGAAATTCGAAAATTTTCATCGATAAACACATTCATTCACAAACATGACTCACGTTACCGATTTCGATTTCACCGCAAGAGCTCCCCGCACATCTGTTTTCGGGCAACGGTGCGTCGTCGAGCTTAGAGAATTCGGCGGCGTCCTGAAGGGTGCATTCGGGGTAAAATGAGACGACTCGCGCGAGGTAAATTGATCAGTCAATCACGAACACGTGGGGTCGCGTTGGGATCGATGCCCGGACGGCGGCCACGGAAGTCGCTTCAAGACTGGCCGTGCTGGTACAGGCTTGAGTTTGCCCGCCGGGACAGATCCGCGCAGATTATTAGTGTGCTGCTACTCCGGTGTAAACAGAATGCGTTCACCGCATCTCCCCTTTTGCTCGACAATCGCACATTCTCCTAAGTCAATAATCTACTTCTTCTTTCTCTAATGTAATCCATCATTCCGATGAAGATACACCCACATTCTTCTGACCGGTTGTGCTCGCCTACTATTTTTTTCTGGAGAACGGAACAACCGTGCAGGAGGTCCACCATCATCGAAAACACAACGTCAACACACGACCGCTTATAACATTAATTAGAACTTAATTAACCACGACGTATCTCTGCACACAACACGAAAAACTAATTTATTACAGGGATCATATAACTTTATTTTATTCACGTCATCATCACCAGAATCACAACGATAAAAGTACAGTCACGGACAGTTAAAAAAGAGCAAAAAACCCACAAATTCTACCTCATATCTCTATTAAGCATTAGATATCCCTAGTGGAAACTAAATTAAATTTGCGTTCTTTTTTAACTTCCACAACTCTACACATGAAGAAAAAGCTGTAACATTGTTTTTTTTTTGAATTATTCAAATTATAGTTTGTTCTTATAGCGATCGATTTTCGAAAGATCGGAGCGTTGCGTTTAGTATACACATACATTTTACTTAACGTGCACGGAACTTTGCCGGCAAAGATACCGCCACTGCAGGTGTTCGATACAGCGTCTACCATCTGTGGACACTGGCGGGGATGATTGGTGTTCACATTCGAACTTCCAAAACCACGAGAGTAACCACCACACGTATAGTATTGCGAAAAAATACGTTGAAAACGGCACCGTAAATTTGTCAAATCGAGGCGAAACGAATTGCGGCTCTTTTTTCTCAAAACACCATGACGCATTTTTCTGTGATATAAACAAACGAAATAACTGCAGTTGTTCGGCGGTCTCTTTGATTAATAGCGGTAGAATATTTTGCGTTTTGAAACGAAATTTTCAACCGTAACAAACGTTTTTGTGATAAAAAGTTTTGTTGCAATGTCAGGTCAAAAAGCGAAAGTAGGATGTCGCTGTTTTATCTGTTTTTGTGATAATTCAACAGAAAACGATCTAACAAGGAAGTTGTGGAAAGTGCAGACAGAGTATTTGCATAATTATGGGTAACCTTCAACTGAACAAAGCAAACGAAATGTACGCTAAAAAGGCCATTAAACTCACAGTGATGGAATTCATTCTACTGAAGATAAAGTGCGCCAAGATAAGAAAAAACTTCAAGCTTTTCAGTTCTTTTCAATTATTATCACTCATTTAATTTAATTACGATTTTTGTCGAAGTTCGGATGGACTTGTTGACATTCGGCGGACATATATGTCCAAACGTCAAGCAGAAGTGCCACCACTCGTCGGTTCGTCCAACTTTAGGTTCGTCGCTTGTCTCGTTGACCTTCTGAAAGGGCACGCTGTTACTATTTGTATAGGTGTTAACCATATACGAATTCCGTTGCGTATTTAAACTGTATACGCCCTTGACAAGAACAAATTCGCCGCAGAAACAGGTAAACGTACTTAATACGGGAAGAGAAGTAGCGAAGTAAAGAAGAAGTGGAAGAAAAAGAAAAAGCGGATTCCACTGTTGAAACAAAGAAATCGAGTATAAACAAGGGTCGCTCCCATGGCGTCATTAATTACCTTTCTCTTTGATGTAGAAACGGGTCATCTACTCGGTAAAATTTGCTTATAACGAATCGAACGGATTACAATGCACAAAGAATCCCAATAACGTTGGGCCAATACGGGAAGAGAAGTAGTGAAGTAAAGAAGAAGTGGAAGAAATAGCGGATTCCACTGTTGAAACGAAGAAATCGAGTATAAGCATGGTACAAATAATTCCAGTGTCGCTGGGCCAATACGGGAAGAGAAGTAGCGAAGGAAAGAAGAGATGGAAGAAAAAGAAAAAGCGAATTCCTCTGTTGAAACAAAGAAATCGAGTATAAACATAGGTCGCTCCCATGGCGTCATTAATTACCTTTCTCTTTGATGTAGAAACGGGTCATCTACTCGGTAAAATTTGCTTATAACGAATCGAACGGTACACAAGGCGTAAAGAATCCCAATAACGTTGGGCCAATACGGGAAGAGAAGTAGCGAAGTAAAGAAGAAATGGAAGAAAACGTGAATTCCTCTGTTGAAACAAAGAAATCGAGTATAAGCATGGGTCGCTCCCATGGTCTTTATCTTTGATGTAAAAACGGGTTCTCTACTCGATAAAATTTGCTTATAACGAATCGAACGGTACACAAGGTACAAAGAATTCCAATATCGCTGGACCAATATGGGAAGAGAAGCAGCGAAGTAAAGAAGAAATGGAAAAAAAGAAAACGCGGATTCCTCTGTTGAAACAAAGAAATCGACTAAAAACATGGGTCGCTCCCATGGCGTCATTAATTCTCTTTGATGTAGAAACGGATTATCTACTACACGAGGCACACAGAATCCCAATAACGGGAAGAGAAGCGAAGTAAAGAAGAAACGGAAGAAAAAGAAAAAGCGGATTCCTCTGTTGAAACAAAGAAATCGAGTATAAACATGGGTCGCTCCCATGACGTCATTAATTACGTTTCTCTTTGATGTAGAAACAGGTTATACGCTTGGTAAAATTTTCTTATAACAAATCAAACGATACACAAGGCACAAAGAATTCCAGTAACACCCTTCTTAATCAGAATCTTGTTCAAACCAGCAACAATTCTCTTCCTAGTTTAAGAAGTTTCTGAGATCGTCGTCTTCAGTGCTTCGACACATCATTGAGAGGAAATATATTATTTTGAAATGCGATGCTTCTCTTTTGAGATTCGGTTCGGAACATCAGCTTTTTCTCGCACATTATCGACTGACAAAAGAGGCACTGTTCGTAGCCAAACAAGAACTTCCACGGTTATCGTTACAAACGATTCGTACAGATCCTAAACCTATAATGATATTCGAGTGGCGTTAGTCAGCTTCTACGTCTTCAAAATGTGTAAGAAAATTGTTTATCAGACACAATAGTAATGTAATTTTAAGAACAAAAAAACTCATTTGAGAAAAAAATGTTCAAGAAGCAGAATTATAGTTGGGACATCCTGTATTGAAGGAAACGAAAGAAACAAACAAAAACGCACCGAGAAGAACTGGCATCTTAATTCGCGAAATTAATTTCAAACTGAGAAAACTGATTGATTGAAAATTTTTAAAATTAAAAAAAATATATATACTTCAATGCGGAACGTAGCGCGTGGGGACACACTCGAGGGATGCGGAAGATCGATTTCTTGTAGGATCCCGCTGTGCTTACGCACTTTTCCCTTCCCGATTGCTGCGCAAGTGAGCAATGTTGGACGTTGCATTGACTATGCAAAAAACATCCTTAATTGAGTGCTTAAATTGGGAGTAATATCGTAGGTACCATAAGGTAAGCTTGATTTCGTTGTTCCCAGTTGGAGTCGTGCCGTGCACATTTCAGGCCGATTCATTTCATTCTGACTTAGTACGCATTATGATTCATTATGATATTAATCAAATCCCAATTTATTTTTTTAGAAAAAAAAACATTGCATCTCTGAGTACTGAGTATATTTACGTATGTACTCCAGCCAATTGGACAAGAATGGGAAAGTTGAGCATCAAGTTAAATAATAAATAGTTCAGGATGAGGAGGACTGAAAAGATAATATGATAGTGTATGAAAAGGAAGAAGAAATTGCCTCCTGAAAAACCTGAATTACTTAGCTCAGTTGATTGACCCCTCTCTGCATTAACAACTGAAGATGCTTCCAGAAACAAAACTGAATTTTCGCAGTCATTGTAAATGACTGATAATGAAACCGTATCACGCGCTATTCTTGTTCCATGAAGATCGCTTCAATTTAAACTGCTGCAAAGAATGTTCCCAAGATACTCAGGTGTATTATAGAATTTTTACGACACGTTTGCAGGATGCCTCCGATAAAATGCGGCAAGATTAGATATCGTTCGCGGAGAACGAGCGAGCGAAAAAACCTTTGTTTGCCTAGATGGCATGTTGTAGCTTGTTGCTATGAAATTGCTCGAACATGTTTTCAGGAATCCCGTCTTTGCGCGCAACGAAATTAATACTGCGCGATATTTATGGCCACCTGAAAGTGGCGCGCGCCCTTCATAATTCACAAATTGTTTTCGCATCAACGTTCACTGCGCCAAATCGCGTTTATCTTTTTCGAACGTGCCGGGAGTAAGTGGATGAAATATGCCTGAGATGTGGATGTGATAAATGACGACCTGTCTGCGATGATAAAAAAAATCCCCCTGATTTTTTTTTAATTAAAAAACTTGCCACTGGAAGCGTGCGGTCGGTCCTCTTGTCGGAATTTAAAAAAAAAGTTATATAATAGGGGGGTAACCCCCAGGATTTTTTTTTTAAATTAAATTTTGCCATCGGAAGCGTGCCTTTCTCCGTCTCGGTTCGCCGAATTAATAAAGAATTTTATATAATGGGGGCAGAAGAAGGCGCATGCGGAACATAAAAAGAAAACATTCACGTCTCAATAATGTGTTGAGTAGTTGTGTCCCAACGTTTAATGGCGGCCTTAAACATGTCAGATTAAAGAAGGCAGGAAACGGGTTGGCGTTCTAAATCCGACGCTCCGACTCGAATCGTATCGTAAAATTGTAACGGCGGACCGGAGGTTAAAAGCAAATTTGCATGAATTAATAACGGCAATCGCAATAACTGTGAGCAATTCTGTGAAAACTCGTTTTCTTCTTCCTCTTTGGAGACGTTTTAAACGATTAAATAAGCGAACTCCTACAATTTTTGGTAACATAAAAATAAAAGACTAAACGTCCAGTTCTTGAAATAAAGTGACCATTAAGATATGTTAAAGTAAATATCTAGGTGTACAGACCCTGAGCGCGCGAATTACTGAGCGAGTAGACAACTTAAATCACTTCAGTCATAGACATACCTGTCCTGATCTTCAAGGACGAGGCTTGTGGCAAATTCTTAACGAGTTTATTGTTTCACCAGTGCCAAGTCAGAATCGACGAAACTCGTACGACAAGGAAACCCTTCCTTGAAGGTCTTTAATAGTAACCAAAATGTGAACCGACCTTCAGAACAGTCACGAGCAACTCCACTAGGCGTTGGAGATATCGCTAAAGACTGTCCGGCTCTCGGCATGGTACGAATTAATAAAGTAAAACTAGCCATGCCCCCAAATGTGCTAAGCAAACATTGTGATATCGTGACATCGTGACATCACTAGGAACTAGAGATGTGTACCGTAACCGTAAAAAAACCAAAACCCATAAAAAAAACGAAAATCTTCTCGAACCTTAATCGTAACCGAAACCGAAATTGATGTACCTGTAGTAACCTTAATCGAAATCGAAACCTTTATTAATTTTTCGGCTAATTTCGATATCGTTTCTTTAGATTAACATCAGAGGTGGCCTTAATTGTTTCGAGGCCCTGGGCGAGACCGGCCATTTGGGTTGGGTTGGTTGACAACCACCGCCCCCTTTTCGATAAGGAAAAATTGTATTACAAAGAGCAGAAAAATACTAAATAAATTAAAGAAATAAACGAACGAAAGACAAAATAATAACCATTTACCTAATTACCAGGGCCGGAGCAAGGAATACAAGGCATGAGGGCCCCGCGCCAAATGAGAACGATAAAAGTGCAACTCGAACAACTTCAAGGTCAACCAAACTCGATCCAAAAACTGAACAATTTTTTCTTTAATATTTAATGTCCATCCAATCCAACTGAACCCGACTTAACTCCATTAAATCCAAGTAAAAAGCAAAAAATGTAAAACACACAAAAATAAAACTAAAAAATTTAAAAAAGAAAACGATTAAAGTGAGGTTCGACCATCGTCAAGGTCAAGCAAACTCGACCCAACAACTGAACTCCATTCTATTGAACCCAAGCAAAAAAAAATTAAAAACAGTAATCAATAAAAAATAATGTTAAAAATAAAATGAAAAAAAAAAAAATTCGACGTCAACCTAAGCTAACTCCAACGCAAGTAAAAAATTTAATACAAATTAAAATGAACATCAACAAATCTCAAGGTCAGTTGAACTCTTCTAACTTATTATATCATATTGCACTTCATTTTCCACAAGCAAAAAAAAGTTATGTTAAAATTTATACGTGGATTAAAGTTAAGTTGAACAAATCTCAAGGTCAATTCAATCTAACTGACATCAACCAAACGTCATCTAACATAGGTAAAAGATTCTAATTTTAGTTTTTCTAAAAATTACTAGAAAAACTAAAAGTAAAGATTAAAAAATAAAATAAAAATCAATTAAAAAGAAGTGTAACTAACGCAAGGGTCAATCCAACCCAACATCTCTGTACCTCTCCATTTAATACAAATAAAAATTGCAAGAAAAACTAAGTTGTTAAAAGTTAAAAACCAATTCTAATCAAGCTCAACCAATCTCAACGTAAACATAACTGAACTTATAGTCGGGCCGCCGAAGAAACGGAGTGGTCACGCGCTGCTCTTGTGACACCGACACGGAAAGCCGTATTTACATCAAACACCAGAAATTACCACTTACCACTATTTTATTCAAATATTAAATTAAGTCTTAAGAAAGACTGATTAATAATAACGCCAATTTGTTAAAAATAGGAAAAATACGAACTACTGGAAATATGACCACGTTGTTACTCTGCAGAGTGACCGACATTGTAGGCTAGTGTAAATCTGTCGGTACTTAGCTCACAGAAACAGCAATCACGTGTATATCACGCAGTTTTATTACTCCGTTTCTTCGGCGGCCCGACTATAGTTTTGTTCAGGTCAAGCAAAAATTAAAATTAAAATAAACCAAAAAAAAAACGTTAAATGCCATGAACTTAATTTTTCCGTACTTCAGTATTGTCACTCACAACATAATAAAAATTAATTCGCCTATTTTGGTCGCTATTTTAGAAAATAAATGTAAGCCAAACGGTTACCAAAAGCGGTCCATGTGGCAATACGTTTTTGTTCGTGTTTAAGAAATGTAAGTTTTATTTATGTATTTACTTCTTTCCATTTTTTTTAAAGAGTGCGCCCTCTGAAAATCTTAGAAAACTCTAACCCAAACCGACAGAAAACCCTAACTGAAACCGCAACCGAAATCAGCTTAAAACTGAAACGGAAACCTCTTATAACATGCGTGAACAACCCTGCTAGGAACCAATCATATTTCAGATGACGTCAAGAAACTCAAGCGCGTTAAAGGTCAAGAGAGAAACCAAATTTCAGTCGGAACATTTGCACTTGCAATAAACTATAATTCACATAGACTAGTTTTACATAAAAAAGAATATACGACGGTGGAATTTTATAACTATCTGACCGCGTGCAATAACAATTTCGGCAGGCAATCGTTTACACGAAAGACGACGCAATCCTATGTATCTCAAAATAGCATCTCCGAACGATACTGTTCATTTAAAGCCACCAAAGAGTGTCGAGGCATCGAGAATTTTACGCTACTCTATGTCCGGAGTATTTTAAAACACAAAGCGTGAAATCGTTTGATGTTTTACGAATTGAATTATTCCGATAACGATGGTAAAAAAAAACGCAGTTTTTGTCGCAGTATAATCTGACGAAATAGGTGCGGCAAGAAGCATTTTAAACACATAAAGAATTTGTTACAGTTGTGCAATCGGGAGTAAAGGCGAGTCAAACTGAATATATAAGTTCTCTGCAACAGGAATAATCTGAGTTTCATTAAATGGTTCGTATGATATACTCGAATATTTAATTATTATTTAGTGCCCGAGAATTTATGTCTTCCGATAATGAAGATATTTGCGCAAAGTAAATGTGGGTGGTTCTCCTTAACTATCAACAGTTTTAGAGCCCAAGAACTTACCTCTTGCAACAGTTAAGTGAATACATAAATTCATGAGGGCAATTCTCTTTATGTTTAAAAAAAATCCTTTTTACGGCAATCTATCGAAAAGGTCACCTAAGACTCGAAAGCTTTAATCTCGGAAAACTGGAACTGGTTTTCTGGATATAAAGCTAAGTAAACTTAGAACAATTCTCTACTGCAACGAATTGAAAAGTCAGCATTTTAAAGCCTCGAGGAATTTTTGATTGATAATAGAACAACATATCGTGCTTGTCTCATGTCTTTTACAGTTAGATAAATCGCCTCGAATAAACGAATCGCAAGGGCGGACATTGATCAATTAGGTGTTAGACTTTGCTTTTTTTATACTCGTCGTTAACGATCACCCGAAGAAAAATCGAAACTGATTAAGAACGATTTTAATAAATAATTCAAAGCGTGTTGTCATTGCAAAACGAGCCCCCCCAATTTTTCGACGAATTTCCCCCACGGGACCGATCTTGCACGTCCCGCGGTTAATTATAGGGCTTTTTTTTGTCTTCGGTAATTAAGCATTGACGCCGTATACGGCGCTTTCAAGCGGCTGGAAGGCGATGTTTCTTTTTTCAGCGCGGCCGAAGCAAGATCAAGGTGCCATTGTCGGACGGAGAATTCCACGTCACGTTGCGAAACCCATTAGAAACGGACATTAATTAAAGGCGTCCGTTTCGAAGTTTAATGAAGAACGCTGTTACAGGCCGGCGAAGCTTTCATCGTCATAATGTTCATGCAAATCACGTATCGGGTGCATACGTATTATAAGTCCCTTATAAATAGTAGAGAAATGCTTGCAGGGCAGGCTCCAGCGCCTGAAATTCACAACTGTGTAAAAACATTCTTCTTTACTGATAGTGATACGTCACAATATATTATAATTTCTGAAAGAACTCATGCAGAATCGTCTTTTATCCGTGTGAATCGACCCTTCTTTATTTTTTTCTTCTTATAAAGGGCCTCCAAATTTAGTAACTGCATGTATAAAACAGACATTAAAAAGCCGATGGTGCCAATTGCTGCTGCTATTTATCACTGCGGTCCGTTCGCGTAAGGAGCTTTTAAGGAGCTTTCATAGAATGAGAATGAGAACCCTTCCACCCCTACCCCGGAAAAACGAAGAGTTCGGCGCATTTATCAAATTCTGTTATCTCGACCGGTTCTTTTTCTGTTCGCAAGCGGTCGCAGACCGCCGGCGATTGATTTCCCGTAAAGTCTAGCGCAGTCCGACAATTGCTCTTGTTTTCCTGCGTTTTCGTATGTATGTTGGCATGAGTGGGCGGTAGGCGAACCGGAAAATTTGAAGTTTCATCCCGGCGCAAATATTTGCCGGCCCGGTTTGATGAAGTGCTTTACTTTCGTCGATAATATAATTTTTTCTCGAGAGGACAACCCAAATAACACATGTATTGCTTCTTACAGCTACATTACTGTTTACTTGGAGCTTTTATGATTTATAAGGTTTCTAATAAAGTAGAAATGCTTATAGAACAATTCAGTTTTAAGAACAAGCTGTACAAGTGCTTGTAACTCCAAGTAAAAAAACATTTATAAACATTGCAATTGTAACTTGTATAAGTAGAATGGCCTTCCTGGTGGCTTTTCATATTTATAATTGCTTCTTAAAAGTGCATAATAAAGTCTTGAAAAAAATAGTATTATAGTTTTTATTATTGTTTTATAATGTGATTTGAACACCGTACAATAATAAATATACAGCAATTTGTCTGTACTAGGGAAAAATATTTGATACACACCATTACAAAGAGCTTTTATAAATGATATAAAACAGAGGATCGTGCAGGTTTTATATAATGATTATGGAACTAAAACGTCAAACGGAAATGACGTAGATTTATAATTGAATCGATGAGTGCATAATCGTGTTCAGTCCGAATTTACTGTTTCGAGGAAACAACAAATAACTTTCTCTACATTTTTATTTTAAGTAATTATTGGCTTCAGTAGGCTTCAGATATCCTTATTTGAAAGAATTTTAAGCCAACAATTCACTCAAAATAAAAAAATCTAGAAAGTTATTTGTTGTTTTCTCAAACACAGTAAATCTGGACTGAACACGATTATGAACTCATCGATTCAATTATTATTATCGATTCAGTAGGCTTTAGCTATCCTTACCTGAAAGAATTTTAAGCCAACAATTCACTTAAAATAAAAATCCAGAGTCATTTGTCGTTTTCTCAACACAGTAAATTTGGACTAAACACGATTATGCACTCATCGATTCAATTGTTCTAATAATAGCCTATTAGAAAGCATGTTTCATAAGAAATTTTATTTTAGCACGTGAACGTCAAGTGGACAAGTGTACCAGTATTTTCTGTACTAATTTTCTATTACGAAAAAATAAAAGTAATTTCAATGTAATGTATCCAGTACGTATTATCCCATGGATGACGTAAACAAAAGTACTTATATAGGATTTGGAGCAGTGTTGCCAATTATTGGCAACCGTTTTACGCTAGACGTTTTATAAAAATACACTAAAATTCCGTTTTCTACAACCTATGTACTGTGTGATTTTAATGAATGGTTTATTTTTATCACCAAGTGCTTGTTAAATACGATCATCGAATCTGAAGTAAAATGCACAACGTTGGCAACACTGGCTCGACCTGCACGATTCTCCTGAAATTACGCTTCTATAATTAATCTCCTAGAAACATCGACAATTTGAAAATACATTGTTAATTTAAAAATTGTGTTTTTTTTTTAATCTCTTCAAGTTGCTTTTTCTTATTTATTTTATTTCATTTCATTTTCACGGTTAAATTAAATCAATATCGGAAGCATGAAGTATTTTGAGGTTAAGTTCCTCTCCACTCGACAAGTAGATCGTGTTTTGTTTTTGTAAAATGCATCACGTTGGCAACACTGACTCGATCTGCTTCTATAATTAATCTCCTAGAAACACCGACAATTTAAAAATTGTGTGTGTCTTTTTTAAATCTCTTCAAGTTGCTTTTTCTTCTTTATTTTATTTCATTTCATCTTCCCGGTTAAATTAAATCAATATCGGAAGCTTGAAGTATTTTGAGGTTAAGTTCTTATCCACTCGACAATTCGATCGTGTTTTGTGTTTGTAAAATGCACCACGTTGGCAACACTGGCTTGAGTATTTTATCGGACATAATTAAAATTCGTTATTATTTTGAAATTTTTCTCGTTTCTTGTTTCTGAATCTCTTCAAGTTGCCTTCTGTTTTTTTTTTAAATTTAATTTCAGTTTTTACGATTAATTAAGTCAATAATGAAAGCTAGAAGTATTTAGCGCTCGCTTAGGTAGGTTATCGAGAGTCGATCGCCCATTGTTTCAATATTTCACTTTCTTTTATTATCATTTTAAATATTGATATTCGGGTTTCTAGTAGACCTTCAAATTGTATTTTATTTTAATAATCAAAATGAGGTATTTCGAGGTTAAGTAAACTTCTTCTTTCCTTAAATTATCTTGTTTTGTTTGCTTTTGTTTCGTAATTTCTAGATAATCGATCGTCTTTTGTTTTTGTTTTTTTGATCTAATTGTCATCTTTTTTTTTAAGTTAGTAAGTTTACATAACCTCAAATGTCTTCTTTGGTGAACGTAAATGTCTTCTTCGCCCGGAGTGAGAAACAGAAAAAGAAACTAAACTAAAAATACTGTGCATTTTTGTTCTCTTTTTTTATAATTTTTTTTGTTTTCATAAAAACATTAGAATTTGCACCAATTATTCGAAAAATACGTCAGCATTTACACTATACACCAAAAGCTTTATTTTTATCACCAAGTACTCGTTAAATACACCAAATCTGGTGTAAAATACAACAAGTTGGCAACACTGATTTGGAGGAGGATCTTTTGTATTGTGTTACACTGTTATAAATGCATTACATAACAGTAACTCATCCTGGGAGTATTAATTTAGAATTAATTTACTCGTACAAAGTTTCCAACGTGTCGCATAATAAATAGCTTTTAAAAACCTGCTGTTAAAAACCTGCTTTTTATAGGTTTTATAACTGCTTATAGGCATCTACGACATTGTTTCTGTTAATGGCAATATTTTTTTACTTCCCTCCTGATAACATGCAGCAGCCATTGTTTTAAAGCGCATACAGTATAATGCAACTATTATTATATCGCGTAATAAAAACATAAATCAATAACAATGTAATTAAAGTAAAATTAATAATAATAATTTTTCAAAATAAAAATTTATGTGCGTACTTCAAGTGGCGCGTAAAGTTTTTAGAAGTATCGAAACAATTTTGACGTTGAATTTTGATTTGCATGAAAAACTAAGTTCTCGATGCCTCCTAACGACGCGACGCGACAATTCCACTATTTCATGTACTGAAGACTAATTAGGTTTTGTACTTAAGAAGATATTTTGCGTCCTTAATGAAATGAAACTCCACTATTGGTAACTGTTGTCCAGCGAATTGTTTTTTAGAATATGCATTAAAAAAGTTCACAGTAATTAGACAAAAAAAAATAGTTACTATGAACCTATTTTATAAGAATTGCGTAAATGCAATAATAATATGATTGCCCATTGCTGTAAAAGATATTTATTAAATAGATTTGTAAAAAAACTTCCAGAACCGTTTATATAGCATAAAAAGCAGTGCTGACATTACTTTATAAGCTGCATTTTAAACACTTCTAATAACATTATTTTGCTTTATTACTTGTGTCCATTTTGGACATTTATTTATTTTACAAATATTTATAAGACCAAATAATAAAGATTTAAGTTTCAATTAAAAACTTGCTGTATAAATATTTATAAGAATTTAACAAAGCATTTTTGGTTACTTGGGAAATTTTCGAGACTTACTTCCAGACAGTAAGTGAAGTGAGTTCAAAGTTGGTTGGTTGGTTTGTTTGTTCTTTGTGCAATCCACGAATTGACGGTCTGCAAAATGACATTATAAATCTAAAGGCTTGAGCGCAGTTATTATGTGGAATGTGGAATTTTGATTTATGACGTCCAGCATGAGAAGATTTAGGAGGAGTTTCATCGCAGATTATCCAATTCTGGTCTTGCACTAAATTTGTATTAAAAACTCCACTTTCGTAATACATTTTACACAAAATGACTCGATAGGTTTCAAACAAACTTACGCCCGCAGATTTTTGTACGGGTCAGTTCACCCGGCACCGCAATGAATTAGTTTTAGTGCGATCCGTGATTTAATCGCCGTTCCGAGTTTCCGAATCTTGCTATGGCCAAAGTTTTCGGCAGTTTCATAAGTTCGAACGAGCATTGTGGTCACGCTATACCATCTTAATGCAACCAGAGCTAACTGTAGTTTATATTATCTTCGCCTGCAGCACAAATGTATGTACATACAAATTAATTACGAGCACAGCGACAATCAAAAAAGATGATATACACCGAGAATCTGAAAAAAGCAATGTTGGCAGCAGTTGTTATTATTTTCGAACAGAGTTTGACATTAAACGATTTAAGATTGTATTAATAAGACACATAAGTACATTTTCCAACTTTCAAAGTAACTTTCGATAATGAAATTTTATGTTTGGTGTTAAATACTCAAGGTTCTATGTTTGGTGCAGATTAGATTAGATTTTATTGTTGGTTATAAAAACATAACCTCCAACGTTGATAAAACAGACAACGTTCATTGATGGTGCTACCAACTCATTTTTTGTTTAGCGAAAGTTTTTTTTTGATCGCATTATATTTCTGTATTTTATAGTGCAACAGAAATAGCTTTGAAAGTTTGAGCTATAAATTAGGGGGACACTAATTTTGAATTTTATTTAGACACTAATTAATGGAGCGCAAGCCCACGCGTAAAACTTTAATTTCGAAATGCTCGTCGAATAAATTATTAGAGTTTTACGGCCGTTCCTCATCTCGTCCTCAAGAAAAAGCCGACGCGTCGTAAATCTATGAAAACTGTTTTGATATTGCGTGCGATAGCGTTCGTCTGCATACATTTCGCTTTTTCAGGATTTCCAAGTTCGCGCGGACGCGTTTTTCAGCCGTTTCAAGTGCCGAGAACGAGACAACTTATTGGCTTGTCAGGAGGAGAGAAATGCGTTGTAGTACAAGTTCGATGTAAATGTATGAAGGAATTTTTGAATATATTTGGAGAGTTTTTTTCGAATTCGAGCCAGCCAAAACTAATCTATTTTAAGAACCAAGTTGTTTGTCTTTCGTTATTTTTATCTGAGCCAACAAAAAAGGTTTTATCAAAATTTGTCCAGTTTCTTTACTTTATTTTTAAAATTGTTATTAAAGCCGTCCTCCATTTAAAACATACATGTTTGAATTCTAATCGATTCAAATTAATTTAAAAATCACTGATTGCATTTCATTTGCACTTATTCAGTGGCGATTAGTGATAAAGACGTGATTGAGTTTCTCCTCTCTCACCTCCTTTTGATCAAGCTGGTTCTTACAATCATATCAGTGTTGCCAACTTAGGGAAAAAGTTGTCAAATCTAAGGATAATTTCAAACAAAATGGAAAAAGGAAAAAATTGCAAAAGCTCATTAAAATCTAGAGAATTTTTGAACATTTTAGTTGAATCTTATCGAAAGAAACGTACTACTTTTTGTTTAGGAGTTTTAATTTCTTAAAGTTGGTAATTATATGTCAAATCCAGATGAAAAATGGGAAAGACTTTCTCTGGTCAAGCCAAGCCCCCAAATATTGTTGGCAAAGCTCACGCTGATTCGGCACGAACAAATTAACAAAAGAAAAAGGGAGAATAAAAGATAATCGTTACGTTTTGCGAGAATAGGATAGAAACAAAACAAAAAAAACAAACATGATTTTTGATGACCCGGAAACTCGGTCGGAGTGGAAAAATTAAAGTTTCCAAGGAAATTTTGATTATTCAGTTTCTGAAAAATCGTAAACAATTTAAAAGGAAAACGAAAAAAATTTTTTTTTTCACAAACGAGAAAGTCACTACAAAGGAAAAGAAACAAAAAGTAAGAAAAGCAAATGACGATCGTACCTATACGTATGTAAAAGAAAAGAACTCAAAACGAATTGGAGATTTAAAATAAAAACAAAAATAATAATAATAAGGAAGATTCAAGACTAATAATAATTCGAATTTCACGAAAACCGACAAACAAAAACAAATCACTATCGTAATACCTATTTATTTACGAAATCAAAATTTGTGAAGAAAGTAGAAAACCAAAAACAAATGACGATTGTAATTATTAGCGCTGCCTAAAAAAAATTATTTCAGAACGAAAAGGTGGGAAAACAAAGGACGATCGTGCTTATTTACGAAATGCAAATTTCTGACAAAAGCAGAAAGAAAAAAAAAACAAAATGACGACTGTAATTATTCGCGAAGAAAACGAAGTACTACGAAAAAAATTGATTTTAAAATGTCAGAACGAAAAGGTGGGAAAATGAAAATTTCTGAAGAAAGCAGAAAAAAAACAAATGACTGTAATTATTCGTGAAGGAAAAAAACGCGAGTACGAAAAGACTTTGATTTATTTATTTCAAAACGAAAAGGAAAAAACAACAAACGACGATCGTAAATTTCGCGATGGAAAACCAAAACAAAGAAAAGCAAACGACGATCGTAATATTTTTTTACGAAAGGAAAAGAAATAATTTCGGGAGATAAACAAAAAAAGAAAAGAAAAAATAAAAATGATAAGGGCAGTAACGATAAAAAACTCAAAAACGTTTAAAGATGGAAACAAATGAAGATCGCAAGAAAAAATTGTAAAAGGTACGGAAATGTTTGAGAAAGAATTATTTAACTTAAAAACAGTAATCCACAAACAAGTGTCGATCGCCTTATAAAATTATAAAACTAACCTCGAAATTAGATTTTTTTTTCTCTAAAAAGGGCACCAACTTCGAAAATTGATGAGTTGGCAACACCAAGCTTCTGATAGCTGCAAAGTGCAACAAAGCACAAGGTTAGGTTGTTTTAATATTTTCTTTTCGTTTGCTTTAACAGTTAATTAATCAATTAATTAATTAATTAAAATGTTTTTTACTGTTTCACTGTAATCATGTTTTTTACTTTAACCTCCTATTTAAAATTCCTTGCTCAATTTAGGGAATTCTATGGAAACACTATACGCCGAAAAGGGAATGTTTGGTCGGGTTGATTGGCAACACCGATCAGTATTCAGTTTGATGTGCTTTCATGCATATTGTGAGGTTATGTTAATTTATTTTCACAATAAGAAAGTTTCCGTACGCTTTAAGATCAGTTCAGTTCAAAATCAAATTAATTTTTGATTTTGGATGGATGAAATTAGTTTAAGTGGAGGGCGGTTATTGCAACTGCTAATTTAACAATTATGTAAGTACAAAGTTTTTTTAATCTCAAACCGGACAGAAAAATGAAGGGAAACACACTCAACGTTTCGCTATAGATTTATAGCTTCGTCAGGAGTGAAAAGCTATAAATCTATAGCGAAACGTTGAGTGTGTTTCCCTTCATTTTTCTGTCCGGTTTGAGATTAAAAATACTTTGTACTTACTATTTTCATCGGACAAGAACAAACTTCAATTATGGATATCAGAAACATAGGGTTTTACGGTTTTGTCGAGTTTCACTACGGGCACCAAAATAAGGTACTGTGCAAAATTTATTCTAATACTTTAATTAAAATTACTAGAATGAAAAATCGTAAGCTCTTTTTACTTAAATGTAGGAAAGAGGAAGTTTTCCCTCGTCATATAATTGAACCTTTAAAAAGAGCGTACGATATGTCATGTCACAAAATTGACAGATACGTATCAGATTTTGCTAATAAAATTCTTTCATATGAAATAGAGGTAACTTTCAAAGTTCTTGCCAAATTAACTTGGAAATTAGATTATACCTTAGGTCAGTTAAGTAATTTTCTTGATAATATCACATTGACTAATTTTCTAAATTTTGAAAATCAAAAAAATGAAAGGTATTTTAATAAAATTCGATTAACACAGATTAAAAAGTTAGATAATCTTATTTCTATTAGAGATAAAAATTTTTACATTAAATTTGATCAAAATATAATAAATAAGTGGCTTGTAAATTATACAAAAACTGAGATTCCGTCAAATTTAAAATACATTTTCGCTTCAGGCAAAAAATTTTCATTACCTTATTTTCATAAACAACAAGTAGATTTCTTAAAAGTATTAAGTAGCTTAGAGTTTGGTATTAAATCTTTAGATTCACCTTCAAAAATACAAATAAGAAATAAATTTTGTTCTAATTTTTTAAATTATATTAGAAATATTGATAAAACTTTTGAAAAATCAAAGTATAAGATTCTTATTAGAGATGTTTTGTCTTGTAAAAAATTTCTTAAAGATAATCCTAATATTATTGTTACTACAGCTGATAAAAGCAATGTAACTGTTTTAATTGATAAAACTGATTATTTTTCAAAAGTTCAAACTATGCTGTCTGATAATAATACATATGTAGAATTAGCTAACGATCCCACCGAATCTTATCAACGTAAAACTTTCAGTATTATTAATAAGATAGACAAATCCGTTGAAATTAGTAATATTGTTGCTAAATCTCTTAAAGTACAACATCTCATATTTCCTAAATTATACTGCATTCCAAAAATTCATAAACCTAATACACCTCTTCGTCCTATAGTTTCCACTATTGGTTCTTCTCCATATTTCTTATCTAAATTTATTTCAAAAATCATTACTCAGGTTACTAGTAAATCAGAATATTTTATAAAAAATTCTTTTGAACTCGTAGAAAAATTAAAACACTTCTTTTCACTCCTGACGAAGCTATAAATCTATAGCGAAACGTTGAGTGTGTTTCCCTTCATTTTTCTGTCCGGTTTGAGATTAAAAAAACTTTGTACTTACTATTTTCATCGGACAAGAACAAACTTCAATTATTAACAATTATGATTAAATAAACTATATATAAATAGGTCAGCTGTCATTTTGACAGTTTGAAAGTCAATTGTGATTACTATACTTCGGATGTTTCGAGCATTGCTGTGACTACGCAACACAAGGATTAATGCGTGAGTTTTTGGTCGGATTTTGATCAGTATTCAGTTTGATGTGCTATCATGCATATTGTGAGGTTATGTTAATTTATTTTCAAAATATTATTCCTTTAAGAAACTTTTTCTTCGCTTTAAAATCAGTTCAGTTCAAAATCAAATTAATTTGATTTAATTAGTTTAAGTGGAGGACGGTTATTAAAACTGCTAATTTAACAATTATAATTAAATAAGCTATATATAAATAGGTTAGCCGTAATTTTGACAGTTTGAAAGTCAATAATAGCCGCTTTCCAATTGCCAAAATGATCTACTCCGAACTGATCCAACATGTTCCAATTGTAGGTTGTGGAACGCACTTGAACTGATCTTTTTTTGCATTTCCCCTCCCCTCACGCACCTGTTTGTATGACTACCCATTTGTCAACGTTTGTATGACTTATGCAGCGTTCCCATTGAATTCTCGGAAGTGTAGTTCGGATCAGATTAGTTTAGATCATCTCAGGAGCTTGAAACTCGTAATTGGAAAGCTGTTGATGATTAGCAATTCTGATTACTATACTTCGGATGTTTCGAGCGTTGCTGTGACTGCGCAATACGTGGATTAATGCATACCATTCATTGATGTCACTATAGCAACGCCCAAACAGGTTCCAAGACTAGTTGCCAAATACCACAACTATCATCCATTGAATGTTACTATACCGTTGTTGTACTTCAATATATATTTTTTCTACGACTCTGACCTTGACCTTAATTGTATCTGGAGAGCGTTGACCTAGCCGGACACGAACCAAATTTCGATTTCCGGGACTAGGAGGAGTGTATCTTCAAACCGATCTACTTAAACCTCAATTCGATAATAATAGGTCTGTTTGTTATCCTGAAGTAGTGTACTCTAAAGTATCTTCATCTCGTATTAATATATGAGGTTAGAACAAGACCTAAATACTTTAGTGTACACTAGTGGAGGATAACAAACAGACCTAATGTAATGATGAAACGATTTCATTGGTTTACGATTGCATGAGACGTTCTTTTTAAGAGACGCTCCCTCAATTAAAGGGTTAATAACTTCCTTCCCTTAAAATATCCTGAGTTATACAGGGTGTTCTGTTACTGTGTGCAAATAAAAAAACCTTATTGTAAGTACGCGAAATGCTACCTTCTGCGGGTATTTTTTGGTGGCTACCGTATCACAGCCAAAAAATTTCGGACGGACCACTTGCTTGGAACTGTTGAAATGTGCGAGAAAGATAGGAAGATCAACTTCGCCTTCTTCTCTGTATGAATACGCGCACTCGATGTTCAACGCAGAGTTTCGTAATAACAATCACTGATATAGTTTATTAATTATTTTATTTAAAATTTTAATTCACTGAGCGAAGTAACATGTTTTACGATATCAACTATCGACGAATAAATCCGAAAATTTATGCACCAATTAGGCAAGCGCTTTAAAAATGTGCTTCCATCACCTTTCTACGTAAACCAACTTTTGCAGCAATCTCGATGGTAGCAATGTAAGTATTAATTACTACTTACGGTCTTTGAAAACAAAGTAAATGTAATATTTTTATAAGTCTTTTGAAAATAATATGGAATGAGAAATTACATTTTGTTTGTGCCTCGTTTTTAATTTGTTTGGCAATTACGAACCGCAGGAATTGCACTAGATTTTAATTTAATACTTACTCTTGCAATTACTTGCAGGGAAGTTAATTTAAATTGTAAACGTATCGACGGACCAGCTGATCGGAGCGGCGCTGGGTTACGTCGTTCCTACTTGAGATCCAGAAAGGCACTGACCCTGGCCTACTTGGGCTGCGGGTCGTAATTGAAGAGGCGCCCACGTTCCACTTTTAGCTATGCCAGCAGTTCTCAAACGGTTTAGTGGAAATCTGCCACTGCATTTTTCTCGAAAACTATTACATTTATTTTAAGAACATATGAGTTTAATCGTTGCCATTCATGGTGATATATTGCAGGTTTAAATATTTGCACACAGTAAAAGAACGCCCTGTATATATGAAGTATTGCGCGAGGATAAATTGCAGATGATGCACTCGTGACGACGCCCTCGATTTCTTTTTGCATCGAAGAACAACAGCGCAACAAATATGTGTACATCGCTAATCCAAATTCTTGCTGATTAGGGCAGTAACGATTAGGATGCGTCGTTCCTCGCAAACGTAAAGACGGGATTCGACGGAATTATGTAGTTTAACCCCATTTCGCGACGTAATCGACGCCCGTTAGCATAGAAATGCCCGGCGTCGTGCGAACATGACGCCGGAGCTGCATCGCGAAATTTTGCCGAACCGAATGCAACACGACGCAAACTGCCTTGCCATTCCGGCCCATAAAGCTAAAGCGCAAAGAAATTAAAACTGAAACGGAAATACGGGCATTTCATCGGGACCATTAACTTAATTAAGCCGGGCGTGAAGGGTCGTTGCTCATTATAACTTGAAGTGATTGAATTATATTATTACCAGAGGGATAAAAATGTAGAACAAAAGAAACTAGACAAACGATTTCTATTTCGTTGAGTTTGAGTTGTTTCAAATAAGCGATTAGGTTTAAAGTCCTATAAAAGCGTAACGTTCGGTGTTATCATGTGTTCCGGGTAGTTCCGCGAAAGCTCCGGACGCTGTACGTATACGACCTTAAGAGGCTCCGGCGTCGCCTTTTTAAAAAGAATTAATGCCACGGCGGCGTTTCTTGACCATTAATTTCTCAGGATTAAATTCGTTAAGGACGGGGATATTGAAATTACAGCGCTTTTATCGCTTTCCGGGGGCGATAAACCGGAATTGGCTTTTGATTCATCTCGCAGAATCTGCTTTTTCAATCCTAAATGCTTTCCAATTGTGTAACCATTTGTCGATTATAACGAGGATAAATCAAGTAAAAAAAATAGATACAAGAAATTAAAAGCCTCGCAACACGTTTATTTAATTATAATTATTGAATCGGTCAATCCTCATTAAAAAAAACAAAAACATATAATCAGAGAATGATGAAGGGATTAAAACTCGCGAAGTGACGGTGACCTCGTTCTCTAGTATAATCGTTTGTTTCTACTTATTTGATTATAGTCAGCTGCAAAGGAGGCACTTTTTGTTTTCTAATTTTCCTTTTTCCTCCCTCACACCCTATTGATCAAGCTTGTTCTTACAATCATATCGGTGTTGCCAACTTAGGGAAAAAGTCGTCAAATCTAAGAATAATTTCAAACAAAATTGAATTTTTCAACTTCTTAGTTGAACTTTATTGAAAGAAACTAAATATTTTTTGTTTAGGAGTTTTTTAATTTCTTAAAGTTGGTAATTATATGTCAAATCCAGATGAAAAATGGGAAAGACTCTCTCTGGTCAAGCCAAGCCCCCAAATATTGTTGGCAAAGCTCACGCTGATTCGGCATGAACAAATTAACAAAAGAAAAAGGGAGAATAAAAGATAATCGCTACGTTTTGCGAGAACAGGACAGAAACAAGACAAAAAAAAAAACAAACATGATTTTTGATGACCCGGAAACTCGGTCGGAGTGGAAAAATTAAAGTTTCCAAAGAAATTTTGATTATTCAGTTTCTGAAAAGTCGTAAACAATTTAAAAGGAAAACGAAAAAGTTTTTTTTTTTGATAAACGAGAAAGTCACTACAAAGGAAAAGGAACAAAAAGTAAGAAAAACAAATGACGATCGTACATACACGTATGTAAAAGAAAAGAACTCAAAACGAATTGGAGATTTAAAATAAAAACAAAAATAATAATAATAAGGAACATTCAAGACTAATAATAATTCGAATTGCACGAAAACCGACAAACAAAAACAAATCACTATCGTAATACCTATTTATTTACGAAATGAAAATTTGTGAAGAAAGTAGAGAAACAAAAACAAATGACGACTGTAATTATTCGCGAAGGAAAACGAAGCGCTCGGAAAAAACATTTGATTTATTAATTTCAGAACGATAAGGTGAAAGAACAAACGACGATCGTACTTATTTACGAAATGAAAATTTCTGAAGAAAGTAGAAAAAAAAAACAAAAACAAATGACGATTGTAATTATTAGCGTTGCGAAAAAGAATAATTTCAGAACGAAAAGGTGGAAAAACAAAGGACGATCGTGCTTATTTACGAAATGCAAATTTCTGAAGAAATCAGAAAAAAGAAAACAAATAACGACTGTAATTTTTCGCGAAGCAAAACGAATGCTCCGAAAAAATTTTGATTTATTAATTTCAGAACGAAAAGCAAGAAATAAACGACGATCGTACTTTCGTTTTTTCGTTTGTTTCTACTTATTTGGTTATAGTCAGCTGCAAAGGAGGCACTTTTTGTTTTCTAATTTTCCTTGTTTTCCTTTTTGCAAAAATCTTTATATTTTGTAAGTTTTATAGTTTACTAAGGAGAAGACATTATTTAGGATGATGATGACTATATTCTGCTTTTTTTTATTGTGGGGGTGTCCTTTGAAATTTTGGCGCTGCGCGACAACAACGATTATGAAATTATTATTAATTTAAAAAAACACAAAAAATAAAAGAAAAATGAAAAAAATAAGAGCAACAACGACAAAAAAAATTGGAAACGTTTTAAGATGGAAACAAATGAAGATCGCAAGAAAAAATTCAACAAGATACAGAAATGTTCGAGGAAAATTATTTCGAATTAAAAACAGTAGTCCATAAACAAGTGACGATCGCGTTACATTCGGAAGACAAAACTAACCTCAAAATTCGATTTTTTTTCTCTAAAAAAGGCAGGAACTTCGAAATTCGATGAGTTGGCAACACTAAACTTCTGATTAGCTGCAAAGTGCAACAAAGTACAAGGTTAGATTGTTTTAATATTTTTCTTTCGTTTGATTTAACAGTTAATTGCACAATTTTTTTTAAATAAATTTATGTTAAAATATTTTTTTTTACTGTTTCACTGTAACCATGATTTTTACTTTAACCTCCTATTTAAATTTCCCTGATTAAGTTAGGGAATTCTAGGGAAATAAAAAGGAATGTTTGGTCGGGTCGATTGGCAACACCGGCCGGTATTCAGTTTGACGTGATTTCATGCATATTGTGAGGTTATGTTAATTTATTTTCAAAATAGAACGGAAACAGAATTAGACGGTCGAAGATAGGAAAATAGGGAGGCTGAATATTTTATTCTGGCGGTGAGTGAAAATGAAAATAAAAATAAAAATGAAACTACTTATTTCGTAGAAAACGACAACGAAATACAGAATTATTTAAACAGCAAACAAAATCGCGATTGGCGTGGAATGAATGCAAGTCGAAGGAAAAAATTGGAAGAAAAAAAAAGAATATTGAAAGACAATAGCTACATTCATTTTGCCATCAATCTCACCTCAGATCAGATAAACGTCATTTTGCCGCGAACAAGTAAGTTTGAACCACAATGTTCACCTCCCACCTTGCCATTCAAACACTTCCATTGGTTGACTGGTTAAAAAGTACATTCCAAATTGTTTGTTCGTTCGAACAGAAATGATGTTTATATGAGCTGAGGTGAGATTTGTAGCAAAAGGAAAGCACCTATTAATGAAATCCGTAGAGTAAAATGAACGAAAAACAAAAGAACGTCAAGCGCTTTCCGTTACATTCAAAGCCCAGATTTATAAGAACAAGAAACAAAAGTTCAAACAACGAAGGGTAAACAAAAATAAAAAAGAAAATATATGTGTCTTCAAACAATAATAAGATACCTAACGCTTTGTTAAATTTTTTTTAAATTAACATTTTAAATTTAAGTTGATTATAAAAAAAAAACGTCGACAGGTACAGTGAAACATCGATAAGTGAGCGACCTTAATCCTTTCAGGTCGACATTTTTCTTTACACTGAAAAATTATTTTCTGACATTTTTATGAGTGAAAACGAAATATTTTTTTTCTTTTTAATTTAGATACACATGTGTATAGAACATTTCACAAAATTTTGAAACTCACAAAATACTTGACGTGATGTGAATAGATGGCGATTGTTAAAGGGCGTTGAAAGAAGTCATTTACAAATTTGTATATCGTAATAGACAAGAATTTATTTAATTAATTAAATTAATAATTATAATAATAATTAATTAATTAATGAAACACAAACGTACGTTTAATTTGTTTAATCAATGAGCAGCTCTTAACGATGGAATTAAATAAAATGCAGACCGACTGAAACGTAGGTATAATTTTTGTCCTCGTCGAATTCCTTAAACCCGACGGACGCAGAACCTGACGTGAAATAGTCGCATTTCAAACGAGTTTCCATTTACTACAGTGAACATTTGAACCTAATCTTGCTTGTACCGAAGCGCCACCTTTCCTACGCGAGTTACATCAGTACTAATTCTTAGAGAACCAAGTCGGAAGTTTCGATGTATCGTCACAGATGTCACTCACTCCTCCTAACTCGTCCTGTAACTCGCTGGATTCAACCGGGAATTTTGGAATTCCATTGGAATCTATGCATTTTACATTTCATTCATTTCGATTCATGTTCGTGCTTGCGTTTGCATCCGGAATACAAATATACGGCGATTCATTTACATCAATCACGTGTCTCCCGGGCCGAAATCAGAACTCGTTCTAGTTGAATATAATTCCGTTGCGCTCATGTAAATGCGAGTCTTGTAACTTCGAATTTATTGAACGGTTTTCCTATGTGTTCCGGGCGAATTTATTGCCGATGTAATTTTCCTACATGCATAGTAGTGAGATCGTCTACTCCCGCGGATGTTGTACGTTACAGTTTGAACCTGTTGCTGAAAGAGTTAAGGGAACATCGAAATACAATTATCCTTGAATAAATTATTATCATCCTTTGAGTCAACTGGGAATAATTACTTTTTACTACCTTCTTTTTATGGTTTGTGTTAGTTGAAATCTATTTGAATAGCACAAAAATGCGCTCGTGCTCTTACATGCTTGAAGATTCGTTTTTTTAAATTCTAAGCGAGCTTTGGTTTGTTCCGACAACTGTTTGAACTATAGTTCGTAACGTCGAAATCAGTTGCCCACCAAAGTGATGACCGTATGTAACAGCGCCAACAAGTTCAAAACTTTGATTGATGAATGCATGTTCTTGAGGGTACACAGAAAAAATGGAGTAAAATAGAAGTTAACTACAAATTGTAGAAAATTTTCTCACAATACTATCACATGTAGTCATATTGTAAAAGTTACTACAATTGTGCGAACATTTTCTACTATAATGGAGTGGCTGACATCTAGCGGAAGTTTTGTGAAGGTCCCTTTAATAAGAAAAACACTGACACTGGAATGACATTTGGTTAACTTATAAGCAGGGAAAAGAATTCAGGTCACTTCTTCCGCTAACGATACGAAAATTTAGTACTCGGACTGTATCAGCCTCGCAGTGCAGTCCTTCCCCTCCCACTCAAGAACAATTCAATGCATCGCATTGGAGGCCGCAAGAAGGTGGAAGGAGTAAATAGTACATTCGGCGTAAAAAGCGTCCAACACTAAGTGGCCTGAATTCTTTTTCCTGCTTATAAGAAACCTTAAACTGAAATGATTGTTTGAGTTTTGTGACGCTTTCGTATTTTTAGCAAAACGTACACACAATAATAAAACTGACAAGCACTTGTAGATTGAATAGAATAAGTTATACTGAATAAAATTAACATTGTTTTCCTTATTAAAAACGCCATCTGTTGGTTGCCGATTTTCGTGAATCCCTTATTTTCTACAACTAGAAAATAGTAGCACTTTTTTTTTCTGTGTGGTCAGAAATTATTGATGGAATAAAACCAATGAATGAGCTAAATAGAACATTTTTTTAATTAAAATGAATTATAAAAAAATGAACTCTAATGAAATCTGCTTCAGTTGTTCCACTTACGTTGAATATTCGAAACGTCATTGGTTGAAACTATTTTGTTTTTCACGTTGTTTTCAGTTTGTCACTTTGTCTTGACTTTCGCAATTGTTTTCCTCGTTTGCGTTCTTTTTAGATTATTTTTATGCTTTTTTCAACATAATTTGTTTTCATCTTTTTTCTTTCAATCTTTTTCATTGACTAATAGAATGAAAACAATGTGTTTTTTTTTTAATAAGCTGATTGACTAGTGTGTCTTTTTTGGCCTCTGTCGATGGATCTTTTATTTTCTTTTGCCAGTGATTTCCTTTAAATTTAAAACTTTTTTGTTTCTACAGAATTTGTCTTTCTGTTTTTAATTTTTTCGTCTTCACGTTGATTGATACTCTTTCTGATTTTACCTTCCTTCGATTTCGGTCCTTGAATCGCTGTTTTCCTTCTGTGGTTTTCTTTAGATTTACTTCTCCTTCCTCTTTACGTTTATGTTTTTTTTTTTAATATAATTTGTTTACCATTTACTTTGTTTTTCTCTTCGAGTTTCTTCACTGATTCAGCGCACGTTGTACAGTCGGTTTCTCAGGACTTACTTCTCTTGATCCGATTATTTTACGTGCTGTTTTCTCCACATTTATTTATTTCTCTCTTTTTTTCTTTTAGATTTTTTGAACAGAACGTATATGTTTTCTAAAAAAAAAGAAAAGCAAAATTCCTATTTTGTTTCAATTACTCTTGGTTTTATATTCGGTTGTTTTTAATTTAGTTTTCGTTTTTCGTTCTCCGAAATTTTGTTTTTCAATTACCTCTTTCCAAAAAAGAAAAACAAAATCCCTATTTTGTTTCAATTATTCTTGGTTTTATGTTTGGTTGTTTTTAAATTTATTTTTCGTTTCTCGTTCTTGGAACTTTTATCTTTTAATTATCTATTTTTGTTTCTTCTTTTCATTCGTGGTAGACATAATGCATAATTTCTTATAGTTTTTAGTTTCTCCATGATTTGGTTTAGTTCGATAGTCAGTTTGTCCATGTTTAATTAAATCATTTAAATTATAGAGTAATTCATTTTTCATCTGTCCTTTTCTTTGAATTTTTTTCTTTTTCATAAAGTTTTTTTTTGTTTGAATTTGTTTTTCCCTCTCTTTATTTTTTTTGCGAGTTTATCGATTCCTTTGTCATTTTGTTCTTGCATTGGTTGTCGAATCGAGAGTCTTTTGTTTCACACTTGTCGTTTTCTTTAAATTTATTTATTTTTCTGCACATTTATTTATTTCTCTCTTTTCTTCTTTTAGAGTTTTTGAACTTAACGTATTTGTTTTCTAAAAAAAAAAGAAAAACAAAATTCCTATTTTGTTTCAATTATTCTCGGTTTTATATTTGGTTGTTTTTAAATTTATTTTTCGTTTCTCGTTCTTGGAACTTTTATTTTTTAATAATCTATTTTTGTTTCTTCTTTTCATTCGTGGTAGATATAATGCATAATTTGTTATAGTTTTTAGTTTCTCCATGATTTGGTTTAGTTCGATATTCACTTTGTCCTTGTTTAATTAAATCATTTAAATGATGGAGTAATTCATTTTTCATCTGTCCTTTTCTTTGATTTTTTTCTTTCATTAAGTTTTTTTTTGTTTGAATATGTTTTTCCCTCCCTTTATTTTTTTTGCGAGTTTATCGATTCCTTCGCATTTTGTTCTTGCATTGGTCGTCGAATCGAGAGTCTTTTGTTTTACACTTGTCGTTTTCTTTAAATTTGTTTATTTTTCTTTACGTTTCTTGAACGTAACTTGTTTTTTGGTTATCTTTGACTTTTTCGAAATTCTCTTTTAATTTCCAATGTTTTTCATTTTCTTCGTTTTCTTGTTTTTTGATTTTTTCTTAGATTTTTAATGTTTTGTTTGTTTTTTACGTTGGATCAATCGATTGTCATTTGAATCAGGACTACACTTTCGTTTGAATCGGCAGTACACTTTAAGTTTAATTCTTCTTTTACTTTTTTTGAAGATAATTTGTTTTCCCTTTCCTTCGTTCTCTTTTTGGAATTTCTTCATTAATCTTTTAGTGTTTTGTTTTTCACGTGATCAATTCGTTTTTCAATCGTCTCCAGCCTCTCGGCTTTCTTTCTATTTATTGTGCGATTGTCATTTTGTTTGAATCGGCAGACTTTTTTGTTTTAGGTACACTTTTCTTCTATAAATTTATTTCTTCTTTTTTACATTGTATGAAAATAATTTGTTTTTCATTTTCTTCTCCTCTTTTTGGAATTTCTTCATTAATCTTCAGCGTTTTGTTTCTCACATGATCGGTTCGTTTTTCTTTCCGATCGTTTTAAGTCTTTTTTGGCTTCCTTCCGATTTATTTATTTCTTCTTTATTTATTTTAAATTCTTCATTGATCAAGGATGTTACAATTTGGTTACAATTTTTATTCTGTTTTTTTTTTGTAATTTTACTTTTACATATCTATTATTTTTTTTCAGCTTTGAAAACGAATTTTAATATTTATAACGTTATTCATTGTTTGAATATTTTTTGATTGTATTTTTAAGACATAGACTTTTTTTAAACTTTTAAAGTTTTAGTAATGAAGCAATTATTTGATTTCAAATTTTATAAAAAAATCGCATTTAAAGTCTTCAAATAGTACGCAGATATGTAAATGATAGATAGTAAATGGTAAGTTGTAATATGTGAATCACATGCTAGAATTGAACAGAGCCATCTGTATACCAGTATGCGAAGGTATTTTGTTGCAATATGAATTTTTTTGATTTGGTTCCCTTTTTGGAAGAATATAGGGTCTCTTTTCTGCTTTTTTAAAATATTTCCTTATCGCAGCATCTACAGAAGGTACAAATAAAAATCATAATCTCCTGCTCTTATAAATAATTAATAAGTTGTAGCCGGTGTTAATTCACCTGTGGCCTGATGTTAATTCTCGCTCCGGTTCGTACACACGAGGAATGTAAAACGCGTGTCCGGCTAATAAGCGGCCGGTCCCTCGTAAAAATCACCCGCCATCTCAAATTTAATTTACCATCCACGTAATTAGTCAGCGCGGTTGATATTTACGGCCCCTTCTCGGGGAATTTTCGGCCCACACTCCCGGCCCCGTAATGAGGCGTTTTACGCCTTAATCGTAAACCGAACTTAACAAAATCGGAATATATTTGACGCGTCGCGCATAAAGACGAAGTCGAATTTTATTTCCCGTCATTCGCGCTCGTTTAATGACGATGACGATGAAAACGCGACGAAAAAGAAGAAGAAAAAAAAAAAAAACCGAACGGCCGCCTGTTGTGACGCTCGCCGAATTTAAGGACCGTATATTTCGTTAAGTGACGTTTACGAATTTAGACGAAAATACGCGGCGGCCGTAAAAAGACCATAATATTACATAGTAAGTGTGTCACGGCGCGGAATATTGAAAAGGTTCTCGAACGGTTTGCCTGCGAACAACGTAAAGAAAAACGGAACGCATTTTCAAGACCCAACAGCTCGGAAAATTAGAAAATTTAAGTATGCAGCTGAAAAAAAAAATAAGTAGTAAATCAAAAGAAACGCGCAGTTCCATTGATTGCTTTACAGCGCAATCTTTTGGCAAACGCTTCAATTAAATTGGGATCTCAGGAAAACCTGTGCTTTTCAAACATACTTCAGTAGTCAAAATATAAAAAAGTCAGAGTCAGATAAGATTTTTTTATGCGACAGTTATAAATTCGGCATACTGTAAGGGAAACACAGTTAACGCAGTTATGTTATTATCAGGGATAAGAATTCAGGCTACTTAGTGTTGGACGCTTTTTACCACGAATGTTTTATTTACTCCTGCCATCTATCCGCATCGAATTGATATTAATAGGAGGGATAGGAGGACAATGCGAACGTTCGCACTTCGCAGAAATTTTTGTGGGCGAGGCTGATACAGGCTGAGGAATAAATTTTCGTACCATTCGCAGAACAAGTGGTTCGAATTTTTTTCCCTGGTTATTACAATGGGGTCGTCACCACGTTTTATTTTCCCTTACACCGAGCACTCGCTTGCAGGGCAGGACTTTGGCGAACGAAAAGTAATAATTTAATTCAAAGTTTACATTACCTAGCCTTCCTGCAGCGTACTTAACCAAATACGCCCCCTCCCCCAGGGGATTGATTCACAAATAATTAACGTATTAATTAACGCCTTGATTTACAAATTTTCCACTTTAAACTATCCGTACAGGATGTGACAAAGTGCATTTTCTACAGTACAAAAGTTGATGTATTAAAACTGTCAGCGCCTCGTTGAAACATAATTAATGAGCGAGCGCGTTAATTGTTTTGAATGAAAAACGATTCGCTGGTGTAACATTTCTAATAAGAAGAGTGCATGGAAGACGTTTTTAAGCATGAACCGTCCATTAATAAGGCAAGGAGGGACACTAGCGGGGAAATGTACCCCCGCCATGTTAAACGATTCGCTGGTGTAACATTTCTAAAAAAAAAGAAAAGCAAAATTCCTATTT
Organism: Prosopocoilus inquinatus; assembly: GCA_036172665.1. Taxonomy (NCBI): domain Eukaryota; kingdom Metazoa; phylum Arthropoda; class Insecta; order Coleoptera; family Lucanidae; genus Prosopocoilus; species Prosopocoilus inquinatus. Next base: position 48,666,201 of record CM069872.1, read on the forward strand.
TGTTTCAATTACTCTTGGTTTTATATTCGGTTGTTTTTAATTTACTTTTCGTTTTTCGTTCTCCGAAATTTTGTTTTTCAATTACCTCTTTCCAAAAAAGAAAAACAAAATCCCTATTTTGTACCCCCGCCATGTTAAACGATTCGCTGGTGTAACATTTCTAATAAGAAGTGTGCATTGAAGATGTTTTAAACATCCATTAATAAGGCAAAGGAGGGACACTAGAGGGGAAATGTACCCCCGCCATGTTAAGCGTTTGGTTAGGAAGTAGTTGCGACATTTGCGTTTATACATCGGGAGACTGTCTGGCTGAATCAAGTCTGGATTCTCCCAGACAATCGAAAGAGGCGCAGCGCTTTCGCTCATCCCATCCCATCATTAAAGGATGCTTAGAAGATAGATGAGAAGTTTGTATGGTTGTTTGGTGAAAGACCAATTGGAAGTATAAATTAGAATTACCTCGTTAGATACTCTATCAAAGCTTGATGAGACGTTTGATGAATTATTTAACGACGTGTTAGATGACATGCTTGACGAATTACTTGTTTGCATAATCTCCCTCGAATACCGCCCATAAATTTTAATTACGTTTCGTCCCCGCCGTCATCAGATGCAAACGCACGCGTTCAGGCCCGATGTTGAATTTAATGAAAGACGCAGCCGCCGCCGCCGTCGCCGCCGCGAAAAACAAGGAGGCGTCGGAGTGAGCGTCGACAGATTTATGAAACGCGCCTGCTTTTGACGCGCCGGACGCTTGATAAATTGCGCGAATAGACTCGCGCCATTGTCATTACTTGTGACCATTCTGCCGCACACAAACGGCCGAATTTTTTGCCCCCCGATAAATACCCCTTTATCGTACAAATCGTTCCGGCCGTCGGAGCAAGGTTTCGCAATTTATTCGACGCTGAGGTGAAATATTGGAGATTTTTTTGTGGGGGGAGAGAGTGTTAATGGAATATATCGCCCCAAAAAGAAAAAAAAAAACAAAACCGCCTCCAGAAATAATTAACTACTTATACACCCACGCAGTCGAATGACCAGGATTCTAAATCATGGTTTTTTTTTCAACAAAAAATATTCCAAATATTTCCAGAGATGATAAATGGTTCAATTAGACCTCATCGACCGAAGGTCTATGATTACAGGATAATTGCGAAGACCTTCCTTCTCATGAAACATCTTAACACCATTGGTAGGTATACAGTATTGGCCACTTGCCTTTTAAACAGGGTCGCTTCTTCGATTCGCTTCGTAGGCGTTCGTGACTGGCGGGCGCCACGGGTAGCATCCACCGACCAGTCTGCGGGATATGGGGGAGTGACTAGTCGTATTTCTTCTTTATTTTTTTATAACGCGTTCCTTGTCGCATGCATTATTCAGAATGTTCAGTCAGAGTTTTGCCAATTCTGTATAACGAGATTAGTAATCGTGAATCCGAGAAGAAGAGATCATTGTAATAGCAGAACGAAAATGAACTTCGTCAAGCACGAAGCAAAAGTTTAGTATTAAATTTAAATGAGAGTAGGAAATACAAAATTCTCTTCTTACGAATGTACGAAAAAGAAATCCAGCTTTAGTTGTAACATAAACATTTTCATGTGATAAATCACGGGTGCAAAGGAAATTACTTCATGAAAACACCACGCCTAGGGTTGCCAACTTCAAACTTTCATAATTCGGGACATTACCTCGGAAAAATTGGGACATGCTCAAAAAAATCGGGGCCTTTTAAAACTAAATTTTCTTTTCCATGTTAGATTTACAAAACGGTAATACGGACTGTACTTATAGATGTTCCGCGGTGCCACTGTTGCCAATAGGCTTTCGAATGTGAACATTTAGCTTCAATTAATACGTCACTAAAAACAGGCAATAATTCACTAAAGTTTTCACTAGAAGCAAATGCCGAAGAATCAAATTGTTTTTACTTTTAATTTTATACTTAAGCGCTTTACTAGGATTGGCAACACTGGCCCCAATATTAAAAGATCGTTAAAATTACTAAAGAGAACTGTTTTTTTTTTTTTATCAAAAGACATAAACAAAAGACAATCGAGTGATAATAGTAAATACAAGAAAAATGTTCACGTCTTCTTACTCGATGGTAAATAAGAAAACTACATTTTATTTTAGTTTTTCAAAAAAGAAGACACATGAATCTACCGTTTTTAATTTCTTTTCGTTGTCTTCTCTGTGTTTCTCCAAATTTTCGAAACAACATTGTTGAGAAAAACGTGGAAAACTCCTTGGTTTATGTCAGTGTTGATAAAGAAGAGCGCGACTTTTATGTTTGGCAAACGTAACTTAGCGTATGGCGGATCTCACCGCGGCCACCATGCGTTAGGAAATATTTGTTGCAAAGTGAAAGTACGTGCTTTAGAGTCATAAAAGACTGGGACGCCACCTGTTAATAAAAATTTTGAAAAGCGTGGTTTTCTGACGACCTCTTTTAAACAAAAATTGTTGAATGGTTACTAGAGCAGTTATTGTTAAATGAAAAAGTCACCTGATATGCGACCAAATCGGTCACAAAATCATGAAAATTCAAATATATGTATTTAGCTTAACTAAAATTTTTCGGAAATTCAATTCAGATGACAAAATCACGAAATTGGCAACAGTGCGCGGTGCGTGGAATTTGATGCGGTGGAGATGTCGATGACCACGTGCTCAGAATCAATGTACCGGAAGACACAAGAAAAATTTGTGTTTCACAAAACGTGTGATGGTTGCGTAATTTTACATTTTTTATAGTAATTTCTCAAGTCAAAAAATTGCGGGATAAATTCCGTCCCTCCCACACGAACATCCTGCGGGACGCGGATCAAAGGCCTTGAATCCGGGCCATTCCGTAAATTGCGGGACGATTGGCAATCCTTCAATCAGAAGGTCATTTAGATATGTTAAAGTAAACATCCACGCGATATAAAGAAGCGACGCCTGAAACACATCTCTGTATTGAAAGGTAATCTGGAAGGTAGGCAACCTAAGTTACTCCGGCGATCGCAATTTAACTGAACGAAAGGAGGATTCAATTATAGAGCGCCATTTTCCAGGAGATTTCTCGAAGGAAAGTAATTTTATCACAAGCACAGGCTGTGGTTGAAGAAATAATTAAAGAAATATTATAGCACTTTCGATTGGCGCGTATTATATGCACTGATTGATGTGCACTCAATCTCTATCTCGTTTTAACCTCATGTAATGAAGTGAGATGGAGATATTCTGAGTGCGCTTTCAGTGCGCCAATCGAAAGTGCTAAGTAAGTCAGTATCTTGATCGGGTTTTCCCCACACAAATTTTAAACGAATGTTCGACTTGCTTCTTTTTTCTTCGTATGAATGCGCGGTTTTCTTGTGAAACACGAACGCGGATAAAGTAATCCATAAAAATCTATTGGAAGAGATTGTTTCTGAATGGAAATATTCTGAATTTATATTGCATCAAATTCGTGTTTCTTTAGAACACGTCAATTATGCAACATGCTGTAGACCAGGTATGGGCACTAAGCGGGGAAGTGTACCCCCACCGTGCTAAACGTTACGAGTGCGACCGTTGTATTTATTCGCCACGCGCTTCTCTGCGAATAAATTTTCGTTTTCCCGATACAATTCAGCGCGGGGTTTTCTCGTTCGATGCGCCCGAGAGCATCGCTGCTGTGGACGGCAACATCGTTGTAACTTGCTATTTTCGCACAGTTTAAGGTCAAAATCAAGCTCTAACGTGATAAGTTTCTTTGGGGGCACAATTAAATGGATTGGGTGTAATTAAAGCAGGGGACTACAAAGAATTTCAGTATCGCTTCCATCTCAAATGATCTGAAAAAAATACTTTAGGGAATAATTCAAAAACGTCGTAGTCCTCCCGTTATCTCGCGATAAAACATCTTTATAGGTACGCACATTCACGTAAATCATCCCTGATTAAGAACTTTATGGCGAAACGAATTCGAGAGAGCGCAGCAATAAATGCCACCCCGCATAAATTCCGGCCGTCTATAATTATGCAAATCGGCTGAATAAAGTTTAATTCCGGCATTCTCAAAAATATGTAAAAAAAAGGAAATGTTAAAGTGTTAAGGGTCAAACCTGTGGTCTCTCGTATCGTGATTATGAAATTTAATATCTGCGACAAATCAAATCTTCCGGGTAATTTCGCGCGCCGATTTTTGGGCCGGGGCGTAAAAAACAGCTGTCAGATTTGTGATTCGCGGTCGTAAATCGCCGGAAAAAGTTCTCGGGGCTGTCACTTCGGATCGAACCGGATTGCCCCCGCCGTAAAAGGTCGCTCAATTACATAAAAGCCGGGGGCAAAAACGTCTCCCCGAGAAATAGAATTTTAAATCGAGCTATGGGTGTCCGGCCGAACGTCGCGGAATAATTCATATCACGAACTGCTTCTTCGCATTTATCCGGCCGCAATAAGATGATAACCCACTCCGGAGGGAATTGTGTGTGCTCTGATATTGCGATTACATGAATTCGGAGCGTGTAAGGCGAGATCGAGTTCATGTAAGTCGAATGCTAATACGATAATTTGCCGCAATTTATTCTGATATTTTTAAGTAAGAAGACTCATCTCTTTATTCACGCAAGTTGAAGTTTACTACCTGACAACAGTTTCAAAATTCCTGTCATCCAATTCGTCCAACTTACGTTTAAACGATTAGATAAAAAATAAAGTAACAGTTCTTTACACTAATCGAGCAGTGTTACAAATAAGTTCAACAACTTGGATTTCAAATTGTCAGCGTGGAATCCCCTCATTTAAAACGTTCATTTTACCTACGTTCCAAAGACCGAAATGTATAATTGACAAAACATATATATATATATATATATATATATATATATATATATATATAATATTAGAGAAAAATCTTTGTTAACACACCAATACAAAGAGCTTTTATAAATGATGCTGTATAATAGAGGACTGTGCAGGTTTTATATAAAAATTACCGAATTAAAACATGGAACGAAAGTAACGTGGATTCATAATTGTTCGACTAATAATGTATTAAAAAAGAAGTTTCATCAGACATTTTGTTTTAGCACGCACCCATCAGGCGCTTAAGTGCATCAGTATTTTCTACATTATTTTTTCTATTTTGGTTCTTCGATCAAAAACAAGTTACTTGTTCACACTTCAAATAATTTGAAATACGAATTGGAGGCTAGGCTTTAATTGGACATTTTATGAGCTTACAAAATGTTTTAGATATGTTCAAAATTTATGATTGCTTAGTCTACTCACGGAGAGCTTAAAAATTATACAATTGTGGAAATTTCGCTTTGAGTTAATTTTAATAATAATTTCCTTAAGATTGAAAAATTTTCGGAGCGAATGCAGAATACAGAGAAATTCATTTTTACATTTTTTTTTTAGTTTTTTTGGTATTTTTGAGCAAACCTGTGGGTTCCTGGGGTTAAAAGACGGTGCGGAATCATGATATTATAGAAAAGAACGCTAAATAATGATTAAAAATTAAGAGAAAGTGGCATCTTAAATTCCTACCTTGTAAATATTATTATCCAGTAAATTTTGTGTACAACGTTTTTTCAGTATTTATTGAAAACACAGTCAGAGTTTAAGAAACACCATGAAGTAGATACAAGAAAAGATTAAAACATAAAAAGATTCGCATTAACACTTTTTCCTCTTTACTTCAGATATTTTAAATTGACTTTGTTGACACGATTGCTATGGTGAATTTGTACGTATGACTTACTATGTACAGTACAGTTCATTTTTTCTTTATATGCCGATCAATGGATTAACAAGATTTATACCCGTTTGCACCACTTTCACTTAAAACTTTAAGTCCCATAATAGAAAGTGTCACTTAACCACTTAAGTAGGACTTAAATTTTAAGTGAAAGTGGTGCAAACGGGCATTACTGCTATACAATCATTTCCCTTTAACTTTCAAGAAACAATCTTATCGTTTTTCAAACAAATTTCATTAAGCACGTGGCATTTTTCTTACGTAGAACATGATTGTGTTAAGTGAACGGTCAAATTGCACAAAATCGTCAAGTCAATGGTCCGACTAAACCCTCTGACCAATCACCAATTGAGAAAAATGATCACGTGTTTTGGTTTGACCACTTCGACCACTCACTTACAAACCATTAGGTGCCAGATTGATGTCAGACAATCTTGATTTGTTTAGGTTAGATGAATTTTTAAGTTATATTAGTCAAGATATTAATAATAATTATGTGCATTCATAAACGAGAGATCATATTATGCGCACTAGGGTAAACTTTATAACCTATAAATTTAACAGTTTATTTTTTTATAGTTTTTGCTCATGAGAATTGCATAAAGAATATGAAACAATCAACCCTTTAGAAAACGAGCTAAAAATATAAGTTTTATTCATAAAAACACTTGTTTCATATCCTTCAATAATTGTAACCTTTTTAAACATATAAAATAGCGACATCTTACTATCGCTTTTTGACCTAACATTGCAGTAGGATAGACAAATTGAAGCGGGATTTGCTCCTAATGAGTCCCCCATGCAAGGCGGCCATGCTTGCTGTCAAAGCATAATGAAAGATTTTAGAAAAATTTTGTGCAAATCGTTTTTGATTGCAGTGAGAACCTCGAGCAGCCTCTGGACAGCTGTTTCAGCCCTGCTTGGGGCTTCTTCAGCAGAAACGTAGCTCGACATTCCCACTGCAGACCAAAAAAAAATGTTAGGTCAAAAAGCGATAGTAAGATGTCGCTATTTTATATGTTCATCATTCTTACATCGCATTTGCGAATAAATTGGGCAAGTCGTTTTTGGTCTGCAGTGGGAATGTCGAGCTACGTTTCTGCTGAAGAAGCCCCAAGCAGGGCTGAAACAGCTGTCCAGAGGCTGCTCGAGGTTCTCACTGCAATCAAAAACGATTTGCACAAAATTTTTCTGTAACCTTTTTAGTTAATACATCAATTTTGCCTATAGATTTTGCCATTGATCTGAAACTAGAGAACTCTGAAGAAATGTTACAGGTAAAGGTTTTTTTAAGACATGATCTGGAATTAAGATAGAACTCAGTTGTAAACCTAAAATTATACTGTTATCCGTGTTACATGATTTCTGAAAGTTTTGATGCTCGAGCACATTTGCATTATTTGAGGGCAACTTTTGACAGATCGAAAATAAGTCGAATAAATAAATAACTTCGCCATAGCAACGTGATACGAAAAATAAGAAAGTGTGTTGAAGTTTAATTGTTCATCTGTTGTTTCTTTTTAATTAAAAAAAGAGTAAGTAAAAATCTTAAACCGGACAGAATTGTAAACGAATAGTGAAATGTTGAGTGCTTTTCCATTTATAACTCTGTCCGATTTAAGATTAAAAACTTTTTACTTACAATTTTCATCGGACAAGTCAATTTCATTTATGAAAAAAAGAAGTGTTAACAGAACATGATAAATGCAGAATGCGCTGAAGAAGATATACGCAGAATTGCACTGTAAATAAAAATATACCTAACCACAAGAAACATTGCAAAGATCCCGCAAAGTAAGTAAAAAGTAATTAAATGTCAAAAGTGACAATTACAATAAGAAAAATCTTGTCAAGTAAATGATGAAAATTTGTTCGAAAATTGTAAGAATAATCTCCCATCTTTCATTAAAATCAGCTTAAATATTCTCAACCATACATAACAGTTATTAAAATGCCAGAAACTGTAAAAGTACTAAAACATGACGTAACCGTTGTTTACTGTTATAACAAAATTAAATAAGCTTATAATTATGTAAATATCAGTTTCCGCGCCAAAATTTTGGTCTAGAAATTCATATCATACCGAAAAATGTTCAAAAATTCTTATTTAACACAAAAAACGAATTTCCCTGTATTCTGCATTTCACCCAAATAAAATTTTTAACATAAAATAATTTTGTCTCATGTAACGTTCTGTATGTATTGTTTTTATTTTAGGTTTTGTGTTGTACAGATATACCGGGTGGAAAGTTTCAAACCCGAACATAGCAAACTGGTATTGAAAACTTTGTTTCTGTGAATTGCTGCTCGCCATTTGAAGACACAAAAATGGCAATGGTATTAAAGAAAAGAGAAAATTATGGACAATATTATCGCGTTAAAATTATTCCTAAATATTAATACTTTCGGAATATAAATTAAATTTTCAAACTTTAAACGAAAAATTAAGTCGCCTATGTCAGATTGGAAACTTTCAGTTCTTTCTATTAATGAAAAATAATTTATACATCATGCGTCAGTCAGAAAGTATTATGAATTATTTTACAGAGCAAATAATAGGTAGGTATTTTTGTTGTTTAAGTTGTAACAATTATTTCTTTATTAGAATGATAATTGTGTCATTGCATACAAAAATCCTGTCGTTTCCGACTATGGTTTCTGATACTATCAATAAACTTGATAGAATGCCATGGGCAATCGATATCGACATAACTCCATACTAAATCAGTTATAAATTTAATTGTACTAAGAATTAAATAAGTTTCGCACTGTTCAAGAATAAGTAACACATAACTGTAAAGATTAAAAATAAAAAACCACATTAATTCCACAAATTCAGTTGTCATCAACATTGTTTTGAAATTAACAAGAAAAGTAGGAAAGTATTTTGTGAAGCAATGTAGTTGCAAATAAATAAATCGTAACAGTTTTTCATCGTCAGTATGCTACACAGACGAACGGAATTTTATTTAGAATAAAAAACCTATTGTATAAAATTCTGGTTATTGAATTGCAAACTTCAAATCTGACATACTAAGGCGACTACACTTTTCATTTGAAATTAAAAAATTTAATTTCTATTTCAAAAGTGTTAACACAATATGAATGATTTTAAGATGATAGTATTGGCCTTAATTTTGTCTTTCATTTAATACCATTACCATTTCTGTATCTTTAAATGGCGAGTAGTAATCTACATTAACGTAGTTCTCAATGCAAGGTTGCTATGTTCGGGTTTGAAACTTTCCACCCGGTATGCCTAAAAGGTATAAGCAAAGTAGTCGTAAAAATTAAACAAAACCATCAAAGAAATGTCGTTGTATATCATTTCATCACTTCGGTACACTGTGGTGGTCATTTACCAAAAATATCCATTCGACATACGAGGATCGTTCGATAACTTGGTGGCCTAACACAGAGATGCAGTGGATAACCGCGAAATCTTTTGTTTCATTCTGTAGAACTATCCTTTATTGGTTTAAATATGACAGTACAAAGCAACCTATTAATTAGTCTGAGTTTGACAGTTCGTCAAAGTGAACGTTCTCTGTGATTTTGTAAGCAATGGAAAAAACTGAGTCGCCAGCACTTCTATTTGAAAGGCTTAACACCAAAAGAAATCAAAGTAGAGTTGAATTCCACATTATTACAGTCCGCTCCTTCATTTTCCATGGTTTAAAACTGGTTTCTGAATTTAAGCGTAGTCTTGTGAGCACACCGGAGCAAAAACTGAATCATTTGAGTGTGCCTCGCGAACTTTTGGCACGTTTTCATTACAATCCAAAGGCCGCTTGATAACCGTCGATAAAACCTGGGTCCACCATTACCAAAACCAAAACACAGTCCAAACAGTTGACACATCGATCGCCACCGAAGAAGGTAAAAACCGCTTTGTCAACAGGACAGATTTTGGCAATATTGTTTTGGGATCATCGTCGACTATTTAAAAAAGGGGTGACAAATTAAATTCGAGGGGGAGGGCAACTCGGCAATCCGCAAGCAAAGCAGCAAACGTCGACAATTCACGTAGACTGTTTCCACAGCAATTAAGCCAGTGTCGCTGTCCTTACTTGCAAAATGCCAACTAAACAAATTGTCAATTTAAACCCGTTGAATTTTGTGTAAAACCCAAAGTAAAAAACGAATTTGCACAGCTTTATAGCCCAAGAATCCCTGGTCTTTCGGCAATCAAAAGTAAAAACAAGTATGTACAGCTTCCGAGTTCAAAAATTCAAATCCTCCGGCAATGAGAAAAAAAAACATACATAAGGGTGATTTTCTTCCGGCAAGCGTAAGTGGATCCGGGTTTCCATACTTCCGGTGGTATTACTCTGACTTATTTGATTTTATAAATACTGCGGTTATGGTTTATTAAAAAAAAATAATAGCAAGTAAAAGTGAAATAGAGAAAATACCTGCAGGATAAACCGGAGGGACGTTAAACTTAACAGCAGCCGGTGTGATGAGTTGAGTGTACGAGAGTTGAATTCCGTGGTTGAGAAGTTGCACGAGAAGGGCGCACACGGTGATAATCCATCCCCATCCTCCCTCGGGATAATAATGCCTGCACAGGAACCTCCTGGCCTGGATCTGCGTGGTCCTCGCGGCCGCCTGCCTCGCGGCTTCTTCAGCTGGTGCCGTCCCAGAAAGCAAAGGCCAGCTTTGGGCGCGCGATAACGAAGACATCACACCATTAACACTGCATTTTTAAAGCACCGCCATATCAAGACATCGCGGGCTTATTTTCATCCGGCGTTCGTCTCGCTCGTTTTTTTCTTAAAACCACCTGTAATTTTTCGCTTATTTCTTGCAGCGCCCGTGCGCATCACCGCCGCAAATTACTTCTTAACGCGTTACCGCATTCTTGCGGTCGCAATTGGTTAGGCTGGAACCACGATAATGCAACCGAAAAACATATGCATCGATATTTTTTTTTTATCAGCGGAAACACAGTCGGGTTATCGATTTTTTACGCGTCAGCTTTAATTGACGTTCGCTAAGTTGGTTTATAAGTTATAAGCCGCATTAAAACGATCGATACCGATAACAGAAGGACGAGGGCTTTAAACGCGTTACCCACAAAATTAAAAAGGTACATCATCGCAACGAAAATAATATTCGCAAATAACACATTGCCTCTTACAGCTAAATTACTGTAGCATTACTGTTTATTCCGTTCGTATGCGTGTGTAATTTTGTCAGAGTTTGAGTCAGTTTTTATTTCATTTTTTGAGTACTTAAACTCAGGTATTTGTTCGTTCATTTGTAGACAAGTTCTGTTTACCTTAAACGGCGTTTGGTTTTTTTCTTCTCCCGTCGTTCCATTACGGAAAGTTAATAAGTAAATAAGACTTGAACTCCGCATCGTCAGGAGTCTCGAGTACCTCCTGGTTTATCCAGTTCGGAAGTAATAATAGCCATGCATCCCTGCAGGCGTTGCTGCCCATTTTGTTTGTTATTTATTTACGAATTTTAACTGTGGACTGTCTTGCAAAAGAAAGAAAATATAGCTCGCGGTAGTAAACTTGAATAAAACATCAATTTCGCGTCTCGAAACAGAAACTACTACCTCGGCAACCTCTGTAATTACAAGTTTTCCGGGGCGCGCATTTTATGGCACCGCTCGCTCCTTCTTGGAAACCGGTACAAATTTCAAATTAGCGGCCAACAATGCGGTACAGCGACGGGTAACGCGCCCCGGAATTTATTTTACTGTGACTGCGCGATTTACGACACGGTCTTGCGACTCCCACGGCTCAAAATCGGCCTTCCTGTGGGGGTGAAGAGGCGGCCGCCGCCGCCGCCGCCAGAATTTCAGACGTTTTACGACCGCTAATTTTCTGCGTTTAATGATCCTCGAGGATGTAACGTATGTGGAATCCGGTTATTAAAAGGATTTTACAATTGCGCGTGTAACGTATATCATTTTCATGCATGTGACCGACCCTCTTTTGGTGACACTAAAATTCCTGTTGCAATAAAAAACTGTTTATACATAGAAACTTGCAAGGACACTTTCGTTCAGTTTAACTCGGCATGTGCTTATTAAATCAACTTATACAATTTATAAGCATATCAGAGGTAAGAGATACAAGAGAAGGCCAAAATTGAAATAGTAAAAAAAGTGATCAAATGAAGACGAAAAAGGAAAAAACAAGAAACGAGGAATACAGATAAATACGTAGCGACAACCGTCGAACAGATCCAATTAAAATGGTTAAGATACTTACAAAGGATGTAACTAGTATCGATAGTGATTTGTTAAGATAAATAATGGAATACATCATATACAACTGAGCTGTAAGTTAGCTTCAGTCACAGTGTGTGCAAGGCTAGGATTGAGTAAGTGAAAAAAAAAAATAACTTAAAAGCAACTCAAAATATTATAATATCTTATACATCGGGAGAGAACTTTTCCTGAGGTGTTAAAAAACTTAAAACTGAAAATAAATGAAAACTCAAAATTGAAAAAAAATTAAAACAACTCGAACACAAAAAGAAAATCAAAACTCAACTCTAACTGAATGATAATTATAATAATAATAATACTCTTTATTACAACTTCAATCGAGGTAAGCAAGATAAACTCAACCCAAATCTATCTAACTTGATTCAATGAAAATGCAAGAAATAAAGTTGACGAAGCTATAAATCTACAGCGAAACGTTGAGTGTGTTCACATCATGTTTCTGTCCGATTCAAGATTAAAAAACTTTGTACTTAAAAAGAAAAACAATTTGAAAATTTCAAAACACTAAAAAATTTAAATTTAATTGGAATGAAGGTCAACCGAATACAATTTCATTTAACTCAACCCAAAGAAAAAAATTGTTACTTGGAAATATTAAAACTTTATTAAGACCTAAAACTCAAAAATTAAAGGAAACCTCAAAACCCCCCAAAAAGCTTTTTTTTATATCTGTGGTGTTTGTCCAACGGGGTCCTAAATCATAGACTTGTCGGGACCTCAGGACCTCAGGGTGTATTTTTGGGTGTAAAGTGTTTCAAAAAATCAAATTGTCAAGTTGATTCTTGTCCGATGAAAATTGTAAGAAAATACTCCTAATTTTTAAACTTTAAAAGGGTGGAAAGAGCACTCAACGTTTCACTATCGTGTGATGGCTTCGTCGCCGTAGCTTCTTGACGATCACTATTCCTATCGTTTGATAGCTTCGTTACAAAGCCATAGTGACCAAGCTATCAAACGGTCGCGAAGAAGCACTCAACGCTCCTCTATAGTTTGATAGATTCGTTGCGAAGCTATCAAACGACTTTTGAGTGCTCTTTCTAATGTTAACAGTGTGTGTTTAAAACTTAAAAGCTATTTTTTTATTACAGTACAGTCCAATCTAACTCAGAGCTAATTAAATTTAAAATCAAAATCAAACTTAAAAACTGAGAAATCTCAATATAATTAATTATTATTAATTATAGTACAGTCTCAGCTAGCTCAAGGTTAATCAAACTTAAAATTAAAATTAATCTCAGAAACTAAAAAAAATCTCAAAATCCAAAAGAGAAACTTTAAAATCAAAGCAAGTCCGACCTAATTTAATGTTAATCCAATTCAAAATGAAAATGAAAAATTAAAAACCTTAAAATTCAAAATAGAAGCTTAAAAATCAAAGCAATTACAATACGGCCCAATTTAACTTCAGGTTAATCCAACTCAAAATTAAATTCAAAATCTGGAAACCTCAAAATCCAAAAAAGAAACTTAAAAATCAAAGCAATTACAATACAGGCCAACTTAGCTCAAGGTTAATCCAATTCAAAAACGAAAATCCTCTAAACCCAAACGAGAAACTTAAAAATCAAGGCAATACAGTCCAGCATAACTTAGGGTTAATCAAACTTAAAATCAAAATCAAGCACGAAAACTAAAAAAAATCGAAATCCAGAAAAGAAACTTAAAAATTAAAGCAATTATAATACAATCCGACTTAATTTAAAGTTAATCCAACTCAAAATCAAAGTTAAAAACTATAAACTTAAAAATTAAAGCAATTATAATCACAATCGACTTAATTTAAGGTTAATACAACTCAAAATCAAAATCTTAAACTAAATACTTCAAAAACCCAGAAAGGAATTTAAAACTCAAAGCATTTACAACACAGACCAACCTAACTCAAGGTTAATCCAACTTAAAATTAAACTCAAAATCTAGAAACCTCAAAACCCAAAAAGGGAACTTAGAAATCGAAGCAATTACAATTCAGGCCATAACTCAAGGTTAATCCAACTCAAAAACTAAAAACCTCCAAACCCAAAAAAGAAAACAGATGAAACAGCGACATCCTATGATCGCTTCTTGACCTGAAATTTCGAGCTACGTTTCTGCTGACGAAGCTCCAAACAGGGCTGATACAGCTGTACAGAGGCTGCTCGAGGTATTCAATGCAATCAAAAACAATTTTCAACAAAATTTTTCAAAAAAAAAAAAGTTAAAAGTCGAGGCAATGTAGTCCAGCATAACTTAGGGTTAGTCAAACTTAAAATAAAAACCAAAACTATAAAATCTCAACATTAAAAAAAGAAATTTAAAAATCAAAGTAATTACAATACAGGCCAGCCTAACTCGAGGTTAATCCAACTCAAGGACTAAAAACCTCAAAACCCAAAAAGGAAATTTAAAAATCAAAGCTATTAAACTTCAAAATCAAAAAAAAGAAACTTAAAAGTCGAAGTAATTAGTACAACCTAACTCAGGGTTAATCCAATCGAATCCAAGCCAACTGCACCTAGCGTACGTAAAAAATTAAATACGAACGATTAAAATTAAAAAATTACTTAAAGAAACATCAGATCAAAATTAAGCAAGACCAACTCAACTCGAACAAAACACAAAAACAAAAAATGAAAATAAAAAATAATCTTGGAAATTCAAAAATCAAAACTCAATTGGCTTACAATCTAAGCAAGTCTACCTACCTCTGCTCAAAATTAAAATTTCAAGACCCCTTATAAATTTATTAACCCCTGGAGACAATTGTATCATCAACAATGTCTTCCAAAGATATTACAAGGTACTTAAATTTATAAGGTGGAAGTAGGTCGTGTTGAAAAGATCGGGTGTAAAAATTAAAACTCAAAATTAAAACTTAAGTAAATAGAACTTAGAAGTTCTGTCAACTTTTCACAAATCCTAATCAGCTGTTGAGTGTAACCAGGAAGAAGAGGCCCCTTTGCAAACGTATTTCTCTTGAAGGTTTTGGATTGGATGAAGTTTTTTTTGTCGGCTAACATTAATTTGTGGCCTCGGAAACAATTTGGGAAATTATTTGATCCAGACGATGTTTCGGTGGGCCCACCATGACGAAATCGATACAAATTAATTCCTTAAAAGCAAATCCTCGCGGCGAACGCGTCTTCTTCTTTCGGCCCTTGTTTATGTAAGCGGGCTTTCGTTAGTTCAAATAAAGCTATCATCGCCTTTATTTATGAAAATTGAATCCGATGTAAAAATAGTCCTGCCCTGCGTATGTGCCTGCCGTCCTTATAAAGCGTCCGTTTCGGCTTGCGGGCTTATCTCGATGAATTTTATGTTTTAATTTCTTGGGTTTTATGTGCGCTCGTTAGCGAATATGGTGTGGCTTTTATGTGAGGTGCGCTCGTTACGGCCATATTAATTAAAAGTTTTTTGTTTTCTTTTGGTGCGTCTTGTTTCGTGAAGGATTGCGAATGCAAGAATGATTTAGTGCGGACGAGATCTGGGAATGGTAACTTGTAATAACGGAAAGGGGTCCAACTCTATGAGACTTGCATAAATTTATCAAAGCAGTCTGTGAACGTCTCGTAGTTATTAGTGGGAAAGGCTCCTTGCCCAATGTTAAACAGTCTGATATACAGCATTGGCCAAGTGCCTACTAAACATAGGCGCTTCTTCGATTTGCGACGTAAACGTTCGTGCTTGTGACAACCGCCGCGCTGGTCACTCACACGTGGCCTTGACTATTCAGCTTCCTCTTCTTCTTCTTCTTTGTTGCATGTATTAACTGAAGATGTTTCATTAGGCTCTTGCCAATTCCGTATGTTCTTAATTTAATTATCCCCTGTTAATTTATGGCCGACCGTGAAGATGAAGATGGGCTGCGTTAAACCTGCGTAAAATAACTCGCATTCTGCGAGCGCGTAAACAGACGAAGGACCAAACTTAGAAGAGCGACGGTCGTTTAACCTGGACATTAGACCGGTTAATTACAATACTTTTATGGAAATCAAAACACACGACGGCCATTGTATGCATGTATGTAGCATGTACGCATGTACGTTTCCTTGTCGATCAAGTTCACGTAATCTTATAAATATTAAATTCCGCTCGTTGCACGAGTACGCGGAAGATGAAAACGCTGCCGCAAATCAAAATTCAATCCCTTGTTACGTTTTTTTTTGCGATTAACGGAATGGCAAGAAGCGCATGGCGCATCAAAAGCAGATTTTAAACAGAAAGCAGGCTAAAATGTTTCAAACTGCATTCATTCATGCATTTGCAAATAAAATACTTGAATCGATCGAAACATCAACTTTCTAAAAGGACTCATAATTGAAAAATTCAGAAAATTCAAAACTATTTTACTTAAGATACGGACGGTAATTTGACGCGCCAAACCGCCGGCTGTTAGCTTTCGGCAACTCAAACTACTTAGATGTACAAAACTTGTTTAGTTCAAGAGGTTATGTGCTTATCACGTGATTTTAAAAAGTAAAAACACAAGTCTAGAGTTTGGCCCCTTTCATAGAAACCACCTTCAAGACACTGGAAACGAATCGGGTTGCTCAAAATTGCTTCCTTTAACATACCCTTATCAGAGTCACCTTTTCATAGTTTTCTTTTATAATTTTATTTGCTAACCTATGGTCCTAAAGTATTTAAAACTGCTGAAATAATTTTATTCTAGCACATATGGGGATTTCATTAGTTAGCACAGTTTTAGAGCTCAAAAACTCCACAGCTCTCAAATTTACTATTATTAAAGAGGCACAGTTTCAGAGCTCAAGAACTCAACAGCCTTCGAATTTACTGTTATTAAAGTGGCACAGTTTCAGAGCCCAAGAACTCCACAGCTTTCGAATTTACTATTATTAAAGTGGCCCTGAAGTGTTTCCTGTCTTTTAAATCTTTGGAGAGCGCTAGAAAGCGTTTGTACAGCAATGTGAAGCTTCAATTCACTTTGCTGTACGAACACGTGTTTCAAGATTCGTCTAAGCAGTTCGATGGAATGAATTGAGTCTTCCGTGTCTGTTGAGGTGTTTTGCAAGCATCTTTGGCTAACGGGTTGAAGAGATTCGTAGAGTCTAAAGTATGTAGATGATCATTGGTCGTAAGCACGTTCTTTCTTTGTTTATTGGAACAGATCCGTTTCATATACTACATATACCGAATATTCTGGGAACCGCTACAAGTACGGTGAATTTCGCATTTTGGCTGATGATCTTTCCATTGGAGTTGCCGCCCGTCCGCTCAGCGACCCTGCGTAGAACATCCTCGCCATTTTCTGAGGAACAGAAATTCGGCGTTTGGTCGAAGGAGGCGCTGGCGTGATTTAGACAACCATCGACTTGTAAACGACCCTAGACATCTGACTGAGTATTGTACTCTTTTATTTCATTTTATTATAAAGTAAGTATTCCTTGTTCCATATTAAAATATCATCGTGACTTTTAAGTCTTATTTGGATTAGTTAAGTAGGTTTTGCGACTTCGAGTCGATTCTGTGCGGTCAGTATTCATCTTTAAATCATTTCATTTGTTACGTAAATTAACCAATGAGTTTTATGAAATTCTTTTAATTATTTATTTTATTTTAGCCACCAAGGCCGAACATGTATTGTTGTCACAAGCTTTATACTTGTGCCAATATATTTATTAATATCTGCGTCTCTGTTGCGCCTCAACCCTTCCCTTCAAGTTCGAGTATCAATAAGACTCCGGGCAACTTTCGTTCAGTGCCCGCTGTGGGGCTTCGGGAAGCGGTTTCACCGTGCGTTCACCAGCTGGGGTTGCTCCCTGGAACCCTTATTTTACCATCTAACCCATCCCTATCTCTTTCGAAGTCTAGCTTCAGGACAGCTGTTGAAATCACTGCGCGACTTGCCACCAAGTATCGCCGGTAACCCCGAGAGTAGTAAAATTCATTAAATCAATTAAATTTTTCGTTGATCGAAGCAGAAATGATGATCTTTTAGCTTTAATATGTATTTTTACGTTATATGCATTTAGATCAATGCAGTGGTGTAGGTATCTAGTTAGTATTATTTAAGGTGTCAGCTCTCAGCTCAGGCACTCCTACGTTATGGGCCCAGGATATGAATTTGCCAAAAAGTTAATTATCTTATTAAAGCTACTTATCGATTTGATGGGAGAAATTTATTTAAAAAAAATAATAAAGGACATACAGTGTAATAATTTTTTAAGTACTGGTTTCAAGAAAAATCATTTTAAGTTTCTAACAGGAAATAAGAATAAAAAGAAAATAAAATAACTGCGAATTAAAATAACGAAGGATCGATCGCGTTTTGGGACAGCTTTTTCAGAATAACGCATGGAATTATGAAGAAACGAAAATCAGAAGAAGAATAATTGAGAATTAAAGAAAAAGATATTAATAATAATTTTATTTTCACGAAACATAGGTTTGAGAGGCCGTTAAAGAAGAAATAAAGCAAATTTAAACTTAAAACTAAGAATGAAAAGGCGAGATTAAGGATATAAAATACTTTTAACGATTATTAATCTAGGGTGTAATAAAAAAGAAAGTTTTATGTAGAATTTGACCAAACGAAATAACAATGAATTACCAACAAAACATGAACCAGAAACAAAAGAAATAATAGGTATTTTGGCAAGAAGAAATTAAAATAAAACGAAAATGCAAAGAATAATTTGGACAGAAAAAAAAAACAAAAAGTTATGTCGATGCTTCTCCAGATGTAGAAAGAAATAAGTAACAAGAAACACGAAAATTCGTTGAAGGAATAAAGGAAAATTTAAATAACGATATGCAAATAAGAATAATTTCAACAAGAAAAAACGAACGAAAGGAAAGCTACTGAAAATCTTTCGTAAGAAAAATAGCATAGACTAAAATAAAATGCAGAAAATAAAATAAAAATGACGTGAACAACAACGAAATTACGTAATAAATAAGAACGAAAAACAAAAGAAAAAATATTAATTCAACTGACAAATAAAAGAAAACACAAGAACAGAAACAAAGGGAAAGTAAACAACTCTAAGAGGAAAGCTTTTTAAAATCGCTGGTTAAAAACCGGTAGTACAAAATGAAACAAAAATTTAATTTGAAAGAAAACTATATAAAATGAAAAAAACAATGGAATACCAAAAAAACAAATTATTAAGTGAATGACATATAAATAAAAAAAATGATCAAATACATCGAAAAGAATCGAAAAAATAATTTGGTCAGTTTTTCAGTTGTGTGCTTTGTTCGTTTGGACTTAAAGTCCTTCGGACAAGGACGGGGGCGGTTTTGCACTTTTGCTTTCGTCGCCCTTCTTTACTGTCGGCGTTAAACTTTGTCACTGCCGATGGCCGACCTTCTTCTCAGTTAATTCTGATGCTTTATCCTTCGGGGTTTTGCTACAGTCTCCTATTTAGAATAGAAGTCGTTGAGACCTTCCAACCTGCGAGTTGATAAGAAACTTCAACTTACGGAGGATGGTCTGAAGATCATATTAAACGGTGTAAACGGGCGAGTCGATAAGAAACTGTAGATTCCTCCGCGATCTGAAGCTTTGGGATTCGTTGATCTTCTTGATTGTTGATTTTCTTCTAGGCATTCTCAAATTATGTTGACAAAAAAATTACGGTTGTGTTAATTATTTAACAATAATTTTGCAGGTATTGATAAGTTCTCTTCGAGAAATTAAAAGAATTAGACAATTAGAGTTGAAGTTGCCTTATTCCAGGAGGGAAGCAAAAGAAAAAAAAAATTTGGTGACTTGGAAGAAAGTGGACTTGACTGTTGATTTTTTCTAGGCGTTCTCAAATTATTTCGACAAAAAAAACTACGGTTGTGTTAATTATTTAACAATAATTTTGCAGGTATTAATAAGTTCTCTTCGAAAAATTAAAAGACAGACATTGATGATGAGATTACTTTTATTTGTCGAGGAGAACCAATTAGAGTTGAAGTTGCCTTATTCCAGAGGGGAAAGCAAAAGAAAAAAAAATCTGGTGACTTGGAAGAAACTGGACTGGATATAATGAAAACTTTTGTTTTCTTTGGTCCGAATGAATGTGCTGAAATTCGCGCCGGTAAAAAAAGTGAAATTTTCTTAAGATCTTCTGCGAATAAACTCGCTTGGCTGGCCCATAAAAACCATGTTTAATCGACGTACACGCGGGTATGATAATTAATATGATAGTCGTAGGAAATTATTGCTAGGAACGCCTTAATTGCCCCCCGGTATAAATAAATCGTTTAAATATCTATCGACATGCAGCGGATCGTTCTAAAAAAGGGGAATTTACTGCGGAACAAAGTCATCCGGACGAGTAAAGTGCGCTAATTAAGAATGATGATCCGGTGATGTTATCGCAGCGGCCATCCTCAGGTATGACAGTAATTTCCAGCATGTATCGATTAATTTTTATTACATTATCGGGGGCAACTTTTTCCACCGGCCTGGCCTACGCAATAAATCAGATTCGATGCGCGGCTATAACCAACTCCGAAGAGCTTGGCCTGAGAAATATTACAATTACGTCGGACTAAGAAGAAAAAAAGACCCACAGGAAAATAACAAGACACATACATATATAATACAGAAATATGTTATAAATTGATGCTTGTTCCTATTTACGTGGATGGACGGACGCGGACGGACGGAGAAAGCAGCTGGAATATTATCTGCGATTTATTGCTCGAACCAACTAGGAATTATTATAAATGTCCAACCAACTCACTATTTCTGTACATGTACCTACTCGTACGCAAGTACATAGTTACACGTTTGCTATTTACGTCGAAATTGAATGAGAACTTAAGAAGTCGTTGCAATAAATATCATGTCAGTAAATGTTATTAAGAGTTACTCGATCGGTTAATTCTATTATAAGCGGTGGTCGCCGATGGAAAAATCAGAAACCGCCTCAAAAAAATTCATCAGGAAACCGATTTAATTAGAAACGTCAGTCTGTCAGCCGAAAAAAGTAAATAAATAAAGTGCGGGCCAGAGCTCATCGAAATAACAATTCCATAAACGGATTACTGTTAGGAAAGTTAATCGAGGCGAGATGCTTTACATAATTATATAATTACAGGCGCTCTTGTAACTAACCACACAATTCGAAGGCGTGTGTATACTAAAGCTGAAAAGTTTAATCACCTTTACAACGTAAAAAAAAACATGCGCCTAGCTCACGGTGAACAATATGTTAGGTGACGCTACAGGAGCACTCGGCCGTGTATCGTGAAAGCGTGAGAGTTAGTTGCGAGAGTGACAGCTGAAGATGCTTTACATAATTATATAATTACAGGCGCTCTTGTAACTAACTACACAATTCGAAGGCGTGTGTATACTAAAGCCGAAAAGTTTAATCACCTTTACAACGCAAAAAAAAACATGTGCCTAGCTCACGGTGAACAATATGTTAGGTGACGCTACAGGAGCACTCGGCCGTGTATCGTGAAAGCGCGAGCGTTAGTTGTGAGAGTGACAGCTGAAAGAGGGGTTCAAATATCAATGCGAGAGACAAAATGGTGTTTAATCCTTTAGCATGAGATAACATTATAATATTCCTTGCAGTTGCGTGCACGTACCGAATACACGCGCTGTAACCTATTAATTGTTTACTGTGGCCTAGCTTAGATTTTAATTGCAATAAATCCTTGAAGAATCCAATGAAGAAAAAACTAAATAAAAATAAATGAATAACAATGAGCGTCGAAGGATAATTTAGAAACGAAACAAAATAAAATAATAAATAAGAAAATTAAAACAAATAAAAGGGGTGCATTCAGAAATTATGAAGTAACATTTTTTTTCACTTTTGATTTATAACACATTTTTGCGTTTACTACTAATCTTTTTCAAAATGTTAATTCTATACTAACCTGACTCTTAAATCCCAGACAATTTGGGAATTAAAACAAAAACCTAAAATCGAAAACAGTAAAGAACAGGATACTCTATACAAAGACAAATGACGCTAAACAAAACGCCGGTCGAGAATCAAAATAAAAACAGGGAATGAATAAGAAACAAAACATATACAAGCGACTGCCAACTCTCAAAAAATAATAATAATGAAATTAAATAATAAATAAAAAAATTAAAAGAAATAAAAGGAGTTTGCCAACGAGAAAAACAAAAGCAAAGTCACGAAACGCAAAAATAAATGGAGATAAGAAACACAAGAATAACAGAAAAACGACCAGATAAACCGGATAAAAACAAACAGCAATCAAGAAAAAACTAAATAAAAATAAATGAATAACAATTGGCATCTAAAAAATTAACGAGAAACAAGTGCCGGTCGAAGAACAAAATAAAAACGAAGGATAATTTAGAAACGAAACAAAATAAAATAATAAAGCGTCAAAAAGAGTTTGCCAAGTAACAAAAGTGTTTTAAAACTGAAATTTGCTTTCAAGAAACAATATAGAAAGAACAACGATAGTAAATTATAAAAATCAAGAAAAGAAAGAAAAGCAAAGAACGGTCAAGAAACAAAAAATGTAACAAGTAACGAAACAGTAACAAATGAACGAAAGAAATGAAGATCAATAAACTAACCACAAAATTTAAAAATGAGCGAAGACATGACTTCAAATTAAAACAGTTAATATGCAAGAAACAAAATAGGAACGACGAAACTAAACAAATGCAAATAATAATGTCGGTAAAAAATATTAATAAAAGCAAGGGAAGGTAAAAAGAACTAAAGGAAAAAGCAACAATCTGCGGCCAAGGAACGAAATAAAAACCGAACACAAACGCCTGCCAACAAATAAATAATAAAAAAAGTGACTAGACAAAATCAAATGAGGATCGATCGAGAAACAAAACAAATGAGATAAGACAAAGATTAAAACAATTGACATTCAAGAAACAACAAGGATCAAGAAACTGAAAAAAAGCAAACGCTGAAAACAACGGGCGCATAAATAAACAGAAGAAAAACAAACGACGATCGAGTAATGAAACACAAAATCAAGAAACAACGGAAACGGTCAAGAAGAGAAACAAAAGATGTCGAGTAATAATAATAAAAAGAAAACAAGTTACGATCGGGAAAGAAATAATTAAAGAAAAACATTATGAGATTTAAACAGAAACGAAACAATTGGTATTCATGAAACAAAACAACAAAATAAGAAACTGTTGTTGTTTCTGTTTTGAACGAAATAAATGCTTTAACACAGGGAGGAAAACAAATGACGATCAAGAATAAAATGAAGTTCGACAAACATGAACGACTGTCAAAAAAATAATAATAATAATAAATATAAAACGACTGTCAAATAATAAAATAAAAAGACGAAATAAGGTGGCGGAAAGCACGAGAATTAGTTGCGAGAGTGACAGCTGAAAGAGGGGTTCAAATATGAATGCGAGAGACAAAATGGTGTTTAATCCTTTAGCATGAGATAACATTAAAATATTCCTTGCAGTTGCGTGCACGTTCCGAATACACGCGCTGATACCTATTAATTCTTTACTGTGGCCTAGCTTAGTTGTGCTACACATTTGGTGATTTAATTGCAATAAATCCTTACCTAGTGGATGCCTAGATGCATATCTCGTCCTAATCAATTCGTTAATAAACGTTCCGCAGCTTTAAAATTTTTAAAATTTCTGTAATTTTTTTTCACTCCTGACGAAGCTATAAATCTGTAGCAAAACGTTGAGTGTGTTCCCTTCATTTTTCTATCCGGTTTGAGATTAAAAAACTTTGTATTTAAAATCTCCATGGAATAACAAATGTTTATATTACAGATTTACTACTCTAACTAACTAAAAACTTTCCGACGTTAGTGTACATCGAAGATCGAACTAAATATAAATTAGCTCCGAGTTAGGAGGTAACGAAGAGAAGAAAAAAAAACCGCCCAAAATAATTAAACGTGTCAACGAATTCCGAGACGTAATTCAATTAAAATCAGCAGGCCATATCTGGACGTGCTGCTTAGTTTCAGTCCATTTTTTTAATTGATTTTGAAAATTATCCGTTTGTCTACTACATTGCTGTTTCTATTTCGGTCGATGGCGACCTGGCGGAATGCTATCGCCGCACTTAAGAGCGCTTTCTGCATAAATCAAACCCCCCGCCGGGCGCAGTATCAAATGAAGTTATTTATTTAAATTTGCGGCGATATTGCAAAAGGTGGGAGCGGGAGCCGGGGATTATTTATGCGATTAAATTTAAGAATAGGCGAAATAGATTTATGTCGCGGATTGAACGGTATCTGCGTGAGGTGTAGAAATTGCTGGCCATTTATCTGGTGGAGAAACTAGAACCGAACAGGATGGAGGATATTATTTATAATTAAAGAGAACGGTGTGTGTATAACCAATAGAATGGCATGGTACTAGAGGCGTGAAAAGTTTTTAATCCTTTTGCTAAACTCCCGTAGAGCATATTGGAAAAGTACCTACAAGAGGATATCATGAATCATGTGACAAATACGAACCGAAATCAAAGTTAAAATTACCCCCGAAGTTCTTAGGTAAACTTTGCCAAGGGAATTAAATTTTTTTAAGTTTAAACGTAATAATTAATCATACTTTACATTTTTCATATTATTGATTCAACCATAACAAGTGTTCAGTTGCAAAGTTCATCAAGTTGATTCTGAGGTTTTGATCAAAAAGGATGAGACGAAAAAAGCGTCACTTCCTGAACGTCAAGGTTGCCGTTTGACAGATAACAGTTGTCAAAAAATTGTAGTGTTTTGGTTATATAACCTAAAGTAATATTTTGCAAATAATCCTGAAAGATCAAAAGAGATGCGTATAGCCATACTTCATAACTAAGATTGGAAGTTGGAACAAGCTATAGCTTCGCAATGTCGGGAAAAATTCGAAGGTGTTTGGAAATCGACGGACCTATTCCATCCAACCATTCAGCTCAAGAGGCCCTAGAGGCCCACGGCTTAGCTACATACTTGTCTCCACTTCTTTTTGTTTCCTGTTAGCTCTTTCCAATGCGGGATTCCCAACAACTCGTTTTACTGCCTGAATCCATATAGGGTCTGCCCTTGCCTTTTTTTCCAATCACCCCTTTTATTAAGGCCGGTCTTTCTTCTTTCATCCTTACCACACGTCCCAACCATCTTAACCGTTGGCTTCTTATGATTAGGCTGATAAGGAGTTTCGTGTATAGGCATTTTTATACCTAGCTTGTTCTTCTTCTCCACAATCCTTCTTCTTTCTTTCTTTCATATATTTTTCTCAAAATTCTTTTTTCCCATATCTTTAATGTCTCTTGCATTCAGTTTCAATGTTTCGCATCCACATGTAATCGTATATTTTTTCTTTTATTTTTCATTTCAATATTACTTCTAATTATTCTGACAATAACATCATTCAAATGAGTGTTTATTTTTTTTAATAAATTTTAATAAATTTTTTTAATAAATATTTAGCATTATTTTCCTCTTAAATAATATGCATGTACTTTTTTTTATTCAACTTTCATACTTGAATTTGTTTTTCACACAGTGAAGTTTTTCAAAGATTTCTTCTTGTTGCCCACCCTTTACATACCAAAATGTTTAAGGGCCAGTTTTTCAATCATGGTTTAATTTTAATCTCCGTTTAATTCCTTTGGAAACAATTGTCCTCATAATTGTTACCAGGGGAATAAAACGAAGCTTAAATTTAAACTGTGATGTAAAAACCAGGCCTGAAAGTCAAATCCAAAATTCAGAGTAGAAGAAATACAGAAACTTAAACCCTAGTTACATTTTCATTTTTTTTCTCAGATATTTGTGCGGTACAAAATTTTTACTCGGGAGGCAGTTAATTTGCTATAATTATGACAGCGCCATCTACTACTGTATTTAAAAATTCATAACAAAACAGAAGAGACATCTGTTTTCAAATTCTACCAAACAAAACGTTCACATTCACATTTATCGCTAGGGGTGTATTCAGAAATCATGAAGTCATATTCTTTTTCACTTTTGATTTATAACACATTTTTGCTTTTACTACTAATCTTCTTCAAAATGTTAATTCTATACTAACGTGACTCTTAAATCCCAGACAATTTGGGAATTAAAACAAAAACCTAAAATTGAAAACAGTAAAGAACAAGATACTCTAAACAAAGACACATGACGCTAAACAAAACGCCGGTCGAGAATCAAAATAAAAAAGGGGAATGAATAAGAAACAAAACATATACAAGCGACTGCCAACTCTCAAAAAATAATAATAATGAAATAAAATAATAAATAAAAAAATTAAAAGAAATAAAAGGAATTTGCCAACGAGAAAAACAAAAGCAAAGACAAAGTCACGAAACGCAAAAATAAATGGAGATAAGAAATACACAAGAATAACAGAAAAAACGACCAGATAAACCGGATAAAAACAAACAGCAATCAAGAAAAAACTAAATAAAAATAAATGAATAACAATGAGCGTCTGAAAAATTAACGAGAAACAAGTGCCGGTCGAAGAACAAAATAAAAACGAAGGATAATTTAGAAACGAAACAAAATAAAATAATAAAGCGTCAAAAAGAGTTTGCCAAGTAACAAAAGTGTTTTAAAACTGAAATTTGCTTTCAAGAAACAATATAGAAAGAACAACGGTAATAAATAATAAAAATCAAGAAAAGAAAGAAAAGCAGAGAACGGTCAAGAAACAAAAAAATATAACAAGTAACGAAACAATAACAAATGAACAAAAGAAATGGAGATCAATAGACTAACCACAAAATTTAAAAATGAGCGAAGACATGACTTCAAATTGAAACAGTTAATATGCAAGAAACAAAATAGAAACGACGAAACTAAACAAATGCAAATAATAATGTCTTTAAAAAATATTAGTAAAA
Organism: Prosopocoilus inquinatus; assembly: GCA_036172665.1. NCBI lineage: Eukaryota > Metazoa > Arthropoda > Insecta > Coleoptera > Lucanidae > Prosopocoilus > Prosopocoilus inquinatus. The sequence goes on from CM069872.1 coordinate 48,692,968, forward strand.
GCAAGGGAAGGTAAAAAGAACTAAAGGAAAAAGCAACAATCTGCGGCAAAGGAACGAAATAAAAACCGGACACAAACGCCTGCCAACAAATAAATAATAAAAAAGTGACTAGACAAAATCAAATGAGGATCGATCGAAAAACAAAACAAATGAGACAAGACAAAGATTCAAACAATTTACATTCAAGAAACAACAGCGATCAAGAAACTGAAAAAAAGCCAACGCTGAAAACAACGGACGCATAGATAAACTGAAGAAAAACAAACGACGATCGAGGAATGAAACACGAAATCAAGAAACAACGGAAAGGGTCAAGAAGAGAAACAAAAAATGTCAAATAATAATTCAAACAAGGTATAAAAGGAAAACAAAAGACGATCAGGGAAGAAATAATTAAAGAAAAAAATTATGAGATTTAAACAGAAACAAAACAATTGGTATTCATGAAACAAAACAACAAAATAAGAAACTGTTGTTGTTTCTGTTTTGAACGAAATAATTGCCGGATTTAACACAGGGAGAAGAACAAATGACGATCAAGAATGAAAAGAAGTTGAACAAACATGAACGACTGTCAAAAAATAATAATAATAAATATAAAACGACTGTCAAATAATAAAATAAAAAGACGAAATAAGGTGGCAGAAAAAAAAAACAAATGACTATTAGTGAACAATAAAGAAAGTCGAAATTAAGGTTAAAATAGTCAAAATGACTAAAGACAAATGATTTAAAATTAAAACCATCGACCTTCAACAAACGAAGAAAGAAAAAATAACAAGAGAGTTTGCTAAATCATTATCAAAAATAAATGACAATCACAAAAAGAAAACAAAGAATAGTCAAAAAAAAACTGTATCGTTTTCTATATATATTATATTTTTATTAGACAGATAACAATACACGTGATTGACAGAACATGATTGCGTGAGCATTAGGCACTGTTAATACTAATTTAGGGGAGTGGTTGGGTCACGTGGGACACAGGATTAAATGAAGGTCCGATATAACGTTTCAGGTAAAAGCTCGAAATTTTATTTTATTTTGTAATCCTCGGTTCTGACTTCGCTCGCATAGATTTTAGAGCGCATACGTGCCCGGTTAGCTTTTCCCGGAAAACAAACGACTTCCTGGCGATCTCCATTTTCGGTCTAAAATTACCGTACTCGCATAACGGCTCCCGTTTGGCGTAAAGTTCCAATAGAATCACCTTCAAACACTGATTCGAAACGACGACTACGGAATAACACGTAAAGATTAGCCGGAATTAAATGCCGCTCAGGTTGGCCGTGAAAATCTATTTTTACACTGCGGACGCTTACACGTAAACACTCTGGCAGTAAAGTTTTATTTCCTAGGGATTTCAGTGTTGGACGACGTGGTGTGTTCCGAAAGTTTTATATCGAATCGCGCGCACCAGGTACAACCAGCCAGTAAATTACTTCTTTGTTAGAAAATTTAGTTCAGCTGTGGGGTCGCCACATACGCTCATCCAATTGGATTTAGCTTCGCTATAGCTAAGGATAGGATTGGAATAAGTATACGCCATCGTTTCAGGCACATTGTGTAATGGGACGGTGAAAATAATTTACGTCGTTCTTACTATATAATGCAATGTGGCGATATATTCCGGAGGTCGAGGTACAACTGGTCAACTAATTACTCTAAAAATCTTTACATATTGAAACAGGAAGAGTTGATTGCATAACTGTAATTTTTTGTTGCGGCAATATTGCTCTGTTTTTTGATACACTGAGTAACACCATTGCTGTAGCGGCGTTAATAGTCTCCGCAGCTCTCGCGTTTGTTTACACGCTACGGTCTAATATCTTATATTGCCCGCTTCATTAGAATTTGAACTGCGTAAAACATATTTCCCCGACCCATAGCTATAATTTACGAAGATTGCGAACGCGATGCACGTTAACAATAAAAAAAAAGGAAGTAAGTTGAAAATCTAACGGGATATGGTCACTGGACGATTAGTAAAAGGCAACTCCTTTGTTTAAGGCCTCAATATTTCGTTGTATTTAACAACTTCATCAGGAGGTTTACTATAAAGTTAACAAGAGGTTAAATAATCCAAATCTTAAGGTTACACTACTTACAACTAGAGATGGATGAATTGGTCAACAAATACAATCATTGAAGCCACAATTGGGCTGCGATTACATGTTAAAATTACAAGAAAAATAAAAACGTCGTACTACGTTACTTAAGTCAGACATGTGCACAAGAACAATGGCGGAATTGGCGGTAATTGTCAAAGCATCAAGTAACCAACTGAACAAAGTTAAGAAAACTAATTACCCTAAGTAACGAAATGAGGGAAGTTCATAAAAAAATTAACTGAATTGAAAACTATTTTGATGAATTTTTTTTTTTTTTTTTATTTTTAACAAACCTAAGAATATGAGCATAAATGTTGCTGATGTTGTCAATATACGACCTGAAATTGACAGAATGTTCATTCTTTTGAATATGAATCATTTCTAAGAAAAGTCTGTTCTTTAGATTTTTTTCAAGGGTTAAAATGCTAGTATTGTCAAAATCAAATCGGTGATCACTTTCCACAGCATGAGATGCCAAGGCACAAGCTACCTTCCCTGTTCTAATGTCGCTTTTATGTTGGGAAATGCGATTTTTTAACCATTGTCCCGTTTGCCCAATGTATTCTTTTTCGCAATCAGTACATGGTATTGAGTAAACTAGACCGCTGTTAAACAGAAAACGTGTCTTGTCCTTTGTTTTAGTGAAAACACTATTGATAGTATGATTATTATATTGTACAATGTTCAAAAATTTAAAATCTTTAAAAATATTGATGACTTTATTACTTAGGGAGTTAATGTGTATTAATTTTCTGAATTTCCTATCATTATTGTTATCATTCAGATGACATGGCAATTTGTTGTTTTGGTAAATTAATCTGTAAGTTAATGCTTTGGGGAAACCATTATTAGTGAAAAGTTTAAATAGTTTATCTAAATTTTCTTTCAGAAAGACCGGATGACTAATATGAGTAACTCTGTTTTTCATTGAAATAATTACATTCATCTTTTGTTTCATTGTATGGCTAGAATGAAAATTAATATATCTGCCAGAGGCTGTTGGTTTTTGATACCAGTTTAGTCGTATACTCTGATCTTCCATTCTAATTACTTGTGTGTCAAGATAAGGTACAATGTTATTTTTCTCTTCTTCAATAGAAAATTGTAGGTGTTCATTAAAACTATTGAAAGTGATCAGAATATATTGCAACTGGTCTACAGGAATTGCAGTAATCAAATCGTCAACATATTTATAAATAAACGGAAGTTGAAACGTTAATTTATCTATAACAAAATCTAATAATTTGTCCATCACCATAAGGGCTAATATGGGGCTAATGGGGTTACCCATAGGTACACCGAATTTTTGTAAGTAAATTACGTTATTGAATGAAAAATAATTGTTGTTAAAAATGAAATTCAAACACTTCAAAAATTGTTCCAGAGTGAGTTTACAATAAGGTTCGATCCTGTGCCAATCCTCTGTGATGATATCAACAACCAAATCAATTGGAATGTTAGTAAACAGTGAAACTACATCTAGCGAAATCAACACATAGTCGTTTGGAAGAATGACATTTTTCATTTGATCTACAAAGTTAAAGGTATCTTTAATATTGTACCTAGTTTTTAAACTCAAGGCTTTATTAAGTATTTCTGACAAAAATTTGGCTAAATTATAGGTCGTGGATCCGAAGCTACTGACTATGGGTCTCAAGGGCACATCTGGCTTATGTATCTTAGGTAAACAGTAAAGTTTAGGACAAATTGAGTTGTAAGTAACTAGTTGCTTGAAATTGTCAATGTTTATATTTTCGGTTTGTTTCAACTGTTTAAGAATTTTGTTAAGTTTAGTTTGCACACTACTAGTAGGGTCTTTGTTGACCTTAACATATGCTTCATCCTCCTGAAACAGCTTATTGACTTATATTATCGTAATCGCTTCTGTCCATGACCACAGTGACATTGCCTTTATCGGCTTCCAGGATGCAAATTTGAGGGTTATTCTTAAGAAAATTCTTAGTTTTCCTAAGAATTCCTTCATAGTCTGACGATGTTCTTTCCCATTGTAAGGAATTGGTAATCACATTAGTGGCTCTTGCTCGGACAATGTTTTTTTCTTCCTGTTCAGGAATCAAGTCTAAGATATTCTCAACCTCAGCAAGAAGTTCATACATATTACATATATATATACATATACATATACTTAATAAAAAAAAAACTATTATAAAAAAAACATCAAAATATTTTAATAAATACAAAACGTCTTTGGAAAAAGTAGGATTCAAGTTAAGGATTCACAGATTTAAATAAAATAAAATAGCAATGAAAAATAATAAAAAGAAAACTTTTATCAACATATTTTAATAAAAACGAAGTAGCTTTGGAAAAATTAGAATTAAAGTAAGGGATTCACAGGTTTAAATAAAATTAAAAAACAAATATTTGATGCTTTCGAGTGTGAGAGGGATGTTTTTAAGTAAATTTAAAAAAATCTAAAACTTTTCGAACACACCACGTATTTGCAACTCGAAACATAATTAACCGATGAATTCCAAAACTGCGCGCACTGGTGAAGGCATTTTGCAATTCGTGTGGTGTGCGGTCTTTATTATGTAGAATTCCAGGGGGGTAATTTATGTAGTCGATAACAATTCCCATTTTGGCAGATGTAACTCGACGTTTAACCATACGCGAAACGACATAAAACCCGACGATCCGCGTCAGGTTTTATCCTCCTCCCTCGAGAGGACTGTTTATATAATCTGAACGTCGGTCGTTGGGATTATCGGCCGGCATCGCAGTGAACTTGGTGCTTTTTTTCCCGGGGAATCACTCGAAATGCTGTTGCTGAACCGTTTACGGGAATTTAAGAGGCGCTTTGGAATGAGTTTAATTATTATTGTTGTCGTCGAGAAGAATTAAAATGGAGCTTTGGTTTCCGGAAATTGATTTTTATTGGGTCGGGGAATTACAGAAAAAAAAACAAAAAAAAAATTGTAAATGTGGATCTATTTCAGAAGTAACTTTTTCTTTTACCTCGTATTCTGTAACTCATCATCAATAAATAACGACACAGCAGAAAAAATTGTAAATGTGGATCTCTTTTACAAGTAAATTTTTCTTTTACTCTCGTATTCTGCAACTCTTCATCAATAAATAACGACTAAATATAAAAAAAATTGTAAATGTTGATTAATTTTACACGTACTTAACTTTTTCTTGTACGAGTAAGAGTAGAGTGCAGATTAATGAATAAAAATTAATTTGAAATTTGGACGGACTTCCTTTTTAGGGCCTGTTTTGATTTCGGACATTAAACCGGAAAATCAATATTTCAAATTTGTTTCGAAAATTAAATCAAGAATGAGTTAATTTTTTCGCTTAGTGTTGCCAACTCTATGCAACTAATTGTCGTCAACTTAAAACTAAAAATTAAAAATCAGTTAAATGGAGCTCCACCAACCTCAGAGTCAAATCAACTGTTAAGTTAATCCAACTCAACTGAACTCAACATAACTCTGTTCAATCTCAGCGAAAAATGAGAAATGCAAAAATAATTAAAATAAAGTATGTAATAAATTAAAAAACGATTAAAACAAAGTAAAAAATGATAAAAATCAATTAAAATGGTGCTTCACTAGCTTTAAGGTTAACCCAACTCAACTGAACTCAACGTAACTTTATTCAATCTGAGAAGAAAAAATAAAATAAAAAATACGAAAATAATTAAAATAAAATATGTAACAAATTAAAAAACGATTGATCAATCCAACCCAACTTAATAACTGAGCTTTACTGTCTTCAAATATAACAAAAACATTAAAAATAGTAAAATATTAAAATCCAAAACAAAATTTGAATTGGCGATAATATTTATGAAACATTAAAAGCAAAAAAACGATAAAAATTAAAAATCTATTAAAATTAAAATTGAGCTTCAACAACTTTAAGGTTAATCCAAAACAACTGAACTCAGCGTAACTCTATTCAGTCTAAGAAAAAAAAAATGAAACATACAAAAATAAAATATGTAATAAATTTAAAAAGAACGATTAATTTTAAGGTTAAACTAACCCAACTTAATAACTGAGCTCTACTGTGTTCAAATCTAACAAAAAAAATAAAAACAGTAAAACATTAAAATTAGACGTCAAAACCAAAACAAAATTTGAATTAAAAATGTCTTGACGATAATAATATTTATAAAACATTAAGAGCTAAAAAAGATAAAAATTAAAAATCAATTAAAATGGAGCTTCACCAACCTTAAGGTTAACCCAAAACAACTGAACTCAACGTAACTCTATTCAGTCTAAGAGAAAAAAAATGAAAAAAACGAAAATAATTGAAATATGAAATAAATTAAAAAAAAAGCGACGATCTTAAGGTGAAACCAACCCAACTCAATAACTGAGCTCTACTATGTTCAGATATAAGAAGAAATAAAAAAAACAGTACAAAATTAAAACTAGACTTTAAATCTAAAACAAAATTTGAATTGAAATTGATTTGAAATTATTTTGACGACGATACATTTTTATAAAACATTAAAAGTAGAAAATGCTAAAAATTAAGAATCAATTAAAATGCAGCTTAACCGCTCTCAAGGTCAACCCAACTCACCTGAACTCAACGTGCAATTGCAAATGTCACATGGAACAGTGGCGTATATTGAACAGACCTCCAGGTTGCAAAATTTTTACTAGGACGCCTTTTATTATTATACAGTGTCTAATTAGACTGCTAGCAAAACAATTGAAGGGATGATTTCCAGACTGATTTTAAATAAAAAATTCTTATAAACATGAGACCTAAAATGCCCCATTTTCGATAGGTCACAGGAGTGACAAAGCTTCATTTTTATAATTTTAATTTACATTTAGTTTTTTTTTTTATTTTCAATTTTCCAATTTAACTAAAACAGAAGTTATCTCTATCACCCGGTAGTATTTCGAAAGTCGAACATTTTCGGGCACTTGTAATCCAATAATCCATGGTAATAAGTTTTAATATTTTCTTACGTTTATTTATTTTTTTTTAATTTGACTGAGTTGGCCGATACGTGGTGGAAATCCATTTAAACGTAGACTTTAGACGTAGAGGTTTATTTTTATTTTTTATTCACAATTTCCACTGCAATACAGTAGAGATTGAGTAAAAAAATTGAAAAAAAGATTCGTTATTACAGTGGAAATTGTGAGTAAAAAATTTTAAAAAAAATGTTTTTTTTTCTACGTCTAGCTCTACGTTCATTTTTTTTTAATTTTCTTGTATTATTTTACTTGATTTGAGTTCGGTTGAGTTCAGATAGGTTGGGCTGACGTTGAAATTTCGTTTAACGTCTAATTTTTTTGATCGAACTTTAATTTTAATCGTTTTTTAATTTGTTTTTTTTTTTTAATTTAGTTAACGCACTAAACTAAAATATATATTTTTTTTCTTCGATTTATACATAACATATATATTTTAATATTTAGTAAATTATTAATTTTCAATTATTAGTTAACGCAATATATTATTTATTACAGAAAACTTTAAAAAGAATTAAACATCTAAGTTCTGAAAGCATATTACACATTTTATTCAAATAATTTTTATATTTTTAATTCTTTGCGTAGATTGAAGTTGAGTTCAGTTGGGTTTGGTTGACCTTGACGATGGTGAAGCTTCATTTTAATTGATTTTTAATTTTTAGAATTCTTTACGTTTAATTTTTTAAAAATATGTATTATCGTCAAGATAGTTTCAATTTCAATTCAAATTTTGTTTTGGATTTAATGTTTAGATTTAATTTTTTTACTATTTTTTATTTTTATTTTTGGATTTGAACACATCACAGCTCTTTCTCAGTTATTGAGTTGGGTTCGGTTGACTTTAAAAAAATTGGTCGAACTTAATTTTAATCGTTTTATTTTTATTTTTAGATTTGAACACACCTTAGCTCAGTTACTGAATTGGGTTGGGTTGACTTTAAAATTGGTCGAACTTAGTTTTAATCGTTTTTTAATTTGTTACATATTTTATTTTAACTATTTCTGTATTTTTAAATTTTTGCTTAGATTGAATAGAGTTACGCCAGCGTTTCCCAAACCTTGGGGCGCGTACACCTTCAAAGAGGGCGCAGCAGAATAAAATAAAAAGAAATTAAATGCAAATTGCAACTAATTCATCATTTTATTTTTTACAAGAGATTGCATATACATACAGTCGCGAGCAATAAATTTTGGTCGCCGTTAATTGTCAATGGTTGGCACCGAGCTTGTATTTTAAAATTACCGAGATTTGTGACTTATTGAATGTAAGCAATACCCTTAAATATTTAATTTATTTTGACACCTTCGTGATAAAAACAAATAAAAACTTCTAATTTTTGGAATTAAAACCGACGACCAAAATTTAAACCTCGCAACTGTACGTATACCGTGAGTTTTTTCCTTTTATTTTGAAGTCTTTGAACATACAATGTAAATATTGCTGTGTTCAGTTTCAGGAAAAAGTGTCAATACATTGAAACAAATGTGTTATGAAATGTAATGACGAGTCTCAAATATTTAAAAGGATACTATGAAGGCATTTGTTATTCGTTTAACATCAGTGTTTACGTTCAAGATTCCGGCGGAGGGGAGGGGGGGAAGGCGCGAATCAAAACACAGCTCATAAGGGGGTCGCGAAACCTAAAAGTTTGGGAAACGCTGAGTTACGCATTTAATTTTCCAAATTTTATTTTATTCAATTTTTTCTGATAAACAGATTTGTTGCTTTTTGCACATACGTATATCTACATTATTTACGTGATTGTTTGTTTGTATGACTTATCTTAACAAGCAAAATCGCGTAAAAAATTAGCCGCGCGATGTCGCGACCTAAACCGTTGTTGGGGTTGGGTTGGGCAAGCGGAATCGGACTCATTTTGTATACATATACGTCTGGTGCAGTCGCCACGACGTTATTTTCTTTTATTAAATTAAAATTTAAATGTCAAAAGGTATCAAAGCTCATAAATAAAATATTCCATTCTGCTTTTGCATGATGGTAAGTTCGGATTACAATCATATCCGTAAAATGCAAAACGAACTCATCCAATTCAACAACGACAACGACGACGACGACGACGGGACATTACAGGTTTCAATCGGCCGAGACGTGCTTGCATTTTTACAATCAACCGCGAAACAAGAATAGAAATCTGCGTGCCGAAGATAACCATCTCCAAACTTGTTTACAAGACGTGAAATAAACACCGGCACTTAGCGATCTCCTCGTCGTTAATTTCACGCGCGTCGATCCGATCACCACGCTCCGGGGAAAAACTGGCGGCAGAGTTATAAATTCAGGACGGCGGCGGGCGTCATCTGGCGAGGATAAGCGTCGGAAATTATGCACTTTTCGAGGAGTTCCGGCGCGGGGAAATTCGTTTTTAAGCGCGGGCGGAAAGTCAGTACCTAGTAGTTCCTGCTCGTAAAAACTCCCAGTACTGATGATTAAATTGAATCGAAACGTTGTTCGGGGAACTTTCGCTTCGATTAGTCTGAGTGAACGATATTTTTATGCAAGCAGCAACTTTAAAAGTTAGTACTTGCATTAAAGGTATTGCATTTTCAAAGCAAAATAGTACTTGTAAATCAATTCAAGATAAGTCAGTGGTTCTCAACATTTGCTTGAATCATCCTGAATCCCGAATCGCGTGCTTCTGATCTTTGTCGTACGTATACATTCATTTTGAATTAGTTCTGTGCACAAGGGATCATCACTATTTGGTCTTTTGGTGAACGTTTCTGTTTTCAGTATTCACCCAAATCAATTATACCGCCAGTTATCATTATCAAAACTATAATTAACTATCTGTAAAAGTTTTTCTTTGTATTATCCAGTAAACGGTAGGATAGAAACAGCCTTAGGCTGAAATCCCGTCTCAATAAAGACGTTTATTATTATTATTTTTCTTTTGGCTAAGTCCTACCTAATCCGTCGAAGAGAAAAATGAAGTGAAACGGTGGAAGAACTGAGAAAGAAATCACTAAGAATCACTTAAGAAAATATTAATACGTAATATGAAGTGATACGAAAAAAAATACAGTAGAAAATAAAGAAGAAAGAAATGCAAAAAAATCACTGTCACTCATTCTTGAATGACTGCTTGAATAGTATAGGTAGATGTAATTTGAAATTTATTATATATTTTTTATTTAGTTGGTTTGGTTTATTAATTTTAAGAATGGTTGTTGCTTATTTAAGAATTATAATACCGGGTGATCAACGGAATTCATAATTAGAGCAGGTTATGATAGATGTTATTTTATGCTGTGTGGTTGGATACACTGAAAAATAAATAATAAATTGACAGTTATCATATTTGAGGTTACGCTCGTGCTTTGTTCAATCTTTATTTCGTTATTTTATTTTGTATGGATGCTGGTTTATATCTAATTCTAGAATATTAGGGGAGGTTCCATAAGACAAATCCGCTTATATCAATAATTAAAAAAAGTAAATGTCACAATTCTGACATCTCAAACTTTAATTTCAAACTGCAAGCCTGAGTTGCCAACTTTTTGGAAAATATCACAGCCTGCTCTAATTATAAATTCCGTTGATCGCATGGTATAATTATAGTTTCGATTTCGATGTTTCCGCTCACTTTCAGATTGAGAAGATAAATGATTACGACAAAATTCAACAGATGGTGCTGAGACGTACGTACAGTTGCCAGCAATAAATTTTGGTCGTCAATGGCTGTCAAACACTTACACCTTACTTATATTTTATTAAAAATAAAGAGATTGACGACTTAGTTTTCAATACTTCTTAAAAACCGAATTAAATTTCGACAATTCTTTGGTAAAAAGTAACAAATAATTTTTAGAATTAAAGCTGACTTTGTTCGACATCGACGACCTAATTTTGGTCGAAATCGAGCTTAATCTACTAATATTTTTTTGTAACTTTTCGATTTTGTTGAGACTTTTCCAGCAATTTTTGAGTAAGTTTTAATCTTAATAACTTATTACTAAAGACCGGACCTTTAAGTCGTAAAAAAAAGTCGAAACAAGGTACCTAATTAGGTTTTTATTTTTCTCATGGTAGGTACTTAAAAACGTCCAAGAAAATTATATAAAACATTAAAATTAAAATCATCTTGTATTTTGCAAAAGAATAAATTAAATCATTGCGCGTCATCAGTCGTTCAGCCGATGCAAGAACGCATACATAGAGAACATGTTTGAGTGTGGCAAGACAGCAGTTGGTACCAGCTGAACTTGAACCAATGACTTCCTACGAAATAGTTTTTGGTGTCATCATGAATTCATTGTAAACGCAAAGTAAAAAATAATATATATTCTATTATTTATATATAAAACTAATATTTTGATCAACTGACTTTACTGTCTTGCCACAAACTCTGATTTTAACTTTCGGCACATTAGGGTCTATTCTGTATCGAGCTGTACAGAGGCTGCTCGAGGTTTTCACTGCAATCAACAACGATTTGCACAAAATTTTCCTAAAAACTTTCATTATGCTTTGACCGCCTTGCATGGGGGACTTATTAGGAGCAAATCCCGCTTCAATTTGTCTATCCTACTGCAATGTCAGGTCAAAAAGCGATCGTAAGATGTCGCTAATTTATCTGTGTATCGAGTACGTTAAAGTTAAAAGCGTGTTGCTATGGTAACAACCAATCACAAAGTCTTATGTTGTTATGGTAACAACCAATCACAAAGTCTTACGTTGATATGGTAACAACCAATCATAAAGTCTTACGATCGGTTGTTACCACAGCAACAGACCTTTAAATTTAAGGTACTCTTTATAGAGTAGCCCCTATTTTCTTATTAGTTTATCATTACCCTGATGACCCTGTTTCGTTTCATCTGAGAGGGCCGTGTTCGGATCACTCACTGCAGCAGCTGACTCAACTTACCCATTGGTCAGACAGGCACGCTTTTAATTTCAGACACTATTTGCTGAATGTTCACGTGGTGGATCAGCAACGCAGCTGCTGTTCAGTTATCTGAACGCGGCCATTGTATCAGTCACATTCACGGTAATGACAATTAGTTATTTATCTTTTTATTTTAGGCGGCGATAGCAACAAGAACCACGTGTAGATGCATACATTTCTATTTACGCGAAAAGTAAAAGTAATATTCGGGTGGAAAAAGGCAAATTATGTTTAAAAAGTCTCAATATAGGTGAAGAAAATTGAAAAAAAAAAATTTAATTTAGATGAAATAAAGTTGGCCGAATGACTCCGTTTCTAATAAAACGAAAAGATGTGTAAAGAGTCCTTTCAAACGTTAAAATCTGATTTTACCTAAAATCCGGTCCTTATTTCTTACTATTTTACATTTAAGTTGATCTGTTTCCAGATCAGTTCCTCTCGCATCTTCTCTTTTTTTGATATGATTTTGGGTAACGCTTTCGGTTAATTTTCTATTTTTTCTTTTCTTTTTAAGACTGCTTTGACTGCAGAAATTCCCAAGTGCTGCCATCAAAATACATCAAAATTGTCTTTATAAGGTTTTCGATTTTTTTTTTGTTTATGTGCAGTTTTGAAATCTTGGAAATGTTGGCTCAAAATCAAAGAAGCTCTTTCTCACCTTGTTTTTACGAACATCAAGTTAAACGGTACTTGAGAATGCGATTTCCTCTTTTGTTGTCACAAGGTTAGCTCTACATAAATAAGCAGTTGTCCTTATGCAAACCTTTTTTAAATAAAGAAAGGAATAACGCGATTTTCATAGATGGCATTGAAATATTAAAAAAATTGGCAAAAAAATAATTAAAAAAAAATTCAAAGGATAGAAGCTACATTAAATTAGGAAGAACGTTAGGCTTTTGAAAATAAAAATAAGGCCTTTATTAATACAGGATGTTGACAAATACTAGCAAACACTATTAGCCCCATGGTTTCACATAAATTTAATAAAAATCTTAAGCAGAAAATCAATAATAATAATAATAACAATAACACTTTATTCATGTGATTCCATTTGCATGGTTACAGGTATATGTCAAGTGAATATAGATGTAATATATATATAATATGTTCTGTAGGTCGGTAAAATTTGTAAATACGATATTCTAAATAGTAGAACTGGAAATATGAATTTGTAAAACAATAAAAACATGTAAATATAACATCGTAAAACAACAGAATCATGTAAATATAACACTGTGACACATAAACACAAGAGGAAAACATTTCTTTCAATCATAGAACTGTATTTTAAATTTTAAAGGACCTCTAAATTTTAACGGCCCGTTAATAAGTTACAGAATACACCCCTATACGCTTTTTAAAAGTTTCTAAAGGGAGCTTTTTTATGTTTTCTGGAAGAATTGTCACTCTTGAGAAGCTTCAAAGGTAATCTATGTCACATGGGCGTTATTGCTTTCAAATTAAAGTTACCGAAAGGCCAATGATGTCCAAATTGTCTGCATAAAACAATTATGATGAGTTTGAAGTCCTGGTTTTATATTGAAAATCGTTCAGTAAAAGTCAACATGAGTGCAAATAATTGTAGGTGAAGGACTTTTATTTTATTTTTTGATTAAAAACAAATTTTAAGAATGAGGCAAAATGCATTTGTGAACGTTCGATATTGTTTGATATACAGAAAGTTTAAAAAAAAACAAAATTTTGATTAGGAGATGTGCCTAAAGTCACGATAAAGTACGCCTCCTAAACCAAATTATTTTTAGTCATTAATATCATGGATAGTCCAGTTCTCTTTTTATCTTTAACAAACTGTTAAAATTTAACAGCCCTTGAAATTTTGATACAAAGCGCTTCTTCGAGTAAAGTATACATTTTTAACTTTAGAACAACAACTCTGTTGAGTGCGTTTTAAAGTTACAATAAATTTCAACATTTTTTCTGCTAATTCTTGGATAGTTCTTGCTTGTGAGAATTGCAGAAAATATGAAATAAATAAAAAAGCTTTTTAGAAACGAGCTAAAAGAGCAATTTATTGACTTACTTGACGTTTCGCAAATATAATTATTTGCTTTATCAAAGTGAATAATGGAGAAATAAACAATTTGGCTACTAATTTTTTTTTAAATATATTGTTTACCACTAACAATCTCTTCACAATATATTTAAAAAAATTTGGCAGGCTAAATTATTTATTTTTCCGTTATTAACTTTTGATAAAGCAAATAATTATATTTGCGAAACATCAAGTAAGTCAATAAATTACTCTTTTAGCTCGTTTTTAAAAAAGCTTTTCTTATTTGTTTCATATTTTTATTATTTTCTGCCTTAGCACTTAATTAATATTTGATTAACACAATGACATGCTTATATATTTGCTAGGAAATTGTTAAGAAAATTAAAAATGAGTGATGACTCGTGCTTTCGACTTTCTCTATTACTATTACTATTTTTTTATTGAAGTTAACTCTTGTCCGATGAAATATGTAAAAATTAATTTTATTTTTTTAAGATCCCAACTTCTTTCAGATCTCTTTGAACTCAATGGATTATAAAAAAAAGTACTTTCTAATAATAATGCGAAATGCAGTTCGTAAACGAATCTTGCAAAACGTGAAGACAGACTGAAGCAAAACACATCTTGCGTAGTTGAAGTTAGTTTGAAGTGAATGAAGAGACGAATATTGGAACAAGTTTCTGCATCGCCTTATATTCCATAGTTAAAAAATCTAGGAGGATCCGCTTCTAAAATTATCCTGACGAGCGCAGGACATCCGGAGTTTAACGAGTTCATAAAATTCGCTCAAGTTTCGAAATTATTCCCACTTGACACTGTTGCAATAATTCGCATTGAAAACAAAAACAAAAAGAAAGATTCAAGTAATAATTCTAGGTCATAAACTTTAAATTAAAAATAGAATAGTTTCGTCGAAAGGGATGGTTTCTAAAATTATCCTGAGCGCAGGACGGGCTCAAATTTAATTTCGAAATTAATAATATGAGGGGATGGGGTAGTTTTACGAAGCCTTGCGTTAAAAGTTACATACATCAAATTTTAGAATTAAAAAGGAATGAATTTTAAAATTATTCCGGAATGGTGTTAAAAATTGTCAACAAAGTTCTTAGTTATCGCTTCCGTTAATTTAAAAGAACTTGTTAACATTTGAATCGAAACGGCAAATTTAATAGGCCCTCGTATACGAATAAATAAAATATTTAATTTCGCCGCCCGAAAATCCTAATAATTATGCGGGCCGCGCATAATACGTGCAAAATACGACCGCGCGATTACGAAAATTTACAGCAGCGAAAAATGCGGCCCCATTAAATTTAATGTTGAAAGACTTTTAGCAGCGAGAGCGTATCGTTATCACCACCAAGGAGTTTCTTTTTTTTTGTTCTCTCTTATCTGTTGCACGTCGATCAGTTGTTAATGTATTTTTGATTAAAGACGAAAGTAAAAAAAAAAAAAAATTATCGATGCATATGAATTTGCACGCGGTGAATTGTTTTTTGTTTCATGGTGGTACTTACAGGGGTTTATTAAAAAGCGTCTTCTGGTATATGTCACTGATGAGGGTTGATGTGATGAGGTGCGCGTGCCGGCGTGTTCATGTCTTCGGGAAAACGTTCCGCGCACTCCACGAACGCGGCGAAGAGGACACTAAGCTCCAGCTGGTGCTGAAGATGAATCGCCCTTCTGCTGGGAAGCACGCTTGCGTGTAGATTGCGGCAGAAACGCGCGGAATTTCGCGGTCATAATGGGTAATTTCATGTCCGAGATTCGACACGCGGCGTTGAATGCGTCTGATGATTCTTAAAAAAAAAAAAAAAATCCCGGAATCACATTAAGCCGCCAGGAGCATCCCACAAAGGACTCTTACTTCGGAGGAATCAGACGAATAAAAAGGAATTATTTTCGGAGTTGTGAGGTGGACGAAATTAACGCAATTTCATTCTGTGATTTGCACAATTAAATTGTTACGCAGGTTTCGTTTAAAACGGCGATTCATCATTCGGCATTATCAAGTTCTTGGAAATGTTTTTATACGTCCTGAATAAATTACATCAAAGAGAGCTTTCAGTAATTTAATTCGTTTAAAATCTATTTAAACAATTTTGTAGTTTGATGCTAGTCTAGATACTGATCGTCTTAAGACGAAAATAGTTGAGTAGGGGCGCTCCTTCTATGGGGTTAGTTAACGCGAAGCCGTTTGCTTTATTCTCACATCTCATCCACTGTTGACGAAAGAACCAAGTATTTTAATTTGATAAATTAAGTTTTGTTTATTAAGTATTATTACCAGGGAAAAGAGTTCAGGTCACTTAGTGTTGGATGTTTTTTACGACGAATGTACTGTTTACTCCTGCGCCCTTCTGTGCGAAGCATCGAATTGTTATTGAGTGGGAGGGGACGGAGTGCAATGTGAGCGTTCGCTCAGAGTACTAAATTTTCGTACTGTTCGCGGAACAAGTGGTCTGAATTCTTTTCCCTGATTATTACCTTAACAGAATAGTGCAGTGAATTTAGAATTTATGAATGTACGCAATATATTTGGTTTTGATTTGGCTCTGTTGTTTAATGGGGATTTGATTTTAATTATTTGTGTTTTCGTAGGGGTTGCTTTTACCAACTGATAGAGAAACATGCGTTTTTGGGGTATTTTTAAACGAAAAGAGAAAAAGTGAATCGAGGGAAAAATATTATTCGTCGATATTCATGATTCATTTAAAAGTTTAATATTATAGAAGTTTGCTTACATTTTTTTTTTAATTAATTCGATACAATCAAGTTCATGTGTGCGTCCAGTAATTTTAATTCGTTTTTTTTTCTGCCAATCAGCTTTTTGCTTCAGCAGCACCGTCCGGAACCTCTTGAGCGAATCCCAAAAGGCTAAAGGTCACGGAAAGCCCATTAAAGCGAATTTTCGAATTTATTATTGGAAATAAAGTAGAAGAATTCGTTTTGAAAAGGCGGAAAAGTTTGAAAAAAAATGTTAAACTGGCGCAAGTTAATTTAAGAAGCAAAAAAAAACAATTTTTGTTATCGATAAGACATCGGCAAAATTTTAATGAAAATCGATAAAATGTGCTGCTTAATGTTTTGCGAGCGCATTTCAGTAATTCCCAACGTGAAATATACAGAGTGAGCATTTTAAAATCAAGGTCACGTGATCTCTCTGTATAGGCAGCCCACCTTACAAGAACGTATCAAACAATTTAACAAGGAACAACAAATAAACAACAAATCAAGAACATCTAAATCGACTAGCAAAATACCTGTCGCTGCTGAAAAAGTAATCGTAACGAAATTTCTAATAAAATTACTCAATGTAGCTTGCCGTTGGTAGAAAATAATATTTACTAAGTAACTGATCACGTGGCTTTGATTTTCAAGTGCTCTACAGAGTGAGTGAGAAAAAAAACTAACCATTTTTTTGTATAGGCGGTCCCAATACGGGATGTTCTCGGACAAATCTTGATAACTACTGAACACACAAAAAAAACAATTTTTTGTAATTTGGTAGAAAATAATATTTTCTAAGTAACTGATCAGGTGGCTTTGATTTTCAAATGCTCTACAGATCGAGAGAGAAAGAAAAACGAACTAGTTTTTATTCATGCTGTCCTAATACAGGGTGTTCTCGGACAAACCTTGATATAAAACTATGTACTGAAAACACAAAAAAAATTTCAAGTGATTTTTTTTTTAATTTTAGAGGTTTACAACATAAAACTACTTTCATTTACATAGGGTGAAACAAAACAGTGGTGCTAGATGCAATTTCCTTTTATTTCAAACGGCACACTCTATATACTGGGTGATCATTTTCAATCCGGGATCATAGGAGATTGGTATGATTACCGTTGATAATGACGTTTTGGTGTTTTTAATATGATTTTAGTTAAAAATGTCATTATCAAAAGTCATATTAACCTCCTATTTTTCGGTTTAAAAAAGATCACCCGGTATAACGTCAAATTTGGATTGCCCGTAAAGTTTTATGTATACCATAATCTATGCCTAAATCTAACCGTTCTGGAGATATTAACATTTTATTTATTTTATTAATATTTTATGTAAAAACCGACGTCTGCAGCCACCATTTTTTTCTTAAATATGTGAGTCCATTCGTTACAGCTCTTCCGGCCAGTTGCACCGAACACTTAAGCCGAGCTTAACTTTAAGTACTGCTTAGAATGTGACATTTGAGGTTACACAACATTCAGTATATCACATTCTAAGCGGTGCTTAAAGTTAAGCTCGGCTTAAGTGTTTGGTGCAACTGACCATTAGTCTAAGAAAAATTGTTTACTGATAATCGTCTACAGTTAATTTGGAACGCCATCTCTTGATGGACGGTGTTTTTCTTTGATGGTTTTATAACGGATCTTGGGAAACTAAACGGTTAAAAAAATTGTACCGTCTGTCAAGAGATGGCGTTCCATATTAATCGTACGAGATTCTCAGTAATCAGCTTTTTTTAGCTTAGATCCGGTATAGCCGAAAAAGTTTCTTGCTTATTTACATTTTTCAGTTTACGATATCTATGGTTAAAGCGAAGTCGCAGTATCGTCATATACCGATCGAATGTCACTGAAATTCTATTGTACAGTTTAAATACTAAAGCTCTAGAAAAAAAAAAGAAAATTGAATTTACAGCGCTTATTATCATCATCCACTGCTTTCTGATTTGCATTAGCTTTGTTTTTTTTACGGTCTTTCGTATAAGATCTCAATAGCGCCATCTGTTGATTGAAAGCCTAAGCTTCTCTTGCGAAATTCACTTATTGATTTATTTACATCTTTTTCTTTTGGTTTTCCTCTGTTGTCAAGTATGTTTTCCAATTTGTCAAATGACGTTTCTATATGATATATGACTTGACATTTCTGAATCTGGAAACTGATTTGACAAGTAGGGAAACTTAATTGGCGAAAGGGAAAACCAAAAGAAAAAGACTGTAAATAATTTTGATCTAAGCAGATGCCAATTATTGCCTGGGGGTTTAAGCCGCTCATCAATTTTCAATATTTTCAATGCAGAACTGTCAAATTTTGACAGCTCAATATGCGTCAGACAGTATGACCAACTGTGTACTGCAAAACTCGACTTGTTTTAATTATTAATTTAATTGATATCGTGGTACGTATTATGTACAATCAATTAAATCAAATTCCTGATTTGATTGAAACCGATTATGTTTGGGTTCGATTTCGTAACTAAATCAAAATTGTGCGTCTATTTTTGGATTTTTCCCCTTTAAAAGCAATAGTTTCGGGTCATGCAAATAGTTCATCTGCTAATCTAAAAATAATATTCAAATTCTTTCTGCAATTTTAAACCAGATAGAAAGTATCATCGCTGAACACCAACAACAGAAAACAGATTATAGCTCTAATCTCACAGTGAGTTTTATTCTGCGAAATTAACTTCAGAAACGCTCGCAAAATGTTTGGAAGCTCGCTCAAAATTGCAGTTGTAATTCCTGATGGCACCTGAAAGCGATCGCGGTTGTTCCACCGCTCCAGGAAGTGGAGCAAAGTCCTTATTACCATCGCGTCGTTTCGCAAAAAGCTAACGCCGGAGTTCGTCGGTGTTCCTAACGGAAATTGTTGTTTTGTTACAGTCGGATACCTCCAAATGATTACAGTTTATATATCATTAGATAAACTTTGTTCTGCGAACCTTTTTTTTTTGTTTAAAGAAAGCTGGGAACCCATATTTCATCATTTCACAACTGTGCTCCCTCTCTCTTTTCCTCTTATTTTAATTGATCTTATTTTGCTTGCGAAAATATCTCGAATTATTACTACTTTTAGCAAAATAACTCGCAGCCGGCTTGCATTTTCTCAAGCTTGACGATTTTAATCGGCCGTTCCGAGGCGCGCCATTTTTCATTCGCAAGATCGCATCGCCTAAATAAACACGAGATCGTATCTTCGCGTGTAACAGTTATTGCACGTCAAACGGGCGTTATCTGCACAGGAAGTTTAAAATGCATATTTCGAAAAGGTGGGGCCCGCACTATTTCGATTTGAATATAATAATAATCTAAGGCGTCTCGTTTCTAACATGCATAATACATAAAACGATTCGGGATCGAATCTAGCGTGTACTTTTTTTCGTTTTTATGGTAAGGGGCTGAAATTCATGATTCCGTTATTTCGAACGGAATCACCAGCCAGAAGGTAGGGAGCCAATCCACCAAGCGAAAGGGATTTTAGGTTAAGTAAGGAATTTGCGACTTATTGAAAGGAAAAAAGTTGCTTCATATTGAAAATGATCCACCAAGGGAAAGGACTGTGATAAGAAAAAAAATTAAAGAGGATCTTACTAAAAGGAAAAGTTGTTCCACCAAGGGAAAGGAAGTTAGGATAACGAAAAGCTTTCAAAGAGATACAAGTATAAAAAATGATCCCCTAAAGGGAAAAGAAATTTGGGGCGTGAAAGAAGGATTGGGCCTTATTGAAAGGTTATTTTGAAAATGTTAAAAAAGGCAAGGGCCTTTGATCATCTTCAATTAGGGATACGAAAAGTCTATCTTCTTCATAAGGAAATAAAAAATGAAAGGCGATAGTTCACCCTTTTTTTTAGAAAGGAAGGTAATGACGTTTAAATAACTTCATAAATCCATAATGAAATGAAATTGGAAAGCCAGAAGTTCGGATCTTTTATTATTCATCTTCTATTCAGGTGTTCAGTTTTCAATCTATTATTAATTTTTAATCTGTGGAGAAGGAGAGGAAAGAAGTTAATACAGTCAATGGAAGGCCATAACGAATGGATACTTTTCTTTCAGAATCATGCAAAAGTTTGCTTGGAATGTTGGAGTTAGTTAGAATCAGTTGGTTTAGTGGCCTTAGAAGAAGAACTGACTTTCTGGAGTCTGAGAGATCCACAGACTAAAGCCAAACCTCTAAGAATACGAATAGATCAGTTCAACTCTGCACGTCTTCGAGTCTAAGGTTCTGAGTCCTTCCATTGCCTAGCTCTATTTTTTCCTAGGCCCAATCCGTACTTCGGTAGCATTCCTCTGCTACTTATTGGCCTTCGTTCCTCTCTCATTGCCACTCCTTCACGTCCATCTATTTGCCTTATTTTAGTCTTCCCTGTTCTCTATCTTCCTCTTTTTCTCCTTGTCTTTACGATTTGTGTAAATTTAATCCCTCCGCACAGTCTCCTCACTTCCAGATTGCAGCTGGTTTATTTTCGTCTTTTATTAATCTTCCTAGATATGATGTGTTAAAATATATTGAGACCAACAGGTTTTCTTGGAGCAAATTCATCAGAAATGAAGTAGCTGGCGTGGATCAGAATGTTGGGGGAAAAGCTGTTTGCAAAACAGGATCAGAAACTTTGATGGCAAAAAGTCTGACCTTTTCTGCACGCAAAGTTGATGGTGTTTGAAGCTCTATGCGGTCGTCAAAAAGGTTTTCAAGTCCTTGGTTTCTGCAAAGCAAGTAACAACAATAGAGGAATCAAATCAAATTTTTGTTCTAAAACTGATCACGAGAGGTCTTAACCGGTTTCTGTAAGTAAAACTGATTGAACTTGCTGAAGACCTGGCGTGTGGCTGTTTTAAAAATAAATCCAGGCCAATTAGTTTCGGAAAAACAAACTGATCACGATCAGAAATAAAGTAGCTGAAGATAGAGGAAATGCAAGCCAATAAGAAGACAAAAACTTTTGTTTGCAGTGAAACTTTTGAGGGAAGGATCTAAAATGAAGAATGATCTAACTCTTAACTGAATTTAGCTTTTGTTTTTTCAGCCCGAAAACCTGAGATACTGAAGACCTGAGGGCAATGTTTTTTTTTTTTAAATCCAACCAATAAATTTCGGCAAAGCAAACTGGAAGAAGAAAAGAAGTAGCTGACGATAGACGAAAGGGAAACCTGCAACTCTTTACAAAGAGGCTTTTTAGGCAGAAGCTAAAGCTGACACCTAATCGGAGAAAAATCTTAATTGAACTTAGCTCTTGTTTTTTTTTTTCTGCGAGAAAATCTGACGGTACTTAAGATACTGAAGACCTGAGGGCACAGTTTAAAAAAAAAATCAAAGCCAATTAATTTCGGCAAAGCAAACTGGAAGAAGAAATGAAGTAGCTGACGATAGGCAAAAGGCAAATTAACAACAAGATAAAAAAAATTTGCAAAGAGGCTTTTGGGGCAAGATCTAAAACTGACATCTGATCAGAGAAAAGTCTTAACTGAACTTAGCTTTTGTTTTTCGCCAGTAAACCTGAGGGTGCTCGAAATTATGGAAGACTCGGGGTCATCGCGTTTAAAAAAAAATTGCTAACCAATTAATTTCGGTAAAGCAAACGAGAAATGAAGTAACTGACGATGGAGGAAAGGCAAACCGGAAAGAAAACAAAAACTCTTTCAAAGCAGGATATAGAACTGCCACTTGATCGGAGAAACGTCCTAAATCATCTTATCTTTTGCTTTCTGTAATTAAAAATGAGGGTGCTTGAAGCTTCTGAAGACCTGGGTCGCTGTCTTTCATAGTTTTCCGAGCCAATTGATTTAGGAAAGCAAACAGATCAGAAATGAGGTGGCTGACGAAGAAAAAAGGGAAACCGGAGAAACGTCTTGCATCATCTTAGCTTTTGCTTTCTGTCAGTAAACCTGAAGGTGCTTGAAGCTTCTGAAGATCTGGGGTCGCGGTCTTTAATAGCTATCCAAGTCAATTTAGGTTTAGGCAAAGCAAACTGATCAGAAATGAGGTACGATGAGTTGACGATGAAGAAAGGGCAAACCAGCAAGTAAGTAAAAAAAGTTTGGCAATGAGACTTTCACGGGAGGGTCAAAGAAAGTTGCTTGAAGCTTCTGAAGACCTGGGGTCGTTGCCTTTAATAGCTATCCAAGTCAATTTAGGTTTAGGCGAAGCAAACTGATCAGAAATGAGGTACAACGAGTTGACGATGAAGAAAGGGCAAACCAGCACCTAAGTAAAAAAAATGTTTGTCAATGAGACTTTCACGGTAGGGTCAGAGAAAGTTGCTTGAAAAATTTGGCTGGTGGTTTTTGCAAGTAATAACCGATGGAGCTTGAAGTTATTGAAGACCTGGATTCGACGTCTTCGAAAAATTTTAAGGCCAATCGATTTGGGTGAAGAATACTGATGAGAAATGTATCAGCCAACCAGGATTAAAGCAAATAAGCGAAAGAAGACCAAAAAGGTGTTAGCAGTGAACCTTTTGAAATAGGAGCAGAAGTTGATGGTAGGTTGGGGAAAGGCTTTGGATCTTGTAAGTAAAACTGCCTGGAGCTAGAAATAAGTGAAGAATATTTTTAAAAGGTCTTAAAATCAATTGCTTTTTTCAAAAAGAAAAAAATCATGAGGGGCGAAGTAGTCAAAAATATGGGAAAGGAAATGTGATAGGATTAAGAGAGTAGGAATTGCAGTGAGACGATCAATGGCGTTTTTTATTGGCTAGACTGGTACACACACTGTGTGTCGTCATCTTTTATTATTTCATGAGGGTGAAATGAGATGGGAATACGCTGTAGAATATTAAATAATGATAAAAATAGAGAGTTAATTCTAACACTTTTTGGACGCCAGGGAACACTTTTTTGGTGTTTCCTCGCGTCCATCCGTTTGCGGAATTACGAGAAACGGAGTTAGGATGTTTGCCCTTTAAACGTATGTAATAGAGCAGAGTTGAGCTTATCCTTGTTGCGGTAAACACTCACTTTTAGATACAATTTAGTCGGAAAAAGAGAACAATAACGCCAAATTAGATGAAGATTAACAACTTTTCAGATAAAACTTTATCCATATTTAACACCGAATGGACAGATTACAATTAATCCCAAAAATTTTTATGTGTGTAGGGACAGCTCTGATACTTGAACTTCTGATAATTTTAAATTCGCACGATTTTCGAACGTTTTCCTTTTTTTTTATCCAAACTCCAAATCAACTTCATCACAGCATTCCCGCACCCCATTCATTCGCAAAAATAGCCGTAATTGCAAAGTTTGCGCCTCAAAGCCCGGGCTTTTGCTTTATTTCTTTCCTTTCCCAACGACCTATTATGATCGCTGATCGAAAACGATGATATTCAAGAACTGGTCACTTGTTCACTTCACAATGGCCCTTACACCTGCATACCAAACAACGATCACGCGAGTAAAAAAGATAATTGATTAATTATCTGCGGTGTTTCCTTGTTTCTTACGAGTTGCACAGTTACGGCAAGAAGCGTTTAAGCCATTAACTAGCTCCTTTTGGCCCATTGTCCGCGTTTGATTTATTAAAAGCATTAATAGCGCATTCCTAGCAGTCGCTTTTCAAGTCAATTAACGAACGAGTGCATTAATGATTTAACGCTTGTCCGTTTTGCTGAAGCTTTTAACATTCGTTATAAACTGGGGAGAGAGTCACGAGGGAAGTCGGGGATTTGCGGAATGTATAAAAATGCAAAATTGATTAAACTGTATAGGTATAGGTATACAAAACGCTTCTTAAAATAGGATTGCAAATGCGAGAATTAAATCGATCGACATAAACATGAGTAAGAGCGTAATTACGAGCGACTCTGAAATATTCTAACAGCGGTCTCTACTTAGTTTAAATATCGCGCTCATTAAAATTTTCCAAGCGCCATTTTTCCTCCTTGCTCTTTACATAGTCACGTAATGACCTCAATTATGAGGAAGGAATGAAACGAAACGAAACCAAAGATCTTACGATCTATTTTGGATGTCGAACGATAATCTACAAAGATGCCATCCATTCGTTTGCTTAACTTAAGAACTATTTCGAAGTTTTAAGACCATTCTACACTATCATGTTCTTTATGTAAGAGGATTTGGTTGAATTTTGCGAATTGTGCCAAAAATAATTGAAACGAAAACAATCTGGAAAAATAGAACGTATTCTATTTTCAGATCGTCAAAAATTTCTCGCTCCAAATATATTTATTCTAGATAACCCTGTGCAAGAAATGCAAGGCGCAGTGTGTAACGGCCTTTAGCAAATTCCAAACAATATAAAAATTTGAAATTTTGAAAAGTGACTGAAAGCTCTGCTGATTATTTTTCTTTTTTATTTGGAGAATTTCCAAATGATGCGAATGGCTTCACAAATTTATAAGGCTTAACGAATCCTGGTAAGATTAATTACATCTGAAACACAAAAAAAATTAAAACTGAAGTTCTAATTCATTTTACCGGAGGAGGCCTTCAGCGAATGGAAAGACGATCGCATTATACATTTAAATTAGATAACCGCAAAAAACTCAGAAACGTATTTGTGCACAACTCAAATATGGAGAGCGATTTGCTCGGTGTTCTAACGTAAATGTTTTCTAATGAACACGTTAACAGCGAAATGCTTTTATACCGAGCGTGGAGGCCGCGTAATCGCCTTTGTTGGACTGGTTATCGATGAATTGAATGATGTCGTAGAGGACGTCATTTGAATTTTATTGTTATTACATACAGGGCATTACTTTATGTTTAACATTTTCTATTATACTCATTTTTTGTT
The DNA here is from genome assembly GCA_036172665.1 of Prosopocoilus inquinatus. NCBI lineage: Eukaryota > Metazoa > Arthropoda > Insecta > Coleoptera > Lucanidae > Prosopocoilus > Prosopocoilus inquinatus. Next base: position 48,718,466 of record CM069872.1, read on the forward strand.
TGAAGAATCTATTTTATGGATTTCTTCGATGTACAACACATGCGCAAGCTTTGAGCGCTTTGGAGGAAAAAAATAGTTTCAAACGTGTTGCCGACAAAAAATTATAAAAGTCAGAAAAAGAAAATTCAGAATTCTATTACAATAAAGCTTGTAAGTGCACTAAGAATGAGCTTTTATATATTAAAAAAAAAACCTAAAGTAAATTACTGATATTCAATCAACTTTTGGTGCTATTGCACATAGACAGTTAGAGCCTAAACAAATTTCTTTCTTCAAAATTTCTACTTGCAATAAAGTAATACGAAAGCTGAAAATATACAAATCAAATTGACGGCAAAATATAAATATGAATACTTATATTGATGAATAAGAAACATCTGTAATGAGCTTGCAACTTGAGAAGAACCTGTCACGTGACCTGTGCTACTTAATTTATTATCCGTGTCCGAGGGACACGGGATGAAAATAAATTAAACTCTAATAATAAATTGCGGCCACAGCAAATAGCTCCTTAAATAGAAGAAGATTTCATCGTATGAGTAATTGTTTCGATTAAAAAAAAATCTACTCCCATTAATTTTGGTTCCCATTTTCGTCGGTAAAATGTGTAGGAAGACTTGTGCTTTGTTTAACATTAATTATAATAAAAGAATTGAAGGGAGCATTTAATGTTGCCGTAAGAAGACTAACAAGTTCTTTAATACTTGCGTGGGTGTATATACAGGGACATGCATTTCACGAAGACGCTGTTTCTCGTCCGAATTGCAGTATAAACTGCGCCTTCGTAAAATACACGTTGCCGTACCGTAAAACTAAAGCAGGACAATAATATATTTTTTTTATGTTAGCTTCGCTAATTTTATTTTCTTCTCTGTTTAACGTTAAAACGCGAGCATTTAAAATAAGCTGAAAGACACTAACTTGCCGCTCTTCCTGAAAAAAAATTTACAAGTAGTGAAAGTCGCCGTGTTTATGTTTAAAGACCTGAAGGTTTCGTAACATTCGAAACGCCTGTTGATTACGTCGAAGAACTGAAATTAATGATTCATCGTTTGCGTTCAGGATGATCATTTTATTACGAGAATTTAGTTCTTCCTGTTGCAAGATTTAGAGAGAAAAATTAAGTGATAAAAAATGAAATCACGAGAGAATAATAAAAAATAAATTTGAAAATCCTGCGCTTAAAAAAAATCTAAATATGATTTCGACTAATATTGTTTATTGCTTTCCACTTCGTTTGCTAAAATCCGCTGGTAAAATAATTCAATTTTACGGCGTCCGATCCATTGTAATTACAAATTTTGCAATAATTTTCGGCGTGCTATAATCATAAAATAAATACATATCTCTCACAAAATGCAAAATAAAATATTTGTAGAGTTGCTTTTGTTTGTTTTTGTTGAATAATAACTTTATTTTCAATTTATTTTGTTCTACCAATCGATTTTTCTTAGTTCCTTTCATTTTATTTATACTTCTATGCATATCGCATTGTTTTCTTCACGATTTGATTTCTTAGTTTACTATGGATTAAAAGTAGGTTTGTGTTTATTTTTTAATTATTTTAATTTTTATTCATTTCTTGTTTTTGTTGAATTGAATTGGAATTTCATTTCCGTTCACATTCTCTTACTTCTTTGTCTATAGTTTAGCGTTCTAGTAATGTACAACTTTGTATAATAACGAACGCAATAAATAAATATAAAAAGAATCGCTAGAAGATGCCAAGGAATAGAAAGGGAATTAAGGCAAATAAAATTTACTAAATTTTCCTAGACTTACCCCCCTCCCCCCCCATTCAGATTATACGATTGATATAACTCGGAGCTAAACGTTGATTTAATCCTTCTAGAAAAATTGTTTTTTTTTTTTCAGACTTTCAGTCTTTATTGATCGCATTGTATAAATTAATAAAGCTGCAACTTCACACATATCAATCGTTTTTGCTCTCACTGTATTTGCCAGTTTTCGCTTGTAATGTTATTTACGTGTGTTTTGTGAACAGCTTCAAAAATTTGGAATTTTTCTTGTTTTGTTATTATCTTATTTTAGATTACCGAATATTTTTTTTATTGAAAAATTGAATGATGAACGAAGTGAGAAGGCGATACTTTAATATTACAACGATATGAAGAAAGCAAGAAAGAGAGACAGCGTCAAGACTATTATTATTTCTTATTATGACTAAGGTTTTTACAATATTAATATGACCCAAGTTCCTGTACCTACTTTTAACAAAACAGAAATAAATAATAAACTTTCGTCTTCAGTGTCGTGACTGAAAATAATAAAGAAAATTGAAATACAATTCCTTTTCGAGACTGCATTTGTGATTTTGACGAAAATAATTATAATGCGTTTAGTTCAAAAACAATTAAAAACGAAACGCTCCAATAATGTTCATTTTCGAACGAGTTTACGGCGTTTTTTGGTAAACTACGGTAAATATTTTCTTGTTCTTTTCGTTTCCATTTCTATTCATTTCCACTTTAAATCGTTGACATTCTTTATCCTAACGGATAATTAATTATTATTATAAATACGTTTGACAATTGAATTTTTTCTTTCCAGTTATGGAGTTATATGCAGTTGATAAATAATTAATAATTAATTGAACACCTCTGTTTCAGTGAAAATATAGTGAAAATGTTATTAAAAATAATTATAACATCAGTGCTGCTGGCTCTGAAGTCTAATCGTAGTCTACTCTCACCACATTTTTTTTAATAATCCCTTTTTTATTTTCAAAATAATTTCAACTTGGTAACCCAACCGGTTAATTTTGTTAGTTATATTTTTCGCTAATAATTAATATATATATATATATACATATATATATATATATATATATATATAAATTAAAAATATTTGTTTTGGGAAACGTAAAAGTAAAAAGAAAATTATGTAAAGTAGCGTGCATTAAATTTTGGTCGCCATTTTAATTTCTATCAGAAAATAAATTTTATTTTTAAGAAATTTTTCCCAGTTTTCAAATTTAAGATAAAACATTAATCTTTTTGATTTCAATCAAATACGAGTTAAATAAAAATCTTTGTTGACAACGACGACCAAAAAATATTGCTCGCGGGTGTACCATCTGTAAGTAATTTTAGTGTATACTGCGTGTCTCAAAAGTAGTGTCCGATCTGTACATTCACGTACTACTCATCAATACGATTCAAACCTCAAACAAGTTTTTCCTATGAAGCTTATTTTACAAGAGTATATGAAGTTGCGTGTCCAAATTCTTTATTTATAACATTTTTCCAAAAATGTCGGTGGTAATAGTTAGTTACAATTAATTACAAATAAATCCGATTCTGCTTAGTTCACATACCGGTTGCGCCACTGCAAGTTAGTGCATACGATCATTCACGAAACAGTCCAATAGTAAAATGTAGCTTCAATGTAAATCCCTCCCGCTAATGTCTTCACCAATGCAATCTAATTCGCAAAGTTCATTTTAATAGTGAGATATGCAAATACTACGAGTGGCGGATTTCAGGATTAAATTTCAAAACTTTAATTAGCGTCAGTAATCGAATTGGGCGGGCACGTTTCTTAAAGTATAATTAAACGGGAAAGAAAATGTTAGAATTTCTGAGAAGTAATAGGTACGTGACAAAGTGCATTTTCTAAAAGTTCGGGCCCAAAAGTAGATGTATCAAAACCGTCAAGCAAGCGTCTCCTTGAAACCTAATTAATGAGCGAGCGCGTTGTTTATTTTGAATGAAATACGTTCTGCTGATGCAGCATTGCAAGTAAGTAAGTTCAACCACTTGAATTTCATATTTTCAGCATGAAATCCCCTCATTTAAAACGTCAATTTTGCCTACGTTCCAAAGACCGAAAAGTTTTTTTGATCTCGAAGCAAAGCAAACGTCGGTAATTCATGAAGACAGTTTCCACAGCAGTTAAGTCGCTGACCGTACTTGCGAAATACTGACTAGTCAATTTTGTCAATTTAAATAAAAAATACGCGTGTTGAATTTTGGGTAAAACAAAAGGTAAAAAGACGAATTTAAAATGTAATTATTCAAACGTGACAATAACTAAATTTAAATCGTAACTATTGAGACACATTGCATGATTTTTTTACTCAATAAAATATTTACGATTTCTCTTGAATCACCTGGTACAGATTAGTTAGTTGTTTGGTTTTATGCAGTAAGTACTTTTTAAAAATTAAATTGTTACTGGAATTCAGTGGGCCTCATTCATTGAAGTTCTTATCACATCCTCAAAATTTAAAAGAAAGTAAGGTCGGTGGTAGATGATGCCGGATTGTCTTGACCGGCACGCCCTACGATAGTTACGCCACTGCCACATCCTGTTTTAATACCTTTTCGGATACAGCCGGAAACTTAAAAAAAAAAATCATCTGCATGAGTAAGTCGCTTTACATCAGATTGTATTGTGTACCAATCGATGACTGTGTGTGTTTTTGCTATTAAATTAAATTTAATCACAGTTATTTTTTCGTTTACAGTTTTGGGCGCGATCGCTTTTCTGCATATAATCAATCATTCACGACTCCTTCATTTGCTTTTTTTTGTTTAAACAAACGGCAGACAATGAACACAGGAATTCGCTAAAAACGAATACGAGGTCAAGTTTTGGAATTCCGCTCACACTTGACCGGGAGAAAGAGAGAACGTGCCGGTTAAGAACGGTATCCTTCGAATTGAACAAAGCAGAAGTAATTACAGCAACGTTAGGCAAAAAAAAAAATAATTATTATATCATTATCTGCTATGACATGCAAGCTAAGATCCGTTAACAGATTAAATACTGAAATTTCAGCACGGCTCAAAATTATTTTTGCATCGAAGAGCAATCGGATTGCACTCTGGAGGAATAACACAAACAAACACATGTGTGAAAGTACACGGTGTGTTAACGCAGAATCATTTTTGTTTATGGAATGCGAGCCAATGTCAAATATAGGTACAAAAAAATAAACGTAAATCTATTACGCCGGGTTGCGTACGTTGAAAGTAATTATTATGACTTATATGACAAAAAACGCGGAGCAGAGAATGGTGAGTGAGGTCGCATAGGTGTGGCTCTATCAGAGCGCTTAGATTTTTGATGATTACGCGAAAATAGAAGGTCGTAAAAATCGTGTATATAAACCGGGGTGGATTAGTTGAAGGTACAGTGTGAAAAGTCCAACAGACCAAGCAGCACAATCATGAACTATTTGGTGAGTTTTGTGTGGTTGAAATTTTTTTTAAGTTGGTAATTTTGGGGGGATTATTGCAGACGATCGTCGCTTTTCTTTCCCTGGCCGTTTTTGCCATCGCTAAACCATCAGGACATGGGGTGGTGATCACCGCGCCGGCAGCCGTAGTCGCCACTCACGGTGGTTGGGGTGGTCATGGTGGATGGGATGGTTGGAGTGGTGCAGCCTGGGGAGGACATGGAGGTTGGGATGGTGCATGGGGAGGACATGGAGGTTGGGGTGGTCATGCTGACGCTATAGTTGGACATGGAGTAGCCGTCGTTGGACCTGCCGCAGGTGCCGGTCATGGTACCTGGAACGGCGCTTTATCCGCCGGTCACGGTCACGGAGTCGCCGTGGTGGGACCCGGAACCGTTCCAGCTGCCATCGTAGGACCTTCCGGAAAAGTCGTCGCTGACGGTCTTTATGGAGTCGGTCATGGAGGACATGGCGGACATTGGTAATTAAAAGATGGACAACCAAAAATAAATAGGAAATGTGATCCTGACTGTTCTATGTAATTGTACATTTTGTATTATATGAGCTGTGTTCAATAAATACCGAGCATTTTTTATAAATTTGGGTTTGCCTTTCGAACTTCTATATTTTAACATGGGGGGGAGGGGGTGATCACCGCGCCAGCTACTGTAGTCGCCATTCTCAGTGGTTGGGATGGTTGGAGTGGTGCAGCCTGGGGAGGACATGGAGGTTGGGATGGTGCATGGGGAGGACATGGAGGTTGGGGTGGCCACGCTGACGCTATAGTTGGACATGGAGTAGCCGTCGTTGGACCTGCCGCAGGTGCCGGTCATGGTACCTGGAACGGCGCTTTATCCGCCGGTCACGGTCATGGAGTCGCCGTGGTGGGACCCGGAACCGTTCCAGCTGCCATCGTAGGACCTTCCGGAAAAGTCGTCGCTCACGGTCTTTATGGAGTCGGCCATGGAGGACATGGCGGACATTGGTAATTAAAAGATGGACAACCAAAAATAAATAGGAAATGTGATCCTGACTGTTCTATGTAATTGTACATTTTGTATTATATGAGCTGTGTTCAATAAATACCGAGCATTTTTTATAAATTTTGGTTTGCCTTTCGAACTTCTATATTTTAACATGGGGGGGAGGGGGTGATCACCGCGCCAGCTACTGTGGTCGCCATTCTCAGTGGTTGGGGTGGTTGAAGTGGTGCAGCCTGGGAAGGACATGGGGGTTGGGATGGTCCATGGGGAGGACATGGAGGTTGGGGTGGCCACGCTGACGCTATAGTCGGACATGGAGTAGCCGTCGTTGGACCTGCCGCAGGTGCCGGACATGGAACCTGGAACGGCGCTTTATCCGTCGGTCACGGTCACGGAGTCGCCGTGGTGGGACCCGGAACCGTTCCAGCTGCCATCGTAGGACCTTCCGGAAAAGTCGTCGCTCACGGTCTTTATGGAGTCGGTCATGGAGGACATGGCGGACATTGGTAATTAAAAGATGGACAACCAAAAATAAATAGGAAATGTGATCCTGACTGTTCTACGTATATGTATATGAGCTGTATTCAATAAATACCAATCCAATAAATTTAAATAAATTATGGTTTTTTGTGCTCTGCCTCTCGAACCTCTATACGGGCAAATTTTTTCCATTCACGCCCTCTTAAAAATTGAATTAGGGTAAACAGGCGAGAAGACGAACAGATAACAGGATCATCCCCCGTTTCAGGAAGCGCCCGTTTAGAATAAAACACAAAAAATTATGCAAACAAGAGCCCCGGCATAAACTTTTTTTGCGGTCGTATGTTAATCCGACGCTATGTAAATCGGCTGTCAGCGTCGCGGGCGCGGGGGGGGGGGCGTCTCGGTGCACTTTCGGCTTCCTGGCGGTCCTCTCGGGTTTTATTGCGCGGAGACGCCGTTATTATTTTATTGATGCGTTAACATCAATTTGAACAAAGGAGGATTTTTATTGGCGTTCGGGTTTTACATTTATCGTCTCAATAAACGTTCAGACGAGAAGTTTTCGCAGTTCGAATGCGCCACAAAGTTCTCATTAAATTGCAGTTTTAATTTTGGGAATGACGCTCTTTACGTTCGGGGGGCGAAGGGGCATTAAGGCTTGCTTTAGACAGAAAATGTACTCTCTTCTCTTAACTTTGTTGCAATTTTCAATTATATTCAGTCACACATTCTAATGGGAAAACACATAATGATTTTTGATTGTTAGGAACAGTTTGAATTCGGCGCCATTGTTTTAGTGTCTTTTATGTTTTGGGCGTGGTCAGACTGAAGGGTTTTCGCAGATCGAATGTGCCACAAAGTTCGCAATAAATTGCAGTTTTAATTTTGGGAATGACGCTTTTTATGTTCGAGAGGTAATAAGGCTTGTTTTAGAGAGAAAATTTATTCTCTTCTTTTAACTGTGTAATATTGAATTATTTTCATTCACAGCAGTTTGAATTTGGGGCCATTGTTTTAGCGCTTTTCAAGTTTCAGGTGTGGCCAGGCTGAAAAAACATCGCATTTGTTTGTTTTTCCCTTAATTTTTAGATTAGGTCCTATACAGTTATCATCGAGTTATACTCCTGTAGAACGCCATCTCGTATAACGTGTATTACTGGAAACCGGTCCGGCCGCGGGCCTTTTGTATGGCAGAACGAACGGAGTGTGGAGTATCGCGCACTTTCTCACATTCAAGTTGTTTTCTCTGGTGCTCTTTATTTTTGCCATACAAGAGAGGGCAGCGCGCATCGCTTCATTTTCTGCTCGCTATTTACTCTTCCAGTACTTAACTTCCAGGGGGAAAAATTAAAAATTTGAGGAAATTAAGGGAAAAACTCAAGAAGACTAGACTTTATTTTCTCATTGTGAATAGTTTTTCATGTCGTAAGCTACATTTCTTCGATAAGCAAAGTACGATTGTTACGTGATCAAGGTCACAAAGACGGTTTTCCGTCAGTGGCTCCTCGTGATGATTTACTGCGGGTAGGCAACAACTGCAAAAAGGGAAGTTGGTTCATTTTCCAAATAAATTCATTCTTCGAGACTTGCAATTTTTGAACTAAATTTAAGCGTGGGATTTACAGAGCTTTTCTCAGCTTTCCAATGCCTTTCACCAAAAAGAAGAAAACAATTGACGAACGCGTTCTTGAGTTACAGTCAAAATTCAAAAGCGACGTGTTTCTTATTTGCTAAATTAATTGAAGGTCTCTCCCTCTCATCGCGATCTTTAAGCACAGGATTTACAGAGTTTTTTCTCAGCTTTTCAACGCTGTTTACCAAAGAACAATTGACGAACGCGTTCTTGAGGTACCATCAAGACTCTGAAGCGACGCGCTTCTTATTTGCTCAATTAACTGAACGTCTCTCCCTCCCCTGGTGATCGCGCTTGTAATTTTTGAATTCAATTTAAGCATGGGATTTACAGAGCTTTTTCTCAGCTTTTCAGCGCAGTTTACCAAAGAACAATCGACGAACGTATTCTTAAGTTACAATCAAAATTCAAAACGTCGCGTTTTTTTATTTTCTCAATTAACTGAACGTCTCTCCCTCCCTTCACGGTTGCGCTTGTAATTTTTGATTTAAATTTAAGCGTGGGATACACAGAGCTTTTTCTCAGCTTTTCAACAGCTTTTGTCGAAAAAACAATCGACGAACGCTTCTTGAATCACAATCAAACCAATTCAAAAGCGACGCGTTTTTTATTTGTTCAATTAACTGAACGTCTCTCCCTCCCCTCGCGGTCGCTCTTGTAATTTTCGAATTAAATTTAAACGCGGGATTTACTGAGATTTTTCTCAGCTTTCCAACGCCTTTCACCAAAAAACAATCGACGAATCGACATCAACTGCAAAAAGGAAAGTGGGTGCATTCTCCAAATAAATTTGTTTTTCGGGGCTGACCCGACGACTTCAATAGAACAGAGTGGGCACTGCCTATCTTGCCCACCCCGAGGAGCTGCCACTGTTTTCCACCAGCTTTGATCAAAGTAGAGAAAATATTAAAATAAAGACTTTACCTAGATATTAAAATTTAATCTCATGTTTTATTTTTTATTTTTTAATTATTATACAGAGTCTAAAGTGCTTTAAAATGTTAACATCAGGCTGTACTTTAGCCAGCGTTGCCGAGTGTAAAATATTTTTCTCCACAAATGGACTTTAAAATCGTGCCAACTGAGAAGATAAAATCCCTACTATTTGCAGCTCCCAAAAATTTAAATTTTATATTCTTGCTGACAACTGACATGATAAAACCAAATTTAATTTACGAATTTAAAAGTCAAATAAAATAATTTTTTAATACATTTTTTTTGCTTTTTAGTATGCTGAAACGGCCACTAATAAATAATACATACTTTTTTTCATCGTAAAAGACAGGGGATGTAAAAATTATGTTACACATTCCCCTAATTTAAACCGTGTTGTCCAAATAAATTTTTGATAAAGGTAAACCGTGGGAGACAAAACGTGCGTCTCAGATTACAATTTATTTATTTACTTGACAATTAATGAACTACAATTTACATCTTCATGGCCTATCTTTATCCAAGTTTCAGGTGCAGGATATTTAACATATTTTTTTACAACATCCTGGCAACGGTATCAACTGCCAGATAAATCAGTGTTAAATGAATGATTTAACTTCCCTAATTCGTTGCTAACCTAATCAGTTGATAAAGGATAACGTACGAAATTGTCAAAAAATAATATTCAGTTTAAAAGATTTCTAGTGAAATTAAAAAGAAAGACATTCGTGAAGTTATTTTCCCCAACAATTCCCCACTTTTAAAAGAAAACATCAACTATTTCTCCATTGCCTTCAAAAATCACCAAATTGGAGAAACATCTCCACACCTGGCAACGCTGGCTTTAGAAACTGTCAGATATCTGATCCGAGAGTCAGTGTTGCCAACTCAGGGATTTTGTACCTATGTTCGGGGATATTATTTGAGGATTGTGATTTTTTTTAGAAAAACAAATTATTTAGGGATAGTTTTAGGGATGAATTAAAAAAAATTACTTCTATGTTATATACTTTTGACTTATTGTTATTTTTGATTGATTTTGTTTTATTAACAACTTGAGGAACGAGGAATTCGAAAGATAGAAGGTTTTGAAATAATCGTAAAAAATAACAAATCGCTTATATTTACTCACTATGTTTATTTTTCGCAGTTTTCCTTACTCTTTCAGTACTATTTTTTTTTAAACAGAAATTTTGTAATGTTTATTTCAGTTTTAGGGATATTTGAGATTAATTTGGGGCGCAAATCTACTTCTGGATTGACGATGCCTTCGAGTAACCACTCCATCTTCATTTGATTCTCGTTATTTTGATTTCGTCTCACTCATCGAAAAAGTAGCAAACTGTGATACCAACAGCACCGACCAGTTTCGAAAAATTTTTCTTATGATTGTTATTTTTTGAATGAAATTAATTTCGTTATTGTATTTTCTTTTAAGAAACCAATCTTACAGAAGTTCCAACGAGGGAAATTTACAGCAGATAATATTTTCCAGGGCGGCAATCGTGGCGATTTTATCACTACTGAGGAGCGGAAAATGCGGAAATTTATCGAGAATTGTGGGGAAAAATACCTTATAGAGATGGCAACATTGGTTCTAAATCAGTTCGGAACTGTAGTGCGCATGCGCTTTTGTCAGTATTTTGTGTATTTAACGAACTGATTTAGAACTGTGTAATTAAATTCCACCAGTGGACAGGACAGGTACCATTGATAAAGAAGTCATGTAAAAAAGTGTTGCCAACACAGTAACAATTTTAACAATTTTTATAGCGGTAAATTGAAACTATTCCGATCAATAAAAGTCGTTCCGTATACTTCATCCAATTATGCGTTTATTTTGCAATTATACATCGACTGCTAATGCGTAATCGGCGATGAAGTATTTACGTTGACTCATAATAGTAATTATTGCCGTTAACATATGCCCGTGCAATTTATTACCTTACGCAATTTTATGTTGGCAATTAATAAGCGACTGCTTATATGCTAAATTAACTGAAATAAACGAGCGGGCATTAATTTGCCCCGCTTATTTCCTCGCTGAAAACCGATTCGTGCATGCGTTTAATTGCGCTAAAATCTGCCAGGAAAAATCCGAGGCATTAATAACTTCTAATCAGCGTCTACAAATTAAGAAACTAAACTAATTAAGATAGTACACAAACGGATAAGTGATTGACCTCGACGTCAGGCGAGGACGCAAAGCTTTTAAAAGCTCGAATTTCTTCGACTTTCGTATTTATTTATTTTTTTTATGTTCTCGAAAATTTCGCTTGCACATATCAAGTTCAATTTAGGGTTGCCATTCATACTAAACTGAATTATTTCACCGGGAAACTTTTGCGTCGGCCGGCGGTAAATTTCCCGTTTGAAGGATTTTAAATTTAAACGGGCGCGTAAGAAGTTTTTTACGGCCCGCCATAAATTCGGGCGCATGTAAATATATAAAGCGGGCGATGTTTCTGGGATCTGTTTGTAATTTTCGTCGGCAAAAATAAATTTCAAGTTTCGATTTGATGGGGGCCAGGCAAGCTACATACATGTTGATTAAACTATTTCGTACGTCTCGGTTGAGATTGCAGAAAAAATAAATTAAGGAAAACAAACATAAAAAAAAAACATTTTACGAAGTGAAAATAGCATTTTGCTTTTCAGATGGGGCTGGAGATAGAACACGTTCTATTTGTTCAGATTTCAGTTTTTGATTCTATTTAATTTTTGACACAAATTTTTGTAAATATAATAAGTGGCCTATAATGTTTAGTCTAGCAACTTTTTCTAAAACTTACTTACTGCATACACAGGCAAGTTTAAACCCTCACTCTCATCGTAAACATTCATCATGCTACGGCTATTCGTCCTCTGAAATAAACATCCCCTCGTCTTCCTTCTTGTTTAAATGGTCGTAGTTCTTGTGATTTTTATTTTCCAGGGGGCCGCAAAATAAATCAATCCCCTCTGAATATATCGCCACTAATATTTTTGAATCGAGGAAACCTAGTAATAATGTCGATTCGAGCGTAGCGTCGCGTCGCCTTAAAAATTTTTTTGTAAATGAATGCGCCCGCCTTCCGGAATATAATTACTCCCGAGGCTGCTGCGGAACTCTTTGGAAAACTTTCCGGCGACTTTTGTTCGCTATCGAAGGGGCGATCTTATTTTTCCGCTAATATTTCAGGCATGTTATGCGATTAAGGACTTGAATGCGGTTATCACAACAGCGTCCCAATAAAGGAGAGGAGAATTAAGACGTTGCGGTTGCGTCGCGTCGTCCTTTATTTTCAGGACGAGAACGCGACGGACCGGGAAACTTGCGTGAAATATTGCGGGTTAATTGACACGGACAAAAGGAAGTACTTCGCTTTTTGATTTATTATTGTCCGCCTCAAGTTTTACACTTTACGCCATGATTTATTTATGTTGACAAAATATTTATGGGATGCAATTGGAAGAAGTCGGAGATATTTTCTACTTTCGCCGTACGTATGTGCCGATCCACTGCTTTGTAAAATAATAAATTCAATCAAATTCACTTGGATTTTCGGTGTAAAATCTATGGGAAAAGTTGCACTCATGAAGATTTCGAATTTCGAATTCGCATCGAAATGGAAATTAGATCACGCTGCTACCTGCCGTGTGTAGAAACAAGATTTCGCGCCCCACGTTGGGCGCCAAAAAACTTGCTACCTACTTGGTCTACAAGTTTTGAGCTGAGAAAATTAACTTCCAGCACAATCAGCAGCTTCAGTCATGACGGGGGTGCGTGTTAAATAAACGCGAAAAATGATTGAGCGCCACCTAATCTTAAACCTTAACAAAGAGAGGATCGAAGGAAAGGGGAAAGACTCACTTTATGTAACAATCTTTAATAACAATCGATCAAGTTATAATGTGCCCACTCTTAAATTGGCAATCAATAAACCAACAATGCAAGAGGAGCTATGCGATTAGTACTCGGAATGTTAAGGGTTAAAGAGTTTACGTACATAAATATTTGCAAGCAAACTTAAATATTGTAACAAATTTCAAATAATCAAACTAACCAATGGCGAATCAAAGCTCAAAAGGCTTACAATAATTAAACCACAAAGCGTTAAGCGCCCCACCACTACGATGGTACTAAGGTTCTTCAAATAAAATCGGCATAAAGCAGTAACGGCAATATAATCGGAATCCTGCCACCTGATTTTATCTTCCTCGAAGAGTGTCCTACTGTCTCCCACGTCGGCATATGACGACGTCGAAACCACAATTCACGACGGTCTCGCCATAAATCGGAATCGTGGAACGTCGAAAAAACGTCGTTTTGTAATCGATACACTTCGAAAGTCGTTAATCGTTCGCAACACTAAAACAAGGCGTAATCAGCAGGGAGCCGTAACCGGAAGTGAGGCGTAATCAGAAACCTGTCCTGAACTCCAAGGACGAGGCTGACATAAGCCCCGACGAGATGTCAGTCCTCCAGGGCCACGTAAAAATCGACAAAACGTCATAAACTGAGAAATCCTCCAACTTTGGTTTCCTCAACCCAACCAAAAATGTGAACCGACCTTCAAGACGGCCGTGTCTCGAGAGGGAAATATCACGTCCGTATTTATAAAATCTGGGCCTGAAGCTCAGATCCGGATTTCCCCAAGCTTATTATTAAAACTGAATCGAAAGATGATAAGAGTTTTTAAGTTAAGTAGAAGAATTAATTATTCTCACTAAAACCATGCCGGGCTTATTCCCGATTTTTTCACCTCCTGATAAATTTATCTGCCGGGAATTATATTTGGAAACCATCGTATCGATTATGGTTTCCGAGGATATTACCTGGCAGTTAAATTTATCAAGAGGTGAAAAAATCGGACCTTTTCTGCCTTTACCCGTATTCTTCAGATCAATTAACTCGCAAGAGAACGTGACGTCAAAATGACGTAATTCTCTTACCATTTATACAGTTTTGTATGAGAGCCAACGTCATTTTGACGTCACATTCTCTTGCTAGTTCGTTCCTTCAATTCGAGAATGATTAAACGAGTCCGGAACTATGCAAGAACAAGCACAAAGTCAAAAAAATAAAAAAAACTGAAACAGTCGTAAACAAAACGCCGCCACAGACACTAGTAATTACAGCATCGAATGTCAGTACGCCAATTTCGTAATTTCCTCGTAAAACATGTTCGATCCATATGCGCGTCTGGATGCGCTGACTTTACCCCCACTTGACAGTTCGCCTTCTGTGTATTCTGTGCTCTGGGGATATCTCTAAACGACTGACTGGCACTCGGCACAGTACAAGTTAATAAAACGAAACTAGTGTTCGAAGGGAAGGTTTGCACAAATCGGAAACATCGTGACATCAATAGGAACCAACCGCGTACACGATGACGTAAAAAAGGCCCGATAGCGTTTAAGGTCGGGCGTGGACGCAATTTAATCTCTCCGTCGGAATAAGAACTCGCAAGAAACTGTAATTCACGTGAACTCGAGCTGAAAGATACGCTGACCGGCGATAATCAAACGAATGCAGAAAATCGTCTGAGTTGCATTACGATAATAAAACAGAGCATGAGACGATTTGCGTTATAAAGAATCCAAATAATATTTCGACAGGCCGATGGATGGTAGAAAAAAGTATTTTTAATGCAATAAAAGCCGACGCGACAGGCGCGGCATGAAGCGCTTTCCCACACACAATACACGGTAGAAATGTGGACAGATGCTGCAATATGGACAGAAGATGCTTGAATATAACTTCAGGAGACTTAGATATTCGGTTGAAATAAGAAAAAGGTGGTAGAAGAAATAACAGCAACACTAAAAAAGTGATCTTGTATGGTCACCTAAACATGTTAAAAGGAAGCGGAAGGAAAAGCAGTAACTTCAACATTTAAGGAATTAGCCTGAAGATTGAGAGGATTGAGAGGCGAGAAAACAAGATAGATAGATGGACGATGAAACCTATGCCAAAGGGGACTTTAAACAACTTCCAGGACAAAAGTATTACATTTCTGTAGTTCGAGGAGGAGTTCATAAAAGATTCATGGTGTATAAAACCTAAAATAATTGCAGTGTGGCAAGCAATTTGCACTTGTGGTAGGAAAGGCGATTTTTTTTGTATCAGTCGACACAATTAATCAAGAGATCTGCGTTCAAGAATGTTTGGAAAACCGTTTACTACCTTTTCTACGATCACATGATGATTCAGTTTTGTTTTGGCCCCGATTTAGCGACTTGCCATTATGGTAAAATTGCGAGGAATTGGTACGGAAGAAATCAAGTGCAAATTGTCCCAAAAGAAACTAATCACTCCGACGCGACTGTTCGAAGCTTTGGCCAATTGAATAGTATTGGGGTGTTGTTGATCGAAAATTACAGAAAAGTCTAACAACACCAGCTTTCAAAGAAAATGGAGAAATGCTAGCAGTCAAGTAACAGATTTTACGGTACAAAACTTGATGAAAGGAGTAGAGTAAGAGAAAAGTTAGGCAATTTTATATGTTTAGTTAGATTCTATATATTTTTAGTATTTTCGTGTGTTTAACTATTAAAGAAATGTTTAATAAAAAATGAGTTTTATGTACTTGTAAAAATAAATGTTGTTCATCGATGAATCTTTCGGGGGACAGTCCCGAGTAGGGAATAGAGTCGTTTAAACTCAAAGTAAAGATAAGTGTGAGAGCTTGGAAGATTAACTGCGATATAAACAACTGACCAATTACTAAAAGTAAACCTCTTTATAAAAAGAGCCATCTTCTCCTCATTGATTGCCATTGGCTGTATTTTAATCTTCCAAACTGTCATTGGTGTCTTTGTTTTCTGTTAACGCTTTGGAACGCCTGTCATGAAAAATCGCTTTTCAAACTATTCGTAAGTTTTGTTCTTCTTTTTAACTAAAAGCCAGAGTTATTATTTACGTTCACATCACTTTTATATTACTTCGTGCTCGGATATTTTAAAGACCTTTACGAAAAAACAAGGCGAGCTTCATTACATTTACGAAACCCCACCAAACCGGAGGTCGTAAAAACGCGGTTTTATCGCAGATTTTAGAGTTATGGTGGTGGTACGTACCTCGAGCTAGCTGCGTCCGGTTTTTGGCAAAGTAACCATAAAAAAAAAACTCCGGCGAAATTAAAGAAAGTACTACGCAAAGGTCAAGAGCGAAGCGACATCATCTTTCAAAGCCTCTGCGTTTTACGAGCCCTTATTTTTATCCGGGTGAGCCTCGTAAAGATGAGATTTGAATTTGCCCGATAACTGAGAATAAGTTGTTGATGGCTCGAACGTACTAATGGGGAATTTTGATGTAATAATAATTTCTGAAATTTCGAGTTTCGTTAAGGATTGGGGGAGTCTTGCGAGGGGTGACGTTACAAATTGAGGTTCACACACGCACTGGAATTAAGGGTTTCTTGCGCCTAATACCCTGATTACTCACTTGTCTCAACCTCCTTCAAATCGCACCCTCCCCCCCGGATATAAAATTACGTTCGCCCTCAAGTTTAAAGCGAGGGCAAAGGGGAAAAATGCACAGGGTGATCTCTGAGCAGACGGATCGATTAACGTCGTCGGTTGGTTTCAGTTCTGCATCATCAGTCTTCCGTGTTGTAAGGAGGAGCGCACTATCAGCACTTACACTTGATTGGAGAGGATCGGAGAAACTGCGATAATGACTCGATCGACCGAAGGAAAAGGCTCTTGATGTCTCAATCAATGAACTCCTGAACTCCCAGAGAGAATAAGAATTCTATTTAGTTGGTTGTTTTGGTTTCTTTCTTTGGAAAGGAAACCAATTGCATAAGGTGCCTTAAAATTCTTAAAAAAAAGACAACGAGATTGTTTATAATTTGTACAAATGTGGATCTGCATAAGTGCAGTTTTATTTCTCCCCAAAAGAATGCGAGTTACCTCTCAGATAAAATTAATTTGAAATCTATGTCGTCATGTTTCTTATAACGGACTTCGTTTATCCTGCATCCCACGTGATCTATGAAGTGCTGAACTACACGCAGTCGAGAGGTTGATCTTAAGCTATGCGAATCATGACGAATAACAACTGTGCTGCTGTCTCATAAGCTGTCACGCACAAAGCGGTCACTGCGGGCATGGTGGATAAAATTCTTAAAATCCTAAATCGATGCTGATTGGTCACATAGGCCACAATCAATTATGAATGCCCTGTCCAAATTGAACTAGATTGTCAGAGGCAAAATAATAATAATAATAAAAAAAGTATCTGCAGATATGCATTTATATAAAAAAGGAATCTCTTCTGAATCACTTCATACATCATTCAAGAATACGAAATAATTTTCTTAGAACTCCAGGCGAACTCCAACTATCAAAAACCTTATTTTGACCCCATCTCCGTTGCGATGATAAGATCTCTGAATTAAAACGGCGTGAATCCGAAGCGATTTATCATCCGTTTGGGACATTCCCATTCAGCAAGATTTTTTTTAACCTGATCTCATATCGCGAGTAAACATTTGCGTCCTCCTTCCTCCGGAACCGGCGATAATAATGCCCGATAAGTTTCAGGTAATAACTTCTTCTTCTTCGGCCGCTCGTTATCGGAAATTAATGATCTCGTCGTAAGGCCACTTGATTAATAACAATGGCGGGAATCGATACCGCTTCGGAAATGCGATATTTGCCGCGTAACGGGGGTAATGTATTAATGGGGGTGGGCTCGATTTAATTTGCTGTTCGAACACTTCGGTTAATTAGCCGCGGGGCGTTTGTTAAAAGTTAGGAAACGATTCTTTTGCAGTTTCTCTGAGAAATAATGTCACGAACGAGAAAAAAGAATTAAAAGTTTAAGCGTGGATAAGAAGAAAACGTTATCTTCATCTACGGGGGTTTATTGAAACATTAACATAAATTAAAAAATATAATTAAGATTATAATGAAAATTAATATTCGATTAATTTTTTTCGTGAAATGTGCAAATTGGTTCAAATTAATTTATTGTTACTTCGCGAAATATCAATTATTCGTCGTAGGGTCACTCGCTTGCTTGCCAAAACCGAATATAAAAATAATTAACGTTTTATGTTACCCCTAATGTTCCTTGGCTCTTCATCCGAGGCCAACAATCACGAATTCTCTAACTCATTGCGACGTACTCTTTTATACTAATCACTCTCTAATAATGAATCTGTAATACAGAATTATTACTGTGTAAGTCATGCAGACTGTGTAAGTCATGCAGGGTTGGAAGTCACCTTTTTGTCCCCAATTCTTTTAAACAAACCGTAAAAGTTTGGATCTCGATTTTCTTTGTGAGTAGCGTTTTCTGGATTAGCTAAAGGCCAGAAATCGATTTCCAAATTATTTTCCACGAATTGCTCGATTGGTGTCTACTTATATTTTTGAAATTGCAAGTGAAAGTAGTCCACTCCTTATCTGTTTCTCAACTTACTTAAGAGCCCTTTGTTATAATAATTCAAATAAAAACCTCAATCTTTAAATAATAATATATTCAAATTTAGGAGAAATTATTGTACAACTATAAACAATACAAAAAAAATATGTAAAACCAATTCTTTAAAATTTATCAATTACCACAAAATAGACTCTGGAATATGAAAGGGAAAAGGTAAGATCAACAAAAATCAATGCACTTCTTCTATAAAATTTGCTAGACACTGAAGTTTTAAGCAATAACGAAATCTGTTTTATCTAAACTCACCTTCGCTGAACGCGGATACTTCTAATCACACTTTATTTAAATTAAATTAGGAAAATTACCTGACAGACAATAATTTTGAATATTGAAAAAAAAAAATACTTTATAACGAAGGCAGTTAAGAGCGTGTAAAACAGACGACTTCCTATGCGGAACGGTCCCCAAACTTTCCTTTCTTGCCTTATTTATTTCGAGATCGAGGATGGCGTAGCAGTTAAAGCTAGGCCCGGGACTTCTTGGAAATACTTGGCACTGGAAGCTGCGTTACGGTAACGCAAGGAGCTTTCCAATGATCCACCGTTGATTTTCGTTCTGCAAAGCAGTGCAATGCAAGCTTGTTCTTGTTTTTAACATGAGTAGTATGATCTCATTTCTTAGTTTATTGCAAGTTTACTAATGCTTTTGATAATGCTTTCGTTATATAAATTGCATGTGTTTAATTTTGTGTTTTCAAATGAATCATACTTCGGCATGATTTCTAATTTAGTAAAGTATTTTAATTAAATAAAGTGCACTGAAATGCACAAAGAAATGATAAATGAATCACAGTTACAATAATGAACGATTGATTTACAAATTTTTCCTTTTAAATTATGCGTACAGGATGTGACAAAGAGTATTTCGGGTTCAAAACTCGAGGTATCAAAACTGTCAAGCAAGCGTCTCATTGAAACATAATTAATGAGCGAGCGCGTTGTTTATTTTGAATGAAATACGTTCTGCTGCTGCAGCATTGCAAGTAAGTAAATTCAACAACCTGAATTTCAAATTGTCAGCATGGAATCTCCTCATTTAAAACGCCAATTTTGCCTATGTTCCAAAGACCGAAAAGTTTTTTGATCTGGAAGCAAAGCAAACGTCCTCGGTAATTCAAGTAGATAGTTTTCATAGCAATTAAGCCGGTGTCGTCGACTTGAATTTTGTGTAAAACCAAAGTAAAAAGCGCATTTAGAATATAATTTTTCAAACGTGACAATAATAAATTCCGGCCGGAATATTTCAGGATGTTTCGGAGTTGGTATGTCAGGCGCAATTTCTTTGTAATCTCGTCAGGCCATCTTAAAAAATGTATTACAATGTACAATGGGCTCATAAATTTGCTCTGTGGGAGTTGATTTTTTCGTGATTAATTCTTCAGCACAGTTTATTTACGAACAGGAAGGAGAAATAACTTGTAATAATAACGAACAGATAAAATAGCGACATCTTACTATCGCTTTTTGACCTGACATTGCAGTAGGATAGACAAATTGAAGGGGGATTTGCTCCTAATAAGTCCCCCATGCAAGGCGCCCATGCTTGCTGTCAAAGCATAACGAAAATTTTTAGAATTTTTTTTTTGTGCAAATCGTTGTTGATTGCAATGAAAACCTCGAACAGCCTTGTAATAATAACGTTTTAAAAAATAAAAAAGGAAAGGCTTTTCTTATTACTGTAGTTACGAGGTAATATCAAAAATGAAAGGCACTTTCAAGAATAATATTCAACAATCTACACAAATAATACAAGGTAAAATTTAAAAAATAAAAAAGAAGTTGTACTGAAATATGAACTTGAAATTTGGAAAATTATTTGATAGGTAACATTAATTATTATTTGATATTTAATAGTAATATAAATATCAAGGCTAATTTAAAAGGAAAAGGATCAAAATAGGAGGAGGTATTAGATAAGCACAAAAGACGAAATGAAAGCAGATGAACTACGGGGATATTTGCAAAAAAAATGTTACGACATCTTAGTGCGACAAAAGTATACCGGTTGTTGAAACAAACCGAGATCATACAAATTCCTACGCCTTAAAGTATGCCTGTTAATCTCTTTGTACCTCTTGCTGTATGTTGTATTACCTATGCTCTCACTTTACAACTACAACCGGTATGTACGAAAGAGAAAAGCAATAAATAAGAGCGACATATTAAGAAGAAAATAGCGAAAATAAACATAACATAACACGGTGGCGATGATTTTCTGGGGCGGGGGATACTAGAATAAAAAAAAATGATATAGAAAAAAACAATCATATGCCAAAATAATCCAAGGTCAAAAATAAAATACAGAGAATAAGGATAACAGGAATAATAGCCAGGCCATTATGTTGGAAAATTCGGATTAACAAATAAACAGTAGTAAAGTAATAAAAGAATTAATTTCGTACAACTAATATAAGGTCAAAATTAGACACGCAGAAATCAGGAGAAAGTCGACGACTCTCGACCTGTAGAAAGTAATTGAAAATCAAATGAGTGCGAGTGAACAAAAATAAAACTAAACAAACATGAAAAATTAATTCTATGAAAAAAAAAACACAGACACACAAAAGAGAAACAAATAACAGCAAAATACAAAAGACTTTATTACAAATGCTGAATAGACTCAATAGTTAGTCGAGGTTAAATTCGTTTTCGTGTACATAGCGTCAAATTAAACTAAGAATAGAATGAGTGTAAAATAAAATATACATTTCTATTCTTCTCCGTAGGAATGTTAAAACATCAAAGGATTGATATTTATTCCAGTCGGTTTCAGCGATTAATTGATTGATTTATTTATTGATGAAACTTGAATACGTAGGATGTAAAGTTGTATAAGCTTCATTAAATGAATGTAAGGAAACCAAAAATAGTTGGTACGGGGAAAAAACGCAAAGGATATATCAAGATTTAATTCAAGGAAAATTGGTTTAAAAAGAATGAATGAATGAAAACGAGAACAACGAAAAAAAAAAGAGTGAAGAGCAATTAGTTACCTGTTTTAAAGGCCAACTCAAGAAGGAAAGAATGAACTCAAGCAAAGCGTAAAAAAAAGGAAACCGACATATACTACCCCAAATTATCATTTATAAAAAAGTTGAAGAATGAAGATTGTTTAATGAGAAAGAAAATGAATATTTCGGTTACTATTTAGGGAAAACAGAAGAGAAAAAGAAACCATTGCAAAAATCAGATTAATAAAAATGGAAAACAATAAGGCAAAAAACAATTAGTAAATAACAGGTAATGAACTAAAAAAAGAAAAAAAACTTACCTACAGAAAAAAAGGTTAAGCATCAATAAGAAAAAGAAAAGAACAAAACGTAATCAATTAATCAAATAATTAAGAAAAGGAACAGAGCAATGAATTTATTTAAGAAGAAATTAAATATAAAAATCTAGTTTGACAAAATAATACCAATGTTATTAGCTAATGAATATTAATAATAATAATAATAATCAATTGAGGAGAAGGTAAACATCAGCAAAAACAACCAAACAAAACACGATCGACTAATTAAAAGAGAGACGAAAAAAGACCAACGAATTTATTTAAGAAGAAATGAAAACGAGATAAAACTCATTTGACAAAATATAAATGTGAATAACGAACGACCGGTTGAATAAGAAAAGAGAAGACGAGGGAAAAACTAAATGTCGAAAAAAAAAAAACAAAACACCATCGATAAATTAAGAGAACAATTTATTTATTTAGGAAGAACTCAAGACGTTATAAAATTCGTTCTAATAATGAAAATTGATTGGACAAGAAAAGAAACAACTACGAGAAGGTAAAAACAAAACAAGGCGAAACAAAACACGGTCGACTAATTAAAAGGAGAAGAAAAAGAGGATTAATGAAAAGGAAACGATAGAAATCTTGTTTACCAAAAAAAAATAAAAATCTAATATCTCATAAGCTAATGGATTGTCTATTTACTAGAAAAAAAAAGAAAAACGAGAAAGCAGTAAACATCCGCACCAAAACAAAAGACGATCGATTAATCAAGACAAGAAAAAGAGCAATGAATTTAGGTATTTAAGAAATGACAAAAGAATTCAAAACCGTTAGCTGACGAACGATAAACAATCGATTGGACAAGAAAAGAAAGAACGAGGGGAGGTGAACATCATTCAAAACATCAAGCAAAACAAAACACGACCGATTAATTAGAAAAAAAGAAGAAAAAATCGATGAACATAGACAGAAAAATGAGATAGATATAAAACTCATTTGAGAAAATATTCAACTGCCATTGGCTAATGAATAATTAACGAACGACGGGACGAGAAACAGAAAACGAGGAAACGGTAAACATCCGTAAAAAAACAAACGACGTGCGATTAATTAAGAGAAGATAAAGAGCAGTGAGTGTTTTATAAAAATTTAAAAAAGAATTCAAAATAATCATCTAATGAATAATGATTAACGATCAATGGGACAAGAAAAGAAAAAACGAGGAGAGGTAAACATCAGAACATCAGTAAAAATAAAGCAAAACAAAACACGGTCGACCATTTTTTTTTTAAAAAAAGGAAGAAGAAAGCGATGAACTTATGTAGAGAAAAATGAGATAGACATAAAACTCAGTTGAGAAAATATCCATTTGCCCTTGGCCAATGAACAATCAACGATTGATTGGCAAAGAAAGAGAAAGGTAAAACGGTAAACGTACGTAAAGAAACAAAACAGGAACGATTAATTAAGAGAAGGAAAAGAACAATGAACTTGGGTGTTTAAGAAATTACAAAAGAATTCAAAATCGTAAGCTAATGAATGATGAAAAGCAAAACGGAATACGGCCGATTAATTTAAAAAAAGAAGAGGAAAAGCGATGAACTTATCTAGAAAAATGAAATAGACATAAAACACATTTAAGAAAAAATTCAAATTGGCTAAAGAAAAAGAAGAATAATAATAAATAGGTAACGGTTGACTGGACAAGAAAGAGAAAATGAGGAGACGGTAAACATTCGCAAAAAAAAAACAAAAGACTATCGATTAATTAAGAGAAGAAAAAGAATAAAGAATTTATTTTAAAAAAATTGCAAAAGAATTCAAAATTCATTAGCTAACGAATAATGGACGATCGATTAAACAAGAAAAGAAAGAACGAGGAAAAGGTAAAGGCCAAGCAAAAACAAACAAAAAATAGGTACGATTAACTAAATGTAAGCAATCTATTTATTTAAAAAGTTTGCAAGTAATAATAAGAAAACCTTCTTCAAGAAAAATTCAAATATGATTGATTATTACCTAATGAATAGTAAAAAAATAATTGAAAAAGAAAATAAATAACCAAGAAAAGTAAAACATAATTGATTAGTGTAGACGAAAGGTAGAAAAATAGTTTATAAAGTAAACAAACCAGTGTGCGAAACATCAAGTTAAGGTAAATAAAACTTTTTCAATGTTTATTGTATTGGAGACTAAGGCTTGTCTAACAATAAATTTGGATTTGACTCCTAACCACAATATGTTTTTTTTAAACTAAATACGTATTTCGGCAGCTATGCTGCCATCTTCAGTAGTTGCGACTTCTATCCTATTAAATCACAGAAGAAGTCAAAACAAAACTTTTTCAGTTTCCAGACTTTTAGTTTGCCTAACAGTTCTGCAATTATCGAGGAAGAACTTTGCGAAAACAACCAAGATTAAACAAAATAAAAAGAATATATAAATAAATAGTAACTGAAAAATAAAGTAAAGATAAACAAGGGTGGTCACTCGCAAAAAATAGAAACAAGAAAATAAATGGTAATAAACTAGAGTCTGCGGTTTTCAATGTGTACCTAAGGTACACGTGTACACGGAGTCCGTATTTTTCAAATCAACGTACGTTACCTAGCAACTGATATGTTTTTGTTTACCTGTAGCGACTTTTTTTTCACTCCTGACGAAGCTATAAATCTATAGCGAAACGTTGAGTGTTTTTCCTTCATATTTCTGTCCGGTTCGGGATTAAAATAAAAACCTTGTACTTATAACGAGAAGGTAACTTTTATACAATGACAGTCAAAAACAACAGCAATAATTGACAACAGTTTTCGCTGCATTTTGATGTTCGGCTGAATTCAGAAAAGAACTGGAAACGAAGTTTTTCCAGTTGTATATTTCATTCTATTTGTCAATTAATTGCCTGCTTGACAATACCTATCAAGAAAATATTAACGTGTAATTTAAATACACGTGTAACATAAATACACGTGTAAAACAAATACACGTGTAATATAAATGCCCCTGTATTTAATATTGCACGTACTAAAATTTGAATCTGTGTATTACACGTGTTCACATAGGTGAAATAGGGACCTCTATAATAAACAAGAGAAAAGGAAAACAAAAACAAAAATAACGAGATGAACAATTGTCGAAAAATCAAAGAAAAAAGGTCTTTTAACGTCTTCAGTACACGCACATTCATAAGTTAAAAACACCTCACGAAATCCTTGATTGGGTTGCGATGACCCTCTTAACCACATCGCGAGTGAAAAAGAAAAGTGATGTGATTTCCACCGGAGATCTGGCGAGGAGAACATCCTCCCGATCATACCAACGAAAAATTCCATGAAGCATTTTTGGTTTGTGAGTGCGTGCGCATATTGAAAATGACAGTTTAGCTGTCGAAATACGTATTAAGTATCTACAGTTATGAATTTATTGTGGTAAGGAATATTTTTTGGTTTATTATTTCTGGACCTACGCATCTTCACTATTTTGGTTTCAAAAACTAAATTGGAAACGTGATGGAATAGTTAATCGAAAAGAAACGTTCAGAATGATGAAAATACTTATTAAATTTAGGTACGAAAGAATGTATTTATTAAAAAATTGGGAATTGGTGTTGAACGAAGTTGGTTCCGGAGTTTCCTGCGTTTAAGAGTCCGGCAATCAAGAGTTCTGTACGACTGTATTTCCTGAGAAACTTAAACAAGCATTTTCATTTATTTTTATTTTCATTATTATTAAATTAGGCGATATTCTTTGTTTCGATTTTCGTGATTGATTAAATAAAGTGTAGTTGCATCTTTTTTTTCCGGACAAATAAGCGTATGCAGTTTACTTTCAGTTGGTAACATCGCAACAGTTTCCTGAAAACACAACGCAGAGCTTACGGAGTTCTGAAGCTCCTGCTTCCAGCCGCCGCAAGTAGACGTCGCGTCGCGCGTCGTTCTAATATAATTCCTGCAGAGTATCGCGCACAGAGCGCTCTACCGTTCGGATTTCAAAACCGAAACAAACGCGAACTTGGAATTTATTCAAAACAGAATTAATTCACATACCTACGTACTATCACGTTATCTTATCGTCATTTTAGGCTTTGACGTTATCGCTATCGCCCTTTATCAAAATGATTATATTTAATTATTACGTCACCTCAATGCAGCAGAGTTTTTGATGACAAGAAAAGACGGGCGGGCGGAATAACATGGAAGATGATAACGAAGTGAAAATAACAGTGGTCGGAGACAGTGCGACCGGAAAAACGTGCCTTCTTTCAGTCTTTAAGGGCGACAACTACAGCAAAAGATACAACGCAAGCGTGTAAGTAATCACACTGTTTGAAAAACGGTCCAGTGTGAAAATGAACTCTTGTTTAGTGTGACAATTCACACTAAATTGTGCTAATTTTAACACAAAAATTCGGTGTGGACCGCAAATAACACCGGCAGGTGTTATTATTTTCAACAGTGCAGGTTGAAATAATTGCGATTCTGCGATTCCGTAATATTTCAGGTTACATCAGTTCCAAAAGCGGATGATAGTAAACGGAAGACAATACGTTTTACACTTGAACGACACTTCCGGTTTAGAAGAATACGATAGGGCGCGCTCGTGGTGTTACTCAGGTGTAAGTAATTAGGCTTTGCGACCCCCTTATGAGCTGTGTTTTGATTCGCGCCTTCCCCCCCTCCTCGCCCCTAGAATCTTAAATGTAAACACTGATATTAAACGATTATCAAATGCTTTCATAGTATCCTTTTAAATATTTGAGACTCTTCATTACATTTCATAACACATTTGTTTCAATCCATTGACACTTTTTCCTAAAACTGAACATGGCAATATTTACATTGTATGTTCAAAGACTTCAAAATAAAAAGAAAAAACTCACGATATATGTACAGTCGCGAGGTTTAAATTTCGGTCGTCGGTTTTAATTCCAGAAATTAGAAATTTTTATTTGTTTTTATGACGAAAGTGTCAAAATAAATTAAATTTTTAAGAGACTATCGTTAGCATTCAATAAGACACAAATCTCGATAATTTTAAAATACAAGTTCGGTGCCTACCTTTGGCAATTAATGACGACCAAAATTTATTGCTCGGGACTGTATGTATATGCAATCTCTTGTAAAAAATAAAATGATAAATTAGTTGCAATTTGCAATAAATTTTTTTAATTTATTCTGCTGCGCCCCCTTTGAAGATTTACGCGCCTCCCGAGGGGGGCGGGCCCCAAGGTTTGGGAAACGCTGACGTAACTCTATTCAATCTAAGCAAAAATTGAAAAATACAGAAATAGTTAAAATAAAATCTGTAACAAATTAAAAAACGATTAAAACTAAGTTCGACCATTCTTAAAGTCGACCGAACCCAACTCAATAACTGAGAAAGAGCTGTGATGTGTTCAAATCCAAAAATAAAAATAAAAAATAGTAAAAAATTAAAGCTAAACATTAAATCCAAAACAAAATTTGAATTGAAATTGAAACTACTTTGACGATAATACATATTTATAAAACATTTTACGTAAAGAATTCTAAAAATAAAAAATCAATTAAATTGGAGCTTCACCAACCTCAAGGTCAACCAAACCCAACTGAACTCAACGTAACTCTATTCAGTCTAAGCAAAAAATTAAAAATACAAAAATTATTAAAATAAAATGTGTAATATGCTTTCAGAACGTAGATGTTTAATTTTTTTAAGGTTTTCTGCAGTAAATAATGTATTGCGTTAACTAAATTTTAAAAAAACAAATTAAAAAACGATTAAAATTGAGTTCGATCAAAAAAAATTAAACGTTAAACACATTTTCAACGTCAACCCAACCTATCTGAACTCAACCGAACTCAAATCAAGTAAAATAATACAAAAAAATTAAAAAAAATAAACGTAGACGTAGACGTAGAAAAAATACATTTTTAAAAATTTTTTTTACTTACAACTTCCAGTGTAATAACAAATCTTTTTTTAAATTTTTTTGCTCAATCTCTACTGCATTGCAGTGGAAATTGTGAATAAAAAATGAAAAATAAACCTCTACGTCTACGTCTACGTTTAAATGGATTTCCACCACGTATCGGCCAACTCAGTCAAATAAAAAAAAAATAAATAAACGTAAGAAAATATTAAAACTTATTACAATGGATTATTGGATTACATGTGCCCGAAAATGTTTCACTTTCGAAATACTACCGGGTGATAGAGATAACTTCTGTTTTAGTTAAATTGAAAAATTAAAAAGAAAAAAAAAACTAAATGTAAATTAAAATTATAAAAATGAAGCTTCGTCCCTCCTCTGACCTATCGAAAATGGGGCATTTTACGTCTCATGTTTATAAGAATATTTACAAGTGCCCGAAAATGTTTCACTTTCGAAATACTACCGGGTGATAGAGTTAATTTCTGTTTTAATTAAATTGAAAAATTAAAAAGAAAAAAATCTTAATCTCTTCCAAAGAAAAAACTCACGGTATATGTACAGTCGCGAGGTTTTAATTTTGGTCGTCGGTTTTAATTCCGGAAGTTAGAAATTTCTATTTGTTTTTATCACGAAAGTGTCGAAATAAATTAAATATTTAAGAGACTATTGCTGGCATTCAATAAGACACAAATATCGATAATTTTAAAATACAAGTTCGGTGCCAACCTTTGACAATTAATGACGACCAAAATTTATTGCTCGCTACTGTATGCACATGCAATTTGCAATTAATTTTTTTAATTTATTCTGCTGCGCCCCTCTTTGAAGACTTACGCGACTCCCCAGGGGGGCGCGCCCCTCACAGTTTGGGAAACGCTGGCTTAATTAATTAACATTTCAGGCAGACATCGTTTTGATTTGCTTCGGCCTCGATGATCGCGTGAGTCTCGAGAACATCAGGCACAAATGGTATCCAGAAGCCGCGTATTACGCCCCCAACGCCCCCCTAATCCTCATCGGTATGTACCCCCCCCCCCCAAAAAATCAGCTGGTTATTTACTACAACAAAAAATAAATAAATGCAGGAATGAAATCCGATTTGAACGAAGTCCGACTTACAAACGACGATGTGATTAACATGAAGAAGCAAGTCAACGCCAAGGGGGTTATAATGTGTTCGGCGGTGACGGGGCACAACGTCGATAAGGTCTTCAGGGAATCCGTGCTGGTCATGCGTAAGAGCCAGGGGTCGTCTTTGAAAAACTTCTTTTGCAGGTGCAATTCAACGTGATGGACTTTCGGTGGCGTTGATGGTGATCAAACGTGACTCGGCGAGACGTGATAATGATAAATTAATTTATGAAACTTAATCTCAGAGAGAATCATTTTTTTATAATAGGGTTCGAAAATGCTCACTCGCGTGCGCTCATGAACCAATTAATCTACTCACAGTTCACTCACGGACGTTGTTAGCGTTGGCAAAACGTTCTTTCGCTTTTGTTCAGGTTCGTGAGCAAGTTCGTGGACGCTTGGGGGCGCTCATTTCGGTACATCAAATCCAAGACCTTAGTAATAGGCTTTTAGTTCTTTTTTTTTAATTTACGAGTCAATCTCAATAAAATTTGCGAATATTTTTCTCCGAAATTTTTTCTATCACAAAAATATGTAAGCAGGACAACCCTATTATTTAATATTATAAATAAGGCTTATTTTGCCAATAAAATTAACGATTAATGATAATTGTGTATTGTTCGTCGGTTTAAATGCGGGAAACGAACGACACCGTATGAAATTGTCGAGGATTTTTAACGATTTGTCTGCACACTGCACGTAAACAGCTGAGCAATTCGTGTGCGGTTGCCGCTGCTCTCTCAGAGTCATGAGCTCTTTCGGAATGAGTTTCATGTAT
Source organism: Prosopocoilus inquinatus (assembly GCA_036172665.1). Lineage (NCBI taxonomy): Eukaryota > Metazoa > Arthropoda > Insecta > Coleoptera > Lucanidae > Prosopocoilus > Prosopocoilus inquinatus. Next base: position 48,748,197 of record CM069872.1, read on the forward strand.
TCGTTCATGTGCGCACACGAAATGATAACGTTCACCCTCACGAACACGAGCATTTTTTTTCGAGCACTTTACTCACTCGCGAGTGGTTCATGAGTGAGCGTTTCCGGATCCTGAATAGTTCGTAAAAACAAATTATATTCAAAAAGAAACACGCAGAATTATTTTTCATCTACTTCAACCTAAGTGGTTTCGTTTAACCAAAAGGGTGATTATAAGTTGATAAACATCTAAGTGAACGAATTCCAAATTAGAAAAATTTTAAGTTATAATAGCAATATCCACAGAGTCAGAGAATGGTGAATCGTAATTAATTCCAAAAAAAAAAAAAACAGAAAATAGAGATGAGTCTAAAAACAGGAAGGAGGCAGATTCATTACAGTTAAAAGCTAGATGGTGAGTGAGAGTGGGTAGAGTCTATGAAGAAACGGGAAAGATCAACCAGGAAGAGAGAAGCTACTACACTCCTTTCATTAGGGATCAAACGGTGTACACTAGCGCCAACGTAGGGTGGGAGAAGGTACTGCACGGCCTTGGGCCGGAGCGCCTAGTATTTCGTGTCTAGACGAACCGGCGCCATCCGTTGGTTTCCCGGCCTTTTTTTGACAAGGGTTGTTGAAGAGGCTCTAGATGGTGAGTGAGAGTGGGTAGAGTCTATGAAGAAACGGGAAAGATCAACCAGGAAAAGAGAAGCTACTATACTCCGTTCATTAGGGATCAAACGGTGTACACTAGCGCCAACGTAGGGTGGGAGAAAGTACTGCACGGCCTTGGGCCGGAGTGCCATGCGTATATAGAGGCGAATGCAGTAACTATAAAACCGAATATCGGATGCTCCCGGGACAGTTCTTAAGAATACGAGCAGCATGGGCGAACAGACAGCGAATTGTAGCATTTTTGTTTATTAAAATAAGTGTTAGAGTGTAATACTAGTATATTCCTTGTTGTGTAAACGATTATGTTTTATTAAAGTGTTTGAAATTATTTGTCGCGTATTATTTCTGAACCTCGAAGTCCTAACAGCATTAATTTAACATAACAACATTAATTTGCTGGAAAATAAGTGCAAAGTTGTTTCCCGAGTTGTTACCCGAGTTAAAAAGTATTGCTACATTCACTTTAGTTTAATTCTGAGATAGTAAGTTATTTTTAATTGGACGCTGAGTATAAGTAAGAAAATATTATTTACTGATGTTGTGGTAGGTGGTAATCCTTTTAGTTTTGATTCCAGACTGATTATATCTTATCGATTTATTTTTATACTTTTAAACCTAGACGCGTCCAATAAAACTATCGGCAAACTATTCAAAACGAAAAGATATTTTAAGAGTCGTCGTGAAGGTGATGCGGTAAAAATAAATTGCACTAAGGATTGAGACTATTGTAGTTTTAATAACAATTTTTTTCTCCGTTCTTTCCTCTCTTCGGGAATAAGCAGGGCCAGGTAAAGGGGCGGACGGACGGGCGACTGCCCTGGGTGCCAATTTTGAGGGGCGTCGAACGTCGAAAAAACAAAAACAAAAGAGTCCGAACGAAATAGTAATAAGCAAGAATGCGACACCGATAAACAAAACAAGATCAACGATTCTATAAAAAAAAATAATAACAAAACTAACGAAAAGTCAAGCAAACTTGCGGGAAGAATGAAAAGAATTATAACGAGAAAGGTAAACGGAAATTCAAAAAAAAATTACGGTTACGTGGGGCGCTGTTTAAAATTTATAGAAAATTGCCAGGGAAACAAACGAGAAATTAAATTGCAAATAACCTCAATGGAACAAACAAAGGCGCATAAACAAATAAAAGTAAGGAAAAACGATGATAAGGCGAACGACAAACAAAAGAATTTTTTTTAAATTTCTTAGTAGTAGTTCGTTCTAAAGAGCAATTTGCAGGGATGATGCTCAATGTCGAAAACAGAGACAACTCACCTGAGGAAGGATTAAAGCTTAAGAAATTCATAAATGCTAAGTTTTACTTGGAATGCTCTGCTAAGGCGGGAACTAATATCAATGAAGTTTTAAAAACTGCCGTCAAAGCTCATGTCACCTCCCAGAAACTAAAAGGAAAACCTAAATGCACCCGAGTTCTGTAATTTACCTCGCAAATGTTTTTTTTTCTGCATTGAGGGATTTATGAAAATAAAGTTTCTTAGTTTTTCGGGCTATTATTATTTTGGGCAACCAAGCACAACTTAAGCACCTCTCTCACTTGTAAAAAGAGCAGGAACATTGGATGTTGCTTTTGCTATGCAAAAAAAATCCTTAATGGTGTGCGTAATTAGGGATAATATTGCGGCTTTGCGTACGTTCAATCTCGATCTCAAATTAATTGTGTAACACACGATTTTCCATTTTGTTCCTTTGAGCTCAGAACCTCGTGAATTTTAGATTGTGGTTTATCTTATCTAAAATGAATATCTGTAATTTATACTCGGCCCACGGACTCTTATTTTACACGAACACGATTTGTGGGATCTGTATGTACACGACGATGGAAACGGAAAAGAAAAAAATTGTTAAAATAACGCTTGTTGGTGATGGTTTTGTGGGGAAAACGAGTTTGATGCAAAGTTACATTGGAAACGGATATTCGGATACATACATTCCCACGGTGTAAGTTGCGTGTTTTTAAATCCGCCATCGCTTATTTGTCTTTAGTTTAGAAAATGTTAACAAATCGGTGGGTAACTATGACCTCCTTCTATGTGATACGGCAGGGCAAGAAGAATATAGCAGACTAAGGACTTTAGGCTATCCAGGGGTGAGAATTTCAAAAATAAACAAACTTAGTGCTAAATTCTGTTACTTACTTCTTTCAGACACACGTGTTCATCGTTTGTTTTTCTTTGAACAGCGACGTTTCGTACAAGAATGTAACACAGCTTTGGTACAAGGAAGTTAACCATTACGTGCCAAACGCATCCTTAGTGTTAGTCGGTAATTTTTTTAAAGACCCTGAGTCGTAAGTCTGTTGTAATGAGGGATTTACAGGAACAAAACTCGATGATACAAATCGGCAGGTCACCCACAAGAAAGGAGTGCAGCTTCAAAAAGCCATAGGTGCGGCTTTTTACGTGGAATGTTCTGCGAAGGATGGAATTAATATTAACGACGTTTTCGATAGCGCTATGAAAGCTCATTTCGCAGCGAATAACAAGAAAAGAAAAGCTCGCAGTTGCGCTTTCTTATAATGTTTTCGAATATTTACAAAAATATGAAAATAATTTTGCTGTTTTTAAAAAAAATATAATTTGAGATAGATATTCAATCAGTTTATCACGTTCGGGCGACGTTCTGAGAATCTTTTTTATTTTCGAAATTTTATAAGTAGTACGTGATTGTGGTATTTTCTTATCGAAACTTATCAGAATTTGAACTTTGATTTTTTTTAGAGCTACTGCAAGCATTCCAAACAAAAAAAGAAAATTTGTTCTATTTCTATTATTTGGTCTATTCTGTAACATTGATATGGACTTGATATTGCTATGTTTTAAGTGACCTTGCAGAATTAGTATTCTGTAAATAATAATAATAATAATAATAATAATAATAATAGTTTTATTGATCCGACAAAAGAGAGTACAAATATACAAAAAAAAAAGAAAAATTTAAATGTAACATAGAATTCATGTGACAAAAGAGAGTACAAATATACAAAAAAAAAAGAAAAATTTAAATGTAACATAGAATTCATGTGTACAATAATCTAACTAAAAGAAATTACTTAATTTGCGGATCAAAAGGCAGTAGGTTCAGTTGATATAAGCATATAACAACTGTTCTGCCACCTACCCCTTCCTAAGCTAAAGCCTTAAACTAAATATAAATGTATTAACTAAAAAAACAAAAAAAAAACAGTTAAAGAAATAAGTGTATGTAATAAGTAATGGCGAAGAATGGAAAAATGACACTCAAAAGGAAATTTAAAACGCCCGTTATTAAAGTGTGACAAATACGTGTGCCGCGCTCTTCATTTGCACAGTCGCAAACCATTGCTATTTTATTTTTATCATTGCGGCGACCTCAACAGTTCCCTAACTGCCGTTCTGAAATTGGAATAAGAGATCGGAGTAAGAGTAAAATTTAAGCCGAGTGAATTTAAGTATTTTTGCTATTGTAAAAGTAAAAGAGCGCTCGAAAGTTGTGGTTCTGTGAAATGGAGGAGTCAGTAAGCCTTTGCTGCGCACGTTAATGTTGTGCACATCAGTCCGAAATGAAATCTTATTGTAAAGATATCCGGAGCTTTTTTATGCAAAATTTTAAAATACAAACAGATAGAATGAAATTTTATGCGGTTAGACATATTGAGCCAACCAAGCCAGTTCAGAGTGTGGGATATATGTTGACCCTTTCTAATCCCAAAGATAAATCTAAGGCAGGCGTTTTGGATAACTTGAATTCTTTTTACGTCCCTGCCAGCTAAACAGGGGCCGTAAACATTGTCGCAGAAATTGAACAACGAGAGAACCAGCGTATTACAAAGAGTTTTGCGAGTATTGCAGGAAAGTAAATTTCTGCTGCTGTACAAGATTTTAAGGATGCCGTAAGCTCGATTAATCCAACAAGATACATGCGAAGTGAATCTTAGATCACAGTCAAGAGTCAAACCCAGGTTTTTAGCTGAGGAAACGACAGGTAAAGTAAAATTATTTGCATGTATATTAAGAGTATTTTGAATGGAATCGCGTTGTTTACGTGGACCAAAGACCATGATTTTACATTTTTCGGGATTGACAGATAAACAGTTTTTTTCGGAAATTCTAATTAAAGCATTTAGATTGTTATTTATTAAGTTACAGTTGAGCTCAGCATTTATTGCATTAAAAGTATGGTAAAGTTGCGTGTCGTCTGCGTACATATGGTATTTGCAAGTTTTTAACACTTCAATTAGGTGACTGGTGTAAATTGAGTACAGTAGAGGGCCTAAAATTGAACCTTGGGGTACGCCACGAGTAAACGATAAAGGAGTAGAAATCGATTCGTCTAAACGCACATATTGAGACCTATTTGACAAATATTCAGAGAATAATTTTATAGCTTTGGTTTCAAGTCCAATAAAGTGAAGTAAAGCTAGCATCATCGCGTGATTAATCGAATCAACTCCGTATAAAATGTCATCTGTAATATGCGCCAAGACGGTAGCACAGTTAAAACATTTACGGAAGCCGGACTGAAACCTAGGTAAAATATTATGTTGCTCTAAATGATCTCTCAGTTGCCTATCTATAATTTTTTCTAATAATTTTGAGAGAATGGGCTGATAGGTCTAAAATCGTTCAAATTATGCGGTTTATTACTTTTAGGGAGTGGAATTACCACCGCTTGTTTCCAACATGATGGAAAGGTCTCTTCTGATATACAGAAGTTGATTATTTGGACAATGTAAGGAATTAAGAACGGGCAACATAGTTTCAAGAGCGTTACATCTAATTGATCAGCACCGGGCGATTTAGTTTTAAGAGAGTAGAGAATTTTCATGATTTCTGCGTCAGTGGTTGGATTAAACGAAAGTCTGTGACGCACGGAAGATTTAATATTGTTATTATAAAATTTCAAAAAGTTGCTATCGGGAGAATTGTTACCCGGAACCAATGTTTATTAATAGCATTAGTGTCGTGAAGATCGGCGGGAAGAGAGGGTCTCCTTTTTGAACAATAAACGCTAAGTTTTCTTAAATTGTTCCAAATTATTGCCTTATCCTTAGTTTTCATACTGTGATCTAAGAAAGCTTTTTTTTCTCTGGCTATGGCTGAGGAAGTATAGTTACGTACAGACTTATAGTAGTCCCACTGAGCTGCGCGCCTTTTCACCCTAAATTTCTTAAGGCTCCCCTGGAGTAAAATAAAATTTCTTGTTGGATGTATGCTTGGTTGCCTGTATATATCTGCACACAAAGGTCTACGAAAATCATGACAGCTGTCAATCAAACCCGATTAGGGTCCCGAGTGGACGTCCTAGGATCATAAAATGCAAATTATTTTAACCCAAAATGAAATTTTGCTATTGTCATTTTATACTTACTCCTTGAAATTGTTATTCCAATATAGAGATCAATTTATTAAAAAGAGATTGAAATCGCATAACAGTACATGTTCTGCACTGCACATGTGTGATTGATTTAAAAAATAAAAAAAAACAAAATGTTACAATTTGGTTTTATCGAATGTATATTTTTATAACATTTTTACTTTTTACCCGGCTTTTTTTAATGACGTATTTATTTTTTCTTCCTCAAAAATTATTTAGTATTATAATTGATGAATTCAAAAAAAAAATGATGGACACATCGAATATTTATTGCATTATTATTTTTCGTTTTTTAAGAAATGACGCAATTTTTTGTGAATTTCAGCATAGGTGTTCGATTTAGTTTAAAAGAACTACAAGATCGATGCATTGTTTATTGAATATTATTAATTACTTTTTCATAGCCGAATTTTTTATTTTTTTATCTGCATGTTTCCAAATAGTATGCATTTCACTTACACGCACAGGTTTCTTTTTGTCCCTGGACATACAATACAAATATTCGTATATTAAATTTAAAAAAGTGCCAGTACATTGCAGGATAGGTATGCAAACAAAAAAGCTTCGATAAAACAAATCTCTATCTCTATATATATATAGATGTGTGTGTGTGTGGTCTAGTTGCATGTTTAGATTTCGTTGTACCGAAGTAAGTAGATTCAGATTACCAAGAACGTAATTGATAATCCTCATAATCCACAAAACGACTTAATACTTATTTTTCACAAGGATTTCTAAATAAAACCAAGAAAATAAGTAACAATAACAAGTAATCAACAAACAAGTAGGTTCAGATTAGCAAGAACGTAATTGAGAATCCCATAATCCATAATCGACAAAACAACCCCTCCTAATCTATATCTTAATTATAATTGATTCGTAATATTGGTAGTATTGGGGAATTTTCTACAAAGTACTTAGACAAACGATTGAAACTCAGAAATAAACCGGCAATTAGAAGAAAAAAGTGGTAGAGACTCAGATTATGGTGCTGATACTTGGGAACAAGATTTGCAGACATGATAGCAGAAGAATATGAAAAAGCAAAGAATATATTTTTAAATGTTCTTTACAATTGCGATGCAGATATTATTCAAAAAAATACGTTAGGGCAACATACTGAGTGGTTTAAGGAGAAATCTACTAGGTCGACAGCAAGTAATTTTGGAAAAATTTGTAATATGAGATCATCGATAAACACTAGTAATACAGTAAAAGCAATTTTGTATTCGCAAACATGTGGACAAACTGGAAATTACCCAAAACCGTTGTAATATGGAAGTAATAATGAAGCAGAGGCTATAGAGACATTTAAAGTTAAGTTTAATTTATCGGTCTCAAAATGTGGTTTGTTTGTGGATAATCATAAAAAAATTTTTGGCGGCGTCCCCGGATGGACTAGTAGGTGATGATACGATAATAGAAGTAAAATGCCCGTACTCAGCGTGAAATATGACTATTTCAGAAGCAATCAAGGCAAAAATAATAACATTTTTGACTATTGATTTAGAGGATGAAATTAAATTAAAATCTAATCATAACTATATGTTTCAAGTTCAAGGTCAACTACATATTACTAATAGACATTTTTGCTATTTCGTTGTATACACGGGGAAAGATTTAGTATGTGACATTATTGAAAAAAACGATAATTTCTGGAATTCAGAAATGGTGGGTATTTCAGAAAAATTTTATATGAAAGCTTTGTTACCAGAAATAATAGATCCGCGGTTGAAAAGGAACCGAACGATTAGAATTCTGTTCCGAAAAGACTTATGAGTATTTATTGATATATCAATATTATCGATAATATCGATATTTATCGAATTACGATATTTCAATTTAAGATATCGATATTATCGATATCGGCAATATCGATATATGCCGGATTTATAGAGATTATTGCTGGTATCACTATATCGATAATATCGATATAAGTCGGATTTATCGATATTATGGATAATTTAATTGAATATTAATACTCAATCATATTTTATATTAATTCGTTGGACTAAATCTATAAAACATGAATTTTATTAAATTACAAATTTCGTATATGGAACGTGATTACGACTCACGGTCGCGATATAAAAAAATTTAAAATATTTCAATTAATTTGTAGTCCAGTCAATTATGTTTTTAATACTAGACCAAATGTGTGAAAATGGTCTTGTCCGATCGATAATGATTATATATTTTCTTAAATAATAATCGATAATATCAGTACTATATTATTAAATCGATAACATCGGTATGTCGATCAAAAATCGACATATCCAATAAATATCGATATACGGATAAAAGTCGATATTTCGATATTTTTTAGTTATCGATATCCGATATTGAAAACATTAAATCAACAGTTATTAGCGAACCTCAATACGTAATAGCTTCCACAGAACCTGGCAAAAAGCGTGTCTTGAACTAAATTATTTATATTGGAGGCCTGAAGCAAGCCTGTACTACCTGCTGCGGTACCGGTCGTAAATCATCAATATGCTGTACACAAAGTTGCCTAACTTAGTCGTTTTCTCGGAGTGTTACCGGACCTTTTAATTACCAAAATAACAATAAATTTTTAACTTTTACTTAAAAAGAAAATGTCTCCGCATTAGATACAAAGCTTCCCTACATTTTGACATAAATATGATTGAATGATTTTGTTTCGTTACCGAGAAAAACGGAATCTTAATTTTATACAAATTAATTAAAAAAATTTTGTGCAAATCGTTTTTGATTGCAGTGAGAACCTCGAGCAGCCTCTGGACAGCTGTTTCAGCCCTGCTTGGGGCTTCTTCAGCAGAAACGTAGCTCGACATTCCCACTGCAGACCAAAAACGACTTGCCCAATTTATTCGCAAATGCGATGTAAGAATGATGAACATATAAAATAGCGACATCTTACTATCGCTTTTTGACCTAACATTGCAGTAGGATAGACAAATTGAAGCGGGATTTGCTCCTAATGAGTCCCCCATGCAAGGCTGCTCGAGGTTCTCACTGCAATCAAAAACGATTTGCACAAAATTTTTCTAAAATCTTTCATTATGCTTTGACAGCAAGCATGGCCGCCTTGCATGGGGGACTCATTAGGAGCAAATCCCGCTGCAATTTGTCTATCCTACTGCAATGTTAGGTCAAAAAGCGATAGTAAGATGTCGCTATTTTATAAATTAATTAAAATAAAAAAATCTAATTGAATTTTGAAAAAAAGAAAATGTCACCGCACTGTAGTTTACAAAGCCGAATTCTTCTAGATTGCGAGCATTTTTTCAAATGTAAAAATACGCCTGTAAAACGGATTCTACGAATGTACTATTTTACTAAGCACTCAGATAGGACTCCAGTGGAGCCTTAAACGCTTTATCGCGTAAATGTATCATTAATAAGATAGTATCAGTTAGCCATGGAGGTCGACGACGAGTACGTCGTGATAAAGTTCTCGAGGGGAAATACGACTCAAATAGATAAAGAAGTGAATTGTTAAAAAAAGTAAGTTTATCATTTATATTTTGCATATCATAAATAAGATACCAAGGGACGGAGTGTAAATCGCGTTCAAAAGAAGTAAAAGAAGAAATATTGTAATCACGAAACGAAAATGTAACTGATATAATTGGGGAACTGACTAATTTATAATTACAGTATACGAGGGAGTGATCAGATACGTCAGGTAAGTTTATAACACCGCTTTCTGTTTCATCTAAAGACGACTCAAAAATTAATATTAGATCAAGTAACGTAGAACTTGTGTAAGTAACACGAGTAGGCTCGTTTATGATTTGTACTAGACCGATTGAGTGAAGAACGTCATTAAGTAATAAGCATGCTGAACTATGAACGTTTAGGTAGTCAATATACATATCGCCCAGACATATAATGTGGTCCCAATCTAAAAGGAAATTTGTTACTGTATCTTTAAAGGAGTGCAAAAATTGGGTACAGTTAATATGAGGGGGTTTATACATATAAACCCCCTCATATTAACTGTACCCGGCATTAAGATTAATCAAACTAAAATTCTTGTTGGTGTTATATACATATATAACACCAACAAGAATTTTAGTATAAACCCCCTCATATTAACTGTACCCAATTTTTGCACTCCTTTGAAGATGTTTTCAAGTGGCATCGGCTTTGGATTTGTTTTCAGAACACCTTTGGATCGGCATTAAGATTAATCAAACTAAAATTCTTGTTGGTGTTATGTATGTATATAACACCAACAAGAATTTTAGTTTGATTAATCTTAATGCCGATCCAAAGGTGTTCTGAAAACAAATCCAAAGCCGATGCCACTTGAAAACAGTCAAAAGTCCGTTTGTAATAGAAACCTACACCGCCACCTCTACGACCATCCGATCTCATAAATTACATCTCATAAAAAGGTAACCAGGAATGGCAATAAAAAAATCAGTAATATTTGGCGTGAGCCATGTTTAGGTCACAGCAATAATATCAAAATCTGAGTTACTTAAATATTTTCTAAATTCGCTGATATGTCTAGTTAACGACCTGATGTTTATATGAGCGCATCTAAGATTAAAATCAGGCATTGAATCTGATGTTTTTTTTAATTTCCTTTTTTTTATAAATGATAGTAAATAGTTTCGTAACAACTTACAACCCGTTTCAAGTGTGATTTAGAGTGTATATGCATTTCTCTTCAATTTGCGGTCGGCAATCGACGTGAAATTTTACGGAATCGTAACAAATTCTCTCCAGTTATTGAAGACCACATCAATTGATATGCATATCAATGTTACAGAATAGCCCTGATTGTCTGCTTTCCATTAATTGCAAGTCACCTCATTCTAAAATGTTAAATCGGTATGGTAGAGAACTTTCTCATCACCGCTGACATTTGTCGGTAATTTTGTGGACAATCCGTATTAAAAATAATTACAGAGCCTGATTTGTAGGGGCGAAGTTCGCCGCCGGCGACAACTGAAATAACTGGGCCAACCCCTGACGAAATTTAAAAAAATATTAAAGCATGGAATGTTATGTCAAGCAAGGTGCGAATATTAATGATGTCTATTACTAGGATGGGTCAACTTATCTTAAACCTGCCAATAAAAAAAATATACACAACATAGTCACTGCAGTTTCCTGTATTTTTTTCCAAATATTTATTTTGAACGCAAAGCCGACGAGTCCTTCATTACCACGAATTTCGAAGCTACCTTATAAACATTTTGATTGTTCAAAAAAATAAAAATATAGATATTAATAACCTATTTATTAGTTATTTCTCTTGGCTTGGCTTTTTTGGCGATCAGAGCTTCATAAATTATTGTAACTCCTGCTAATCGAACGTGGCTATCATTACCAAAAAACGATATTCCAAGAATTGTTTAATTTCGAAATTAGTACGAAACAGATCAATTTATCTTATCGGACTTTTAAATTCACAGTTATTTCAATTTTGACATACGAGATTGATAGTTTGTAATAAATGAAGTTTTATAATGAATTTAAATCAGTTGAATACCCAGCAATGTCCGGTTTTTTTTTCGGGTTTTAATTTGAACCCGTGGTAATATTTATTTATGTAAATGCGTGTGAACAGGGGTTGGAAAACGCACTTTTCATCCCCTTTTGTCCCCAATTCTTTAAAACAATCCGTACAAAGTTGGACCTCGATTATCTTTGTTCGTAGAGTATCTGGTTTTCGGAAAATAGCCAGAAATCCAATTTTTTTCCCAATAGTTTTCTAGGCTTGCTCGAATGCCCTTTACTTTTCTTGGACTTCAAATACAATGGAAATTTTGCAATCTAGAGAAAGATTTTAATATAAAAAAAATATATTAACAAAAACGTGAAATTCAGTTCCAATACAATTACATTAAAAAAAATTAACATGAATAATTTTCTTTTTTAATTAAGATAGAATGAAAATTTGAAATATTAATTAAGATTTTTACTGCCAACCAAAATAAATAAATACAAATGAAATTATGGTAATAAATAGGAAAAAAAAACTGGTTGTGAGAGAAAGGCTAATATTCAGTACAAGAAAAGTCTGTATTAGAAAATAATAATAATAATAATTTTTTGGTCCCAAGTGCATCATAAAAGCATGGTGACTAGACAAGTCAAATTTAGGCACAATAATATAAAATAATATAAATAATATACATAGTTGTAAGTATTGTTACATTCGTCAATTAAAGCCTTACAATTACAATGAAATTCAGAAAACTTTAGTTGTTCATATTTCATAAGTTTGTAAATTCTTCCACTGAATATAATGTTTAAAATAGGTTTTCTTTATGCGCAAAATGACATTTTTCTTTCAATTCAGCAACGCTGACTTCCTTGAAACACAAAATTTAAATTAAATGAATAAGACAAAATACTCGGATGCGATTTAATAAAAATAAATAAAATAATAGAAATAAACGTTATTTCAATGAGGAGCACGACGCGTAATTAGGTCATCACTCGAAGGACCAGGAAAAATGCCTTTTCTTGTATGGTCCCGCTTTACTTAAGCACTTTGCACCTCTCTCTGACTTATAAAAAGAGGGGGATATTGGTTGTTGCATGTGCTATGCAAGAAAAATTCTTAATCGTGTGCATAATTAGGGGTAATATTATGGCTTTTCGTCCGCTCGATCTTAATCTCTCCGTCACTTGCTGCGCGCCGCGTGCAAAGAAAATCAAAGAACTACTTAATCCTGGCCTTGTACGCGTCATTGTTCGTTCCAATATTATTTAAACGCAACATCTCATTTTCTATAAAAACTTTGCATCCCTACGTACTGGATATTTGAGTCTTTACATTTATACAAAATGCCCTTTTCGAATTTCTTCGGAAAGCTGTATTTCCTTGTACACATTTTTGAATATACGAAACCTAACCTTATCACAAATTATAATCCAGGAAGATTTTGTTTCAGAAACTTCTTTATTTCGCAACTTCTCGGATTATCTCATCATCAAAATATTCAAATTTTCAAACGGCATATTTTTAGTAATACATAGTTGAATATTCTGTAATTTATTGATTAATGTAAGTGTACAACTATGCTCACCATAAATGATACCTTTTTAGAAAAAATTTGTGCAAATCGTTTTTGATTTCAGCGAAAACCTCGAGCAGCCTCTGTACAGCTGTTTCAGCCCTGCTTGGGGCTTCTTCAGCAGAGACGTAGCTGGACATTCCCACTGCAAACAAAAACGACATGTCCAATTTATTCGCAATTGCGATGTAAGAGTGATGAACAGATAAAATAGCGACATCTTACGATCGCTTTTTGACCTCTTACATCGCAATTGCGAATAAATTGGACAAGTCGTTTTTGTTTGCAGTGGGAATGTCGAGCTACGTCTCTGCTGAAGAAGCCCCAAGCAGGGCTGAAACAGCTGTACAGAAGGCTGCTCGAGGTTTCGCTGCAACCAAAAACGATTTGCACAAAATTTTTCTAAAATCTTTCATTATGCTTTGACAGCAAGCATGGCCGCCTTGCATGGGGGACTCATTAGGAGCAAATCCCGCTTCAATTTGTCTATCCTACTGCAATGTTAGGTCAAAAAGCGATCGTAAGATGTCGCTATTTTATCTGTTAATAAATGATACCATTTGACAGTTTCGTGGCCCTTACGCTGAATGTTCTTAAGGGTGTGGTTCGCACGATCATCGTAAAGACAGCCAAGAAAATGTTTGAATCTGAATAAGACGCTTTATTAAATTGATTGTACACCTGTGGAAATTTAAGCAAAATTAAAGTGCACGATTTTCCGTCTTTTTCCCTTGAGCTTAAAAGCTCATGCATTTCAGATTGTGGGTTATCTTATCAAAAATTGATATCTGTAATTTATATTCCTTGGATTTTTAATTTCTACGAACACGACTTGTGACAAAATGGATAACCAGAAAATTGTTATGAAGGTTGTTGGTTATGGTTTTGTGGGAAAAAGGTATTTGGTGCAAAGCTTCATTGGAAAGGAATATTCGAATGCATGCAGTCCCACGATGTAAGTTGCATCTCTTTAAATCTGTCATCGCTTATTTGTTTCTAATTTCGAAAAGGTTACCAAATCGGTGGATAATTTTAACCTGCTTGTACGTATTATAGCGAGGCAAGATGAATATAGTAGACTAAGTAATTGTAATGTAATTCTGTAACTTTTTAACGGATTGTTAAAACTTAGAGGTCCTTTAAAATTTAAAATACACTTTTATGATTGGTTGTTAGCATAGCAACAAAATTTAACAGCTAACAACTCTATAAATTTCACGATTTTGATACAGAACAGGTCCCTTAATGCTAAATTCTGTTTACTTCTTTCAGACAAGCGTTTCCATCGTTTGCTTTTCTTTGAATAACCAGATTACGTACGAGAACGTAACAAAGCTTTAGTACAAGGAAATTCATCACCATGCGCCAAACGTAGCCTTGGTGCTACTCGGTATCTTTTTAAGCACCCTTAAGCCATATTCAGGTGACGCTTGATACCTTAACAAGATTGGTAAGTAAGCAACCACCCCTACGTTGTATCATTTAGGTTAAACATAACGTGACGTTATCGACAGAATTCACGTTCAAATTCCTATGTGACATCAGCGATAATAGCACGTTATGTTTAACGTAAATGATACAACATAGGGGTGAACAGGGGCTATTCTATATCGAGTACGTTAAATTTAAAGCAGTGTTGCTATGATAACAACCATCATAAAACTGTACGATTTTCACATAATTACAAAAATATAAAATAAAAATTGATCGTTTATGCTGTTTAAAAAAATGTGCAGTTCTGTGAATTCTGGTTTACTTAGTTACTTCATTAGTGATGCGACGAGTCGAGTAGACTCGCTATCAGACTCGATTCTCAAAGGTACTCATTGTACTCGAGTAACTAAGTCTGTGAACCCGAGTCAGCGGTACTCGAGTCGACTCGAGTACGATACAAGTACTCGAGTATCGACTTTAGAATTTGTAGACTCGTCATCAGACTCGAGTCCCAAAGGTATTCGTTCTACTCGAGTAACTATTGCAGTGACACCGAGTCAGTGAAACTCGAGTCAACTCGAGTTCGATTCAAGTAATTCGAGTACCGAATTTAGAATTAAATAGCGCTGCAACGAGTCGAGTAGACTCGATGTCAGACTGGATTTTATTGAATTCTCTTTATAGAGCCTCCTCATCAGTTGGTAACGAGTGAATGAGTACCGAGTTTAGAATTGAGATTATGCGTGTAGACAATAAGCGTTAACGTTTGACAAGTTTCATTCGTTTTAGAAGTGCTAAAACAGTCGACTGCCGCAATAACTTACTGTGACAGTCAGACGCTTGATATCGGGGCGGCTTGGCGGTGGTCATTGTTTTTTTTTTTATATTTTATGAAAAAGATTACATAAAAAATGAATAAGTCCTAAAATTTCAAAGAGAGTACAGTTTTTTGTAACTGAAAAGGCTGTTAAATATTGTTAAATAAAAACTGAAGACTCATACTCATTTAATGAATAATTTGTGGCTCTATATTCTACATTTTGTTTTCTTTTAAAGAAAATAATTTTAATTCAACTAAACATGCAATGCATAGTAAATAAGTTTTTCTTTTTATTTTACACAGTGCCTGCACACTTTATTATGAGACATATCAAATAATATTACATAGTTACAAAATTTTAAATTTATCTGAACCGCCAGAATATATTAAAAAAGAAAACACGTGACGATCGGAAATCGAGTAAAAGAATGAACTTTGTTATTTTAAACGGAACGTTCAATATACAGTTGAAAACAAGAAATAGTAGACAAATTACTGTTTCCTGTAATTATTCTTCCTCAAAATGCTATAGAGTAAAGCCGAATTCACAGATTTTACCACAGTTTTATACTTGTTAATTTTGAAAGATTTTAAATTTTTTTAAAGTTATTTATGAAGTCGTCTTTAATCACTTCCATTTTCAGAAAGAATAATTATAGGAAACTGTAATTTGTCTACTTTTTTTGTTTTCAACTGTAAAGTCGGCATATATGGAATATCCATTCTTTGGGCCATCATAAATTCTGAAGTAAGATACTAAATACTCAGATATTTTAAATAAAAATACTTTATGTTGTTTTCCAGCGGTTGTATATAATAAATTTAAGAAATACATATTTTTGGGGAAAATTCTGAAATAAATTAAAAAAAATGCATTTTCATGATATTATTTAAAATGGCGGATAATATGGAATAGTCAGTTGGGGTGACATGAAATAAGAGAAAATGTGCAATACTTTGAATTAATAAGGTAAAATATCAACTGTTGTACTAATCTACACTATAACATACTAACTTTGGTGTAAGAAACACTTTTATTTTAAAAAATACGCCAAGATACATTTTTCTCGTACCGCGCGAAAACTTCCAAAACGATAAATTCACAAAATCATGTACTGTAAAGTTACGCAATCTTACCAGCTAAGAACCTCTGTAGTAATGACCTATAACACTGAAGCTCATGTTAATGCCAGAGTCGTTTAACAGATGGCGCTTCTTATTTCAAAAATACTAGGTATTCCATATCAGCCGGTCTATTCCATATATGTATGTATGCTTTACTCTACATATTTTCTTGGATTAAGAAAAATACTTAATTCCTAATTCAAAATATAGGTACATGTTTATGTTGTTTTGTTTATTTTCATTTTCATTTTTTTACGATATTTAAGTTAAAAAAAATGTGTATTTATTTTAGTAGACCTTTGCATTAACAAGAGCTTTTAATGCGTAACAGGAGCTAATTGTAATTAGCAGACAAAACGTTAACAGTTAGAACAAATTAACATTATAGAGAAGAACAAATTAAAGACTTTTTCTTAATAAACTTTAGGTAAAAATCAGTAACTAGAAAGTTACAAGAGTTTAATGTGAAATTAATTAACAAGTAAAAGTTACTACCTGTAGTAATATTTTACGTTTTAAATTTTGGTATTTACAACCATTTTAAAAAAATCTAGTCCCGTAAAAGTTACGGATATTTCATTTTTGTGTCGATTAAAGAAGAAATTAAGAAACTTAACTGTAACTTTTTTAGGGTTTTGGTCAAAAACGAATTAAGAGAAAAGCTTTATTTTGATCTTCTACAGCTGCCCTATCAATCTCCTCCGTACGTTGTAAAATAAATTAATAAAAATAAATCAAACCCTAATAATTTCAAGCTCAAATATCATGAAAAGTATGAAACCAAATAAAGACAAACTACAAATTGTTGGAATTAGGAATCTTTCTTAATTAAAAAAAATATGTTGCGAGTTTAACATGAATGCTTCTACGGCCGTCATCCATGATTGAATTGGCTACCGGTTGAAAACACGTCATTACTATTTCTTCCACTGCCGTCATTTCGCCCTTCATTGTAGAAGAACCTCCTCAGGACTGATATTGCTGGCTGCAGCTTTTTCCTAGTCGTTGAAACTGACGGGAAGCAATAGAACACCATTAGCAGCTCTGAGGAATTTCTTCTGCAACGAAGAGCAAAACGTCGGCGTAGGAAATATCTTGATGCGGTTCCAAACGGAATCACTCATTTGGGTTTCCGATCGGCACTTGTTTAATTTTTTCTTAATAATTTCTTGATTCAAACAAATTCCTAAAAGTTACATTTTTCATATTTTGATGTACGTATCTAAAATAGAGTGTTGATAACGTTAAAAATGCAAACAAAAACACTGCACCTTTAATCTATCGATTCTACTTATCGAACAGTAAAAAAGTAACGTCATGAGTACTCATATTTCCGGGTTCAGTTAAATGTTCGAAACTTTTAATGTGGACTCGAGTCAAAACTCGCATTTTTTTATAAAAAAAGTTCAAGTTTCATTCTTTAAAACGGTGAGTCCCGAGTTCAATTCGAGTACTCGAGTATTTTTATCTGAACTCGAGTCAATTGACTCGAGTCGGCTCGATTCTTTCAAACGGCGATTTTCAGCCAAGTACTCGAGTCTTTTGATCTGGACTCGAGTCTCTTGACTCGAGTCAAGACTCGATTCTTTTATAAAAGTATTCGAGTCGACTCGATTCTTAAAAACAGCGACTCGTCGCATCACTATACTTCATGTACACATATATCGTTCCAAAATGTCAGATTGATATGTGATTGCCTCGTTTACAAACCACTTCGTTCCAAAATGTCAGATTGATATGTATGTGATCGTCTCCTTTACAAACCATCGATACTTGTCGGTAATTTTGTGGACACCCGTAGTATTAAACCTATCAACAAAAGAAGACAACGCAATCATTGCCGTTTCCTTTAAATTGAATATAATATTTAAACTAAATATTATTATACTATAACCTTTGAAAAAGCCAAGACATTTAGCCAAAGCTTAGCAGGCACTTAAAGAAAAACTCTTTAGATCTCTGCCACCTAACCGAATATTCTGTTGAAAAATTCTGCTTATTGTTGTCGTAATTAAGCCCCTGCAAAGAATTAGCCTTGGATGCAAGGTCATGAGTCCGAATCACCTCGAGTTAATTCTTGGTGGTGGTGTTTGGTATTTACTTCAGGTACCCTTCAGTGTTGAGCCTATGTCACCTGAATGAATGCAGGAGGAAAACCAAAAAGTCGTCGTATTGTGTAATTTTTTCACTTGAGGAATTTATTGAAAAAAAAAAAACACTAAAGAATCTCATTGTTTTGTAAATTTTAGTAAATCGAAGACCTCTGTTACTAACCCGCGAAAGCACGGAGAAGCTTTCATGATACGTTGGGGTCCTCTGATAGCAACCTGCGAAAGCTCTTGCAAGGAGTAAAATCAATATTCCAAGTCTTTGCTCCGCACGTATACGTTTCGTCACAGGAAAGCAGGGATTTACTACTCGTGAGTTGCTGCAATCCCGTGAAGAGGTCTCTCATTGCTAAAATTTAAAATTTATCTGGAGACGAGCATGCTTCTTGAAGAACTTATCATTAAATTTTCAATAAATAAGATTGCGTTCTTTGATCTTGATGTCCTTAAACTAGTATTTTAGCTTTTGTTTTTTTTTAAACACTTGCGCCAAATTGGTTTTAAGTACCTACTTTAATCTGATAGGAACGAACTTGAATTGAAAATGGTGCAATTTTTGAATCGCGTTCTTTATCTGTTAGAATCTCACATAGATCTTAGAATAGAAAATAGTTTGCAGCAACAATTTTTGTATCGTTCAGTGTGTGGGCCCTGGGGCAGGTAGGACCCGACATTCCCCCTCGCCTTTTATCTTCTTATTACCTCCTCGTAAGATATTTTCCAGACATAATCGCTATCTAATCTAATCTGCGTTTTATACTTGGCGTAAAATTTTATTGCACGTTCAGTCCTCTACGAGAATGTTCGAGTGCACACATAAACACGCTCACATGTGACATGTGAAGAGGCGCAAGGACGAGTGGGCGAAGATTGTAGTCTTTTTTTTTACCGGAGCAATTCAGGTGATTATTTCGTGCGCGGAGGGAAGACTCGGGGGGTGCCAAAGAATCCGGGCGGATTAAGGTATCGAATATAATAAATTTGTCATCGGGTTTACGTCAGGATAGATTATGTTATTATCTCGTTTTTGGAAGTGAGCCGGGCAATTTATTTTTTATTATTATAATTATAATGATGACTATCGTTATTTGTTTAGAGTAAAGAGGACCCTACACGTGAGCGTCAGAATACTGGACTCCAACATTGTGACGGAATCACAAAGGGGGCCGGCCCCCTCGGTTTCGTTTAATTGCTCTAATCTTCCTCTGTGTAAAGTGACGTGCATTTTCGGTTTTAGTTATTTTTTAGCCGCAAATTAAAGCATTAATTTACCGAGTGAAACCAAATTCCAAGTGGGATTTCTGGATAAGTAAAATTTTATTATCGCATTTTATTCTTCGCATTGATAAGTGAGCGAACCGCAGCTCTATAGTTGTCGAAATTCTATTTGTTTTAATATCTTATCGCGTTCCTCCGCCTGCAGAGATAAACAAAAGTACTTGAACTATGTTTTCCCCTCTGAAGTTCTTCGTTTAATTTCCCGTCGTATTTGCACCCCCGAAATGTGCAAATATTTAATGTGATGTGAACGGTGCAGGTACATAACGTCGAATCGAATTCGTTTCGATTGGTATTGTCGTTTCCAGGCACACATGTCGAATCCGGTGCGCAGACACATCCGGATCACCGTGGTAGGAGATGGCACGACGGGGAAGACGTGCATGCTCATCGTCTACAAGGACCATAAATATCAGGAATACTATATTCCCACGGTGTAAGTTCCATTTTGCCATCTTTGAATCGTGAATAGATCAATTTTATAAACGAGGTCAAATTACATTTGAACAACACGCTGCCGATTTAAGAGAAAGATTACTGATAAAACATTTCCTCGAATATCGTGCTAATTATCAGTTTCTTCAAATAACATCGAATTTAATTATTTAAACCTAATTTCACTCTACACGTATGTAAATTTACGTTTTATGAGATATCGAATTAAGTGGTACTTATCTGTTTTAGGAAAAGAAAGCACACACAACGTGCATGTTACAAACAAACAGTTATTTAATTGATGATGACTTACGTTCATCATTGCACTGCATATCTTGATTTTTATTACTCGGCGCCTCCACCATTTCCCACGACTTAAGTTATTCATGAATTTTTTACCCCGAACATGAACACAGTTTCACATTAAGGTCCTTAAGGTCCACTTCATCTAATTAAATCTTTTATTTTTATTTTTAGTTTTGATTCATATTCTATGACGGTTCCAATTGGTGACCATGAATACACCGTGATACTCTCTGATACAGCCGGTCAAGAAGAATACGACCGCCTGAGGCCCCTCTCATACCCAGATGTAAAAGACAAACCGAAGCTCTTCGTCTAGGCGGAACTTTAAATCAAACTTTTCGTTTCAGACAGACGTGTTCGTGATCTGCTACGCCGTCGACAACAGAACTTCGTTCAAGAACGTCGAGCGGAAGTGGTTCCCGGAAGTCAAGCACCATAAGCCCTACTCGAAAGTGATTTTAGTCGGTTGGTAGACAGTATCGGTCGCGCATCAATGCCAATGTATTAAAGGATTTACTTTTCAGCGACCAAGATTGATTTGCGGGATGAAATCGAAGGCTGTGTCACGACACAAGAGGGCGAGGAGTTGAGGAGTAAAATAAGGGCGGATAAGTTCGTGGAGTGCTCGTCGAAATGCATGTATAACGTGAGCAGGGTGTTTTCCGAGGCGATGAGCTCGCACATAATCTCGGCCAGGAAGAAAAAGAACAACAGCATGTCCTGCGTCCTTACGTAGCGCCCGCGATGTTAAAAGTGAACGTTTTTCCAAGTGTCATGTGATTCGAGACTCTCTCGTTAAAAGCGATGTAAATATACTAATAAATTTCATGTAGATTTAGGGCAGAAGACGAAGGGAGCTTTAAGTGTATGTACGCATATGAAACCAAAGAACGCAAAGTATAAAAAAGTTTTTTGGTCGTAAAGACCATCAGTCACTCTCGCAGCTGTCGTCCCAATGAAAACTTTCTATAACTTTTCTTGTGGCAAGAAAAAAAATTTGCGGTTGTGTTTGCGTCTAATTGCGTGTAAAAATGAGTTTACCATGTAATCAGTGTTGCAATTAATATACGAGGATTACAAATAAAAACGTGTGAACTGCAGTTGTAAATGAATTTGATTCTTCCGAACCGCTGATGAAATTCCTTCAGCTTACATGTTTTTTCTTCTTTTTTTAATAAAAGAAGATGAGGAGGCAGAAATGTAAAAAAAAAAACTTTGAAGTTTATCGCCGAATTTATAAGAACATGAAATTTTGTTTTAAATTGACATTTTTTTAAGGCTCGGCCTTCGTCAAGCTTTAATCTTCCACCCCGGCTTGTCTTCTTTAAATCTTCACAATTTTAAAAGGCTTGGCTCTCGTCAAGCTTTAATCGCCCACCCACTTGTCTTCTTTATAGGGTGCGAAAAAAAAAAAAATAGAGCACGAACACATTATTACATTATTCAGGAATTTTCTCCGACCATAAATAAAAAAAATGTGATTCCTTAAAGATAAAAAAGTTTTTAATTTACGGTTGGTCTGTTTAACGCGTCGGAAATTTGTGATTTTATTTTTATTTTTACTAAAACAAACTCCATTTAAAGTAAAATAATTATTTGTGACTTGTTGTGGTATGGCATAATTAAAAAAATGGTTTTCTTTCTTTAAAAAATCAGTATTTTAAGTTCATTTCATTAATGAATAAAGTATTATCGGATATTATCGTAAAGTATTATCGGAGATTCATTTTAGTATTAAAATAAATGTTCTAAATTAAATTAATCTCTTGAAATATTGAAAAGTGGCCAAAAATAAATAAAATTTACAATTATTTTTGTTTGGAAAAGTCTTCAAGAAACCTTGAAACAGATTTTTTTTTACTTAGAAACTGCATGTATCGCTTGTTTGTAATTCCGAAATCGTTGTAAATTTTATTTCTAATTTTTATTTTAATAACTTATACTCGCGAGTTTTTATTGATTGTCGAAGATTAGTGCCTGGATTGGTATTTTATTAAACATAAGGAGAATGCTGTCTTCGTGTCTTCATTTTGAATATTGCAAATAAATTCTTAAAAATTTCTGGTATTTTATATATCTATATTATATATTTATAAACAAATAAAATAGCGATATCTTACTTTCGCTTTTTGACCTGACATTGCAGTAGGATAGACAAATTGAAGCGGATTTGCTCCTAATAAGTCCCCCATGCAAGGCGGCCAAGCTTGCTGTCAAGCCATATATAATATTTATTTATATATATATATTTATCTAAAAACCTTTTTTTAATTTCTGGAATTCAACCTGATTTGTTTGACAGTGATCACCAAAATTTAATGCTCGCGACTGTACATAGAAATTGGGACAGAAATTTATAATACTGCTTAAGGTTATGCTTACTTACTGCTTTTACGTTTAATTTTTCTAACAACATTAATTATTGTTACTTGGACTATAATATTTTATTTCAATTATTATTATTATTATTATTATTATTATTATTATTATTATTATTATTATTATTATTATTATTATTATTATTTCAAGCTGAAGCTTAAACTCAGTAATTATCATTGAGGGTTTAAGCTTTGTACAATCATTACGTATAACCGGGCTAAATTAGGCAACCAAACCTACACCTGTGTAAATTTGGTTACCTAATTCGAATTTACACCTAGTGGTACGTTAGCTTGCCTAATTTGGATGATTGCGTGAAACTCGAACATTCTTCAAAACACTGTATATATTATGTTGCGTTAGTCTGATGCGATTCTACTGTACATGGATTTTATGAGAACTCTCGAAAAGGAGTAAGGAATTGATCGAGGAGGAATGCACAATTTTTTTAAAACGTCCCACTTCGGACGAAATGTACATAATTTTCATTACTATGATAATGAAACTTCAGGCAATTTTCAGTGGGTGGTCCGTCCATGAATATGCGAAGCCAAATTATAATCCATTACAGAGCCTTTGTTTTCGAGCTTAGTTATTAAAAAAAAGTTGCATTTATTTTCTATTTCAGCGAGAACATTTTTCACTCATCTCGTTTGAAAGATATTTTTTTTAATCTCTACATCAAAATAATAATAAATAAACACTTAGCTCAATACACGCCTCAAAAAGAAAAGAATTTTGGTAAACGAATGGCTAAATCTTTTTTTTTTTGTTTAATTTCGTGTTTTCTTGTTAGATTTTAAAACAATTTTAAATAACATAGTACATGTGTCAATAAAAAGACTTGTTGACGAATACAGTTAGATGCCACACCCTGTATCTGTAATATAAATTTTTATCGCCTGAATTCCTCGCCAGGCATTTTTGAGTTACAGCTTCGCCTGCGTGAAAATCGTTTTCATTTCTGCACGTTCGTCTTTCAGTAGCTTCAGAATTCTTAAGTTAGTTATAGGTACGTGAAATATGCTTCGGTTTTTTAATACGTCTCCGCTGTCGCATCTGAATCTGACTTTGATTTAAATGACAATTTCCTTTGGAAAATAAATTTTAGAAATGAGTTCAATATACAGATTTGGCGAAAGTCTAACTGAACGTCCTAAATAATGCATGTGACAGCGAACGCACCATAAAAATAAAGGAGAAATATAACTAGACACGTCGATGTGTGTTGGAGATTAGCCGACGTGACCAGGCAAGGTACGAATGCTTACGATATCAGTCGAAGAAGCACCTATATCTAAAAGTCAACTGCCAAAGCTGTATATTAAGGAAAGAATTGAAGTTCGGATTACATACAACTGGCAGAGGTCAGAAGTTTTGTGACAATACAGAAATATTTCGAACAATTTATGTATTTGTTTGTTAAACAAACACTCTTGATATTTTTAGAAAATTATCGTCAATAATTGGCATTTATTTATTCTTAGCGAGACAATCTGATTTAATCGGTGTATTAAGTCCTGCTTTTATATGTATTCGTTTTGGGCGGATGAGTAAAATATTATTTTTAAAAGAGAGGTTATAAGAAAACAAATCAAGTTATTACTTAAATAATAAGATAAGGTTAACCTCGAACTAATTATCTTTTGTGTTGTTATCTACTCATCCAAGTTATTTGTGTTCCTTGGACTTCATATTTAATCGGAAAACGACAAGTGCGAGCTCCATTCCTATCTGATAAAGGTGATCAAATTTCTTCAAATCAAGTTTCTGGGTTTCCCCAGTTTATAGAACGAGGAGAAATAAGTCGGTCGCAGTCGCTGTTGACATAACCAACTCCCTCCTTTAACTTTAAGTTAGCGCGGAGACATTACCAACTTCCTTCGTAGGCCTAATGATTTTATAGATTAAAAAAAAGTTATTGTTCATACCAGTGGTTTCCAAACTTTAATTTAGCGCGGTCTCTTTTAAAATAAATCTAATCTTGGCGCCTCCTCCTCCCACTTTATTTTATAAAATAAAACAGAATCTTATTTACATGTACAAATTTTTATTCAATATGTGTTTTCTGATGGATATTACATTTCTGTTAGTACACTTTTCGCACCCCCCTTTGCACCAGTCCGCGCCTCCCAGTTTGGAAATCGCTGGTTTATACCGAAAACAAGGATTTTTGAAACAACACAGTCATATGTGCGTAAGGCAAGCGTAAGGAGCGTAACTAACCCGAGAGGGGGACCATCGCCATTCAAGTAACTACCCTCTTCGTCTTTACCACCTTTAGTCCAATGTAACTGCCTTTGCTCTTGTGCAAGATATTACTACGGTGTTATTTATAGTTGCTTATGTTTTTTTTTCGCCCATGATAGTTCACATCTTTTATTCTGTGAAGCCGACATTATCTATTACTTTTTTACTCTAAAGGTTACACGTTCCTAACGCGCAGGCATACGTGTTAATCCCGAGATTATTCTCCTAATTTACGATTGGCTCGATTTTGCACGTGGTACTCTCGCTTTCGCGCCACAGGCAGCCATTGCTGCCCTCTCATTATTTGGACAAACAGTCAAAGAGTGCGGTTGTGTTTTGGTTTCGTTTTGTATCATTTAAGTTTGGAAAGGATGACAATTTAAGTTTGGAGAGGAGGGCTTCGTCGACTCTGGAAACCCCTCCTGTGATGCTAGTGGATTTCCATGCATTGTTAAGAAGTCTGAGGAAGTTACACACGAGTAAGACTAATTCGCAATA
Source organism: Prosopocoilus inquinatus (assembly GCA_036172665.1). Classification (NCBI taxonomy): domain Eukaryota; kingdom Metazoa; phylum Arthropoda; class Insecta; order Coleoptera; family Lucanidae; genus Prosopocoilus; species Prosopocoilus inquinatus. The sequence continues at coordinate 48,773,884 of CM069872.1, forward strand.
TGTTAAAATTCAACCTTCGCTAATACTTGATTCTTTTCTCTCTCACTCAAGCTTTTTTGCGTATCCAAAACAAGTTACCGAGCAACGAACAAAAGAACATCATATCAACCGTCATGTATCAGCACAGTGTGTCCCAGAAACCCGGATACTTGCTAGCTAACGGTCGTGGATTTAATTTTAAGTGCATTAGTTATAACTTGCGTCTCTATTAGGTTAATCGAGACCATCGACTAGCACTTGATCGCTTGATTTACATTTAAATATTCAATAGGAGTAACTAAATTTCAATTTTATTTTCTTGCTCGGTGAAAATTGTAAGATTTAATCTTTAGCCGGTCAGGAGTGACGAAGCTATCATGTATCGTTACAGTGTGTCCCGGAAACCCGTGTACTAGCTAGCTAACGTTCGTGGATTTAATTATCTTAAGTGTATTAGTTATAACTTGCGTCTCTATTAGTTTAATCGAGGCCCTCGACTAGCCCTTGATCGTTTGATTTACATTTAAATATTCAATAGGAGTAACTAAATTTCAATTTTATTTTCTTGCTCGGTGAAAATTGTAAGATTTAATCTTTAGCCGGTCAGGAGTGACGAAGCTATCAATCGATAATGAAACGTTGAGTGCTTTTTCGTTTATGCTCTGACCTATTAAAGATTAAAAATTTACTTTTTTATTTTAATTGTTTTGAAAGATATATTGCCAGCAGTTCGGCTTTTTTTGTTGAAATTATGCGGCTCAAGATGCAGGCTTTATGCACGTAAATGTAGGTTCGACGCGTTAGCAAGGCGATCCGTTCGTAGAGATGAGCGTTTTGAATTGACAAGGAATTCCGTTGGACAATTTATCTCTGGCGCCTTTAAACCTATTATCGTTGAAGATCGACCCACGACCCAAATCTCCACTCGAGTTAGGGAATTCCGCGTGTAATTACGTGCTTTTTTTTGCTACTCTCCATCCGTGTTGTAATAAGTTTACAGTCACAATGAAAAGAGTACGTGGCATCGTATTCCACAGAGTTTAGAATAATTTATTTAGATGAACCCAGCCCCCTAAAGGAGACGCCACTGGGATTTATAGCACAAATCACAGAATTTATAACTATCTTTTGTTTACAGAACGGTTTTAAAATGAGATGAAATGACTCAACTCAAGCAAACTTGACACCCCATTTTTTGTTTACTTTTTTTTTTTTTTGAAAAACTTGACTGAATCTTTTTGATTTCGACCAACCAAAGTGTACAAGTGTATAAGTGTAAAACTCGCACTGCTTATCACCTCGACTATTCTCACAAGTAAGCAGCAGTACACGATAAGATTGCAAAAGCTAACAACAAGCGCGGTAAATATTTTCCAAATATTTTGTGGTCCTCGGGAGAAAGGTCGCGCGCGCGTTCCCGTTTGGAATCACGTCGCCTTCGGGGACTCCTCTTCGGGGCACATCCAAAGCAGCCACAGACCCGGGTATTTGCGTAAGCACGCCTTGAAAGTACGATTAAAGAAAGGAAGCGGCGGTTAGTCACCATGATAATGTTGATGATGCGTTACGTTGTTTGCGATGGAAATTCGTGCTAAACAATGCTAGTGAATGGTGTTTTATGTTGAAAAAGAAAAAAAAAGAAAGAAAGAAAGGCGTAAGTACTGGCCCTATTTTTCCATAAGTTCGAGTGGCGCAGGGGTATATCCTTTGAAAGGGTGGGGCTTAGAGATAGTTGGGGAAATCAAGAGGAAAACCCAGTTCCAGTTTTTTTTTTAATTAAAATTCGTTTGGCAAATTATATCCAGATTGATTAATTAAACGCGCTCGAGTCTGGGGACGTTTAATTAATTTCGAATTTTCATATAATCGGCAGATTACGTTCTTATTAAATATTTTTGCAGGATTCAAATTAATTTTGCAGAAAGCACGACAAAATCGCGAAGGTTTTACGTACGCGTGTATTCGATATCATTTGACATTTTTTACTTTTCACTTTTGTTGTTATCAGCTTTTGACGTAATGGAATAATCCGATATTTCGCAACCTGAATTCATTACACTCTAGTGTAAACATTTGAAAATTATTGAAGAGCAATTTGTTAAAAAATTAATTCACATTGCTAAGGAAAGGGTGTCCTACAAAATTTATTTTTTTCCTTGTGTTGCCCGTACGTATATCCAGCTATTTATTATAAAAGAAAAACACAGATTAGCCCTAATCAACCCTTAAAATTAAAAGTCGCTGTGGTTATACATGTTGAAAGTATAACAATATTTATTTTAACGGGTGATTAAATTTTAATGAACGGTTATGAATTCGGCCCTGATTGTTTGCACAACACATTTTTACACATTGTTAGCTAGATTTAAACTAAATTAGTAATTAATCTGCTTAGAAATTTAAAACTGACTGAAACTCTCACATGAAAACTGAATGCCAAACTGGAAGTCAATCGGTCAATAATATTAAGGCTTCTTTTTGGCGGGCAAATTTAAATTTCAGTTGAAAAGGAAGGAACAACCTATACTGTTGGCCAAAAATTTAAGACCAGAAAGAAAAAAAAAACTGAACCCGTTTATATTAATGTAATATAATATCTTGACTGGCATAAATAATTAATTAAGGCAAATGATTTGATTGATTTGGGGATGCAGGCAATTGCGGGTTGACAATCATCGTTTCAACAGTGTGCGATTTTAATCTCAAAACAAAAAATTAAGCTGTGACTTTGAGCTGTGATCATCTGTATAAATTAACAACCACCTTTTAAAATTAGCACTTAACTTAATTTATTTTTTTTTAATTAGCTTAATAAGTTATCTTTATTTATTTTAATGTGTTTGATGCTTGTGATACTAATTTCAAAAAAAAACATGCTTTGCTGCGAACATTTTTCATCTGATAGAGACCGTGGCTTTCGGCTTATAAAATCAACAACTTTGTCCTCTCGAAGGTCATAAACAGTTTTGAAAGCTTGACTTAATAAATAAATAAAAAACGAGTTTCTTTATCAACCCTCTTTAACTAACTGCATCCCCAAACAAAACTATTTTTATTTATTGGCATTAATGATAAAAGACTCTATAATTGAATCGGTGAGTGCACAATCAAGTTCAGTCCAAATATACTGTGTTGAGAAATCAACAAATAACTTTCTAGATTTTTATTTTTTGTTGTTTATTATTGACTTAAAATTCTTTCAGGTAAGGATATCTGAAGCCTCCTGAAGCCGATAATTACTTAAAATAAAAATCTAAAGAAAGTTACTGCTTGTTTTCTCAAAACAGAGCAAATTTGGACTGAACACGATTATGCCCTCACCGATTCAATTAAAGTAACGAATTGCTGTTACTATGACGACGGCTGACAGGCCTATCTAGTTCCTTCCAGAAGTACAGTTGCGGTCGAAAAAATGGAAACAGCGAAATCGAAGAGACCAATTTTAGATGTTATGATTACAGCTTTAATGTCACGTGTGACAGTTTATTGCGAGGGCAAATCAATTGATACGTTTATTTGAATTAACCCATTTTATTGAAAATTGTTATACAACTCAAATTAGATCGGGAAAATTTATTTTACGAGCCTCGGTCGCAGTTCGCCAATTCTTTTGAAGATTTTTGAATGACGAGTAGTAAAATAATAAAATAATATAAACTATAGAATAGAATGGAAAATAAAATTAGTATGCGAGAAGCAATTCGCCTGTTCCAGAATACACTTCTGCTACTTATCGACGATAGTTCTTGACGTTCTAATTCAAAATGAAGTCCAAAATAGCCCACTTCTACAATCATGTCAAGCGATGCTTGTTTAAAATAATCGACTAGATTAGCATCTTCTGGTTCCATTGGAAATCTCTGTCTATCATTTAAATGAAAGTAACTTACTTTCAGTGTTCGTCCTGAGAATTTTGCCAATGCTGTGACTTTTATCTTCTCGTTGCAAAAAAAATTAAACACGTTTCCATTTTATCGGCCGTAGCTGTACGTCTTTCTATTACTAGAGTGAGGACATTTCGGACCGTTACCACGGCTAGGCTTACAACTGCGTAAATATATCCTTCTTAGGGCCGATATTTTAATCACCAGTTAATTTTAGCTCCTGGTTTATTTCCGTCAAAACAATTGTCTTAAAAATTGTAGTCTTGAGAATGAATCAACGGTTAAAGTTAACCGCTGATTAAAGTATCGGTCTTTGGATTGTTTAGTACTTATCGTTAGCATTTTTATGTTCGTCTAAAAATCCAGGACCTTTCCCTAGCGTTTTTATCCTACTAAGAAACAACCTTCCAGATGCTAACAAAAAATTCTTCTTTATTTAAAATGTTTTGAATTCTTTTTAGTAAATCTAGCTTCGCCAAATTGGCATTTTGCAATTCTTTCCAATCCAATTGCATGTTTGCAAGTCCGGAAGCCTTTTGACTTCATTATCATTCCCAGTAATGGTTTCTGACCCCAAAAATCATTTTTCTAAAGCTGTTTCTTGAAGGGAGTAAGCTTTACACGGTTATTGTTTATAAATTATTTCAAATTCTTGTATTTAGTTTCAATTCTAGGAGCTGTTAACCGCTCTTTCCGTTTCGAAGGCACCACGATCACACATAAATAAAGTTGTGGGACGCGTCAAGGTCACTAAATGAATTCACAATGGTGATCTTGAAATTTTCATGTACGCTAATTAATGAATACGTGCGGCAGCTCACAATATTAAATTTCGTTGCGATGATCATAAACTTTTGGCCTGCAGTGTATAGTATATTTTAATGATTAAAAATAATTAAATAAACGCGCGTTTCCGTTATTCTTGATTTACCTCGCACGTTTCTGTTTTATTGCATTTCCCCTCAAAAATGCATTTTTCCTTAAATTTCAAATAAAAAGAAGGTTGCGAATTATTTTTTTAATAAACAAGGATCGCTTTCAATCAGATGTAATCTCAAACGTAATCCCTACTTCCTCCTTCTCCTCCTCCTCTCCATCCCCTAAAAATAAAAATCAGAACACGTCGTAATATCTGAAACTTTACGGCGATAATAAGGAACAGGTATCGCGTTTTCATGGTGCATAAATTCAGACCCGGAGCGTTGTTTTTACCGGAAGTAACCGCGCGAAATAAGGACCTTTAAGACTAGGCCGCGATACTTTATTAAGGGCCGAGATTTTGCTTTTCCCTCTTCAAAGGATAATAAACTGTGAAACTCGCGCGTATTTCAGGTTTGTAACACGAAGGCCTTTCCGATGTGGAAGTATATTAGGATCACTGTGTTGGGCGACGAAGAGACGGGAAAGAAATGCCTGCTCACGACGTTCAAGAATAATCAGTATCCTTACTGTTGTGAGCCTGCAGTGTGAGTATTATTTTAGAAATTAAATGTTTTGTATCTATCACACACATTTACATGTTTTGCTACCCACTCAGATTATTATAGCCCACTCACCAGCCCTCCCTGAGCTGGACAGTGTTACGCATTTTTCTACCCTACATTCAGATTGTTGCCCACGCTGTCTCCCTGAGCTGGGCGTATCCTCAAAGTAGCTTCCAACTTCGACAATGGACAAGAATGAGTTTTAATACAGTTTCACTTCGTCTTCCTGCTTATTATACTTATTTCCAGCTTTCAAGTAATTACTTACTTACTATTTTATTTCCTCCATGAGATTAAGTCTGACTGTTTTCAGACAATTTGTTTTTTCTTTTTCGCGTTTTAATAAGTGAGTCGAACTGATCACATTTTCGTTCATATTTCGTAATAATGTTTCTTCTGACATTATTGGTTTTAAAACGTGAACACGCATTTCCTTAGCTGAGCTGCCTGTCATCCTCAATGCACAAATACTTCTTGAGTGCTCTGGTTGACATATTATAACAGAAGAAATAATTATGTAAGATCGGCTCTTGACTCCCCCATACATGGCCTTCATTCGCACGTCGGTTACATAATAACATCTGCCGAAATAAATAAAGTAAAATGCGCCATGGGGATTTTCCAAGACCAACCCCTAATCCATAGCGTATGTAAACTGGAAATTAGTTCAATCAGATTCGTATAAATAGTGATCATAAGTTAATTCGACAATACCCTTGTCACAGTGTGCGAACTCATGTCGTCTAGTAAAGTGCCTCTTCAATTTGTCATGTAAGTTATATTATGCAACTCTAATAAATGAATCGTATGCATTTTGTTGTTGTGTTAAGTCTGATTACGCCCTACAACCCCTAAAGAATACGTTGCCAATTGATAGACACTCAATTTACCAATAAGTTAACGTTATATTTGGTGAAGCGCCGTAGCTTTGAGGTTACAATATTCCAATTGAAGTGACATAATTGCCAGTAATCTTCAGTATCCTTATTCGTTTATTTTCTAAAATCTTTATAAGAATTTCTTCTTCGGCAAATTTTATTTCGTTCATTTCAGGTTCATTTTTCTTAAGTATTTTGAATAGCTGTTCGTTTTCGTATGGATTAAAAAAAAAATAATAATGGTTCACTCCTCATTTGACTCAAACAAAAACAAAGCATTGTCAGCCTTCCTTGCTTGAATCGTCATCCTGCATGATTAATTAATTACACATACAGATTCTTATCTTCGAACAACAACGCTAATTATAATTGCAGATGCGAATTGTATTCGGTTTCGATCCCAATCGGAAACGATGACTGCACACTCATAATATCAGATACAGGAGGTCAAGAAAACTATGACAAGCTCAGGCCCCTATCCTACCGCAACGTACGTCGTCGTCAATATAAACATCGAAGGCCAATTATTAAAAAAAAACTGTTTTATTTTCCTCTTTTTAGACTGACATATTCATCATATGCTTCGCCGTCGATAACAGGGCCTCGTTTAAAAACATCAAGAAGAAATGGGTGCCGGAAATACGCAGTTACAAGCCGCATTCCATTATCATATTATTAGGTAAGTCACGATTTCAAAATTGATTTAAAATATGCGTTTCTATTTCTTTTTTCTTTGGAGTTCTGCCTTTAGACCAAAACGTTCTGATTTTAATATAAAAAATATTTACTTTTGCATTTTCTCTCTCTCTCTCTAAAATGTGTATTTTGTGAATTCAAAAGACGCTGTAAAATGGAATTTAAATATTTAAACAAATTTTAAATCATTTTAGTAGTTTAGAGAACTCAGGCAAAAAAATCTTTTATACAACACAACCATTTAGGACTCGGCTCCTTCGTCGCCTCGCCCTTTAACACGATTCGTCCCTTAAAACGTTATTTTGAATATTTTGATATACTGGGTGTCTCACGGCACTAGAATTTTTACTTTTTAATCGATTTACGTTAAGTTGAGAAAAGATAAATTAAGTAAGAAACGTAATTTTCTAACATACTACTGGCCGCCATAGCCCTACCGGTTTCGTCAGAATTGATAACAACTTTCTTATTTTAATTGGCTGTAAATAACTGTATATTTTTAGATAATTTAAACCTATAGATGATTACGAGTCCGAATACGTATGATTTGGTAATTGTAAGTGATTGATTGGAATTATTTGATCGCATTAAATCGAAAATATACGATTTATAGTTTTCAAGATTGAACAAAGAAACCAAATACTAATCGCAAGTTAAAGCAGATGATAGCTAAAAAAAACAAAAGATGATCGATTTTGAGTCAAATCAATCAAGCCTTCAAAAAGAAATCGACTCTCAGAACTAAAGAAAACAAAGAAGCAAATCCAAAGGACGCGATTGAAACAAACGGCTTAAGAAAATAGAAAATTGAAAAACAAAAGAAAATCGGCCTATTTTAAGAAAGTACAACAGAATCAAATGAAACAAACTCTCAATAAAACCAGGCAAAAACTCAGAAGAGTCGCAAAACAAAGAAAATTCATTCCGAAAATCCTGAACATCAACAATTAAAGAAAATGACTAGGTTGACTAGCAGATGACGTCACTGAAAAACAACAAAAGATGATCGAGTTTGTATCAAATCTTCCAAAGCACTCCAAACGACTCGTTTTTAAAAACAAAAGAGAAGCAAGGAACAAGCAGAATTCCACGAGCACGACACGATCGAAACAAACGATTAGAAAAAAAAAACAATAAAAGAACAGAAAAAAGAACAAAAGAAGATCGACTTGATTCACGAAAACGTCCGCCTCAAGATACGACAGAATCAACGGAAACAGACTCGCTATAAAACAAAGGAAAAGCTGAATAGAAGCAAGAACCAAGAAATCACCAATCGCAGCGAAAAGTGTCAATTTTAAGAAAAAAGAAGGCGGAAAAATGTCTAGCAAAATGGTACAAAACAACTAGAAGAGGAGAAAAAAATGAGAGAAAAAACAGAGCCAACTGAAACATAACCGGATAATAACGATCAAAGAGATAACAGTTTATTTTAGCTTCAGATTAAATTAAACGACGCGGGCGACGTGCTCAAGAAAAACAAAAGAATCTCGACTTGAATCATGAAAATTCTGCTCGACTCAGAATCAACTGAAACCGGTTTTCAATTAAATAAAGGAAAAATTCAATACGCAAATGCAAAAAAGAAAGTAAAATATTCGATCTCAAACATCTCGAACATCAACGGAAATTGAGAAAAAAGTAATACTAAGACTCTCGAAACAAAAGAGAACAAAGATAATCAATCGAAGCAAACCTTAACAGACGTGATTGAAAGAAACGACCTTAAGAAAACAGATGCCTAGAAAAACAAAAGAAAATCGTGAAAATGCCTTCTTAGTGCTCAAAAAACAGATGAGAATCAAAACAAACTGTAAATGAAACAAAAGAAAAACTCAAAATGTTCGAATTGCATTGGACCTTACTTCGATTTCGAGAGAAGTCGAGAATGGAGCTGTTTGGAATATCTTCACTAACATGAGAGATAGGAAGCAGCAAGATTCGAGGCAAACGACCGAAATGAGTGAAAAAATCCGAAAATAAAGAAAAAGAACAAGGCAAAAGAAAACCGAATCCGAAACCGAATCTTCGGTCGGATTCTACTTTCCAGATTAAACACAACAATATATTTCTTATCTTTTAAATTAGTATAAGGGTTCGAATTTTCTGGTTCTCATAAATAAAATAAATCAGGAACTAAAACGCAATATGATACAAAAGTGTAACGCAAAACAAAACACGTGCAAGGTTAGCCTTGAAGAATAGCGTCGTGTTAGAATTCTCGGAACTTTGCTGCGTCGCCGTGTAAACGAAAAACAAAGCAAAACCACACAAAACATCCAGAAAACGAAAAATGGGGGAAAAATATAGCCAACTAAAACATAACTGGATGATAACAATCGAAGAGATAACAATTTATTCTAGCTTCAGAAACTAAACGAGGCGAGCGACGTGCTTTCGAAAAAACAAAAGAATATCTACTTGAACCATGAGAATGCTTGACTCAAAATCAGCTGAAACCAGTTTTCAATGAAATAAAGAAAAAGTCAATACGCAGATGCAAAAAAGAAAGTAAAATATTCGATATCAAACATCTCTCGTACGTAGATAAAAATTAAAAAAAAATACTAAATAAAGATGGTGATGTCACTGAACAGAAACCATAGATGAGCGATTTTGAGTCAAATCAATAAAGCATTCCAAAAACAATCGACTCTCGAAACAAAAGAGAATAAAGAAAGCCAATCGAAGGACACCTTAACGGACGCGATCGAAAGAGACGACTTTAAGAAAACAGACGCCTAGAAAAACAAAAGAAAATGCCTCCTCACTGCTCAAAAAATAGAAGAGAATCGATCAAAACAAGCTGTAAATAAAATAAAAGAAAACAGAATCGATCGAAACAAACTCTAAACGAAACAAAAGGAAAACTCAAAACAATTGAACTGCATTGGACTTTGCTGCAATCTACTTCGGTTTTGAGAAAAGTCGAGAATGGAGCTTCTTGGAATATAACTTGGCTCTTCACTAACATAAGAGATAGAACTAGCAAGATTCAATGCAAACGATTGAAACGAGTGAAAAGAAAATCCGAAAACAAAAAAAAAGAACAAACCAAAAGTAAACGCTTGACAAACTCGCAATAAAACAAGAAAAAACTCATTAGTAGCAAGGAGAAAACGTGAATCTGAAACAAATTGCAATCAGTTTTGAGAAAAAAAGACAAAATAAATAAAACGACTAAACAAATGAAATGCGTTCTCAAAAATCAGACGTAAATAAAAACAAAAAAAATTGAAATTGAAGCAAATTGGACAATGTCTGTCACCGTTCTGTTCGATTTCGAACAAAACAAAAAAAAAACACTTCGAGGAACTCGATTCGTACAACCAACTGATTAAGGGACGCCAAATGATGATAATAATAATAAATAAAACGATGAAACAAATGAAATGCACTCTCAAAAATCAGACGTAAATAAAGGCAAAGAAAAACTGAGACTGAAGCAAATTTTATAGTCATTAGCAGGGAAAAGAATTCGGGACACTTGTTTCGCGAACAATACGAAAATTTAGTACTCGGACCGTATTAGCCCCGCCCACAATAATCTCTGATGAAATGAGAACGCACTCCTTCCCCTCAGACTTAATAATAATTCAAGGTGATGAGAGCAAATCAGCGTTAAAAGTATCCAACACTAGGCGGCCTGAATTCTTTTCCCTGGTCATTAGAAAACGTTCGATGTCGAACAAAACAAAAAAAAAACTTTCCGAGAAACTCGACTGGTACAGCTGATTAGGAGACGCCAAATGATAATCGATCATACAAATAAAATGCACTCTCAAAAATCAGACGTAAATAAAAGCAAAAAAAATTGAGATTGAAGCAAATTGGATAATGTCAGCAAAAGAACGTTCGATTTCGAACAAACCAAAACAAATACTTCAAGAAACTCGATTGGTACAATTGATTAGGGGTCGTCAAATGATAATCGGTACAACTAAAATGCACTCTCAAAAGTCAGACGTAAATGAGAGCAAAAAAATTGAGATGGAAGCGAATTGGATAATGTCATCAAAAAAACGTTCGACTTCGAACAAGTCAAAAAAGAAACACTCCGAGAAACTCGATTGGTACAACTGATTAGGGAACGCCAAAGGGCCTAATGACGTGATTTAAACGTCTTCTGAGACCTTGACCTTCCCTTGATGAACTACTGAATTGAGTTGCACGCTTGCTCGTTGTATTAGATGTGCTCTATTGGTTTTATCATCGAACCTTATGGTTAAATGTATCCTTATTCTATGTTTGATGGGGTACGACATTTTTACCTTCTGGGATTGCTCTCTCTGCATGACGACTGTGCTTCGAACTTGATGGTATTAAACATCACATGGACTCACAATGATCCAAAGGTTCTAAATACCATATGATTTTTTAAATTTTAGATAAAGGTTAGCCATGAACAGCAAAGTGCATATAAATTTAGTCGTAGAGGACGACAGTATGGACAGGAAAAGAGGAAATGGCAAACCTACAATCAGAACTAAAGAAGTTATTGGAAATTCTACAGTAAATTTTTATTTATTGAGGTATTTCGCACTATACGTTTTGCTTTCCAGGCCCTCCCTTTATATAAAATTTAAAAAATCCTGCGGTTTATACTAATATATAGGGTGTTCCCTTTAAAATAAAAACTTGATATGATGTTTTATGACCGGTTAGTAGTATTATTGCTTCCAAATTTCATGTAAATCGATTGAAAAATAAATATTTTAGAAGGGTTGAACGTGTAGCGTTGGACACCCGGTGTAAACTGTGTAAATTGAAGCAAATAGAAATAGGGTTGCATAATATTTTGGCTTAAAACAAACGAATTAATTTCAGGGACTAAAATAGATTACCGAGAGAAACATCCGGATTGTATAACGACAGAGGAGGGTGAAGCTTTGCGCAAGCAAGTAAAAGCAGACATATACGTGGAATGCTCCTCAAAGCAGATGGTGAACGTAAGCCGAGTTTTTGCAGAGGCCATTCGGTTGTTCCTGAGGAACAAGAGGCGAAACAGGCGCTCGATTTTGCGCTACAAGAAGTTGTGCTGCTGGAAATGCCTGCTCAGCCTCTAAGCCCAAGTTATACGTATTGTATTTACGCTTTATTTTATTTTATTATTTTTTTTAATATAAGTTTTGTATAATTCGATACGTTTTTCCAAATCCCCCAAAGCGCCGAAATTAATTTCCGAAATTGTGTGACAGGAGCACCTGGGTTTAATTCCGTGTTTCGATTAAAACTTCGGCAAAGGTCAGCGTAATTTATTATTTCTGCAAAAAGGTCACGCTCTGCGCAATAAATAATTTACGTGGCGCAATTTAAAAATTCTAAACAAGGCAGGAAACGTCGTCGCCGCCGCCGCCGCCGCTATTGTTTCAACAACAGATTTATGCGTCGCCCTATAAATCTCGACCCCAACGAAATATCTGTCGGGGGATTCCATCGAGAGCCGGTGGTGCATTTTTTGAATTGATCCCGATTTATTTCCGGTCAGTGCAAACTCGCTTGATTAAATAAATAAGAGACGGACGAATCTACAAGAACCGGAGGAGATATTAAATCTCGTTCTAAATTGAAACGTCTTCCTACGCCTCCTCCGTTTATCAAATACTACATACCTACTTATTTTCGACGCAGTAGCGTTTTATTAAATTTTATATTACGACGAGTTGCTGCTGGTTTGGGGGGCGCAGCAATAAGTTACGACGAATAATATAAACAATTGAAACAAACGTGCAGGACCGGAGTTTGTTAATTCGATCGAATTCAGGGGGGCCTCAGATTTGAGTGAAGTGGAGAGAAAGAAGTTGCATTAATATTCGTTAGTAACGGACTGGCGGGGGTTGTTTGTTATCGTGTGCACGTTTCGTCACTAATGAGTTCACATCACTCGAAAATTAGTTAATCTAAATGCGTCTTAGGAATACGTGCGTTTGCTTTCAGATTCCGACTGTTTGTTTGTTAAGTTTCTCAGACGAATAAATAAGAATTTTCAATTTCACAGCCAACACGCGAAGCTGACATTAAGAAACTTCATTGTTTGATGGAGGAACCGCTTCGTCAAAATTAGGCTGCCCGAACTCATAACCAGGTCGGGTAGAGTCTGAAATGATTGTAATTTTTATTATAGGGCAGTAAGATTGTCTGGATCTACGTTGGTAAATCTGATTCCTTTCTTGGCGCCTGCGGAGGTAACTTTGACAACGCTAGAAGGTTTCTTTTCTTCCGTCCAAATTCCTTGCTGCCATGAGGTGGTTGAAGCGGCGATTCCTTTGCTGAATTCGATTTTGTCTTGTACGGACCTGGCAACCCCTTTGGTTTGGAACTTTCAACGTCTCCTCAATTTGGGGCTTTAAGCGCCTCCACCACGTCACGGAAAGCCTTCTGGGATGACGACAGGAGTTTCTGGAGACGATGCAATTCTACTCTTGAGGCCTTATTCCCGAATCGAGGAACAAACAGCTAAGAGAATGTGACGTCAAAATGACGCAGGGTCTCGTACAAAACTGTAGGTGCTTTCTTTCACTTAAAAGTTTGAATCGTGTTTCGAATAGTTTGGACTTGAATATCGTAGTTGTTGCAACAAAATACCTGACTTGAATTTTTGATTAACAGTTCATTTGTAAATAACCATAATTCAAACTAAACAAGTTTTAAAAATAGGGAGATTCAAAGAAGAGTGTGTTTGTTTTTGAATCAAGACACGTTTGGATTACGATTTTGTGAGCGAAAGAAAGCAACTAATATAAATCGTAAAAGAATTAAGTCAGTTTGACGTCACGTTCTCTTGCGAGTTTATTCCCTCGATTCGACAATTACAGGCCTCTGAGAAGTCGAGGGCCGATGGCGACGTGATTAAAGATACAGGGACGATGATGGTTTCAACCCAGGGGAAACGACGATGATCATCATCGAGGCCGGGCGAGGCCCTTTTCGTGAATCGCACCTACAGCTTAATAGACGACTGAAGTTTCAAAAATTGGCTCAGCTTATTTGTACGCGTCTTTTACAAAATTCTGTTGCGAAATTACCCTGAGTACGCGGAATCCTTGCGTGCGTGCGTTCCCGTTTGCTCATAGTTTAGGTTTGGTAACTGGAATGTGATTGCGCACTGATTAAACACTCATAAGTTTACGAGTGTTCCATAATTTTCAAATGGTCTTGCTTTATGAAAATCTAATCGTACAACAATCAAACGCTATCCTTTCTAAACACACAACTTAAAATCGATTCGAAAACTACTTGAATTTGTTGCAACCGGAAATCTCAAGTTGACGAACGCCTCTCGAGCCAACTAAGCTCGAGCTTAGGTAGCGCTCGCATAACTCAATCTCAAAGTTTGTCTTTGAATCATTAATTAAGATAAATTGCCCAATTAATAATGTACCTAGCTCCTAGACTATTCAAAACTTCCGCCCCCTCCCCCTCTCGCCCCCCATCCCTCCCGACACCTGGTCGAATGAATTCCTCCGACTCCCATTCCAATACAAAATTTACTTCCCTAATTCCAGACGCAGTCGCCCGCTCCCGAAACAATGTGGCGAACTCGATGAAATAAATAAGTTCCGGAAGTTCCGGAGCGTTTGGAAAATGCAGCGACGAGGTAAACCGCGGAGCGCGTGAAGAGAAGCACTCATTATAATCATTTCCTTTGTAAATGACGCACGTGAGCGTTCCTTTCCGCTGATAAAGGCGCGTCGTAAATCACAATTTGCTGCATCGTATGTCTTCCCGTTTTTCATTACGACGAGGGCGGGGCGGAGGGGGGGGGGGTTGTCAGGGGGCGATTGTTTATACCGAAACGCAGCTTCTCCGCTCCCACGGACGCGCAATCCCAATTAACAGCCCCCATTTTTAGTTGTCGTCGTCGTCGTGTCCTAATAATAACCGAAGGTCATCAACCCTGCGATTATAAGCGTTCTTCATTTCATCGCTGTGAGAATATTATTTTTAGCGCAAATTCAACATTATGATTCACCCTGTATATGACGGCATCAAACAAAGTACGCTGGTGTTGTTCGTCTCGAGCGATTACATGATATTTTACAAGCAAACTGAAGTGACAACTTGCGATAGCTCTATTTCAGTCATCCTTTTGCATAATTCCATTGTCGTTTGTGACACACCTCCCCTTCCTACGCCTGTAATGTACAGTCATCTGTAACTAAAATGCAGCTCAAGGCTTAAATTAAAAAAAAATTGTCGCCTGCTTACTTATAAACTCACCAACCGTCGTCAAATAATTCTAAGCCGTTTCTGCTTATTTCTAAGATCGGAATCACATATTTTGACGTCATCAATAAGAGTTTGGGTTTGCGTAGAAAATAATTTACATTATTTTACAGATTAAACAGCGACATCCTACCATCGCTTTTGATCTCAAATTGCAGAAGGGATTCACTGCAATCAAAAACGATTTGCAACAATTTTTTTTTTAAACTTTCATTATGCTTTGACAGCAAGCATGGCCGCCTTGTATGGGACGACTTATTATATAGCAAACTCGCTTCAATTTGTCAATCCTACTACAATGTCAGGTCAAAAAGCGATCGTAGGATGTCGCTGTTTAATCTGTGCATTACTATTACATCGCAATTGCGATTAACCTTGGTCGAATCGTTTTGGTTTGCGGTGGAACTCTCGAGCTACACTTTTGCTGATGAAGCCCCAAATAGGGCTGAAACAGCTGTATAAAGGCTGCTCGAGGGATTCACTGCAATCAAAAACGATTTGCAACAAAATTTTCTATAACATTTTTTTACGTAATCCTTTCCGGAACAATTCTTCTTCGTAAGGGGGCGGCACAGCACTGCCAACTCGCCAAATTTCAAATTCGAATTTTTATAGAAAAAATTGTATTTATTTTGTCGTTGAAAATCGTGTTATCCAGATTTGACGCTTTGACAGAATACCTCACAGCAGTTTTGAATTATTAATAAGTTTACTCTTTTCGTTTTTTTCTTTTTTATTTTTTAAAATTGTTATTTTTTCTTTCGTCAATGCCTACGTGTACGATCGTCATTTGTTTTTTTTTTCTCTTCTTTTTTCGTTTTCCATTTTTTGTTTCAATTTCCATTCCGATTACGTTTTTCCAAAATAAAACGAAAATGTTCTTTTTTGTTTTTATTTCATTTGTCTTATATTTTCCAACTGAATAATTAAAAACTTTTTACAATCAGCAATCGTTGCTGTTGAGTTATGATTGTAATTTATCTTTTTTTATGTGTTCTTTTTTTTTGTAAATTTCTAATTACTGTTGTGTCTTGAATTTGTAATGTTTTTTTTATGTAATAATTGTCCTTAGGAATTTTTATTTATTTTACTTTTTCTCGACTGCTAAAAAGTACTTCAAGTTTTTTCTTATGTTCAATTGTTTACCTTCTTCATAAATGAAATAAGTATAAAACCTTTAGAAATTTTATTTTGTCTCGTGTTTGATTGCTTTTCTCGATTATCAAAAAAATCACTTTTTCCTTATTTCTGATTGTGTTCCTTTTTCTTTCATTTTCAATGTTTGCTATGAATGTTTCATTTTGAATGTTTGCTATTAGTTACCATCTTTAGAATTATTAAGTCGGCACTTTTTGAGTTTTATCGCGCACGACTAAATGTAAAAAATGAAAAGAAATTTCATTTTCGTTCTTTTCGCTCTTCGAAAAATCCAAAATCGATTCTGAAGATAAAATAGTACATAGTACCATTTATTAATATAATTATATGGCTGGCAGCATGGCTGCGGAGCTGCAGCATGACGAGCGTAGCCCAATGTTGGCCTCAAAATATGTGATTCCGATCTCTAGTAATAAACCATTTTCATACTATGAAAAAATCGTGTAATTTTTTTTGTTATTTCCCGATTTTTTTAATTCAGCTGTAAATAATTTAATTCATCGCGACCATTGTCATGTTTGTTACCATCCAAATTCAAATCATGCGCAGACGCTTTGCAACACTTTCTGCGCGGCAAATTTAAAATGAGTTTCACGAAATTTCTGAATGTACGAAGTATTTCAATGAAATGAAATTTATGTGAAATATTTCACTTGAAATGTTTCGACTTTACAACATTACATATGACTATACCTCAACATCTTCGGAGTGAATAAAATGCCATGATCTAAATGCGATTCACTAGTGCCATCTGGGGAATGAGTCCAGAAGCTCGGAGACGTGTGACAATTAACATTTTCTGTTGGCTGTATTATATTATTTTCTCTTAATTGAAAATTTGTGCTGGGTGGTCTGTGTCAACTGTCCTGAGTTGGCAATACTTAATTTAAATACTTAATTTAAAGTGGCATAAATAATTTCCTAACGTGATTTATTCCACATCCGGTTGTTTTAATCGGTCAAAAGATGGTTATGTTTTAGTTGCGTCGTTGTTATAACAGCAAACACTAGTGACAGCACAACGTCTGACAGTTCGGCGGAAATAATAAATTACTGATTTATGTACAAAGTTTTCTTTAATCTTGAACCGGACAGAAATATGATGGGAACACACTCAACGTTTCGCTATAGATTTATAGCTTCGTCAGCTACAAATATAGCGAATATAGCGAAACGTTGAGTGTGTTCCGATCATATTTCTGTCCGTTCAAGTTTCGTCGGCTATAAATCTATAGCGAAACGTTGAGTGTGTTCCCATCATATTTCTGTCCGGTTCAAGATTAAAAAATACTTTGTACTTACAAGAATCAACTTCCTTTACTGATTTATGTTTGTAAACTATCAAACATAAAAATGTTCCAATGTAGGGATCTTTTAGTTGCCAACCCCGGACACTTAAGATTCACCACTTTGTATAATTGTTTTTGAATCAACAAATTGTCGCATCGTTACGATTTAAATTTGGCCATTGAGTTTCAGTTTGTGATTATTGCAACATTTCTGGCAAGGGGGACAGATCTGGCCTGACAATCACACGTCAGTACACGCTTTAAATACCACAACTGTAAGACGATTTGTTCAATTAGTATATTTTTCAGTATCCGCTCGGCTAACATAATTCTCCTTGACAATACATGAGTAAATGAGCAGTCGTAACAAACCCTGGCACTTCCTGCTACCAAGTCAGTCTACGTACAGCCTTAATTAATAAAAAGGTTTGATAAACTACAGTCAGGAAATTTGTTGGATTGTTTGTTTGTTTGTTGAGATGCTTGATTGATTTAATAAGGCAAGGTTATTTATAAAGGCGGTGAATGAATGAATTAATGAATTTATGAAAACGTCTTTAGATGTCAATGAATCGTTAAAATAAATTTCATTGTAAGTTGTAAAATGTTTATGTATGTAGGTGAGTGCTGCTGGCTGCGTTTGAACTGTAAACTTCTTGTAACATGAGCTGGATCATAACGTATCAAGTCGATTTAACCCCGATAACATCGTCAATAAGTTAAGATGAAAACATTGCCCCCTTGGAATCGATATGAAAAGTGCTTACCTGCGACGTGAACCGGAAGGGTCTTAAACTTCCCCGCCGCCGGAAACACGAGCTGCGAGCATGAGAGCTGCAAGCCGTTGTTAAGAACGTGAACTAACACAGAACAAACAACCACGACCCACCCCCAGCCGCCCTCCGGGTAGTAATGTCTCCGGAGCGTGGTCACTTTTCTTGCGTCCAACGGGATATCCGGTAGCAGGCAATCCGTGTGCTCGTTGCAGGCGGAGACACACTTCGTTTTGCATCCGTAGGTCGAGGTGGTGGTTGTGGTGGTTCTGTCACCACATCGATTTTGGCACCTTTCTTTGCCCGCTTCCGTGTACACTAAATCCCAGTTGTCCACTTTGATACTGGGCCGACGACATATGTTCCTTGTGTCTGCTTCGTCTGAGTTTTCTTCAATTTTTGCCAACGCCAGGACGTGGAACTTCTCACATGATGATTTTGCACAGTCGTCTTGAGGAGCTCGGTTTGGATTATTTTCAAGAACCAGTTTACCTAGAAACAAAAATAATATCTAACTTAACGTTAAAAGCAAAACAGGTTAAAAAAATCACTATCATCAATTTCACCATTCACCAGGACTTGTCGGAAGAAGCTTTCGCCGTGGCATCGGCTAGGGTGAGAAAGGAAAGGAAGCTAAATGAACCTGAGCCCAAAAGTCAGTCTGACTTCAATTGCGAAATTACGAAAGAAATAAATAATTTTCTTTCCTGTTTAAATAAATAAATTGTAACGTCAGTCGGACAAGGCCAGCATCGTGAAAACAGGGTAGAGAAGCACATATCACGGAACAGAAAAGCTATAACAAGAGGATTAACTCCGCCAAATCCTTTTAATTGTTTCTCTGCCTTATTTTCACTATGATAGACTAATCCAACTAAAGTGACCTTCCAGTAAAGTTCAACCGAAGATTCGGTTTGGGTTTAGACCAGTTTTGGCCATAAATACGTGGTTCAGCCAAAATTTTAATGTCGGCCAAAAGAGACAGCCGAACCCTCGATTGTGACAACTGGAGGTTCGGCTCTCTTTTTTGACCGAAACCGAAACTTGAACCACGCTTTGTGACCAAAACCATGAAAATGCTTGACTCAAAATCAGTGAAATCAGTTTTCAATGAAATAAAGAAAAAAACTCAATACGCAGATGCAAAAAAGAAAGTAAAATATTCGATATCAAACATCTCTCGTACGTAGATGAAAATTAAAAAAAAATACTAAATAAAGATGGTGATGTCACTGAACAGAAACAATAGATGAGCGATTTTGAGTCAAATCAATAAAGCATTCCAAAAAAAAATCGACACTCGAAACAAAAGAGAATAAAGAAAGTCAATCGAAGCACACCTTAACGGACGCGATCGAAAAAGGCGAGTTTAAGAAAACAGACGCTTAGAAAAACAAAAGAAAATCGCGAAAATGCCTCCCCAGTGCTCAAAAAACAGAAGAGAATCGATCAAAATGAGCTGTAAATAAAACAAAAGAAAAACTCAAAATGTTCGAATTGCGTTGGACCTTACTTCGATTTCGAGAGAAGTCGAGAATGGATCTGTTTGGAATATCTTCACTAACATGAGAGATAGGAAGCAGCAAGATTCGAGGCAAACGACCGAAACGAGTGAAAAAATCCGAAAATAAAGAAAAAGAACAAGGCAAAAGAAAACGGCCGTAACTGAAACCGAATTCTACTTTCCAGATTAAACATAACAATATATTTCTTATCTTTTAAATTAGTATAAGGGTTCGAATTTTCTGGTTCTCATAAATAAAATAAATCAGGAACTAAAACGCAATATGATACAAAAGTGTAACGCAAAACAAAACACGTGCAAGGTTAGCCTTGAAGAATAGCGTCGTGTTAGAATTCTCGGAACTTTGCTGCGTCGCCGCGTAAACAGAAAAAGCAAACAATGCAAGTTCGGACCTACAGGCTTACGTCTACAAGGTAATCATCGTCCAATCGGTGAAAACTTGCGATTGCGATGAATTAATTGTAAACGGGCATACGGACGATTAGGTGAGCCTTCGCACCCACCTGAAGAGGCAAGTCTGCGAGCTAGTACGATAGATTTATTTGTTCAACTTATTCACTTATCTCCGAGCCTTCAAACCTTTAGTTAGGCGCGAAGGCATACCTGATCATGTGTATGCCCATTTAAATGTGTTCCACCATTTGACTTGATAGGGGAGGGCTGATAAAAATGTTGCGACGCTCGAGAAAAGGGGAAAAGACGATCTAGATTTCTTGATATCGTTGATTGATAGCGCGTTTCTTTGTCCTCGTCGAGAATTTTAATTTTTTTAACATTTTCCTTTCCTTCTTTTTTTTGTTTTCGCGATTGTAGAAAATTCCTCACGGTTATTACGAATAAAGAAAAGCTATCACTTAACACTTGAGTACTAATTAATTGGGGAAGGGACGATTCGCCGTCGCCGACTCGCCGTCACCGATGATTCACCGTCGCCTATGCGTCGTAGAACCAATTCGCCGTCGACCCAATTTATCATCCGCCCAATTCGCCGTCGCGTGTTACTGCTTTATTTAGCTTGATGAACTTTAAAACACTTTCTGACTATTTCAGATATCTACTACGAATTGAATGAAAATAACTATAATTTCAGTACGTTTCAAGTAAATTAAAATGAACTGCAGTATTATTTTTCTGTGTCAAAATAAAATAAATTCCTAATTACAGTACGGTCATCGTAAGACACAAAATTGCGAATAAATTGCTGCACATAATCATAATTATAATTTTTTTTTAATAGAAACCCCATTTTTTATCATTTTAAATGACTAGCTTTCATGAATCAATATCTCGAAAACAGTCGACGTTTGATGTGTAGTGATTTTCATTTATATAAAAATGAATATAATTTTTAGCAGAACATAAAAAAAACACCCTGTGAAATAAGAAATACTTCCTGGAAGAGTGACAATTTTTATCTATTTCTTTATCTAGTATCATATTTAATTAAAGACAAATTATTTTATTTTTTCGTTATTTTCCGTTAAATATGTTAGTTTTTTTTTTTATTTGATTTACGTATAATTATCGTTTATTATTATTTGGATATGTACCTGCATTTAAAACTTTAATCGGTGACGGCGAAATTACCACGGTCAATTTACCAACGGCGAATTGTACCTACAGCGAATCGGCGACGGTGATTTGGCAATGGCAAATCGGCGACGGCGAGTTGTCCTAGACCCTGATTAATTCGCCCTTATGGAAACTTTCCATGCTTTTGCGACGCACTAATTGCAAGCAAGATATTCTCCACTATTTGATATGAGAGGAGACAGCTGATAAAAATGCTGCGACACACGAAGAAAAAAGAGTGTTTCTAGAGTTCCTAATTTTGGCTGATTGATAACACGTTCCCTTTTTTTCTCTCGTTGAGACATTTTTATTTTTAATTCTTCGTCAGTCGTTTTCCTTAGTTTCGTATTTGGTTTGTTTTCGCGCGAATGAAGAAACAATTCCGAGACTAAAACTAAAAAGAAAGTGAGAAAGAGCGAAACAATTTCGACATTTCCGAAAATATAAGTATAAGTCACCATTCGCATTCGAGCAAACCACGGAAAACGAAGTAGAAATCGATTTCTGACTTCCTCTTTGAAAACCAGGTGCTATTAACAAAGAAAATCGGGTTTCTGCTTTGTACGGACTGCTAAAAGAATTGGAGACGAAAGGGGATGAAAAGTGGGTTACTTCGTTTCTCTGAAGCTTGTTCCAACCCTGTCTGCACGCTTTACATTACAATTAATTTTGAATTTATACGTTTTCTGTTTACTTTCGGTTACTTGTATAATAACTACTCTGACGTCCGATTATTTCACCTCTTGATAAATTTATCTGCCAGGTATTATCGATAATAATTTCCGAGGATATTAGCTGGCAAGTAAATTTATCAGCAGGTGAAAAGATCCAATTTTTTTTTATACATGAATTACAGGAAATCATTCTTGAAGACTTTGTATGAAATTTGATTATTGTACTTTCATACTAATTCTTTTTTGGTGTGATGGTGTCCGGCCGAGACCGCGTGCGGAAATTATTTCATGGCTTTGTTGTTTCAAACCTCCTCGCTGTAGAAGGAAAATCGGTGTTGATTAATCTCCCTTCAACACTGAAGGGTACTTGAGGTGAATACTGACCACCGCCGAGAAAGAACTCGAGTGTGATTCAAATGCACGACCTTGAATTCACAAAGCCAATCCTCTTACCACTGGACCGTTCAGGCATCCAAAAATTTTTAATGATGACTTAATTAAAGTAAAGAGTGATAATGTACCGTTGACTTTAGATTGAGAAACCTGCCACATATTTACGAAGTTGTAATTACCATTAAACCTGGAAACATTAAATACACGAGCGTACGAATTAATTACCTGTTTCGGCTTCAACTTCCCCCTCGTTCTCAAACTCGTGTTCTAAAATGGTTGATACAGTATCGGTTCGAACAGTGGTCCTAAAGCTGTGCACGGACATTTTCGTAAACATCTCTAAATGTTTGGTGGAGAGCGGTAAAACAACGCCATTCTCGTTTTCCTTCGATACGTCCACCTCCGGGACGTGGTGGTTCCCGGGGGAGTCTCGAGCTGATTCCTCCTGATGAAGGCGGCCGTTACGGGGCTGCTGCGGCGTCGCGACGCCCGTATCCATAAAAGTGCTATAGGCACGGCCGTTCGGGTCCACGCGTAATTGCACCACGGCCACAGTATTCACCGGCCATGTCTTGCTGTGTTGCAGCGTCATTCCGACGGGCGTCGTGGCATGCTTTTATTAGTTTATAAATTTCAGACGCCGCGCACGTAACACCGTCTTTATCGTTCCGTTCTGCGGACGCCCCCAAGACGCAAACTTATAATTTATTTTGACCTGTTCATGTAAGCGGCGCGGCACTTCCTTATTAGTGTTATAAATTCTTTAAGCGCTGGAAAAGTTTAAGCGGAGTCGTTAATTAATACGGTTGCATTTCTGGTTGAGTCCTCGGTTCTTCCTCAAAACCCCGAACAGCTGACCTGAAAGTAATTAAAATGAATTACTTGAGTCCATCTTGCCAGATTTACTGGGCGGCGTTCGATATTTTATAGAAACTTTGAAAGAAATTTCTTACAAATCACATTATTTCTAAATTTTTTAAAACGCACTAATTTTGAGATGAGATTAGAAGCGAGAAAGTTAAGATCTGCTGGTGATCGGCAAACACCCGCATCCGTTTTGAAATCCATGAACATTAGTTCCAGCGCAAGCTTATTATAGCTCTTGATTGGATACCTTCAGTTACAAAGACATGGCAGTGCTTGACAAAGCTCCCGTTTCTGTATACATATATCTCTGCCAGTAGCATTAATTTAATTGCCAATTAGTTTAAGGATTGTGGAGAGTATGAAACCAATAAAGTTTAAAGGAATTGTCTTGCTCAATTTCTGTTGTAATAAAAAATAATTTTTGTTGGTTGGGAAAGTTTTGGAACCGCCGGTCGTCTCCCTTAGAGGGGGCTCTCTCGCGTTTCAACAAATTAACTCAATTTGCCGGCGAGAAATAACAACAATAATAATTAGCACGAGGCTTTTCCGCCGCCGAAGAACGGCCCGAACTTAACGCAATTACTTTAACGGCGGCGTGCCTTCAGTTTCCCAAATTGAAAAGTTAATTTGCCTTATGTCAATAACGGGGAAATTAAATATTTATTGCGCCGGCTCGAATTATCCTTACTAAAATATTCCATTATCTCTTATCCCGCTTTTCCATTCCGCATGCGATGCGACGCAGGGAAAAAGAAAAATTCGGATGTTAAGTGGATGAATAAGGGCCAGAAAAATCGGCGGAAATAAAGTCTACGAAAAACAAAATGGTTCATTTTAGTTCATATTATTCTTTTTAACTTCTTCTTAACAGTGAATCGAAAATGCTGTAATACTTCTGCAGGTACAGTGCGAGTAAAAATAGCTGATACGTGTGAAGTTGCAGCTCAGTTAACTTATATTGCACGATGCATATAAATGAACAAAGCTGCAATATCACACATATCAGTCATTCTGGCTCGCTCTGTATTTCCCGAATCCAATACTCGATTAATTCCTGGTGGGCGACGCGGCGTTCGAAAGCTCGAAAAATACTGTGACTTTTATGCTCAACATTTTCTGCTTTTAGTTAAAAACACGAAAGGAAGGGAAACCAGGGGCGTCGCGCTTTTTATCATTTTCTTAGAATTCGGAAGTGCAGTATTATCTTCAGTTTCAAGCTGCTAATAGCCCCCCTAAATTTAGGACTATAAATATGTAATTATCATATTTCTTATTCATATAAGGCAGAGTAAAAGTATTAAGCAAATTTAATTATAGTAGTTAAATACCTGAATGCATTTTGAATTCCAATCCAAGTGGCTCAGAATCTGATAATACAGTTTACACTACAGTTTTAGTCCGAAACAAAATATACGTGGACTCTTTCTGCCGTTGAAATCCAGCAAAAATTCCTCTCTCTGGTGATAGCCAGAATTCTATGTAATACCAACACGCAGAAAATTAAACAAATCACCATTAGGGAAATTAGTTTGCAGTAGATGATTAAAACAAAAACTGATATTCTGTAAATATTGTTAATAACTCTACTAAAAATAAAAATAAGTTGAAAAAAAAATATTGATTTTAATTTTCTTTAAGTCATTGAACAAGAGACACATTCTTTTATTACAATTGCAAAGGAACCTCTGTGATTGTAAATAATGAAAGGTTCTAGACACCGAACCTACATATACCGGGTGGAAAGTTTCAAACCCGAACATAGCAAACTTGTATTGAAAACTTTGTTTCTGTGAATTGCTGCTCGCCATTTAAAGATACAAAAATGGCATTTGTGTTAAAGAAAAAGAGAAAATTATGGACAATATTATGGTGTTAAAATTATTCCTAAATATTAATACTTTCGGAATATATATATAAATAAAATTTTCAAATTTTAAACGAAAAATTTAGTCGCCTATGTCAGATTTGAAACTTTCAGTTCTTTCAATTAATGAAAAATAATTTATACGTCAGTCAAAAAGTATTATGACTTATTGTACACAGCAAACAATAGGTAGGTATTCTTGACGTTTAAATTCCAACAATTCTTTCTTTATTAGAATGATAATTGTATTCTACGTCATTACATACAAAATACTGTTGTTTCTGATGCTATCAATAAACTTGAAATGCTGCCATGGACAATCAACATGTCGATACTAAATCAGATTTAAATTCAATTGTACCAAGAATTAAATAAGTTTCATACTGTTGAAGAACAAGTAACACATAACTGTAATGAATATTAAAAAAAAAACACATCATCTCTTAGACAAGTCACTTCGAAATAAACATCCTATTAAGAAATCCAAGAATGTAATATAAAAAAATATATATTTTAATGTTTATGCATAATTTACTTTTTAAAGATGTCCAATTCCAAAGGAATGAAACGCTTTTCTTTAATTCGAAAGGGATGTAAAAGTTTAATGTACGAAAAAGTAGTCTTAGTCCGCCGAGTACAATAAAAGCAATTATCTTATCCCTCCAACAATTAATAAAGATGCTATCAAGTTTCAACCCCCAAACTCGTCCCACATATTAAAACAATCATTCCTCGCCCTCCTCCTGTTAATTAGCGCATTTTACATAACCAAAAAATTATTTCTCAAATTTACAAATCAGTTTAATTTAATTGAAAAAAATTGAGCTATATTATTTCAACGATTATTTTTTCGAAAATTTAAAATTGACCGAGTTCTCGGCCCCCTCTCACCCCCCCGGTAGAAATAAGCGCGATTTTTTACCGCCGAGGCATTTTTGGGGCCGCCCGTAATACGTCTGTAAAATTTCAATCTTCGAGCTCGTCGGGGAACCGCCGAAACCGTCCTTAAAAAATCTTACTACGAAAGGGAACTCCGTGCTGACGTCACGAGCCGATTTACTATTTTTCTCGGAAAAAAAGTAGGTCGCAAGGACGCCGGGGTGTTATGAATGGGTATGAATGGCCGTTCGGCAATTGTCTTTTGCGGAGTACGACGGTCCTCCGGAGGAACAAGAAATTATTTAATAAAGTGTAAATAATGCAACAATGGCTTTGTAAACTTGAGGAAGTTCGTTTTAATTATGATTTAAGTGAAAAAGTGGTCCTGGGGGTTGTATTTTGACGGAAATTATGTTTTCCATGTTCGGGAGTTTCAGGTTAAGAGGTTGGTAGCTTTATGTTATTTTTGACGTCCGCAGGTTATCATTCGAAAGAAATCGCTTTATTTTATTTATTTTCATTAAATATCATGTTATAATGATCGGGAAAGCCTCAACAATATGGTAAATATAGAATACCGTGTGAAAGCCGGCTTTTCGCAGGCGATTATAAAACATAACCTCAAATTTTCTCTTTGGTGCCAGGTGCGTTTGGTTTTACTATTTCTTGCTTTTTGCACTGAAAATGGCGCGTTAGCTATTGCTAAAGTTGATTTTGAATCTTTTACTCTTTCTTGCAGGATTGGTATTGGGATTAACGCGCATTAATTTTATACGTAACCACAACGAGAAGGAATCAAGAATTTACTTGTAGTGAAGGGCTACACCGAAGGGCTAAATGATGGTTTTCTCTTTGCAAATTGGAGTAAAAACTTGGAGGAGGAAGTGTCTGTTGAGCTGACAATCTGTTTTGCAGTTGTGATTTTAATTTAATTCAGTAAACTTGGTTTTCTACTTGTAACGATGAGTTTGATCAGGTGAAGTTTTCTTTCAGTCCTTTGTATTGTTCACCACCCCTTCCCAGAACGTTTTGTACAATACCACTTGTGTGTGCCGGAAAGATTTTATATTTAATTTGCTTCGGGACTCTCGGTTCATCTTTTATGGTTTTTAACACCTTCGGAGGCGGTATTATCTCCTTCAGCAGTGATTTTTTGAGGTGCCTTTTTAGATGTTATGGACAGGGTGTCTTGTCTCAATTGCATTAATGTTTAGTCTACGCTTTAGTAAGAAAAAGAAACACGCAAAAGAGTCCTAACATATGCCTACAAATTTACAAAGGAAAACATTTTGCAACTATGAAAATAAAATAGGTAATATAAATAATGAAGTATTAAAACACATTAGATTTAAAACTTTTACTACTAATATTCTTCTGCATGTCTGCCACATGTTTGAAGGTAAGCAAGAATAGTACAGTTTCGCAAAATTAAGACGAAAAAATTCAACTTGGAATTTAAAAATGCAATAATGTACAGGATGTTCCACTATACCATAAGAAGTTTACATAATAGGGAATCCTATGTTATTTTTTTTATACGTCGAAACTAACTTAAGAAAACAGTGAATTGAAAGTTAGTTTATTTAATTTTTTTTTTCAAATTAAAACAAATCCAAATGTTACAATTGAATGCAAAAAAAGTAGACAAACTACAGTTTCCTGTAATTATTCTTTCTCAAAATGCCATAGATTAAAGAAGAATTCACAGATTTTAAACTTGTTATTTTTGAGAGCTTTTAATTTTTTTTTATGTTATATGTGAAGTTGCCTTTAATCACTATCATTTTCAGAAAGAATTATTACAGGAAACTGTAATTTGCCTACTTTTTTTGCTTCCGACAGTATGTGGATGTGGATGAATTCCTTAGAGTACTAGTTCTGAATTATTAACACTAAAAAATAATTTAATGATTTTATACTAAGGAAAAAGACTAACGAAATAAACACGGAAAGAATTTGCCCTAATCAGGATTCGAACCTGGATCGTCTGGATTCACGTCAATGAGCTATCACGACACGACACTAATTTATTTCACTGTAGTATTTCTCCTTAATATTAAATTGTTATTTAATCAACACTGAGTTTGTTAGAAAGTATTTGCGTGTATGCATAGGCGGTATCATTTGATGAAGTTAACTAATTCTAGCTACTTTATATCAGATTAACTAATTTACTCCAACATCGTGTCGTGATAGCTCAATGGTGATAACCAGGGAAAAGAATTCAGGCCACTTGTTCCGAGAACGGTACGAAAATTTAACACTCAGACTGTATCAGCTTCACATACAAAGTGCAATTGCTCGCATTGCACTATTTCCCCTCCATTCAATAACATTTCGATGCATCGCATCAGAGGTCACAGAAAGGTGGCAGGAGTAAGGCCCAGTTTTACAATGACGGTTTAACTTTGAACCGAAGCTTAAATCTTTCACAACAATTGTTGAAATAATAGTTGCTAAGGGTTTAAGCCTCAGCTCAAAGTTGAGCCGCATTTGTAAAACTGGACCCATTCGGCGTAAAAAACGTCCAACACTAAGTGGCCTGAATTCTTTTCCTTGGTCATAACGGTTTGGTTCGAGTGCTGATTTTAACAGATTACTTCTGCCTTTACGGTTTCTTTCTTTTGGTTTTCCTCTCTTGTCAATAATGTTTCCCTCTCCCGTCAATAATGTTCACCACTTTATCAACTTGCATTCCTACTTGATTACGACTTGACATTTCCGAATTTGGAAAACGATTTGACAAATAGGGAATCTTAATTAGACTAAAGGGGAAAACCAAAAGAAAAGTTAGCATCAAATTATTATTTAAACAACACTAACATATCCTCGTACATCTGATTGATCGTCGTCTGTGTAAAGTTGCAAACAAATATTTTACAAACACAAGAAATAGTAAAATTAGAAGAAAAAAAATGTATAGTTTGTTACTGTTGGTTTCCTTGATTTTGAGCAATTGACATATTACAAGCGGGAAAGCATTTAAGTTTAAATTTTCGTGAAAACTGAAGTCGTTTCCGTTTACGATCTCCTCGCCGCGCTTTGCATTCGCGTTCTTGTTTTTCTAAATCTGCAAGACCTAATTCGACGACCATTATTAACAGCTACGTACGCGAGTTCATAACAAAAGTTCGGCAAAACTGCTTTCGTCGGCAATAAAACGCAGACGAAAGTTGGGCGAAGAACTTTTAAAATTTTACGTAAGCGAATGAAAACACTCCGCGCAATTCCCGAAACTCGTTGCGACTAGATAATTTTCCACAGCGGAAACTTACACCACGCGAAATTCTATCGAGGATTTAAATAATAGACTGGTTCGTGAGAGTCTCCTCTTAATGAAAACGCCCGCCGCAGTGAAATAAGGAACACACATATTTACTTTTCATCCCTCTCGACATTTATCGCCGCCGCAAATTGAATTATTATCGGGGAGATCTCGGAACCTCACCACGAAACAGCTCAGGTTTATCAAAATGCGCACTCGAATTAAGCTCGTTGCGGGGTTAAAACCCCTTGCACTTACGTAAGACCGTCCCTAATCAAATCAAACAAGCAACTGATTGTCGCTCCGGTGAAATTGTTCGAGTGCAGCTGAATGCTAAAGAAGAACGTTTCACGTTAACTATGCCGCCGTGTACGTGCTCTGTTTTCGAATTTATTTGCAAAATAAGACGTTGGCGAAAGAGCTACGCGATACAAATAATGCGATATACGGAGAAAATCTGCGAGGAACAATTTCAAATGTGAAGTTCATAACCAGAAAATGAATGTGTGTTTTGAATTCAGAACAAAGAAATTTGGACAATTCTTTTGAGGGTTTTCAAGTACACAGTTTACAAGTAATGCCTGAAAAGAATAAAATCGAAGAGTGGGAAAGAGAGCTAGTCTCTGAAGGAAGAAGGTATGGGCCTAAACAGATACGGGCGTTAGGAAGTAACCCCTGCGCACTGTGGAACCGTCTCCCAGGATCCACAGCGTGCGCTGATAATCGGAAACTTCCAGGAGATATCTTAACACTAAGTTATTTAAGACAGCTAAAACAGCCGCAACGTGCTTAATAATAAATATATTTACTCAGTACAACAGTAAGCACACTAACCTTAAGGGCTTAAGATAACTTAAATAATTCAAATTCGATGCGATACACAACTTAAACAATGATTAAATTCACATAGGTGCAGTACTGACCTTTACAGAAACGTGAAATGGTAATTCAGCCTTTTTAAATTAATCTTGGTTCTAAAACCACGAGAGAACATTAACTAGTACACAGAAATGTGCCGAAAATATTTACGTAAACAATTAAATTAGTCAATTAGTTATAAAACAGAAGTTTACGTTACTTTGGTTCCAGTTAATCGATGTGGCGGCGGCGGTGACAGTCAGAGTCAGATGTCACCAATGAGACACATTCGCACGAGAATACGTCGAACTTCGGTTAATATTATCGTATCCCTAACGTACTATCGAAAGCAAAAAAATAGTAGTCAAAAACAGTTTCCTGTAATTATTCTTTCTCAAAATGGTATCGTTTAAGGATGACTTTACAAATAACATTAAAAAAAATTTGAACATTTCAGATTTAACAACCTTAAGACTTCGGTAAAATTTATTAGTTCGTCTTTAATCAGTACCATTTTGAGAGAGAATAATTACAGGAACTGTTTTTTTTTTCTACTATTTTTTCCTTTTGACTGTATCTCTTTGACCTTCGAGTACGAGCGTCGTAATGGCGACTTCGAAGAAAGTGGAACCTTCACTGTATACTTCGGTAAAATTTATTAATTCGACTTTAATCAGTACCATTTTGAGAAAGAATAATTGCAGGAAACTGCAACTGTATCTCTATGACCTTCGAGTAGAAGCGTCGTAATGGCGACTTCGAAGAAAGTGGAACCTTCACAGTATACTTCGGTAAAATTTATTAATTCCGCTTTAAGTAGTACCATTTTGAGAAAGAATAATTGCGAAACTGTTTTTTGTCCACTATTTCATGCTTTCAACTGTATCTCTATGACCTTCGAGTAGGAGCGTCGTTATGGCGACTTCGAAGAAAGTGGAACCTTCACAGTATACAGTCATTACACCTCCCGGTATGGGACAGAACAACGGCAAACGTAGAAGCAAAAGTTTAAAGCGGTATCCATCTCTCTTTTTAATGCAGATCTGGTTTACTCGCTCGGAAGATTTGCTAGAAAGCAACTCAAAGGACATGTATTATAGAATATTATAGAATTTTGCGGCTCAGTTATGCACAAATTCACAATAGAAACAGAACGTGTTTTCATCTTAATGTGCCGAAAGGTAAAATGTCCGTCGAAGCGAGAGATCGACGATGCCGGAAACGGCCCTCTACCGGCAGAATATGTATCTCCCCAGTTTAGAATTGGGAGACAAAGAATTCGGCCAGAGCAAACAAACAAGTTTCTAGGAATCAGTGTAGACTAAAACCTCAATTTCAAAGAAAGCAACAAAAGTATAAAAATGGCGCAATAACCAGAGCCTAATTAAAAAAAAACAACGGCATAATTGTGAAGATACTTGAGGGATATCAAAAGCAAATGGCAAGTAGCAATTTCCAAAAATCGCCAAAGCAATTAGCTCAAGCCTCAGTATTAAGAGCAGCTATGAAGACCTATAACCGCCCAAAGACAGACTTTAAGATGGGAACTATTCCGGAAAGACTCCAATAACTGACGAAAATCTTTGTACAACCTGGACTGACCGGGAGGAGAAATGACGTTTATATTGTTAGAGGAAAATGTATCTGCTGTTTTCCTTTTCATTCTTTTCTCAAAACCTTGAAGGATGTGAGTTTTGATGCCGAAAAGTAGACACCTGGTAATATCTTAATTGGTATATTATACTGTTACGAATTTAGCGTTCGTTTTACGTTTACTTATAAAAAAGACTCCATATAATTAATAAACTAATTTATTAATTTATGTTAAATAACATTGATAAACTAATTTATTTAAACATAAGTCGAACGATCAATTCCAAACTTTAAAGTGAACTGTCGTTTTATTTCCCCGAACGGTCTTTAAATATGCTTGGCCGGTGAAGATTCTAGACCACGTGGCGATCGACTGTCTATCGAAGTTTCTTCGTCCAGAAAATTCCAACGCGCAAAGCAGACAGATGTAAGCCGAAGCGTCGAGACCTTTGACGCGCCAGGCTCTGACGTATCTAAGACTAATTCGCCATGTATTAAATCATCACATTATTTACAGACAAATCAGTATGGAGAAGAAACAGGAAATAATCCTCGGGGCGATATATTATGGAATGACTATGTTGCTAGTATTTTCTTAAATATTTTAACCCATTTTGTCATATTTTTCTTTTTACATTACAACATGTTTGGTTTTATTACAGATTTACTTGGATTTTACTTTTATTATCAAACAAAAATCATTCAATTTTAAATTTATTACTAAATAGGAAGGTTCTTGTGAATGATAGCGGTTCATCACCCTTATATATCACACCTTTCAAATTATCGTCTACTTCCGAAATATACAGTGTGTTTCAAAAGTGACAAATTTAGGTATGAGAAGCATAAATAAAGAGAAGCAAAAAAGTTCAATAAACATAAGTCGTACGTAATGTCATTTTGTGCTGCTGGTAGTTGCCTGCTAATTATTAAGTATAAGTTAAGTACATAACTTACTTATGGAACGTGCTGTACATGTGAAACAATTTGCTAATATAGAACTTGTTATAGCCGATAAATTTTCTAGAAGGCTTTTCCTTTTATAATTAATAGTTAAGGCACTATTGAAGAAATCGATACCAATGATCCACATTGCATGATAAACAATTAAAAAAGTAGTGTCCCGTTTTCTACGTTCGACACTGTACAATGTTTAATTAAAATGTGTTTATCTAATACTCGTAATAAATCTTCTTACTTTTTTTTAGTTTACGTTGTTACAATTGAATTTCGTACTAACCGCCTCGGTCAGGTAGGCTACTCTCTGTACATACCTGTCGAGCGCATTGTGGTTGCGTCGTTTGTAACACCCCACCCGGTGTCAGGTTGTAATTGCGCTCCTTTCGTTACCACGTAACAACTTTCACTGTCTGATCAATTAATTCAATTGCTCTAACGCTGACGACAGTGTTTTTTTTAACAACTGAAGAACTGAAGATGACAAAAAAAGTTTATCGGAAGAGAAGAAAAGAAATAAAATAATATGACTGTAGACTCAAGAAATTTATTTTATTATTTTAAAAATAAACTATTCAGAATATATTCCTTCATTAGAAAGAAGTCATGACTCCGACCCCCGAGAAGACCTCTACAGGTTCATCGATCCTTAACTGACCTCTCTAAGTCCATCGATCCTTTTCAAATCTTCATTGACCTTCAAGTGGTCGATCTATCGAGATCGATCGTTGCGAATCCCTGCTTTAAACGAAGAATGAAGTCTTTTCGTAATATTTGACAATGTCATTGCCTGCCAAAAAGTTATTGAACGTAAGAAGTCCTAGCTTGGACACCGTGAATGCCAAAAAGAAAATTGATTTACTAGCGGAGCGATGGTTTAAAGTTATAAAACAGTTTGTTTGTTGTACTTATCATGAACAGAGTTCATGAGCAACTGAAAACATCGTAAAGAACTCACGCAGGTGGATGCAATTTAAAATTTTGATTTATCCCCGGACCGGATACCACCGGGATAATATACGGACGCGGAAATCGCTCAAGATATATATGGAAAGTTCATGTCCTCGCGCGACTTTTCGCCGGTATTAGTTCGCCAGAACTAGACTACATCATTCCCAACTTTGCATAATAGTGTGAAACGCTAGTTGTATCACAATGCAACCCCCTTCCCACCTTCCTCACCAATAAAACAACATCGCCCCCGGACTTCTGGAAACACGGACGAATAAATTCGGTTTAAAATTCGGCGTGTCCACTGCATCCAGAGTCCAGTTCCAGTTGTAAATTCGCTAGTGAGGGTTAATGGGGCGAAGTCTCACGACGTATGAGTATTACGTAATTAATTTATTGTCCGACATATGCGAATGAAATAAATCACGCGCGCGTGCATTGTCACACAACTAAAAAGGAATTCGGAAAGATCACGTTGATATACGCCCGCCGCCCGGTCCTTTATTTAATTCAAAGGGAAAACGGATAGGAAAAAAAAAAGGTAAAAGCCTCATATCTCACGTGCCTGTGCGTTCATATTAGCTCGGGGGTTGAGCTCGTTTAAACTTTCCATTGCAATTTGCGGTTCGCCGGGCAGACTTCGACGTTGATGTGGGGGCTTACATAAACCCATTAGGTTTCGGGGGAGAGGGAAAGGTCGTCACTGACAGACGGTTAAACAGTAATTACTTACTTACAAGAAGGAGGAAAACTCGGGCAGAGAAATGCTAATCGGAAAACGATGCGTGATTCCATCTCTCGGGAAAGTTTCTTCTTCGAGGAATTCATCACATCACGAGCGATTTTGGAGGACTGGGCAAACAAGCAAAAAACTAAAGACTATCGCAACGGACGGACACCTTATCTGGACCTCGAACTTCTGCATTTGTGGAGAAAACTTACAACTCAATTAGTGGAACAAAGTTCGCTCTGAGCGTCCGTCGTTATCAATTTAAGGATCGTTTTGGCGGCGGCGGCGGCGCGCGGCGTTTCGATTTGGACCAGCTTTCGGTTCACATTCACTTAGTCTGTTGCCTTCGAGCTCCAATTCGGACCTTAAAGTCCAAAGAATTATACTGACAAGACGAAAGCTTTAGCTTAAAGCTCTTCCTCAAGCGGCCGGGGGTTTGACCTTATACTGTGCGAAATGAGCCGGCAGATGAACTGAGCTGACTTGCTACAAGCTTTAAGAGGAGAGCTTCAGTTTAAAGCTCGCCCTCAGGTGGCCAAGGCTTTGACCATATACTGTGCGATATAAGTTGACTGATGAACTGAGCTAACTTGCTACAAGCTTTAAGACGAGGGCTTCAGCTTAAAGCAGCCATGGATTTGACCTATACTGTGTGAAACGAGCTAACTGATAAACTAAGTTGACTTGCTACAAGCTTTAAGACGAGAGCTTCCTTAAAAATTCAAGATTCATTCTTGCCACTGCCTTTTTACGAATACGATTGTAACCTCTGTGCTCTTAGTCTACCAATCGATTTTTTCTTCACTTCGTCCGTCCTAAAAAGGATGGAAAAACATACTACCCAGACATTTGGGTGCGTTGTTTAGATCTCCACCATGCCTGGGACGGATGGAGCGCAGAGTTTTGAGGAAGTTGGTGATCTTCTTCAAAAAGTATTGCAAATATCAAAAGACGAGGAGATGAATACTCACACACACAAATTCTCGTTCCAAAAGGTAATTTGGAACACCTCTCACCCAAGGCCCAAGCAAACATAAAACAAAATTGAGAGGATTTGAGCTCGGAAGAGGCTCGAGATGAATGGCGACTTTCTTCCATAGGTACTGCTAGAGCTCTCGGTGGTCACGTCTTTTCTAGATAAGACGTTTTCATTGCAAATGCGATTTCCAGGACCTAAACATCATTTGGAATGCATCCCATTCCAGCAAACAAAAAAAAAACAAAATTGGAAGGACTTGTGTTCGGAAGAGGTTTGCCAGACATGGTTTATGACCTTCTAGCACAGGTTTTGCGAGAGCTTCAGCTTGAAGCTCGCCCTCAAGCAGCCAGGGGTTTGATCTTGCACTGTGCGAAACGAGCTAATTGATAAACTGAGCTGATTTACTACAAGCTTTAAGACGAGAGCTTCTTTAAAAATTCAAGATTCATTCTTGCCACTGCCTTTTTACGAATACGATCGTAACCTCTGTGCGCTTCGTCTACCAATCGATTTTTCTACACTTCGTCCGTCCTAAAAAGGATGGAAAAGAATACTACCTAAACATTTGGGTGCGTTGTTTAGATCTCCACCATGCCTGGGACGTATGGAGCGCAGAGGTTTGAGGAAGTTGGTGATCTTCTTCAAAAAGTATTGCAAATATGAAAAGGCGAGGAGGTAAACACTCACACACACAAGTTCTCGTTCCAAAAGGTAATTTGGAGCACATCTTGCCCAAGGCCCAAGCAAACATAAAACAAGATTGAGAGGATTTGAGCTCGGAAGAGGCTCGAGATGCATAGCGACTTTCTTCCATAGGTATTGCTAGAGCTCTCGGCGGTCACGTCTTTTCCAGATAAGACGTTTTAATTACAAATGCGATTTCTAGGACCTAAAGAACATTTGGAATGCATCCCATTCCAGCAAACAAAAAAAAAAACAAAATTGGAAGGACTTGTGTTCGGAAGAGGTTTGCCAGACATGGTTGATGACCTTCTAGCAAAGGTATTGCTACAGCTGTCTTAGTTGGTCATCACGTCTTTTGCAGAAAAGATGATTTAATTGTGAACGCGATCCCTACGTCCTAAAGGTAATAGGGAATAACCCTCTCCAAAGCAAACGTAAAGCAAAATTGAATGGATTCGCATCGGGAAGGGCTTCTTCCTCGACTGATTCAACCAGGTATACTTGAACCTACTTGTATCCCAAAGTCTTCTTATTTACATTGATCTTCAGGCCATTTGGCCACAATTTCTTCAACATTTCATTAGCTCTGGTACTTGTAATATAGATTTGAAAGAGACTTAAGGGCCTTCTTCCAAAGACACCGCTTTGGGAAGGTGTGGTTGCTCTTGTCCAATTTGCTATGTCTAATTAAGATAATTACTTTTGAGAGGTTCCAAGGCGTTTCTCAAATGTTATGTGCCAATAGGTGGACCTCCAGATCCACTGTGGTCGTCTTAGTCTTCTCTGTGTTTATGTGTTTAGCATTACGTTGGAATTTGCAACGTTTCGTTAAATTCTGGAGATCTTTATAGAATCTCGATGGAAGAAGGATAGACTTAAGAGCCTTTAAGAACCACATGAACTTTTTGGCGGCAACATCATAGTCAGATTTCTGCCGTCCAAGTGGTCCACACAACAACGCATTTTTGGCTCAGTCCTCAAATCACGTTCCAAACAAAGAAATATTCTTCCAGGGGTGGCTCGTTTGGCTAAGCAAAGCCATGGAATTTGAATACACGCGATGAATCGGTTGCTATCATCTTACATTATTAGGTAGGGATAATCACAGGTATAACTTTTTTCACAGCCGATCCAGATTGGAAATTTATTTGAACCGCCTTGGACGCTAGCAGCCGTTCAACTTCAAATAAAAAAGTAATTTTTATTTCAGGCAGTGATACCACACGTTCGTTTTATTTGGCGTGAAGCAAAGGTGGCGCTTTCATTTTCATCGATTTGCCAGCAAAGAACCGACACGACAGTCTCCTTTAATTTAGAGCTGCCGCACGATCAAAGGAATGTAAAATTTCGCATTAACGAAACCCGGCAAGTGTGAAACTGTGAGTGACTGATTAGGCTTTAAAATTTCCACTCAATAAATAAAGTACAAAATCGTGTTTTAAATCCGCACATAAAAGGGTGCGTTTAAGAACTGTACTTTCGAGTACACATGCTTGCAGCTTGCCCAAGAAATCTTTTATGTTTGAAAAGTTAATCCGTTGTCATGGAAATAATGTTACAGATGAGCAAGATCCAAAATGAGTTAGAAGTAGCGAGTGAGAAAGATGCGATTGTATGCTGAAGATGGATTCAAAGGTACAGTTTCCGAACACGCTCAAAGTAATGAAGACGGGATTTAGGAGAAGTTATGATTACGAAATTGGCACTTCTAACTTGTTATATTTCAAAGTCAAGTTATAAAATCAGCAGTCACTCTATTTCCGAATGGATGCTGCCCACTTGTTAAGTTAAAATTCTGCTCGCAAATCCTTGTTTTCCCAATATCGATTTATTGGCTTGGCTTTCATTTTTAAACAAGATTAAAAAGTCTTCTCCATGGCTTCCAAAGCAACCGCTCGTTGTTTTGTTCTTGGTTAGCAAAAAAGGGTTGATGACTCTAAAGCTGCTTTTCTTGCTTTGGAAATTTGGAGAATTGGTCATTTGGGGCCAGCTATTATTGGTTTTCGTCGTTATCACTTGACGAAAGTTATTGGTTACCGTCGATCACCTGATCCATGAAAACCAGCAGCAGCAATCTTCAAACACACAATCCAAGCAGGAAGAGCAGCTTAAAATGTGTAGATTCCGGAAAGACTCATGAAATGGCAGCAGCAAGAAGAACAGCAACCACAACATGAAAACTTGAAGAAGTTGATCTGTAACAACCGGAAACCTTCAAGTCTACGGAAGTACAAAGAAGAAGATTTCTAATTTTAATCTCAACACAAAAAATTCCTTGTGATTTTTTTGATTAATTTTTTAGCTTCCTCTTCCTCCTTATTAACAACGAATTTAAAAAGATGGTCACTATTATCGATTCATTTATAAATCACTGAATTCTTTCTTTCTTTTTCTATGAGAAGTGGACGAACGAGTGAAATAAGATTGAAAAAACGATTCATCTTTCATGTAGATCGATTTCTGAAGCTTGACAATATTTTCAAAATCACAAAGAACTTTGCAATGACGATTCTTCTTGGATTTTAAGTTGCAAGAAGGTTGCCAACCTTCAAAATCCAGAAGAACTTTGATTCACATAGTTCAATGATTCTTCTTGGTTTCTGAGTTGGAATTTGGCAAAAATGTTACCAACTTTCAAAATACAAGAAGAAGAACTTTGCAATGACGTATTTGATTCAGATTCTTCACCGATTTTTCTTGGTCAGATGATGCCAGGATCGGTGATAAAACGTCGGCGGAAGAAAGAAACCAAAAGGAATCAATTAATAACGAAAATCAAAGTTGTAATTGCTAAGTTCCTTTGGATTTTAAAGATTGGCAGCATATTGATGAGTCGTCTTCTTCGTCATAGCTCCGGGGATCAGTACAAAACGTCGGGATAAGAAAGAAGATTCTAACTCGAAGACCAAGAATCAATGAAACACGAGAATCAAAGATGTCATTAGTATTTTGAAGGTTAGCAACACCTTATAGAGATGTCTTCAGAGCTGCTTGGATCGGCGACGAAACGTCAGCAAAAGAAAGAAAATTCCAGCTTGGAAACTAAGAAGAATCAATAAACAATTTTTTTTTATTTTGACTTCAGACCTGTTGATATCGGTGACAAAACGTCGGAAAAATAAAAAGATTCCAACTCTGAAACCAAGAAGAATCAAAGCTGTCATTGAAGAGTTCTTCTGGATTTTGAAGTATCCATGAACAGTAACCGTAGCCACCGTTGGCAACATCTTCTGAAGACGTCTTCGGAGCCTCTGGAGAAGATTCCAACTCGGAAACTAAGAAGAACCAGCTAAGCAATGAAAACCAAAAATGCACTGCGAAGTATTTTTTTTTTAATTTAGACGCTGGCAACATTTTGTTGAGACAGTCTTTAGAGCTGTTGGTGGCGGTGACAAAACGTCGGCGAAAGAAGAAGATTCCAAGTCGAAAACCAAGAAGAATCACAGTTGTCAGTGAAACGTTCTTCTGGATTTTGAAGCAACTATGAACAATAACCGTGATCACAGCTGGAAACATCTTCTAGAGTCGTTTTCGGAGACTCTGAGGTCGGCCACAAAACTTCGGCAAAAGAAAGAAGATTCCAGCTCGGAAATTAAGAAGAATTAACAATCAATGAGAACCAAAAATGCACTGCGAAGTATTTTTTTTTTTGAATTTCGAGGCTGGCAACATTTTGTTGAGACAGTCTTTAGAGCTGTTGGTGGCGGTGACAAAACGTCGGCGAAAGAAGAAGATTCCAAGTCGAAAACCAAGAAGAATCACAGATGTCATTGAAACGTTCTTCTGGATTTTGAAGCAACTATGAACAATGACCGTGATCACTGCTGGCAACATCTTCTGGAGTCACTTTTGGAGCCTCTGAGGTCGGCGACAAAACTTCGGCAAAAGAAAGAAGATTCCAACTCGGAAACTAAGAAGAACCAGCTAAGCAGTGAGAACCAAAAATGCACTGCGAAGTATTTTTTTTTTTTTTGAATTTCGAGGCTTGCAACATTTCGTTGAGACAGTCTTCAGAGCTGTTGGTGTCGGTGATAAAACGTCGGCGAAAGAAAACGATTCCAAGTCGAAAACCAAGAAGAATCACAGATGTCACTGAAACATTCTTCTGGATTTTGAAGCACCTACGAACAATGACCGTGATCACCGCTGGCAACATCTTCCGGAGTAGTTTTCGGAAACTCTGAGGTCGGCGACAAAACTTCGGTAAAAGAAAGAAGATTCCAGCTCCGAAACTAAGAAGAAGCAATGGAGAATGAGAATCAGAAATGCACTGCAAAGTTCCTTTTTTGGATTTTGAAGGCTAGCGACGTTTTGTTGAGACGTCTTCAGAGCTGTTGGGTATCGTGACAAACCGTGGGCAAGAAAAAGAAGAAGATTCCAACTCGGAAACCAAGAAGAATCCAAAGATTTTTCTTGAAAAGTTCTCTTGGATTTTGAAGCATCTATGAACAATGACCATGACCACAATTTGAAACAAGGCAATTACGAGAGGCATTTCTTTAATTTTTGCTTTACTTCCATAACCTTAACTGTTTTAAAAGTACGTCTTCTGCCTTATGCCATTATTCGCAACTCTATCAGTTTCCATACGAACAGACATTTTGATTAGAATGTTGAAATTTTTTTGAATCACCTGTCTGTAGGGGATTAGTAGTTAAGCAATACTAAATCCTTTCAAGAAATATTGTAGCAATGAAAAACATAGCGAGTAGAAATTATATTGCGAGAAGTAATTGCAAATATCATATGAACAAACGGAGCCTTGCATAATGCAAGCGCGGAAGTTTTAGTGACGTGTGCAAGAACTAACCTTGGTTCTGCGAATCAAAACACAGCAAAGATTGCATCAGTTTGTGCACGTCATTGGAAAGTTACACGTCATAATGTCGTTAAATATACTGAAGCACACATCGCAGACTAATGGTTGTTAGTGATCAAACCCCTAAATAAAAACCTCCCCTAGCGTATGCATGACAAAATCATGTAATATAATTTAATATTTAAAAGAAATATATCTATATTATACTTTGCTCTAACTATGGCCCCGTTCCAAAATTACGGCAACAATCTCTTATTCTCATGTAAACAACTTACTGTATTTTTTTGCGATTGCGTTTTCTCAAGACTTGCTTCACCCATTGCTGTTTTTAATTTACCAAATTTTATTGCTGTTGACTCCTCCTTTAATATGACTTATGAAGCTTCTGGTATCCTTGCTTTTGGATATTTCATTGGCCTACTTTTCTTGTCGAAGTTCCATCCCCAAATTATTCTGCTCCTTATTAGACATTCTAGTTCAAACGTGATGCCAATGCCAATACTCACTCTACTGCAAACAAACTAAACTCAACGTTTTGTCTAGTGCTGGCCATACTCAGAATGTGGGCAAAAAGCCAGAGCTAAGTCCATTTTGGTTTGGAAATGAGCAGTTCTATTGGTTTCGAATTTATTACTAATTAAGGACATCAATTCATCTTCTCATTTACTTGATTTTCAAAGTACATATTTATGCGCCAGGTAGAGCTACTTCCAAATTGTGCTGCTTTTTACACCACTTATTTATTTACATTTGCAAAGAGCACGACTATAAATTGTGTTTCCCGGAGTCCAACCTGCGCAAGTATTTGGAATTCCCCAAATAATTCCGAAACTAATTAACACCGATTCAAGAGATTAAACGCCCAATTACGCCGGCACCCCCTTGCACCCCACCGTAC
This sequence comes from Prosopocoilus inquinatus, assembly GCA_036172665.1. Classification (NCBI taxonomy): domain Eukaryota; kingdom Metazoa; phylum Arthropoda; class Insecta; order Coleoptera; family Lucanidae; genus Prosopocoilus; species Prosopocoilus inquinatus. The sequence continues at coordinate 48,815,759 of CM069872.1, forward strand.
CCCTCCCAAAACCCAAGGACTACAACGGCGCGGCGTCCTCAGAAATTACTCGCACATGAAATTCATATTCGCTAATTCGTTCCGCCCAATTCTGTCAAGCAGAAATGCAATTAATTCTCCAAGAATGTCCTGAGCTGCTTCGTCTGGATTTAATTGTGTCAGCGAATCCTCTTTGTTACTGTTATTAATTGAACGATTTTGAAAAAAGCAATAAGTCCTTTGGTTTAATTAAGAAGAAATCAGATTTCAGTAAAATCCCTCCTTATTAATGTCCAAAATGATGGTAGTCCTGGGGGACTGTCGAATCAAACATTTATAACCAACCATCGTTTCAAATTGAATATGTAAACAAAAATTTATTTGCTGTTTGACGTCAATTCAACGAGCGAGCGATGCAAAGTAAAAATCGAAATTCATGTTTGTTTCCACAGCCAGTCAGGACTGCAATAATTGTTGGACTTCTGCTAGATTGTTCGAAATATGTAATTAGAATCCAAACTTAATGATGAGCTGCTCTGAGGGGGTTCCCCCTTAGCACCATTAAACCAACAACGGTCGGTTTCCAAAGCACACAGTTGAATTAATTAAAAGCGAAGTTCAGGCGGAAAGGTAATAAAATAGTCGGATTTATGCGAAAGTTCTTATAAGTTGCACCGTCAAAATTTAATGACGAACGTCGGCCATAAAACGGCAACAATGTCAGAGCTAATTTCCGTATGTTTTGCTGAGCTTTCGCGCTTTAATGAACCGAACCTAATTTATTTTCGTGTCAACGAAGTTGATGGATTATTTATTATATCTTAACTCCGCCAGATTCTCTTCGAAATAAAGCTCCGCCCGAGGAAAAAAAAGGAACCCCGAAATTAGCCATTTTCACGCAAATTTCCTTGAAATCTCGTTTCCGGGGCGCACGACGCGACGCGACGCGACGACTTTGTTGCCAGACGTTAAGGGAATTTTAATTTTCACGGTGACTTCTCTGGCTCTTAGAGGTCCTTAAACATGCGAATATCTTTTATGGGCGGAAGTAAAACAACACAATTACGGCAATATGCAATTAAATTGGGTGCTCGGCACGTTTTAATTAAGATAAACTTTGTAGCTTCGGATATAACGAGGGACGACCTCATTTTACTTCACTTTTAGGGAGTTAACATAAAGACTAATCAGAGAAAGAGAGAATCAAAACGACGCCGACGTTTCTTATGATGAGTTTTAATCCTTAGAGAAGAGAACGGAAGAACTGTTTAAAAAAAAAATTGAAAAAAGTTGAAAGTTACTGAGCTAGAGCTGTCGCAGTTTGAGAAGGTCCTGTCACGTGACGAGTGCTGCGTAAGCAATTTAAGCAGATAAGCTCCGCCCACACCCAAGTAAGGGATATATTGCTTCTTGCAGCTAGATTATTGTATTATTACTGTTTATTTTAAGCATTACGAACGCTTTGGCACAGAAATAATGAGATTAAAAAAGAATTACAACTTGCATCAAGAAACACAAAGACATGAAATGAAGTCTGTCTGAAGACGCTTTTAAAATTTTCTGAAAGGCAGCAGATCTGCTGTGCGTCACGAATCACGTGAAATGAACTTTATTTTCCTAAGTTATGTTAAATTTTGGGGTGCCGCAAAAATCAAGTCTAGGATAAAGTGATCATACGTTCTGTTTTTGGTCACTCTTGAAGGTATTGTCCCGTTGTCCCCGAAAGATCACTCGGGACGTAAAAATGTCCCTTAACTATAAACGTCTCGTTATAAAAAACTCTTAAACGATGTTTTTTGTTTCATCTAGTGGTGCCAACCCTACAGTTTTAACACCAATCTACTTTTTTTTTCAAATTCGTGTTTAAGCTTCAAATTTATTGTTTCTTTTTTAACGCAACACACTTTTAAGTGCCAATCATTATTATATTATATGAAATTTTACATAATTTCTCGAAAAATCAATAGGTGGTTCTCGTTCAGTGGCGTAGCTATGGGGATTGTAGGGATTGCAAAGCTAAAGCGCCTGTTCGAAGTTGAAAGTAAATTTTTTTGTCTGGATCTGCAAAGATTTGCAATTGAAAAGTGAAAGCTTATTTGTAAGTCACATTTCAAAGATTTCTGAAAAATTAATATTTTTGAATACAGAAGAGCCTATCATAAGTGAAAAAAGAAAGAAGATAAACTAAGAGGATTAATTTTTGCACGGAAACAATTTCAAAACACCTGGAAAGCGCTAAAAAAGCTACGTTCTAAGCACCAATTTGGAATGGATGACGTGTGTAGCGCCCTCTGTGGCGCCATAAATTCGTAATTTGCCGGAAGGAAATTCCAAAACAAATGAAAAACGTTAGGAACGTTCAAGAAAATGCCCTGAAAGTAACTTTTATACTTAAATAATTAAAACGAAAGAATTTATATCAAATTTACATTATGATTTACATGCACCTGTGGCGCCATCTGTTAGCCTCAGCCATAACACTGCACTGTTTATTTGCAAAAAAGAAACTGAAAAACTTAAGAGTGTTGTTGTTCTTAATACGATTTCTTTGATTGCAGCCTCTGTACAGCTGTTTCAGCACTATTTGGGACTTCTTCAGCAGAACCGTAGGTCCAGATTTCCACTACAAACCAAAAAAACGACTGGACCGTTATACTCGCAAATGCGATGTAATATAATGAATAGCTAAAACAGCGACATCTTTCGATCGCTTTCTGACTTAACATTGTATAAGGATTGTTAGGTCAAAAAGCGATCGAAAGACGTCGCTGTTTTAGCTATTTAGAAAAAAACATTTGTGGCGCCATCTGTTACCGTTACTCGTAACTTTATTCTCCTTATTTGTGACAAATTTGTAAAAATTCAAAAAATTGTTACAATAAATAATTTCGAATAAATAAAATCGAGCAGAAATGATTAAAAGCAGTTTCGAAGATATTTCAAACATACATAAGTACCGCCATCTGTTAACCTGTAATCGCAATTATTTTGCGTTTTCTAATTCCGATAGTTTCAAAACAGCCGAAAACAAATTTTAGAACGTTCAAGGACGATGTTATCAAAACAATTTTGAATAAAAAAAAATATTTGTGGCGCCGTCTGTTACCATGAATCATAATTTTGTCATCTTTATCTGTGCGGCAACAATTTCAAGGCTGCTGAAAATCGCTGAAATTTTTTTTAGAAATAATGTTACAAAAAAATTCAAGGCTACTGAAAACCGCTGAAAAATTTTTAAAAATAATGTTACGGAAAATAATTTAGAATAAATTAAAGTTGAACGGAAATGGTTAAAAAAAGGTTTCAAACGTAAACAGCGCCATCCATTAATCTGTAGCCGCAATTAGTTTTGTTCCCTTTAAATTCTGAAAGACAGTTTCAAAACTTTAAATTTCTTCATGTTGGAGAAATAGTTTAAGCGCGTTCCGCTCAGCGACAGTTTTCGGCAGCTTTTCTAACCTAAAATTTTGACAGCTCTTGTCGCTTTTTAGAAATAGCAAAAGAAATCCTGATTTATTTAGCATTTTAGCATTTAGCAGAGTAAACAGATGAAGGTTTCTTTTTTAGTTTTACTTACTAATTACTCTTAATAATAAATATTGTAATAATAAGAGGCGCCGGCCGGTAAGAATTTTGCAACCCGGCGACTTGATTTCTAACTACGCCACTGTTTCTCTGCTGAGTATGATGACCAGGGAAAAGAACGCGGCCCACTTAGTGCTGAACACATTTTACACAGAATATAATAATAACAATAATAATAATAATGATTTTATTGGCAAAAAGAAAAGAAAAACTTATACTGGGTGTCTCACAACCTACGGAGGAGATTCAAAGGGCAGCTGTGGCAAGCTTTTTTCTTAATTTGTTTTTGACCATAACCCAATAAGAAGAAAGTTACAGCAGCTTAACTTTCTTAATTTCTTCTTTAATTTACACCTGTAGCTTCTTAATTAATAAAAATTATTTCACAAAATGCAACTTTATTATTAAATAAACTCTAAATTTATCAAAACCACCATTTATAAAATGTCTATGTTAATCTGTTTCCTAGTTTTGTTTTTAATTAGTAGGCGGTGCACAACGACATCAAAACCCGTTTCTGTGCATTAGAAGAAAAAAATGAAATAGCCATAACTTTAACGTTACTACATTTTCTCAAACAGTTTATTGTAAAGCAGTGCTCAATTAACTCATAAATGCCTCAAATTTGAATTTAAAACGTAAAATATTATTACAGGGAGTAACTTTTGCTCGTTAATTAATTTTGCTGTAAACTCTTGTAACTTTTTAGTTATTGCGTTTTTACCAAAAATTTATTAAGAAAGACTCTTTAATTTGATCTCCTCTAGCTACCCTTTTAATCTCCTGCGTAGGTTATGAGACACCCAGTATACAATGACATAAACATATAAAAAAACTTAGAAATTATTCTATTTTTTGCCAAAAGGAATACAATCAGACTAAACCACAGAGTTGTTTGTTCCTCCTTTATCCCTTCAACAAAGAACAAAAACAAAATAGAGAAAATAAAAAAAAATTGTTATACTATTTACTCCTTTCGCGACTTCGATGCATTTAAATTCTTATTGAGTGGGAGGCGAAGGGTTACAGTATAAGCATTCGCACTTCGCAGAAGTTACTCTGGAGGGTGACTAATACAGTCCGAATACTAAATTTTCGTATTCCTCGCGGGGCAAGTGGGCCGAATTCTTATTCCTGATGATGACTACATATACTTTGGTGTTGTTACAATATTTTGTATTTTTACCGAATTTTGTTAAATTTTTCAAGGCCGTCCCGTTTTTGAATGAAAAATAAATGGTCACTTTAGTCTAGGACCCCTGATTTTCAACTTTTTAAGTCGCGTCGTAACCTTGGTGCTTTATTTAAATCTCACGTTTCTTCGGAATTTCCTTGTTCGTAAGAATTGTAACGGGCATCTTACCTTATCTGTTGTTGTATAATATAGTCACTTTGTAAACGTCATATTTGCAGTAAAAAAAAATGGAAAACAAAATGGAAAATTTCCGTTCTCTTATGCGGTGAATTTTAACAGGCAAATTAAACAACCGGGTCCTGTTCCGACGGGCTTATCAAGCGTTTCGCGTCGCGACGGAAAAAATTTGCATGCTGAATGTTATAAATGGCCCCCCCAGAAGAGCACGTACGCAGCTGAATAAATCACGGGAACGTTGATTTGTATTGTGGAAATTTTAATCGAAAAATTCGCAAAGGCTCGCCTCATGAAAAACTAAAATAAGTAAACAGGCACTTAAGCAACATAAAATTGTGTGTGATCTGAAATAAAACTACTCGCCTAAGCAAAAAGTTAAATCACCTTGGCCGTGCAAGACAAAAAATTGACGATCGCTGCACGCATTCTTTAGTAGAGTCATGGACGCTTGTCGAAAGCGACGACGCTCAGCGGCGTCTTGCTCTTTGATTTGAATTAAAATTTTCGCGTTCGGAAAACTCAAGTTGAAAACACGTTAGTGCCATCACGTGTATGTGTGTGTGTGTGTGTGAAGGCGGCGGAAGTTAATGGAAAACCCCATAGCGTCGCGTCGCAGAGAAAATGTAAGTGCCTTTACTTTTTTCGTGCATGAAAATGGCTTCGATTTTATTTTACCTGAAAATGATTTTACGTGTACGTCTCGTGACTTTAGATTAAAAACTTATTCTTAACGCTTTGATAATGCATAATGATTCTAGGAGAAAAAAACATACAGTGTAAATACTTAAATCTAGGCTCCACAGTTAAAAAAGAACGAGAACTTAACGAAGTAATTATTTTTTGCATAACAATGGCAGAGAAGCCGGTTCGGACACGTCCTTCTCTCATTAGCAGCAAAAATGTTTTCGCATTGCATCCTATGTTTGCGAGGGTGGGCGTTTCACCCTTTAAACTTAAAAACAATTTTTGTATTTCTTATTACTACGAGCATATACGAGTATTTCCGGTTACGGCATCTTTTTCTTTGCGGGCTCGAGTTCCCAGGTACAGTCGCGAGCATGAAATTTAGATCATCACATCACTATTAATCAAAATATCAGTTTGAAATTTAGAAATTACGGATTTCAGATAAATATCCTGTCGTCTACCAAAAAGCTAGCTTGAATTTTTAAGAAATCATTCGCAGTATTTGAAATTAATTGATTAATTTCTTTGTTTTTAGTAAAATACAAATCAGGCACCAATCAATGACGACCAAAATTTATTGCTCCCGACTTTACACTTTACATTTTTTTAAATGACTCTAAAAAAAAAAAAATTGAAAAGTGCAAAATGTTTCTTGTTTCTTCCTATCTCTCTTTTTTGATTCAACTTTATCCCCTCAATAGTTGCTGTTCTCGTCCGTAGAGGAGAAATACTTTTCCTTGTGTCCCTCAACTTCCCTTATTTCCTGACCACGTCATCTCCTCAATCTTTTCAAAATCTTCTGTCCTCATCTTAAGGAGAGAGATGCTCACCAACACAATGATCTATTCTATTGCGATCGCTCTTTTTTACTTTGACAATGCAGAACAGATTTGTTGAGAAAAACTGTGGTAAATTGTGGAAAATACACAAATAATTTTTGTTGCAATTTCAAAAATGCGTTTCGAGCTATTTGAGAAGCTGACTTGAGACGAGGGGGGGGGGGCGCGACAGCTGTTATATCGGCCAATATGAGACGTTAATTTCCGGTTTTTAATTTTTATTTAAATTAAATTTAAAAGAAAAATTAGTTCCGAAGTTAAGTTAGGTTCGCCTTGCCTGTACTGCCTCGGACTTAATTCTAATTATTTTCAATTATTTTTTTCTACTTTTAATTTCCTTATTTAACTTGAGCTGAGCTTGAATTTTTTATTTTTGCGTGAATCAGGCAAAGTGAGGTTGAGTTGGATCGGTTCGTGTTGAACTTAATTCCAACTAAGTTTATAATCTGCATTTGAGTTTTATTAATTTATTTTTAATTTTCTACGTTGGCTATAATTGGGATCGTTAGGTTTTGATTAATTTTTATTTTTTATTCTTCATTAAAACGCACTGATTCGCCCATCATTAAATTAGTTTCTATGTTCTAAGCCCTCTGAAAATTTTAAGTTTAAGCTCTGGGGCGGCAGTGACTCCAAGAAAAAACGTGTTAGTTTCAATATCGGTGCTTAGATGGCGCTAAGTCATTTTTCTCTGAAAATTAGTAATATCTTCATTCCGCCAAAGTCAAAGTCTTCCTGCCGAAAGCTTTTGATGACACAGAATTGCGAGGAAATGTTTTTTAGTTTCAATTTCTACACATAGATGGCGCTAGAACTCAGATTACTAACATCTCTAGCATTTTGGTGACGCAAAATTGCCAGGAAACAGCCAGCTGAATTGATATGTCACGTACGGCCTGTCCAAAGAACGCTTTTCTTTTATCTGTGGTGTTTACCCTAAGTCGCCGTATATGACATATCAATTCAGCTGGCCATGGGAAACGTTTATTTAGTTTCAATGTCGACGCATAGATCGTGCTAGAATCGATTTATTCAAGGCTAATAATTCACCGATACAGCCAAAATCAATTTAAATATTCTTAGGTTCTCTTGAAGCTCTGAATCCGGGTGAGGTCAACAGAAGCACATTACTTTCAATCTCGGCGTATAGATGGCATTAAAATCGATTATTCAACAATACTTGCAATCAGTCAGAATCAGAGTGGTCAATCTTTTTGATGCTCTGAGTCTTCCTGAAAGTCACAGTAAGTAAGCCTGCGAAGAAGGTATTTAGTTTCAGTAACGAGGCGCTAAAATTGATTAAAGTGAATGATTCAACAAGCCAAAATCAATGTAATCAGCCTGATTGAAAAAAAAAGACGAAATACTGAATGATCGATTGCAGACCCATTGATATTATTTATCTTACTTGATAGGATTTCGGAAAAAATTACAGTTTATTCTCAAACCCTCTTAAACAAATGTGTTTCAATTACATCTAGGAACCCTAGGTAGAGTTAGGCTGGACTGACCTTGAGATGGGTTGGATTTAATTTTCCTTAACTTTTAATTCATTGACGTTTAATAAGAATTTGTTGGTTTTAATTTCTTCATTTTTAATTTTCGCTTGCTTTGCTTTGAGGGTAGAGTTGAGTTGCGTTACGTTAACCTTGAGATATATCGGATTAATTTTAACTGAGTTTTTTTTTCTTTTTATTTTTAATAATTTGTTGATTTTTTAATTTTCTTTTGTTTAACCAGACGTAGGTTGAGTTGAGCTGAATTGAGTTAGGTGCGCCTCGCTGAGATTGAAGTTAACTCCAATTGAATTTTGAGTTTAAGCTTTGAATTTCTTTGTTTCAGTTTTTAGTTTTTATATTTCATTTTCAGTTTTTAATTTTTATACATAGACTTTTGGTTTCCATTTTTTCGAGTCTTGTTTTTACTCGTGTTAAGTTCACTTGAGATGGACTTAATTTCAACTGATTTATTTTTTCTAATTTGAATCTCTCTTTAATTTTTTCTTTCAGTTTTAAGATTCCGAATTCATTTTTAATTTTCTCATTTTTAATTTTTGCTTAGTTGGATATAGTTAGATGGAGCTGCGCGTTGTATTGTGTTAACCTTGAGATTCGTCGGATTAATTTTAGTTTAGGTTTTTATTTTTAATAATTTGTTGATTTTTAAATTTTCTTTTGTTTTTGGTTCCCGTTTGGTTTAACCAGAGTTGGGATGAACTGAGTTAGGCGCGCCTACCTGAGATTGGGGTTATCTCCCATTTAATTTTGAGTTTAAACTTTTAATTTCTTTGTTTCGGGTTTTAATTTTTTGATTTTTATACATAGACTTTTGGTTTTCATTTTTTTGAGTCTTTTTTTACTTGGGTTGGGTCGAGTTGAGTTCACTTGGGTTGGATTCAATTTCGATTTAGTTTTAATTTGAATTCATTCTTTCTTTTCTTTCTTCTTTTAAATTTTTTTTTTCAGCTTGTTTAAGTTTAAGCTTTTAATATCTCTGTTTCAGTTTTAAGCCAAAAATAGGAGACAATTACAATTTCCTGTAATCCTTCAAACTGGTATTGTTTAAATAGAATTTCACAGATTTTGTAAATGAGCTTGTCAAATCTGAAAGCTTTCAAAATTTCTCGCTACCTGTGAAGTCGCACTTAAACTATCATTTTGGAGGCCGAAAAATTACAGAAAACTGTAATTGTCTACTATTTTTTGCTTTCGACTGTAAGTTGAGCATCGACGATCCATTTTTCTATTCCGCCTTCGTTTCGTATGACGATCAAATTCTTTTCGTTGCGACTTTCATTCATACGCGAGATGACTCAATTTATTATACAAAGTGATCAAGTACAATTGTTTGAGTTGGCATTAGAGTTAAGGGCATTTTTATTCGGCAAGTTGCAATACTGTAACCGATTTTTTTTTGTTTATTTGATAGAAAGAAAGAGAGCAATAAAACTGTATGTCACGGGCCCGGTAGTTTCACCTCCTGATAAATTTATCTGCCGTGTAATAATATCCTCGGAAACTGTTATTGTTACAATGTTTTCCGAGGTTAATACCTGGCAGATAAATTTATCAAGAGGTGAAAATAGTCGAGCCTTATTCAGCGTTTTATTTTGAATTTGATTTCTAATGACGTCATGACGACCGCTGTCAGTGTCAAGCCGTTAACTTCCGGAAGTTACTGCAGTTGTACCACTAAACAAGATTCAGCATTGCCAACTCAAACAGTCATTTCTGTTGACTTTGCATTTACGCGAACTATTTCGATCATAAATAATTAACCCGATCATTGGCTCCTCTGCCATTTATGAATTTTGATATGTTCCGTTAAGTTTAATTCTTTTTTGTTTTTTTTTTTTTTTTTTGAAAGCTAAGTAAGGAAGATTTATGGTGATTCATTCCTACGTTAAAACTTTGGATTATGTCCAGTGATTTACGGCCCGGAATGTTTATTAACAAATTATCACGCGACGTAAAACCAGGAGCATAAATCGGAACCGTAAACGGACAACTCCACGGAGATTAATGAACGCTGAATCCGATTCGGCGGATCTAGTTCTGGCGCACATGCAGTTCATCCGTTGTAAAACAAACGCGAACTTACAATTAAATCGTCCCGGAAATGAACGGGCGCGCGGGCTGATAACCCCGGATTTTCTCCCGGAGCATTCGAGCGGCGCGGCGCTTACTCCAGATAAATATGAATTGATAAAGTGCTCGTGCGCTGCGAATTACAACCAATTGCGTCCACCGAACATGTGCAGCCATTTTTCACTCTAATCGCATCTGGTTTACGCTTGTTGTATCACGTGCTCGTACGAAATGGGGGGATCACCAAGTCACCAAGTTGCGTCGTCCATCTCTTGAAAAACGCGTTTGCCTAATCCGGCTCATTCGGGACCATTAAATTTCGCAGATGCGGAAATACGGACAATTTCGGTAATTGCGTTTGAAATAAAAATTTATCGAGAGTTTGCGAAGTTGTTCCGAATTCGATTATTTTGCTTGCCGGGCCAGATGTGGCCAGTTTTGCAAGAAATTAAAATTATAACGCCTGTCCTACGTTTTCCGAAAACTTTTTTGGGTAAAATTGGTACAGGCTCGCTCATTTCAATTTAAAACTTTGCGTCGCTAAAATTTATTTTTATAGAATCCTGAATCCGGTTCTGACCATCGTTTTTGTGAACGTTTGACAACAAATTTCAACTTTTGCCAAACGATCCTTTTTTAAGTACATATTGGAATCAGATTCTCTAGATTAAATCACCTGATTTCCATGTTTCATATTAACGAATTCACTGAGATATTTACGAAATAATCTTTTTTTTTGAAGAACGTACGCTTGCGTCGTCCATGTTTAATTCAGGTGCCGCCACCTTGCTTTCGTTTTTTGCCGTTTCTTGTTAATTTCATTTAAAAGTTAGCTTACGGTTTTCTACCTTTAAATCCTAATTACGCTTGTTTAACGTAACAAAATTTGTTTGAATTTCAAATCAAATACAAAGTAGGAAACTTACATAGTCGCTTTACCATAATAAACTGGAAGGCAAGATTTATTAGCAGCCGGTAGGTAATGTTTGACGGAAACTTTCAGAAAGATATCAGCAACTCTTTTACGCCGAAATAAAATTTGATCGTCAATAATAAAAGTGTACTGAATCATTCGAAAGCTTTTAGTGCTTTGTCTTTCGGAAAACAAAAGGAGAGACACACGGCAATGCGTGATCCCCCGGGATTTCCTTTTTTTTTATCAAGGGATGGATCGTTTGTGATAATCGCGAGACATGGCGGGCGGTGAAAAGAAACTTCCTTATTAGAGGGATGTTTCTCTCTTTCTGCGTGCGGTCATAATTTCCTCCTCGGCGAATCAAAGAAATTTTTATCGCGTATTTTTCATCTCGAGCGCGCGCCGCAGTAAATTCTTCTTCGCGGCGATGTCTGTCAGGCGAACTTTATCTTTTAAAGCTCCCCGAAGAACAAAATCTCCGGGGCCTAGATACGAGTGGAGCGCGCGTCTCACCGTTATTAAAGATATGATTTATTTGTTGCCCGCCCCTGTTGGAACGAACGCCCGTGGTCCGAAGAACCGCCGAATACAAATCGTTACCGGATTGTGTGTGTACGCGGTACATATTCCGGGAATCGATCCGGGAATATCGCCCTACATGTGTTATTGATATCGAGAATGAAGATGGATTAATCCGCTATTGCGGTGTCACGTCGCTTCTGCATTAATCGGAAACGTGCGGTAATGGCGAGCGAGTTTAATTTATTACGGAATTTTATGATTTCTTTATCAATTACCTACTGCTTTTGGCAGTTGGCGAATAACAACGGGGGAAAAACAGGATTTATTTCGACGACGTTTTATTTTCGAATGATTTAATAATAATTCGCTTTTTGATTTACCATAAAATACTCCTCTAGAAAAGTCAAATTTTTTACTAAAGTCAACTGTGAGGCCCTTTACGTAATTTATTCTTTTTTGAGAGGAAAATTTGGGATATAAATAAATCGGCGGGGTAATATAAAAGGGTTGAATTCTCCTAAGGCGTTGCAAAACCAATCGCAAGATGCAATGAGTCACGAATGCACACCATATTAGGATTTTCTTAGAAAACGTGCATAGCATTATGTAAACTAAATAAAACATCTGGAAATTACATAATTATACACACTGGTAAAAAGGGCTTACTCAGCTATACAAACCCTGGCTTTAATGATTCCCACAGGAAGCCAAAAGCATGTCAAGAAGTGTGACAAAGTTTGTAACTTTTTTGTATCCTGTTTCTGTAAGCGTATTCTCAAATTTATTTTGTGATGTTTCAATAATTAATCTTTGCTTTAATTTCTATACAAAAATTTTATCTTTCTCTCTCTCCGAAAGGTAATAAGAATTTGTTCTAAGTTGTTTTGAAATTTTTTTCTCCAAAGGGTAATATGGTTGTTTTGTAATTTTTTATCTGCAATTTGAGACATTTATGTAAAATAAATTTTGTAACATTTGAAATTTCTAAAGAAATTTTTCTTGATTTACATATTTTGTAATCACGTGAATTAATCTTTGCAGTTCTTTACAGGGTTTCCATGTCTAGGTAATATTCCCTAGATCTAGAGAATTCAGAGGTCTCAAAGAAGAAAAAAAGGAATTTTTATGCTTCTGGCTAAAATCTAGGGAAATTTATCAAAATATAAAATATTACAGTATTTAAATAATTTTAAAAAATATGAAAGTTTTTGATGCTGCCTCTATTTTTAGCGCGTAAATTACTTATTGCCCTTTATTATTGAGGTGACAAAACCACCATGTGCTACAGATTGTAGTTATTACAAACGCGAAACGGATTTTGTTTTTAATTAAAAGGAAAGTAAAATTTATGCTGTAAAGTAAGTAGGGATAGCATGGGCGTAGCCAAGTGTGGGCAAGCCCGGGCATTTTCCCGGGTTTAATATTTTAAATGAAAAAAGAAATTGATAGTTATTGCAAATTTTACAATAGAGAGAACTCACTTTTCAAATGTTTAAAAAATAAATTATTGCTTTCTTAAACCAATATATCTATACCTACCATTAAACAACTAATAAAACAACTAATAATAATTATTGAGTAGTATTAATAATTTTTAAAATGTGCCAGGGTTTAGAAAAAAGTCTGGTTACGCCTATGAGGGATAGTTAATTAATAGAGGGATGTAAGTTACAATTAGTTTGATTTCTGTCAGTATACGTAAAAATTTTATTTTTTGTTATTTTTATATTTGATGGTTTTTATAAACACCGTTTGCGATGTTTACATTTTTGATAATCATATTTATTTTTAGAAAAATTGTTGCAAATCGTTTTTGACTGCAACGTTAGGTCAAAAAGAGATCGTAGGGTGTCACTGTTTTATCTATTCTTATTTTTTTAAAATAAATAGTCTTACAACAAATACAAGAAAATAAAAATAACGAGACATGTGCTTTTTATATCCGCACTGCTTTGGTGATTTATAAGTTGCCTACCTTAAGGCTAATGAAATCTAGGGAATTTCGAAACATAAAGCTAGGGAATTTGCAAAATTTCTTCTGGAAACCCTGATTTCTTTATGCTGATTCATATTCTGAAAGTAATTTATTTTAATACGTATTTGCTTAATTATTTAATGTATCATTTCTAAAAAGATTTCTGCGATTTATTCCAAAAAAATATTGCGCAAGACGGGCAAGGGCCAAAATCTCAATAATCCGTTAAAGAACGAGCAGAGAGCGATTCCTGGCTAATTTCTAAACCTAAAACCAGAAACGTTTAAACAAGGGAGTTGCTATTCGGGTAGTTAATGGTTGATTGAAATTTTGAAAAAAAAAGGGATGAGCAAGAGTGAAAAAAGTGAAAGAGTGAAAATAATCTGATTCTTGTTTTAAGTAAAATCACAGATTTCAAAAAATAAATAATCAAAACTCACACACTCATCCTACGTTTGGTTTGTACACGAAGAGTGTTGTAAGCATGGAGGTTAAGTAACTGGAGGAGTAACTGGCGAGCAAAAAACGAGCCGATTTTCGAACGTGTACTCCTCTCTCGTATAATATGGCAAAAATAAGCATGGAGGTTAAGTAATTGGAGGAGTAACTGGCGAGCAGAAAAAGAGCCGATTTTCTAATTAATCATGCTTTCTGCAGATTTAAAATTTTATTAAATTGTGAGAATCTGTTTATTCTATTAGTCTTTATTTTATTTTTTTAAATCATAAGTGAGTTATCTTTTTTTTTTCTTGATTTTCTTGATTCGATTTGACTTTATTTTATATTTGAAGTATCAGTTTGATTTTCTTCAGTTAAAACTTCGCCAATGCTCTTGATTTGATTAGATTTTAAGATTTCATAGAATTTTTATTTCAGTCTTATCTTCGCCAACGATCATTTTTTGTTTTTCTTTTTAAATTCATAATTCAACTTTTATTCATTTAAATTTTAATATTTTCAGTTAACTTAACTTTGTTTTTTTTTTCTTTTGATAGGTTTTATTTGTTTTGTTTTTATTTTTTAACTATCATTTACCAATATTTATTTGATTATATTTGACTTGATTTCATTTTTAGTCATCAATTGATCGTCTTTTGTTTTTTTATTCTTTTTTCATCTACTCAGTTTATTTTTCACTTTAATCCCGTCGTTTGATCGCCATTTCGTTTTTCTTTTATTCAATTTGTCTTTAGTTTGTTTTTTTTTTAATTATTAATTGATCGTCGTGTTTCTTTAAGACAGTCCAATACAATATTAATAATATTAGACTTAAGATTTTGTTAAATTGTGAGAATCTGTGTATTTTATTTTTTTAATTATGTCAATCGTCTTTTTGCTTTTTTTTGATTCGATTTGACTTTATTTTACATTTGAGTTATCAGTTCGACTTTCTTTTATTCAAACTTTCACTTAAAAATTCGCCGATACTCTTGATTTGGACTTTATGATAGTTTCATAAAAATTGGATTAGTTTCTATGATAGTTTCATAAAATTTATTATCTCCGTCAACGATCATATTTAGTTTTTCTTTTTTTAATTCATAATTCTTTTTTTTATTTCATTTGATTTTTAATATATTCAGTTGACCGAGCTTTGTTTTTTCTTTTGATAGTTTTCATTTGTTTCATTTCTATTTTTTAACTACCATTTACCAACTTATTTGACTTGATTTTATTTTTAATTATCAATTGATTGTCTTTTGTTTGTTTTTTTTTTCATCTACTCAGTCTGAGTTTATTTACACATTAATCCCATTCGATTCATCGCCATTTTGTTTTCTCCGTTATTCAGTTTATCTTTATTTTGTTTTTTAATTATTAATTGATCGTCCTGTTTTTGGGTTACGACAAAATTTGACAATTTTTAAATCAATTTGACTTATTGTTAATTTTATATAATTTTTATTTTGGTCCTAACTTTATGATCATCCTTTATTTTTTTATTCCCAATTTGACTATTTAATTTTTGATATAATTAATCGATAGATCTTTGCGTTTTCTTTTAATCGATTTCATGCATTTTGTTTTAACTTTTAATTAACTTCAATCAACTAAACATCTCGTTTTTCATTTTCTCTTCGACTTGATTGCATTTCGCATTGCTTTTCATTTTTTTTTTTTAATTATCAATTGATCGTCGTTTGTTTCTTTTTTTAATACGATTTAAGATTATTTCATTTTAGATACTATTACTATTTAATTTTTGATATAATTAATCGATGGATCTTTGTGTTTTGTTTTAATCGATTTCATTTATTTCGTTTTCACTTTTAATTAACTTCGATTAACTAAACATCTCGTTTTTTATTTTCTCTTCGACTTGATTGCATTTCACAGTGTTTTTAATTTTTTTTTAATTATCAATTGATCGTCTTTTGTTTCTTTTTTTAATGCGATTTAAGATTATTTCATTTTACATTTCGATTCTGCCTATTGACTGCCATTTTAGTTTTGCCTAGCTATTTTATTTTTTAATTATTAACTTTAATAGCATGAATTAAATTTTTGGTTGTGATGAAAGTCAGTTTTTACATGTATATCGATTTGACACTAGAATTTAATTTAGATTTCAAACATGTATGAAAATACCAAGTGTTCCATTAAAAGAATAAAATAAAATTTCAGTTTATATCTCAGTTACGCGACGTTAATTTGTTTTTCTTTAAACGTCAGTAAAAACTTTGAATTAGTATGTGGAATAACTTTGTAATAAACATTTCTTTCTAAATTCAAAAATTAAGAAGTTAAAAGGGGTGGAACTTCTCACGTAGTCACCCTGTACACTTCATCAATACAGAATGGTCTTAGTAGTGGAAAATTTATTTGAAGTCGAGGAATTTCGGAATTAACGTAGAATTAACAGAATTTTAATGAAGGCAGGAAAAGCAAAGGAAGATTTTAAGAAATGGGGAAAATCCAAGGGCAATTTCAAATAATATTTGAAATAACATTCTAAGAATTGGGAAACTTGCTTTCTTTGTACGGATTCAAATTTTTAGACACTTATTGATTTATTAGACAGGTTTAATGTAACGTGAAGTAAACTTGATTGTTTTTAGTCGTATTTTCTTCGTCCTGAAATTTGCATTAGAGTAGGTAGATCATTACATCGGCGAAAGAACGAGAGATATATCGACGCCAGCTGTGGCATACGAAAAGAACAGACTTCGCATTTACATAATAAAATGCAAATAACTCGTGTGCAAGGTTTCCGCATCGGGCCCCTTCCGAGCTCATCAGGCAAATTTCATAAAAATAATCGCGATAAATCAGGGCGCAAAACAAATCCCGTCGTCCACTCGAATATACGCGGGTAATAAATAAGTGCTTTTTAGGTTATTTGCGCGGCAAAAAGATAAAATATGAGCTTCAGTTTATCCTCGGTGCTCCCTATTACCCCAGTTTAAAGAACGCCGGCCGCCGAGCTTGCTTGCTTGTCGTAGATCAGGATATCTTGGGGGAATATAAATGGTCCGTTTTATTTCGCCGCGGCGACGTTTCGGCATCATACGTCGTCGTTCTCAGAGGTATCTCAGCGTGCTTCGATTAATTTCTCAGCGCGTGTTTCACTCGTAATTTATAACCTCCGAGACAACAAATCGCAGTCATTAGATTCGCCGGATAAACAACGCGCTTCGATTTCAGAGACAACGTACGAAGGAAGAAGCTGAATTGCAGGAGGATCTTCTGCTTAACGAGCAATTAAGAAAAAGGAAAACAGAAGGATCACCCCCCTTCTTCACAATTGCAACGGCACCAAGTATCGATTTCGCCGGAATTACCGCTTAAAACGATCAGAAATAATAAATTGCGGCGCTCATAAAAGTGGAAAGCGAAAGACATAATTTTCCTTTTTTTTTTTTATTAAAAAACGTGCCGTAACTAAGTGGAGATTTGATTCGTGCCAATGTTTGCCGGGATTCGGGCGAGATTAAGTTTTAAACAAGAGCCGCTTAAAATTTAATTTCACCGCAGCTTTAAAGCTTCTCCCTTTCAACGTCCTCATTGAAGGGCGTAATTTTCACGAGTTATTACGGCACTTACGAAATTGTTACGCTCTCAATATCGCCGAGCTGTATTTAATCTCGAGAATATTAATATTACGGAGATGTAAACGTGCTGAAACGGAAAAACACGCCGCCTCTCCTATTGCATTGAATACACATACCGGTTGTTGTTGCAAAATGAGAACATAGGCAATACAAGAGACAGGACGCGCGCGTAAAACATCGAGCAAGGTCTTTCAGTTTCTAAGATATCACATTGATTCAACAAGCGGTATGTAATTTAATGAATGGAAGCGAAATTCCTCATTCCTCATTCCTCATTTCTCATTCCTCATCGTTTCCTAATCTGGCAAAGTTTTGATGAAACTCTAAGAACGATTTCATAAAGCAATAATTAACTATCGACTCCCCGATGAAATTGAAATCTCCGAGAGTTATTCCGGTGATCCCCCCCGTGTCCCTAGGCGACCGGCCGGGCCTAGCCGAACAATCAATCATAAATATTGGGCCCACAAACGCAGAACGAACGTAATTACTGCGTACTCGTTAGCGCCTTCACGAGGGCTCGACGCCTGGAATTGAGGTCGCCGAGATATCCCATAACGTAATTGAAATTCTGACATTCCAGGCCCGGCTGTGTATGTGCAATGATGATAAACTGTTGGCAACATAATTAATCACGTCATGCGGAATTAAACCAGGTACCGACAACAGGAAGCGTTAAGGTGATAAGATTCGGGCAGGCTCGTCTTCTTCTTTTGATCAGGCGGTACTTCTGCAACGCACTTTGAAAAATGGAATACCTCCATTAATTTCACAATTGAACCTCTTTTTTAGGCAGAAACCTTGAAGACTATACAATTTTTTTTTTTGTAAAATACTTCGCATTCGTCCTCCTATTACATTGGTACCTCTTGGCTTCTAAAATCAAATCACCCGTGAATTTTCTACCGCCCTTGATTCTCTTGATTCACAATTGAACCTCTTTTTTAGGCAGAAACCTTGAAGACTATACAATTTATTTTTCTTTTGTAAAATACTTCGCCTTCGTCCTTCCATTGCATTGGTACGTCTTGGCTTCTAAAATCAAATCACCCGTGAATTTTCTACCACCCTTGATAGCGTAACTTGCTTCTTGGTTCCATGATGAATTTGAGTTCAGAGAAGTCGGTGAAGGCGTCTTCTCTACGTATGTTTATACCACACACCGAAGATAATCATTTTTATTAAAATCTGTTACATTCGCATTTCGCTTTAACCGTTCCGGTCGGGTAGACTTCCCTTCATGCACGTTTGGTAAGAGTGTCGCGGTTGTTTGGTTGGTCGGTACTCGAGCGGAGCGGCCCGGATTCTCTCTGGACGACGAACAAGCATGCTGTGAAGTCGTACTTCACGTCTCAGAAGCGTTGTGAGTTTGGGTGTGTTATTTGAAACGATTTTGCCGTTGGATCAGTGAACCTACCGGATGCATTCACATCGCTGTTTATTGTCCGGACAAGTTTGGGGACTGTTTGAAGGACGCGTGAATCTTTTTCCCAGCTTGCTGTTGAACATTGAGCAAGTAGCTCTGCAAGGAGCGACGGCGATGCATTGTCCCTAGTGGTTTTTGGTTGTGGGAAAAAAAACAAATTTGAACACTCCCGTTTAGGGGCCGTTGCGCCTGTTCCAGTGGGCGCGGGCGTTCCCCCCACGAGGGCCTGAGTATTGTGTTCCGCTCTTTTTTCTTTGGAAACGAGTTACGTGACGTCAGTCAGGAATTTTTGTAATGTTATTTATACCTTAACAAGATTTATTTGCTTTGTTGTTTGTTCCATAGTTTTGCGAATTTTATCAGTTTTTCTTTGCTGTTAACTCTGTTTTGGCTCTGTACAGAGAACGTCATTTTAAGAGCTTCTCACCATTTTGTTATTTGAACGTTAGTTTTACTTGCATTTCAGTTTGGACGCTTCAATCACAATTTAATTTTTTTGTTGTTGCATTTTTTTTGTTGTTTAAAGAGCAGTAAGCAACGCGATGCTTAAAGAGAGTAAGCAACGCGAGAGTACTCACGCAGATGCGCCAGCTATTTCTTGGGCACTGTAATTACGAATATTTTTGGAGTTTTTGCATCCGTCACCCCCCAAGGGGGCCTGCGCACATCTTCGTTCACCTTTATTGTGTGCTATAATAAACGTACTGTTTTGGCCAAACCTCATCTTTTTTCTCTCTGTTTGCGGAGTTTATATTTTTGGGAGGGCACCTTTGGGCTCTGGCTATTAAAGTCATTTGGTGTATACCATTTGTAAGACGTGCGGACGGGTTGGTTTGTTAAAAGCGCCCTGGTTTTTGCATGGAAAGCCAAAAATCGATTACCAAATCGTTTTCGTTTTGTCTGCATACTTGCCTTTCGGCCTGGGCACTTCACGTCATAATTTATTTTTGTGTTGTTGCACGTTCTTTTGATGTTTAAAGACTGTAAGCCACGCGAAAGTACTCACGCCACTGCGCCAATCCTTTTTTCTTGAGCACTGTAATTATGAATATTTTTGGTATTTTTGCGTTCGTCACCCCCCAAGCGGGGCTGCGTACATCCTCGTTCACCATACTTATGTACTTTAATAAACATAGTGTTTTGGCTGAACTTCAACTTTCTTTCTCTCTACTTGCGGAAGTTGAATTTCGTTAAATTTAGATTTCTTTGTTAATGGTGCCCTGTTTCTATCATGAAAGCCAAAAATCGATTACCAAGTCGTTTTCGTTTTGTTTGTATACTTGCCTTTCGGTCTGTCCGCTTCACGTCATAATTTATTTTTTTGTTTTTGCACGTTCTTTTGATGTTTAAAGACTGTAAGCCACGCGAGAGTACTCACGCCGCTGCGCCAATCCTTTTTTTTGAGCACTGTAATTATGAATATTTTTGGTACTTTTGCGTTCGTCACCCCCCAAGCGAGGCTGCGTACATCCTCGTTCACCATACTTATGTGCTTTAATAAACATAGTGTTTTGGCCGAACTTCAACTTTCTTTTTCTGTTTGCGGATGTTGGATTTCTTTAAATTTAGATTTTTTTGTTAATAGTGCCCTGGTTTTAGCGTGGAAAGTCAGAATTCCATTTTCAAACAGCTTTCCGCAAATTGCTCGAATGGCGCAAACTTATGTTTTTGGGATTTGTCGAAAATACACACTCCTTATCTCTCTCTCTCTCAGCTTACTTAATAGTTCTGCCTTATAGTAATTCAAATATTAATCTAGATCTTTATTTAACAAATTCATATTCAACTGTAAGAGAAACGTTCGTACAATAACTAAGAAAATATAAAGAAAATATATGCGAATTTAATTTAATTTATAAATTAATTATAAGATAATTAAATTTTTAACAATTAGCATAAAATAAATAACTAACATAAGAAAGAAAGAAAGACAGGTCTACGTAAACCAATTTACTTCTAAAAACTTTATTCAAACTCACTCTTACTGGTAATTTTGCTGATTTAATTTAAATAAAGTGCACCTACTACTACTTCTCAGGTACATTTTATTTAAATAAAATCAGGAAAATTGAATGATGGAATAAATTTTGAATTTTGAAAACTTTACGACGGGGAAGCTTTTAAGAGGCGCGCGTGATATTCGGAACTGCCCTCCATTCTCTTCTCTGGTGCTATTTACTACGATCCAGGATGAACGTTGGCAGCGAAAGCTTAGGACTTGCATTACTCACAATACGTTGGTATCATTTCATTTCTAGGAATTACAAGCTGACTAGTAATTTGGTTATGTAAACCTCATGTGAGTGATTAATTTTGTATTTTCTAATGAGTCACACTTCGTCACGAGTTTTAATTTAGTAAATTATTTTAATTAAATAAAGTGTACTAAATTCCACAAAAAAAATTCGTTACCACGCAGCAAAGGTGATGTAAATATTCGCGATGAATCGGTTAGGATTCGAATTTTCTTGTACTCACAAATAAAATAAATTAGAAGTTAAAACTCAATGTGAGGCAAAACTGTAGCACAGAACAAAACATGTGCAAGGTCAGCCTTGAAGAATAGCATCTAACATATAGCATTTAAATTCTCTGAGCTTTGCTTTGCATTTCCGTGCGGTGTAAAAGGAAAATAAAGCAAGTATTGTTTGCAAGCTCTCGTCTACAAGATAACTATTGTGTAAAGCGTGAAAATTTTCCAGGCGTTTGCGATGCAGTCGTCCTTAGTTTTTTGTTTTGTTTTCACGAAGGGAAGTAACTCTTCACGGTGTGATTCTTTTATTTTTTTTTAGTTATGGTAAATAATTCAATTGTAACCGAATTTGTAATTCAATTTAAATTTAGTGTTCCAAAGAAAGATTCCAGCACAGCGTTGGGTTGGTGAGTTAAAATAAACATCATTTTTGTGTATAAAGTAAAACTAGCACCTAATGAACAGAGAGGAATAGCGAACCAATTTCGGAAATACAGGGTGTTCTTTTATTGTGCGCAAATAGAAAAACCTTAGTATAAGTACGCGAAATGCTACCTTCTGCGGGTATTTTTTGGTAGCTACCGTATCATAGCCAAAAAATTTCGGATGGACCACTTGTTTGGAACTGTTGAAATGTGCGAGAAAGATAGGAAGGTCAACTTCGTCTTCTTCTCTGTATGAATACGCGCACTCGATGTTCAACGCAGAGTTTCGTAATAACAATCACTGATATCGTTTATTAATTATTTTATTTAAAATTTTAATTCACTGAGCGAAGTAATATGTTTTACGATATCAACTATCGACGAATAAATCCGAAAATTTATGCACCAATTAGGCAAGCGCGTTAAAAATGTTCTTCCTTCAGCCTTTTACGTAAATCAACTTTTACTGCAATCTCGGTGCTAGTATGAAAGTATTACTACTTACGGTCCTTGGAAACAAAGTAAATGTAAAATTTTTATAAGTCTTTTGAAAATAATATGGAATGAGAAATTACAATTTGTTTGTACCTCACTTTTAATTTGTTCGGCATTTACGAACCGCACCTTCTTGAATTGCACTAGATTTTAATTTAATACTTAAACTTGTAATTACTTGCAGTGAAGTTAATTTAAATTGTAAACGTTTCGACGGACCTGAGCGGAGCGGCGCTGAGTTACGTCGTTCCTACTTGAGATCCAGGAAGGCCTGGCCTACTTCGGCTGCGGGTCGTAATTGAAGAGGCGCTCACGTTCCACTTTTAACTATGCCAGCAGTTCTCAAACGGTTTAGTGGAAATCTGCCACTGCATTTTTCTCGAAAACTATTACATTTATGTTAAGAACGTATGAGTTCAATCGTTGCCATTCATGGTGATATAGTGCAGGTTTAAATATTTGCACACAGTAAAAGAACAGCCTGTATAAGCAGGAAACCGTGAATAACGAAGTAGAAATCGATTTCTGACTTTCTACACGACTTTTTTTTAATCTGTCACTTTTTCAACCCCCGCCTGCACGCTTTACATATCACATGTTTTTCCAGGCTCTTATCTAACTGCATATTTTTTCGATCACATGGATTTTAAAATGCATTTGAATAATGCGAACTCTCGATCATCGCCGACGTTCTTTCGGGAAAATACCCTCGGCAATCACTGGTGTTATCTCTTCGGGTCGCTTTCCGGCGGATGTTCCTTCTAAGATATTAGCCGACATTTATTAAGTCCGCTTTGATTGGAAATGCTCCGGTATCCCTCCACAAGTGGCGACCTACTTCTGTAACTAGTTGGCGCAATCTGTGCTTGCTGATGCCGGAGGAGATTTGTCATATGACTATCTAACAGCTATTAGTGATGCGCCGGTTGTTTCTTGCACGAAGACGAATCGCCATTGTTTCTAAACAGCCGAATCATAAGTAAAAAGAAAATTAAACGTTGTTTTAGTTGAAAGGAAGGATCAGGCAAATTTACGTTTTGCTTAGGAGCGAATTTCAAGCGAACCGAAAACGCCCCATCCATATTCATAAACACATTTCGCGGCTTATGCAGGAATTTCCGAAGCATAAATTCAGGGGCGTAGGTAATCTGAAATGGCAATTGGATGAAGGGCGATTAAGAGAAAAATGTGGAGCATCTGGAAGATGAAAATCGCCGACACTTATTTGAAAGCTTATGTCTGTTATCGCGCGGTATCTAAATGATCCTGGGGATTTTTTTTCTTCTTGAGAAACGAGGGAACCATTCGCATGCAAAAACTGACGTCATCCGCATTTTTTTATGGAAGTGACGTCATAGTCGGCATACGAATAGGCCGTTTTAAAAGTAAATGCATTTCTGCTTGTACAGTCGATGCAAAACGCTGCAAACCCCGTTGGTATTCCTTGCAATCGTTGAAGTGAATTTTTATTGAACACCTGTTTATTATGAAGTCATAATAATGCCAATTTTGAATAATAGTTTAATTATGGTTACATAATTCCACTAGTGTTTTATTGACCTCATAATACATTAAAAATCAGCATTATTATGACTTCATAATAAACAAATGTTGGATGAAATCATTAAGATCCCAACTTGTACGTCATTCCTCTTTAATTATGAAAATCAGAAACGAATGACTCCAGCAACCCAATCCAGAAACCATTTCTAATTACAGTTCCCGAGGCTGTGCCAGGGCCACTTATAAATTGTTAATAAAATTAAAATTTATTGTAAATGTTGTTAAAATAACATCATAGTATACTGTTCTTAAAAATGATTTATTAAACTGACACTGTTCCGAGAATACTTTCATCCATCT
This sequence comes from Prosopocoilus inquinatus, assembly GCA_036172665.1. NCBI lineage: Eukaryota > Metazoa > Arthropoda > Insecta > Coleoptera > Lucanidae > Prosopocoilus > Prosopocoilus inquinatus. The sequence continues at coordinate 48,839,955 of CM069872.1, forward strand.
CTAATTCAGAGCTATATAGCAGAAATTTTTCTTTTTAATCATAACATGCATTGCAGACAGGCAGGGCCGGAGAAAGGGTAGTCGACGCCCTTATGCAAAGCAGTAACTGGCGCCCTTTTTCCAGAAAAAAAGAAACAAATTCAGATGAATTTATAGTTGTCTCAAAAAAATAATGAAAATTAGTGTGCTGACAGCAGAGTATGAAATCGATTGCAAAAAAGTATTGTAAGTAATTCCATAGTTGCCAAATTTCTTTTAGTCGTAACTTGAAGACCCTTATCCATTATTTTTCCAGAATTTATGTTAAAAACTTAATTTTATGAAATTTTTCCTTAACTTTGAACCAGTTTAATGATTGCTAGTGAAATTAGTTCGTAACTTAACTTCAAAAATAACATAATTATTTTTATCTTTTTTTTTAATTTTTGCGTAGCTTGAATAAAATTAGGTTGGGTTATGTTGACGTTGAGATTTGATTCAATCGATTTTCAATTTTTAACAATTTTTATAGACTTATTTTTTTGGAATTTTTAATTTAAACTTGTGTTAAATGGAGTTAGGTTGAGATCAGTTGTGCTGGATTGACCTTGACATTAGTTCAACTTCATTTTAATTGATTCAAAATGTTTTAAAAACCTCTAACTTGTGATTTGTTGAGCTTAACTTTAATATAATAAATTTTAACACTTTTTTTTTTTACTTTTAATTATTTGAGTATTTTTAAAAATTTTTTTACTTGTGTAAAATGGAGTGCAATGTGGTTTAAAGTTGCGTGAGTTCAGTTGACCTTCATATATATTGAAGTTCATTTTAATCCACTTATAAATTTTAATATTTTTCTTCTACTTTTAATTGTCTTAAATATATTTAAGTTTTTAACTTACTTTGAATGCAGTTAGGTCGAGTGCAGCTAGATTGGATTAACTTTGAAAATTTTTTGTCATTTAATTATTTTTTAAAAGTTTCTTGATTTTTCATTTTGTTTTGCTTGGGTTGAAGAGAATCGAGCTGGATTGGGTGGACGTTGAAATTTCTTCTTAATTTTTTTATCTATTTTAATTTTTTTATTGTTATTGCACTTAGATTGGGTTGACTTTGAAAAATCCTTTGTCATTCAATTTTTTACTTATTTTTTCAAAATTTTTCACTTTTGTTTTTTTTTTGCTTGGGTTGAAGAGAATCGAATTGTTGTGTTGAATTTGGTTAACCTTGGCATTCGTTGAACTTCGCTTTAATCGTCTTCTTTTTTTTTACAATATTTACTTCTACTAACTTTTTGTATTTTTTTTATTTTTTGCTTCATTTGAATACAGTTAGGTCGAGTTCAGTTTAGTTGGGTTGTCCTTGAAATTTGTTGCGCTTGATTTTAACATCTTTTTACGTTTAATGTTTCTTTTCTTCAAGTTTTAACTTGAATCGAATGGTGTTAGGTTGGTTTCAGATTGATTGGGTTGACGTTGAAATTCTTTTAAAAATTTTTTGTCCGTTTTAATTTTCTTATTGTTTTTTTATTTTTAATTTTTTTGCTTGGGTTAAATAGATTCGGAGCGAGTTTGGTTGACCTTGAGATTATTCGAGCTGTCGGTTAATCGTTTTTAAATTTTTAACATTTTTTACTCTAATTTTTTTTGCATAAATGAAAGCAGACTCTTGTCTTGACGAAGCTATCAATCGATAGTGAAACGTTAAGTGCTTTTCGAATCATAATTCTGTTCGGTTTAAGATTAAAAACTTTTTACTTAATTTTTTTTTTCATTCAAAATTCGGTTACCTTGCTTACCGCCTTCTGCCGGCTCTGTGGCAAAAAAACTAGGTTTTAGTTGGAAATAGAATTTCAAATGGAAAAAATGCCGGCAGTAAAAATGAAGAAAAGAAAACGGAAATAGTGATATAGGTTTGACAAAGTTAAGAAACAGCAGAAATGTTAAAATAAAAAGGAGTAAGAAGTGTAAAAGCCAACAAAAGTAAAGTAGCCAGAGGGGTAAGTAAAAAGAAAGTAATTTTATGCCTGAAACGCCGAAATAACCTTTGCAAATTTCAAATGTTCCAATTGTAAGTGACTTTCATTTACAAACAGATTTTCTATTAAATGTCTAACTGGATATCCTGAAATTATGAGCGCCGCGCCATAGAGAACGCATAGAAAAATAAAGCGAGAAATATAACTGGTCACTCCCACTTGTGTTGGAGGCAATTGAGAACTTGAGATACAGTTCCTAACGTTCTTAGTTCACCGTCCGAAGTTCATGCGAGACTGATTAGCGTTATTATTATTGTAGTATTAACTGTAAAAATAAAACAATTATTCTTAGGATTTTATTTTATATCCCGGAACGAGATAAGTCACGTGCTTTCTCTGAAGCTGTTCAATTCCATGTAATAACTAACTGCTGATTTAAATGTTAATTGTTTTTATCAACTTTCCGTGCAACATCACACCGTCTTCCTGTGGGACGCTTTTACCACACACACCTCTGCCCTCTAGGTGGCGCAATGATGTTGCTTGGGGTTGTTTTGTCAAAGTTTCACACGCGCGTCTGGTACTCCATGTGAGTTTTGCAATGTCAGCTTTTCCAATACTCGTCAGAAATTGAAAAAAAGAAAAAAAAAACAATAATTAACTTAATATCGTATTTCACCAAATGCACGAAACTTAAAAAAAAAACATAGTATTTTTCGTCGTGGATGTAACCAGACTTTTTTCTAAATTTTATATTTTAAATATATTTTAATATTTTAAAAATTATTATAACTGTTAATAATTATGACACCTTTTATGGTAGGTTTAGATATATTGGTTTAAGAATAGAATAACTTATTTTTTAAATATTTGAAAATTGAATTGTCTCTATTGTAAAATTTGTAATAACTATTAGCAGAACTTTTTCTTTTAGAAAATCAATTTCGAGCTTATGAGATTAAATGAAATTAAATACTCTTCCTTTGTACCTTTGGAATTTCAAATTCTTACATAATGAATATGATTGATAATAATAATATCGTACAGGGTCTGATGACTGATGTAAAGAACATAGCACCCTCCTTCTAGTCTTTCGATAGATTACGAACCCTTACGATACATTTCGAAGAAATTTCCTTTATTAAGTTCCGTTAGACAGTTATCTACCGCTTCTGTACATGCAAACAATGAAAGAATAGACTGTAAAATTTACCAGACAGTTTACAAAATCAATTTAAATTCAGCTTACAAGCACTCAGATAAATGATAATTAAAAAAAAATTGTGATTCACCTCAACTCAAGAAAGTTTCGTAATTCAAAATTTCTTAACAAAAATGCATTTATGTATAAGCTTTCGCACAGGGCGTTTGTAGCAATAATTAATGATTTCCTCAACGTTCTCTCGCGAACCAATTATTAAAAAAAATAATAATTTAAATTGCTCAGATGAAACAAACACAGGAATCCGAAGAAAGCTTGGCAGGAGATGAAAAGTGTGTCATTAAAAAAATTGGATCGAACAACTTCAAGTCTACCAAATAGTCGATTTTCCTTATTGAATAATAAATAGTAATGATGATGATTTTTTTTTTTATTATTAATCTAATCTTATACAATGTTTTCTACTTTGGTTTCCATTCCATACTATCAATCCCTAGAAGAAAGAAAACAAAAGTAGCAATGAAATAAGAAATCATGATTTATTTGATAACGTGGTCTTTACTTGATTTATGGCTATTCAACTCTCCATAATATTCTTTTATTCAACACAATTTGCAGCATTTTTTTTATTTTTCTAATATAGAGTGATCCACAGATTCTCTTTTTTAATAGTTTTTGGAGAACTAGACTTACTTATAGCGGATCCGTTACCGCATGAGAGTTTAATTCATAAAAGTTAAACTTAGTTATACCGGGTGCCCCAACGCAAGTAGGCACTCACGATCGCTTATGAAACAGTGTAACCGCATCACAAATAACCAACAATTTCAGTGTAAATCTTCTATGCACATCATAATAGTCTGGCAATCAGATAGAGTTATTAAATTCAAATTGTCATTTGGTTACGTTGAGTGCCTACTAAGAATGGCACACCCCGTAAAGAATCGCGTAAACTTCAACTTGTTGGAATGTTTTGTAAAAAAAACATTGAGTTTATCATTTCCCCCTCCCTTAAACTGTTTGGACCATTTTATTAATAAGACAGTCAAATTAAAAAATTAATTAAAAATTTGATGAAAACTTACTCTAAATAACGTCCGAACCGTTGTAAATTCTGACACAATGACGTCCGCCTACACGTCGCAATTTGTGGCCCCCGTTTTCATTTATTACAGTCAGTAATTAAGTGATAAACCCCGTCACAAATAACACCGATACGCATGCAAATTTCATTATTTATGTCGGACGGGCAAGGGCAGAAATCATTTTCCACCCCGAATTACATATCGGCGTCATTAATTGAGGCGAACGGGGACCGCAAAAAAAGTTTCGACGGAGGCGCCTGTTGCTATTTGAGGAGAACCACCGGCCGCCGGTTCATTTCGGGAGCTTCGGGCTTCGCGCCAGACAGGATCTGCGGGACTGAGCTTTCGAGAGAGCTTTCGCCGTATTCCCACGTGCACGCGACCGGCGCATCACAAATAACCAACTCCGCCCACCTTAATCAAATCAAACGTCGGCGTCGTCGGCGTCGCTCTGAAACGAACAAAGTCTTGCTCGTGCTTACCTATTACGCCGCCTGAAGGAAATGTGTTCGTGTTCTTGAAGCCGCAGAGTTCTTGTTCGAGAGCACTCCCAGAGGATGGCCATTTGCATATTGCGCTTTTGGTTCCTCGAGGTATTCCATGCTTCAGATTAATCAAGAACGCCTTGTACTCCTCTGCACGAAATAAAATGCAAATTTCTTTCAATATATCTTTTTTATTATTGAAAGGAAACGTGAAAATGATATTTGGCAACAACATAGGGTGAACCTTTGGAGACGAATGGAATTTAAGAAATTTAAAAAAAAAAGGAGAAAGCTTCACACGATTACTCGTTATTTATGCAACTCAGCAAGGTTTCATGTTAGTTTACAAAAAATTTAAATGTAGGGCAGATTTTTCGGCTGTTTACATCCCTTCCCCCTTAGTATACCTACACTTTCGTACTAAAGTATTAAAAGTTTCTCAAGATAAAAACCAATCTTTGTTTGGGCAACAAGCAGTTTAGTAACAATTCATAGTTCTTTGGGAATTTGAAGGAGGCTGGATTTATTTCTTCTTATGTCAACTGCACCATCTTGAAGACCTTCGACGCCAGATTTGACGACCAAAAGTGTGTATAAGAGAGAGAAGTAACAAGGACATACTTGCGTTCAACATCGTGATGTTATTATCATTGAAACAGTTCTTGATATGTCATTTTTATTTTAACATAAAAACTGTATATAACTAACAAACTAATATTTAAAACGTGACACTAATTTATTTAACACAGCACTTATTTAAACATAAGACGAGCGATCAGTTGTTAACCGCTTAAATATGTCGAGCTGATTTCGTTGGGCGAACATTCCACGGCTCGCGTGGCAACCAAATCCCATTGTCGAAGTGGCCCAGAAAATTCTGTCGCGGAAGCAGATCGACGTTCGTCGAAGCTTCGAGACCCTGTCGCGCCAGGCTCTGACGCGTGTGGTTACCAAAAAATGTCGATGACTCATCACATTATAAACTCTTTTCTTCATCAAAAAATTTTTGTCTTTAACCACCTAATCATATGTAAATAGTAGATTGAAAAATTAATTATTTAACATTCCCTCGAAAAAGTGAAAAGTTCTGCAATTGCCGTTTGCATAATTTAAATCAACATTCAAACAAATTTTTATTAAATCGCTCGTGTGCACATAAAAACCGGTATTTGTCAGGATTTAGACCGCCTGCGGTAACCAACGTAATTATCTCGGGAACAAACATCGCCGAAAAAGGGAAGAGTTAATATTCATAAATCCCATTACAACCCTCATTTTGCCAAAAATAATTTTTATATATCGCCCTTGTTATTACTGCGATTTTTATTTTTGTATTCTGCGCGCCTAACCGGAAACGACCACGAATTTCTTCCAGAAGTTTTAATAGAACACAAATAGAACGTAAGTCCGGAAGCTTTAGAAATAAAAACGTTTGGTGATGTTAATCCGCATGTACACTATTAAGTTTCTAATTTGAAAATTATATTTACCTGGGATCTAAACAACGTCATTAATTTTCTTTCCCCTCAGCGCGATTTCAAGATGTTGCTAACTACGTTGGTCAAGAAACGCTCTATTTAACTCACACCCCTGCATAATTCGTCTGACATTTTGTAATCCTTTTTTAAGCAGTTAAAAATATTACATAGTTTTCAACTCCCTCGCTTATAATGTGTTTTTAATACTTTTCGGCGTCTCATAAGAGCATTGACTCTTTTTATCATGTTGTTACAGTCGAATTTTTGATTTGGCCAAACCGGTCGGGTAGGCTATTCTCCTTACATGCGCGTTGAGCACGTCGCAGTAGATCTCCTACAGCGCCGCACTCGAAGTTTGATTGTTTACCGGCTGCGCCGAGTCCCTTTCGGCTTTTGACCGTTGCACGAGTTAGTGGTGGTCACTTCCCTCATCGCGTTGCATGCCTCGTCGAGTTTTATTGATGAAGATTTAAACCCGCCTTTGTGGAACGTATCATAAGTCACACCGCTGTTGTTGTCCCCGTGTTGTAGGGACCGCTTTTCGGCTCTGTGAGTTGTGCCACGCTATTTTCCATCTTGCCTGTCTGCGGCAAGTTAAGCGCCATGTTGATTCTCCGTTTTGTTGCTTGCTTGATTTCCACGTGCATTTACCGTTTGCGATTTCCACATTTTCTCCCTTCTGGCAAGTAATCCCGGGCAGATTTGAACGTTGAGTTCGAGCGCCTGAAGCGCAGTTTCGATTTCAAGTGGCGTCATGACGGCGTCTTACGAAACGTCGAGGAACCGCTGCCGTTCATGGGAAGTTGTGGCTATCCCGACAGTAGTAGGAATAGGCCGATTCTGGAACCTCCTCCGACCTTGACCAATAAAATTCAAGGTCAAGGTCGGAGGAGGTTCCAGAATCAGCCTATTCCTGACGTGACCCCACCATGAGCTTCAAGGTCAAGGTCATGACCTTGAGGTGACCTTGAAATGACCTTGAGGTGACCTTGAAATGTCCTTGAGGTGACCTTGAAATGACCGTGAGGTGAACTTGAGGTGACCTTGAAATGACCTTGAGGTGACCTTGAAATGACCTTGAGGTGACCTTGAAATGACCTTGTGGTGACCTTGAGATGACCTTGTGGTGACCTTGAAATGACCTTGAGGTGACCTTGAAATGACCTTGAGGTGACCTTGAAATGACCTTGAGGTGACCTTGAAATGACCTTGAGGTGACCTTGAAATGACCTTGAGGTGACCTTGAGATGACCTTGAAATGACCTTGAGGTGACCTTGAAATGACCTTGAGGTGACCTTGAAATGACCTTGAAATGACCTTGAGGTGACCTTGAAATGACCTTGAAATGACCTTGAGGTGACCTTGAAATGACCTTGAGGTGACCTTGAGATGACCTTGAGGTGACCTTGAGATGACCTTGAGGTGACCTTGAAATGACCTTGAGGTGACCTTGAAATGACCTTGAGGTGACCTTGAAATGACCTTGAGGTGACCTTGAAATGACCTTGAGGTGACCTTGAAATGACCTTGAGGTGACCTTGAAATGACCTTGAGGTGACCTTGAAATGACCTTGAGGTGACCTTGAAATGACCTTGAGGTGACCTTGAAATGACCTTGAGGTGACCTTGAAATGACCTTGAGGTGACCTTGAAATGACCTTGAGGTGACCTTGAAATGACCTCGAGGTGACCTTGAAATGACCTCGAGGTGACCTTGAAATGACCTCGAGGTGACCTTGAAATAACCTTGAAATGACCCCAAGATGACCTTGAAATGACCTCGAGGTGACCTTGAAATGACCTTGAAATGACTCTGAGGTGACCTTTAAATGACCTTGGGGTGACCTTGAGGCGACCTTGAAATGACTGAGGTGACCTCGTAACGGACCTTGAAGCGCGGTGACTCAAATGTAATTGTTTTGAAATAACCCTGACGCAACCTGTTATTGAATATGTACCTATTTAAGGAGGTGTTTAATTTGATATCCGCAGACGACGGTTGACCCTCAGATTGAGTTTACCAATTGAACGTAGTGAACGTGATAGTGCTTATTAAAATTATAAAACATGTTTGATTGCAATCAGTGTGGCAAACAATTTACGCGAATCGATAATATGAATCGTCATTTGCGTACGTCATGCCAGGGAAAACGTTTGAAATTAGATGAAATTGCCGGACCGTCCAAAGTTGTTGACCAGGTGAACGTTATGAAATGTGATGTGTGTGAAATATACGTCAGCAGAAAGTGTTTCTCAGCACATTTGCGTAGTAATTCACATAAAAGTAATGCTTTTGTGGTCGTCGATAACGGCGTGGAGAAGATAGCTGGTGCATTCGGAGACAAAATCGTAACGTACCGTATAACGGAACCTTACAATTATGTCGATGTCGAGGATTTTATGTACAATATTCAAGAAAAAGTACTAACTTTGGTTCAAAGTATATTAGACATCCATAAAGCATTAAAGTGGAATGTGGAAATTTTCGGAGTATATTTCTTAGATTCTAAAGAAAGTTCTGAGATAAAATCTTTTAACACCAAGAATAAAATAACTTGTTTTGGAACTGATATATACAATATATATCGTGATTTTGTAAACGAAATACATGTAAAAATGTCGGAATTTCAGGAGAGAGATTCAGGTAAAACAAATAATAGGTGCAATCGTTTAGAATAAAACTTAAAGTTGCAAATATTGTTACAGGATGGACTTTGTGCAGAATTTTATATATGGAAGTCAACATTAATAAATACAATCCACTGAAAGCATCCAGCTTCATGCCATTACCGTCTTCAATAAGTGCGAAGAAAGCTGTCATAAATGTCAGAAATAACGACAACGCTTGCTTTGCCTGGGCGATAACGTCAGCGATGTGTCAACCGACAGGTCTTCCTCAAAGGATGTCTTCGTATCCCCATTATAACACAGTAGCGGATTTCACTGACCTAGAATTTCCACTGAAAGTTTGTGACGTGAAGAAATTTGAAAGCAAGAACAATATTTCTATAAATGTCTACGGACTCGGTTCCCATTATAATGGTAAGGTTACGGTTGATGAAGTTGTAGGACCGTTACATTTTACTAAAAATAGAAAAAATATTCATATAAACTTATTATTAATTGATGACAACAACGGAAATACTCACTATTGTTGGATTAAAAATTTATCACGTTTAGTGTCAAAACAGACTTCACATCACGGTCACGAGAAATATATTTGTGAAGGATGTTTAGTGTATTTTCCATGTATTGAAAAATTGCAACGACACGAGAGGGAAGACTGTAAAGTTATCAAAACAGTTTTACCATCGACAGAGTTAAAAATAAATAAGTATGGTGAATCTTTGCCAGAGAATATATTACAATTTGAAAATTTTGAAAAACAGTTAAAACTTCCTTTTGTTATATATGCCGATTTCGAAGCATTGCTAAAACCACTGGACAGAGTAGAACCAAATCCAGATAAATCTTTCACTGTTAAGTGTTATGAACACGAACCTCATTCATTTGCATATTACATTAAGTGCAGTTTCAATGCAAATTTGTCAATGTTAAAGTTATATCGCGGAGAGAATGCCGCCACTGAGTTTATAAAATGGTTAGAAAAAGATATTAAAGAAATTTACGATAAATATTTAAGTAAAATTGAGCCGATGACTGATTTAACACGAGAAGAAAAAGAGGCATACGACCGTGCAACAATGTGTCATATTTGTGAAAAACCAATATTAGATGTTAAGGAGAAGGTGCGTGATCACGAACATTTATCGGGAGCGTTTAGAGGTGCTGCTCACTCTGTGTGCAACATTAATTTTAAAATACCAAAATTTATTCCAGTGTTTTTTCATAATCTTTCTAATTATGACAGTCACTTGTTTGTAAAGACAATGGCATTAGAAGGTGAAGATGTGGACGTGATCGCACAAAATAAGGAAAAATATATATCCTTTTCGAAATTAATACACGTGGGGGATAAGACAGACTGTAAAGGTAAAAAGCGTAAAGTATATTTCAAAATAAGATTTGTAGATTCTTTTCGTTTCATGCAATCGTCTTTAGAGAAATTAAGTTCATACTTGGAAGATTGGCAATGTAGGGAAATTAGAAAATATTTTAACGATGAGGAGATGTTTAAATTAATACGTCAAAAAGGAATTTTCCCGTATTGTTTTATTGACTCACTCATGAAATTAGATTTTGCCACTTTACCTTCTAAGAAAGATTTTTATGATGTGCTGTATGATGAACACGTAAGTGATGAAGATTATGAGAGAGCACAGCGCGTTTGGAATTTATTTAACTGTAAAACTATGGGTGATTACAGTGATGTATACGTAACATCTGATGTTTTACTGTTGGCAGACGTATTTGAAAATTTCAGAGACCTTTGTATTGATAATTACAAACTAGATCCTTGCCATTTTTTCACCGCTCCAGGATTAAGTTGGGATGCAATGTTAAGAATGACAAAAATTAAATTAGAGTTACTGCAAGATGTTGATATGCTACATTTTTTTAGAATGGGTATACGCGGTGGAGTGAGTATGTGCACTAAAAGAATCGAAAACGCTAATAATAAATTTGTGCATGGTTTTGACTCTAAGAAGGCAACTAAATATTTACTATATCTTGATGCTACAAATCTGTACGGTCACGCAATGTGTTCCAGATTTCCGTGGGGAGAATTTACTTGGTTGTGTACAGAAGAGATTAACAATCTTAACATTTCAGAGTTAGAAGAAAATTCAGATGTCGGGTACATATTCGAAGTAGATTTGGAATACCCGACTCATTTACATGACAACCACAACGAATTACCATTTTGTCCGGAAAACATAATTCCTCCAAATTCGAAATATGGTAAACTTATTCCAAATCTGTACAACAAAAGGAAATACATAATTCACTATTTAAATCTGAAACAATGTTTGGAAAATGGTTTAATATTAAACCAAATTCATAGGGCAATTAAATTTAAGCAATCTCGTTGGCTAAAAATATACATAGACTTTAATTCACAAAAACGAGCTGAAGCTAAAAACGAATTCGAAAAAAATTTTTACAAATTATTAAATAATAGTGTTTTCGGTAAAACTATGGAAAATGTTGAGAATCGCGTCGACATTAAATTGGCCACCAGCTGGGAAACCCATAATCGAAGACCGGGAGCTGAATCATTGATAGCTAAACCAAACTATAAATCGAGTAAAATTTTTAGTGATCACCTGGCCGCAATAGAATTATGCAAAGTACAAGTAAATTATAATAAACCTTTATACGTAGGGTTTTGTGTTTTGGAAATATCAAAAACAGTAATGTACAATTTTTATTACAATTTTATAAAGCGAAAATATAACAATAGAGCAGCTTTATTATATACTGATACGGATAGTTTAATACTGACCGTTAATACTGATAATGTATACGATGACATAAAGCAAAATTTAGATAAATTTGATACTTCAAATTACCCACCGAATAATGTACATGAAATGCCTCGAACTGAATCAGTTATTGGACGATTTAAAGACGAATACGCAGGACAGGTTATAGAATCTTTTATCGGGACCGGTGCGAAAGCCTACTGTGTAAAGCTTATTTCAAAATGTACTAAGAAAGCAAAAGGTGTTAAAAAATACGTTATAGATAAATACTTATCTGTAGATGACTACAAAGAAATCATTGAACGAGATGGTTTTATTTTTAAAAAGATGTACATGTTTCACTCAGATTTTCATACGGTGTATACAGAGTTGAAAAATAAAATTGCCTTATCATCTAAAGACGATAAGCGTTATATTTTGGATGACAAAATTCATACTCTGGCGTGGGGTCACCATAAAATTGCTGATATAGAAAGAGATAAAAAACTAAAAGAACTAATTGAAAAACTGGAAAAAGAATTAGAAAATAAATAAAGTATGTTTTATTTATAAGTTCTGTTAGAAAGTAAATAAATTAATTTGTAAAATTCATTTATTGTGTATTGTGAGTATTGTATGTTTACAGTTGTAGTTAATAAATATTTATTATAAAACATTGCGTTTTGGTATCCATGAATCATGTTTAGAACTCAATCCTAAATAACTTACGAGCGCTTTATTACCTTTTTCTCTCAATACATTAATTAAATATATATCTGGATGTTTTACTTTTTGTAACTCGTACTCATAAAACCCACCAAGAATGGCTTCACCATCAACGTCTTTAATTAGATATGTTCTGGGATTAGTATTCTGCACCGACGAAATGGTAAATATTTCGTTGGACCAATTCGGAGTGTACATCTTCGAAAATGCTTGTCTGTATTTACTGATGCGCACATGATCTCCAATTTTAAATTTTGCAATTCTTGGATCCACAATTTTAAGGTTGCTGTAGACGGACTGTAAAATACTTTGCGCATTTCTTTGATTTATCTTGCTGGGTTTGTAACCCGTCGTACTGTGAACAGTGTTATTGTATTCTTCAATTAGCCTTGGTAATAAATTGAACCATCCGAAATTTCCTTGCATGCTAAATTCTTTCCACATTTTTTGTTTTAGGGTTCTATTAAATCTTTCGACTATCGAACTTTTTAAATTAGAGTATGCGCTATAGTGATTAATTCTATATTTCTTCATTAAATTTTGGAACTCTGCATTGTAAAATTCCTTTCCGTTATCTGTTTGTATATTTTTCGGTACAGAATTTCTACCTTCAGATAAAATCGATTGAAAAGCTTTGGTTACTTCTTTACCTGTCTTATTTTTTAATGGTATTCCCCAAGCATACTTGGAAAATGCGTTGATCACTGTCAGAATGTACTTGTATCCTTTGTTTATCTTGGCATAAGGTAGCATTTCAATTAAGTCTGCTTGGAAGAGATCTCTGAGTCCTTTTATTATTACTCGACGACGGCGAAAGTTTTTCCTTGCTGGTTTGTGCAACTCATTAACAACATCACGTTTCACATTAGAAGATAGATTAGACATTTTCAGTTAGAACTCGTTTTCTTACGATGAATTCAACAAATAATGGAACTGCACAAACTAAAGATGTGCAAGTAAACGAGATTTGATCTCCCACATTCAACGTTCTTCCAATTAAAGTATCAGTACAATTTATAGCGTTGATGGATACTGTAATGTTGACAATAGTAGGTTGATGAATAAGTACTTTTTTAACAACGCAAGTTTCTTGGATCGTATACGTCGTTTGGTGACCTCTATTTGAAAGCAAATACACACTTTCGGCGTTAAGCTCTTGACTCTGAAAGTCTAATAATGTTTCGTAAAATAATGGTGTAGCAGCAATGTGTTTGAAAACTGTGTGTTTATGAACGTGTCTTCCAAACTTATCAATAGTCATTGTGAATCAATCAACAACTATGTGAAACTGAAATGTGTGCTCGCTTGCACTCCACTAAATACTACAATTTACAAAATAATTTTAGCCTCTTTTAATTCTTCAATGATCGCTATGATTTCATTGTTATGTGCGGAGTGACCTGCTGATTTGGATGCGTTCAATAAACGCAATCGTTCTACTAGTTCGTTAGGATCATCCCAGTATTGATACTGCAAACATTTGTTAGGTACAAGCTTTTTCTCCAAAGCTCCACCTGTTTTCCAGCTTCGCGCCCACCAAACGTTTGGTGGTTTTCCCTGAATTATTGGTTTTATAATATTCACATATTTAAATCCTCTGCTTGCAGATATTCGCCCTGAGGGATTATAATTAACTTTAAACGCACTAGTTCTTCTCAATATATCTCTATAGTCTCGCACATCGTGAAACGTAAATTTCTCTGGATTTTTCTTAAAAACCAGCTCGTATAAACCTTTAGTACCCTTATACGCCAAGTCTCCAATTACAAGATCGGGACCGTCAAACTTAAGCTCCTGGTTCCCAACAAACAATCTCTCATCTTCTTCTCTTACACCGTATTTTGTATCGAATTCATTTTCTACATCAGTTTCAAATCGTGTAACATAATCACGTGCTAACGGATGATACGATTCTAAGGCAGCTTCCACCAGCGGTGATTCTAATCTAGTCCGAAGTAATGATTTTCGTTCTTCTAGAAGTGTACGAGCATGAGCCAGGGATTCGTCCGCAGGGGGGTTACTGCTTTCGGTGTCATATTCTTCTGCTTCTTCATAAACAGATTTTGAAGTTGGAGATGTGGACTTTTCATGAGGAACCTCAAGAATTTCTTCATCTTCTAAGATGGAAGGTTGTTTAATTTCACGTCCAAGTGGCGTTGAAGTACCCACATCATGCTCCTCTGACAATCCAATTCGCGACGAAGGATCGGATTTTAATTTATAACTCGGTCTTCTTCGTATGAAAGAAGGATCAGATCTCAATTTATAAATCGGTCTTTTTCGTAGGAAAGAACTCTTTGGCTCCTCTTTCAATCTCTTTTCACTGGCTTCGTATGACTGTTGCTCCTCTTTCAAAGGTAATACGCTGCGAACAACATCTAGCTTATTGACAATATCTCGGAGTGGCTCTACAATAGGTGAATAAGTTGTCTGCAGATACTTTTTTGATTGCTCCGCATGATGTTTTGCTTGTGCAATATCGGATTTAAGTGTTTTTAATTTAGTACGCAAACTTTCGCGCGCAGTGGCTAATTCTGCTTTAAGTTTGTTACTCATGGTGCATCTGCATCCTTTAACGTCTGTTACAGTACTGAAGAACTGTAGAACTATGTAAAAATGAAAGAACTATGTAAAATGTAGTGGTTTTAAAGATATATGTACGTGTCGAATCCTTTACGATATCTCCCTGCGTTTATGGAACAATCGGTATCAATAACTAAGAAACCAAACGGTTCCTTCCAACAAGCGTAACAGATATTACGAAACTGGTCCATAGTCATATCTCCGCTGACGTAATCATCGTAAACGTGTTTCAAATTTGTGAAATCTTGACGAAATAGTATTAAGAAATTACAATTATCACGAATCATTTGTTTGGGTATTGCACTGTAAGTTTGACTTAAATAAAAGCAGTCAACATTTCTATGACGTCCAAAGGAGAAATATTCTTTAATTAAATTTTGTGTAGTACACTGAACATCATCAAAAACAACGACTGAATATTCTTTTACATTTGTAGGTGACACCATTTTTTCAATATCGGAAATTTCAAAGTAACCTATTTCGGGCACTGTTGATAGCAAATGTCGGAGAAATTTATACTTCCCCTGAGATAAGGTCTTACAGCAGATGTATAAATTTTGGAAACGTAATCCGTTCGGATGGGTTAATAATGTCACTAAGGAATTACTTTTACCAGCCCCTGAGCTCCCGCTAATGATAACGCGTTTACTTGATCCTCCGAAGAGAACACTGTGACGTTTAAAGGTTTCATTTGCGATTGCATCGTCGAAATTTTTTACGGGTAACTTTAAAGACTGTTGTTGAAACTTCATATTTAAAATAATATTTTTCAAAAATATTCAAAATATTTTTGCTCCTTACAACACGTTATTAATTTCCTCTTTACCAAACGCGATACTCTATTACTGTGTTATAGTTATCAAAATCAACTGCTATATAAACACTCTTTAAAACTCATAAATTATTTATTTAAATAAATATAATAAATTAATGTTCCTAACTAAATAATATTTCTAACTAAATTAATATTTCTAACTAAATTAATATTTCTAACTAAATTAATATTTCTAACTCTAACTAAATTAATATCTCTAACTCTAACTAAATTAATATCTCTAACTTACTCTGATTAATGCTCCTCACTGTAAAAAATAAGATGTTATTAAAATGTTGAAATGTTGTAATGAACGAGAACGAACCCAAGATTCATCCATCGTGGATTCGGCTTCCACCTCTGCCCTGTTCTCCTCCACCTCCACCTTTAGTGGTAAAGGTCTTGGTAGAGGAGGCTCCAACACTGGCGGCGCAAACACCCTCCTTTTTAGGAGGATGCGTTGAGGCGCCGCCACTTGCTGCACCGGCGGCCGTCGTTCAGGTGTGGCCGCCGCTAGCGGAGTTGGAGTGTAGCAGGGTGAAGGAGACCGTTCGATACGTGGATGAACCATGCGATAATTCACTACCGCCGTTTCTGCATTAATCAGAGTTCCGTCGGTTAACTAAAAAAGTAAATAATCAAAAATGTAAACTGTAAAATACAAATTAGATTACTCACTTTCAGTTCCACTTGCCTCATAAAGATAGATTTCACAAGAGGCGTAGTATTTGGTGAAGAACTCATCTGTAAAACGAATAACAATTATTAAAAATTGTACAAAGAAAAATAATTTTTTATATCCTCGAAAACATACCTAATACCTCGACAACATTTCCAACTTCATGTGAGGAACAAACCATTGAACAGCAATATAATTCACAGACATATCTACTTAAGAGAAGAAGTTAAATCTTAAGACACTAAATCAAACTTAATCTTTTAAATAGATATGTCTGCGACAAGATTATGAAACAAATCTTGGATCAGGCTCAGACGGTTGTGAATGAGGGAAATTTTGTCATATTGTTCGTTTAAAGCCTGGTCAGTCGGAGACCTTAAGCGAACTGTACGTAAAATTTCACGACAAGATTGCAACTCATCCGTGACTTTTCTAAGATTTTTCTCACCCTCTAAACAACAGTTCCTGACTTCAGGCATAATTCCGTCATAATAATTTTGGACTGCTGTTGAGATAACTCCCACTAAATTGGGAGAGGGTGAAGGAAGGGGTATAACATGTTGTGATGAGGAAAGGGATCGAATAGGTGTAGAGGTTCGGACACTAGGAGAGGATATTTCCAGCCGAGAAGGTGAAATCTGAAGTCGAGAAGGTGGAATTTGAGAGGGTGGGATAAGTAGTTCCGGTTGTGATTGTGAAGATGACAAATTCTGAATATTGGATATAATATTAGCAGATTCACTAACATTAGTCCTCGGTAGATTAATAGTCCTCGGTCGACGAACAGAAGGAGAATTATTAATCATTACTGGATTAATATTAATTGATGAATTCGTGTTATTATTATTCCCAATTGGTGATAATTGAGATATCTCCATTGAACGGTCTGATATATCAATTATTTCAGAAACTGAGTCATTAGGATTTAGCGGGATATTATCTGCAACAACACGGGGTTGCGACTGACTCAGTTGACCTTGCAACTCCGCACTATGCATCAAGTCATGATTTGAACGCAAAGAAGAAAGAAAAACTCTTTCATTAGCAATTCTTTCCAATCTACGTTCCATTGTGCGTTCCCTTCTGCGTTGCAAATATTCTGCTTTAGGCAACCACACTCTTTCATACTTGTCGCTAACGGTCCTTAGACGAGAATATTGGTTGCCACGTAGGGTGCGTAAATATTGTGTGGGTTCACGAGTATTAGAAACGGATTTAGAAACAGATTTAGAAATGGAACTCGGAGTTTTTGATTTAGAAATAACAGATCTAGAAATGACACTCGGAGTTGTAAAGACGGATGTAATAGGAACAGTTTCCGATGTAGAAATAGGAACGGATGTTACAGCAACCGAAGTAGTAGAGGCTGATGTGGATGTTACAATAGGAGTAACTATTGACTGTTGAGAAATGAGGGGTTGAGTAGGTTTGGTTTGCGTAAGGAAAGAAGAAATAAGGGGTTGAGTGGGTTGTTTAAGAATGGGAACTGATTTATTTGATGGGGAAACTGGTTTATTTGGTGGTTTCGAAGTTTGAGGTGGTTTCATTAAAGAAGAAGTAACGATTAATTGTTGTGGAATAATAAAAGGAGGTTGGGTAGATTGCTGATTAAGAATAAAAGGGCTAGGAACCAGCAATTGGTTAACAATTGGTTGACTGGAATGAATGTCTCGAGAATCCACACGATCTATTACGTCACCAACTGCGTTCAGTGTAGAATCATTGATAATTCCTTCTTGCAACAGGAAAGAGGAATTATCAATTTCATTCCACCATGAAGGCGGCACATTTGCTTGAGTGGTAAATGCACTCTGAGAAACATTTACTTGAGCAGTACTTGCCACTCCTGTCTGTGTTTCTCTAAATGCAGATTCCACGCTAGTAGTTACTGTTGAAGAAGGATTTCCTTGTAAATATTGCTGTAAAATTGGGCGTTCATTTCCAAAGGACATTACTAGCACGCAAAAATACGGAGTATATTAAAACATTAAAACGTAAATCTTACTTAATAATACTTACAGTTAAATTG
Organism: Prosopocoilus inquinatus; assembly: GCA_036172665.1. Lineage (NCBI taxonomy): Eukaryota > Metazoa > Arthropoda > Insecta > Coleoptera > Lucanidae > Prosopocoilus > Prosopocoilus inquinatus. The sequence continues at coordinate 48,858,323 of CM069872.1, forward strand.
TTAAACAAACAAATATAGAATAGATATATCTGGAAAAAATAGAGTATCATACTATAGATCTATTAATGAATTAAGAAGTAAAAGCACTTACCAGTAGATTCACTGAACAAATAACTTGTGAGTTTATTCGAACTAAATGCCTCCTTTTATACTCGAAAAGTTGAAGGTAAACCTTCTAAAACTGCACGTAAGAAATTATGTAATATGTTATTCAAAATTAACATTATAAAAGGTCACATAACAAACACGCGTAACCGGAACATCGAAAAGTGAAAGAACACCTTGCTCAGAAATGATGCAATACGTATTTTGTATTACAACATCCTGAACATAATGTTATTCAAAACTAAAGTTGTATAAGGTCAAACCGAACGCGCATAATAAATTTTTTTTATTATTTATTTTATCCTGTTTCCATTTGCAGTAGCAGTAAAAGAGGATGAATGGGAGGAGACTGGGCGGGGCTTAGTGGGCGGTGGGCGGAGTTTGGTGGGGGTAACTTTCTGTTTCCGCGGAATCTGGGTCAACCGGGGGGGGGAAGAAAGCCCTCTCCCCACTCCCATCCCTACTCTTCCCTTTCCATTTTCTGGGCGTCACGAAGGCGTAACGAAGGCGTAACCACGGCCCACTAGAACTAACCTTTCCTCTTTTCTTCTTTCCTTTCTTTCCTCCTTTTTTCCTTCCTTTCTCCTCTTTTTTTCTTTCCTTTCTGTCCTTTTTTTCTTTCCTTCTCTTTTTTTATTCTTACTTGCAGTTATTTTGAAAAAATTTCAATAACTAATTATTCTCTCTAACGACTTTAGAATTTGAATAACATTTACGAAGTTTAATAATAATCTTATTATAACCAAGTTGAATAGTAATTCTAATCTTATTATTACCAAGTTTATAATAATCATTATTCAAATGAATGTAAGGAAAAAGTGTATCTGTCGAATAATAATCTTTATTCGCAAAAATTTTCCTAAATCAAACTTGCAAGTGTCACACAGTTTAACGATACACATTACACACACGAGCACTCATCTTCTAGAAACCACGATTTCATCGAACAGTCAGCCCCTAATCTTTATTTGTAAGAATCGTGTAAATTTAAATTACATTCTTAAAAATATTCTCTTACTTATATTCTCTTAGTAAACACGCACTAAGCTTTGTGAAAGACCGATTAAGACTGGTGTGTAATACCAATATATTAGTTAAACGATTTCTATGCAAATTGAATTTGAATTTTAAATCGACGGTGAATGCTCGTAAATATGTTAATTTACTATTATGCAATTCTTGCTAGTATGGCTCGCTTTAAAACGTGCTTGTTTTTATTTATTTAAAACGGTATTTATATTCATTCACAACTCGGAATACATATGTAAATTTTATAGTATTTGTATATTTAATCGACGTTCGCCTTCAAACATGTTTATTTTTTCTATACCACTTAATTTATTATACGACGGTGTGTGAATCTAAATTCTTAAATTTTAAATTGATCGATTAAAATTAATAACGTCTCCTTTCTGATTTAGTTTATTATAATTTTTATACAGATCACTTCTGGCTATGAAATTTTTAACGCTGCACAGTGAAAACCATTTTTGTGACTTTTACATCGTAGAAAATTCGTAAATTTGACAACGTTTGAAATTTCAATCGAATAAAGCGATACTTTCAAAGACAATAAAAATCTGTCAAGCTAAATTGCTCATCAAGAGTTAATCTAAATAATTTAATAACGCAATGTATTTCTAAATTCTTTCTTAAATCCTTAAATTGATTTATTAAAATTAATAACGAATAAAATAACAACTCCTTTCTGATTATAGTTTATTGTATAATAATATATTATTAATAACAATATTTAATAATTAATATTTTAATAATAATATTTAAGAATAAGTACACAAATAGCAATTCTTCTTCCGTGGAGGTGGACCATCTATTTCATCCAAAGAAAATTCGGTTTGATTCCAATGTTGGTGACAGAGTCTCTGACTTTGTAGATATTTACAGCGTTGATAATGGATTGGCAACTTAGGCCAGATGTATTCTAGATCTACGGCTGTGACTCTGGTACATAGATACGATTTTGGAAAGTACTTCAAATCCTTATCTGGTATACTACTGAACGAACAATCTTTTTCGTACTGGTCAATAACTTCGCCAACCTTCTCTACAACATGCTTTATAATGTTCTTGCAAAATAGACGGGAGAAGAAATCCATTGCGAAGCTGAACTTTTCTTATACTAACTAAGAACCAAAGTTTCCTCATAATATATCACAAATGTTTAGTGTAAAAAATCCTTCATATAACTTTGTTTGAATAAATTTATGTAAATCAAACACGTTCGTTAAAGCACACATGCAATTTTTTCTTGAGTGAAATGGACACTTGGGTTCGGATTTTTGCAATTTTTGTACATCTTCGTAAATTTCACCCAAATCTAACACAGGTACACTTTCACCATTGCTTTTCGCTAGAATTTCACATAGAAATCGAGACTTCTCCACTCCTTTAACGTAAACGACTTTGGCTGTACAACATAAAAAGTTGATGATTGCGTCAAACTCAGATAAGGGGACGAATCCTCTATTCCAATCAATGCAATGGTGATTGGTCATTAACCAGTTTGCAACATTTTGAAATTTTCTGGGGACCATTGACAAACTTGTGGGTGGTTGAAATAAAAAATGACTCACTTTTCTTTCACTATCGTAAGAAGCCAACTCTTTTGGTATAAACTGATTATTTTCCACTTTAAATCCTTGAATGTCAATGACAATAAATCGTTTTTTCATGGTTCGGTTGATGTTGCTTCTTATAAAATCAAATTAAATCAAATAGTTTTAGCTTCTCTGTTAATACTGCCATTCACGGTTTACATCAACTGACGGACAATTTTGGTGAGAGGTGAATAAGAGAACGCTTTGTCATGCAGAATTAAACAGTAAGCAATAGTATCAGCTTTAATATTTTCTTTAGTTGTAAACTCAATTCTTATTTCTACTGCACTTTTATGCATTACATCTCTCTGAAAAGTGCAGTCGATTCCTATTAATGGGCAACTAGCTAATCCTTTTGGATTGAACCAAGGTTGACTGCTTTCACGATGATAATAATTTTCCTGAAATCTGGAATACATGTCGTATATAACGGCGTATTTGTTATTTTCAATATCAATATCAATATTGTCGTACGGATAGCGTTCGCCATTTAGAAATACCGTTAATGATTTTAACTTAACGTCATCAAACAGACTCATGTTTGCATCGACGACACCCTTTCGCTTAGTTTGAAAACCGATGATTATGTACCTTGGCGTTTCCAACTGCGGAGCCGTTTTTACTGTCCAAGAATGACTTGTCGTAGTTGGGAGCGACGGATACTCGTGCAACTCCCAGCTTCTGAAAGGAATTTGTATTTCAACATCTCTGTCTGTCACTCTCGTTAAAGCCAATTGCTCACGTAGTCCAACAGAAATATGAGGTATACGCCATACAATTTTGTCAATTATTAATTTAATCTTTTCCGTCTTGTTTGTTTCCAGAACTGCATCAACGTCATCATTTGCTCTGATCAATACTAATTCTTGCCTCATATTCAAGACGATCTTTTTATAATCTTCCCCAAAACCTAATAGTGTCTTTAAAGGTACACTTGCTGAGAAATCTCCCTTAACGTTGAGTATATCGCTCATTTTATCATTCTCCTGAATCCATCCTGCATTTTCCAATTTTACTGTATCGTTGCGAGTAAAAGAAAAATACCCTTTCATTGTTGATGTTATGCCAACATTTCTTACCGAATCCACCTGTACTCCGTTCAGAAGATATCTAATCTCGCTAAACATATAAGCTACCGGATTATTTATCAATTGTGCCGTCGCACTGTGTTTAGTATTATCACTAACCAAACGCAGTCTTCCCTCTACGTACAAATAACTTTCGCAAGGGAGGGTGTAATTGTCGATCTCAGGTACGGTGATACGCACTTCATCGTTATTACCAAATGATGAACTGAATGGTAAGTGTGAATGGAACTCCATACTGGTTATTGAAGTGTCCAATTTAATTTTATCAGTTACTCCCAAAATATCCATGTCGTTCTGTTTAGATGATGATTGCCTTACGTGTAATGATGGTGTTCACCCTTTGACGGTTACGTTTCTTCTACAGAATAATTCCCCCTATGTTAGCACCTTATAACCTAAACTCTCTAAATATATTCGATTTCTCTGTGTCAATTTCAGTTTTTTTTGTCGACAACAGTTCAGTATCTGTTTCCGTGGTTTAAATAATACATTACGTCTAATTCTGCTACACTCTTTCCGTTTCGAATAATTGCTATCGTAAATAATCATTATGTGAATCTTCTCAAATGAAGTCTTAGAGTAATTACTTCGTTTCTAAAATTTACTAATCGATTCTCTTGATCTAATAGTCGAATGACTATTCTCGTAATCACGTTCACGGTCACTGGAAGATAAATAGCTTGAAGAGGGGATTCTATTATTTTAAACCCTGGAGGTACATTTGGAAAGAAATGATACAAAACATGACCGGGTTCTCCGTTGTTATAAGATCCACCGGTTAGATTACATTCTATTCTTATAGCATTTACTTTATTTATTTCCACCGGAAAATCACCAATGTTATTATCGTTTACTTTCAACGTTCGCGGTTTAAAACCCAACAATTTTCCCAATGAATTTGGTTTACTAAAATCGAGCTTAACCGAACTGTGTATGGTTGCCTTTAAAGTATTATTATTTCCTTTAATGTTTATATAATCAGGGATATTGTTATTTTGAAAATAATCTTTCAGATATTGGTTGATATCGTCTAGTTCATATGTACCTGTAGGTATAACGATAGTTTTCCAAACCGTCGTTTTTCCTGTTTCTTCATAATGTATCAAATTATTACTTTCATCTATGTTAGGTATTGCATTAAACGTTTCAAAATTTAACAAGCACATTTCATATGTTGCCTCTTCATCGAGGTATAGTGGTGGATTCAATTCACAAAATAAAACTGATTCAGTTCCCGTAAGAGTGAATGTACACGCAACGGGTGAAGATTCCATGTTGACCATCTTTCAAGTACTACATTCTTACTTAACTTGTAAAGGACTTTAAAAACTGTAGACATAAGTGTCCACAATTTTGTGTATTTTGTTTCTGATACCTTTCATAATTATAGTTAATAACTCCCAATCCGTTCGACAAAAGATATTTCTCTACTTCAACTGGAGGTCGTAGATCTCCATAGCTGTCAAAATATTTTACGATTCCTCCTCTCTTATAATATGCCACCCAATGCGTTCCTTCACCAGAATCGCTATCTAAATTCACTACTCCACTTTCATGCTTCCATATCTTTTTAGGTAAAGTATCTCTCATAAACACACCTCGAAAGAAAGGTAATTTCCATATTTTAGCATATTTCAGTATGTCAATGTTAGTCAACGGTCGCCGAGGCAAATATTTCAGTTTTTTGGATTGGATCGTAAATATAACCCACACCCTGTTTTGTAAGGTTTTATATAGAATCCGCTTCCCACTGCTTTTGTTTCCATAGCGCGATTATGTCGCTCTGCCTCTTTCAGTTGCTCTTTCGCAGCTTTTGCATCGTTTACCGCCTTAGCAATTGCAGCTGCACCGCCGCCGAGCGATCCTATTGCGCCCAAAGCCGCAAATAATGGAATTAAAGGTAAAAACCCTCCTCTCTTAGGAATTGGTATCACTCTTTGACGTGGAGGTCTTATTTTCTTGTGGTCCTTCTTTAAAACAGCCTGCGCCAATTTCACATTTTCTAACAGACTCTTGTTACCATTACGTGAAATTGCATGTTGTGCTTTCCTTACAGCTTGTCGAAATGATAATTTACCACCACGCTTCTTCCTTTTACTACGCTTTCTCTTCACTCCGTTTCCCATTCCAAGCTTTGTCTTAGCTTTCATTAAGGCGGCTACAGATAACGCAGATGCTTTTTCACCAAATCCCGCTTCTGTACTCTTCACTCTTTTCACTGCCGCTTGATACAATTTTTTATCTGCTTCGTGACGTTTTTCTAAATCGCTACTTACAGAATATGCGATATCGTGTTGCTTGCAAGCCTCATCCAACGCATTCACACCTCTGTCTCCTCTTTTAAGTCGAACGTCTAATTTTGTGCCCGGACCGCAGTAATTGTAACCTGGTAAGTGTAACTCTACTGGTAGTTTATTAATTAACGTATTAAGTAAACCACGACCTTTTCGTTTTAAGGTGCTTCTCGCAGTGTAATCTGTTTTGACACGACGTCGCATTTATGGCTTTTCTTTCTAACAGTCAACGATGTTACATGTGTACTACTTCAATACTCACTGCTTATCTTTATATAGCGTAAAAATTTCTCTTAATTTTTTGGTTAAGTATCGTTAGTTTATTAAATAAAGGGTCAAACAGTGTTCTTAGAAAATTTTATTTATAACTGACAGTGTCATATCTAGAAATATATACATATTAAATCACATAACATTTACATATTAACAGCTTTATGCATACTTATATCAAAAATTAATTTACTAATTCCAAACATCATTAATTCATTTGTAATTGCTCCTTTCTCAGATATTTCATTATTGAGAAATGATTTAACATTTGTCTTCATATCACTTTCCATAACACTCAAGCATGGAATCATGTTGCTGTAGAATGATTTATAGTTCAATTGTTTCAAAACTTCTAAACGATATAATACAATATCACACAATTTCCAGAGTTCCAATAGACCTTTATAAGATATATATAATGTCTCCACTCCTCTTTCTAATTTCAGTATTTTCGTTCCTTCGATGCGTTCGAAAGACGCCTTTACTGAGCTGATTTTCATTACCGGATAAATAGTTTTCTTCTCAGTAAAATACGACTTCAAAGTGTAGTTATAAGAACAAAATTCTTTCCATTCCTCTTCTAAAAACGATATGCTCTGCCTTTTGGAACCCATAATACGTATTATCGGATCAAAAAATGTTTCGGTACACAGTCCGACACAAATCCACTTCGTACGGCTCTTATTTAGAAAATATACACTTTGAGCTAAAAGTGGCAACTGATCTACGTCAGTCACCTCTCTTGCTTCTGAAATCTCGGAAGGTGCTGTCTCATTAGTATCACATTGACGAAAATCTTCATCTGTGAAGTAAGGCTGGGAGAGTATTTCAAATTGAAACTCGTTTCGAACTGAGGGCATATTCAAACCGTGCTCATCCGGCTTTTCTTCTTTTGGTTTGTCAACGTTTTCAGTCAGAAGTCTTTTCTTCTGTACGTCATCAAAAGGATCGTTCACGTGCCTTCTCTTTTGCTTCAGGAAAAAATCCACTTGTTTAGATGTCACTGTTAAATACAATAAAAATATACAAATTATAAATTATTACAATAAGATGACTTAAACTTACTTTTATGTATGTAGGTAGGTGATTAACTTAACAACACAACTCACAGTTCTGTAACAACTGAATCTATTCCCAAATGAAGAACCTTATATAACAAGATTTTAGGTGGGGGTCCCTACCTCCTCCAACCTTACGGTCGTATTCAAGATAAACCGTTTTTGGATCCTCCGTCAAGTTAAGGTCACGTCAAGGATAGATAATTTTTGGAACCCTCCTCTGACCTCGCTTTTAGAGGTAATGATGAGGTCACGTCAATGACATTGAAAATTTTGCAACCTCCTCTGACTTGATCCTTAACCTTGTAGTTACATCGGCACAAAGCAAATTTTAGAACCTCCTCCGATCTTAACCTTGAACCCTCAAGGTCATTTCAAAGTTACCTCTCGGTTACGTTAGGAACAGGTCGATTCTGGAACCTCCTCTAATCTTGACCTTGATCGAGGTCACCTCAAGGTCATGGCCTTGAAGTTTAAGGTCATGGTGAGGTCACGTCAGGAATAGGCCGATTCTGGAACCTCCTCCGACCTTGACCTTGAACTTTATTGGTCAAGGTCGGAGGAGGTTCCAGAATCGGCCTATTCCTACTACTCCCGACAATACCCGGACTCCTCTTTCGTTGGCAAATCCCTGAAAGGAAGCATAAGTCTTTTTCATCTCTTTTTCTTCCTCGGCACGTGTTTCGTAACGTCACATCACGCAGTGAAATATTTTTGGGGGTTTGTTGGATTGAATTAGTAACGTTGGCGGGCTTTGACCATCGACGGGGTCAGAGTTGGCTTGAAGTTCCTTCACCCACGAGCTCGGCGGACTCTGCCTGTGATAATTTAACTTTTGTTTTGTTAGTCAAACTATTGTAACCTTGCTTTTTTATGATCATATGGTATTATCCCATATTTCCAATTTTACTCGTTTTTTTTTCCTGTAACTCTTTGTCTAATTGGGTCAAAGCCTGTGGACGAATTGCCGTAATATTGGGATTTTCTCCATAGTGTTTTCTTTTTTGTATTTTACGTACATTTTGGTCTTGCGCGCTTCACGCCATTTTTTTCAAGAGATTGTAAGCTATGCAAGAGTACTCACGCCGATGCGCCACTGTCCTTTTTTTCCTCGGATTCTGTGCATAAACGGAACGTTTAACGTTTCTACCAAGACTAAGAAAACAATTTCTAGTAAATTTCGAATTGTTTTTGCTAAACTCAAGCTAAGACGCATTCTTTCCCTTTCATTGGGTCTTTTTGTGATCTCTTTCTCTTTTGGATCTCTTTCTTGACATTCTTATAATAATATAAGTCTACCAAGTTTTTAAAACACATTTATTTTATTAAAGTAACAGAATCATAATGTAACTTTTACGTAGGTAAGAAACTATGGAAATCACGGCCACATAAACGAGGGATGCAGAATGAAAATTTACACCATCAGCGATTCTAAAGCGTTTAAATTACTGCTTAGTTCCACTCTCCGCCGATTTCGGGGGAAGAAAACCTCGTAACTCATTCTTGAAGCACCAATTTGGAAATAACTTTCGATTTCGTCCCGTATTTTATAATAAAAATCGAGGAGGGCTTATTGTCTCGCCCTAAATCATCGAATTAGGGCTTCAAATTTTTTTTATCTAATAGTGCTTTCGCTGTCAGGAAGGCTTAAAACGAATCTAAGTCGAGTGTTGGGCCGTTGTTTGTATAATCAACACTGACTTATCGAAGCTGTTAAGCTGAAGCGATTTACTCGCCCGAGGGACTCCCCTAATGCGATTATGTTCCGTGATCGGAAAGTGGAACTGAAAGACAGACAGCCCCTGATAGTCTGCGTTATTACTGAAGGATTAAAACCGCTTTTAATCCAGTGCAAGACAATGCACTAAAACTCAAGTTTTTAAACGCGCTATTATTTAAATAAGTCTCCCGATTATGATGGCAAACATGCGCCGGAAAAATAGTTTAATGCGACTTCTGACACAGTTTGCCCCTTATCTGCAAACACGCTTCTCCGGAGTTATTGAATTTTCAGCGGGAGTTTTATTTAATCGATGATTTTACTATTGTGCTTTTTCAGTTGAACATAAATCAAGCGGTTTGTAGTACATGAAAATACTTGAATAAATCATTAGAAGTGCTGCTTAAAAGTTTGGGGCCGTGTATCACAAATAGTAGGCGAGCCGGCTTTAATGTAATCAATTATTTAACGTGACTGCGCGGGTCGAAGTTTCCCGTCGGACTTTTGAGGAAGTTTCAGAACTTAATAACAACTTAGCAAATCTGTGAGGCTCTCTTGAGCTTGAGTTGTTACATTGTCACTGGTAGAAGTAATGGATACTTTTTAAAGCTGCTTTTTATGAGTTTTCTTGTTTGCAAAGAAATTGAAAAACATTAAAAACTTGTTTTAATTTCTCTATTTCTCTCCAATTTGAGCTGTGGAGATTTTTTGTTCACCTTCTTATTCAATTCAGCAATGAGAAAATATAACTTCACGGTAAACCTCTTGCGCCTTCACTATGTCACGACAAGACTTCCCGTTTGTATGGGGCGTAGGTAGAGCTTTAACGACGAATGAAGTTCCAAATTCGGCTCGGCCTATTTATCTAGGTTTGTTTACCAAAATCTGCTTACTTAACACGATCACGAATTAGCACTTGAGTTTGCAAGAAACCTTGCGAATAAGCGCTCCAATTTCACAATCCGCGCGTTGAGTTCTGGGTTTCGTAATTGGAATGCGATTACGCGCAGATTACACATAACGTTTAAAGTGTGTTAATTATTTCCGTATATTTTAAATGGTTTTATAGAAAATCTGATCGCGACAATACATATCATTAGGAGGATGTAGTTTAGATCTTATCTTATTCACTTGTAAGCAACCGAAAAGTTACTTAAGATACGGTAAAATAATCCACACGAGCGCGTGAGAACAACAATTAACACAACACGAGCATTTTTGATGATTACTTTATTTTGAATACTGTGATTCATACACTTAAAGCTTCTTCTTCACTGGATTTAATTACTGTAAAATCAAATTTGAGTCTGAGGAGTGAGTATAGTGGGCGAAATCGGGAGCAAAACGTTGAATCCGCCGTTCAGAACGCACACCTTCTTGACCGCACACTTCAACAGGAATTCCGGAAACTGCAACTCAACAGATAACAAATGCACACAAAATGACGGTGGAGGGGGGGGGGCACCCCACACGTACCAGTACTAAATCAGTGTCTTCGGTACCGACGATCACCACGTTCTTGTTGCCGTTGTCTCTTAACATCGCCCCGTGAACCCCGAGGCTTTCGAGGTTTGCTTCGCCGAATTTCACGCTTGAGAACGGAATGTTGATACTGCCGATAACGCCACATCTATGGAATCTGAAAGAGAAAGAGCGATTGGCACCTTGTTACGGACCAGACGCGCGCATTAATCAAGCTTGAACGCCGAGGATTGAGGTATGTTGAAAGTTTGAACGCCGAGAATTCGGTTATGTTGAATCAGTCTTGCGCCAGCATTCACGAGCACATTCTACCAGATGGTCTGAGGTGGAATCAGCGCTGTTAGGACGAGTTTTCACACCATTCGTAACCCGTCGGCTAAGAACTACCACACCCCGGTGAGACTAACCCAGTAGACCGATGGAGACCTCCCCTCGCCTCATGTTACAGTTCGAAATTCCATAATAATAACCAAACGTCGCTGTGAATGCGCCCTTGAAGTGATTAAGACCCAACAAAAAAAAAAAACACCGGGTCACGTGAGAAACAATAACGCATTTATCCCAAGCAGAGCGTCGTTTTGCTGCGAAAATTGCCGTATACAGGCAACTCTAAAGAACGGGGTTTTAAACCGTAACAAGTTCGAGCTTCACTCTCAAGTGCTAGGGCAAATTCGAATCCTAGAGTCTGGGTTTTATGATGTAGCTAGCCGACCTGTAGATATAAGCTGATTTCCTTTCTTGATTTCTGGTAAAAATTAAGTGACGCCCAATTTTTTCTTTTCGCGTATTTTATTCTCACACCCACCACGATTGAGCAGCACAATGCTGGCATTGTGCCGAAGTTAATTTCCACGGCACGACATCTGGTTAATGCTCGGGAGGTAAATAGGACTCTCACCAACGAGAACGAAGACACTGGTCGACCAACTTGGGTACCGTAGGCTCGTCACGCCCCTCCTATTAAGCATTCCTAAGACGCAATGCCCCCGGATCTTCCACTTCACTTAGAAAACATCGAGGATCGTGTACTTACTGTATTGGATTTCGTATGTCAACGACGATGACATCTTCAGGAGTTAACCGGATCAAGTTGACGAGATCGCCTGCGCTGATCTTCGGGCAACGCTGCTTCATGTCTGTGCTGGAATCCTTGCAACAAAGTTGAGGTGATTTCCAAAAGACGAAGATTGAAAAGAGACTTACAAGTTCTAAGTTATCGTACTGCTCGTGCTGGTACCTTCGCACGGTGATGCTTTTGGGTGTGTTGGCGTACGTGTCCAGAGAGTCGTTGACGCACTTCTCCATATCGACCTCCGGCAAGTCCGAAAACAGCAAAATGCATTCGTTGAATCCGGCGCTGAGGAGCCTCGTCCTCAATTGAGTCAACACCGACAGACCTGTGTGCAAGGGAAAAGAGGAATCGCCCAGTAGTAATTTATCCCAGAGGTGCAGAATTGTGTGCAGGGGAAAAACGTCTGAAATAAAAAACCAAATCACCACCACGGGGTTTTCTTCTTCGACGGAAGAAGCATTTATTACGTGAAAACATCGTTAAAAACCATGGTATAGCAAAGAGCTCGGGGATGAAATTGATATTGTAAAGGTGATTCGCCAAGACGGGGTCGTGAAAGGCGATCAGCTGCGAAAACTTTGCTAAGTACTCCTGGATGACCGCCGAGTTGTCCTTGAGGAAGAACTGGTGCAGATACTTCGGTATGAAAGCGGACAGACACGCGAACGCCTTGGCTGTAACACAAACGTTATTAAAGCTCGGGCTCCTAAAGTGCGGCCCTTTATGACCTTCATTATTAAAATTTAAATACAGGAAGGGGGCGGTGAGCGAGTCTAATCCCTGCCAGTAGACGTACTGGGAGTTTTTGTACACCCACGCCTTTAATATCCGCTTCAATTTTCTGTGACCTTCGGCGGATGATAAGAGCTCGTTGTACTGATGGCAACGAGGAATGTCGACTTCGATCTGCAAATTAAATATTTCAAATTTCTTAATAAGCTGTGACATATTTTGGAGGATCGGCAGGCAGGGGAATTCCCATACATACATATTTGCACAGTAACAATTGGAACGGAAAGAAACATTTAATAAAACAGAAATAGGGTCAAAAAATGGATTTGGTTCTTTCTGATTTGAAACCAAAAATTACTAGCCTGTCTATCTGTAAGCGTCGGAGTCTCCTTATCTATCCTTAAGTATTCCATGTGATAATCATCCCTCACATTCAGCAGGGCAGTCCAAATTTCCCCCCTCAACAACGGTGGAATATCCTTAACAGCTTCCTTTACGATCATATCACGAGTGAACGGATAACCCTGACACAAAAACCACGTTAAAAAAAAATACCTTTTCCTTTTCTTTAACTCACGTGCAAGAGTCTTCTTAGGAGGATCACCCTGTGAAACTGATACTCCGGATCGCGTTCTTTGATCACCACCGGCAGATCACTGACGTCGTATGGGGGAGGCTCAGATTTAGCAATGATGTGCGATTTGGAATGAATGAGGGGGTAAAAACTCGTAACCGGAATGTGCCGAAATCTTTGATACAGTGCCTCCAAAGGCATCGGGACAACTCGGGGGTCGTAAAGGGTCGCGGGATTGCGTTCTTGTCCCAAAATAGTTCCCTCGATCAACACGAGACTGAATTAAACATATTCAAATTAAAACCCTGAACTCCAGTCTTTTTACCACCTCGTAAATTTATCTACCCCATAAAGCCCGTGGATTAAAATTAAATTAAATATTTGTAGTGCATTCGGTCATGATTGTAATATTAAAAATCATTCCATGTATTAAATAAAAATGTAGTTGTTGCTTAATATCCCTCATTCCCGAGGAAAATACACTGCAGTACTGACTAAGGCAGTTAAATTTACAAGGAAGTTAAATGACCGGTTCTGAAAAACTTCAAATACCTTGGTAGCGAAAGAATTGGTGGACTCGACCTGATCAAACCCTGTTTCTTCAGCTCCAAAAAAACATCGCCCCCCGCCAATTGCCACCAATGATAAAACTCGTTTATAGTGAACACCTCAAACGGCTCGCAGACCTTACTTTTCATGGGGGTCTTAACCTCCTCCCTCAAATCGGAAAACATCTCGTGTTGCAGTAACTCATCGGCCGAAGGCCTGTCTTTAGGGAAAATACTCAGGCATTTCTCGATAAGCCCTTTCAAATTAGGGTGTGTAGCCTAAAATTAATCGGGTTTTCGATTAAATAGAAGAAATGGGGGATGTTTGTTACTTGGTATTGTTCGAAGCAGTTGTGCTCCCTGGCGATCCTTTCGAAAATCGAGCCGTTGCAGTGGATTAGGCTGAGGACCTTTCGGATGCGCTGCCCTAATTTGAGCGTGCTCCATAAGGGTTTGTCTAGGGTTAGTTCTGCTAGGATTATACCCAGGGACCAAATGTCTGTTTTGGTGTACGAGGAGGTGGCATTGGGGCCTTCCAAGTAAACTTCCGGGGCTGTATACAAAAGCTGTCTGAAAATTATTACACTTTTTAAAATTTATTTCGCGCGTTTTATTTTATTTTTTGCTTTGCTGTTTATTATTCAATATTTTCTCTATCGAATTCTTTATTTTTTTTTCTGATAAATCAACGTTTTTTATTTGGAATTCATTTCTTGCAAAACTGTTTTTATTATTCCATCGCAGTCACTTTTACTGGCGATTAAAATAAGACGATTTATGTTTTTTAAAATTTAATTCGCTTGTTCTTTTATTTTATTTTTTGCTTTATTGTTTATTGTTCAATATTTTCTCTATGGATTTTAATAATATAATATTTATTTTCTCATAAATCCACTTTATTTTATTTGGAATTTATCTCTTGCAAAAACTTTTTTTATTATTTCAACGCAATCACTTTTATTTGCGATTAAAATAAGACGATTATTCTATTTTTTAAATTCATTTCGCGTGTTTTTTTTTATTCCTTGCGTTATTGTTTATTGTTCAATATTATCTCTATGGATTTTAATTATTTTTTTTAATTTTCTTCTGATAAATTCACGTTATTTTAATTGGAATTTATTTCTTGCAAAAAATGTTTTTATTATTTCATCCCAGTCACTTTCATTTGCGATTGAAATCGGTATTAAATACAAATAATAATAATTTATCTGCAATTACATTTATTTAATGAATTATGCCTTTTTGTGTTATTGTTACAATTTTAATTTATAATTCAAATATATTTATTTAGTTTGTTTTATATCACCAATCGATTGGTAATATTTGCTTTGCAATGTTGCCAGTAATATTGTATGACGCAGTTACCATCATTTTCAATGCCGGACACCATAACAAGCTTTTATAATATCAAACTATATCATAAATTGAAATTATATCAATTCTTAAGCGTTTCTTGAGTAACACAGTTATTTACTCATTTTATTTTCTGTTAATTACAACTGTCATTTACCGAATGACAGCTGTCATACTGCTGTACTGTTTTGTTTATAACCCTATGTTTTTTTAAAATATGTATTACTCTTGTGACTGATGTCACATTAAAAAAAAACACGCGTTGATTTACTTCAAAATCCTATAAAAAAACTTTTCCGTATTCAATTGTAAAAAAAATATATATATAATTACGTGTAAGTACTTGAAATACAATGAATAATGAAATAATTTTTTGTAACAATGTAACCATGGCTGCCTGCGTACACGTACAGGCTCGCGAACGTGTACGAGCGTGTGGATGCCCCTTTAATTACGGAATTAATTTTTTTAATGTTGCTTCTATGGTAAATTATACTTCAGTTGTTTTTATAATTAAAGATAAAGTTACGTAAAGCTATAAAAGGATATTTATTACGCGGAGACGTTTTCTTGACTTTAGTTTAAACACGCAATAAATCCGTAAAATTTCTTGCGTGGTAATAAATAGGAGTATAAAATAAAATTTCAATTTTAAATTTTTTTAATTTTACGTATTAGTTATTATTGATGATAATGAAATAAAAATGAATTGAAAAAAAAGAACACAAAAGAAAGTTGACCCCGACGTGATTTGAACACGCAACCTTCTGATCTGGAGTCAGACGCGCTACCGTTGCGCCACGGAGTCTTGTTACGAACGTTTGCTCAGCATCCTAATAAAGTACTCAATTTTGATATTTTTTTAATTAATTTAATATTTTTTCAATTTTTAATTAAATAATAATTACTACTTACATTATTGGAAACGAAACTAATTTCCCACACCCTGTCATATGATACATTCCATAATTAAACAATTTCACACTCTTATCCACCTGCACCAATACATTTTCTGGACTGAGATTACGGTGCACAATATTCCTTTGGTGCAGTTCGTTCAGGCCTACCAAAATTTGGTACGCAACTCTGATTTTATCTTCCGTCTCAAACGAGTTTTTCCCAATGTAATTTACCAAGGGTTCTCCACAATATTGCGACACCACGATGGTGCGCTCTGAAAACTCAAGTTTCTTGAAGCGGGGGGCCTCCTAGGATAGGACAGAGACTTACCGTGTTTCCCTCGAATTATATCGAGGTACTGACAGAGAAATTTGTGGTGGATGCTTTTGAGTATCTGCGCTCTCCCGCAGATTATGATGGAGTTGGGAGTTAGGGGCAAGCCGTTGCTGCCACATGTGTCGCCCTTGTGGAGCTTGGCGAAGAAGGTGAGCGCCCCGAATTGTAATTCGGGATTTTGCAGTAAACTTAGAGTAGTGGGCACAGTCGAAGCCATTATTTCACTATGCAGATCTCCGGATGACATGACACACGTTAATATTGTGTGAGATTTAAATTTTTATAGTTGTTTTATTTTTTTAATTGTAATTCTAACTATTTACTACAGTATAGTAATATTATTTCTGATTATTTTGCTTACATATTGAAGTAAGGTTATGTTGACAAAATATTGTGTTTACGTCAGTCTCCAAATGATGGCACCACCGTAGTATAACCAACCGTCGTTGCCAACTAATAACTAATGGAATCCACAATTTCTTTTTTTTAATTTTATTAAGATCCCTTTTCATAGAGTTTCTCAATCATCAGGAATATTTTTTTAATATTTTTGAACAAGTGATCAATTAAAACCAATAGCAGCAATCTCCAATCTTCCAAGCAGCTTAAAAATGTAATCTAGTCATAATACCAACGGTACACATTAGATTTGTAACACTGGCGAGGAATTTGAAGTTTGTTTTGAAACTTTTTGAGATTAGATTGACTTTTTTCTCAAATTTTAGCTCTTTTAATCCACTACACAAGGTAAAGACGCAGTCGCATACAATTTAAAATTATTTTATTTCCAAATGCGAATTAAATGAGATAATACAATTAATCTTTCTCTGCAATGGCAGTGAGATGCCTGTCGACTTCAGTTTCGTTCAGCTTAGTAAATTTAGGGTTTTCCGTGGTGACGAGTCCAACCTCGATCTCACTCGGTTTGAAATCCACGGACAGAACACTCGATAGACAACTGATGGCAAGCTGAATGGCATCGTCTTGCTTGAGTTCCTGCTTTTTCTTCAGCTTCTTTTCCAAGTAACTGTTCGCCTCGGTCTGTTTAGCACCGACACTAACCGCACGGTACCCGCAGTAATAACCTGCGGGATCCGTCTTGTAAACACACGGTCCTTTCTCTGCGTCGTACGCAATCAAAATCATCGAACATCCAAGAGGGCGCATCTCAGCGTTTTGAGTATACACCTGGGAGATGTCTGCGATTCTTCTGCACAGGGCATCGACAGGCATTTCATAACCGAATTTATACTTGAACTGGGCCGCTTCGTATCGGGCCCTTTGCACCTGGGATTTACTGTCGGCTATCATACCTGTCATGACGCACCCCGAGTTTTCCGTCAGCTGGAAAAGGTGGCTGATTGTGCTTGCATCGATCAGCTTGTCCGGGATTTTCTTCTGCGTAACACAAACGGCGGTGTCGACTCCTTTGAGGGCGACAGAGGTTAGGCCGGCCTGGTTGATCGCTTTGAAGGCATATTCTACCTGGTACAGGCGGCCTTCCGGTGAAAATATCGTGATGTGACGATCGAAACCCGCACTGCTTCCACGAGACATCTTTTTAACTTTGCTTTTACACGAAAATTGCAAATAATACTTCGTTGACAAACGGAACGTTTGTCAAGTTTGCATAAGATGGCGCTTTACGTTCAAGCGTGTCATGTAACGCGTTCAGAAACGCGGCAGTGGGGAAATCGAATGCGCCAGTATACGTTCATGTATGCAAGACAAAATTATTGTTTATTGCAATATTGAAAATACATAAAATAATAAGTTAAAATTAGTTAACCAGAATATCCACCAAGGTTACTACTGCCATAGTTACCAGTGCCATAATTACCACTGCCATAGTTACCACTGCCATAGCCCCGTCCATAATAAGAATTGCACCAGTTGCACCCTTGGTACCATGGATTAAAAGGAGTTACACCGCAACATTGCGAGGGGTAGGTCCAAGGGGAGGGGTAATAAAGGGAAATCAAGTACTGAATTATTCTCGTTGTGATCCCGCAGAAATCGGCGTTGGCCGCCTCTTGCAATTTTTCGTTAAAGCGATCGTTGTAGACGATGGTAGGCACACGCTTGATGTTGGGCACGAAGTATTGCGTGCGATAGCCGTGGTAGGCGAATAGCCTCTCACCTTCCAAGCAAGATTCGCATTTTTCGATATTGTCCCAAGAGAGACCTACGGTTACGGCGCACTAAAAACAAAATTAGAGAATTGCTTTTTTGGGTGTTGGGTAAAACTAACTTCGTATATGGTAGAGGCGATTGCGGGATTTTTAGAGGACATAATGCAATTAATAAATTCGACTGCGACGGTTTGGTTGCGGGTTTGAGCCAAGCCGCAAGCTTGCATCCTATTGCCATAGCACTCTTCTTTTCCGAACTGGCATTTGTATGCGTACGTACCGTTTGCAAAGGAAACCTAAAGCAAATTATTCTTTTATGAAAATGTTTTTTTTTCTTTATGTGAAGTATCTTAATTCTATGTAGAGTTTTACTTTTTTGGGCTCATTCAACATGTGATGCTGTACGTTTCACCGCCCAATTTTATTAAGTGTTCCAATCTTTTTGAATTGACATGAAATACTTACCTCGACTTTACCGTAAGGCACGAAATCCACGTAGATGTACCTTTGGAGTTTCTGGTAGCACGGATACAACTGTTTTGTTATAAATTTAATGCTGTCAGGGCATAACGACCCGTAATAAACTGATACTTTCAGAAGGTTCTGCAAAGTAGGACTTTAAAAATATTCAAAATTTGCTGGGAATTATACCTGTGTGGACACGGTCACCAAAACGCAATAAAAAACGATCGTGGGTAACAATTTCATTGCAAATTTCTACCGAATTTACGCAAGCTGTGGAAGACTCGATTATTTTTGGAACATTTTTACGTAATACTGAATTAAAACGGTCAGGATTTTTTTTTGTAAAGGAAAGTCAAAGTTCATATGTGTGAAACATAAAACGTGTAACGTGGAATTTTTTTTTGGGGATTTATCGCATCTCTCATGCCCAACAAATTATTTTTATCATTTTTAAAACAAACATAAATCTGATTTAATGATCGTTTTTTCGGACGTCGGCGACGTTCGGTTTCCGTTTCGCTTCACGCAGAAAATTTTTTTTTTTTTTAATAAACCCAAGGATGAATAACAAAATTGATTCTGTTATCACCGAGTGCGTCATCCCCGAAGGATATATCTCGCTCGGAATAGTTTCGAAATGGCTGCCTTGTCGCTTTCGATAACATTCCTCTGTATCTTCGTTGGTTTATCAAGTGCGCAAGTAAGTAGCAGAATATTCACGTACATATATTAGCCTGGCGAAAGTAGGTAATTGAAATCAAGTCAAATTCCAAGATAAAAAAATATTACTGATTCAGTCAGCAAGCAATGTTTTTGATATTATTATCAGAAAAGGCGTGAATTATAGCAAATAATGAATAAGCAAACAAATATTTTGTTGCAAGAACTTCTTTTCTTCTGGTTTTGACTTCCGGAGGATCACATCTTAATCTCTTCCTTCTGCCAGAAAGAAGAGATTGCTTTTTGATAGAAAGAAGAGAAAAACCAATAAGAAAAGACCAACGATAACAGAAGCCTTCGAGTTCTACATACTTAAAACCATTCCAATCCAGCTACGTACTCAAAATGTTTTTATTTCCAGCCCAAACTCAAGGTATCCGTCTACTATGAGGCTTTATGCTACGACAGCTCTGAATTCATTACTCAGCTTTTCTATCCGAGTTACCTTCGTCTTCACGATCAAATCCAACCTGATTTCATCCCCTTCGGAAAGGCCATAGTACACTGGTTTTGTTCCTGCATACCCCCCCAAAGTAACCAAAAGTCATTTTTAGCACAACAAAATAAATGGGTCCTGGGTTTTCGATTGCCAGCACGGGGAAAGGGAGTGCTATGGTAACTTGATGCAAGCTTGTGCGCTAGCCCAAACCCAAAACCAAACGGTCCAAGTCGATTTTGTCAAGTGCGTCATGTCTGCGAGGTCTCCTGCAGATAATACAACGCTCTTAGGGGTTCGTTCCTTTTTTTTTGTTGTATTTTGGGGAAGGGGAAGAAGGTGAAGCCTTTTTGCTTTTAGTGCGCCGAATATAACTACATTTCTTGGAGTGAAATGGTGAGTTGCTCGAAGAATGGAACTGGGCAGGAGTTACTGGCCGCGTATGGAGATCGGACTTTTGCTGTTGAACCAAACATTGCGTTTGTGCCCACGATAATTTACGATGACGTTTTTGATGCTGGATTGCAGGAGGATTCTTTATACGACTTTTATGATACCGCAATCAAATTGCTTAACAAAAAAAAGAAGAACCCAGGAGGCAGTTAAAGCAACAATGTCCTCGTCTAAGACACATCATAAAAGTGTCAAAAAACTTTCCAATATTGATATAATAATATGAAAAAAATAATAAAGTGAGGAAGTTTTTAACTCGATAACCTTTTCGAAGTGGGTTTTGTTTTAAAATGGAGAAGCTGTCCCTTTTTTTAGAAATCAAAATTTGTGACCAGAAATTCAACGATAAAAAAATGAGAAACAAATTCGATCTTTGGGAAAAACTATAAGACGAATGAAGGTTGAGATTAATCAGTCTCTTAGACTGATTAGGGTGAAATTAGATGTGGCCCTCATCTAAGGACTTTCAAGGAATTTCGATTTGCAAAACATCTTAGTTCCAAATTGGTTTCTTTCAGTAAAGCTCTACTTAACCTAATTCGCTTTCGCTTAAGATGGGTTTGAAGTAAAAAAAAAAACAAAATAATTGTAATATTGTCCATTGAAGTCGAGAATTCGAGAATGACAACAAGCATTTTACTGCTGAAAAGTCACTCGATGCATTCAAATAAATCTAACGTACATACATTGCAAATAAATTAAAAAGAAACAATTCTTTGATAGGGTCTGTATCAATCCGAATTCCATTGTAATTCCTCGCCTAATCGCCTTGCATGCGAATGAATAACCGATTATTTGCCTATAAATTGCAGTTCGCCGTTCGCAGGCCTTATTTATTATTTAGTATTCGCGATCGTTAGAAGAAGAAGTTGGGTGCAAAATGGTGTTGGCGAAATTCGTCCTCGTGGTTGGACTTCTTGGTACAATTAATGCCATGGAGGTAAGACCGTTTTCCTTTTCTTTTAAATATTGTTTATAAGCAACACCTAAACCGAGTAAGTCAATTCTAGCAAACGGAGAAGCTGAAGGTCTCCATTTATTACGAAACGTACTGCCCATGCAGCATCAGCTTCTTCGTGAAACAGTTCTATCCAGCGTACAAAATGCTAAGTGAATACCTTCAAGTTGACTTAATCCCTGCAGGACACACATTGGTAAGTTTCATTCTGACCCAAATTCGGTAGGTACCGAGAGTCGAAGGCAAAAATACAGTTTCCTATAATTTTTCTTTCTCTAAAGCGGCACTGCTTTCAAATTTGACAAGCTCAAAACTTTTGTAAAACCTGTGGAGTTGTAGGTCTGTCCCTTTGTTGCACTAGTGCATACCCAAAGTGAGGTTTGAAGGAGACCCAAATACTCTGAGTGCAACGAACGAACAGACCGTGCTTTGGAGAAACAAGAAACAGTTATAGGAAACTGTAACTGTCCAGTATTTTTGGCTTTCGACTTCTATTTCGAAATCATTTGCAGCATTATCGTTACAATGGAACTTCGGTGTTTAACTGCAAACACGGCCAGCAAGAGTGTTACGGCAATAAGGTCCACAGCTGCGTGCTCACGCACAGTAACAATCAAGATCAGACCATGGAATTCATCAGTTGCCTCATCGATGGGCGATACACCAACGCAGAGCTGCAATACGTAAGCGTTTTTCTTTTCAATTAATGCTCGGTTAAGATTACAATCCGGGATTTCAGTGCGTCAATGCAACTAGGATTGATTGGGCCCCAATCGAGGAGTGCGTCACCGGCCCACTTGGGAATGAGATCCTCGCCGCGTATGCCAACACGGTCTCCATGATGGGTTTGAACCATATTCCGGCGGTGATTTTCAACGATAAATACGATAAAGTGCTGGACGAACGCGCCAGGAGGGGGTTCCTTCCGACCGTGTGCAGCCTCCTCAAAGAAAAAGGCCCCGAAGTGTGTGCCGCAGTCACAATGTATTCGATCATTTAAATTTTAAGATTTACCTACTGTTTAATTATACTCCTAATAAATAATAACCACCATTTCCGATCAAAGTATTTTTATTAGCTTAAGGCCCGGTCTTTTCATCTCTGATTAACTTTAACCCGTTGATTAATTCCTGTAGAAACAATTGTCTCCAAATGGGAATAAATCAACGATTAAAGTTAATGGGAGTTGAAAATACTGGCCCTAAATTGAGTAAATTGATTCATTACGAATGAGCACCCTAGATTTATTTTTATTAAACACAATACACAGGGTCTTCATAGTTGATTGTATCCCATGTGACCAATTCTTCATGATATTTAGGCAACAGACCAAATGGCAGTATAGTTGCATAAACCTCCTTGAACGTCGTTTAAAAATTTGGACTAATAATAAATATACCTATTGTGATGAATGATTTCTTTCTCTCATTAGAAAAGGTTGTGTAGTTTAGTGCATAGGAACGTGAGATGGCGGTAGTTGAAAGATCTTGGTTATGGGAATCCCGCTGAGTTGTTGGTCGACGGGAATTCGCGTGTCGTAGAGGGATGGGGCCTGAAATATTATGGCGCAGGTACCCCCTATGCACGCTAGAGTGAAGACCCAGAGGAAAAAGCGGTCCAGAACCATCGACACGAACTTCCAGTCTTCCACCACCTAAAAGAGAACAAAGATTTTTTAACTATCGATTTTAAATAGAGTGATCCTCACTTCATTGTCTTTATCAGCATCCCTGATATGTTGAGCGATGAAACGAACACCTTGCAGGGCCTCCAAAACGCTCGAGGACAGCGTCCTGGGGGTCATATTCGAAGAACACGTCACTAAAAACCAAAGGAGTAATCTTCGGTCTTATATCCTCCCCTCCCCACTTACTTGAAGAATGTGCTTTCATCTTGTCGTCTTGCTCCTGGTTTTGAAGCACGAAACTCGGTTCTCTCGCCGTGATCTTAAGGTCAGTGGTGAAAGGCTCCCCCATGTTGAACCTGAAACCATCGACGAGTTTACGACCGAAGGCATAAAGCAGCGTCTACAGAAACGTACTGCATCTCCATTTCGTTGGTGTAACCCCTGGGTGGAACCGTGTCGTCATATTCAGGGATCGAGTAGGTCGTGCGTCTCATGATCAGCAGACGTGGCATGAACTGGAGGAATATTTTCCTCACCCACGGTGACATTTTATGAGTTGACGGAGACCTGCATTAAGTACCTTATTACATTTTCAATTTCGAAATCGAATTGCTTTCGACTTTATTTCGCTAATTGAAAATAAATTCTTCGATGGCTGCTGGCTGGCTGCATTTAATCCTTGGGAGCGGCGGAAAAAATGAGCTGCGCGTTCAAAAACCTAATGGAATTACGCTACCGAGGCGGCGGCGCGGCGGTCCGAATTTAATTTAACGTCTCATTAATTTTCATAATGGAGCAATACCTCAGTGGGGCGATACAATTTAGCTTGAAGACGACGGAACGGGAGAGGGTCGGTGCACATACAAATCAGGAACGTCTTTGGCGTGAATGCGTGACATTGGGGTGTTTTGATTTACTTGATAAAATTTTTTTGCCCAATTTAGTTTGATGAGAATGATCTGAGGATTTCTATTCCAATAACTTTTCAATAAGCCTCACCCTCATTTAAAAATTCTCTCTCAAGTTCTCGGGAGGCCTTGGAAAAACAGCGAAATTGAAAATGCAAATCATCAGAGAATGAAGAGGACCAAAATCCAAAATGTAAAGTTGGTCAGAAGCAAAAGGGTTCAATATGTTTTGAGACGGAAGTTATCTATGAGAAGAAGAAAGGCGAAACAAAAAGACTTCTTGGAATCAGAGGCCAGACACTTTGAAGATCATCAACGAAGAAAAGACCAAATCACTTTCCTTGTTGAATTTTGAATTTCCATCGCATTTTATAATTGACGAACTTTAAAACTGGTTCCTCTGCAATTCTTTCTTTCTCCCTAATGCTTTTTAACACCTTTAACCCTGGAAGTTCTTCTATCTATCGTCATTACAAGTATTTAGAATTTGATCACTTACGTGTTCCCAATAACACAATGTCCTCTTTCAAAGAGATCTTCTCGGACTAACTTTCAATACTTGGTAGATTCTATTTACGCGAACAATTCTTTTCTGTTTACCAATTGTGTGTAAACGTTCCATTTCTTTCTAATATCAATCTTGGCTGAGTGACTTTGGAGACTTTGACTCAGTCAGAGTGTGACTCTTCGAGGCCCATGAGGTCAAGTCGTTGAAGACTTTATTCATTGCTGAATGTTTTCTCGGGGGGTTGCAGGGTTACTCTCTTCAAATTATTTCTGTTTTCCTGTAGAATATTTTGTAGAATAATTATTTGGACAAGAGAAACTTTGCAATTTTTTTTTAAATTAAGTATCCGTCTTCAAACTGACAAGGGCTCCCCCTGAATAGAGTCTTCAATGCCTGATTTGAGGTTCGTATAAAAAATGCTATGCAGGATAGGAAACGACCGTTAATAGAAGCAGCGAACGAGAAAGAAAAGAGAATAAACCAAAGAAATGAAAGAGAAAAAAAGAGAAACCATGGAAATGAAAGGGAAAAGAAGAGAAAAAGCAAAGGATGGAGAAGACATGAGTTTTGTGGAAGCAAAATTTAACAGATATGAAACGATAAGACTTTGAATTGAAGAGTAGACAAAGACCAGCAGAAGGATCTAACAGAACATTAAGATCTAAAGACGCTCGAAAACCTCGTCTTTATTTAAGACCTTCTGGTCATTATGGATGAATTTCCAGATTGTTGCCGTTGGTTTCTGAAGACCTGAAGATTTCATCTTTTAAATGGGCCATCTCTTACTCTTGGACAAGCGATAAATCTTCTCTTATTCGAAGAATTTAAGGGTCAATCGAAAATCTCCGTTGGAGTGAGACTTAATAGTTTTCACACTGGGGATGAATTCGAGTTTGGCCAAGTTTGAAAACACGAATAAATCTCTATTCAGAACCTTCTGGCTTTTATCTACGCAGTTTCCTTGACGTTGTTGAGGACCTTAGGCCTTCTCCTTTAATTGGCCCTTTCCTACACTTACACAAGTGACTTCGAAGAGTTCAAAACCTTTCTCTGACTCGAAGAATTTAAGAGTCAATCGAAAATCTTCGTCGGAGTGGGACTCAACTTAAATAAATTTCATACTGAGGATGAATTCAAGTTTGGCCAAGTTTAAAAACGCGAGTAAATCTCTGGTTAGGACGTTCTGGCCTTTATCTACGCAGTTTGCTTGACCTTGTTGAAGACCTCATGCCTCTTCCTTTAATTGGCCCTTTCCTACACTTGCACAAGTGACAGATGCTTTCGTATTTCGAAGAGTTCAAGACCTTTCGGTTACTGTGAAGCCAAAATCTTGATGAGGACAGCAAGAATCAAACTCAATTCCATACACTGGCCAGGTTTGAAAACGAAAAAATTGTTAACTGGCTATTATGGATACACTTGATGAAAAAGTAAAACCTTCTGGGCATATCTGCCGAAAAAAAACTTTAGTTGAGACCTTCTGGTCTTTAAAAACTTTCCTCAAGAGAAAAGTGTGGAGAAACTCATCTTTTGGTCATTACCAGCGCATCGATCTGAGAATTTGCTTTAAGATTTTTTGGCCATTGGTGAGGAACTTATCCATTCTCTTTAATCAGTCGCTTTTTACAACTAGGCAGGTAACCAATCAGCTCCTAAAGCAAGGAATTCAAAAGTTTCTGGTCATTGGCACACTCACACTTCTGAAGGTCTTCCAGTTTGTGCCACGTGCCTTTCCTTAAGACCTTCCTGCTATTGCTAGCACGCCTGCGAGGATTTTCCTTAGGTCTTCCTGGCTATTGCCAGTATCTTAATGAGAGATTTAGGATTCTTAAGGAACTTAAAAGTTTCTGATCATTAACACACCCACACTTCTGAAGGCCTTCCAGTTTGTGTCACGTGCCCTTCTCTAAGACCTGCTAGCAGGCCTGCGAAGGATTTTCCTTAAGCCTTTCTGGTTATTGCCAACATCTTGATGAGGGACTTAGGGTCACTTTTTAATTGGTCGCTTCAAATGGATACCTACCATAGACATCCAAGTTTATTTTCCCTGATAGGAAATGAGACGTGACATCTTCGTTATTTTCTGGCGGTTGGGAAACCAAAATGCAAGTGATGGTCTTACGAATACAGGAAAGTTTGAAAGGAGCCAACTTTAGAGGAAGCCCTTGAGTTGATGACCAGAAGCTTACAGCTGAGAATTTATGAATCCATTTTCACACTAACAACACTGACTTGTAGTTGCGAAACATGGGCAAATGAATAAGAAAATTCAGGGTAAGTTAGGAACATGGGAGAGGAAGGAGAAAGATAGAAGGAAGCAAAATAGTAGCAGAAAGGGAAATATGAAATAACCTAGAGAATTATGACTTAAATGGAGAGAAGATCGATTGCAGTGGTTAGGATTATTAGGATGGTTAGAAAGACGACTGACTGATAAGGAAGATTGAGACTTTTTAATGATCTGATATTCTTTGATTTAGTATTCCCTTTTCCACTGTTTTAACCGGTCTTTCTGAAGATACATGGATGCATGTAAGTACATCATCCAAGAAGACTTCGGTATTTTTTTTAATTTCTGAGTTAGATGCGCCTTGCTTTTCCCAGTATTAGTTAGAGTTTTTGGTAGTCTCTGTTAGTATACTTTTGTGTAAACTTCTTGAATCTTTGATGTTCGATTGGAGGGAAATTTTCTTCTTAATGAATCTTCTTCGTTTCAAATAATCTTCTTCTTAATGAATCTTCTTCTTTTCAAAGAATCTTCTTCTCAAGGAATCTTCTTCTTTTCATAGAATCTTCTTCTTAAGAAATCTTCTTTTCAAAGAATCTTCTTCTTCTAAAGGATCTTTTTATTCTTAAGGAATCTTGTTCTTCATCAGGACTCTTCTTCTTCTTCATGAATCTTCTTCTTTTTAAATAATCTCAGTAGTTGCTTGGATCTTTAGTTTTGGAGAATTACGGTGCTTATTCCAATGATTTTAATTTTACAAGGTGTTTTCGTGAAACTAAAATAGTTTGCGCTCCAGAAAAAGAAAATCGATGAAGGCACTGTCTAAATTTGGTCCGTTCAATACCCACTCGTTCATCCCAAAACACGCCTCCGAATTCACGTAATTTCAGAGCAACAATTAAGAAAACGGGGTTTCGTGCCGAATTACCATACCTCTTCGGTACAACAATACAATTATTCAAATGAAAGGAAGTCGCCGTGTGTTAACGGCTGCATAAATTAAATTTGTAAACGGAGAAGAGAAGAAGCGGCCACCGTAAATAACATCGTGTTTTGTTTGATTGATAACCGTTCATTATAAGCGCATTTACCATATGATTGATTCGCCGTGGGTTCCTGTGAATGGAATAATTCGCCCTTACCTGAAATGAACGTTGAGCACGCACACGGTTACCCAAATCGAGGAAGTGACCAGGATCATCGTGAAGAGCAGGTATTTTCCGAGCAGTGGAACTGCGAGGGATGTCGGAGGGATGATTTCTGCCAATAGCAAAAAGAAGACGGTCAACGACAGCAGGATCGATACGCATAAGGTCACTTTTTCCCCGGAATCCGAAGGCAAGTAGAAGACGAGCACCGTCAGGAAGGTGATCCCGACGCAGGGGATGATGAGGTTCACCGTGTAAAATAACGTCTTCCTCCGCATGGTTATCTTGAACGTGATGTCTGCCAACAACAACAACAACAAGAAAAGAAAAAAGGAAAACAAATTTTAATTTCGGCGCGAGATTAATTCCCTGCTTATCGCCGGCATTAATCTCGTCAGATGGACGGGAACGGCGGGGGAGGAAGGCGATGCGCAAAGGGGGGAAGAGTTTCATTAAAAATAAACAAACCGCCTAGGCCGCCCCGTGTAAAATTTAAATAAATTCGTTGCGCTTCGCGGTGAAATATTTGATGCGGGGAGCGTCATATTTCATTTTATTCTTTTTTTTTTGCCTTTCTTGTTTACGGCGGCGAGAAGTGGAGAGGCGATTTGAAATATGATTGGGCAATCTTCTGACATAAATTTAAATTTAATTTAAGTGCTGTGCTGATGTAAGCTTTTCTGCAATCATCATTTTTAGGTTGGCGCTACGAAAACTCGGCGTTGCAAATTAAATTAACAAGGCCGCATGTAAGATGGCGCAATTTTAATTGTTTCCTAATGGATCAGTTTTCGATTCGATTTGGATTCCTGTTTCGACGACTTATGGCCAGAAAAGATGATTTAAAAAATGAAAGGTCTACAATTCAAAGTATGACATACATTTCTACAAGGCCCGATCAATTCTCAAACCTGCTGCGTTAAATAACTTTCGTCGGTAGACAAAAGGGGGCCTTTACCGAATCATGACAAGATGAAGCTCATTCATAGTATGTAATTTAAAATCTGGAATACTAATGTAGGTAAGTTCAAATTATGTTTGGTGCAAACATAGAAGTGAATTGTATTTTGACGATTGTAAAAAGTTCCGTTACCGCTTGAGAGATGACGCTCATTCAATTTACAAACCAGGAAGTTGTGAGCGAAAGGAATAAATATCCGACACATTTCTGAAACGAAACGAGCACTCCATTTGCAAATATGTGGCGGTGTTCGCCTTAATAAGTTTCGTTCCTCCGGCTCATGGGAGTTACACTAATGAAAGAGCTTACCAGAATAAGGCTCCTTGCTGTTAGGATAATACTCTTCGTTACGGGTTGCGGGAACGGCTAATATATCCCACTCCACGGAGAGGTAAAATTCGGATAAATCAATACCAACTTTAACGATGTTATTTCCGGGCTCCTGCTGCATGTGCTTCAGGTTGATCTGGAAGAAAAGAATCACAATCCGCCGTTTAACAATGAACAAAGAAAGGGGGGGCACTTCTTCGCGGAGACGGCCAGCCCCGTGAAATATTAAATTCGCTTTCGGCTTAATGACGCGAATGAAATAGGTTTTCACTGGCTCGTAAAAGCCGCATGAATGAAGTCATTCCGCTCTATATTAACATCAATAAACTATGATGATGTACAGTAATAAAACAATAGTAAAAGTCGACCTGAAATAAAGCGGAATTAAAGCGGAAATACGTTTTTTATACCTGTCTCTAAAATAAAATGGGAAGTAATTGCACCCTCGCCTCGGGGCAAATTATTTTCATTTCTGAACACCTTAAGAAAGTGTGTAGTACGCATCTAATAGTATCAAACAAGTTTCAACAACATCCTAATATGGTTGGCTCGAAGGACCAAAAAATATATATTGCTGTTTCGGCGATGGCATGGAATGTATTAATTATTTTTGTGAGGAGACAAATTGTACTTCTTGTTGCTTTCGATGAGATTTATTGAATACCAATTGCTTTTTACAAGAAAAAATGACTTTGGAAATGTTTGTATATGTATACAAATTGTATCAACACTTACCTGTAAACCATTATAAGTCCAAGATCCAAACTTCATAAGGCAACTCTGCTCGTCGAAAGGAAAAAATTGAACGTTAATCTCGCAAGACGACTTATAAATCGAGGGCGGCTTCCAAACGACCTCCCCGTTGTAGGACACGGTCGCCTTCGTCATGAGGGTCACCTCGTAATTCCCGTCGGCGCTGGAAACAAGAAGTTTCGTTTACAAAGGCCCCGGCGAATTCAATTAAATTTAATAACGAACGTCCCGCGATAAGAAAAGCCGCCACTTTTTAATGGACCGCAAATTTGCCTGCGCGCGAGGGTAACTTTATTAGGGGAAGCTACGTCGCCCTAATCGAGTTAAGCCAGGAACTTTTTTCCGGTTGCAAGGTTTGAGGTAACTTCCCCGAGATCAGAACTGGGACAAATTCGGAATGAAACTTGCCGTTTCGAGTTCCAACTGCAAAAATGACGGATCGCGACATTTAAATATTAAAATATTTCACACATCTGTGAATAAGATGAAGAAACCCACCCCTACTTTTGTATTTGAACTACTTTTGTCTGAACCAACTAGGAATTGTGTTTTTTGAAACATGGAGACTGTTCTAGAGAGGACATTGACCTCTGTTATCCGAGTGGCCTACACATCAGGATCTAAAAAGATTTAGACAAAACATTTATACACAATTTTGTTGGAAATCGTTTTTAATTGCAATGTCAGGTCAAAAAGCGATCGCAGGATGTCGCTGTTTTAGGTATTCAAAACATTTATAGAACACCAAGAAAGCAAATTTAGTAAAGACTCAAACAACACCTGTACTTATCTAATAAATTGAGGAAGGTCATATGGAAATAATAAAAATTACATTAGAATGAATCATCCGCGAACAGGAAGCTTTAAAACAAGGAAGGGTACTTAGCCCAACTCTGTTTCTAATTGTAATAGACGGTAACGCGAAGTAATGAAGTTATTGGAAAACCCAAATAAATTTGCTGACAATGATCCTTGTCAATGCAAAGAATAGAATTTAAATTGAGAGAAGACTTTTTGCCAACTTTAGAGAATTAAAAAAAGAGGACCCATTCTCCATTGTCCTTTGTTTAACCTGGTTTTGGAAGCTAGAGGGATGGGGATATTTGAAGAACCGGCTTATATCTTCACCATAAAGAGTAGATGATGTCGTCCTGCTAACAAAGTCAAGAAAATAACTCGTAAAGATGTTGAGAAAATTTGTAGAAGAATCAAAAAAATACGACAAAAACATGGATAATGACTAAACAGGATGAAATAAAATTAGAAATATGCGAAAGGAAAGTTAAGTTTAATATGAAAAGGAAATGGACACGTGTGGAAAGTCGAAAATCACATTAATTTCGAAATAACCCGAATGCAAAATGGAACAGGGGTGACAAGGGTGGAAAAAAAGTGAAGGCCAAGGCGGTAAAAGGAAAAGAAGGGGTCTGAAGAAACAATAATAGTTTGAAGAAGTAGAAAAAGATGTGCAAGAAATAAGAATCGGTACATGACAGACGGAATGCGCCAAGGACCAGAAGAACAGGAAGCAAGGAATCAAGAAACCAAGAGAAGAGGAGGAGTCTGAAGAAACAGTAATAGTTTGAAGAAGTAGAAAAAGATGTGCAAGAAATAAGAATCGGTACATGACCAGACGGAATGCGCCAAGGACCAGAAGAACAGGAAGCAAGGAATCAAGAAACCAAGAGAAGAGAAGCAGTCTGAAGAAACAGTAATAGTTTGAAGAAGTAGAAAAAGATGTGCAAGAAATAAGAATCGGTACATGATCAGAGGCAATGCGTCAAGGACCAGAAGAACAGGAAGCAAGAAATCAAGAAACCAAGAGAAGAGATTTGCATCATTAAAGAACCAAAGAATAAACTTTGTAGTCAGTGTAGGTTATTAAAAATTAAAACGTAGGTGTAAAAGTACAAGACGAGGGTGAAAAAACCAAATAACCAAATGATAACTTTTCACCCCCTTTTTGTCTTCAATTCTTTTAGTAGTCCGCACGAAGCTGAACCTCGATTTTTTTTGTTAGCAACGCTTTTTTTCTTTAATTCTTTTAGCGGATCTGCACAAAGATGAACCGCGATTTTCTTTGTTAGTAGCGCTTAGTTTTTGAAAAGATAGCTAAAAATCGTTTTCCTGCTTCGTTTTCCAAGGATTGCTCGAATGGCGTCTACTTACAATGTTTTCAGAATTGCCGAAATTGGTTCACTCTTTATCTCTTTCTCCCTTTAGTTAATAGCCCTTCCCTGTAATAACTCAAATAAAAACCCGACACGAAAATTTCGTATAACAACGAATAGATTACAAATTACAATTTTATTGTAAAAATTAATAGAATTGAAAATTTTGTTGCTAATAGTTTTTTTTTTCTGGGATGTCACTATTTAAGCTTTTTAGTATAATTGAAATTTGAATACGCAGAGAGAGGGGAAGAGCAAAAGAAGTCAAATACACTTTCTAACGCCTTTGTTAGATGTTAAATTTTATAAGCTGCAACGATTCTATTTTATTCAAACTTACCCTTGCGCTGGTCGTGGATGCTTTTAAGGTTCACTTAATTTAAATTAAACTAGGAAAATTGACAAATAGAAAAAATTTAGAATTTTGAAAAGTTTTCTCGACGAGGAAGATTGAGACGCGGTGTCAAACAAACAAAGTCACGTTTGGAACTGGCGGGAGCTTTCTTTCTCCTCATATTTTTATGATATTGTCCGGGGTGGCATGGTTAGTTAAGTTAGCCCGGGAATTCCTGGTGTTGAGAGCTTTCTTATGACTTACCGCTGATTCAACGACACTTTGCTCTGCAGTATGCAACGTATTTCATTACATTATTACTTTTTTTTAACTTGATAGTACGATCTCATTTCTTGGTATACTTTATTTGAGGGTTGTAGCAACGATTCTATTTTATTCAATCTTACCCTGGCCCCGGTCGTGGAAGCTTCTTAGGTACACTTTACTTAAATTGAACTGGGAATTAACTGATACTTCCCTCTGCGGTCGTGAATGCTTCTTAGGTACACTCTACTTAAATTAAACTGGGAAAATTAACTAATAGAAAAACATTTAGAAATTTGAAAGAATTTCTCGACGGGGAAAATTGAGACGCGGTGTCGAACAAAAAAAGGCACGTTCCGGGCTAGCGCGAGCTTTCTCTCTCGTCATATTTATTATATCGTTCGAGGCGACGTTGTTAGCTTAAGTTAGCCCAGGATTTCCGCGCGTTGAGAGCTTTCTAATGATTTACCGCTGATTCAACGATATTTTGCTCTGCAGTATGCAATGTATTTTATTGCAGGGTACTGTAAAGTTTGTTCTTTTTTTTAAACTCGATAGTACGATCTCATTTCTTGGTATGCTTTTTGTTACCCCTTAGGGTAGTAAGGTGCCCTAAACTGATTTATCAACGAGGTAGGAATTCTTGCGTAGATATTAAAAACATTTAAATCTTAAAATTAAAGCTGACTAAGGCTTTCGTTGTGTAAGCTCGCAGCGTAACAAAACAAGAAAAAATAATAACAATTTTCTAGTTTCTTACGTAGGAGAATGCGCATTCATGAAAGTCATGCGCAAAAAAAGAGAACCAACTAAAAAATGTGAGAAAATAATTCCGAAGATAAACACATGAAACTTATCAAAGGAAATGAAATTTGGCAAAAGAACGGGAAAGTAGACGTAAAAGAAAAGAAAATATAGAATTAAATATTTGAAGAAAACCTTACAAGAAGACACAGAAAGAGTAAATAAAGCAGCGTCCTTAAGCCCAAAAAGATTTAAACATAAGAGTCCTGGTATGGCAATAGTGAAAGCTGGATCTAAACAGAAGTAAGACAGGTAAGAGTTCAGGCCTTGCAAATGAATTATCTAAGAAGGGTCACGAGGATAACACGACGACGAGCTAGAGTTAGTGATAAGCAGGGAAAAGAATTCGGGCCACTTGTTCTGCAAACAGTACGAAAGACTGTATTAGCCCCGCTCGTAATAATTTCTGCAATGTGAAAATGCACTCCTTTCTCTCCCACTCAATAACAGTTCGATGCATTTAAATAGGAATAAATAGTACATTCGGCGTAAAAAGCGTCCAACATTAACTGGAAAGAAATCAAGAAATAAAAATGGAACTCATCAATTCCGGCAGTTTGGACTCAGTTTAGTATTCGCGACAAGCCCCACATATTTTTAAATGGCTTATAAATCTACATTAAACGAGTTACATATATCATGATTACCATAAGGCACATACGTCAAAATTACGATAGTCAAATTTTTTTTTAATGAAACCCTATATTTTTTTAGAGCGAATCTCGTACAGCGTGTTCTTGTCTATACTACTGAACCTAACTCCTAAAATACGAATAAAATCGATTGAAATAAAAAAAAGTAAAATATTTACAGATAATATCAAATGAATTTGACTCGGCTCGAATAAAAGAGAGAAAAAAAGACGTTCAATTGATTATCAAAATCAAAACACTCCTAAAATACGAATAAAATCAAATCGAATGAAATAAAAAAAAAACTAAAAGATTTACAGATAATATTAAATGAATCTGACTCGGCTCGAATAAAAGAGAGAAAAAAAGACGTTCAATTGATTATCTAAATCAAAACACTTCTAAAACACGAATGTAATCGATTGAAATAAAAACAAAAGACGATCGCAAACAAGACAGGACGAAAACAAAAATTGCGTTAAGTCAAATCGATGTAAACTGACTTTGATCAGAATCAAAAATTTAATTCAATTGAATAGTTAAAAAAATAAAATAAATTCGCCAGAAATGGCGATCAATCGGCGGAATTAAAATGTAAAATTAAATAACTAAGGTTACGTCTTTTGTTTCTTTTTTACACGATTTAAGAATCGTGTAAAAAAGAAACAAAAGACGTTCAATTGATAATTTAAATGAAATCAAACCGAAGAGAAAACAAAAAGCAAGATGATTAGTTGTTAAAAGTAAAAAAGAAAACGAATGAAATCGATTAAAAGAAAAAAAAACAAAGGTCCATCAATTGATTACATTAAAAGTTAATTAAAATAGAGTCAAATAAGGATTGTTTAAAAATAAAATTTATAAAAGTTATATAAAACTAACGATAAGTCAAATTGATTTAAAAACTGACAAATTTGGTCACGATCCAAGGAATAATTTGTAAACTTTAACGTAACAAGGGGATCAGTGGATAATTTAAAAACCAAACAAAGTCAAATCGAATAAAAGAGAAAATAAAATGGGGCGATCAATCGACGGGATTAAAGTGTAAAATAAATTCACACACTCAAGAAACGAAAACCGAAACAAATTAGCGAAAAAATGATGATTAAAAAATAGAAACAAAACGAATAAAATATATTAAGAAAAAAACTCAATCGTATGCAAATTAATAAATGGAATAAAGTCGAATAGAAAATTAAAAAAAAAGATGACCGTCGACGAAGTTGAGACTAAAAGAAAAATTCTATAAAATTAACTAACAATCAAATCGAATCAAGACATAGGCGAACTTTTAATTGGGTTTGATTAAGAGAGAATCAAACTGAAATCGAATCAAAGAAAAGAAAAAAAGACGATGCAGGTATTATTAAAAATTAAAATGAAATGAAAACCTCTATATTTGCTGTTTTTTTTTTTAATTATTTAAAAGGGCAAACAAAACCAAAATCTGAATGGGGTCGACAGAAATTTTCTATTTTCTTGTAAGGAGGTGTGTGTTTTTTTTTTAAAAAAAGGGGTTGGAAACCCCTGCTTTATACGCAGATCATATCAGAACTTTACTAAATTAAAATTAAATACAAACATCTCGAAAACTTTTCGTTTTATTTAAAAATCATTTAGAGAAATTGTTATCAGAATTTAATTTGGGATCCAGGCGTGTACAGATATACCGGGTGTTTAATTTCAGAAAAACAAAATGTCAGTTTAAATCTTGGTTATTCGATGTGCATTTGTTATTCGTTAAACATCAACATCAACGTTTGTATCAAACGTTTCTTTCTGATGAAAAGTGAGTGGGAATTCTCGCGTAGTCACCCTGTATACATATACAGACGCGAGCAATAAATTGTGATAGTGACGAAGTACAAATCATCAGGGAAACTCCGTGAGAAGTTAAATGGCAGAAGGATAGATCTAGAAGATTAAAGCTGATAAAGCAAGAAGACAACAGAAACAGCGAAGGACTTTAAATAATGGAACAATATTACGGTACGAAGTAAAATAAGGAAAATTCTTAAGAAGCCCCAGAAGAAATATTTGCAGTACTTACTTGTTGAAGAGGACAATGTCAGGCAACCATATGTGCTCCGACGGTACGTACAACATTTCGACTCCTCCATATTCTTCCGGGTTCCAAGTAAGTTTATAATCAACCCATTTCTGCAATCAAAGGAAAAAAAAATCAACTTCCTGGTGGAGGAAAATCCACAAAAATCAACAAATCCGGACGAGTTAGGAAAAACCACAAAAGATTGGTTAGTTTGAGGATACGAAGATCTTACGGATCCTACGGAATAAGAAGATCTGAAGTTTCTTTCTGAATATCCATTCAGAAGCTCAGATTGGTTGGTTGCACGAAACAATTAAGTCGAGCTTAAATTTAAGTATAGCTCAGATTCTAAGCAACACTTTATGTTAAGCTCAGCTTAAGTGTTTGGTGCAACTGGCCCTTAGTCTGAAAGCGATGTGTGTTTTGAAAAAAGTGTCACTATAGCAAATCTACCGGCCACTGTGCAGATTATTGTTTCGATCGTTCGAGTATTGAAAGCCAATCAGAAACCGACATGGTTTGGTTAGGTTTCAAATGCAGACGTGTTCTGCATCACTATTTCATCTACTTACCACTCCCAGAATCAGTTTCTCAGCGAAACTAAGCTACCAACTGCGCGCAAGTTCCAGGATCGTCGTGGAATCAGTTGGCGCCCGACGTGGGGCATCATTCCTGCTAATCCTGGGAGTATCAGTCATTAACGTGGAGTATTTTTTATGGTAACCTTCGAGGTAATAAATAAGGGAAGGTCTTCGGTAGACTAGTGAATACGCGAGACTGTACAGCTAGGTTTATTATACAAATATTTTTAATTTTATGCAAGGAATACGCTTTTTTAACAACAACGTCAGACGCTTCCTATTTTTGGAACCACTCAATGTTCGGTTTCATTTCATGTTCACTTCTGTAAACCTACATATGATGAAATACGAACGTCTTCGTGACAATAAGTGAATTACCACATATACGGGTGTTACGTACTTCGAAATCATTTTAAAACCGAACGTAACAGAAGCCGCGCTCGCGAAACCACTTTCTAGTTACAGCAGAAACCCGACGCCTCCCGTGCGTATACAGTGCGTATCAAATAACGCACGCGAGATCCGATTTCGCGCGGCGGCGCAAAAGCAATCGCATAATTGAGTATTAGGTATCAAACGAATTATCTCTCGCCTCCGTAAATCATAGCGGGGCGGCTTATCTGCAGAAATCAGATAGAACGGCGGCGGCTATCGGCTTTCGCGTATAAATTAATAGACGGTATCGGATGCTGATGCATCAGAGCGGCCATGAATTTCCTTGCCGGACAACGCGAATATGGGTGGATTTGAATTAATACCACAGCTTCCTTGATGGTGATTCAGTGGAGCGATCTGCGAGTTTAAACTTGAATGCTCGCCTATCCAAATGGAAACATCCATTGTAACACACACCTATAGTTAGATACACAATAATTACTTCATAATCTCAGGATAGAAACTTTGTGCTGGTTCGTGTTACCCTTACATAATTGTAAGAGGCAACCAAACAGCTGAATTCTTGCTTCTTTTATTAAGTATTATCTCTTTCATATTTTGTTTATATCTTTCTGTCTTCAACATCATCGGCATCTTCTATTCCGCTTCCTAATATTTCTCCTCTGTCCGTCTATCTTCTTTGGTTCTCTTCAACCCCATTTATATTTCAATGTTCCAATACGATTTGTTGTGCAGGAATATTTAAGACTAAGTGACGTTTCGATTTTGGCTCCATGCGAACTTTAAAATCCCATTTTGTTTTCTTTTCGTGCCAAAACTGAAATTAGAATCCTTTTGGGATGTTTCCTGAGGGAGCCTTGCGAGAGGGATGTAAAAATGTTGCTAAGCATCCCTCCAGTCTAACCCAGTTTTATAACTTCTAATTGAGTTTACATTCGTTTCTTAATCAGTTCATTAAAACGGTCGATCTGCAATTTGTGGTGAACAATTTGGACAGGTTTCTTCGAGTACAAGACGAAATGAAGCAAACGAAGGAATTCCATTTTGTGATTGCTTACAAGTTTATAGGTTATGAGGTTATATTAAAAAGAAAAAGAGATGAAGAGGAAGGGAGCTTTTGTTACAAACGATTTGAAATTAAATGAGCTATATCCTACTATGGATTTTTAATTCTAAGGAGTTTGGCGCTAAAAACGATCTAAAAACAAGCTTTGTCATTGGTCAATTCCGGCCAGCTACCAATTACAGAGCTCGTTTTTAGCGCCAAATCTTCACAGCAGTCCTCCCTTTGGCGCCAAAAACGAGCTTTGTCATTGATCAAACGAACTTTGTTATTGGTCAATTCCGTTCTTCTACCAATGACAACGCTCGTTTTTAACGCCAAAATTTCAAAGTACTCTTCCGAATTAAAACTTTATTATATGTCCTGTCTCGGACGATTGACTGATTTTATTTGTTGACATGCTTGGTTTGATTGATTTGGGGTTTGGCCATCTCCTATGTATATCGTCGGTCTTTCACGATCCGGATCGAATCTTTGATTCTTCTAATTCTCTTAGTCTTCGATAGGGGCAAGGGTTTCCTCGAAGTCCATTTCCCTCTGAAGGTGATGGTTTTCGTAGGATCCTGTCGATTTTGCCTTTGCTTTTCGTATTCAAAGAGGGTGCTCTCCACTGCACAAGTCAATTATCTTCATCGCACGTTTGTGAATATTTTTTCCTTTAAAAGGAAACGCGTGTTTCTATCCGTGGTACATCGGACATCATCAGCACCAGACTGAACATAAAAGAAATAATCTAATTTCAAATAAAGAAGCTCTATTCATAGGTGCAGGGTGGGGTTAGTGAGGTTAGTGAGTCAATAAGCAATGACAGGAAAGAAGAAGAGGAGAGGGAGACCGACAGCAGGTAGAGGAGATAGGAAAGCGAAAGGGAAAAACACTAAAGGGAATGAAATAAATGGCCAGTGACCGGAAAAAATAAAAGTGGGGTGGGGTTAGTGAGGTTAGTGAGTTAGTAAGCGAAGAAAGGAAAGAAGAAAAGGAGAGGGAGACAGACAGCAGGTAGTAGAGATAGGAAAGCAAAAGGAAAAAACACTAAAGGAATTAAATGACTGGCCAGTGACCGGAAAAAATGGGATGTGATGAGCGGAAGGATGACTAAGAAAATTTGATGCCATTATAGACAAAAGGAATAGAAGAGAAAGAGGAGGAGAAAGAAGAAGAACATTTCAGGGGCTCCTCCAAGGGGCGTCATGAGATTTACGGAAGTCGTGCAAATGAAAGTTACTGTACTGGATGTTTATGATGTTTGAACATTCCAGGAAGGGAATAACGGAAAAGATGGGATTCCTAAGAAAAATGATTAGAATAGTATTTACACAACAGTTTACGGCAGAGCAATATTAAATGGGGACAGATCTTGAAAAAAATTGGGATGAGGAGAGGAATAAAACAGGGTGACAGCCTTAGCCCACGACTGTTTTTATTAATAATGGATAAAATATTGAAAAACGCAAGGAAAAGAATAGCAAGACTCCACACAACCATAGGATAGAGGCAGTTGCTACCGATCCAGGTCGTGGAATGCTTGCTATACGCAGGTGGATGATAATATAATACCAGTCTTGGACACAAGGGGGAAAAAAATGAAGGCACTGAACGACCTACGGACAAAAGAGACAAAAGAATGAAAACGGATGTCAATACAGGAAAAACCAAACATATCACAAAAGTCAGGAAACTTAGAAATAAAATGCAAGGGACAACAAATAGAACAAATAACAGCATATGAATCCCTGGGAGTTATGATAACAGAAGATGGGAAGACAGACCTAGAGATAACAAGCAGAGTAAGGAAAACCACAAAAATATATTATGCTCTGAATAATACAATATTTGGGTAAGAAAAAGAAATAGAAACAAAAGTAAAGCAACAAAATAGTACCAACGCTATTGTTCGGATGTGAATCCTGGGTGAGAACAAACAAATAAAAATGAGTGTATGGTGACAGCAACAGAGATGAAACAATTGAAGCAAATAGCAGGGAAGACAAACATGGAGAGAATAAGAAATGACGACATCAGGCAGCAATCACATCAAAAAATACAGAAAACCAAGGTAATATTGAACTGGTTTGGACAATAACAAACTAGCGAATGAGGCAATCGGAGCAAGGATAAAAAAGAAGAAGAGGAGGATAGGGAGACCGAGAAAGACACGGATACAACAGGTACGGGAGATAGGAAAGCGAAAGGGACAACACTAAAGGAAATGAAATAGTGACCGGAAACAATGAAAGAGATGGCTGGAAGGACGAACAAGAAAGTCCGACGCCCTCATGGGCAAAAGGAATCGAAGAAAAAGAAGAAGAAGAACTTTCCAGTGGCTCCTGCAAGCAGTCGAAATATTTGACAATTGGAAGAGATGGGTGGACGAACGCACAGGAAAATCCGGCACCCTCATGGGCAAAAGGAATAGAAGAAATAGAAGAAGAAGAACATTCCAGTGGCTCCTGTAAGGAGGCGAAATATTTGACTGCCATTTCGAAGAAGTGAGAAAATATTGAACAGGTTTGGACATGTAACAAGAAGGGACAACAACAGTCTGGCGAGAAAAGCAACGGAAGCAAGCCCAGCAAAGAAGAAGAAGAAGAGGAAAGGTAGACCGAGAAAGACATGGATACAGCAGGTAGAGGAGATAGGAAAGCGAAAGGGAAAAACCCTAAAGGAAATTAAATTGCTGACTAGTGACCGGAGAAAATGAGAGAGATGGGTGGAAGAATGAATAAGAAAATCAGACGCCCTCACATTCAAAAGAAATATATAAAAGAAAGTGAGGAAGAAGAACAGTCCAGTGGCTCCTTTGAGAAAGTGAAATGATTGATTGCCATTTTGAAGTAGTGCAAATAATAGAATGACAAAGTATAGAAAGATATCTAAACCTTTTTTTTTTCAATGAGAAAAGAGAAGAAGAGATGGGTGGAAGAATGAACAATAAAATCAAACGCCCTCATGGGCAAAAGGAATAGAAGAAAAAAGAAGAAGAATAACATTCCAGTGGCTCCTGTAAGGAGGCGAAATATTTGACTGCCATTTCGAAGAAGCGAGAGAGTATCGAACAGGTTTGGACATGTAACAAGAAGGGACAACAGCAGTCTGGCGAGAAAAGCAACGGAAGCAAGCCCAGCGAAGAAGAAGAAGATGAAAGGTAGACCGAGAAAGAAATGGATACAGCAGGTAGAGGAGATAGGAAAGCGAAAGGGAAAAACCCTAAAGGAAATTAAATTGCTGACTAGTGACCGGAGAAAATGAGAGAGATGGGTGGAAGAATGATTAAGAAAATCAGACGCCCTCACATTCAAAAGAAATATATAAAAGAAAGTGAGGAAAAAGAACAGTCCAGTGGCTCCTTTGAGAAAGTGAAATGATTGATTGCCATTTTGAAGTAGTGCGAATAATAGAATGACAAGGTATAGAAAGATATCTAAACCTTTTTTTTTCAATGCGAAAAGAGAAGAAGAAATGGGTGGAAGAATGAACAAGAAAATCTAATGCCCCTCATGGGCAAAAGGAATAGAAAAAAAAGAAGAAGAAGAAGAAGAAGAACATTCTAGTGGGTTCTCTAAGGAGGTGGCGAAATGTTTGGCTGCCATTTTCAAGTAGTGCAAGTAATAAAATGATAAGATAAAATAAGATAGTTGAAAATATTTTTTTTTAATAAATGAGAGTAAATTAAAAACTTGGGGAAATTGATTAGTTTTGCGCGACCCAATTGTTTTAAGTTCATTCACCACTTATGGTGGTCGAAAACAAAAACGATAAACGTACGCGTAACAGAAAAATATTGCCGACATAAAAGCAAGCGCCAACGTTTCGTTTTCCAGTTCGTAAAATAAAAAAAAAAAAAATTAAATTTTTCATTACAGTTTTTGCACCCTTTCCACGCTCGATTCTCATTCCGTTTCCGCTAAATTATTCACCGCAATTGCGGAGCGGAATTATCCTGCGCGGAAAGGGGTCGATTTTTCCAAAACTAATTACCTGCACTTTCGACGCAGGACTATAAAAAAAATCCTATTCCCCCCCGCCGCACCCCTCTCTGAATTATTTGTCGGGATCATCGCACGGCGATAAGTCCCGCGCATCAACCGTTTAATTGGCGCGATAAAAGTTAAGCGGGCCACGCACAGGACCGTATCGATTCACCTTTTCACCCCGATGCGATGCGACTCATGCGACTTATGCGACACGACGCCGGACGGCAGTAACAGTAGATCAAGTGACATGCGGAAAACATGGGCCGTAACGAGCGGGAAAAGGCATTTTCGAGGTTGCCCCCCCATACATCATCGGATTTAATTATTAGCAAACGAACGCCGTTTGTTTCTGTAATTGCCGGGGCGATTTTTAAGTTTAATGTTGGCAATATTTTTTTTTTAT
Source organism: Prosopocoilus inquinatus (assembly GCA_036172665.1). Lineage (NCBI taxonomy): Eukaryota > Metazoa > Arthropoda > Insecta > Coleoptera > Lucanidae > Prosopocoilus > Prosopocoilus inquinatus. The sequence continues at coordinate 48,900,777 of CM069872.1, forward strand.
TCGGAGAAAACATTTGCAGATAATGGCCAAACGAGAAGATTAAAGATTAATGTATAAATACATTAGCAATGTAAGTGCGTCGGAACGTATGTACAGTCGCGAGCAAAGAAAATGGTCGTCAGTGTCATTGTTTAACACAGTGACGAGAGATTTATTGTTTAAGACCATTTAAGTTTTGGATTACGTTATGTTGTATTCGATTAAAATATTGAACATCCTCGATATGAAAACGTTTTATGAAAGTTTTTTGAATGACATTCACCAGCAATTTGTTTTTTTAATTTTTTTGTTGTAGCTGTGCAGGACTGTGCTCGGGATTTCATTCGTGCAAAACTTATTCTACGTATTTAATTATTTCTTTTCTTCTCCTTGTAAACAAAAAAAAAAGTTACTTCATGTTTTTTGTTTTTGAAAAAATCGTCACAATAAGTGTACCCATCTTAGCAAGAAGGAAACAAACGCTTTGGCTTTTAAGCGAAGGCCCATTGTCCAGGATGGAATCACATCACGAAAGAAGTAAGTACCCGAACAATTCTATAAAAGTATACGGTTACATCGTGTAACACACAGATATCAGAAAATTGCGGTCGAAATTTATGTCTGGCAGAAATAAAAGCTGCAATCGTATAAAACAATAAAAGAAATATAATCCGGGCGTTACGACCGGCATAATTTTAAAACAGCACTTTTATCGCCCTCAGAAACTCGAAATTATGTCGGAAATTGCTATCATCATCCATTTCGGTCTTGACGACGACGACGGTGTCCATTACAGCAGAAATGTTTTATAACGAGAAGAAAACCCAACGCGAATCAGAGAAATAAGTATTCATTACATTAGGAAACTAAAGAACGAAAGCCCTGTACGCACAAAAGAACAAACAAGGCGAGGTGATTTAAATTGAAAGCAGAAATGCGTTTGAATCACGTAATTAAGTCTCAGTTGGGACGGACTGTATATATATTGTATATTCCCTGGCGAAGCGTAAAGGAAGATTTGTGAGAGAATAATATTACGTTTTATGAAATTCATTTTTGTATTGCTCTTTTTGTTTGCTGAAATAAGTTTCTCGAATTTTCTTTACGCCTTATCTTTACCTTATATACAAAATCCCGATGGAGCTTTAGACATTATTAAATTAGATTAGATTTAATTAAGGGTGATACGGCACTGCTATATTACTGTAGGGTGTAATTATACACGTTAATAACAAATTGTTTAATATTATTATTAAATTAAGTTGTTGTTGTAGTTGTTTACCGTTAACCAGAAGAAAAAAAGTAGTTTCGAAATTCTATGAAAGAAATCAGCAAAGAGCACTGAAGCATATTGAAAACAAGCAAAAGTTTTTACTGAAAGCATGAAATACTCAAGAAATAATGAAGAGAATCTTGGAAATTATACAAGACAAATGACTGAAAGTTGTTAGCTGAGTTAACGAGGTTTTAATTAAAAATCTTGAAGTGTACAACAGCGAACATAGAGAAGAAATATTAAAAAAGAATCGGGAATAATACAACGAAGATTAAAAAATGAAACAGTATTTAAACATTTAAGTAATTAAACTAGATCAGTTGAAGAGGCGAAGTTTAGGAACGAGAGTGAAAACCAGAAAGAAGAAAAGAAGAATCTTGGGAAAAACAAAAGAATATATAAAGAATCAGGACGCAATTAATAAGACAGAGAACGATCCAAAACAGTGTGCGCCAAGATATATAAATAAATAAAAAGGACGTGAAGAATAGAATCCTAATCACAATCAGAAAGAAAGAAAGGCATTAAAATGACCTAAAATATATGATTACTCACTACGAATATCAACAATTGACCCTGAATGATACCTTAATAATAATAACAAAAAAATAAATAAATCAGGAAGTAATTAATAAGTCAGAGAACGATCCAAAACAGTGTGCGCCAAGGTAATAAATAAATAAATAAAAAGGACATGAAGAATAGAATCCTAACCACAGAAAGAAGAAAGACATGAAAAAATAGAATCCTAATCACAGATAGAAGGAAAGAAATGCATTAAAATGACCTAAAATATACGATTACTCACTACGAATATCAACAATTGACCTTGAATGATACCTTAATAATAATAACAAAAGAATAAAATAAATAAATAAATAAATCAGGAAGCAATTAATAAGACAGAGGACGATCCAAAACAGTGGACGCCAAGATAATAAATAAATAAAAAGGATATGAAAAATAGAATCCTAACCACAGAAAGAAAGAAAGGCATGAAAAAATAAAATCCTAATCACAGATAGAAAGAAAGAAAGGCATTGAAATGACCTAAAATATATGATTACTCACTACGAACATCAATAATTGACCTTGAATGATACCTTAATAATAATAACGAATTTGAATTCGCTACAAGAAAAGAAATTCTTCAAAACAAGTGTTTTCAAGCTTCCCAGCAAAATAAACTGCACCAAAATATGTTAGTAAATTAACAAACAGCTTTCAGAAATGCAGTAATTTTAAAGTCTATGAATTACAGGGTGATTCAGAATAAGTATCCGGCCCGTTAGGAGCGTATATTCACTAGGGTCATGCAAGTGCGAAATTGCAAGAAATAAATCTATCAGAGGCATTTCAAAAATCAACCTCCTTTGAATCCAAAATGGAAATCATGATTCACTTCTTTCGTGTACGTACATAAGTCAGAAATTCGAATGAATGAATTAAGTATTATTAGCCATAAATAAAAACTTTTACAGTTTCATTTCAAGATAAACGTTAGTGTTTCGTACTATTCCACGCGAGTTCATTGCTCTTGTGACGCAATACAGCAGTATTAAAGCCCATCAACCAATTTATATTTGAATCTTCAATGTATTTTATCTCAAAAACTATGGATTTAGAACCTCTACGCACACAGACTTCTTGTTTTCTTTTTCCATGTACTACCTGTGGCTTACGAGTCGGACACTTATTTTGAATCACCCAGTATTTGTAACAACTGCGTATATTTCTTTATAAATAGGACTGCTTGCTCGTTTTACTTTTTTTTAGCTTTTCTTGAGCCTGTGCTTTCCTTCTTCAAACAGCAGTTTTAACTTCGTTCATTCGAATAGTTTACGTTTTTTTTTCTAGACCAATTAAAGGCTAATTAATAAAGCAATAAAAATTATATTTTCTGATTTCCAATCCGGAAAGAAAATAATAAAATTTCTTATCTAACTAAAAAAACAAAAAAATTAGACGAGTTCAAGAACACTTTCCCTATATGATAATGATCCTGAAAAAGTGAGTGTAAAAAAAAACTATATCACAAATCAATTACTGTTATTATTATTATTACTAGAAACCATGCCTAAATACGAAATGCTTCTTGCATAATACGAAAATCTGGTTAGATCAGAACCGATCTAAATTTAGAGAGAGACTTTTCGCTTTTTATGTAAGCGCGCACCTCTCGTTCACCTTTCAAACACTTTTTGATCGAAATCACTCCGCAACACTCAATTAAAACCTGCAAAAGATTTGGATATTGCACACGCGTTGTTTCGCAACGACAACAATAATGACGCAACAGCAAATTTTAATTCAATTTTTGGGCGGTGAAAGTCCGGAGTTTTGCATAAAAATTCGCCGGTATGGTATTTAGAGCGCGTCCAACTTTTAATACCTTAACACGTATAAGAAGTCACAAAATAAATTATTGTGACTATTATTACCTATACTGTGTGTGTGTGAAATGTGAAATATAATTTTTCTTTAAAGAAATGAAACTTGAGGGTAACTTCCGGTTCGTGTTTCAAATTGGACCGACAGGTCTCGCCTAACTTCTCTTTCAAAAATTGAATCAAGGAACTTACTTGAACTACCCAGAGATTAGTGGTCATAACCTGGTTCTTCAGGTTCATCTCAATGAGTTGCGACAGTTTCAGACCAAGCCATACCGTCAGGGTTTCTGTGTGATTGATAACGGGCCTTATCAGTCGGTTGTAGTTGCTGAGGAGGTCGTCGTAGAGCCTCTTCGCGTGCGGGTTGGCCTCCATCTGTTTAATTCCAGCTAAGGCAAAGCGCGTTCAGTTTTTGTTTGTTTGGTATTTGACCTAAGGAGGACTTACCGGAAACACTGGAAATCGAGACCAGCAGGAGCAAGCTGCACAGGATGCCATGGAGGAAGAACTTCATGGCGCTTGCTACGCCCACATTTCCGCGGACATGTTATTCGGATGCTGAATGGAGGTCATCTTGGAAATCGATTTCGACGCGCACGCCCTTTGAGATTCGCCACAAGGCGAAATTCAAAAAAGAATTTCTTTCAGCACCAAAAATATTTTCATTAGAATTTCATATCCACACTGAAACTTGTTCACAATTTACTGTCACATTCAACTTGACAATGAGACGCTTGAAACTCGAATCATTCAATTTTACCTTTAAAATGATATTTGAGGTTGAATAGATATTAACAAGGCTCTCATCAGGTATGAAAATGCAAATTCGTATTGGTCACTGAAGTATGTGCTAATAATAGCGAAAGATAACTGACACACTGGCAGCACTAACCACGGAATATATTTCAAGTAAATGTTTCATGAAATAAATAAATAATAGAATTCGTAACATACTCTGTTATGTTAGTTTTTGGGCCATCGATTTCAGAATGTTAAATGAAAACTTTATTGCAAAAATGAAACGGATGGAAGATCGCAGTCGGTTCTGAAAATCTAATAATAATAACTTTATTCATATTTTATCCTTTATCGTGATGGATAAGGCATGTTCCCAAATTTTTGGGCTTCTAATCATCCTAACCAATCACAGACAGGAATAGATCTACTATAATCCGGTTACATCATGTGATCTTCCTTGTTCCAGAATTGCCTCTTTGTTGTAAAGCAGACCACACTGACGTGCCTAAAGAATCCTCAATCGTTATAATCAATACGTTGCTTCCCCATTTTATTTTCATTTTGAAAAACTTCAACATACTTAGATCATCCATGCATGCATGAAAGCCCAACATTCCATGGCAAAAGTCTACAAACTTTTATAAGTGGCTTCTATTAAGACCATGATTTTATTGCACGCCATCCCCAGTGAGATACTTCAGAAATCTGTTTTGTGACTTGTTATGGTCTGCAGGTTTGTCTTTTTTGCTGCCTTCATCACAGTTTTAGTATGCCGTCAACATACCAATTCTGTTTCAGGGGAGGAGGTCGTAAGATAGTAAAACACTTTGCTTTTTCATTAATTCAACTTTTTTTTATTAAAGTCTGCCACCACTTTGCCTTTACAAACATTCTTAAACCTGTGCTTATGAAATCTAAACCAAAATGTTATGAAGTCTTCTTGCTGCTTTTCTTTTTTCATACTCCCTTGGGATTACAGATTCTCCCGATCATCTTATTCTTCTACTACCTTCGGATTCCAACTTCTCCTGATCACCGTCTCCTACCACCTTCTCCTGATCACCTTCTTCTCCTACTACCTTCATGTTCTAAGTTTTGCTTGGTCTTCTTTTCTCCTGACTTCCTTCAATAAGCGATTTCAATATTTCTTCCTACTATCTCCTATAATTCTTCTGTTAGTTGCACCTGTACAAAACGCTTTCTTCGATTCTGTGCAAAAAGATGTGTGCACCTTCGGTTTCTACCTTCTCCAGATTACCTTCTTCTCCTACCACCTTCGGATTCCAACTTTTCCTGATCACCTTCTCCTACTACTAACTTCATGTTCTAAGTTTTGCTTGGTCTTCTTTCCTCTTGGCTTCCTTCGATTAGCGAATTCACTATTTCTTCCTATTGTCTGTCGTAATTCTTTTGTTGGATGCATCTGTGCGAAACGCTTTCTTATATTCTGTGCAAAAAGGCCCCACCTGGGTGGAACTTCTTTTTATCGACTTCCAAGTTTTCTATTCCAAAAAAATTCCTTCTGAAAAAAATTAAATTCACGGTAAACGTCTTAAACAGCCTTACACTTAGGAAGGAACTACCTTCCGTAGTTGCTTAAAAGCTATTTTATCTTATTAGCTGTTTTGTTTGTAATAGTCTTCAGGCTTCTTCTTAAAAAAAAAATAATAATAATAAAAGCAAATTACTTTGCTTTTCATGAATTTATCTTCAATCTAATGGATAGAAAACGTGTAAACTATCTTGGGAACGAGACATTCTGTTGTTGCCCAAAGAACGTTTTATTTTGAGCTATTTCGTTCATGCTGGTCTTGTCACTTCTTTTTGGGAAAGTTAACCGTCCTTGTGATGAATAAAACGAGAAGATCAAAGAGGCATTTGATATCTGGAGAAGTCGAGTGAACTAAATTACAGATAATGCAGGAATTCTAGAGGAAAAAACTATTCTGACAATCGTAAACGGTTTTGCTGATTATTTCCTATTCTTAGTGAGATTTTTCTGTTCTAGTTCCTTCCATTTCTTCTTATTTTGCTCCTTATTTTATCTTAACCAATCGAAAACTAATTTTTTTCCTCGCCGGCGCCTCCACCACTTCTATGTTTTAGGAAATGTTTTAAATGATCTGAAAATTAGAAATTCCCAGGAACTATGAACAAAAGTTAACCAATTTTTAATGCAAAAGAATTTGTAAGTATTTATTATTTGTGTTCATATTCTTTTTTTTTAATAATCCAGTAACCTATTGTTCTTCATTCTCTTCTATATTCGACCATTCTTTCCGCGTGAGTCCTTTTTGCGACTGAATTCCAGCGATGCTTCGTCTCTCTTCTTTCCCAAGTCAATTTTCTATACCATTTTCAGTTGTCTACGTGTACTTTCACCCAATTGCACTAATTGGCCAACCAAATGTCTCTATTTTTTAACATTCCTTTTATTTGTAGCTGGTTTCGTTTTCTTTTCGCTTCTAATCTTATTTGCTATAATTACTCCTTTATTTTCCTCAACATCGCAGGACATGAACATAAACCGTAACAGCATGATTTCATAGATTTGAGCTCAGTTTCAGTAGCTCTTATACAAAGCCATTCAAGATGCTGCCGATCTTGCTAATTAAATTTTGCTAATTAAATCTTCTTCGGCGTCTCCTTCTTTGTCCATTACAGTCCTCAAATATTTCATTTCATTTCTCAGTTATAGTCCTTCATTTTCATATTTTTTCTGCGTGCCATACCATGTTTAATACCTCTATTTTTTTAATCTTAATTTTTAAAAGTTTTGTTTTCTTGAGTATTTCAATCCATTTTCTTATTCTTCCTTCTACATAATTCGCTCCAATTCATTTATGATCACTGGTTGTAGTTTTCTATATCTCACGAAGGTTTATTTGACACAGATAGGTGAAGGTTTATTTTCCTCACTTATTGACTTTTCGTCTTAATCACCCCCCCCCCCCCCATCAATCAATTATAAAAAGTAATGTAAAGTCCCTGTCCTGCCCTTGTCTGACTCTTATGACTGATGCAGGTACATTTCTTTGAACTCGAACTATATGTCATATCAGTCATATCTGAGTTTTCTGGCATAGAGGTCCTAATTCCTCTTCTCTTTAGGACTTTCCCTATTTCAGTTTTGTCAAAACCTTTCCCACTTGTTAATGATACTTTTCCTTGTGACTGTCGTAGGGCGAAGATGAGGTTTTGGATTAAGTTTTGGGTTGACCTGTTTGCTCTAAATCCAACTTCAACGTCAGTCAACTCCTGTTAGGTTACGCTCTTTATTGTATTTATTATTTCAGTAAGGCTCGCTTCTTCCTCTGCGTCTTCTGCGTCTTTCAGTGCGTGCTTGCTGAGTAGGTATTTTCTTCATTCTGTTTATCATTAATTATCTATTTTTATTCCCATCATCTCCAGGGAGTGGGTTGGGTTGGTTTTTCCATTATTATTTATCTATTTGTATTCCTATTGTCGTCAGGGAGTGTTCCCGGCAGTCATCTGCTCACTATTTCTCTTTCCTATTATCTTAATCCAATTTCTTATTTATGACAAGTGTTAAATCGATAAAGTTATCTATCAAGATGGTTTTGATTTTTTATGGAAGGAAATGGAACGAAAATGGTACGAATTCCTAAACATTAATAGCGCTTTCGATTGGGGGTGCTCTATGTACACTGAGTGTATCTTCAACTCGTTTTATTCCATGAGGTTAAAACGAGATGAAAATAGATTCAGTGCACATAGTGCACCCCAATCGAAAGCGATTGACGTTTGACGAATTAATAATTGTAATGCTTTGTTCATAATCTAATGATTCCTGACAAAACGTAAAATGATTTTGGCTGCGGTAAGTGAACGGCCGAAGTGGTCAGACCAAACCACGTGATCACTTTTCTCAATTGGTGATTGGTCAGAGGGTTTAGTCGGACCGTTGACTTGACGATTCTGTGCAATTTGACCGTTCACTTAATTCGCCCTTTATTTCATGCAAATACAGTTCAAGTTATGCCTCACAAATTTATAACAAATTCAAAGGCTACTGATGAACTTTTTAACTGAATACTTCAAGGTTTTTCAAAGTATGAAATACTATCCCATTTTCTCCAAGTATTCTAATTCCAAAATTTTCTTCTTTTCACTTGTTTTATCATCAGTTTTCATTTGTAGCACTGTTCTTTACTGACTCTAGACATTTCTTCCATAGACTTTTATTTATTTTTAACTTCTTCTTTTAAATCCTTCATCCAAACGCCTTTGTTTTACCTGGCAGGCAATTTTTTTACATCTACACAGCAGGGTTGTCTTCACAAACTGCAATTTGAGCTTGTAATTGCCTCTTCCAAAGAAACGACGCGATGTTCAACTTAACATCTCGCTTATCTGTTTGAAGAGGTCTTCGGTTTACATTGGTTTCTTGATAACGAATGACTTTTCTACATTCCACTTTTAAGTAGGATAGGAAAAGGGAGATGCCGTGGAAACCACGCTTGATTTAGTTTTGTTGTTAACGAATCTTTTTTGAATACTTTGTGGGCCAGCTTTTTCGATCAGGGTTAACTTAAAGTTCCGTTTTATTCCTACGGAAACAATTATCCTTACAGTTATTACCAAGGAAAAGAATTTGGGCCACTTGTCTCGCAAGCTATACGAAAATTTAGCACTCGGCCTCGCCCACAATAATTTCTGCGAAGTGCAAACGCTCGCATTGCATTCTTTCCCCTTCCACTCAATATCAATTCGAACATCGGAGTCGCGGAAAGGTGGCAGAAATAAATAATACATTCGACGTAAAGAGTGTCCAACACTAAGAGGCCTGAATTCTTTTCCCTGGTTATTACCATAGGAATAGAGCTAAGTTTAAAGTTAAATTGTGATTGAAAAATCGAACCTAAAAGCCAGTTCTTGGTATAGGTTTAAACTGACGTTCAATTGAACCAGGTTAAAAATAAAGTTCTCCTGATCACAAATTCGCATAGTATCTTAAGGACATATGGCAATTAATGCATTCGTAAATAAAATTTGATGCCATGTTGTTCACTTTGAACGTGGTTCAATTGAACGTCATTTTAAAACTACTAGGAGTATTTCTACCATGAATTAACTTTAAACTTTGGTTTATTTCCATGCCTACAATTATTAAGACAATTGTTTCTATGGTAATAAAGCAAAGCTTAAAGTTAATACGTAACTGAAACATCGGCCCCTTTCAGAAGGGATACAAAATATGTCAGTAATTTATTCATGCGAGAGAGATTGGAGAGTGACCTCAGGATTATGTTTCTGAACGCATTCCTCCTGTCTCTTTTATTTTTGTTTGCAATATCCTCGTAATAAACAATTTACTTTACCGTGCAAATATTAGCAACAAAATAATCGGAGCGAATTCTCGCGCGCGCGCGCGCCCTGTATTTATCGCCGGCGAAAATAAATAATAAAAAAAGGGGCGCGCAACAAATCGACCGGGGCGGCGCGGCGCGGGGAGAGTACGTACGAAAAAGCTCTTTCTAATGCAGTGTATCCGTAAAATATGACGCGGGCCCGAGGAACAGGAACAAAAAGAGGCATAATGCGGCAATAAATTCGGGCATTTTTATCACATCCGTGCACAAATCAAAACACGAAACGAAAACATAAAAAGCCGATAAATTTCGCAGGCCGCCCGCTCGCTTTTACGGCCGACACTGTATTAAAGGTTTCCATTTTTGTGTTATTGATATCTTTTCATTGATGCTTTTAAAGACCGACCTGCAACTTCTGTTTTACTTATTATCGTGCTTTTGTCTCGTAAATTTTTTTAAAATTTTGTTGGCTAGTTTTTTTGTTTTTGTTTAAATATTATAGACAACAATACTATCTGAGGACGAAGTTACAATAAACATTCACTCACCACTGGGTAGGTCTCTAATTCCTAATGTTTCTTTCTCGCTTCCCTGACCGCAACAGGCGCTGAGGGTAAACGTCTTAGCTTTCGGGCATTGCATTCCAATTCGATAAGGACCATGCAAATTATAAGTAACCCCTTACGAGTATCCATTCAGTAAAATGGAACATTACACTTACCGGGGCCGTTTTCCCGGCCCCACCTGCTCCAGCGGCGAATGTAGAAGCTGTAGCTCCCTCATGATGATATTGGACACTGGCGAAGTCATCCTCGCTCGTTGACTTCTTATCTTCGCATGCATTAACCCCCACATTCACCTGTGGATACAAAACCCACCCCTCCCGATGGATATTAGCATACCTTGCCTCCCGAGCATACGTCCTCAGGATCAATTGATGTCATCGACTGCGTAAGTGTCAAGCACCACTCCGTACCGGTCCAATGACATCATCGTGTCAGACCTTTCTGGATAGCTCAATGCCATCACCTGGTCAGGAATACAATAAACCGAATTCCCACTCACAATGAATGCAGAATACAGCTAATTGCTTTGCCGGTACCGTGCTCTTCATCGGTGCTCTTTGAACACCGCGGGAAGAGCCCCGGATCGCGTCCCGGACAATATTCTGCTACCAGAATACCTCCGCATAACTCATGACTCATAACCCTCACACCGCATTGCCAATCGTGAGAATGTACCGCCCTAACACTTCTGCCAGGACATACCATCTCAAGTCATGTACCGCAGACACCCTCTAGCTAATGCCCGGCAACACACCGCGGCCTCCTCAATGCTAATATTTCGTGGACAGTCCTTATCAAATATCCACTACACATTTTAACCACCTTCGCGAGGTTATTCCACGGTTATTCCCGGTTATTCCACGTTCACCTACCGCGCTAACCCTCGGGAGACTGCCGTTCCTCTTCCGTTTTCTTTGCTGCTCAGACTAAACACGCCCCCATATCATATTACCAAACTAATAACGTAAACAAATATGCTAGTGCTTCAGAGATATCCCGAGAATGCATAAACTTTCTTAAATTCGAAACTATAAATAATATAAATAACTGCAACAATTTATTTTTTTAATTTAGTCGTCTAATTCAATGATGAACAATAATTATTTTATGCAGAGATGGAAGCTCGATTGGGGGAGCTTTTAGGTAATTTACAAAATCGAATCTCTTCGTGACCCCGTCGGCTGGTCGTTTTTTTTCTTTTTGAAAGGTTTTAACGGCTGCCCAATTTCCGAACGCGGCCGGATCCAAATTAAAGCCCGTTATTGCCTTTTTTAACGCCGAAATCGCATAAATTTAATCCGGGACCGGCCGCCGGGCGAAATTACAATTTACGGAGAGCGTTTTAATTAATTGCATTAATGAAAACTCATTAAACATAAATTCACAATCGCGAAATATTTATCAGCGCGCTTTGTTTGCCCGATCGATTTACAGTTTACGGTCCGGCATTAATGTCGGGGCCCCGCGAGTATGTATAATAAAAAAAGTAAATAAATAAATAAAACCCGGGTGGGGGAAGGAGGGCTTCCGTATCTGAAATATAGGCTTATAAAAGTGAACGTTGTTGTGTTGGAATTATGTTCGGGATTAGCGCCATATATTTCGGTGATAAGTTGAGCTCGGCGTTCTTTCTTCCCGAAGGCAATAACTCCGCACGACCATGAGTTTCAATAGGACGGTTCAAGTGCAATACATTGTAACACTACAATACTAAAAATTTATGGACGGCGCGTGAACAAAGAGAAAGATATTCCGAACGCGGCGATATTTCAGAGGGACCTAAATGAAATATCTCGTCTTGGCGATTATGAAACGCGCCGCCTCAATTTTCAACCCGTAAATTTTACACCAAATTGGCCCTACCGCAACGTTATCGCTTTTAAAACAGCACTTTGTTTTACAACAAATAAAACTTCAATTCTTTTCATCATCACAGCTACTCTTGCAAGTCCTACTGCTTTAACAAGATATGAAACTTGAAACCTCCTCCCAACGACTGCTCGAGATGCTCTTAAAAAGTCTTTCTCTATTTACAAGAAAATCCACATCTATCATCAGCATCATTAAGAAAACAGACGAAATACTTTTATCATAATTACTCCTATAATTTAGTCTTATACAGATAAAGCATTTTCTTCGATGCGCATCGTAAGCGTTCGTGATGTATTTTGAAACTGCAAATGCGGCATTTACTATCGCATCTCTAATCCCACGTATGTCAATCATCATTTGTTCCTATGTGTTTGTAAGAATAATTATTTTATTTTTTATAGTTGATGCTACAAAATTTATTGCACTGAGGAATTATTTAAAACGAAATTCTAAAAATGTGTATCCTTTACGAACGTGTCTCTTCCTGGTTCACCGGGTATAAATCGTACTAATTGCGAACGGTCACGGTGTTGCTAACTATATCCAATCAATTGGCACCAACTTTCCACAGAAAAAGTCTGCCAGAATCGCCAATTTCTCCAAATTAAAACTATTTTATCACAAGAAAACAAAAACAGTACATAATGCATACAGAGGTAACTATAATGGTCCGGATAGTGGTAAAATACGATTAAAAATTCGGCGACGTCGTCTTCCGAATTAAAAAAATTAAAAGTAAAAAAAATACTAAAAAAGAAAAATTAGTTAAAATGTAGCTTAACCAGTCTCAAGGTCAATCCAACTCAACAAAACTCTACTTGGCTTTAATCGTTTTAAAAATTTTTACATTTTTTTACTCTATTTTTTGCTGCGATTGAATACAAGCAAACAAGCAAGCAAGAAATAGAAAAAATAGAGTAAAAAAGGTTAAAAATTTTAAAACGGTTAAAGCGAAATAGAGTTCCGTTGAGTGACCTTGAGACTGGTTAAGGGAAGCTCGACCAATCTTAAGGTCAACCAAAATCGACTAACAACTCTGTTTAACACAACTCGACGACGTTGACGTGCAAACTTCTGAATTAAAAAAAAAATTAAAAGTATAAGAATGTTAAAAATGAAAAATCAGTTAAAATCTAGCTTAACCCAACTCAACTGAACTCAGCCTAACTGTGTTCAACCCAAGCAAAAAAATCTTGAATGCAAAAAAATAAAATGTTAAAAATTTAAAAATGATTAAAGTTAAGCTCGACCAACCTAAAGGTCAAACAAATATGACCTAACAACTAAACTCAACTCTTTTCAACACAAGTCGATGATGCTGACGTATAGCAAATCTTCTGGATTAAAAAAAAATTAAAAGTAAACAAATGTAAAATACGAAAAATCAGTTAATATGTAGCTTAACCAGTCTCAAGGTCAACCCAACTCAACTGAACTTAACCTAACTGCATTCGATGGAAGCAAAAAAAATTAAATGCAGAAAAATGAATTTAAAAAAAGTTACAAATTAAAAAACGAGAACAATATCAAGGTCAACCAATCTCCACTCAGAACTCAGTTCGACTTAACTCATGTAAAAAACTTAAAAATTAAAAAAATTAAAAAAATAATTAAAATTGATAAAGCTTAAACTATTAAAGGAAAGCATTATAACTGTAATCAATCGAAGTAAAACATTTTGAATGCAAAAAAAATTAGAGTAAAATATGTACATATGTTAAAAATTTAAAATCGATTAAAGTTAAGCTCGGCCAATCTCAAGGTCAAACAAATTCGACCTAACAACTGAACTCAGCTCAACTAAAAAAATGGTAAAAATGAGAATTCAGTTAAAATCTAGCTTAACCAGTCTCAAGGTCAATCCAAGTCAACTGAACTCAACCTAACTGCATTCAATCGAAGCAGAAAAAAAATAGAGTAAAAGATGTTCAAGCGAATCTCGACCAATCTCAAGGTCAACCGAAATCGACCCAACAACAGAATCCAACTCGATTTAACTCAAGTAAAAAAGGTAAAAGTGAAAAATCAAAATGAATAAAAAATTAAAAAATATGTTAACAAAATTTGAAAGTAAAAATTGTTAAAATTTATGCATGGATTAAAAGGAAACTCAACAAATCTAAAAGGTCAATTCAATTGAACTCCAACTTATTCCTGCATTGTGTCATATTGGACTCCATTCATCCCAAGTAAAACATAAAAAAATAGGAGTAGATTATATTAAAAAAATAAATAAATAAAAATGTTAAAATTTATACGTGGATTAAAATGAAGCTCAACAAGCCTTAATGTCAAGGCATCTCATCTAACTTCATCGAAATCCCTTTTAACACATAAAAGATAAAAAATTGTGAGAAAAAATTAAAAGTATAAAAATTAAAAAAAAAAAAAATAAGAATCGATCATTAAGATGAAGCTCAACCGATCTCGACCTCAACATAACCCAACTTAGAATTTCTATCCAACCCAAGCAAATATTAAAAAATTAAAAATGCCAAGAAACTAAAAAATCCGATAAATGTCAAACTTATAGCGTTTTCCACTGATCGTACCCGTTGGCACTCAGTATATCTCTACCTCGCTTTATCACATAAAGCTGAGCCGAGATGGAAATACACTTAGTGCAGCCAGTGGAAAACGCTATTAGTTTTTTCTTATTTCAGAATTGTCACTCACAGCCAAATAGAAATTAATTTGCCCAGTTTTGCAGTCGATCGCCAACCATTGTAGAAAAAAGAAAGCTAAACGATTACCAAAAGTAGTCTACTTGGTGATAAATCGCAACGGTTGGCAACACTTAATGGTTTTCAGGCGGGCGTCCTCTGCTGCACCCCCTAATACAAGTGGGCATGAGTACTCATATATTTTCTTTATTTTATTACTTTTTCTTTATTTTTGAAAAGGTGCGTTCCCTGTCGCATGCATTATTCATGATGTTTAGTTACACTTTGGCCCAATCTGTATATATTTAGTTAAATTATTTAAATAATTGTAACTAAATTAAATAATTTAAATAATTGTAAGTAAATTTACTTTCTCATTTCGAACGAACTTCTTGTCCTTCGTTAAATTTTCATTACCTCTTACATCAGAGAGTGAGTTCCGGAAGACACGTGTTAAATACTCCAAATAAACACCAGCCCCCGGGTAAACACCAGCAGACGACGACTTGCATCATTCACGACGGCGACGGAAGACGTCGGTACGTGACGCCTGACGCTGATAGAAGGGGTGATATAAAGCGACGCTTGTTAACGTCGCCCGGTGCATTTTTCCGGGCGAAATTTACGATATTTCGAATATGCATTATGTTTGCGTTGAATTTCGCGTGCCAGCCCTGAATTAAATAGATTTAAATACGTTACTGGCGGGCGTAAAAATTCGACGACGGTGCTGTTGTTAACTTTACGAGCCAGGCACGTCTTCCTGAACGTTTTCTCAGTCTCATACGTGTTTTATTTCGAGACTTCCTACGTACAGAGAGTTTGTTTAGTCGATATTTCAGGGCTCTGCGAGTGACATGTTTCGGTTCTTCAATTTTTTATTTGCTTCGAAGCAGGAAGTTCTATCAGAGACGGATTCTAATTCTCGGGTCGTCACGTGTAAAAAGTTCTCCGAGAGGAAGAAAAGAGGAAATTTTCTCATCAACTTATTTAATAATTAATTTCGACTTACGAGTTTCATCGATTTGGTTGAAAGTTTTGGTTTCTTAGATCAAAATACAGTGTGTACAGAAATGATTGCAAAGGGTTTGAATTTTCCGCTCGCCGAATTCTTTTTAAAAGTTTGCCGAATCATCATCAGCAAGCTAAAAGATACAGGAAGGAATGTAATTGATTAGGGACAGCTGAAAGGTTTTATAACCCAGATTGCGCGGGTTAGTTATAAGCACAGTCGGGGAAATTCCGGACATTCTTAGAAAGTATACGATTTTTTGCAAAGCTGCGGCAATTGATTGAACAAAATACATGTTTTCGGTCGACTTTTTGATTACTAAGATGGCGTTCAACAAAGGGTGTGAGACGGCGGCCTCTAATCAAAGGGAATTTACGAGATTTATTGCCGAGCGAACGTTTTCTTGCTGCTATGAAAACATAAAAATGAAATCGACTTCAAAACAGATTTGTTTAACGTCGCATGGAGCAATATTAAATAGGTTTACGCATTTAATAAATTTTACGCTAAACTAATTGGTTTCAAATGCACATAAACTAATTAAAATTTTTTAAAAACAACTGCAACTATTTGTACAGTTTAAATAAAGAGAAATTGGTACCTATTCTGTATCAAAAGCGTTAAATTTAAAGGGCCATTAAATTTTGTTGCTACGATAACAACCAATCACAGAACTATAATTTAAATTTTAAAGGACCTCTAAATTTTAACAGCCAGTTAATAAATTACAGAACGCGCCACGTATTCCATTAGGATTTACAAAATTCATGTATTGAAGGACGTTGATGCTCGTCTGAAATGACATTAGCTTTGAATGTAACTTCTCCCCTCCCCCCACTCATTTCTTGTAAATCCGTCGCCTATGGTTGCGAAAGCGCGCTAAATTTAAACGCCCTGCATACCTGTTTCTCTGAAAAACAAAAAAAAGAAACTAGCTTTATTCAAGAATATTTTCATAAATTAGAACGTGTTGAATATAAGCCAAATATTTTCATGCTTTCAAACTTTTGAGCAGAAACATTAGTTTATAGTGTTTTTTTGATTTAAAAAAGTTTCAGTTTCACAATTGTCACGCCAATCCTAAAATAAACTCACCTCACTTCCCCCTCTTCACTTAAATTGCGTGTTTTGTTTGTTTGAAGTGAGGTGAACATTACTTTTTCGTTTACTTCCGCGGTTTCTATCGCTCTGTCAATAGATAGACTTTGTGAGACCAACAACAGAATATAAAATCCACTGATTTCAATGTTGGTTTAAACCGATAAATAAAATTAGGCAAAGTGTGTTTCTTGAAGGACACTGAACTGCCTGTTACGTTTTCTCATAAATCCGACGCGGTCGTATCAAATGGAAAGGAGCAGAAGGGCTCGGGGCATTCCCAGAAATTATCGCGCCCGATAAATCTGAACAAATAGCGGAGGGACCGCGCTGACCTTGAGCGTTTTCTTTGTGGTATATGCCCGCTACGTGAGTTTGATAAATATGTGGGCTTAAAAGCGCACGAATATTAATTCTCGCAGATATTATCGTTTACGGCTCCCAAAGCGCCGATGGAAAGCCCGGCTTTGTTAATTTCCCCCACGAACCATTTCTTTGTCGTAATTAAAATTGTATTATTCCGGGCTAATCCTGGCGGCCGTTTCGGTACGCCGCCCCAGGCGAGCTTTGTTCTTAATATTCAACGAGCTTTCTTACGAACAATATCCACGAATTAAACTGGGATAGTTCGTTTGAACGGTCTCGATTGTTAACTAGACACCCTCTCCATTTCTGAATTTCTGGTGGTCATCTTGGAATAACAGTCTTCAAAAAAATCTAGGAAGCCTGGTGCAAATATTTCAACGAATCTGCGACACATGTTTATATGAACTTTTTTCTTTATTTTGATCTGTGGAATACGTTCCTGAAGTCGCGCCCTGTATTTTTATTACACCCTGTACATATAAGAAGGGAAAGTCCAGTCTAAATCGTGACTCCTTCAGCTCTAGAATATGCAACCCATCAATCAAAGCAGAAAGAGCTTTGTGTTTGCGGAACTTACCGCAAGCAGGGAAGTAGAATGGGTTGCCTAGTTCCGAAGTTTTAGGCGTCGCGTTTTAATTGATGAACACCATGTGTGGTCCTTATCGACAGCGCAAAAATATTTTATATGTTTTAATACATAGATTATCTCCGTCTTATCTAAAACAAATATAGGCGATAAAAATGACACGACGACGTTGAAATACGTACGATTTTATTTATTTTTTTTTTATTTCTTTATTTTGATCTGTATAATACGTTCCTCAAGTAGCGGCCTGTATTTCTATTACACCCTGTACATATAAGAAGGGAAAGTCCAGTCTAAATCGTGACTCCTGCAGCTTTAGAATATGCAACCCATCAATCAAAGCAGAAAGAGCTTTGTGTTTGCGGAACTTACCGAAAGCAGGGAAGTAGAATGGGTTGCCTAGTTCCGAAGTTTTAGGCGTCGCGTTTTAATTGATGAACACCATGTGTGGTCCTTATCGACAGCCAAAAATATTTTATATGTTTATACATAGATTATCTCCGACTTATCTAGAACAAATATAGGCGATAAAAATGACACAACGACGTTGAAATACGTACGATTTTATTTTATTTTTTTTTATTTCTTTATTTTAATCTGTAGAATACGTTCCTCAAGTAGCGGCCTGTATTTCTATTACACCCTGTACATATAAGAAGGGACTCCTGCAGCTCTAGAATATGCAACCCATCAATCAAAGCAGAAAGAACTTTGTGTTTACAGAAGCTACCAAAAGCAGGGAAGCAGAATGGGTTGCCTAGTTCCGAAGTTTTAGGCGTCGCGTTTTAATTGATGAACACCATGTGTGGTCCTTATCGACAGCGCAAAAATATTTTATATGTTTTAATACATAGATTATCTCTGTCTTATCTAGAACAAATATAGGCGATAAAAATGACACGACGACGTCGTAATACGTACGATTTTTAGTACTTGTGTGCTATTATGAATAAAATTATAATTCGGCTAAAAATACGTTTATTTAAGTTTAATTAAGTATGACTTAACAATTATATTATTAGAACCCTTTTCTTTCACGTTCGCCCTTTAATCGCCCTTCGCGTGGTTCGACCTCAAAACTAACTGACTAAATGACCACCAACTCAGCTGCAATTAATCACAAAAATGATTCCGAGCTGATTACAAATCAATAACTACAATAATTCAATTCGCACGAGGAAAGCAACAAATTCCAGGAAAATTATTTTAAGGCCGACCTGGCCCGTCTTTTTCCAATCACGTTTCGTCTGCGGGCTGCGGATTATAAATATTAATTAAAATGGCACGATGAGGGCGGACGTGCGCTTAAATAAAAAGAGGGAGGGCATTAAACTGCTTAATTAAGTGGGCCAATTTTGTGTTATTCAATCGGTTTCATTGCAAACAAATTAGAGGTATAAAAACGCCTTAAGTGAGTCAGAAAGAGGAAGAAAATACAGGAAGCTTGAAGCTTTGAGGAAAGCGCAATTCAATAGCCGAAAGAAAAAGGAAAGAAAGAAATCTTATGTAAATACGGTAACTAAACTCTAAGTGAAGCGAAGTTTGGCTGACTTAGTTTCGCTTAACTTAGCTTAGCTTCGTTCGCAGTGACCGCCCGGCTTTAAAAAGGAATCAAGAAGCTTCTTGAAAAGCAATAACGACGTCAACTATAATCTTTAATCAATTTAGTTTTAGTAATTTTCCAAGGAAGTGGATAATATTTTATCCAAAATTAAATTACTTGTTGCAAAATGATACAGGGAAAGGAAAATATTCAAGTTATGAATGTTAGTTGACATTGTTCTGTAAGTTTCCACCATGTCAAGCATCTCTGCGCCACAAACTCAATTACGAGACAAACAAACGTTTAATTATCGCCGAAAGTAAACGGAAACTTTGTTTAGCAAATATGATTAAATTCATCCGCAAAACACACTAACAAGATTAGTCGAACGTATGCGCGCGCCCCGAAGCCTAAAGCCCAAATCGTATTCACGACGATCATTTTTGGATTACTTAGCCGAAAACTCGTTACCGAAAGGCCGGAGATGAAGGATTAATTTCTTCTCCGGGCCATGGAAAGTGACGGTGGCCATTCGGGCGACCTTTGTTTGGGCCCCCACGCTAATGGATATATCCAGAGGTCCTTTATCCGATATTAAATTAAAACAAATACAAAGGAGGCTCGCGCTACATCGCCGTAATTTACATAAATTCTCTTGATTATAATACGTATAAACGCCGCTTTATAAAGGTAATTTATTCTGACAATTAACTTTGTAATAAATAACGGAATGTGTCGCAGTGTGGACAAAAGGTTTTAAGCAGTTATATAAATTATTATAACGTATTCTCGGCCGGCCGGTGCGTTCAGATCTAAATTAAATTAATTCTCCAACGGAAACAAAACAATATTTACCTAGACATTGTGATTTTGAGTCGATCTTTAAACAAAAACTAATAAGCAAAGCACCTCCTTAAAACAAAGATACGTTTCATAACTTTTTTATTCAACACTTCCAGTTTTAATAAAAATATAAAAGATAATAGTTGCAAAATATTTATTGTTTAACTATTTGAATTTCCCTCCCACATTCTGCTCGGGACGTTTCGTTTAGAATCGATTAGAAACGACATATTTGTTCTCAGCTACGAAACAGGATTACACCGATGTAAGTTGGGTGGCCTATACTAGGCTAAAACGTGCTTTAAATGAAATAGGAAATAGGAAAATAGATCGACTTTGAATATTTTAAGACGCATCAGTTTTAATGAAAAGATAAAATGATACTAGTTGTAGAATATTTATTGTTGAACTGTTTGAATTTCCCGCCAATATTCTGCTCGGGACGATTCGCTTGGAATCGATTAGAAACGTCGTATTTGTTCTCAACCGCGAAACAGGATTACACCAATGTAAGTTGGTTAGCCTATACTAGGCTAAAACGTGCATTAAATGGAATAGGATATTGGAAAATAAGCGATTTTGATTATTTTAAGACGCATCAGCTTTAATGAAAAGATAGAAAGATATTAGTTGTAAAATATTTATTGTTGAACTGTTTGAATTTCCCGCCCATATTCTGTTTGGGATGATTCGTTTGGAATCGATTAGAAACGCCATATTTGTTCTCAGCCACGAAATAGGGTTACACCGATGTGAGTTGGGTGGCCTATACTAGGATAAAACGTGCTTTAAATGGAATAGGAAATTGGAAAATAGAGCGATTTTGATTATTTTAAGACATATCAGTTTTAATCAAAAGATAAAATGTGTTAATTGTAAAATATTTATTGTTGAACTGTTTAAATTTCCCGCCCACATTCTGCTCGAGACGATTCGCTTGGAATCGATTAGAAACGTCAGCCACGAAACAGAAATACACTCATGTAAATTGGGTGGCCTATATTAAGCTAAAACGTGTTTTAAATGGAATAGGAAATAGGAAAATAGATCAATTTTGATTACTTTAAGAAAATTCGTGTGCAAGGCATTTCCTACGTTTTTATTGGGTTCTCTCTCTTAAAAAAGATGATAAATTTGGTTTACAAAACACTTTCGAAAATTTAAAATACAAAATTATAAAAAAAATCAAAAAGGTGAAATTCAATCCAAATTTGATCCAATATAATTCCGTAATTAAAAAAGAAATTAACAATTTTTCAACGAAAACGAAAAGAATGAAATTTATTAAAACATTAACCGAAAATTTTATAAATAACGCAAAATAATTCAATTTAACAAAATAATTAAATATCTATGAGTTTATAGAGTTACATAAAACAAAACAAAGAAAAAGCGTTTTGGAGAGAGAAGGTCAAAACAAAAATAAGACTTGAGTTAAAAAATTTAAAAAAATTACTTTATGCGTAAAATGAATTAAACTCACTAACGTTGACCTTTTGAAACTCAGTTAAAATCGCAGTTGAAAATCGGGCAAGAAATAATCGTACGCCTATGTCTTCGAGCTAGGTCAAGAAAAGGAAATTTCATTGGAACAAAAAAACAGAAGTGCAATCGAGCCTTTGCCGAAGTCGACAGGCCAAGAAAAGCGTTGTTTTCAACGTCGCCATAAGTCGTATTATGGCTGAACGATAGAATTTGCCTGATTTTCTATGGTTTTGACACACAATTTATTGCTGCGTTTTCTTGGGGATCAACAGTTTAGTTTGTAAAAAGTCATTGAACGAGTGAGTTAAAGCTAGGTATGATTACTATCTACATAGCATTATTTTTTATTAAAAGGCCGCAATTCACGAACGGCGAGAGACCGGCATTTCAGAGGAGTGTATTCATAATGCCGTTGACAGTATTTGCACTAATCCTGACACGAACACAAGAATCGCTTTTTCGCCGAGCTCGTTTGTGTGTTGTTAATGATGGACGCCGCGTCGAACAATTGTTACAAATATTTCTAAATGTTTAATAGCGAGCGTTTGTTTGAATGTGATCCTCCACACATATGATATTCGATTAGTCATTCCCGCAATGTTTACTGTCTACGATCATAGAAGCAAGTTCCGTAAGTTTTTTGTCTGTTATTTCATGAGCGCCGATTTTTTTTTGTGTCCTTTGTGCTGTCGGCGTACTGTGGTTAAAAATTTTGCACGTATTTTGCAAACAACCTGTATATTAAAATATTCAATACCTCTCACTCTTATGTTCTACAACACAGACTTCTTGCATAACTAATATTTATAAAACATTTAAGTCACTGAAGTGCTTGCTCGGTCGCGTCCCATCGCGTCGCGTCGGGCGGTGGTTGATTCGATAACACCCCTTCGATTTTTCATATGTTTCGATGTACAAATAACTGCGCGTCACGTCAAAATGACACTCATCTCGGTCCCTCGCGCCCTTGTTTCATTACGGCGCGAACATGTCAAAAAAGTCAACGGGCAGATGCCACAGCGCGGACTCGATTTCTTCCTTCAGGGAGGCTCATAGCCCCGCCAGGTCTTCCGTTTCACCCTCTTCGACGAAGGGAGGTAAGGCGACGCACATTCCAAAATGACGTTTATCATTCTCGCCGCCGAATTTTTAGATTCGAGCGTCAATCAAGAATGCACCTCGTCTTCGTCAATCGCCTCCCTGAACTACCCCCTAAGCGACGACTCCCCCCGGCGAAGCTCAGATGAATCAAACGCGAGCAGCGCCTATTTTAATAACTTGGAGTACATACGCCAGAAATTCTCTTCGAATCTACAAGTCGAGGAGTCATACCTGTTCCGACCGATGTTTGCTTTCTTCGAGAACGACAGGTGGTCGCCTACGAGGAAGCCCCATTCAAGCAGAATACTCTCGAGCATCTGCACCCTGCACATCATCGAGGAAAAAGACGAGTGCACCTGCGAAAATTCGGGGGAAACCCCGAAGGACGAGGGGCGTTGTTCCACCGGAAACTCGCACAAAAACTACGACGGGGAAAACAGCAGAACCCCCAGGTTTTACGAGGTCCCCCCCAAGAGAATATGCACGCGACCTCAAACACCCCGTTTCGACGAATTCAAAAATAGGCGCAACCACAGCGAACAGCTTAGATTAAACCTGGACAGCCTAAGTTTAAAAGAACCGTCGTCCAATAGCTCTTCTTTTTTTAGCAAAAGCAAGCAGCGCACTCCTTCAAATTATAGCTCGGAAAGTAGCTTAAAAATCCATTTGCCGTCCAGTGTGGTCGAGGAGGCGAAACCGGAAATGCCGCCGGTTGAGCCGAAGATCATCATCTTGGATTCAGATCGGCCTCCGAAGAGGAAAACGAAAAGGAAAGATTGCGGGAAGGGCGACTGCTTCTCAGATTCTGAAGAGTCGGCGGGGGTCTTGAAGAAGTACTGCGAGTTTACGCCGGAAGTAAGCACGAATTCCACCCCGACGTACACGGTTTCGCCCGTCCTAACGGATAGGGCGAATCAGACAGATTCTTTTACCACCTGTTACTATCGAAACAGGATTTACTCCCAGACGGAACTGGATGAGGTGGAGATCAAAACGGTCGAACCCGAACCGGAAGTTACGCCTGGAGACTGTTTTAAAACAGTCAACGACGAAGGCATGCAGAGTTTGAAGTCGCTGATTGTCGATTATGCCGAGGGCGTGAAAGTCACCAGGACGTTCCCGGATAACTTCCAGGACATCAAGGACGACAAGGTGACATCCTCCTTCAAAGATAAAGGCACTGAGTTATTACGGGCCGCTTGCACATCATCCAAATCGCATTCAGTTACTCAAGAGCTTGCAAATTATGACGAGGCAGATTTGATTGAAAATAGGAAAAATCAAGCTACCGACCTGGATTATTACGCGATTGCTTCGACGAGCTTCGATGACGACGAGAATAACGAAGACGAGAACAGGGCCGGGCTTCAAGTTGAAGACATCCTCTTGGAAGAACACGATAAACTACACTGTTGCAGTTGCTTTAATTTCGGAAGGTTTATGCCTAAACTAACAATGTCCTCAAAATGAGGGCGTTTTATTGTAAATATCATTTTCGCATTTCCTATATTAAATAAGTACAACATCCTGGTTATCTTCTCTGATTGTTATATTTGCGTTCATCTTAACTACTTACTTGGCTTCAGAGATTGGAAACATACATAAATTAGGCAAGTTCTTAGAACGTCCTGCAGAGACATAGTTTATGCATAAGCTATATAGGAGTGGAAGTTGGGGCATGCATTTCAGACAACGTGCAGGCGAATCTATGAATTTGGATCAACTTGCCAAATAAACCTAATTAATAACTTGCGGTCGATTTGATTTACGGCGCGTAAAATATTCAGGCATGGTTTACGAGCCATTAATGTCCGTGTGACCGATAATAACGGTAATAATAATTTTATTGGATGTCATAAATTAAAAAAAATGTTGATCGTGTGTTACTCTTTTGCCGGCCAAATTCGAATTTGATCTAGTTTTAGCTTTGCTAAGCAGATAAAATAATATATGTACATAGAGTTTGGTCAGCAAAATGTAAAGACAAGAAAAATTTGTTACAACATTGTTCCAGCAAGTAATTTCAAAATGAGATTTTGACTAAATGTGACAAAAAATACGTGGAAAAAAGCCAAGCATGATCCAATAATGAGTGCCAGACAGACTGCTGCTGAAATCTGTGTTTAGACGGACAATACATACCATTACCATCGAGTAAAGAAACCTTTGAAAACTGACCATTCTTTTATATGGTTTGCTCGTTAGTTATACCTGATTTTTTGAATACTTTGCATACGTGGAATTTTTAAAAAATAGGTGAATCTTTGTTGAAAACATTCTTTTGACAAATTTAACTTAATATTTGATTTTGTCCCACTATTTTAGGATTGCCCTATACAAAAGAGTCGAGCAGTCGAAGTCAAAACTTAATTCGGATTGATACGGAGACCAAAAAGTCAAAGGAAGATTGGGTTGCGATTAGAAACAAAATGGAGAAAAAGATTTGAGGACTAAAGTGACAAGAAGCAATAGAAATATAAAGACAGTACAAACAAAACAGAGAGGTGAATAACTTTAGAAAAAAAATCTGGGTTTGTGTCACTTGCGAAATCATTTTGAATTTTCTTTCCTTGAAACGAGAAGCGTTCTTAAATCAATTTGCTGTTGTTTCCTGATTTGTAGAAGTAATTAACTTTTTAAATATGTGAAAATTTAAAATTTGTTTCATTAAATATTGGCAAATTGCCAATGAGTAGCGGTACGAGAACGACTGGAACGGGCAATCTAAGAATCAGAAGGAAAGAATGTCAGCTAAATCCTCAGGTTCTATTGTGAACTCCTCGAGAAAAAGCGATTTGAGACAACTTGTTCAAACAAGAACGCACCAGAAAATTACGATATAATTCCCAGAATACAGAGTAACCATAAAAAAATAAAAGGAAACAAATAAAACGAAGACCTCTTCCATTACTTAATTAATGCTATCCAGAATCGATTCTAATCTTGCCAGTAAAGAAAATCTGATATTGCTTTTCTCAGAAAAGAAACTACGAAAAAGTTGTGTAGTTTCTCAGGTCAAGTGAAGCAACAACTCAATTATGATCAGGAAGAATTTTTTTAAATTATTAAAAAAAAACTGCACAAATAAAAGGTATTCTCAAACATAAAAAAAAAATATCGGTGAACTATGAAAGTATTTGCAACACTTTTTCTGCAATCGATTTCTATTTGAAGGACGGATTTCATTTTTGAGACACCTACACATATACATATAAGTACTAAATCAAACTGCAAAAGAAAATTAAATTTGCTGACAATTATAAATAATTCGAATTACATCTGAAATAATTAATTAATCAAAGAAAACAATAACTAATAAAGATTAGGCCGTCAGGCTTTGGACTAACTTTTAAGCTACAATTAAAAAAAAAACTGCATTTTAAATTTTATATTGGATTAAATAAAATGATTGGGTCTGTCTCAATAAGGAACTTAAAAGACGGTCTCATTTTACAAACACAATATTTTATTACTAAATAAACTCTGAAACCTGTACGTGACCTGGACTTTTATCCTTCCGATTACAATGGGCATAAATTTATGGTTTGCTCCACAAATTTCGGAACATTGACCAAAAAATAGACCTGTTCGATTTAAGTTTAGATGCCTTGAAATATCCTCAGAAACCATCGTCAAAATAATTGTCACCGGTTTCTCTAAACAGATGGAAATTTAATAAAAATCATAAAATCTCATCCCATAAATCAATCGTATCGTATCGATTTGGCTTGACAATTATATCGACAATGATTTCTAAGAATATTAAGGCCGATTCGAAAATTCGAAATTTTCTTTGTCGGCAATAAAAAATTGAGCAACTTTTATTGCGGTACACTTTTTAGACGACTACAACAATTTCCAATGAATCCAGACACCCTGTATAAAACGTACTTAAAAACATTAGTTTTAGGTTGAGTAAATTAAATCTGTTTGTAGCAGAAAAAAATAAGAAGTTAATAATTAAGTACTTACGTAATCATACTTTTCTCTTCGTCACACAAAATGAATCAAATTGAGATTTGTTTGTATACCATTTCGATCGCGACTTAAAATTTTATTGGCGAGACGTTACTTGACTGTACATTGCGTGTGCGATATAATTTCATCTCGGATTTTATTTCTGAATGCAATTTACAAGAAGGATTAAAATATTTATCTGACCATCCGCCACAATTATAAATATTTTGGGACGATATCTGCAAAGTGAATTAAGACTGAACCATTGCCGCAATTTACATCTGCCCCAAGGAACACCCCCAAACCATATTTAAACTGTTTTCTAAAAGAAAATTATGGTCAACACAGTTAAAACCTTTGGTAAAAAGCCCCAGTGTAGATCGTTTTTAGTCCAAACTTCATTACATTTATTAGCAGGGAAAAGAATTCAGCTCACTTATGTTCGTTTTTACACGAAATGTACTATTTACTCCCTCCACGACTCCGTTGCTATTCACTGCTATTGGTTGGGAGGGGAAGGGGTACAGTGCAAGGGCAGAAATTATTGAGGGCGTGACCAATAATAATAATAATTTCCGTATTGGTCACAGTACAAATATTCCGATTTCTTTTCCATGTTTATTATGTAAAATATGATCAGGGAATATCGATCCTTCCTCCAAAAAAAAAAAAAAAAAACTGTGGCATCTGGAAGTCCTAGGAAATCTAAGAAACCCATTTTTCTAATTCTTTCCATAAAATAACACCGTGCCCCACAATTCATTATTTGTGTAAACAGCATTCATTTCGGTAATAACAACTTACCGAGTTGTGACTGTCGTGACAGCTTAATTCAGTGCCGTAACAACAATTTTGGCAAATTTTTTAGTAATTTTTATTTCGAAAACTGAAGAACTTTTATTAGATTTTTTTACCGATGACTTCAACTTACTATCACCAACTACCATCTTTTTTCTAGCAATTTCTAAACACCCTGTATTATGGGAGGGACTAAGAATAAAATATTGAACAAAGGAAAGAAGAAAGATGTGACTTAAGTACTTCTTGTGAAATCATATTCTAAATATTTGTATTAATTAAGATATTGTCTTCATACAAATCGAAATACAAATAAACACCGTTTACGATTGTTTTAAACACGCAATGGGCAATGATATATTTTTTAATTAATCTGGCGTCGGGTCCTGTCATATGACGTTTCTTTAAAAAATTATTCGCCCGTTGTCCATTCAGACATCAATTTAGTTAATTTACTCCTGGAATTTTGTTTTTCAATTTCTAGTTTACTTAAAATGCCGAAAAAATTTATTCCAGCAAGAAAAGGTACGTTAAAAAGCAATTAAATTAATGAATACAAGAAAGTCTCGGTTCTCATCAACTGTAACCTAAAATAAATTTATTTTGACGATCAACGATACTGCCAACTGAAATGTCAGATGTTCATAAACATTCTGAATTTAAAACAATCGTGAACTGTTTATACTACGCATGCGTGTAATACGAATAGCTGCAATTATTTATTGCCGGCAAGAAAAATTGCGGCTTTTACAAAACGTGATAAATTTCCAGAGAAGTTAAAAGACCGGATCTTAGAAACGATCAAAAGAAGAAAACTTTAATTTGAAAACTATAGTTTGATCTTCCCCAGCTACCGTTTTTAGCCTCCTCTTTTTAGCACGTTATTACTAGACACTCAGTATAATCAAAAAGGCGTAAAGCAAAATTTAGAAAGACCCGTGTTATAAATAAAAGGTTCACAATGTAAGTCTCTGAATTTGGAGACAATGTGAATAAGGAATACTCGGCAATCCTACTAAAAGGGACAATATTTTTATTTTTTCTCTCAAGAAAAAATAAATAAAAAAAAAGTTTTTTGTTTGAAGTTGTCATGAAGGACCTCAAACCAAATAAATGAAATAGGTTTGGAATAAACATTTATATTTAATTTTTTTTTTTTAGCAAAACTCAAATTTCTTTTCGTAACGGAGGGAATAAAATCGTCCCTTTTTTGTTTGTATAAAAAAAGTGGACGGCGATAAAAAATATTTTTGTGGGACGTTTTTATTTTATTAGCAAAACTCACAAATTTCTTTTCGCAACGGGGGCGAGGGGAGTAAAAGAGGCAAATATTTTTGGTTATCCGGAAATCGTCCTTTTTTTATTTGTACAAAAAAAAAGCGGACGGCGATAAAAAATATTTTTGTAGGAACGTTTTTATTTTTTTTGGGAAAACTCACAAATTTCTTTTCGTAACGAGGCAAATATTTTTGGTTATCCTGAAATCGTCCTTTTTTTGTTCGTACAAAAAAGAAAAGTGGACGGCGATAAAAAATATTTTTGTAGGAACCTCCTCCTCCATGCGGTAACGTCCGATTCTTTCGGTAGCCGCCGATATCCTTGCAGTTGCCTAGGAATAAAACTATCGATCGCGACACGCCGCGATCTCTGGCGGCTATCTGCGTAACTAAAACCAGGACGACGGAGTGCGCCTGAAGTTTACGATCGTTCCTCGGTTCGTGGAGCTGTCAGTTCGCAGCTGACAGTCGTGCGGTTGTCTCTTGCGAACTGCCAGTCAATTTGGCGATGTTTTCTCGTTGACTCGTCCAGCAAAAAAAAAAATTTTCAAACAGGGACATTCCGATTCGCATAGAGGTAATATGCTCATATGTTAGTGCAGTAAATAATGCTAGAAGCAATCTTGTGTGTAAAATTGTGCAAGTGTCACCATCAGACTGGTGGAAAGTGTTTTGTAGAAAGTGGGTTTGCCGTTTGTGAATTTCGCAAGGCTTCAGTTTTCGGTGAGTTGCAATTTTGTTTTTTTTCCACAGATTTTCGGCGGGGAAATTATTATTCAAAAGTTCCACCCACCTAATTAAATACTTATCGTGTGCTGCACATGGGTGCCTGTTTTTTTTTTAATTCAGAACACGACGAGCGGGCTTTTATCGGCATCGGCGTGGGCTTCCACGCACTCACTTTTGTGCGTGCCACATACAAATGTGGGCCCGAAGAACGACATCCACTTTGCAGTGGTGGTAAATAAGCGAAAGTTATGCATGTTGCAAGGCCGCTCACTATTCTGTTACTAGTACAAAAGTTGTCTTGAATGTGCGTTTTTTTTTTTGGTGTTCGCATCTGAACACCTACTGACATGAATCGAAGTTCCAAAACACTCTCTTCGGCGTTATTAAATGTCCCCCGACGCCGTGAAAGTTAAAAGATTCCTCAAAACCAGTTTAGTTTACTCGGTTCTTGCGAAGCTCACGCAAAAACGACGGCAAATCACAAAAAGCCGGATAAAATCTTCTGCAAGTTCGCCGCACACCGAAAGTAAAAAACGACGTACCATTCAAATCAAGAATGCAATAAATTCAGCAACGAGGAACTTTTTTTTATTCCGTGTCCCGATTCGTAATGCCTTCATTTCTTGTTATGTATACAAATTCCGTTCAATTTCCTAAAATGTACCCAAACATTAAAATTAACTACCCGAAGAAATGGAACCTGTCTCATCTGCGGCCCAAATATTTCTTGTTATTTGTAATAACAAAACTTTGTGTGTACGCACAAGAAGTAGTAATAGTACGATTTCGTTATTTATCTTTTTTAATCATTCAAAACAGGCCTTTGTTGGGCAGGTACAGTCGCGAGCCTTAAATTTTGGTCGTCATTGTCAATCAAAACGTCAATTCACTTCTGCAAAGTAAAAAAAATTAAATAAACGTTACTCCGATAAGATTCCAAAAATACGTAATAATTTTTAGGTATCATTCTCAGTAATCAAAATTAAGTCATCAATCTCTTTGTTGGTGCCAGTCTTTTGACAACCAATGACGACCAAAATTTATTGCCCGCGACTGTACTACTAAAGAATGCAAGGGTACGGACTTCAAAAAAGAGAACGTGTTTCACTCTCGTTCCGAGTTATTTAACATCCTGCTAACTGTGAAAGTCAAATTCCATGTTGCTATTATTATACTGAAGGCAAAAAGTAATAAATATACTGTGTGCTTCAAAATTAGTGTGAAGTTGCGTGCGCAGATTCTTTATTACAAAATATTCTCTCAAAAACGTTGGTAATGATTTAAAATGGACCAAAATTAAAGAAAAATTTGTTACAGTTTATTTCTAGTACAAATTTTGGAAAAATAAATCATATTTACAGTTTCCTGTAATTATTCTTTCTCAAAATGCCGCCGATTAAAGACGAATTCACAGATTTGACCAATGTCTTAAACTTATTAATTTTGAAAGCTTTTCAATTTTTTAAATGTTATCTGTGAAGTCGTCTTCAATCACTACCATTTTCAGAAAGAATGATTACAGGAAACTGTAGATTGTCTACTCTTTTTTTTGCTTCCGACTGTATATCTGCTGGCCATTTGTCTCATAAAGTATAATATCTCTTTTAATGTTATATTTTAATTTGCGTTGTTGTGACGCGTGAAAATTCTCTAGAATGACCATCACAAAAAACATTATTATTATTATCGTTATTACCGAAGTACTTAAAATGCAGTACTTCTTCTGCGATCGTGTCGTACTCTAGGGGGACTGATAATGTCAGCTTATAAAAGACGGGTGCCTATTTTGAGACACCCTGTATTACATCTGACGAATCGAAATGAACATAATGTAATAAATGTGAAAATACTTCTTTTATGCCCGATTTCTTCACCTACTGATAAATTTATCTGCCAGGTATTAACCTTGGAAGCGATAATAGTTTCCGAGGATACTACCTGACAGATAAATTTATCCGTAGTTGAAGAAATTGGGCCTTAATGGCTTATGTATGTATTAATTCTTGGTGTGTACCCGAAGCTTTGTTCTGGGATACGTCAAGGTCACTAAAGAATTGAACGGTGGTGACTAGGGGCGACTAATGTCAGCTTATAAAAGGCGGGTAGCTGTTTTGAGACACTCCGTATACATCTGATGAATCAAAATGAACATAATGTAACAAATGTGTAAACAGGGGGATGCCCGATTTCTTCACTTCCTGATAAATTTATCTGCCAGATATTATCCTTGGAAACCATTGTATCGATAATAGTTTCCGAGGATACTACCTGGCAGATAAATTTATCCGTATGTGAAGAAATCAGGCCTTAATGGCTTATGTATGTATTAATTCTTTGTGTGTACCCGAAAGCTTTCTTCTGGGATGTGTTAAGGTCACTAAAGAATTGAAGGATGGTGACTAGGGGCGACTAATGTCAGCTTACAAAAGACGGATAGCTATTTTGAGACACCCCGTATACATCTGATGAATCGAAATGAATCAAATAATAAATGTAAAAATACTTCTTTTAATGACTTTTGCATGTACTAATTTCTTGTATGTACCCGAAAGCTTGCTTTTGGGATGTGTCAAGGTCACTAAAGAATCGAACAATGGTGAGTTTAATTAATTATGTATTTATGTCCAAACGTGTTTCGTCTACAACAATAGCCTTTGATTAAATACGAAATTTGTTATAGTAGGTAGTCAAAAGGTGGAATAATTAAAAATAATTTAAAAAGGGACAGCGATGGGCCATAACATATTAAAACAATTGAGGAGAGTCTGATGAACTCATAATGAAATATGTATAATGGAGTAAGTCCTGATAACTCGCTGATAACAAAATCGGCGGTAAAAATGCAGATTAGTAAAAATCACAATGAAGCTAAACATAAATTGCAACCTAGTTTATTTTCGTAAAGTTTGTGCTCGTGAGAATTGCAGAAAGAATATGAAACAAATAAAACGCTTTAGAAACGAGCTAAAAATATATATATTTTTTTACTTACTTGACGTTTCGCACACTTGATTGCGTTTCGCAATAACGAAATGTAAACAATTTAGCTAACCCTAATTTATAAATTATTTGTGAAGAGATTGTTTTTATAATTATATATATGTATAATTTTTTTGATAACAATCTCTTCACAAATAATTTAAAAAAAATAGTAAGCTAAATTGTTTACGTTTCGTTATTCACTTTCGGTAAAGCAAACAGCCAAGTTTGCGAAACGTCAAGTAAGTAATAAAATTATATTCTGAGCTCGTTTCAAAAGTGTTTTATTTGTTTCATATCCTCTCCACAAATTAAAACACTCTAGAATCTAAACCAGTTAATTAATAAACCTAAAGATTTCTTTCTTTTTCCTATTAAGAGACCATTCAAAATATTCTACTTGTTATTATTTTTGTATAAAAATATTTTTTTTTCCATTCACTGTTCTCCATTTACGTCTTTACCGCGTTTTAAATTCTTAACAGACCCTTAAGGGGAAGTATACTTATTTTTATTCACTGCTCGTTTTACCATCTGTGTTACTGAGGTAGGTACAGTCGCTAGCATTAAATTTTGGTTGTCACTGTCATTTAAAACGTCAGCCCTAATTCCGGAAATTAGAAATTTTCATATAATTTTTTCTTGCTTTGCCAGGAAAATGTCGAAAATAAATCAAATATTATTATTCCTAGTATTCAAAATTAATCTCCTTAGTTTTAATAAAATACAAGTGACAATCGATGATGACCAAAATTTATTGCTCGCGACTGTACGACTAAAATAATTCTAAACTTTTAGAATTGTTTAGCTTATTTGGTTTTCCGCTTCTTGCTTTTGTGAATCACAACGTAAGAAATAAATTATGTACAGTGCTTTTCAATATCATTGTGAATCGTAAAGTGATAGATAAATATATTAAAGCAACTTAAACAATTTATTAAAATAAATATAAAAAAATTAGTTGCTGGAAGTCAGTTGATCGATTGCAGTGAATTTCCTAAGCGTACCCTACACAGCTGTCTCGGCCCTACTTGACGCCTCTTCAGTAAGAAGGAACTCTAACTGACAAAATTTTAGATAAACAGATTGGCCGCAAGATGATTGTTAAAATAAGTATTTATATTTTTCTCCTTGTACTTTTCTCCTATTTGTTCGGTCCTCAAGAAGGACGTCGTCGCCCTGTTCTATATAAAATAATTATGATACAGGGTGTATCATAATAGGTGAAGCAAATTTCACCTGTATGGAAGAAAGACTGTTTTAGGTAAAAAAGTTCCTATAAACCAATATCCAAAACCGCATAATTGTGAAGCTACAAGGAGTCAAAGTTTTTTTAATAAACAAATATTTAATAATAACGACAACGGAATAAACTATTAAAAAAATTGGATAAACTGCACAAAAAATGTTCAATTAAAACATAGTATTACAAAAACTGTTCAAACTGTGCTCCTTGAGCTCCAATAC
Source organism: Prosopocoilus inquinatus (assembly GCA_036172665.1). NCBI lineage: Eukaryota > Metazoa > Arthropoda > Insecta > Coleoptera > Lucanidae > Prosopocoilus > Prosopocoilus inquinatus. The sequence goes on from CM069872.1 coordinate 48,934,835, forward strand.
AAGTATGAGCTCTTCGGAAAAGGGAGTCGTACACCCCAGCCACTTGACCATTGTTGCGAATTTTAATTGACCGCGTTAAAAATCCTTTGACGCAGTTGTGTCAGTTTCAGTATTTTTTTTTTACACACCGGCCTTTTAAATGATTCGCGCTCCATTATCTTTCGAATTTAATTTTAATTAAGAAAAACTTTGACTACACTCGTAGCTTCACAACTACGCAGTCTAGGTCATAGGTTTACGGGAACTTTCTTGTTTAAAAAAGTCTTTACTTCATATTGGTAAAATTTGTTCCGCCTATTATGACTCACCCTGTATAGAACGCAATAATAAATTTGCTTCTCATTGGAAAAATAAACTCGATATTCTATTGATGACTTCTCCAGTGTAATTTGGCACTTAAATTCTGTTTCAACTGACCACATTTGGAATGAGAGAGTCACTGGAACTTTTCGAAGTATTTGAAAGTCGTAAAATAATCGACTTCTGTTTATAGTAATTAACAGATTGCGATTCATAACCCGCAATAATCTAGACAAAAATGAACGAAAATGAACTGAATGAATTCGTTCGCGTACATTAATTAAATATTATGTTAATATATGTAAATAAAACTTGTAAAAATAGCCTTCGTGATGGGGTCAATATGCCGGCAATTACTTGAAACTCACTTTCAAAAAATTTTGATTGTATAAAAGCTATACTCTGCACTATTGGTTGTCGATCGCATCGGTTTTGAGACCATCGATTATTTTACGACCTTCAAATCTCATTCGTTCTTTGAAAAGCTCTATAATTTTCATGTTCACGCAATTGACGAGTAATTTGGTTCAGAATTTATTTGGTTTTAACGTGATTGTGATTGTTAGACCCTCTGGGTGGGGCCATTATCCATTTACACTTCTCGTCTTACAGGGGCTGGTTAATTTTTAACAGAAGAATTAAGATTATTGCAGTTTCCAAATTTACCAGAAGAAGCGTTTCTGGTTTCCGGAAACTAATTTTTTTGAAGAAAATTAAACTTCGTAATTGCATTAACGCCTAATTTTTTTTTTTTTTGAAATTGGAACCGTCCTTTATAGCAGGGATGGACACTAGGCGGGGAAGTGTACCCTCACCCTGCTAAACGTTACAAGTGTGACCGTTGTATTTATTAAGCAGGCGCGTTTCTCTGTGAATTAATTTTCGTTTCCCTGATAGGATCAAGGATACATCTGAGAGCGGGATCAGCTCGTTCGAAGCACTCGAGAGCATCGCTGCTTTATAGTGTTAATTAACCATCAGAGTAAATGAGTTTGAATCTTAAAATGAAATGGTAAACATACGAAAACGAAACAAGATTGATATACATAATTCTTTCCTGGATTGAATCTTCAAGTTAAAAGAAGTCGTCGTAGTCGTATTTTTTTTATTATTTTAAGTAGCGTTTGGAATTTAGGTCTCACTCAATTAGTTTTGTTTTCTTGTTGAAGAGGCCGATTGGTACCTGCTTGGGAATAACAGGTACATCCGTATCAAGGACACTTCACAGCCGGTAATTTTCACTTGCATATTCACATCACACATCCATATTGACGTACCTAATAAATATTCGATTGAAATAATTAAGAACTTTCTAATTCGATCCTTTTGGAGATCCGTCGAAGGTGACGCGTCATGTCATGTCATGGCATCAAAACTGAAGTAATTAATTGTGTGTACTCATATAAAAGAAGAAGTTTAAAGTATAGTTCTTCTATAAAAAAAAAGTTAATTCGGTTTGCAAAGAGCACACCACAAGCGATTGTTAGGTAACAACCCTGCCATTAATGAGGGTGTGCCGAAAACGAAATCGAAGGGACAAGACGATTTATAGCGCGCCCCTTCGACACTCATTATGGCAGCGATAATTTTAGCTGCAAGGTCATAAAAACACAAAAGAAAAGTAAAACACCATTAAAAGAGAACGTGGAAATTTATTTACAGTAAATCAATCGAAGAAGATGGGCGGTTCACTCATTTAGGTGCATGAATTTCTAGGCGTGACGCCTCCACACTATGTATAAAGTCAAATCTCCTAACGTTTTGCTTTAATTATTTTCTTAGTGGCTCAGCGATGCGAGATCTGACATCAAAGAAACAGCGCCTGCAACTTTTTTTACTTAAATAAATCGTCTAAGTTTTAATTTCCTTTTATGTTGTTTGAGTGCCAACTCTTAAAGCTATTTCAGAAACCACTTTTCAAAAGGTATTTGAGGATCTTCGCCTCGTCTTTACTTTCGCAACTTCTGTTGGCTGGCAAAAAAATATGGATGATTCTTTTGAGCTCTGAGTTCACATTCGGGAAGTGCTCGTGGGAAGCCGGCTTTGGTAATTCCACTGCACTACAATTTTCAAAGTTGGCTTCCCACGGGCTTTACAAACGGTTGCGTGTAAAATCCACTCGAGTGGTGGTTTCGTATTGTTAATTTCTTTACTTGCTTTTGCTTGTTTGGACGAGTTTTTCGTATTTCACAAACTTTTTCTGAAAATTATGTGGTTTTCGAAAAGGCCTACACGAAATATCGTACTCTCCATCTTAACTCTGAACTTTACCACCTTATCTTTTTTTTTGTTTGGAAAGCTGCAGGCGTGGAGTTGTTGAGAAAAAAGAAGCAATTAAAGCCTTTGATAAGTGCAGTAAAAAAAAAACCTCGATTATCTTTTTGCGAAGTTTCTGTTTGACGATGAAAAATGTCATTCTCAATTCTTGCATCATTCTGGACTTCCAAAGAGCCTTTTCTTCTGCAAACATTGACATTCAAAATTAATTATTAACTTCCAGGTTTTGCTATGATAATTAATGTAGCTTTGTGAAAAAATGACTTAATTGTATGCCTACAACTGTGAGAAAGTGGTTTTGTTTATCATTCACTTTCTACTCTACTGTTACGTATTGCAATAAAATGGAAATTATCTCATATTTCTAACACAACCGGAATCAACACTAGAAGAAAAAAAAATGGGGGAAAAGTAAAAGCTCCGCCGAACGCATCACCGATTACGAAGAGGCGAACGCATTATCACATCACCATCATCATCATCGACACCATCGCGCCATCATCAGTGTTTTCACATTCCTTCTGATCGATTTGGTTTTAACAACGACGACGTTAAGTTCTAAAGTACATATTTCAGAATCGCCGTTCTCTCTCTCCCTCTTTCATCTTCCGGCGATATCGAATTCGAACCACCGCCGATAATTCCATTTGTTTCTCTCCCCTGTTCTGTTGTCTTCTTCGCATTCTGCCAATTTAAGTTTCTTACTGAATATCAGATTTCTGAAAGTGTGCCGCTCCCATTTCGTTCGTGTCTATTCGTGACTTGCATTTTTAGCATTTATGTTCTGTCTGATTTTTTTTTCTTTTTTGGGGGAGGGCAGTCACTTCTCATGTTACGCTTAAATTCAGAACGAAAATAGAAGATCTGAATTGAACGGGTAGGTAGGTATTTTTTTCTTTTAATTGAAGATTGATTGAGTTTTGAGTGGAATATTCGAGTGGTCCTGAAAGATCATCCCTTCCGTGTTTCTGTTGGCTTAACAGTTTCAACTGGCTCTCGGTTTAATACCACTTCTTCGAGTTCCGTCTGAAAGCTCGAGTTGCTGTTTGGTGTTTACCTGGTGCTCGCAAACTTCCGTAATTACGCCTCGTATTTGTAGCGAGATAGTTGCCCGCCCTTTGTTACCTTTATGTTCATAATTTCGGGGAGCGAGATTAAAGGCCACCCTAGCGGAATGCATTCTAATTAAAGCCAATTTTTCCAAAAGAATCCCACTTCATTTTCTAAATCATTTCAGTACATTTCGGCCTCTGCGAAACTTTGCTGCGCGGCTCAACTGACAACCAACCAGGAGTTTTCGATTTAGGTGGAGTATCTGCATCTTGTTTTAACCTCATGTGATAATACGAGATGAAGATAGTTTGTGGTTTGAATCCAAAGAAACTCTATTATTTATAAACATCCCTTTGACCTCTGAAGTAATGAACCGTTCAAACAAAAAAAAGCTCCCGCCAACAACAGCCTGTTAGTTTCTGTTGACACTGCGTGTGTCTGTCAGTACGTCCGAAAATTAACCCTGACTTTTAAAATTCTCCAAATAACTTTTTACGATCCCCTGTGACAGAGCCGGCGCATCTGGTCCGTCTGGCCGACCTTTTTTCAACCAAACAATGCGCCGCGGTTTCAGAGCAGAAATAAATCATCGCGCCATCCCGAATTAGAGCCGAAGCCCAGTGCAGTTCGTGTGCGTCGCGACGCCACTCGGAAGCGCGCAAATTGCAGTTCGGTCAGTGATTCGATTGGACGTCGAGAGTGGGCGAAGACTAAATATCAAGCGCGTCGTTAAACTTTGGCAAGTGCTTCCTATATATTTCTTTTTCAATTGTTCTTTCATTGTAAATAAATAATCATCGTTTTGACTCCACCACTTTTAAACCATCTGAACCGTTCATGATTTTAACATGTATTACTTTTCCAAAGTGGGAATTGGTTTTTATTTCAGTCAAAAAAGTCGAAGCGACGATGATTTTTTAGAAATACAAAAGACAGATAGAAAATTATAAGAAAAAAATACTTGGAAATTTCAAAATCATTTTGAATTATTGACTGTGGAAATATTTGATTGTGGTTCACTTTTTGGACAGGCAACACATTTTCGTTTTTATTTACTGTCCAAGAGCATTTCTCAACTCTGAAAGCACTTTAGGGCAGTTCAATATTTTGATTTTTTTTACAGTTAAAAAAATTATAAGGAAAAATACTTGGAAATTTCAAAATCATTTTGAATTATTAACTTTGGAAACATTTGATTGTGGTTCATTTATGACGGGCAAACATTTTTGTTGATTCACTGTCCAAGAGCATTCTCAACTCTGAGAGCACTTTAGGACAGTTCATGATTTTGAAATTACTTTTCCCAAATTGAGAACTGCTTTTTATTTCAGTCAGAAAAGTCGAAGTGATGATGATTTTTTTAGAAATACAAAAGGCAGATAAAAAATTATAAGAAAAAAAATACTTTCAAAATCATTTTGAATTATTGACTTTTAAAACATTTGATTGTGGTTCACTTTTTGGACAGGCAACATATTTTCGTTGATTCACTGTCCAAGAGCATTCTCAACTCTGAGAGCACTTTAGGATAGTTCATGATTTTGAAGTTACTTTTCCCAAATTGGGAATTGGTTTTTATTTCAGTCAAAAAGTCAAAGTGAGGATGCTCTTTAGAAATACAAAAGAGAGCTACAAAAATTATAAGAAAAAAATACTTGGAAGTTTCAAAATAGTTTTGAATTATTGACTTTGGAAACATTTGATTGCGGTTCACTTATGGACAGGCAAACATTTTCGTTGATTCACTGTCCAAGAGCATTCTCAACTCCAGAAGCGTTTTAGGACAGAAAAATGAACCAACGCTAATCGTTTTTATATTCAGAGCAGATTCAGTTGATAAGGCTAAAAACCGATTTTCTGATTCGTCATTAAAAGATCAGAGGGAACAAACACAAAAATATGTGAATTAAAAGCGTTCTAATATTGTTATGAATTTAGGGTTCGTTAAATTTATTTAAAAAATAAATTCTCTATATAACTAACAAGCTAATTTATTTAAAAACGTCACACAAATTTATTTAACACGGCATATAAAACAATTTACTTAAACATAAGTCGAGCGTACAGTTGTTAATTTCAATGCGAACTGTGCCCGAAGACTCTCCGGTCGATCGTTTAAATATTCCGGCTGACGAAGAGTCGAACCCGCGCTGTCTATCTAGTTTTCTTCGCCCAGGAAATTCCGTCTTGCGAAGTAAACTGATATTCGCGTAGCGTCGAGGCTTGACGCGCCAGGTTCTGATGCACATGTAAGACAAGTTGGTCACGCATTAGATTGTCGCAGTATTTTCAAGAGAAACTTTTAGGATGTAATTAAAAATCAAACTTAGTATGCAATTAAAAAAAGAAAAAAATTAGTTTGCAATTAAAAATTTAAAAAAAAAAGTTTATTTATTGCATGTTAAAGAAAATAAATAAACCAATCGATTTATATGAAATTATTTAAGCACAACCTCACCAAAATTCAAGAATGTAAGGAAATTCAATCTTCTATTTAAAAATTCATTAAAAAATTTCAAATTTATGCAATTATTATTATAAGGAGGATTCATTATGAAAGTGCAGATTAGAATTCCTAAGAAACTGCAATTATTTCCAATATTCCAGGAAATTCAGGTCAAAGTAACATTAAAATAAAATATTTCAATTTAGGAATGTTGAGGCAAGAAATTTTTGTACATTCCAAAAAAAAAAAACCTAAAATTTCTAAGATTCTAAAGTCGTAGCTTTACATCCAGAGAATTCAATTGTATAATTTCACGCGAAATTATAATAAAAAGGTTTTGAGAAATACGCTTACAAAATCACAGTAAAATTTGTTATAAAATGTGCATGCAGCGAATTAAGTGCGGAGATGTTTACTTCAAATTAACTAAAAACAGTTTCCTAAGTAAATTCCAAATCAAATCCCCAAATTCCAAAAAATTTAAGAAAAAAATAATCAAATAAGCAGCCAATTTAGTTGTTTAAATTGAAGGACATTTGATTTGGCTTCCAGTTGGAATCGCGTCGTTCGGATTTCTTCTCCTACCAACGTTTCGTTCTTCATCGCAGAAGAACTTCTTCAGGGCTGGTGGTGTTGCTGCTGTCGTTGCAGCTGATCTTGCTGTTGCTTCCCGTTCTCACAAATTCTAACTTCACGATGATCGTTTAATTTCAAAATACAAAATCAAGGTATGGGGGGGGGGAATAATTATAGCGTCATCTCTTGGCCAAAGGGAAACCAATTCTAATTTAGTGCAACAGCTTTTCGTCTTCAGGATGACTGTCGCCTTCTCCTCCCTTCTAACTTCGCAATTATTTTCACTTTAAAATTATGTCGAAAATTTAGACTAAAGGTGTGGTGTGAGAATAATAGGAATCAACGGAGCGCCATCTCTTGACCAGAAGCGAAAGCAATTTGAACAGAGGGCGATGCAGCCGCCTAACTGCGTAATAATTCTAACTTCAAACTTCTAAAATTATAGCATGGCGGGAATAGTGAGAAACATCAGAGCGCCATCTCTTGACCAAAAGAAAAAACGATGTTAATAGAATTTACTGTAATTGTAATCGATCTTCGGGCAGATTCCGCCTTCTAACTTCACAATGATTTTAATTTCAAAATCTAAAATCAAGACGGGAAAGAAGTTGTTTAGAGCGCCATCTCTTGACCAAAAATGAAAGCTATTTTACTCTAATTCCAAATAACAGAAAATCGTGATACGCTCAGCGATATGAACTTTGCCTTCTGTCTTTTTATTTATTTTATGTTAATGAAGAAATCGGAAGCCAAGCGCCACGCTACTAATTCAGAGCACCGCTATCTGTTGGCCAAAAGTGTAAACTACTTCAATCTAATTTTGAATCTTAAAAAAAATGAGTCATTTCAAAATTTAATCGCAAATGTAGAGCCAAGGCGCGACGAGAAACGTTCGGAGCGCTCGACACAAAGTGTAATCTATTTCAATCGAATTTAGAATCTTAAAAAATGAGTTATTTCGAAATAAATCAACTCGAGAATCTAGAATCAAAGCGCGACAAAGATCATCCAAAGCGCCATCTCTTGACCCAAAGTGTGAACGAAATATTTTAGTTGAACTCTAATCTGAAAGAAAATGTTAGTTATTTCAAAATCAAATTGAGTTTCTAGAATTAAAGTGCCACGAGAATCCTTCAGACCGCCATCTCTTGGCGGCCAAAAGTGGAAACTGCTTCAATCCAATTTTATATCTTCTTGGCGGCCAAAAGTGGAAACTACTTCAATCCAATTTTATATCTGTGAATCAGATTTCATCGCTGATGGCGGTTATATCGAGCGTTTTCATTTTTTTTTTTTTAGCTATTTTGAAATTAAATCGAAAATGCAGAATCGAAGCGCAACGAGAATCGTTCATAGCGCCATCTCCTGACCCAAAGCGTAAACTACTACTAACAACCAAAATTCCCGTAAAAGAAAAATCTGTGAATATTTACGTATTGTAAATTATCCAAATTTCAAGCAATTCCCAGGGAACTCAATTTTCAAATTTTTGTACATAAAATCCAAATTTTATCTTCTCCAACCCGCCCCCCCCCAAACCAGGGAAAAGAACTGGGCCCACTTAGTGTTGGACACTTTTTTTTGCGGAATGTACTGTTTACTCCTTCTACAACTTAGATACATCTAATTGTTATTGAGTGGGAGGGTAATATGCGAGTATTCGCACTCGTTATTGTGGATGGTACAAATACACTCCGAATACTAAATTTTCGTACTGCTCACGGAACGAGTGGGTCGATTTATTTTCCCTGGTTATAACGAATAGTCGGGCAAGGAAATAGTCAGGGATCGAATCTCTGCCGAAGTTTGCTTGGCCATCTACTTGTTATGGAGATCAGAATGGATCAAATTTTATTGGGAAGGCTTCTGACTGTACATAGCAACATTAATTTCTTTTTTTTACAGTAAAATTGTAGGAGTAATTTATTTAATGAAAAGAGAGCTGCCCGAAGAATAAAATTATTATTATGTAGTGCTTATTGATTAAATCTCGTGTGAGGTTTCGCTTCTTTCATACAACCTCTAAAACCGTAATTAATATCCCCAGGTAATCAATGAATTAATCCGTTCGAACGACTGATTCGCTGTAATCCAACACATAAAGTGAAAGTCCCGGAGTTGGAATGCAGTGAGAACAATTAACATTGCATATATCACAGCCAGTGGCGGCGACTTCCTCATGTTTCGACCCGATTTCTTCACGCTCCTTATCGCAGGGGAATTACGTAAACGTCCTTCACCACGAAGCACAGATTGATTACGTTCCAACGCAGCAAAGGGGGTCGGCAGACGCTCACAGATGCTCGTATACTTGTTCTATTCTGAGCATGTTGCGGTCACCTCGACCGAAGGTATTCGACATTGAACTTCAAATAATATTTACTTACCTAATACGTACGTACAACGTAAACAGGATCAATTTGTAGTAGTTATTAGATTTGTTAGAGTTTGTTGTTGGCGTGCGTGCCGATCTACGATGGTTCCAACAGCGTTAATTCTGTTTACTCGAATATAAACAGCGCTAATTTAATTCTTTTGTTTAATGCTTTATACAAACTTGTACTGTGAGAAACTTTGTTTTATGGTTCCTCAAAGTGCAAAAAATGTTTCTTTTTTATGATATACCACACAAGGCACCTATTGGTGTGCCCTGTCATATAAACCATTTTAAAAAGAGAATGTTGTCTGATTTTCTTTATCGTAGGTGAAGTAAATTGACTTGACTTGATTCAACCGGTGGTACTGCGCATTGAGGAGGAGGAGGAGGAGGACGTAACACAAATACTTTGTATTATTTGTTCCGTCCTTAAAGGGTTTGCGAAATGATCCGGAATTGCCTAATTGTGAGGCAACACTCGTCCTCGCATGCTGTCATAAAATCGCCCTGTTTGCAGCACTTAATCCAATTCATCGCCGTCGTCAGATTTATCTATCGATCGTCTGTAACTGGCGAAGTTCTTCTTCAATGCCAACTGCTCTCCTCTCGCTTCGTGGAATTACGAGCGATATCCTTTACGACGTCAGTTTGCAAGAATTACACGAGAAACGCGCTCGTATTACTCGGGATTGTTGCTTAAGAGGTGCTCTTACTGGATTGTTGATATGGCGGAAGGAAAGGTCAAAGACATTTGGCAGCTTATCATAACCGCTGATATTTAAACGAAGTTGTCGTTGTTTATACTCAGAAGAACCTCTTTTTATCATTTTACCTTTGCACCTCGGTCTTCTTCGTTTTCCCATTCGCTAGAACTTTACTAAACTTTGGAATATCTGAAATTGCCAGCGTCGTCTCCTTCTTCCCATTTGCCAGAATGCAACATGTTGGCGAATTTGAAACCTTGGAGTGTCTCGTTGCCTTTTTTTTGCCTCGATTGGTGAAACATCACACAGGTAATTTTTTCCCAAGGCCGCCAATGTTTACAGCTGGAATGTCATTGCGCGGTGTTTGCAGAAGACTTCTTTTAGGCGCGCAGAATTTACATACCCGTCGGCGGCCGAAACCTGAATTCGTAAATAGCCGACGGTTTCGTTGTTTTGCAGAAGAGGAAAAGAGGTTCCGATGCGAGTGGGTCTCAATCGAAAGCCAAAGACAAATAACAGCAGCAGCCAGCGTATTGAAGCGACGTCGACGAAAGCAAACAAATCGGGTTATGCGTGGCCTGAGGCTAACGAAGCAGGCAGCGTGCCGATTTAGAAACGAAACACGCCAAACACTTGAGCACACAATGTGGCAATCGACGAATTGGAAAGGTCTCTTTTAATTAGTAGCTGTTATGACTGCGAATGAGCCAATTAATAAGACGAACAAGCGACATCCTTGCTTTATCGTCAACTTCGATCCCCCTGAGGCAATGGCAAAAGATTTTCCTTAAAGAAAATTTGGATTGGAAAGGTTTGTTCTGATTAGTAGTTGACAATGAGCCACTTAATAAGATGGAAAAGTGACATTCTTGCTCTACCGCCAATTTCGATCTTTTCGGGCCAATAATGGTGACAGATTTTTGTGGATGAAAATACGGTTTGGAGATGTAGTTATGTCTGTGAGGCCCAATTTCTTCACTTACGGATAAATTTATCTGCCAAGTAGTATCATCGGAAACTATTATCGATATAATGGTTTCCTGGCAGATAAATTTATCAGGAGGTGAAGAAATCGGGTATAAATGAGCTAGTTAATAAGACCAAAATGTGACATCCTTAATTTATTGTCAAGTTCAGCAAACGATTGCAAGTTAGCGCTGAGAGAGGCCATCACCTGTCCAGAGCTAGAACTCAGATGGAGAGTTGGGCTTGCCCATAATTTAAGGGCGCCAAGAAGTGAGACCCCAGCTTATTTCTACGCCACTGCAGAACCGCCTCCCAAGGTTCACAACGTGCGCCAAACTTGGAGAAGCTTTCAGAAAAACTTTTCACTTGTGCATCCAAAATAATTACATCGTCGCAGCAAACCAACAGATCGTACTTCAAGCGTGTATTAAACTCAGAAATATTCGAATGTCGAAATAAATATCAACACGTAGAGTCGCAATAAAAAGAATCGAGAGCGATTGACAGTTCTGTAACTTTTATTGACAGGGTCAGCGAGAACGTGGTTAACTTGCAGAAGTCTCGATAAGGATGATCGCGACTATACGTAAGAGATCTTTGACCTAGATACTCAAATAAAATTTAACCAGATCCAGTACTGGTCTACACAAATGTCAATTTCAAATCAAAACGTAACTTAAATTATTCCGAGAAACGGCTAACTGAACGGACACATGTTTGCCGGTATATCTACGTTATATGCGAACATGCATTAGTCAAATAACGTAAATAAAATAGAACGTTCCGATTTAACGAAGTACTCAATCGGTTGCCACACGAACCAACTGTCGTGTAGTAGCGCCACCACTCGTCGGCACGTCGAATGTCGGTTACGTCAGTTGTTGCCAACAGCTGGATGTCCTAAGCGATGACCTCACGTATCGAACTTCATTGAGAACTTGATTCGCACATGCATGATACATATGCTGAAATGGCATAACTAACTAAGAAACGGAGCCAGTAAAAGGAGCGGATTCCTCTGTTGGAACAAATAAATCGAGTATAAACATGGGTCGCTGAAATGGCGTCACTAATTACCTTTCTATCTGAAGAGAAACTGGGTCAGGGACAGATTCGCCCCAAGAACAGGGAAACGCTAAATGGGAAAGATGTAGCAGCGAAGAAAAGAAGCGAAGCCAAAGAAAGAAGCGGATTCCTCTATTGAAACAAAGAAATCGAATATAAACATGGGTCGCTGAAATGGCATCACTAATTACCTTTCTATCTGAAGTAGAAACGGGTCAAGGAACAGATTCGTCGCAAAAACGAGGAAACGATAAATGGGAAAGATGTAGCGAAGAAAAGAAACGGAGCCAGTAAAAGGAGGGGATTCCTCTGTTGGAACAAATAAATCGAGTATAAACATGGGTCGCTGAAATGGCGTCACTAATTACCTTTCCATCTGAAGTAGAAACGGGTCAAGGAACAGATTCGCCGCAAAAACAGGGAAACGATAAATAGCCAAATTAGCCAAAATTCATGAGAAATGTTCACAACATCTGTACCTTGCGTGGTAGCGAAATGCAAAGTAGGCGATTGGCGGAAGCGATCGCTCCAAGGGTACAAAATGGCAGCCAATCAGAATGCAGTAATAGAGAGCGTGACCTTTAGGATCTAATACAAGCGGTAATATCAAATGGCGCCAAACAGGGAAGTAGTGTTACCACCTTACAACAGCGAATCCATACCACTCGTTGATGAAGGTACTCAAAATAAACAGTTAACAGATCTCCTCTAATGTTGTGGGGAATTCTCAAATTAAATTCGTAGAACTCTGCTATTTGCTTTTCTTAAGTTACTCAAAGGACAATGACAGTAAATGACCTCGATTCATTTTACTCATTTTCAGGAAGAGTGAGTATTTACGAACTCGGATACAAAATAGTCATTTTTCTAATCGCTAGATTATTCGTCTTTTTGAATTCAAATTCCGTGCGAATTCCTGCTTTTAAAGTCGGCTCTCTTCGTGAACTGATGAAGATCTCATAAAGTTTGATAGAATTTAGCTAGACTTACTCTCGTCGGACTTGCACGACTGTTTACTTCACTTTTACATGTACTAAAACGTCTTCTTTTTTACTCTTCTTTTATTCCATTCCTGCATTTCAAAAAAATTTAAAAAAAGTACTGCGTAGATGTAACACAACGGCGTTGAATCCGTGGAAAACTTAAGGTCACTAAATCACGCAAGCTGCACTTACTAAGGTATAGAATTACAGACTGACATGAGTCAGAGTCAGAGTCATATGAATTCCATTAATTACTATTCACAAAACTCTTAAATATGGGGTTTAAAAATTCTTTCATCAATGACAAGTTTAAAGCTCGATATCTAAGAGATTTCACTGCAAACAATGAGTTTAATTTGACTTTAGTTAGCGCAGCTGACGTGACTAGTGGCCAGTTGGGCATCAAACACTTAAGCTGAGCTTAAATTTAAATATTGCTTATAATGTGACATTTGATGTTACATAACATTGATGAGACTCACACTCTAAGCGGCGCTTAAAGTTAAGCTGACCTTAAAGGTTTGGTGCAACTGGCCGTAGGTGACTTTAAGATACGTATTTCGACAGTTAAGCTGCCATCTTTTATTATAAAAATATTACGATATTTTGCTTGATATGAACCGGATGTTTCCTTCGCCAAACTCGAGTTGAAATACACTTTTGATATGAACCGGATGTTCCCTTCCCCAAATCTCGAGTTGAAGTGCACTTAACCGTCTCTTACACATTATTTACTTCAATTCGAGGTTGAACGATAAAAAAATTGTAGGGCAATCAATTATCACTTAAGTAAATCTTATTTATGAATAATCGTAGTCGATCTGTATATATTAAACAAAAGACAGGCACAGGATAAATGAAACAAAATACATCAAACTTTGAAAGTATTACATGTGGTGTACCGCAAGGTTCGATATTAGATCCTGACAGCTTAATATACAAGGATTTTAAGAAATGTTTTAGTTCTATTTTTTTTTTCTTTATTTTGTTTTAATGGAATTCTGTGCTTTCTGCTCACGTGATGTATCTGTTTCAATAACTGCGTCCGCACCGTAATTTATTGTATCAGACGGCGGCGGATGGCCTTCCAAAAAGCGGCGAGGATTAAACGCCCAAACTTTCCGCTAATCTGCATAAATTTGCATGCGATAAAAATGAAAAATGTCCACAATTATGCGTAAAAACCCTATAAAGGTGGGACGTGATTTCGATAGTGGCGGGCCGCGAAAAAAGCCGGCGAAATATGAAACTGTTATCTGCGATTTATGTACGTGCGCGTTTTCAGTTTAATTACGATCGTGTGGCAATTAAGAAAACAATACTCTCCCACCGCGGTGGTCTATTATTTATCTTGCGGGCGCCTCCACCAGAAAAACATACTTCAAAATCTCATTAGATAGACTCGGCGGTGTTATGATGAAAAGAAACGCGTTAGGTGTAATGTGATACTCTCCGTTAATGGATTTGTCTGAGCTCTAGTGCATGGATCTAATAGACCTGTCAGGGGATGATGCTATTGTGTCTAGGGGGTGAATTAATATACACACACGTAAACAAAATGACGTTGAAACAATACATCTTTACGTTGGTTTTACTTGGACGCGGATTTATAAGGGACCTCTTCCAGGATTCCAATTCATTTTTTTTTTAATTTATAGTATTCCCATTTAAATTAGTCTTTATGGTCTAGGACTATGTATTTGTCGAAGCTATATTTACAATCTACACGTGTGGATTTATAACAAGGCCTTCAACACCCAGGTAGGCCTCTTATTACAATAATTAATTATTATTGCCATGCCATAAAAACTATTTATTTTCAAATGGGAATACCATAACGGGCTTGTTTTATTAGCAGAGTTAGGATATTTGTATGGATATTCAGAGTCACTTCGTCTCGCGGTCAGTTCATGAGCGCCGGGATGTTAATGCCGTGAATACGCAGCAACAAACGCAATGTATGCAATCGGGTTACCCCAAACCTAACGTGCCGCTTATGAGAATGACATTGAGTTTCATACTTTCATCCGATATGTGTTTATTAGCAGCGCGTTTAAATCTCGTGGCTTATTTACAAAGAAGCGATTGCGATTACTAAGAAAAATCAAATAATTACATACTTTTTACTTGGAATTTCAAGCGCGAGTTATTATTGTTATTATTTTTTTCTTAACTTATCATTACCAACCAATTCACTTAAACCAATTATGTACAATGTTGGCCTATCCTATCACTTATATGAGGTGAAAGGTCAGAGGCAGAGCGATAAGCTGCCGATCAGTTTCACGCAGTTTTCCATTTCCGGAACGGAGTTCATCCGCCTAAATAATTCAGCGGATTATCGTCGGAGTTTACTAATCAAATATTTAGAAAACACTTTCGTTCTTCCCCGGCGGCGCTAATTTATTGTCGGCGGCGGAAAGTTACGTCTTGCCCGGGGGCCTGTTTGTTATAGTTCAGTTTAAGTTGTCAGGCCTGTCCCTGTGTGCGTCGCTCGCAAAATATCGCCCTGAATAATATTACCGCTAATTTTAGGTGACGGTTGTAATTTGCCGAGAGCTCTCTACTATTTGCTTGTCTCTTTGTGCGCGCTATTAATAAATCGTCTGCGGAAGAGCGGCTTTTACTCGGGCGTCGGTTAACGCCATCTTGCGGAGTAAATCGTTTGAAGTTGATTTGATGAGACAATTGAGAAAGTGAAACCCTGCCAGATGCGGAAAATATCCGGCTGCGACATGAAATTTTATGTTTATTACATTTTATACTGCTCATGTAAATATCCTCGAGTAGAATTGTTTTTGTGAGACGCAGAGGAACGAACCAACAAGCCCTCGATTTTTCATTTTCGTCTCACTTTCGTAAATTGGCATGTGCAGGTCTACCTCTTTGACAAAAAAAAAAATGTGTCTGATACTTAGGCAACCAACAATACACGTGTACACGTGTACAAAAGTATAGTTCACAGAAGTGCTTTAGTTAGAACCGATGAATATAAATGTAGATAGGCGACACGGTGGTCAATTACCGCAGAATTTTCGAGCACCATCTATGAGTGAACATTTAATATATTCTGCGATTGCCCAATCCAAACGCATAATAATACAGAATTGTTATCATTTTCTTTATTTTCTGCTGTGATGCCAATTTTAAAGGAAAATCTGCAATATGTAGGTTTTACACTAAGAATTGTAAATTAGAAGGATTGCGTCTGATTTTGAAGGAAAGAAAAAAGAACAAAAAGCAGAAGCGAAGCGAAACATGCAAAATTCGAAATGAATAAGTGTACAGGTGGAAGAAAAAATCTAATTGTTACAGTCAATCATCGTTCGGGTTTTTACGAGTAGTCGAGATCGCCATCTACAGGTTGCCATTGGAAGCACTCAATTGATTACTATATGAAAACGCGGACAAAGCAATTCTGGCATTTAAATTTGAACTTATTAAGTTTAGGTATGTCGTTTTTGGTTTTGCGAGAAAAACGCAAAGCGCCATCTGTTGGATGACAACAAAAATTCTTTAGAGCTTTGTAAAAGCTTCTTCAGTAACAACCAGATTTAAGAAATAGAATTGGTTGTTCTCAAGTGAAAATTGTTGGGTTATCGCAAACGCCTTTTATTTAATTTATTTCTGGGCCGTTTTCATAATCAGGCTTTAAATTTAAAGTTACTTTAACCTAAAAAAAAAATACATTTGTTTCCCTATACTTAAAGTGACTTTAAATTAAAGCTTCCTTAAAGTCTGATTATGAAAATGGCCGTAGGTTTGGTAGTACGATTCATGCGCATTTCTTTTTAATTTTTTTTCTTTTATCTTTAACTAATCAGTTTCATTGTTAGAGGGCGTAATGCGTGTTATCTGTGAAAGCGCGATTTCGAATTTATTTTAAGCAAATAATACTCCTGATTTGAGATACATAAATGTGCAGGATTTTAGTAATTCTTATAAAAGGATTCTGCCTTCATCAGGTTGGCAATACTGGTTTTATGATCCAATAAGTCATTCGGATTTGTACGTTTATGTAGTTAAGAGAAAGCATAATTATGATTATTTATCGAAAAGAGACAAAAAATGGGACCACAGGACAATACGATGGTGATTCTTGGCAAACAATTTCTGGATTATTCTGAGAAAATACGGATTGGATTTACGTAAGTAACCCAGAGTGCCATCTGATGGCCGACAACGAAAATCTTCTCTAAGCAATTTTCTTTTTTAAATTAAATTCAATAATACCCATTTGTGTAACTCAATCTAGAAGTCAGTCTTCATCTAGAAGTAATTATTCTGAAGTGGTGAGCGCCATCTGTGAATCAATATCAAAAAAGATTTGAGCGTCATCTAATGACCGACGACGAACATTTTCTTTAAACAAATTTTTCCAAATATCTATTTGTATAGCTCAACCTAAAAGACTTCGTTTCGAAGTAATTAATCTGAAGTGGTGAGCGCCATCTACGAATCAATGCCAAAAAGATTTGGGAGCCGTCTGATCACCGACAACGAAAGTCTTAAGCAAAAGTTTTTTTTTTTTTTATTAATGCCAATAATATCCACTTGCATAAGTCAATCTAAATAGAAATCTTCATTTACAGGTAATATCTTCTGAAGTTCTGAGCGCCATCTATGAATTAATACCAAAAATATTTCCATTACAAATGCTCTGTGCATGTTCGTTAACATACGACAAATTCAATTTTACAACAGTTCAGCAGTTTTCCCGCTGTAAATGTCTCAAGCTTTAATTTAATGTCGTCGTCGTCGTCGTCGTCGTGATTTTCACCAGAAACCAAAAGCGCCATCTATGAACTAACAGTGAAAATATTGTGTACAGATAAGGAACGTTTTTCTTTTTTTTAATTTGGGGTTCAGTACTGTATTGTGACAAGTGCATCCACAACACTCTGGGCACCAAATAAAAAAAAATGGATTAATGTCATGATAAGTTTACTGCAAGTCTTAGTTTTACGCAAAGCGTCATCTATTGGCCGGCAGTGAAACTTTATTATTAAATTTTTTTTTAAACCAGTTTCAATAAACAATCCAATCACGTACCTGAATCGCAGTTTTGACGTGAAAGTCTCTCTATCGTATCAGAAGGCTTCTTTGAACAATCATCAGTAAGATTATTGTATAGCACCGTCAATTTTCTATTTCACTCTCTTCTGTCTCTTTTCATTTGTGGTTAGATTCAACTCAAAGTCCTTAGCTATGTATCTATTTTTTTTTTCTTAGCGTTCTTGCATCTTTTTTTTTAATTTTGGGTAAGAACAACAAATGGAACAAACGAGTACATTGATTATCAGGGACATTAGTCATCAGATGACATGATTGAGCGCCATCTGCGAATGAAAAGCGTAAAGAATTCTGTTAAATATTCTCTACTTGATCGCTAACAAATAATCCAGTGATTAAACATCAGCTCAGCAGTTTTTTGTAGTATAGTTAATTGTAGTCCTAAGTGGGCTTGATGCTACAATCAATCATCGTTCGGGTTTTTACAAGAAGTTAAGATCGCCATCTACACGCTGACATTGGAAGCACACAGTTGATTATGTGAAAAGGCGGACAAAACAATTCTGGCATTCAAGTTTATGTTGCTTTTAGTTTTGCGAGAGAAATGTAAGGCGTCATCTGTTGGATGTCAGTAAAAATTCTTCTTTGGAGCTTTGTAAAAGTGTCTTCAGCAACAGCCAGATTTAAGTCATAGAATTGGTTGGTTTAAAGTGAAAATTGTTGCGCTATCGCAGACGTCTTTTATTTAGAAGTTAATCAACGCCATCTAGGGGTAAATTATGCAAATGCTTTTCTTACAAATGTCCTATACTTTTCGTTATTATTCTCTGCAATAATTGTAAAAGACTTTATTAGTCATTTTTAATGTCAGGTCCTGACAAGTGTATGACTTAGGACGCCGTTGGGCAAAACACCACTGAAAAAGTATGAATACATTTTACACTACAACAATGAATGTGGTTCCTGTTAAAAGCGCCATCTGTGTGTCAACGGTGAAAACATACGTTTTTTTTTTGTAGAGACTCTTCTTTCTACTTCTCTATAGGATTGTTGAGGTAAGTTTATAATTAAAGTCAACTCTTGTATGTTGAAAATTTGTTTAAAAAATTCGTTATAGTGTTTTCGGGGGCAAAAATAAATTTACTCTTCACTTCCGACCAAGCTGTCAACCCTTAGCGAAACGTCGAGTAAAATAAGTGAATGACATTAATTTGATTTTCAATGCTGATGAAGCTATCAATTCCCGTAGCGAAAAATTTTGTAGCGAAAACTGTCCATAAAAAGACTTTTCGATAAGTTTAAAGTTTGTGTTTTCATGAGAAGCGTTGAGGTGCCATCTGTTGGGTTACAGTGAAACTTTTTCCTGAAATTTTGATGTAAGTGCCAATACATTTTTAATCTTTTGTGAATGATGTTTGAGCCAATATGAGTAGAGGATCTTTAGTTGTCAAAAATTTAAGGTCACTAAATCAACACACTTACGTGTTCAGGTAATGCCATCCCATTCCCATTCTGAGATTATTGTGTAACAAAGATAACAAATACAAATGTCACAAGAGGAACAAGGAAATCACAACGCTTTTAGGGAATTCTGTTTCCTACGATGGTACAGGTTGGTAGTAGTTTATGGCCGACTGTGTAGTCAAAAATGTATTAGGTTATGTATTCTACGCAGCCGTAGTAAATTGCCATTTGTAAAACGTCACTTTGATTAACAAACTTTCGACTGTGTTTTTCTTTATCCCATTGAGAGCGCCATCTGTTTGTTAAGAAAGTAATTTATCTATCAGTATTTCGTTTTATATTAAATTAAAATTTCTTTCTCGAAACTTTCGTGATTGTAAATTAGCTTCTTTATCTATCTTCCTAGGAAAGATAGCTTTTGCCTTTTTTCTTTTCTGTTTATTGGTGTTGCTTGCGGCTGTCATTGACCTGGCGAACAGTTTCTCAATTATTAATTATCGCTGACTTTCCGCATACGGCGCCGCGGTTATTCTTCCTTTCATCAGCATTTCGCAGTCGACACAAAAACCGCATTTATTAAAAAAATAAATAAAATAAAATAACGCGTACGCTCACCAAGTAATTTCGTTTTTGCATGTCGAACTGTTATCCGACTCATTAATTTCCAGCATCATACATCACAGTGCAGAATTACAAAGCACCCTTTGATCGCGAAAATACAAGTCTTGGGGGGCCTTTTCTTTTCAAGCAACATCGTCAACAGTATCAGATTCGCGGTTTGCTTTTAATCTATGCACTGCAGACAGTTTCAGGAAGAGTATTCTGCAAAAGTAATTGTTGAGTGTAAGGCCGCCCCCCCCCCTCCCCCCATCACACTTTTGTTAATTTTTGTGTACAAAGTGAGAGAGATGGGGAGGGTTTCTCTCGGCGATTGTACACAAAGCTTATTTATTCATAACGCGCAGAAACATAATTTTTTTTTCGCAACGAATTTAAGGTCAAGGGGGCGCAGGCGATTAGCTGACCGCCAAAATGTTTGCCGAAATAAATTTGATTGTGGCTTCAAGCAAGTAATTTCGTCAGTCGACGTTAGCCGTGGATCTTTTTTTTTTTCTTCTTTTGATGGACAAAAAACATTCATTAATCACGCTCGTGCACGTATAAAAACATCCGCGGAGATTATTAATAAACACGCTGCTTTTTTCGGACAAGTAATAATTAATTACGTAATGGAATAATTTGGAAGACTTATTTTATTTTGTTATGATTAAAGTATTATTAAATCTGATGATGGTGTTGAGAGCAATCTCAAATTTACTTTGGAGACGATTTTGCTTGCTAGGTGGTGACTTCAGTGTTTTGTAATTAATAGAAACCATGGTAAGGAATTTTTCTAGGTGATCATAGTCCTATAATTAATAATAAAAAAAAAATGGAATCCGAGTTAGAAATCCAAGTGCAAAACAATCGACGCAGACGACCAGAATATTTAGGGCGCATTTAAATTTTAAATTCGCTGCTTCGAGCATTTATTTAATTTCAAAACACCCCCTCTTGTTTTCTCGCACCATCTCCTTGCTCGTCGCCTTGTTAAAACAGCCCCCGCTGTTTCCTCGCACCATCTTGTTTTTCGACCCAATTTTCTTCTGAAACGTTGATGTGCCTGAAAAAATGTGCAAAATCAACTGCGCCAATTTCCATAATTCTTGGAGAAAGTTAAGCGTGACGTCCGTCGATCAAGGAAAAAAATATTTATTCGTTATATATATTTTTTTTTGAAGTACGAAAGAAGGTCTGCGTTTATTTCACTAGTTTTACTTGGTTTATTAATCTGGTCTTCTTAGCTTTTATACCAAGACAAATAATAGAAGACCACACATAAAAATAAAGAAATGTTTCACAGATGATCTCTCGAAAAAGCTTTATATAAAATAAGGCGAGCAGTTTTTTTTTTATCTGTGGTGTTTGCGACGGTATTAGACGAAGCTCTAAAGAAAACGAAACAGAAGTTGAGAGCTAGCTGTAACAAAAAGGAATGATGCAAATATCAAATTTAAATAAATTAAAGGAAGAATTAAAAATATCAGGATTCAGAAGCAAAGTAAAAACTATATCTCCATGACAAAATTTTTAGCAAATGGAAGAATGAGATATTTGGAAAGAATTAAAGAAAATGGAAGACAAGATAAAGAAATAGGAAAAGTGTAGAACGTACAATTCTTGAAATCAACAAAAGAATTCAAGAAGACCCAACTATTACATGGACGTGAAGCAGGACGCTCAAGGAAAAAATAAAATAAAAGTGGAATAAATATTGAATTTTGGTTATTTAAGAAAAATAGGAGGAAAGACTGGAAGAGATGGGATCAGAAATGAAGCGTTCGGGGAAAATATTCGTTCTTGGTATGACAGTCGATAGTCTTACTAAGAGAAATAACTTATAACTCCCAAATTCTACGCACAAGCAGAAGATGATGGCCAGGAAAAGGCAACTAGGATGGCTTAGATGGAATGGCAAAAAATGAATCCATTTCAAGAGGAGAGACTTAGTGATGGCCTTTGCTGATAATTCAGCAGTACTAATAACATCGAACGAAAACAATTTGGGTTACAATGGCTTACAACCTTACTGGGATGGGAAAACAAAAACTTGAACTCGCCCAAGGCAAGAAGGAGAAACATGTTTCCTCTGACAAGTTCCGTACTCTCACCCTCATCCACATTCAAACAAAAGAAAAAAAAACAACTGAATTTGCCCGAAGAGGAGAAACTTAACCTGCTGCTGGATTATCGCTCAGCAGCAGGTGCAATAACATCAAACGAAAATAATTTGGGTGACAATGAGTTACAACCTTATTGGGATGGCAAAACATAAACTTGAAATCGCCTCAAGGGGCAAGAAAGAGAAAGTGTTTACTCTGAGAAATTCCATCTCCTCATCCTCATCCAAACAAAAGCAAGAAAAATGAATCCATTCTAAGAGGAGAAACTTAGTGATGGCCTTTGCTGATAATCCAGCAGCACTAATAACATCGAACGCAAACAATTTGGGTTACAATAGCTTACAACCTTACTGGGTTGGGAAAACACAAACTTGAACTCGCCCCAGGCAAGAAGGAGAAACGTGTTTCCTCTGACAAGTTCCGTACTCTCATCCTCATCCACATTCAAATAAAAGGAAAGAAAAACAACTGAATTTGCCCGAAAAGGAGAAACTTAACCTGCTGCTGGATTATCGGTCAGCAGCAAGTGCAATAACATCAAACGAAAATAATTCGGGTGACAATGAGTTACAACCTTATTGGGATGGCAAAACATAAACTTGAACTCGCCTCAAGGGGCAAGAAAGAGAAAGTGTTTACTCTGAGAAGTTCCATACCCTCATCCAAACAAAAGCAAAAAAAATGAATCCATTCCAAAAGGAGAAACTTAATGATGGCCTTTGCTGAGACGGATAGTCTTACCAAAAGAAAGAATTTAAAACACCCAAATACAAATAACAAGTAGAAGAGAAAAGCCAAGGGAAAAATAGCAAAGTGAAGTGAGGGAAGAAAGTCTTGATGGGAAGTCTTGGTAGAAAGAAATAGAAAAAGAAGAATCGACTGCATTCTCTAGTTTTATATCTCACGACAAAAGTAGAATGTAATGGTCGTGAGGTATGGACGGTCAAAGAAAAAAATAAAAGTAAAATAAAAGCCACATAGTTTGTGTTATTAAAAAAAGATAGAAGGAAACGCTAGAAGAAGAGATGAAGTATTTGGGGGAAAGCTCAAAGTAAAAGCCAAATTGTAGTAAAGAGTACCCTGAAACGCAATTAGGATGGCTTGAACACATTCTTGGAATGACAAGTAGAAGATGAAGGCCAAGGAAAAAATAGCAAAATAAAGTAAGGAAAGAAAGTTTTGATGGGAAGATGCACAAAATAGAAACAAGTGGAAAACGAAAAACCAATTGCAACTTCTAAAGACTGGAAGAAGAGATGAAGTCCTTGGGGAAAAGTTTCGGGGAAGCTTAAGGTAAAGTCCAAGTTGTAATAAAGAGTACCTCGAAAGGCAGCTAGGATGGCTTGGATACTTTTATGAAATGACAGATGATAGCTTTACTAAGAGGAAGAATTTACAACACCTAAATCCAAGTAAAAGAAGAAGGCCAAGGGAGAAATAGTAAAATGAAGTAAGGAAAAAGAGCCTTGATGGGAAGAAGTACAAAATAGAAAGAAATAGAAATAGGAAAACCAAGTGCATTCTCCAGTTTTATACATCACGACAGAAGTAGAAAAGGCCCAATAACATGGTCGTGAAGCATGGACGCTCAAAGAAAAAAATAAAAGTAAAATAAGCGCCACATAGTTTCGGTTATTAAAAAAAAAATAGAAGGAAACGCTAGAAGAAGAGATGAAGTATTTGGGGAAAAGCTCAAAGCAAAATCCAAATCATAGTAAAAAGTACCATGAAAGGCAACTAGGATGGCTTAGACACAATCTTGGAATGACAAGTAGAAGATGAAGGCCAAGGAAAAAATAGCAAAATAAAGTAAGGAAAGAAAGTCTTGATGGGAAGAAGTACAAAATAAAAACAAGAGGAAAACGAAAAGCCAACTGCAACTTCCAAGGACTGGAAGCAGAGATGAAGTCCTTGGGGAAAAGCTTCGGGGAAAAGCTCAAGGCAAAGTCCACATTGTAGTAAAGAGCACCTTGAAAGGCGGCTAGGATGGCTTGGACACTTTTATGAAATGACAGATGATAGCCTTACTAAAAGAAATTTACAACACCCAAATCCAACGGACAAGTAAAAGAAGAAGGCCAAGGGAGAATAATAAAACGAAGTAAGGAAAAAAAGCCTTGATAGGAAGAAGTACAAAATAGAAAGAAATAGAAAAAGGAAAATCAACTGCATTCTCCAGTTTTATACATCACGACAGGAGTAGAAAAAGCCCAACTATAACATGGTCGTGAAGCATGGACGCTCAAAGAAAAAAATAAAAGTAGAATAAACGCCACATAGTTTGGGTTATTCAAAAAAAAAAATAGAAGGAAACGCTAGAAGAAGAGATGAAGTATTTGGGAAAAAGCTTAAAGAAAAATGCAAATCATAGTAAAAAGTACCATGAAAGGCGACTAGGATGGTTTGGACGCATTCTTGGAATGACAAGTAGAAGATGGAGGCCAAGGGAAAAATAGCAAAATAAAGTAAGGAAAGGAAGTTTTGATTGGAAGAAGCACAAAATAGAAACAAGTGGAAAACGAAAAACCAATTGCATTCTCTTGTCTTATACCTCACGACAGAAGCAGAAAAGGACCAACTATTCATGGTCGTGAAGTGTGGACGTTCAAACAAAGGAAAAAAATAAAATAGAATAAACGCCACAGAGTTTGGATTATTTAAAAAGAATAGAAGGAAAGACTGGAAGAAGAGATGAAATCCTTGGGGAAAAGTTTCGGGGAAAAACTTAAGGCAAAGTCCAAATTGTTGTAAAGAGTACCTTGAAAGGCAGTTAGAATGGCTTGGACACTTTTGTGAAATGACAGATGATAGCCTTACTAAAAGAAAGAATTTACAACACCTAAATCCAACGGACCAGTAAAAGAGAAAGGCCGAGGGCAAAATAGCAAAATGAAGTAATGAAAGGAAAGAACATATTGATGATGGGAAGAAGCACAAAATAGAAAGAAATGGGAAAGGAAAAGCAATTCCGTTCTCTAGTTTTATACCTCACGACAACAGCAAAGAATCAATAGGTAATAGCGCGGGCGTTCGGAACGTGCACGCAACTGCAAGAAATACTAACTGAAAGATTAAACACAGTTCTCTCTCGCGCATTGATATTTGAACCACTCTTTCAGCTGTCGCTCTCGCAATTGATCTCGCGCTTTCATGCACATATTGGCGCACTATCGAGTGTTCTTGTGGCGTCACCTAATACATCGTTCACCGTGCTCACGATAGAAACAGAAAGACTTGACATCCCAAGTTTTTTTCCGTTATAAACCGACTCCTCACTGCTAAATAAAATCAGCGAACTGAGTCACTGCATAACGATCTTCAAACAATATGCTCATGTATGACTAATGTTGTTTGTTTGTTTGACGTATTTTTATTGTCTAATTTGTTTAATTAAGTAACCTCTAAGTGGCAATTACACGAAACAATGGCTGACGATAATTCCGTCGTTTCTGGGAACTACGAACGTAATCTACTGAAGTTCTTTGTTACTTTAAGAGGCTCATATTATACTGAATCGTGCACTAGTTCATACAGCTACCACGTTTTGCTTCTTTCTTTTTCTCCCTGGGAAACGATTCATTACTCCCCGCCCCCTCTTCCTCGCCGCCCCTGAAAGTTTTGCTTTTTGCGAGCGCCCCCGTCGACGCCGTCGGACGGACGGACGGACGTGAAGGATCGCGATCATTTCTGGTGAAGATTTGGTTTGAGGGATGACGTGCGGCGCTGCTGGCAAGAGCGGCCGTAATAAAATTAATTCCAAGACGTTTTCGGGCTCATTAGGCGCGCCCTATAGATACTCCGGGGGAGTTTTTTTTTCCGGGCACCGCTCCGTCGTAATCAACGCCGTTAATGTAGAACGGGTTAAACGTCTGGCATCTTCGTCCACGCGCCTTGTTTTTATTGCCTTAATGTAAATGAAATTGATTCCGGGGAAATTGGATCTGACTTGATGCGATTGATCCGGGGAGGACTTGAAGAATAAGGCCGAATTGTTTTTTTTTCGGGGCGGAAAGTAATTTGGTTCCATCGGTAATTAATTTTTGTGGAGAGAAAGAAAAGCCTACAGCTACTATTTTTTTGTGCAAGCTTTGGTTTCATTTTTTCTTGAACAATTTAAATCTGCAGGAAATTGTGTCAAAAATTACTTTGAAGAACAGAAAAAAATAGAACCTGTTCTATCTCCAAACCGTATCTGCAGTTTAATGTTTTTTTTTCTTTTTAATTTCTAAGGCAATAAGCCATATTTACTGAAATATTAATGAGCAAACACTAATCGAGTAGGTCAGAGTCACACAAACGTTTTTAGATGGCGGATTCATTTCTTTTTGATGTTAACCTACTCGATTAATATTTGCTCATTAATAATTTCAACTTTAAGGGCCGATTTCATGAAAGGACTTTAAATTTAACGTTTCTTTAACCTAAAAAAATACATTTGTTTCCCTATTCCTAAAGTAAAGTATGGTCATCTTTTTATTCATTTTTAGGCTTGTTGAAATGACTTAAGTAAATAAGTAAAATTTTAAAAAAGAGTCATTATAAAAGGAACTCCGTAATCGATTCTAATAAATTAATCGCAACGCATTTCAAAGTTTAAATTTCGTGGAGTGTTCCCAAACCATTTTGAAAGCAGTTTATTTACGAACAGTTTCGTAATTAAGCAAAAGTCGAGCGAAAAAAAAAAGAAAAACAAACTGCTGCCGAACGAAACTAATTCAGCCATCAGCGTTAAAGACTAATTAATCCGGGCGGCGTTTTTCCGGCGCAAAAACCGCGCCAAAGAGAGCAAAATCGAAACAAGGAGCGGGGGAATTACGCAAACTTAATTGAACGTACCGTTGCAGTTCACTTAGTCATTTTTAATGGAGCCGAACGTCCCGGGAATTTCAGCGTTTAGCTATTTCGGTCTTTGTCTTCCCGCCGAATACCGTGTCACTGTAAACTAAACACGGCTTACATTCTTGAAATCGCTCTATACTTGAAGAGATAATCTTGTTTTCCTTTTGTTTTTCTTCGCTGCTTTTTTCTGAAGCTCGAGGTATGCAGGAATTTTGTCTCGAAATGTTCAAACTTTGTCCTACATTCTAAGCCTGTGTATACTATACATTCAATTACTTAAATTACAGTTACTTTGTAAAATGCAAATCATGTTATTATATTTATTGGCCAGGTGGAAAAGAATTTTAAAATAGAACTCGTTCCATTTGCATCTCCAAAGTGTATCTGCAACCTGAAAAATTCTTTGTTGTAAACATCATTGAACCGAATATTTTACAAGAAATACAATGCAGAAAATATTTAAACTAATAAATAAAATGGCATCTTTCGAAGTGAGGACTTGCACGAATCGGAAAGAGCGGCACAGCATCAAAATCCAAACGAGTAACAGCTGACGTAAAGAAGGCCCAATAGCGTTAAAGGTCGAGTGTGAACGCAATTCAATCTCTCCGTCGAAATATTAACACGTAAGAAACTGTAATTCTCATAATTTATTCACGCAAAAAAGGGGACGTCGCGTGTCGGCGGCATTTTCTGACTGCCTGGCCGTTTTAATCGAACAATTGATCTCTTCCCACGGAAAACTCGAAGTACACCTGCAGAGTTGGTGCAAAGATATTGTCACGCGGAGCCTTCTGCGCCTTCACCATGTCACGCAGAGACTTCCGGGTTGTAGGGGCGTAGATAGAGCTTTTATAAACAATCCAATTAGAAAAATATATCTTTCCATTTAGATCTGATTGTAGGGGCGTAGATAGAGCATTCAAACAATCGAATTAGATAAATATATCTTTTCATTTACATTTGATTTAAATTAAATCTCCGGCGGTTCTTCTGCCAGACCGGTTTTCCCTTTCATCCTCGACGCAGACGGTGCAAGGGGTCGTGTGTGGTGGACATACTTCGGCGCTGTTGTAGGGAGCTCGATGGCCTGGATGTGTTTCGTTGTGACTTGTTTGCGGTCAGAAGTTGAATGTTGAGAAGAGGTCCGATGGCGACGTGATTAAAGTTCCAGGAAAGCGACAACAACGTCCATCAGGGATGGAAGACGGTGACGGTTTCTTCAAGGGTGAATCGCAATAACGACTAAGGTCCAGGGGCAACGGCGACGGCGCGGCGTCCACCAGAGGTGGAAACGGCGACGCCACTTGATCTTCTTTTTAATTCTATGGCGGTTGCCCAACGGGGTCGTAAATCATATACTTGTCAGGAGACCTCAGGAGCGGGAGTGTATTTTTGTGTGTTTTCTGTGCTTTGTTACTCCCAAACCTCCTCGCCGTTGAAGGGGAAGCAGTGTCGAATGGTATCCCCAACACTGAAGGGTCGAACTAAGGATTCAGTTAACGATCGAACTTCCAAATTCGGCGTCGTTTGTTTAAGAAAAAAATGCTTGCTTAAATCGGTCGCGAAATAACCCTGAGTTTGCGGAATACTTGCGTTGCTCGCGTTCCAGTTTCATCACCCGCACGTCGTTTTTCGCTGACTTCTAGTACCTCGTAACTGGATTGTGATTACGCACTGATTTTACACATGAAATTTAAACGTGTTAATTATTTCCGTAATTTCGAAAATGGTTTTATAAAAAAAAACCTAATCGTGATAATATTTAAAAATAGACACTGCGGACGATGCTGTTTACTCAGGGCAATAAAAGATATCCGATTGGAGGGACTGTATTTTGAAACGAATGCAAAAACTCGTCTGAATTGCACCACATAGCGTGAGACCTAGTGCTTTCTAAGACTTCCGTCACAAAATTAATTGGAATCTTAGAACCCAAATGGTCTCACGCTATGTGGTGCAAATCAGACGAATTTTTGTATCCGTTTCAATATACAGTCCGTACAAACAAGTTTGGAGGGACTGTATTTTGAAACGAATGCATTTTGTGACGGAAACGTTGACAGAAAAACAAAACTATTTTTAACGCAGGAAAAGCATCACATAGCGTGAGGTCATTTGTTTTCTAAGACTAAGATTGGAGGGACTGTATTTTGAAACGAATGCAAAAAATCGTCTGAGCTGCACCCACCACATAGCGTGAGACCATTTGGGTTCTAAGACTCCAATTAATTTTGTGGCGAAGGCGCTAATAGAAAAACAAAACTATTTTTAACGCAAGAAAAGCATCGCATGGCGTGTGATCATTTGCTTTCCAAGACTAAGATTAGAGTTACAGTATTTTGAAACGAATGCAAAACATCATCTGAATTGGACCACATAGCGTGAGACCATTTGGGTTCTAATACTCCAATTAATTTTATGACGGAAACGCTGATAGAAAAACAAAACTATTTTTAACGCAAGAAAAGCATCACATGGCGTGTGATCATTTGCTTTCCAAGACTAAGATTAGAGTTACAGTATTTTGAAACGAATGCAAAACATCATCTGAATTGGACCACATAGCGTGAGACCATTTGGGTTCTAAGACTCCAATTAATTTTATGACGGAAACGCTGATAGAAAAACAAAACTATTTTTAACGCAAGAAAAGCATCACATGGCGTGTGATCATTTGCTTTCCAAGACTAAGATTAGAGTTACAGTATTTTGAAATGAATGCAAAACATCATCTGAATTGGACCACATAGCGTGAGACCATTTGGGTTCTAATACTCCAATTAATTTTATGACGGAAACGCTGATAGAAAAACAAAACTATTTTTAACGCAAGAAAAGCATCGCATGGCGTGTGATCATTTGCTTTCCAAGACTAAGATTAGAGTTACAGTATTTTGAAACGAATGCAAAACATCATCTGAATTGGACCACATAGCGTGAGACCATTTGGGTTCTAATACTCCAATTAATTTTATGACGGAAACGCTGATAGAAAAACAAAACTATTTTTAACGCAAGAAAAGCATCACATGGCGTGTGATCATTTGCTTTCCAAGACTAAGATTAGAGTTACAGTATTTTGAAATGAATGCAAAACATCATCTGAATTGGACCACATAGCGTGAGACCATTTGGGTTCTAATACTCCAATTAATTTTGTGGCGGAGGCGCTGGTAGATAAACAAAGCTATTTTTAACGCAATAAAAGCAGACGCGATAGGCGCAGCATGAAGCGTTTCACACACCTAATTTCTTGATAATGTGCCATCAAGGATAAATAAGATTCGATATTCAGGCTGTTTGGCTAAAGAGGAGTTTCCAAACCGTAACAATTGTCCGAGTAACCGGGGGATGCATACAATGCCGTATGCAGGAGCGGTTGATTTCCTATCCTTATCGAAGCAAGCGGCGGATATAGCAAGATTGCCCATGTGATGAACTTTTTTCAATCTATTACTCTTAGCAGAGCGGACATAGCAAGATTAGCTCATTCATTGACGCTTACTTTAAATCTAGTTTTACAAAATGTATACAATTATAACATAAAGGACCCTGAACTTATAATTTCGAGTGATGTAAAGAATTTGCATCTCATCAATTTAGAAAAAAAAAAGCTGTTCCCCAACTGGCATTCACAATGAATCCCATCGTTACCATGGAAAGAATTCGAAGCATCTTAATCACCTCGCCATCTGCTACCTGTTTTTAATAAAAGCAAAAGCAAAAGAAAAAAAAACTCAATGATCTTGTTAAATGCTAAGCACTAACTCGCGATCGCGCGGCATCACTGAATTCGGTCGCTTTTTCTCCTTCCGCTTTAATGAGCTTTCCGCCTTAATCTCCTTACGTCGAGACCCCCCCAGAACACTAAGGGGATTCGCTTCGCAGCCGTTCGGCTCAAATATTTGGAAATCAAAGGGAGAGAGACGTCGTGTTTTATGAATGCCGAATGCCTTGCTGCACAATGCGGCCGTACAATTCGAGCAAGTGTGCTCGCGGCCTCGAATTTTACGAGGACCCGGTTACGATTGAATTGCAGATGGATCGCTCTCCTCCGCTTTGCATACCGCGGCTATTCAATGCACGCGCTTCGCGTTTTATTTTATTGCGATGGATTGCTTCGAATCGCGATTTATCGCTTGTTTACTGCTGATTGCAGCTGTTTCCGTGAACGCGAAAAAGACGTTCGATTTCTGATTCCGTAATAATGGCACTCTTCTTGACCTTGGTTATATTTAGCATTCAAACCCCCAACAAATACCTTAAACATTTGTTCAACGAGTTATTTCATCAAACAATCGGTTGCATATATAGATACAGATTGAGCAAAGGATTAATTAAAAATCATCAAACATGCATGCGACAACTACGAACATGCCGAAGATCTCTCGCTGTTCACCCTCGATGTTTAGGTCGTGCTCGATACCCCGATATCACATCGATGTAAAGCAAAGTACAGTTTTAGATAAAACCGTGCATCTCAAAGATGAATAGTAGAATCGAGGGTGAACAGTGAGGCATCTTCGGCATGTTCGCACCCTTAGAGAAGAGACGTAAACCAAACAGAGATTGAGAATTTCAATTTCGTACTATTTCCCTACACCAGTGAGATTTGCACGAATTTTAATCTACTATACTCATCAATGATGTAACTACATCCTCCTATGACTTGACCTTCGACGTCCTTATTTCACGAGAAGACCTCCTATCTAATGAGTTACTTGTCATATTTCCTTCGTTTTCATTATACAATCCGCACAGATTCAAATCATGTCTAGGGGAGGAAGCCTTGGCGTTTCGTTTTTATAGCGAAAGTAAAAATGCCTGTCTAATTAACCAATTAGGAATTCTAATTTCGCCTGCCGCCTGTCTGTGCATGTTTCATCAAGACGAGAAATGCGAAATGAATGCGAAATGTTTGAAGAAGAACGTGAGCGGATTCGAAAGTAAATCGTCGCTGATAATGAAAGTCGCCGCTGATTAGAAGCTCGGGCAAATTATTATTTTTTTTTCGTAGGGCCGCTTGCTCTTGTAAAAGGAAACACTCTGGGATGCCCCGAAAATTTCTGTAGGGTAAAAAAGAAGGGCACGTTATCGTTATGTTTTAATGGATAGACTTCACTGGACAATTCGTAACTCGCCTTACCAACCCAACCCAACCCAACTATATTCTTCCATTCTACTAATACTTTAAATTTTTTCTTGAACTTCGTTCAATTTCAGAAGCGTTTTTCCTTAAAAGAAAGGCACATTATAGTTTTACACATTTTAATGGATAGGTTCCATTGGACAATTCGTAACTCGCCTTCCATGTTCAACCATGTTCTTCCATTCTACTTTGATTTCAATAATTCCGTTCGAATTTTTATTTCAAATTTCTCTTTTTGTCTTCGTTCAATTTCTGTAATGTTTTACATAGAAGGAAGGCGCGTGATCGTTATATTTTAATGGGTAGACTTCATTGGACAATTTGTAACTCGTCTTCCCAACCATATTCTTCTATTCTACTTGGGTTTCAATAATTCCCTTCAAATTTTTAATATTTTCAAATTTTTAGGGGCTAGTCAGTGTTTCCTTCCTCTTTCTAGAACGCTATTCCCATAAAAAGGACATAAAATTGTCGAAAAAAAACTTAGAATGGAAGAATTCTACGTCTTTTTCGACAATTTCCTTCCTACTTCTAAATATTCTCAAATCTTTCGGCGTTCGTCACTGTAATCTCTCTTTTTTCTTGAACTCTTTGGTTTTTCTTTGTGGCTTTCCATTTCTACTTTCCTTCTTTTCGGTTAATTGCCCAGACTTGTTTTTTCTTAACGTTCTTATCGAGTTGGTCGAGAGTTTTTCAAAGTGCCCCAAGCGCGGGGCACTTTGAAAAATCATCTCTCGGTTTTATGTAACTTCTGATCCATTGGCCTGGTTGGTTGGTTAGTTTTCCCCCATTGGTCTCCACCGCATTTTTTTGAAGGACGCCAAAATCTGACTGCTCGGATTGAGTTAATTGGTATTAATGAAGCTGCCCTTGGTGATATGATTTTTTCTTCTTAGGGCAAAGGTGAAAGAAACTTTGCCATTGGTAGACATGCTTCTTGAACTTGGAATCCAATCTTATTGGAACGCTTGTGGAATCTTTTTTGATTGTGTAATTTATCAAATGGGTGTTAGGTGAGCATTGATGATCTTTTAGAAGATTTGACGGAGACACCTTTGGACGACGACGACATCTAAATGTCTTCTGGATTTGTCTTCTAAGGACAATACAGTTTTTTCTTTTTTGGACGGACTGATCGATCGTGGTTTTTTCTCCGC
The DNA here is from genome assembly GCA_036172665.1 of Prosopocoilus inquinatus. Classification (NCBI taxonomy): domain Eukaryota; kingdom Metazoa; phylum Arthropoda; class Insecta; order Coleoptera; family Lucanidae; genus Prosopocoilus; species Prosopocoilus inquinatus. The sequence continues at coordinate 48,967,930 of CM069872.1, forward strand.
GCCGTTTTTGCCCCTAGAGAAGGTATTGGGTATTACTATCACCCCTTGACCAGCTGGAGCTTTGCACCTTTTCATTTATGGGAAAATTGCTGTTTCCGTCTGTTTGCACAAGTTCATCAAATCTCCTGCTTTGAATTAAGTTTTAATTCCAGAGCCGGACTGTACAGTTGATTTAACTTTTAAGGGCCCCAATGAGCTCCTCAAGAACACCTGTTTTTAATTTTGTGCAGTCTCTAAGTTGGTGGTTTTGCCTCCTTCAATTCTCACATTTTCTTCCATCCAGTATTCTTTGATATTTCCGTTTTAGTGTAAGGTGGTAACGTTTTTAGTGTCTGTCCCATTTCGATGTCGACCATTTCAAATTTTTCCTGGATTTTCCTTCCCTATGGTTCTTCTTGTCTTGGCTGATCTTCCCTTGCAAATTCCATTGTAGTATTCTTCTAGAAATCTCTGCGTTATCTTTCAGTACAATGTACTCCAGCTACTTCTTTCCCCCCTTTTGCATTTCTGCTTCTTCTTCATTTGTTACCTTCCAAAGTTTTTGACCTTTGTCAAAAATGATATCGAAGCGTTCTCTTGAACTCATTGAAAGTCCAGTCCAGTAAGTTGGCTAAGCTGAAGTTGCTTTTGCCCGGCGCAAAAGAGCAAAATGGAAGCAATGGGGCGAGGTTTCCTAAGTTGACTTGAATTTAGTTTGAATATTTTTGAGACTCATTCAAAGTTGTGGAATAATTACGTAAGAAGGAAGAAACAAGAGCCAGTTTCAGGGCGATTTGCGAAGATTGTATCACATCTGGTCGAATGAATAAAGGAGATGCTTGAAATTCGAAATTGAAATTTTTGGATGAAGCGAAAGGTGCAACTAAGAAATCGGATATGAAGGCGTTTTGGAACCTGGTACTTACCAGAAGAAACTCGAGAGGACGACTAAAGGTAATTGGAAAGTAACTCTTAACACTTAAAAAATTAGACGAGTGACAGACACGATTAGAAGAAAACGATTGGGAGGTTTTGGAACCAGGTGCTTTCATGAAGAAACAAGAGGAGTAGATCAAAAAAGAAGAAGAAGAAAATAGATAAAATACAGACGCAATTAGAAGAAAGCGGTTGGAAGGTTTTGGAATTTGGTACGTTCCTCTTGACCGGACGGTCAAAAGAAATTGAAAGGTAACTCTTAAATAAAACCAGATGCAGTTTAGAAGAGAACGATTGGAATGAATGGAAAAAGTGAAGGAACTATTAGAAAGTGGCCAGGAATAAGGAAGGAATGTATTATATTTCAGTGGGGAATAATATTTAGAGGGCATTTTAAAAAGCTTTTCTGTAAACTAGCTTAATAAAGGAACAGGCTTTGCCCCAATCACTTTTTAACAATTCTTAAGAATCGAAACTGTCGAATGAGATTGTTCAGATTTGACTGCAGGATTTAATTAATTTTTTCCCTTTGTTTCTCTTTCTCCGGAAGCTATTTTTCATTTAAATAAAATGCAATTACATCGACATAAAACAAAAATTACTTTTTCTGCTATAAGAACATTCCGCCTCCCTTTTTTTTCCTTTTGTGATTACTTCTCCATATCAAAGAAAAAAAAAATTCAGTTCGTTCGCAAGAGATCCCATGCAGATTCGTGCTTCTTTGTGCCCCATTTTCTTACAGCAAATTAGATTAGCATGCTTTGAGAGATTTGCTTTGGACAACGGAATGGTCGATGTACTATAAACAAGTACGATACTCTGGAAGAGTCGGCCAATAAAAATTACTTATTATTTTTTTATTTGCTGCTCGACTTTCAGTAAGTGCAAAAATTTTGTTTACTATTCTGTTCAGGCTCTAACTGAAAAAGTAAAAGCTATTTTTCTCCGGAACTTTCCGTGAAAGTTTTCTGTTTTTTTTTTTTTTTCTTTTAACGATCGAACTATATTCCTGCCTAAGTAAGTGTCTTCGGTTTCCGGTGTGCTGTATACTTAGTAGCGAGCATGTCATGTGTAAAACGTCTCCTAAATTGTGGCCCCCGGCCATTTATCATCGAAACCGCAAAACGTCTATGGAAATACACACTCGTCGTTAAGTTTTTGCACGCTCTATTACAAGTCCACAGAAAAAACTTCTCCCGCGTGATTTAGGTCGGGAAGAGTTCGCGTTCCGGGCAATTAACCCCCGCATGTCAATATAAACTCGGCCGGGCGGCGAAAACTTCGACGCCCCATTTTTTACACCCCGCGTCTCACTATTCGAAAATAAGTCGAAAAGTTACCGCCGACAATAGTTTTCAATTAAACTCCGGGGAGGCATTGAGGGTGGGTGGTTTCGAGATGCGCGTTAAATTTATGCAGCGCCCCCCCCCCCAATCCGGGGACGACGGCTCCGGGCATTTCTTGGCCCGGCACAAAGACGTACTACATCACGACAAGAAATTGATAGTTTGTGGAAATGAGCCGGAAGGCTCTTTTAAGGTTTAGCGAACAACATCCGGACCGGACAGTCCGTCCGGTTCTGAAACTTATGCGATAATTCGGGCAATTAGGCACATGAACACAATTTCCTTTACACATAACATTCACAGTTATGTATTATGCAATTGCGGAGAGCTTAATTTAATTCATCTGTTATTGTCATCAGGGTTCTCATTTGTTTCATCAGATTCGTCAAATTATGCCTGTAAGGACCAGAAGGGGTTTATAAGCACCGCCTCCTTTTCTATTTTTCACTTTTTCTCTCTAGTCAACGACGTTTCGAATTAATTAGAATGGTGACATGTTCTTGCACACTTGAGCTTTGTCGGAGGAGCAATTACAAAAAAGAAAGATTTGTAAAGCTGTTTCTTGGTATAAAAATATGTCATCAAATTAAAACCAATCACTTAACTTATCATTTAGTTGAAAAGCGGTTACCTTTTCCTAGCAGATTAGAGTACAACGAATAAAAGAGAGCACTTCTTGATCAGTCACGCCCATTTTCTTCCCTGCAATTGGAGAACAACCAATTATAGAAAGCATTTCTTGATCAGTCACGCCCATTCTCTTCCCTGCAAATTAGAGAACAACCAATTAGAGCGAGCACTTCTTGACCCATCGGTAAAGTAACGCCCCTTTTTAAGTTATTAGAAATATTGACTCGCGCCGCCTACTTTCACTCGCACGAATTACTATTGCTTACTAGTAAAATGGAATCTTACTGTTTACTTTTGTTTCTGCAGGTTGAGTTGATCTAAAGGCAAAGTCACGCCCATTTTTACTCAATAGAAATAATGCTTTTATGTACCGTTCACTTTTTATATACGGTTTAGTGGTTATGAGTATTGTTGACTTTAGCTTGTAAGAAATCGAAAATCAAAAAAAAAAAAACAATTTGAGAAGTAATTATTTAGTTACAGCCACAAATAAAGGGCGTTTCTTTCATTTTGACCGGACAACGATGGTAACGCCCATTTGTATTCGCATGAATTAAAGTAACCAATAAGAGTGCCGTTGTCTCTTTAAATTTTACTGACAACTTGCCTAACTCTGTATCTTAGAAACAAAAACATGAAATGTAAAAATGTAGAGCAGGGATTCAACATTTTTTTATACATCGACCCCCCCCCCTCCTTCTTAGAAGAGAAGAAAGTTTTCAACGACCCCTTTCTTCCCCCTATTGTTGCTTTATTGTTACATACAATACTGCCGTAATTCTAAATCAGACGTGTGGGAATAACTTTAAATTTCATTTTTTTCTCATGTACAGGGTGACTGTACCCTGTGTGTGAATTTTAAAGACAAAATTCTTTGATTTAGAGCTTCATGAACGCTGTAAAAACGTGCGGGTGAGGGTTGATGACTCACTTTTGATCCCCTTTTTGTCCCCAATCCTTTAAACAATCCGTACAAAGTTGTATCTCGATTTTCTTTGTTCGTAGGGTTGCCGGTTTTCGATAAAAAGCCAGAAATCAATTTTCACGATTGCTCGAATGGCGTTTTGCCTGTATTTTCAGGATTTTCGAAAAAACTTTTTCTCTCTCTGGTTTTACCTTCGTTTGGACTTCAGAATGAAACCTTTGATTTCAAGAATACGTCAAATAAAAATGCCCAAATTTTAAATGTAACAATATTTTAACAAACTTTGAATTTTAGTTTACAATTAAAAAAAAAATTAAATTTAAAAAAACATAATAAAAAAATTTTAATTTTAAAATTCAGTTTACATATAATTACAAAAAAATTAAAAATAGATTTTACAAACAACCAAAAATAATTCCAAACTATAGTAATAAATAGAAAAAAAGGAGGCAAATGCGAATATTCAATACATAATAAATAATAAAAAAAACGTTTGCTGGAAAATAGCTTTTCTTTATGGGTAAAATGATTTTTTTCTTTCAACTCACCAACGTTGACTAGAATCATTTTTGAGACACAGAATTTAAATCAAATTAATTAAAAAAATCTGTTACGATTAAATCGATTATAAAAAAAAAACTGTGTGGATTTGTATCTTCATTCGCGAAATTAACTTCAAACTGAGGAAACTGACTGATTTAAAAGCAATAATAAAAAATGAACTTTCAACGAGGAACACATAATTAGGAGATCAAGAAATTGCACTGAAGAGACCCCTTGTCTTGTCCGCTACTGATTTTTATGCACTTCTTCCCCTTTTGGATTCTTAATAAGAAGGGGATATCGGATGTTGTTGCATTTGCTGTGCAAAAAAAATTCTTAATTGAATGCGTAAAGAGGGGTAATATTGCGGATTCCCTCCGCTCGAACTTATTCTGCTCTGCTAACGCCGGGCCATGTGCATAATTCGAGGAATTCTGCCTCCGCTGCTTGACTCTGATCTTGTACGCGTTATAATTCATTATGATATTATTTAATCGTAACTTAACTTTTATAAAAATACATTTAATCTCTAAGTACTGAATATCCGAACCTTTACAACACGAAATCGACTTAATCTTTTCGGCGATAGTAATAGAATCAATTGTTTAGAGCGCCATCTCTTTGCCAAAAGGAAAAATTATATTAATAGATTTAACAAAGAAAAATATTTCATCGTTGCCGTTTTCATTTCATCTTTCGTCTAATTTTAGCTTTAAGAAAATTGTTTTTTTTTATAACTAATTATTTTCATGTCAAACAAAGTTCGTCTGAAGTGCCGTCCGTTAGTCATAAGGCAAACTTATTTTACTATAAATTTTAAATAAAAAGTATATGGCAATTGCATCTCATCTGATTTTAGATTAAAAATAAAATCGATTCTTTTTAATAACTTATTATTTTCTAAAGGGGACTTACTAGAAGCATCACAATCATTTGGAGCGCCATCTGATGGTCAAGAGTGAAAACTATTTTGATCGAATTTTACAAACGTTTCACCGCTGACGATTCGATTCTTTTTAAAAACTAATTATTTTCAAGGATAGACAAAGGGGATCCACTGAAGGCATCACCGTCGTTTATAGCGCCATCTGATGACGAAAACTGGAAACTATTTTAATCGAATTTAAAAAATGTTTCACCGCCGATGATTCCGTCTCATCTTATATTAAGCGTATCTCAAAAATATTTTTTTTTAAATGCCTAAGTATTTTCAACAAATTCAAAAGGAGTTTCAAAATTGAATTAAATACAATAAATGAAAAATGGAATTTCAGGTCGAGTACTATAAAACAATTCAAGATGGCGGACATTAATCGATAAGAACCTTTATCTATTAATGTTCGCCATCTTGACTCGTCTTGTACTCGAGTCTTTTCTGTGATCTTTATAGTCTTTATAGTCCCTCCCGGGGCTGACTTACTTTTGTCGTGTGCCGTCCCATTTTACATCGATTTTAACCCTGTTTTAAGAGGTTTTTATGATTAAGCAATTTAATGATCGTGCTTTAATTCAACTTTAATGTAAACCCTATTTAAACCCTTTGAAGATGATTTCAGTTTGAACTCAAAACATGTCGGCATCTCAGGCCTCAATATACAAATAGCCGGTGAAATTTTGGTTGTTTAGTAACCTAAGACACATCCTGAAATTCCATTTTTTCATTTATTATTTGGATACTTGTAGCTTCGCTCCTACACAGTTCTAAATTAGTTCGGAACTGTACTGTCATGCGCTCTTGCTAAATACGCAGCATTTTTAGCAAGAGCGCATGAGCAGTACCTGATTTAAAACTGCGTAGGAGTAAAATATGGAGATTCTCGCCCAAAAAAAGAAATAAATACAAGAACTTGATTGGAAATTCAAAAGAAGTATTTATAGAGATAGAAAAATATTAAGTGCCGCCCACTTTCGCTTTTGTTCAAAGCTAGCCATTCAGGGAACTTATTTTTAGTGCAGCCTAAATAGTAACGCCCACTTTTTTCCTCGCCGTTTAGAGAACGACCTATTAGGAAGCTTAATCTAAATGCGACGCCCTTTTTCACTCCCTCATTTCCGAAATTAACCAATAGAAAGCGAGCGTATATTTTACTTTAATTAATCTGTCTGTGAATAATTTGGCGGAAACTCTCCCTTCTTGTGGGTGATTTAAAAAAGGGTAGTTGAAATCGTGTTTTTCAGAGCTTGGTTTCCGTTCGCCTTATCAAGAAGAGAAACGATCGCCGTAATGCTTTCCGAAAAGCGCAAAATCATCGCAACCCAAGTCTATCAGCGGCACGAAATAAGACGAAGTAGGTTGTTTTTGAGTCGCACAAAGCAATCTGTTAGTGGAATCTTGATTGATAGGATCTTATGAGTGGCAACCGGAAAAGTGGCTGCATGCACGTAGCTTTTACCGGTGCACGCTTTTCCCTTCGCGATGATGATGATGGTGATGGTGGTGGTGGTGATAATGCCTGTGAGGTGAGGGCAGAGCAAAAAGCACCTTAATTCCTTCTACCCTAACCCGCCCCTACCTGGTCCGATGGATGTTTTTACGCGTGGGAAATGGTACGTTCCGTGCCGGGGGTTTTCATGATTGAATAAATTCCTCTCGTTTTGGGGTTGTAATCGTTATCGAAAGCTGCGGCGTCGTCGTTTGCCTTAAATATCCTGCGATCTGGATCGAGCGCGCCTTTATTTATGGGGACGAGGAGGGGGCGTTTTTGGTCGAATTGTTCAGAAATATATGAAAGAGTTTTACGTCACATTAAGAATGTAGTTGCGGTCACAAGCGATAAGCTCCTAATTCGGGGAAGTTATTTCTGACATTTATGATTTTTTTCTCTTTTTTTGGTAAGAAAAACAAGGAACAGACTCCTCGGTTTCTCAATCACAAGTTAAATTTAACCGTCGATTTGTTGCGATAGAAACAATTGTCCTGGTGATTGGCTACTGTGGAAATAAACAGGAAGTTAACTTTAAACTTTAAATTGCGAATATTCCTGGAGCCAAAAAATAATCAAAACAAGGCAAATCACAGCCCTGCGTACGTGATTCATTTGGCTGACATTCGTACAAAACTTTCGAACGTTCTTGGCTCGAAACATACAACAATGAGTAATTGCTCTTAATGCCAACCGCGGCCCTCTTTATTTCCACAGTATTTTCCGTGTTTGCAATTGCTTCGTGTGTGAGATAATTAAACGCAATTAAAGTGAAAAGAATCAAATATTACAAATGAAAAATTTACTTTATGAAAACTCCGTTAACACGGTTGAGGAATTTTAAATTGCGAACATTGCCGGAGCAAAACAAATCAAAACGTTGCAAATCACTACCCTGTGTACGTGATTCTTTAGGCCGACGTTCACACAAAACGTTCTAACTTTCTTGGCTCGTAACATACAACAGTGAGTAACTGCTCTTAATGCCAACCGCGTTTCTTTAGCATTTTCTTAATTCTATGTATCACAACAGCATTTTCTGTGTTTGCAGTTGCTTCATGTGTGAGATAATTAATCGGAATTGAACTGAAAGAAATCAAATGAAAAATTCAGTATATGAAGACTTCATTAACACGGTTGAGGAACTTTAAATTGCGAATATTGCTGGAGCAAAACAAATCAAAACGTTGCAAATCACTGCCATGCGTACGTAATTCATTAGGCTGACATTCGTACAAAACTTTCGAACGTTCTTGGCTCGTAACATACAACAGTGAGTAATTGCTCTTAATGCCAACCGCGGCCGTTGTTATTACCACAGTATTTTCCCTGTTTGCAATTGCTTCATGTAAGAGATAATTAAACGTTAAGTTAAGGATAACGTGTGATTGTAAAATTAGGGCGAAATGTTTAATGTTATTTGAATATTTGAGTTATGTAATGGGTTATACGAGATTGTTCTCCTGAAGAAAGAATCGGAACTCATCCTGTACTTTATAGTTTCACTCCCTGGCGCCTTGAACTTTGGCCGAGCCCCTTTCCATCTGATTTCAAGCTCGGGACAGCTCTCTCAGCGCTAACTTGCCACAGTTTTCGTTAATTAATCAGGGCGTAACGTAATTACATTCGGATGGTAGCAAACATCTGGTACTTGATGTTTGGGAAGTTATGTGTTTGTTTCTATTTTTTCCGGTGTAATTGAATCGTGTATTTTGTTACATGATCGTATACGAACGAGTACGGGAAAGTTTGGAGTTCCTTCCGTTTTATGAAGTGCAAAATTTGAGATAATACCACGTCCTGAAACTTACGTTTCCGGAGCTTTATTAAGCGGGGAAGTTTTCGGGCGAAGTTTTTCATCTCATTGATTTATTTACCCCTTCTCCTTCTCGTGAAAGAAGTTGAGCGCACATTCGTCGGCGCGTGTTAAACTAGAGCATATTAATAATGAAATAAGTCCGGCGTGACGTGCGTGCTATATAGCTCGAATAGCAATAAATCTCCACGTGAACTGCTCATAACTTATGCACGACGTACGATATAATTAAGTTGGGAAGCGTTTTTCCTACGCGTGTATCTCGGGGTGAAGATAATGTTGATCCTTTTGTCGGAGAAAATCCCGTTATATACGGGACCCTAAAAGCCACTTAACTTGTATCTACAGTATTCCGAAAGTTGAGTAAATTTTATTTACGATCGTCGGCATGTTCGCGTAATGATTTTCCTGAATTTTTTACGCGCTCCCCACGTCGCCCCCATGCAAATTTTATTTCACCTCTAAACTCGACGCTCAGTTCCATATTTAACCCATCCATAGACGGCGTGAATTTATTATTTATGATCCCGCCCGAGCTAAACTGATACTAAATGCATTGTGTCTCCACGACGCTGTAAATTTCGCGGTCGTAAAATAAGTAAGAGACGAGGCGAACACACGACCTCCTCGCGCATTACTTTTTCACCGCCGCCCCCCTATGACTCGACGCAGATGGAAAACTGATGTTTATTTGCTCTTGGATTTAGTGCTTTTAGGAACGGCGATTATCCCAATCGCGTGTAACGAGGAGCGGTTTGATTTAATAAAAGTCGCTGGATGTGATTCGAACGTATTAGGAGAGGAGGAATCCTAATGGACTTGATGGTGTAGACGTTTTGAGGGTCTGCCGAGCAAACATTTTCGTTTGTATAAATAAGTGCTTTTATAACACATTCTGAATGGATTTATTTTGAGGGTCTCTTGTTGGTCATATCTGATGTTCGCAAATCAGCTCGATCTAAAGTGTTTTTTTTAAAAAATATTCTTGATTCAATGGTTATGGTTTGAGTGGCCTGAGGTTATCCGCTCCATGGTAATTATTAAATTTCAAAATTCAATTATTTCCTTTTGAACGTGACTTTCATACACAGTATTGTTAGATCTTTGGGTGGGGTTGGCAAATAATTATGTTCTTCTTCTTCTTTATAAAGTTTTTGGTTTCCGTATAAAAAGCCATTTCAACCAATTCCATGAATGGATAATTTCTGATTTCAAAGCAGTCTTGTTCCTGGATCATAGAGGTCAACACATAAAAGTACTTTTGTCTAATGCCCGATTTCTTCACCTCTTGATACACTTATCTGCCAAGTATTATCCTTGGAAACCATTGCATTGATTATAGTTTCCGAGGATACTACCAGGCAGATAAATTTATCCGCAGGTGAAGAAATCGGACCTAAGGGGGTATATTTGATATTATAATTTATATTAAATAAGTATCGTCACTTGATTCAAAACTTTAATTAAACACTGGCTTATTACAGTTCAAATTATACAAATAACAACGTACAACACTTATTTCAATAAATAACACTAATATTTCACTATTTATGTCGCCTAAGAAGCTCGCACTATCGCTTGCTAAATGTAGACTGTTTCAAATCGCGCGCCGTCAGCACTTTATCATATTTCGATACGGTTGTTACTGGAAACATCTAGAATGCCATGGAACTAATTGGAAGTCTCTCGAACATTCCAGACTGCATGTGGCATGGCGTCCGAAGGACGCGTCACACTCCATCAAAACACGAAAAGTGTCGGTTGAATAACAGATGGTGCCACTTGTCTGAGTCATAATTTTTTTAACGTCTGGCTGTAACAGTATTCTCCTAGTAGCAGATATTATTTCTCCCGACACCGAATTAATAATAATTTTCTATTGATAATTGAATTTAATTATGATTATCATTCTGCATTCGGCTCAATTTAATCCAAACAAGGCTTAATATATTTTATCAAAAGTTTTTTAATAAACTAACTACATAGTTCGACCATGACAAATGAATTAAATGAAATGAATCAATTAGACTAATTGGAGCGTTGATTTCTACCTACTAGGAGGTCATGAGAACTTCAAGTAGGTAATACAGTAGCCTTAATTAACATTTAGAACAAAAGAATTGTTTTGAAGATTTTAACTTGTTTATTTTTACGTGTTCACTTTTCACGGCCTAATTTTAATTAAATACAATAATCGCCGATGATTGGCGATATCATCACCGTTTTGTTTCCCATTTTTTTTCCTCTTCCTCTTTCCTAAATTGAGCAAGCAAAGCGCGCAATTTCAAAACTGCAACGCTCTATTTCTCGAAAACCATAAACTTACTCAACAGTGCACACATGTACGTAACTCCATTACTTTCGATAACTGTAATTACTTTTTTTTTTCATGAAGTTGTTGATTTCCGCCTAAATCTGGAACCGCCGACCCAAATTATACCCGTTAATTGTCCCGTCGCGTCATGAGAATAACGCAGTTGTTGAGCGAAACGTGGCAACGGCTAATGTCACCTAGATTTGTAAAACGCCGCCTGCGATCTTAAAAAAAGAAAAAAAAAACATCGTGTCGCAAGTTTAATCAAGGTGGTCAGGCCTTAATTAGAGGAGGCATGTGACCTGATTATTTATTTACGCTTTGGCCGTGGCATATTGCAATAAAATTAGATTAAACGTTGCTGTCGTGTAACTTATGTTGAATATGTTAGATAAAATTAATAGAATTTTTTTTGTTATGCATATTGTTACGCATTTACGGTTCAAATGATTGTGACTATTACTTACAACCTGTTGATGATGTTTACTCTTGTCGATGGACTTTCATGGTGTGTCTGTCTCTCTTTCTCCGGCGTGTCGCTTATACAGGATGATTCAAAATAAGTATCCGGCCCGTTAACCACGGATTGTACTCAATAAAACAAGGCAAATAACTGTAGACGTAGGGGGGTCTAACTTGTATAGTTTTCGAGATAAAATAGATTGAAAATTCACTTGTAAACTTGTTGGTGGTCACCGGAATAGCTGAGTACGTCGCAACAGCAATGGACTCTCTGGAGCAAAAAAAATCAAAACAATGCAAATCATTGCCCTGTGTACGTGATTCATTAGGCCGCCGTTCACACAAAACGTTCTAACGTTCTTGGCTCGTAACATACAACAGTTGCTCTTAATGCCAACCGCATTCCTTTAGCATTTTCTTAATTCTATGTATTACCACAGTATTTTCTGTGTTTGCAGTTACTTCATGTGTGAGATAATTAATCGGAATTGAACTGAAAGTAATCAAATGAAAAATTCAGTTTATGAAGACTTCATTAACACCGTTGAGGAACTTTAAATAGCGAATATTGCTGGAGCAAAACAAATCAAAGCGTTGCAAATCACTGCCCTGCGTACGTGATTCATTAGGCTGACATTCGTACAAAACTTTCGAACGTTCTTGGCTCGCAACATACAACAATGAGTAATTGCTCTTAATGCCAACCGCGACCCTTTTTATTACCACAGTATTTTCCGTGTTTGCAATTGCTTCATGTGTGACATAATTAATCGCAATTACAGCGAAAAGAATCAAATATTACAAATGGAACATTCAGTTTATGAAAACTCCATTAAGACGGTTGAGGAACTTTAAACTGCGAATATTGCTGGAGTCAAAAAAAAAAAAAAATCAAAACAGCGCAAATCACTGCCCTGCGTACGTGATTCATTAGGCTGACATTCCTACAGAACTGTCGAACGTTTTTGGCTCGTAACATACAACAATGAGTAATTGCTCTTAATGCCAATCGCAACCCATTTTATTACCACAGTATTTTCCGTATTTGCAATTGCTTCATGTGTAAGAAAATTAATTGGAATTAAACTGAAAATAATCAAATATTACAAATGAAAAATTCATTGTATGAAGACTCCATTAACACGGTTGAAGAACTTTAAATTGCGAATATTGCTGGAGCTATAAAGAAATCAAGAAAACGCAAATTACTGCCCTGTGTGCGTGACTCATTAGGCCGACATTCACACAAAACGTCCGAACGTTCTAATACGTTTTAATAAATTAAATTGGGCCGAATAAGCTATCTCTAAGACACTTTGTGTATGGCAGCTTCTTCATCAATCATGTAACTAGAGGCAGACAAAGTGAACCAGTTTCTAAAACGTAAACAGTTACTCCAACCGATTTAAAAAAATACGTTACGCATCATATTCCAATAGTTAAGCTGGGGTTTCCTAGGTCAGTCGGGTGGGGTTGAAACTGACCGCGATCGACGTTCATCAATCTAACCAAAAGTGAAAAATTTAATAAGGACGGTTTCCTGGACTTCGCTCGGTTTTCATTGTTTTTAGTTAGAGCGGACATCGGTCGCTGTCAGTTTTAGCCGACCGACTTCATAGGAAACCGTAGCTTTGTTAGCGTTATTCAAGCAATCCACTTGGAACTTAAAAGAGGTTGATTTTCGAAATGTCTCTGATAAATTTGTTCTTTTTTTTGCAATTTGGTACTTGCTTGTCCTTACTAAATACGCCCCTAACGCGTCAGACACTTATTATGAATCACCCTGTATATCCTGAATTCCTCTAGAATGATCTTTTCACGACAAATATGGCTTTAGAATACTCGAGGATCGCAGCGCATGAAATAGTTCTGTTATTCATTTATTTCATTGTTTCAGATAATTACGAAATATTTCTTCGTTATTCAGTGGCTTTTGTCTTTAGGGGGTTTACGGAATCAATATTTTAATGTCGTTTTGTAACAAGTTGTTTTGCACTGTTCTTGGTGTTGCAGTGGCGGAAGACTGGAAGAATCAGTTTTCCAAATGAAGAGCGTTCCACACCTGAGAAGTAAAGGGGGGCGCCGCGGTGGTTTCATTACAAACTTCTCCCCATTATCCCACATAATTTTATCTTATACGAGTTGATAATTAAGTTACTACAGGCATATAGCGGGGGAGGAGTCCCGAATGAACTTGCAACAAAGAATCCTGGGAAGTTTCGAACTAACCCGCCACCACCGCCAGCGTCGCTCCGGTTCGATGAAAATTAAGTGAACACTCGAGCGTCCGGGGCGCCCTCCCCCGTCCCTCTGACATTCTGAAACCGTAGTCAAATATTGTCCGGGTGGGGTCCGCGGATGTTTATGTATAATCCCCAAAATCAATTCAACGTCCGACTTGTATGTATATTAAGGCACGAGATAATTTCTCGGTTAGCTAACCCTTTGTAACTATTTCGGGGTCGCCGCCCGCCGAACTACATTAATCCATTAATTTAGGATCCCTCCGTCATTTATCTTGCGCAGGGTAAGAGTTGAAAGTCAAATTGGATTTCGTCCGAATTAATTTATATGTTTACGCATTTGCATTCGCACACGCCGCCGCCGCTGCTCGCGTAACTCGCGTATTCGCGGCGACGGGGGCAGGGGATGGAAGGAGGCGACGTCGGATCGTTTACAAATATGTTTTCGAGTTATTTATGTTTTAATTATTTAGATGTGTACGCCGGCTGCTCTGCCGCAGTCAGTATACCCCCCCTAATATATGGCCACCAGACCTACTAGGTCAATGTGGGAAAAGGTTTCAATTTTATGTAAATCGCGAACGAGACTTGTTAATAGCACCGGCTCCTCCTTTACGAGAGATTAATGGCGTCCGCAGTTTTTGAAAGCAATTTGTTAAATTACAAAAAAAAAAAAAAACCTCCCCTACACAAATACATTCGGAATTTAGCTCTCCCTTTTCAGTGACAGGGTAACCATATTTTTCTGCATTTCAATTGGGTGGTACTCCACTTAACACCATCTCATCAGCATTTTAAATAAACGTTACTCTAATGGTATGACCTTAACAGGCGCCCGCAAGCTGTATACATTAATCTAAATATATTTTTTTTATTTTAAGAAAGATATTGTGTTCTCGAAAACTCAAGCATGTTTAACGGATCAAAAATTAGTATTAACTAAAAAAGGTTTTACTGCACAAAACTGGCATTTATAATACTGATTAGATCAGGGGGTCCCAACGGGGTCGATGGACCTGTAAGGGTCGGCTGTAGTCGATTAAAAGGAAATCAGTTGATTAAGAAAATAAAAATAAAATACAGCCAAATCGAACAAAACAAAAGCAAAAGACGATCGTCGATGGAGTAAAGGACAAACATAAAAAAAGATATAGAACTTTAACAATAAATCAAATTCATATAAAAAGTGACCAACACGATAAAAGATTTGCAATCTGCAAGTATTAAAAACAAAAGACGATCAACTGATAATTAAAAAATGAAGTCAATGAAGACGACGGAATTTAAAAGTAAAATAAAATATACTACACTCTTTTTTTTATTTCGGAGGAGTACTTTCAAATTTTCGCGCTAAAAACGAGCCTTGTCATTGGTAGATGGCCGGAACTGAGCAGTAACAAAGTTCGGTTTTAGCGCCAAAACTTCAAAGTATTCCTCCGAATTAAAGAAGAAAAAAACAGAGTATAACATACTCAAATCGAATGAAAGAAGAAGAAAGAAACAAAAGACGATCAATTGATGATTAGAAAATAATTCCGTGTCAAATAAAATCAAAAAAAAAATATAAACTAAAACAAAAATGATGTGATGATAGCTAAGGGAAATTAAAACAAATCAAATGAATTGAATGTTGATTTAAATAAAATGAAGTACCTGAGGAATAAAAAAACAAAAACAAAATACGATTGGTGATGAGGAGAAGTCAAAAAAATTCTATAAAATTAACCTTATTAATTAATCAATAAGCTTCGGGGGAGATGTATGAAAAAAAATCGAATCAAGGGCATCAACTAATTTTTAAGTGAAAGGAAAAAGCATAAAATAAAATCAAATCGAATCATAATACGCTAAGTGATGAGTGCGTCATATTGAACTGTTTGCAGGGCCATCTACTGTCCCAAAGTGAAAACCATTTTTATTTAATTTCCGCCTTTTATCTTCACGCAGTCGTTGTCAGCAAGATCCTTACCTTTCTAATTTCGCAACGACATTAATTTCATAATTGTTTCACACAGGTAAAATCACGACGCGCGCGCCGGAGTGACAGGGAGCTTTAAAGCGCCATCTCTTGACCGAAAGAGAAAACGATCGAAAATTCTGTGGCAGTAATTCACCTTCACGCTGACATTCCTAAAAACTGTGCCTCCGCAACGATTTTAGTTTCGAAATTAAATTTCAAGATAAAAAACCACGACGTGAAAGAATTCATACGCCATCTCTTGACCAAAAGGGTTCAGTATTGCATCTTTACGCGGTTCTTCTGTCATGTCTTTGCAATGGTTTTAATTTCAAAATACAAAATCGCTGCGTGACTGGAATCATTCACACAGAATCAAAGCGGAGGAAATAGGAAAGATAGGAATTATTTAGAGCCCCGTCTCCTATGCAAAAGAGAAAACTATTGCAATCGAGGGCATGTCTCTCTATAATCGAATACTAATTATACTTTAACGTGGTTAATGGCTGATTTGGTCAGCTCTTGATAAATTTATCTGCCAGGTAATCAATCTCCTTGGAAACTATTATCGATACAAGGATAATATCTGGCAGATAAATTTATCAGGAGGTGAAGAAATCGGGCATAAGTACTACGAGAATAAAATTTAGAATTTGGAGAAAATGTACGCAATAGTTCTTGCCACCTACCTGGTGTGAAAACAGAATTTGTGTTGAGGAAATTAACTTGCAGCACAGCCAGCAGCTTCAGTCGTGACGGGCGAGGGTGTTCATTAAACGCGACAATAAATGAGCCCCGCCTAATTTTAACCTGAGACGAGCAGAGGATGAAGGGAATTAAAATAACTCAATTTATGCAACAACTTTAATATCAACACAAGTCAGAAAACAAGGCAAAATGAAGGGCGGCCTTAACGCCGTCAAGTGTGTACTGTCCTTAAAGTTGTAAATAAACACCAAACATCAAAAATAACTTAGGTTATCCCATGTCGAATCCGTCAAAAGATGAAGACTTGAATTTCCATGTATCTAGTGTGAAACGCTCAAAACAACAAGTCAACTTTTTTTTGGCGTGAGGCATCCAAAGCATTACTATAAAGTTATGATGACCCACCTGTTTGTCCTCATACGGTCGATCCTGTTCTGCACCATAATTGATGTGTGAAGAGCCAAACTCCGATAGATGATGACTCCGATTCGAACACTGCTTCGTCGAAAGCCGGGGCCACCACATCGGCGCTACGCTGCTCCCCCAGAAGGATCCTCACAGGCATTTTAAAAAGCAGTGCTTGTCCAACAAGCTCAAGCACCAGGAACTCAGCCAAGAATAGCCATACGTAACAATACCATAGGTCAGGCGTTGGCATGGCAGGAGAGCATGACGGGGTGTATTTCCATTTTTCGCAGTATTAGTTGCGCGCTAATCACAACAACCAATGCGACACGAATATTTTTTGTGACTTCCACGAGATCACACGTGTTTGTTAATGGATTCATTCAGAACGTTGAAGAGAAGGGATACTACGAGCTGACTCTTTTCGAATTTACGAGTATATACCGACGTTTGCCGTAGGCCATCACAACAGTGAGCCTATCTTAAAATAAGCCGGTCTTAAAAACCTGTAAGGGAAAGAGAGTTCGACACTAGTAACATGTACGAAAAGAGAAAGCAGCAGTTGCAAACAGACCAGTCCGGAACTCTAAGGATGAGGCTTGAGACAAATTCTAACGAGCTTTCTTTCACCAACGTCCCAACTCAAAACCGACGAAACGTCGTACCACGACGAGGAAGCTTCCCTCGGGGGCCCTCAACATCAACCAAAGTAGTGTGTCGCCCAAGAAGGGTCCACACTGCGAAAACGGGGCAGCGCCCCCTCCAAACAAATCCCCAGACTTTGGGGATATTGCTGAACGACTCTGCCTGGTCTAAGTACGTTACACATTAATAAAACCAAAACTGGTCGTATCTCCTTTCGAAGCGAGGAGGACTTGCACGAATCGAAAACATCGTGACAGCATCAATGTCTACTCGACTGGATTAACTGACGTAAAGAAGGACCAATATCGTTAAAGGTCGAACGTGAACGCAATTTAATCTCTCCGTCGAAATAATAACTCGCGAAAACTGCTTCCAAACCGTAACGTGTTTTATTTTAAAAAATCAATGACGATGAATGAAAAGTGAGCCGTGAAACTATCATGAAACGTCGCAAGAGTTTCGCTAAACTGCATTTAAACGTCGCGTCGCCTCTAACTTTAATAATTTTTATTTGTGAAAAATTGTTGTGTGCTGTAATAAATAATTGCATTTTCCTTCTAGTTCGATGTTAAACTATCCAGAGAACTTTTATGACAAACTTAGGCAACCTTAGTAATTTAAATAACCTTAGGTTGACCCAAAGATTTACTATTAATTGCTATTAAGTAATCGGGAAATTGCAGCTAGAATCATCAGATTCATTTTTTTGTTTGAGTGTTCCACTGTGCTACTCGTAAAATTTATATAATAAATTTCCGAACGTCAAAATTTTGCAAGCAATTCAATTATTTTAATTTAATTAATTAAAGTTCCGAATCTATCGATCCGTTACAATTTGAATGTACGTACCTACCTGTTTGTTTCGTGCGCAATTCTGCATTTAAAATTCAGTTTGATGTTGCCATTAATTTTATGCCGTTTAACTTTTGTCGGACGGGGAAAACTGCACGTTCATTAATAAATGTTGTTTGCAATTTAGGTTAATTCCGCCTTCAGCACGCGGATTTTTATTCTGCGTCCCGTCCCACGAAGAAGATGATTTAAGGGCGGTCATTTTATCTGTAGCAGCAGCACTCAACTAAAACAGGAAGATCTGATCTCGGCGTTATTAACAGCGAGGGGCGATCCGTTTTTACGTCATGTTCAGCGGCCAAGTGGCCGTAAATTTTTACGTCCCCTTTTATTTCAGCGCAACGAATGCAAATGTATGTATCTCTCCGCGGTCTCGCCGCCAAGACCTCCGGAGATTTAATTCCGTCCACGTACTTAACTTTTAATTCGTGATTGTGCAGCGGCACGCCGCGGTTTTGCCACTATACATTTGCCTTTATCTTTGTCTTTTTGTTTGTTCCAGGTGAGTGCCCTTTTTTTTTGTAAGTAAGTACTCTTGATGACTTCACCTACGTACCATAACACCAGACCACCGCAACCGGTTCGTTGACATTTCACTTTGGGTGAGTTGCTGTGTTTATGTTTATATTGTTACGAATTTAAGGTTCGTCTAATTTCGAATCACTTTAATTAAAAACACACAATGAAGGTACAAAAATAATGAAGTACAGCACACGACAACAATAACACGTTTTAGTACCTGAACTATTCGCATATATCGCTTATTAAATTTTTAACTATTTAAACAGCGCGCCGTTCTTCGCTTATACAGCAAATTCACTCGCTTCCAGATACGCGCGAAATCATCGCGAACTTTTCGCGTACTCACTGGAATATTCGATTGACGCACAGATGGAGTGGCTCCTACAAAAACCCTGTAACATAGAACAGTCGCGAACATTTCCAGCCATCTGCGGAAGATAGATGGCGTAAGTCATCTGAAAGCATCAGAATTTATTTAATATTTTAAGTTGGCATATAGCCTGCATTATTATTATTATTTTATTATTTTTTTAATTGATAATATCGAAATAACATGTTCGATTTTCGTTCAATCTCACCTGAGATTTTACGCGATAAAACTCCGGAGCTAAACAATGACTCGGAGATGTACTAATTTGCCGGTTTCCGCTTCCTTTCATGGCTTCATTGTGTTTCTGGGGGAGGGGGGCAACGTCGGTCTTCTCGTGGACCTTTTGTTCGTCCATTGTGAAGAAGACGACTAGCGTTTAACGATCCCCCGCTAGATATTAGATCGCTTGGCTGTTACGCAGCGAGCGCCCTTATCTTTTTGTGTCGGGCCGCCATTCTTCCGGAATTGAATCCGCGAGGCGCACAACAAAAACAATCCGGACGGAAACAGGCGCCGCGTCCGTCGCGGCCCTAATTAATTTTTACAATTCGGACCGAGAGAGATCCGCTCGCCGGATAAATGCCAAATTGCGTCTTTATTCGGACTAATTGCGTATTACGCCCTGGACTTAAGTTGGGGAGCTTTTCTTAGTTGGGGGGGGGGGGGGGAGTAGGCGCGGTCAGTCAAAGTTAAAGTTTTACCTCACATCAAACAAAAAAAAAATAATAAATTTCCATAGCTCAGCTCAATCTCCGCCACTGGAAATATACACGCTCGGGGTGATGACGACACGCATACAATTCCGCAGGCGAGAAGAAAAATTTGAATATACTTATTAAAGATTTCCTTTGAAACGAGTTGTCAGTAAAGTGGGCGCGATAGTCCAAAAACCTAGGCGGCAATGCCTTTTTTCTTTCAGGGAAGGCACGTGGAGGAAGTGAGACTCTCGGAGCTCAACCGTCTCTCATGAGATTGGACGGTGACGATCAACCACCGGTGGAAATCTGCCCCAGACTACTTGCTATAAAGGGAGTAAATGAGGAATTAACGGACGCGAACAATAAACGCACGTGGAAAACAAGCAAGTAACAAGATGAAAAATAAAATGGCGCATACCTTGCTCGGGAAAAGCAACTAACAGAGTGAACACATCCGTATACTTAGGACGGTAGGGTCACAAATCCCCACGAAACCTTCGTTTCTAAAACACCACCAAACTCACTACATATTACAGACGTGAACACAACTGCACCGTCTCGTTGTTGGCAGACAAAAGAAAGGAACATGCGTTCCTAACAAGCGGCTGTCCGAAATCGAACAACCACGCCCCAAACATGCGTGCACAAAGGGAAGCCTACTTGACCGCAACGACAACAGCGAAACACGATTATAACGACTGCCTGATGTAGCAAGGGGTGTGGGACGAATTGAAAAATGAATTTACGACGATATTAAAACAAACGACTATCGGCTAATGAAAACTAGTGATTAAGGAAATAAAAAAGAGATGAAAAATGAGAAAGTGCAAGGAGATGGACGATGACTTCAAAAAAACAAAACGAATGAAATAAACTTGAATGCAAGAAGTCTGCCGACTTAAAACAAAAGACGCTGATCAAGGAAAAAATTAACGAGAAACAAATAATAAACAGGAAGTAAACAAATTGCCAAGAGAAAAAATGGAAGTGGCGGGTTAAAACGCTTCGAAAAAATCGAATCAACTTTTGGAGCTTACCAAGTGACGAGGTTTTAAACAAAAGACGATCGGTTAGGAAAAGCAATTGGAAAAAAAGATAAATAAATGAAAAATACATAATGAACAAAGGATTAAGTAAAAAGAATCAAGAGTTAGAAATAGAAAGTCAGATTATTGAGACGAAGTGAAAAAAAAAGAAAACGAAACAGAAACAATATGGAACGTCTTCAATATCGGCGAAGTTAAAGCAAAAGGCGAACGGCCGGTGAATGGAAACCAAAACAAATCAGTGGGAAACAAATGACAAGCGATTAGGAAACAGATGTTTAGAAACAGAAACCAGGGATGAAAACGCCGTTTGAATAAAAATAGGAAATTTTAAGTCAGCGCAATTACAAGGAAAAGACGATCGGTCGACGAACAGAAACAAAAAGATCCTAGGGAAGCAAATGACATATACAAAAGAAACGAATGACTAGACTAAAGAAGAAAGAGAAACAAATGTCAGAGTAAAGAATTTAAAAGAAAAATCTAATAAAGTGAAACGTCTTTAATTATTGGTGAAGTTGAAACAACAGACGATCGGCCAAGCAAAATGACGGTGAGTAACAAAAATGAGAAGCAAATAAACAAGAAATGATTAATAAAAAACAAACAAGATCTAGAAAACAAGAGAAACAAAAGATGGAATCAGAGTCAGATTAGGAGTTAAAAAAATCGAACAAGTTGAAACAAACGACTGTCGGCAAGGAAGACGACGATGAACAGGAAACGCAAGTTGAATGAAGTTAAAAGAAGAAAAGAACAAAATAACGAAAACGGAAATAACAGAATAAAAATAAATGAAAATAAACAGCAAGAAAATGACTCCGTAAATAAAAGTGCCAGATTAAGACGACTAAAAAAATAACGAAACTGCCCGGAAGTTGTGAAGTTATAAAAAGACGATCAACCAGGCAAAACTAGTGTACTAGAAATACATGGGTGGGCAGTGCAATGTTTTAAACAATCATTAATGGCTCTCTCTGCTTTAGGGAAAGTATAAAAAAGAAGCAATTCCGCTCGGATTACTTTGATTACACAGGGTCGTAGCGCAAATGTTAAGGGAAACATGTAAATGTATTGAATTATAAAGGCCGAGAACTTTTCAATCTCCCCTCGTATCATATGATACACAGAACAACAATTTCAGGTTTACAAGCTTCATTAATTCACCACGCTCTGTTACAATAACAGTATCTTTTTCTGTGTACGTAACCGTGAGTTTTAAAAATGATTTTAAAACAGTTTGCGAATTTCTGGCATGCCGAAAAGCCTCCTCCTCCTCCTCCTCCCTCGGAACGCTAACGAACGCCGGGGCTCCGTTGATTTTTCACCCTTCATTATTCCGCGCAGAGAAGTCGAGCAAACATGCGAGTGAAAAAAAAAACTGATACGTATGTAAATACCGGGGAAATCCGGCCGAGATAAATAAATACGATAAACAAAACACGGTAAGCACAATACTTAATTACACGCACGAATTCCGACGAATTTTCGATTTATTCGTTCTGTTTCCGTCGCGAACTCTGCCTGTCATCTCTTGATGTATTCGCCGTTTCCGATGGAGTTATTATTTTCTGTTATTTTTTTTTACGATGGTGACACGTCGTGTTTATACAAGGCGATCGTTTCATAACGGAGGAGACGGGCCGAGAGTATGAGGGCTATGATGGATCGTGAGCGTCTGTTTTGTTGTGCGGTGGTGTCAGATGATCTTGATGTAGTTGCTTTAAACAAAGTTTAAAAAAAAAGTCGCTTGCGTTTGAAGGAAGTTATTTTATTGGATTTTGTTTAAAGTTCCCTTGTTTGTTTCGACGGACCAAATAAAAGTTTTGTTACACACCATTACAAAGAGCTTTTATAAATGATGTATAATAGAGGATTGTGCAGGTTTTATATAACGATTATCGAACTACAACGTCAATGTGGATTTATAATTTTTCTAATAATAGTATATTAAAAAGCAAGTGTCACAAGACATTTTATTTTAGCACGCGAGCGTAAAGTGTACTAATGTTTTCTACACTATTTTTCTATTTTGGTTCTTTGGTGAAAAACAAGTTACTAGTTCGCGCTTGAAATAATTTCTAATGACGATTTGGAGGTATGTTTATAATTACATGGATTGTGAGCTTACAGAGTGTTTTGGTTATTTTTAAAATTTACGATAACAACAAATAAAGGTAACTTCAAACGTGTGTCAAGTACATGTTACCCCATGGATGCGTAAATAAAAGTATTGTTATGGGTCCAGATTGTTTCACCTGCATGACACTGGTAGCGGTATATCACCTAAACCCGTCCTAGTTTTTTGCTGCTGCAGTCGATCACAATTTTTGATTTCTTGAAACCTATCGCTCCTTGATTTCTTAGGTGGGCTTCTAACTTATTTGCTGCTTCTACTAAGCGAGTTACCCTCTCCGTCATCGAGTTTTCGACCAAAACGTCTTTGTAAATTTTTTGTTTAACGCGTAGCTATATCTTCAGTGTTAACACCAATTTTCAACTCAGTTACGGTCGAAGTCGCTTGTATTTGTGCTAAATATTTCTGTTAAACAATTGGCAGCCCTGACGTCCTCTCCACTCCGCACGTTCATTTAGCCCTCGTTTTAGTGTAAAACTTTCTCTGGTAAGGGGAAGACGTCAATGCGAGTTGCTCGTGCAGAAGCTAATAACCTATTTTGATTGACGTAACCTTCTTTCCTCAAGGGCGAATTGTTTTTCTTCGCTTAAGTGTCAAGGTCAGTCGTTCACTACTGATTTGGGCTGACCTGGTGAGTTCATTCCCTTTTTTTTTTTGAAATCTTACTTCTTAAAATTTTTTGTTGTCCTTGTAGACAAGTCGTATCCCGTTTCCGATTACGAAGTACTATTACCATTCCTGTTCTGATAAATCACTTGGTATCAAACAGTCGAGTCGCAAGGAAGTTTATCGAACACCGTTCACGCCTCGTGTTTCCTCCGGAAGGCTTGTGCCGTACTCTGAAGACGATCCTCGAAGGAGCTTCGGGATTGAATCGGCTACCATCACCGTAGGGTCTGTCGTATAACGTAACCGCTGACACCTTTTTCTTCGAAACTTCGGTTGATCGTCGCAACGTACATGCGGACTCGTCTCGCAGGATACCTTTTTTGTCCTTTCAACTTACGTACAACTTTGGTTGCCTAGTTTATGTCTCACCTTGCGTCACACAATTTAATTCAATCAATACATTTTTTTTAAATTAAAGTCACTAATTAATGTTTGCTCGATAACAATTGTCAATGGTAACTTTATTGGTTTTGTTAACGTTTGAGTCAATTCAGTTGCTAGATTTTTTTTTATTACGTGGGTTATTGTGAGACGACAGGAAATTTCCGAACGTACAAACCATTTTGTATTTTGAAATATTTAAGATCAATTGAATCGGTGAGTTCATAATCGTGTTTAGTCCAAATTTACTGTTTTGAGAAAACAACAAATAGCTTTCTAGATTTTTATTTTAAGTGAATTATTGACCTAAAATTCTTTCAGATAAAGATATCTCAGGCATCCTGAAGCTATTTGCTGTTTTCTCAACACAGTAAATTTGGACTGAGCACGATTATGCACTCATCGATTCAATCGATGAAATACTTTGTACCAAACTTTAACGTTAACGTTTTATTTTGTATTGCTATTTGCCGTAAATTGTTTTTTTTATTCTGTCATTGAAATGTGGTCTTGGATACATTCCGCCTTTTTTAAAACTGGAGTTGATTTTGGGTTGGAATTATAGTCGATACCGTGGTCTGTATCCTCCAGTTGGCGCCACCCGGTTAATTATTGTTTTCTGTGGATTTCCTCTTTTACTCCACGCCCTCTCCGACTATAAAAAATTGCCGTTGGTTTCACGCTGTGTCTCTTTGAGACGACAACAAATCAACCACCGGAAATCCCGTGTACGCAGGTGAGAACTACCCTGCCTCGCTCTATGTACACATGTTACGATTTCTTAATTGTTTGGCGCAACAAGTTTAATCCCAACATGTCTTAACAATTTGGCGCCCAATGTAACAGTATTTATACAAGACTTGGAGAGATTGTTTGTGTTGTGTTACGCTGTTATAAATGCATTACGTACTAGTATTAATATAGTAATTTACTCTTATAAAGGTTACAATGTGTCGCATAATGATTAATAGTTAATTTAAAAATTGGAAAAGTTATAAAGTTTATTAAAATTAGTTTCTTTTTTCTGGTTAAAAGAACATTTACGTGTCCGGCTCTGGTCGAGCAGGTTCTGTTTGCAGTGAAAGTGGCACACAATTCGAACTCTTCACTTGCAACATCGAAGCCATCGTTTTTTTTTTTTTTTGGTAACAATGTGGCCGGATGCGAACTTCCGGTTCGGCGTTAACGGCGGCTTACATCGAAAATCTCCCGGCTTTGCATAAGAGCATCGTTACAAGCTGAATACGGCCATAAAATTGCTTATCCACTGTCTGTATTTGTTAACGTCACTTGCATAAAAGAAAATGCTCCGCCATTCAGAGCGCATCGGAAAAGTATCCGCCGCCGCCGCGGACGTGCGGTTATTATATTAGCCGGCGGTTTTTCCTAGTTTTTCCGCAACGTGCTCCGACAAAAATGGCGGGGGAGGGCGGGGGGCCCTTCGGAATTGCACGCCGATGATGCAGTATTTTCCCTGACGTTTATTTATTGGCTCGGGAAGTTCTGGCGTGAGGAAAGTTTTCTCCCGGTGCTTTCGCATAGTTCGCGTTTTCCGAACTTTTGTTCGCCTCCGACAGGAAAACACCGCTCTTATCTTAATGAGTTCGACTAATTTTTAGCCACTTTCAGGGTTCAAACATAAAACGAGTGTTTTCCCCCTCTTTATCCATCAATGCAATTGCACGGCATAAAATAAACAGAGTGCGTTTCCCTGTTGCGTTTTTTTTTCATCATAAGTATATGAGCGCTTCCCCCCTCTCTCCCCCACACCCCCAAAACGCTATTATGTAGGTTGATTCGAATTGAGCGACATAAAACTTACGATAGTTATTAAAGAAAAAAAAACATTAGTTATTGCAATTGTCTTTGTTTAAACAACCGATAAGCATCTAGGAATACCGTCAAGGTTACAGCTGTAGAATGTAAATAATCAAAGTCAAACTCAACACTTTAAGTGAAAATGAAAACCGAATAACGGGGACCGTATTTCATTTACAAAGCATTAGCAGTAAACACCTGATGGATTGCCAAAGTTGAATGTGACTACACGTCGTCAGTACTTAAAATTGGAGCAATTAACAACGTGTTAATAATAAATCCGTTAGCCAAAATAAAGTTCATTTCAAGCTGACGGTCTCCAAACTTCGGCCAGTTACCTGGTTAACACTTTATGCTTCAAATTGTCCACATAGAGTGGGTCGTCAGTCCGTTTCCTAAAGTATCTCAGAGTTGGCAACGCTGTATACAGCGCAGTATGAGCCGCAAAGTCGTTCTATCCACAGCTCGACACGTACAGGAAACTCAATGAATGACACCATGTACTTTGGCTTCGAAGTATTCCGGGTAGGAAAAGCCCCCAATAAAAAGAAGACCACCATAAAAGTGGCCTAAATAAAAAAATAAAATGAGCATTACGGACCAATTTGCGTCGAACACAAATCACTGGTCATAAATCCCTGATTGACGGAAGTCGTCGTCGTCAGGCTTTGAAAAGCACAGATGAATGCTTTCGTTTGCGTTTTGCGCCTTTTCCAGGCAGTACGGAGTCCGTTTAGTCGTCACTAAAACATCTCATACTCAGGAATACCGTCAAGGTTATAGCTGTGAAATGTAAATCAAAGTCAAACTCAACACTTTACGTGAAAATGAAAACCGAATAAGGGGGATCGTATTTCGTTTACAAAACGTTAACAGTAAACACCTGACAAATTGCCAAAGTTGAATGTGACTACGCGTCGTCAGTAATTAAAATTGCAGCAATTAACAACGTGTTAATAATAAATCCGTTAGGCCAAAATGAAGTTAATTTCAACCTGGCGGTCTGCCAACTTCGGCCAGTCACACTTTATGCCTCAAATTGTCCAGGTAGAGTGGGTCGTCAGTCCGTTTCCTAAAGTATCTCAGAGTGGGCAACGCTGTATACAGCGCTGTATGAGCCGCAAAGTCGTCTACCGACAGATCGACACGTACAGGAAACTCAATGATACCATGTAATTCGGCTTCGAAGTATTCCGAGTAGGAAATGGCACCAATAAAAGAAGACCACCATAAAAGTAAGCCTAAATAACAGCATTACAGACCAATTTGCGGACACAAATCGCCGGTCATAAATCCCTGATTAACGGAAGTCGTCGTCGTCAGGCTTTGAAAAGAAGCACAAATGAATGCTTTGGTTTGTGTTTTGTGCCTTCTCCAGGCAGTAATCTCTTCCGTTTAGTCATCACTAAGTCATCTCAGACGAAGTGAACAAACAGAATGGCAGGAGCTAGCAAAAGTTGATTTGTTTCGACAAGGTCCCTGCGTAAGGCACGAAGGGAAGTCACATGACCCAAGTTGACCAATTACAAAAATGCTTTTCGAAAACCCATGACGATTCGCCGAAATGGCGGTCGTTTTGGGAACATTTTGCGTCAAAGTAAACAGTAACAGTAGAAGTATATCGAACTGAAGATCGTAAGTTGGGTGGAAAAGGTGGATAATATTAGACATACCAAGAAATATCACAAGGTAATAAATCTAAGAGTAGTCAAAAATGAGAACGAAGAAAGAAATTACAACATTAAATGATTTCGTGCGTCGTAATTCAGACGGAATTATTTTTTTTAATCCTAATTTCAAATTAAGTACTTTAAACTGTACGCGTCTTGTTTATTTATTCGAGAGCTTGCGAAAAAAAAAACAGTTTTCGACACGGCAAATAACATTTTAGTTTAGAATATAGTGACGTTGAATTACACCATACGCACGACTGAAAATAAAAATTCCTAAGGTGATTTCACCATCTCTGTGTGTACGTTTCGAACTCTTCGTATTTTACATTAAATTATGAGATTAACGAAAAAATCTATCTGCTCAAGGCCTTGCCATGTTGTACATACGAGCCACAGCATGTCGTAACTTCATTGTTAACGATCTGAAAGAATTATCTAACTGTGATGGCCAGTCAAACACTAGCAGGCATTTTCCAAGGTCAAAAGCTATTTCGGAATCTCTGATTGACGAGGATGAGAGACAAAAGCGCTGCGATCTTGAGCGGCAAATTTAAGTAACCCGAAACATGTTTAAGTAACTGTCGTAATAGCTTGGCTTGTCTAAGATTAATTAATTTAAATAAACAGGGACGTGGAATACTTTATTTTTCATGGCCTGCTCCAGTGGATTTTTTTAAAATCTTTGTGTGTGTTACGTTGAAAGTTAGCACGCCACTGGGATGAAATTTTGACCGTGGTTAAAAGTATTTTAACGAACCAGGCAAAAAATGCAACTAGTTGAAAACTTTTCAAACAATACCTGTCTATACATATCTGTAATTTTTTTAGAATGACTTTGTTGTAACAAAACGTATTATGATTAGGCATCGGAGTAACATATTCTGACGTCATCACCTCAACCAGCAGCGCACGCATGGATGTACATATATCCGATCTACTCATTTGCTGTATTGCGTCAAATCTGAACGCAACTTGTCTTGTTAAGTATAAAATATAAAAATCGTAAATGTTTAGTTAATTCCATGGAAATATTTAACTTAATAAGCGGCTAGCTTCAGTCAATCCGACGTAATGTGCTTTTTACGTTTTCCCCCCAAAGTTATATGTATATACACGAATGCAGGTTTTGTTATTTCCAGTTTTAATTAGTAAACTTTTCCCGGCGAGCTAATTTGTGTTATTAGCAAAATGGATAATGCGCTCACCTCGTCGTGCAAACATATAAAGCGCAGTTCATTCTGGAACGGAAACGGAATTATTAAATATTTCCCGGCGAACTGCTTATCTAGCGCAACTAATCTTGAAGTTGACTCGACTTCCACACACATGCTACTTACGTACGTTATTCTCAAGTAAAAAAAAAAAAAAAACAAAAACAAGAAAAACGAGTACCTGCTTTAAATTTGCGAGTCTAGACTTGAAAGCAGGCGGCAACTTTGCAAGCATGTACTTAACGTACATCTAGGACAGTCTAGATTATGAAAGCAATCACGAATGGAACAAAAAAAAAATACACAAAACAGATTGTTCTTCATTGTTCGATTTAATTGAATTGAAAATCAAACGCTGATTTATTCAATTCTTATTTTCAAGCGCTGCTGCGAATTGCATTGCAAATTAAAAGAATGATTAGTTGCGATCGTCACAGTGATTATCAAGTGGCAATTACATGCGAATGTCGTCAAGTGAAACTTGAAGAAAGTGCTCGATTGCTTTCCGACTGGAAATGATAGTTAAGCAAAATTAAATTCGTTTGTAAGAAGTAATACTTTACGGCACCATTTAAATTGTACACGACGTTAGAGAACGTTTTATTTAATAAAATACATGAGTTACAAAAAGGTTTATGCTCTTACCACAGTGAGTTTATGCCACATGTACAACGATGCTCACTATAAATGATACCATTTGACAGTTTCGTAGCCCTTATGCTAAAAGTTCTTAAGGGTATGGTTCGCAAGCAGGAGTATCATTTAAGTTGAGCGTCGTGGTACGTAGACACGTATTTTGGCAGCTAAACTGTCATCGTCATCTTCTTGTTAGAAACACTCTCATGTTAAATGCAAAATCTCTAGTTGAAGTGCGCTTGTACACTTTAAATACACAAAACAAGAAAAAAAACAGAGTATTTCCAGGGATTGAATAGCAAACATTCATCGTGTTGTGGAGTGTATAATGAATTCAAATGAAATTAGTAATTTTAATCAATCCGAAATTTTGAATAAGGTTTTCCCCGGTCGGTCCAATGTAACAAGCTGAGGCCACGCCAGAAATACATAATTAATTCCATTAAAATAAATCGAAAGCACTTGAAATCGCACGAAAAAGTTCAGTTTATTTGTACGTAGGTACATATTTTGGCAGTTAAGTTTCCATCGTCACGACACTTAGGCTCGGTTTCACCATCACAGTTTAACTTTAAACTCAGTTTTATTCCTATGGAAACAATTATCCTTGCAATTGTTACCATGGGAAGCGAAATTTAAAGTTAAACTGTGATGGTGAAACACTCACAAACTCATTAAACCCTCATTAAAACACTCTCACATTAAAAGCAAAATCTCGAGTTGAAGTGCGCTTGTCCCCGTTAAATACACAAAACAAAAAAGAACAAAATTTTTCCGTAGATTGAACAGCATACATAGGTACATCGTGTTGCGGAGTGTATAATGAATTCAAATGAAATTAGTAATTTTAATCAATCCGAAATTTTGAATAGGGTTTTTCCCCAGTCGATCCAATGTAACAAGCCGAGGGCCACGCAGAAATACATAATTAATTCCATTAAAATAAATCGAAAGCTCTTGGAAATCGCACGAAAAAGTTATTTATTTGATGGACGCTTTTCATTCCGCCCTCTTTTTTTTTCGGGGGAGAGATGAAATAAAAAGCACTTCTGCGCTCAGTTGAACGCAAAATTGCCTCGCCCCATCGAAAGAAAATCTAATTCGTTCTTTCTTCGGTCATCAGCATCAGCGTTTTTTTTTTTTGTTAGAACGAAACAAAGAATGGGAACGTGCGGTGGAATTTGTACGAAATTGTGAAACTGTGCCGCCGCGCCGCTTATGGTGTCCCGTGCTGCAAAGTACTTTACGTAATTATTGTTTCTTGCGGAGTTGCCGAGAATGAATTCCTGTTATTAAGTTTTATTAATCTGCGATAAGTTGGAAGAGAAAGTCGGCTTTGAGCGCGCGAATTGGCTGTTTATTGTTAAGAGCGAATGGGAAGAATATTTACGATGAGAATTTACATCAAGGAAAGTGTTCAGGGATTTTACATATATTTTAAAAGTAACAAAGAATTTCTTGTGGAGTTCAATTACTTGGCAACAGTGTATTCTTAAATTTCAGCAATAATTGCAGATAAAATTAAAACAAAGAATTATTCTCAGTCCAAAATCATCAATATAAGTTCTTTCAAAAAAAAAAGAAGACAAAAAGGCTCGCAAAACATTTGTTTACAGGCAGCCAAGAAGAAGAAGAAGAACTTGAACCACCTAGCCCAAAAACAAAAACAAATTCAAGAACTTCAGATAATTCAAAACTTGAGGGACGAATGTTTTTTCTTTTAATTATTTTTTTCTTTCTATTTCTTTTCTTTTCACATCTCTTTCACTTTCACCGTATTTCTAATATTTCTTACCTTCAGTTCGATTCTCGTAAGGTTCACAAGTAAGTCAAGCATTCTTTATTTCTCTTGCTTTAAAAAAAAGTTCCTCAGTCTTTTTTTTTCTTCAATAAATTCTTCTTTCCTCTTCATCTTTCCAACGTATCCTAACCTTCAGCTTTACTCTTCTTTATTATACTGCTGACGTATTCTTTACTTCTTGAAATAACATTCCACATTAATCAAAACAAGACAACAAATGGTTTGAAAAGTAGCTACAACACCCACGACGCTTTCGCTTGAGGTGGTTGGTCCACTGAAGAGTATTCTCAACTCGATTTTACTTCGTGTAATGAAAAGGGATGAAGCTAAGTATACACTCAGTGCGCGTAGTTCACTTCAATTACAAAAAAAAAAACATCATCACTATCTACGTCAAAAAAACTGAATAGACCAAGAAAAAATAATCCTCCAGATTAAGAAGCTGCAAAACGGAGGAAAGTTTGTAGTGGCAGAAAGAAATTAGAAAGATGTCTAAAGCTGTGCGTAGACAATTGAGGCAGTATTAAAAGGAAGAAAAAGAAATACTGGTGACTTTAATTTGTAATTTTCTGATAATCGTTTGCTTTAAGCCTTCCTTCTTCGTCATAGCTTCGATTTGCTTGCTCCCTTACGTCTGTTATCGTTGGCACTCCTTTATCATCTGCAAATACTTTGGATATTGCTATATGGTGGTAATTACTTCATCTGTTGTCTTTAATCGTCTATTATTTGTCTAAATAAACATGCGCTTAGATTGGTTTTCATCAGGAAAAGTAGACCTTAAAAGATAAGTAACGATTTTACCGTGTTCCTAACCCCATGGAAATTTGGGGGGGGGGGGGTAAAAGGAAAAGCGTGTTTTCCCCTATTTGATGGTAAGTAATGATTTAATGGTCTTTCCAACCTCATGGAAATTTGGGAGGCGAAATAAAAAAGCGTGTTTTCCCTTGTTTCCTTCAACTTGACATATAAAATCAAATTAAAGCGTACAGGGCTTCGCACTCCTCCCTGCCTTAAACCATTGTTGCTTGGAAATTCTTTTCTATTGCTCCTGATCTCTTCGTGTAGCCTCATTATGGCAGCTACTAGTTTTCCTCCACATTTCTCATTTTCAAGGATGTTCTCGCCTTGGATTTTGAGATTCGATCAATGGCAGCTACTAAGTTGGTCCTCCACGTCTCTCTTTTTCAAGGATGTTCGCACTTTGTATCTTGGGATTCGATCAATAGCCTTGAATGCCTGATATGTTACAATGCTTCTTTCTATGGACTTTTCTATTTGATTTGTTGAGGTGTGAAACTTTGATCATTTATGCTACGCCCCTTTCTAAACCCACTCTGCGATTGGCCTAGTGTTTCGTCTATTTGCCTTACCAATTTCTTTTCCAGAATCCGTTCGTAGACCTTCGATGGTATGCTCACCAGGGTGATCCCCTCTGTAATTTTTGTACTCTCTTTTACTTCCCTTCTTGAAAATTGGTTCTACGATGCTGGTTTTCCTGTCTAGCGGCACTTTCCCTTCCGTTCAAGGTTACTTGCATATTGGTGTTAACATCTGTATTCCTTTAGAACCCACATTTGCCAATATTTCGCCGGTTATGCGATCGTGTCCTGCTGCTTTTCTTTTTTTTTTTTTGAGCGCTTTTATGGCTTCCATCACGTCCTCTGATATCATTGAGTCTCTTATGTGTTCATCACCCACTTTCTCATTGTCTGTCTCCTTAGCTTCCCCTGTACATAAGAGTTCTGCTTCCATCTGTCCATTATTTGGTTCCCTTTACTAAGTCGGTTTTCTTTTTTACCTTTGATTTGTTTGGTCCCAACTTGTTGATTTCCTGTTCTTGCGTTTTTTCTACAAGAAGAGCTTTTGAGTCTTTTTTCATTTTGGTACCAAAGTCCTCCGAAGATTTCTCCTTAGCTATACTTATGGCCTTTCTGGCTTTCCTTCTTTGTTTTTTTTTTTTAATATTCTTCGCATCTACGCTGATTTCTTTCTCTTACGTACTGTTTCGATTTGTTCTTTTTACTTGCATGTCTCTGGTTAGGGACTATTTTTATTTTTTCTTTACATTTTTGTGCTACTTTTCTATTGGCTGTCATGTGGTGTTTTATTGTTTCTTGTTTGCTTTATTGCTTCCTGGTGTAAATGGCGTCAGGAAGTTGTAGTCACTACCGATTTCAGCACCTCTTCCTACTCTCACGTCCTTCACTTTTTTCCTATCGGGTCTTTTAATTAATAGGTAATCCATGATTGCTCTTTCTCCTCTACTTTTGACTTCTCTGGTATCCTTATGTTCAAAGAATCCCTTCATTACAAGGAGGTTATTTAGGACGCAGAAATCAGTTATCCTCTTTCCATTATTATTATTTCGGGCCATCTCTCCATATTTTCCAACGACGTCTCTCGAATTGTTATCCTCTACGCCCACTCTACCGTTTAGGTCTCCAAGGATAGTTATTTTCCCTGCTATATCCGCTACTACTTTGAATGTAGCGTTGATCGGGTTTTAGGACGAGAAATCAATTCAAATCATCTAGCTGACTATTTCGGACGCCATTTTATTAATTAAATCTTCTACTTTTTCCGTAACTTCTTCCCAGAATTTATCCTTCTTTGCCTTTGCTTCGTCTTCATTTGGGCCATATAGTATCAGGATGTGGTTGGTTTCCAAATTTTCTATTTTAAGTACTAGTCTCAGGATTCCATGTGTAACAAACCTCTAGTCCTTTACATGTTTAACTCCTAACATTCCCCCTTTGGCTCTCTCCTTTTCTTTAACTCCACTTAGTATCATTACGTGGCTACAATCTAGTTCAATGTTCTGTCTGCCTTTCTTTTTGATTTCTGTAATCGCCAGTATGTCAATGTCATTGATTCTCGAATTCTTGAAGTAATTCAACTTCATTACCACTTATGCTTTTGATGATCCAAGTTGCCAATTTGAGTGTTTGTATTTTCTCTTGTTCTTCTCTATCTGCCGATAGGTTTCTTGTTCTTTTCGTCTTTGTGTTGTTAATTTTTGATATTTTATTAATTTCCAGGTTCTTTGCGTTGGTCATTTCTCCCACCATTTTCCTGTCCTTTGCATTTTCCTATAATCAGTTTCTTTTGTGGGTTTTGACCAGGTTTAATTCGTTCTTTATTGATTATCTCCAATTTTTGCGTTTCTAAAAGGCTGCTTTAGTTAAAGGCAAAAGTCAATATGAATTCGAATACTCGAAACCCTACCCAGTTAATTAATAATTGAGACAAATTCCTGGCCGCCTTTATATTTTAGATATTAATTGATTGATATTCTAACCTCAAATATCTCCCAAACGGCTCTTGCAGATAACAAACGTATTATACAGGGCGTCGCTAAATTCGTGGACTTGGCTTAACCAAAGATTCTTGAATTCAAAATGAAACGCTTAATCAAACGTATCTACATCCAAAACTGTTTCGTTAAGCCGGAGAGCAAATTATGAAGACCCTGTACATAAACTTACCAATCGATCAATCTTATAATGAAAAAAAGTGATAAGTGTATGTTATGCTGTACACTTAGAGTTAATTTGTAACGAATTCATAAATACTAATTACGTGTTAGCAAATGCTGAATTGTTGAAGTTTTTTAATGCAATCTAATTCACCAACTTTCAGCAAAAAAAAATTCAGTTCCAATATTTTACGATTAAACAAAGAACTAGCTCGTATATTGTACTGTTGGCCAATTAAAACTCGTACATGTATATGATGTAGAATCCTTTTTGATATTAATTTCCTCTGGTGGAATGGTCGGCCGCTATCTACCGGAGCAACAATTTCCTAGAAAATTTAATTTGAAGTGAAATTGGCGGCCGGAAACGACTCCGGCGTGCGACATAAAAGACGTCCTAATTAAAATTTAACTTGAACGCAGATTTAATTTCGATACCTGTAATTATTTTCTGTTTAGCGCGTAAACAGACGAGACGCCCGCGACAAACTTTCGTTATTAAAATGCCCGGGCGCGCTTCCAACAAGCGGAACCGGAACAACGTTAGTAGTCCCGTTCTGTATTTTGTCTGTTTGGAATTGCGCGGAGGAAATTCCTTCCGAGTTTTAATTACAATGTTAATAATATTATATCGTCAGGAGGTGCTTTCTACTTTTAATTATATTCAAACGCGGCGTTGCATTTTTGTTTGGAGTTGTTTCGCAGAAAAATTCGCAGCTTTTTTTCTTTCGTTCGTCTGCCAGTTAGAAATATGCCCATTCTCCTTTCTGAAATTACTATAGAGAATAATAGCCTTTCGCGATCAAAAGAAATATCACCCGCTTCATTACTTCCTTTTCCGAGCCATTCACCCGCTCAAATCTACTGTATGGGGATGAAGGGGGGTGACATCTGAAATATTATTTACTCAAATCGTTAGCCGCAGGCGATATTATGGACGGCGCCTATTTTTTCTTAATTTCAAAAAACCACCCCTTCGGGGATGGAGAACATAATTCGCTTTCGCCTCATCTCCTTTTAGAGCCTGTCCAGGCAGGCAGGCAGGCAGGCAGGCAGGGAGGGATCAAGTATAATAAAGAAGAGCGAGCCGGATTAAGCTTTCGCGGACCTCTGAGTGCCACTCAAGCTTGACTTTTTCCTAAATAAACTTGCTTATTATTGCGCCGGATCTTAATGGATGGACGGCGTCGGGACGGACTGGACACCGTGAAAACCGGAAGGGTCGAGGGTATTATGCGGGCGTTAATAAGACTAAGGAAACCACCGCGAATGATCCAAACACGATTAAGCTTTCAGTGGTCGGTCCTACTTTAATTAGTTGTTACTTTCGTCGTTCGGCGTTCGCTCCTTGCTTGCTTGTTGTATAGGACGAAATCCGCCTGAACAGGAAACGAGTTCATTACGCTACCCCGACGAAAAGATATTAATATTACACGTGCTAACGAGTGGCTTAAATTTTAATAAAACGCGGCGCGTCGTCGGGGATGCTAGTTTTCAGGGGGCGCTCGTTCCGTTTTTACGACTCCCTAAGTTGCATCTAATTAAGGCGGGGAAATGTGGGGCGCAGTTTATGCGAGGCGGATATTTCCGCGACGGCTTTCTTCCAAATTGGAATATGAAATTTAATGTCGCAATTGGTTCCAGTCAGTTCGGTTATGGTCGGCTGGTCTCATAAGACATATTGCTCTCAGACAGGGGAAATGTGATATACCGAAAAGATAAAACTAATCAATTTTTTTTTTAGTGGCAGGAAGGATGTTTCCCCAAACCAGAGAAACCAGAAATTTATACATTTTCATCCAATACTGAGCTTTCGTGGAAAGTTCAAAATCGATACATTCCCATGGATAAGACGTTGGTCATCAATCTTCTTTTGTAGTGATTGTTCGTGGTTATAAAAAATAAGTGTGAAGAAGGAGAAGACATCATACTCTACGATTAGTTGGAATTAACTGTTATTTTACTTACGTACTTTCCTTTTGGATTTCCCCCTTTGTCAATTATGTTTCCTAATTTGTCAAATCATTTTTCAAATGCTGAATTGTAAAGTCGTAAGTCAAATAGGAAACTCATTTGACGAATTTGAAAATGTAATTGATAGAAGTGGAAAACCAAACGAAAAACGTTTTTTTTTTTTGGAAAATTAAAGTAGATTGAAGATGAAAACAATTCAATGCAAAATTACCATTTTAAAAGAATGGAAATGGGAATGAAACTTCCTTTTCTTTGCCGCCTTCTCTTCTGGAATTCTGGATGAGTATTTAATTGCAGAAATTTTAATACTGGTATTGTGGTCCTCTTTTTCTTCTGTTACCTCTTGAATTCACTCCCTCTCTCCTCTGCAGTTATTACGTCCTCCACTGTTTCCCTGTCTATGTATTCCCCTATTGTTGTTTTAGTTCTTTCCTTTCTTTGCTCCAGATGTTCTCTCTTATGCTTTTCTTTACTTGTCTCAAGGCTTCGCGTTTGCCCTTTCCGAGTTTTTGTCCTGCCTGTATCCTTGCAGGGTACGCATCTCTGTGCTTCAAGTCCTTTCTTTCCACAGTTGGAACACGAATCTTTTCTACTCGACTTCTCGCACTCTCCTTCTGCCTGGCTATATGCCCAAAAAAGTTTTTTCATTAGGATACGTTTACCCTTACTTCCAATTTACGTGGCGCTATGCCGACCACTACTAAATTGCCTTCACCAATTAGTTTTTCAGCGTTCTTTTTTTCTCCAACGTCACTGCGGCTGCCATGGTGTTATCCCTGTTAGGTCTTGTATGACTCATTTTTATTTCTAGGTTGTGTATCCTCCTATCTTTTTGATTTTGGCCTCATCCTCGTCGATTCAGTGACTGCGGTTTTCAACTTATTCAACGCCTCCTCGTCTTTTTGCACCGTTACAAGTAACTTTCGTTCTTTTGTACCCATTCCGTATTCCCCTTATCGTTTTGTTAGCTGTCTTGTTTTCATGGCTAGTTTTACCTTTACTGGGGGGGCTCTCGTCTTTTTTGTCTGCAATCAGTGCGGAGGTTTTCTTCTCATTTATTTTCTGTGCTTTATTAGTTCGCTCCCCCCTCTCCTGCCCTCTCATTTCGTCTTTGTGTAAGTATTTCACTATTTCTGCCCCTTGTCCATGAAAGATACTTTCCACCAACTTCCTAGAAACCTTTTTTCATGGGCAATGGTTTACAGCCTCTTCCAAAGACATCCCTCGCTCAGTGCAATACCAAAGGTGTTTCGGGTTCGTCTTGGACTCCCAGATCTTCTTGCGGAAACCACCATACAGTGTGTTGCATCACAGCAGTTGTCGTTTCTGTCGATTAGTTTGCTTGTTCTTTCTCTCATTTCATATTTCTCGTTGGTACTGTCTGGAAATAGATGCCCAATAATGTTTTTCAGCTCCTCCTTAAGGTGGCAAAGACATTGAAAGAATGCACGCTTCGCGTTTCCACTGGATAATTATAATAATGACTCTTAGTGGCTTGTTTTAAATTCTATAGCTGCTTAAGAGGGGAGGGTGAGGTAATGGTTAACTTCATCATGTCGTCTCTCATACTGGGCGAGTATTTTTGGAATCAATCGTCTTTATCTTTATCCATCAGATCAGCCAGGTCTTCCTATTAATACCCTTGTCCTTTCTTTTAGGCATTTGCTTGTGCTCTTGCTCTTTCTGTTGCCAAAATGTCCACCACGACCTTCCGTGGATAGAGTTCTTTCTGCTTTATATTTTCTGATCTCCAGACGTGTTTGACATTTCCAATGCGAAGCCCAACAGAGATTGTCATCTCGATTTTCAGCACTCTATCCAGGCGGTAGCTCTTAGGGCCAGTTTTTCAATTAGGGTTCAACTTTAAGCTCCGTTTTATTCCTACGGAAAGAATTGTCCTCACATTTGTTACCATGGGAGTAAATCGAAGCTTAAACTTAGACTGTGATGGAAAAACTGGGCCTCAGATCCAGTTTTACAAATGAGCTGAGGCTTAAACCCTTAGCATCGATTATTTCAACAATTGTTTTGAAGGATTTAAGCTTCGGCTCAAAGTTACACCGTCATTGTAAAACTGAGTCTTAGTGATATATCTCGGCCCTCCAATACGAAGTCCAACTGATCTCCACAAGAGATTGGCATCTTGATTTCCAGCACTCTATCCAGGAGGTAGCTCTTGGTGACATATTTCGGCCCTCAGGAAGCTCTGAGCTCTCTTCTGGTTAAGATTTGACTAAATTTACGAAAATGGAGAGTGTGCATTGATAGTATTTACTTACGTATTTGGAAGGAAGTAACAGTGTAACGGGCTTGACCTGAGTTTGGGTTTCCTTCCAATTCATTTGTCTTCTTCCATTTTTCTTTTTTCTATTTTTGTTAATTATGGCTTGAGGCAGTTTTTGATCTTATATTTTCCTTTGCCCTTGCGCTTTCTCTTCCTTCTCTTCCCGGTCGTCTTAAGACTGGTACTCCATCATGTTAACCACATTACATATTTCAATTATGTATTGTCTATTGGTTTAGCCTCCACGCCCTTTTCTCCTTACTTGTCTAATATCTATACCTCTAATGCCCGATTTCTTCACTTCTTGATAAATGTATCTGCCATATAGTATCCTCGGAAACTAGTATCGATACAATAGTTTTCAAGGATAATACC
The DNA here is from genome assembly GCA_036172665.1 of Prosopocoilus inquinatus. Classification (NCBI taxonomy): domain Eukaryota; kingdom Metazoa; phylum Arthropoda; class Insecta; order Coleoptera; family Lucanidae; genus Prosopocoilus; species Prosopocoilus inquinatus. The sequence goes on from CM069872.1 coordinate 49,007,187, forward strand.
TGGCAGGTAAATTTACCAGGAGGTGAAGAAATTGGGCATAGGCCCTGGGCCCTCTTTTTCTATCACAGTTCAACTTTAAGCTGTGGCTTATTCCATGGTAACAATTTTAAGGACATTTATTGCCATAAGAATAAAACGCAGCTTAAAGTTAAACCCCAATTGAAAAGCTGGCTCTAAGCCTCATTTGCACCACTGTAGATTAACTTTAACTGGCGATTATTTCCCATCGAATCGATTATTGCAACAATCGTTTCAATGGAGTTAACTGGCGCTTCTATTTTAACTGAAAGTGGTGCAGACGGCCCTTAGTTTCCCAGTTTCTTAACTACGGTCTTCTGAATGTTCAAAATCTAAATGTGGACTGATTTTTTTTAGTCTACTATGAAATGATGATGTGGTTTTTCGTTCAATTTTTTTTAGTAACACCTTCGCGACTCTTTGATAAATAAGGTGAGAGGTGAAGATTCACGAATTGACGAACTGACGAATTCATTTCTATCCATTTTGGATTTGAGATGATTTAGGCAAGTTTCCATTAGGTTGAACGAGTTTTTCCTCTTTTGAGACTAATCCAGAAGTCGTGCTCTTCGAGAGGAGATTCGATCCCATCTCTTGCGATGAAGTTTTCGAACTGAAACTCTTTTTGCTCGCCACAATTCCCAGTCTGATACAGCATATTGAAAGAAAATGATCGAAGATTGACATGAAGTCATTTCTACTGGTTTTGGATTCGAGAAGACTTGCGTCAGTTTCCATTAAGTTGATTTGTCCATACTTTACGTATTTTTTTTGGTACTTTTCCTCTCTCTAACTTTGAGCATGATACAGCAGCGTATTGAAAGAAACTGATTGAAGACTGATTCGTGTTTTCGAAGAAATAATGACAAATTTGTTGCGTACTCATCAGATTGAAGATCCGAACGAGTTTTATGCCCGGATTCTATCTCGGAAATGGGGCAAAATCATTTCGTGCTCCAATAATTAAGGATGGCCATAAAAAGCAATGATCATTGCCTTAAATATTTTATCGGCGCGGAACAAATCTGCTCGTCACGAAGGCAACAATATAAGGAGCGAAATTAATTATTTAATTAAAGTGCCCGGCCGTTCTTCGAGAGCCCCGTCGCAATAAAAGATTGTATACGGCGTGATGGCCTGCAGAATTAATGCGACGTATTTATTACAAGAAGCACAATAACATTTGCGCTGGCAAAATTCCCGGGGAATTCCACCATAAAATCCCATTCTTATTGCACATGTACATCGCGCTTAATTACTCGTGTATGTTAATAAGGCGGGTGGTGGGTATGGGGTGAAAGGAAGTGGCATCGGAACTTTTAAGGTATGTACATAGGTACGAGTGGCTCTGACGAGGCAGGGGGTAGGTAACTAATCGCCTGTGTTCGGGGTAAATATGTGGCGCCTCATGAATATTTACGGCTCCTTTGGATGTCAAAGTGCGCAGATTAAAGCGACGTGAGTAATAACAGTAAGAGTTTCGTGTTCGTTTCTACTTACAAAAACCGCTTTGCATGTAAATACTGATGAGGTGGATGACTGAGAATGCTACTCCGGAGTTTGCATCATCCATTTTTTGACGGAGACTCGGATTTTATCGCGCGAATGGAAATTGCAGCAACTCAAAAACGCTCGCCCTTAATATTAAAACAACCACTTCGTATTTTATGCAAAGACGACAGTCGTTTCGTTTTGCATTGTTGATGAAACTTCAACACAGAACTTCAAAACATAGTTGGAAAACTAACAACAAATGCATCAAGAAGTTTAGAAAATTCGTTTTATTCCATTCCCCAATTATATAAAAACTCACCCTTTCACTTTAACATATAAAAAGTATAATTGTTATTAGAACATGTAAATCTCTCTTCTGTAAAGTTAATCTTAATCTTAATAAATATATTATTTGTTCTCCAATTCAAGATATTCTCTCAACAAGGCGCTCTTATTAGGATAAGTAATCCTTGTTGAAGGGATTTTGAAGGAATACACAGAATTATTAAATCAGTTTAATTCAATGTCGATGTCTACATTGAAATTATGTAAATATTTCCCTCCACAATAAGTGCACTTTGAAATACTTGAGAAACTTGAAATACCTGAAAAACTTGACAAGCAGAAGTACATTACATTATAGAAAGAGGATGATCGTTATTCCGCAATTCTCTGAAACGCAACAGTTTCCGGTGCTGGGAAACAGACTACTTAAAACTGCATTGAAAATCTCTGCACAAAGACGTCCCGACGCATCTGCCTGCACCGCGACGAACAATAGCGCAAGCAGTAAAACAACGAGACGCCGAAAGTTTGCCGGAATGGGAATGGGGGATGATAAAAACACAAAAGGCGATACGCGATTCCCTTATTTACACACAACACACCCCGTCGTGGCGTCGAACCTGCGGCGGCGGAAACTCTATTCTTTGCATATTAAGCGTCGGGAATGGTGAAATTCGCGTCGAAATTAAATTAAGCCGTCGCAGGACGACTCACCGCTTCGTATAATAAATACGAATTCTGTCCGAGGCGTGACTAGTTTTAACTTGACAGTACCGTCGGACTTTGCGAGGAGACAGTTCACGGAAAGTTTTATTTAATGCGATGATGGCAAGGACGGCGAAGATGAAGATGAGGACGTCCTTCTTCGTCGCTTGCATATAAAACGGAGACGTGGAACTAAATTAAAGTTTATGACTCACGTCTTTCTTAACTTCTCGATAATTTTCTTATTCTTTCACAGTTCACAAAATGAACCGCGAGAATTAAAAAAAAATCAACCCTCTCTTCCTAAGTATTTCTAATGGCTGGTCATTTCTCAAATCAGTTGTCTTGCCTTATTTTTTCAAAACTTGTCCAAATTTTAACAGTTCAGGATCTTACATAGCCTCGCCTTCCTTAATTCTTATCGCCTTTTACTTGCAAATCTTCAGTTTCTATTTTGCTTAATTCTCTCGACCATCATTTTTTTTTTTTTTTTTTGGAGTTCAACCCTTCTTTGTTCTTTTGATTTGTTTCTTCTACTTTGCCTGCCCTAGCCAATTCACACACATGCTTACTTCTTCTTAACGCCTATAAGTTTTTTAAGGTGTCTTCCTTCTTCGTTTATCTTCTTTTGTTATCTCTTTTTTCTTGGCCCTCAAATGACTTGGAATTTAGTCCTTTGTCTCGTCCTAGCCAACTCTCAACGCACGTTTTCATTTCTTCCTGACGTCCATGAGTTTTCCGGCTCGTTTTTCTTCCTCATTTTTCTTCTATTATTAAACTTCCCGATTTTTTCTTTTTCTAAAATTTTTTGGCTTTCAAATGACTAATTTAGTTTCTTCTTCTAATTTGTTTCCATTCTTCTCGTCCAGGTCAACTCTCACACACGTTTTTACTTCTTTTCTGATGTCCATTAGTTTTCCAGCTCGTCATCACTTCTTCATTTGTCCTCTAATATTAAACTTCCCGAAATTTTCCTTTTTTTTGGGTTTCTTAGCTCTCAAATTACTAATTGAGTTCCTTCTTCTAACTTGTTTTTCATTTTTCTCGTCCTGGCCAACTCTCACACACGCTTTTATTTTTTTTCCTCACGTCTATGAGTTTTCCGGCTCGTCTTGCTTCCTCATTTGTCTTCTATTATTAAACCACCCGATTTTTGTCCCTTTTTTTTGGGGTTTCTTGGCTCTCACATTACTAATTTAGTTTCTTCTTCTGATTTGTTTTCCATTCTTCTCGTCCAGGTCAACTCTCACACACGTTTTTGCTTCTTCCTGACTCCCACGAGTTTTCCGGCTCGTCTTCCTTCTTCCTTCTTCCTTTCGCAATTTGTTCCTGTACCATAATCGTCAGTAAAGACGTTGGACCAATTCGATTTGGTAATTCTTCTTGTATTTTGAAGATTTTTAAAGTCAAAGGCAAGGTCGCTTCAAACTTTCTCCTCTTCTTCAATCTCCGTTTGGGTTGGAACATTTTCTCTGGTCATTGGAAGTAGAATTCTTCGTCTGGCGATTTCTTCTTTTGCAACTTTATCCAGTGGATAACCAAGGGAATTCTTTTCAGCACTAAAATAACCAGTCTAGGAAGTGGTGGAGTTCTACAATTTGTTAAGATAACTGTTTGATTAACAAACTGTTATGAAAGAAGAAGACCAGCTTCAGTGTTCTGTTCTATTTGACTTGGTAGTGGGCTACTTCCAAGTACGAATTGTTTTTAAGGTTGTTTCTATTAATGACTCGCTCATTGGTTTATAGTCATCAGTTTACTTACGATCTGTTTTGGGTTTGCCACCCAATATAAGGACCAAAGAGTATATTGTATATATATCGCGAGCGCCCCCGGCAACCCTTCTCACAAAGGCCGGCGAAGTACCTAGACGCCCCGAGCCTAACGCTGTAACAGTATAATCGTTTTTTCTCATTTTTTTTATTTGGTTTGCTGTAATTTTCATTATTATTTCAATATCGCTTTTTATTGTAGAGTATATAAGTTTGTAGGATGTGTCAAGGTCACTAAATGATTGACTTTGGTTTTTTTTCAATTTTTTATTTTTATTTCATTTATTCCATTCTTACGGTGTTTATTTTTCTCGTCATGTGGCGTTTATGTTTTTCGCCGTCTCTTTTTCTTCTGTTGTCTTCTGTTGTAAACGTAAATAGTAATCCTAATTTATTTTGTTTAAGAAAAGGGAAAAGATTTTGGGGGTGTAAAATTAACTAGGTTTCATATAATGTTAATTAAAAAACCGAACGTGACCCTCTTTTTTGTCGCATGTGGTTCCGGATTGGACCCTCAGGCTGTTCGCTGCGATTTCCGGTTAAAATTCATCTGAAAACTGTGAACTGTAATTGAAGATGTCTCGGGCCGGAAAATTATTTCCCGGAAATCGGTGGCGTTTTCTAGTTATGCAACTCTCTTTGTTAAAAAAAAAAATCTGTGACTGCAATCATGAACGTGAAAGGTTACACAACCAATCAATCAATTTCAGTTAATATTAAGTTGAATTTCATGATTAATTAGAATTAATATTCTTGTTTCCTCCAGCAGTCTCATTGGCCATTTTATTTTTGTAGTATCGAAGAAGAGAGAAAAGCCAGAGACAAAGTGAGAAATGATAATAGAAAAATAATAAAATAGTGAAAAGCAACTGCGATATTGGTGGTTTTCAAATAAAATAAGAAGGCAGTAACAAAGCTGAAAAGTAAAAGAAAATGAACGGGAGTGTGGAAGAACTGAAATGAAGGCTACAGCAAGAAGGAAGTCGATGTGTAAACAAAAAACTGAATGGTTAGGAAAGAGAGCGTGAAAAGTAAAAGCTTGAGTATCAATTTTAAATGCGACCTCACTTTCTCAAGGCTGACACCTCTTAATAAAACCGCTCTACACCATCTGATTGATTCCATTTTGAATTTGACTCCGGAAATACTTTTTATAATGAGGGAATTGGCCATTTAATTTTCTCAAATGATTTCGTCCAATACAAAATCAAAAAATGGAAAATCATATAGTGTAAAGCAGCGATAAGAAAACAAAACAAAAATAAAATTGGTCACGTAGTTGAGGTGTAATCATTTTTGATATGCTACTATATAGACGGCAGATGGTTATATTCTTCAATAATAACAATAAAGTCCTGTCTCAGGGCAAGAACTAGACAGGGTGTCCATGTTAAATAGTGACCACTGAAAATTTTGGAAGAGGCAACACGTCAAACAAATCAGAAACTAAAGCGTGCGAGATGACGGCAACGTTGTAGAAGCAAAATGGGTTGCCTAGTCTCTCATTTTAAGGCGTCACAGTTTAAAATGGGCATTGTGCATGCATGTAATGTTAGGTATTGCTTATAATCAGGGAAAAGAATTCGTACCTCTTAGTGTTGGATGCTTTTACGTCGAGTGTGCTCTTTACTCCCGCCATCATTCCGCCGCTTCGATACATCGAATTGTTATTGATGAGTAGGAGAAAAAGTAGTGCAATGAGAGCGTTTTCATTTGGCAGAGGTTGTTGTGGGCGGGGTTAATACAGCCCGAGTACTAAATTTTCGTATCGTTGGCAGAACAAGTGGCCCGAATTCTTTCCCCTGCTTATAATTGTAACCAAAATTTTTGCCGTTATTTTTCAATAGTCCATTACACTCTATTGTCTTCGATATTCTCTATTGTTCACTTAATTTGTTTACAGTATTCCCATTTTAAAATAGTTTTTATGGCAGGGCAAAAGTAGTAATTGTAAATGCTAGGTTAGGCGTGCCTGGGTACTGAAGGCCTTGTTATGTAACTATAATCAGTAAGGGCCTGACATTCCAAGGATATCTGGTAAAAACCAGTTTAAAGATAAACAAAGCAGCGGCGTAGATTTCAGCGTCCCCGCTGAACGGCACTCTCACCCTCGCGCTCATTGCATCAGAAGCAACCGTTTGATGTAAATTACGTGTGTAACATAATTACCTTTATAGTTTCTTTCAAATTAATAATTATGAAGACATTATAATTCTTTAATGTAGCTTTTAAAAAGACTGGCATAATATATTTAATTCATTTCAATTATAGCGCCGTCACTGCAAAAAGAATACCAGTTCATTTCGGAATGAATCGATTATGTAAACAAGTTTTTATATCCAGTCGACCAGAACTGTAGTGGTTACTGCGTGCCGCAGGGTAGACGCGTTAAAGATTAGAACTTTTTCCGACTATGATCGCTTCAGCATATTAATAGTTCTCGTATATTTAACGAAACCTTCCGCCTAAAATGCGCCTAGGCCTGATAATCAGATCTGCTGGCCAAAAAAAAAAAAACAATTTAAAGCAGAAATATTATAAATAGCTTGCTTTTTTTTCGCATTGGTAGTAATTTCATTTATTAAACTTCTCTTATTTGTTAGGCATCTTTTTTCTCTTCAGGTGCGTTTATGTTTAGCAAAAAAAAATGTTTGATACTTTAGCTTGCGAATTACGAGGATTACGACAATATTTCATCCTATTTTATTAAAACTTTATTTAGCTCTGCATTTATTTGTAAACAGAAACAAATTAATTTTAATTTAAAATATTTCCACATCCGCATTTTATATTTAGAGCGAATCAAATTTTAATAATAACTTCTCTGAATTAGCCGAGCTCAAAAACGTTAATTTAATCCCGCCGGAATTTTGTTTATTGCTCTGCGCGACCGCCTGTTAAATATATTAAACGTGTAAATTCGCATTTTATAGATACATTTCGGTGATTGCCCGTTTCCCATTGTTTGCAGTTACAACAACAAAAAAAAAAAATTACACCTAGTTAATACGTAATGACATTTAATATAATTTTAACAAATGTGTGGTTTGGTTGTAATACGACCGCTGAATTTGAATACACATCATTAAATCTTAAAGTTATTTTATTTTTTTCTGTTTTGGTGGTACTAACTACGTTATAAAACTTATTTCATAAACTTATAGCTCAAAGCAAAAATAGTTTTTTTTTATCCAGCTGATTAAATATAAGTATATTTATAAATACATTACACAACAGTAAGTTTTAGTGAGAGTATTAATATAATAATTTACTCTTATAAAGGTTGCAATGTCTCTCACAATAAATACATTAAAAAGTCGATCTGTGTTGCAGCTTTTTATAGGTTTTTTAATTGCTTATAGGTTTCTACGATAACGTAAGTGTGTATAAGACTTGTATAAGAGCAATATTAATATAACCGCCCATTGCTTTTTGACGTATTTATTAAATAGATTTGTAATACATCCAGAAACGTTTATACAGCATAAAAAGTAGTGTTGACATTACTTATGCTTACTTATACTTATTTATAAGCTGCTTTTTAGACATTTCTATATCATTATTTTGCTTTATTACTTGTGCCCGTTTTAGACATTTAAGTACTTTATTAATATCGAGCGAGAAAATGTTTATAAGACCAAATGATAAAGTTTTAAGTTTTAAAGACTTGCTATCTAAATATTTATAAGAATTTAATAAAGCATTTTTGGTTACTTGAAAAGTTTCATAAGACTCGTTGGTTGGAAAAGAAATATCGTTTTTTGCAAGAATTCTTTTATCTGCTCCTGGGGAATCAACAAACAGAAGAATATCCCGCCGCTGTTTTCGAAATTAATTTAAAAAGAAAAGCGATATTTCACGTCAGCGGCGGCGGTAATCTGCAATTTCGGATTGCTCCCCCGCGCAACTTTCATATCTTGCGTCGGTCGGTGGACGAGTTTCATTAAATTTCGCTGGGCTTTCGGAAACGCGTTGTTTTTAATTGGGTTATAATCTGCCCGGTGGCGGGCTTGGAAAAGGGGGAAAAACTTACCAACACAACTGTTAATCACGGCGTCCGCCCGAAGGACGATAAATCATGAGCGCCCAGAAAGCAGGGAGGAAGTCCGTTGCAATTTTTTATATCGCCAATAAACTTTCCGCAAAGAGGTTTTCATCGCCGCAACACATGTGGCAGCAGCGCCGGCTTTAAATTGAAAGAGTCGAAAGTTGGGCGGTGCTTTTTAAGTTACTCCGATTTTTTTGATCATGCCGTACATTTATCATATTTTAGGGTGACATCATTCGTCGCTAATCACGTTTACCCTGGATAGTGGAAGTTTAAGTGCCGGTGGAGCACCGGCTTTAAATTTGAAAGAGTTGAAAGTTGGTGGTATCATCATATGCACAGCGTTTTAAGTTACTCCGATTTTTCTTTTTTTTTTTTTTTTGAATCACGCCGTACATTTTTGTGATAGTCATTTATCATGAGTACTGAAATTGCTAACGTGACATCCTTTGTCGCTAATCGCGTTTACCCGCCCTTGATAGTGGTGGGCTAAATGCTGGTGGAGCACGGCGAGGGCTGCTTGCTTTTACAACTTTACTTTGTTCGCGCGCAAATAAGAACAGGCAAATTTCTGCCAACAATGTGACGACGCGTTTATTCGCCTTTCGACGTCGTCGCTATTTACCCTCGTGTTTTAACGCGCTGTTTACAAGGCAGGGCGGAGGTGCCGGTGGTGTTATTTAACACCGCCCGTCCTCGAATTTACACGTGAAGCTAAGGGGGGATCAAAAATATTTCCTCGAGAGAATTTCGAATTCGCATCAAAGCCAAAGGCCGGAGGATAAACTCAAAACGATTTGAAAAAAAAAACGCGGGATTCCTGAAAACTCTTTCTAGTAAAGCAAGATTTGTCTTTATAATATAGAATTAAAATTTTTTACGTTTACCACGCCGACGATAATGTACATAATATAATGGAGAAGCTCTTGCCTGCGTACATTGAATCCCCAATGATAAATGATTGTCGTCACAGGCAGCTCAATAGTATCGGAGAAAGGGTCGTGGACAAAAAAAAAAGGAATTCCACAATAGATGTATATTTAATATTATTTACCGGCAGGTGCCAACTGAAGTAAACACACCAAAGGTATCTGTTAGATCCAACCAAAAATAACTTCAATTTTAAAAAGGTGGAGGTGTCCCAGAGAACGATTCAATAATACGCGAAAATGGAGGAGCAATTATACAAAAAAAAGTTCGATACTGAGCTTAAAATTCAAAAAAATCTTAAAATATTTCAAAACATTTTGTTGCGAATCGTTTTTGATTGCAGTGAATACATTTCATAAACATAAATTGGTAGGTACGTAAGGAAATTTCCTCTTGTCTCACAGTGATCTTTAACAGTTCAAGGTTTATGAAAATTAACTCTAAAATTTAACAATTTACTCAAAAACCAACAAAAACATTGATTAAATTGAATAAAATTGGAAACAAAATTGAATAACTTCAGTTGTAAAAAGGTGAAGGTGTCCAAGACAACAATTACACGATGCGCAACAATGAAATAGCAATAATATATGTATAAAAAAAGTCAAAGTTTTTCTTGAATAAAATTCAACGAAGAAGAAGCCTCGAGTCACTATAAAATTTGCAAACTTAACCTACAAACTTTTATAGTGACTCGAGGTTTTTCATTAAAAAAAAAAATTAACTAGTCACTAATCTCACGGATAATCCTTTGTTTTTCAAACTTCGATGTTAATTAAACACAAAATTCAAAAATATCTTAAAATATTTCATAAAACAAAATATTAACAGTTCAAGAAATGTAAAAAATATCTTTGCATTCATCATTTTATATAAAAAAAAAGAACTATCTTATTTTAAACGTCGCCAAGAATGTGAGTTTGGTTGCCTAATTTCGGTGATCACGCAGATTTCGGGAATAGTTGAAAGCACGCTGTTTATTAAAAATGTAAAAAAAAATTGTTCTTTCGAATTATATCTTTTTGTTTGACCTTACATTGTAAAAAAAATGTTCTTTGGAATTATATCTTTCTGTTTGACCTTACACTGTTCGGAAAGTCTAAACCTCGGCCGCCTGAGGGTGCGCTTTAAGCTGTAGTCTGCTGTAACCGGACTTACCGTTCTTAAATCAGGCGATTCGGTCAGATTGAATCTTTCTCGAGCTTCTCTTCTGCTGGTGAGGCCCCAATTGGATCAGAGATAGCTACACAGAGGATGCTTGCGGGCCCCACTGGAATCTAAGCTGACTTGATACCAGCTTTAGAATTTTTTGTTTTTGATTAAATTTGAATTAGACTGAATTAAATTGCCAATACCGATGACAAGCGAATTGTTATTATTATTAAATGGAAATAAATTTCTGGGATATACGATTTGCATCGATTCGATCATCCACGATTAATACGAAATACGAAAAGGTTTTACCATGGGCTAAAGATGTCCACTTTGCGAGGATCGGACAGCCGGATAGAGTATTGTAGGAAATAAATCTTAGAGAAACCATAAGCTTGAACGGTCTTAGAACTGGTCAATCGTCTGGTACGTGTTCGAAAATCAGTACGCTCCGATAAAACTTGCTGGTAGAGGGCAGCGGAGCAAAAATTACGGACGATTGAACAAGGAACCTTAAGTAAAATTTCAAGAAGATAACAAGAGAACTAACCAAGTCAGTCCAACAAAAATAAAACAACAAAAAGGTTTTTTTTTTAAGTCACCAAAAAAGTATGATTATTTTTTCTTCCCTTCATAAAATTATTTTGGAAATCTTTTATTTGATTTTGCTTTTGTCTAAATTATCTTTTTTATTAGGAATTTGTTATACTTTCTTTTATCATTTACACTTGATTGCTTGCACTGAAACAACAGACTCGCCTAGTTTCTGATTCCTGGGAATGCAAAGTTGAAATTGTTACGAACCAATTTCCACACGGATCCCCCTTCTCCCCGCATTATATAACTCACAATAGCTCAACTAGTACACTTTCCTCGTCGTAAAATTCGCACGGCGCGGCGCAATCCATTTTCCGTATTATATTTTCCGCCGTCGCTTTTTGCGCATAAATAATGCAGCGTAATTTGTTGGCGTGCAATATTTGTCGGGACGTATTCCGTATTTTTCACCGGAGTGAATTTACACGGCTGCGCCCCCCCCCCCCCCCTCCCACCTGTTTGTTTAGTGCCGAAATAAATTGATGCTAAACAAGTGCGCCCGAATTTTTACCTTATCATCGCGTGTGCTCGTGTTTTCCCACGCAGAGGGGAAGTTCCTACCTGCAAGGAACGGGGGCAGTTTAGATTATGGCGGACCAACAAGGGGGGGGGTGTTTTCTTACGGCGCTGATAATTAATGAGTTCAGAGGGAAAATTAATGCGAGTAATTAAATTTCGAGAAAAGAATAAATTAAAGAAAAAGCTTTCAGGAACCAAGTACAAGTTGGGAGTAAAATATATATTTATAAATAGTTGCATTGGTTGACGAATTCAAGGTCATGGTAGATGACACCTAGTGCTGGCGAATTGGTGAATTGCCATTTTTTCTTACAACGGTAAAGGCTGGCTTGAAGAGCTTCCAATGGAATCTGAAGTCCTTATTTGCCTTTCTTGACTTACCTTTAATAACATATTCTGGTCTCTGTTCTAAAGGCTTTCACGTGACGGCAATGCCGTACCTCTTTATTTGAAAAGCTTTGAATGGAATCTGAAGTCCTTATTTGCGTTTCTTGACATACCTTTAATACCGTCTGGTCTCTGTCTTGAAGGTTTTCACGTGAGGGCAATGCCATACCTCTTTATCTATCCATCTCCAAGCTTTAGCTTTCTATCTTCCATCATATCTAAGTATATAGACAATAAATAAAGTTTTTAAACTTTTTAAAATCTGAAGAATGCAATTGAATGGAAGAAGTTTTTTTTGCATCTTCTTCAACATCTGCGCCCTCTGAAGAAGACCTTCGGGATTAAGGTTAGACCTTAGGGCTAAAGACGATTTCTTTCATAGTTCACTGGAACGTGATGGTCAAGCCATACTTCTTTATCTATTCATCTCCAAGTTTTAGCTCTCTGTCTTCTATCTTCTGTCCATGTATGTAGCCAATAAATAAAGTTTTTAAACTTATATATACAAATTTAGTGGAAGTTTTTTTGCAACTTCATCTGCCGCTCCAGAAGAAGACGTTCGGGATTAGGGTTATACCTTGGGTATGTTGGGGCTAAAGAAGACTTCTTTCAAAGTTCTCTTGCTTCATCTTTAATCCATTTCTAGTGCCGTAGCGTTCTGTCTTCATGTCTGGTGAATAATAATAAATTAGTGTAAAAATTGGTGAATGTTTGCCATCTCCAAGCCTTAGCCTCCTGTCTTACATCCTCTGTACGCGTACATAGACAATAACCTATCCGAAAGAAGTTTTTGAACCTTTGATGATCTTTATCCAATTGAGTCATACCTTTTTGAAGACGTTTTTTCTGCAACTTCTTCAACATCCACCTCACAAGAGAAGAGCTTCTGGATTAAGATTAGGCCTGGAATATCTCACGACTAAAGAAGACTTCTTCTTCCAGTCCATCTCTAATGCCCCAGTTTTCTGACTACACAAAAACGAAGATTTCTGAATATTTTTGAACAAAACCTGTAAATTTAAGGGCTTCAGGTTTTTTTAAAAAAACGAGGAGCATTTTGAAACTTTTTCAAAATCTGTCCTCTCGTGGAAAAGACTTTCAGAATTAGGCAAAGGTGATAATGGCATTAAGAAATGACGGCCAAAGAAGACTTCTTCAAATTTAATGGAGTCCAAACTCCCTAAGTTTTCTTCTTGACATGGTTCGCCTTGAATAATGCATTTGGTCTCTGTCTTAAAGGCATTGCCAAAAAGAACGCGTCTTTTTTTATACCACATCACACTTGTGATGTGCTCACCCATTTCGTTGGTTCTTTATTATTTTGTTTTCTTTTCGTTTCCCTTTGCTTTTCCTGCATAGTCCAAGTCTTTTATGGTACATACTCTTCATGCTTGTGTTGTTTTTTTTTTATTGATAGCGATTTGAATTGACTGCTTTAGAGCACTTTCCGCGTATTCCCATCTTGTTTTAAGTTCGGGTAATAATAAGGGATGGAGATACTCTCAGAATGGCCTGGAGCAAAGCAAATTGAAAACGCTGTATTGCAATTAATGACCTTTTATTTCATTTCGAGTTTCGTAAAAATTATGAACAGGGAAAAGAATTCGGCCCACTTAGTGTTGGACACTTTTTACACCGAATGTATTATTTACTCCTTCGCGGCTCCTCTGCGTTTAATTTGCTATTGAGTGCGAGGGGAAGGGATGTTCGTACTTCGCAGAAATTAGTCTGGGCGGGACTAGTACAGTCCGAACAGCAAATGTTCGTACTGCTCGCGGAACAAGTGGGCTGATTTCTTAACCCTGATTATGAGTTTCGATAAAAAATTATGACTTTCGATAAAAATTATGACTTTCGATAAAAATTATTAATTTCGATAAAGATTTACGAGTTTCCACAAAAATTATTAATCCTTAAAGCACTCGTAAAGATACGCGACGTAAAGGAAATAAACAAAAAAAACAACTCATTTCTTGATTATTTTCTTTCAAACGAAAAAGAGGCAGTTAAAGTTAATTGCTTATTAGCTCACCAAGGGTAATTTAGTTTTATAGGAGTAACTGTTTCCCTTCGCAGTTTGAGATTTCCCGTAGATACATACCATAATTCAAGGCAATAACGTCTTGGCGAAAGTGTTTTTAAAAACCTTGAAATCACAATAAACACAAACCTAGAAGAGTGACTAATGCAGTCAAGGGAATTATTTAGAAAGAAATCATAGAACTCATTGAGCTCAAGTTACTTCCTTGATGGCCGTTTTCATAATCAGACTTTAAGGAAGCTTTAATTTAAAGTCACTTTAAGAATAGGGAAACAAATGTATTTTTTTAGGTTAAAGTAACTTTAAATTTAAAGTCCTATTATGAAATCGGCCCTGAGGCACTTTCCACGAAAAACTTTTGTCAGATGAGTGTGTTTCAATATTTATTCATGTGATAGCAACAGTTGCAGTCGTATTTAAAAATCCAGTCGAGCTGAATGGAACAGAGTATCACTTTAATTAATATCTTGCCTGTCACCAAAGCTGCAAGGTAGCAGCCTAGGCCCAAAGTTTTTTTTTTAATTTACTCGTCAACGTCTTGAGCAATTATATGGCCGATTGTACGCTAATGGCATTTTTACTTTTATTTTTGTATCTAAAGTTTTACTTATACTCACTATGTATGACTAGGTTGTAGGTATTATCAGACAGCGGGATTCTTACGGGATGACGACATAGCGCTGTAACGCATGCACTTCTTACAGCGGACTATGTAGGGATACATAAAGAAACTCGGCGTAGCGCTTCGGCGAGTCGGGTGACCAACTACGCATGCTTTATCATCTCATTAGGCTCAATTCACACTCGGCAGCGCGTCACGCCATTTTGGTTCCTATATTTTTCCACGTGTTTTTTTGACATAAAAAGCTGCCAAGTGAGAATTGCTTCATTTAAAACCGTGTCAACTTTTCGAGGCAGCAAAATGACTCGACGTGCTGCCCTGTGAGAATTGAACCTAACAATTCCGCTGTATAGTTATTATATTGTTATTTTAAGCCGTCATCCACCCAATAAATGTTAAATCTTCAAAGATAATAAAGTAAGTAGTTGTTTAAGTATTCTTTTCGTGGAAATCTTCGTCTATTTAATTAATCTAAAACTAGCAGACGTTGTCATAGCACTCGGGCGAAGTCTTAGAAGTGGCCCCCTTTGGGCCCGCCTCTCGAAATAATCTCGTTTGTTTTAGGTCGGAAAATTCTCGTTAACTCGGCGCAAAGTAAACGCGATAAAGAGAAATATTTTAATTGCTCATTTGCGGGAAGAACTCGCGATACGCCGGCCTTTTATCGCTCATTCAACAGATTAAGTGCACTCGGGCTTTTCGCAATAGTGTGACTGCAAGTCGCATTTGAAGTGCATGCGCAAGCCATTTTGGGTAAGAAGATCTTTATACTTGCTTATTTCGTAGATTTAGATGATTTATTTGGACTTATGGTTTTGCTTTGCAGAACAAAACAAAATTTCTACGACCACAAAAGTAAAATAAAAAAAAAACTCCTGTATACTCGGCCGTACCCACTTAATCTCTGCAAGAAGTTAAGGTTAGTGAAGAAAGTGCAGTGAATGCACTGAACAACGATAACAAATACAATTATAAAAGCAAAGATAATCAAATTATACGAAATCGTATTTACCCCTGACTTGTAATAAAATAATAAATATTTCGACCAAGCCATACTCTAAGGACCTTTTGCACTATTTTCAGTTAAAATTTAAGCTCCACTTAGCTCCATAGAAACGATTCTAAAAATAATTGAGTCCATGATATGAAAAAAAAACATCGCTGTTTCGGGTACCTCAGGATAAAATAGCTGAATGGCAGAAAATTATACCTCTTAAAGACCTCATAGCAAAGCAACTCGATTTCGATTTAAATGTCAACTAACTGCCCGTGTTGTTTATTGAATCTTCTCGAACGTCGATGATGGTTTCTCGTTGTTCTTTTCCTTCAAAATTTCACTGTGAGGCGATTTAAATATTAGCCAAATGCGGGCGTTATTTATTAAATCTTTTCGAACGTCGAAGATGGCTTCTATTCCTCTATAAATATTTTGACCGACCTTTTGCACTATTTTCAGTTAAAATTTGAGCTCCACTTAGATCCACAGAAACAATTCTAAAAATAATTGAGTTCATGAAATGAAAAAAACATCGCTGTTCCGGATGTATCTCAGGATAAGATAGCTGAATGACAGAAAATTATACCTCGTGAAGGTCGTGACTTAAGTGTTAAGGACTGTAGGTCCACGTACAATACTCAGTCACATACAGTATGTGAAAAACCTTTTAAAAAAATTGTATTTTTGGTAGGTGTACTTAAAAGTAGTTAACTAAGAATTAAATAAACAATAGTATTTGGTAATTTTCCACTATTTCATGCATGCTGGGTATACTTTCTGTTATGAAATTTAAATTAATTTGAAAAATGTGCGACAAAAATTCTAAAATCCATTTAGGTTTCCGGGCGACCCTGGAAAAGTTGGAACAAGCACGGTATTCAAACGCAGAAGTGAAAACGGAAATTGGAACTAGAACGTATTCCTCTGTCAAAATAAACGTGGCTCACGCGACCAAATTACCTCAGATTTTTATTGCAGATCCGAATAATCCGCTCGGAAGAATTTATTCAAAAACAAAACCAAATTACCTCAGATTTTTATTGCAGATCTATTCGGAAGAATTTGCTCAAAAGCAAGTCAAATAACACGTGGGGCTTAAGTAATTCCAGATACATTGTTCTGTAGAATTTTGCGACTCAAGTTGTACTAATGCACGCAATACACCAAAACGTGTGCTCACCTTATCGTTCTAAGCGGTAAAATGTACGCCGAAGCCAGAGATCGATGTTGCCGGAAACGGCCTTATACTAACCAAAAATGACGAGCCAATCCCTGCACGGAACGCAATGAATATGGTACCTAAGACCAATGAAAGCCTTCCCAGATAGTAGAATGACGTATTTTTCACGTCAGTAATTGGACTCTTTTGGTTATCCACGTCGAATGACCAACATGTCACGTGAAAAAGACGAAACGTTGTAGATCAAAAACTGACGTGATTAACATCAATGAGACGTCGGATAACCAACACATCACGTTAAAAAGACAAAACATTACAGATCAAAAAATGACGTGATTTATTACCGTCAATGAGACGTCGGGTAACCACCACATCACGTGAAAAAGACGAAACATTACAGACCAGAAAAAGACGTGACTCATTGACGTAATAAGACGTTCATTTTAGGTCAAAGAGACGTTCATTCAGATTATTTACCGAAATGCAAAATAAATGCTCAGGATCCAAGCGCACGGCGCTGAATTGCCTTGAGTGGGACACAATAACGCGTTCTTGAATTATTTCTGAGACTCTGATGATGATGTACGATAAAAAAGATTTTTATTTTGGCTTTCGGCAATACCAAATCAGAAAATTTACAGGAGTATTATTGTTTTTTAAATAAAAATAGTGAATGTGACAGCTCTTAATTGGACAGTCCAAACCCAAAATCTTATTACATATTCCTATCATATTATCCACAAGCAAAAAGTATAAAGCTTGTTTTAAATTTAAAGAAGCCGTTTTTTATTATCGTTAATTGTGCGCATGCGTGTTTTCTATTTTGCTCTTCTGTTGACTCGGTTCTCAGTTGGCTCGAATGTGTTGTGTTGCTCATGGTCTTACGAGTCGTCGAAGCTAATTGCGTTTTAGAACATGATATGGTAGATTAGAATTAGTTGTAGACATGAATGTGTAATGTACAAAATCAAGGCATCCATGATAATGTTAGTCATTGGTATACCTGTCGCTGTTAACCGGTTTTTGACTTGAGGTGACTTGACCTTGCGTGACTGCAACTTTTCGTCAGATTTTTGCGCATGTTCCTTTGTGATAAGCAGGGAGAGGAATTCAGACCACTTAGTGTTGGACGTTTTTTTACGCCGAATGTACTGGTTGCTTCCGCCACCATTCGCGGCTCCGATGCATCGAAATCATATTGAGTAGGAGGGAAAGGAATGAAATGCGAGAGTTACATTTCACTAGATTATTGTGGGCGGGGCTAATACAGTCCGAGAATTAAATTTTCGTCTTGTTCGCGGAATGAGCGGCCCCAATTCTTTTCCCTGGTGATTAATTAAAAGGAAGAGTGATATTGAGAGGCACCAAAACGAACTGATGCAACTTTTATTGCGCAAGAAGATGTAGATCGTCATTTAGCTGAAACACTCTTACTTGTCACAGTTTTATAAAACTGACAATTTTGTATCATCCTTGTACAGTCGCTAGCCTTAAATTTTGGCGGTCATTGCTTGTCAGAGATTGGTATCAGACTCGTTAAAAATAAAGAGAATAATATCTTAATTTTGAATATTTATTTTTGACATTGTTTTGAATTCTTGTTTGATATTTTTAATTTCTGGAATTGAAACTGACGTTCTGATTGACAGTGACGACCAATATTTAATGCTCGCGACTGTACATTCTTTGTACTTTTTCACATATTTTATTATGTTTATATTAAGAGTGTTATATTACTTAAATGAAAATATGTATTTGTTTATAAAACGCAGCTTTTTTATAACGCGAAAGTTACGTCCTAAATTAGTTACAATCTGGTCGATTTGACGTTCTATACTGACGTCAAAGAAATACGTCCATCGACGTTGCGAAATGACGTTCCTGGTATGTGACATATTCACGTCACATTTACGACATACTAACGTCAGTTTTTTTGGTGACTATGACGTAAACAATGACCAGAATATAACGTCAAATTGACTACTCTTCGACATTCGAAATCCTATTCGTGATTGGTTGATTTCAAATTACTGAACGCTGAAACAATCAGAAATTTTAAATCAACCAATCACGAATAGGATTTCTGAATGTTTCAACGTTCAGACATTTGAAATTAACCAATCACGAATAGGATTTCGAATGCCGGATGCTGTATGTCGGAGGTGTAGCATTACTGCTGCTTGCGTTGATTTCTAACGGGACGCAATTTTACCACCTTACTAAATCAAACACATACAACACGTGGTTGCCGAAATGTAACTAGGAATTCACACGTCACACTTTTACTTCCATGATCAGTTACGCTTAAGCTTTAGATTACCCGAATTAATCGTTTATAGGTGCCTTTGTGGAAGTGGAAGACACTTTTGCTCGGTTGCATCAATATTTTAAGCAGAACTTAAGTTTAAAGGTGCTTTCTTTCGCTTACAAAAACGTGGTCCAACCGCATTTAGATTCAACGACGAAGATTCTTTTGCAAACGGATTAATCTCAACTCTCTTTGAAAATTCAGTCCCGATCTAAAATCCCCTTTCCCTTTCGAATCAAACTATTTTTATATTTCGTTTGGATTGAATTGCAATTATTTATAGGCGAACTGTCAATCAATAATTCAAATCTGAAGTTTTTAATTGCAGCAACTACGGAATCCAGATTCAAACTATTCGAAACCAGATTCAAACTATTCGAAACCAGATTCAAACTATTCGAAACCAGATTCAAATTTTTAAGCAAAAGAAAGCAGCTTAAGTCAGGTTTAGATTATGACATTTATGCTTGGTGACCATAATAGCTGCTTTTTTTCGCTTAAAAGTTTGAATCATGTTTCGAATAGTTAGGGCCTGAAGTACGTAGTTGTTGCAACAAAACACCTGACTTGAATTTCTGATTGACAGTTCATTTGTAAATAACTATAATTCAATTCAAACAAGTTTTAAAAATAGTGAGATGTCTGTTATTGAATCAAAACACGTTTTGATCACGATTTCGTGAGCGAAAGAAAGCACCTAATGTCTATCACATTATAATTGAGACTTACTTGACAGTTAAACTTTATTCAAGTATTAATCAGAATATGTCTGATATTTTGTTGAACTTAACAAAAATGTCACTTTCTGAACACAACTTATATTTAAGCTTTGCTTAAAATATTGGTGCAACCGGCCTTTAGAGGACTTGTTAACGACTAATTAAATTCCGAGCTTCTTAGTTTTTGGGTCGGTTTTTGTGAACCTTGTTTTTGTATTGTACATTGACTCAAGCAAGATGATGGGATTGATGGATACGCAGGGACGGGGGGAAGGGGGGAGTTTAGTATAATTTCAAGTTCGATCGATTTAAAATAAAATTTATTGCCTCTGACAATAGGAGCAATTTACAAAACAAATCCAACCCGCGAAACTTTGTCCGGGAATAAAATTCAAACTTATCATCCTATTTTATTATTCTTTTGATATATGACGGGGTACCTTCGTTCCGGCTTTGTTTGCGCCTTAACTTTGTTACGAAGTTTGTTTGTTGTCGCGGCGGGCGCGCGGCCGCAATTCGTTACGCAGGTCTTTGTGCGGGCCTAGAAAAACAATGAAAGTTAATTTATTCGAAGCATTTACATTCGTTTCTTATTCATATTAATGAATATGCATTGCCGGGATTAAATTTCGCATTGCGAGTGTCTTCGCATTGTGCGCCTGGATTTCCATGAATAAAAACCGACTTGAGGGCTTTTCATATTAATAATCGGGGATTTTTGGGTCGCCGGATTTATCATCACCGCCCGCCGCCGCCGCCTACGAATTAAATGTGAACGAGTTGACGGCGTGCAAAAAGTTTAAAATTTATATGGAAATTCAGATCTGCATGTAAATTTTCGCGTCCCCAACACACTCACACACACACACAACTTCTCTTATAATTATTTATACATTCACAATTTGTGCTTTACGAACTTTGTTTACAGAGTTGTGTATTCATCTATGTATAAATGAATCGCTTTGTTTGTGCGGGAGCTTTTCACATCTACACGTAAACACGAGTTAGTTGTGAAACCTTGCAATAACACTCTCACAGGAAAAAAAAAGTGAAATCCCCAAATACACTTAACCCCGATGAAATTTTACAAACAAATTTTTCTAAAATGCTGAAAGCTCAGAATTAAATTTTTTTTTGTTTTTGCTGCACGGTTTAACTATAATAGGGGTGTAATACGTATAGCTACTTAATCCCATCATTTTTTTCCCCTCTCTTTTTGGAAATTTACAAAATATCATCGTCCATAAAGCCGGTAGTCAAACATTAAAAAAAAATAAAATAAAAAATAACAAAATGTATGAGCACGCTTGAAACGATGCGCCCCCCGATTTTTACTGCATGGCAAACTGAACGGCTACTCGTTTGTTTAGGGCGCAAATAAATGCGTGTTTGCCGTTATTTTATTATAACCACCGATAATAGTAATTAATGATATTGCAGCTCAAAATATTCCGGATTTCCCTCTGTTTGCTTTCACAGTGCACACTCGGAATAAATAAAGCGGAATAGCTTTTCGCCCCTTATCTTTTTTCCATAAATTTCAGGCAGGCAAAAGCTTGTAACGTTACGTTACGTTACGTTACGTTAGACGGATCCCCTGTACGCCGCTTGTTCTTCTTCGCCGGGGAGTCCCGCTGAAGAATGATTCAAGTCACTGTGTTGCGGGATCGGTTTGATTTAGATGCAATGGCCGGCTGCGTATCCATCTAACCGCCGCCTGTATCACCTAAAACCGGCCATGCGCTCGTCAATCTTTTTATGACAACTCTGTAAACAGTTTTCCTATTTTTAAACCGTTCGTTTTCCGAACTTGGTAGGTCAGATTCTACCTTTTCCACAATCTTTACTGAGCGTGTTTCAATCTTCAATTTAACCGTTTCAGCGAGATTTTTGCTGCCTCAGGGTGGCCACTAATTTTTGATTTTGTGACGGTCAAACTCATTGGCTTTTGTAATCAGTTTGTCGCTGAACGAATTACACCCCTGACTTTCCCTCTACTTCTTGCCGCGTCTCTGCACGTCGCTCCACTTGAAAACTCACTCTGTTAGGGAAAGACGTTCATTTGAGCTGGCTTGTTATGAAGTTGGAAGGTGTTTAACCTATTTTGGTAGGGCGTAAATTCTAGTTTTAATTTCCGCAAAATTTTGGCCTGTGCATCTTTTTAATTTCTTTTTTATTGTACGGCCATCTTTGCGGCCTCAGGGTTGCCACTAATTTTTGATTTTGTGACGGTCGAATTCGCTGGTGTTTGTAATCAATTTGTCGCTGAACGAATTACACTCCTGACTTTCCCTCTACTTCTCGCTGCGTTTCTGCACGTCGCTCCACTTGAAAACTCACTCTGTTAGGGAAAGACGTTCATTTGAGCTGGCTTGTTATGAAGTTGGACGATGTTTAACTTATTTTGGTTGAGCGTAAATTGGAGTTTCAATCTCCAATTTAACCGTTTCAACGAGATTTTGGCCTATGCATCTTTGTCATTTCTCTTTTTTATTGCACGGCCATCTTGCCGCCTCAGGGTTGCCACTAATTTCCGATTTTGAGACGGTCGACCTCCTTGGCGTTTGTAATCAGTTTGTCGCCGAATGAATTACACCCCTGACTTTCCCTCTACTTTTCGGCGCGTTTCTGCACGTCGCTTCGCTTGAAAACTCACTCTGTGAGGCTAAACGTTCATTTGAGCTCGCTTGTTATGAAACTGGAAGGTGTTTAAACTATTTTGGCAGAGCGTAAATTGGAGTTTCAATCTCCATTTTAACCGTTTCAGTGAGATTTTGGCCTATGCGTCTTTGTAATTTCGTTTTTTGCTGTACGATCATTTTCGCCGCCTTAGGGTTGCCACTAATTTTCGATTTTGTGACGGTCGAACTCGCTGGTGTTTGTAATCAGTTTGTCGCTGAACCAATTACAACCCTGACTTTCCCTCTACTTCTCGCCTCGTTTCTGCACGTCGCTCCAGATGAAAACCTCACTCTGCTAAGGTAAAGACGTTCTTTTAAGCTCGCTTCTAAGGAAGCTCGAAAGTGTTTAACCTATTTTTCTTGAGCCTAACCTCCCCCTCTCCCCCAAGGGCGAAACTGTTTCTTCACTATTGAGAAGTATTTATTTTGTGTATCAAGGTTAGTTACTGTTACTGGTTTGTGGGTTCTTCCCTGAACTGACTCGGTGAGTTCTTTTCTTTCTTTCTATTCTCTTTTTTTTGAAATCTAGTTAAAATTTTGAGTTATTGAGAGTTATTGTACACCCTGTTCTGAGATTTCGAACTGGTTTCTTCAAGCGGTTAATCCGTCAAGAAGTTCAGTAATCGAAGCTGAGTTTTCGGACGACACCGAGTGCTGTTCTCGTGTTTACTCCGAAGGCCATTGTCGACTCTCGAAGAAGACCCCCAGAATCAGTTTCTTGTTTCGCTGGGCAACTCACATCGTCGGCCCTACCACACGAGGTAACCATTTTCTGATTAATTCCTGCCACATTGAATGACTGTTACGCATCGAACAGCCCGGAATAGTTATCCCGTAGGATATCATACCGCTAGGTACACGTCTGCGCAACTTTGGTTGCATAATTCGCCATGTACTTTTGCATCAGGCAATCTAATTCAGTTTAAATTTAATTTTTATTGACGTTCAGTCCAATTAAAGTCAATTAGGATTGCTAACGTTTGTCAAAGAAAACTTTAATTATTGAGTCAATTCGTCTAATTAATTTTGATTGTCCTGATTTTTGTGAAACGAAAGGAGATTTCCGAACGTACCTACCAGTTTCTAATTTTTAAATATTTAAGATAATTTTGAATTTCGATATACACCCAAACCAAACTTTAACGTTAACACTTTACTTGATATTTCATGAATTGAATCCGCCACTTTTTAAAACTAGAGATAATTTTTGGTTGTATATATGTATGGTAGATACCGTAAACTCCAATTGGCGCCTACCGGTAATTGTTTTTTTTTTGTAATATACTACTTTTGTAGATTTCCTCTTATTTCTCCACGACCCTCTCCGACTTTAAAGCTCGCTCGCCAACAACTCACTCTCGTTGTGATAGTGGACTCGTTTGCGTAGAGGACGACCACTTTCAACCTCGACCTGCTCTCACAGGTGATTTATACAACTATCAAAGACGGACCGGAATAATCGAATGAATTTGAATTTTTTATCTAATCTAATTTAATTTAATATTCTCTTTCGAAAAGCAATAAACTATGAAACTAACCTAATTAGGACAAAAGAATAAAATGATTCTCTTTCGGGGGCAGTTTCAATTTGAGCTGTTCGATGGTAATTTCCATTTTCGTGATGATAAACGTTCAGGACGTTGGTTTACGTTCGACTTTTTGGATTAAATTTTAATAAATCTTCTTAAGTAAGTCGTAATCATAAAGTTTGGCCGGAATAAAAGTAACGCTCAACACTTGAGCGAATAAAATCCCTGCAGAAGGTCCCTCGTAGCCGAGCTCGCCTTCTTTATTATTCCCTTCAACTGTTCACCCAAATTGCCCGTCACTACTTCCTAAGTGCGCCCCTAAATTAATAAAACTGTTTGCGTTTTTCCGGAATCCGTTCGATTTTCATAAATATTTCACCTTATGTAAATCTAATTCCCGCGATGCTTTGTGTCGATACCGGCGGGGCAAATTTACAGAGCAATTTAGGTAATGCCGTTCCGTTCCGGCTCATCGAGTTCTGGGAACCTGATTGGAGTTTGTTGATGGCGTTTCCATTGCGAACTTACCCCAAAGAAAAGTTTTTTTTTTTTTTTAATGGGCTTACTTAAGCAAACATGCTTCGATTTGTGCAGCTTTAAGCTGCTTAATTTAATTCGCAGTAAACCGCAATCAAGACCGTTCAGGTATGCGACCGGGGCGAATTGGATTACGTACGTGAGGTGATTGGCGACACGCTCTGTTTACTCGTTTTTCTGAGTTTACGATCGTGTGAATGAGCCTTTAATTTAAATTAAGCACCGCTTACACGGTAGACTTTGCTAGATCAGCGAGCACGCAATTAGATTCATCCCTTAATTCTAAACGAGGTTTGCAAATTCTGCTTAGTACGTTACGATTTAACTTTATTTTACTATCCCTAATGAATTACATATAATCCTATTGGTCCTTTCAATCGCCTGAAATCACCTTTTATACGCAATCTTACTTAATAATTGAGAGGATTATTTCGTGTGGAGGGGGGGGGGGCGTCTCTCTAAGCAAAATCTAATGACCGCATTTCCTAATCACTTGCAATGCAAACAACTTCATCATTCAAAACAGAATTATTATTATAAGGGCCGGTTGCTCAGTCACAGTTTAACGTTAATCTTCAGTTAACTTCCACCTGTTCCTACGTAAAAGAAAACTGAAGAATAAAATGATGAGAAACCGAGCCTAAGAGTTCCTCCAATTAAAGAATAAAGCTTCCACATTCTTTCCAATAAAATGCCCAGTTCTAATCTACAACCAACGTTCCACTCTTTTGCTATCCGATCAAAACCATTTTTCTTTTTGCATATGCCACAGCTTGTATTGCCCAAATGGCATCCAAGTGTTTTTTTTTTTTTGAAGATTAAAAAAGATCTTTCTGCAACTCAGGCCCAAATACTTCTAAGGAATTGCAAGTCTTTATCTTCTCCCAATGCTTTCTGATCCATCGTCTCAAACTCGTTCCTTCTCAATCTCAAGCGTCTCAATGAATTTCTTTCTTCTCAGTATTCCCAATCTCGAGATGCTTGCGTTGAATTACTTTCTCCAACCCAATCTCAAGAACATTCCGATAAATAACTTCCGTATCTTTATTTTAAGATGTTTCCGATTGATTGCCCTCTTTTAAACTCAAGTTTGGTATATTGCCTTCTCCATTTTCTCAAGGTTTTTTCTTTAATGAAATCCATCTTTCTTTTCTCGATCTCAATCCCAGGACCTTTCCGATTCATTTGATGAATTTCCTTCTCCATCACCTAAAACTCTTCCTCAATCATAAATTATTTCTTTAAAAGGAAGTTAGCGCCAGGGAAACGTAGAAATGGACAGTTATTAGTGGCAAACTGGCAAGGGAGAGTAACTGCTGATGTACGTTTCAGTCTTGTTAGACCTCATCAGGGCAGTATAACCAAGGTGTAAGGTGGTGACAACTTGGAGATGACAACAGAAGGAACACCGGCCAGGAAACTCATTTGTTGCAACAACCGGTGAATTAATAAATTAATTATTTCTAATGTTAGATTATGTTAATGAATGTTAATTAGTTTCTTAATGCAATGCCAAGATGAACAATCGTCTTCATTTCAAACTGAAAATTTTAGTTACAAACCGTCCTCTCCATCGTCTCAAGGTCTTTTTGATGAAATACCTTCATCACGTGTCTCTTATCGATCTCAATCTCAAGACCTTTCCAATGAGCAGCCTTCTCGATTCCGTTCAAATCTTTCTGACGATCGCCTTCTCCACAATCTCAAGTTCTTTCTGATAGATTGCTTTCTCCATCGTCTCAAGCTCTTCCTTTCTGAATCTTAAATTATTTCCAAACGATTGCCTTCTCAAGATGTTTGCAGCCCAATCACAAAATCATTCTGATCGATTAATTTCTTAATGCAATGCTAAGATGAATGGTCGTCTCCATTTCAAACTGAAAATTTTAGTTACAAACTGCCCTCTCCATTGCCTCAAGGTCTTTTTGATGAAATACCTTCATCACGTGTCTCTTATCGATCTCAATCTCAAGACCTTTCCGATGAGCAGCCTTCTCGATTCTGTTCAAATCTTTCTGACGACCGCCGTCTCCGCTATCTCAAGTTCTTTCTGACAGATTGCTTTCTCCATTGTCTCAAGCTCTTCCTTTCTGAAAATTAAATTATTTGCAAACGATTATCTTCTCCAGATGTTTGCAGCACAATCTCAAAATCATTCTGATCAATTAATTTCTTAACGCAATATCAAGATGAATAATCGTCTCCATTTTAAATTCAAAATTTCAATTACAAACCGCCCTCTTTAGCGAAATGCCTTTATCTTTTTTTTTTGTGGATCTCAGTCTCAGGGCCTTATATCCCACTATAGCTGGGACTCTTCATTAGGACGACGCTCCACAAACTTCATTCTCGTGAATAATAGCCGTCGTAAACGCAACATGTTTCAATTGTAATTTATCTTTTTGTTATTTATTGTTATATTTAATTGTGATATGTGTGTGTATGTGTGGGTGTGGGTGTCATAAACTAAATTAGCAATGAACGTGTCACCTCTGCGGCTGGAGATAATGGCTCTCGTTCCCTCCGCATTCATTTCACGGATTAACGTCGAACGCGAATCGAATCGAATCGCGTCGAACCCCGCTATTAAAAACCGTCATCCTCCGGGTTTTCCTCCGGCCGAAGGAAATAATACGAAAGTCCGAACGTTATCAGGTACTCGTCGACGCCCGCCGCCTTACGGCAGGATTAAAATCCACTCTCCGCCCGACAATATCCTTCCAAGGAGGAGATAGCGGCGGCAGCCCGGGGATCTCAATCTTTTTATTTTAACCCTCCCGAATTTAAATTTAAATCAGAAAGTCCGGTCTGGAAATCAAATATTCTCCCCCCCTTCCCCGAGATGGTCCCCGGCATTTTTTATTCTCTGATCTGATACTGCTCCGGATTGCTCCGGAGTGTAGGCGCGCGCGTTTCCTTCGTCGCCGGCGAAAGTTCGGTGCGAGCCAATAAATACAAAGAGTGCAATGTACTTGAAGTTTTTTTTTTTTGTTTTCTGTTTTGGGGAGCGCTAGATCTTGACTTAATCGGAAAGTAACGCGCTCCGGTCGAAAATTAAATTCCATTCAGCGCGACTCCGGGACATTTCGGGCCGCGCTGCAGGTCCTAGTTCTATTTGGCTTCGAATGAATACGGGATTTGATTAAGCGAACTGTAAACGCTAGTGATGGCTAATTGGCGATAATAAAATCGCTTATTCAGGAGAGCTACAATTTCTTCCTAAAGGATTATTTTTATTTACTACATCGAATGCGATTCTTGGCTTATAAATAAGATTATAAACGTTAGTCGACTGACTAGCTTTTGGAAGATTTGCTAGCTAGAGGATTTTCCTTTCTTACTCTCTTTCTTTGTTGTTAAGATGAATTTCTTTCTGCTGCTGTTATTTTCATCACGGTTGATGATGATACAGTAACAAGCAGTAAGTACCCATATTTATTTTCCTAGAGACCATAAACGAATCACGCGAATAAATCAGGATTAATGAGTCATAAAAATTTATGACGCACGGCGACTTTTGCAAGGTAAAACGATCGCACCGCGGTTTTTCCTCCGGGGCGTCGCGTCGCGTCGCGGCGCGCTGTCGTCTACTTTACGAGAGTCCGGTAATAATCCGGCGCACGTCGACAATGCCCATAATTGTAAATTTGCACGGCGCTCGTAATTTATGCCGTGATTTATCGCGCTAAATGTGATTTATTTCGGACTCGCCCTGACCCAGACATGTTTTGCACTCGTTCGCGATTTATTGTGTTTGTTTCATAAATCTGTAATTTGGACCGAGCTATTATACCGGAGCGGTTCTGTTTCTGTCGAGCGCTTTTTCATCGATCTGAAAATGTGCTATTTGAATTTATTAAAGTTAATTTACACATTTGCATTGCTGACGTTTCTCTTACTACATTAAATTAAATCAAAAACCATACGAACTTCAATCAGGATCGGTTCTGACGAACGTGCAGAAAGTGCCCGCACGCGAGCGTAAAATTCGGAGGGCGCCAAGTTTGGTTATTAAATTTTTTAATACCTTAATGTATTTTTATAGTTCAACATAGCACAACTTTTTCGTAACTTAACTTATCTTTCTATCTCATCACATATTACTACATAGATGTGAAGGCTCCGGGCGGCACCTTTGATGTTGCGCGGCAAGATTCCATAACCTTCAGCCGCTTTCAGCCATGGTTTAGGTAGTCGATAAGGGGCAAAGTTTGAAAATTACGGCGTATTGGAGTATTAATAGGTACATTAATGCACCTTTCATCAATTGGCTATTTTAATCAACGAATAAAAGTAGCAATTAAAATACCGTGAAATCATTTGATTAACAGTGCACTGTATTTCGTAATACGTCACACTATGTGATTAATAAAATACTTAAACAATGGCGGCATGAGAAGTGGCGGGAATGCCAGCCTTCGCATCTGTGTAGTAATCTGTGATCTCATGGTAGACAGGGTTGCCAGATTTCTTGCAGGCAATGTCGCCAACTTGTTGACAAAATGTAGCCAGAAGGCGTCAAACAAAATATCGGCATCAAAAATCAGAACGTTTAAGAAAAAACAAATGAAACCTGACAAAAAGTTAGAAACAAAAGAGAAATAAAAGAAGTAGCGAGAAAATACAAGGAGTGAGGTGAACCAAAAAGAAAAAACAAAGGAAGATCGACAACACCAATTCGTAGAAAATTAAAGCAAAGCCGAAGAAACGAAATATGAGACTTCAAACAAATGAAAAACGACGAACTACAAACAAGCGTCAATAAAATACGCAAAATTAATTCTATAAGAAAAGAAAAATTCAACATAGTTTGAAAGTACGAAAAGAAACAAACGAAGATTGACGACTAAGATGAGCAAGAATCAAATGAATCTCCCAACTAAAAATTAATAAAAAAAAATCTAGTAGAAAACAAAAGATGACTGTGAAAACGCGTCAATCAACAAAATATGGAAAATCAATTGATAATCATGATAAATACAAACAAAAGAGAAATACGACAGAATAAAACGAATTTAAAAAAGAAAACAGAAGTACTGGGATACTAAGATGACCAGGAAAATGAAAATCGTTGAAAGATTTTGCAAATAAAAAGAAGCTGTAAAAAGGAGTCAAAAACAAAAGAGAAATGCACGGTGCAAAAGCATAAAAAACAGAAAAAAACAAAAGGAGACGGATTTCCGTCAGAGAATCAAAAGAAGATCGATTGCTTAGATGAATGAACCAAAAACAAAAGAATCCCATGAGAAAAAAAAAACTAATAGAAAACAAAAGACGGCTGTAAAAAAAGTGTTAACCAAAAAAATGTGAAACAATCAATTAGATAAAAAGAGAAAACAAAAGAGAAAAACGAAGTATAAAATGAATTTTAAAAAAAGAAACAGAAATACCACGATGTTAAGATGGACAAAAAAATGAAAATCGACGGAAGTTTTTGCAAATAAATACAGACTCACGTTCGTTACAGCAAACTGTAAAAAGGAGTCAATAAAATGCGGGCTGTCAGTTTGATTAGTACGAAGATAAATGCGAAAAACAAAAGAAGAGACAAAAAAAAATAATGAAGAAACAACGATTGTCAATTCAAACGTTAAAATCGACCAAGTTTTTGCAAATAAATACAAACCCATGTGATACAAAAGACAACTGTAAAAAGGAGGCGATAAAATGTGGAATGTCAGTTTGATTAGAAAGAAGATAAATGCGAAAAACAGAAGAAAAGATAAAAAAATAATGAAGAAACAACGATTGTCAATTCAAACGCTAAAATCGACGCAAGTTTTGTAAATAAATACAAACCCATGTGGAACAAAAGAGAACTGTAAAAAGGAGGCCATAAAATGCGGGATGTTAGTTTGATTAGAAAGAAGATAAATGCGAAAAGCAAAAGAAAAGACAAAAGGATAATCAAGAAACAACGATTCTCCGGCCGAAAACTTTTGCAAGTCAAGAAGCTGGCAGAAAACAAAAGGACAAAATAAAACAAGCGAACCGCAAATAAAATAATAATAATAATAATATTTATCAATGTTAACGTAACGTACAGAGTAGTCATATACGTCAAACAAAACAAATAAACATTTGTCAAATAAAACAAAAATCGTTTACTTAAGTTTACCGAAATCAAACGCTACAATGCAAAATATGAATTCCTTAAAACAAAAAAGAAAGAACAAATACGAAATGAATAAGAACAAAATAAAATGATGCTCTAAGTGTCGTTATATGAAGACGTGAAGACAAGTAAGGGCAGGGCGCCAAATAAAATTAAGCGCCACAAGTATGTGTGAAGTGTAGCTCAAATGTCGGAACGTCGCCAGATCTGACAACCCTGTTGATAAAACCACTTGGTGACTCTTTAATTGATTGGTAACCATACGTGTATGAAACGAAAAACTTTTTTACTCTTTTCTTGTTCTTTATCTGTAAAAAAATTCAGGTGAGGGGCGTAAAAGTGTCACTGACAAGCCAGAACCGGCCCTGGCTTCAATCAATTAGATTTTCCTCTTTAAATTAAAATTGGAAATACTGACTTTGTAAATCATTTTTGAGTTGAGCTGCCCTGAACCTAGAAAATTGGTTTGCCTGTACTTATTTCGAAGTTAAATCGATTTACTGTCAATACAAATGTATTAGCATTACCTGAAATGATGACAAATGTATTAAAAAATAATAGCGTTTTTGATTGGGGTGTACTATGTACACTCAGTGTATGTTCATCTCATTATATTCCATTAGGTTAAAACGAGATGTAGATACACTCATGGCCGTTTTCATAATCAGACTTTAAGGAAGCTTTAAATTAAAGTCACTTTAAGAATAGGGAAACAAATGTATTTTTTTAGGTTAAAGTAACTTTAAATTTAAAGTCCTATTATGAAATCGGCCCTAAGTGCACGTAATGCACTCCAATCGAAAACGCTATAAGTAACATACAGTGAGTATAATATAATAATAATAATTTCTTTATTATCAGATGTAATTAACAATAACAAAAAGAAATGAAATTTAGAAACAAGGCGAGTTTCGGCTGAATTCAATGGAAGAAGCTGCTTTTACAACTAACCTTGTTACAGATTTAATACAGAGTGCGTTCTGCCCCTACAGTCACACACTTCAATCTGAATGTGAACTTTGCATGCATTTGTTTGGAACTAAACTCCCGTTCATACTTCTTGCATCACGCCGAAACAATTAAGCTAAAGACAGAGAACGAGAGCGATGCGGTACATTTCTCGCCCCCGAGCAAGCGGACGTGTGTGACAATAGTCGCCGGTCACGTACTGTATAGTTCAGTTCAATAAACATTCGCTCTCTCGCTTGTAACAAAATCGATACTCCCATCAAATTTAACCAGCCTTTAGTTTCAGAATTTCACGACTCATTTGAACAAGTTTATTTAACGTAAAAATCAATCAGACAAAGTTTATTAAGACGATAGCCAAGAAGCAACAAACTAAACTAACGTTTTCTGGCACTGTTTTGTACGGAACTGAATTACAATAGTCATTTTCGCAGATGGCGCACTCGTTGAAATCTTCTAGTCCGGGTTCTCCGTATACATTGGGGTGACGTTGCCTTTTGTTCTGTTCGCAGAACTTACTGTCGTCAACGCAACCCCTGTAGATTACCGGACCTTGTTCATGATCTGAAACAAAAGTAATTTTTTTTTTTGCTTTGTATGTATATTATATTTATATTTTTTGTAGATTCGGTTGCATAAGAGATTTAAACCCGGATTAAATTTAACCATAAGTTAAAATTTGACAGATGTATTGACATGCAGGCAGCATAGTGTGTGTCACAATCTAAGGGTTGGATTAAATTTAAATTAGAATTTTGTGCTCAATTGTTTTACGTTTCATGTTTTAAATTTAATTCTGGCTTAAACTTCTGCAATATGCTACGCAACCTAGCCTAAGTTAGGGTCTACAGTTTGGACCAAATAACGTTGGGTATGACTCATAACTATTCAGTACAAGTTTCGCCTACTGATTGTATTCTATTTCGTATATGCGCACTAATTTTGTTATTACTGTTATTAAAAAAAGAAAGCAATTTGTAATAACCACTATGGTGTTATTGAATAAGTACGATTTCCAGGGATTGATTCGTACGTTAAAGTGCGATGAGCCACATCCAACCTTATTTGGTCAAACTATGATTTATTCCTGGCTTAAATCTTTTATGAGACCCGCCCTTAATGTAATGGGTTCAACTCTGGGGCTTGAACCCATGTCCCACCGGTCGAGAAGCAAAGATTCTGCGTACTCGACCATGGGTGTCACAGGCCAAACAAGAGTTGATTTTTGTTCATCTTAATAACAATGGCTTCTTACAGTATAGTTTGTGGGTGAAGCAATGAAATGCCTCGTTGCGATCTATGTCGCCGGGTATGTCAGATATAGTACAGGTTTCGGTTTCTATACGCTCCGGCTGCTTTTTCGGGTTAAAACACGGCCCTTTGACGAAATCCGAGCATTTGTAACAACTCAAGGCTTGTGCTGAAAGAGTACCGTAAGAATTAAGGCGAATTTAAAAGTAAGAGACTCACTTGTGCAAGTCGAATAGAAAAGCGTCAGGAATAAGCTCAGGTAAAGGGCCACGTGTCGGAATGACATTTTTATTTTCGACTGTCAGCTTTATAACGTCACGTCATGCGTCAGTGTGATGAATAGGCACTCTCATCCAAATTATTTGCTCAAATTTTTCTCACCTAGACATCGATCGCCAAAAAAAAAAAAAACGCAACAGAAAAAGAAATTAGCTTACGTTATTGATTGTGCGAACGGCGGCGGCGGCGGTGCCGGTGGTGTGAAAATCGCTGAAATTAAACGAACCATATCACGTGGCACTTTTACAATTCCGTGTGCAGTTAACGTCTACGATTTTTTTTTTTTTTTTTTTAATTTTTGTCACAAAGCGAGCGCGAAATATGAGTTCAGTTTCGAACGTTGAACATTTTTGGGGCGGAAAATCCGTCAAACTTTCGCGGGCGGCCGAATTTCCTGCCCATCGACTTTTATTCCGCTCGCGTTCGCCGCGCAATAAAACAATTAACCGCCGCTTGTAAAAACGCGAACCGCTGTGGCCTGTAATTTGGTGGAAATTGGGGCGAAAACCGGTGGCAAAAAAAACCGTTATCACGCCCGTGCACTTCGTGG
Organism: Prosopocoilus inquinatus; assembly: GCA_036172665.1. Taxonomy (NCBI): domain Eukaryota; kingdom Metazoa; phylum Arthropoda; class Insecta; order Coleoptera; family Lucanidae; genus Prosopocoilus; species Prosopocoilus inquinatus. The sequence continues at coordinate 49,040,872 of CM069872.1, forward strand.
AAAAGCAGTTGCTTGGCTCAGCACAAATAGTTTTGGTTAAAGTATGATTCTATAGTGCACGGTATTAACGAGGCATTCTTTCTTTGTGTAGCAGTAAAACTTAGTTTCCTTGTTTGCATTGTGACTATTACTACATTGACAACTTCGTCGAGTTTAAAAGCAAACCATAACAACCAAATTATGAATCTAAATATTCGGCGTGAAGCGCCCAAAGCAAAGTTAAATGCGCTTACAGTAAACTGCGGCCATAAGGACGTAGCACAATCAATAGAAGCATCCCATCTGATTAATGCTGCAATTCCAAACTCGATTGTAAGTAAAGTAGCCTACAATAATCAAGCCATATAAATACACAGGCCATAAGAACCTTACGATACTTACGATCAAGCCTAGAAGTGCGGCACAAGCTTCCTCGAAGATTATTCTAAAGTCTTCCACGTCGGCGTGTGAAGACGGCGGCAGTACAGCTACAGCGGTCTCGTTGTAAACCGGAATTCATAAAATGTCGAAAAAGCGTCGTTAATCTAAGACAAGTCGCGTGCGTGTAGCTAAAGGCAGCTCATCACCGAAACGAAAGCTTGAATCCGTGCCAAAACAAGAAACTTGTAGCGCCAAAATAAAAGCTCGTACCCAAAAACCTGTGCCCAAAGCAAGAAGCCTGTGAACGAAATAAAGTTCGTCACTAGTGATGTGAACGAAAAGAGAAAGCAACAGTCGTAAAAGATAACTGTCCGAAACTTCAAGGACGAGGCTGACGCATCTCCGAAGAGTTTTGTTTCCCACCAGCGCCTAATCATAACCGACGAAACGTCGTACGACGAGGAACCCTTAACAGTAATCCAAAACGTGGACCAACCATCCACAACGGAAACTGAGGCAGCGCCCCTCACAAACACCACCAGGCGCTGGGGTTATCGCTAAACGACTGACTACTCCGAATCGCGTTATAAATTAATAAAACGAAAGCAGCCACGCGCCCCAAACGTTCGAAAGGAGAATTTGCATGAATCCTAACCATAGTGACATCAGCAGGAACCAACGCCTATCAACCTGACGTAAGAAAACCCAATGGCGCCAAAGGTGGAGGATGAGACTAATTTAAACTGCCCATCGAAATATTAATTAACTCAAAATCATAGTTTTTGCGAAACTATGATTTTGAGGCTTTGATAACGCAGAAAAAATGATGCGGTGGCAGAAATTTTATGAGTGTGTCTCTCCGTGTGGTATGATAATTTCGATCAGTTCTCACGAAACAAGCGAAACGCGTTTGCAAACGTTTACAAAAGATGACGCAATCCCATATAATGATAGAACGCCGAACGGTATTATTTATTTAAATCCACGTAAGGAGTGTCGACACATGGAAAATTTTACACTATTTTATGACCGGAGTATTTTAAAACGAATGCACAAAGCGTGAAATCAGTTTTACGCATTTAATTATTCCAGCGGTGACGAAGATGATAACGAAGAAAAAATGAGGCAGCGGAAATTTTATGATTGTCTCGCCGTATGGAATAATAATTTCGATCGGTTTTCACGAAACAGACGAAATGCAAACGTTTAAAAAGATAAGGCAATGCTATCTAAAAATAGTCTCCGAACGATATTATTTATATAATACTGTGAAAGAAGTGTCGATGTATCAAAAATTTTACACAATTCTATGACCGGAGTATTTTAAAACGAACGCACACAAGCGCTTACGATAAATCACAAAGCGTGATATCATTTGAAGTTTAACGAATTTAGGGCCAGTTTTATAGTCGAAGTAAACGAGACTTCAAAATAAAATTCACTTTCTGATTTGTAAATAAATACAATGTTTTTGCACTAGTTTTGACACCAAACGTGACTGTCATTTTAAAGCCTACTTTAGTTCAATTACGAAACCTGCCCTTAGTATTCCAGCGACGGTGAGGATGGTAAAAAAGGCGATAAGAGGAGTGTCGATGCATCGAAAATTTTACACTATTCTATAGCCGGAATATTTTAAAACGAATGCACAAAAGAGTTTACGATAAATCACAAAGCGTGATATTATTTGAAATTTAACGAATTTAGGGCCAGTTTCATAATCGAAATAATCGAGAATGGCGAAGATGATAATGAAAAAGGCCATAAAAGGAGTGACGATGCATCGAAAATTTTACGTTATTCTACAGCCGGAGTCTTTTAAAGCGAATGCACAAAAGCGTTTACGATGAATCACAAAACGTTAGATCATTCGAAGTTTAACGAATTTAGCATTCCAGCGATGGATGAAGATGATAATAAAAAAGGGCCATAAAAGGAGTGTCGATGCATCGAAAATTATCTAACTATTCTAGTAGTAGCCGGAGTGTTTTAGAACGAATGCACTAAAGCGTCTACGATAAACCACAAAGCGTGGGATCAGTTTTACGAAGTGAATTATTTCAGCGACGACAAAGACGATAATAAAAATCTGCTTTTACTGCGATAAGCTGAGGAGACAGGCGCGCCATGAAGCGCTTACTCGCGCACGCGGTTTCCTAAACTCGTGCAATCGAGAATAAATGCCAGTCAAACTTAATATACAGGTTGTTTCCTGATAAGCGGTTTTCACACCGTAACGCAAGGTGTCGACATAATACCCAAATATCCAAAATACTGTCTGTTTGTTGCGCTTGAAACAATTGTGTTTGAACTATCTAAAATCGAATTTTTGGAAATGACTTCCTATTTTCGGTATATATATACTCATATATATATACTCATTTTAACTTTCTCACATTTTTAGATTCTCGTGTAGACTTCTTTTGAAATTTGCAAGTGAATAAATTTTTCCTGCAAAATAAACTCGTGCACGCGACAGCGCCGTCGTAACCATTCCACGTATTTCATTCCTCCGAAGTTGTTTTACAAGAACAATTTCCTGGGAGAATACTTCTTGCGCTTTGCAAATTTTTGCCGGCAAAAACGCGTAACTCGGAGCGACTGAACAAGTAGGAACGAGGACGACGTCTTATTTTATTTCCGGACCGAGTTTTACAGTGCGTTCAAACAAGTTCATCTAAAAACATAGCTCCGTCGCGGTACGTCCCTGTAATCTTCGCCTAGGAGAGCGCCGCGACGCGCCGCGTCGCGACGAGACGTAAGAAAGTTTTTGTTCTTTCTCGCACGCCCGTTTTGCCATTGCTATTCAGGTCTTTGCGCTTTTTAAAATTTCAACCGTGCACATCTTCTCTACTTGGGAACGAACGCTCATGAAATATGAATTTATATCGATGTACTTACACGATGATGACGACGAGAAACGCCGGTGTCTTGTGTAACTGCTGGGAGAATTATTGGGTTATAAAATAAAAGTCCAGGGTGCTGTCATGAACACGTTTGTCCTTTCTTTATTTAATATTAAAACATACCTGACGGGTAACGAGGTTATTTCCGTTATGTTACGTCTCCAAATCCAAGACGTTTCGGAATTTTCCCTCGCCCTCCTCCTCCTCCTTCTCGATTGTGGTTCATTTACGATCCAGGATATTATTATTACCACCTACATATAAAAATACCTGGTGTGGTGAAACATACATACAATCGATATCGCGCGCACAATCAGTAATTTTTCTTCAACATTAAACCAATTACTTTGATTGTTGGTTAGGCACAGTGGCGGCGCGTGAGTTTGGCATTAAACGCCCCCACCCACGCCCGATAAACCACGTTTGCATGTCGATACGCGGTCGCGATACGAAATAGTTTTTAGCGCGGCTTTAATTTGCATATCAAATAGCCGAAAGGACCACGACCTGCGTGAACCCGGCGCACGTATATGTAGGTCGATTATTATTATAATTTATTCAGATTGCGGGGAGTGTTTAACCACGTCGGATTTTATATCGGTTTTCCATTGATTTCTTCTTGAATTCAGCGTCCCAAATAATGATTCGTTGGGGGCGGTTACAAAAGAGCGTTCCACTTTCCGCGGAATGCAGGTTTCTTTATTGTAGAAAACACGACGACGAGTGCAACAGACGAGACGTAACCGAGTTGGGTTACGTAAATGTTAATTAAATGCTTCTCAGCTCCACGTTTCTTACGAGTTATTTATTCAGTATTATCGGTGTAAAGTTGGTTTAACCCTGAACATATGAGAAAGTCCAGGCGATAATAACAGCCAGTTTTTTTAAGGAACACCTTATACATACCTGTAATCACTTGATGTTACTTTCACGATTGCACTGCAAACTGTAATTTATGTAATGCTCATATTTTTCATTTTGAGACTTCAAAGGACATATCAAACCATACAGATTACTGTTATTTTTTAATTAGAAAATAACTGGGCAATATTTCCTTCCCTCTTTATGTGGATTTTTACGTAATCTTGGGGGAGTGAGGCTCTTAAGAGAGATTGCAAGACGTACATAAAACTCCAACATGAACAGCATTAAAGTATAGTCCATTTTTGTTTGTTGAAATTGGACCCTATTAATGGCGAACAAAAAAAGAAAATACCCAAGTCTATGTGGTGACCCATTTTGAAGGCACATGAGCCCCCAACATTTATGGCCTTTCTTTCTGCGTAGTCTTGCAGACTCTTTTAGAGAGATTTGCAACAAGTACTTAAAAATCTAGCATGAACATCACGGAAGTATCACCCATTTTTGTTTGTTGAAACTGGACCCTACTAATGGCGAAATAAGAAAAAAAGACTAAGTCTATGTGGTGACCGATTTTGAAGACACATCAACCCCCGACAATTATGGCCTTTCGTTTTTGCGTAGTCTTGGAGGAAAAAGACTCTTCAGAGAGATTGCAATTAAGAATCCAACATGAACAACATGAACGTATCTTCCACTTTTGTTTGTTAAGATTGGACCCTATTAATGGCGAATTTAAAAGACAATGTCTGTGTAATGACCGATTTTGAATACACATCGGCCACCAACTTCTGTGGCCTTTCTTTCTGCATAGTCTTAGGGGAGAAAAACTGCAAGAAGTATACTCAGAAATCCAACATGAGTAGCATTAAAGTATAGTCCATTTTTGTTTGTTGAAATTGGACCCTATTAATGGCGAATAAAAAAAGAAAATACCCAAGTCTATGTGGCAACGATTTTGAAGACACATCGACCCCTTCCCAAACATTTAGGTATGGCCTTTCTTCAACTGGCTCAAAGTGAAACTGGCCAAATGTACTACAACTTCCTCTCCTTGTTAAAGCTACCCTCCACCACAGGATTCTGGGGCATTGTAGATCATTCCAGTCCTCGGGAAGAACGTACCATTAGAGCCTCAATGAAAACCCAACGCCAATTGTTGGAATAAAACAGACATGTTGGTTTTGTGATGAAGTTGGAAATGGAAAACGCTTCTTAATGATGATCCTAGAAGGGAAAACCTTCATTTTCACTTTCATTGATGACATTCTTTCTTTGTTGATTCATAACAATTTGAATGTAAATTTATCTTTATAACCTATCTAGGTACGCATGTCTAATAACTAACGTTAATGCTATAAACGTTTGCAAATCAAAGAAATTTAAAAAAAGCGAAATGAAATTGAAACTTAGAAAACTTAGAAAAGAAAGAATATAATCAACTATGGCACTAAAGTTTATGGTCAAGAGTTAGATCAGTTAAATTAGTTCCTCTGTCTGCTGCACGTGCAAGCAAACTTTAATGTCTGCGTAATGTCTTCTGTGGAATAAAGACACCTAATTAGATAAGTTTCACTTTAGTCTTTTTTTTTTTGTAAAGTTTAAGTTCGTTCATGAATGAATCAGGTAATTAGTTGAATAATATACGAATGGGTACTGCCCTTTCTACCCTCAACATCACATTTATTTAATAGTTAGATAAATATATCAGAAAGGTCAATTGAGATAAAAATAATAAACAGCAGCGACCCCAAACTAGACTCCTGTGGTATCCCAAATTCAATAATTTTCAGGTTACTTGCAGTATCCGTGGTCTTCGGCCTTTTGAAGTAATTCCACGTGAGGAAAGGTGTTGTGAAACGTTCTTCTGAAGTCACAAGGCTATGGCAGAGGTTTTGTGTTTCGCTTTGATCAAATTGGTGTTCTTGCTGTATCTAAATCCAAACTGTCTCATAAAAAAACATTTCATTTAAGTGCGTGCAATAAGATAAGACTTTTCTGCACGTACGAAGTGATTGCCTTGGACATTTCGAAAACTATCCCTTTTTTCTGTCGTGAGCCTGACTTTGGCAATCCAATTGGTCTTAACGCCTGACACCTGACACATCTTGATACTCCTGGTTGAGCAGTTAGCTATTAACTGGTATATTTGGTATAGTTTTCTATTACCCATTTCATTTGTACGAAAGGCTCTACTTTACAGAACCTAAAGTAATTCGGTTCACAAACTCGCAGATACGGTAAGGGGCAGTTTTTCAATTTGGATTTACTTCTAAATCCTATTTTATTCATGTGGAAACGATTGTTACCATGGGAATAAAGCGAAGCTTAAAGTTGAGCTGTGATGGGCAAAGGGGGCCTAATTGAGTCATATTTTAAAAAAATGTCTGCGGGTTCTCGTGACGACAGTTTAGAACCGTCCTAGAGCTGTCAGGAGCATGCACTTTAAAAAAAAAGTTTTTTATTGTGCGCGTGCTCTTGAGATTTAGCCTAGAGCCGTTAGGAACATGCGCTTTACAAAAAAAAATATCCAAAAGTTTTTTTTTTGTCATGCACTTGTTCCTCAGGGTTTTGTGGCTGTTTTGGAGAGTCCTCAAGTCCGTAGACACCAGAGGCTAAAATCTAACGGTCTGATTCCTCCTTGCATTGTGATCGGAAAGGAAGAGTGGGAGTAGAATCATGATGTGCATCATTCTGATTGCTATAGCTGGATTCAGTTATTCACACAGCTGCAGTACAAGGAAGAAATAAAAGTGCTGACGACGTGAGAACTCGAACAAGCCCATAGATACCAGACACTGGATTCTAATGGTCAGACTTCTCTTTGCATTGTGATTGGAAACGGAGAGAGGGGCCAGAATCCTGGTGTGCAACATTCTGATGTCTATAGTAAGCCATTTATTTATTATGACATTTTCATCGCGAGGTCATGATTGCGACCTTAAAGAAGTACAGTCCAGGGGGCGAGGGAGGGGCATTGCAACTTGTAAATTGTATTTCGTACTCTTTAAGAGCGATTGTTAATTGAGGCTTTTTTAATTTCTTCTTCTCTCTCGTAAGAACCTCGTTTTTGGACTATGACAGTTTGGTTTATTGACATAGGAGGAGGTTTTGACAATCCCATCAGCAGACCTACATAGCTTTCTTCTTTCAATGTTCAAATCTCACTTATTTATGTACTCGTACGTTTTCTGTATTACACGAGATTGCTTTGCTTCTTTTCTTTTGCCAAGCATTTGCCTGCCGAGCATGAGCTTTGCACTGAGTACAAAGTCGAAGTATCAGCATTAGCTCACGCTCGATGTATGTCAAAATTCTTTTGATATCTACAAAGAATGGCGTATTTTTAAACAAAACGATGGTGAATGCGTAGACCGTTTCAAAGCAGAGGTGAAATGCAAGTACATTTTTGTGGGATGTAAAAAAAATCTCTGGAGTTTTCGCCAAAAATTAAACGCTGAAGTACAGCCAGGAAAATATTTCCTTTTTTATGTATCACATATAATATAATATATATTTCGCCGGTAATTATGAAGTAGGATTTGCCGGATTTCGTTCTTTATCATTGAAAGAGTATACACGCTAAAAAGACGAAATAATAGGATTTTCAGCCCCTAATGGCTCACAAAGAGTAATGTATCGGCCGACTCCGAAATTTTCCAGTCGCCCGGCAACCGAGAAACGACATTAACCCAATAAGGGAGGGTCAAAATAATGGTATTTTTCTCCCGCGCGCGCTCAAATCATGTTATGCGTGCGCTTCACGTTTGTTTTGCCTTAATTCATGTCGGACCTGAGGTTTTTTTTTTGTTCTAAATAGATCCTCGACGACCTTAATTTCCTCTCTTCAATCAAAACAAACTTATTTACTTTTAGGATTAGCAATACAAGAGAGTAAATTCAATTTGGTCTGCAAATAATATAATTGGATTTAACCCAGATTTATTTCACTAAACCTTCCATCCCTTCTCCCCTTTTGTCATACCAACATTGCCTTATTCGATATGCAATATTTGTTTTGCCTTAATTCATGTCGAACCTGAGGTTTTTTTCTTTCTAAATAGATCCTCGACGACCTTAATTTCCTCTCTTCAATCAAAACAAACTTATTTACTTTTAGGATTAAGAATGCAAGGGAGTAAATTCAATCTGGTCTGCAAATAATATAATTGGATTTAACCCAGATTTATTTCACTAAGCCTTCCATCCCTTCTACCTCTTTTGTCATACCAACATTGCCCTATTCGTTATGCAAGATTTGTTTTGCCTTAATTCATGTCGGACCTGAGGTTTCTTTTTTTGTTCTAAATAGATCCTCGACGACCTTAATTTCCTCTCTTCAATCAAAACAAACTTATTTACTTTTAGGATTAACAATCAAACAGAATAAATTCAATCTGGTCTGCAAATAATATAATTGGATTTAACCCAGATTTATTTCACTAAACCTTCCATCCCTTCTCCCCCTTTTGTCATACCAACATTGCCTTATTCGATATGCAATATTTGTTTTGCCTTAATTCATGTCGAACCTGAGGTTTTTTTCTTTCTAAATAGATCCTCGACGACCTTCATTTCCTCTCTTCAATCAAAACAAACTTATTTACTTTTAGGATTAACAATACAAGAGAGTAAATTCAATCTGGTCTGCAAATAATATAATTGGATTTAACCCAGATTTATTTCACTAAGCCTTCCATCCCTTCTACCTCTTTTGTCATACCAACATTGCCCTATTCGTTATGCAAGATTTGTTTTGGCTTAATTCATGTCGGACCTGAGGTTTCTTTTTTTTTTGTTCTAAATAGATCCTCGACGACCTTAATGTCCTCTCTTCAATCAAAACAAACTTATTTACTTTTAGGATTAACAATACAACAGAGTAAATTCAATCTGGTCTGCAAATAATATAATTGGATTTAACCCAGATATATTTCACTAAACCTTCCATCCCTTCTACCCCTTTTGTCGTACCAACATTGCCCTATTCGTTATGCAAGATTTGATTCCAATTCACGAACAGTGCAGTAAATTGTATCCATTTTGAAAAATCTCCAAACCAAACCTTCAGACCAAAAAATTAAACTTGATTATGAGAATTGGATCAAATCTTGTACAAGATAAGAGGTTCCATGTACAGGAATACAAAAAAGACTTTCCTTGGCGTTTTATTTTCTCATTCATTCCGAAACTAATTCAATTAAATCAAGAACGTCAGCCAGCTTGGTAAGTGGATTCATTTCACTGAACCTCCCATCCCCTTTCCCCTTTTGTCATTGCCCTATTCGTTATGCAAGATTTGGGTGGAATTCATAAATACAGCAGTAAACTGTATCCATCTAGAAAAATAGATTGTATTCCATCTCCAAACCATACCTTCAGCCCAAAAAAATTAGGTAAACTTGATTTTAGAAATTGGAGCAAATCTTGTACAAGTTAAGTACAGGAATACAAAAACACTTTCCTTGACGTTTTATTTTCTCATTCATTCCGAAACTAATTCGACTAATTCAAGAACGTCAGCCGGCTCGGTAAGTGGCGGGCGACCTTAATTAAACGAACGCGTTTATTTACTTCGCGGGTTAACGGCGTAAGTCAATCGAATCTAGGTTAATAAAATGAGGAGATTTAGTGGCTCGCAAAAACTATGAATTGCCCCCTTGTCCCCTCTGGCTTGAGTCCGTTGGAAAGATTGCACGACCTTCATTGGAGCAAACAACTTTCCAACGCGGCCGCCGCTCCGTTGTTGGGTAACAAGTTACAGTTTGCGTGAGTGAATATTTTGTTCCTCGTCATCGCGCGCTCGGTCTCTCCCTCCAGGTTATGGTGTCACGATCAAATATTTATTAATTCGAAATTAATCGTCGACTTGGAGGAGCAAGTTCATTGTCTGGGTGGGCTATTGAACTGGAAGTGTTTTTGAAGCACGTCAGAGGTAAACCAACAACTTGATGATCATGTCCCCCAAGTAGTTTAACTGGCATTTAATACTTAACGAACTACGAATGTTAAAGGTTTCGATTATTTTCAGCGTGTAACACCAAGTTAAATTAATTTTGGAACTACTACCTCAAGGAAGAGGGGGAGATGGAGATGAAGCCTTATCAATTTCCTTTGAGGTCGAGGGTTTAGATACCTTTGCAGTGTTTCTGAAAATTTTAAATATTTATGGAACTGATGGCCTGAATTATCGCAGTGGGCTTTAAACCTTCAGTACCATCCCGTTGGAAGCGTCGGGGGATAGAATACGTCCTCTCTGATCCCGTGTCCACGATAGAAATGACCGTTGCGTCTTCTTCTCATTGATCCCAAATTAGACATTGACTTTTTTTCACCGAGGTATACCAGATTAAGAAAGTTGCTTTGCGTTGTGATTTTCTCCTCAATTTCACGCTTTTGAAGAAACGGTAGGTAGCTCGTTGGAGGTTTTGCAATTCTCTGCTGCAACTTTCTATTGAACTTGCGGCCTCAACTCACAATCAAACAAATACCTAAAGCATTGTGTCACGACGACCTGAATAAGCGACGTCGCTTTCCATCCACGTCCGTCGTGACGGCCTCGGGCCGACGGCGGCGACGCGACGTTGATTTCAACGCAGGAAAAACGCCCTTCCTTAATTCGCCCCGGTGCGGCGCGGCGACTCGGACTCGCTCTAATCTAATTTTTTTCTCTCCCGAGGAGCGTCTAGGGTAATCAAATTAGCGACGAGGCTCGGCAAGAGAGGGAACACTTTCGAGAGCGTCTGTTTTCAAGAAAGATACTGTGACAGCAATTAAGGACCGTAACTCATAAAAGTTGCAAGGACTACAACCACCGCGCCTACACCTACCACTTGTCTCTCTTGCATTTTCTTACTTTGTCGCGCCTTGTTTTACGTTTTTTTGTTGCGCGCAAGCTTGAAAACTAAGCGGGCGGGCGGTTTTTAATTGCGCGCATAAATTACTCAATGTTTTGTTTGTTGCTGTTTTTGAAATTTCTATTATTGTCCTTTTTTGAAATGCGCAATGCTAAATCATTTTTTGTGCGTCGGCAAATTTTTAAACACAAATATTTTCCACGCTATCTGAACCGCACGCAGAACACAAAATCCGAATAAATTAGCGATACAGTGGAAATGAGCGTGTTTATTTTTCCCATTGTGCACATTTCCAAATGCTTATCGTCGTTGCGGCGTTGCGGAACAATTGAACCGTACGTGCACAGATACCGGAATAATCCGGGACTCGGTCTGTTTGCCGTGCGCGCGGCTGCGAAGATATTGGGATAGTTGTTGCGAAAATATGGCCGGCCGAATGCATGAATATCCGGCGTCCATTGCGTTAATTCATCTTGTCCGCACGTCCATTTTATTGCAAATACCGCCGGCTGGCCATTTAGCTGTTCGAAATGCGACGCCGCTTTTTATTTCGGTAATGGACCCACAGGTGCACTATGTGACGCTTCATTAGGATTTGATTCATTATTGGGTTTCTGCCATACGCCTAATCGTAATTATCGCGAAATTATGAAAGCGTCCAATTTTCCTACACCGTTAAATTTAGCTTCCCGGCGAAAAATATGAGGCTGACACCAAACAAATAACAATAACAAAGAATTTATCTCGTTTGCTAAATGAAGAGATGATTAATTAATTAATTCAAAGCGCTATTAAACCATTTTGATCCCGGATGGCGCCCTCAATACATCCAGATTTGGCTACCTGTTAGCAAGGTCTGTCGCCCACGACCATCTCCACTGAGCTGGGCACATCCGATCGCACTCGATGCGAATTGCAAGTTGTTACGAAACCGTTTACAGAATACCGATTTTGCAAGGTCACTTGATTCACAGCAATAATTGTTACGTATCAAGTACATATCAATGCTACAGATTAGACCCCATTACATTCATCTAGTTACAATCAAGTTCGTTGTACCAACCCTGAAGCAAAGTACCATCTCCACTGAGCTGGGCATATCCGATCACACTCGATACGGATTGCAAGTTGTTACGAAAATGTTTACAGAATACCGATTTTCAAGGTCACTTACTTGATTCATAGCAATAATTGTTACGTATCAAGTCCACATCAATGCTACAGAATAGACCCCATTGCATTCATCTAATTATAATTTTAGTTGTACCAACCCTGAAGTAAAGAACGATTCAAACCAAAACCTGTTCAAAATTTATTACGAAAAAGAATAATTGATTCAAAATGTACAAACAAAAGACCTAATACCAAAAATTTAAAAAGAACCTTGAATATGCGAAACAAAACATCGAAACGAAAGACTGTCGAATTTATTGCGGAAATCAACAATTAAAAACGAGGAAAAACAAAAAAGAAAACTAGATCATAATGTATGTAAACAAAACACGACCGATTTTAACAAGAAATGGAACAATAAAAAAACTCACGATATGAAGCAAATGTAAACTAAAACAATCTTATAAAAACGTTGAAATAAAAGATGATGGATTTAATATGGAAAAGAAGAACAATCAAAGAAAGATTAGAAGCAAAACAAAAAGCAAAGTCGGTTGGTAGAACTGAAATTTATATAACTAACACATAACTACAAATTTCAATTCCGTTAGTTATACCAACCTTGAAACAAAGGGCAATTCAAAACGAAACCACTTCAAAATTTATTACGCAAAAATGATCCAGAAGTTGGTCAAAATGTAAACAAGTGACAATCGACTTTAATACTAAATAAATTAAAAAGAAATACTATATGAAAGGAAATCTAATTGAAAAAAATTCGCCAAAAACATTGATTGAAACAAAAGACGATCGAATTTAATGCGACAAAAAAAAACAATTAAAAACAAAAGAAAAAGCTGGATGAAAATGTAGAGGCAACTAATTTTAGTAAGAATTGAAATATTAGAAAAAAAAGAAACTATTACGATATGAAGCAAAACTAAATAATAAAAAAATCTGATGAGTACCATCAAATAAAAGACGAATAGATTTAATACGTGGGTGTTTAAAAAACAATCGAGGAACAATTCGATCGGAAAAGCGTTGGAGTCTCGTCCATCATTGCTACCACCCGAATGCAATTACGTTACCTCCTATTTAATTAACGAAACCAACCGGTGGCAAGTTAGTGCTGAGAGAGACTATCAGCTGTTCTGAGCTACAACTCAGATGGAGATAGGCTGGGCCAAAGTTCAAAGTCGCCAAGGTGTAAGACCTCAGCTGATTTCTACGCCACTGCAGAACCGCTTCCCAAGTTTCACAGGGTGCGTCAAAATTCGGAGAAACTTTACACTCGTACATTCAAAATAGTTAGTCGTCGAAACAAAACACCAGGACGTACTTAAAAAAACGTTTATTAACACAAGACCCAAGAACTGCAATAAAACTGTAGCTCGTCGGCCACAGAAAAGAATAACACAAAATACCTGCAGCTAATTCGAATACCTTTTACTTAGTTCGGTAAACGTGGTTCGATCAGATCCTGCACTGGTCCACAAAAAAATTTGAATCACCGATCCTCTTTATTTAAACTTATCCTCACTTAAAATAACACGAGAAAGTGTTAATTTAATGCACGGACATGTGCCGGTATGTTTAAATTGTGAGCCAACTTACGATAATTCCGTGCAAAAAAATAAACAATACCGATACGTGACAGTTTCATCAGATATTGAGGTTACCCATCTGTCAACCATAGTCGAACGCCACCGAGCGGCGCCCCTACTCGTGTCTTACTTGAGTTGCGTAAATTTACCAACTGTCGAGCCGGTTGGCTTTCGGAAAGCAGGCTGTCTGAACACGTTGCACATACGATGCACGAGAACATCACCGAACAGCGCCACCACTCCTGGGGCAGTCGTACTTCAGTTGCGTCAAGTTTATCAATTGTCGTGTTGGCTTGACCTTCGGAAAGCACGCTGCCTCAACAAGTTGCGCATACGATGCACGAGATCATCACCATCGAACAGTGCCACCACACGTGTGGAAGTCGTACTTCAGTTGCCTCAAGTTTATCAACTGTCGTGTTCGGTTGACCTTCGGAAAACACGCTCCCTCAACTCGTTGCGTATACGATGCACGAGAACATCACAGAACAGCGCCACCACACGTGGGGCAGTCGTACTTCAGTTGCGTCAAGTTTATCAATTGTAGTGTTGGCTTGACCTTCGGAAAGCTCGCTGCCTCAATAAGTTGCGCATACGATGCACGAGATCATCACCACCGAACAAGGCCACCACACGTGTGGAAGTCGTACTTCAGTTGCCTCAAGTTTATCAACTGTCGTGTTCGGTTGACCTTCGGAAAACACGCTGCCTCAACTCGTTGCGTTTACGATGCACGAGAACATCACAGAACAGCGCCACCACACGTGGGGCAGTCGTACTTCAGTTGAGTCAAGTTTATCAACTGTCGCGCTCGATTGAACTTCGGAAAGCACGCTGTCTCAACACGTTGCATATACGATGCACGAATACATCACCGAACAGCGCAACCACTCGTGGGACAATCGTACTTCAGTTGCGTCGTGTTCGCTTGACCTTCGGAAAGCGCGCTGCCTCAACAGGTTGCACGTAGACGATGGACGATTCCGATGCGTAACTCCACGGTTTACACCCTCCGTATTACGATTTTTGCCGAAGAACGTAGGATAGCAAGAAAAGCGAGAAAGGTAAAGGAAAAGAAGAAGCGGATGCCTCTGTTAAAACAAAAAGATCAAGTAGTTACATGCCTAGTTACTAGCCTTGCCGCACAATTATCTTTTGTTCAATGCAAACGGGTTATCCGCTCGGAGTAATCTGCATCCAGCAAATCGGGCGTCGAAAATTGCAGTAGCACTGTTTTTAATGAGAATTTAGCATCAACCGTGCAACAATTCACGAGAAGTTCACACGACACTTCGACACGCCAAGTAATGACGCTGGAAGCGAATTGCAGACGGCGCAGAAGGGCGACGAATCAGAACACAGAAATAGATAGGGTGACCATCTGGAACCAATGAAAGCCTCTGATACTCAAACAACGTTAGGCTACACCAACCTTACATCACCAAATCTATACCACTCGGGGTTGTCGAAAGCAACCAAATTTAACACGTAACATCATTCATCCTTTTTTTTTTCTTTGAATTTAGAAACGTCAAATGCAAAACTTGTAGAAGTAACAATATTATTGTTTCTAATCAGGTAATCAGTGAACTGAAAGCAGGTAATTAAATTAAATTAAATTAATAAGGGTTGAGAGCGTCATATTCTACGTACAAGGTAAAATGATTTGTAAATATGTAAACGTAATTTATTTATGAAAATGTGAAAAGCACTCGCGTTTGAACGAACGAACGAACAAGTTTCAACTTCGGTACATTTCCACCAAGGTAATAATAAATTACGTTTATTGCACTCGGAATGACTATCACGTAACAAACAATTTGAACTTGCTTTCTACATTGTGAAGGTAGAAATAATATTCCGGTAGTATAAAATTACTCCGTTTGATTACTCGCAAGTAATTAATTAAATTGTATTTATTTGGGCGTCTGCCTGCTTCTTGAACAAACGGGTGTCGTTGAGCAAGCAAACGTTTGCTCATAAATTTAATTACACATACTTTCGTTTTACTTTCGTTTAATTACTCGCGACTAATTAAGAGCGCGCCCGAAGGGGAGGGGGGGGGGGTGTTGTAGGCGCAATTTGCACATTTCAGTGATTGCATTCGCTGAAATTTGGTTTTCGTTGGGGCAGTAATAAAAACAATGTACATAAATTTTGGTGGTCATACTCATATAAAACCGTGGCCCGTAAATAACGCCAAATGAAACTGCATTTTGAAGAGTTCATCGGGCGTTTTATTTTAAATTGGAAACGAACTCGATTGTACTTTCGTCCGGAGCTATTGTTAATGGAAAAAAATATTCGCTCCGGTGCGGTGCAATTTTGTATTGCACACGTTTATAAAGGTGATATAAATTCACCTCCCAACTCCGCGTCCGTAATTCATGCCAAATGGTGTTTCAGTTTCCATTCCGGGGCATTATTTATGTGGGATGTATACGCATTTGTATCTTAGACCCCTGCGATCCTCTCCCCCAAAGCACCCACCGAGTCTACCGAACACGGCGGGCTCAGATACAATCTGGTGAAACGTTGTGAATTTTAACCCCATTTTCATAATCTATATCCTATCTGACAGGGATGATCTACGAGGACTTTTGATTTATGGCGCTTTTCTAAATGATAAGCAGCAACTTATTTCGCTAGGCTATTGGCAATGCCCTAAATCATGGCGTTCGTTCGTAAGTTTTTATTGCCCGCGCTGGAATAATCCGCCGTTTATTTGCGGACCCTGCCACTTTAAAATTGTCACCGGGAATTTACGGTCTCGCCCCCCCGAATAAGACCTCATACGTACGCATCTGAATCGGAATTTTTTTTTTTTCGCGCGTTTTATATGCACCCCCGAGACGCTCGCGCTCGAGCTATAATGGCCGGACATTTACATTTAAAATTTCTGTATTTTTTTCTCGGATTTTCAGATGATTTTTTTTCATAACCATCGTATCGTAATGGCAGCACATAAATCTCAACAACTCGTTTTTGTTTCCAAAAAAAAGGAAAGAAAAAAATGAGAGGGAGTTACTAAATCACCATAAACATCAGCGTACGGATGACTGGAACTCTGACTAACTCTGCATCTTGATCTTGAGAGACTTTTACTTAGTGTCGTCCGTCTTCTTGGGCAAGAATCTTCTAGGCGATGATCTTGATCCTGATAAACCACGTTTCAAGTAACTCTACACCCGAAGATTAATGAGTAAAAGTCGAAAAAAAAGTGAAAGTTGGGATTTGTTAGTTGTTGACTTTCAAGACGAAAATATTTCAATCGTAATCTACAATAATTCTCTTCGTACTCTTAAAAAATCTTCGAGAGGAAAAAGAAAACATCGCGTTCACTTTTAAAAGGAAGAACTCTTCCTGCGCGTAGTTGTTTTTAATTTCAGATCAATAGAAAACAATTTTCAAAAAGACGTTCAGATTTTCGGGGGAGAAGTCCCTCGACGTCTGTTGTCACAGGTGATTACCATAAACATCAGCGTATGGATGACTGGAACTCTAACTAACTTTGCATCGTGATCTTGAGAGACTTTTACTTATTGTCGGCAGTCTTCTTGGGCAAGAAGCTTCTAGGCGATGATCTTGAACCTGATAAAAGCCACGTTCCAAGTAACACTACACCCGAAGGTTAATGAGTAAAAGTCGAAAAAATAAAGTGAAAGTTGGGATTTGTTAGTTGTTGACTTTCAAGACGAAAATATTTCAATCGTAATCTACAATAATTCTCTTCGTACTCTTCAAAAATCTTCGAGAGGAAAAAGAAAACATCGCGTTCACTTTTAAAAGGAAGAACTCTTCCTGCGCGTGGTTGTTTTTAATTTCAGATCAACGGAAAACAATTTTCAAAAAGACGTTCAGATTTTCGGGGGAGAAGTCCCTCGACGTCTGTCGTCACAGGTGATTTCAATGCAAGATCAGGACGGACACCAAACGCAATCTCGACTTCTTTGAGGAAAACGAGAAGAAAAAAACTTTAGGATGAACTCTTTCGAGGTGATTTCTATTCTAGGTCAAAACAGGAAAGACAAAATTCTGTTGGAAAAACGTTCAAGTTTTAGAGGAGTTTTTGAGTTCTTTAAAAAAATCAGCAAACCCAAATCTCCATCATTTCTTTTAGGAGGGGAGGGGGGTAATTTAGGAATTTTTGTTTTCATTTACAGAGGAAGATGGAAGTAGATCATTGTCGTAAAATTAATAAAACCAAAGAGATTGAGGAATTAGTACGGTCATAATGTGTATGTAGGAGAGAAGATAATACCATTATAATAAAGGGAGTTGCAACCACTGGAAACTAGACCAAAAGGGAGATGGAAAATGACATGACGTGTCAGAGAAATTAATTGAAAGGAGATCGTTGAATGGAGGAAGAAGATATCGTACGTAAAGAATGGAAGAAGAAGATTACAGAGACAGAGTAGTATATAGTAAGGCAAAAAGGGAAAATGGAGCAAAATGACTTACTACCCATAAAAACCATAATTGTATATAGAAAAGAAGATAACACTACAATAACGAAACTAGCAAAGCAGAAACCGCCTGAAGATAGGCCAAAGGCGAGGTCGAAAATGACTTGGGAAGACCATGGCGTCAAGGACAGTAATTGAAAGGAAATTGTTGACTGAAGGAAGAAGATATCAGACGAAAAGAATGGAGGAGGATGACAGAGACACAGAAGTCTATAGAAAGGCAAAAAGGAAAGATGGAGCGAAATGACTTACCGCCCATAAAAACCATAAATGTATGTAGAAAAGAAGATAACACCACAATAACGAAACTAACAAAGTAGAAACCGCATGAAGGTAGGCCAAAGGCAAGGTCGAAAATGGCATGGGAAGACCATGGTGTCAGGGAGAGTAATCGAAAGGAAATTGTTGACTGTAGCAAGTAGATATCAGACGAAAAGAATGGAAGAGGATGACAGAGACACAGCAGTCTGCAAAAGGCAAAAAGAGAAGATGGAGCGAAATGACCTACCACCCATAAGAACCATAAATGTACGTAGAAAGGAAGATAACACCACCGAAACTAACAAAGCAAAAATAGGCCAAAGATAGGCCAAAGGCAGGTCGAAAATCACATGGGAAGAAGTTCTTGGCGTGTTCGTGATGGGACATCCCAATAGTATGGTAGACTTCGGCGATTAATCCCAATGGTGCCCTGGCTTGGAGCCTGAGCATTATTCTTCATTCGATGCAGCATTCTTTCAATTCTCGACTGGGGTTCCGGAAGCAGTTTGCTGCAGTTTATCGTCGATTCGGGTTTCCTTGAGGGCCTTCAGTTTTCATTTTGGGTTTCACCGATCTGTAAAATGGAATGGACGAAGATGAAGCACAACGAACTATAGAAAGGCAAAAAGGGGAGGTGGAGAAAAGTGACTTCTTATCACCCACCAAAAGCACATAAATAGACGCGAATACCATAACAAAGAACATAACAAAATGGAAACCACCAGAACGTATGCCAAAAGGGAAAGCCGAAAATTAGATGGGTGTATAGAAAGGATGAAAAGTGTCGAATGGAGAAAAAGATAGTAAAAAAAAGGAATGGGAGAAGATAATAGAGAAAGCAAATAAGCAAGAAAGCAGAAAGGAAATATGGAGAGGATTGATTTGATTTGAGGTCGTCCATTTGTTGTTATGGGAATAAACTGAAGATAAAACTGTTATGAAGAAAAAAGGACCGACCTTAGACGTTGCTGTGGATACGCAGCTGGTATAAGGACTGTTCTCATTTTGTCCTCGTAGTCATGGAAACGCCGAAAATGTCCTAAGTCTGCTGATGATAATTCTTGGTCTGGATAACATAAAAAGCTAAACGAAAAATTCCACAACGGAATCTCCTCTGAGCCTTTGACATTTAGCAGTGGCGGCGGCTCATCTTCGTTTCCCATAACCTTGTCATGGTGCTATTACTGTAATTATAATGTGTATTAATTCGAATCGATGTAATTCCTAGGGGTTCTCAACGTCCGGGAAATTTACGCCCTCGCATCCCTTTGTTTCGAGCAGTTTCAACCCGTTCATCATCAATGTCTCACTGAAATGTCACACTCTTCTCATATTGACGGAATCGTCTACCCGACAATCCATCAGTAAAATGAAATCGTAACTTCACGGACGGATTCCGGGCGATACAGGGTGACTTTAATAGTTTAAAATATTCGGTTTAGATACTGGTTCAGCCTTCTTATTAAAATTTCAAATTTCCATAAGTAAATTCAATGTAATCGATTACCAGAACGTTGTTCCTAGAGACTTAGTTGGGTTAATTAACGATTCCTAAAGCACGTAGCAGTTCATACCATCAGGTGCGATTTATTGCGACCACATCATTAAACTCGCCCCTAATTAATTAGTGCATAGATTATCCGGGCGTGTTATTTCTCCATTAACCACAGCTAGCTCAACGTAATTCTGATAAACCGAAAACGATGTATCCAACACCAGCAGCCCAGATTTATCCGCGATCGGCAGCAGACCACGTCGCCCCCACCCCCCAATGTACCAGAAGGGTGTTTCGGCCCCCTCCGAAACTAATTCTTCGAGCAGACGGAGAATCAAATATTCAAATTGCACCGCCGTAAACTTCTTCTTGCTCAACAAGTGGCTAGACAATTCAGACTTATATTAGAAGTTGATGTCGCTGTCTGTAGCCGGGGCACATCTGGGTGCAATTTATGTCGGAGTTGAACCCGAAGATGAGGTCGTCTGCAAATTCTAGTCCTAGTTCAGCTGTAGCTGAGTTTCTTTGCGAAATCGCAGACACAGAAAATTCTTCTTCCTAATGGAAGTAACAGCACTCTCCATCTATTAATTATTTGTAATCCCCCGTATGGACAAACATCTCCAGGAACACATTTACGAACAAGTCTGCGTGTATCTCGAGGATTCGTGTTCCTCATGAAAGTATCAACACTCTTCCTGTATTAATTGTAAATCCCTCGCTTAGACAAACATTTCCACGAACATATTTACGAACAGGTCTGCATGTACGTCGAGAATTGGACAAGTGGAGTAGTGTTTTTTTACACTAGTTTTTCTATTTTGGTTCCTTGATGAGAA
The DNA here is from genome assembly GCA_036172665.1 of Prosopocoilus inquinatus. Lineage (NCBI taxonomy): Eukaryota > Metazoa > Arthropoda > Insecta > Coleoptera > Lucanidae > Prosopocoilus > Prosopocoilus inquinatus. The sequence goes on from CM069872.1 coordinate 49,061,640, forward strand.
ACAAGTTACTAGTTCGCGCTTGAAGTAATTTCTAATGACGCATGACGATTTGATGTTTACGTGAAATATCCAACTAACATATTTGTGCCCATGTCTGCATATATGTCGAGAATTTGACAATTGCTTCAGTGTTTTTACATTATTTTTTATAATGTGGTTTTTCGATGCAAAACAAGTTACTAGTTCGCGCTTGAAATAATTTCTAATGACGCATGACGATTTGGAGGGTATGTTTATAATTATATATTTTATGAGTTTTCAGAGTATTTTTGTTATGTTTACGTGAAATCTCCAACGAACGTATTTGTGACCATGTCTGCATATATGTCGAGAATTTGACAATTCCTTTAGTGTTTTTACATTTTTTTTTTATGATGTGGTTTGATGAAAAACAAGTTACTAGTTCGCGCTTGAAAAAATTTCTAATGACGCATGACGATTTGGAGGGTATGTTTATAATTATATATTTTGTGTACTTACGTTTTTGTTACGTTTACTTGGACGAACATATTTACGAAAAAGTCTGCGTGTATGTCGAGAACTTAAAGCGTTAAATGGGTGCAGGCGGTCGGTCATTCAAGGGTTAACTACCGGAGCTTTAATTGCCCAACATATTATCACCCCTTGATAAAAAATTTTATTTTATTAACATGTCCGAAGTTCGCGTGAGCAATACGTCAAATAATCGTGTCGTTTATTAACTTATCGCCGTTCGCATGTAAAAAATAATAATAACGCGTGGTGGTTATCGCGGCTCTCATTAAAATTTCCGCGCGCGAAAGAGAAGTTCATTATCGGTGGCACGTAGAGAGAGGTGGAGGCCCCGGAACAACAAATCCGTTCGTTTGCAACCCTTTCAGGAATGGGGTGTATGCGGGCGCCGGAGAGTGTACACATCTCGCAGAGAGATAAAGCCGCTAACCGGAGGGTGTGTTTTACAAAGAGCGCGTCAGTTTTATCCCGCCCGCTCGGAACAAACGTACCCCCCTGTGTAAAAGGGGGCGATTTCTTTAAATGTGATGCACGTTATCGTCGGGCGAAATGGACTCCGGAAAACGTCGGTCCGGTGCGCACAGGAATTTCAATTTTCCAGCTTTTTTGCAAAAAAAAAAAGAATTTAATTACTTAACAATCAAGAGAACAAAAGAATGTATCTGTTATATTTTATTTTTTCTTTTGCAAAGTTTCGACTAACGTCAGCATTATTTTTTGAGTTCGAGTTCCAGCTCTACATGTCAAAATCATAGTGCTCCTATCATTTAAAATTCAGAAGTGAGGTTATCTTTCTAAAAACAAAATAAAACCCAAGGGTTTTCATTCCTAAAATCGTTTTTAAAAGGTGCGCCCCATTGCAGTGTTTGCCTCTTTTTTTCGTTTGTTTTTAAATTAAAACCAAGAGTCGATTGTTTTCTGCTTTTTTTAAAAAAAATGAATGTCAAAAGCTCCTACATTTCGATGTAATTTCTGTGCAAAATTTTTCAAAAACTAAAAGAGAAGTAACGAATAGGATAATAAATATTCGCTGTTACAGCCTGTCTCTCTCATTTTGTAACAAATTGTATACAAAAATTAACATCGAGTCATTCGGGGGCTTCATGTTTGATTTCGAAAATTTTCGTTTCAAGTTTGCGACTTTCTTTGATCTTGCAAATTGTTTTTTTTTAATTTCTGGTCCATACTTCGTTGATTAAGAAAAAAGAAAACAACAAATGAATCGATTTTCTTTTGTTTTCTCTTTTGTTTCCCCCATCTTTCTGTCTCCGTAAACTTCAGGTTTTTGGTGTGGCCTTAGAAAGTTTTATTTTGTGTTTCATTTAACTACGCTTTGAATCTTAATTAAAATAAGGCAAATAAGATCACTTGTGTCTTTTTCTTTTGTTTCTCTTTTACTCTTTGAAACTTATTCCGTCGATAAAGAAAACAAATTTGTTTTTCTTTTCCTTTTTTTTCTCATTGTTATTTGTTTTTTTCTTCATTTTATTTCTAGCTTTTTCTATCATGTAAATTGTTGTTTTGTTTCTGATTTGAATCTTACAACGATTAAAACGCACACAGTGACGAAAAGGTAAAAGTGAAACAAGGAGAAGAATTAAATCGATTGTCTTTTCTTTTTCTTATTATATTTTTTTTTATATATTTGTACACTTTACATTCACGCACGTGTGGCTTAGGATTAGGCTTTAAGCTTGACAATCCCAATAGATGTATTCGCGTCAAAATCAGAAGGAAATAAACTGAATTGAGTTTGTCTTTCATTTTTTCCTTCTATTTCTTGTTTTTTCTGTTTAAAATAATTTTTGTTTAATTTGTCATTTCTACTTTGTTTTTTTTTTTTTTTTGGTATTGTCACACTTCACGTGTTTTCAACCTTAAAAATTTCGTTTTTGTTTTGCTTTTTTTCACACTTACGCCTTGAATCCTACTTCGTTGAATTAAAAAAAAAACAAAGTCGACTGTCTTTTGTTTTTCTTCTTATTCTTTTTTGTATTGTCTTTGTTTTCCATTCTCATTTTCGTTCATTTCAAGTCCTCTTCCTTTAGAAATTCATGTTTTGGTTCTTACTTGCACTTTAAGACCTAATTTGTAGATTAAAGAAACAAAAAAGGAAAACAAACGAATGCTACTGTCTTTTGTTTTTTTTTTCTTTTTTATTCGCAGGCTTCAAGTCTTCTTGGTCTTAAAAGTTTGTGTTCAGTTTCACATTTATGCTTTGAAGCACATCTTTGTCGATTAAAAAAAAAAGAACAAACGGAATCGATTATTTTTTTATTTTTCTTCTCTTTTTTGCCTATTATCTTTTTTTCAGATCTGATTGATCTTAGAGCCGTTTTACATCTAGCAAAATGTGTACAAAATCTTGTACAAAGTGACAGAGACAGACTATCAGAGTTAACGTTCATTGGTTGAATCGATGCTTCTTTGTCACTTTGCGCAAAAAAAATTACAACAATTTTTGATAGATGTAAAACGGCTCTTATAAACATTTTTGTTTCTCATTTTCACTTCGTCGATTAAAAACAAATTAAATCGATTGATAGTCTTTTGTTTTTTTGTTTTTTCTGTTTTACTTATCGTTTATGTTTAATACATTATTTCGATGTCTTCAATTCCTAGTTAGTAATTTATTAAAAAAAAAAAATTACGCGCCGTAGCAAAAATTTAGGATTAAAAAAAAGGAACAGTCGCTAGTCTTTTGTTTCATTTCATTTTGTGCCGCGTTTGTAATATTTTTTTTCTTTGCTTTTTTTTTCTTCGTTTTTTTTTTTCTTTTTGAAGATGTTATTTGTTTCTCAAAGCCAATCAAAAGTGGTTATCTTTTGTTTTAAGAGCTTTCGTATTTATTTTATTAAATGAATGCCGTTTCTTTGTTGTTATTTTTTTCCTTTAAATTTCGTCGTCGTAGTCGTTTTATTTTTTCCTTGAAAAGTTTCAAGCTTCAAGAAAATTCAAATCGACTGTGGTTTGTTTTAACAGTTCTTTTTTCCAGAACTGTTAAATTGAAGAAAAAGAAAACTCTTGTATCCATCGAATTTATTTTAACTTTTTTTTAGTCTCTTTTTATTTGTTTGATGAAATCATTTGTTTTTAGAATTTTTAGAAGTCAGCGCTTTTTGGAGGACGTTTGTTTTTAGACGTCAGTTTTTCGAAGCAAATCGAAACGTTCGTCTTATGTTTTACAAGCTTTTCTTAATCGAAAGACATTTGCTTAGTTTACTTTTCTTTTTTGGTTTTTCTTTGTGCGCTTTCATAATTTTTTAAGTCCTTTATGGCGTCTATTCTTTATCAAAAGCGTTAAATTTAATGGGCTGTTAAATTTTGTTGCTATGGTAACAACCAATAATATGCTTTAATTTAAAGTCACTTTAAGAATAAGGAAACAAATGTATTTTATTCAAGTTAAAGTAACTTTTAATTTAAAGTCTGATTATGAAAGCGGCCCATACAGCTGAATTTTAAATTTTAAAGAGCCTCTAAATTTTAAAAAAAATCCACTGATTTCTTTTCTCTTGATTTTTCAAATTTCAATCCAAAATGTACTTGTGTTTGTACTAATTGGATTTAGTATTTTTTTTTTGGCAATATTTTCAGAACAGAACAGATTTTTTTAAGTAGATAAAATCGATGTTCGAGCTCTTGTTTCCAAAATGACGTCACAGTTCTTCAAAACAAATAAAATCGGTAAATCGGTAGTCTCATACTGTTTCGTATTCATTTGTTTTAACGAACGCCTGGATCAATCACCGTACGCAAAATTAATTCACGCACCCTGGAAGGTTATAAATCTTCTTTAAAACTAACTACTTGTTTACTTTAGAAACAGTTGAATTTGTTCGCTGGCAAAGTAATGAGATTAATGAGCTGCGAGCCTTGCAGCTTGCGCGAACGTGCAACCGTCTCGGACAAGTCGCTACGTATTATAAAAAAATAAAACTGAATTCAAAAATGAAACATTCAAACAGTCCCAAAATTTTTTCGAAAAATCGAAATGAAAAGGCCGCGCAGAATCTCATTGGTTAGGAGGTATTTTCCCAAGGCTGCAGGACGACGTTGTTCACAGAACTTCGAAAAGCAATTTAGTTAAGTCTTTTCGGAAACGAAATATAAATGTTTACAATTTAACAATTTGAGAAGTGAATGTAAATGAGTTACCAACGAAAATCTCAGAAGGTGGTCTATGAAAAACACGGCTTGGAAAACTTGCAGGTAAATTTGTCCTGAGAAAATACTAAATTCCACTGAAATGGCCGTGTATCAATTTGAATCTTAAATCTAAAACAATGAGTTGGTAACATTTGTTTTAAGAGGTGTCTTTTCCATCGGCTTTGTTTGTCTTTTTACATTTCATGGTCGTTCTATTTTTGTTCTTTTTTCTTTGACCAGTTTCAAAAATGTCACCCCTGTGGATGTGTCAGGCTGGAAATTTTTCGATTGCCGAGCTATTAAGTTTTGTTTTTGTACTTTTTTTAATTACTTTCATGCCAAATTTTTGGAGTTCCTTGCACTTGGCCATCCTTGAAGTGACTTTGCGGTGTTGGTTTTGTGCGTGTATTTATGCTCCCGGCGGCGTTTATCGAGGGTAGCCAAATAGGACAGTCGTGGCAATTAAGGCGAGATTGCACAATTAATTAATTAGTGGGCTTTGTAATACAAGATCTTGTCGGTCCGTGAACCGACGATCTGCAATTAGTATCCCGTGAAGGCGGTGATTACCGTTCCGACCATCTCGCTGCGTGTGTAGGTCGCAAACATGTGGGAACAGACGACGACATTCATCAAATTTCACAACACAGCAAAAGCGCAATTATTAATCCACCCCCTCATTAATCCACCCCCCCAAACCCGAAACAAACAAAAAAAAAACGCACCGCACCAATTGAATAAAGGCAATAACGCGTTCGTTGTTTAATATTCCAAAAGCTGATTATGCTGATATTGAATATTAATTAAGCGGCAATTTTCATACGGACCATTAGGGCCGCTGTATAACGGTAATTATGATATAATTATCTGTAATCGGGGCGGCGAATGCAAGGCATCGTTTTGTTGTCCACATCCGGCCGAACTAATTGTTACTGTGTTATTGGGGGTAGCGACGCCTTTATTGCTAATATTTCATAACATATTCGCGTTTTAATTAAAGTCACACGCGCGTCCATACAGAAATTGATTGTTTTCGGTGGAGGGTATAAACACATTATTAAAACAACCGAATATTTATCGCTTAATACATTAGTGCGAAAGAAATATGGGGAGGTCATGTGTTATTGAAAGCTAAGGGGGTCGTAAGTTTTTGAAAGCTTGCGCGTGTGAAAGTAACAAAAATCATGTTTATTTACACCTTGACCAGCGTCGCCAGGGGGTCTTAAAAAAAGTACTTAGGCCTCCCTCCTATCGAAGTCGCGTTAACGCTGGCGCTGGACGCGGAGCCCAATTACCGCTGTTCCGATTTCAAATGGAACGACGTTTAATAATGAGATTTTTGCGTTCCCCTACCAACGTTAATCTTGCTCGGATCAAGTCAACCTTCTAATACACAGTCCAGCTCTACCAACCTTGATATGATAGACTTGACTAATCATAGGTATTTTTGAAGAACGAATGTGGCTGTGGATATATTCAGAGAAGAAAAGAAAACTGAACGTGAATGACCCTGTAAATAATTTTGCTACTGCAACTTACCCAAGCTTCTTAATAAGTAAGGCCCGATCTTATCACCTCATGTTAAATTTAACCGTCAGTTAATATCCTAGGAAACCATTGTCGAGACAATGGCTTCCAAGGATATTAACCGACGATTAAATTTATCGGGAGATGGTAAGATCGGACCTAAGTAAACAAACAACAAATGAAATGTAATCAAAGGCCGTTTAAAACTGAAGTCGAACTAAAGGAGGCTCTAAAATTAAAGTGACACTCCGATGTATAAATAAATGTATCTTCGCATTAGTTCGGACATCTAAAAGTGACTCTAAATTTAAATCCTCCTTTACCCTCATTATGAAACTGACCCTTTTGATGTTCAATTCACCTCGAATATATCGGGACACGATTTTCAATCATCTTGTACATTATTTATTTCAGTAAGCGACAATGTTTACTAAAGAGCGAAGTAAATTATATAAGAACGGCTGGTTTTATCGAAATTTTAAGTCGTGTCTAGAATATGACATTTCTTATAGGTTCGATAAAATTTCAGTCAAATAAATTCTAATTGCCATTTAAATTGAAGGACAGAATGTTAATGTTACAATTTTGAACTGTATCGTAAGCATCGTAAAGTATTATCGTGCCATTTAAATGTTCAGGTCGTAAATACCTTACGATACTTAGGATCGAGCTCAGAATTGCAGCATAAAATTTAAAATGTTGATGATACCGGCCATAAGTGATTTAAAAATACCTACACACGACAAACTTACTCAATGCTCTGAACTTAGTTCTCATTCGAATATTACAAAGAGGTTTTCTTTTTGATTACGAGATAGCACTGTGAATAATAACGATGCCTTCTTTAAATCTCATTTTGTTTTGCTCGAAAATAATTATGTAGTTATAAAAAATATTATTTTTTTTTAAGCTAAAATAACAAGATGAAATGAGAACGTCAGCGATGGCATAATCTTAAAATTTGTTTGAAGTAGTTTCCCAATTCGGTCAAGAGATGGCGCTCTAGATGATGATAATAAAAGTTGTTAAAAAGAAGAATTTATTATTATTTTTTTAACTAGAATTATAGCAGCGATGAAATATATATATTTTTTTAATTCAATTCAAAGAGGTTTTCTTTTTGATTAAGAGATGGCACTGTGAATAATAATAGGTTTTGCGTGAAAATAATTATCAAAGGATCAGTTTTTTTTTTTTAATTTAAAATTAGAAGATGAAATGAGAACGTTCGACATTTAAATTGAAGGTTAAGTGTCAGTTGTCAGAATGTTAAAGACGTTACATAGAATACAACGTACACTACAATTCAGAGCTCGTTCGTAAGCATCGTAAAGTATTGTGCCATTTAAGTGTACAGGTCGTAAGTACCTTACGATGGGGCTCAGAATTGCAGCGTAAAATTTAAAATGTTGATGATACTGGCCATAAGTGATTTAAAAACACCTACTCACGACAAACTTATTCAATGCCCTGAGCTTAAGTCTCATTCAAATATTTCAAAGACATACTGTACAGTTAACCCAATTAAGAAAAAAATCAAATATTAAAAACAAAGCAATATTTTCTGTTGTGCTCTAACTTCTTGATCTTTGCTTGGGCCTTTGCTATATTTTCCGAACCACTTTTCCTATTGATTTTATCAACAATGCGAGTATTAAAAAGTCCTTGCCTCAGTTTATCATTGTCGTTTCGCCACACAACCTACAGAAGTCCACTGCATCGTCTGCGGCAGGTCATAAAGCCAGCACAATAACTATAATAACAATTCGATTTAATCTTCCTTGCGGATGTCGCTGCGTCGTAAAGGTACTATTTCATCCTCACTTTGGTTATCAAAAATAATACATGAAAGCGTGTGAATTTAAATGGGAAAAAATTAAAAGAGGTTAATGTGTAGCTAGAAAATATTCTCTAAATGCCGTTTTACGTTTACTTTCATATTTTGTGAAAAAATATTTTCGAAAAATGAATAACGTCTTAACATAGTTCGTAAATAGTCGAAGTTTCCAATTTAAACCCAAAAGCTTGCGCCCCAAATGTCTAATTTTGTTCGTATGTAAATTTTTTTAATTTAATTAAATCATATTTCTAAAACCATTGAATATTGGACCTGGGTTGATTAAAATTTTTATTCTTGTTTTATTATCTACTATCACCTGCTAAAGTTTATAGAGTGTTTTTTTTTTTAATTTACACCCTGTATACCATTCGGTCAAATCTAATTTTCATTAGCCCATTTTATTTTTAATTTTTTTAATTAACTCGCGTACGCCAATGTCTTAGTAAATAGTAAAGTTTGCTGTTCAGTATTGAAAGTAATAAACACACTAAACAGCACAGTAAAACTGTTCTCCCGGAAGATGACACACAGTATGACGGATGAAACGAACAAGTTTTACGTCGGCGCAACTTTCGCCTGCAATTATTCGACAAGTACGCCGTAAAGAAAGTTTTATTTCCGTTATAAGAGGGTGTAAGTTGAAACGTAAACCGCGACGGGGTGGTTTTTGGCTTGACGAAACGAAGCTCCGCGCTTTTTGCATGATGTGCTTGCCTTGTAACAAGGCAAAAGCGAAAATTGCACACGACTTTCACACGTAATTATCGTCGCTTTAATGTTTCACACTGCAAAACGGAACCTTTTGATACCGTAGGATCAGTAATTGCACGTTTGCATGCATGTGCTTGAATTAGAAACCAATTTCCTTCCTTGGGTTGAAATTGGAAAGTTCGACTATTTACGAACTATATGTTAAGGCGTTATTCATTCTTCGAAAACATTTTTGACAAAATATGAAAGTAAACGTAAAATGGCATTTAGAAAACATTTTCTAGCTATACATTACCTTTTCTAATTTATTTCCCATTTAAATTCACGCACTTTCATGTATTATTCTTTATAACCAAAGTGAGGATGAAATAGTACCTTTACATTGCAGCGACATTCGCAAGGAAGATTAAATCGAATTGTTATTGTAGTTATTGTGCTGGCTTTGTGACCTGCCGCAGACGATGCAGTGGACTTGTAGGTTGTGTGGCGAAACGACAATGATAAACCAAGGGAAGGACTTTTTAATCCTCGCTTTGTTGATAAAATCAATAGGAAAAGTGGTCCGAAAAATATAGCAAAGATCCAAGCAAAGATCAAAAAGTTAGAACACAACAGAAAATATTACTTTATTTTTAATACTTGATTTTTTTCTTAATTGGGTTAACTGTACAGCATGTTTTTGTAATATCTGAATGAGAATTAAGCTCAGGGCATTGAATAAGTTTGTCGTGTGTAGGTGTTTTTAAATCACTTATGGCCAGTATCATCAACATTTTAAATTTTACGCTGCAATTCTGAGCCCCATCGTAAGGTACTTACGACCCGTACACTTAAATGGCACAATACTTTACGATGCTTACGATCGAGCTCTGAATTCCAGTATACGTTGTATTTTATGTAACGTCATTAACATTCTGACAACTGACACATTATTGCGATTATACGCACAAGTAACGACGCTTATGGGTATGGGCAGTTGGTACAGCCTCTGTGAAATAAATGCAAGGCAAATAAATAAATAGGTAGATAGGATAAGACAGATGACAATGGAAAGGAAGAATTGAATAAAAGCTTGTAAAACCCAACCGCAGTTACCTTACACCGAAAGGTAGATAGGCTAGGGATTAAATAAATATGTTTTGGAAATAATAGAAAGGGAGATTCAGAAGACAGTGCGGAATGACAATTTAAAAGATGAAGCAAAGAATAGAAGTATTCCATGGGAGGGAATACCATCATCCACAGGTTTATGATTTTTCCCCCAGGCGGCAAACTCATGACGAATGACGTTCTTTTGACGTCATTTAAAGGCGATGTTGAACCGGAAAGATCCTTAATCGGCCATATCATCACCAATAAATCACGTTTCTAATACGCACCGTTACACTGTTGATATGACGGTTTATGTTAACGTCTTTTTGCCGTCAATTCTTGATTAGAAAACACTACAAACCTATCAACTGGCTAGCATTCCGTATCATAAAATAACTGAACGATTACTTTGAACAATCCCAGCTAGTAGAGTGACGTCGAAATCACGTCGTTTTTAGGTTATTCTACGTCAATGATGTCATATGACACGTATTAATAACGTCGTAGAAGTGACGTCATTATCACGTCAATATAAAGTGATAAAATGTTACTATATTTATTTTTGAAAATTATTATTTAAAAACATTTTTGGGACCAAACAAAAAGTGTAAATAAATACTTACTTTGAATATATCTGAAGCCAATTATTAAGAATTGCTAAATTAGGCGAAGTAATAACATGTAAACACAAGATGATGCAGTTTTAGCAATTGTAGCTACCGAAAGTTTCGAGTCTAGTAAATTATTATATAGAAACAACTTTTGTAAAAATTTGAAGTGATTAAGACGTCGCCGTCGCCCAGACGTCTTTTGGATGTTAGAATGACGACGTATTAGTGACAAAGATGACGTCATTATGACGCCCTTTTCACGTCACTCATCCAGCTGGGATTCAAATACTTGAAATGATTAGAATAAACTTTTACGAAACGTTATCAACCGACGTTCAAGAAAAGTTTATGAAACGTCTTTAAATAACGAACGTCATCAACCAAGGCTTATAAAACGTCACTAAATGACGTTAAGGAAACGTTTATGAATCATCTTTAAGTGACGTCATTTTACCTGCGAATTATACACGTCAGGCAAACATTTTTACACACGTCATTAAAATGATGAACATTCCTATATACAGTGAGAATCTTGTAACGCTGCACATAAACGATAATCAGATAATACATTTCTGAATCATATAAAATTGCACATAGTGGTTTTAACATTACGTTACTATAGTTACTACTTAATTCTTAATGCTGAATCATTACAAATTGCACATAGGAAGCATTAAGGAAGGGAATAATCGATCTATCTGGAAATTTGGCAGCAAATAACGCAAAGATCTCTGTCAATGAAACTCGATTTGAGAATAATGTGAAACAGGAAAATGGACCGCAAAGACAAAAGCAAAAAACTATGAGAGAGTAATCAGAAGATGCTATATGAAGAATAACTGAGAAGATTGTGAATATTTAAGGCAAGAAAAGCGATACAGAGCAAAATAGGCTTTTGACATAAAGAAAACTTGCAGAAGATAGAACGAGCGGTGAAAGGTGAAAGGAAGAGAAGTAAACCAAGCGGAAAAAAACATTGACTCATGCCTCAAAACCCAAATAATCCAAAAGTATGAAAGATGAAAAGATGGAAACTAGATGGAAAGTCTATGGGCTGTGGTGCAAACTGTTTCTTTTTTATTAAAAACTGCACAGGAAGAAGCAAGCAAAGAAAGGATGGTGTAGACTTACCCCGCTCAGAAAAACAAAAAAAAAATTAGAATCAAGTAAGATGACTCAACATCATTTATCCCAATAGCAATGCAACGAAGGCTGGGATTCATGAACTGACGAAAAAAAGGGGAAAGGGGTTTAAGGTGTTTGTTTCGGAAAGAAAGCAGGATAAGCCAAGGCAATGTGGTTTATGAGGAGTTGAGGATTCCGCTGCAAGACCGAAGAATATTAAAAGCTCCTTCGATCAAGATCATTTTACTTTTATCCACCGAACGTAAGGATAAATCAAAAGAACACGTCCCGTATTTATTTCGCAAGGAATCTTAAAGCTCTGAAAAGCTCATGCACTTTAAGATATACCAGTTTAGCATTGATCGATCGGCTTCACCCGTCCTAACACACACACACACACACACATACAAACACTCAGGGGGAAACTGCATTTCGCCTTTTAAGAGCTTATTTAAATCCGTACGTCTTCGTCGCATACTTTAATCTCGTTTCCAGTAGCAGCAGCAGCAGCAGCACCATAAGAGAGAACTTTAGAAAACAATTGAAACGAGGGATGCAATTTCGACCGGCGCTGCTCTGAAGAGTCCAGCGCTTTCACGCACGAAGGACCATTTCCATTTAAAGTCGGCGGCCGCCGACCCCGAACGAAAACCGATAGGTTCTCGGGGTCGGCGGGTCGGTACTACTTTAATTTAAATTAGGGACGGGGCAAAAATGTTTGTTCCGGGGTGATTTAAGGGGTGTCTCAACTAGCGCTGAACTATTTTTGTTATTTGGCGCCAGCAAGAAAAAGAAGAACGCCAGGGACGGAAACAGTTGGTGAAAATTGCATTGCATTGAAACTTTAGAAAACAGGGTTTTGAATTTGGGGGTTACGAAACTTCCCCGACATATTTGCAAAACGAAGATTTTGTTGGAACTTTTTACGGTTTAAAAATTCGTTGTTTTTATTATTTTTAATGTAGTACAACCTAGCCTAGTCAGAAACGCTCCATTTCACTCATACCCCCGCATAATTCAATTGTCATCTTTTTAAATAACCAACCCCCTCGCTTATAATGTGTTTCAATATCCTCTGGCGATGTAAAAGATCGAATTTTCAGAACGTAGGGATGCAAGGTTTTTATTTTAGGGCCGTTTTCATAATCAGATTTTAAATTTAAAGTTACTTTAACCTAAAAAAATACTTTGTTTACCTATACTTAAAGTGACTTTAAAATAAAGCTTCCTTAAAATCTGATTATGAAAATGGCCATTGTTTAATTAAAGGTTGTGATTAAATACTATTTTTAATATTGAAATGAATGAATAACGCGTAACTACAATTAAATCAGGGTCAGAATGGAATGAGTCATGCAACGAAGAGTGTTTTTCCTGGAATTTGCACCAGGCGCAGATCGTGTCCGCCGAAGAATGAGGTCGAGTGGGCGAAAGTCGCAATATTACCCCCAATTTCTGCACTTAATTATGAATGATTCTTGCATAGAAAATGATGCACACCTTACGTAAGAATTCTAGAGGAATGGAAATGGACAAGAGCTCCTGAAGGAAACTAAATGCGTGGATTCTCGTAAAGTTTTTTTTTATTTAAATTTTTTTCAATCAGTCAATTTCCCCAGTTTGAAATTAATTTCGCAAAGAAGTTACTGCATTGACAATACCCTCCTAACACATTTGCAAAATGAAGATTTTGTCAAAACGGTTTCAAAATTCGCTTTTATAACTTTGAATATAATACAACCTAGCCTAGTCGGAAACGTTTCGTTTCACTCATACCCCCGCACAATTAAATTGTCATCTTTTAAATAACCAACCCCTCTCGCTTAGAATGTGTTTCAATATCCTTTGTCGTTATAAAACATCTCACGTGGAGATGAAAATTGCGATTAAATACTATTTTATAATATTGAAATGAATCATAACGTGTAATTATAATTAGGTCAGAGTCATAATGAAATAAGACTGCATGCAAAGAAGACTGTTTTGCTTGAAATTTGCGCCCGTCGCAGATCGGATCCGTAGAAGAATGAAATCGAGTGGGCGAAAGTCGCAATATTACCACTAATTTCTGCATTTAATTAAGGCTGATTTTTGCAGAGCAAATAATGCGCAACTTCTGTAAGAATTCTAGAGGAAATGCATAAATCTGATTCTGGTGCAGTTTACTGTTGACTTAATTTTTTCTTTTTACAATCAGTCAGTTTCCTCAGTTTGAAATTAATTTCGTGAAGAAGTGACTACACTTCATGGGTGTTGGATTTCTTCTGATAATCAATTTAATCGTAACCGGAATTTTTCTACTTTTCTATTTAATTTAAATTGTGTGTTTCAAGAAAGTGAGCGTTTGTGAGTAGAGAGAATAATTCATTTTATGCATGAAGAAAAATTATTGGACGTGGACGTTAAATACTGGAGGAGTAAATAGCGAACAGAAAACGAGCCGATTTTCAGACGCGCGATGCTATCTGTTGTACGGCAGAAATAAAGAACACCGAGGACACAACATGTGCGTGACAAAGTACGCGAGACTCCACACTCCATTCGTTTTGCCACACAAGAGGCCCGCGGCCGGACTGATGTTCAGTAATACACATTATACCATGCGTTTTTTTATGGTATGGTATGGCGTCCTCCAGGGGTATAACTTGATGATTGCCAAACTAGAGTTTAGACGCATTTCTTTTCCCTTTCGATCTTTTCCTGGCCTGGATCTTCTTTGCTGATATTTTTTTAAGGAAACCGAGTCGAATTGAATTTCCTCATTCAAGCAACTTGGAAAACCATCCCAAAAAAATTATGCAGGATATCGTAGTTAATTAGATATTAAGAGGAAGTCGGTGGTCTTCATAAGAAACTCATTGTTTTCATTTTAGAACTGATGGATAAGTGTACTAAAGTGATTATTCAAGTGCTCTTGCAAAATGGCGAAATGAGATAAGAAGTTAAAGGAGGAAAATCTAGAAGAGGAATCCATATATGAAAAAAAAAAGTTAGGTTTAATTTGTTCCAATTCGATAAGTGTGAAAAGAAAAAGAAGGAAAAAAAAATTGAAGAGGTGATTTGAACTGAGAACTTTGATTTAGTTTTATAAAGAGGCCATTCGTTTAGCCGCGTGCGGAGGGGGACGGGGGGGCAGGCAACGAAACGTCGACAGCCGAGAAAAAGCTTTTTATCTGCCGTCTATATTTCGTGCTGAAAAGTAATAAATTCCCCGCCGAAACTAAGAATACTGTCTCGTTACAAAAGCGAGGAGTAGGTTTTATTTTTATTCGAAATAAATCCGAGAACGGGCCGCGCGTTCGCGTTTAAGTTTATGAAAATTACAATATAAACTGTCAAAAATACGGGCCAGATATCGGGATTATTTATGGGGCCGCCCTGGAAAGCTCCTATCTCGCCCCCTGAAAAAGCGACAATAGTTTGACGTCACGGTGATATATGCGCTTTTGTCGTAGTTCGCAACGACGACGACAACGACGACATCGACGTCATTGCGTGAAGTCGTCCGGATGAGGATGTGGATGTGAATGTGAATGTGGATGTGGATGTGAATGGGATCTTAATTTATCATGCACTGCTAATTTTCAGACCAATTTAATTCGTAATTTATTTACCAGATTGACGGCAGCATAATGAACCTTGAATGCCGCCCCCAAAATTTCACCCTGCATTATTTATTGGGGCGCTTTATCTGCTCGTTGTCGTATCAACAAATTAAAATCCTCCTCAAATTTAAACTTCCACTTTTGTCCTCCTAGTTGAAGGCAGCTCTCCACACAATTTAACTCCGATTATACAGCGTTGGCCAGTTGGCTTTTAAACATGGGGCGCTTGCTTCTCACCGACTCGCATCGTAAGCGTTCGTGCCTATTATAGCAAGAGCACGAACTGCATCCACTCTTCTTTTTTTTTTGTATTACCTTCCCTGTCGCATGAATTATTCCAGAATGTTTAGTTAAACTTTTGCCAATTCTGTATGTATTTCTCACACAATTTAACCCCAGGTATACAGTGTTGGCCAGTAGGCTTTTAAACATCATGGGCGCTTGCTTCTCATCGACTCACTCATTTTTTTTATTGTTTTTGTATTACCTTCCCTGTCGCATGAATTATTTCAAAATGTTCAGTTAAACTTCTGCCAATTCTGCATGTTATCTCTCAACCAAGGTGAACATGCCCGCGTCAAGCAAGGCAATTACGCGCGCACTCCTTGAAAATTATGTAACACCATTACAACCGGATTTCTTGCAGCGAACGCCACTAATGATGGCCGCTGTAATTGCAAAGCACTATACCAGCCTTGACCGGTTAGCATTGTGCTATTAATAAGCACGTAATGTCCGCCTTTTTGTGATAGGATGGGACGGTGTGTCTTTGTTAACCGTGGTTTAACATGCGATAAGCAAAGAACCGTCTGTCACCAGGTAAATACTCGGACGTATGTAAATGTGTAGCATACGATGTTGATGCAAAACATCTAAAAATTATGCAAAATGTGTTTGTTGCGTTATTCTGTGCAGATTCCAGGTCATCACTGTATGTATCGAATTGAAACATAACCTGATCCACGGATGAACATGATGAAGTGGCATTCACAAGCAGAAATAATTTGGAAATGGCCCACATAGCAAAAACACGTATTTATCACGTCATATATACACTGAGAATCTTATAAGACTGCACATAGTAATTATCAATGGAAGCTTTATAACATTATTATTTCCTAGAAAAATTTTGTGCAAATCGTTTTTGATTGCAGCGAAAACCTCGAGCAGCCTCTGTACAGCTGTTTCAGCCCTGCTTGGGGGTTCTTCAGCAGAGACGTAGCTCGACATTCCCACTGCAAACAAAAACGACTTGTCCAATTTATTCGCAATTGCAATGTCAGGTCAAAAAGCGATCGTAAGATGCAAATTTAGTTTATTCGCCATGGTTACCATGCGTTTTTAGTAATGTCGCGGCTGATTTTGAATTGTCAGATAAAATTAAATTGGTCTTTTCATTTATTGTAAAATGTACACATGATTTTGATATCATTTTTCCCTTTTTAATCCCCGTTTTGATTTTTTGGATTTGCCCAAAATAAATCGCGAGCACTTTCCATGCTTGATCGATCCTTCTTTCGTTTTTCTTCTTTTCTTGACGGCCTTCTTTTAGGGCACTCCGTTGAAATGATTTTTCCAACGACCTTTACGCTCCGTGCTTCTGTCTTCATCACGGGTAATGACGTTGCAGCAGTTTTTCCAAGTGTTTTTTTCCTCTCTCCATGATCGGTTAGCCCTTCTGGGTTTTCTGTTCAGTCTTTTTCCTTCTTTTTGCACACTCTCTTCAACATGCTATCAAAGGCGAGGTGATGACGACGTTCCGAGCGTTTCTTTTTCATGATCGGTTTGTTCTGGTTGGGTTTTCTTGCTCAGTTTATTCTCCTTCCTTTTTGGCTTTGGTCTTCCTTGCGCGTAGCTCATTTTGTGTAAATTCATACTTTTCCCTCTGCTTCTCCTTTTATATTCCGAAAGCACATTGTTGAGGAATCCTTCTATTCCACTGCGTCGTCGATGTTTTACACTTCCTCTAATTAGAATATTTCTTGGACATTCCTTTTTTTGCTCAGCCTCTCCATCATGCGTGGATTGAAGATGGCGACATTCCAGCTTTTTCCAAGCAGTTCTGTTTTTCTTCATGATTGGGTGGCCCTTCTGGGTTTTCTTCATTGGCCTTTTCCTTTTCTTTTGTTCACTCTCTTCATCTTGGACACAGTGGTGTTGACGACGTTCCTGCAATTTTTCCAAGCAGTTTCTTTGATCGGTTGGCCCTTCTGGGTTTTCTTGTGCATTTTCTTTCCTTATCTTCGCTTTGGTCTTCCTTGCACGTGGTTCTTTTCCTTCTGAATCTTCTTTTATATTCCGAATGCACATTCTTGGAGAAGTCCTTCTCTTCTACTGTGTCGTCGATGTTTTGCACTTCCTCGGATTAGAATATTTTTTGGACATCGCGCTCTTGGATATCGTGACAATCTTTCTGGTGCTTCTTTAAGACGACCCTCCTTCGCTTCCCCTTTCACCCTCCGCCTCTGCTGCATCTTATATTTTTTCCTGTACGTCTGTCGGAAACATTTTTTCTTCTTTTCTTTTGTTGAGAGGTATTTTCTCATTTTGGTTGTTGTTATCTTCTTTTGTTACGTCTTTGAGATTACCAGACCCTACTTCCTGATTTCGTCTTTGAGATTACCAGAGGTACCAAATGGTTTTATGATGAAAAGATCTGATCATTGCAAGAACGCGTTCTTTTCGAGAACCATCCTTCGTTATCACTCTTTCTCTTTTATTCATTATTTCTTCCTGTGCGTCTGTCGGAAACATTTTTTTCTTCTTTTCTTTTGTTGAGAGGTATTTTCTTTTTTGGTTGCTGAGATCTTCTTTTGTTAGTCCTTGGTTTCGTCTTCGAGATTGCCAGAGGTGATCTGCTTCTCCTTTTATATTCCGAATGCACATCCTTGGGGAAGTTCTTCCATTCCACCGTGTCGTCGATGTTTTGCACTTCTTCGGTTTAAAATGTTTTTTTTTTTGCAATTTTGTGCAAATCTTTCTGGTACTTCTTCAAAGCGACCCTCCTTCGCTTCCCCTTCCTCTCTCCGCCTCTGCTGCGTCTTATGTTTCTTGTTGTACGTCTGCAGTAACCATTTCTTTTTCTTCTGTAGAAAATTATTTTCTCTTTTTGGTTGTTGTTATCTTTTTTTGTTACTTCTTGGTTTCGTTCTTCTTCTTCTGTAAAGAAGTATTTTCTCTTTCTGGTTGTTGTCATCTTCTTTTGTTACGTCTTTGAGATTACCAGAGCTTACTTCTTGATTCCGTCTTTGCGATTACCAGAGGAACCAAATGGCTTTACGAAGAAAAGATCTGATCATTGGAAGAACGCGTTCTTTTCGAGAACCATCCTTCGTTATCACTCTTTCTCTGTTATTCATCCGATGGCAGCAGTTTTTTTTTTTTACCTTTAATGCCCGCCCCATGGTCAAACCAATGCTTTATCGTATTTTTTTTGTTGTTGTCTTTACGGACCATTCTTAGCGATTTTGGGCTCCATTCCTTCTTTGGTTTTTCATCTTCCTTGTCTGGTCCTAAATTGTAAGGAATATGTGTCGCATACCATACAGATTTTTTTTTCAGTGGTCTTTATTAATTATGCTTTATTTTTGTTTTCTTCAATTCCAGTCCTAGCGATTTTTGGCCTCATTCCTTCTTTTGTTTTTCTGTTTTTTTCTCTTGTCTGGTACTAAATTCTGGTACTAGATTTTTTCGAGTGTTCTTTGATTAACTTTACGCATTTTTTTTTCACTCGCGCTGGATGCTGGGTGGATTCAATTTTAGCCTAAATAGGCACTTCGACGAGTTCTTCGTGACGTCGTAAATCCTTGCGGCTTGTCAAAATAATTTCTGGTTGCCTGAGTTGTTCTAGTTGACCTGGTTATTATAATGGTAGAAGGAGTTAGTTAGGACGTACGTCCATAAATTTTCTACATAGCTAAAAGTTCCAGTGCGGTAAACCGGCAGGCGTCAGGAGTAAATTAGATTTGGCGAAGTTTAAACTGTATTCATGTCACCAGAGTAGCTTAACGTGTCCATATTGCCGAGCAGACGGCGGCGTCGAAACTTCTCGTCCACCGAATCAATAAGTCATTTAAAATCATGCTTACAAGTTTCAATCGCGCAACTTTCTCCTCGGCGTCGAAGCGGAATTTAATTTGTGGCTAGATATCGAACTTCCAACCTCCTAAGCAAGAGCGAGCGAACACCTCCGCAAAGAGATTTTGCAACAAACTTTTTTCAATATAAGTTCTAAGCGCATGTTTCCTAAGAATATCCTCTTAGCGTTGGGGTATAAGCACTGCGGTAAACACAGTTCGATACTCGGGCTAAATCTTGATTCGCCCCTCGTTCCAACTTTTAAAATACATCGGAACTTATTTAATGCAACGCGACGACGACGACGACGACGACGACGACGACGACGACGACGACGACGTCTTTTAAACTTCGGACGTATTTCTGCTTCTAATCCGAGTTTACTGGGTCGGAAATGCTCCGCTTGGTTTATACTCCTTTGTTATTGTAATTTGGGCCGTTCATTTCCCTTCATCCTGTCAATTGTGTAATTTTTGCGTTTCTAATCCCTTCGTTCTATCTACCGGACCGAGGAACGTTTCGTGTACACATCCCTCCATTGTTATTGCAGGCAACCTTCGTACGCTTTGACATCGATTTCCCTTCATTCTGTCAATTGCATGTTATGCTATGCTCCGCTAAATGTAAATTGTATAATTCGCATTGCGTAAGCCCACCTTTCTTCCTTCCTTCCTTCCTTCCTTCCTTCTTTCGTGTCCTGCGGTGATCCCCCCGAGGTGAGCGAAGGGCAGGAGGAAGGCATCAGAACGAACCTAGTAATTAATTTTTGCGAATCCAATGTTAAGTTGTTAATGTCGACTTGTTCTAATTTGAAACTGTGTGCGGTTTTCGTGTTGTGTGAAAATGAAGTGTCGTGTCGAGTGTGTTCAATTTATGTGGTGGAGTCGCCGAGAGAGGGGGTTAACCGAACGCATTGACGTACACGTGGTTTCGCACGCATGTTAGAATTCTCTCAGGTGAAGAAAGTTTCGAGTGGATGGAAGGAATTAATGATTTAAGCACATGCAGATTGCATGTTTGATTTTTGTTTAGTTCCTCATGAAGCCCCCCCCCCCCCCCTCACACCACATGGTAAGAGACAAAACGCCAAATCAGTTTCAGAATTGATTGAAACATTTTGCCCCTATTGTTCTCGCTAGGAATTGCAGAATTGGATTTTGAAGCACAGATGTCGTTGCAAACAGAAGTGTGGTCCACAAAAATGACCCTGAAAAGACTTATGCTCGATTTCTTCACCTCCTGATAAATTTATCTGCCAGGTATTAGCTTTGGAAACCATTGTATCGATAATAGTTTCCGGACAGATACATTTATCAGGAGTTGAAGAAGTCGGGCATGAAAATGATAATAATAATAATAAATTCCATGTTATCTGAGATTATTCTCTTCGCCTTTCTTAATTTCTTTTTGTGTTTAGTTTATTTTTTTTTTGAATTTGTGTGGATTACCAATCATTTCGAATTGGCCTTCTTTCTTTATTCGACACGATTTCCTTGTCACTTTTTTTTAAATTTAATTTAAATTCGTTTGGATTGGCATTTGTTATTTGCGAATGCTGAACTTCCGAGACTCACTTTAATTGACGCGATCAGATTTATTCAGTTGTCTTTTGTTTTTCTTTACTTATTCGTTGATCGCAATTGGCTTTACTTGTCCGCATGTTTTCAGTTTGAAATTTCTGTCGATTGTCAGCTTGTATGGAATCGGAAATTATTATTAATCGAAATTCTGACGCAATCAATTTTTTTGATCGTCGTTGGTCGGTCAATTTGTCAGTTGTCTCTTGTTTTTTTTTTGAACTTTTCGTTGATCATAATTTATTGGATTTATTTGTCGATTTGTTTTTAATGTATTTGAAATTTTCGTCGATCATTTATCACAGAGTTGTTATGGAATTGGAAATTATTTTTAATCGAGATTCTGACGCAATCAATTTTATTGATCGTCTTTTGTTTTGATTGGTTTATTTCTGTCATTGGTTGGCAGCGTTTTCTTGTCAATTTCTCTTTTTTTTAATCCAAATTCGTGTCGACTGTCGTTTGTTTTGTATGAATTCTGAAATTCGGAGACTCACTTTAATTGAACCGATCAAATTTGTTAATCGACTTTTGTTGTTTTTTCTAACTTTTTCGTTGATCATAATTTATTGGATTTACTTGTCGATTTGTTTTTAATTTGAAATTTCTATCGATGATCACTCAGTTGTTAGGAAATTGGAAATTGTTGTTAATCGAAATTCATCAATCAATCAATTTTATCGATCGTCTTTTGTTTTGTTTGTGTTTTCTTTTGTTGTTGATTGGAGTATGATTTTCCTGTCATTTTTTTTTTTAATTTAAATTCGTGTCGATGGTCATTTGTTCTGTGTGAATAAATTCTGAAATTTTTCTTGATTTTAACTTGTTTGTCGATTTTTTTTTTAATTATCATGAAATTGGAAATTATTTCTAATCGAAATTCTGACGCAATCAATTTCATTAATTTTATTAATCTTTATTGTTGTATATTTTGATTTTTTTTCTTTAATAGAGATGCTCTTATTTGGAACGGCGCGACAGTAGAAGAAATCTGAGACACGAGGTTCCAACCGGAAGCTAAGAATTCAACCGTCTCTTGTTTTGCTTTTTTTTGTTTTCTTTTCGTCCTTGGTCGGCGCGATTTTCTTGTCAATTTCTTTTTTTTTAATTCAAACTCGTCTCAATTGCTGCTTGTTTTGTGTGAATTCTGAAATTGCGAGACTCACTTTAATTGACGCGATCAGATTTTTGACGCTGTCAATTCGTCTTTTGTTTTTGTTTGTTTAATTTTCATCGTTGGTCGGCACGATTTTCTCCTCAACTTTTTTTTTTATTTTAGTTCAAATTCGTGTCGATTGTCGTTTGTTTTTTGTGAATTCTGAACTACCGAGACTCTTCGTCTATTGTTGTTTGTTTTTTTTTTACTTTTTCGTTGATCATAATTGATGCTCTAATTGATCAGACGTGATCATACTCCGCACTTGTCGATATGTTTTTAATTTGAAATTTCTGTCGATTATTGTTATTAGTTTATTAGTTGTTATGGAATTGAAAGTTATTTTTAATCGAAATTCTGACGCAATCAATTTTATCGTTCGTCTTTTGTTTGTTTGTTTTTTTTTGTTGTTATTGGTCGACATGATTTTCTTATCATTTTTTTTCGACGGTCATTTGTTCGGTGTAAATTCTGAAACTCCGAGACTCACTTTGATTGACGCGATGAGATTTGTCAGTCGACTACTGTTTTTCTTTTTCCTTTTTCCTTGACATTTTAACTTGCTTGTCGATTTTTTTTTTTTAATAGAAAATCTGCTTCGATTGTCAATTGTCATGGGACTGGAAATTATTTTTAATCGAAACTTTGAGATACCTTTAATTTTTATTGTTGTGTGTTTTTTTTTTTTTAATAGCGATGCTCTTTAATCAACTCGTATAAATTATCGACCGATCGCCAATTGTTTTATTTTTCACCGAATAGTTTTTAAAATTTTAACCGGACACTCTTTAAATTGGAATTAACACTCAACGTTTCGCTATCGCTTTAGAGCTTCGTGTCCGGTTTTAAAAACTACAAATTACAAATTTTGTCGGAAACGAGTCGAATTCAGTTGTTTTATTTTTCGTCGTTGAATTATTTGTTTTCCTTTAATTAAAAATAAAAAAAAAACTCTTTGGCGGGCTACATTGTTCATTTTCTTGCTTTAATTAAAAAGTTCTTTGGCGGACACTAACAAATTATCCGTCGCGACGTTTTTTGTTTTTTTTATTAAAATTTTGGTCGATGATCATTTTTTTTTGTTGTTTCCGTTATTGATCGATTTTCTTGTCGATTGTTTTTAATCTGAAACTCGCTTCAATTGACACAGTCAAATTGATCGATCGTCTTGAGAAACTGGTGTCGATCGTGTCATTTGTTGTGTGTGAATTTTAAATATCCGAGACGTGTTTTAATTGACGTCATCAGACTTGTCGATCGTCTTTTCTTTTTCTTCTTCCTTGTTAATCAGTTGGATTTATGTACTTGTCGATTTTTTTTTAATTCGAAATATGCGTCGATTGTCAATTATTACGAACATACATATTTGAATTTTTTTTTCTTCAAATTATGAATCGCCTTTTGCTTGTTTTTTGTTGTTGATTTTTTTTTGAATTGATAGGCATTTGTCTAATTTAAAATGATAGCCAACCTATTAACAAAAAATCATGACAAATAAATAATAAGGAATGGTTTATATATTGTTGACGGTCGATACAGGGTGAACCGAAATATATATCACGTTAGAAATAACCGTAACAGTAGATTGTGTAATTCCATGAACCTGCAAGTCTTTTTGCCGTTCCTAACAAGCCTGGACTTACTAATTTTACGTGTAGCTGATGTTTTTTTTTTCCTTTAATTTAGTTAAATGTGAAACGCATAAAGAGCTCCCCTTTTTATTTACAAGTAAGCACTTAACCTTTGTCTTTTCCTGTGCATTTCTAAGCAGAAACGTCCTAAATAATTAACTTCCGCCCAAACAAAAAAGAAAAGTAAGAAAAAAAATGTCGCGTTAATTAATTTTTCGCCCTCCATCTCCCTTTAATTATGTACACTTATTCATCTCCGAAAAACGTCTCCGGTCCTTTGTCACCGGGAAGTTTAATTAATTCGGTGCCCGTGTGTGCGGCGGCGGCGGCGGCGGCAGCGGCCTTCATCACCATGCGAAGAGCCTGCGCCCATCCGAGTGCAGTCCCCAACGTATCCTTCTTTTTCGTACGTGTTCTTCGACAAACACTCGCAAAAATGCCACCCGCATATAAATGATCTCCGTCTTTCAACAAGGTCAGCTTTGATTTGCCTCGTCTCCACCACCGTCGCCTCTTTCCATCACGCTCCCGGTTATTCCGGTAATGAAATTAGTTTGCGGAAATTTCGAGTGCGAAATTTGTTGGGCTTTAGAATTTTACGCTCGCTCGTTACGGACGTAAGCAAATAGAGTGCACTACGTGGTTTCCACTGATTTGTGTACTTTACTTTACATTTTCTTCGGCGACGAGGGAAGTCGGAAATTATTCCGAGGAAATGACTTTGGATTTTTAGTACTATTATTTTTAAATAAACACGTACCGCCTAGAACAGATCATTCCTTTAAAAAAAGAAACTGCTGTTCACACTCAGCCCTCTAAATAACCAGGAGAGTTTGATTCTATTTTTAAAAAGCCAGCGCATCACCAACTCGACACCATCACGCCAACCTAATTATAATTAACTCGAACCCTCAATGAAGTATAACGCAGAACATGCCGGAGTTAATGATGATGAAAAGAGCGGCGGGGCTGTTAACTAAGGCGATTCGGGCGCACTTCCGAATTTTAATTCGGGCCGCTCGTAAAAGCGAACGTTTTTTGACGAATTGCACGGTCCGGACCTTGGCCTTCCCCCTGGGGCCCGTCATAATCATTCAACTCTCGCCCGTCAACGTCCAAAAACACGCTTGATATTGTGCGAAGACACGGCCGCTTATTAAAATGTCGTTAATCTTTGTGTTCGTTAATTTGATGGAGCTGGGAACAGACGCTCTTTTTTATTCATCGCCATTTCAGGACGCAAGTTTGAACATTGAGAAGATTTCGTAGCGTTGCATTCTTTTTGAATTCTGTAACTATTACCAAAAGACGATGAGTGAAACAATGGCGGCGGCGGCAGAATCTGAGATATGGAGGAACACCTACCTAATTCTGGAAGACTTTGCGCATAACTGAACAAACATTGAAAGATGCAGTGGTATCATCAAGAAGACAATCAAAAGTAAGATGGCCTAAAGAAGAAGTCGGAGCGAGCAGTTGTCCTGAAGATATTGGCTAAAATACCTAGGAA
Source organism: Prosopocoilus inquinatus (assembly GCA_036172665.1). Classification (NCBI taxonomy): domain Eukaryota; kingdom Metazoa; phylum Arthropoda; class Insecta; order Coleoptera; family Lucanidae; genus Prosopocoilus; species Prosopocoilus inquinatus. Next base: position 49,086,743 of record CM069872.1, read on the forward strand.
CGTAACCAAACCAAACCGACCACCAAAAAGTTAGACCTCCAAATCACGAGAGGAAGCAAGGAGGGAAGACTGAAATAAGTAAAACAAACCCCGAGCCTTTTACAACGAAGAAGAAGAAAAAAGTTCCGCAAGGTTTTCTTTTTGTGATAAGAACACGAAGGAAAAGTTGGAGCGAGAACAAGTCGTGACGATTAGAAAGATTTGGCCTCACCGGAAATCCTGAACGGTTTCACGAACTCTCTCTTCGAAGTTCTTTTCAACTTTTCCTCACGGAACATGTTCGCTATGGGTCTCGTGGTCATGTTCAGCCTTACATTAAATGAAACAAAAATTGTGTCAAATGGACTTCTTCTGGAATACCTAGTGTAAGCAAGACGGAAAGATTTCAATCAGTAAAACCAACCTCAAGTCTTTTAAACAAAGAAGAAGAAAAGTAGTCCTGCAAGGTTCTCTTCCATGATGTTGGAAATTAAGGATTAGTTCTGCCTCACTATTTCCGGCGAAACCAAATCAACTAATCCTTAATTTCCAACATCATGAAAGAGAACCTTGCAGGACTACTTTTCTTTATTTTTGTTTTAAAGACTTGAGGTCGGTTTTACTGATTGAAATCTTTAAAACAAAGAAAAAGAAAAGTAGTCCTGCAAGGTTCTCTTCCATGATGTTGGAAATTAAGGATTAGTTGATTTGGTTTCGCCGAAAATAGTGAGGCAGAGCTGTCGAAAGAAAAGGCTATGAATCCAGTTCGTCATACTTTGAAATAGAATGTTCAAAGGTGCAATCACAAAGAAACCAGGAGAGAAGAAACTCAAAACAGAACCAAACACGCAAAAAGAAGTTGAAATGAAGAAACTAAATGGCCACCAGATCGACACCCAAAGAGACGCAGACGGGAGAACAGATGGGCCCCCAACTTATGTTTTGCGTGATTCTTTCTGGTGATGTTGAAAATGAACAGTTAATTGATTTGGTTTCGTTGGAAACCATGAGGCAGAGGTGTCAAAAGACAAAGCATACACCCAACGTACCAAAATTTGAAATTAATTGTTGAAAGATACAATGAAGAAGAAACCAAAAGGGAAGGAAACTAAAAGAAAATCAAGAACACGAAGAAGAAGTTGGAACGAACACCTATGATGGTCAAATTAGACAGAAATGAAAAACTAAATGACCGCCAGATCAACACCCAATGAGATGGGAGAACAGATGGACATTCAACTTAAAGTTTTGCAAGATTCTTTGTGGCGATGCGATGTTGGAAACGAGCAGTTAATTTGATATCATTGGAAACCGTGGGACAAAGGTGTCAAAAGGAATCAAAGCTATGCATCCAACTTACCAGAGTTTGAACGAAGCACGGAAAAGAAGTCGGAACGAACAAAACGAATAAAAGCAGAAAAGTCAAATGAATAAAACAAACCTCAGGCTTTTCGCATCGAGGAAAAAGAAAAATTGTGTCAAGAGACAAAGCATACACCCAACTTACCAAAGCTTAAAATTAAATGTTGAAAGATACAATCGAGAAGAAACCAAAAGGGAAGGAAACCAACAGAATATCAAGATCACGTAGAAGAAGTTGGAACGAACACCTATCATGGTCAAATTGGTGAGAAGTGAAAAACTTAATGACCGCCAGATCGACACCCTAAGAGATGGGAGATGGACTAAATGTTTTGTAAGATTCTTTTTGGCGATGTTGGAAATGATTGATTTCATTGGAAACCGTGAGGCAAAGGTGTCAAAAGGAGTCAAAGCTATGCATCCGACCTACCAAAGTTTGAAAGAAGCACGGAAAAGAAGTTGAAACGAACAAAACGAATAAGAACAGAAGGATCAAATGAATAAAACAAACGTCAGGGTTTTCACATCGAGGAAAAAGATAAGATTCTTTTTGGTGATTAATGGAAGTGCGTAATTATTTATATTGGATTCACCAGAAATCGTGGAAATTCACTTAGCCCGAACCACCTTGTCCACACCATCGTGTTTGCTTGATTCACCCTTTAACTGGATAAGGAAAATAAACCTTCTTTAAGCGAGGCTTCAGTGATTATTTTTTATAATCTAAAAATTGGAGTTCACGTGAGAGAGTATCAGTGGAAATGATATTTGATTGTTTCGTTTTTCCATCAGGAATAATTTTCCTGATTTCAGGGGTAAATAAATCTCGACCTCTCCCACACATAGTCGTTTACGTATCATCATTAATAAATACTTATCGATCTGCTTCCATAAACTTGGCGCGCTGTACTTGTTATTCTTTACTTTCCTGCCTCATTAAATTCCACCTCTGCCGAAAATTCGAACGGAAAATATTCCAGAGAGAACGAAATCACGCCATTTATTCATTGTAATAAATGACCAGGTTGAAGAAGTCGGTTCTCCTGCCCGAGTTAATGAAGCCTACGTTCGGCTGGGGGATGGGGTCGGCGGGGGGGCGAGGCTGGCGGGCGCTTTGTGTAGGTTTTGCGTTAAATTTCGTATTAAATATCCTTCTCGTCTCTTTTGTTCCGTCGCTGGGGGTGGTTCAATATGAGCTCGTTAATATTAAGTCGCTGCAGCAATATCTCCCGTCAGTATTACTACAGGTAAATTAATGGCAAACAACAAAACACTCCGCTCTGTGCTAATATTGTCTTTTTGCGCGGCCTTGTTTGCTGTTATTTTAACTGAGGGACTTTATTATTCGGTTGTCACGTCTGGCAGGCACTTCCTACACCCCCATTATTGTCTCACCGCTCGAAATTAAGCCGACGGAGACAGCTATTGATTTCCACACGCATTCAAACATGCGTCTGCTCTTTATTTAGACCGACTTTTTCCCCTCCGAGGAACGCTTGTTTTGAGCGGAAATCAGGAATTTGTTTGTATAAAATTCCGTTAGATGGCGCACCCCACAATAAAAACCAAGGTTGGTAGAGCTGGATTGTGTATTAGAAGGTTGCCTTCGTCCAGAGACGAGGGTTTGGATACGTTACTCGTTACGTCACGTCACGTAATAAATTCCACTGAGAATATTAATCAGGTTTTTATAATCTAAAAGACCACAAAATTGTTTTTAGTTACTTTTGCGGGGGGGGGGGGGGAGATAAGGATCAAATTACTCGTTTAAATGGGAACGAGGCAACCTGCTAGACGCAACATCACTTTTATCAACCTTGATAAAAACATAAATCGAGACAGGTTAAGAATTGTTATCCTTTGGTAGGCATGCCTTTGTTACCTACCTGACATTAGGAAATACGTACAAAATTAATTGCATCGAATTACGTTAGATGGTGCTTTGTGTTTCGTCACACGACGCCGATCGGGTGAAATTAATAATGGCGTTTTCGATTTATTGCTGTACAGCATTTTAATCTTGTTTGAATATTATTATTATAGAAAGAGACGGAGGTACTCAAGGGAGAACTCTAAAGCAATAAATCGTAATGTCCCTGTATTTCAATTATCTTCTAGTTTTTTTTTTCTAAGGTACAATTGAAAAACGTTTTTGAGATTATTTCTTCCGTTTATACTGACTGTTAGATGGCTCTGAGCTCTTGCCTCCCGATATTAAATTAAACACCGGGCGCAGAGAAACGAAGATTTCGAATTTTCGGGCAATGCTGTACGTTGATTTTTAATTAAATTAATTTTTTTTTTGAGGGTCTGCCAGGAATGAAACTGAAACGACGAGTATTATTTAGGCAAAGCAGCCTGATTGTCTAACATTTTTTAGAAACAAATTTACAGTACTTTTTCTTGTAATACATAAGAAGAATGAAAGCAGGAAAAATGCCGCTTCTTCATCGTCACGGTATTAAAAATTATTTCAGGGGTTTTCAGAAATATTTTCCTCACGTTTGAACGTGAAATTATTTTCTTATTTAATTAATCTCTTTTCTGCTAATCAGAAAATGAGCAGAAAATTATATATGCGGAGTTCCGCCAGATGGCAGCCTGTTTCTTATATCGCGTCACAAATTTAAGGCTGCAAGATTGTTAAGGGAAATTGAGCTTCTAACGAACCTGTCAAACGACAGCGAAACGTTGAAATCTGCGACGTTTAAGCTATTCTTGAAAAGATTACAATAAGTTTGTTTGTTTTTATACAAACTTTCGTGACAGAAGATTCTGGTTTAATAATGAAAATTTCGTCTAAAATTGCAAGACACTGATTTTTTTTTTTTTTTAGATTAAGCGTGAGAGCAAGAGATTATTATACTTCAATAGCGAAAATTAATTTTGAGGTTCCTCAGGGAAGCATTTTAGGACCGATATTATGTTTCAATGGTGCTTCTAACGAACGAAACAAGCGAAGATATTCTATTCCATTACCTAAAAAAATTCTTCCTAGCCATCTTCCTGTCTGTTTCTCCTTCCCAATCAAATACAAATTGTGAAATAACAGTATGGAATCCGCATCAAATTATTTAATTTAAAAAAATTATTCAAGACAGTCAGCTGAGAATAATGATAAATCTAATTAATAATAATTTAGCGTCTAATGTAAATATTATCTGTAAAGAAACAGTTGAATGTTGAAAGTTTATTGATTTAAATAGATTGATTGTCGTTCTAGTTTTCGTGCATTTAGAAAGTTACTGCTACAAGAAACCTTGCAATCAGGAGACCTAATTGTGACAGTTCGGGCAAGTCACCTTGCAGCCACTTTTTTGGCCTAAAATAAAAGAACCTGGTCAGGTCTGTTTGAGTTCTTGCTGAGTAGGCCCCGGATAGGGCGAAACAGCTGTACATGGGATGGTCAGGAGGTCCACTGCAACCGAAACTGACTTGCAATAATTTTTTTATGACGTCGTCATAAGTACATCCTTCGAACCAATCAGACTTAAATATTTCATTTCTTGTTAGGCTTCACAATGATCAAAAATTACCATCTTATGCCGCGCTGATTTTCATTCCAATATTTGTTGGGCCGGCGAAAGTTAAATGGGGGTCTGAGCACAGTTTTCTGTCCGCTTGCTGACGTCAGCGTTTTCTTTTGTCAAGGTTTGCAGCTGCGAGTGTTCTTCAAGCAAAGACCGAACATTTTCTGTGAATTAGTTTCAATTCCTTGCGCAACATGAACTTGGGTCGCTTCTTTTTCTCAATTGAAGTAATAAATTTTGTTGTACAGAATTTTGGGTTCTTACTGAATGATTTTTTGCAGAAATCTAACTAGTAAGCAGCCAAAACTACGATTAAACTAATCGAAGACTTCCAGGTAAGCATTCCAGCGATCATTTTTTATTACATTTTTCACTGGAAACCTTACATAGTATCACGATTGCGGGTTATTTCTCTAATAATTAGGGTTGGTCAGCCTGAATACTCACCTGACACTCTTTTGCCTCAATAAACAACGAAAACGCCCTCGTTTTACGGATAACTCAACTTGCTCTTTTGACCCACGAGCCGCCACCAGAAAGAATTTTTTTGTTCGGTAGCAAGTTTGAGATGATATAGCCGAAAATGCTCTCAAAAAGATGTTTTTCTCGAGACGTCGAAACATTACCGTTATTTGCCTGAAGATTCCAGTCTCGTTGTTTCTCTCCTTATGAAGATATTCTCTCCAGAATAACTTGTTGAAGGTACAACCCAACCTGCCCTTTTAACCCACGAGCCCCCCACCGGAAAGCATTTTTTGTTCGGTAGCAAGTTTGAGATGATATAGCCGAAAATTCTCTCAGAAAGGTGTTTTTCTCGAGACGTCGAAACAGCGCCGTTATTTGCCTGAAGATTCCAGTCTCGTTGTGTCTCTCCTCGTGAAGATTGGAGAGAACTCCAGAGAAGGTATTTAATGAAGTTAAATTTCGTGAAACAAAAGAGAATGCCAACGTTATCAAATATATTGAAAGAGCAATGAAACAATAACGAGATTAAAACCGAATTAGAACCGTAATTAAAACCTTGTAGATAGCTTACAATATAAATATTTTAAAAGCCAGAGATAAGGATTTTTGATCTATCGATTGCAAGGATTAGTTTGTTAAGCTGAATTGGTTCGACTCACCAAATTGAAACCATACCTTCTCGTAATCCATGGTTTATAGAACACAATGATTTTATATAAACAAACGAAAAGCAGATGATGAGACTATTGTAAGTAAGTGGTTTTTAAACTCTAACCGGATAGAATTATAATTGGGAAAGCACTCAGTGTTTCACTATCGATTAATAGCTTCGTCAAGAGAGATGAGACTATGGTTCGGAACGGTTTAGATACACAGAAAAAAAGAACACTTCGCGAGAGAGCTCATGCTCTAAATTCGCGAATTCCTAACTTGACGAAAAAAAATTCGGAATTTAATCAAAAGAAAATTGAGTCTAGTGTTCATTTTAGAATCGCCTGGAACGACTAAAAGTCGCGTGCTTTTCTTCAAGCTGCTTGTCGACGTAATAACTAACTGCCTATTCAAATGTCAATTGTTTTTATCAAATTCCTTGCTACATCACCCCGCATCCCTGCGATGCGTTTTCACCACAACTCGCTAAGGGGCGCAGTCATGTCGTTTAACGTAGAATGCCTTAATAAGAGAGTGTGGCCATACAGGCGCCACTTTTGTTCTAGCTTGAGGAGGGAAATTCAAAATTAAGTGGTGGTCTGTCCGTGCCGTGGTTATTTATTATTTATGTTGATTTCCTACATGTGACGATTTACCATCACTGCATTTAAATAAAGAAAAACATATCAGTTTTATTTTTAAACATATTTAGGTTCGGTATTCTAAACGTAAAATAAATTTACTATATAGTTTAGTACCCTAGTAACAATTGTAAATACAATGGTTACTAAGGCATTGAACTGTAGAGTAAATTTAACTTGCATTTATAAGTACATTTTTATGTAGTTATTAATATTAGTCAAGATTGTGGTTATGTGATTATTTCAATAGATAAAACAGCGACATCCTACGATCGCTTTTTGACCTGACGTTGCAACATTTTTTTTTTGTGATTATTTCAGTTTAAAAAAATACTAAATTGAGTAATAATCTTAACAACGCATACAATATCAAGAAATACTCACCTGAAGAATCAAGTTAGCACTGTATAAATCGTCACAATATAAGTTAATTTTGAATTTGAACCTCTCGCAGAAACACATTTAGAACAAAAGTGGTTACTAACCTTTGTGTATAAAGTCGAAAATCGCTCGCGACCAATAGAAATCTACTTCACGTATGGCCACACTCTTCTCGCGAGTCGTCAGCTTTCCGCTTGCTCGCAGTATCGTATTTCATCGAATGCGCGAAATTAAAGCAAAACACATTACTTACCTCGCGGAGAGAAACTGTCGTTGCAATTGTCATCCTGTAGCCTATCATCTACAGATTAATTGAGATTAAATAGAATAGATAACAATAGATAAGGAGAATCAATCACATGGGGCGTAATTATTTTCTTACAAGCAAAAGATTAGACTATTTTGCAGAATGAATTCAGAGTAGATTCGTGTTTTTTTGCATCGAGTTTCTCGCCAATTTTTATTTTTATTATTTACAAAGTATATAAAATTGATGTCAAGCATCTGCATAAAACCTATTTTCATCCTTTTGATTGATTACCTCGTCTCCACCGGCAATGATAAAGTAAATCCCCGTCGTGTTTGGCGAAGTTGTCGTTCGCCCTAATTACCTCTACGAGACGGTTTAGGTGAAACTGCATTTTTCCCCTGTTTTATTTCGACCGAATTTAGATTAAAAACGAATTAGCGTCAACAGGGTGAGGGGGGTGGGGGGAAGGCTCGAAATTCCGACGAAACAGGATAAATCCCATTAGGTTTATCAGCGGAATTCCCGGAAACTTCGCGACGCAGAATAAACATTTCGCTTATAACGGGGGGAGGCCCCGTACAACGTAATTAAAAGTAACAGTTCGTAGTTACGAGCTCCCGGGGGGGAGCTTCGCCCCCAATAAGTGCGTGTCGGCTGACATGTAATTTCGAACCGCGGAGTGTCTTTACCGCACGAAAGAAAAGCAACAGCCCCGGCACAAGAGATAACTCTTGTCGGCAGCGCCGGGCAAATTATGTCGGAGGGCGTGCAAATTATTCTGTCTCGCGAGACGCCCGACTTCAGGACTAATTTGCGGTCCCCAGATGGATGAGAAAGTTACTGATACGACGTTTCGTCTAATCGAGATTTTTGCACGCGCTGGCTTCGGGTTAATTAAAACTTACGCGAGTGAACATGCTACATCTCCAAGCTAATCAAGTACAACTTCGTCTTTTCATACCTAAATAAAAGATGTGTATCATCCCTTACATCACGGATGGCCACCAACGGGGAAACGTGCTAGGCGTTACAACTGCGATCGCTGTATTTATTAAGTATTTATTTGCCGCGCTCTCCTCTATGAATAAATTCTCGTTTTCCCGAAACAAACAAGAGTGGGGATAGCGCTTTCGGAGCACCAGAGAGCATCGCTGCCTTACATCAAACATTCATTGTATCAAAGTTTTTTTAATCTCAAACCGGACAGAAAAATGAAGGGAAACACACTCAGCGTTTCGCTATTTGTCTTCTGATAAGGTAGATTTTGTTTTAAATAAATTTAATTCTTTTCATAATAGATTACAATTTACAGTAGAAAAAGAAAATAATAATTCATTGAGTTTTCTTGATGTAAATATTATCAGACAGAATGATAAATTAATTACTAATTGGTTTCATAAACCTACCTGGTCAGGTAGGTACATAAATTTTCACTCGTACACACCTAAAAATTATAAAATTGCAACTATTATTTCATTAACTGATCGAGCTATTTTACTTTCTGATAAAGTTTTCATTTATGATAACTTAAATTTAATAAAGAAAACTCTTATTCAAAATTCTTATCCAATAAATCTTATTGAATCAGTAATTAAAAATCGTATTAAATACTTACAAAATTCAAATGTCTCTAAAAACATTAGACAAACTTCGAATCATAAATACATATCTTTGCCTTATATTGAACCATTACACAATACATTTAAACACATTTTCAAAAAACATAATTTAATTTTAGCCAGTAAATCTGTGATTAATTTAAATTTAATTTTTTCGAATTTAAAAACCAAAATACCGAAATTAAAACAACCTAACGTGGTTTATGAAATCAAATGTTCAAATTGTAATTCTGTTTATATAGGTGAAACGAGCCAAAATTTAAAAAAACGTTTAGACCAACATAAATATCATAAACATATAAAATAGCGACATCTTACTATCGCTTTTTGACCTAACATTGCAGTAGGATAGACAAATTGAAGCGGGATTTGCTCCTAATGAGTCCCCCATGCAAGGTTCTCACTGCAATCAAAAACGATTTGCACAAAATTTTTCTAAAATCTTTCATTATGCTTTGACAGCAAGCATGGCCGCCTCGCATGGGGGACTCATTAGGAGCAAATCCCGCTTCAATTTGTCTATCCTACTGCAATGTTAGGTCAAAAAGCGATAGTAAGATGTCGCTATTTTATATGTTCATCACTCTTACATCGCAATTGCGAATAAATTGTGCAAGTCGTTTTTGGTCTGCAGTGGGAATGTCGAGCTACGTTTCTGCTGAAGAAGCCCCAAGCAGGGCTGAAACAGCTGTCCAGAGGCTGCTCGAGGTTCTCACTGCAATCAAAAACGATTTGCACAAAATTTTTCTAAAATATAATAAATATCATATTCAAAAAAATAATCAAAATCATTCAATGCTTGTAGAGCATTCATTAGTAAATAATCATAATTTTGATTTTGATAATACTGACATTTTGTACAGTGAATCTAATATTTTTAAAAGACGTTTCATAGAAATGTGTAAAATTAAAATGTCTGGAAATTCTATTAATAAACGTACGGACTTTGAAAATTTAAATGACATATTTTGTAGTTTTCTGGACTCTTTAAACAAGATATAGATCTGTCAATTAATTAATTATATATTAAAAAAAAAAAAAAAAAACAAAAAAAAAAGTAGCTTTAATTAGTTCTTGTTACTTTTATTCCGAACAACTCGTAGTTTAGTTTAAAAATCATGTTACCTTTTCGTTTCTCTTGACGACTTGTTTCTCTTGACAACTTGTTTATTTACTTTTTTTCACTCCTGACGAAGCTATAAATCTATAGCGAAACGTTGAGTGTGTTTCCCTTCATTTTTCTGTCCGGTTTGAGATTAAAAAAACTTTGTACTTACTATTTTCATCGGACAAGAACAAACTTCAATTATTCATTGTATCATTCTATTTTTTAATGTCATCAAGATCAATTAGCATGCACGGAATGTGCTTAATCAAGCTAGAGAATTTTTATGCACCTGTAAGTAATTTCCTGCACGAATAGAAATAACCTGCGCTTTAATCTCGCTGAAAAAAAGGTAAAAACCATTCGCGTACATGAGTCACTCACAAAGGTAACATGAGCGCTTGAAAACGCTGAATGCGTTTCAGCGACCTCGCAGGATAATACTGTTAAACGTGTACATTAAATGCATTTCGACAAAGAACTGAATAATGTAATACCCATTCACGTCGGGGGGGCTTAAAATAAAATCCGGTGAGCGGAAGAGAGGCGCAGTGAGGAATGGTTAACGTTATTGGACGTCACTGTCAATCCTCGGCGGTAACGGGCAGGTGACCTGGAAACATTGGGATGTAAACCGCACAATGTTGCAGCTTTCTTCATCCTTCAGGAGGCTCCAAAGTGATTTACGGCTGATGGCCGCAATTTATCATTCGGCATAATACTGAATGGCCCCCGGCAATTAACTGCACTTCCGGATTCTGGATACATAAATTATGCAGACGACCGTTCGGGTCGAATGAGGACGACAAGGAATTAGAACATTAGAAAATCAACATTTTTTTCTTACGGCGAGTTGCGGTCACTTCGTCTTCCTTAGGGCGAGTTGCATAAGGATTAAATGTAAGCCTAACTTGGAATATAATCAATCTTAGGACATTTGAATGGATATTCACAGTCACTTCGTTTTACTTAGGGCGAGTTGCATAAGGATTAAATGTAAGCCTAACTTGGAATATAATCAATCTTAGGACATTTGTATGGATATTCACAGTCACTTCGTCTTACTTAGGGCGAGTTGCATAAGGATTAAATGTAAGCCTAACTTAGAATATAATCAATCTTAGGACATTTGTATGGATATTCACAGTCACTTCGTCTTACTTAGGGCGAGTTGCATAAGGATTAAATGTAAGCCTAACTTGGAATATAATCAATCTTAGGACATTTGTATGGATATTCACAGTCACTTCGTCTTACTTAGGGCGAGTTGCATAAGGATTAAATGTAAGCCTAACTTGGAATATAATCAATCTTAGGACATTTGTATGGATATTCACAGTCACTTCGTCTTACTTAGGGCGAGTTGCATAAGGATTAAATGTAAGCCTAACTTAGAATATAATCAATCTTAGGACATTTGTATGGATATTCACAGTCACTTCGTCTTACTTAGGGCGAGTTGCATAAGGATTAAATTTAAGCCTAACTTGGAATATAATCAATCTTAGGACATTTGTATGGATATTCACCGTCACTTCGTCTTACTTAGGGCGAGTTGCATAAGGATTAAATGTAAGCCTAACTTGGAATATAATCAATCTTAGGACATTTGTATGGATATTCACAGTCACTTCGTCTTACTTAGGGCGAGTTGCATAAGGATTAAATGTAAGCCTAACTTGGAATATAACCAATCTTACAATATTTATACGGATATTCACCGTCATCTCCTGAGCGCAACGCGCACGCTCGCTGCCATTTCCTGAGCGCCAGACTATTAATGCGATGAATACACGGTAACAAACGCACAGTACGAGATCGGGATACCGCCTAGCTGACGTGCCGCTTATGAGAATAACATCGAGTTCCATACTTTCATCCGATATTTGACTATAACATCCATATCATGTACGTCATCATATCCATCACATTCTAGCTCAGGACTAAATTTAATTCCGGCTTAAATCTTTCATGCAACCCAACCTTACTTGAGTAAACGTTAAACGTTACACAAAATAAAATATTAATATTTCAAGAGACTTGAAGAGTAGTAAAGCTAGCGGGATTCTGGTACAATTTTTTCAATACGTTGTGCACTCGATATAAAAAAAAAAACCTTGGACTCTTTCTGCTGAATTTTTCGAATTCGGAAACGAGCACGTGACGTCATCCCACGGACGTGCATCTTGCCAGTGGCGGAGTTCGGGTTGGGCCCACGAAAATTTCTCATTGACACATTCGGCGGAAGGGACGCTTAGCTTGTTGTGAAATGTAGTCAGGGGAGTTTTGTTTTTTTTTCTAGACTCATACTGACACTGGTTGTCCTATATATTCCTTTAAATTTTTCATGTTAATTGCTAATGTGTTTTGGTCCACTATTACGAAATATTACGTAATTTTAGAATGTTCTTCCTTTTTGCTATTGTTTGTTTTGCTTTTCTTAGTCCTTGCGGCCTTGTACGCTTCACGCTTTAAAAATTCTGGTATTTTGTTTAGATGCTGAGAAAATGTAAGCAACACGAGAGTACTCACGTCGAAACGCTAAGGATGCTAAGAGAATGTAAGCAACACGAGAGTACTCACGTCGAAATACTAAAGATGCTAAGACAATGTAAGCAACACGAAAGTACTCACGTCGAGACGCTAAGGCCCTTTGGTTCGGGCCGTGTACATTTGAATAAGTTTGATGATAGCTTTACGGTCACTTAACCCCATTCGGGATTGCGCACATGAACATTTTATAAACTTCTGTGCTTTAATAAACGTCCTACCGTGAGATTTTTAAAATTTTAGATAAAGGTTAGCCATGAAAACCAAAATATATTTAAATTTACTCCTAGAGGATGATCGTACGGAAAGAAAAAGTGAAAACTGCACACCTACAATAAGAGCTAAACAAAGTTATTGGAAATTCTACAGCAAATTTTACGTTTTGCTTTCCAGGGCCTCCCTTTATCTAAAATTAAAAGAATCATACGGTATTTTTGGGCCGAACTAAAATTTATTTGTTATGTTGTTTTTCTTGTTGGTTGAAAACTCAACGGTCACGTCTGGCAAAATTACGTCATGTCAATCCTCTGGACACTTCTGCATTTACAAGAACTAAACGGGGTTTAGTCCGATTTTTTATTTTTCAAGTACCACTTCTGGTAATATTACGTCTTTGTCGATCCTCTTCAGCTGCAAGAACTAAAGATTTTTTTTCTTCAATGTCCTCTTCAGCTACAAGAACTGTTAAACCACCCTCCCTAACTTAGGGAAGACCTTCAAGGATGGTCACTTCGAATGGACATACGCCATCCGCCATCCAACTTTTTTCAAGGTCAAATTGTACCAGAATTCCGCTAGCTAAACTGGTCTCAAGAGTTGCGCGCCACTCGTAAATGGGCAAACACAAGTTCGACACTTACCAGAAGACACGAGGCGAGTGCATTAAATGACGTGCGTTACCGGTGGCAAATTTTGGCGCCCGACGTGGGGTGGGTCTTGATTAAATTTTTCTATGCCATTCGATTCATAACTTCGGCTTACAGCGTAACCACCGCGGGTTATTTCTCTAATAATTTAGGGATGGTCAGCCTGAATACTCACCCGAAACTCTTTTACCCTGAAAAACAACGAAACCACCCTTGCTTTACAGATAACCCAACAAGCTGTTTTGACCTACGAACCACCACTGGAAAGCAATTTTTTTGTTCGGTAACAAATTTGAGATGATAAAGCCAAAAATTCTCTCTAAAAGATGTTTTCCTCGAGAAGTCGAACCAGGGCCGTCATTCGCCTGAGAGATTCCACTTTCGTTGTTCTCTCCTTAAGAAGATTTTATCTCCAGAATAACTTTTTGAAGATATTGAATGAACTTAAGATTAGTGAAATAAAAAAGAATGGTAACTATAACAAATATATCGAAAGAATAGTGTTTAGTGGCGCCTCCTGGTGTCCTGGAACTCGCTGTTTCCGTCAGATGGTCCAAGTGGGCACTAAATTATTTTAATAGCAACCTCGAATTGAAAGACAGGCCACACGTAATTTGAAGAATTTATTTAATTCACTACGCACTTATTACTATTTATAAAACAAAATATAACAACTTAATTTAATTTGAACAAAGTATGAAAACGACATTAAACATATCGAACGCGCAAGTTTGAAAGTATTGTTAACTCTGAAGCAACAACGAACTTCAGAATTTTTGACTCTCGAAGATGCGATGGGGTTTTTAAGGATTCAGAAATGGGCAGTTCAAGGGGAGAACTTTGACTTGATTTGCTGCAGCTAATCAGGGGGTGTTAACAGATATGAGTCGAGGCAGGGAAATTTTGGTCGTCAAAGACAGGTCAATTCCAAGAAGGATAAGGGATAATAAAATTAATCGGTTTCAGTGATTGATATTAAAATTAAAATATGACCAGAAGGAATTCCCATCGAATTAACTCCAGATTTTTATCAGTGTAATAACTAAATGCTAATTTAAATATTGATTGTTTTTGTTACATCACTCAGCTTTCCTGCGATGCGCTTTCACCACAACCTGCCAGAAGGGGGAGTGATGTCGTTTGGCATGGAGACCCTTTAATTAGAGTTTGGAAAATACCGCCAGGTTATATCACAACAATTAGCTATGATTGGGAGGGAAGAAAACCTTCTCGCCTGTTACGGTTGACAGTTGTCAGGTTTCAATTTATGATATAGCGCGGCAGCGTCAATCAAAACTTACTTACAAATTGTCCAGACTCTTATTATAGGGTCTCTAGTTTGGCATTGCTTTTTCCAAAAAATTACCCCCGAACGCTACATGAGAATCGCATTGTCAACTTTCCGCTTGCTCGTCAAGAAATGAAACATAAAGATTTTACTCAATATCGCATTTCATCAAATGCGCGAAACTAAAGGGAAACATATTACTTTCCTCGTAGAAATGGAAACAGTCGTTGCGATTCTCGCCCTGTAGCTTATCATCTAGAGATTAAATTAAATTAATTAAGAATAATTAAAAAACAATTGATAAGAAATCAAAAATAACATTCATAAAAGAAGTGCCTTATCTTTTTCCTGCATACAAATAGTTCAAGCAATTGTAACTTTGTTTATTTAAAAGAAATGTTGATCCTTTCGCAAGGATAACTAGAAAGAGAAACATCCCCCTCAACCCTATCTATCTTAAAGCAGTTAAACGTTCGCTCGGTTCGAATGAAAGGCAAAGAAACCCGCAAAAGCAAAGCCAACTTATCCAAACAAAATAAACCTCCGTCTCCTAGAAGGAGGAGGAGGAGGAGGATATCATCGTTCTTCGGTTTGTACATCTGCGAAAGGCCACGCAGATGAAAGCCGTCCGAGTGTTTCACGGATGAATTCGGTCCGTTTCCCCGTGCAATTTAGCGATGTCGGTCAAAGGTCGTCCGTCTGTTTCAAATTTAAATTACGCCGGTCACCGACGGACGGTAAATTGCTACGAGAGATGCATACATACGAAGCGAGTCATTGTGAGGCGTACAAACACCGTTTAATCATTGATAATTACGTTTATTATAAATTATGGGGGCGGGCGACGACAGTCGCCTGCAATATTAACGGCCGCATCTCGGACCTGGTTATAGTTTTTTAATAATTAAATTTCTATTTCGCATCGTAAACGAACGTGAACAAAGAACGACGGTTTTAATTTTGAAGAGGGTGCCGTAAATTATAACCGTATGGGGTAGGTAGGTCACAGTGCAGCGCAATTATTTTATTATTATATTTCGGATGAAACAAATTCAACCGAATGAAAACTGAACATCACCACGTAGTGGTCAACCTCCTCAATCGACAAAAGTGGTCCGTACGTTTAGACCCTTACACATACTACTGATATTTGATGTCGATATAAATATGTAAGGCACGTCTACCCCCAATGATAAGCCACTAACATTTGAGGCTGTAGATTTAATATAAATTGAATATTAATTCAAAGTAAATTTAGAATAATTTTATAAAGGGAAGAAACAGCATTCTGTGTTAGTTGGCCAAGAAAATATATGAACTTTCTTAACAATGAAAAAGATAAAAAGCTAACAATTCTTTTTTAATTCACTTTTTCATAATACTGTAAGGACCGCGGGTTGTTTTGTTTATTTAGCAATTATAGGTGGTCGCCTTTGTAATCATAATCACCCTAAGACTCTCCTCATTCTGACTGACAGTACGTAACGGAATTTACTCTTTTAAACCAACGAGCTAAAGCCACCCCTGAATTCCGATTTTTTTTTTACTTGTTTGATGTCTGTTTTGAGATTGCACCCAAAAGTGCGTGCTCAAGAAGTTTTCGCCCGAAAGCCAGAATAGAGCCGTTGTAGCCTAAATATTGTCAAGTTTTTTCCTTCGCTGTATCTCTCCTGATTTTCTCGATTAACTTATTGAAGATGTTGATTTTTCACAATACCGAAGCGACAGCGTTTTGTTTTGTTTATTTAACAATTTAGGGGTGGTCAGCCCATGTAATCATCCCAAAACTCTCCTCATTCTGATTGACAACTCCTTATGGGAATTTTCTCTATTAACTTATTGAAGATGTTGACGTTTCAAATACCGAAACGACGGCGGGTTGTTTTCTTTATTTAGCAATTTATGAATGGTCAGCCTATGCAATCACCCCAAAACTCTCCTCATTCTGATTGACAACAGTTAACGGAATTTACTCTTTTAAACCAACTAGCCAAAGCCTCCCCTGAAGGTCCATTTTTTTTCTCGTTTGGTGTCTGTTTTGAGATTACAGCCAAAAGTGCGTTCTCAAGAAGTTTTCGCTCGATGGCCAGAATAAAGCTGTTGTAGCCTAAATATTGTCAAGTTTTTTTCTTCCCTGCCTCTCTCCTTATGAGAATTTTCTTCTATTAACTTATTGAAGATGTTGACTTTTCAAATACCGAAACGACGGCGGGTTGTTACAGCCTAAATATTCACAGGTTTTTTCCTTGGCTGTATCTCTCCTTATGGGAATTTTCTCGATCAACTTATTGAAGAAGTTGATTGTTCACAATACCGAGACGATGGCGGGTTGTTTTGTTTATTTAGCAATTTAGGAGTGGTCAGCCTATTACTCACCCTAAAACTCTCGTTATTCTTACCGACAACAGTTAAAGGAATTTACTTTTTTAAACCAACGAGCCAAAGCTACCCCTGAATTCCGTTTTTTTTTCTTGTTTGGTCTCTGGTTTGAAATTATAGCCAAAAGTGCGTTCTCAGAAGTTTTCGCCTGAAAGCCAGAATAGAGCCGTTGTAGTCTAAAGATTGTCAAGCTTTTTTTCCTTCGCCGTCTCTCTCTCCTTATGGGAACTTCCTCGATTAAGTTATTGAAGTTGTTGATAGTATTTAAATTAGTTAAACAAAAGAAATGGGTAATTTTAACAAATATATTAAAAAAAATACAAAAATTGCAAAAGCACTAAAACAGGCGATTTTTTTTCACTACAAATGACGCCTGCTGCTGTTATTTATTTTTTTAATGCTTTATTTATAAACTTACCGCCAGTACTTTGTTCAGTGCCCGATTTATTCACCTCCTAATAAATTTATCTGCCAGGTAATAACCTCGGAAACTATTATCGATTCAAAGATTTCCAAGGATAATACCTGGCAGATAATTTTATCGGGACGTGAAGAAATCGGGCATAAATCATTTCCGTATCCTTTTTTTTTATGGAAATTGAATGATTTTATAAACGCGAAGAAAAGAAAAATGTGAAATGGTTTTCGGTTCCGTTAATTTACTTTTCTCCGCGAATATCAAACCTGTGGGCATTTACTGATTTAAATTAATCAGAAATCAAGATTCGACTTCAAAGAAGAATGACTTGGCAACGAGCTAAGACGCGTGCTTAAATTAATCTTCAAATCCAATTTCCAAATCCAAAGAAATTTTAATTATTTGATTTCTGGAAACTGTAACAATTTAAAACGAAAACGAAAAACGTTTTTGGCAAACCAAAAACTCACAACAGAGGAGAAAAGAAACAAAAATTCCTGACAAAAGTAAAAAGAGACAAACGACAAGAAAGAAAGCAAAACTAATTGTAGATTTCAAATTAAAATAATAATAATAATAATAATAATAATAATAATAATAATAATAATAATAATAATAATAAGGAGCAAACAAACGAAAACAATTCACTTTCATACGACTGCAATTGTTCATGAAGGAGAAAGATGCGCAAAAAATTGTTTAATCAGTTTCACAACGAAAAGGAAAAGAAAAACAATTGACGATCGTAATATTTAGGTAAGGAAAAGAAATAATTTCAGGAGATAAACAAGAGAAAAACAAGAAAAAACAAATTTGTAATTCAAAACTACTATGAAATAGAAACGGCATCAACAACAAAAGAAAAAGTCAGACAGGGACAGAAATAGTACATAAATATAGGATGGAAACAAATGACGATCGCAAGAAAATCGTAGAAGAAATAAGTCAAAAGAATTCCAGGTTTAAAATTAATAATATTATATTATATTATATTATGTTATATTAATAATAACAACGAACATTCAAGACTAATAATAATTTGAACTTCACAAAAACCAAACAAACAAAAGCAAATCGCTATCGCAATACTTATCTACCAAATGACAATTTGTTAAGGAAGCAGAATAAAACAAATGAGAGTTGTAATAAAAAAAGTTCAAAATTTTTTTTAATTTTATTTAATTTCAGAACGAAAAGGGAAAACAAATGACGGTCGTAAATTTTGCGTCGGAAAAACGCAAAGGAAAGCAAATGACGTTTGTAATATTTACGAGAGGGAAAAGAAATATTTTCAGGAGATAAACAAACAAAAGAAAAGAAGAACAAATCATTAATCCAAAACTTCTTCTTTCTCTCTTTCTTTCAAACAATAGCGGCAGCAACGACAAAAAAAAACAGAAAGTAACAGAAATGTTTGAAGATGGAAACAAATGAAGATCGCAAAAAAAAAAACAAAAATGGACGAAAATGTTTGAGAAAGAATTTCAAACAAACTTAAAAACAATAATCCCTGAACAAGTGACGCTCGCGTTACATTCGAAAGACAAAATCTAAGTCAAAATTCGATTTTGTTCCTAAAAAGGGCGGCACGAACTTCAAAATTTGATGAGTTGGCAACATTGCTTCTGATTGCTGCCAAGTGCGTCAAAGTGCAAGGTTATATTATTTTAATATTTTTATTTCGTTTGTTTTAACAGTTAATTGCAGCCACTTTATCTTAAAATATTTTATATTATTTGCACTGTAATCACGTTTTTGAGTTTGACGTCCTATGTAAATTTTCCTGAAGAATTTAGAGAATTTTAGGGAAATATTGTACACCGAAAAAGGAATTTTGAGTTGAGTTGATTGGCAACACTGGTTCTTTTGCTGACATGATAAGGTGGGAATGCCATACAGAAAATGCAACTTTCAACCTGTTAAGGCTTTTATCTTATCAAATCCGATGTTTAGTTACGGCGGGTTTCACAAAAAAAAATTGAAAAATTTAATTAAGGAACGTCATTGGACAAAGTTAACAATAGATTTGAAACAACCAATTACAAAATAATTTTTGTGAAACTGGGTGGTTATCTAACATTATTATGTTAATATGGGGTATTGTTTAAGTAAGCTGGCGTCGCAAGTCTAAACGAGAGCTTCAACTCAGACCGCATTATTAAATAAAATCAATTTTTGTACAGATAGGAAATTCGAATCCTTACAATACCATTATGTTCGCTCAAGTGTAACAACTTCCACTTGTTTGGGAACATCTTAAAAATGACAAAAAGAGTTATGAATAATTAACACGAAGCCATCGCTTCATGG
Source organism: Prosopocoilus inquinatus (assembly GCA_036172665.1). NCBI lineage: Eukaryota > Metazoa > Arthropoda > Insecta > Coleoptera > Lucanidae > Prosopocoilus > Prosopocoilus inquinatus. Next base: position 49,106,537 of record CM069872.1, read on the forward strand.
AACAACAAACTTGCCCTCGGAGTTTCAAATTCGACATGAGCTTTTTTTCTCTCTGGAAAACCTTGAAGGGATTATGAACTCTCAACTTGATAAGGCTTTCATGTTATCAAACCTGACAGGAAATTTTAAAGCTCAAACGCATTTAGGTCCGATTTCTTCGCCTCTTGATAAATTTATCTGCCATATAATATCCTAGGAAATCATTATTCACACAAAGGTTTCAAAACTGCTAAATTTGTCAAGAGGTGAAGAAATTAGGCGTTAGTTGTGTGGAAATCTATTATTTAAGTAAGCTGGCGACTCAAGCCTAATTGAGAGCTTTATCTCAAATCGGAATATTAAATAAAATCATTTTTTGTACAGATAGGAAATTCGTATCCTCTTATGTTCGCTCGAGTGTAACAACTTCCACTTGTTTGGGAACGTCTTAAAAATGACAAAAAAAGTCATGAATAATTAACACGAAGTCATCGCTTCATGGAAAAGAAAGACTCGCCCTCGGAATTTCAAATTCGACATAAAACTCTCGAACGGATTTTTTTTCCTCTCTGAAAAACCTTAAAGGGATCATGAACGCAAAAGAAGCGCGAATACATTATAAAAAAAAATTGCCTCGTACTTTCATCAATAATTTATGAATAATGCATGCGGTATCGAGTGCCGAAAACTTTTTAATACCTCCCCCACTCCCTCTGTCTTAGGGCGAAAACAAAAACGCAATAAAAACTAATACAGAATCAATTTATAAAATTTAATGCAAGATCCGCCGGGAATATCAAAATGGGAGAAGGGAGGAGAGGTCGCGCAAGTTCCAAGTTCCAAGTTTCCGGTCGCGCCAACTTTGCGACCGGCGAACGACGAAAACCCACCCTGCTTGGCGATGCAAAACGTGGCACGCACTACGCTAAAAATGCGATAAGGGCCGAGGGAACAAACTCGATAATTAAAAGAAACTTCCTCGAGGACCCCTCATCAAAGGGGCTTTATTTGCGCCGTGTCTCGATGTAATTCAACGCGATTTCAGGATGGGGGTCGATACCACATAAATTTGCATTAATCCTGCAGGATACGACGACGACTCCTGTGGAAATCAATTGCAGGATAGCTACAAATTTCATGAATTCTTCAACAAGTGAAATTAATTAAGCCACCTGAATTCAATAAGGAGGGAATTTATTCCTGAAAGCGATTCCTGAAACTCAAGATGAATTGTAAAATAATCGAGAAGAAAAAAAGACGCTTTTTTGATTTTTGATTTCTAGACAGGGTGACTCAGAATAAGTGTGCGACCCGTTAGTAGAGATGGGTATTTTTAGTCGAATTAATGGTTAATGACTAAATTAGTCATTAGTCGTGAGATGCGTGACTAATGACTAAATTAGTCATTAGTCGTGAGATACGTGACTAATGACTAAATTAGTCATTAGTCGTGAGATACGTGACTAATGACTAAATTAGTCATTAATCTTGACTGGTGACTATTGACTTAGGCGCAGTTTCATCATCACAGTTTAACTTTAAGCTCCGATTTATTCCTATAGAAACAATTATCTTTGCAATTGTTACCATGGGAATAAAGCGAAGTTTAAAGTTAATCTGTGATGGTGAAATCTGGCCTAAATTAGTCATCCCTCATGACTAATCTAATTAATCTATGCAGTGCAAGGCTGCTTAACGTATTTTCGGACGTTTCCTTCAATTTTCGTCACAGGATTATTGCTTGAAGAATACATGGATGGTTTCTTAAGTACAGAAGACCCGAGGTGTTTAGAGGGTTCGGAACGAGCTACATTGATTATAAAAAGTTACTTTCTTTGCAAATAGTTCGTAAAAGTTAAAATTTAGTGATTCAGTGGCCAGTTTAGTGACATTTCATTTTATTTGAACATTATTTATTTATTTATTATTCATGATTGAATTTAATCGACTAATAATCAACTTTTTATTCAAAGACTAATACTAAAATATGATTGACGATTAACAACTAAATTAGTCATGATAAAAAATTTATTCGACTAATGCCCAATCTCCTTTGAGTCCAATATGGAAATTATGACTAATTTTTTATGAATGGTTCGATGTCTGAAAGAATGAATTGCGTGTTATACATTTTTTTTTCTCGCAGAAAATTTTGAATCACCCAGTATACATATAAGACATTATACATGGAACAACACCCTGTATAGAAACCACCACATCAAAAGGTTTGTAATTTAAGCTTGCAGCAGTAATTTGCAAAAAAGAAAACGCGAAAACTGACTTTCACATGACGTGTATGTGTTAAACATAAACTCGGATAAAGATAAAAAGTACTTTTTATTATTTTATCTCTCTTTCTCGAGTGTCTTGTTCTCTGATGATGACAAATGTTGAAACGTCGGCGGTGTTTAGAATGTATATTGCGGTGAAGATTCCGTTTCCCCGGAGAGCCCCGCTGAAGAACGAGGAGGAGGAGGAGGGGTGGGCGAGGGTTAATAAATGTTTCAATAAGCGCAGTTATTCGTTTTCATAAAGGTCGTTAATAAATTGCGGGCTCCGGAAATAGATGTCGGTTTATTTGTTGCGGCATTCTTTTTCCAATTAAGTATCCGCTTACTACTTTTTCAATTTCTCCTCCGAAATCATTTCGATATTAGTTACTGTTTTATTACGTTCTGTTGCCCTCTCTGTCCCTCTCTCTCTTTTCTGGTATTGCATTTCAAAAAAAAAAAAAAATAGATCCTTACTGTTCTATTACGTTCTCTCTCTGTCTCTCTCCTGGTATTACATTTCAAAAAAATAGGTCCTTCATCCTCCTTGTAAAATGGAAGTGTTCCGCTGTTTATCAGCGTTTACGCGCTCGTAAAAAAATAATTTAACGACCTGTGTTAAAACTGAATCGTTTTATGCAAGTTTTATAGGACGGAGTAAGTGGGAGCATTAAAAGTTCCATTACACTCGAACTACTCTCGGGTTTAATAAGGTGCCCTGAAGCGTGAAATCAGGTCGAAATGTATGTGGTGCACATAACGTGTTGTAGCTTGCATGCTTTGGGGGTGAGAGAAGTCCTGCACGTAATACAGATGTATGGTGTTCGCAGATGTTAAAGCCAATTCCAGTTTGACGACAGACTATTTAATTGTAGTACCTTCATCACGACGAAAAACTTGCAAGAGTTACAATTTCTACTTTCTCCTTTTTATCACTATTCTTTTCATACCTTCTGTTTCATATGATTTGATTAATATAACTTTCACACGCAGATATCTAACTTATTTCACACACAACTTACCAACTAACACAACTTAACACCCGCTCTTAGACTAATGATTACCCACTTTACAACCTAGAGTGCTATAATTTTGCTGAGTGTATAATAATAATAATAACAATAATAATGTATTCATGTTAGAATCGCAAATGCAATAATACATACGTCATTATAATAGTAATTCATGGTGATAATGCAATCACACTTAAAATTAAGTTACAAGGAGTCACTTTGATTTTGAAATTTGAAATTCACAGTAACATTTCTGAAATAATCACACTTGTAACACTTACACAGAGGATTGGTAATTAGTATATATATATATATATATTTTAACAGTTAAAATATTTTTAACGAGGATAAACGGCTGTTTGTTGGGCGTTGTTTTTTTAAGAAGAACTCCTTTTAACTTCTGTCAATATTTCGCAATGTATTTATTGCTTCATCAGGACAAAACTGTAAATGATATAACATGAGCAACGTGCTACAAGTTAGGTTAAGTACTTACTTATAGAGTAATTAAAGCTAGCCATTAAAGGTAACTTATGAAGCGATGTGCAAACATTAACAACCAGAAGAAATATTTTAGTATAACAACGAATACATAATAAAACACATTAAAAATCCGATTAAAACAGATTAAAATATAAAAATGTTTGACTTAAGGCATTGTAACGGAAAAGTAAGATGGCCGACAGTAGGATAGGTAACATAAGGGAAAGAAGTAGTAATTGCCAACCAAGCGGAAAGGAACCAAATCAAATATTTAAAATTTAGAAGATTTTGATAAATATTGTTCAATTGGTTAGTATCAGTTTTAAAATTGACAGTAGTATTATTGTTGCTTTGAATATGAGACATTTCAAGAAAATTTATTTAATTTATCGAAGGATTTTTCATTAATGCCCAGCGAAGTCATCCTCCTCGACCTTCAAAACGCGTTTTCTTTTTTCATTGAACTCTCGCAAAAAAAATGAGATCGAGCATATGGAAGCTGCTATAGTTCCCCTAATTACGCACACGATTAAGGATTTTTTATGCATGGCGAATGCAACATCCAATATTCCCCTCTTTTACAAGTTAGGGAGGTGAAAAGAGTTTAAACAGTGCAGGAGCGTACAAAAGTGGGTATTCCTAGTTCTTTGAATCGAAGCCTCTGGACTTGATAATTACGCGTCGTGTTCCCCGTTGAAGTTTATTTATTTCTTTTAATTTTTTTCAGTCAGTCAATTTCGCGAATGAAGAATTTAATTCTTCACGGCGTGTTTTGTTTGTGTAATCAATTTAATAATTGTAACCGATTTTTTTCTATTTTATTTATTTGTAAAGCTTTTGGTTAAATTTCATTCGGTCTTGAAAATTGTTCATATTAAAATTATTATTGTTTTTTTTTTTTGTAATTATATTGTGAACTGTAAATTTCACATATTTCTGTAGTAAAACTTTTTCAACATTGTAAATTAAATTTTACATTTTTGTTCAACATGTTTTTGTTGTATTTAAAAAAAATAGATATTTTTATTTGAGATATTCTCGTAAGTAAAGTTTTTTATCAAAGCGCAAACTAAATTTAATTTAATTTAATTTAAATGAAATCACACGTGACAAAAGAAGAAATGTTTTTGAATGTTTTAAAAAGAGCAACTTTTTTCTTAAAAAAGTAGGGTTAGTAAAGAGTAGGGGCTCGCTGCACCCTCCTTGACTTACCTGCGAATTTTACCAAAAATTCTATGCAAATATGGAGAGTGTCAAGAAATGTGCGGAAATGTCTAGTTCAGATGGAGATGGGTTGGGTGGGTTGAACTTCGACGATGATTTGTTTAAGGGCGCCAGAGATAGTCGTCTAACAGAAATGTGATCTTAAATTCACTTACTTTTCGACGATCTTCCTGTCTCACTTACGCACGGAGGAATCTCCTGCAATCCAAAGAGCAAGAATTAAGAAGAGAGGACACTTGATATTGGTTTCGCATGATTTATTTAGGGTGTGAAACTAACTGGATTGCCGAAGCGACTGTAACAGGCAATCTTAAAAAATAAAAACAATCAGAAACAGGAAGATCAAAGGAAGAGTGATTTTTCTTTATTCAGAGACAGATGAAGCGACAGCGAATCAGAGTCGGTCCTCAGACTTTATTGTTGAATAAAGGGGAGAGTGATTCGCTTTATATTAAAAAAAATTATCATTTGTTTATTATTATTAACGGACTGTACTCTATTTTTTAATTCGGAGGAGTGCTTTGAAATTTTGGCGCTAAAAACGAGCTTTGTCATTGGTCAAATCCGGGTAGCTACCTGTCATTGGTAGCTGGCCGGATTTGAATGTTGGCGCTAAAAACGAGCTTTGTCATTGGTCAAATCCGGCCAGCTACCAATGACAGGTAGTGTCAAAACTTCAAAAAAGCTCCTTCGAATTAAAGAAAATTGAGTATAATCGATTTAAATTTTGTTTTCCCGTACGGTTCGTCCTGCAAGGTGCACCGCACCGTGTATACGCGGCTTTAAACAGTAATTACCATTTGTTAAATAAAAGAAACTAATTTTATAACAAAAAAAAAAATTCCTCCAGGCCTTGCATGAGTGTGCCGCCGAGTATGCGTGTTATTTTTAGTTCTGAACAAAAAAGAAACGCCCGGTTTTTGCTTGTAATTTTTTTTTGTTCTCTGAGTCGGACGCGACCTCGGCGTTCGTTCTCGTTAGCAGTTGGCCATAATACCTGCTTGTAATTACCCGTATCACACATATTTTAAAACAAGCCGACGTGTGCGCGTGCAATAAATCATAATTACAAATATTCAAATATTAGAGGCAGATGTCATGTCGCGTTATCTGCGGACGATGGACGACGACACGCAGGGCTTTCAGTCTCATGTCCGGTCCTTTTAAAAGGACATTACAGGACGGTCGTGCAGTGCATCAGTGGTTTTATAAAGCAATCGAGGTTAGTAGCTCTTTTTTTCTTCGCTGTGTTGCGATTATAAATATCTGCGAGGGGGAGATTCTATTCTATAAGAAATAATCCCCTGCGCCTCCGCCAATTAAGGAAATCAAGCGCGGAGGAAATTGTTTTTTAATAGCGGGTTTCTTTGCATAAGTTGTTTTTAATACAGGGTGCCGTCGTTTTGAAGGAAGAGAGTGATGAGGGGTCGGTTTATTAGCTTCGCACTTCCGCCTTTCCGAGTGTTTACTTATTAAAGCGTCTCGATTCTTCTTTCCTCCACGGCCCCTTAACTAAAACAAAACGAAAAGAAGTTCGTCAAAAGGATACCAATTATTCGTTTCAATAGACGGTAGGCGCTAATATCAAATAATGATCTTAATAAGTGATAAGCAGGGAAAGAATTCAGGGCACTTAGGCCCGATTGCAGGAAGCTGGCTTATATCTGGGAATTCGTAAGCCAGGTTTGAACATAAGCCTGGTTTAAATTTACATCCCGTTGCACAAAAAAATTTAATGCAAGATTTACCTATGACCGGCTTAAATATTTGCAAACGTGAACGAGCCATTTCAGGATTGAATTTAAGGTTGGCACATCTGCAGTCCAGATGTTGAGGTGGTTGTCAGTTTGAATTTGCAGCAGATCGTTTTCATTGTTCGTGGATATTTACGTGAGTTGCGTACGAGTAATAGTAAATGATGGAAGTTAAAAAAGTGAAATGCAAGAATTTTACAGAAAAGGAAAAAACCTATTTAATAGAGCTGGTTAACAAGTAAACTGTGTCTATACTAAATTGCTTCGATATAGTCATTATTTAAAATATTTTCTGTTTTGTAGGTATAAAAATATTCTTGAAAACAAAGATACAAATTCATCGACAGTTACAGCAAAGAAAAGAGCTTGCAATGCAGTTTCAACTGATTTTAATGCATCAGTAGAATCTGGGGGGCGCACTGCAAATCAACTAAAAAACTTATATAAAAATTTGAAACATCAGACAAGGAAAGAAGTCGCAAAAGAAAACGTAAGATATTATTAAATTAAATTTATGTATATGTATCCTCTCAAATTTGTAGAGAACAAAATACCTAGGATTAGGAGAAAATGAGTTGGAAAAACTAAAAAAGGATTTGGCCCACGATAAGGTACATAAATTAAAAATGTAATACCTATTTTATTAGAGCTGTTAAACATATGTTAATTATTATGTAAAATTAGTTGCAAAGTAAAAGCGACAGGTTATCACAATGAATGTTTATTAATTTCTTATGTTACTCTCATTTTTTAACAAATTTTATACATAAATTATTACCCTGTCAAATGATTCACGTTATTGAAAATGTATTCCAATTATAATGATTTTTAGAAAGAAATAAACAAAACAGGAGCGGGAACATTTAAGCCCCATTTAACTGAAGCAGGCGGCCAGATATTAGCCCTAGTTGGTGAGCAAATAACACCTTTGAAAAATTCATATGATGATGGAGCTATTTACCATAGTAAGTACTTATTTCCTGAATATGTTGATATTACCACGATTTTACTTATTTATAAAGAAAATGTATTTAGTTAAATATAAATCATGGTACAACAAAATTCACCTTTTTTGTTTTTTTGGAGAACATTGCCGTGCAAAAGAATAAAAACTTACTTTTGCGATAAAAACAAAGACACAATACTCGCGTTTATGAATTTTATTTATGTGATTTTAACGCCTTCAAGTGAAAGAAGGAGTGCACCAATAAAAATGTACAAAGCCAAATGTTTGCTGAATTTCTGGTAATATTTATCTTTATGGAGTAAGTAGGCACAAATTTCTATTATCTCGTTCACGTTTGCGCTCAGGGATTGCATAAATTACATCGGCTAAAACCAAACATCTACAGATTGTGATTTTTCAAGAATTAACAGTTTGAAACGTGAATAATATTTCTACGTAATGTTTCAACTCTTGTCCGAAGAAAACTGTAAAATTTATTTAAACTATATTTATTTCTTTTCTTTCACTCCTGATGAAGTTTTTAAACGACAGGAAACGTTGACCGTTCTTTCCGATTTTGTCCGTTTAAAGTTTAAAAACTATTCGTAAATATTTACGTATTAAATGATCAACGGATACCTACAAGTCCGTTAAAAAATGTTTGATTCACTTAAGATTCATTTTTCACTATATGTATATTTAAAAATATATTCCTTTTTTTAAATGTACATACACTGCATAGTGCATTTGCGGCGATAAACGAATTTAAGCCGTGCATATTGTCGATTTACAAAAACCAGGTTTAAGAAACATTTAAGCCTGGCTTAAATGTTTGTGCAACACATTTTGTAACTAAATCGCATATAAACCGAGGTTACCTAAAACGGGTTTACATTTAAGACAGGTTTACAATTTTACCGTTTGTGCAACTGAATTTCTCATTTAAACCCGTCTTACCTATTTAAACCAGGCTTACAAATTTAAGACTGCTTTCTGCAATCGGGCCTTAGTGTTGGATGCTACCAATTGTCACGATTACGGAAAATTTGAAAATCGTATTTAATTAATTTAAAATGCAATAAGAGTTATTTGCTGAAAAGCGGTTTGCTGGTGCAACGACTCAGGCGATGAACTTGTAGCCTGAATCCGCAAACTTGCAAATACGCAAATAACTAGGGCATTGTATAAGTATTTAAACACAATCAATTAATTCATGATTTAATAGAAATGATGATTGGAAACACCGTGAAAATCCTGACATCACCGTTTCAGCAACCAAGCGAGTTCAATTAAAGTTTTGCGCAATTTGGTCATGACGTCACGTACATTGGCAGTATAAAGATGGGCGTAATTTGTAAAAGATATAAGTTAATCTGATCGTCGTCGTGGGATACAGTTATCTGTAGTTCTGACCTTTAAACAATAAAGGTAATCCTTGTTGTTGTTTGCAGTTTCCCTGTTACTCCCTTTTCACCCCCAAGCTACGCAACCCCCGCGTCTGGACGCCGACAGCTCGTAACCTGCTGGAGACGACCGACGCGTGACACAATTATTCATTTCAATAGACGTTGACGCTAATGTCAAATAATGATCTTAATAAGTGATAAGCAGGGAAAAGAATTCAGGCCGCTTAGTGTTGGATGCTTTTTACATCGATTGTATTCTTTGCTCATTCCGCCGCTTCGATACATCGAATTGTTATTGATGAGTAGGAGAGAGGAAGGAGTGCAATGCGAGCGTTTTCATTTGGCAGAGATTGTTGTGGGCGGGGTTAATACAGTCCGCGAACTAAATCTTCGTATTGTTCGCAGAACAATGGCCCGAATTCTTTTGCCTGGTGATAAGGGTTGTATCACTCTGCTAATACAATACCCAAGTTTTTAAACTTGCGTAACGTTTTTGTTTTGCGGAACTATACAGGGCGATTAGTACACTACGTGTATAAATAAGTAAATCAAGAATCGATCCAAACTAATGGCTTGAACCGTTAGAATTTCCATTCATTCACGTCATAAATTGCTTTTTTCAACTTCCTTTCGTGCGGTTCATCATTAAATAAACTGTAATATTACCCTGAAATGTTATTATAGCAATTTAGTCATACCGCCACCCTCGATATCTCATACCACTTCCGTTCATCACCCTGCTGCTACATATTACATTACGCATCATAATAATACGCTGTTATTAAACCTGATGAAGTTCTTTCTCCTGAGGTCTCCACAAACTGATATCGGCCCATCGGATCACATTTCCTCCCACATTATTTACACCCCGGGACCAATTCCATTAACCCCTCATTACCCATAACAATAACGAAAGAGGATCTAATTTAAAATAAATCGCCGGCAAATGAGCCGGCAGGCCGTAAAATTCCTTTACTGGAAAATTAACTTATATATCTATATCGGGAGAAAGCGCTTCCGTCGGCGATATCACACGCGGGCCATTTTTTCCTGCCGCCCCATCGCCGGGCCAGGGGGGGGGGCGTCGGCCCGGAGACCCCAACGGCCGTTACACCCCCGGGCGCAATAAATCGGCCTTGTAACACTTCATTTGCAATGAGCTGGAGTTATCTGCGGCTTGATGCGTATATCCATGCAAATTTTATGCTAGGGGGGGTTTCGCCTGCCAATTACACCCTGAACGGTTGATGTTTCGGATCTTTTATCGCCATTAGATTAGGCTTTTTCGATGGTCAGATAGATCAACATACGCTTTCTTTTTTATTTTTTGGAAAAAGAGAAATGGCAACCAATCTTGTGTTTGCTGGACATTTTCGTAGTAATTATTAGTAAGCATTATAAGGCCCAGTTTTTCCATCTCAGTTTAACTTTAAGCTCCACTTTATTCCCATGGTAACAATTGTGAGGACAATAGTTTCCATAGAAACAAGACGGAGTTTAAAGTTAAACCCCAATTGGAAAACTGGCCCTAAGTAATTATAAAACCTATAAAAAGCTGCAATACAACCAGTTTTTTTTAAGCTATTTATTATGCGACGCAAATTTGGTGATGGATCTTCAAAAATGGCACCGTACATTTTATTTTGTCCTTCTTTGTACTCTGGCCCCACTGCCCCTAAAGGTAAATTACATAAAAACATGCCCTCGTTTCGTTTGGTAATACAATAGATATCATAATTATTTCGTTCCCTCAACTCAACGACTATCTGAAACTTGTTTTAAAAACATCCTGCCGACTATAATGAGGACTGGATTGCCTCCACAAAATACCAAAACTGTTTTTTTTTCTTTCTTCTTCATAAAACGAATCCCAGTGGCTCCCTTAATTAGATTGCGCAAGTAATTTCGTTTTCCTTTTTCTTTTCTCCTGCAAAGTAATTCGATAACTTGGTGGAGGAAGAGGAGGAGGAGGATTCCGCGCGACATCTTATTTTTAAGCGTTATCGTCATCATTTATTTAACGATAATGAGGAGGTCCGCCGACGATGAATGACGGACGGACGGAAGCGGACGGCACGCGAAAAGCTAAATCCCAACGAAGAAAAAAATAAATAAAATAACGAGCGCCGCAATATTTCCTTCCATTAAACAAAAAACAGTTCTTCGAGGATTTTGATTAATTAAATCCAAACCAACCACCCCACGCCCGCTTGGCGTAAACTTGTATCGTCGAAGGACGATTTGGAGAAAGGAAGGAAGGAGGTACCTAATGGCGAAAGAAATTAATCCGAAATACTCTCTTTCGTGTCTTATGTAGATGAAAACTGAAGTAATTCGAGGGGTCTTCATTAAAACGTAATTTGAGCGGCGCGAGTATAAAGGAGAGACTTTAAATTAATTAAACGAACTGTTTATTTTCGCGGTGGAAATTCGCCGATTTCTTTTTTTTTTTGGCCTTGTGTCTTATTGCGGCAGCGGAGGTTTTCGAAAACCGCAATCTTCCATTAGTAATTAACGGGGATGAATCAAAGGGCTCGGCAAATAATCTCCTAAAATAATTGCAAAAAAAATCACGCTCAAAATCCAGTTCCTTTTTAAGGTTTTTAAAATGAAAGTTCATCATGTTCACAGGTAGAGTTCTCTGGTTGTTTTGAACTGAATTCAGTCTTCAATTTGCGCTTATGTTTTATTTAATAGGTCATGCTTTCTTTCATTTGGCATCTTTCCCCCCAAATATTAGAAAAAAAAGAAAACTCTGCCTTGACTGTTTTTCCCTATTTTTGATGAGGGGTGGAGGTTCGAACTGTTCTTTCTAGTAAAATCAACCAATCATCACCCAAGTAACCCATACATTGCTTCTTACTATTAAATTACTGTATTGTCACGACTCTGGTGGTCTTTTACAGGAGCGGCTAAATATAGCTTCGCGTGCCGGGTTCGGATCTCCGCTAGGTTTTTTGTCTTGGATTCTTCACGATAATAATTCTTGATAATTATTATAATAATTAAAAAAAGATTAGCATTTATCAAGAGAACTAGATACTTTCATATGCCTAAAACAAATTAATTAACACTAGGTCGCTTAGGCTCAGTTTTACAATGATGGTTTAACTTTGAACCGAAGCTTAAACCCTTCACAACAATTGTTGAAATAATCGTTGCTAAGGGTTTAAGCATCAGTTCAAAGTTGATCCCCATTTGTAAAACTGGACCTTAGGCTGACTTGCTCAGTGTCCGATTAAACCAGCAATTTATTTTAACTGCGGATTAAGTGTTAAACCACAGTTTTCTTTCATAGTTAAACCACGTTTTACATCTTAATCTCTATCTGAACAACAAAAAAAAAACTCTAGTTAAAGTTAAACCTAGTTTAAACCTTCAGTCAACAACTCGGCCTTTAATGTACCGGAATTATTTAAACCAGCAGAAAGTTAAATACGGTATTAAAAGTCACTTAACTAATTCAATATTATATGTATAATAAAATAATGCGGACAAATTTCTGTGTTAGTAAAACAAAAAAACAAAAACAAGACGGTTTTCTTTTTATGACGGCTGAAAATAAAAACGAAAGATTGTCGATTTTAAACCTAACTTCGCCTTATTTTTCACAAAAAAGACACAAACTAAAACAAAAGACGATCGACTTCTTTAAAAAGGTGAAAAACAAAACCAGAGGTCATCGATATTACATTGAATTTACACTCCCTTTTACAAAAAAAAAAAAATGGCGAAACACGTCGATTTTCGTTTACAATAATTTTCTTTTTTTTTAGAAAAATTAACGTTGGTCGATTGTCTTATATTTGTTTTAATTTTTATAAATCGTATTATTTTTGCAACGTTACTGCTTTACAATTTTTTCAATCAAACAATTTACACATGTCTGGTAGTATGAATGAAAAAATAAATTGTAAACCCTAAGGCGACAGTTAAAAAAAAATATTAGATTTGTATTAAAAAATCAAAATCAGGAGATATGAGCCCTACGTCATTATTTGCCAAAGCAATCAGCAGGGCTCGTCTTTAGTGATTTTGATAATATAAAAATTAATTCAGCAAGATCTGTTCTTCGGCTATTTTCAGGGCGATTAGAACATCAAGAAATAAGATGTGCCTTAACTTTTAAACCTTAATTTTATTTTAAAAAAAATTATTGCAAACCGTTTTTGATTGCAGTGCAAACCTCGAGCAGCCTCTGTACAGCAGTTTCAGCCCTATTTGGGGCTTCTTCGACAGAATAATTACTTAATAACGGTTTCGTTTATCGCAACAAGAAACCTCTTTTGTGCTAAATAATCTAAAATGAAATTTGATGAAATATGTAGAAAATAAAAATTTAGGGATAAAATACAAAAAAAATTACCTACTCAAACTACCCCTTAAAAAAGAGGAAAGATCTGATTAAATGTACTGTTAATGTGCAGTTAAGTGTAAAGGATACAGAAGGTATTGCCATAACCCAGCATTTTTCACACCTCTTTTAGAACTTTTAACCCCCTTATTATTCACTTTTGGAAAGTTTACATACAAAGGCGAACTTATTTTTTGATGTTATATTCACCTTGGAAATTTTGAATCATGGTGAATTCTTTTGAATGCAACACGAGATGAGATTCCGTTTTCTGTAAGAATCTTTAATATTAAGATCTTCACACTTTACCCCTTCGTGTATAACATAATTCGTTAAGAATTAACTTGGACTTGATATTTTTTTTTGTCAGTAATTCGGTTTCAATTCAGGTCCTTCTGATTGCTTTCTTCTCTAAAAGTATTTCTTTGTAAAAGTTCTTCAAACCAGTTCAAATTTTTAGTTTCGTTTTCTTCATGACATTAAAATTTTCTCAAAAGAATTAACTTAAATTATTAATTCGTTATTCATTAAAATCGAATTATATTATTTCTGAACAACTAAGGCCCGATTTTTTCACCTCCTGATAAATTTATCCTCCAGGTATTATCCTTGGAAACCATTGTATCGATAAAAGTTTCGAAGGATATTACCCGACAGATAAATTTATCAAGAAGTGAAGAAATCGGGCATAAGAGTCCTAAAAAGAAAGTGTGGTTCTTTTCTCTTTTGATTTATTCTGTTGCCCTTCTGTATCTCTCTCGCTCTCTCTCTCTCGTGGCCGTCACAATTCTCTAATGGGAAGAGTTAATAATTCCTGTAACCTTGGGCAACGTGACATTAGCAGGGCCAAACTGGCGTCAGTCTGACGTAAGCAAAAACCAATCACGACAAAGGCCAAAAGTGAGGCCAATTAAACGAACCGTTGAAATAAATATTAGCTCGCAAAAACCTGAAGTTCACATAAACTGATGTAATTAAAAAAAAAAGCAGGCGAAACGGAAGTGAAAAAAATCGGGCATTACATAGTACGAAGGAAAGTGACAATAAGCGCCCCTAGTGGAAATTAATAAGTTTGCGGCAGGTGGAGCTCTGTTTAGTCGTTCCTGTCTTTTACCATGTCGCTCGATACGTCGATTCACGGTGTAATGGAAAACGTACAGGGGTAGGGGTGCGTAGGTATAGCTTTAAAACTAAGGGATGATTGCCTTTGTGACGGCGGTTGTTGGTGAATTGTTGTGGACCAGGGCGTCTGTGACGGCGTTGGAGTTTCGGTGCGGTGTCGGCGTTTGGTCCGGGCGATGCGATATTCACCGGTGTCCGAACGATGCGACGATTCTCAAAGTGCGAGAACAGCAGGCGGCAACGAGCTGACTGTCGAGACGAGGGTCGAGCCAGCGGCAACGGTCCCCAGGAAGATGATGTAGTGTTGTGAAAAACGTACAGGGGGTAGGGGTGCGTAGGCAGAGCTTTGAAACTAACGAATGATTGCCCTTGCGACGGGGATTGTTGGTGAAGGGTTGTGGACCAGGGCGTCTGTGACAGCGTTGGAGTTTTGGTGCGGTGTCGGCGTTTGGTCCGGGCGATGCGATGATCAGCGGTGTCTGAACGATGCGATGAATCTCAAAGCACAAGGACAACGAGCGGCAACGAGCTGACTGTTGAAACGAGGGTCGAACCAACGACAACGGTCCTCAGGAAGATGATGTCGTGTTGTGAAAAACGTACAGGGGGTAGGGGTGCGTAGGCAGAGCTTTGAAACTAACGGATGATTGCCTTTGCGACGGGGGTTGTTGGTGAATGGTTGCACTGAGAAAAATGATGTCTTGAATCAGTTGCATTGTTTATATATATCCCAATGTGATGTTAATTTAACGTGTTTTCTGTTGACCCAACTCATTATTTTTCTGAGTGTTCATTCAACAGAAAACACGTTAAACGAACATCAGTTTTGGGATGTATATACACAATGCAACTGACCCAACACATTATTTTTCTCATTGTGTGGACCATGGCGTCTGTGACGGCGTTGGAGTCTCAGCGCGGTGTCGGCGTTTGGTCCGGGCGATGCGATGATCAGCGGTGTCCGGACGATGCAACAATTCTCAAAGCGCGAGAACAGCGGGCGGCAAGGGTCTGACCGTTGGGACGAGGGTCGAGGCAACGGCAACGGTCCTCAGGAAGATAATATGCGGGGCACCTCTCATTGAATCGGCACTAGTGGATTAGTGAGTGAGCTTAAAACGACCGTTGGAGCTTGCAGCTTCTTATAGGTTTTATAATTGCTTATAGGTTCTATGACGTCATTTCTATTAACGGCCATATTTGTATTTCCCTCTCGATAGGATACAGCAGCAATTGTTTTAAAGCACATTATTTTATTCCATAAAAAAATATAAATTGAAATGTGCTCTCTTTTTTTGTATTTTTAACGAATTGGCTCCAGTTGACTTGGAACCACCATCCATCCCCTTGCATTAAACTGTTTATCCGCACGAATAATATTTACCTTTCGATATATTTTTTTTTTTTCAAAGCAAACAAAATTAAATCCGTTTGCACCGGCGGCGGCGGGGAGGGTTTGATGAACCGAAATCGAACGCGTTGCACGAACCGATTTATTTTCGGTCCGACGACAGAAATATTAATAACATGCCGTTGGCCGGAATTACGTCCGGCAGTGGCAAAAACTACCCCCCCCCCCCTCCCTCCTCGATTAAAGCCTGAACCGAAATGCAGGGCTTCGGATTCGTCTCTTGATGTTGAGAGATTCTGCACGCATTGGACAAAGCCGTGCACATGAAAGGCGACCGCCGATTACCAGAGCAATATTAATTAACGGACGAAACTTATTCAGCTGGAGATTAGTTCCGCATTGCTTGCCGCTGGTTGATGTTAATAAATGTTGGCGAGCCATTATACAAAATGGTTTGCGGGGGTTGGGTTGGGTTGGTTGGTTGGTTTGCGTTTACGTTTGCGTTTGATGCAAAAGAAGAATTGGTCTCAGGGGTGGTTATGAATGACCAATGCGTTTTCAGCCCAATTCAAATGTATTTAATTAATTATTAGTAGATATTAACATTAATTCAAATACGTATACGTTTGGAGTTGGCTTTGATTCGGTTGGTGCTCTAGACCAGCGATGCACTGGGGCACTTCGAAAGCGCTCTCCTCACCCTTGTTTGTTTCGAGAAAACGAGAATTCATTCATAAAGAAGCGAGCGGCAAATAAATACTTAATAAACAAAGCGATCGCAGTGGAGGTACGTGGTGGGGGTACCTTTCCCCGCTAGTGGTCATCCCTGCTCTAGACTAAACATATTTAATTAGACGTTTTATTGTTGCAGCGATTCTATTGTCGAGATAATTCTGTAAGTTGTTAGAGCCTTGATGTTACATACTTTTGTTCATTGCTTCCCGCAGCAAGTAAACCTTTCCATGGGGATTTGTTAGGTATGACAATCCGAAAAAATCCCCTCTCCTTGAAAACCCCATCGTTTAAGAGCAGATAACCTTAATTTATTTTAATATTTATTTTTGTTTCGTAAGTAGATTCATGCTGTGTTTTGTGCTATCTCGAGTCATGGCCAACTCTAGACACTTATGAATTTTTTTTTTTAACTTAATGTATACCAAATAAAAATTATTCCTTTTCTGAAGTTATGTTCGTTTTTCATTTGAAAAACGTTGACGTCGTATGATGTTCATTGTCGGCTAAACTCACAACCTCGAACGCAAACAGCGTGAAGCGTGTGCATGAATAAAAGGAAATCTACGTAGAAACGTGGCATAATTATGTACATTGTCCCTCGCCATCATCCTTTCATATCACCGGATTTACGTACTTTACATAAACCTGCAAACTAAGGCCACTGCAGTCGATTACGGAGTGTCACGATCAATTATTTGCCTTCGCCGTAGGTAGGTGTTTCGGGATTGCTTGCTGGCGTGCAGGGCCGGATTTGTTGTCGATTCTGCTGCTCTCCCCCGTTATTAATCATTGTTTTCTGGGTTAATTAGAAATTAACCGGGAAAGTTTGCAACTTGGTCCGGACTTGGCGCGATTATTCACTGATATATATTAACGTATTATACAAATTGACATTAAATTGGATTTGGTCGGGGCAGTAAATCGAAGCCGTTGTAATTATGAGAGTGTGTGTGGGAACGGGGGCGGCTGTATAAATGTCGTATTAGGAATATGATTTACATAATTCCTCCATGTATAACGGGGGGGAAAAAAGCTCTCACTCGCGCGCGCACACACCTAATAACCTTAGTCAGCGTAATCGAAAGTTCATGAACCGCTTTATCGCCAGCTCCGCGAAATTTTCGTAGTAAATTTAATCCGGGACGTCTATAATATTCCGGAAATTTATGTACTTCCCCGCCGCCAAATAAAAATGATAAATACAATCGTAGTAGTAGTAGTCGTCGATCCGGAAAAAAAATAATACGCGAATAAAACTCGACGTAAACGACATGCTAACCCGTTTACGTCGATGCTTGCAAGGCGCATTATAAATTTAGAGCCGTTATCGCGTTTTTAAGTCGAACTGAATAAGTGATGAAGACACCATTTGTATCCGCCGAGATTTTCAGATAAGGCTTTTAGACTTTCAAACTTTGATAACTTGGTTTTCGACTTGCGTCTATCACTCACGTATGAAGCTCGTGTTTTCCGTCTCATTAAGATTTCACTATTTCTTTAAGACATAGTAACTTATTTAAAGCAACACTCATCCAACTGCAAACGAATTTAGCTGCTGATTCATTTCTTACGAATACATTCTGTATTCATAAGCTGAAACATTAAAACCAAATCAAATTTTTGTTTAATTGAATAATTGGCAAAGTTTGAGGTTTGTTTTAAAACCACTTTCATAAAAACCACATCACTCTGTAAACTGAATCAATTAAAGCCACGGACTTTTTAGTGCCCATCAAAAGGAATTTAACGCTTTTCGTTCATTGCATCCCGGCACGTAAGGGTACTAACGTTTGATTTTAAAGCAGCTCTCAGAACACCACGATTCGAATTCGAACGGCAATAACACCGATTTTAATTACTTAATTAAAAAGGACTTGAAAATTTAAAGTCCATTAAATAGTTAGGAACGAAAAACAGAAAGCAAAGACAACTAAGCTAACTAATCAAAGCAGCTCGTTTCCAAAACGTTATGAAATGACGCTTGTTACGGTGTGAAAACCGCTTTCAGGGAACGACCTGTATATTCTGTTCGACTCGCATTCATTTCTGATTTCGCAACATCAAGAAATCTCTCTCTGTTTGTTTAAAACGCTTGGTTTGCCGGTACTTTATTGCAAACACAGACAGATATATTATCGCTGGAAATAATTAAATTCGCGTCTTATTTTAAATGTTTGTTTGTACCTTCCTTTCGAAATACTCCGGCCATGAATTAGTGCAATGTTCTCAGGACCTCGGCACTATTTTCTGGTTATAAATAAACCATATCGTTCGGAGATTTCATTTTTCTTTTAGGCCCTGTTTTATCGTCACTGAGTAACTTTAACCGTTGATTAATTCCTATAGAAACAATTGTAACTATGGGAATAAATCAACGATTAAAGTTACTCAGAGATGAAAAGACCGGGCCTTAATAGGATTGTATGAACTGTCGAAACAATTGCAAGCGCATTTCTTTTTCCGGTTCGTGAGAATTATGGTAGAATTAATAGTAATAATAGTTCGTTATTGCTGATTATATCGGAAGATAGTACAAATAATTATTCCAGAGCGTAAATTGTCAGTGAAAATTTAATTATTATTTCACGCGTTTAAATAGTCAAAAAAATTCCGTCTCGTCTGTTTTTTTTTTTAATTAGATCAGTATGTGAACTTCAGGTTTTTGCGAGCTAATATTTATTTCAACGGTTCGTTTAATTGGTCTCACTTTTGGCCTTTGCCGTGATTGGTTTTTGGTTACGTCAGATTAACAACTGCAAGCGCATTTCTTTTTCCGATTCGTGAGAATTATGGTAGAATTAATAGTAATAATAATAATAATAGTTCGTTATTGCTGATTTCATCGGAAGATGTTAGCAATTGTCATACAAGCAGTTAGGACAAAAAAATATTCCAAAGCGTCAATTGTCAGTAAAAATTTAATTATTATTGCACGAGTTTAAAGAGCCAAAAAAATTCCGCTTCGTCTGTTTTTTTTTTAATTAGATCAGTTCATGTGAACTTCAGGTTTTTGCGAGCTAATATTTATTTCAACGGTTCGTTTAATTGGCCTATCTTTTGGCCTTTGGCGTGATTGGGTTTTGCTTACGTCAGATTGACGCCCGTAGGGCCCTGCTGATGTCACGTTCCCCAAGGTTCCAGGAATTATTAACTCTTCTCATTAAAGAGCTCGTTGTGATGGCCACAAGAAAGAGCTACAGAAGGGAAACATAATAATGTTGCCCTTCTGTAGCTCTTTTTCAATCAAGAGAGAAAAGAAGCACACTTTTTAGGACTCATAGAGGCGTATTCTGTAACTTTTTAACAGTCTGCTAAAATTTAGAGGTCCTTTAAAATTTAAAATACAGTTCCACGTTTGGTTATTACCGTAGCAACAAAATTTAATAGCCCTTTAAATTTAAAGGTTTTGATACAGAATAGGGCTCTTAGAGATATACTTTACTATTTTCTGCTTTTGATTTTCTTTTCTTAATTTTCAAAAACGAATTCATTAACGGATTTAGGGACACTCAAACTGTTGATTTATTTCCTATTACAATTATTAAACGAGAGACTAAAATTAATCTGATTAAGAGTTTCGCGATTGTAGAGGAGGCATCCTGGGAAACGTATGCGTCGTATTATACTCAGTTTTCCCATATTTGCGATGAGGACAGTCTTTGATTTCCAGTTTAAATGACCGATGGGTGGTTTATTAGAACGTGAAAGCCCTTTGTCGCAAAACATCAAATAAATGTCACTTCTCGTTTGCGTTTCGTTAACGCGTGACGTCGTCATTGCGAATTTTCGAATCGTATCGCAGTAAACACGTGCATGTGCGTTTCGTTTGTTGTTGCGATTTTTCAAACGCTTCAAAAGCGGCACTCGTTTTTATTTGTAGCTGCCTTGTCAATCAAAATCAGTAAAAGGTCGTCTGTATCCGTCAGTTGAAATGTTTCCTGTTGGTCGATTAGCGTACTACGTAACACATTTGAGGTGACGCTCATTTAGAGCATATAAGCATGACTGCGGCTCTAAATACGCCAATCGTTTGATGGAAATTTTCCATTGCCTGTCAGCCGATGTGTTAAGCTGAGCGTCCACTAAGGCGGTTGATCGGAGCGACGCGGTGCGGCTCGACTCCCAAACGAAATGCATATAAATCAATCGAGACGCGTTTATTAGGGCGGAAGCGCGGCGCGGAATGGTGCCTATGATTTATGTGCATTTCATTTTGGCGCCGCACCGACCTCCCGCCCTAGTGGACGCTCAGCTTTAGAGCTTTGGAAATTTAAATGTTTTCCACCCAAGGACTGAAATGGTTTATTTGAATTTAACGTTTCTGTTATTAACGCCTGAAATATTCTAATGACTTTAATTCTAAAATGGGGCAGGCGAGTGGCTCGGTGGTTAGCCTGGCCTACTTATAAAGTCGTGTCATTCGTCGGCGCTGGTTCGAATCCCACCAGGGCCGTTGTCCTAAGTTCAGATCCAACTTATTACAAATTTTGTGACTGCCGGGAATGGTTGTTAACGATAAGGAAGAAATGGCCGGCACTGCGCATATCTTAAGACAAACAAGAAGACGAAGAAGAATTCTAAAATGTTTATCTCTGTTAAAAATTATTTGAAGAAAGAGTGTCATTAAGAGAAGGAACGGTTCGTGATTCTTTTGTACAGGGCTGTCAGTAAAAATTAATTTGCGGAAAGATCATTTCGAGTTAACAAGTCGTTAAAACGCTGATGCACCTTGACATGATTGCAATAATTTAATTGCGTTTCCGCCTTTACCCACGATCAGTGCAAGCATACAATTACCGTGTTTAATTGAGGTAAGGTAAAACAATGACGTCAATGTAAACTGCAAGTGACAGGTTATTACTGGCGACGTTCAGTGCAGCGGAAAAGAAGCTCACCAGAGGGGAATAGCAGACATTTACTTTGTAACCAGATTCGACTAGGGAAGCAAGACGAAGGGAACCAAAATTCCTGCTCTGTTAATGAAGTGAACAGGACCGACGCTTCTAATCATGGAGGTTAAGTAACTGGAGGAGTGTTTGTTACTCCTCCAGTTACTTAACCTCCAGGAAACGAGCCGATTTTCGGACGCGTGCCCTCCTCTCTTGTAAGGCAAAAATAAAGAGCATCAGAGAACAGAACATCCCAAGTAACCAAATACGCTTTATTAAATTTTTTATAAATGCTTATATGTGCCATTCAGAAAACAAATTTAAGTAATTTTAATAACTTTTTAATACTTCAAACTTTAAATTAATTAATTTAAGTTTAGGGCCGATCTCATAATAGGTCTTTAAATTTAAAGTTACTTTAACCTTAAAAAATACATTTGTTTCCCTATTCTTAAACTGACTTTAAATTAAAGCTTCCTTAAAGTCTGATTATGAAAACGGCCATAGGTCAGGTAAATTTAAATAGGATGTTAAAGTTAAAATACGATTGAAACAATAAAAAATATTACGTAGGTAGATTTATAATATTTTTTATCCAATTAACTGTTGAAACAAACGAAAAATGTCAAAACAAACGAAAAATGTCAAAACAACCTAACCTTGGACTTTGTAGCAATCAGAATTAGTGTTGCCAACTCGTGAAATTTCGTATTTTGACATGAAGAATCGTATTATCCCTAAATGGCGCTTATTAATAATAATAATAAGAAAAAATTGAAATAAAAAATTATTAGTAAATAGAAAAAGGTATTAGCAGTTACATTTTTCAAAATTTGTTGGCAGTTTTGTTTTTTTCAAATGTAACTCGTTCGTCACTTGTTTGTGGATTATTGTTTTTAAGCTTGAAATTCGTCCTCAAACAACTCTTTTTGCGATCATCATTTCTCCCCATCCTACGTTTGTTTAATATTTCTGTCACTTTCTGACTTTTTTTTGTTGTTGCCGTTATTGTCTTGCAGTAGTTTTGAATTAGAAACTTGTTTCTTGTTTTTCCCCTGAAATTATTTATTTTCCTTTTGTAAATATTACGATCGTCAACTGTCGTCAACAATTCTGGCCAAATTTTTAGGAATTTTTATCTCGAAAACTAAAGGGTTTTGATTAGAATTTTTTTTTTGCCGATGACTTCAACTCACCATTACCAATTACCAATTTTTTTTTGTACCAGCAATTTTCAAACACCCGGTATACAATTCATTTTGCTCTTTTTTTCTTCTACTATTTGTACGATGGTCATTTGTTTTTCTTACTTTTGTCAGGGATTTTTGCTTTGTTTTTTGTTTCAGTTGTAGTGGAGATCTCGATTGTCAAAAAGTTTTCTTTTTTTCTTTTTTTAATTGCTTACTTCGATCGTGCTTATGGTTCATCAAAAATGTACTTATTTTGTGTTTCTGATTGTTTACCCTTTTTCTGTCTTATTCGCGCCGAAACTGAGTTTATCTCTTCTTCTCCCTTTTCCCTTCCTTAATTTCTGAATTTCATTTTGAATATTTGTTGTTAATTGTTCTTTTTATTGTTTTCGTTTATATGGTCGTTATTATTATTATTATTTTAATTTCAAATCTGTAATTCGTCTTGCTTACCTTTCTTCTTTTTTTTTAATTACTTCGATCGTGCTTCTGGATCATTAAAAATGTTTTGTTTTTTTGTTTCTAAGTATTACCCCTTTTCTGTCTTATACGCGCCAAAGCATAGCGATTTTCGTTTCTTCTCCCTTTTCCTTTTCTTAATTTGTGAATTTCATTTTGAATATTTGTTTCTAATTTTTTTTTTGAGAAATTTTAAATTTGATTTTTCTTTAATTTTAATTTTAAATTTATTTTTGTTCAAAATACAGAATATGTGGCGTATTATGTAACTTATTAACGGGCTGTTAAAATTTAGAGGTCCTTTAAAATTCAAAATACAAATCTATGATTGGTTGTTGCCGTAGCAGCAAAATTTAACAGCCCTTTAAATCTAACGCTTTTGATACAGAATAGGCCCCTATGTCTATTAAAAATCATTTTCATGCAAATAATTTTGGAGCTGAGCTTTTAGTTTGTCATACTAATTGCTAAATAATCGTGAGAATGCTACCATAATCGTAGGGTTGGCAAGATTGACCACAAGGAACGGAACGAACCAGCGTGAAGTTCGCAAACATTTGGTGGTTTGGCTTAACATAATCACCAACATTAAGTGATAATAACGAGAAATGAAATTCCCTAGATTTTGATGAGATTTTACAATTTTTTCCTTTTTCCCTTTTGTTTGAAATTATCTCTCGATTTAACAACTATTTCCCTAAGTTGACAACACTGAAAGGCTGGCGGTAGAATAGGTTTTCAGTAATACACGTTATACGGCATGGCGTCCTCCATATATTTTAACCTCGATGCTTCTAAAATTGTAATCGATGATTGATTGTATTATATTAGTGCTTTGTGTTGAGGTGGAGCCCCCACCTCCCCCGCCCCCCTAAACAAAGTAATTTTTCGAAATGGTTTCAAAGTCGTATTTAATATTCCGTGCTGGAGGAAGCAATACGAAAACAAGTCTTACATAATGCAGGTCAGGTAGTTCCGAGCTCGCTTATACAAGCGCCCCCAGTCGTCGTGCAACATTTTTAGCACTCGGCGTTGCAACGAAATCCGGAAAATAAATCTGTTTTCGTCCGGTCAAGCAATTCGTTTCCCTCTTTGCGCGCTCATTGTGATTCGATATTTTACATTCGCAGCCTCGCCGGGCAATAGAAAACAGATTTCGGTGCACGTAAAATTGGAAAACTTGCATAACCGGCGTGTTTGTTCTAGAAATAAAGTTCGCGTTTTTCCTACCCGCCCCCCTGATCCATAAGTGCGATTGTGCCCGAGCTCGATTTATTGTTGCTCACGCTGGATACTTCTGCAGCCGAACGCGGATACTCATTTATATGTATGCTGGTGCTTGCATTTTACTGACCCGATTTCATATTTCACAATTCGTTCTTGGTCATTCGATATAAATACGTAGTACCGAGTTACAAATTGCAATACGTCCAAGTTTTCTCAATTTCCTTTTAATACTTTAGCCACCAGTAACTTTTGCTGAAAAAAAAGTACATGTGTGCGATCACCCTAACTAATACTTTAAAGGAAGAAAACAACGGTGTCGCTCTGCATCATACATCAACATTTTTGTTAGCACTCACAATTTTTCGTCTACACCATTGTTTTCCCACTTTAACTCGTGCCCTACACCCGCAACATGGAGAACATAACCTCTTAATACTCCAAATATTAGAATCTGTGTCCTGGTTCGTTTTGGCTACAGTCCGACTAGTTACAAACTGGATCTCTTATTGGTTCAGTTGTGGAATGATTTCCTTTTGTCCTCCGTCCGTGTGTTGAGCTAAATTCATACATTGGCTTTTAAAGCTGTGTTTTAGCCAATGGCGGCCTTAGGGGCGGGCGTTTTCAGGAGCCCCGCACCATCTGCAATGTGCGAACTTTTCAATCTTTTTATCCATGACAGCTCAATGAGAAGTCAGATTATCGAAAATCTAATCCTACAATCATATAAATCCGGAAATATTTGTATATCTGTATAAAATAAACATATTAGAAGCTTATTCAGTCAAAAATAAAAAGAATATTTTTTTTAATGAGCAGATCTCTGAAATATTGATTCTCTTAAAGTACGATTTGTTAAGGGAGTACTTTAAGAGAAATAATATTTCAGACCTGCTCTTATTGCAAGAATAACATCTCTTGTATGAGGACTAGATTTTATAGCCCACAATAATATAGGACCTTTCCTTATAATTTAAAATAAACAATAATTGACGCCTCTGTTTCAAGAAAAAAAAAGGAAACAAATTCACGTGAGTTTATGCAGTCGTCTCAAAAAAAAGTGTGCATCTTTTATAAACTTCTTCTCAAGTGTGAAATCCATTATAGAAAAAGTATTGTAAGTAACTCCATACTTTAAATTCGAATACATCCAAATTTCGCTTTACTTTGAACCAATTTAAATGATTGCTACCGAAATCAACTCGGAATATAAAAAACAATCATAATAGAAAACTTGTATATGTGATTTTAAAGTTAGAGTAGTGTTGCCAACCACTTTTAGTTTACCATTTGGCTTTCCTTTTTTTTTGGCAATTGGCGACCAAATTAGGCGAATTAATTTTTATTTGGTTGTCACGGAAAAAATAAGTTTATGGCGTTCAACTGATTTTTTAGTGTTTTTATTTTTATTTTAATTCTTGCTTGGGTTGAACAAAACTAAGTTGGGTTATGTTGACGTTGAGAATGGTTGAGCTTCATTTGCATTGATTTTTTTTAATTTTTAACAATTTTTATTATACTTTTGATTTTTCTTGCAATTTTTTATTTTTATTTGTGTTGGAGTTGTGGTTGAGATCAGTTGGGTCGGATTGACCCTGACATTAGTTAAACTTCATTTCAATTGATTTTTAATTAATTTAATTAGTAATTTTCAATCTTTTACTTGTGTTAGATGAAGTTTGGTTGATGTCAGTTGGATCGGATTGACCTTGAGATTTGTTTAACTTAACTTTAATTCATGTATAATTTTTTTTACTTTTTTTAGGTATTTTTCTTTTTTGATTTTTACTTGTGCAGAATGGAGCGTAATATGATATAAAAAGTTGGGAGGGTTCAGTTGACCTTAAGCTATGCTGAGGTTCATTTTAATTTGTTTTAATTTTTTTATTGGATTGAATGGAGTTAGATGGGATTTTTTATTTTTATTTGTGTTAAATGGAGTTAGGGTTGAGATCAATTGGGTTGGATTGACTCTGACGTTAGTAGAACTTCATTTTAATTGATTTTTAATTTTCCTAATCTTTACTTTTAGTGATTTGTCTAGTTATTTTCAATCTTTTACTTGTGTTAGATGAATTTCGTTTGATGTCAGTTGGATCGGATTGACCTTGAGATTTGTTTAACTTAACTTTAATCCATGTATAATTTTTTTGCTTTTTTTAAGTACTTTTTTGGAGTGTAATGTGATATACAACAAAAGTTGGGCAGGTTCAGTTGACCTTGAGATTTGCTGAGGTTCATTTTAATTTGTTTGTAATTTTTTATTTGGATTGAATGAATGGAGTTAGGTTGGGTTGATGTCGATTTTTTTTCATTTAATTGTTAAATTCATTTTTTTTTATTGTTTTTTGATTTCAAATATTTTTACTTGGGTTGAATATAATGGTGTTCGATTGTTGAGTCGAGTTTGGTTGACCGTTACGTTGGTCGAACCTCACTTTAGGCCCCACCTTACCACCTACCACCTCTTGTTTAATTTAACCGTTGGTTAATATCCTCGGAAACCAATATCGGCACGAAGGTTTCCAATAATATTAACCGACGATTAAATTTATCTGGAGGTGGTAAGATCGGGCCTAAATCGTTTCTTTAAAACTATTACTTTTAATTTTTTGCATTTTCAATTTTTTGCGCCAGTTGAATACAGTTGGGTTGAGTTTAGTTGAGTTGACCTTTGGATTTGTTGAAGAGCTTCATTTTCACATCTTTTTTTTACTTTTAAATTCCTTAACGTTTTTTTTCTTAGGTTTTCCCTTGGGTTGAATGGAGTTAGGTCGAGTTCAATTGGATTGGGTGAACATTGAATATTAAAAAAAAAAAATCAGTTGTTGGATCGAGTTTGGTTAACCTTGAAATTGTTCGGATTGAGTTTTTATCGTTTTTAATCGGCGTTCTCATGCCTTGCTTGCCTTGTTCCGGTCCTGGTGATTAGGAAGATGAATATTTTGTCTTTCGTTAGATAAAATACGAACATTTGGAAACTCCGGATCAACCAGTGCTGCTCGTTATAATACGTAGAATACAAACATTTTTCCTTATCGTTAAGGGGAGGGGGGAGGGGATTTCTCAACCAACTAAACCCGAAGGGCCAGTCTCGGCTGGGGCTTCACAACTATTAAGGCCTTCTAGTTGTAGCCTTTCAGACTTCGGTTCGGCTAACGATAAAACAATTTCATTGATTGACGAATTGACGATTGAGTTTTTGAGAGAACCACCACAATGCCAGATCAATTATTCTTTTTGCCAAGTTGTTTAATAACGACTTCCGCAGTTAGAGGGTTAAAAACCTCATAGTTTTTGGGAAACCTACATTGCAAAATAAGAAAAGAGAACTCGGAGTTTAAAATGCCGGGCCCCACAAAAAAAAATGTTTCAGATTCAGATACTTTCAGAAGTCAGACTTTGTCTACTGCATGTTTTCAAGGTCGCCGAATCTGTATCAGCGATCCATTTAACTCCACCACGTCAGGTTTTGTCAATAACCCCATATAATACTATCACCCTATAACCCAAGCTGTCAAGTCCCATAACACACAGCAATTCTGTAAAGGGAGTTGTGCACCCACAATAACCTTTTACATGTAACCAAGAACCCCCCAACCCCATAATTTTATAAGTCCAATAACAGCGTTACTCAGTAGTTTGACTTGATCTCTCATCGCCGGATTTATCAAGGCTCTATAAACGGAAAATGTTAAACTCTACAATCCTCTAACACCTAACTCCATAACCCTCTAACCCCATAATATCATAATCCCGTAACCACTTAAAGAATAACCAATAATATGGTTATTGGAGTTAAAGATTATAGGGTTATAGAAATATGAGGTTATGGGGCCAGGGGATTAGGGTTGTAGAATTATGAGAATATGGGACAAGGGGATTATAGGGTTTAATATATTCTGTTTATAAAGCGCTGATACATCCTGCGATAAGAGATAAAGTCAAACTACTGAGTAACGTGGTTATTGAAGTCATCGGTTATGGGCTTTGAAGGTTATGGGATTAGGGGGTTTGGAGTTAAATTTATAGGGTTACAGGTTGTGAGTGCACAGCTCCCTTTACAGGATCGTTTATATGTAATAGGGCAGCTTAGGTTCTGAGGTTGTATGGGGTTATTGGGGTTATATTAAAACCTGACGTGATGGAGCTAAATGGATCACGGATTCGGATTCAGCGATCCCGAAAACATGCGGTTGACATAGTCTGACCTCCAGGTCTGAAAAAAATAATTTGTGGGGCTGTGTAATTAAGATGCCAAGGCTATAAATGGTTTGCTTCCTCAGATAAACCGCCGTGAAAATAGAAATAAACGCAAACATTTAATGATTTCTGGCAAACATTTAAAACCAAGAGGAGGAACTAACTCTTGCAAAGTCGTTATTTTCAGATGGCTTCCGTTCTAGGCGCTCGTCCCGCATAAATCTCAAAGTTACTCTCTCGCCCGTATCCACTACACTTAACCATTCCTAGATGATGCTAATTGTGAATTTGTGTTCGCCAACTTTCTAAATGTGTCGGACGTCTGGCAAAATACTTCAAATTGAATTAGGCGCGCGCGCGCGCAGCGATAATATTTTTATTGGGGTGTCTTGGGGGAATTCCGCAAACTAAACTAAAGGAGTTTGCGCCTCGAATTTATGTAGTTCGTAATTGTTGGGGTCGCGGGATTCGGGGGAATTAGCATCTCGAACACGTCGTAAAATAAACAGTTCATGCGGAACTTGCCTTAATTTCATTAGGCTGCTTGCCTGCCAAGAAAAAAAAAACTTAACTCATCCTTAAAATAAGATTTAAGGGATTTAAATCTCTTGGCATTGGCGCGCACGAGCGCAAAGAATGAAGTCGTTGCTGCTGCTGTTGGAACATGCTGCCCTGAATTTCAGCTTGTAATAAAAGGCCAATTAAGAAAGAGTCATTGAACTGCGTCAATCAATAAAATCAACTCTAATTAAAACGAAGCGCGTCATGTTTTCCATTGCTGCGGCGGCGGCGAATGCCTTGTGTCTGTTATGGTGTTGCGTTTTGTTAATGGTGGTCGAAAAATTTTTATGTGTTTCGCCTTTTAGGCAGGCAGCTAAACACCGCCGAACCGGTGAAATTTATCCCTGACATTTCACGCTTGATTTGCATGTTTGAGTGTAATTAACTGAAGGAGCGGGAATTTGGAGAATGCTAATGGCGATGCGATGTGTAACGAGCCAAGTATGTAGAATGAAAAATCTCGTTGCGTAAGACTAAGATTAACGTTCATTGTGCTTTTATGTAATTTGTTTGATTTGCTTTGCTTTGCGCAGTCTCCGCTCATTTTGCCTTTTGGTATCGACCATTCCAGCATTTATTAAGTTTAAACTGAGCTGAGTCAATCAACGGACATAACAAACATCCACGGCCTTGATGGGACTCGAACCCACGTTGCAGCGTGACGCAACCTCCAAAGATGAACGGCTAAACAGAGCATCGCGTGCGGCATGATTTATATTAATCTCCACTAGAGGCGCTTATTCTCACTTTCGTTCTTACTTTCCTTTAGTTGTTCAAAAATGTAATGATTCGATTTTAACGAGTTAGAAAAGTTAATTTCACTTGAAAAAATTCTAACGTCGTGAAGAACACCAAACTAAAAATGTGAGCTTAGTTTGAACAACTTTTGCAGAAAACAGTTTTAGATTCTTATTTCAAGAAATCCAAAGTGGACAAAACAAAGAAATAAGAAGGACCTGAATTGATACCGCAGTGGGAATTTCGAGCTACGTTTCTACTGAAGAAGCCCCAAATAGGGCCGAAACAGCTGTACAGAGGCTGCTCGAGGTTTTTACTGCAATAAAAAACCAATTGCAACAATTTTTTTTTTACAAAAAAATCAATTCTAAACGAATTCTGTTATACGAAAATCTTAACATCAAAAATTCTGACAGAAAGTTCTGATTTTTTATCAAAAGAAGTACAAATTCAATGAACTTTGGTCTTGCTTCTCTGCATCAAGTTCGATCGTCTTTTGTTTTGGTTTTAGTCCTTTTTAGGAGAAGTAAGACGAAGTTAATCCTGAAATCGACTATTTTTGCTGTTTTTTTTATAATGAAAATCGTCTTGTTTTTGTTTCTTTGTTTTACTTATGAGGTAAGACATTGAAATATATTTTTACAGATAAAAATTAACCAAAAATTCATTTCTTTATTCATATTACTACAACATAGAAATTATTTATTTTACTTTTACCATTTTAATGGAAAATGAGTTCTCAATTCACTATACTCTTAATGAATAAAATTACGCACAAAGTACTTTTGAGCATGTGACTAATTTAAAAAATTATCGCGTGGAGGAGTGTTTATTTCCTTCAAGATTTATCGTGAAGAATCAAGCACTTTTAAGTAAGGTTATTGCAGTTTATATTTACTTTAAGTTTTTGAAACTGTCGATATTATAATTACATAACCTAATAGGTTGGTTAATATTGGTGGATCCTCTTTTAAATTATAGGAGTATTAGTATTCTTAAAACAGTATGTGTGGATATACTGATTCTATGTACTTGATTTTATTTCATTTTTTTTAGTTATAAACCGATCGTATTTCGTCTTTACTCGATTCGATTTGACTTTATTTCACATTTGAATTATCAGTTTGATTCCCTTTCGTTTTTTCTTTAGTGCTCTTAATTCGATTTGACTTTGACATAAGTGTTATGGAATATTCACTTTCGTCTTATTTTCATCACCGATCGTCTTTTATTTTACTTTTTGAATTCCTATTTTGACTTTATTTAATTCAATTTTGAATACAGCGCGGAAACTAAGCAGCAGATACATACGATATATCCAAGATGATCAATTTTTTCAAAAGACATTCTGACCTGTGAATTTCGTCTAGTTTTATACCATTTCCAGAAATTATTTTTGCAAAAACCTTAGCTTGCGTTTATTTTATCTTTTCTAATAGTGTCCTCCCAATTAGATAAAATTGGCGGGCCCGAGCTCTTTAAAAAAAAAATTAACCGTCTTGAAAATATTGAATTTATCTGCCGCTTAGTTTCTACGCTGTATGATTGATTGACTTTTTTTGAACGATTTCATTTAATTTATTTTTATTTCTTAACTGTCACTTTATCTGTAATTCGTTACGAATTTATATTTTAATTATTAATTAATCGTCTCCTGTTTTTGTTCTTCTTTTAATTTACGCGATTTGAATTTATTTTACATTCTAATCTCTTCGATCGATCGCCGTTTTTGTTTTCTATTATGGGCGATTTCATTTCATTTATTGCTTAATTTGTTTTTGTGTTTCTTTAAATTTACTCCATTTGAATTCAGGGAAGGGATTAAAATGTCCCTTACGTTCGACCGTCGTTTTTGTTTTCTCTTTTATACGATTTGGTTTCATTTCTTGATTGTTAATCGATCGTCTTTTGTTTTATTTACTCGAATTGAGGTTTATTTTACATATTGATCCCTTCGATTTTTAATTATATTTGTTTTAGCGTTTAACGATTAATTTTTTATATGATTTTTTATTTTCGTCTGTCATACTTTATTTTTTGTTTTTTTTTTTCGTTTGACTTTATTTGATACGATTTTTCATTTTCTAATTTTCATTTGATTGACTTTTGTTATTTTTGTTCTTTTCATTTAGTCAATTTGAGTTTATTTAAATAATTAATTTAATAAAATTTTTATACATAATTTTTTATTGTCGTCTATCATACTTTATTTTTGTTTTTTTTTACGATTGACTTTGATACGATTTTTCATTTTTCAATTAATATCAATCGATTGGCTTTTGCTGTTTTTTTTTCTTTTCATTTACTCAATTTGAATTTACGTATTTCATTTTAATTTTTAATATTTACCGATTAAATTTTTGGTTGCCATTATTTGTGTCGATTTTACTTTTTCTTTACTTTTACTCTTCGATCGATCTCCATTTTTGTTTTCTATTACATGCAATTTAATTTTTTTTATTGAACATCAATAACTGATCGTCTTTTGTTTTTGCGTTTCTTTAAATTTACTCGATTTTAAATTTAGGGAAGGGATTAAAATGCCTCCTTCGATCGATCCATATTTCTGTTTTCTCTTTTCTACGATTTGGTTTCATTTCTTGATTGTTAATTGATCGTCTTTTGTTTTATGTGCTCGAATTGAGATTTATTTCACATTCGATCGATGGCCATTTTTGTTTTCTTATTTTTATTTATGCAATTCGATTTCATTTTTAGTTATATATTAAAAAATGTCACTTCGTTCGATCGATATTTCTGTTTTCTCTTTTATACGATCTGGCTTCATTTATTGATTATTAATTGATCGTCTTTTGTTTTTGTTTTTTGTTTTATTTACTCGAATCGAGTTCATTTTACGTTTTAATCCCTTCGATCGATGGCCATTCTGGTTTTGTTTTTTATCCAGTTTGATTTTATTTCTTAATTATATATTTTTTTTGGCATTTAACGATTAAATTCTTTCACGTAATTTTTATTTTCGTCTATCATCTTTTATTTTTTTTTGTTTTTTTCTTTCGATCGATACGACTTTTCATTTTTCAATTATTTTCAACTGATTGACTTTTGTTTTTTTTTCTTGATTTACTAAATTTGAGTTTATTTCATTTTAATTATTAATTTTTACAGATTAAATTTTTGGATGTCAATATTTATGTCGATTTTATTATTTCCTTACTTTTACTCTTCGATAGATCGCCATTTTTGTTTTCTATTATATGCAATTTTGTTTTTTTCATTGATTATCAATAATTGATCGTCTTTTGTTTTTATGTTTCTTTAAATTGAGTCGATTTGAATTCAGGGAAGGGATTAAAATACCCCTTCGATCGATCGACACTTTTGTTTTCTCTTTTAGTGGATGTGGTTTCATTTATTGGTTATTGGATCGTCTTTTGTTTCTCTTTTTTGTTTCATTTACTCGAATTGATCAATTTGATTTCATTTTTTAATAATTTTTTTAGCAATTAACGATTATATTTTTATTATATAATTTTTATTTTGTACATCATCTTTTATTTTTTCTTTCGTTTGACTTATTTATTTTTTTATTATTATTTTTCATTTTTTTAATTAGCAATTGATTGACCTTTGTTGTTTTTCTTTTCATTTACTCAATTTCAATTTATTTCTTTTTAATTTCTAATACTTACAGATTAAATTTTTGGTTGTCAATATTTATGTCGATTTTACTTTTTTTAATTAGTTTTACGTATTTTTATTTTCGTCCTATCTTCATCCACAATCGTCTTTGGTTTCGTTTTATTAGATTTGACAGATATTTCATTTTGATTATCTATTAATCTTCTTTTTTTCTTTTTTTTTTGTATATTTTTATTTTATAATTACCTTTTTTGTGATAGTCATATTTCTATTTCACGGTTTTACTCCTTTGTTTCCGTACATAGTTCCATTTTTACGTGAAACTATTTTGCCTGCTTTCTTAAATTTTCTTAGTAATTTCTGTTTTTTGTAATGCAAAGACAAAGACAAACTTTTTCCTACCCCGGGAGCCCCGCAAATATTTCTCGCCCGGGGCCTCGCCACTATTAAGGCCGCCTCTGACAACATACCTGCACAATCAGAGATGTTTCCGTTTATGTAAAACATTTTTGCACACTTTCACGCCCCACCAACTCACCCCCCCCCCCCCCCCCCCCCGGGGTGTTTACGTGAACAACAAAAGCCCGGGGGTCTTATGAAATATTCAGTTTTAATTACTCCGCTTAATCCGACTTGATATAAAGTTACTACATTTTTTTTTCCTTTCCAACGCGCTCCGGAAACGGCTGAAGTAAAATCATCACCTAAAAAATGAGAGAGAATAAATTGGAATGTCATGCTAAATTCAAACGGTATTAGAGCTAGAGCTACGCTTGTTTGTGAATGTAAAGAAGGGATATTTCGAGTTGAGTTTGTTTTAGTAACATGCAGTTTTGATAACGTTTCATATGAATCGGTAATGATTAGAGATCGGATTCTTATATTTTCTGTTCCACATCAGTGGTACATCTGTCATAACATCATAGACGTGGATGTTGACGTAGTGTCGCTCATATGATGACGTTAAAATATGTTGCTCCGATTCCTAGTAATGACAATACAATATTGTTACGGTATATTTTGACTGTCATAATTAATTAACGTCATGTTGCTTCAATAGGGCAAATTGGTGTTTGTCATGGAGAGTTTGTAGGATCTTTCATGTTTCAAGATAACAATGTTCCTACCAAACAAGCCAATTTGTCTCTCTCGTATGTGCATGTGTGTTAACAACGATTTTCTTTTGTTGCAGGCGGTACGACCACCAACCTATGATCAAGCAAGCCGACACGCTTCTAGCTCAAATCAGATCATCATCGTGCATTTCGTATTCTGATCAATAGCCCTAGTCTTTTAGATATGGTTTTAGTGAAATTGTGTAGTCTGTTCGTGTGCATATATGTGTTCGGGGTCGAGGGCGGCTCACGGCCCACCCCCGTCTATTCCAACCAATTCGCGGTGCACATCCCCGACGGCAAGGAAGCCGCGGATCAGGTCGCCTCCAAGCACGGATTCATCAATCAAGGACAGGTACGTGTGCATTTTTCCGTTTCCGGTCTCGTTAATTTCGCGCCGATAAATCTCGCTTTGTTTTTGCGCGTAATTGACCGTAAGTGCGCCGGATACGTCGCGAATAAATCTCTTCCGCTATTAGGGGAAGTTTGTTCTTTTTGCGCTGCCATCGAGCTAAACAAATTGCGCCGCCCGCGATAAATCTACTCTCTCGCTCTTTTGGATCTTATTCACGTCGATTTGCCAAAAATAGACGGGGGCGCAAATCTCCAACTAAACTCTGCTTTACGGTGCTCCATTAGATTTGATTGTTAGAGCTGAATTTGTTGACTCTGCAACGAATAAACTTGATCACGATGGCGTAACTAGAAGTCTAGCTAGCCAGTTCGAGTTCCAACAAGACTTTTTCCAAAACAAAATTTAGAAATCTTTTTTGAAAAGATAAGGCGAAACCAGCGCTAAGCAATATGCTTAAATTGTTTCTCGAACTCCTTCTCGAAGAAATTTGTTTCTTATCTGTTTTGAAACAGATGTTTCTCTCACAAATTAAAAAGGGGGAACAAAATTATTAGTGCTACCAACAAAGAGATGGTGCCACTTATGTTTTGAACGATTAATTGTTGTGGAATAATAAAAGGAGGTTGGCTGGATTGTTGAGGAATAATAAAAGGGTTAGGAACAACAAAAGGGCTGGAAACAACAAAAGGTTGATTGGGAATTACACAAAGACACAAAGAAATATCCTAATATTAGTTTTAATTTTAATATCGTAGACTGTCCAACTATAACAAAGATATTAAATGACTTCAAATCTAATGCTGCTGGTAGTGATGGAATTGACGTTAAAATGATAAAGCTTTGTTCTCCTTATATTATTCCCTTTATTACTCACATAATCAACTCTTGCATTATTGAGAACACCTTCCCCTTGCCTTGGAAACAATCTATAGTGTGACCTCTGCCTAAGGTTAAATCTCCTATGCAGTATGAAGATCTACGACCAATAAGCCTCCTGCCTATTCTCTCAAAAGTGTTCGAAAAAGTTTTGAACAGCCAATTAAGAAGATTTCTCAGTGACAATTCTGTACTGCCAGATGTTCAATCAGGGTTTCGTGGTGGTTTCAGCTGTACAACCGCTTTACTAAATGTTACCGACGATTTGTTGAGAAATTGTGACCAAGGAAACATCACAGCCCTAATATTACTCGACTACAGCAAAGCTTTCGATACTGTTAATCACGATATGCTCATTTCATTACTGTCTTATATTGGTCTCTCGTGTGATGCAGTTACTTTGATACGCAGTTACCTGTTGGGCCGGACTCAAGCTGTTAAATTAGACGCTTCGACATCAGGTTCACTGCCCGTTACAAGAGGAGTACCTCAGGGTTCGGTACTTGGTCCCACTCTCTTTTCCATTTACACGTCAACCTTTGTTGATGGTCTTAAGTATTGTACAGCCCAAATGTTTGCAGATGACACGCAGCTATATATCAGTTTTCAATCATCAAGTTGGCAGCAGGCGGTATCAAATATTAATGCTGATTTAAGGTATATAGCGGATATTTCTCGTGAACATTCTCTGATAATAAATCCTGATAAATCTGCAGTATTACTTTGCGGTAATAATACCATTTGCAATAATTTAATAAATCTTCTTGACATAAAAATCAATGGTACTAAAATTCCAGTAGTTAACAAGGTTCGAAGACTTGGACTGATATTAGATAATTCCTTTAGATACAGGGAACATATTACTAAATGTATCAGTAACGCCTATGTCGGTCTGAAGATTTTGTTTCCTCACAGAGCATACCTAAACGTCGAGTTAAAGAAAAAACTGTGTGAAGCTTTGATTATGTCTCAGTTTACGTTTTGTGCTCTGATATATCATGCTGCTATTGATAAAATAACTACTTACCGTATTCAAAAAGTTCAGAACTCCTGTCTGAGGTTTATATACGGGATAAGAAAATTCCAGCATATATCACATAAACTCATCGATGCTGGGTGGCTAAGCATGTACTGTAGGAGAGAATTGCAAACACTATGTCTGTATCACAAAATATTAATGTTTCGTTCTCCTCCTTACTTATATAACAAAATCAGATTCCGGTCTGATGTTCATAATATTACGACAAGATTCAGAGGTCTCATTTCACCCCCTAAACATGCCTCTTCACTTTTTGAAAGGTCATTTTCTTACCAGATTTATCATAAATATAATGAACTGTCTCCAGAACTCAAATTTTTTTCGCTATCCGTTTTTAAAAGAAAACTTCGTTCTATATTGTTCAGCAGACAATGTGCTACTTCTTAATAATATGAACCACAATACTCTCAAAGCATTTGTAACGTTTGTACTTTATATATTTACTACTTTCTTTCTTCGCAGAATACCTCTAGGTTTAGTATTTTTTTTTTTTTCTAAATTTAGTATTTTTCTAGGTTTGTTATTTTTAGGCATTTTCTGAACTGAACTATTCATTTTGTTTTGTTCACGGTTTAAGTGGTAGATCAGGATGTAGGGCAACCTACAAACTGAACTTCGTCGTGTGGTTGCAAGCTTTTTTTTTATGATTAGCGTTATCTTACCTTTCAAATTTTATATATACTTTTTTTATGTCGTAAATGAACTTGCAATAAAGAACATTTATTATTATTATTATTATTATTATTATAAGAGATTGAGATTGGCTAAAACTTGGTTGACG
This sequence comes from Prosopocoilus inquinatus, assembly GCA_036172665.1. Taxonomy (NCBI): domain Eukaryota; kingdom Metazoa; phylum Arthropoda; class Insecta; order Coleoptera; family Lucanidae; genus Prosopocoilus; species Prosopocoilus inquinatus. Next base: position 49,144,207 of record CM069872.1, read on the forward strand.
AATTGGTTGACTATTATGGTTGAAATGAATGTCTCGAGAATCCAGGAATAATAAAAGGATTTGAAACAACAAGAGGGCTAGAAACAAAAAAAGGTTGATTGGGAATTATAAGAGATTGAGATTGGCTAACAATTGGTGGACGAATTGGTTGACTGTTATGGTTGAAATGAATGTCTCGAGAATCCAGGAATAATAAAAGGGTTTGGAACAACAAAAGGGCTAGAAACAACGAAAGCTTGATTGGGAATTATAAGAGATTGAGATTGGCTAACAATTGGTTGACGAATTGGTTGACTATTATGATTGGAATTAATGTCTCGAGAATCCAGGAATAATAAAAGGGTTTGGAACAACAAAAGGGCTAGAAACAACGAAAGGTTGATTGGGAATTATAAGAGATTGAGATTGGCTAACAATTGGTTGACGAATTGGTTGACTATTATGATTGGAATTAATGTCTCGAGAATCCAGGAATAATAAAAGGGTTTGGAACAACAAAAGGGCTAGAAACAACGAAAGGTTGATTGGGAATTATAAGAGATTGAGATTGGCTAACAATTGGTGGACGAATTGGTTGACTGTTATGGTTGAAATGAATGTCTCGAGAATCCAGGAATAATAAAAGGGTTTGGAACAACAAAAGGGCTAGAAACAACGAAAGGTTGATTGGGAATTATAAGAGATTGAGATTGGCTAACAATTGGTTGACGAATTGGTTGACTATTATGATTGGAATTAATGTCTCGAGAATCCAGGAATAATAAAAGGGTTTGGAACAACAAAAGGGCTAGAAACAACGAAAGCTTGATTGGGAATTATAAGAGATTGAGATTGGCTAACAATTGGTGGACGAATTGGTTGACTGTTATGGTTGAAATGAATGTCTCGAGAATCCAGGAATAATAAAAGGGTTTGGAACAACAAAAGGGCTAGAAGCAACAAAAGGTTGATTGGGAATTATAAGAGATTGAGATTGGCTAACAATTGATTGACGAATTGTTTGACTATTATGGTTGGAAGGAATGTCTCGAGAACAACAAAAGGGCTAGAAACAACAAAAGGTTGATTGGGAATTATAAGAGATTGAGATTGGCTAGCAATTGGTGGACGAATTGGTTGACTGTTATGGTTGGAATGAATGTCTTGAGAATCCACACGATCTATTACGTCATCAACTTCGTCCGGTGCAGAATCATTGATAATTCCTTCTTGCAACAGGAAAGAGGAATTATCAATTTCATTCCATCGAGAAGGCGGCGCATTTGGTAAGGTTGGTAAAACTGATATTGCATCTAACAGATTGCCTCGTTCCCATTTAAAGTAACTCGTGACCAATTTACTAAAAATGGAATCGATTGAGTGGTCCTATTGTTTAAATAACGCAGAAACCTCATTAATTTGCCCAATTAAGTTTATCACGTGACGTGACGTAACGAGTTACGTACCCAAACCCCACTCCCCTCTGGATCAAAGCAACCTTCTAATACACAGTCCAGCCGTCCCGACTTTGTTTGGAACTTCTTGTGTTCTAACTACAAATTTCTGATAAACTTTATTTATTCGAAACTGATTTTCGCAACAACATTATTTCATGAATTTTCCTAGCATTTTTCAGTTGTTTTGAAACTGTTTCTCCACCAATACAGAAGATAAAGTTAGTTGATATTTTCCTGATTTAGGGATCGTGATTGATGACGTTTGCCATTTTCCAAAAGGAGAGAGAGACAGTGCTAGATTTGACTTTTTTCTCTGGAGGAGGTTTTTGAAGGTTCGATTGGCGAGTTGGCGCGAGCCAAGTTCTTTTCGATTTCGTTGTTTTTTAATTACATCTTGAAGGCCTCTGTGGTTTGTAGTTTTTTAAATCGTATCTAGAAGCTGCCTGGTTTCGTTGGTAACAGTTGTTAGTGGTGCTCGACCTCTTCTCTTTCTCCACTCCTTCCAGTTCAGTCCTTAATGACATAAGTATTATGTTTGCCTTTTTTCTCAAAATCTTAAGATTTCCGAAAATTTTGAAATGTGATTATTTATATTTTTCAATGCCGGTACACTTTGTCCTTGCCATTTCGTTTAAAACTATGCAAAACGGAACTTGAAAAAATATGTAAATTTCCTGAACTTGAATTCCTGCGATTAATGGAATATGCAAAGAGGTTTGGTATTCGCTGGTTCAAGGTCAAGAAGTTGCATGCGAATTCCTTGCGGGGTTGAAGTATTAAATGACTAATCATAAACTTGTTGACCTAATTACACACACAAAAAAGAAATCTTGATTGCCCCCGCCCCCGAAAAAAATTCCCAACGACTTTAATCTCGAATCCGTTTAACATTCTTAATTAATTACGAGGAGAGAGAGAAGGAGAAAAAAAAGTACGCGATTGGCGTTAAGGAAAACCTGCGTAATCATAATCATCGACCTCGTGTTTCCGTGCGGCTTTAATGAAGCAGCGGCGCGACGCCTCCGCCCCCGCTACCACCACCACCGCCATCGCCACCGACCAGAATTAATTCGTCCGTAGACACGTGAATTTCCCGATTTTTCGCCACCGCCGCCGAACTTAACGCGCCACCTATCAAAAACAAATCACCCTCGAATTACGGCCGTCACTCACCGGAAGTTGCCGTAATTAACGGACTTAGGCGGGCGATAAATGATTTCCGGTTGCAGAGCTCCGCACCACTTCATAATTCGATGGAGTTTTAATCGAGAAGGGGGGTGAGGTGAGGTGTTTTGAACAAAAATTCCACTACTACATTCATCCTGTTTTTTTCTTAACCCCAAAGAATCTACCCCATTTCTTTGTTTTTCTTTTTTAATCGAATTTGTATCCTTTGCAAATTGTACTTGTGGGGGGTTGGTTTTTGTTTGCTAAAGAACTAACTCAGTCCGGCAGAGAGAGAGAGAGAGAGAGAGGAAATGGAAATTATGAAGTAGAAGGGTTGGAAATTGAAGAAGATTTGAAATTAAGGAAGTAGGTTGAAGCATCACTCCCTCACTGATATGAGGAGGAAGGCGAGTTGTACTTGTGAGGGTTTGCTCTTTGTTTGCTAAAAAACTGACTCTGTCTTGCAGACAGAAGAAAAGGAAATTATAAAGTAGAAGGGTTGGAAATTGAAGAAGATTGGAAAGTAAGGAAGTAGGTTGAAGGATTACTCCCTGTCTGATATGAGGAGAAAGGCGAGTTGTACTTATGGGGGGTTGGTCTTTGTTTGCAAAAAACTGACTCTGTCCTGCAGACAGAGGAAAAGGAAATTATAAAGTACAAAGGTTGGAGATTGAAGAAGATTGGAAAGTAAGGAAGTAGGTTGAAGGATTACTCCCTGACTGATATGAGGAGGAAGGCGAGTTGTACTTGTGGGGGGTTGGTCTTTGTTTGCAAAAAACTGACTCTGTCCCGCAGACAGAGGAAAAGGAAATTATAAAGTAGAAGGGTTGGAGATTGAAAAAGATTAGAAAGTAAGGAAATACGTTGAAGGATCACAAGAAGGCGAGACTACTTAAATGGTTCTATTCCGTAGAGAAGAGAGGGGGGAGGTCATAAAGCAAAGAATGAACTACCCCTACACCAACTGACGTAAATTAAATTCTATAAAAAAAGAAATAGGAACAAAGGAAACGGGAGGGAAACTCGGGGGACTAAGGGTTGTTATTTTAGTGATTGGTAATCCTTCAATTTACTTCAAGAATTCTATATTCTATAACTAATGCGAAATAACCCTTGTAAGGGTGTGTACATGGCAAAAACTTTTGAAAGGTACTTGCTGAACAGAAAGAGATGGGAGAATTTATTATTTTTTTTTTGTTGTAATATCGACAGCCCTTAAGATGAATGTCACAGTTAATGAAGAAAATTACCCAAAGAAAGTGTCTTAAGGCGACGATCGCGAATCAATCATAGGTCTGATAAGACCTGTCATCGAGGGCGATAAAACCAAACCGCCCGAGATTTTTTTTTCCTTCCCCATCGAAGAAGAGCATCAGTCAATATTTAATTTTTTCCATCCGGCGATAATTTAATATCCGCGCGTTTTTCCGCGGGGGTGAAATCGCGTACGCGTCGCCAATCAGGGCCTGTCAAAGCCGTCAACTCGGTGTGTTCCTTTAAGTTGACAGTTTCCGCTTGACGGATGGCGTGGGGGATTCCGGCGACCGGAATTTAAAATATTTACTCAGAAATTTACGCGCGGAGTGCCACAATAATTTTAAAAGGGGGGGCCGCATAAATAATTCACGTACGTGTGCGGCGCGCCATCTTTTAAAGTTGGAATTTAAACTCGGAATTACGCGATAAAGTTGGAGTAGTCGGGAGACTTGCTCACGCCGGAATAGTTTTATGCAGATTAAATTACACACCTAACAAATACATGTATGTGTTTAAGTCGGGGAATTCCTCGAAATTTATTATTTAGATATTCATAAGTCCAACAAAGGGAAATATTTTGAACAACAAATTACACAAAGCACATACATGCTAACTTCATTAATACCTTAGAAAAAAATTAAATTCACGCTTTCATCTCGTTATTGTACGCAATTTAGCAGTTACTGTCGTCGTGAAATTAACACGTCGTTGCTAAAATCACCTATTTACGATTATGCAAAAGAAAAAAACTTTCACCTATTCGCGCGTTTTACAAGCAAATAAATCTTTTGGGTAATTTATTTAATTAAAACCGAATCAATGGCTTCGAAAATTATTGCCGCGATGTCAATTAATTATTCTCAAAGTACCGAAAGCGGGGAAGCCCACCTCGAAGTTGAGTGAGGTGCAGCTTTGCGGAAATTAGATATTAAAATTTGTTGGCTCTGGGCCATTATCAGGACTGATACATTCAAATTGAAAACGTCAATTTTGAGGCGGGCTCCTCTTCTTATCCGGAAAGTGCTCCTCCGCACGGTCGACATCGATTTCGGAGGCGCACCGCCGCCGCCGCCGCCGCCATTTTACCACGGCGCTGTTCTATTTCCGATTAAAAATAGAATCGAGTCGCTGTCGTACCTTTCTCGTTTCGGGCTGGCAGTCGGCGAGCTTATTACAAAACCGTCAATCAAGGGGGGAATCTCCGGAGGAGCTGTTGTGAGTTATGAAAACGGAAAGAGCCGCATCTAACTTACCAGGAGCGTAGATTAATTGAGTTTGTTCTTCGGCGGTGAGAAGAGCGGTGCTTGAAGATCTGGTATCCACCACTACAAACAATTATTCGCCATTTCTACTAAAAATTGTGAGCTTTCTTTTTCAAAACTCATTATTTCCCAAAAGCCTACTTTTTAGAAACTACAAAAATCTGTCCGGGGCTTTAGCCGCAAAAATCAGTTAAATTTTTTCACTTAAATTTACTGTATACAATTATTGTGTACGGAGATATTGAGTTTTGGAGAGTTCTTGATGAACCTAATTTGGTATGAAACGTAGCTTTTCATAAGTAGCTGAAAAGTATTTCGTCAATAATCTTCCACGTTATACCGATAGATGGCGCTACCAAGTACATCGTGGAATAATACCAACTTCAGTATAAGCAGTAGAAGTTTCTAGGTCTTACTTACTAAGGAAGGGGATGGTATGGTACTTCTTTGGACTTCCCAAAACCGAACTGATTTCATCCCTTATTCCAATGACGCAAGACTCCAAAGACGAGGCTTTGTAAAATATGAGGAGGGATGGGGGGGACTATTTGCGAGGGTCATTCTAATCGGAGTTGCAAATTGCAACATATTACGTTTCTACTATCGAACGTTGCCGAAGTTGCACAATCTTTGGACTTCCCAAAACTGAACTGATTTCATCCCTTATTCCAATCACGCAAGACTCCCAAGACGAGGCTTTGTAAAATGTGAGGAGGGCGGGGGGCGGGGGGGTTATTTGAGGGGATCATTCTAATCAGAGTTGCAAATTGCAACGTGTTACGCTTCTACTACCGAGCGTTGCCGAAGTTGCACAATCTTTGGACTTCCCAAAACTGAACTGATTTCATCCCTTATTCCAATCACGCAAGACTCCCAAGACGAGGCTTTGTAAAATGTGAGGAGGGAGGGGGGGATTATTGGAGGGGGTCCTTCTAATCAGAGTTGTAAGTTGCAACGTGTTACGTTTCTACTACCGAGCGTTGCCGAAGTTGCACAATCTTTGGAATTCCCAAAACTGAAATGAGTTCACCCCTTATTCCAATCAGGCGAGACTCCCAAGACGAGCCTTTGTAAACTGTGAGGAGGGTGGGGGGGGGGGGCTATTTGAAGGGGTCATTCTAATCAGAGTTGTAAGTTGCAACGTGTTACGTTTCAACTACCGAGCGTTGCCGAAGTTGCGCAATCTTTGGACTTCCCGAAACTGAACTGATTTCACCCCTTATTCCGATCACGCAAGACTCGCAAGGCGAGGCTTTGTAAAATGTGAGGAGGGAGGGGAAGGATTATTTGGGGGGTCATTCTAATCGGAGTTGTAAGTTGCAACGTATTACGTTTCTACTACTGAGCGTTGCCGAAGTTGCACAACGTTGTATCCTGCTACCAATCGAGCCTCACCGAAGTTACAGCTTCTTACCACGTTGCTAAGGAAGTATCGTCGTTGCTAGGTGGCAAATCCGATCAGAATGACCCCCTGAGGTCTTTACTTGCAACCCAAAAATAAAAGAGCGAAACACCTTTAAGAAATTGCTTTCCCAATTTACTAGGAACAGAAAACGAAATTAAAAAAAAAGAACTTGCTAAAAACTAGCTTTTTGAAAAATTCACTTTGAGCGGCGTTCCATTTTCCGAAATCAAGTCACCGCTAGATGTCGCGGTGATTCTTGTTTCGATTGTTTTTCACATTCAACTTCCATATCCTTGACTGCTCCGGCTTATTTACGCAACGAGTTGTTACGGTGTGAAAACCGCTTCTCAGGAAACAACCGGTATATTAAGTTTGACTCACATTTACTCCTGATTGTGCAGCTGTAAAAGCGTGTCCAGACTTTAACATTTCTGCCCGAAACAACAGAACGAACCGAGCGCGCAGAGCAGAATTCGCCTCCGAGCCGAACAGAACGCGGCAAATATTTTCTTGTCGGTAAATCGGAATTGCTTAAAAGGAATTATTTTTCGCCGAATCTTTCAGTAAACGTGGACACAACATTTGAATCTAATGGAAACATCAAGAGCACAGCGAATCTGCCAAACGCAATGAGCTTTTGTTCAGACTATTCTGATCTGTTTGTTCGTGCGCGCTCCTTTAACTATTTAAATAAAACTTTAAAGAACAAAATTTAAAAAAAGAGTTCGTTTCTTTAGCTGCTTACTTTCTCTGCGCTAAGTAAATCAAGACTGCTTAATTGCTTTGTTTAAAAGAAAAGTGACAGGAGCTATGAAAATTTTAGGTTAGAAAAGCTCCCGAAAACTAGCGCTAAGCGGAGTACGTTTAAATCGTTTCTGAAATATTTTCTTCAAGATGTTTTCGTTTTCAGCTGTTTTGAAATCGTCTTCCAGAATTTACAGTTACAGGGAACAAAATTAATTCCGACTAACAGATGGCGCTGTGAAATTTCAAATATTTTTGAAATCTCTTTCTAAACCACTTCTGTCCGACTTTGTTTATTCGAGGTTGTTTTTTGTAATATTATTCCATGAATTTTCTTAGCATTTTTCGGTTGCTTAAAATGACTTCCCTAGAAATGAAGAGGACACAGTTACGACTCATGATAATAGATGGCACAACAACTCCTTTTTTTTTCGAAATTGTCTTAAGGACATTGTTCTTAAGCATTCTTAAGTTTTCCAGTTGTAAATAGAGAGTACAACGTTATGGCTCAAGGTAACAGATAGCGCCACATGTGCTTGTAAATTCTTTCGCTTCAAGTATTTAAGTACAAAAATTCATTTATTCCAAGTTCTTTTTTGGGGGACATTGTTTACGAATGTTCTTAACGTTTTTCATTTGTTTTGGAATCTCTTCCCGGTAAATAATAAATTTACTGCTCGGATTAACAGATGACAGATTAGCATATGTCGTTCATTTAAAATTGACGTTTATAACGTTTAGCGGTTTCTGATTGTTTTCAAATTATTTTCCGGCAATGATATCTGCAAAGACGCTTTTTTGCATTCGTTTTAAAATACTCCGGCCATAAAATATTGCAAAAATTCTCGATGCATGGACACTCCTCTGTGGTTTTAAATAAATATGGTCGTTCGGAGCTTCTATTTTTAGATGATTGCCTCATCTTTTGTAAACGATTGCAAGCACATTCCGTCTGTTTCGTGAGAGCCAATCGAAATTATTATTTCGCGCGGTGAGACAGTCATAAAATTTCCGCCGTCGCCGTCGTCAATTTTTTCTTATTGAACTGAGCTATGTGAATTACAATTTTTGCAACTTAATGTTTCGATTGACGAGTTAATTAGGTTAGCCTTTAACGCTGTTGGTTTTTCTTGACGTTGTCTGGAAGGCGGTTGGTTCCTGCTGATGTCACGGTGATTTTAATGCGTGCAAACCCTTCCTTCATTCATTCGGGGGCAAAGCTACTTTTACTTTATTAACTCACCCTGTGCCCCTTTCCTCCCCCCTAATTGTTACAATACCGCTGTAACTCTAAATCGATATGTACAGGAATAATTTTAAATTATTTATTTTTTTTTTATATATAGGGTAAGTTATACACTGTGTTTGTTAATTAAAGACAAAATTCTTCGACTTATGCCCGATTTTTTCATCCTCTGAGAAATTTATCTGCCAGGTAATATCCTTGGAAACCATCATCGATACAATGGTTTCCAAAGACAATACTTGGCAGATAAATTTATCAAGAGGAGAAAACATCGGGCCTTAGAGCTTTATGAACGCGAACTCCTCTTGATACTCTTAGCGAAAATAAGTTTTTTCTTTCAAAATTAAATAGATTAGTTTACAGCGCCCTCTCTTTGTCAAAAGATGGTACAAATCGAATTTAAAAATATTTCGTCGCTTTCATTTCATCTTCTATTTAGCTTTAAAAAAATTATTTTTCTGTAACGAATTATCTTTGAGGAAAACAAAAGAAGATGTAGAGGAGGCGTCATCGTGATCATCGTCCTTTAGAACGCCATCTCTTAGCCGAAAAGAAAACCTATTTTAATCGAACTTAAAGAAAAATTGGTATCTCATCTGGTTTTAGATTTAAAAAATTGGTGCTTTATAAAATCAGAAGTACTATTTTCAAGGAAATCTGAAGAAGTTTTGATAAAAGCATCGTTACCGTTTAGTGCGCCATCTATGAAATGAAGAGGTCATCTTTTCTTGTTAACTGAACCACCGTACTTTTAGGTATCAGAGCAGTCCCTGCGCGATAAATTAATTACATTATCTATTCTGGCGGGGGGGACTCTCCAAAAAAACCACAGCAAAAAAAAATAAGACGGGCAGTCGGTAATTTAATTAAAAATCACGCTGCATCGGTTAATTGCACGCCCTGCCTGCGCTGACGACGTCGATTAAGAGCGACGACGAAACGTACGCCTTGTACGCAAGGCAGTTTTGTGTTATTGGGGCTTCGTTCCGAATACGCGAGCAATTACGTATATTAACATTTCGTCGGGGCGAATGCCGGCGCTTAATAAATTATCGCTGCCTTCTCATTAACATCAAACGCAGAATTGCCGCTGCTTTCTAATTAATAACGCAGAATTGCCGACTGTAGCGAGGCGAGAACCTATCGGTTCCCGTCGGCCAAGAAATTCATTAAGAAAGTCGATGTTTATTGATTGCCGCCGAATCAATGAAGGTATTTGAAAGGAAATAGAAAGAATTATTAATTTAGAGCAGCGGAAGCATTGAAATCAAATAAACGATGGCCAAAGACTTTTAACAAAAAAAAAATTAGTTAGAGGTGACCCTAGAACTTACCAGTCGAAGTTGATAACGATGTACAGCAGTTAACTCCAATGCCCGCTAACTTAGTGAAGAAAGGGAGTGGGTTCTAAATGTTAGAGTAAAGCGCACAGCAAATCCGTTCAATGTATTATAATGAGTCTTAGGGCCAGTTGCACCAAGCACTTACGTCGAGCTTAACTTTAAGTGCCGCTTAGAATGTGAGTTACATTAACGTATGTAACCCCAAATATTACATTATAAGCAATACTTATAGTTAAGCTCGACTAAAGTGTTTGGTGCAACTGGCCCTTAGGATCTTTAGATCGTTTGTATAGGAAAGATTGAAGTACTCAAAGTATTGATTGTGTCGTCTATTTTCTAAACAAATTATTCGTTTTTCTTCCTGTACCTTACATAAGATAGATGAAGTGATGTCATAAATATACGAAAAAGGCTATTCGTGTATCGTAAATAAGGCAGGTGAAGTAATTGATAAATATGGAAAATACTATTCCTATACCGTAAATAATGTAGGTGAAGTAATTGATGAACATGAAACAGACTATACGTTTAGTGGTACACCTGATAAGGATATGTTGCATTTCAATCGAAGATATAAAATAATGAACTGTGCCTGGTGTTTCTGAAATCTGGAATTTTATCTGTCCCGTTTGTTAAAAAAAGAAATCACGTCTTTTTCAGCAGGGTCGAACTGTGAAAGTCGGATATTCTAACTTCTCGCCGTCGTCGTTTCAGGCGAACGCACTTTTATTATCTGCATGAAATACGCTGCTGTCATGTCTGCTGAATATCTGAAAAAAACGTACTCCATCCATTTTATTAATTTATCACCGTTCGCAGCTTCGCTTTCTCGTATCCATTCACGGCCTAATACGATGACGCATGATTCCCCCGACGCGCGCGACGCCCGCCGCCGCCGTCGCTCGCGCCATTTTAATAAATAAAACATTTTTCTGTGTTTTCCGTGACAATGCGTCCCATGTCGGGCGTCGTCAAGCTTTTATCCGCCACCTGCGAGCTTTCCACCTTTTCATCGCCGCGCCGCCACACCGTCACGGAAGCTCCGGCGACGAAGACGTTAACTTTTCTAATTAGAATCATCCGCACAACTTCAATATTAACGACGTCGGCGTCGTCGCAACGAACGATTTTAGAGCGGCGTATTGACATTAGTTGCGAAACTTTATGCAAATATTGTCTTTGGGATTCAACTGCAGAAATACTAATTCGCGCTATAATTACTGAATTATTACAGTTTACTATTTAATATTTGATAAGCGCCGTGAACGTGCCGGATTACGTTCACTACTGGCTCAATTGTGAAAATCAATGTTCATTTTTGGGGGGTATTTTGGCTTCAGCGATTGCTCTTTGGAGATTGCTTTGAGGGGTAGTTTCCGGGAAGAAGAGGAGGAATTATCTATGGCTTCGACTTCTTATTTTCGATCGAGCCTATCCTTATCTTTTTCACTGGCCATTTGTTTTTAGATAAAGTGGGTAACTAACCCTGTACCTTATAATTTTCTTCAAAACACATTCGTTCAAATTCGAGATAACATTTAGAGCCACCACTAATGCACGATTTCTAGAAACTTTTATCATTAGATAAGTTATAAATTTATAAGTTTTAACATGGGTAACCATACCAACATTTACTTTATCCAACGATAAAAGTTTCAAAATTTAATTCGAATCGATTCACTTACATCTGCTCGGTTTGTTCAGTTCGTTCGGACTGAAATGTTCAAGTCTGGATCTGCTTTAATAAATTCTTTGTGTGTTTAAAACGCCCATTTCGTCAGATTTTACGGCGGTAGAAGCATCGCCTTCAAATTAAATTCATATAACATAACAATTAATGATCTCATGGTTTGTGTTTTAACTTAGAAGCTTTCTTTACGTTCGTTTTAAAATACTCCGGCTATAAAACAGCGTAAAATTCTCGATTTTACGACGCTCCTTTGTGGTTTTAAATAAATAATACCGTTCGGAGTTTCTACTTTTAGATACGATTGCCTCATCTTTTGTAAACGATTGCGAGCGCATTTCGTCTATTTCGTGAGAGCCGATCGAAATCATATTCCACGCGGACCGATAATAATAAAATTTCCGCCGTCGTCTATTTCTTTAATTAAGCTAGTCTATGTGAATTAAAGTTTTTTTGCAAGTTAATGTTTCGACTTCGATGGATTAGTTCGGTTTCGTTCGACTGAAGGATCAGTTCGGCTTCACTTTTGACCCTTAACGCCATCGGTTTTTCTTGACGTTATCTGAAATTGATTTTTCTTGACGTCATCTGAAATGCGGTTGGTTTCTGCTGATGTCATGATGCCTTCAACTTTCTTGGAAAACGTATGTTTGCACGTTTGGTTTGCCCAAACTGAATAATACATGCTGTATTTCTTTGGTTTTGCTTCGAAACCACTTTTATAAAATAACTTAGACCGTCCGGTTTTATGGGAAAGAAAGAATAACTTGTTTTTTTTTCTTCAAAGCTCGCGATTCGAATTTCGACAGGCAGAGTTTTAATCTTAAATCAGAATTTTTAATAAATTCTTTTTTGTACAGAAAAATCCGGATTCCTACAGTAGTTATCTTCCCAATTTTTTGTTTTTTTTTTTGTTTGCTTTGGAATCCTCAAACGTCTTACATGTAGACCAGCTATTCCCAACCTGTTTTAAGCATCCATCCCTTAAAAGAACAGGGACCTTTTTTCCTCCCCCATTTCAAGCCTAATTGTTACAATAATAATGGATTTCTTTTTAAAATACTCCGGCTATAAAACAGCGTAAAATTCTCGATGCATCGGCGCTCCTTTGTGGTTTTAAATAAATAATATCGTTCGGCGCTTCTATTTTTTAGATACGATTGCATCATCTTTCGCGAACGTTCTCAAGCGCATTTCATCTGTTTCGTGAGACCCGATTGAAATTATTATTCCGCGCGGTCAGACAGTCATAAAGTTTCCTCTATCGCGCATCGTCTATTTTTTTTTATTGAGCTAGGCTACGTGAATTACAGTTTCTTGCAAGTTAATGTTTCGACTGAATTTGATTTGATTTGTTTCAAAATTTAATGTGAATCGATTCAGTTATAAAAAATAAGGGGAGGAGAGGGTGGTTCTTCTCATACTGGTTTGTTTTTCTTCCTCGTTCTGAAACATACGAAGTTAACCGTTTGTGTTTCACACGCATTTCGCTTTATAACCGACAGTAGATGTCGCAGGATCGAAAGACTTTAACGACGCCAAAAAAAAAAAAATAACAAACTCCGGAGCGCCTGTAAAAGCGACTCCGGGTGTTGGCGTGAACGCTCGCCGGCGACGGGAATATACCCCAGCGAAGGGGTGCGGAGAAATACACCCGGCCGAACAAACTGCGCCCGCTCCGAAAGTTAAATACGCTTTGTTTGAAATGCAAATCGCGTTTGTACAACGCAGCGTAATTTATTTGGCTCGCTTTAGTTTCGTGTGTGTGTGTTTTCCGTGTTTTGATGTGTTTTGGTGTTAGTTGCTCGGGAACGAGAGTTAAAAATTCCGCGCACGAAATTCTCGCCTAAGCTAATTTAATATACGGGGCGTACCAATTAAAATTGTCGCATGTTTGATAATATGTTCCAGTAGTTCTCGTAGAATCGTCAAGTTTTCCCCCAAACGTTTTGAAATCTGCTGTTTTCCTACCCTAAGATTTTTTTTTTTTTTTGATTAGGAAATAAAATTACGTGTGACAATTTACCGAAGTCGTTTTTCCTTTCCTGTGTGTATCCGAAAGGGATTTCTTTTCGTGGAAAGGGATTTTCCGGGCTGATCGTCAGCCGGGGGTTCGCTAATATAATTAAGCACTCCCTGTACTTTCTCCCAATGAATCACTCAGGCCGGATTTGGGAGGCTGCACCGCCGCCGCAGAAGTAAATGAGACGCAAAATTAAATAAAGCGCGCCGGCCGAACGAAATTTTGGATCGCTTAAGTGTATTGAAGCAAATTTATGGCGGCTGTCCTGCGAAGGCGTTCGGCAAGTTGTAAATTCCCGGCGTTTTAAGGAGCGAAGCCCTCGCGCAATTTCAATAACAAATTTCCCGGCTCTGGCCAACCAGACGGCTGCTCAACCGCGAGGAAATTCGCCTTTTAATGAAAAATTTACTGGCTGAGAAACTATAAATCAGTTGGGGGGAGACAATTTGATATGGCCTGTGAAGAGCCTTGGAAAATTTATTCAGTTTTCTTTTTACTTATCCAACAGTCTTACATTTTGCATACATTAATTTTTTTACAATTTCTTTTAGTTCGCTCCAATTACTTCAATTAAAGAATGCGTTTGTTCTTCTGTCCATGACCATAGCTTGAGTAGAAATAGAAAACTGAACTGATCATGTAAAGAGGGCTTTGCAAATCAAGAATGATGTAACATGTGGAGGTACGTACTAGTTCAGATGCTGCCAGAAATATTCGTAATAGGCCAAGCCGATAATATGAAACTTAAAGTAACAAAGCAACAATCCGTCGTATAAGCCGCTAGAACACTACGCACGCAGAACGTTTATTACGATCTTGATACTACCACGTTCAACGATCAACAGAGAGTGTAGCACGCACGCAGAACGTTTATTACGATCTTGATACTACTATGTTCAACGATCAAAAGAGAGTGTAGCACGCAGAAGTTTATTATTGTCTTGATACTACCGCATTCAACGATCAAAAGAAAGCGAAATCCTGGCCACCGCAACGCCACGTTCTAAAACGTTTAGTCATAGAGCAGAAAGTACCCCACCCGCACGCCAACAGTGGTAAAAGGGTAACCTAACTCTATGTAACACCGACTTAGAGCGCCATCAATGGAAATAAAATGTAACACTCTGCTATTAATCTTGGACATCTTAAGTGTTTTTGCTCTTATCATAACTTCTTCTCCCTTGTGTTTCTCGCCATGTCGATCGCTTGCTAGAGTAGTATAATAAGAGCAATCATAATCGTTCTAAATAAACCTTTGCATACAAGGTGACGTAGCCTTGCTAAGTTGACTTTGCTTGCATGCTACGTTTACAAACGTAGCTGTTTCGATTTTATTTGCAGAAACATCAGCGAAAGAGTGAATTCCAAAGCAATTTCACCGAATCCTCCCCCTTGGCACGCCTCCTTCAAAAAGGAAAAGCTATGTCACTTAACACAAAGTCAATTTTTATAATAAATAGAACAACGACATTATCGTACGTAATTCACAAGACACAAGAAATGAGACAAGTACGAACAAAACATAATACTTATTATCGTCCATTAAGAAAGCAATACGATTATTATTATTGACACGTCCACCACAACTTCTAACGACTACCCATTCGTTACCCGCGTTATGAATATTTGATGCTCCCGAAACTTATTAATGTAATAAATCATCGAGTTTCGAGCTAAAGCGAGCCAGGGCCGATCTAATGATGATGACAACGGTCACTCAAGAAAATAACACGACCACCTTCTTCTTCATCATCAAATCACGCGCGGCCAAAGAACATCTCGTTTGCGACAATCGCACGTGTAACAAACACGCAAATACGACGAGCAGATCAAAGCCCCAAGAAATAACGACGTCAATTTCGCGCACGCCAACTCAGAAATGCTGTGTGAAAGAGAGACGAAGGCAATTGTGGTTTCATAATGAAGGAGATTAGTATTTGTGTGTGTGTCTGTGTGTATGTTTCTTTTTTTCGAAAAATGAGTTGTGTAAGAGTGTCATTCTTTTCAATCTTGTTTGTTCCAATTATAATTTCAAGTTGCGTCATCTTTTTTTTTCCAGTGCGTTTCGATTCAGATAAAAATGGGAATAATCGAGTGAGACCTTTGGAAGAAGTATTTAGCTCGCGCTCAGTTTTCCGCTTGTATAAAATTCGACTCCGTTGCTGCGAGTTACATCACATCATCATCATCATTGAAAATTCGATTGCCTTCGGTGCTTTTCCTCGTTAAGGCGACGAGCCACCTCGTCGTAAGGAACGATGACGTCTGCGCGCACCTTAACCACACTAATGGCCAAGCCACGGTTGCTAAGCAAGTTATCGATTTACAGGCACGTCATAATGTTGCTATATTATTATTATTATTATTGTTGTTGTATTACGCCATACATTCAGAATTCACTGTGATAACGAAAAAAAAAAAAACAGGATAATCAACTTGCGCGACTTGTTGTTTTTTAATTAAACAAAAACAGGGGCGTGCGGTAATGAAATGCAAATAAGTTGTTTGGATGGCTATCGTAAAATTACGCCAATTTAATAGTTTTGCGCAAGTTGTTAGAGCCAGGTCAAATGTGTTACGCAAATCGATGCCGCTGTTCACCCCCCCCCCCCTCCCGCGTTCGAATCGGATTAAATTATAAACTCACGCTATTTTATAATCTAACTCAAATATGCTCCTAATTTGTTAAGGCACGTACACACTAGAGGGGGGGATGGGGGAGTCACATATCATCGACATCGTTGTCTCTCTCCATACGAGGATATCCTCCCCAGAATTATTGACGAAGCACAATACATACGATTTTACAAAAAACAAATGCAAGACTCTTTTACACTGAACAACACGAGACCACCCTCGTGTTTCATAGAAAACCCAACCTGCTCTTTTGATCAATGAGTCACTGTGAAAAGCAATTTTCTTGTTCGGTAGCCAATTTGAGTTAAAAGCCAAAAATATACTTTCAACAGTGTCTTCCTCGAAAATTAGAAACAGGGCCGTTTTAATTGCCTGAAGTTTGTCAAATGTTTCCCCTGTCGTTGTCTCTCTCCATACGAGGATATCCTCCCCAGAATTATTGACGAAGCACAATACATACGATTTTACAAAAAACAAATGCAAGACTCTTTTACACTGAACAACACGAGACCACCCTCGTGTTTCATAGAAAACCCAACCTGCTCTTTTGATCAATGAGTCACTGTGAAAAGCAATTTTCTTGTACGGTAGCCAATTTGAGTTAAAAGCCAAAAATACACTTTCAACGATGTCTTCCTCGAAAAGTCGAAAGAGTGCCGTTTTAGTTGCCTGAAAATTGCCTGATTTTTCCTCTCGTCTCTCTCCTTACGAGAATGTCCTTCCCGAAATTCTTGATGAAGCACAATGATTTAATGATTAAAACAAATGCAAAACCCTTTTGCCCTGAACAACACGAAACCATCCCCCCTGTTTTATAGAAAACCCAACCTGCTCTTTTGACCAACGAGCCAGTGTGGAAAGCAATTTTCTTGTTCGCTAGCCAGTTAGTGAGTTAAAAGCTAAAAATATACTTTCAACGGTGTCCTCCTTGAGAAGTCAAAACAGGGCCGTTTTATTTGCCTGAAAATTGCCAAATTTTTCCTCTCGTTGTCTCTCTCCTTACGGGGATGTCCTCCCCGAAATTCTTGATGAAGCACAATGATTTTACATAAAACAAATGCAAGACTCTTTTACCCTGAACAACACGAAATCACCCCCCTATTTTATAGAAAACCCAACCTGCTCTTTTGACCAAAGAGCCACTGTGGAAAGCAATTTTCTTGTTCGGTAGCTAGTTTGACTTGAAAGCCAAAAATATACTTTCAGCGGTGTCTTCCCCAAAAAACGTAACAGGGCCGCTTTAGTTGCCTGAAGATTGTCAAATTTCTCCCCTGTCGTTGTCTCTCTACTTACGAGGATGTCCTCTCCCAAATTCAAGATCAAGCACAATGATTTTCCATAAAACAAATGCAGACTTTGTTCGAAACGGATTTAGGTATACTACAAAAAAACACTTCGCGGGAAAAGCTTTTGCCTACCGTTCACGAATTACAAACTTTGAGAAAATTATTGAATTTAACAGAAGAAAATCACACCTAAATTCAATTTAGAATCGCCTGGTACGAGAGAAAGACGTGAGGTTTTTTCTGATACTGAAGAGGTCCGCGAATTAACTAGCTGTCAAATGATTGAGGTTTTTATGAACTATCTCGCGATTTTCCCTCTCCCCCCAGCGTACCCGTGACGTGCTTCTACCCTAGACGCTTCCAATAGCTAGATGGCGTAACGATGTCATTTTGCGCAAGGTTGGTAGAGCTGGATTGTGTATTAGAAGATTGCCTTGATCCAGAGGGAAGTGTTAGGGTACTTAACTCGTTACATCACGTCACGTGACAAATTCTATAGGGCATATTCTCGCGTTATTTGTTCAGTAGGACCACAGAATTGATTCCATTTTTAGTGAATTAAATTAAGCGTTAGAAGACAGATTAAGGTCCAGTTTTACAAATTGGGTTCAACGATTATTTCAACGATTAGCAACGATTATTTCAACAATTGTAGTGAAGTATCTAAGCTTCGGAAAATTAAACCTTCATTGTAAAACTGGGCTTAAAACTCACTCTATTTACTTCATCTGACAGATAGATATTTCATCATGTGACGTCATGAGTTACTTTGGGTGGGGGTAGGTGGTAAAGATCAAGTTGGGGGGGGGGGGTAAAGATCAAAGTACACATTTAAATGGGAAGGGGGCAATATGCTAGATGCAGTATCAGTTTTACCAACCTTGATTTTGCGCTGTTTTCCAAACTTCCCACGGACATTAGACCGAAGTCTAGGATGCTGAATCGACAGAACGTTCCAGATTAAACAAAAAATGAAACATAAAGATTTTATAAAATATCGTATTGCATTGAGTACGCCAAACATAAAAAATCATATTATGAAAAGGACTGCCGAAGCAGATCTCACAGTACTTATCATCTCCTTGATACAGGAATGAATATTTTTAAATATTTTTTACGTTATACGAATTCTTGCAGTACCTTTAATGCTAGAGATCTCATTCTCTCTTTGAAACATATTTGTTAAGTGCAAGTTTTCTGTTCCTTTCCGTGCGTCTTAATTGCCGTTTGTTAATTGGCTGGTAATTTTGGGCGAACTTAACGACCACCAAAGTCAAAACTATTAATAATTCCGTTGAGTAACTTGTCTTTCGGATGCTCCCGAGTCAATTTGCTAATTAGTTTCTCGGGTCGGCGACTCGGAAAGACGACTCCCTGATTGATTACGTAATTCCGAACGGCAAGTTGGCTAATAACGACTTAAAGCCCTTACAGGGGCGGTTCAAGGGGGGGTAATAATAGATGATGAGCGAGATTCGAAACCACGTAGGTACAGAAACACGTCCTCTCGCAGTGAGTTTCTTTTCCGCTAGGTGCTTGGAAGTGTTTTGAAAATTAAAAAGAATTTTGAAAAAAAATGGAACTTCAATTTTTCTACTTACTTGGAGACACCTTTTAAGGTCATGTTAACCCATCGTTTTAAATTCTCTGCGACATTTAGAAGAAGGAAGACTTTTCTGTGTTTTCTGTGACATCGAGGGCCAGCAGAGAGAGAGACCCAGTGACAGGACCTAAGCTGGAAACTTCGCCGTCGGTTATGGATTTTTAGTAAACAGTCGGGTCAGATAGAGCACACTGAGACGTGTAATCGATCTTCGACGCCCCGGAGGACTCCCGGAATGAGATTTCCCGATGCTTCAGTTGCGACTGCAGCGTAATCGCCGTGAACGTCGGCCCTTTGATCACACAAGGAACCCAATCATACGTAATCAATTCGTCCGTTTTTTCGCCAAGTCAAAATCTGCAATGTCGCTGCATCAAAGAGTTTAATTTCCTTCCGTCGCTCGTCGTCGGCGTCGGAAAACGAGAACGACGGACGTGCGACAGGGGTTGTCACTTATTAATTCGTTATTATTATTATTCCCTGCGAACTGATGTGATTACACGAATATTATGGGAGAAAATTGAATTAGCAATTTGAAAGGGATGATACACGGCTGTAAGCAATAAATCAGGCGACCAGGTCCGAATACGTTGTCACATCGCCCTAATCAATACGATCGTAAATTTCCTGCTCCCTCGGCTGGATACAGAATTAATGTCGTGAAGAATGGTGCAGGAATTTGCAGACTGGAACCAGTCACCAGTTGGAACAGAACAGTTTTCTTTGTTGTGCATTAAACGATGCCAAATCGTTCTTTATAGTATCAGATTTCATGATAAATAACACCAATTTATTAAATTCGTCGTTTTTTTTTTTGTTCGCCCTCGCTTTCGCTTCATCTTCATTACAGACAGCACGTGCTCACGTGTTTTCCAACGCGGACTGAAAATGCTTCGACTTGAAGGAAATCATTTTTGAAACATTCGCTATTTTTATGCTTTGAAATCAACAGATAGCATTTCCCAGTCATTATTAAGGGTCGGACATTCCTAGGATATCTGGTAAAAACCAGTATAAAGATAAACAAAGCAGCGGCGTAGATTTCAACGTCGCCGCTGAACGGCTTTTATGCCCGAGGCACTCTCACCCTCGCGCGCATTGCATCAGAAGCGACCGTTTCATGTAATTTACGTGTGTAACATAATTGCCTTTATAGTTTCTTTCAAATTAATAATTACGAAAACATTATAATTCTTTAATGTAGCTTTGAAAGAGACTGGCATAATACATTTAATTCATATCAATTATAGCGCCGTCACTGCAAAAAGAATGCGAGTTCATATCGGAATGAATCGATTATGTAAACAAGTTTTTATATCCAGTCGACCAGAAATGTAGTGGTTACTGGGTGCCGCTTAGACTTCTCTGGCTTCGACTGGTTTATTGTTTCGTTTTTACAGGGCAGACGCATTAAAGATTAGAACTTTTTCCCACTGTGATCGCTTCAGTATATTAGTAGTTCCTCGTATATTTAACGAAACCTTCCGCCTAAAATGGTCATTATTTATCAATTAAGATGTAAAACGAGGTGTCATATTTAATAACATCGAAAACGACAGACGCTCGCGAAAACAAAGGAGACTCCGCCTTCATCATCTCAAGAGCTCTTCGCCAGACGTACTTTACTAAATACTTAATTCGTCAAGGAAACGCTTTTCTCTCATCTGATAAGCAGCGCCACCTGCAACAACAGCACCACCAAGCGCTGAATATCGCCCCTGGGAAGCGCGTTACAAATTAATAAAGCAAAACCAACCGTGCCCCCAAATGTTCGAAAAAAAGGGTTTGCACCGAGTAAAAACCATCGTGACGTCAGCAGGAACCAACCGCATTTCAGATGACGATGACGTCAAGAGACCCCATGGCGTTAAAGGTCGAGTGTGAAGGGTCGAAGTATTAACTCGCAAGAACGTTTTTCTCTCATCTGACAAACAAGTCAATGAGTTACAGAAGATAGAACAACTTAGGTCTTCCCGCACCATTGGAAAAAAGAATTGTAATTGATTGCAGGTGCACCGGGAACGCAACAGATGGCGATAAATCCATTTTATGAAAACATATTGCCATCAACCCGCAAGTCACAAGATTGTCGAAGAGGAAAGTAACATACAGTCACGCTAGCCCCGGCTGTTCAGTAGTACGGGTTGGTTCAAATTCAGCGCCAAATCACATAAAATAGTTATTAATAAAAAAGCCTAACCGATAAACATCCGAGTTACTAAGTGCTACAAATACTCAAATGCAAATTAAATCAAAACTCAACAATTAAGTGAAAGTGAAAATCGAATAACGGAGCCCGTATTTCGTTTACAAAGCGCTAAGAGAAATAGTGACTACGTGCACCGGGAACGCAATAGTTGGCGATAAATCCGTTTTATTAAAACATTTCGCTACCTACCTGTAAGTCACAAGACTGTGTTAGACGAAATCAACTTACAGTTCTGCTAGTCAAGGCTATGCAGTGGTACGTGTAGGTTGGTTCAAACACAGCGGCAAATAACATAAAATAGTTATTAATAAAGAAACCCAGCCGATAAATATCCAGGTTACGTAAGCACTTAAAATACACAAACTTAATTGAAAATCAAAACGCAGCAATTAAGCGAAAAAAAAAATCGAATAACCACCCGACGAATCGTGCAACTTGAAAGCGACTGTACGCGTCACCAAAAATGAACATAATAAACAATTAACAACGTAAAACGAAAAGAAAATGACTTAAATACTTATTATCATAATGTTTGGTCTTTATTTCTCAATAAGCGACTAACGTTAGTATAGTTTTAGAATTTGCATTTCGTTTTTTAAGACAGGCTCTTCTGTACAAAACTTATTTCAAGAGTTACTTCAATTCATTTCATAAGAAATTCACGCAATTGTTACGAATGATTCATTGATCTAGTGATCCTCGGAAAATAAATAAATAAATAAAGTTTGCCACTGCGTCGCCCGTTTACTAATAATAGTCGCGGTCACTGAGCTTAAGTGTGTGGAGGACGCTGTGCCGTATAAAGTGTGGTACTACTGAAAACCCGTCCGGTCGAAGGCCCCTTTAGTATGGCAAAATGGAGTATCGCGCGCTTTATCACGCACGTGTTGTATTCTCTGGTGCTCTTCATTTTTGCCATATAAGAGAAGGGAGTGCTCATCTGAAAACCGACTCATTTTCTGCTCGGTTTTCACTCCTCCAGTTAATTATCTTCCAAGGTCTCAGTAATCACAATAACCTAAAAGTACTCATAGGCATCAACTGACTGACTTCTTACAAACTGAATTAAATTGCTTCAATTCTTTGTATCGTTGATGAAGAAAGTCCCATGTTGGGCGCTGTTCGATTGTGATTTGATGGGAGAGCCCACGTTGGGCGCCACCTTTAAGCTTTGATGAGTTGATTGACACATGTAGGTCAGACTGATTTCTTTTAAAATTTGTCGGGGCTGTTTCTCTGTCTGAGTGTGAAAAGTTTAAACATGAATTCTCTCCGGCCCCCCGCCCCCCACCCCTTCATGATGAGAAACGAGGAGTTTCGAATCAGAAAATTCTCAAATTTCTTTCGTCTTTGATTTTGTAATTTTTAAAACTCCCTCCTTCCTAAACGAACAAGAAAAATAAGTTTCGCGATCGTCTTTTGTTTTTAATCCTCGTCAATCCACCTTCCCCCAATTTTTTGTTTTTTTTTTTTTTGAAAAACATTCTTTTCGATTTTCGTAATCGCTTTACAATCGTTTGGTTATTTCGCGTTGGTTTGCAGAGAAAAATACTAAAAATTAACGAATGAACAAAGGAAGACGGAGGGGGGGGGGAGTTATAATCGATTAATCGATCGAAGAAAGTTAAAATCCCGAAAAATGTTTCCATTTTGATTTTGATAATTTTTGTTTAATTCGCTTTGGTTTGCTAGAAAAATACTAAAAATTAACGAACGAAAAAACGGGAAAGAGAAGGGGGGAGGAGGAGTTATAATCGTTCGAAGAAAGTTGAAATCTCGAAAAATGTTTCTGTTTTGATTTCGAGAATCGTTTCGAGAAAAAAATCAACGAAAACAAAAAAAGAGAGGAAGAAAACCAAATGATCTTTTTTTTGAACTGTATTTTATCTTTTTTTAATCTTCTTCTAATCGATCGATAGATCAAAAATTCCCGAAAAATCCCGAGAAGTGTTTCCGTTCGTTCACTATTTGTTTCGGTTTATGAAAGAAGATTAAAAATCAACGAAAACAAGAGAAAAAAGGGAACAGAGGAAGAAAACCAATTGATCCTTTTTTTGGACTGTATTTTATTTTATTTTTTTGTATATAATCGATCGATGTCCAAAAACCCGCAAGAAATCCCGAGAATCGTCTTTTGTTTCGGTTTGCGAGAAAATATTAAAAATCAACGAAAACAAGAAAAAAGGAAAGAGAGCAAGCAAACCAATTGATCTTTTTCTGGACTGAACACAAGAAAGAGAGAGAGAGAGAGAGAGAGAGAGAGAGAGAGAGAGAGGGAAGAGTTGAAGAGAACTTGTGACTTTTTTGACTTTCTTCGGCAATGAAGTCGTCCGTGTAAAGCGGACCATACACTACGTTCAATTCACGCGAACCAAAATTGTACATACAAAACAGATGTTACACCGTACCGTTTTCTTCTCCACACACTGGATTTCTAGCACGTTCGGATAAATCCGTGCGGACTACTTTGCGCCAATTGAGCTAAGTATGTGGCCCCCTTAATGCAGGTCATCGAACGAAATGTTGTTTATGTCAATACGTTTCCCGAAGTATCTCAGCCTCTAAGGTAGGCAACTATGTACGCAGAACTTTATGATCCGCAAGGGGAGGGTCTACCCGCACGTACAAGAAACTCAAGGACACCGCTTAATTCGTCAGGTTGGGCTTCGAAATATTTCAAATAGGATTTCTAGCATGTTCGGACAGATCCGTGCGGACTACTTTGCGCCAATTGAGCTAAGTGTGTGGCCCCCTTAATGCAGGTCGTCGAACGAAATGTTGTTTTTTGTCAATACGTTTCCCGAAGTATCTCAGCCTCTAAGGTAGGCAACTATTTACGCAGAACTTTATGATCCGCGAGGGGAGGATCTACCCGCACGTACAAGAAACTCAAGGACACCGCTTAATTCGTCAGGTTGGGCTTCGAAATATTTCAAATAGGATTTCTAGCATGTTCGGACAGATCCGTGCGGACTACTTTGCGCCAATTGAGCTAAGTGTGCAGGTCGTCGAACGAAATGTTGTTTATGTCAATACGTTTCCCGAAGTATCTCAGCCTCTAAGGTAAACCCATAATAGAAAGAAACCCGCCGTAAAGTCTAGTTACCAAGAATAGAACAAGCATTACGGACTCAGTACGGGCTCACAGAAATCGCTGGTCATAAATACCTGAATAACTGTTGTCAGGCTTTGCAAAGCACAGATTAATGGTTTGATTTGCGCAGAGTAACTTTTCCAGAACACCTGCGATATTGATTGGGGGACGATAATCGAAAATCATTTTCTTTTTCAAATCCATTGCCTTGAATTTGAAGTATCGAACAATTGTTTGGAGGCTGGCAAGTAATAAAAAATTATTTTAACTTGTGTTAATAAAATAAATATTTTTTGTTTAGATAATTTGATTTTGAAATACGTTTTCTCGAACTGAAGGATTTGTGTGAAAATTTTAGTGAAAATGAGACACACACGTAAGTTTTCCGATGTGATGTCGGGATGTCGCCCTCGAACTACATAGTTGTAAAGTTACGTGGGGGTTGTCGCGCTTGTCATCCGTCGGTGAATTTATTTGATCTGTACGATAGGGAGAAATTTCCTGTCAGTCTGTAAAAACTTTATAACCGCGGGTACTTCCGAATTCGGCGAAGTTGCGAGAGCGTATCTCTTCTGGTTCCGGCTGCGCCGCCGCATCGCGTTACAGGGACGTTTCCGGTCACCAAATACACTTCAATCCAATTTCCCAGCGGCATTTAAAACTGTAAAAGGAAATATTGTTGTGTGTTTATATTTCCTATTTATCTAGTCGGTGGCCGGAGCTCGGAACATCCGTTTACGTAAAATTTGCATAATATCCTTTCGGTGCGATGCCGACCGACGCGACATGTTTGTCGTAGTTGCTCGATGAAAACATTACCAACCCCCTTTTTACGGATGCTATTTTATTTTTATTTTTTTTTTCCGCGTGTGTGTGTACGACGTGTGTTTCTCAGTTGGGCTTCGTTCGCGAACGCGAGTTATATGGATTTCGCTGGAAGGATTTTTAATTAAACTACGCGACATCGAGGAAGTTTGTTTTTTTTTTTCTCTCTTCCGTTTGTTTTCAGGAAAACCAACCCGGGAAAAGCGCACTTATTTTATTAACAGAGTTAAAATAGAGTATATTTTCATTGGAACGAAAAAAAACAACAAGAAGAGAAGTTAACTTCGAAAAAAAAAATTTATTTCCAGAAATTATGAACAACATCCCAAGGCCCAGGCTAACGAAAAAAGCACACTTATTTTATTAGCAGGACTAAAATAGAAAATATTTTCGTTGGAAGAGAAAACAAAAAATAAACTTTCTAACTTCGAAATAATTTTTTTCCAGAAATTACGAACAATATCCTAGGGCCCAGGGTAACGACGAAAGCACATTTCTTATTTTATTAGCAGTATTAAAATAGAACACATTTTCACTGAAGTGAAAAGCGAAATAAATTAAGTTAAATTTATTTCAAGAAATTACGGAATTACAAGAAACTAATATACAGGGTATCATTAATTATGTATTGTGCAAACAAACCTAACGGCCATTTTCGTAATCAGACTTTAAATTTAAAGTTACTTTAACCTAAAAAGATACATTCGTTTTCCTATACTTACGCCCATTTTCATAATCAGACTTTAAGGAAGCTTTAATTTAAAGTCACTTTTAAGTATAGGGAAAACAAATGTATTTTTTTAGGTTAAAGTGACTTTAAATTTAAAGTCTGATTATGAAAACGGCCCTTAAAGTGACTTTAAATTAAAGCTTCCTTAAAGTGACCTTAAATTAAAGCTTCCTTAAAGTGACTTTAAATTAAAAAGCTTCCTTAAAGTCTGATTATGAAAATGGCCGTTAGTATTAGGAAAGTTATTTTAACGATTTCAAACCTTTTAGTTCATTATTATTATTATTATTATTATTATTATTATTATTATTTAAAACCAACAGCCAATTCAGAACTGGTGACATCACATCACGCATGCATTGTGAGTGCAACAATTTCGAAAAATCTGCAGAACCCACCGTATTTTTTCCTGATAAAAATAATAATTGCGATTGTACAATGAGAATAAAAAATAATTTCCTCTCTAATGCCTTCTGACCACTACCATAAATAGCTACAGAAACCTACAAAAACACAAACATGAAATAAAATTCAATACGGATTAGTTTGCCTCTGCATCGCAATTTAAAATTCCATTGGAATGACAAATCTGAGTGTACATTAAGACAGGTAATCACTAATAAGTAACACGTAACATGTTCAGTAATTTCAAGTAAAGAACTTGGATGTCAGGAGGATCGTTCTCTTCTTCTTTTCGCTTTTTGAAATCGTATATTCAAAATTAAAAAACGAACACGTTAACAATCGTATAAGAATAGAGTCACATTGCTACAGTATTTATCAAACTAGCATAAAACAAAAATAATGCAATCTAAATTTATTTGTTTAGTAATTTTTATTTGATTCGTTTATTATTTGATTCGTTGTGCTACCTACCTGAGCAGTCGTGACGGGTGTGGATTTTTATTTTTATTTTGTTCATGTCATCGAATACAAGCCCCTTGGTTTTAGCCACTCCTATAACACTAGGAATCAAAGTCTGCGCGAGATTCTACCGCATAATCTGGCCATTTTCAAAAAGTGCCTTAAGTATAAAGGCGTTACGCTGTACACTAAGCTACCGGATAGATTCAAAAGCGTTAATATAAAGGCGAATTGAAAAAAATTGTTAATTTTCAAAGCTACCATTCAGTTATTAGTGTTAATGTAATATTCACGTTTCTTTTCTGGACTTATCCTTTACCTTCATAAGGTCGTGCGGATTAATAAAAATTATTATTATCATTGTTTTAATTAACGCGATAAATAATTAAGCGCCACCTAATCTTAACCCAAGACGAGGAGAAAACCAAGGAGAAAGGAAATGAACAAATTATGCAACAATAATGTAATAAAGCAATCACCAAGTGTGTGGCGGGCTTAACACCACGAAGTGTGTATCATACTTAAACATTTACAGTCTTAAATCAACCTGTCTGGAATGCTACGGACGAGGCTGCCACAACTCCGAAGAGTTTAGTTCCCTCCAACGCCTAATTATAATCGACAACAAGTCATATCACCTTCCCATGAAGGTCCTCTACAGCAACCAAAATGCGGATTGACCGTCAGGGCGGCCAGAACGCGAAAACGGGGCAGTGCCCCCACCCTTCCCTACAACGACACCACCAGGCGCTGGATTTTATCAAACAACTGACTTTTCGTAGCGCGTTACAAATTAAAAAAGCGAAACCAACCATGTCCCCAAATGTTCGAAAATAAGGGTTTGCTCGAATAGAAACCATCGTGACATCAGCAGGGACCAACCGCATTTCAGGTGACGTCAAGGGACCCAGTGGAGTTAAAGGTCGAGGGTGAAACTAATTTCATCTCTCCGTCGAAACGTTTTTTTTTCCACGAAGGTGGTTGCTGTTAAGGCAACGCCTGTATATAATTTGTTCATAATTATGCGAGCGAACGAAAAAACTGTAATTCACATGGACTAGACTAATAAAAAGAAAAACTGCGACGGAAATTTTATGAATGACAGTCAGAACGCGTGGATTAACAATTCCAAACGTTCTCACGAAACGGATGCAATAATAAATAACGTTTGCACTCGTTTATGAAAGACGATGCAATCCTATCTAAAACAAGAACAGAATCTCCGGACGATGTTATTCATTTAAAATCACAAAGGAGTGCTGATGCATCGAGAGTTTTACACTAATTTATGGCCGGAGTATTTTAAAACGAAAGCCCGAACAAGCGTCTAAAATTAAAAAAAAAAAAAAATGCAAAGCCTGAGATTATTTGGAATTGGCGAAATTAATCATTCCGGGACGACGACGAAGGCTATAATAAAGAAAACTGCCTTTTTTCGCAATAAAATTCTCGAATTGGGTGCGGCGTGAAGTATTTTAAACACAAAGGGAACTTGTTAATATTGTATAATCGAAAATAAATGCGAGTTGAACGGAATATACATATTGGTTTTCACACCGTAACAGTCGCTTTCCATAATAAAAATAAAACGAATGTAAATTTCAAATTTAAATGAAGGCTTACTCTTTTTCGCATTTGTTTTTTTAATTTTTCTCAAGCGACTTGCAATTTTAAGGAGAGTTCTTCAAGTAACAGAATTTCTAAATTTCTTGTATAGACGTTATGCTACTATCTCATTTGTTGTTTTGTCGCAGAGTATCTTCATCGCTTGTTATTACATGAGATAATACTCTGACAACAGTCAATTGCAAACGCTGTTATATCGGGTCTTCATTTAATCATGTTTTCCACGTGACCTACGACGTAACAAACCAATTATTTAACACTCGAATAAAATTCATAGACCTCCCTGTTCGATACAAACGTGGAAAATTAAAAACTGCATTTCATGCTACCAGTTTTGCCAATCATGTGCGCTGTTAACTGTTTAATTTCAGGCAGAGCTTAGTCACTTGGGATGCAATCAAGTATGAAAACCCTGTATAATGTATAAATGTATTAATAGTAGATGCTTCCTGTCAAGGAAAATATATATATGTTTGCATAAACTAAGTACATTTGCACATTACGTAAATTTACACTGATGGGGTAGTAGATATGCTTGTGAAACGTTTGTAAAAGAAACTTACAATAAAAGGCTGTGTTTGAAACTTTTCTCATTTAAGTAAGTATGCATTCTAAAGTTAATAAATAATATCGTATGGCTCAGTTTATCCAATTTATATGTATTGTCGCGGTATGATGGTGGTAGCACCTCCACCAGGTCACGTGAGTGGAGGAGTGGCGTAGGGTTTTCAGAGGGTAGAGCTTTAAACACAAAATGTTTTACAAAAGTTGATACCTTTTATTAATATTAAGTTAAAATTGTTGGGGGTTTTTCGTGATCCAAATGGGTGGTTGCGGTCCTGGTGGTCGTCCGTGCGGGCGGCTGCGGTCAGCGTTGGCCTGGCCGGTTGGCGACGTACTTTGGGTCTCGGCTGTAGCTGCAATGTCAAGGTCGGGCTTGTTGCGTCGACTGCGGCGCTATCGGCGATCAGTAGTGGATGACTACGGTCCTGGACGAAGTGACGTGTCAAGCAAGGGTGCGGAAGTGGCTTCTGCCTGGGAGTTGTCGGGGAGTGGCAGAGAGGCGTCCTCAGGTCGGCCTTAGGGATGTTAGTGATCGCGGGAACAGCGTCCTTGGTGGTTGGGATGGTTCCCGGCGGCTCCCCATCTTCAACACATGAACGCAACTGCGAGAAATATTTTAATGTTATCTCATGCTGAAGGATTAAACGCCGTTCTCTCTCACGCATTGATCTTTGAACCTCTCTTTCAGCTGACACTCTCGCAATTCCATGCACACATCAACACACGGCCATGTGCTTTTGTGGCGTCATCTAATATATCGTTCATCGTGACCACCAAGATCAATGCATTTTAAAACATGACACTAACGACCAATTTTTTGCTCGCAACTGCTCATGCATTAATTCCGCTTTCATGTAATTATTTTTTGAATTATGTACAAGTTAATAACGAGTCTAGAACGAAGAGATTTTAGATTTTAATTGCCTCTAATCACTTAATAATCATTTATAGGCAGTCAGTTATTGATTTGAAGCTTCTTGGAACGTCTCACATCGCGTCGCGTCGCCTCTAGTTAGTCTGCATTTAAAAAACAGCATTAACCTGGTTTTTATTTTCATCGATGACGAGTGTGATAAAACGAGGCTTTGCAAAAAAATAATTACGGAGTTTAAAGCCTATCCTGGATGTATTTAATGATCGGGCAATTCCTGTACGAACAACCCAAACGGACAGAGAATGATTGGATTTTGGATTAAACCGGCGCATTCACCATTTTGCGTTTGATTCTTTTTGCCGGTGCTGGTGGATAAAGCAGACGCTTTCAGGAAAAAAAAAATTAATAATTACGGCGAATGGGGATTTTAATTTTGCGGAATATTAGCCGGTAATATGCGATGCGAGCAATTTTAATACGTAATGGAAACTATTGAAGTATGTAAATTTTGATGAAAATGAAATTAAAAAAAAAAAGATTGATTAACTCGCGCCGGGGCGATTAATTTCGAAACTAAAACGAGACGAGAACGGAATAAATCGGTGGTGATATTCGCTCCGACAATCCTCCTTTCTAAATAATTCCCGACAAAAACCGCCCTCATAAATATACACAAGCAAAAGGCGAACTTTATCAGCAAAGTTGTTTCATCCGCTGCAATATTGATGCAAAAAGTGCTCACTTGTTACTCTGCATTTGTATCGCGAATGCGAATAATTTATTACGGCCGCCCGCTTTAACTCCAAGATAACATTAAAAGTTTATAAATGGACTTTGAAATTACTGCCGTGCAGCGGGGTGGTTTTTGCGCGGAAAGAAGCGCGTCTGCCGTACTGCTGCTCTTGCTGAAACTGGGGCTGTTGCCTCGTAAACTGAAACATTCAAACAAAACGTCCCGGCTTCGGTTTGCACAAGTTTTACGCTGCGAAAGCAAATGCGCTCGTAAATTGCAAACAAAAATTTAAACGGCACGGCAGGCGTACGCTTAAATCGTATCGAATACTATTTTGACTTTAATACCCTTACGTTCCTCTTATTTGGAATTTTAAAACAAAATTTCAGTTTTTTCTCTTCTCAAAACTGTCTATTTTCCTGTGGCAAGCCTTTTCTAAGCCTGTTTCCATGTGACATCATTCCTCGCTAAAACCTCCTTACTTGGTGGCAAGTCGCGCTGAGAAAGTGAATCAGTTGTCGCGAAGCTAAGATGGTTTGGGTAAAACATTAAGAGCGCCAGCGAGTAACCCCAACCGGTGTGCGCACTATAGAACCTACTCCCAAGTATCAACAGTGTGCGTGATAACCGAAAACATCCAGAAGAATTTCTATCACTCGCTTATACAAGTTAGTCTTTGAGACGCAGCAAGAGCTCAAAACGTACTTAATAATAAATATAACATGTGATCAAAAAGTCCCGGCTTTGGACGTGTAGACGTCAGTCTTTGCTTAAAGTGTTCTTTCTGACATGTACCAATGATAGTAATGTCGTTCTGATTCTGATTAACAAAATGCTCGAAGAAAAGGCATATATTTACATCAAGGGTAACGGGGTTTTACGATTAAAGAAAAAGCCTATTGGAGTACCTATCGGTACTTTATGATCACATGTTATTTAGGCAAACGCTAACTTTGAACTAACACTAGCCTTGAGGGCTTTGAATAACCTAAATACCGCAAAACCGAATAACGCTTCAATGATTCGGTACAGTACTGACCTTCACAGGATCGTGAATCGGGACTTCATCTTCTTAAATTAAACATGGCTTAAAATCCACGAGAAAACGTTAAACTGCTACGCAAACAAATATTTACGTAAAACAATTAAATTACGTCAATTGCAAAGCAGATGCGTAAGTTACTGTTTTGGAAGTTCCAGCTGAACGGTGTTACAATGTGGCTGTCGCATTCAAATGTCTACAGTGAGACACCCTTTCTCGTGAACGCGTCAAACTTCGGTCAGTGCCATCGTACAAACTATCGTGCATCAGTGACGAGTAGGTGCGTCGTAGTGGCGACTTCAAGGAAACTGAAGCGTCGTAGTGGCGACTTCGAGGAAACTGAAGCGTCGTAGAGGCGACTTCGAGGAAACTGAAGCGTCTTAGTGGCGACTTCGAGGAAACTGAAGCGTCGTAGCGGCGACTTCGAGAAAACTGAACATTCACAGCGTATACAGTCATACACCTCCGGTAGGGGAAAGAACTGAAGGAAATGTAGAATGGGCGCGGAGGGCTTATATAATTCCAGATACATTGTTCTGTAGAATTTTTCAAACTCAGTTTTGCACGAGTCCACGCAAGCATGTGACATACACTTTTTTGTAAGAAGGTTCTTTCCGTTTTGGTTGCCATAGCTCAGTATAGTCGAAGGCTGAGGTGAGTTCGGAGGATGATTATTTGAATACTTTTTAAGAAAAGTTGCGAAATGCGTGAAAGAAAAAACATAACGTAACCATACCATTGAGCGCCAAGTAATGTCTTTAAACTGTAATCACTAAAACAATCCGGTAAATTTACGTCAATACTGACATATAAGGTTAAATTATGCAAATTTTCTCTGACTGTAAGGATAATCGAAGAATCAGAAGTGCAGATGAACGTAGAACATTCTTAAACGACGAACGCTGAAAATTCTTAAACGACAAACGCAGAAAATATACTCGGCTCCAATATTCGAACGAGACAACGCAAAAAATCTTCACAGCTCAATTTTTTCAAACGAGACAACGCAAAATCTGGCAAAATCCTTATGAAACTTCGTCCAAATGACAGAGAGCTTCGTTCGAACCGTTTGGGGTTAGAAAACACAAAGAGGCAGCTGCACCCAACAGTGGGAAAACATACGGTATTAGAAAACGGCCGGTAGTAGAAAAGGTAAGACAGCATCCGGTAGTACGAAAACTTGCGGTAGTAGAAGTAGCTGCATCCAAGAGTAGGACAACATCCGGTAGTAGAAAAACTCTACGTAAATAGCAAAAGAATCTTAGAAAATATTTTCCTAACCAACAATTTAAAGTACAGGTACTTACAGCCTTTTGCTAGTTTTTCTGAAGAAGAATGTAGCCGAACTCGTGTGCAAATCCTTATAAAGCTGACGGGAATGTCGCAGTATTTCGTACGATGAACGACGGTCGTGAGATGAACACTCAAAAGGAAAGAAATACGTCACGGAAAACCTACGTCATTTCCACTTACGTCAACAGAAGGAATCGATAAATATATTGATTTGTTTGACCGCTGGCGACATGTAAAGATTAATTTCCGAAAAGTAGAGTAGAATGACCACAGAGTATGACCGAAGAAGAAAGATTCGTCACTAAGATGACAACGTCCGCATTTAAATCGAACCTAAAACAAAAATCACGAGAAATAAGAATTTCATCGAAGAGTTCGCGAAACAAAATGGAGGAATGTAAAGTAACGGTCACTGAAAAATATGAAGGTTACAAGCAACAAAACGTGTGTTCACTTTAACGTACCAGCCAAACTGGCGAGCCCCACCAAACGGAACGAAATATTTTTTAAAGTCTTAACAAATTTACAAACTATTCATAAAATAAGAAGTGTCTTCAAAGTCTGTTTACTTGCAACCAACTTATGAGTTGTCCACATTGCATTTAAATTGAGTTTATACCTCCACATTGATTTTTTTTAATAATCCATCTGCGCCGTGTTCACAATACACAAGCAAACAAACTAATAAAAAAAATTCGCCCGAGCACCTGAAACAACCGAATTCCAGAGGACGAAGTCAAAACAAATTACGACTGGAAGCGAACGACGAGACGAAGTCCAAGACCGCGCGCAAAAACTCCAATAACGCCCTGCGGATCCAGACGTATCCCGGGCCGAGGGTGACCTTGAAACGAGACGGCCCCAGAGACGAACGAAGCTAATTTCGAAGCAAATAAGTGAAAACGTAATTCGTTTTGGGCCGATACGAAGAAGAAAACAACGCAAACACAGCGGCATCTGGTGTTGTTTCGTTTGTGGGGAACGAGAAGCACCGCCACCACCACCGCCCCTGCGGAGGACATGAGATGGAGATAATGGAAGAAAATTGTTGAAATTAGGAAGAGAGAGAGAAAGAGATTTGATGGTGATTTGATAAAAACTGAATTTCCGTTTGTTACAAATTAGTGTGTATGAATTGTGGATGTTGACGTGAAAGAAAAGTTACTGCTAAATTGGTGAACAGAAAAAAAAATTAACACGTTTAAGCAAGTCTCTTAATATATTTTATTTTAGCACGCGCGCGTCAAGCGGACAAGTTTTCTACACTATTTTTTCAATTTTGGTTCTTCGTTGAAAAACAAGTTACTAGTCGCGCTTGAAATAATTTCTAACGGCGATTTGGAGGTTATGTTTGTGATTACATATTTTGTGAGCCTACAGAGGTTTTTGTTATGTTTAGAACTTAAAATGACAACAAGTAAAGGTAATTTAAAACGTGTATCAAGTACATATTACTTCATGGATGACGTAAATAAAAGTATTTACACTGTACTTGGAAAGAGAATCGTTTGTGTTGTGTTATACTGTGATAAACGCGTTATACAGGGTGTTCTTTTACTGTGTGCAAATATTTAAACCTGTAATATATCACCATAAATGGCAACGATTGAACTCATTTGTTCTTAACTCAAATTCAATAGTTTTCGAGGAAAATGCAGTGGCAGATTTTCACTAAACCGTTTGAGAACTGCTGGCATGGCTAAAGGTGGAATGCGGCCGCCGCTTCAATTAAGACCCACAGCCGAAGTAGGCCAGGCTCAGTGCGTTACTTGCTCTTGAACATGAACGACGTAACCCAGCTGCTCCGATCGCAGCTGATCGATCAAAATGTTTACAATTCAAATTAATTTCACTGCAAGTAATTACAAGTTTAAGTATTTTTAAATTAAAATCCAGTGCAATTCAAGAAGCTGCGGTTCGTAATTGCCGAACAAATTAAAAGCGAGATACAAACAAATTGTAATTTTTTATTTCATATTACTTTTAATAGACTTATAAAAATTTACTGTTTTTCCATGGACCGTAAGTAGTAATACTTTCATAGCTAGCAGAGAGATTACAGTAAAAGTTTATTTACGTAAAAGGGTGAAGGAAGAACATTTTTAACGCGCTTGCCTAATTGATGCATAAATTTTAAACTTATTCGTCGATAGTTGGTATCGTAAAACGTATTACTTCGCTCGGTGAATTAAAATTTTAACCAAAATAATTAATAAACGATATCGGCGGTTATTATTACGAAACGCTACGAAATGGGGTTGACTGCGGAACTCAGCGCGGGTCGGTGTGTAGGAAAACGTTGCGACCTTGCAAGTATTTCTCTCTCGCACATATCAACGGTTCCAAACAAGTGGAACCTCCAATTTTTTTTGGTAACCACCAGAAAATACGCACAGTAAATAGCATTTCATGTACTTATACTGAGGATTTTTTGTTTGCACACAGTAAAGAACACCCTGTATAGAGTAAGTCTTAGTGAGAGTATTTACATAGTAATTTACTCGTGGTAAGGGTTGCAATGTATCTCAAAATAAATAGCTTAAGAAACCTGTTGGTATTGCAGCTTTTTATAGGTTTTATAATTGCTTATAGGCTTCTATACTCCTATAATTTTGTACAAATGGTGGATGCGCCGGAAATCATTATGAATTTACAGGGTGTTTCGTAATTCAATGTAGGTTTCGCTTAGAGTAAATCCAGGTGACGTGTTGGGGGTTGAATTTTTTAAGTCTGTTTAAATACATGTAAACTGACGGAGGAAACTTTTAGGCGCATTAACATTTCGTCGGTGGTAAGGGGTAAGGCGAACGCGAATTTGCATAATTTAATTCGAAATGACGAGCCATTACCTCAAAACTAATTTAAATAAATAATCACAGCGAAGCGTGTAGAATAAGCTATTATTTATTACCGAAGTTGAGCCCGAGCGAGTCGGGCAAAATAGAAACTTTATTTATTAGCCGTATGTTTGAAGATACCGAGGAGGAGGAAGTTTAAAGCCTACATTCATGAACGATTCAAAGTTTAATGCGCACGAACGAGCGAAGGGGGGCCGGGATACAGGTGCGGAAGTCTTCATCAAGAAATTCTGCCGTCGCCACCGCCGCCGCCGAAGTTTCGCGAAAGTTGCCAGAGCTGAAGACATTGATAATAACGGCGCGCGGGGCCTTCCCCGATGATGAAATGCGGTTATTCCGACGGCCATTGTTTCAAATTAAACGATACAAAGCAGCCCGTTCTGTGTTTAATCAATCGAACCGAACCATCCCGTCCTTGCTACTGCTGCTGCTGCTGCTGCTCTGGTTTCATGGAATGGTACGGTGTTCGGCCGGGGATTTCCCCCCAAATGCAAACGGTTCGAAAATATCATCGAGTTTACTTATTCAGGGCTCGCGCTTTAAGACAGGACGAACGCGCAAGGAGCTATAAAGTGCATTTTAAGTTTTTATTGACTTTAATGTGAGCTCACGCTTTTATGAGTACGTAGTTCTTAAACAAATGCACTTTACTCTAATAAAAATATTTCACAATGTATCCAAAAGTAAAACGTGCAAGAATTTAATTCCGGAATTTCCTTTTTCAATTTACTTGGTCCTTGGTCGTTTTTTATCGGTCATTTCAACGTTTTGTATACGATAGTGAAGTACCTGCAGCTCAGGGCCGTATTCAGGCTGAGTACTCACGGGAGGCTTATCGTAACGTCTGTAAATTTTTGTTCCAATGGTTTTTACGAATATTTAAAATATCTTAATAAATGAAAAACACAACAACGCTAAAATATTAACATAAGTCAGCGATGCCCTCGGACGCTCCGAAAGCGCTATCCCCACTCTTGTTTGTTTCGGGAAAACGAGAACTCATTCATAGAGAAGCGCGTGGCAAATAAATACTTAATAAATATAGCAATCGCAGTTGTAACGCTTAGCGCGATGGGGGTACGCTTCCCCGCTGGCGGTCATCCCTGTCGTAAGTGATCATAACATTCAAAATTATAACCAAATTAGCCATTTTTTGATGAGAGAGAGACATTGAGAACCGATGTGGTCAACACTGTGTTAGTTAACACTGAAAATGTACAGTGTGTCCCCGGATTGATTCCGCGATGCGTATAGTAGACCAAAACTTTTTTAATTCAGATTTCATGTTTTGCAGTTCAGGTCTGCTTAGCGCGAAATAAACGTGTGCCAAATTTGACGTTGAATTTCTTCAAGCAAGCGGAAATAACACAAGAAGAAATAAAAACTAAATACAAAGAAAAAGTGATTATTCAAATAATAGGTCCACCCCTGTTAAAACCTGACGGCGTTAATTACTGACAGCTGTTTTGAAAAAAATTAACAAATTATGGTTAGAAAAAAAAAAAGGAAAACAAAGAAAACAAAAGACGATCGAATCGTGTTTCTAAATAAAATGAAAATTCTTTGCGCGTGCGACAAATCGAGAAACAAAAGACGATCGCTTTAATTTGCGAAACAAGAAAATCAATCAAATAATATAAATCAAATTTAAACAACAAAAGATCAGTCAAAATAAAGAAAAAGAAATTTAATCCCCTGCAATGGACAAGGGCAAATTGAAAAAAAAATGGGAAAGATTTTTAAAATAAAATAAAATAGCGAAAACAAAAGACAATCAATCGACCGATCTTGCTAAAAAAATTTAAAAAAAAAGACAAACAGAATGTTCTTTGCACAAGCAACAAACAAACAAAAGACGATCGTTTTAATTAAAAAGAAGAAGTCTCGTCCCCAATCAAATTAAAAATCCGAAGACAAGTATAAAATAGCAAAAACAAAAGACAATCGACCGATCTTGCTAAAAAAGTTAAAAAAAAACAAACACGAAATCTCATGCCCAATCAAATTAAAAATCCGAAGACAAGTATAACATAGCAAAAACAAAAGACAATCGACCGATCTTGCTAAAAAAATTTAAAAAAGAAACAAACCCAGAATGTTCTTCTTTGCACAAGCAACAAACAAAAGACGATTGTTTTAATTAAAAAGAAGAAAAATCCGAAGACAAGAGTGAAAGTATCTTATGCGGAATTCTCTTCTTCGCAAATTAAAAAAAAAGCAAGAAAGACGTTCTCTTAAATTTAAACCAATAAATTAATTAAAATTAAAAAAAAACCCTGATTTGGATAAAAAAGAAAAATTGCGAACAAAATAGTAAAAAGTAACTAAACGTAAACGAAACAAATAAAAACAAAAGACGATCGAATGATGTTGTTAAAGGAAATGAAGAATGACTTGCGCAAGCAATAAATAGAAAAAAAGATTAATTTTAGAAGCTGAAAATATCTATCTATTGCAAACAAAAAAAATCAATCAAAATGAAAAGAAAGCCTAACACAGGACTGGACGAAGGAAAGTCGAAGAAAAGAAATCGATCGCTTAAAAAAAATAAGGAAAAAGGAAAACCGAATATTCTTTGCGCACGCAACAAACAAAAGACAATCGCTGTAACTTGTGATCCAAAGGTACAAGACGTTAATAATAATGTAACACTCATTTTTAATAAATTTAGAAAGAAAAAACGAGAAATGAACGTATAATATAAAAATGTGAGAAAAATTAAATTGTATCATTTAAAAACTATGCAAAATATGAAATCTAAATTCAAAAATGTTTGGTCCATTGTAGGTATCGCGGAATCAATCCGGGGACACACTGTATAACTACAATTGGTTTTCGGTCAAAAAATCAGTTTCAATTACCGTGTCGACATTAGCAACCGTTTTCTTTAAACCAACCAGTGTTGCCAACTGATGGACAAACTGTCGTTAAATCTAGGGATAATTTCAAACAAAAGTGAAAAATTGCAAAAAACTTATTATTATTATTATTCAA
This sequence comes from Prosopocoilus inquinatus, assembly GCA_036172665.1. Classification (NCBI taxonomy): domain Eukaryota; kingdom Metazoa; phylum Arthropoda; class Insecta; order Coleoptera; family Lucanidae; genus Prosopocoilus; species Prosopocoilus inquinatus. Next base: position 49,183,009 of record CM069872.1, read on the forward strand.
CCCCTTAGCTGCAATTTTTTTATGGAATCTTTCCACTCCTTTTTTTTAATTTGACGACACAAAATAAGAAAAATAAATGACGATCATACACAATACAGAAGAAAAAACTCAAAACGACTTGCAGATTAAAAAATAATAATAAAAATACTAATAATAACAAAAACAAAACACTATCGTAATACTTATTTACGAAATGATGAATTTCTGAAGAAAGCAGGAAGAAACAAAAGACGACTGTAATTATTCCCGAAGGAGATAGAAATGCAAAAACGTTTTGATTAATTAATTTCAGAACGAAAAGAAGAAAACAAATGACGATCGAATATCCGCAAAGTAATATTTACGAAGGAAAAAAAATATTTTAGGAGATTAAAAAAAAAACTAAAGGAAAAACAAATTATTAAAATTCAAAATTACCACACGAGACAATCCCTTTCAAACAATAAAGGCAACAACAACAACAACAACAACAACAAAATCAAAAAGTGACGGAAATATTTGAAGATGATGGAAACAAAAAATGATCTTGGAAAAAAATTGAAAAATGACAGAAATGTTTGAGGATGAATTTCAAACTTAACTATAATTGATGATTTCCAAGAATAATACCTGACAGATAACTTTATCAGGAAGTGAAGAAATCGGGCCCTATTCGTCTTAGGCCCGATTTTAAAATCGAACTAAAGGAGACTTTAAGGAAGGTCACAATCTGATGTATAAGTAATTACATTTTCGCGACTTTTTGGACATGTGACTGTGACTTTTATTTTAAAGTCTCCTTTAGTTCGATTCGATTCGATGAAATCGGGCTTTGAAGTTTGATGAGTTGGCAACACTACTTCTGATTGCTCCAAGGTGCAACAAAATGCGAGGTTAGGTTGTTTCAAAATTTTTCTCTCGTTTATTTTAGCAGTTAATTGCATTGCACAAAATTTACCCACGCGTATTAATAAATATTTTTTGTAATTTTAAATAATGTAATCTTGTTTTTAATTTTAAAGCTGCTTTCCCTGCTGCTGAGAAGATTGGTTATTTGAGGATTGCTGCTATCGGCCAACATCGATCACGTGACTAACGATAACCAGTAAGTTTCGCCAAACGCACGATGGAAGCCAATGACAGCAATCCACAGATGATCAATTCTCCAAATCTCCAAAGGAGGAAAAGCAGTGTAACCTCCTGTTTAAATTTTATTGATTAATTTAGGGAATTCTAGGAAAATATTGTCTGGCAAACAATGAATTTTTCGACGAGTTAATTGGCAACTGAAATCAACGTTGTTTTTTTTTGAAACAAATTTTCTTCATTATTAAAATGTATTGGAGGCTGTGATTTGTATTACAAAGAAATTGGATTGAGTGAAACTCTGAAGAAAATTTAACCTCCTAACCACCAGAAAAAGTTTTTTTTTTTTTAATAGACGCATATTTCGGCAACTATGCTGTCATCTTCAGCAGATGCCTTCTTCTTGATCTCAAGAGAAGACTTCTCTTTTTGTGGTTAGGAGGTTAAATTTTCTTCAGATTTTCACATTTGCATTGATAAATAACAGTGAATAGAATAGATATTTATCATTTCATATCAGGTGAGGCGTCAGGGCCTTTTCTACGGTAGCCTCCGCCTCCCTTGGTGCCCCACTAGCTTCGGCCCTGCTGCAGTTTGTTGACGTTGCCACTGAAACTTAGCGAATTGGTTATTAATTAAACGAAATACGGGCCCCGTTATTTGTGTTCGTGATTTAGTTTTGAGCGAATCAAGTATTGTGCACTCTTTAAACTAACATTGACAGTTTCTCAAAATATCGTTGCCCATGTCGCCACCATTCAAATAAACGACGTACCAAGTAATTTAGATGACATGAACAAAAACTTCAATAATCTAATGCCCGGTTTATTAAATTTTTTATTATATTAAAATAACCTAATCTCGCATTTTTTTTAGTTATTCCAACTCATCAAATTTCAAAGTTGGTACCTTTTTAAAAAAAATATATATATATATTCCCGATGTGAGGCTTATGGCCAGTTGCACCCAAACACTTAAGTCGATCTTAAATTTAAGCACTGCTTATAATGTGACATTTGATGTTATACGACATTCAGTAAGTCACATTCCAAGCGGTGCTTAAAGTTAAGCTGACCTTAAGTGTTTGGTGCAACTGGCCGTTATTAATAACAATAAGGCCCGATATGATAATCGAACTAAAGGAGACTTTAAGAAAAGTCACAGTCACGCGTTCAAAAGGAAGCGAAAATGAAGTTATTTATACATCAGAATGTGAGCTTCTATGAAGTCTCTTTTAATTCGATTTTATAATCGAGCCTTAGACGAATAAGGTCCGATTTCTTCACTTCCTGATAAATATATCAGTCAGGTATTATCCTTGGAAACCATTGTATCGATAATCGTTTCCGAGGATATTGTCTGGCAGATAAATTTATCAAGAGGTGAAGAAGTCGGGCATAAATCAAGTATAGTTTGCAAGTTTAATGTCAAACTAACGATGTCAAAAAAAAAAGAAACTTTCTAACAATAGTGTATGTGCATAGAGGCGGGGAATTCGAATAGTCCTGAATACATTGTCTCTGGAGAAACACGAATAATAATATCGGTTATAGAAATGGAATTTTCAATATGCCCGATGTGTTTTACGGCCTCACTCCGGAGTATTACTCCGGAGGAGCGCCTGTGCGCGAGGCGTCGTGTGTTATCCCGTAATGCAAATTCCGTGTTCCCAGTTTCCTTACACAATTTTCCGTGTCGGAGGAGGAGTTTTGTTGTGGAAACTTTTTAACGCGTAAATCTTCTTGTTTTGTTTCCAATCCGTCCATATTTCACGCCGCCGCCCGGCCCGCCGACCGCCTCGCCTACCGTTTTATTTGGCAAGTCTTAAGTTCTCTCGCGGGCGTTTATTTGTTCCGACGATGGAAAGGCAGTGACAGCGGGAATAATTTTTAAAAGAACAACAAACGCGAATCAAGTCGGCTTCCTTCTACGCTTTTTCTTTTCCACACCAATTCCGACGGGAATTTCAAATGTATGTATGTACAAGGCTACACAGGAAAAAAAAACTCGTGGAAGTTTGTAAAGGAAATCTCAACTATTACGAGATAAACGAAATTATTTACAATTATACCTAATTGTTCTTGGGGTTGGGGTTCTAAAAAGAGGCTGCGAGAGTTAATTAAATTTTAAGAGGACTGGAGTATGATTAACATGATTTTATGTAGGTTATGTAGGGTCCTCTTTCGAACTTTCTAATCGTGAAAGTTGGTACTTGCATTGCAGCTTTTTAAAAGTTTTTATAATTGCTTATAGGCTTCCACGACATCATTTCCGTTAGCGGTAATTTAATAAAGCATTTTTGGTTACTTGGCTAGCTAATACGTAGACTTAGGTATGTTTAAAGAAAATTACCTTTCAGTTACAATTTTGATACGGTCTTTACGACAGCATACATTGATTTTAAGTATGTTTTTTTTAGATAGGTACTATTATACGTCGACGGGCATTATTAAAATTAACGAGGCATAAATTTGCGAGGAACGATAATATTTACGGCCGTTACGGGTATACATTATAGTTTGAATCATATGGGTACGCTAATGCATACCAACAACACACCGTACTCCCTGATGAATGTAAAGTGCCTCATATAATTCCGAAGCCGAAACGGTTCACGGCTCTAGTAACGTAACGCGATACGGCAAGTAATATTTTCGGATGTTAAGTTCTCGTCGTACTGCAAAATGAGACATGTTCGTATTTTATTACGAATGTATAAAACAAAACGAGCCATAACCCGGATTTATGATGATTAAAAGAATCCGGCGAGCAAGCGACGCGCCGGAGGAGAGCGATCTACATTTGAATCGGCCCAGATTTACTGTGTGTGTGTGTGTCTACGTAACGTCGTCGTCGTCTTCGACGTTATTATATTCGATGATTACATGTTCGAGCTCGTTCGATCGTGTTCTACAGGAAATGTTCGCGGGCGTGTTTGCATATAATGCAGCCGACAGAAGATGTTCCTCAATCCACTTTACAGACACGTACAATAAACGTAGCACGCTCGTCTTGCACGGAAAGCATTTCGCAAGGCAAACATCTTTGGTCTTGCATAGGTCCTTCGAAGAAGATTATAATTGCTCGCAAAACGGACAGAAAACGACAAATACGCATTTAAAATAATCTCAAAACTCTCACAAACAGAAGAAATCCCACTCATGAAGAATCTTGAAAAGAAAACCTGAATAGTAGGCATCAAAATCAACCAAGAGGTGGTTTCGTGTTTGCATCGGAAGTAGAATGGGTTGCCTACTTCATTTTATTTAAGGCGTCACGATTTAAAATGGTCACGATGCATGTTGTTGACAAATTATTTAAAATGACGCTAAATTTATAACTCCTAATGTATTTAACGGCAAATAAAAGTAAAGTGAAAAGAAAAAACTATTTTGAATTCAAATTCATACTGGAATTGGATTTTTTGTAAAAACTATTTACATTTGATGTTTTATTAACTTTAAAGAAAAGTAATGAATCAGTTCCATAATTGCTATATTTTATTTATCTTATTTTTTTTTTCTTCGCGTTATAATTTATCTAAAATAAATAAATTGGAGGTACCCGTGACTGTGCCAAGCTGGGTCGTTTAAGTTTTTTTTTTTTTTAAATGGAATACCTTCTTATCTGATGTCGTCGTCAGGTTGATCAAAAATTAGGTTCGAGTGACACGTATCGTTTTATTGGGGAGGCTTTGCTTTAGATTCTGAGAGTACATGCGTCGTAAAAAGTTGTTTACCATTACATAATTTAGTATTTGCATCAGCCCAACTGTTAAAAATTAAAATACTTAAAACATATTCATCCAGCATCATCTCCCCGGAGTCTCATCTAAGGATTTTTCATTTTAAATGAAGTATCGATGATATGTTGTATCAAACGATACTTTGTTTAACAGTATCGATACCATACGACACTTAGCAGAAAAGTGTCGATATTTTGAAATATCGTATAGTTGTGCGGTAACAGTAAAAAAATTAAATTACATACACTATTAATTTAAGAAGAAGAAAAAAATAGAAGGTCATTAAAAATGTTATATCACAACGACGACTGTATGCTACACCTAGGTCACAAATTAATAAAGCCAAACTTGGCTGCGCCCATAATTGAGGAGCGTTCATGCAAATTCAGACATGCCCACTTTTGTGAAAAATTTTCTTTGATGTGGTTTCGGAATGCTTTCAACCGCTTCTACCGATTCTTATATTCAGAATCACGCAACGATACTTATCCGCTGAAGGTTAAGCATCGTTAATTTAGTCAAAACAGCACATGTCCATCTAAGAAATTCTTTCGAGCATCTTTTTCTCAAAACTATTTTATGTGGACATGTCTGAGTTTGCATGAACGCCCCTGAATTACAAAGAGAAGAGCTTGGGCGAATCAAAACCAACACCAACTAACTAAACAAACGTCAACCGTCTATATAAGATGATATCAATAACAACCAATGGCGTCAAATGTCAATTGTGAACGTAATTTATATTTCCGTTGAAATAACAAGTGGACAGGAAAACGTAAATCGCTGGAACCAGATGACACAAAAAACTAAAGCGTCGCAGAGTTTTACAACCAGTCTCGGCGGTTAGAATAAACATTCGATTTAATTCTCGCGAAATATGGTGAGTTGTAGCTTAAAGCGAAAAGGTTGTACGACCAATGCTAAAAATACAAACTCCGGGACGCTGAAAGTTTAGCTTAAGACTGTTATAAAGGCGAAAGTGCAAAATCGTAAGATAATTTATTGCCGGAGCGTTTTGAGGTAGATACACAAAACCCAGTCTGCGACTTGCACCACAAAATTAAATCGAGGCGTGGGACGCAATTTTGTGTTATAAAAGTACGAACATTCTGCGACGGAAATGATACTAAATAAATAATGAAAGCAAGCGAACTACGCCGCTCGTCGTTCACCCGATAACTACGTTTCTTTCCGAGGAAATTTATGCGGTTTACAACTTGATATAGTATACAGGATGACTTTTGAAAGCGGTTTTCCAAATCGTAACAAGTTGACTAATTGAAGCTAGAAAACGAGATTATTATTTTTTTATAGTAGGTTTAAGCTCTTATTTAATTAGTTAATTTGACGATAGCGATACTTTCCGATTCCCAAATGAAAGTATCGGTACTTTAAAAGTATCGATGTTTCGGTGCCATTCGATACCCAAAAGATATCGATACTTATAAAAGTATCGACGCATCGCATGCATCTCTAGTCTCATTTCATTAGGTAGGCCTGTCTTTATTCTTTGCCAGTAATACTTTTATTTAAAATGGAGGAATAAAAGAAAACAAAATTCGTTAAAAAGAGATGAAAAATCAAAGGGAAGTTGTCTTCAAAAAAGCAATCCAGAATTTTCCTGCAGAATGAAGTCCTATAATACACGATGATTACCCAAAAATATAACAAAAAAAAAATAGTGAAAAATAAACTGGAAAATTTGGAAAATTTAGCATCAGAAGTGTCTTCCTTTAAAATTCCAAAAACGAAAGTCTTCGTTTCATTTTTCATTATAAAAACAAATATAGCCTCGACTAGGCCACTGCTGGTTGTTCTTCTTGCCTCATTTTCTCGCTACACCTGCTTCGAAAATCCCTCCTAACTGTAATAAGGATTCAGACTTTTAGGACTGGAAACCTTGCAAAGACATCTTCAGAAAGTTTTCGATGAAATCGCGACAATAACTTCTGCTCGTCGCTTTTCGTTAGGAAAAAAAATGTTCTTCGAGCTATTGATGATTGATTTAAGTTCTTCTTGCCTCCTTCTCTAGTTGCGAGAGCGGTAGAATCAATTTTAATTTTCAGGAGGATTTAGGTTTTTTTTTGAACGTCCAAAATGTCTTCGTTGAGTTTTTTTTATTAAATACGCCAACAGCTCTTCGTTTGTTGACGTTTCGCCTTTCGTTTTAAAGACACTTCCTCAAGCCGTTGCTCGTATTCTTTTTACTTGATCTTCTCTCTGATCGAATCCTCTGTTTTCTATTCATTGCTTCAGAACTCCCCCTCCCCCCCTTCCCTTGTTATTAAATGAGGTTCGTTGAGGCTGTTCATGGTGTTCTTCTTGCACCCTCTTCTATCTACGAGACGGATACAAACTTTCCAATGGATTCAAATATTTCAAAATATTTCAAAAGTGATCGTTGTTTTTTTGGTTAAACAAGCCAGCAGCTCTTCGTTTGTTCGACGTTTTTTGCTGGTATTCTTGCTTTCTTGATCTTCTCGCTAATAGAATCCTCTCTAATAGCGTTTTCAGTTCATTGCCACAGAACACTTCGTTAAAATGTTCATCCCGTGTTATTACATGAGGTTCAAACAAGATGGGAACTCTTCTAGCTTCTCGCAATTCTTTTTCTAAAAGGGGAATTCTTTGAATTTAAAAATTTAAATGAAAAGCTTCCTCCTAAGAAGCGTGCTGCTTTGAGAGAGCGAATTTTTAAAGTTTATATCTTGTGTATTGATAGTATCGTCGAAAGAGAAAACGTGTGCAAGAAGAATCCTGTTTTGCTGGTGAGCAGGATTGTACTTTGAAAAGATAAAAACATGAATTGCCATGGATGGTAATTCATCACGATAAGATCTTCAAGTCACTTTAATTAGTTTAACTTGAAGGCTTCCGCGTCCATGGTTAAGTTCTTGGCTTCCGGTTGGAACCGTGCGTCTCAAGAAGTCCGAGATACGCGGTCCCAACCGGAAGCCAAGAATTCAACCATCACTTTGATCAGCTGTTGGTAAAAGAAATCAACAGAGAAGTAAGGAGAAAAGAGCCCATCTTATGAATTGGTGTAAAACGAAAGCAATTAATAAGAACAAAATAAAATACAGACTTGCTAGGAATTAAAAATATGAAACAAAAAACTAAAAGGAAAGAAATAAAAGAAGCTTACGTGGTTGTGTAATTTATCCGGACGATGCAATCCAAGTAAGTCATTGAACCAAGAAGGGCGTATGGCGAAAAGAAAGTCTTCGTCACGTTCTTCAATCCGGATTCTACATTCAGCAATAGCTTCATGTACTTCAGGGTGATTATTCTCGAATCGAGGGAGCAAGCTCGTAAGAGAACGTGACGTCAAAATGACGTAATTCTCCTACGATTTGCACTGGTTTGTATAAGAGCCTACGTCAATATGACGTCACGTTCTCTTGCAAATCTACTTCGTAAAAGAAAGTGTTCGTCACGTTCTTCAATCCGGATTCTACATTCAGCAATAGCTTCGTGTGCTTCAGGGTGATTATTCTCGAATCGAGGGAGCAAACTCGAACAAAACGTGACGTCAAAATGACATAGTTCTCCTACGATTTGCACTGGTTTGTATAAGAGCCTGCGTCAATATGACGTCACGTTCTCTTGCAAATCTACTTCGTAAAAGAAAGTGTTCGTCACGTTCTTCAATCCGTATTCTACATTCAGCAATAGCTTCGTGTGCTTCAGGGTGATTATTCTCGAATCGAGGGAGCAAACTCGAACAAAACGTGACGTCAAAATGACGTAGTTCTCCTACGATTTGCACTGGTTTGTATAAGAGCCTACGTCAATATGACGTCACGTTCTCTTGCAAATCTACTTCGTAAAAGAAAGTGTTCGTCACGTTCTTCAATCCGGATTCTACATTCAGCAATAGCTTCGTGTGCTTCAGACTTTCAGGACTGGAAACCTTGCAAAGACATCTTCAGAAAGTTTTCGATGAAATCGCGACAATAACTTCTGCTCGTCGCTTTTCGTTAGGAAAAAAAAATGTTCTTCGAGCTATTGATGATTGATTTAAGTTCTTCTTGCCTCCTTCTCTAGTTGCGAGAGCGGTAGAATCAATTTTAATTTTCAGGAGGATTTAGGTTTTTTTTTGAACGTCCAAAATGTCTTCGTTGAGTTTTTTTTATTAAATACGCCAACAGCTCTTCGTTTGTTGACGTTTCGCCTTTCGTTTTAAAGACACTTCCTCAAGCCGTTGCTCGTATTCTTTTTACTTGATCTTCTCTCTAATCGAATCCTCTGTTTTCTATTCATTGCTTCAGAACTCCCCCTCCCCCCCTTCCCTTGTTATTAAATGAGGTTCGTTGAGGCTGTTCATGGTGTTCTTCTTGCACCCTCTTCTATCTACGAGACGGATACAAACTTTCCAATGGATTCACATATTTCAAAAATGATCGTTGTTTTCTTGGTTAAACAAGCCAGCAGCTCTTCGTTTGTTCGACGTTTTTTTGCTGGTATTCTTGCTTTCTTGATCTTCTCGCTAATAGAATCCTCTCTAATAACGTTTTCAGTTCATTGCCACAGAACACTTCGTTAAAATGTTCATCCCGTGTTATTACATGAGGTTCAAACAAGATGGGAACTCTTCTAGCTTCTCGCAATTCTTTTTCTAAAAGGGGAATTCTTTGAATTTAAAAATTTAAATGAAAAGCTTCCTCCTAAGAAGCGTGCTGCTTTGAGAGAGCGAAAACGTGTGCAAGAAGAATCCCGTTTTGCTGGTGAGCAAGATTGAATTCATTCAATTCAAGAATCTGAAAAGATACAAAGATGAATTGCCATCGATGGTAATTCATCACGATAAGATCTTCAAGTCACTTTAATTAGTTTAACTTGAAGGCTTCCGCGTCCATGGTTAAGTTCTTGGCTTCCGGTTGGAACCGTGCGTCTCAAGAAGTCCGAGATACGCGGTCCCAACCGGAAGCCAAGAATTCAACCATCACTTTGATCAGCTGTTGGTAAAAGAAATCAACAGAGAAGTAAGGAGAAAAGAGCCCATCTTATGAATTGGTGTAAAACGAAAGCAATTAATAAGAACAAAATAAAATACAGACTTGCTAGGAATTAAAAATATGAAACAAAAAACTAAAAGGAAAGAAATAAAAGAAGCTTACGTGGTTGTGTAATTTATCCGGACGATGCAATCCAAGTAAGTCATTGAACCAAGAAGGGCGTATGGCGAAAAGAAAGTCTTCGTCACGTTCTTCAATCCGGATTCTACATTCAGCAATAGCTTCATGTACTTCAGGGTGATTATTCTCGAATCGAGGGAGCAAGCTCGTAAGAGAACGTGACGTCAAAATGACGTAATTCTCCTACGATTTGCACTGGTTTGTATAAGAGCCTACGTCAATATGACGTCACGTTCTCTTGCAAATCTACTTCGTAAAAGAAAGTGTTCGTCACGTTCTTCAATCCGGATTCTACATTCAGCAATAGCTTCGTGTACTTCAGGGTGATTATTCTCGAATCGAGGGAGCAAGCTCGTAAGAGAACGTGACGTCAAAATGACGTAGTTCTCCTACGATTTGCACTGGTTTGTATAAGAGCCTACGTCAATATGACGTCACGTTCTCTTGCAAATCTACTTCGTAAAAGAAAGTGTTCGTCACGTTCTTCAATCCGGATTCTACATTCAGCAATAGCTTCGTGTGCTTCAGGGTGATTATTCTCGAATCGAGGGCCCAAACTCGAAGAAAACGTGACGTCAGAATGACGTAGTTCTCCTACGATTTGCACTGGTTCGTATAAGAGCCTGCGTCATTTTGACGTCACGTTCCCTTGCAAATCTACTCCTTCGATTCGAGAATGAGGTCCCAGGAGTTTAGTGGCGGTCGGATCGGACGAGTTTTGAAACCAGTATTGCCACCCTCCGCTCGCTTTAACTTACACAGACTAAGGCCCGATTTCTTCACCTACGGATAAGTTTAACTGCCAGGTACTATCCTCGGAGAGGCAGATACATTTATCAGGAGGTGAAGAAATCGGGCATTAATAAATGCTTGTTTTGGTTCTCGCTCTCGCAAAACGTGCTGGAAACGTCCTAGAACCATCACGAGCTTGCGCACGACAAGAAAGTCTTCGGATTTTTTCGTTGGCGCATGTGCTTTCGATGGTTCCAGGATTGTCCTTGTAAGAACCAAAACAAAACTGAAATGTGTTCTGGAGGCTTCTTTTGGTTCTCTCACGAAAAGTCCTACAATCCTATGATTCCCAAACAAAATATTATTTGGAACGTCCCTCGTGCCCTAGGGGTCAGGATCAGGCGCAAGAAACCGAAGACTTTTTAAGTTGTGTGGAACCCACGAAGACTTTTTGTTGTGCACATGCTCCTGATAGTTCTTGAACGGTTTTAGGACTGCTCGTATAACCACCAGAACAAGCCTATTAGGATTATCTCAGCGATCGATCCAATTGCAGAAATGTCACAAGTGGCAAGCACCATCTTTTGAGCAAAAATGCAAGTGTTTGTTCCTCTTTTTATCTGACTCACTGTAACTTAATGCCCAATTTAAGATTGTGTTCGCCTTGCCTTAAGAAAAAAGGAAACTGAAACGACTTTCTTTTTTCTCGTAAGAATTTTAAAAATTCTCTCTTTCCTGGTGAGGGATAAATAATTCTTTTACTTTTAATCTTTTGGTGAAGTGCATGCTGATTGATGAGCAACTACCCACACCCATTGGATCTTTGTCTTAAAAGTAATTCAGGAATACATAGCTCTCTCCTCATTCTTATTGTGAATGTTTTTGTCAGCTCAACCGTTAAGCAGTGTACGTTGAGAATTGATACAAAACACGTAACGTACGATGGTAATGGAGGGATATAAAATCCTCCATCGCGTCGTACAAAGCACGTTCTCCGTTTTGAAATAAAAATGACTTGCGAGAATGTTTCACGGAGGTTGCGCAGGTGAACACTTATCATGCACCATAATTCGGGTCGGAAACGAGGTCAGATGCGCCACGGATAATGAAGACGCCGTTCAAAGAACAAAAAGGGCGAGCAAAACTACGTTATTCCGGTACACGTCCCATAAACCCTTCAGACATCGCAGACAAGACAACTAACTTCTCCCCAGAAAATTCCAAATATTTGTGCTGGTAGTAATTACATTACGTTCAAATATTATTAGGTATGCACCGGCGGTCATAGGATTTGCTTTCAAACCCCCTCACCCCTCCTCCGCCAACCCATTTCGCAAGGGTTAAACGCGTGCATATAGACCCAACCGCATGCAGAGCATCTCCATAAATATGTTATGCATTTTGATGTCGGTTTGAATTATCAGGGATTTGCATTTCAAATGCAATATGCACGTGAATTTCTATATGAATTGTTTCTCGTTTATTACTTTTGTGAACAAAGCCGTCACCTCCGCCGCCGCCGCCGCCGCCGCCGCTGTACCGGAGCAACACGAGAGAAGGCGTGAATTGCATCGGGCGAAACCGCATCCCCATGCAAATTAATCCGTAACTAATAAACAAGAAAAAAAAAACGCGAGAGGGAAAAGCGGAAACGCTGCTGGTGTGTGTTTAAAAAAGAAATTATTTTTAAATATTCATATGTATTCAAATTTCGGACGTGCGAAAAATTGGAAAAGCGCTCGGGATTATCGAATGGATCTCTATTTGTTTTACATCGGTTGTTCCGGATTAAAAAAAAAAAGAATCGCCGGAAAATTTACCGCTTACGCGCATGCATAAGCTATGCAGTTTCTCTTTTTCAGTGCAAAAAAAAAATAAAACGTAAATTTGCCGGTGATACGAAAACGATAATACTTGAAAAATTTTTGTTTATTCAAAAAGAAATTTACAGTATGTAAAATTTTGTGACGAAAAGGAATTGTATATATATTTTTTGACATTAAAAGGCATTTCAAAGTCGAACCAAACTAAAGAGAATCCAGATGGACCCAACTGATCCTAAGCGAACCCAACGCAAGAGGATAATTAAAAGAAACGAAAAAATTCATGGATTCATGGACCCGACCCAAGTTTTTTTCTTGGGTCGGGTCCATTTAAAAAGTAATAAATTTAAATAAATAAATGAAAAAAATTAATTAAGCGGAAAATGTAAAAATATGCTTTTTTTTGAAATTAAAGAATTTCAAGGTCAACCCAACCCAAGTAAAGAAAATCTAAATGGATCTAATTGATCCTATGCGAAATCAACCGAAAAAGAATTTTGAAAAAATGAAAAGAATCATATTTTTAAATTAAAAAAAAATTCAAGATCAATCCAACCCAACTAAAGAGAATCTAAATGGACCCAACTAAAAAAAAAAAAATTAAAAAGTAAGAAATTAAAAAAAAAAATAAAACGAAAAGTGTAAAAAAAATGTTATTTTTTAATTAAAAGGCATTTCAAGGTCTACCCAACCCAACTAAGGAGAATCAAGATGGACCCAACCCCCCAAGAAAAAAAAGAGAAATTAAAAAAAATGAAACGAAGAATGTAAACAAAAATGTATTTTTTTAATTAAAGGGTATTTCAATGTCAACTAAACCCTAACTAAAGAGAATCTAAATGGACCCAACTGATTTTAAGTGAAGTCAACCCAAAAAGAGAATTAAAAAATGAAAAAAAAGTTTTTAAATTAAAAATCATTTCAAGGTCAACCCAATCCAACTAAAGGGAATCTAAATGGACCCAACTGTTCCTAAGCGAACCCAACCCAAGAAAACAATTTTTAAAAATTAAAAAAGTAAGAAATTTAAAGAAATGAAAACGAAAAATATAAGCAAATTGTTTTTTTTTAATTGAAAGGTATTTCAAGGTCAACCCAAATGTTAAATAACACCGAGTTCGCAGAATACTTGCGATGCTCGCTAGTTTTAAATAAGGAAAGAAACAGCAGTTCTGAATATGACTTTGTTTGCTTGATATTAAAATCTTAATTTTTCTTCGTCGATAAATTTTCCAAATTCTAAATTTTTCTATCAGACAATTTTCTAGCATTGTTTTATTTAGCCCTTAGCGATGTATACTATGCTACATTTCTGTAATACGACCATCTTCAAAATCAATCACGCCAGCTAATCCTCACACGATCAGTACACTCTTTGCCATCCAAAATTAGCCGTCCCCTAATATTCGAAGGAAGGATTTGCACGAATTGGAAACATCGTGACATCAGCAGGAACCAACCGCATTTCAGATGACGTCAAGGAAATCCAATCCCGTTAAAGGTCAACAGGAAAAGCAATTTAAATCTCTCCGTTGAAATAACTCTCCAAAAAAAATGTGCTTCTCATAGCCCAGTTCAGTAAAAAAAAGAACAACAAAGGAAATCCAATCGCCTTAAAGGTCAAAAGGAAAAGCAATTTAAATCTCTCCGTTGAAATAACTTTCCAAAAAAAAGTGTGCTTCTCATAGCCCAGTTCAGTAAAAAAGAGAACATGTTTGCGGACTTTTTTAAGACTGTCTAACCGCGTGGAATAATAATTTCAAACGGTTCTCCCGAAACGTATGAAATACGCTTAAAAACGTTTACAAAAGATGAGACAATTCTGTCTATTCTAAAAACAGAAACTTGGAAAGATATTATTTAATTAAAACCACAAAATAAAAGTGCCGATGCCTAGAAAATTTTACGCCGTTTCATCGCCGGAGTATTTTAAAACGAATGCACAAAAACGTTTGTGTAATACACGAAGGATGAACTTTAACATTAATTTTAATATTTATTATTAAAATAACAGAGTGTGAGATCATGTGAAGTTTTATGAATTTTGAAATAATATTAAAACGCAAATTTACGAATTTAAATATTTTAACGATGGTAGAAAAAAACTGTTTCGGAAGGCAATACAATCCGACGAAATAGGTGCAGCATGAAGCGCTTTCGCACACAATCGAGAATAAATGCGAGTCAAACTTAATTCATGTACAGGTTGTTTCCTGAGAAGCGGTTTCCCAAACCGTACCAAAACCATTGGCAACAGTGAGTAATTTTCAGCGGAGATCGCCTTTTTCAGCAGTGTCGTGTATTTCTTGTTAATAGATTGTTTGTACGTGCTACGCTTTAGATTCAAGCAAACCAATTAAAACCACGATACTCAGTGCTCCAGAAAAATAATAATAATAAGCAAATCCGAGACTGGAAACGCACGACCCAATCTTCAAGATGGAATACACAGACTCTGGCTAGCCTAATCGATCGGGAGGATCGACTAAAATAAAGCGCCACCCTGTGTATACCCTGATGGTTCTGTGTGTTGGAAATTAATCCATAGGCCGAAAAAAAGGCGAATTGAGAAGACCACGACGCAAAAACAAGTAATTGAAAAACAAAACAAAAATGATCGAAATGTAAATATACGTGTTTGTTGATGTTAAAATATTGTTTCGTGAAGGCAAATTTAAACGGTGCTTAAAATATGTTACTTGGTTTGGATTTTATACGTCATGAACTAGTGTACGGAAAACAAGAGAAAAACCTCGGCCGATTGAACTCGTAACCCGCTCAGGAAATTGAACATAAATAAAAGCTGCCGCAAAACAGTCGACTGGCCAGCCGATAATTGGCGTGGGTTTGATACGTCATGAACTAATGTACATTAAACAAGAAAGAAAACTTTACCTCGGCTAATTGACTAATCGTAACTGGCTCACGAAATTGAATTGAATTAAATAAAAGCCACCGCAAAACTGGACAGCAGAATAATTTTGCAAGGCGTAGAACAGATCAGTCAATGTGAATATTGTAAAAACGCACACCTTCGCTCGGTGAACCGGATTCGGTTAACAACAATAGTAACTTATTGACTTGAATATTGAACTTGAAATAAAATAATCAAATCCGATATGTATATAAAAACGATAGCGTAGCGCAATAAAAGAAAACGGTAAAAAGGAAAGTGACTTATCACCTTCCGGCGCCCTATCGACGGTCGGCGACTCCGACGACGCCGTAATTCTTCGGCTGACGTCACCATAGCGGCTGCGTGATGGATTCCAGCATTCGTTTGGCCAAAATGTCCGGGCTCAAAAATACGCCACAGGTACGCAAAACACGGGACTCGGTGGGGAAAACACCCAGGGGAATAAAATCCCTAGGGGGAAAGAAACCAAAAATCGCCCTTTGAATGAACGAAGGAGAAAATTACATTCAAAACTTGCTAAACAAAATTGCGTGTTTACCTTACGATGTAGGCGGCGACACCAACAAAGAAGTTAGACGCAATGATCCACCTGCATCGGTGTACAAAACTAGTTGCTGATGACTCAACAATTTGAGCGTTAATGCACCCTGCATCCTTTCTAGTGGCTATAAGGGAGTTTTGGGGCTGAGAAAAAAGCCTTCTCTCCTTGATTCTCTTTATTTAACCCCCGATACTTTCCGCTATCAATTACCGATTAGTCCTTGGATCACGTCGAGCTACATATGCGGTGTGCATTCTTCTAATTTAATAAAATCAAGCTCTCCTTCTGCCAACTATTTAGGTTTAAAGCATTTGGCCAAAACAACGAGTGCCATGCGATCTTCTAGAAAGTATAACGAATTTTTGTGAATTGACTTGTGAAATCAAGAAGTCGTAAAGCTTCGTTGGCATCTTTCTATTTACCAAGAGGTCGGTCAAGCCCCGGCGAAGTGGAAAACAGAAGCAAAAAAAAAAACGCGATCGCGCTTTCCAGATCGGAAAACCCCTTCCGTGATAAGTTGCAAGTCTGCATGAATTTATAATAATACTTCCAGTCGATTCCGCTTCGCCCGCACCGCATAAATTCAAATTCAATCACGCGCCGCGCCGCGCCGGGCCGAGCCGATACTTCCGGCGCCCAGATTTTTCGGGGCTGTCATAAAAATCCGCGTCGGGTTTCACAGGTGTACTTCCCCCGTTCCGCCGCGCGCGAATTATCAAAACTTATTTTTGCTTTTTTTGTTTCAGGTGAGAACGAAATACCAGAAAGCCGGAATGTGCAGAGAGCTCTCGCAGCTTGGTAACGTTTCTTACCTTTTTTTTTCTTTTTTTTTTTAATTAAACGCCGAGCCATCCTGGCTGGCTTGATTGCCAAACCTAATTTAATTAATTGCATTCATTGCACTGCATTTGTTTTGCATGCTTGCTTGCGCCGCATCTGTTGGAGATTAAAAAGCGGCGCAGCTGTGCCCGGTGGTAATCGGACGTGGTTCCAAAAGTCGAATTAGCAGCAGGGGGGTAACGATGATTGGGGTTGTAATAATTAGCATGGAATTAAGATGGAACACAAACTGAATATTCATGGTGCTAATAAATTCTGATAAAATCCGGTAAATATCGGTGAATACAATCAACCCCTTTAAATATGTATGTAACGAATGAATCGGTTAATTTACAAGTTTGTTGTTGAATATTCAATAGTAAGTCATAGTGATAAGTTAATTTAATTTTGTTCAGTTTGTTGTTTTTTTTGTTGGGGTTTTGATTTTGCTATTATACAGGCTGTTCTTTTACTGTGTGCAAGTTAAAAAACCTGAGTATAAGTACATGAAATGCTACTTACTCTGCGTATTTTCCGGTGGTTGCCAAAAAATTTTGGAGGTTCCACTTGTTTGGAACCGTTGATATGTGTGAGAGAGAAATACTTGCAAGGTCGCAACGCCTTCCTACACACCGACCCGAGCTGAGTTCCACAGTCAAACCCATTTTGTAGCGTTTCGTAATAATAATCACCGATATCGTTTATTAATTATTTTGGTTAAAATTTTAATTCACCGAGCGAAGTAATACATTTTACGATATCAACCATCGATGAATAAGTTTAAAATTTATGCACCAATTACCCTTACCCTTTTACCTAAATAAACTTTTACTGTAATCTCTCTGCTAGCTATGAAAGTATTACTGCTTACGGTCCATGAAAAAAAAGTAAGTTTTTATAAGTCTATTAAAAATAATATGGAATGAGAAATTACAATTTGTTTGTATGTCGCTTTTAATTTGTTCGGCAATTACGAACCGCAGCTTCTTGAATTGCACTAGATTTTAATTTAAAAGTACTTAAACTTGTAATTACTTGCAGTGAAGCTAATTTAAATTGTAAACGTTTTGATCGATCAGCTATGATCTGAGCGGCGCTGTTTACGTCGTTCGTGCTCAAGAGCAAGTAACGCACTGACCCTGGCCTACTTTGGCTGCGGCGGCCGCATTCCACTTTTAGCCATGCCAGCAGTTCTCAAACGGTTTAGTGAAAATCTGCCACTGCATTTTCCTCGAAAACTATTAAATTTGTGTTAAGAACATATGAGTTCAATCGTTGCCGTATATGGTGATATATTACTGTTTTAAATATTTGCATACAGTAAAAGAACACCCTGTATTCTGAATTATTCTCAAAAAGAAGAACGGACAGACCGACAAACGGAACTGTATTATGTGATTAATTTGTTCGTAAATAACGCCACGCCATCGCGCCAGTGAGAATAGAGTTCGTTACAGAAAAGTCCATAAAATTCCTCCATTGTCGAAATCAATTAATAGTTGATAAAAAAAGTCCGCAATAAATTTCGCCAGAATTTCTTTGTCCAATAAAAGTGCTAATGTTCCCCCAAATCCCGTATTGTGGACGGCGGAGTGCGCCGCCGCTTCCGAGATAAAAGCGACGCAGACAATGTAGCCAAGGCAAGCAAGCAAGGAGCGCTCCCTTCAACCACGGGGGGGCGGCGACGGTTGTCTTTTTTGTTTCGCGCCGTGCGTGCGTCGCCTGCAAAAGCACCCACGTCCTTCAGGAAGCAGCTTCCATTCCGGCGCAGTTATTATTATTAAATCAGGAGCACTTGATTTCCGTGCCCCGGCTCCTGGGGGCTTCGTTCCCCATCGAACGAAAGACGTTCCTTCTGCGTTTTAATGAAAATTCCGATCGCATTTTTGCACGTGTGCGATTCGTTTTGCAAACACGGAGATTGAAATATTCCGGAAGGTGTATCGATGTAAATTGAGCGTCCGGACGCCGCCGCCGCGCGCCGCGCCGCCGGATTCGACGCAAATAAAAGGACCGCGGACGTCTGCTTTGTTTGGCGTCGTAATTAAAATCCGAACGCTGGATGCGACGTGTTACATCAAATTTTTTCCAACTGTTTTATTTTAAAACTTAACGCAAATAACCAACCGTCCCGCCCCCTCCCCCACCGCCCCCAAGGAGAACACACAGTTCTGCAAAATCAGAAGGCGCCTGAAGAAATTAATTTTACACTGAGAACGTACCCGAAGGCGGTAACGAAACTTACTTTACAAATTTCACAGACGTACACTTTCAAAAAAAAAACAGTTAAAAAAAATAAATAAAATTAAATTGAAAGCAAAACCAGGGTTCCTAGTCACCCCGGGGGTAAAACCAGGAAAACTCAGGGAATTGAGAATAGGTTTACAAGGTCAGGGAATTTGCGTGTTCACTGCAAAAGTCAGTGAAATTAATTAAAAAACGGAAAATTTGAATGCGAATTTGTTTTCTGAATTTAGGAAAAATAATGGAAAATTCTTTTAAATATTAAAAAAAATAATAATAAGAGAATTGCATAATCTAAGTGAAATGTAAGAAAGTGGTTCACGTTTTTAACGAAAGGAATTATTTTAGTCTTCAGTATAGGCAACCGTAAGAGCGGCTGTGTTCATTTGGTTGCCGATATTCAGACTTCTTATATTTTTAAGAATCAATTCTATTTTTGATTTTCATTTTAAACGAAATGATTTGCTGTTAATTCTTAAATGAAACTCAAACAGTACACGTGATAATAAAAAAACGATACTAATTTTTATACTTCTATTATTTTCAAAAATTTTGTTGCAAATCGTTTTGATGTGGATCTCTCGAGCGTCCTCTGTGCAGCTGTTTCAGTGAAATTAATATAAAAAACCGAAAATTTTAATGCAAATTTGTTTTCTAAATTTTGGAAAAACAATGAAAAATACTTTTAAATTTTTAAAAAAGATAAGAGAATTGCGTAATTTAAGCGAAAGTTAAAAAAGTTGATCAAGTTTGTAACGGAAAGAATTATTTTGGTCTTCAGTATAGGCAACCGTGCAAGCGGCTGTGTTCATTCGGTTGCCTATACTCAAATTTCTTATATTTTGAAAAATCAATTCTATTTTTAATTTTCATTTTAAACGAAATGAATTGCTGTTAATTTTTAAATTAAATTCAAACAATATTCTATTATTTTCAAAAATTTTGTTGCAAATCGTTTTGATGCGGATCTCGAGCGTCCTCTGTACAGCTGTTTCAGTGAAATTAATATAAAAAAAGTGGAAATTTGAATGCAATTCTAAAATTAGGAAAAACAATGAAAAATTCTTTTAAATATCAGAAGGAAACTAAGAGAATTGCATGATCTAAGTGAAATGTAAAAAAGTTGATCACTTCTTAACGAAAAGATTTATGATAGGCAACCGTACAAACGTCTGTGTTAATTTGGTAGCCTGTACTAAGTTTTTGTTTTTTGAAAAATCGATTTTTTTTTTCAATTTTCACTTGAAACAAACGGACGTGTTATTAAAATGAATTGCTTTTAAGTTTTAAAGGGAATTCAAATAGTACAAGTGATAATAAAAAAATTATTAAATTTTGTACTTCTATTATTTTCAAAAATTTTGTTGCAAATCGTTTTGATTTCAGTGGATCTCTCGAGCGTCCTCTGTACAGCTGTTTCAGCCCCATTTGGTACTTCGTCAGCATTCGCAGGATGTCGCTGCTTAAGTTGTTCTATTATTTTCGTTCTGAAATCAGGAAGAAAATGTTTAAACATGTAAAAATTAGGAAACTTGCATAAGTTTTTTGATTAAAATTCAGAGAAAATCAGGAAAAGTCAAGGAATGGTTTCAATGAAAACAACACTTTATTCATTCGTAAAATCCTGAAACATTTGTACAGGGTGTCCCAAACTGCGTCTTACTAAAAATTTTTTGGGAAATAATTATGAGCGTATGAATGATCATAACATAACATCGTTGTTAGGATTTTGTGTTCCACTTCGATTCGTTACAGACACTTATCAATAGTTTGCCCCTATCTTAAAAGTCAATGAGGGAAGTACATCGACTTCATTGAGTTCATTTTCATCCCCCCATTTGGATTTATCCCAGTTTGTGATTCCATTGATATTAAGGATGAAAAGTCAGGGAAAATCGGGGAATTAAAATAAAGTGGGAAGCCCTGAAAGCGTTTGTATAGGGTGTCCAAAGCTGGGTCCTACTGAAAGTTTTTAGGAAAAGAAAAATATAAATGTATGATGAATGATTCTGTGTAAATGTTAGGATTTTGTGTTCTACTTCGATTCGTTATACACGAGCTTTAAGTCAGTCGTAGAGATTAGTTGGCTATTCATATTCTGCTTTCATATTCATTCATCCATTTGGGTTTATCTCAAAGTGTCATTCCATTGATATTAATGAAGTCAAAGAAAATCTGGAAAAGTCGGGGAGTGTTTCAATGAAAATCAATTAGGGAACCCTGAAAGCGTTTGTACAGGGTGTCCCAAGTTGGTCCTACTAAAAGTTTTTAAGGAAAAAATTATAAGTGTATGAATGATTCTGTGTAAGTACACATCTTTGTTACGATTTTGTGTTCTGTTTCGATTCGTTATACACGAGATTTTAATCAATCGCATAGATTGGCTGGACATTCATTTTCTGCTTTCATTTTCATTCATCCATTTGGGTTTATCTCGACGTGTCATCGTTCCACTGTTATTAATGACGAAAATTGCAGCGAAAAATATTAGAAGTCATTCATTTTAATTCGTCTCTGTGAATCACATTTACAAGAGGAACTGATTTTGAACCCTCAGATTTCCAAAAATAAATCTAAATCCGGTGAAATTTATTTGCACGAAAATTAGCCTGTTAAATCCAACACAGAGAAAGAGAGAAGAAAAAACAATTGATTGTCAAATAACGCCGGATTTATGCCGGTCTTAAATCGGAGGCGACGACCGAAATTAGAATTTCGACATCGCGCATCGCCCGGATGCGAGGGGGCGCGCGTATTTTTTTTCTTCCTTTTTTCGGCGAAATAAGGACCGTCATCGGATCGGACAGGTCGAGTATTTCTCGTTCGGTTCGCCGCCGCCGCCGCCGAAACACCAGTGAAAGGAGCTTAGGGCCCCGAGATGGCGCGCTCTACATTCCAAATCGTCTTCTTATCCCCCCCGACTTAATTAAATACTTACCTTCGAGCAGGCCCTTAACTGTAATTGAAACTTACTCAGGCGTTATTATGCGTTTACCTTCTTATTAGATTTGCTTAAATGGATTTCATCTGCTATTAAATTATCGGAGTAAGTTTGAAACTTCCTTCTCGTTCTCAGTATAGGCCGTACTATAATAAATATTTAGAGCGAGAAATTTTTGGGCGGCAAATAGATTTTTTCCAATTCAATTTAAATTAAAAAAGAAGTAGTGGAAAATGTCCTGATTGCGAACGTAATCTAATTTTATGATTCAGATTAGTTCGTTGTAGTGATTACGTAGTTCTTTTGAAGGGACGACGAGTCTGCAATTTCTGTGGAAGTAATAATGTAGTGGCGTCCTTAATTTCTCGTATTCAATTAAACCCGTGGCACACCGCAATAAAAAAAAAAAAGTGTAAAAGGGAAAGTAACTTATCCTCTCCCGGCGCGAAGTCCAATCGATGGTCGGGGGGATCTCGACGACGTAATTCTTCGGGCGACGTCACCACAACGGCTGCGTGATGGATTCCGGCGTTCATTTAGCCAAAACGTCCGGGCTCTAAGATACGCAATAGCTAAAGAAAACACGAAACGCAGGGGGGGAAACACCCAGGGAAGAAAGATAAACCAAAAACCGCCACCTGAATAAACGAAGGAGAAATTTACATTCAAAACTTATAAAACAAAATAGCGTGGTTTACCTTACGGTATAAGCGGCGACACCAAGAAGTTAGACACAATGATCCATCTGCTACTATTAAATTATCGGAGTTAGTTTGAGTCTTCCTTCTCAGTATATGCCATACTGTAATAAATTTTTGGCGCAAGAAATTTTTGAGCGGCAAATAGGTTTTTCCGAAATCAATTTAAATTAAAAAAAATTACCTATTAGAGCAAATAGTGTAAAATGTCCTTATTGCGAACGTAATCCAATTTCATGATTCAGATTAGTTCGTTGTAGTGATTACGTAGTTCTTTTGAAGGGACGACGAGCCTGCAATTTCTGTGGAAGTAATAATGTAGTGGCGTCCTTAATATCCCGTATTCAATTAAACCGGGGGCACCTCGCAATAAAAAAAAAGTGTAAAAGGGAAAGTAACTTATCCTCTCCCGGCGCGAAGTCCAATCGATGATCGGGGGGACCTCGACGACGTAACTCTTCGGGCGACGTCACCACAACGGCTGCGTGATGGATTCCGGCGTTCATTTAGCCAAAACGTCCGGGCTCTAAGATACGCAGTAGCTAAAGAAAACACGAAACCCAGGGGGGAAAACACCCAGGGAAGAAAGATAAACCAAAAACCGCCACCTGAATAAACGAAGGAGAAATTTACATTCAAAATTTACAAAACAAAATGACGTGGTTTACCTTACGGTATAAGCGGCGACACCAAGAAGTTAGACACAATGATCCATCTGCTACTATTGAATTATCGGAGTTAGTTTGAGTCTTCCTGCCATACTGTAATGCATTTTTGGAGCAAGAAATTTTTGAGCAGCAAATAGATTTCTCCGAAGTCAATTTAAATTAAAAAAGAAGCACCTATTAAAGTAAATAGTGTAAAATGTCCTTATTGCGAACGTAATCCAATTTCATGATTCAGATTAGTTCGTTGTAGTGATTACGTAATTCTTTTGAAGGGACGACGAGTCTGCAATTTCTGTGGAAGTAATGATGTAATGGCGTCCTTAATTTCTCGTATTCAATTAATCGTCGATTTTCCGCATTCGAGTTCGTTGCTTCTCCCAAATCGCTCCTATTAAACAACACACTCTGCGATAGAGAGAGAGAGAGAGAGAGAGAGAGAGAGAGGAGCGCCCGGAATTGGCCCGAAGTGGCGCATAAAAAGCCCCCGGAATCTGGCTAGAATAATAAAGCAATTTAATAAAGTACTCAAATATCGCCGAGGTTAAAAGCCATTTCGCACTAGCGGCCATCAAAGGAGGAAATAGAGCGCAGACATGCCGTAAAGTGGATATATCTAAGCTCGGGAATAAATCTCATCGATTGCGAACACAATTTTTGTCGGTAAACTGGAAGCGCTTTCGGGTTCCAAGTTCGATTTATGTGGTAAACACGGCGACGCCGGAAGAATTTCATATTCTTGACAGTCGGTATTGATTTTCAAGTTATCGCTGTTTGAGACGGAAATTATGGCGCTCCGAATGTTGTGCTTAAACGTTAATTTGCGCGTCTTCTTCGTCTTCTATTGCCTTCATTCACATCACGTACCAAAAAGAAGAAATTCATTTTCTATCTCGGGCAGGGTGAGCATTAAAATTTAAAGCCGATTTAAAAATAAAAGCGCTCTTCTTTTTCAAAATACAAAAAAAATGTTCCGAATTATTTAATATGGAATCATTGCATTTTATCTCCTTCTATTTATTACAAATCATCTTTTACACTTTCTTATTATATGAAACCATTATTTATCATTTATCATTGTCACCGTGCGACTGTAGGGCACGAAGCTGTCATCCCTCAAACGTCGTCGAAGACGTGTTCTCCGTCGCAGACGAGTAAGAAGTGTCGAAAGGCAGAAGATTCAGAAAGCGAAACTAAAAGGCGGATTTCTCTTTTGGAACAAAGAAATCTAGTATGAGCACGGGTCGCTTTAATCGCGTCGCATGATTGCCTTTCTGATTAACGCAGAAACGGATGATCCGCTTGATAGATTTGTTAACTGACAAATCAACGGATCCATGAAGCACAAAATGATCTATAACCTTCGAGTAAGACACGGGGCTGTATGATGTTATTCCTCAAGCATCGTTGAAGACGTATCCTCCGTCGAAAGAAGTGGACGGCAAACGGGTAAGAAACGTCGAAAAACAGAAGATTCGGAAAGCGAAACTAAAAAGCTGATTTCTCTGTTGGAACAAAGAAATCTAATATGAGCACGGGTCGCTTTAATTGCGTCGCAAGATTACCTTTTTGCTTAATGCAGAAACGGATGATACGCTTGGTAGATTTGTTAACCGACAAATCGACGGATTCATAAAGCACAAATGATATGAGCTACGCTGTGTTTAAACAGAATTTTGCTTCACAAATAACAACAATTCAGGGAAGAAGGCACACACGTTTTTTCCTCGTGATGGCGAAATGCGGAATACCGCAAGAACAAAAGGCCGGAAAGAAATTCGAATAAGATGTCGGCCATTGAGATTAGAGTAAAAGATAACGCGATTTCCAGTCCCAATGGAAACGTAATATCAACACGCCTAGACTGGAAACAAACAGTGTGGCCAACTGTTTTATTCATCGGCGAAACAGGTGGGCCCAAACGGGTAAAAATGTCGAAAGGCAGAAGATTCGGAAAGCGAAACTAAAAAGCGGATGTCTCTGTTGGAACAAAGTAATCTAATATGAGCACGGATCGCTGTAATTCTGTCGCATGATTACCTTTCAGCTTAACGCAAAAACAGACGATCCACTTGGTAGTTTTGGATTCACAAAGTACAAAGGATATGAGCTACGCTCTGTTTAAACAGAATTTGAATCACGAATAGCTACAAGTCACGGAAAAATGTGCGCGCGTCTGTACCTCGTGATGGCGAAATGCCGCTAGAACAAAAGGCCGGAAACAAATTCTCTAACGAATAAGATGGACAATCTAATTAGAATAAAAGATAACGCGATTTCCAATCCCAATGGAAACGTAACATCAATCCGCCTAGACCGAAAACAAACAGTGTGGCCAACGGTCAACAACTAAAACGTACCAAACATGCTTACTGAAAAGAAGAATCATTCAGAACCAAGCAAAAAAAGTTAAATGATGGAGCAATCCAAACCAAAAACCTGAATTTCAGATTTTTGCAACTTCCAACCAGAATTTATCTTGCCCGAGCCAAATGTGCAGTGGCAGCACATATTTGGTTTTCTTTTTTATTTTCAACGTCCGAACGCTCTTGGTCTCTTCAGTTTGGAAACCTTCAGCTTCTTGGCTGGTCCTTTGGTCATCTTTTAAATTGCTTCTTGCGTCCGGGGCTTGAAGGTGGTCTTAGAAGCCTCAGCAAAAACTTTCAATTGTCGATTGGTCTCTTCAGTTTGGAAGCCTTCAGCTTCTTGACGGGGTCTTTAATCATCTCTTTGACTTTTGATTACGTCTTGGATCTGAAAGTCACAGAAACTTCCTTTTTGTTTCCCTCGTTGCGTTTCTTTGCGTTACCTTGCAGACTACTTCTTCTAGGTACACAGCCAATTTCTTTAGCTTCGTCTGACGGTTATGGAAAAGCAGAGAGCGCCCCCTTCCCCCACCCGTCTGCTTCGAAACTGGCTTTATTATTTTCCTCTTTTGATTTTACCGTGTAACTTTACTTTTATTCATTTTGGAAGAAAGAGCGTGCAAAACTTTTTAATCCTATTGTATCTGATTTCATTGACGCGATGGGCTTTATCAATATTTATTTATATATTTTCCTTCGCCCGGCCGTGTAAAAGAGAACGAGAACTTTCGGGAAAACGAACGAACACAAGGGCGGCGGGCGAATTTCGCGCAAACTTCTCTGCCCGAAACTCTCGATGGTTATTACACTTTATTATTGCGTTAAAGTTTGAAGAGGGAATCGAAAGTTTTTTCTGCTCGAGCCGGGCAGGACGGGGGCGGCGGCGGCGGCGGCATCGGTGAGGCTGCGAACAATTCCCGTAATTCGTCTTATTTTCGTCACGTCGCGCAAACTTTGCATCTCCGTTACAGGAAGAAAAAAAAAACTCGCCTGATAACATCTCCAATTTAGAAGTTTCAAAATTGAATTTGGATTTGTTCAACACCGCCACACCACCACCACCACCACGACCGGAGCAGCCACCGAAATCTCATCGCGGTCGCGAATAATAAAACACCAAATGGCACCTTAAATGGCTATAAATAATCTGCCATGTTTCGCGACGTCGTAAAACCTGCGAAACATAAAGATAGGGGCGAGTCATATGAGTGAGTTAGTTCATGCAGGCTCACGTTTTTCATAAAAAGTAGCTTTATTTAGTGTAAACCTAGAAACGACGTATTACATCAGCTTTCGTAAACTTTGCAAATCTCAAATGTTTTTGCAAGAGATTTTTTGAAAAGCGACGTAATATAACTTACATGACAATTCGAAGAGGCAACTCACCAGACGACATGAGTTCACACAAGGGTGTTTTCGAATTCATTTACGATCAAAGAAGCTATCTATTTATATGAAAAAATCCCGATGACTCATTTTAATTTGCTGGCAGCTGGTGTTATGTAACCAATATGCGAATGTAGGCCGGGGTTTGCTTGCAAGGTACGGATGAGTCAGAAGCCAATCTTATCTTATAATTATTTCTTCTGTTGTAATAGTACTAAGTGCATGCTCTAGTAAGGTCTTTTCAAAATAGTTTAGAATTCCGCAAGCGAGATGACATGTTTGTATGGGGCTTCAAGCAAACATCTTGAGAGATAGGGACAGTTCCAATATGTGTACGTCAATCAGGACCGGCTTAGCTTTGCGATCCGTACAAAGTTACATTACACCCAATATGTTCTTGTCTTAATTCGCATGTCGAAAGTTTTTGGATTTGTGAACGTAGGGAGATCTCTTAGCGGTATCTGGTAGATAAGATTGATGGCTTACTTGGATGACCACCGCCGCATATGGTTCTCGGTGTCGTCCCCTCTGTTTTAAATCGATAAGGTCCGTGAAATATTCGCTGTGGGGCATTCGATATAAGATTTCGGCGCGTTTATTTAAGCCGGGTTCGCACTTTTTTTCTGCGCGTTATCGACGCGATCGCCGCCCTCATCGCTATCAAAATATGACCGCGCGAGGTTTTATTGCTTTTTGAGCGGAGATGAAAGATTTTTAATTTAGAAGCGGGCAGATTTATTGCCGCCACTTTTAGCTGCTTTTATCTGCTCTATACGGCGCCGCGCTTTATCCGCTTATATTAAACTTTAAATTCGGGTGTTTCCAAGTTTTACTACGTGCCGTTTCGAATGCCGCCCCCCGCCCCATCTCGTTCCACCTAATGCACGATGTAAATAATTTAACCACGTTGCTTTCTGACTAGATGGATGTTCAAGGGTTATTTAATGAATAAAATCGTTTTCCTTCTACTACAAACTCTCGTACAAACCAATACAAAACTTCCTTACTGAATTAGTAAAGCATATTGTAGCAATAAGAAAACATAGCGAGTGAAACCGTATTCCGAGAATTACTTGTACCCAAAATATGTAACGTATGCGACGTATGACCCTAAACAAACGCAGGCTTGCGTAATGTAGAACCGCGGAGTTCCGTGCCGTGTGCAAAAATTAGGTGCCTTGATCTTATCGAAACAGATCAAGATGAAGCTGATGTCTTCCCCCTCTCAAAAGACACACGTCATAATGTCTTTGAATACCGGAACGTGTTTACGGACTGTGAATTGTTAGTCATAAAAAACTACCCCTAGTGAAAAATCATGTAATACATTTTATATCGCACTTTGCTCTAATTACGCCCCCGTCCCAAAATTGTACAGTAACAGTTTGTTAGCGTAATAAATCTATTAATATTAAATTAAAATAGATTTGAACTCGATTCTATCGTACTTGCTGGTTACCGAGAAGACTCGAGTTCGAATCTCCATCACGGTTGACTGATGTAAATTCTTGCAATATCGTTTAGACCAGACATCGACATGTTAATGTTACTATAACATCGGCCGTTAATTCTTTTCAACTTTGCGCTTATGGTTTGCTTGAAAAAGAGTGCCCCCCCCCCCACCTCCTGCTTATCAAACAATTTGCTTACCAGCAACCAGAATTAGCGCCATTGATTTTCATGAAGTTTGGAAGTTCCACCGCGGATTTGCACCCCCTCTGGTGAAAACCACCCACCCCTGTCGAGATCAAAAGCAAAGTTTTCTCAACTGTCGCGTCGCGTCGCTTGAACTTTTTACGCAAGACCGACCAGGCGTTGTCGCTTGCTTACAAGACAATGAAGGACTAAGTTATTTATTTCGCCGGAGTCGTGTCGTTATTGAAGTTTGATACCCGGCAATTAAATCGCCTTCGTTACAAAGCCCCCGCCGAAATTGATTACTTTAGTTCGGAGAGGAGGAGGAGAACTTTGCGGGCCTAAATATCCAGAACGCCGTTTTTCGCCTCGCGCCGAAAAATCCGCGCCCCCCGCGGATCAAAGACCAAGTTTTAAACTGCTGTTTGAACTTTTCTGTTGTCAGGCCGGGACAATGGGGGTGGCGGTTTGTTTATCTCGGCGGAGTTGTATCATTATCGAAGTTGGAACTTGCCAATTTAAAATTTCCCTTCATTATGAACCGCCGCCGTAATTACTATCCGAGGTCTGAATCGGAGTGGCAAGTTCGTCAGGGACTTGCGGCGGAAATTTTACCGACAGCGGGAAAGGAAATTTGATTGTTATTTAATTAAAGAAGGGGTGGATTTTGAGGAGGAAGAAGAGATCGATGAGGGAAGGAAAGTCGTTGTTCTACAGCCCTAATTAAAAATAAAACTCAGTGGTGAATTCTCTCAATGTACAGGACTCGAACAAGAACAAATAATTTACCTTCATTCCATTCTAAGTGTATTGTAACGGACGGGGGTTATTTTTCTACTAAATCTAGGTGTGGTCAGCCTGAATACTCTCCCGAAATTTTTACTAACTCTTAATCTAAATGTTAATGTTAGGTTTTTTATTACCGGTCTCGCTACCTCACCCCGCCTTTCCACCGCGACGCTTTTTCAAATTAAATCTTGGCTCGGTAGATGGCGCTATGATATAGTTTGACGTTGTTTTTCTCGAGTCTCACGCGCCTCCAAACAGGAGTCTGAGAATCGTCGCGTCAGAAAATGAAAGCGTAACTTTAGACAAGCGTATCAGTTACACGTGAGGACAAAACGACAATTGATTTTCTTGTAATATCTTGAACCTTAAATGACATTGAATACTTTTCCATTATACCTATTGAAGTTTTCGAATTCTTACAATATCAGTAACCGTCGGCTTCTAGTTCTCCCAATCTTCTTTGCCACATTTTTCTATCCGTTGCCTCCCTTTCCAATTTCCGCTAATCATTTCCTCTTCGGGCCATCTTATTCTTATCCTTCCTTCCTTCTTCGTCTCCTTCAGTCTTCTTTCCCTTCCTTCTTCTTCTCCGTTAGTCTTTTCCCTTCCTTCTCCTTAACCCATTTTTTTTGCTAAACACCCTCGCTTTGTATCCTAGCCATGTGATTCTTTCCTTTTTCACTCACTACTTACTTAATCAGTGCTTAACTTCTTGTATAGCTTTTTCTATTAACTCTTTGTTCATTTTCTGAATCCGCCTTCAATTTCAATTCCTCCATAAATAAATCTTCAATGAGATTTTTCGTTCGATTTATTTCGTTTTCTTTGCTGTTGTGCATGTTGGCTTGGCCATGTTATCAGAATGGTTGAGGAAAAACTTCCAAGAAAGTATTTCGGGGTGGAGGAGGAGGAGGCAAGAGGAAACAGGCAGACCTAGGAAAAAAACTGGAAGAAGATCTGGAACAAATAGGAGTACAGAATTGGGATATAATAGCGAAAGACAGAAAAAAAATGGAAATTGGTGATACAAAATCTGGAAGCCGAGGGCTTATAAAGTCTTCAGCGTTGTTATCTGAATATATCATACACGTTATGCACGCATTGATAACGGAAGGTCTTGTTACACCTTTTTTTGCAGATCCTCAGACTTTCTCCTTCTTTTGGAAAGCATCACAGACGTTTTATTTCCTTTGGCCATTCTTTTTCCTATTTTCCTCTCTGAATTGCTTAACCTTCCATCCAAAAAACTTCCGTTCTTCTTTTTTGCCCTCGTCCTCCATCATTTCTAACACGATTCTTAATGTTCTTCGTAAACTTACGGGATTTTACGTTTTAAGTGCGCATTGTTTGCAGGTCCTGGTCTCTACTGGAACACCATTAGTTCTCCGCCATCAAAGGCATTTGTGTGTCAGTTTGTGCAGTCGAAATTGCATTGCGTGTGCGGCCGCCGATTAAATGTAACGCAATAATTGCCACAATTCGTGCAACGGCGATAGCCCAGCATTGCAATATGCACGTGGACGCTCCACCAAATAATTGATTTGGTCGCTCGAGCACTGCGAATAATTAAACTGAGGCTTACATTGAACATGCACGATAGTCTCTCTCTCCCCCAATTCTGTATAGATTAGGTAGATCGAAGGGGCTCTTGGAAAATGTTGAAATTTGACTGTGCCGTTACGGGATTCAAACGGAAATGCGTCCAGAACTTTTTTTCTCCACAAAATGGATTATTGGGCATGTTGCTAAAATACCTCTGCAATGTTCATTAATATAATAATCTTTTTTTAATTCTTCAACCGTCTGGAGATAGCCAACATTAAAAAAAGGAAGCAACGGTATTCGTTCGTTCTATAAAACTGGAGTTTTGTAGATGAATGTATTTGTAAAGTGGAATCTGTAGCACTTTTGGTTTCTCACGAGGAAAATGCAACAAATTACAGAGGAACGTGCTTTATCCGAACGTGCCTGGCAGTGAACCTCTTTTCAACTTCTTTTCCGCCTTTAAACGTTTCTCTTACTTTTCTTCTTTGCAATTGCATTTCCTGGAATCCTCCAGTAAATTATTTCCATGCATAAGTTAGCTTCATTTGGGTCTCCAATATTTTACACTTATTTCCAAATGGAAACGAAATTTTTTTTGCATTTCGGAATTTTTGGGCAATCTTCCCGCCCCTTTCACCAGAAGAGTTGTCGCCTTGCTTCGTGTTATCTCTTTCATCTTCGACTGTTTCTTAAAGTTCTCTTCTTCTTTCAACATTTTATTTGTTTTGCCAATCCAAACAAGTTTCACAGTTTTTCTTCTTCTACATCTTGCTGAGATAGTTTCTACAAAAGGGCTTACCAATTTTGATGGAAAATCAACGAGAAGGAAACTTCAGAACGAACTAATTCTATATTTCCTTCAAACTTTTCTCCCAAACCAATCCAGTCCAATTCCACTCAGAGAAGGAAACTTCAGAACGAAACAATGCTTCCTCCAAACTTTTCCCCTAGACCCCTCAACTTATTTTTTGCCTTTATTATTCACCACTTCTTGATTGGGCCCTCTTAAAATGAAGAAACTATGTTACTTTCTACTTCATTGACTGCTCTTGAAGGGTTCTGCTGTTTTGAATTTAAATTATTTGATTACAAAACCTAATTTCCTATGTCCACCCCCTCCCCCCTAACGAAAGGCACATTCATTTTAACGACGATACAAAGTGCGTGGAGAGGGGGACATTCTGTTGTGATAAAGCCAGAAAAATTCCTGCGGTCCGGCATAACAGCGTGTTATTTTTAGTTCGGAGCAATACTTTGGTCAGTTTTTCGCTGGCATTTTTTTTTTGTTCACCCGACCACAGTCCCTCGTTGGCAGCAGTCGCACATAAACCTGCTGTGATTACACGTGTCACATATTTCACATGCCGTGACGTGCACGCTCTAATAAATCACAATTACAAATAATACTTTATTAAAATACAATTTCGATTTCCATAGGAATTAAAAAATACTTGTTGTTAGTGAGAGTCACATCTTCAGTATTTTGGAAGAATAAGTCACCAACACTCCCAAAACAAAAAATTATACTGCCAATTCACGATTGTACAGAGTTGACGATTGTACAGAGTTGGAATCAATTAAATATCCACTTTGGATCTCATTTATTCATCAAGCTAAAACATATGATTATACATAATGACACAATTAGATTTTTTTTATAAAGCGATTTAAAAATTGCCACGGCAATAATTAATAACTCTGAATGTGCGGAATACTTGTAATTCCCGCGCTCCAGTTGCATAATCCGCGCGTCATTTTTCGCTGAGTTTTCGGATTTCGCAACTGGAATGTGATTACGTACTGATTTGGATAAGTGATACACTTTTGCCGCGGAAATAATTAATAACTCTGATTGTGCGGAATGCTTGTAATTCCTGCGTTCCAGTTGCATAATCCGCGCGTCATTTTTCGCTGAGTTTTCGGGTTTCGCCACTGGAATGTGATTACGTACTGATTTGGATAAGTGGATACATGTAAACTTCATCCACGAGCAGTACGTAATCACATTTCAGTTGCGAAACCGGAGAACTCGGCGAAAAATGACGCGCGGATTACGAAACTTGAACGCGTGAATTACAAGTATTCCGCACACTCAGAGTTATTTCGTGACCTAGTTAAGCAAACAAATTTTTTGTAAACAAACCCGTGTAAAACATGAATAGCCAGAGCCGAATTTGGAATAGAATACTATAGAAATTAGCGTTTAATAAATCACAGTGTGTAGTTCTTACCATTTTTTTGCTGACAAATGAAGGACGATTTTGTTAATATTTAATTAATTAATCGATGTGGTGTTTGCGTTAATTGACGAAAAACGGAGTGGGGAATTGAATATTGGAATTAGGCCCGATCATTCCACCTCCTGATAAATTTATCCCTCAGATAATATCCTAGGAAATAATGGTTTACAAGAATATTAATTTATCTGCCAGGTAATATCTTATCTGACTGATCAAAATTTATCAGGAGGTGGAAAGGTCGGGCCTTAGAAACAAGTGATAAAAAATATTAAAAATGGTGGAAGTGCAGGCGTTGTACACAGTGGCGTAGCGATCGCGGGATGTAGGGGACGTAAGCGGTGCAAGAGACGTCTCTTTTATTTTCACTTCGAAGAACTTTCGAGAGCGTCTTTGGGGCCAGTAAATTTACAAATAAAAATAAAAAACGGAAATATACAAACAAAAGACGATCTCGTCATCAAATAATTTTTTTTAAAAAACAATCGAAATTTTGACGACTTTCTTTTGAGAAAATTAAAGTTTTGATTTTTTTAATCAAATTTTACTCGACATACACAGTATTACGAAAAAAAAGAATTCTACCGATTTCACGGTGAAAAAATAAACTACAGCGCGTTCCAACGTTAGTATCACTATATGCGTCCTTTTCTATCTTTCATGGCTTTTCTATAAAACTATATCTCTCCGAATTCTCCACAAAGCCTAAGAGTGGAATATATGGCGCTATAGTTTCATTTCGACAGACGCGAGAATATTGCTTGCCCCAATGACAAAAAGAAACCATTTAACAAAAGACAACCGAGTTCACGATGAATTCATCACTTTCACCAAATCCACTTTGGATCTCATTTATTTACTAAGCTAGAACATCTGATTGTACATAATGACACGATTACATTTTTATAAAACGATTCAAAAATTGCAACGGAAATAATTAATACACTTAGGCCTGGTCTTTTCATCTCTGAGTAACTTTAACCGTTGATTAATTCCTGTAGAAACAATTGTCTCTACAATTGTAACTATGGGAATAAATCAACGATTCAAGTTACTCAGAGATGAAAAGACCGGGCCTTAAACTGTATGCATAATCAATACGTAAGTTACGAAATCCGAGAAGTCAGCGAAGAAATGACACGCGGGTTATGAAACTGGAGCGCGAGCATTACAAGTATTCCCGCACACTCAGAGTTGTTTCGCGACCTGGTTTGTAAACAAGCCCGACCCGAATTTCGAATTGCAGTCGACAAAAAACGATTCACCTTGAAGAGGCCGTGCCGTCTTCACCCCTTTTGCTTAAATTGCAATAGTTATAGATATATGGGGCCACAAAATGAGCACGCATCATCGAATGACGGCTTCTATTTTCAGTTTGCGTGTACAATACATCATATATCATAAAATAATATCATTTTATCTCTGTAAAACTTTATGCGAGCCAAACTTTTTGAAGTGACCGTGTACCATTCAGAATTAATCGGGTGCAATTAGGGAAGGCGATTAGGCGATCGCTCTCTATTCATTGCGGCGTAATCTCCGTAAATGCGAGTGACCTTTATCGTACGTTTAGATTTTACCCGAACTGGGTTAACTCTCTCCGAGTCTGAAGGGTCTAATTTAGCTAATCAAGTAGTCGGCTTGTTTCCTTCCAACGGGATCAATAGCTTTTGTGGAGCTAACCGACAGGACAACGACGGCATATTTCATCCCATCACGTCAGTCCCTCCCCCGCCCCGCCAATTTACCTATTAAAATGCAATTCGTAATTCCTCTGCGGGCTCGTTTGCGGAATTGAGGAGGGCGGTAAAAAAAAAGAAATATGTACGTCCCGAGATGGAGTTGTATACGTCACACCCATTGATTATGAACGTGGATGGAGGCACTCGGAGCACGCCTTCCTTAACCACAGTTATATAAAGGCTAACTGCTTGAACTTTGCACGCGAAAGATTGAACTTTAACTGCTAATGCCATTAGTTTTATCGGTTTTTCCCCGCCGCTAAACGATGCATAAAATCGAACGGGGAGCGTCTATGAAATGAAATTCATGCGAATTAATTCGGAGCGACTTTTTCTCTTCTTCTTCTTCTACTCTTCTTCTCCTTTCATCCCCAACATACAGTTCGGTTTTGTATTAACTTCCGACATGAATATTCATGTTGCTGAATTGGAAGGCTCCTCCAACAACATTCGAATTTAATCGTCGTCAGTTTTTAAATTTAATTAAACCAGTAATATAGAGAAGAAGTTTCGGGAGTGTGGCGGTGAGGGGGGGGGGGTGAGGGGTGCTAAGTTCTCTTTGCGGTGGCGAATTTTGCTGTGCGCAATTCGAACGAACCACTACGGGAGCTGTAAAAATTAATTCGGAATAATTGAGTAGTTTTTTCGTCTTCCCGGCAAATGTCCCTCGCATTTTTATTTTAACTCCCGGTCATGAATATTCATCGTGCTCGGCATTTTTAGCGGAAACTTTCAGACTTTCCGCTTTAATTCGCTTTAATTGTCATATCCACGCGGATTACGAATTAAAACCTGATGTAAAATCGAACCGTTTTACACCAGAGCTATTGGATCATACACGCTAATTCGGTGTACTTATTTTGAACCAGCCTGTATAGACCCATTTTTTTTTTTTTTTAATGAATAATGCCATGAATTTATTTGATGTAATTAATGATACTTTCTTAAGAAATCTCGAAACACAGCTCCTTCCTAAACCCCACTGTAACAAAATTTCGAATAAAGCCTCGTTGCCGTCCCCCAAAGGGGGTGCGTTTACGTCGTGTTTACGTCGCGCCGCATAAATTAAATAATAACGCCTTTCGCGCGTCTCGCAGGACTCGGCTGCAGCAATCAAAGGAAGACGGCGGCGGCAGCGGCGGCGTCGGCGTCGAAATAAGAGGCGGAGGCGGCGGCAAGTTGCTCGCCTTTGTGCTCCCTGTGAACTTTTCAAATAAATTTCAACTTGTGTTTGCCGCCGCCGCCGTTTTTAATTAATTCGCATTAAAGAGCCGAGCGATTGCAGATTGAAAATTACGTTTCCTTTTTACGACTGTGCCGCCGCCCGAGTCCTGCACCCGAAACGCTTTAATAATAATCACTCCGCTTTTATTTGCTGACGGTGAAAGCTTTCGATTTACTTCGACTTAATTAACATGTCCCAATTAATAAAAGTCATTTCTGTTTATTTTGCTTTTTCGGTGATGATGAAACAAGATAATCACATGGAAAAGGCGAGTTATTCATTTCTTATAAGAGATGGAATTTAAATATTTCAAGGAAAGGATGGCGAAGGCGAAGGCCTTCAGAATAAAAGAACAACAATTAATTGTATTTGAAAAATATAATCATGACAATAAGCTAAAGGTTAAAGTTATTCTGAGATCAAAGCTCCGGACCCTAAGACCGCGTAGGCTTTGAAGAAAATGTCGAGGCAGGCTAAAAAAAATGGAATAATTAGGCGATGTCCTATGCGATTGTGCTATATTTGCGACAAAAGTTGGCTTCAGTGTCCTATCTATTGATGTTTAATCTGTGACAAAAGTTGGCGTCAATGGGGGATGAAATATTGGAAAAGTCGGATCCAAAAAAGTTGACTTGCCTGGGTATACTAGTGAAAAAAAATAAATACCAGCGGCAGCTCAAAAAATTCGGAGAGTGGGTCGTGGAAAAAAAAGATAGAAATTCCACAATAGAATTAAAATTATTTACCGGCAGGTGCCAACTGAAGTAAGCACACCAAAGATATCTGTTAGATCCAACCAAAAATAACTTCAATTTAAAAAAAGGGGAGATGTCCAAGACAACAGTTCAATAATGCGCAAAAATGAAATAGCAATAATATATATATATAAAACGTTAAAGTTAAGGTTCGTTGTAGATTAAAGCAAAATTCAAAAATGTCTTGAAATATTTCGAAAACATAAATTTGTACGTGCCGAAATCAGGTGTTATTGAATAAAGTTAGTTTCTTTTAATGCAAATCACGGAGAAACTTCATAACCGTCTTTAAATATTTTTGTTTTAATCTCTGACAAATATATTGTCGATAAAAAAATTTACGTATATATTTGAGACATTTTTTTGGTTATCGTGCGGTTTTTATTAAGAGTGTCCCTTTTTCTCTCTTTATCTCAATCTGTTTCGTTTATTTTTAATTGTTAGAATTTAATAACAATAAAAATTGTCTTTATTACCGAATTTCTACATTGTTGTACATAAGTACATACATTAAAGCTCATGCGTGTACATATTAAAAATGGAAGTAACCAGAAGTGTACCAGGACAGACAGTTCAACATGATGACATAATTTTAAAACTTTGGTACGTACGTAAGGAAATTTCCTTTTGTCTTACAGTCATCTTTTAAAGGAACAAAATTTATTAAAATTAACTCTAAAATTATTAGTTTACTCAAAAGCGTACAAAAACAGTGTTTAAATTGAATTAAATTGGAAATAAATTGGAAATAAATTAAATCAGATTGTCTAGGTCTAGGCCGAATAGTTTGAGCAACCTAGGACTGGTCAATCGTCTGGTATCATCGCGACCAGAAAATATTGAGACAAGCAAATATTTTATCATTTAAATTGAAGTTTTATTAATGTTATTTTAGTTTTAAAAAGTGGAGCCATCCAGGAAAACAATTCAATAATACGCAAGAATGAAGTAGCAATAAAGAAAATATTAAAGTCAAAGTGCGATATTGATTAAATTCACAATTCCAGAGTATCTTAAAATATTTCTTAAACGTAAATTGGTACGCACCTTAGGAAATTTCCTTTTGTCTTACAGTGATCTTTGACAGTAGAAAATTTATGAAAATTAACTCTAAAATTTAACAATTTACTCAAAAACGAACAAAAACAGTGATTAAATTGATTTAAATTGGAAACAAAATTAAATTAAATTGAAATAAATTTACCAAACAAAAATAAAGTGAAATTAATCAAGAGAATTACGCAAACGTGGCTTGAATTATTTGATATTTG
Source organism: Prosopocoilus inquinatus (assembly GCA_036172665.1). Taxonomy (NCBI): domain Eukaryota; kingdom Metazoa; phylum Arthropoda; class Insecta; order Coleoptera; family Lucanidae; genus Prosopocoilus; species Prosopocoilus inquinatus. Next base: position 49,221,288 of record CM069872.1, read on the forward strand.
AACGGAAATAATGTTCCGGAATATACGACTCCCAACAATCATCCACGATGAATACGAAAATGAAAGGATTTACCTCGGAATGTAGTTATTCACGTTGCAAGGGTCGCATAGAATAATGTGCCGGGTCTAGGGGTTCCAAGGTGCAAACAGCGAGATAATTTGTTAACGAACAGCAAGACAGCCTGATGCAGGACGTAAACCTTCGACAGGCCGAATAGTTTGAGTATCCTAAGGCTGGTTAATCGTTTGGTACCATCGCGACCAAAAAAATACGGAGACAAGCAAATATTTTATCACTTAAAGTTAACTTTCATTATTGAAGTTTTCTTGTCAAAATTTATTTATTTATTTATAGGCTTATCCAAAGAAAAAGAAGCAGTTATTGTCAAGTTATATGATGCCATATTCATATGAAGACTTAAGAAGAAGTAAAAACGGTTTTATGGTCTGCCAAATTATATGATGGCATCATCGTATGAAGAATTCAAAATAAGTAAAAAGGATTTTATGGTCGATGTAAGACCAAGACAAGAAACTTCGTTTTGAGTTTTGTTCAAGGTTGGGTTTAAATCATAGTATTTTGCTTGATTTTTGTCAAAAATGACAACTGCTTTATCCCAGTATTTTCTGGTCGCGATGGAACGTGTTCGTAGCTAAGAGTGATTCGATAAAAACTTGTCTGCAAGTGAACAAGGAACCCCAAGTAAAAGTCCAAAAAGGAAACAAGAAAACTTACCAAGCCAGTCCAACAGAAACGTTTATAAACGGTAGGATCGACTGACTTTCGCTCACTAAGAAGTGTAACTTCGCTTTCGATGAAGCTGGCGTCAAGGATGTTATGATAACCTTAATGGCTCCCATAATACTTGGAGCGAAGACGAACGGAGCTAACCACGACAAGTACTGGATTAATAGTGGACTTCGCAACAATTCGCGATGAAGGGCGAAAAGGGAGGTCAGTGGAGTCCCACCAGCGTAAAATTGACTACGAATTCTTGGCAGAATCAACCGTCAAAATATCAAATTATATTGGCAACAATGGCGGCTAACAATGGCTACTACATCAAAAAATTATTTGTAGAAATGCTTTGTTGGCGAATAAGTTGGCAAAAAGGGCGATGTGAAGATTGAAACTCATTCTTATCAACAGGGACAGTGATTTATACGAGAATTGACCCGATTGAAGCGAACGGTTTCGAAAAAGTTAAAAATTCTGTCAGCACGCTGGAACAAAAGCCAACGGGCATGGCCGGGTTTAGATGACATACCAGAACCAGTAGTAACATAATAGTTTAATGAATCTGAATCAAAACGAGCCCATGGCAGTGCATTTTTGTACACGATTTCAAAATTCGCATTAAATTCTAAGCATTTTCTTACAAACCTATACGTTTCTAAACGTTTCACATTTTTTTCTCTATCGCACAAAATTTTTTGCAAGCCCTCCTCTATCCTGCATGATTTTTTTTTTAACTGTTTTACTTATTTGGGTGTAAACTGTAACTCATGTACAGTTTTTTACCGAGTTACATTTTATCCGTCAGAGGCTATAGGGTCCTTTACTTCACATTATGAACATTTCGAGACTCTCTCGCGGAGAGGGGGAAGATCTGTATAGGGATTAGAACACCCAATTAGAGATTAATACACCTAGTCAGAGGTTATGGAGTCCTCTGCTTCGTATTCAAATTCATATGCTTTATTCTATTCCACATAAATTTTGCGTCTTTTATTAGAAATGATTAAAGAAACAAGAATACCAAAATATAGGATTCCAAAAATGATAAAATATGCATAGGTATTACTCTACATTAAAACTCATATGAAGTTCGTTGAATGAAACTAACTTACTAAATACCCCTACATTATAAATGTTTTGGTATAATATTTAATATTTGGTGTTTCGTATACAATTAGATTTGAAAAATGACTTTGAACAACTTCATATTTCCGAATGATTTACTTTCGTGTAAGCGTCCCGACTTTTGGCTCGTTCAAGCGAATTTCAAATTATATCTAAAGACTGAAGCTGGCGTCGTCGCTTTGTTCTTGCTCGGAGGTGGCGTCGGCGACGGCGGCGGCGGTGGTAAATGGAATCGCGAGTTCCAGAACAAAACACGGAAATTAACTTACGTCGAGTACGACCGCGATATTAAATCATGATTTATTAACATTAAGCTCGTCTAGTCAAAACTAACTCCTAAGCGAGTTTTCCTTATCACGGCGAACTTATTATCTCGATAAAGTAAGGCGGGTAACGAAGCGGTCGAAAACGGAGAAAGGCGCATTAGCTTGATTAAACAAACGAAGAAACCGGAGGCGGCTGTGGCGGCGTGCAATTTCAATTACGCCACCGAAATCCGAGGGAGTGAAAGCACGGGGGCTGAAAAAAATTTAATAAACAACGGCTTTCACTTATCCTATTAGCCCCCCGGGGGATCACACACACACACTTCGGGTCCGGGTCGTCCTGTGCACAGGATGATGCGCCGCGCCCGTCGCTCTAAAACTCCTATTAAATTCGACTTCAATTTCCGCCGCGCAAATTACTTTGTAGTAAATGGAGTCTAAATCAAAGCAACTCCACCATTAATTATTCGACAATACACAGGGCCGGGATCGATCCAATCTGTACGTCCGATGCAAGCAAATATTAAATTTAAATCAACTTACCGACCGAATTTTACGAGCCGATGGGCAAACGTTAGGAATCCTCTCGCCGGCGAATATTTTTGCGTAATTGAAATTTTAATCACACACGCTTGTGAACTCTGTTTTAATCGAACGCTTTAATTAATTTACGGATCGTAATGCGGACCAGATGAAAGGTCGCGGTTACAGTTCATCGGAACGATTGATTACCAACCATGGAAAAATGAACCCAAACCTTTATTTGCACAAAATCGCGATTCGGACAGACACTCCACAATTATTGTCAGAACAATTCATTTGGTGTTTTAGCAATACCGAAATTAAACCCCTAAAACCGATTAGTAACGTAGGAACAAGTCTCTCTCAGCATACAGTACGTGGAGATTTGAAAACAAAATGCAAAGTTCAGAGCTAAATATTAAAAAGAAAGAACTAACTGAAATGGTAAAAAGCAGAGAAATAACATTTTCCTAAAACTGAATCCTAACATAGAAAGAAGTGTCTTCCGGCGCACGGTAGATGGAGCTACTTTATTCTCCATTTCGTTTCATACAGCAGATGGAGTTACTTGTTTTGTTTTAAGTTTTTCTTTCCATGGACTTGTTCTCTTTAGTCTATTTCATTGAATTGATCAATAAGATTTAATCTATACCACGGAAAGGAAATTGATTAATGAAAACATCATTTCAACGAAATTGAAACGAAAAATTATGGAACAGTTTCATTGAAATGATGTTCTCATTAATCAATTTCCTTTCCGTGGTGTAGAATCAGTCTTATTGATCAATGAAATTGATTGGTGAGAACTAGGCTCAACGTTCCTCGAAAATTGACAACGAAAAGCAAAGGCTCATAGCCAAATATTAAAAAGAAAGAACTGAAGTGATAAAAGAAGCAAAAAAATAATACTTGCAATTTAACCATTCCTAAAATCGTATCCTAACATAGAAAGAAGTGTCTTCCAGCGTACGGTAGATGGAGCTACTTTACTCTTCAGTTCATTTCAGTTTCCTTCGTTGATGCTCAGCGATTCTCCTTGGAATTCGATGAAAAAATTCACAACTCACTGAACCTGTAAAATGTACAAAATCAAAAATCAAATTAACTTGAGGGCTTCCGCAGGGCCATCTTCTTCTGGCTTTCGGTTATACCGCGTCACAATTCGCTTTTTTGACAACGCAGCGTTTCGTAGTCCTCTGGAAGATTATTTTTTGTAATGGAACAGACCTGAGTTTGAAAAAAATTAATTAAATTATAAAAGGACGCGTCAAGACAAGTTTTTCCTTTCGATGCCACGACGAGTATGAACACCTAAACTCTCAAAATTCTTAATTACAAAAGAACTCGTCAAGACGACTTCTTTCGTCTAGATGCCACGACGAGTATGCGCGTCGCGACGCAACGCACTCCAAATTCAAAATCTGTTGAGCTAAATTACGAAACTTTGCAAGAATTTGACCCAACCCTCTCTCTCATTCTTTTACGAAATTATTTTTAATCGAAGCATGCAACACCCGAATTGAAATTTCTTTGCTTGTTGCAGGTGTCTGGTTTTTGTTTAAAAAAAGCTAGAAATTCATTTTCTCTGGAATAAAATTCGGTCCTTGCAGTGGCGTACTTAAACCAATCAAATTTAAATAGTTTTATCTCTCGTTTAATTTCTGAATGGAAAAAACTAGTTTTTTTTGGTACGCCCACGCAAATCGAATTCAGCGTGCGCATACTTTGCTGACGTCAGGATTTTCCTCGACGTTTGCAGTGATGTGTTTCGTTAGTCTCGCTAAGAGCAGAGGTTTCTTAGATTTATGCAAAAATGCGATGCTGTTTCGACTCATGATGACAAGCCTTCTCTGAAGTTGAGTGAAAAACGATTACTTTGTTACGTTCCGTCTCATCACAAATAATTCAAGAACGCGTTACTGCCTCCCACTCAACGCGATTCAGCGCCGTGCACTTAGATCCTGACGGTATGTGTGGCAATCGTTGTTCGTGATTCCCCTCTACCAATGTCATGCCGATGGAAACTAAATTAAATTTGAGAGACTGTGGTTATGACCAGGGAAAAGAATTCAGCCCACTTCTACCCCGAAGAGAACGAAAATTTAATACTCGGATCGTATTAGCTCCACCCGAAATAAGTTCTACGAAGTACGAACGCTCGCATTGCACCCCTTCACTCCAACTCAGTAACAATTAGATGCATTGGAGCCGCGGAAGAGTGGAAAGACGTTTGGCGCAAAAAGCGTCCGAATACTAAGAGGGCCGAATTCTTTTCCCTGGTTATGACTTATGACTCAGACGCAGACTCGTTGCGTTCTGATTTATTTTTATAGTTTTCAAATAAATTTGCTGCGCAGAATTCCAGGTTCTTCCAGTAAAAAAGGACGATACGTCTATGAGAGAAGCGAAACGTCCGTAAGAAAAAGTTGTGCTAACACTAAGAAATACAATAGGTTTGAATAGAACTGAAGCGTGGGAGCTTCTTATATTTCTAAAAGAAGTTTCGCAAAGCGCTCAAGACATTTCTACTAATTGACGAGGAGACCTAATCCGCAAATAAATTTTCGGAATCTGATGCCATTAATGCACAGTTGCTTCGGGTGAATAAAAAACGTTCTTCTCTTCCACTTCCAACTCTAAGTCCTTTCAAAAAAGCGTCAAGTTTAGATTGGTTTGATCATCCCTCTACCGTCCCTTAATCCTTTATTCACCATAACTTTTTTTTCCTCTACGTTTTGTAATGTAACACTACTTTATCCTCTCTCAACCTCACAACACAGCAGAAACAGTTTATTATATGTAATATTTGTTCCTGATCCAGTTCCTTTTGGTTCAAATAAGCTTCCAGATTATTTAGACTTTATATTCTTAGCTTATAATACGTGTCCCAGTCAAGACATTCGTGCCTCACAACTTTGTTATTTCATTTGATTTTTTTCAAAGTAGTTTTGGAGATAGAGAGTGCATATGTACATGTGTTATACTCATGTCAGAGAAGATCTGTTCCTTTCAAGGCGGAAACTTGGTAATAAACCTTCCAATCAAGACATATATTGCTTCCTTCATCGAAGTCCTTTCGGGTTTTCCTGCTTCAGGGTGAATCGTTTTTAATTTAAAATTGTGAGCGAATCTTTCATTTTTTCTTATGTCTTACTATAGTTCTTTAGGTCACCATGATCATAATTCCGAACTGGTCCAATTTTGGAACCAGTTTCCATCCAAATATGATTCTTTTTATATCGTTTTGATTGAGTTCTTAACATTTCCACGCGGCTTCATTTTATCTTTTGCTTCCACCCATTGCTTGTGTTATATTTTGTCGTCTGTTTTTGTTCCTTATTTTCTTTGGTTCTGTTTCTTAATTCGTTTCCATGATTTTTTGAATTAAAAATGTAGTCATTATCAAATCGAATCCACACAGATTTCGCTTTTGATTTTTTTTTTGGTGCCACTTCAGAATTACCTTTTCCTTGGATTGGGGCGCGCCCTCAGGCGGCCAGGGGTTTGACCTTATACTCTGCGAAGATTTATAGCAAATGGTAAGCTATAATGCACAAAACGGTCAATGCGGACACATTCGCGTGTCGTCGCAGTTTTACGCTGAAGCAGGTCTGCCCAGATTGCAAAATATGGCAAGTCGTTCGAATTGCGGTGGAGTTTCCCGAGGTACTCTTCTGCTGATGAGGCCCCCAATTAGGGCCGAAATAACGCTATACAGAGGATGCTTGCAATCTGAGCAGACTTGTTTCAGCGTACCTCTTCCTTCATTCTGCTTAATATGGTTTGTTTCTTTCTAAATTTCTTCATTCCTCCGTTTCATATTATGTCTTCCCTTACTTTTATCTGAATAAAAACGTGTACAACGCGCCCAATTTAAGATGCAGAGCCTTAAAAGAAGAGAGGCTAGACAAAACATTCTCCTTCTGAAATTTTTTTGTGGTTATAAAAATTTCTGCCTTGAGTGATAAGTTTAGGGTCTTAAATTGGCTTCTGGTTGGAACCGCGTCACTCGGATTTCCTCTACTGCCGACGTTTCGTACTTCATTGCAGAAGAACTTACTGAGGTCTGCTGCTGGTGGTGGTGCTGCTTCGGCTGGTGGTCTTGCAGCTGCTTTGTCGACGACTAATGAAGTCACCACCAACAGCAGCCCTGAGGAAGTTCTTCTACAATGAATAACGAAAGAAGCAGTTGAAGAAATCCGAATCACACGATTCTAACCGGAAGCCAGCCAATTCAAGTACGGGCGACGGTCGCGGGAGCATTCAGCAGAACCTCTTCAGGGTCCACAATTAAAATTGGGCGCCCTGTATAAACAAGCTAAGTCATCAGAAAATTATTTTTGAATCCACCCAAATTGATAAAATTATTTATTTCTTCAAAGAACACATCCACGGCGGGGCTAAAAAATCAGAAGTGGCACTCTTTTTCTTTTCTTTTTTTGTAATTAAAAGAAGTTTATTCTTTTCGTGGTTATGTCTTCTCAAATGAATGTCACCTAAAAGGAATTTTGAAGGAAGACTTTTTTTGACGAATTTTTTCTTGATGATTGACTCCCTCCGTCTTCTATTGAACGCCATAATCCTTAGATCAAACTTGGGAAAGAACTAACTCGTCGTGTGTCTTTTGGAGAAAGCCCGAAATGAAGAAAGAAGCCTGTCATCTACACCTCACATTCAGCCTTGAAGTTGCAAATGAAAAAGCCCCCAGGACGGCGGCTTGCGGCGGCGACGGCTCCTGCCACTTATTACGCTAATGTTGCTGCAACACGTCGCTAATTGCCGGTTCGCGAACTCCCAAGCGATTGCCGGCGCTCTGGAAGTAATTATGTTTACATAATTATTGCTTATCATTCCAGTGTCCATTACGTTAATTATTCGATCACGTGGTGGTGGTGGCCGCGCCGCGTCGTGTTCATCATATATCACATTCGCTGCACCAAGGCACCGAGGTATGGAATTGATTGCCGTTAGATATTGTGTGATTTAATCGAAACCAATTGCTTGGACGTTTATATGAACGCCGGCTTTCCATCATTATACTATCGGGTCTCCTTGTCAAATCGAGTCGACATGGAATTTATGTAAGCCCCAGTATAAGGTCCGGTTACACAAAACAAGGAATAAGTACGTATCTAGTCACATCACTATACTTCTGTCGATCATCTATATTTCTTTCTTAGATTTCATTCTCTTACAAAGCGTACAATGTTCATCAATTATTCATTTATTGTACAGGTAAATATGTGGTCTTCAGTTTCCCTATCCTTGTCGATCAGTTTATCTCCAGATGCAGGTCTGCAAATAGCTTATCTCCATTCCAGATTTCTTCTCCTCAGATCATCCTGTACTCTCTCATACCAAGTCTTCCTAAGCCGTCCTCTTAACTTCCTTCCTGCACCTTTTATATTTCCTATTTTCTTTCGTAGCCTTACCTGCTCCATTCTGACTAAGCGTCCAAACCATCTTAACTGACCTTGTTCGGTAGATTTTGCGATCACCTGATTTATTCTTCTTTTTATTTCCCGTGTTTTCTATTCTATTTCTTGTAGTTACACTTTAAAGTCTTCGGAAGTATTTCATCTGAAACATCTGCAGTTTGGTTTTGAATTCATTCATCATGAAGGGTCCGTAACTCACAGCTGTAAGTTGGGAGGTACGAATCTCTTCTTCAGTTAGGGGAAAATACCATTGTATTCGATTTATGATGATGATTAACGCATAAAGGCCTCTACCCCAACGTTTTGAAGACTACTTTCTTCAAATTGTCAAAAAGATTCATCTCCGGGTGACACTCTTTAATAACATCACCCATGGTGACCACCAAAATAAGCAGCAGGGGATTTAAAATACCGCTCTGTCGCAATTTTTTGTTTCACTTTCGAGCCGATCTAATATCTTGCTGCATTGATCAACAAAAGTTACAGTCTGAGTATGTAAGGCTTTTAATTCTTGCAGTTAGCCATCTTGGTACATTTTGTTCAGCAAATTGCCCTCATGTCTACATATTTTATGGAATGCTTTTTTTTCCTGTGTGCCCCTATTTGGTGCCAAATCCTACTTACTTCCCTTCTAGTTCTGCTTTAACGGCATCCTCTTAGTCTCTTCTCACCAGAACTCTTTGAATTACTTCTCTTCTACACGTAACAGAAAGATTCCTTTGCAATCTGTGCATCACTTGCAGTCAGCTTTCTTTAGTCATGTGACACCTCCGTGTTCACCATTTCCCATTTCAGTCCCCAATTTTTGGCAAAAATTTGCCCGTAAGGTTAACTCGCCATCCACAGCAGCAGCACTTAATTTCATTATTTTTCTGAGTGCAATTTCCTCTCTTCCAATTGATCTTCTTCCTCCCAAATTACCTGTTCACTTCTTTCTAGATTGATTTCCTCAGGTTTTCAAAATTTTCGCCCACACATTTCCATTTTCCTCTTATCATTAGATTATCCTCTTTCTCGTGAAGTCCCTTTGAAGGTGGATGCATTATTGTACCATCTTCCTCTCGTTAAAACTTTGTAGAATAATTTTTTGGCAAAAATTTGCCCTGAGGTTAACTCGCCATCCACAGCAGCAGCACTTAATTTCATTATTTTTCTGAGTGCAATTTCCTGTCTTCCAACTGATCTTCTTCCTCCCAAATTACCTGTTCACTTCTTTCTAGATTGATTTCCTCAGGTTTTCAAAATGTTCGTCCACACATTTCCATTTTCCTCTTATCATCAGATTATCCTCTTTCTCGTGAAGTCCCTTTGAAGGCGGATGCATTATTGTACCGTCTTCCTCTCTTTAAAACTTTGTAGAATACTTTTTTTGTTTTCTTCTCCCCATTTCGCTCCGTTCTTTCTCCAAATTCCACACGCTTCTTTCTCTTTGTCCTTTTCTTTTATTATATCCTTAGGCGCGCGCGGTGTTTTTACCTCCATTTAAATTTGTTTGCCCTATAAAGCTCCCAATTGCATCAACAATAGCTTCTAATGACATTTCAAAGCAGATTCATTTATAATAAGGAGTTAAAAGGCCGGACCTAAACTATAAAAAATAAACTTTTGGAAAACACAGGCGTGTCGTGCTTTTATTAACTTAATCCAAAATTTATTTCCACTTTGTTTTTCCAGTTACGTGCACAATTTTCCTTAACGTCAGCTAACATCGTCTTTTTCGATCTTCTCTTTGATCGTCCTTTTCCCTTCTCTTCCTTTAACTTCTTCAACGCTTTCACTTTCTTTCACTGTATGTGTGAACATCTTTTATTCTTTCCAAACGTCCAAGCCAGTGTAACCTCATTTTGTTACGGTTACATTTCGGCAACCACGTGTCGCATGTGCTTGGTTTAGTACGGTGGTGCAACACTCGTTCCCAGAAGTAACGTCGTTACGCCGTTTGAAATCAAAGCTTTCATTGGTCTTATGCAATCACGTTTATCGCATCCGGTGTTCAAATTGGCTCGCCAGTTTGGTTTGCAAAGAGTTGACTCCGGATTTCGGCACTGATACGTCTAGGTGAATACGCGTTTTGTTGTTTGCATGAATTTGTGCAAACTTGGATTGCAAAATTCTATAGAACAGTTTATCTGGAATTACGTAGGCCGTACGTGTCTTCTGAATTGCTTTTGAGCAAATCTTCTCTTTTGAGATCTCTGTGGAAATCTGAGGTAGGTGTTGACGTAGGAATCCGCTTCTGCTTTTCTTTTGCTACTGGGAGGTGAACGACTGTATATTCTCTAGAAGTTCCATTTCTTCGTGGTCGCCGCTATTTGAACCACGCCACGCGACGTACTTACCCGAAGGCCATCGATGTACGATAGTTTGTACGATAGCATTGACCGAAGTTCAACACTTTCACGAGTGGCGGCGCTTAGCTATTGACATTTGATAGCGACTGTCACGAAGGCAACAACAATCAGCTGGATCAGTTTGTGCGATAGCATTGACCGAAGTTCGACGCTTTCACGAGCGTTGCGCGACGCATCGCTGTTGGCATTTGATCGCAACCGTCACGAAGGCAACACCAACCAGCTGGATCAGTTTGTGCGATAGCATTTACCGAAGTTCGACGCTTTCACGAGCGCTGCGCGACGCTTTGCTGTTGGCATTTGATCGCAACCGTCACGAAGGCAACAACAATCAGCTGGAACACAAATACTAACATACATACCTGTTTCTTAACCAACGTATGATATTTTGACCGAAATTCTTTCGACACTTCGGTTTTTCTCGCGGCTGTCAAGTCAAGTTTAATTTAAGAAAGTTAAGTTAAGGTTTACGACTTTGTTAAGGTTAGTACTGAATTTAGTCGCTGTGGAAGTTGATGGTCGTATCGATTTATTGAACCGTTATTCGGTTTCGAAGTATTTCGTTTACATTGATTCCTCAAGGCGAGTGCACATATTGTTTATAATAATTATGTGTGCCTAAGTGTATTTATTATTAAGTATATTTCGGAGTCGTGCTGCATCTCAAACCCTACCTTAAACGAGCTAGTGTCTGTATATTCTTGAATCGAGGAAAAAAACTCGCAAGGGAACGCCTATATCAAACTGACGTAGGGCTCTCACACAAAACTATATAAATCGTGAGATAATTACGTCTTTTGATGTCACATTTACCTGCGAATCTGTTCTCTGGATTCGAAAATAAGGCCCTTGGAAGTTTTCGATTATCAGCGCACGTTGTGGATCCTTGGGAGTTGGTTGCATAGTGCTCTCTCATTAGCTCGGGTTACTCCCTGGCGCCCTTAGACCCAGTTTTACAATGACGGCTTAACTTTAAGCCGAAGCTTAAATCCTTCACAACAATTGTTGAAGTAATCGTTGTAAGGGTTTAAGCCTCAGCTCAAAGTCGAACACCATTTGTAAAATTGGACCTTAATGTTTTAACCCACACCCATCTTCTTCAGAGGCTAGCTTCGGGACAATTTATTGACTTCGCTGGCGTGACTGACCAGGAGAATAATGTAATTGTATTAAAGTATCTACTGGATCGATCATATTTGGTGCAATGAGAACGAAAGCACAAAAAATTGACTATGTGCAGATACAGAAAAAAGGAAATAAAACACAAGGAATAAAGATTGTGCTAAGGGCAGTGAAGCGTGCAACCCAAAGATGTAAAAAGAATAGTATTAGAATGAAATGCGGAAGAGATCCTCTCAGCTCAGAGTAGTTATAAGAAATAGAAGTTGATTAAAAATGTGTTCGTGTTTTAAAGCTCTTTAAATTAGAAGCTTCTTAAAAAGGTCCTGATTTTAATAAAGAAACATGATTATTCCTTTCCTCTCATCTGATATTTACCTGTCATGTAAGAAGAAAAGCCCAAATTCGAACGTAGACCCTTAACATCGGTAGAGACGCCCCATCTCATCTTACAAGTCGCGTTCGTTCCCGGAATTTCGCCAGACATACCTAGAGCCAAGCAGTCCGGTCCTGCTCCTCGTCAAATTCGACGGCGGAGGTCCATTCGTGCCGCCAATGACAATCAGCTCTGGTTTGCTGAAAGCATTTTTTTTTCCTTTTTCAATTCGGCACGCGCTACGCGTCCGAAATACGAATGAGCGTGAAATCGGTGCGTTTATGGCTAATTTGCGGGGGGCGCCCCCGGAGCCTCGGAGGAAGAAGAGAAAACCGGGGAGAAAGGGGTGACGCCGGTTTAATTTCGTTCTGAAAATCTTTACGACGTCGGCGCAATAAAAAATACCGCGGCGTTAGTGGCGCATTGAAATCGGGGGAGTATATTGAATATTTTCAGATTTTATTACTCGCACGCTTTCGCCCGCCCCGGTCTTCCTTTTTATTAGATCTGATATTTGAAATAGTCTTATATGAGTAAACCCGGAAATATTGATATTGTTTTTTTTTCTTTTTTTTTTTAGTGAATACAAGAAATAATTTATTTCTGCTCCTCAAGATAGATGGGGGGGTGGTGCTCGCGTTTCATGTTTCATTGTTGTCATTTGCATTTTCCGCCCCTCGCATTTTCCGAATTGCATTGTTAATTTGTGCGCGCGTTTCGCAAATAATAAGCTCGATGTGAACCTGGAAAGCTAGATGGTACCGCGGCAAGCTGATGAAACATTCCATGTTATTTCATCACGACTGACAAGAAGCGGAAGCCATTGTGAACCGGTAGCTTTATGCAGCGACCATTTAATAAGCTAATTAGCTTGACTTCGAAGCGAAGCAATTTGCAATTTACGTAAACGAAAACAGATAGATGTGTTGCAGTAATAATTATTATATCTATACATTATTGTATAAATTAAATTAATCAATCATTTTCGAGGTGATTGCCTTTTTTGTTGGGGAGGAGCTAATTAGCCGGGTCCTGCGAATTAATTGGATTGCAGTTTGTTATTAAAATAGGGGCTCTGTTACGGTACGTTGGGGCTAACTGCCGGCCGAGTTGATGTAATGTGACCTCAAACCCGCTCCTGCGGTCAAAACTTAGCCCATTCGCGCCGACCTACAAACCAATCTCCGTCCCAGCCAAGTCATCCGGTGTAATACAATGCGCGTCCACGGCCGAAATTATCCAAGTTCAGCAAATATTCGCCCTTCTACTAAGTTGCTCGTCATAAAGCCGGTGGAAGTGTCTGCCTGAATCGCTCCGGGCCGTTCTGCCAGTTCCGTTTTATGACAGATGATTGCGATTGCCAGAGACTGCAGTTTCATGAGCTGGAAATTAAGTTCCAATGTCGAATTGGGAATTAATGGTGAGTCGAACTTTATACGCGAAAGCTCTCTCTCGCGGTAACTGTTTCGTTTATGATTCTAAATCGACACGAAAAGCTCTCTTTTAGAGTCAGTTGTTACGGTTGAAAATTTCGTTTCCTAAAACGCAAGGTATCATCTCAGCTCCATTCATCAAAAGAGACCTCTGAACATCTGTAGGTATTTCGTTTGTTTACCCCACAGGAAAAAGGAAAATGTGTCGTGGTGCTTTAGAAAACAAAAGCTGCCAACATGCAATTTGTCTCTCCTCGATTTGACTCCTCACAATCAGACGTTTTCTTTGCATTCGTTTTAAAATAATCCGGCCATAAAATGGTGTAAAATTTTCTATACATCGACATTCCTTTGTGATTTTAAATAATAATACTCTGTGTTCAGATAAAATTGGCGAAAGCTCTCGCGCGGTAACTATTTCGTTTATGATTCCAAATCGACACTGAAAGCTCTCTTTTGGATTCAGTTTTTACGGTTGAAAATTTCGTTTCTTAAAACGCAAAGTATCACCTCAGCTCCTCATCAAAAGAGACCGCTGAACATCTGCAGGTATTTCGTTTGTTTACCACACAGGAAAATCTGTCGTGGTGCTTTGGAAAACAAAGTCTACCGACATGCAATTTGTCTCGCCTCGATTTGACTCCTCACAATCAGACGCTTTCTTTGCATTCGTTTTAAAATACTCCGGCCATAAAATGGTGTAAAATTTTCTATACATCGACATTCCTTTGTGATTTTAAATAATAATACTCTGTTTTCAGATAGAATTGGCGAAAGCTCTCTCGCGGTAACTGTTTCGTTTATGATTCTAAATCGACACGAAAAGCTCTCTTTTAGAGTCAGTTGTTACGGTTGAAAATTTCGTTTCCTAAAACGCAAAGTATCACCTCAGCTCCATTCATCAAAAGAGACCGCTGAACATCTGCAGGTATTTCGTTTGTTTACCCCACAGGAAAATGTGTTGTGCTGTGGTGCTTTGAAAACAAAGTCTACCAACATGCAATTTGTCTCGCCTTGATTTGACTCCTCACAATCAGACGCTTTCTTTGCATTCGTTTTAAAATACTCCGGCCATAAAATGGTGTAAAATTTTCTATACATCGACATTCCTTTGTGATTTTAAATAATAATACTCTGTTTTTAGACAGAATTGGCGAAAGCTCTCTCGCGGTAACTGTTTCGTTTATGATTCCAAATCGACACAGGAAGCTCTCTTTTAGATTCAGTTTTTACGGTTGAAAATTTCGTTTCCTAAAACGCATTCATCAAAAGAGACCGCCGCTGAACATCTGCAGTAATTTCGTTTGTTTACGTCGCAGGAAAATATGTCGTGGTGCTTTGGAAAACGAAAGCTGATGATATGCAATTCGTTTCGCCTCGATTTGACTCCTCACAATCAGACGTTTGCTTTGCATTCGTTTTAAAATACTCCGACCATAAAATAGTGTGTACGTAGGACTTGCGGACGGGGGGTTGGAAACCACCGTCCAACTCCTTTTTGTCCCCGATTCTTTTAGACAAACCGTACGAATTTGAATCTCGAATCTCTTTGTTATGCCCGATTTCTTCACCTCCTGATAAATTTACCTGCCAGGTATTATCTTTGGAAACCATTGTATCGATAATAATTTCCGTTTAATTTATCCGTAGGTGGAGAAATCGGGCCTTAGTAGCGTACTTTGGTCTAGATTAAAAGCCATAGCTCGATTTCCAAACCGTTTTCCACGATTTGCTCGAATGGCGCTTACTTTAATTTTTAGAGTAATTGTCGAAGTCTGTCTGCTCCTCCTTATCTCTTTCTTTGGTCGGAATTTCTTCTAATAATTCAAATAAAAACCTAAATTTTCATGTAACAAGATTTATTCAAATTTAAATGAATTTCTATTCTACATTAACAAGGGATTACAAATTAAACTATGAAATCAATTTAAAATTTAACAGTTACAACAAAATAGAATCTAAAATATGAAAGAGAGCAAGGAAGTTCAATTAAATCAATGCACTTCTAAAATATTTGTTAAAAACTGAAATTTTAAGCAAGAATAAATTTATTTTACCTAAATTCACGTTTTCTGATTATGGACACTTCCAGATACACTTTCTTTAAGATATTTTAGATAAATTAACTAACAGAAAAATAATTTTGAATTTTGAAAGAAAATTATAACGAAAGAAATACAAACGCGTGTAAAACCCACGACTTGTTATGCCGGACTGCTCTGTGGGACTTTCTCTGTCGTCCTGTTTATTACAAATTCCAGGGTGACGTAGTACTCCAGGGTTTTTCTGAAAGTCCACGCACTGGAGGCTGCATTTCATGCAACGCATGGAACTTCTAGTGAGTCACCATTAATCACGTTTTGTAAAAGAGTATTTGTAAACTTGTTCTTATTTTGAACATAACACCCTAGATGAGTATTGCTGGTGAAAGTTTTCGTTGCCTAAGTTGTGTGTTCTAATTTAATATTTACATATTAGTCATACTTCGATATAATTTCCAAGTCAGATTACTCATACTTCGAACTGATTTCTAATTTAGTGCAGTATCCTAATTAAAGTGTATTAAATTGCACAAAAATAATATTAATAAGAATCTGGATTGTTACATGTAAAATTCTAGATGCGTCGACAATCATTTGTGATTTTAAATAATAATATTAAGTGGGGTATTATCCATGTCTTGTATTTCTGATCATGAGCTAATATGGGCAGTTTTTCAGGTAAATGTTTAATGTCATGTTCAATTTTTTACAACATATAAAGACTTCAAAGCAATGGATTATAACTCATTTAAAGACGAGCTTGAAATTTTACCCTTTAATATTATATTTGACATGGATAATATTAACGACATGGTCGAGCATTTTAACGCTTTACTACAATATATTTTTGATAAATATGTACCGCAAAAAACAGTTCGCATCAGTAAAAGGAAAGCACCTTGGTTAACTGACAATATCAAACTCATGATACGACTCAGAGAAGAAGCTCATAAGCGTTATAAGTCTAGCCGTAGAACTGAGCACTTCCAATACTATAAATCTTTAAGAAATTTAACAAACACAGCTATAAAAAAAGAAAAAGTAGCTTATGCTAAATTCAGGCTTCAAAAATCCAATGCTAAAACATTATGGAAAGATCTTAAAGATCTTAATATTCATAACAACACTGTGAAACATACTCCCCTGCCGGAAAATCTGACAGATGTAAATGAAATTAACGATTATTTTGTAAATGCAAACAGTTCTTTAAACATTCCCCATCCTGAAACCATCAGTTTTTATAATTACAATAGACTTTTTCCTAAATCTGAGGAATTTACTTTTCACTCTACAAGTGAAGATGAAGTTTCTAAAATGTTACATTCAATTTCTTCTAATGCAATTGGTAATGACTGTATAAGCATTCGAATGCTGCTCCTATGTTGTCCATTTATTCTGCCTTTTCTTACATTTATTTTAAACTATTGCATTACTAATAATGTCTACCCAGTAGCCTGGAAATTGGCACATGTAATTCCTTTACCCAAATCTCAACATCCTGTTGATTTCAAAGACCTGAGACCTATTAGTATCCTTCCAACTGTGTCAAAGGTCTTGGAAAAGGTAATGAATACACAGATAAGAGCTTACTTGGACAAGTATAACATTTTACCAATGAACCAATCTGGATTTCGCCCCAATCATAGCTGCACAACAGTTCTAACTGATGTAATAGATGATATTTTGACTGCAGCCGATAAGAATGAATTAACAGCATTGATTTTACTTGACTATTCCAAGGCTTTTGACACAGTTAATCACGAAATTCTTGTTGCCATTCTACACTATATAGGTTTCAGTGTCACTGCAACAAATTTTATTTTTGATTATTTATGCAATAGGAAACAAAAAGTTTTTCTTAACAATTGTTACTCAATGCCGTTAACCCTGACTTCTGGAGTACCACAAGGTTCTATCTTAGGTCCATTGCTCTTTACAATCTATACCTTTAATTTAAAAAATTGCCTAACTCACTGTAAAAGTCACTATTATGCAGATGATGCGCAGATTTATTATTCCTTTGCTCCGGACAATGCAGCTGCTGCAAATGATCATATAAATTCCGATTTAGAAAAACTAGTGGAAACTTCAAAAAATCATTGTTTGCAATTAAATCCAAAAAAAACTGTTGCCTTACTCTTTGGGAGGTTGCTTAGTCAGAAGCTGTATGAAAATTGCTTATCTATTACTGTTAATAATGTACCTATCAATTTTATAAAACATGCCAGGAATCTGGGGCTTATAGTTGACTCTGAATTAAGATTTAGTAAACATATTGAACAGTGCATTAGAAGTGCCTACAGTAGCCTAAAATTGCTCTACAGTAACAGATCATATTTAAGTAAAAAATTAAGAACTTTTCTCTGTGAGTCCCTAGTTCTGTCAAAATTTTCGTTTGCTGATGTGGTTTACGGCTCTTGCTTAAATGCTGCTACTATTAGACGTATACAGTGTGTGCAAAATTCGGGTGTTAGATTTATTTGTGGGTTAAAGAGGAGGGACCATGTTACGCACCATTTGAATGAACTTGGAATTCTTAATATGTTAAATAGACGAAAATTACATATCAACTCTTTTTACTTAAATATTATACGAATAAAATCTCCACCCTATTTACATAATAAAATACGCTTCAGAACTGACATACATAATATTAATATAAGGCATAAAAACGTAATTACTCCTCCCGCACACAAAACTGCTCTATATGAGCGCTCTTTTACTTTTAATATATCATCGCACTATAACTCTATACCTAATGAGTTTAAATGTCTTAGCAAATTTAATTTTAAATTGAAATACAAAAATTATCTGCTCGAGTCACAGAGGTCTGGGGGGGGGATGTCTTCGCTGAGTTGGGATAGTTGTTTTTAATCTGCATGCTGATTTAAATTCTGTGCCTGCTTGGAGTGCTTTCATCTGTACATATATATATATATTTATAACTCTTTCTCAATTTATCCTAAGGTCAGAGGAAACGGACTTGGTACTTGATTTGGCATTTATTTATTTTTTTTTTTATCTGCTTATGATAGTTTATTACTACAGTGCTTCTGTTAAGGTAACAGCTGTAAGGTATAATTACTGTTTGCTCACTCACAGCTTCACTTTAAATATTACCTTTTGTATTGTCCAATAAGGTTAAGTGGTAGAGCAATCTGTGACTTCGGCCACAGATTGAACTTCGCCTTTTGTCCCATAGTTACAACTTTTATTGTATATATAACATTGTTCTATATATTCCTGTCAAATGTGTATGGGACAATAAAGACATTTATTATTATTATTATTATTATTATTAATATTGTTCTAAGATTCTATTTTTAGATAGAATTGGCGAAAGCTCCCTCGCAGCAACTGTTTCGTTTATGATTCTAAATCGACACGGAAAGCTCTGTTTTAGATTCAGTTATTACGGTTGAAAATTTCGTTTCCTAAAACGCAAAATATCATCTCAGCTCCATTCATCTAAAGAGACCGCTGAACATCTGCAGGTATTGCGTTTGTTTATCCCACAGGTAAATGTGTTGTGGTGCTTTGAAAAACAAAGGCTGCCGACATGCAACTCGTCTCGCTATCGATTTGACTCTTTGCTTTGCATTCGTTTTAAAATAATCCGGCCATAAAATAGTGTAAAATTCTCGATGCATCGACACTCCTCTGTGGTTTCTAAATAATAATATCGTTCCGAGTTTCTATTTTTAGAATGAATTGCATCATCTTTTGTAAACGTTCGCTCAAGCAGATAGGCAGAAGCAAATGTACAGTCAGTATTAGTGATATTATACAAACAGGAAGCGCTCCTTACTTATCCTTGTCTTCCATTTTATTCTAGGTTTTCAACAACAATTCTTCGTTTTCCTGCTTGCGTTTGTATAGGTACCATTTTCCAAACTTGCAGGAACCATTTAACCTTCCCCCCCCACCCTCACACACACAATTTGAACACTAATCACGTGTAAATTGCAAGCAATCGACTGGCGGATAGCTATTAGCCTTAATAAATTCGATTACCTTCCCTTTTTTTTTTTTTTTAATTATAACGACGAGTGCCAATTTGCGCCGAAATTCCCTTTCGCTTCGGGGGACGGTTTTAAAAGTACGATTTCGTGTCGTCGCCCGTTGTTACGTTGGCAACAATAAATCTGGTGATTTAAAGCGCGAACGCCGTTGTCAACGCCAAATCATGTTAACAAATAATGCCTGCTCGCGGAACTATATGAACGGTTTGTACAGTGTCGCGTTAAACAGTGGCCATTAATTAGAAGCGCCGGCACAATAAAAGCGGATCGATGAGTTGCATACAACGCCCTCTGTGAAGTGCATCCAATCGTCGCGCGTATAGTTTGTTTTTGGATGGGGGATTTAGCTCGGTTTATTTTCGAGTTGGTCCATTGAAGGGCACAGTTTCGGTCGGGTCGAAAATGTATGTTTTCGAGTGTTTAATTCGGAAATAATAAACAGCTATTGCCAACTTGAATACAATCAAATCAAAAACGAACCATACGTACTACAAAAATACGTAAAAACCAACAATCAAATTAAATTGTTTGGTTTTAAAATATACCAATCGTTAATGCACGCTGAATATCTCTTAATTTAATTTAGTTTTCTGCGTTTGCAACGGTCTACAGCGCCATCTCTGAGCTGGTAGCAGAAATTTTATGGACTCTACAATCTACTTCGTAATTTTGGCTATTATTATCAGTTCTTCGTTTATTTTTGTATCCCACGTGACAGTTGGATAAAATTCAGGAAGCCATTAGTTTACTGTGGAAAACTAAAAACTACGTTAAAGCTGCCTCAGGTCTGCCATCCATATGTATCTTTAAGTGTTTTAACTAGCAGGGAGGAACTTGGTCACGTGGGATACAATCAATCACAAAAACCCTGTATTATGGCTTAACATTTTTTTTGCAAATAAGAGAACGAGGAATTTATTCAAGTACTCAAGAAGCCATACACTCATGGTTAAATTATTTAGAACGCCATCTCTGATCCAAATTTCAGTCACATCCTCTAACAGTCGTGTAGTTGCTAGTGATGATGAAAGATGGCGCTAAAGCACTTTGAATTTGAATCATTATTATTATGAGCGGAATTTTCTTTCTCTCTCCGAAACATTAGCTTAGACTTTAAAGAAAGGTACACCTAACTGAAAGGGGTCATAAGCGGTTCTAAAAAGTTAAATTTCCTTTTCTTGCGTTAGCATTTTTCGCCGCCGGTCGGTCGCCTTTTAATTTAAACTTTTTCCACGGCGTGGCGCGGCGGCGGCGTCGAGTTTGCTTTCCGGATAAGTTTTGTCCGGCAAACTTGATTTCCGTTAACGAAGTCTGCGCTAATTTTGTTTGGCCAGCGTAATAATGTTTGCTGCAATGCGTTTAATACGGCGAGAGCAGCACTCCGGGGCCAGGTCAGTGCCTGAGCAAACTTTGCTGAAATCACTTCCGTGAAAGATTTATTATTGGGCTAACCGAAACACATTTGTGCAGTACACACTCTGTACTCTAATACGATCAGCAGTTAAGACTTATTTACGTAATGTAATAATAAATCATAAATAACTACACTCAAGAAGGCATTAACTGAATTAGTGAGATTCGAACTCGAATCTTCGGGTGCCCTGCTATTGAGCTATTGTGACGTAGAAGCTCGAACGCAATCTCCAAACATGAAAGAAAATAATTGTTTTTTTTTTCTACCACATTCAATTAGTTCAGTTACATTTACTTATAGGTACTAAAAAGGTAATGGGAAAGTAATAAATACTTGTATGTAGAGATGTGTATGTGTAAGTTTAAATGAAACGGCAGCGAAAGGTCGAGGGAGTTATATGAAAAGCGCGAAAACACGAGTTTCCTGGGTTTCCTACTTCCCACATAATTATTGTAAAAGCTGCGAACATGATTTTGTACTTCGCTTTACAAGCCCCGAGTCCGAGCTTATTTGTAGACACTATCGTCTAGTGTCAATAAACGACCGGATTCTCTTACTTTCGAAGCACGTGTTGCAAGAATTTATTGCAAAAAAATTCCTCTTATGCCTGGTTAAGAATTGTCTTGTTGTCAAAAAAATAATAATAACTTTAAGGGAAAGTTTTCAGTCATATATTTTCCTTTGACAATAAAAGAATTAACTTCGAGGGAAAGTTTTTGTATACGGTACGATATATGTCCTCTGACAATAAAAAAAAATTATTAAATTTTAAGAAAAACTTCTTAGACGGTATGATAATAAAAAGAAAGATGTGATTTCTTACTCATCTGATCTGATACTTGACATGAGGAAGCTCATCTCTCTCACACAGAGATTTCTGGCTACAATATTCATTTCCTCGACCACGATCAACGCAGAAATCTTCATGGCTCAAACATTTAATTTCCTCATACGACAAACGCAGAATTCCTCCAAACGACAAACGCAAAAAGTATTCTCGACTCCAATATTCATTCCTTTAAAGCAACGCAAAATCTTCACGGCCCCAACCCTTCACGACAACGCAAAATCTGGCAATATCCTTATGCAACTTCGCATAAATGACAGACTGCTTCGTCCGAATCATAGAAAAGGCTAGTTTTTCTGAACGGAAACGTGAGCTGAACACGTGCTTGTGTGTAAATGTTGTGCGGCGGGGAAGAAACTTAACCGGAACGATACCGTAGTACATACGATGAATCATGGTTCAAGTGGGAGATCTACGAAGCCTCCAGACTCAACAGAATTGCACAAATTGCATTCGCAAACAACAAATTGCATTCGGCAAAATGGAAACACCGGAATCACAATGTCGTGAGATGAACTCTAAAGGGGCGGATAATACGTCACTGAAAACACTACGTAATTTCCGCTTACGTCAAAAAAAGAATCGATAAATATGTTTCTTATTTTGCACTAGTGCCACTCAAAATATCTTCATCTCGTGTTAATGTATAAGGTTAGAACAAGACACAAATACTTTAGTTTACAGGATAACAAAACAGACCTATTGATTTATTTGACAGCTAGCGACGGCTAATGATTAACTTCTTAAATTAAATCCGTACAAGTCGAATCTCGATTTTCTTTGTGAGTAGCGTTCTGGTTTTCGAAAAACAGCCAGAAATCGATTTTCCAATATGTGTTTTCCGCGGTTGCTCGAATGGCGTTTCACCTGCATTTTCAGAATTGTCTTCGCCCTTTTCTCTCTTTTCGGTTTTTACGCTCCCCGGATTTCAAATAGAACGAAAATTTTACTTGCGATAATATCTGAAATAAAAATGCCCAAACTTTTAAATATAATGCTTCAGAATATATAAAAATTTAGTTTACAGTATAGTTTAGAAATAATTTAAATACAAAAATATAGGAGTATTAAAAAGAATCACAAAAGTTTTTAATATAGTGAAATTTAGTCCACAGTATAGTTACATAAAAAAATTAATTTGAATACGAACAATTTTCTTAATTAATGAAAGGGATAATTGTAATTACGATGCTACCATAGGTTTTCGAAGGGAAACACCAAACTATTAACAATATTTACTAAAAGAAAATCGAACTTGTTCCACATAATAAATAAAAGGTAAGAAATGAGCGAAGGCTGTGGAAATTCTTCCAGGCTTGGAACTGTGTACGCAAATTAAAACCTTGCCTTAAGCCGAAAAGGATGTATTAAAACCTTGTCTTAAGCCCAAAAGGATGTATTAGAAAGTATTTATTTTTTTTTAATAAGAGAAAGAAATACTTGCCGTTCCATCTACGTTGGCCAAATTGGTCATTCTCTGCAGATTAGAGTTAATGAATATTTGCGATCATTACGTTTAGAAAAAAACGATTCTACCTTTACCAACCAACTACTCGTTGATACTCCATTTAATATTACTTCACAACCTTCCAAAAGGGAAAACCCTTAGTATCTCCGAGCAAATGGAAATTTTTCTGCACGACAATTTCCACTCGGTTCTTCATCTTAACGAGCAAACAGGAATAATTTTTTCCGATCTATGCATTGGCAACATTGCAGTTGACCTGTCCCCCCGCACCCCCCATTCCCTTCCGCCCATCAGTCACACTGTTGATTTTTGTTCTGCGTTTTGTTCGTCCTCTGCGAAGAGTGTTCCCTTTTGCCTATTGTAAGTAATTTTAGTGTTTGTTTAAAATTGTATTTTGTGATCGTAACTTGTACAGTCGCGAGCATTAAATTTTGGTCGTCACTGTCAACCGAAATGTTAGTTTTAACTCCAAGAATGAATTTTTTCAGAAAAATTTTGTTATATTTTACCAAACAAGGGTCGAAAGTAAATTACATTGTCTCCAGTATTCAAAATTAAGGCATCAGTCCTTTTACTTTTAATTAAATACATGTCAAGTACAAATCTTTGACAATCAGAGACGACCGAAATTTATTGCTCGAGACTGTACCTACTTTTTAGTTACGAACTTGAGCTTGACAATGTTTTCAAAATCGCAATCTAATACTTTCTTCCTGAAGGACTGGAGGTTATTGTTAGTGGTTGTTTGGTTGCAGACGGTGGTTGGATGGTTTTCTTAACGACCAAACACGTAGTATGGATAATTTTTCCAATCTATACATTGCCAACATTGCAGTTGTCCTCTCCCTCGACCTCCCTCCCCCACCTCCCTTCCCTCCCACTCCGAATGAAATTTTGAAATATTAACTAAATAAAAAATTCAAGCTTACAAAAATAAATAAATTCCACTGCAATTATAGCGTTGAATTGAAAAAAAATGGTTTAGGAGAAAAAGGCGAATATCAAGTATCAAATAAAAGAAGCCTAACCTACCAACTCAACAATACTGAGTTTCTCGAAACATAGAATTTAAATTAAGTTAATGAAATAGAAAAAAATTCGGTTACGATTAAATTGATTGCAAAAACAAATACGCCGTGAAGAATTGGTTTCTTCATTCGCGAAATTAATTTCAAACTAAAAGAAAATCAAATTAAAAAAAATTCAACGAGGAACACGACCCGTAATAAATTATTATGTCGAGAGGCTTGATTCGAAGAACTAGAACTTGTACGCCCCCGCACTACTTAAGCACTTTTCACCTCCCTGATTTGTAAAAAGAGGGGGACATTGGATGTTGCATTTGCTATGCATAAAAAATCCTTAATCGTGTGCATAATTAGGGGTAATACGGCGGCTTCCGTACGCTCTATCTGATTCTTTTGCGCACGTGCGCCGCGCGCCGCTCGTCGCATGCAAAATTCCCGGAAATTTAGCTTCGCTTACTTGGATTGAATGGAATTAGGTTGAATGCAATTAGATTGGGTTAGCATTCGAAATCTTTTTTCGCTTATTTTTTTTACTTTAATTTTCTTTATTGTTTTTTTTTATTTTTATTTTTTTGCTTGGGTGGAATAGAATCAAGGTCAGTTACCAAGTCGAGTCGAGTTTAATTGACCGAACTGCACTATATTCGTTCATTGTATTGACTGGAATTAAGTTGAGTGCAGTTAGATGGAGTTAGCATCTAAATTTTTTCTCGCTTAATGTTTTTACTTTAATTTTTTTATTGTCTTTGTTTTATTTTTAATTTTTTGCTTGGGTCGAATAGAATCAAGGCCAGTTGTTGAGTCGAGTTTAATTGACCGTGACATTGATCGAACTTCACTATAATCGTTTATTAATGTCTTGCATCTTTAATTTTTTGAATTTTTCTTTTTGGGGCTTTCTCAGCCGGAGAAGTCCCAAATAGGGCTGAAACAGCTGTACAGAGGCTGCTCGAGGTTTTCACTGCAATCAAAAACGATTTGCAACAAAAATCTTTAAAACTTTCATTATGCTTTGACAGCAAGCATGGCCGCCTTACATGGGGTGATTTATTATGTAGCAAACCCGTTTCAATTTGTCAATCCTTATGCAATGTTAGGTCAGAAAGCGATCGTAGGTTGTCGCTGTTTTATCTATTTAATTTTTTGCTTTAATTAAATACAGTTAGGTGGAATTTATTTGAGTTGAGTTCACCTTGAGATTTGTTGGGCTTCATTTTAATATTTTTTTAATTTAATTTTTTAATATGTCTTTTTCTTTAATTTTCTACGTTCAATTGGATTTAACTGTATGGAAATTCAAAGTTTTTTTTGTCTAGTTTGGTTGGCCTTGAGTTTGAGTTTGTCCTGCGCTTTAATCATTTTTTTTTAATTAACCTATTTCGGCGCCCCTCTTGCATCGACGTCCTCATGCCTTGCTTACCATGCATACCGCCGCCTTCCACCGGCCCTGATTTCTGCAATCGTCTTGAATCGTCTTGAACAAATTTGAAGGCCCAGTTTGTAGCATGCAGAGTTCGCACTCATCGGGAAAACTAAACGGGAGAAGTCAGAGAATTGAGAAGAAAAGTTTCACAATGTCGAGAAAAGTCACGGAATTGCAAAACTCAATGAAAATAATTGGAGAAAACACGAATTATTTGAATAGGTAAACAGCGACATCCTACGATTGCTTTTTGACTTGACACTGCAGTAGGATAGACAAATTGAAGTGGGTTTTGGAAATTTCGAGTTACGTTTCTGCTTAAGAAGCCCCAGACAGGGCTGAAACAGCTGTGCAGAGGCTGTTCGAGATTTGCAACAAAATTTTTTTGCACATTATTTGGTATTCATGTTGCATTTGCCATGCACAAAAAATCCTTAATTGTGTGCATAATTAGGGGTAATATTGCTGCTTCCGTACGCTCCATCTCATAATTCTGCGGATGTCTATGACGTGAATTTAGCCTCCTCTACTTGACTGATTTCATGCTGACCTTGTACGCGTGTTAAATACGTTTTTCTGTATCCATTCTCAGAATAAAGACTTAGGCCCGGTTTCTTCATCACAGTTTAACTTTAAGCTCCGTTTTATTCCTATAGAAACAATTATCCTTGCAATTGTTACCATGGGAATAAAGCGAAGTTTAAAGTTAAACTGTGATGGTGAAACCAGGCCTTAATTTATTATCATAATATAATTAAATCGCAACTTATAATATAATAATAATTAATAATTTATTGGTAATTGACATACATACATACATATGTATCTCCAGAGTCATAATTAAAATTAAAAATAGCAATAGCTTCATAGAAGACTTGTCAAGAAATGGTAATAATAATAATAATAATAATAACAAATATAAATGTAAAAATTAACTACTACTAAACGAGATGTAAACAAAGTAACACATTACAATATCACAGAATTACATATTTCGGTATATGACGTCATTCAAATACATTATTTTCCAAGTAGCGCAAAAACTCATCATTGGAGTAAAATGCCTTATTTTTTAATAATGTGGCTACTTTTAATTTAAAGTTCTTATACTGCATATCTTTTATAGTTTGTGGTAATTTATTAAATAAATCAATACATAGATAATTGGGACCGTTTTTTGAAACTGTGAGATGGTAAAAATTCATACGAATATTGTTATTTTTACGAGTGTCATGATTATGAATGTCTTTGTTTAATTTGAAGGTGTTTGCATGACTATGTGCATATAACAAACAACGTAACAGGAATTCACAGGGCAATGTAAGTATATGGTATTTTTTAAATGTTTCCCTACAATCTTCAGTGTATGTTAGATTCCCTATCACTCTCACAGCCCTCCTCTGAAGTCCAAATATTCTCTTACTCCCTGCACAATAACCCCAGGTTAAGATTGCGTAAGACATGACTGGATGAAAAAGAGAATGGTATGCCAGTACCAAAGTTTCTTGGGAAACGTTGTTTGACAAATTACGAGGCAAAAATACACAACCAGTAAGTTTCTTAGCTAAAGTGTCAGTTTGTATTTGCCAGTTTAGTTTAGGATCCAAGTGTACTCCTAGAAATTTCACTGCACTGTTTTTCTCGTTATGCACTAACCGATTTAGCGAGAACACCATGTTGATTGTCTTGTTCATGTTTAAGCTCAGTTTATTACATGCGAACCAGTCTGCCGCCTGTCTTAAAGCCACTTCCGATTCCAGTTTTGCCTCCGCAACATTAGCATTTTGAACAGTTATAGTTGTATCATCAGCGAAGAATATGCAATCGGCGTTCATAACACACAAGTTAAAATCATTAAAATAGATTAAAAACAGTAATGGGCCTAATACCGATCCTTGCGGTACCCCAACATTTAAGGTTTTTTTCTCCGAAAGCTGCCCGTTATAGAAAACTTGTTGCACACGATGGGATAAATATGATTTAATTAATTTTATACTGTTGTGTCCAAAATTATATAATCTTAGCTTATCAATTAGTATAGTATGTTGAACGCAGTCGAATGCTTTACTTAAATCACAGAAGACTGATACCGAATGTTCACGTCTTTCAAAGCATTGAAGTGTGTTTTCTACAAACTGTAATATGGCATCCGTAGTGCTTCGCCCTTTTCTAAACCCAAATTGGGTTTATTTATTATTACATTATCTTCTAAATACTTGGAGATCCTGTTATTTAAGACTTTTTCAACAATTTTCGAAAATATGGGTAACAGCGATATAGGTCGATAATTGTTCAGGCATTCTTTATCACCACTTTTATATACAGGGACAACCTTGGCAACCTTCAAACAGCTTGGGAAAATACCTTCTTTAATAATACCATTTATAACATTCGTTTGTGGTACTAGGATGTTATCAATATTGCTTTTTATGATGTCAACGGTCAACCCGTACACATCCTTTGATTTTGAATTTTTTAGAGACATCACAATCTCTCTTATTTCGATGAAACCTATTTCAGTGAAGTAAAATTTTTCTTTCGGTGTTGTTTTTATTACTACATAACTTAATTTTCTATAAAAACTTTGCAACTCTGCGTACTGAATATTCGAATCTTTACAAATTTATAATTTTCTTTTGAAAGTATTCGAATAATTCGTAGAGTTCAATGAAAAAAAGCGAAAAAGAAAAGCGCGTTTTGAAGGTCGAGGAGAACGATCCCGCTGGGCATTAATGAAAAATCCTCCGATAAATTCCGTCGAATGAGCCGGGGCAGAAATCCTCGGGAGCGCGTTAAAAGCATGAAATGTGTACTTAGGTACGAAGAACACGAGGGCTTATTCCTCAACACGTACGCCTAATCGAAATGTTTCGTTGTTGCAGGTCGGCAGCTTGAAGGGCTTCTACTTGTTCGAGCACAAGCACGTCCACAAACGTTCCCTCCAGGCAAACGACTTCTACCACCGGTCGCTGACAACCGAGCCCCAGGTAAGAAGCCCCTGCCCTCACCTTCTTAAATGCGAGAATATCGTGCGGAGCTCGCCCCTGCAGTTTTTTTTTTTTTTTGTGTTTTTGTTCCTCGTCGCGGCGCGAGCTTTATTAAACGGGACGGCGCCATTTTTTCGTCGTAAAATACTTATATTTCGCCCCTCATTTTTTTTACGCCTGCCCTTATATTGTTCGCGGGATGTATTACAACGTCTTATCTTTATGACGCCTCGTGTACCTGCGCCTTTATGTTATTTAGGTAATGCGTGCCGGGAAAGTGAGGGGAAAACAAATAACGCAACATCAGCAAGAATTTATTATCTACTGAGCAAGAAGGAAAAAAATTAAATAACACGAAATTTGGTTTAACTTTTAACTTCAAACTTTTCGAAATACAATTTTCCTGAAAAACAATACATAGCACTACGTGATTATCTAACAGCTGCTGGCAACATGAGATAAGTCTTTTAGGGTACGAACATGCCGAAAATCTTCACTGTTCACCTTCGATGTTTAGGTCGCGTTTGATAATTCGATATGAAACAAACGCATAGATTTAATTGAACTCCGCTCGCTGTTCACCCTTGATGTTTAGGTCACGCTCCATACCGCGATATCATCTCGATGTAAAACGAACGTACAGTTTTAAATAGAACCGTGCATATCGAAGATGAAGATGGCGCATCTTCGACATGCACGGTTCTATTTAAAACTGTACGTTCGTTTTACATCGAGATGATATAGCGGTATGGAGCGTGACCTAAACATCGACGGTGAACAGCGAGGCATCTTCGGCGGCCTCCTCGTACCCTTGGATGAACTCCTAAAACCCGATGATGATGAGCTCGCGGAAATGAAGCCACCTAAATCATATAAATGTTGATCTTTTCTGAATACCAATCAGTTCGACAATACCAAACTGATTTATGATAATGCCCGAACTCATTTCCTAATCAAGTGTAAGTATGGTTTCTCTAGTCATGCAAATTATATTTTAAATTCCAATAAATGCATTTATCTGTAACTACGTAGAGTTGATTGTAGAAAAGACACCAAAATACATCAAAAATATCATCAAGAGCGCGAAATTTTTGAATTTCTTGACGATGCCGATGTAAACCTGTCCTAAATATTATTGCATTTTAACTTTAATTGCGAAATTTTCGTATTTCCGGAAATAATTGAATCGACGAGTGCATAACCGTGTTCAGTACTAATCTACTGTATTGAGAAAACAACAAATAACTTTCTGGATTTTTATTTTAAGCGAACTATTGGCTTAAAATTCTTTCAGTTAAGGATATCTGAAGCCTCCTGAGGCCCAGCAATTACTTAAAATAAAAGTCTAGAGAAAGTTATTTGTTGTTTTCTCAAAACAGTAAATTTGAACTGAACACGATTATGCACGCACCGAGTCAATTGTAGAATGTTTGAAAATCAAACTGCGGGGATTTTTAATCTAACCCCCGCCCCCTCTTCGCGGACGTTGTTACATT
This sequence comes from Prosopocoilus inquinatus, assembly GCA_036172665.1. Taxonomy (NCBI): domain Eukaryota; kingdom Metazoa; phylum Arthropoda; class Insecta; order Coleoptera; family Lucanidae; genus Prosopocoilus; species Prosopocoilus inquinatus. The sequence continues at coordinate 49,251,384 of CM069872.1, forward strand.
TGAAATTAAAATGTGAGCTTTTCCAATTTTAGAACATCGCCACGAGCGTCACGGTCATTCTTACGGCAAACTCCCACTGTTTAATTCCACCTAATGATATTAATTTTACGAGCAAGTTAACCGTATTATCGTCGGCGTTGCGGTGCTGGCGCTATTTAATTTTATGCACCCTTTTATTAGCCGCAGCAAGCATGTGTTTAAAACACACGACGATTACACAATTGTAATGGCGAGGTTCTTATGGCCGTAAAATTCGAATTACAGCGCCGGCTGGCGACGGATTACACCGCCGCCGCCGGTCGGGTAAAGCTTTTGCTCCTGTTGCAAAATGCACCGGCGCGGTCCAATTTTGCCGAAAGGGGTAAGCAATTAAATAATAAATCCAAGAAAAAAGAAAAAAAAAAAGAAATACTTAGGTCCCGACGATTTTTGGATCGTTTTGTAAAGTTATTGTAAACGGCTCCTCCACCATTTTGTAAAAGGAGGAGTAATAAAAAGTTTACATGTGAGTAATACCAACTGAAATAATAAAGAACGAGCACGTCTCTAAATATTTTGCCAGCTTATTTCTGCACAATTCAATTCAGTATGATTTAATAGAGAGCAATCCTATAGGTTGACCTGGGGGAGGTAGATGTTTAATATAGCATTCAACATTGCGGAGGTTTAGAATAAATAGGATTTTTTTTATCTGAATTGCCGTAAGGTACACGTTGCATCTTTTTTCGAAAACACATTTTTATACGTCTCCATCCTATTATAAGAGACTGGGATGAAGTATCCAAAAAAATTGCATCAGTTTTTGCCGTTTGCGGTTTGTTGTTTTTTGGGTCAAAAAGCGGTCGTAGGATGTCGCTGTTTAAGCTGTTCATTTAAATTTAAAATTAAAATTATCTTCTTTTTTTGGTTACACAACAACAGCAAACCTCCCAACTGGTCAATTTTCCAAATCAAAAGTAATTTAGAGTGCATTGTGTATGAAAAATTTTATTTTTGGCCAACCTTGACCTTTCGAAGCTTCGATGATTTTTGAACCTAAAATTGCGGACTTTAAATCCAAAAGAAAAATCACAAAGGACAACTCTTTCCTGTCCTTCCTTCTCTTTATTTTAACCAAATTTTAGTCGAATCATAAAAGACCCAAATCGCAATTCAAATTCCAATCAATCTGCAACAGCTCATCGAGTACTACAACCTTGACCTTTCGAAGCCTGTATGATTTTGGGACTTAAAATTGTGGACTTTATTAAATCCTTAAAAAAATCACAAAGGACAACTCTTTTCTGCCCTTCTTTCTCATTCTTTTAGCCAAATTTTAGTCGAACCATAAAAGACCCAAATCGCAATTCTAATTCCAATCAATCTGCAAAAGCTCGTCGACCTTGACCTTTCGAAGCCTGTATGATTTTGGAACCTAAAATTGTGGACTTTATTAAATCCTAAAAAAAAATCACAAAGGACAACTCTTTTCCGCCCTTCTTTCTCATTCTTTTAGCCAAATTTTAGGCGAACCATAAAAGGTCCAAGTCGCAATTCCATTTCCAATCAATGTAAAGAGCTCGTCGTTGACCTTTCGAGGATTCGTTGATTTTTGTACTTAAAATTGTAGACCTTAAATCTGATTTCCGCACTTTCTCCTCATTCCTTTAACCAAATATTAGCCGAACCATAAATGACCCAAATCGCAATTCTAATTCCAATCAATCCTCATCGAGTACTACAGCTTTGACCTTTCGAAGCTTCGATGATTTTTGAACCTAAAGTTGCGGACTTTAAATCCAAAAAGAATTCATAAAGGACAATGTCTTTTTAACTCCCTTTCTCAATTTTTAACCAAATTTTAGTCGAACTATAAAAGATCAAGGCGCAATTCCAATCCCAATCATTCTACAAGAGCTCGTCCAGTGCTACAACGTTGACATTCCGACGGGGATGATGATTTTTGAACTTAAATTGCAGACTAAATACAAAAAGAATTCGTAGTGGACAACGTTTTTCTACCCTCCTTTCTCAATAATTTTAACCAAATTTTAGTCGAACTATAAAAAACCCAAGTCGCAATTCCAATTCCAATCAATCTACAAGAGCTTGTCGATCACTATAACGTTGACCTTTCGACGGGGATGGGGATGACTTTTGAGCCTAAAATTGCGGACTTTAAATCCAAAAAAAAAATTCATGATGGATAACTCTTTTCTGCCCTTCTTTCTCATTCTTTTGACCAAATTTTACTCGAACCGTAACAGACCAAAGTCGCAACGCAACTCCTTTGTTTGTACTTTCGGGTTTGCGTTTTAGACGTTTTTATACGTTCGTTCTTCGGTGCCATTTTTTTATGGAATTTTTCTTTTATTAGAATTTAGTTGACTTGAATCTTTATTTCTTACTTACTTACTTTCTTCTTTCCTCTTTTCTGTTAAACAGCTTTTGATTGTTTAATTGTTTTTCGGTTAGGACACTTTCGTAGCCTTCCTCAGCCTGTTTTAGTTGATGAAATAAAAGCAAATTGAAGAAACCATCAAAGTGAAATGAGGGCAAATAGAGAGGCAAATCGTAGGCAACTGACAAATTCTTTTTCTCTTTCTCTTATGTTTCAGACCCGTGTTCATTTTTAATGACGAGGTTTTCGTCTTCTCTTTGTCATTGAAATCTACTGGTTGGTTATTTCTTCAAAATTTCTTGCTTTTTTAATCTGAGATGCCTAGATGCAAATGAAAGCGATAAAACGGTTAAGACCCCAATCTAAGAGAAGCAAAAGAAACGAAAGACGAGGAAAGTTGAGAAGAGTGCAATATTTTAATTTTTTGTTGCTCCTCACCCTTCTGTCGTTCTTTAATCATTTTATGGTTGTTATTCGCTATTCCTTCTTTCCCCTTTCTTCGCTGATATTTCCGCAATCATATACCGTCTTCGACGAGCTTGAAGGTCAGGTTGTATTATAACAGAAGAAATAATTATGTAAGATCGGCTCCTGACGCATCCATACATCGCAAGCAAACCTTAGCTTACATTCCCATTGGTTACATAATAACAGCTGTGAGTAGAGTAAAATGAGTCAAGGAGATCTTTCAAAAACAACACCCCACCCAACGCTTATGTAAACTGGAAATTAGGTCAAATCATTTCATATAAATGGATAGCTTCTCTGATTATAACTCGGTTTGAAAAAAAAAACCCTTGTCATAGTACGCGAACTCACGTCGTCTAGTAAGGTGCTTCTTCAATCTGTCATGTAAGTTGTATTTTGCAACCTCAACCTTACGTACTTTGTATTATATTAAATCTGTCCCCCTAAAGTGTACGTTGTTCTTTGCTATTATAAATGCGATTACAAATGAGTAGCGTGACAGTATCACGCAGGGTTCCCATTTACTGGGAAAAACCAAACCGGAGAAGTCAAAAAATTGTGAAGAAAAGATTCACAAAGTCATGGAATTGCAGAACTCAGTGGAATTAATTGTGACAGAACTGAAAATTTAAATACAAATCATTTTGTATTCTAAAATTGAAAAAAGAAATGAAAATTGTTTTAAATATTTAAAAAGAAAATGCTTAATCTAAGTAAATTTCGGAAAAAAATCATCACGCTTTTAACAAAAAAAATATATATATATAATATTGGGTGCTCCGATATTAGGCAACCAGACAAACAACTGTGTTAATTGGGTTGCCTGCCTGTATTAAGTGTGGGTTGCGTATGGTAGTTATAGACCAGATTTAAATTAAAGCCTAAAATATTCTAGTTTACGCCTCATATTCTAACTATTCTTAAGCCCTTAGACTTCTTATTTTCTGAGAAATCTGAGTTACAGTTTTTTTTTTGAAAAAAAAAACGGGGAGACATGTTGTTAAAATAAATTGCTTATAATTTTTTAAAATTAATAATTCAACAAACCTGCGTAATCGCAGCCAATAGTGAAACGTTCTGGTGACAAATCTGGGGTCCATTGTAGTATTAATTATAGAAATCATTTCTTAAGGAATTTGCTTTACGGTTCATTATCTTTTTATTATGATTTGTTTGATTTGTTGATTCTTTTACTTTCTTTTGCCTTTTGACTCATTTAAATTTCATGAAGAAACCTCATCGACATTCATGTAATCAACAATAAGACGTATTGACCTATTCATCTGCTTCATATTTCTTTTCTGTCTCGCTCTCGTTAACTTCTTTTATTCCTAGTTTTTTTTTCTTCTACTTCAAAAATTTCGAACCAACATTGTTTCGTGAAATACTTTTCATACTATTTAAGTGCAACGCTTTTTTGAAGAGACAACCTGTAAACGTCAGATTCATGTTTGGAACACTGTCACGATGGCAGTTTTTCGAGTCTTTCATAAAAAATAATATAAAGAAATTATTAAAGCACGGGCTTGTGAAATCGAGGGTCATTATAATGCGTGTGGTAACCCGATATAACACGGTTCTTGTTTCAAAACAAAACATCGGCAGAATGGCGACAACTAGGGCAAACGATTTCATCAAGTAAGCAATACAATTGAACGCCGGGCATGTTTACGAATAACGCAATGCGCGAATCAACAAAAATTGCGTATAAAATGTGCGAATTAAAATTTGGACGCCGATCGGAGAACGCATCTCTTCCACCCTTACCGTGACAATACTTTAAATTGTGAGACTTTTAAACGCGCATTTGATTTTTGTTTTTTATAAATTCCTTATTAAGCACCTCAAATTCACCTAGATACCGAGTGTTTTTCTTTTGCGTGCTTTGCGTTTAAGATTCCCCATGTGCCAAAATTCAGGAATTTTTATTCAAGGCGAGGATCGAAAACTGCTGTAACATGTGGGTCTTCTCCTAGTAATGAATTTGTATTTTCTTTTGGCATTTTATATTGCCCATGCCACCCTTAAAATAATAATAATAACAATTTGGTATAAGATTTTAGCTGCGTATGACTTCACAGACCGCAAATTCAGGATTTTTTGGACAAGACACGTCCTATTGAGAACTGCTGTAACTCTTGAGTCTTCTCTGAGCAAAAAAATGAGTAGGTAAGTTTTTGAGGTATTTCATGTTGCGCATGCAACCCCCAGAATATTTAGGGTGGCAAAAAAATAAAGTCATAAAATAGTAGCAATTAGAAGAGATTTTACCGGGGGGATGATGAATAATGTATGAAACCTCCGAATCAGTCGAAGCTAAACAAACAAAATGATCCGATAAATTAGACAACAAGGGCGCTTTTCCCCATGGTTGCCGAGATTATCGCAGCCGTCATTACGAACGGCCGGCTGGATTATTTCAGAACGGTAAACATTAATTTTCAATTTATTGGGGCATTTGCATTCGTTCGGGTGTATTTAATCTGTGACAATAAACATCGAAGTCGATTGGCACAATCCGATCGATGGTTACGCTTTGATGATTATGATGATGGTGATGATTATGATGAGAGTGCTTTTGCAAAAACCGACGCGACGCTGGCAAATCAAAATTTAACATAATCGTATTGAATGAAATATTGCATATTTAGAGAAGGAAGAGGGAGAGCTGGGAGAATTTTTTTTTCTCCGAGTTCTCGTTTTAATTAACCCTTTTACGAGAATCGCTCGTCCACCCATGTAATACTACAATATTGTGAAAAAATCGTTTTTGATTGCAGAGAAAACCTCGAGCAGCCTCTGTACAGCTGTTTCAGCCCTGCTTGGGGCTTCGTCAGCAGAGACATAGCTCGACATTCCCACTGCAAAAAGAAAAACGACTTGTTAAAAAGTGATCATAAGATGTCGTTGTTATATCTGTTCATACAATACTGTGCGAAATTGCTTAATAAAATTTTTGTAAGTGACAGATCAGTCATGCTGTTACACTTCAAGAAAAAAATTGCATCAGGAATGGTAATCAAATTACGTCAGCGACGATTTGTGGAAATTATTTTAAACAGTGTCGTCTCCGATAATGGCAGTGAAGTTAGGTCGTCAAGGTCAATTAAACGTTTAATTACGCGAGGGACTGTAATTATGTCTCGTCGTGGCTCATAACCGAAAATTCGGGCCGTAAAACGCCCGGGCCCGCCGAAATTAAATCTTTCTAATGAAGACAAACAACCGAAACGCGCACTTCGCCCTTAATCCTTCTTTTAGTGTTTTTCCTCCGTCTCCACGTCAGGACTTATTATAATAATCGGGCCCGAATTTATATGCCCGTCCGCGATCCATATTTCCTCGTTTGAATTCGGCGCGCGGGACAATACGTTTTTAAGACGGGTAATTCCCCCGCGCGCGCTCTCGCTTGATTTATTTACGCGAGGGCGAACGGCGCGGGGGTGTGAGAGTCTCTAATTATTCATCTTGTAAATACATTTGTTATTTAGTCATTCCGCACGCCACATATAACGTGGAGGAATCCAATTTACTCGAACAATTTCGGGAAATAATGAGGGGGAGGTTAACGCGGAACAAGTTCAAGAAGGGCGGGGGTGGCGGGGGGGGGAGAATACCGTGATTCTTGTTGCGTAGAAGTAAAAGTAAACAAAATGAAATTACATTCTCCTGTATAATTTTGAGGAAGAACACGAAAGCACGGACGTGTCTAACTTACAAATTTACTTAAGATTACAAGTCAAGAAGTTTCATGATGTGATGAATATGAAAAAGTAAATTTGTTTGAAGGACAGAGACGTATTACATGCTTTTGTTCTTTTTCAAGTTTAGGCTTAGTTCTGAACCCGTTTGATAACTTGAATTAAATACAAACAAGCCAAATATTTTTAATATGACAAAGGAAATTATAAATTGAAGATTTTGCTTAGCAAGTGTGTCCCTGTACATGATTAACATTCCAGAAAATGGTGGATTATTTTAGCGTAAATTACATCTCGCGCGCTTCTTTAATAAGTTCTTCAAACAGTATGTTGCTTTAGGATCGAATTGCGGCGGCCTCTTTGTCGGCAGATTTCAAAGAAATCCGCTTTGGCGTACGCTCCTCTACGCCAAGTTATTAATAGCAACATTTTGTGTAATACTCATTCGTGACTGAGTTGATCATTAATCATGGTCAGATAGCACTCAGGTTCTTTCAAAAATAAGTATTTTCTTCTGATGAAAATGATGTACACAATTTATTTTTCCAATGACATACATCAACAACAACAGCTTTTTTCTGAGCTAACTATTAGCATAAATTGTATTGTTTATGTTCATGTATTGGAGACTGTGGCTTGTCTAACAATAAATTTGGATTTGACTCCTAACCACAATATATATTGTACATACATATTGTGGTTAGGAGTCAAATCCAAATTTATAAATTGTATTAAATATTCGTGTCTTAACACAACATGATGTTTCTGAATTACATCAATGAGACCACAGTTGTCTAAAAGTGTTTGGAATTTCCATTTTTTTGGATTTTAATGGTTTTTATTTGCGTTTTAATTGCGAATGCCTGCGTCAGCTCCTTTGTCGGTAAAGTACAAGCGAGTGCCTGTCGTTTTAGTTTCATTTTTGTGTACTTGCTTGTGACGCGAATTCGGGTGTGAGGGAGGTTACTCTGCGTTGATTGAACAGTCAATTTCGACCGTTGAATTTGGAGCGTTGGTAATTTTATAGCGAACGCGGATTATTTCTCTAATAAATTTAGGTATGATCACCCTGAATACTTTTTTACCCTGATCAACAACAAAGCCACCCCCGTTTTACAGATAACCCAACTTGCTCTTTTAACCGACGAGCCACCGCTGGAAAACTATTTTCTTGTTGGGTAGGTAGTTTGAGTTGTTTATTTGTGTTTTAATAGCGAACATCTGCGTCACCGTCGGCTTCTTTGTCGGCAAAGTACAAAAAAATGCCGGCCGTTTTAGTTTCATTTTCGTCTCCGAGACTCTGCGTTACTAGGCGCGTTGTTGGACACTCAGTTCTTCAGCCAACACTTGCGTCACCGTCGGCTTCTTTGTCGGCACAGTACAAAAGAATACCGGCCGTTTTAATTTCATTTTCGTCTCCGAGACTCTGCTTTACTAGACGCGTTGAATGGACAGTCAATTCCGATGTTAAATTCGTGGTGTAGCTAATCTTCTAACGGCCGCAGGTTATTTCTCTAATAAATTTAGGGGTGGTCAGCGTGAATGCTCACCCGAAACTCTTTTACCCTGATCGACACAAAGCTACTCCCGTTTTACAGATAACCCAACCTGCTCTTTAAACCGCTGGAGAGCGATTTTCTTATTCGGTAGCTAACTTGAGTTTAAAGCCGAAAAAATACTTTCACAACGGTGTTTTTTCTCGAGAAGTCGAAACAGGGCCGTTATTCTCCGGAAGATTATCAGGTTTTCCTCTCTCGTTGTCCCTCCATCCTATAGGAGACGCAGTGATGTCGCTTACGGATGTTTTCCCACAGTATCCCACGCGCGTCCGGGACACCACATGAAAATCGCACCGTCAGCTATCGTTCGTTTAAGCGCAAAACGAAACATAAAGACGATTGAATATCGTATTTCATCCAATGCGCGATACTAAAAAAAAGCGTATTACATTCTTGCGGAAAGAAACTGTATAAAGACGACTGAATATTGTATTTCATCCAATGCGCGAAATTGAAGAAAAACGTATTACCTTCTCGCGGAAAGAAACTGTCGTTGCAATTCTCGCCCTGTAGCTTATCATCCACTTGTTACCAAATGAAATTAAATACTTTTTCTTTATACATATTGGAATTTCGAATTCTTATAATCTGCGTTCGAAGTATATTTGGAACAAGTCGTCGACAATACCTTTTTCTGCGCTCGTTTGGTGCTGTGTGGGGGTTGACCACATTTTCGGTGTCCACGTCTCAGGCGTGGGGGTCGACCACATTTTCGGTGTCCACGTCTCAGGAGGGCAGGGGGACACATTTTCGTTGCAACGACGGCCTCAGGGAGGCATCGCATTGTACGGTTAAGGCCGGTTCGGTTATCCCAAGCGCTCTAAATAAAAGAAACCTCCACAGTTCGTCCAGTTGGATCTGACGCGACGTGGCGCACACGTGGTCAGGTGTGTTCTAGTATTGCCTGGTCCTCGTTCGCGCGGTTTCTCAAAAGGCTTCCAGTTTTCAGTTGATTTTTGGTTTAGATCGGGCTACTGAGCCTCAACTTTCGGTTTACGATTCAGGCTTAACTAGGCAAGTTCAGTTCATCATTGACAACCTAATGCAAACGAAAGTTGTCCGCGTTTACGTCATAAGTATTTGGAGCTTCCTTTACATTAACCATTTGCACTTTGTTTGTGTCTTAAAAGGATTCAATTTAGTTACGAATCGTTAATCGTGCAGCATTTCATTTTGTTGTGGAACTGCTTTGTAATCTGACCAATAATAAAGCTTTGTGTATGTACTGAGTGCGTATTCCTTTCTTATTTCTGGTTAAAATTAAGTGGCGTTCACTTTTCCGAGTAGTTTAATTCTCACGCCTGTTACGATTGAGCTACCGGCATTGTGCCGAAGTTAAATTCCACAGCACTGTATCTTGCTTCTTTTTTGTTGTTTTAATAAATGTATTGTTCCTTATTGAAAAAATACCGTAACGTTATAACTTTATGGAATTTCATGGTAACTAAATAATTTGTAATATCATCCGGCAGAAAGCAAATAATAAATCGACGTGTACAGGTATCTACGTAGGTACACAACGTAGAAGATACGTGGTTAATAACGGATCGTTTTGTTTTAGTTGCCCTTCTGCATGTACGCAAATTAGATTTTGATATATCGGCGTACGGTGGAATAATATCGTTCGTGTTCGTGCAATATTACCTTCTGGTAATAACTTTCTCTTGACGGCAGCGTTATTGAACATTCTGGCGGCGGCGTGCGATTGATTCAGGTGGAAAGCCCTAACAATAAATAATTAAGCAGGCGGCGTTTGATGTGAGCCTTACCGCCGGTGGTGGTGAGTTAAATTCGATCCGCATCCGGCAGCAGGCAGCCGCGGAAGTTATTAATTACGTTTATTTCGCGATACTTCCCAAATTTGCAAATTGAAATTACTCGCTTTGTTCTTCGAGAGCGAATTAATTATTGTTTGCCGAACGGTCTCTCGGTTTGTTCGCGCGCCGCTGTTACAACTACCTTTTGACTTCGCATCTTTCGCCTCGCCTCACCTCGCCTCGCCTCGCCTCGCCGCACCGCGCCGCGCCGCCTCTGCGGCGTGTTTACATTTTCCATTTCACCTTCCCATAATTACACACTTTCCGACGTCAAATTCGAACGCAATTAACTTTAATACGTTCGTGCTAAATTGAATTGGAATGCAGTCGTTCTATTTTCCGTTCGTTACGACAGCGTTACACGACAATGCACCGACCGACGACGCGACTCGCGCGCTCTCCACCGATTTCAATAATTCAAAAATTAATTCGCTACGTCTTTGTTTTAAAATTAAACGAAGGCCGCCTTGGCTAATCATTTTAAGATACTCAAATCAACTTTTCTTTGTTTTGTTCGTTCAATCAAAATTATTACCTTCCGGAGCACCTTGAAATGCTATTCGTAGTATTCGATCGTACAGATCATTACTCTACTCCTGAATAAATTAGAATGTTATGGCTTTAAAGAAAAGACTTTAAATTGGTATCCAAATGACGTATAATATTTTTTCATGTTGGCTATTTTTTTCTTGTTTAAAATATCGAGAGGACGGAGTTACAATAAACATTCACTTATCGTTAGTCCCTGTGTTCCTTTCTTTCTGGCTTGTCTGACTGCAACAGGCGCTGAGGATAAACGTCTCGGCTTCCGGGCATCGCATTCCCATTCGATGAGGGCCATGCAAATTGCAAGTTCCACATCAATTCAGCGCGATAAGGAACAGTTCACTTACCGGGGCCCGTTCTCCGGCCCCGCTTATTCCAGCGGCGAATATAAGAACTGCAGCTCCCGCACAAGGATATTGGACACCGAGGAAGCCATCCTCGCACGTTGACTTCTTATCTTCGCGTCGATTAACCCTCACGTTCACCTGTGCATATAAAACCCACCCCCCGATAGATATAAGCATACCTTGCGTCCCGAGCATACGCTCTCTGGATCAGTTGATCGTTTCTGAATTTTATTTCAGTAAGCTATTTTCATAAAAAAATCAAAACTAAGCTTCACGGTGGTGTGAATAGCCCCGAGCGATGACGAGCAATCCAAACCGTAACACCCTCAGCTCGCTACTCTGATTTCATGTGCCTGTAAAAAAAAGAGCGTTGGAAAAGTGTCACCTGCAGTTCTTTTTTTTGCGTTGGCAACGCGCTCTCTTAATTGTGTTTCGTAATTATGCCCGCCTGCATCCACTTCGGGCGTAACCAGGCCGTGCATGTGCAGAGAAAAATGAGGTATGTGTGTGCTATGGCGGCGGCGGTGTTTATTTTAATTACGAATAACAAGTTTCCCTTATGCAGTTGCCGTTTTACGAAAACTAATTGACTTCGCCTGCACCACGCGAGTGTCGCGTCGCGCCGCGCCGCGCCGTTGGCCTAATTACGCCTCTGCGAACATGAAAATTATCCTAAATTTAATTTAGATTTTTTTTTCTTTGGTGATTATACCGGTTGTTGTATGCAACTGAGATGAGAGAGGAAGACAGAAATAATCTAAAGTGGAAATTTAGAAAATTCGTGCACGCCACGCCTCCGCAAGTGGTTAGAGTGCAAAGTTAGTGTATGGGAAGTTGCCTCATGCAATATCGGACAGATTCAACATTTTTCGTATGGGTTTCGGGTGTACGTCACTCGTCCAAGCTGAAACTCCATTGAAAAGCGTCAGAATAGTTGCGTTGTTATGGTAACGGCACCGACTGTTCATGCGTCTTGAATCGCGACCAATCAAAATCGCTGCAGTTTAGTCTGACGTCACCAGCGCTACCAGGCATTCGGCTTTGTCCAAGCATATGTGATAACTTCTCATACATTAACTTTGGTTAGAGTGTGCAAAGTCTTGCTCCATCTATTTTGCGTACACAGACAAAAAACACTCCAACCTCATTTCTTCCTCACTTCGATCCGTGCGATGTCTTTGCTGACTTTGGAATTTTGCAAGCTTAATTACGCTTAAGTTTAAGCGTTCTAAATTATTTCCGATGTGTTTTAAACTAATTTATTTTCGAACGTGTATTTTATGTGGCAGATCAATTTGAAAGAATTTAAAGAATCGTAGGTCTTTTTATCTTTAGTGTAATGCCAGTTATGACAGTTTTTATTGTAGTATACAGTCGTTACTATGGTTTGCTTACTTATTGATTTCTTGGTCACGTGCACAAGCTAACAGGCGAGACGTCTAAAAAATTGACGTGCACGTAACGCACTCGTGACTGATGATCACTTGGCTTTGATTTTCTTTCGCTGGTATGTATGCTGAATTTGCACGTCACTACATGTTACCTCACCCTCCTTTGCGAGGGGTGAAATATGCAGAAATCGCATCCCGTGTTGCACGAAGTCCTATCCAAGATTTCACCCTGCTCGACATTTGCCTTGATAAAAGTACTCGTAGGTATGTACGAATTACTTTAGTTTCATCCTACATTTTCCTCCGTACGTATTTTTCTAGCCGGAAGTCGTGGGAGTGTTTGGAAAATTATGTTCTAAAGTAGTTTTTTAGTTTCGGTTTTACACAATATTCAACATGTGTTTTTTTTTGTGGTCAAAATTAAACTTCTAAATGAGGGGATTCCATGCTGACAATGTGAAAATCAAGTTGTTGAACTTACTTGCAATCAATACTGCACCAGTATTTCATTCAAATCAATTAACGCCCTCGCTCGTTAATTATGTTTCAACGTGAGACGCTGAGAGCCTTGTAATACAACTACTTTAACTATGTTTCCCTTGCACTGTAGTAACATGTTGCAAATCATCGAATTTATAACTTTAGTATAAAAAAACCTTATCTGATTGTGACAGGGTGGAATACGCCCTTATCAATTCGTGACAATATTTATTAGATAACCAATTCGCCGAATGGGTAATATTAGAAATGAATGTTCGCCGCAAAAACTAAAACACACCGTAACACGCGCGCACATTAAAATTTAAATAATGCATTACGTAATTTGGGAATCCCTCGTTAACGTTCCAAAAGTAAAGTCCCATTTCTCAGTTTGCATATTTGAATGTATCTTGCAGAATTACTCAAACTTCCCTAATTTAACCAAACTCTGTGTTTCCATTAAGAAACAAATTAGCGAGCGCGAACCAGCTCTGCCACCTGCCTCGTCCCCCCTCCCACTCGCGCCCCCGCCACCACCCCGGCCCCCGCATCGCCGTAATAAGAATTGCGCTAATTGTAATCGCATCAGGCGTGGAACACACGTAGAACTCGCGATAATCTACTGCTCGCTGCCTCTGCCTCTAATTTCATTGTGGCGCGCGAGATAATCAAGGAAACGCTATGTAAGAAGCGTCGCAATTTGATTACGCCTTGATCTCCTCGTGCGTCGAGGTAAAAAGTATTTTTCCCTCTGCTTGGGAGCTGCTGCACGCGCCCCGGATAACCGAGCCTTGAATGTTAATGTTTTATTGTCGCGGTGGTTTATAAGACGTGAGAAACGCCCGCCTGAAATAAGTCTACAAAACCCCCTTTACAGCATCGCTTGTTTTTATACTCGACAAATATACAAGTTGTAAAAATGTAAAAAGTAATATAAAAGCCCGAGATTCGAAAAAAATTGGAAGGAATGTTCCAGTGATACCGCCCAATTAAACGCCCTGTATAATATTTGATGGAAGACGCAGGAGATATACGCAACCATAACCTAACATTTAGTGGGTTCTTATCTTCTATAGTCTTCTACTAGGTATCAATCAGCATAGTTAAGATTTTCAAAATGCGTCAAATAAGTGCCATGACGTCATAAAGCAAGATGTCCGTCGGTGTAGTATAGCTGGCGCATGCGCGGTGACTAATCGGTGATGGATAGCTGCACCTTATCCCGTGGTAACGAAAGGAGCGTTGCGCGTTTTGATGACAGCGAAGCAACCACGTAGAGGGCTTTCAATAACAGTAATTTCAAAAATATTATACTCTACTAGGCCCAGTTAAGAGGGCAATGGCGCTTTGGTGTGAGTACTCTCGCGTAGCTTACAATTTCTTAACATCTACAAAAAAAAAAAAAACTGTGGCGTGAATCGCGCAAGACCAAAATGATCGTGAAATGCAAATAGGGAAACACTCCAATATTGCGACAATTTGCTCTTTGAATTAGAGCCAACTAGACTGACGTTTACAGAAAATCTAGTAAAAATAGGCGTATGGAACAACAACGATGTAAATAGACCTTACATACTCGGAAATAAAAAAAAACACAATGAAACCCCTGACTACGGTTAGACAATAAAAAATAATAATAATAAATTATCACAGGCAAGTAAATCCCTCCCGCAGAGTTTGTAATTAGAAGACAAATTCAAGCAATCGCAGACCTCAACTATAGCTCGAAACACGCCCACGTTGCCCCACGACAAACCCCAAAAATCACACTCCGAAATATGACGTCATGCAACGCGTTGCCAGAAAGAGAAAAAATGGAAAATCTTACGCTTCCTCACAGGAGTTCAACATCGGAATGGGTGTCCGGAAATTTCCGGAGTTGCAGCTGCTTTCAAAGAAAGAAAACGATTCCCGCGATGCTTCGCCGGATACCGTCGAGGCGCCAGTCGAGGTTGGAACAGCGTTTTTGGTACAACAGCTGGAGTTTCCTAGGAGAGTCGACCGGGCTGAAACTGAGTGCGACCGAGTTCGCTGTAACCAAAACAACCACTTTAACAATGATGGTTTAACTTTGAGCCGAAGCTTAAATCCTTCCCAACAGTTGTTGAAATAATCGTTGCTAAGGGTTTAAGCCTCAGCTCAAAGTTAAGCCGAGCTCCATTTGTAAAACTGGACCTTAGAGGTTCTTAGCTTGGTTTTCATTGTTTTTAATTATAGCGGACGTGGGTCGCAGTCAGTTTCAGACGACTGTCTTCCTAGGAAACCGTAGCTTAAACATGGCGCTAACCACTGACTCCTTGCTTGCCGTATGGCAGGCAAGCCGAAAATAGCGTGGCACAATTTAACAGGGTCAAAAAAGGCGATCCCTCAGATGCGGGGACGGTAACAGCAATGCGGCCAATGATCCGTTAGAAATGGCTGGTTTAATATTCTTCATACACTCAACTCCAAGAAGCCCCATAATCACACAGCGCGATGAAAACGTGACCATAACTAACCCGCTCACTGGTCAAAGGTGAAAACGGGTCGAAGCGACATCGTTCTGATGTCGCGTGCGGCGCTGCAGAAGTAGGTACTACCGCAACGTGCTCGACGCGCTTGTAAAAAGAATAGCCTACCCGACCGGTTGGTCAAATCAAAGCTGACTCAACAACCTGTAAGTTAATTTGCAGCAGTTTGATTTGATAACAATAAAGACGCACGGTGGAAGTTACGAGCCAGAACGACCTTAGGGAATAAATAATAAAAGAAGTGTATTTTTGATCATGCTTATTTCCATTATCTATTAACGCTTTCCATTGTCTATTAACGCTTTCCATTGCCACCTAGAGCTAGGGTAACCTAAAAGAGACATCATGTTCAGAGTGAACCGCAATGAAAATTCTTTGCAATCGTAGGCTGAATTAAGTCAATGGTCAGACTTCACGAAAACGTCAATCCAACGGTCAGACCAAATCATCTGACCAGTCAGCGATTGGATAAAGTGATCACTTGGTTTAGTCTGACCAGTTTAGCTATTACTTGGCCTTAGTAACCCTTCTAACCGTCTAGCCTTGTGTCTAACTTTAAGGAGAAGGGAAAGCAACTCCTCTACGTTGAACTGATACATCATTGAGACTTTCAAGCCCAAACACGAGTTAGTTCCATAGAATTGATGAGGGAAGATCGGGACTTCGAATCTTTTAGATTCCTTCTACAGAAGACGTAGGCCTAGTCGTTGGAAACCTGTATTTTTTTCTACGAGGTGTGGAAAAGGCTGAACACTCATTTTTCTTTCGGTACATCTCTAATAAGAAGCATTCAACTGATTTGGAAGTATATCCTTTTGGATAGAGAAGACCGTTAAATCCAAACACGGATTATTTAAAGTGAGAAAAGGGGAAACACCAAGACTTTCCTCAAGATTCTACTATCACTAAAGCTTCAAAACAAAACACCCCTGTACACTTACATGGGTAAACACCCGGTAACAAGTTGTTTTCCGATGCTTAGCATCAGCGTGTCTTCGATCAGCTCAGTGGAGAAGGCGTGGGGTGCCAGGGTGAACATAGGTTTACCTGCGAGTAGTTCTGAGTGTCGTTTCCAACACATTTTAGACCTGCAGGAGCTGTCACGACAGCTTACCAGGAGGTTAAAATATCAAGGAGACGTTCAGGGTAATGGTGGACACGTAGACATTTAAAGTAAATCAAGTATTTTTCACCTAAATAATTACCGCAACGTAATGCGTAGAGAGTAAAAAGTAGTTAAAAATTCTTAAGCACCATCTCAGAGATGATAATATCGGTGCGAGATAAAAAACAGTAGATTAGTACAAAAGTAAGGGTAGTCAGATAATGAAAAAAAAAAAAAAACAAGGGCTGAGAGAGCGAAAGGTACTTTTAAAGAAGCGAAGGCGAAAAGTGGGCGGTCAAAGCAAGAAAGAAAAATAAATAATCTGATACCTAGGGGGTAAGTATCTACAAAGTATGAGAAAATAATTGGAAAAAGGTTTACATCTTTTGGAAAAGAATATTATTAACTTCTTATTCGTACGTTGGATTCGTATTTGTGTCTGGAGAATAAAAGCGGCTCCCATACAACAAAATTAAATATTTTTCCTCAATGTTTATAGGGTTATTAAAACATGTTTCTCGTTTTGAAAGTATCCGAAATGCGATGTTCTCATGTTAAACATTCGCGGCTTAAAATAACTGCTGCGAGCATATTTTCGTGCGTAATGAAACGCAATCTAGCGATATTAAAATTCCGGCCATTTATCGAAATTAAATTCGCGTCGTATTTCGCCGGGATTCTTTTTTTCCCCCCCGTCCGCCGCTGATGCAAACAACAACGAACAAAAGCTTGCCAAATCCAATTTGCCTGGCAGAGATCGTCTCCGTGTTTTATCAACTGCAAAACGTCCTTAAAACGAGACGCCCGCCAACGGTAATAACTCAAGTGCAAATCCGGAACTTCCGCATTCCCGTTCGAGCGATTTATCCGGTAAAT
Organism: Prosopocoilus inquinatus; assembly: GCA_036172665.1. Lineage (NCBI taxonomy): Eukaryota > Metazoa > Arthropoda > Insecta > Coleoptera > Lucanidae > Prosopocoilus > Prosopocoilus inquinatus. The sequence goes on from CM069872.1 coordinate 49,268,564, forward strand.
ACGTGCATTCTTTGATCGCCGAACGAAATTTACTTACTCCGGCGTATTTCATTTCGGTAATGCACAGGCGATCGCGTTGTTCGCTTTTTCTCTCTCAACACCGACGCCGTCGCCGCCGCCATTTATTTTTGTTCTTCCCCGAAACAGTCATTGAAAAGGTGGGTAAATATGGCTTTGATGGAGTTATAAACTCGCCCGGATTGACACCGCTGCCGCCGCGCCGCTCCGGGGGGAAGTTTCGCCCACGGAAGTGGTTCATTATTCATTTTAGAAGCTTCCGCATTATGCGCTAGTTTTAAGAAAAGTATTTCAACTTAAATTTGTTTTGCCTTGATTGATTGATGGAAATTTACTTCGTGAGAGTTTTCATGTTATTCACTTTTTCACTACACACCGGCTAAAGCACGCTATAAAATTACTTTTCCGGGAGTCTTGCGATAAACGTCTACATTTACGTCTGCACTTCTTACAACCTTCCGGTGGGTTTTTTTTTTCTCGCGTAAACTTTCTCGACTCTAACGTAAATCGAATTTTCCTAAGATATTCTGCTTCCAATTCCAAAGGTTTCTTTTTCTTCTTCTTCTTCTCATTCTCATACTTCTTCTTTCCGGGCTAATGATGCGAAAAATTATTCCGGAAAATATAGTTCAGATTTTTAAAAATAAAATCGGAAGAGACATTTAGATACCAGAAAAGAAGACGATTATGAAATGGATACATAAACAAAATGAGAGAAGCAAAACAAGAGTTCTCGACAGAATTTGAAAAACGGAAATATATATTTAGAGGAGGATAAAATAATGCAAAAATGGATTGACACAGTCACGAGCAAGTGCAATAGCTGGAAAAGCTCTGAGAAGAGACAACGTAATATCAAAAGTGATAGAAAGTATAGTCAAAGAAGGAAGAAAAACCTAGCAGGAATATTAAATGGGATGAGTTAATTAAAACTTGGGAATTAAATAACATTTTCTCATGTACCAGGAAAGATTCTAGCCAAAATAATTGAGGAAATGATAAAAAGTTCAGAATTCCGAAAAGATTTGAAAAAAGATCATTAGACAGAAGGACTACAGAATTACTAAAAGGCTACGTACAGGGATAAATAAAACATCTTGAGAACAGATAAAGAAGAATCAAAATAACTTACAGCAAATATCGGAAGAAGACAGAGGCGTGCATTAAGCCCATTACTCTTTACAATTATAATAAACGAAGTCATAAAAGAAGCAAGAACAAAGAAGGTGAAGGCTGTAAAGGTGGGATTCAAGAAAATGGAATGAATTGAACTTACCCAACTGTTGTCTGCAGTTGACATGGATTCTGAGAAGAATCTTCGACATAATCTGAGAACCCTGAAGCAAGAAATAAGAAAAGAAATCTAGAATAAATAAGGAGAGCTCAACCTATAGCTACATGGTAAATAAAGAGAACAGATGGAGAGTAGTTATTTGAGAACGATTAGCGGAAAAAACAAAGAGAGATGCTCAAAACTAAAAATGGTACTAAAAGCCTGTCCTGCACTCCAAGGACGACGCTGACACAAACTTGAGATGAGATTTTGTTCCTCCAGCGCCAAGTCGAAACCGAAGAAATGTCATACAACAAGGAAACCTCCCTCGAGAGTCCTGAATATCAACCAAAAATTGTGTGCCGAGAACGATGCGAGCAAAAGACAAAGAGATAAACGAAAGAACAAGAAAAAAGAAAATTATTTAATACGACGAATTTTGGAGGACAAAATACCGAAAAAGGCAAAAACAGAAATAATCAAAAAAGTAATTTGTCCAACAATAATGGGTCGTTTTTGAAATTTTTAATTTGAGCAAACCAGGACTTTTTATTTTAATTGGCAACATTGAATGCATGACAGTTATTTACATTTGAATCATGTTTATTCCTCACTAATTAACTTTCAGTTTATTGCATAAACTTATCTGTCTTAAAATAGGTCGTTACTGATGCGGAAATGAAAAATGGTACTAAAAGCCTGCACTCCAAGGATGAAGCTGACACAAGCTCGGGATGAGATTTTGTTCCTCCAGCGTCAAATCAAAGCCGAAGAAATGCCGTAAAACAAGGAAACCTCTCTCGAGAGTCCTGAACATCAACCAAAAACTGTGTGCCGAGAACGATGTAAAGAAAAACAAAGACATAAACGAAAGATCAAGAAAAGAGAAAATTATTTAATACGACGAATTTTGGAAGACAAAATGCCGAAAAAGGCAAAAATAATCAGAAAAGTAATGTGTCCAACAATAATGTGTAATACCGGGTCGTTTTTAAAATTTTTAATTAGAGCAAGCCAGGACTTTTTATTTTAATTGGCAACATTAAATGCGTGACAGTTTGGACAATGTTTATTAACAAATTAACTTCCAGTTCATTGCGTAAATTTATTGATCTTAAAATAGACCGTCACTGATGCGGAAACTAAAAATGGTACTAAAATGAGGATGAGGATGAGGCTGACGCAAACTCGAGAAGAGATTTTATTCCTCCAGCGCAAAGTTAAAGTCGAAAAAATGCTGTACAACAAAGAAACTTCCCTCGAGGGTCCTGAATATCAACCAAAACGATTGCAGCAAACTTAATTTTCAGTTTATTGCGTAAATTTATTGGTCTTAATATAGACCATCACTGATGCGGAAACGAAAAATGGTACTAAAATCCTACCCTGGCTGATACAAACTCGATATGAGATTTTATTCCTCCAGCGCCAAGTCAAAGCCGAAGAAATGCCGTACAACAAGGAAACCTCCCTCGAGGGTTCTATGTACCAACCAAAATTGTGTGCCGCCCTTCAGACGGGCGCTCGCCCCGCGAAAATGTCGCAACGCCCCCTCCAAACAACACCACCAGGCGCTCGACGCATCTCGCAAACTAATAATCCAAAATTAGTCGTACCCCTTTCGAAGAGTGGAGAATCGAAAACACCGTGACACCAGCACGAACTAACCGACTATAAAGTGACGTAAGGGAAGCCCAATAGCGCTGAAGGTCGAGTGCGAACGCAATTTAATCTCTCCATCGAAATAAGAACTCGCAAGAAACTGTGATTCTCATGATCTTATCACGCAAAAAAGACGCCGACGGCGGAATTTTATGACTGTCTAGCCGATTTAATATAAACAATCGATCTATTATTTAGTATTATTTTTAATTATATCTAAAAATTGAAACTCCAGACGAGTTTGTATTGTTTACTCCAGGCCGACCGGCGGAAATCAAACGATGATTTATGGCCGATATATTTTGAAACGGTTGCAAAAAAAAAATCGTCGGAGTTGCACCACACAGTGTGAAACCATTTGCGTTCCAAAAATCCAATTTAATTAATTAATTTTGAGATGGAGACGATGACAGAAGAAAGAAATATTTTTGACGCAATAATAGCAGATGCGGCAGGAAGCGTTTCCCATCCGCATCATTTCTTAATTTTGCGCCGTCAAGGATAAATAGATTTAAAACTCGATATGGGAGAAAATTCATTATATATTTTAAGATCATTTTCAAAAATGAGCCTCGTAGACTTTATTGTGAACCACCTCATCCTCTCAAGCGATTTCTGCAAATAGGTAATGGATGGATTGTTGGATGATTAGTTTATAATTTTATTTCGCAGATTGAAGAAGGTATCTTCTAATTGTGCTAAAATTTTGTAATTAATTTTTCAATTAAGGCAACTTTAATTTTAACCATGTCCCCAATTGAACGTAGGAAGTCATCTTTAGTTTTCGATTTCGATTAAAAAAAAAAATGCAAATATTTTGTTTCTTTCAAAAAGGCTCTCGCCGCTGTGCTCGTCTCTTTTTAATGGAGTTTTTATTCATCAAACTTCCTTCGGCCCACTCACATATTCAAAAGGGGCCGAACACAATAACTTAATTAAGCCGACACGACGGTGGCGGTCGAGCGATTACGATGCACGAAGTGTACACGGCCGCAGTTTGAATATGCGGCCCCGAATTTGGGCCGATAATTCGGCCGGCCTCATTAGGAGAAATTAATTTTTGGATTCCGGCGAGTTCCATGTTTGACCTTCGCCATGAATATGAATGAGGAGGGCCCTCGCGTTCGCCCCGCGTTATTATTACCGGCCTCCGGTTGGTTCCCCGGCCTAAATTAGTAAATATATCGTTAGTTTATTAAATTAATAATCAGTCTTGACTTCAGCTCTCGATTAATGGTGAATTCAAATTTGGAAAATTTGAATTTCGTATTTCACCGACGGCCTTAATTTCCATACTTTGGTTTGACTTGCAAAATATTATGTATCCAAAATTTTCCTCAACCTTTTTTCCTACTGCCTGTAGGTACAAGTATTTAAATTACTAAGGCCCGGTTTTTCCATCACAGTTTAACTAAGCTTCGTTTTATTCTCATGGTAACAATTATTTCCATAGTAATAAAACGGAGCTTAAAGTTAAACCCCGATTGAAAAACTAGCCCTAAATAATTAAAATACTTTAAGCACTCTTTAGCACCACCCTCCAATATAATTAAAACAAATCTCTCTTTAGCCGTCCTCCATTTAAGAAATGCATTTCATCAAAAATCAAATTGATTTGATTTTGAACCGAACTGGTTTTAAAGCGAACAGAAAGTTTCTTAAATGAATAGTATTTTGAAAATAAATGACATAACCTCGAAATATGTATGAAATCTAACCAAACTGAATACTGATTAAAAAAAAAGAAACAGTTTGATCAGTAGGGGGTGAGGGAGGAGAAAACCAGTCACTTCTTTATCACTTATCTCCAACTGAGCATTTGCAGATGAAATGCAATCAATGATTTTTAGATGAATTTGAATCGATTAGAATTCAAGTATGTTGTAAATAGAGGACAGCCATTATAAAAACCAGTTCGATCAGTAGGAGGCGAGGGAGGAGAAACTCAATTACTTCTTTATCATTGATCGTCAACTGAATAAATTCTAAATGAAATGGAATCAGTGATTTTTAAGTGAATTTGAATCAATTAGAAATCAAAGGATGGATAGCTATTGTGAAAACCAGCTTGATCAGTAGGTGGCGAGGGAGAAGAATCTCAATCACTTCTTTATCAGTGTTCGCCAACTGAATAACTAAAAATAAAATGCAATCTGTGATTTTTGAGTGAATTTGAATCGATTTGCATTCAAATATGTTGTAAATGGAGGGCGGCCTTTATAATCATTCTGAACAATAACTACAAATCGTATCTGATGAGGTGGTGAGTTCAACCCGAAAACATCTCCTCATTTGACAGTATCATCCGAGTTCGCAAATATATCATTCACCCCTGATTTAAAGCAAATGAACGAATTATCTGCGACGTTTCTCGTTATTTTGCTCTCGCTATTGTCGTCGTCGCCGTCGTCGACGGCGTCGTTTTTCGGATAACCATCGGTGTTTACGTTTTTCTAGCGCAAGCCCGCGCTCAGATATTATCTGCAATATAATAATATTATAAATCATCTGCGCGAATTAAGAGTTGTACAAGGAAGACGAAGGAGAAGAAGAAGAAGAAATTCGTTCTAAAAAGCAGCGCCGCTGGAAAGTGGGCGATTTATATCCTTTGTTTCTTGGCCGACGGCGGCGGAGGGAACGACGCTCTAAATAATTGGATTTTTCATGCGCGAAGTGGCAAAAACATTTGCTCACTTCTTGTACAAAAATTTAATATTTCTGGTTATTAAGGAGATTACTTCCTGAAATGGAACGAACGAGTACCCCCAGCCCGGCGATGTTCCGCAAAGAAGCAGACCTGTTTACTCGAAAGAAGATTCATTACGTACTTTGTTACGCAGGGGGGCAAAAAAAAATCTTTCCACCTTTCATGTTGCTCTGTTTATTAGAATTCCTTTTACTTTTTTTTGTTTTGTTTCCGTGAAATTAACAACTCCAACTATAACGTAAATCAAGCTAAAACATGATGGATACGAGGTTTCAAAAAGTAATTGCATCAGAGAACATTTTCGTATTGTCAAAAGAAGATAAAATTAACAGTTAACAAATTTGTAAAATTTACAAAATATGGGCCAACAACAGTGTAATAAATTCTATATGAGTACAAGAAAGCATTATCACAGGAAACAAAGCCTTCCTTCCGACGAATTCTTCAGTGACAAATAGTGCAGGCCCACACCGGACCCTGCCACTAGCTCGAAGCACGCCCGTGGGCTGACATCACGTAACACGTTTCCGAGGACGTAAAGGAAAAGAAGAAAATTTCTTACTCAATTCCTCCGAGGCGGAGCATCGATGGAGCAGCCGTTACTGCCCGAAAACAGCAACGGTCTAACTTATTTTCTTCAGTGGTATACACGAGGAGCAAGTGTCGTCCCTCGTAGCGACGCTTATGGGAATAAAGGAGGCTATAATCACCCTGCGCTGAGTCGGCGGTGGAAATCTGCCCGGGGCTATTTGCTAGAAGGAAGAAATTGCGTGAAATTTATCACCACAAGCGGTAGAAAACCACAAAGTAACAAAATGGAGAATCAACATGGCGCTTACCTTGCTGATGGACAGCAAGCCAGAAATAATATCGTATGTCCATCAAAACCGATCCCAAACAGTGCCAAAACCTGCTGGGTAGAGATGAGCGAAGCTGCGGCGGCCTTTACATCCAGAAAATGGCAGCGGTCTAACTTATTTTCTTCAATAATACACACGAGGAGAACGTGTCGTCCCTCGTAGCGACGCTTACGGGAATAAGCGAGGCGGCAATCACCCTGCGCTGAAATTTACCACGGAAAGCCGTAAACGCACGTGGAAAAGAACCAAGTAACAAAATGGAGAATCAACGTGACACTTCCCTCAAAACCGATCCCATACGGTCCCAAAATCTGGTGGGTAGGGATGCGCGATACTGCGAAAAGTACTTTGAATTGGGCTGGAGCAAAGAAATTCAGCACTTTAAGTTATCTTTTCGTCCTTATTAATAAGCGGAGCGCATAGATCTTCACGGCTCCACAGCGAAACGTTTGCGTCGCAGTACTCAGAAACTGTATAGAACCCCGAGATTTGATATACCTACGCATTTACTGTTGGCGTAGACCAGTGTTTCTCAACTTGGGTTCCACAAAGGGGGGTTTGGGGTTCCTCCGCAAATAAAAGTGGAAATCACCCTACAAAGAAAATATGTCTTTTGAATGTAAACAAAAAAATATTCGTAGTACTCCCCTATATATTTTGTTCTTACAGTCGTTTTTAATTCTCTATATTTGAAAACTATAAAAGTAGCATGACGTCGATATTTTGATGATATTTTAGTGCTCAGAAAAAAATGTAATTGCTTTAGGGTTCCTCACTCTACAAAAGGTTGAGAAACTCTGGCGTAATCCATCCGCGATAATCGATATGACATTCGGGTAAATTTGTATCGAATCGAATCGTATCGTTTAGTGTAAGTAAAACCGGTACAAAATATCGTGTATTGGAAGCAAAAGTACCGGTACACGGAAATATCGTACCCTATCGCCACGCTTACTGCCGGGATCGCAACAGCGAAGTGGTTGAAATCAGATCACATGAGTGAGTTTACTGATCCATCAAAGAAAGATCCAAAAATAACAATGCGTTCAAAAACGTGACCACTACTTAGCAACTTGCTCGCTCGCTATTGAAAAAAGATTGAACCACTCCGCCCCAACACCACGCGACAGCGTAGCGGGAGAAGCGCTACCAGCAACCATCCGCTATGCGCCGAACACGCACGCATAAAGAAAAGCCTACCCAACCGGAACTGTCAATGCGAAATTCGAATAACTATAACATCCTGACGTGACACGTGATCACTATTTCAAATCACGCTTCCTCACCATTAAAAGGGGGACGAGCCGCTCCGCTGGAATACCATCTCACATTGGGTAAGCGCTACCAACAAAACAGCCACAATTCCCGCAACATGCGTGCACAAGGGGAAGCCTACCGGACCGAAACGGTCAATGCGAAATTCGAATGTAACAAAAGTTTGTTTTTGTATTGCCCGAATCGTATATTCAATTCAATTCAAGAACAGAACGGAATTGACCTAAAGTGTACATGAAGTCTTTTGTTTAGAATTGCCTCTAAAATAAGTTTGTTGGTTGCGCCAGGAAATAGCCTGTATGTGGAAATATTATTACGCGTAGCTGCTTGTAACCAATTTTCTACTTCTTTCTTGCCCCAAAAAAGAAAAGCAATCTTTTCATACTTGTTGCAGTTTTATTAAAAAAAAAGTCTTCTACTTCTTGATAAAGCGGCGGCAAACAACAGCGAAATGTTGAATTATTAATCGCATTCGTTTTGAACTCGCCCGTTTTTTTTGCGTTCGCTCCGGTTTTAAAACGGAGCGCAGCTTCGGATTTAACACGCCGTAAACGCAAATATTTTCCAGCGCGGAAAATCGATGCTCGCAAAAGCGCAAAGGAAACGCGAATTTCCGTAAAACTGGAACCGATAAAGCGGATAGTATTAAGTGCCTCGAGAATTATTAATGCGTCCCGTGTATCGGAACCGCCAGGTAAGCCTGCCCCCGAGTACGGAAAGCGCAACACGACCGTAATGCAAATTGTTTTTGCAAACAGCGGGCATTAGTTTAGACAGCTGGTAATCGCCGGTTTAAACTACATCGCGCCGCGACGCTGCTCGCTCGTGTGTGAAGCTTAAACCTGTTTATGTGCCAATCTATTTTTCTACGGTACATTAGTTTCGGGTACGGAAATGTCAGGTTGGTATTACCGAATTCGATACCGCAAGCGCAAAAAAAACAATTAAACACCAACCGACAGCAACTATCAACTTTAAGTAACTCATTTGTAAATATTGAGTTATCATAAACATCTGGCTTGGAAGAACTGTACCATACGTTGTTATCTATTAATATATCCACATATTTTTATGTGCCCCGGATTTGGTTTTGAGTGCAACCCTAACCCCCCCCCCCCCGTGTGTTTGCGCAGGTATTTACAGAATTCCCAAGTTTTTCGAACCGTTCTTATTCTAAGTATTGAAATCCTCTTATTTTGTTGAATTTCCTGAATGGGTTTCACATTCCATCATATATATCAAATACACCACGCCACATTCAATTTGATCCGTTTCTAGTTCTCCTGGAGTAATTTGCCGACAGTCGGATTGATTGGTGAGGTAACTTCTCTTTTTGGTATTCTCGAACTCGAATGAGTTTGACTTGAAGGGAGGGGTTGTACAATTTTTACAACTTTGGAGCGTGGCTTTCCTCTCGTCTATTTTTCCTCTCAACACTTCTTCAAACGTTATTGTAAGGGTGAAGACGCCAGACGCCTTTACAAAGGCCAAAGGAGATCGATCATTTGGTTAAAGAAACGGTTATAATGAATGAGTTTCGAACCGTGTCCGGAATCTATACGAAATTACACAATAACAAGTTTAACCACCTCGCTGTCAGCCCCAATTGCTTTCATCGAGCTGCAAACGACTTTTTAATTTTTACGACGACCGCCATGCAACGGACGTTAAAACGGAAAAGAGAACGCACGCGAGCATGCAAGCCGACATCGCCATTACCCTTTTTTTCCCGGAAAATTTTATTGCCCCGCCGAAGACATCCGACTTTACTTTAATTCAATTTTGTTTATTGTCTTTGGAGGAATTGGTCGTCGTGTCGTTGAATTGGTTTCGTGATAATACGGGGGGAGGGGGCAAATAAATCTCGATGAATTCAGCGGCGGCGGAGGAGTTTATTTCTGGCGAACGAATTTTCGATGCAAAATCGCAACTCTACATTAATGAAGAATGACGGTGGGTGGCGATGTCAGTACGGTACGAAACGCCGGCGGTTTATTTAGGAAAATAGATTTCAGTCATGACTGCAATTACTCGACTCGAACCTGGAGGAAGTCGCTAAATTGAAATGAAATATTATTGCCATCAGTCAGCTTTCTTTAGGCAATTTTGCTTGCGGAAGCGATTTCCTAAAGCATTTTATTTTCTTCAGAATAAATACAATACAATACAAAGCTGGTGCCAAGGAAACAAAATTGAAAAAATAAAAATAAAAAACTATATTATAACTACGACGGTATTCTCGTCGACAATTCAATTGTTTAAGGTAAAAGAATCCAGTTATAAAAGCAAAAATGAGCGCAAAATTCGAACGGTTCTATTTATTATCTACCATAAAATACTATACTGTCACGATTAGATTTTCTATAAGACCACTTAAAATTTACGGAAATAATCAATACACTTAAACATTATATATAATCAATGCGTAATCACAATCCCGTTATGAAATCGTAGAGCTCAGCGAAAAGCGACGGGCGGATGGCGAAACTGGAACGCATACTTGCAAGCTTTTAGCAAACTCAAGTGTTATATCGCGGCATGGGCAGATTTTTACAAACAAACACGTATAAATAGACCAAAGCGAAGCCGGAACTTCAGTTGTTAACTAAACCATTATTTCGATTCACATCAAGTGATGGACGTCGCCGTCATTTCCCCTGGATTGCCGTGAGATGTAACCTCCGCCCTCGGGCACTACATGTAGAGCCCCTAAATTTGATTGACATTCAACATGTCGGACAGAGTTCGGAAGTACAACGTCAAATCCGTCATTTTGCCAAGCTCCGCTAGCTACAACTGCTCTGCATTCAGCGCAACGCAGATGTTCTAATCGCGTCGTTCCTAACAACCCGGACTGGCTGAGAAAACCCCTGAGCCGAATTGTTTTAAAAGCTCTACCTACGCCCCTACAAACGGGAAGTCTCCTTCGTGACATGGTCAAGACCATTCGTGACAATATTTTTAAGTGTTAAATAAAAAGGTTGACGAGAAATTGGGAATCAATTTCGAAGGAAAGGGCTAACTTTGTCGTAGCATTCCTTTGGATTTTTTTTCTCAAGTTTCCTGCGGACGCATTGTTGCCATTGTTTTGTAACGTACGCACGGAGTTGGAAAGGTGAAACGAAAACGGAAAAAAGTATCTTTATGTTAACCACAACGAAATAAAAAACGAATTCGTTTCCCACTTTCTCGCCCCTTTTACCAAATCCTTCTAGCGTATCCATGCAAGTTAGAGTTACGATTTAAAATTTGAAACCCCACCGCTGCCACCAATTGTAAACGTGCAGAAGGAAATCCCACCGCTGCCATCAATTGTAAACGTGTAGAAGGGGGTGGAAAAAAGTTGACAGATTAAAAGAAAAAGGAACTCTTTTCCCAGCCTCGATAATGGCTAATGAAAGAAGTAACAACTTTCCACCCCTTTTGTCTTCCATCTCCAGTCCTCTTATCAGTCCGTGTAAAGGTTTGAACCTCGAGTTTCCTTTTTTATGGCCTGGTTTTCAAAAATGTAACTAGAAGTCGATCTCTACTTTGTTTCTCACGGTTTGCTAGACGGTGACTGCTTATATTTTTAGAATTGAATCTCCTTCTCTGTTTAGGTAATCGTCCTTCCTTTTATTATGATGGCTCAAATAAACATTAACAAAACATATTTAGATATAAGAGAATGTGTTTTGCACAACAACAAATAAATTTGAACAATTAAATTGTTATTATAGAAGGAAAGCTTGGACAAATATATATACAGATGAAACCACTCCAAGTAGGTACAGAATTTAAATCGGCATACATCGCATCATACTTAGGCTTCGGTTTGCTAGGATAACGGCACCGAAATGTAGCGGCCGTAATATGACAGTGAACGACGTCATGTAACGTTGAAAGATGACACACATTGACCTAAACTAAACAAGATAATGCGTCAGTGTGTATTTATTTTATGTAATTCATAATGGTTAACCTGGATTTTATGTTACTAACATATTTAGAAAACGAGAAGTCAGTAAAAGAGGAGTCCAAACGTTGTATACGTATTTTTAGATGACGGTGACGTGTGCCGTTTTCTAGGAAACCAAATGTGCTTAATGTTCTTAGCACGTTTTGTGTGACGTCGACGCCGACTTACGACCGCTGTTTTACGACACCGCTATCCTAGGAAACGCTCACGTTATAAGACTCGTAAATTGAAACTGGAACGTGAAAGAGAGATGGAAAGAACGAAGAAATCTGTACACTTTTTAAAGACTTTGTTAGAGGCTAAACTTTAGGCAACCGTGATTATATTTTATTCGAACTCACTTACCCCGCCCTCCCCCACGGTCTTAGACAAGTACGCTACATTTAAATTAAAACAATACTTGAACATTGACTGATCAAATTTTTTTTTTTGGAATTTGGAAAATTTATCGACGAGGAAAATTAGGACGCGATTTCACGCAAACAAAATGACATTCAGAGCTGGGCGTGGTCTATCTCTTGCAGCAATATTTATCTATTGCCTTATGTCATTTGGACCGTTCCGGAATTCTTAGAATTCCCTCGTGTTACGGAAACGCATGGGGCCTTCGTGTAACTCATTTCGGATTCAACGATCGATGTTTTGAATGCAATGTATTTCATTACAGCACAGAGTGCAAGCCGTGTCGTTTTTTAACTTGATGCGATCAGGGCCGTACCTTTAAGTTTGAGGACCCCGAACTAACCTGTTTGGGATCCTACCCAATTGGCGAGTATAATTACGTCCTATCTATGGTTTTAATCTACTTCTGGTGATCGTTTTGCACAGGGTAGCCAGATTGTGCTTGAAAAATATAGTCAAACGTATCAGAAAAAGAAGCCCAATTACGCCAAATAACGAAATGAAAAAAGAATATGTATATCAATTAATTGTATTAGACTTAAGACTTAAACTTAGAGGACGAATAATGTCGAGCATCCCCATCGGTGGTTAAAATCGCCAATTAACCCAAGTTTCTTTTTTTTTTTGTATAACTGACAAATGACAAAAGTATATATCGACTTCCCGACAGAGGCGACAGAAAAGTCCTACCTCTGAAGTCACATTTAATGTCATTTAAAACACCAACACTGGTTGTTACAGACAAGGATTTAATTCTTTTTTTTTTTTCTAAAGTTAATTTAAATTTCTAGTTTTTGACCGTAAAAGGACCGTTTAATTGGATGAGGCCCTGAGCTGCAGCCCGTAAGGCCTATGCCTAAATCCGCCCCTGGATACAATAGTATGGTTTCATGTCTTAGAATGTTTTAAGCTGACCAAGCTTTCGTCATACGTATTGTTACGGCTTCGGGGTTCGGAAATAATACTTGTCAAATTATTTAATTGTTTCCACAACAAGAAATACACTAGTATCGGTCTACAACACGCCTTTAACAAAAATTCGCTCTCTATTCGCCCACGACTGTACTTGTATTCTTCGCTTGCTGAATAAGAACTGTGGGGACAGCGCCCGAAATTTGCTATTATAGTCAATGTACTCGCTTTCGATCCGGAGCCTTGGCGGTCGCACTAGATTATTCTTCAGCTTTCCCGAAGGTACGCGCGGTATCGCGAGCGTCCCAGGCAACTCTTTGGTCACAAAAATATCTAAGCGCCCCTAGCACAACTGTAATAATATAAGTTCGCACCTGCACTTGTTTCATTTTGTGTTTCAAATGATACTCATTGTTTCCTAACTGTGTTTCAACGTTATTTTCGTGATCATCGTAGTAACTTCAATCTCTTCTTTCTCTGAATATAAGAAATAATTTTACTTGATTGAATAAAATAGAGATTTTTTGAGAAAATAAGACGTACAATAGGATATAAAATTATTTTAAAATTATAAAAGTTTCTGGGAAGAAGGGAATAGTACCCGCGACCCACGCAATTAATCCAAATCTATTCTCCGATAGATGTCGTGAATACATCTGCATTCCGCTTGTTTAATACTTGATGGTTATGCGATGCTAGGTCAGCGTGCGTTCGGCTGACATAAGTGCTACGTCACCAACTTTATTTCTGACGATTTCCTTCCGTGTAGGCTAGCGCAGATTCTAGATTCTTTCCAGGTTTGTGTTTACGCAAACACAATGCACGCTTTGGCCCGAGCATGGTTTTGAAAGTATTGTCAGAGCAACTTAACGCCTCCATTCTCAAATTGAAGCGAACAAGGGTTGACTTTGACTGGTTTGTGTGTACAGCAATGCTTAAAAGAAATGCCGCTCCCGGCAAGCGACTTGTGGGTATGGTTAGTTTAAATAAGAATCAGGTTCGTACGATTTTATAACTTTTCGTCGCATTTCTTTTAAGCACTGCTGTATACGTTTATACTATTTGCGAATTTCAGAACACTTTAAGTACAATTACACAATTAACAACACACTTGTAATGAGCTTGTCTATCAAATAACACTTTTACAAAATGTAGTTTCTATTTATTCGAGGTACGAACCCTTCGCTCGCTAACTTCTTAACTAAACTCCTGGCAGATCGTACGGCTTATATAGCAGAGCCCTCTTTTGCTCGAACTTACTAGAATGACCGCGTATTGTTCCGTGATGCAAGGTGGCGTGACTGATGATAAAATAGATCTGTTTGCGCGTCACGGCTCTAACAATACATACGTTTTGGGTTTCCCAAATTTAGTTCTTTTTCTAAACTGTGCTTCAAAGTTTCAAACAAGATAATTACATAGCGTGTATGAAATTCAAAATTTATCTATTTGTCATAGTTGTTTATAATAAATACACGCACACAATCGTGTTATTTCGATTTCCTGGATTACACAACATTAAAAGCATCGCAGTTGCCCCTGCACATAATATCATAAACTAGTTATCGCAGCGGGGGCGGCGCTAAAACATTCATAAATGGAAAACATGGGAAAGTTCCGGTGCAATATTTTGATGGAGTCCTGAATTTTCCTAATTATGTTAGTTTTAATGAAGCCCCGCGCTGCATGAAAGCCCCATTCGAACACATGTCGGCAGGGGTAGTAAACAGTACGGAGCTTCGCGCGAAGCCGAGATAAAATATCGCCGCTTTAATCTTGCAGGTAATACGTGAACGGTTTATGTGTTCGACACTCGTGATAGATTCGAAACAGCATTTTTTTTTTTTTTAATCAGCGAAGTTTACTGAATTTATTGAATTCGATGGAAAGTGAATCAGTACTTGGAACTAATGGTAGTGGTTCGACTTTGACCTACTTGATCAGTGACCTGGATACTCGTTGGTACCCCTTAGATTATTGATTACTTGTAATTTGGTTTTGGTAATGTCTGTTGTACGGTATCTAGGTGTCGAATAAAATTTTTGGTGGAGGTGCCGGTTTTTCTTTGGCTCGCGAGCGAACTTGCCGTTAACGGTTTTCTCTTTATAATGTTTTCCTTAAGCAATTCAAGATACGTGCGTTGTCGAAGAGAAATAAGCCCGGAAATTTCCCGAACAGTACGAAACGAGTCGCGTATTTATTTTCGGAATTACTCTATCCGTTTCCGGGCGATTTAATGCCGTACGTACGCTCCGCAGAATGTCATGAGTCGTAATTTGATTTAACGTTCCGTCAGAAACATGTCTCCCTGAAGGGCCACCAGGCGAAGAGAGAAAAATTCCAGATAAAGACGGCGGCGAAGTTAATGTTTGGCCGGGGAATCTGATTTGCGGCCGCTCAATCTCTACCGCCCCCGACTTATCTGATTTTTTTTTCTCTCGACCGCCCGCGCCCTCCACGAGAAAATGTCGTGCTGCGACGCAACGGAGAATTTCGTGCAACCAGAGATAATTGATCTTTTTATTTTTTTTTGGTGGCTATCAAGTAATTTGCGTCCGAGGGCTTACACAATACAGTGGGGGGGTGGTTTGAAATATGAGTGGTGATACGCATCTGAAACGAACACGTTGATGTTTTAATCCGGGAGGGAAAACACCTTAATGACGAGAATTCCAAACGGTGAAAAATCACGTCAGCAATTAAATCTTATCGAAAGTGCCAAGCGTCAGACGTCAAACAACGACCTAGATTTCGTGGGATTGATAATAATTCAAGGGCGCAGTATTGTTTCCCGCAAGAACACCGATGATACGCGTGCGGAAATTTTAATTATTACCTGTCAAAGAAAACAAAGCGCAAGTGAGGAGCGAGAAATGTACGAAACGATTTTAGATTAAAAACGAACACGTTCGTTTCTGTTGTGTGGGGTAAGTCGATAAGAAAACAGTAAAACACAACATGCCTTGTTATATATTTTATTAATAGTTGGAGGGTTGTGGCAGTTAACACACGGAAAAGTAAATGATTCAGCTCAAAATCTTAAAATATGAGTAATTGACCCACCTGCAAAGACCACTAAAGCCGATGACCTTGAGCTTCGCTGGCACGTTTCTGGGGTTTTCTTTGGTGGCGTCGAGTGTTATTTGAATGAGATACCCAGAGCTCAGGGAGACGGGTTGGGTTAAAAATAGTAAAAGAAGACAAGTTGTTAAGGGGCGTCCACCCCAAATTACGTGACATCGCTAGGCTTATGCACTTTATTATGTGTAAACAAAAATCCGCGTTCCGCACCTTATGGCTTATTCTGAAGCGCCCTGTACATCAAGTGAAAGTGCAGGTGAATGAGATACCCAGAGCTCAGGGAGACGAGTTGGGCTAAAAATAGTAAAAGAAAACAAGTTGTTAAGGGGCGTCCACCCCAAATTACGTGACATCGCTAGGCGTATGCACTTTATTATGTGTAAACAAAAATCCGCGTTCCGCACCTTATGGCTTATTCTAAGCGCCCTGTACATCAAGTGAAAGTGCAGGTGAATGAGATACCCAGAGCTCAGGGAGGCGGATTGGGCTAAAAGTAGTGAAAGAAAACAAGTTGTTAAGGGGCGTCCACCCCAAATTACGTCACATCGCTAGGCCTATGCACTTTATTGTGTGTAAACAAAAATCCACGTACCACACCTTATGGTTTATTCTGAAATGCCCTGTACATCAAGTGCTTTCGAACGGCCGTATCGTAAATTTAAAAAAAGGGGGGACGGGTGGCAGGGTTCGTTTATTAAACGAGAAAATACGCGCGCAATAAAAAAAATATTGCCACGCAAACGCAAAATTACGACAACAGTCAAACGTTAACAGTCCACGCGATTAATTAGGTTTTAAATCGTAATTTATGCACTTCAGCGATAACGTTTTATATCCGCTCCGTTCGCAAAGAAAATAATACATCACGATCTGTTCTCGAAAAAAAAAATTCAAAATGTTTAACAACTGTTCTGTTCTCGCAAGAAAAAAAAATTACTCGCATTCAAAATGTTTAACAACTGCTACTAACTTGAAGCTTGGTTGTTACGGTTTGGAAAACCGTTTTCGGGAAACAGCCTGTGTACCGAGTTTGAATCGCGTTGATCTTCGATTGCCGCGATGTTTAAAAATTGTGCGAAACGTTTTATGTCGCGACTATCTCATCGGCGGTTTTCTGCCGCTTTAAAAATAATTCCTTCTGCGTCATCTCCTTCGCTGAAATATTTGGATTCGTCTCGTGCCCCCCAGTTCTATGATCGTAAAAGCAACTCACATTCAGACAATTTTTTGGACCCCGACCGTAAAACATCGATATCAAGTGGGGGGGGGGAGAAGCGAATCCTGGGGAGTTGTACTTTCCGGGGATGTACAGGAATACACTTTCCTGGCCGTGTATCAAACGCGTTTAGTCGACTTAAAACGAGTACGGTTAAACCATACATAATCTTGAAGGATTCCATGTCTGTCAATTTTCTTTTTACTTCGGAATCATTTTTTTTGGGAAATCATTTATACAGGGTGCGGCCTAATTTCAGTAGCATATTGGTGGATCCCGGTACGCCAAATATGCTCGTCGGATGAGCGTATTTTTACAGCCGCAAGTTAGCCCGCAATAAATTTCACGATCACGATCAGACAAGAGGCCCGAATTTTTCGCGAGTTGTTCTAAATGTTCACAATTATTACAGTGCTTTCGAGAAGGCACCTGCACGTCGTGGAATGCTCCAGCAAACACGGATATCAGAATCTTAAACTGCAATCTCAGTCTTCAGGAGGAATGTTGTTCTGAACTAGCGAATACAGCCAAAAGGAATTCTAAAATCAATAGCTCTATCATGTTTATGTATCTACCGGCGGGGTAGGAAGAAGGGGCGGGAGGAAAGGCGCGGGTTCAGACTCAACTCATCTAATTTTCCGCAATTTAACGTTTTAACTTCAAAAGTAAAAGTGTCTACCAAGGAAAACCAATCGAATTTGGCCAACGGACAAAAGCCTCGCGTCTCAATCCCTTCCGAGTAATTTTCCGCGACGCATGGGATGAGAATAGAAATTTCCCGAACGCCGAGCGCGAATAAAATAATCATGAAAAAAAAAAGCGAACGCAATTTGTTTTGCCCTTTAAAAAGAAAAAAAAAAAAAGATTCCGTGCGCGTCCCCCCGATCCGCGCCCATAATTAGTTTCGTTATAAAAAAAAGGAACCCTCCGTCGAATGTCGGGCGCGAGGGATAATGGCTATTTATTGCGGCAATTTATTTTACGGTTCTATTAAGTTTCAGAAGTTGAATATTCATCGAAATGTTCTATAGTGGGTGTTTTGTGTGTATTAGGGCGACTCTACATGTTCGAGAGAGTTACTTTTTTTTAATTGTTTCCATTTCTGTATTAATCTGAAACTTGCGTTTATAGCCAACTATAAGTAAGTATAATCGCGAAGGTTCTTCTGTAATCAAACTTTTTCTGCATTCTTCGTAATGCTGCGGAGAGAAAATTTCGAACACCAAGGGCATCTGACTAATACTAGAATGAGAATTTATTTCCCCTTCGTACAGCTGCGGACACCAATGACAACTGACTAACACAAGAATCAGTATTTATTTTCCATTCGTATCGTACAGCTGCGGACAGAAACTTTTGGACACCAATGGCTTTTGATTAACGCAAGAATGAAAATCCTTTAGAAGGCGTAAACCAATCTTAGTTATCATTTTGGCTGACGACGTTTGAAATTTAAGTATTGAAGTTTCTTCTCTGTCAGGCATAAATTATCATGGTCTGGGACAATTCGCCATCGCCGATTTGTCGTCGCCGATTCGTCGTAGGTACAATTCACCGCCGGTAAACTCGCCGTCAGCGATTAAAGTTTTAAGTCCAGGTACATATCCAAATCATAATATACCGATAATTATATGTAAATAAAATAAAGAAGTTAACATAATTAATGGAAAACAAAATAATTTGTTATTAATTAAATGTGATACATAGATAAAGAAACAGATAAAAAAATTTGGTCTTCCAGGAAGTATTTCTTATTCTTCAGGGTGTTCGTAAAATCCCTCCAATTCTTCTTTTTTATATTTTCAAATTCTGCTCAAAATCATATTGATTTTCATATCAATCAAAATCACTACACATCAAAAGTCGACTGCTTTCAAAATATTGATTCACGAAAGCTCATCATTTCAAATTATAAATTGAAAAAGGGGTTCCATTAAAAAAACAAAATAGAATTATGATTATGTGTACGTACAGCACCAATTTGTTCGTAATTTTGTGTCTTACGGTGGTCGCACTGTAATTAGGAATTTATTTTAACTTGAAATAGAAAAACAATAGTGAAGTCCATTTTAATTTACTTGAAACGTACTGAAATTATAGTTATTTTCTTCAATTCGTAGGTATAACTTGGATATTATCTAAAATGGTCAGAAAGTGTTTTAAAGCTTATCAAGCTAAATAAAGCAGTAACATGGGACGGCGAATTGGGCGGACGGTAAATTGGATCGACGACGAATTAGTTCTACGACGAATTGGCGACGGTGAATCGGCAACGGCGAGTTGGCGACGGCGAATCGTCCCATCCCCAAATTATCAGATGTATCATGTTTTAGTAATGTAACAGTTATAATATTATTGTCCAAACAGGTGGTACTTTTAACACTTCAAGAGAATACTGAGATCGACAAAAAAAAACCACTCGCAAGTGAATCAAATGCCTTTAACTTCTGTGATTAATACGAATCTGACTGAAGCCAAAAGTGAGGTTAATTGCTCCCGCAATGTTAGCGGAATGACAGTGGTGTTTGAGATTTCTTGTCCTCAACTGTACGATACAGTCGTTTTCTTTTGATTTTCACCCTTTAGTTAGGTTATGTTTAGTTTGCCAAATCATCTTTCAGTTTCGGAAGGAAAGTCATTTGACAAATTGGAAAATAAAATAGACAAAGGGAGGCAATCAAAACGGAAGGGGATGTAATGTATTTTTCGAGTCACTTATTGTTAGGACCGTCTATGAGTTAGCTTTCTAAGTAAGGCTGTGTGTGTTTTATAAGGTCGAAGGGGGGGCGTTTAATTGTGTACGTGGATCGTACAATAAAAACTCGAGAACAATCATCGTCGTTCCTTTCGAATAGCTTACGCGTGAAATGTCTTTCCGAAAGGGAAACCGAAACGTGAGAAAGTACGAAATGGGTGCGGTGCGAGCTCGGGATTGTTAAATAAAATTGTTACAAGGTTGGCTTACATCGCTCGATCGCGTCGTGTGTACATGAATGAACAATGAGGAGCGGCGCTAATGCAATTTTACGGCGCGGAGAGCTTCCGAACGCGTTTCTCACGTGGGGCGCCTTTTTGCGAAATCATGAGTTACGACCGGGCGAGCAACAAACTTATTCAGAAATATATATCCCCGCACGTATCCTATAAATAATAATAAATCTCTCTGCATGCGGATGGTCGGGGGAACTTCGGGAAAAGTGCCGGGGAATTTCACCGGCGCAACTTTATGTGTGTTTGCGCTACTGCGAGGACGCCACCGCTGCCGCCGCCATTCGATTCGAATCTACGTTTCAACTTTGAAGTTTCGGGAATCACGTAAAAGTAATTAGACGACTTTCTCTTGTTGTTAGTCGAACGGCCCTTAAATGTAATATATTAGTTCTCTTTCCATCTAAGTAAAACAATTGAAATCATAAAAAAGCTCAAAGTTTAGAAGCCCCCTCACACATTCACTTCAGTTAAAATCAGCTGAAAAGATAAGGAGAGGATCGAAGGAAACGGAAATGACTCAACTTATGCAACGATATTGAATAACAATCAAACATGTCGACGGTCATAGTGTGTGTGTACCCTTAAATTGGCAATCAATAAACCAACAAAAAAAAATTAAGTCTAAGATTTGCACGAAACGAATATGTGTGTTGCTTGGGCGCTTCCAGCCGGCACGTTACAAGTTAATAAAGCAAGACAAACCTTACCCGCTAATATAATAATGGTTTGCACGAATCGCAAACATCGTGACCTCAGCAGGAGCCAACGAGTAGTAGATGACGTAAAGAAAGCCGTCGAGACGGAACGCAATTTAAACTCTCCGTTGAAATAACAACTCGCAAGAAAGTCTACAGAAAATATAAGCTTCACCTGCGTCCGCTTGCAATTGTTACCAAAAATAAAACCTCTGGACGGCATTGTTTATTTACTTAAAGCCACAAGCTGTAAAGAAGTACCGATGTATCGAGAATTTTGATAAGGAAAGAAAAAGCCAGAATGATCTTTGAGACCCCTTCCGAAAGTATCGTACCCCAAAAAATTAACTTAATTCGGCCAAAGATAGAATGTTTATTAAAGCACACAGATTAAAAAAAAAACGTGTATGTGCGTAACCCCGAATAGGGTTAACTACCGCAAAAATCTCAAATATATTCAAATTCACACTGCCCAAACAATTGGCGCATCAGCGTGAGTACTCTCGCGTTGCTTACAGTCTTTTAACATCGGCAAGAGCGTTGGCGCATCGGCTTGAGTACTCTTGTTTTGCTTGCATACTCTTAACATCGAAAACGAATAACAATAATTAAAAACGTGAAGCGCATAGATCTAAGTGCAATTAAATTAAAACGAAACAACCGACACACTTAAAAAGAAAAACTGCAAAAAATGTATGCGAATTTGCTCCGGAACCCGGCACTGGTTCGAAGCATGCTTGTAGAATTATGGCACGCAACTCGTTTCCAAGGACGAGACTTACTCAATCCGTCTGGTGCGGAACGTCGTTGGGTTGATCGCAACAGCCCGAAAACGGGATGATATTCTAACCTTTCTCCCCCAACAAAATTCACGACACGAGGAAAACGTGTCGCCTCTCAAAGTCCAAAACGACGTTCACAGGGTTAAGCGAAGCGACAATCACCCTGCATCGAATTGGCCAGTAAAAATCTGCCCGGGACTATTTGCCAAAAGAAAGAAAGTGAACGACCGCGAGCGGTAAACGCACGTGGAAAACAAGTAAGTAGCAAAATGGAGAATCGACATGCCGTTTACCTTGCTAAAGTACGGCAACCCAGAAATAGCAAATGCACGTCCCTGAAAAGCGATCCTAAACGGTTCCAAAACCTGCTGCAACTGCAACAATGAAGCTGTTGCTTAAATGCGATCATATCGGTGGGTTTACTGATCTATCAACAAGAGATCCAAAATTTAAAAAACCCAGCTCACAACACGGTCAAAACTGTGACCACTTCTTTGCAGCTTACTTGATCACCGTCAAAAAGTGAGTGAATCGTCAAAAAGAGAGTGAATCACTCCGCTGACACCGGGTGAGGCGCTACCAGCCACTATCCACCATGCGCCAACACACGCGCACAAAGAAAAGCCTACCCAACCGAAGCGGTCAATGCGAAATTCAAACGTAACATCCTCGACTGTCTTTTTCTTTTTTGCCCTTGTATACTATTGCCTTTATTTCCTTATTGTTTATATTCGTATACTCTTGATTACTACATTCTTTTTTTTGCACTATGTTCTTATCACCTACACCTACGATATTTTTTTTTTCATTTAAATGGTCGCCAATTTGGACGAAATTTTCCAAATCTCTTAAGATCCAATGAGTGGTATCAGCTCAATACCGTTGCAGTTGCATAAGAAATTTGCTGTATGGAATTTTCCACGTAGAAAACGAAGTCTTGGTTGCGTTGGTGCATAATTGACCTTCTTGCGCTTTTGGGAGTTATTACGCAATTCGTCGGACCCGTCGAGGTCAACAGGTTCCCAGGTCAACTCGCAAAGTCGATGTTTTGTTTATGCAAGTCGATAGTTGTGAATCATCCCTCCCGTTTCCGTTACAATATCCCATGTTGAGATTTAAAAGAAAATATTGTTACGGCAATTTTTGGACGTGGCGTAGTAATAGAGCAAGATACAACATAAACACATTTAATTATAAATAATATTAATTTACACATGATTTGGGCACTGACACTAAGAAAGGTTTTAGTTTAAGGGTTTTACCAGTGCCGACTGCCGCTCTTAAATGTGTGTGCTCGAGTATTTACAGACATTATGATGTGTAACTGTTTAGTGAGACTCTAAACTTCTTGTAATTTGATTGGTACGCCCAAGGTTAGTTTTGCCGTATCTTCCGCGATGTTGGCTTACGCAAGTTGCCGTTTGTTCAAGGCCGTATTACTTATTCTACTTCTAAGTAAATCTCGAACTGTAATTCCTCTTTGCTCCAATATTTTAAGGGATTGTGAAGAGGCTGCGTAGTTCAGATTTTTATCGTGAAATTATATAACGAATAAGGGGTTCACAGGGGGCAATAATGAACGATGAATGCCTTCTCGCAGCGGTAAAATATGAACGATATCGCTGTCTGAACGCCCTCACGTGATGTACGAAATGAAAACTTTAAATTATGTGGCGGTAGCGCGCCTCGCGGATAAAGTGTTTCATTTTTTGCTCGCGCGCGCGCCCCGCATATTTCTCCTAAACGCTCTCATTTGTTAGGCGGAATGAAGCGTTAATTTATGTTTATCGTCTTTCCCACCGGAGGAGCCCCCCCGAAAGCGTTCGTAATTTCTGAAATGACCGCAGATAAATTCCGACCGCCGAAACGCCGCTTCCGTTTTGTTTTCGGACCGGCCGATAAACGGGGCAAAAAATCGGGCAGGGGTTCATTCGTCGCCGGCGGGGGGAGGAAACAAATGAACCGGAATTTTTTTCTGCTTTTTCACAGCATCACATGACACACCAACCGCTTTTTGTTTATTATTATTATATGATGATGATGATGAGGGCGGGCGCATAAATCTCAAGCGGGTGAAAAATTACATGGCAAATACAGAAACAATCTAAATATGAATGAAGGATGATGACAATAAAAAGAAACAGTGCTGCAAGGAAAATGTTTTTATTACCGGCTAAGAGATGGCGTGCTTTCGTGCTGCAAAACTGTGCTCTCTCTGTGTGTATGTACGTGGGCTGCTGGAAAATTTTCTGGAATCTAGTAGGTCTAGAATTGTTAGCGTTTATCAACTGTCATATTTGAAAAATTTGACGTTTTCGCCTATAATTCTATTGACAGTTCCTATCCAAGTGAACTAGTTTTGTTTGTACAGTATTTGAGAAAAAGTAATTTTGTGTAAACATGGAAATCTCGCGTGAAAATTTTCGTGATTTTTTACGATTTCAAATGTGGTCTAACGCCGAAACAATGCCTCGATCGGCTTCATTTGGCTTTTGGAGATGAAGCACCATCAAAGAACAGTGTTTATAATTAGTTTGCCGAATTTCAGCGTGGACGTACCTCTCTCAGTGACGAATTTCGTGAAGGTCGTCCATCAACATCTGTTGTTGCCACTAATGTAGATGCTGTGCGTGAAATGCTTGAGCAAGATCGACATGTGACATATGACATGAGATTCAAGCATCCTTACGCATTGACATGAAAGCAATACACCAGATTTTGCATGATCATTTGAACGTACGAAAGCTTTGCAGTCGTTGGATCCCACACAATTTAACAGACGCGCAAAAGCAGGGTCCTGTCAAATGGTGCGAAGAAATGCTCAAGAAATTCAATGGAGGTCGTTCAAATTTAGTTTATAACATCGTTTCTGGTGACGAAACGTGGATCTATTCGTACGAGCCAAAAAGTAAACAACAATCTACCGTTTGGATATTTCAAAATGAACCAAAACCAACAAAAGTTGTCCGTTCACGCAGTGCTGCGAAGCAAATGATTGCTTGTTTCTTTGGTTTAACTGGACATGTAGCAACCGTGGCTTTGGAGGATCGAAAAACCGTTAATGCTGATTGGTATACTACAATTTGTTTGCCGGAAGTCATCGATCAAATAAGAAGAAACCATCGAAATCGACGAATTATTCTCCATCATGAGAACGCCAGCTCTCACTCAGCCCGTCAAACAGTTGATTTCTTGTCCAACAAGAATGTTGAATTAATGACTCATTGTCCATATTCACCTGATTTATTACCTAATGATTTATTTTTGTTCCCAAATATCAAAAATAAAATGCATGGTGAACGATTTTCGTCGGCTGAAGCAGCGGTTGAAACATTCCGGATACTGGTTTCTGAGGTACCATCTTTAGAGTGGAAAATGTGCTTTAGAAATTGGTTCGAGCGTATGCAAAAGTGTATTGTTGTCAAAGGCGAATACTTCAAAAAACAATGATACCGTTTACCAAATTTCATATGCGTTTTTTCATACCGTTTCCAGAAACTTTTCCAGCAGCCCACGTATGTGGTGGTGGCGTTGGGGGTTGTTTAAATGTGCGAAGAACATTACAGGAGACTACGACTTTAATCGAGTAGTTTATCGAACGCCCTTCCGGATTATTTCAAAATAAAAAAAGGGAGCGCGTTCGCCGAAGCTCTCTCTGAAACTTGGAAGTTTCAATAATGAATCCGTCACTTCGGAATTTCGTCCTGC
This sequence comes from Prosopocoilus inquinatus, assembly GCA_036172665.1. Lineage (NCBI taxonomy): Eukaryota > Metazoa > Arthropoda > Insecta > Coleoptera > Lucanidae > Prosopocoilus > Prosopocoilus inquinatus. The sequence continues at coordinate 49,294,104 of CM069872.1, forward strand.
CAATTTCGTAAACGTTCCGGGCGCGATAGATTAGATTGCATTCCCGGGAGATCGGCGAGGAGATATTCGCCTTCGAAATGGAACGTCAACACTTGCGTTTTGCTCCTGCGGATGACATCGAGAAAACCGCTTTGTTTTACGGAAATTGCGAAACTCCGGCGACCGGAGACTCATTTATTATTAACACCTGCGTGAGCCCGAAGTCGATGCGTGCACAAGCGTTCGACGTTTTCCACCAAGAACAGAAAGAAAAAAAAAAAAAAAAAAAACAAATCACTGCGGACGTTGAAGTTAATTCCGGCCGGAATTTCTGCAGCCGTAAAATCATCCCGGAACTAATTCATTAGCAGGAGAACGTAAATATAACGAACGGACTATGCAAGGATTCGAATTAAATTAATTAAATTTAAATTAACAGCGGCAGTGTTTAGTTGCGCGTTGTTAGTTTTGACTTGCACCGTGAAACTGTAGACGTTAATTACAAGCTCGTTTCTAATCGCATTAATAAATAGACGAAAAGAAAACATTCGTTTGGATCGTGTTTTCTACTACACTAACAAAAACATGCAACGAAGTTGTTACTTCGATTCACCGTTAACAAGATATTATTTCGGTTACCGTTATTATTTTAAAATGTAAGGCGTTCAAAAACTCTCACGTTTGGAGTTGACCGTGACTTGAGAAAGCAAGAAACTTACTTGGAGTTGATCATGACCTGAGATAGCAAGAAACTTACTTGCTTACTTAGCCTAAAAATATTGATGAACAGATAAAACAGCGACACCCTACGATCGCTTTTTGACCTGCACTGGGAATGTCGAGCTACGTCTCTGCTGGTGAAGCCACAAACAGGGCTGAAACAGCTGTACAGAGGCTGCTCGAGGTTTTCACTGCAATCAAAAACGATTTACAAGAAAATTCCATAAAAATATTAAAATTAATTGAAACATAAAATGATCTCCGAGTCTGTATTTTTTATACTTGAAGGGGCTCATGTATACCTATAGATCATTAGACGTCGCTAACATCAATAAACAATAGCTGGGACTAAATTGTCTATTGCAAAATTAAATTGGAGTCGAATTAGGCAAATTTTTAATGATTAGTAATAGTAACATGTGTTTAAGTAAAGGTGCTTTCTTTCGCTTAAAAGTTTGAATCGTGTTTCGAATAGTTTGGACCTGAAATTCGTAGTTGTTGCAATAAAGCACATGACTTGAATTTCTGTTTGACAGTTCATTTGTGAATAACCATAATTCAATCCAAACAAGTTTTCAAAATAGAGAGATTCAAAGAAATGAATGTCTATTGCTGAATCAAAACACGTTTAGATCACGATTTTGTGAGCGAAAGAAGTAAGCAAAACTCAATTCTTCATCTTTAATCTGATTCGTACACAGTAATGCCAACAAAATAGCCATATAATATACAGTTTTTTTTTAACTGTGGCCTTAGGAATTTACGTGCTAAAAACTTTGTCTCGTGTTAACTTAGGTTTTGCTCAAAATTTTAAGCTAATTTCAGTCATCTAATAACAGATGCATCTTTAAATTAATTGTTTTAATATTAAAAGTGGAAATTTTTTAATGAATCGAGTAGGTCAACGTTGAAGAGAAATTAATCGCTGCCGTCTGAATGTCTGTCTGACGAATTAATTTTTTATTTTGACCTAAAGAAGAGAAGAAAATAAAAATTTCCATCGACGACTATTCAGATTTATCTTTTTTTTAAAAAAAAAACATTAAACAAAAGTAAAGTCTCCCGCAACTGATCGAGGCGGAAAGGACGGGAAAACCAAGCCAAAATAAAGAGATGAAATAAAAAACACCAATCAGCTGAATTCGTGACATAAGCTTCGTCCAATAAAAGGGTAATGTCACGGTTCATAAACAAACCTCGCTCCGAACTCGATTGTTCAAAAAAAAAAACATAATAAAAAGCATACAACAAAAGACAAGCAGACACTTCGTCGTCGTTTAAGCTAAATAAATCGAATTCGAACTTTTTCTATGTATGTCGCGAATAATAGAGCATTTCTCTCCCGCAGATAAACGCTGGAAAATCTTACTAAGAAATAATTTAGTATTAAGTAAAGCGACATATAATTTTAAGGCAATAAAATCCGGGCAAAAGAATGAACAAAAAACTAAATCGTCACCTACAAAAAAGCGAAACCGAGTGCGAATAAAGCGACAATAAACAAACAACTCGGCTACTCAAAATGTGTTTGATGTTTTGCCGTTGCCAGCACGAAATAATAATTTATTATTCTCGTCTGTATGTGACCGCAAACAAGAGTATTCAGGAGGTAACGTCTTCTGCAGGGCTGTACATTGGACGTTCTGTTGCAGCGGCCTCTGAGAAACATTACCTCTTGTATACACTTGTTTGCGGTCACATAGAAACGAGAATAATTATCGTTTTTACAAGACTGGATATTTGATGCTCTCTGCTGTAGCGGCCTGTCTCAGAACATTTTCTATTTCAATAAATTTTAATGTTTTTACGCCTTAATAGCACAGAACGAACCGAAAGAATCATCAGAATAAATTGATAAACGATATTAGGCATCTATTTGTAAAATTGTACACACTTGTTTGCGGTGACATAGAAACGAGAATAATTATCGTTTCGTTCTGAAATAGTTTTTACAAGACTGGATATTCGATGCTCTGTTGTAACGGCCTGTCGCCAATCATTTTCTGCTTCAATAAGTTTTAATATTTTTATGCCCTAATAGAACAAAATGAATGGAAATAACTATCAGAATAAATTGATAAACGATATTGGGCATCTGTTTGTAAAATTGTAGATATAACAAATCCCCGCATAGTGGTAAATAAGAAACCAGAAAGTTATTGACGAAAAAGAATTAGCTAGCTTTAATCGTAAAATGTCAAATTAAAATTCAGCTGGCTCTTATTAGACTAGAGTTTACCGAACCAAAGCCAACTCCAAACGTGTTCTGCATCACGAACCGAAAAACCGGACCTAAAATTATCAAATTATGGAAGAACTTAACGTAATTAAGTAGTTAAAATTTCACAGTTTTCATGATGATAACGGGGCGGCGGGGCGTTAACTTGCGAAATAATTTTTGACGGGGGTCGTTAATCTCGCCCATCATCGAGCACTCAAGGAACATCATCGTCAAAATATCCGTTCGGCGCTCATGGTAACGTCGAGTTTATGTCTCTCTCGTGAAAATTAGTGTCGCTTTGTAGCGTTAATTACACCTACCCGGCTGCTCCCCCGCCCCGCCCCGCCGCCGCGCGACGGAAAGGACCGTGACACATAAAACTGCGGCGCAAAGTAAGGCACCCTCTAAACGTTTTAATTGGCTGCGACGGTGAGGAGAGCTCGTGAAATTTTTATTTGGAACGCTTTTGGGGGCTGTTTCCGTAATTTAGGGGTTTTCCCCGGTGATAGATGTTTTATTAATTTAATGTGTTTTAGAATATTATGTGCACATTTCAAGCAATTACAAACCAAATTGCACTACAGCGCGTATTTTTATTCTAACTTGGCATTCCCGATTAGAAGCCGACCATACACTTCTTAAACCGACGTCCGCTGGGCGTTTTAAAACCTAACAAAGTTGTTACGGTTAGGAAAACCACTTTTTGGGAAGCATCCTGTATAACGAGTTTTAAATAGCATTTATTATTGATTGCATAATATTAAGAAATTGTGTGTGGGAAAACGCTTCATGCCGCGCCTGTCGCGTAGGTTTTTATTGCTGTAAAAATAGTTTTTTTTTTCTACTATCGCCTCCGTCGCAAGATTTATTTGAATTCTTGAACATGACAAATGGTCTCACGCTTTGTTTTATTATCGTAATGGAAGTCAAACGATTTTTTGCATCCGTTTTGAAAATATATCGGCCATAAACCGTAAATCGTAAAATTCTGATATATAGGCATTTCTTTAACCGCCTTAACCCTTTCGAGACGGTATTCAGTATCCGTATGGTACATATGTGTACCAGGAGTCTCAAAAGGGTTAAATAAACCGTCTACCGTCTAAAGTATCTATTTTTAGATGTAATTGCATTGTCTCTTGCTATCGTCTGTAGATGCAGCACATATTTTCTGTGGAAATGGTCAAATTATTAGACAGTCATAAAATGCCGCCAAGGTCTCCTTTTTATTTGCATGACTGGATCATGAAAATTACAGTTTTTTGCGAGTTGTTATTTCGACGGAGAGATTAAATTGCGTTCACGCTCGACCTATAACGCCATTGGTTTTCCTTTATGTCAACTTCTACTCAATTGGTTCCTGCTGAAGTCACGATGATTTCGGTTCGTACATGCCCTCTTCACTTCGAAAGGGCGTACAGCCTATTTAGTTGTGGGGTACGACTCGTTGTTAAAGTTGGTTGCGGTCTTTACATTTTTCTTTTTTTTTTTTTTTTAATTACGACAGTTCTAACTTGTATCGAATTTGGAAATTTAGGCAGTTCCCGGATTCCAACAGGCGTCGAGAAACACCAAAACTGATCTTAAATAAAAATCTGCCCAACATAAGTTATCAAAAAAGGAATTCAAAAGTACCGCTGGGGAGTTACAATTTCAGCGTCGCGACGTCTTAATTGATTAATATTCCGCGAGCTCCTCGGAAAGACAAATATTTTCGGTCGGCAAGGTAAACTCTCGGCGGCCATGAATATTCATTCCGGATAATAATCTAAAATATTATGATTACGGCTTAATAATCTGCTGCAAGTAATTAGCGACGTCCCGGAAGGACCGGAAATAATCTGGCTTATTTTCTCGTGTTGACGCACGTAAATCCCCGGCAGTATTATATTTAAGTGGAGCGCAAATAGAAGCAGAATCGGGGAAATTGACTTAGAGTTAGAACGAGACTTACAAGCGACATCTCTTGATGTTTTTTTTATAATCACATGAACTGTCACTAATTTCGTCAAGCCGACACCTACAGCTACTTTGTTCTCTGCTAAGCTGTTTTATGGTACCTCCCTCCCCATCTATTCTTTAGTTTGTTTTTTTCAACGAATATTTTGTCATTGCCTTCTTGCTGCTTGCGATTCGCCGTTCGTTTTTTCCTTCATCTTTCCTAGTTGCACCTTTAATTCATTTTTACGTAGAGACCTTCCTCTCTTTTCCCATTCTCTTCCCCCTTCACCCTCGTCGTCTATTTTTGATTTATTTCACCAACGTCTTTTGACAACTCTTCTTTCTACTGCTTAATCCTTTTTATATTCTCGGTCTCTGTCTTTGTGGCTTATTTTATTTTATAGTCGTCTGTCTTCTCTGAGTTTTTCTTCTCTTTCTGCTTCCTCTTCGCATTTAATTTTAAACTCCATCATTACCTCTCTTTTCCCATTGTCTTCCCCCTTCACCCTCGTCATCTATTTTTGATTTATTTCACCAACGTCTTTTGACAACTCTTCTTTCTACTGCTTAATCCTTTTTATATTCTCGGTCTCTGTCTTCATTGATTATTTTATATTAGAGTCGTCTGTCTTCTCTGAGTTTTTCTTCTCATTCTGCTTTCTCTTCGAATTCAATTCTAGATTCCACCAATACCTTTCTCATGTATTTATGTACGTAGAAGTAACTGACAGCCTCGATAATCCTTTCTAATCTTCATAAGGCCGAGGTATCTCCTCCATCTCCATTTTGAACAGTTCTAATATGCATTTCCTCGTAGTTTTCTTTCTCCTATTTAATTTATCTCCTTCATTTTCTTTGAATTTCACACTTTTTCTCCTTCCTTTTGGAATCTAATTCAGCCGATTTTTCATACATTCATTTTTATTTTCGTTCTAGTTCTCCCTCATCTTCACTGTTTGTATAAATTTTGAGGTCCCTCTTGTTCCTGTTTCGTTCTGCTTTATATTCATCCAGTTTTGAAGTTCATTTCTTGATGATCTTCTGTTCCTGGTCTTTTATCTTTAATTCATCCAACTTCTTTTCTGCTTCTTCTTCTTTCTCTAATTCAAACGCAGATACCACCCTTCTCATAAATTCACATCACAAATAACTTCTCTCCTTTCTGACATGTTTTCATCTCTTCCGTGCACGGAACATACACTTCAAGGTGTGACGTCACGCCAAACGTTATTGGGAAGAAAATGAGATGGAAAAATCTAACGCTTCTTCTCAGGAGTGCATGGTCGAAAGAGAAGTCCGGAGTTGAAACTGCTTTCAAGGGAAAACGTTTCCTACGACGCTTCGCACGACAGCCGTTTACGGCACTAAGTAAAACAATAAGCAACTCCGTTCGAACTCAATCTTAAGGCCATTCGATTTTTGTATCTGATTTTTCTGTTCGATTTTATATTCGAGTTTGTCTTGAATGAAACCAGCTAGAATAGCGTAAAGGCAACAATACCACGTTTGAGCTACTCGAAACTGAAAATCGAATGGAAAATCGGATAATGCAAACTAGCCTTTACAATCTGCTCGTGACTACTACTGTGGATGTAAACAACCGCAAGCGATAAACGCACGTGAAAATCAAGTGAACATCAAGATGGTCGCATCAAATTTGGCGTTTACCTTACCGGGAGAACAGGCAAGCCGGGAATAGCGTGGCACACTCCAACGAACCGATAAACGATCCCCCACACGCGGAGAAAACTAAAGTGATGCGCCCCCAAAAACCGTTCAGAATGGCTGGATTAATTCTTCATGAAAGTTTCAACACAAATAACACCAAAGGCACGCAGTGCATGAAAACATCTCTTCCGTTAAAATATTATTAATGCGTTTTGACGTTTGACGTGCCTTTTTAAAGTCATCTAATTTTTTGGCTCTTGTTTTGTTATTTCGTTCATCTAACTTCCCTTTCCCTTTTCCCCCCGTGCAATCCAATTCCAGTCGTTACTTCATGCCCCATTAACTCTTTCGTAACATTTCCTCTTCCGCAGCAGAGTTTTAATCACTTTCGACCTCGTAATGGTACAGTATCTTCTCCTTCTTTCACACAGTTTTGACTGGTTTAAACCCCCTTTCTTGTCTTGTACTGTTTTGTATTTACTTCTGCCTTCTTTCTTATGTTGGAATTTAATTTCACCTTTCGCCTGTAAATCAACCCTTAAATGATTCTTCTAACCTAATATTTTCTACTTGACTGATCCGATTTTGAACTTTTCGATCGGCCAACACCAATCATGCAGGGCATGGAAAATTTTGCCCTTTAAAGGCGATTAAATAGAAAACATTGTCGCATTTGGAAAACAACCATCAGCAATAATAATAATCGCCGAATAAATAAAACGTTATCGGTGCACGCAGTCAGTCACGTCCGCGCGTTCCAAATTAATAAATACGCTTTATCTAATATGACATGCACTCATCAACAATAAAACTGCCGTCCCGATTACTTCAATCATTCCGTCCGTAAAGCCGCCCCCGCCGTCAATTTGAATAATGAGCAAGGCCTCGGTAAAATCCGAAACGTCCACGATTATCCAGATTAGGATCCGGTAATTTGTGGATGTGAGTTCGACCTGGACGTGTGTGGTATACGAACGCCCCCCAAAAAAAAAAGAGTGTCCCTTCGGTATTTATTGGATGGGGGGGGACGAAATTTGTTCATCGTAAATAGGGGAAATGCGCGCAGATTTCCACACCCCCTCCTGGATTAGGGCGCCCAAAACCACACCACACATGATCGTTGTAAAATGAGGACATAGGCGACATAACAAACAGCAACAAAAAGATGGAGCAGACTTTTCTACTCTCAAATCTGTTGCGCAGGCGCGGCGCTTGCCTGCTCATAACGTACTGCTATCCTGTTCGCACTTCATCAGTCTATAACTATCTGCGCTATTTTTTTTTTTTTTCTCATTAAATTTGTATGGTTTCAGTTTTATTCAAGATACAATCTGTATATAGCAATACAGATATTTAAAGAAAAAATGCAAGTCATTTTTTAATTATACAGGGTGAGTATCATAAGAGTACGAGCCTGACGAACCTAAACTGCAACCCAACATACAATTTAGTTCTAGATTTCAATGAAAATTGTATGTTGGATTGCGTTTTACGTTCATCAGGCTCGTACTCGTATACTACTCACACGGTACATAATTTTTTTTTTTTAATTTACATAATTTTATATACAGGGTGATCTCAAACTGTTAGTTTCGTTCCAACAAGTGAGACTGTGATTAAAATGAATGAACGACTTCCTCTTTCTATCTTACTTGTTAAAAACGATTGGTGGAGGTGATAAAGGGTTGGGGCGGGACGGAATCTTATTTTAAGTGAAATTTTTTAAAACACTCCCGATCAGATAATGAAAACATAACATCGAACGCAAGCGGGCAAAAAACGCCTGTTAAGTGTACAAAACGGAGGCGAATCAATACGAACGCGAGCAGGGGCATTTTCATGCAAATGAAGACACGGGGTAATTACTAATGACTACGAGATTAGCCCGAATAGTAACTCGAAGACACTAAATATGGTATTATAAGCGTATCAAAAACTGCTTACATTTGCATACATAACCCGCGCGAGTCGCTCGCCTCGAATTTCATTAGGGGGGAGATCGCCTTGCAAATGTGAAAGCTGAAGGGTCGTCAAACATATCCGCGTTTTATTTACTACTTTCGAGAAGCGTTTTAACATCCTCAAGCCCTCACACGTGGTCCTTATTGACCTCCCAAGGAGTTGAGGAAAATTCTATACGTCACGTAACTATGACTGAATTTACTATTATCATTGGGAGCTTCCAGCCCTTTCGATTTTCAAATTTAACAAACTTTTACAATTCTTTAGCAAGGGTCAATAGTCAATTTAAAAATTACTGAAATAATTAACACACTTACACGTAATCGGTGCGTAATCACATTCCAGTACGAAACCCAGAAGTCGGCGAAAACCGATGATAATGAAACTGGAACGCGAGCGCGCAAGTTTTCCGCGTACTCAGGGTTATTTCGCGACCGCGTTAAGCCAGGAAATGTTTGTAAATAAATGCGTATAAATAGGCCTAGCCGAATTTGGAACTTCAGTCGTAAACTGCGCTGTTAGGGCAATTCACAAAAAGGGCCTCACCCTCTTCGTGGTCGTCGTCGTTCTCCTGGACTGTAATCACCATCTTCCACTCCTGACAGACGTCATTAGTGTTGCCCTGGATCTTTAATAACGTCGACGTCGGACCTCAACATTCAATTTTTGTCGACACCAGAGCCTGTTAATCGAACATCCCGACGAAGCCGTTGGTAAGCCCCAGCGAAACACTTCAAGGCCACTGAGTTCCTCATAAGAGCGCCGAAGAACGTTCGACCCACACGAATTCCCGCGCCGTTTGCGTCGAGAACGAATGGTCCGGAAGAAAAACCCAGAACCCCAAAGAATTAATTTAAACAAAACTTAACAACGACGTATGTATTTTGTAACCCGATTGCTTAAAAGCTCTGCTTACGCCCCTACAACCCCGAAAATTTCTGCGTGAAATGGTGAGGCCGCAGAAGCTATTCGTGACGTGGTGGATCGCCAAACTCAACCCAACCCCCACAGAATTAATTTACACAAAACTTAACAACGACGTATATTTTTGTAATCCAATTGTTTAAAAGCTCTACCTGTGCCCCTACAATCCCGAAAACTTCTGCATGATGTGGTGAAGCCGCAGAAGGTATTCGCGTGGCGTGGTGGATCACCGAATAACGTGACGTGGTAAAGACCTTGTTGTGATGGTATTGACCCCCAAGCGATCGATGAAAATTTAAAAAGGGTCGGTTGAGGTCTTTTATGGGTAGATAAACCGTTATTAGTGGTGGACTAGAAGTCGATTAAATTAGATCTATTTTCTATTATTCTATTTAATTTCTCAAAGCCACACTTGATTGACTAAGTCGACTAAGTTATGTCTGTTTCCTGTTACTCCAATTTCTTTCTTTTTTTTTATAGTACATCATGCAGAGGGATAATGCCCCCTTTGAAAACAATTTTATTTTAAATTAATTTAAATTAATTAATTTAAAAAAAGAAAGTGAAAACATTTTTTTGAAGACAAACTTAGTTACTAGGGTCCTTGACGGTTCATTAAAAATTTGGTAAAGGTGTGAGAAGAAGAGGCGGAAATTCCATCGAGACTTTGCCGGGGCGATTCCAGATCACCTACATTTGACCTCTAGGACGATTAATGCTGCCATTTGGAAGTTACCATTTACAAGGGGGGTCAATGTTCTTCAGAGAATATACATAGGTCAATGACCAAAAGGTCTTCTTCGTGTCGACAATAACAGAAGGTTGATTGGGGGTGTGGTTATATTTCAGGGTGTTTTCAAAGAGGTGAATAGCCGTAGAGCGAGCCTTCAGGGTGCGGAAATTTTCTAAGCGGTTAGCAACATGAGGGGGTGACTGCAAGGGTGCGTTTTTTCTTTTTCATGCAGAAATATTGCATAGTATTAAAAAAGGGGCGGAAACGTCTACCGAGACTTTGCTTGGGCGATCCCAGATCACTTTCATTTGACCTCCAGGACGATAGACGCTGCCATCCGGAGGTTACCACTTAAAGGAGAGCCAATGTTCTTTAGAGAATGAACATAGGTTAATGACCAGAAGGTCTTCAGATGTCTTCTTCGTATCTACAATCACAGAAGCTGCTGCCTAAGGGTGTAGTTATATTCCAGGGTATTTTCAAAGAGATGAATGACCGGGTGTATAGGCACAGAGTGAACCTTCAGCATACGGAAGTTTTTTAAGCGGTTAGCAACAGGAGGGGATGACTGCAAGGGTGTGTTTTTTTCTTCTTCATGCAGAAATATTACATAGTATTGAAAAAGGGGCGGAAACGTCTACCGAGACTTTGCTGGGGCGATCCCAGATCACTTTCATTTGACCTCCACGACGATAGACGCTGCCATCCGGAAGTTACCACTTAAAGGAGAGCCAATGTTCTTTAGAGAATGAACATAGGTCAATGACCAGAAGGTCTTCAGATGTCTTCTTCGTATCTACAATCACAGAAGCTGCTGCCTAAGGGTGTAGTTATATTCCAGGGTGTTTTCAAAGAGATGAATGACCGGGTGTATAGGCACAGAGTGAACCTTCAGCATACGGAAGTTTTTTAAGCGGTTAGCAACAGGAGGGGGTGACTGCAAGGGTGTGTTTTTTTCTTCTTCGTGCAGAAATATTGCATAGTATTGAAGAAGAGGCGGAAACTTCTACCGAGACTTTGCTGGGGCGATCCCAGATCACTTTCATTTGACCTCCAGGACGATAGACGCTGCCATCCGGAGGTTACCACTTAAAGGAGAGCCAATGTTCTTTAGAGAATGAACATAGGTCAATGACCAGAAGGTCTTCAGATGTCTCTTCGTATCTACAATCACAGAAGCTGCTGCCTAAAGGTGTAGTTATATTCCAGGGTGTTTTCAAAGAGATGAATGACCGGGTGTATAGGCACAGAGTGAACCTTCAGCATACGGAAGTTTTTTAAGCGGGTAGCAACTGGAGGGGATGACTGCAAGGGTGTGTTTTTTTCTTCTTCATGCAGAAATATTGCATAGTATTGAAAAAGGGGCGGAAACGTCTACCGAAACGTTGCTCGGGCGATCCCAGATCACTTTCATGTGACCTCCAGGACGATAGAAGCTGCCATCCGGAGGTTACCACTTAAAGGAGAGCCAATGTTCTTTAGAGAATGAACATAGGTCAATGACCAGAAGGTCTTCAGATGTCTTCTTCGTATCTACAATCACAGAAGCTGCTGCCTAAGGGTGTAGTTATATTCCAGGATGTTTTCAAAGAGATGAATGACCGAGTGTATAGGCACAGAGTGAACCTTCAGCATACGGAAGTTTTTTAAGCGGTTAGCAACAGGAGGGGGTCACTACAAGGGTGTGTTCTTTCTTTTTCATGCAGAAATATTGCATAGTATTGAAAAAGGGGCGGAAACGTCTACCGAGACTTTGCTGGGGCGATCCCAGATCACTTTCATTTGACCTCCACGACGATAGACGCTGCCATCCGGAGGTTACCATTTAAAGGAGAGCCAATGTTCTTTAGAGAATGAACATAGGTCAATGACCAGAAGGTCTTCAGATGTCTTATTCGTATCTACAATCACAGAAGCTGCTGCCTAAGGGTGTAGTTATATTCCAGGGTGTTTTCAAAGAGATGAATGACCGGGTGTATAGGCACAGAGTGAACCTTCAGCATACGGAAGTTTTTTAAGCGGGTAGCAACTGGAGGGGATGACTGCAAGGGTGTGTTTTTTCCTTCTTCATGCAGAAATATTGCATAGTATTGAAAAAGGGGCGGAAACGTCTACCGAGACTTTGCTGGGGTCTTCAGATGTCTTCTTCATGTCTACAATGACAGACGCTGTTGACTAGGGATGTGGTTATATTTCAGGGTGTTTTCAAAGAGGTGAATGGCCGAGTGTATAGGCACAGAGTGAGCCTTCAGCGTGCGGAAGTTTTTTAATCGGTTAGCAACAGGAGGGGGTGACTACAAGAGTGTGTTGTTTCTTCTTCATGTAGAAATACCGTATAGTATTTTTGATTCAATAAACTCTGATAAATGCAGATTTAACAAAAAAATGCACTGGAATGCAGCCTACGTTAATGTGTGTCAATGAAACTGCAAATGTTGCTTAAATAGCGAAACGTACGATAAAAGGAATATTTTTATGATTGTGTCGTACATAATTGTATAATTGATAAATTTTCTTTTTATCTTTTAACCCCCTTACAGAGAGAGGGCAATGGGTTAATACCATTAATGGCGTTGCTGTTTATTCCTGCAACGTCAGAAACAAGCATAGTTTTTACTGTGATTAGGTTAGTAAAGTAATCAAATTATAGCAAACACATTGCAACTCTAAGAGTGAATTTAATCTAATTTGGCTGCAACGAGTTCTGTAATTTCCCGCTTTTCCGAGTGCGCACCGACTCGCCGATATTTCAGGCATTTTCAGAAAAGCGAGTCGGAATCCGTTCCCCCGCGCGCGCGCGCGCGCTCAAATAAAATTCCAGCGACGGCATTTCGGTAATTACGGTCGATAATGATCTTAATTAGTTTCGCAAATACGTAAAATATTCGCGGAAAATCTGCGCCCCGCGAGCCGGCGAATCGCGAATCTGCTAATGCGCGTCGAGAATTTCCAACGACCGGCGGAAATGACAGCAGCGAAAAGTTTGTTGCAGTTCCACCATTTTGCGAAAAACTCGGCGATTTTTAATTTCCCCGGAATTTCGGCGTCAGTTTTCTTCTCCCTTATCTACTTCAAAAATTAATTTCGCCGGCCTTATCAGATATCATTAGCGTCTGGGTTTTTTATCAGCAATCTGCGGCCTGCCCTTAATGAAATTAAGAAGTAAGTTCGGCGCTAATCCGATGTCGTTCCTCGGAGAAAGAAAATTCGGGGGAGAACGGAGGGGCCTGCCTACTTTTTCGCCCCCCAACTCGCAGTTCAATCAACGTTATCGAGTGCCTTGTCTACACGAGGACGTAAGAGGGGCCCCGAGTTGCTTAATTTCGTTTTACGTGCGTCTGTGTTGACACGAACGTGTATTTATCATGGTCGAGAACCGTAAACAGAAGTACGTGCTTCTCTCTCCAGCGTCACATGTTCTTCAGACTTAACAATTTAACCCAAATAAACAGAATTTTTTTGGGGAACGTTATTGTTAAAATTGCAACAACCTCAATCCTATAGTAATAATTCAATAAAAAAATTAGTTGTAACAGACTGTTAAAAGATGGCGCTGGTATATACGATAAAGTAATATTATCTCTAATCACTTTAAGTTAATCAGTCATATCTTAGCTAAACATCAAGGAATTTTTGGAACATTTCTTAAAAACAATTTGTTTATTTTGGCTTCAAAGTGTAAAAGTTGTTTATTATAATAAAAACTTGACCTGTTCATCCAGAGATGACGCTCCAAAATCGGCGAGATTCTGGATTTCTGGCAGAAAAAAAAACATTTACAATTTATTTTGGAATGATGTCATAGTTGACGACACACAGTGTGTCCCAGAAACCCGTTTCTTGCTAACCAACATTCGTGAATTTCAATTTAACTGCATTAGCTGTAATTTGAGTCATTGTTAGGTTAATCAAGGCCCTCAAATAGCTGCTAAAAATCTCCAATTAAAATTTCAATCATATTTTACTTGGTTTTGAGAGCAATGAATTGTGTGGGAATGTTGAATTTACGCGGCCCACCACACTTTTGCATAAGAACAGAGACGATACGCTAGCAAGGCGATCTGCTTGGAGAGATAAACGTTTTGGGTTAACAAGGAATTCCGTTGGACAATTTCTCTCTGACGCTCTTAAACCTGTTATTGTCGAAGATCGACCCACGACCCCAATTTCCACTGGAGCTAGGGAATTCCGGGTATAACTACGCACTTTTCGTGCTACTCGCCATCCGTGTCGTAATTCTGCGAAGTTTTCCATGCAAGTGACAAGAGTAGGTAGCACAGTCAAGGAAACTAAACCGCTTTATAAACAGAGTAATTGATTTAACTGGTCAGCTGTTTTTTTCCGCCAGGAATCTTCCCAAGTGTCACATGATCTCTGTACTCGCGCAACATTTAAGGAAATTTTCTGAAAATCGCTTATACACAAATTTTCTGAAAAGTTTTTAAGAATATAATTAAAAGAGAAACTTCTTTGTGCTGTTTCAATTTTATTTGATCAATTCGTAACTTGCTTTTTTTTTTCAAAAAATTCCGTCGTTTTTAATTGCTGTTCTATCGATTTTTCGAGGAATTACGCTATTTACGAAACGAAAAGGTCAAGGACAATAATGACTGGCCCTCAAAGCGTTTTGTGTTTAAAAAGAACAGTAGATTTTAAGCTTTAAAACGAATTTGAAAGAATTGATAGATCTACTGTATCTATCATTAAAACTGTAGGGTTGACATCGCTAGATGAAACTGAAAATATCGTTTAATTACGACTATACAGGGCGTTGCGTTTTGAAACGCAACATAGGAAATGCCATGTTAATTTTAAGATGCTCGAATATTGGCTTCCCTGATTATTTTACAGGAAAATGATTTTAGGTTTTTTAGAGTCCTCTTCGGGATGAATCTGTCTGTGAAGTTTGAGAATTTTTCAATCGCCCAGTTTCAGGGTATTTAAAAAGAGATTCTATAACTAAATTCAATTTATACCAAACTATCTGCACAGCCTTGAGCAATGATAGTCAAAGCTGGACAGATAATAATTAATAAAGATAAAAGATAAAAGTTTGATAGGAAAAGCTTTTACAATAATTTATTGTAACATTTACTGATCAAGGCCACGATGATAGTTTGGTAGAAATAAAATTTCGTTACTGATCTTTTTTAAAAAAGAGAGAAAGAATTTATTAATTATCTGTTCAGTTTTGGCTATCACTGATCAAGTCTGTGCAGATAGTTTGATATAAGTTGAATTTAGTTACAGAATCTCTTTTAAAATATCTTTAAACTCAGCATATGAAAAATTCTCAAACTTCACAGACAGCTTCATCTTGAAGAGGACTTTAAAAAACCTAAACGGAATTTTGCTATAAGATAATTACGGAAACCAATATTCCAGCATGTTTAAATTAATATGGGATTCCCTATGTTGCGTTTCAAAATTCAGCACCCTGTAGAAGTTGTTTATAACGGGACATTTATAGCTAAGATTTTTAAAACGGGACATCTTTGCATCTCGAGTGATCTCTCGGGGACAACGGGACAATGTATTCAAAAACAGTACTGTCCCGTCGAAAACGGGACGTATGGTCACTTTACGTACCTATAGATGAAAGTAATGCGAAGTATGATCACAACTGATCACTTAAGGAATCAATTCTATAACTGGGCTGCAGTCAAAAAAGATTGATAGTAATACTCTTTTAAAGTTCAACCTTTTTTGACTGCAGCCCAGTCATACCTGGAATTGATGAAAGTAATTGTATGTTATAGACCTCAAAAATTTAAAACAAAAACACATTGTTGGTAAATCCGGTGGAATCAAACAGTACATGGAGTGGGAACCCCTGACGTAGAATTATAAAAATATTTCAGATTCCCAAATAAAATGATAAGTAAATTCGGATATAGTTATATTTGATGTATTGATCCAACGTTTCGTCGAATTTCTTCCGGTAATGAACATGTCTGGACTGACAAAACGATGAGTAAATTCGGACATAGTTATACTTGATGTATTGATCCAACGTTTCGTCGAATTTCTTCCAGTGATGAACATGTCTGGACTGACACAAAACGATGAGTAAATTCTGACATAGTTATACTTGATGTACTGATCCAACGTTTCGTCGAATTTCTTCCAGTGATGAACATGTCTGGACTGACACAAAAGATGAGTAAATTCGGACATAGTTATATTTGATGTATTGATCCAACGTTTCGTCGAATTTCTTCCGGTAATGAACATGTCTGGACTGACACAAAACGATGAGTAAATTCTGACATAGTTATACTTGATGTATTGATCCAACGTTTCGTCGAATTTCTTCCGGTAATGAACATGTCTGGACTGACACAAAACGATGAGTAAATTCTGACATAGTTATACTTGATGTATTGATCCAACGTTTCGTCGAATTTCTTCCGGTAATGAACATGTCTGGACTGACACAAAACGATGAGTAAATTCTGACATAGTTATACTTGATGTATTGATCCAACGTTTCGTCGAATTTATTCCATTGATGAACATGCCTGGACTGACACAAAAACCAAAGAAATGAGCAATTAATTCTAATTTGTATCGGATGATCTCGGAATTTATTACGATCGGCGGAGGGGCTAATGCTGCGTGTCAATTACGCGTCCGTTTAACGAGCAAACATCGTGCGCGGGTAATTCCGCCCCCGTTTCGCCCTTGGGGGGTTGGCGAACGAGTCTAGACGCGCCATAAACACACCACGCAAATGGATTCCGGCCGGAAATTTCCGGATTATGATGTAACACGATCGACAATGGACTTAAACTAAGTTTTGGAGGAGTTCTTAGCGGATTTACAACAACAAGAACAACAACAACAATGGAGGACCGCCTGCGCCTGCCATTTCGGCCGTCGCGTCGCGTCGAACTTTCCGATCGCGATAACACCGAAAGTACATCGAGATCACAGAGGCCCCACATTAATCACAATACAGCTCGCTCGACTGTATAATTAATAACAATAATTAAGTGCAATGGATTAAATGTATCGCATTAGATCAGATGCGGAGTGCATACCCGTGTATATGGCATTAATGGGCCCATTTATGACAACGACATTCGGCAACATCAATTGCCGCCGGTGATTTATGGGCCTGATTAAAAACGCATTAGCAAGCGTGCCCCGGAAAGAAGGCATTCATGGAAATGGGAATTTCAGGAATATCTTCCTAGATACGCATTTTATTCGCATTGCTGGCACGCGCGTAATAATCGAGCGCGCTCTTTCGCAAATCCCGGCTCGATTTCGAACGTTAACGCGTGAATTTCAAAAGCTCGGAGTATAAACATATTTCATATTTAGGCGATGTATTCCAGCGTGTTCGATAAAATTTATAAATCATTTTAAATATATTCAAAAAAAATAAATGAATCATCTTTTGTGCTGTGGCATTTTGCATTTGCAGTCTAGGATAGTACGGGTATGCCCCCTTAATCTAAAATTGTCACCGCGCAGGCGCTATTAGCGGCGATATTACAGAAAGAAGACAGCGTACTCGAAGCAGCGTTGCCAACCCTATACTGTGTGCAAATATTTAAACCTGTAATATATCACCATAAATGACAACGATTGAACTCATATGTTCTTAACACAAATTTAATAGTTTTCGAGAGAAACGCAGTGCCAGATTTTCACTAAACCGTTTGAGAACTGCTGGAATAGCTGAAAGTGGAATGCGAATAAATTTTCACTTAATATCAAAATAACTTTCTTATTTAATCCTTGAAAATCCTATGTGCTACATCTTCAATTGTTTCGAAAGGATCACGTCTGAACAGAAGAACAGCAGAATGTATTTTTATAACGGATCTTAACAGTTGGCATCTGTATTTAATATTGTGGAAAGTTTATCCCCGGTGTGGTCAATTTTTTAAAAGAAATGCGAGAAACTGTTACGTTGCGGCAGCATGGAAATGTTTACATATCTTTGCTTCTCTAATAATGAACACTATTTGTGAAAAAAGTAAAGATATGAAAACATTTTATATGATATTATGGTCTACCGTACCGCAATATATTTTTTTGTATATTTCTCGAAATTATAAGGAGTTTTACAAAATTTCACAAAATTATATTACAAATGTCTATTAAAATCCGCCATCAAAAAATACACCAAGGTGTTTAAAAGAAATCGAAAAAGGTGTGCCACTTCGAAACAATTGAAGATCGAGGTCATTAAAATTCTCCAGGTTGTAGCATTTAAGATTCAATTCAACTTCTCTTAAGAAAGTTTTACTCTGTTCCTCAAAATAAGAAAATTAATTTGAAAATACACAAACACGACACACCCTGTATATGAATTCAGGGAAAACAATGTTACACAATCCACGATTTTATATAAATTTATAAAGTTTCTGTCCATTTTAGTAGTTATTAATGTATAAATACATTTAAGAACCAAAAAATTATTAGTAAAAATAAAACATTCGTCATTCGCTTTTTCTTAATAGAAAGAGCTTTCTTCTTTAAAGTTTTATTACTTCTGGAAACGGCTTTAGACGGTTATGATTTTTTGTATACTAAAAGAGTAAATACTAAGCAATAATATTATAATAATATTGAAATCGTGAAATGTACTGGTTTTAGTTTATGAATTGATAAATCTTAAGAAACCTGTGTTAATTATACGTATTTTCAAATTACTATATCTTTGTCGCGTATAAACAAATATTATTTATTTTAGGTTTATTTTATTTATAATCCCTTATAGGTTCTAGAAACATACATATGTAGTTGTTTATTAAACAAAGGTGCTTACAGTATGGAAAGGAGAAATAGTATAAAATATTACTTTGTCAGATTGTCAAAGTTTGACATCGCGCAAGTTGAAAATAGAAGCACCCAGAAGAGTCTTCTTCTGAATTTATAACCTCTAAACCTACATTTTTAGTATAGGCGGAAAAAATATTTATAAAGAAAACCTTTAAAAATCGATTTTTGACCGGCAAAACCGTAAGTTCTTCCAACTGTGCGCCGCTTCAATTAAGACCCGCAGCCGAAGTAGGCCAGGGTCAGTGCGTTACTTGCGCTTGAGCACGAACGACGTAAGCCAGCCGCTCCGATCACAGCTGATCAATCAAAACGTTTACAATTTAATTTAACTTCACTGCAAGTAATTACAAGTTTAAGTATTTTTAAATTAAAACCTAGTGCAATTCAAGAAGCTGCGGTTCGTAATTGCCGAACAAATTAAAAGCGAGGTACAAACAAATTGTAATTTCTCATTCCAAATTATTCTTAATAGACTTACTTTTTTTCCATGAACCGTAAGTAATAATACTTTCATAGCTAACAGCGAGATTACAGTGAAAGTTTATTTACGTAAAAGGGTGAAGGAAGAACATTTTTAACGCGCTTGCCTAATTGGTGCTTAAATTTTAAACTTATTCGTCGGTAGTTGATATCGTAAAACGTATTACTTCGCTCGGTGAATAAAAATTTTAAATATAATAATTAATAAACCATATCGGCGATTATTATTACGAAACGCTAGGAAATGGGTTTGACTGCGGAACTCAGCGCGGGTCGTTGTGTAGGAAGGCGTTGCGACCTTGCAAGTATTTCTCTCTCGCACTTATCAACGGTTCCAAACAAGTGGAACCTCCAAATTTTTTTGGCAATAGTACGGTAACCACCGGAAAATACGCACAGTAAGTAGCATTTTATGTACTTATACTGAGGTTTTTTTTTTATTTGCACACACTAAAAGAACACCCTGTATACCGATTTTTCGGTAGATTTACCGATTCTTACATTTTCTACCGATCCACTTCTTGACACTAATATTCTACCGAAAAGCTGCGAGACTTTTTTTGTTATTTTTAAATTTGTGCAGCGTAATGAAATCTCAAATCTGGGCCCCTATTAGAGAAAATTCTAAGAAAATCAAAAGCGGCTGACACTAGGGGAAAGTTTTACGAAGGGTTTTTTATGTACGCTTCCGTGCAATAAAATTAAGTACACGTCTTATGACTCTTTTTGACATGTTTTTAGTTTTGTAAATCATACTTTATAAATTGCGCCGAAATTTATGACAGCAGCATGCACATCATATTAATGATTTTATTTATTATTACTAATTACACTGTCTAGTCTGCTTCATATTCTAATGTACACCCAACAAAAGAATCTGGGACGGACAACTCTCTACATGCCTTTCTGAGTTATTTTATTAGTTTGAATGCAGCTTTAAACTATTCATCCTGCTGTTTAGGGCTGCTTGTTTCTATGGTAATGTAAAAAATATTGTTATATTTACAATAAAACATATTGGGGTTTATTCTGTAACATTAATATGGACTTGATATGCTATGTTTCAAGTGACCTTGCAAAATTGGCATTCTGTAAATAGTTTCGTAATAGTTTCAAGTGTGATCTCGAGTTAATACGCGTCTCTCTTCAATTTGCGGTCGGCAATCGACGTGAAATGTTGTGAAATCGTAACAAGTTCTCTTCAGATATTGAAGACCATATCAATTCAATATGCACATCAGTGTTACAGAATAGCCCTGATTACATGTCCCAGATTTTTTTGGCGGGCATGGTACAAGACACTAATTTTAAATAGTTCAGCATAAGACGTGATAACGACATCATTTCAACGCACGTGTTCAGAGGGTCGAGTGGATGGATCTTTTCATCTGTCAATGTTAAGCCTTCTCGAACTTTAAATCTGTGTACATTTAAATTAATAAATATTAAGGGCCGTTTTCATAATCAGACTTTAAATTTAAACTTTCTTTAACCTAAAAAAATAGATTTTTTTCCCTATTCTTAAAGTGACTTTAAATTAAAGCTTCCTTAAAGTCTGATTATGAAAACGACCGTCAGACTTTAAATTTAAAGTTACTTTAACCTAAAAAAATACATTTGTTTCCCTATTCTTAAAGTGACTTTAAAAAGTTACTTTAACCTAAAAAAAATACATTTGTTTCCATATTCTTAAAGTGACTTTAAATTAAAGCTTCCTTAAAGTCTGATTATGAAAACGACCGTCAGACTTTAAATTTAAAGTTACTTTAACCTAAAAAAAATACATTTGTTTCCCTATTCTTAAAGCGACTTTAAATTAAAGCTTCCTTAAAGTCTGATTATGAAAACGACCGTCAGACTTTAAATTTAAAGTTACTTTAACCTAAAAAAATACATTTGTTTCCCTATTCTTAAAGTGACTTTAAATTAAAGCTTCCTTAAAGTCTGATTATGAAAATGGCCGTTAGTCCAATAAATATTTAGTGCGAAGAATACACGGGATTGTTTATCCTTCTTCAGATAATACTATTTTTTTTTTTTAACTGCAAATATGCGACTTGAATCTTCAACAAATGACTTTGACAACTTTTCATCTCTTGAGGTCGATGGCGCCCTTTTGTTGTTTGGAGGTTTCTCAACTGGGCGACAACTTGAAGTTGAATTCCGATATGTGTGTCTTTGTCGATGTTCATGTCCTGTGAAGTTTCCCTTATTGAGAGACCGTCATTTTGACGTACCCAATACAACAAATTTATTACCAAGGTAATTTATTTATGGCCACTTCACATTATGAAATAATTACTGTAGGTACTTAATTTTTTTGCACACGACTTTAACTTAACTTTGTAATAATAATAATTTTTTTTATGTATTTTATTTATAATATCCAAAGAAAGTTTTTACAAATATATAGTTAAACATTTGAGCAAAAATACAAGCAGGAAATAATTAACTTAATAATAGCTAGTGAAATAACAAAGAAAAAAAAACTATAGAAATATAGTCAAACATTAGAGAAGAAAAAAAAACAGGCAAGAAAATAATTACTTAATAATTACTAATAAGATAACAAAGAAAAACTATAGAAAATTTGAAATTTATTACAAATGTAAAAAAAAATTAAAAATAATAATAATACTAAAAATAAGAAAAACATTAATGGGTCGAAGAGGAGGATTATACTGAATAACATGAGAGTGTTTTCCTACCTCTACGTTTTCCTTATTAATAAGTGCCATTTCTTGGTTACTGATTTTCTGGAACCGAGCGAAAATGACTTCAAAATGACGCATAGTTTCATATAAAATTATCAATTCGTTTGACTTTGGTCGCTCGGTTTCAGAATATGGCTCCGGTTAATTCATAGTTTAAATCAAAATCATTTCGATAATTTTGAGCTTAAAAAATCAAATCTACCGAATTCTATCGTAATCTACCGAAAAGTTACGACGTGATCTACCTATAAAGTGTTCGGGGAGGTTGGCAACACTGATTCAAAGTGGCCTCAAGCCTCAAGTCATCCCAAGCAACACATGTATTGCTTCTTTTAGCTAAATAACTGTATTGTTGTTACTGTTTATTTGGAGTCTCTTTTTGATTACTTGAGATGAGACACCCTGTATAACCAGCACATGAATTCAGGTGTCCATCCATCTTTGAGTTCTTGATAAGTAACTTTGCGCACCGGTCAATAGATGGCGTTGTTACCAGATACTTCCTATTTGTAAATTCTATCTATTATGTCCCTCTCAAGAAATATAAATAATTTCCGTAACTTCGAAAGCCCGCTCCGTTTCAAATAATACAGAAAAGTCACGCCGCGGCGCTGACGGTGCAAAACGTGCATGACAACCGGCAATTTCGTTGCGTGCAACGAGCAACAATCCTTCCGGAGGGTGCGCGGCGGGGGCTGTAACTTCCTTGGATCCGTTCCAATCGTCGAAATGGGCAGTCGCCGCACGACGGTAATTAACTTGTTCATTGTTTATACAGCGTCCTCTGTGTGTGTATGTGTGATTTATCGGGTGAATTCCCTAATTTACTTAAACTTGCTTGTTGTTACCCTGTGTGTGTGTGTGTATGTGTATTTGCGCTCGCAATTTCTGGGAGTTCACTAAGCAAATGGGATACGACCAATTCAAACAGCCCCCCTCTAATTATTTTAAGTCAATTAGGTAACTATTGCGCGTGCCGTCGGTAGAGGCCGCCCGTCGTTCTTTTCCTTTTTTCTTTAATCGTTGTTTGTTTTCGAATCGTAACAAACTCCGTGTTGGTAATAATCATCAATCATTGCAATTCTGCACAGATACACACACATACGTCGAAGGCTAATAACGTTGTTAATCAGGCGTAAAAACGTTCCGCACAATGCCGTGTTTGCTTTTGGGGCCTCGCAATATCCCGTCGTTCCAACGACCACAATGGGTTTATAAAACACAAACACAACAAAGCAAGGTCCTCGATAGAGAAATAACAATAAAGCGGTAATGCGATTTAAAAATTTACGCAAGTGCGGAAGTGGGGTGTGCTCGCGTTCTTTTCCTTTTCGTTTTCGTTTTTAAGCTTCTTAAATTCGTTCGAATCGAACAAAAAAAAGAGTATTCCGCCGCAAAACATGCAAGGACGGACTTCCGCCGCGTTATCAGTTAAATTCTTGCAGTTGGCCGTATTGTCTGACGCGTATTGAGTTGTCAAAATTTGACAGTTCTTATTGCGGATTAAATCTAACCTCAAATTTAAAAGAAATTCTTTTGTTTTCTCATTTGTACCAACTGCTTAATGCGAACCATGGCCTGCCTGTACATACCAATTAGAAATTTAATTATTGAGACCCATTTGCACCATTCTCAATTAAAAGTTAAGCTCTAGTTAACTCCATAGAAATGATTATTATAATACTCCTAATTGATTCCGTGCGAAATAATCGCCGATTAAAGTTAATCTAGACTGGCGCAACTGAAAGTGAAATCGTGGTAAAGACGTGCATATTTTAAAATAAGAACTGCAAGACAGGCTATAACATGAAGTATCTAAACTATGAAAAATTATACGCCAGATAATAAAAGAGAAATTAACTTAATTTTTATTGCTCTCAATTATTAAAAAAGAAACAGACTTTTAAAGTTGTTGATGCAATGTATTTGGTGGAAACTCAAACATAAATTAACTCAAAAAAGCAAAATAAAATGTTCCAAATATTTAAACTACCCGCGCTGGGTGCTACAAAGTGCGCTGGCTAAAGGTCTGGGCCCAAAGATCAACGTATTGTCAGCGTCTTACGCTAAACACATTTTAAACGTGGGAGCATGTTAATAGTTTTGAATGTAATGTATTGTGCTGATGTAGCATTCTCAAGTAAGTTCAAGCGACTTGAGTGTCATTTGTCAACAAGGAATTCCTTCTACCAGTTTGATTTTTAATCTGTCGATCATGTGCAAGCAAATATTTGTGATTTTGCCAGCCACTATTTGTATGAAATTGTTTCTTCTTTTTAATTTAAAACTGAATTTTACCTTAAAATCGATTGTTTTTTGTTTTTTTTATTGTTTAAACATTATTGTTACACTTTTTTTAAATTTCAGTGCTTTCAAACACTCTTTTTTCATTTATCACATATGGTATCTATATTGCTGTGCACCTACTTGATTGTATTTTGATTTTATTACTTTAAGGAAATTATATTGTTATTTTTTAGTATCTGAAAGAATCGGTTTCATTTTAGCTATCTCATTGTTGTTCTTTTACTTTCGTAAAAAAACTAATTATGTTTTAAAGTCGATTGATTCCTGATTTTATTTTTTTCTTTTTAAATTTTATTATTTATTTTTATCATTTTGTTTTCTTTATGACGCCATTCTTTTTAATTTTTCTAGTCTACTATATTTTAATTATTATTTAATTATTGACTGTTTTTCGAGAGTTTCATTATTAAAACGTCCTTGCAGCCAAAGCACCTGTAGTGCTTGATTCCAGAAAGAAATTGAAAATTGAAAAAAAGAAAAGAAGTTACCGTTTAAGGCCCGGTCGCCGACTGAGTCCACTTAGTCCATGGTGATAATTTTTTTTTTATTAAAAAGAAATTGTTCTGAATTAGTAGAAGTTTTGGACGGTACTAAGCGCCATCTCTTAGCCAAAGGCGAAAACCTGTTAAGAATTTACCGAAGGAATACAGCAGCATATAAAACGAACTCTTTTAACTTCTTCCAGTTCGATTAATCATAAAATGGATACCTCCAAAGAAGAAGCTTAACAAAAGGCCATTTCTTGTACAGGGTGGCCCAACGATGCGTATTTCTTCTGTGAGGCCTATGAGAAAAAATTTAGGAAAAAAATCGATAAAGAATTTTATACTAGACAACACGCGGCATATCGTAAAATTATTTTGAACTGTACAGAGTGATCAGAAAAATGTCGGTTCGTGGAAACTATTTTTTTTTTAAATAGAACACCCTGCAACTAGACTTTGACTGCCTACTTGTAGATACAATAAACGAACGCACCCGAAAATGCACAAATGCAGATCAGTTTGGAAAGCGGGGTTGCCAGATTCTTTTACAGGCAATGTCGCCAAGTTGTCGATGTAGCCAGAAAGCGCAAAGTTACAAAAAGCCGCCGATTTGGGATACCAAAAAACCAGAACAAATGAAACAAAGCAAATGAAATCTGTAAACAAAATCAAATCAGAAAAAAAAGAAATTGAAATAATAGCAAAACATGCAAGGCGTGAAGTAAACAAAAAGACGAAAGACAAAACAAATGAAGATCGACAACAACAAGCTGAACAAAAAACAATTTTCCAACAACAACAAAAACAAGAGCGCCAAATTAGAAAAAGCCGCCGATTTGGGATACCAAAAATCAGAACAAATAAAATAAATCAAATGAAATCTGTAAACAAAATCAATAACAAAAAGAAAAAAGGCAGAACAAATAAAGATCAACAACAACAAGCTGAACAAGAAACAATTTTCCGGACGAATCGAAAAATTCGTAGAAAATTAAAGCAAACTATAAAAAAGTGTTTAATGCGATAGAAAATATATAAAAAGTAAACGAAATACAGTCCGAAAAACCAGAGAAGATCACAATTGAGAGGAAAACAAATGATGGTGAAGTGTCAATAAAATGCGAAAAATCAATTTTATGAGGCAAGGCTAAAGTAAAATACGACAACGTAAAATGAACAACAAACTCGTAAGAAACAAATGACAACTGTAAAAAGGAGTCGAAAACCGAAAATTCCATTAAAAGAAGAAAAATACAAAGAAACATGAAAAATAAAAACAGAAGAGATACAAAAAAAAATAAGTATATGAAAAAGATGGCGATTCTTCGGCCGAAAATTCCAGAAACCAGCAGGGAACAAAAGGGAAAAATAAAACAAACGAACCGTGAGTAAAATGTAACAATTCCTTAATAAAATAAAACAAAAACAAAATGGAAAGAAAAAATTCTTGATTAAGGAAAAGAAAAAAAATATGAAATGAACAAAACAAAAGAAAATGATACTCGGAGTATTCTCGTCTTATAATAATACCTACTTATAAATTAAAGTAGTGAAAGTCATTATTCATCACACTGTATATTTTTTATTTGTCGTTATATAAAGACAACAAAAGTAGCCCCAATCAGGCGACAAAGAAAATTTTTAAATGCCGATTATGTCTAAACTGTAGCCTAAATGGCGGAATTTTGCTCTATCTGGCAACCCTGTTGGAAAGGTTTATTCGGGAAAATCAGCAACCAACAGATGGCGCTCTTCATAAGGAGAAAAAGAGATGTCATTCATGTTATTCAGTATAACCTGTTCTATTCGATCCATCAAAGTTTTTTGTTATTTTCATTATTGATTATGTTATATTTTGTATTATTTTTAGAATTATGTACGTTATGCTAAAAGTTCGGGGGGTGGGGGGGGCATACTTGTAACCCCCAATTTTCATACTTATAGCATAACGAACAAACAGTTTCAAGAACAATTTAGTTTATTGTTTTTTATAAGTTGTCATTCCAATGTTTTCCCTATTATAAATCAGTTTACAAAACTTCTGCTAGATGTCGCCCACTTCTTGATTTTCCGTTTTCTCGAACAGTAAAAAAGTTGCATCCGTAACCTAATTCCTAGAACCGCCGCCATCTCTTGATTAATCACGATACTTTCTGTATTCAAATTGCTTTGTACAGCGTGAGACTCTCTCACACACACACACACACTTCGCATAACCTCAAAATCGTAAAATCCTAATCCGCATAATCCGGCCAGGTTTCACTCTGAGCGAACATACTGAATGTCTCAGACGCTCGCTCACTCCGTCCTCCCTTGTTAAACGATCCATCCGCAGTTATGTGTTAATAATATTCGGGGAAATTTATGTGCGCGGCGCATGCAGCAAGGTCTTAAATTATTGAAAGTAGGTTTGAAACCCCGCGGTTTGCCTTTACGTTCGTTCGTGGGTGCACTGATACGACGCGACGTAACTAACAGAATAGGCCCCTATGGGGTCTATTCTGTATCAAAACCGTTAAATTTAAAGGAGTGTTAAATTTTGTTGCTACGGTAACAACCAATCATGGAATTGTATTTTAAGTTTTAAAGGACCTTTAAATTTTAACAGTCCGTTAATAAGTTACAGAATCCGCCCCTATGTCTATTATTTGAAAAAGTTGTACTTATAACCATTTCGACCCTACGTTATGAGACAGTAGTATCGTTGTTATTTGCTATTCACGCACGGTTTAAGGCTAAAATTTGGCCACACCATATCCCGACCCTGACTTAAACAAACGTCAGTTGTGGCGAGTTAAACCGAGCCTAGCTGAAGGTCAGCTTAACTTTAAGCCATGACACGCTATTGTGTCCGCATTGGCCGCTTTGTGCATTATAGCTTATGAGGCAGCACTGCTGTTTCCATTTGCTAAAAATTTCGCACAGTGTAAGGTCAAACTCCTGCCCACCTGATGGTGCGCTTTGAGCTTTAAGCGCTGCTTAGAATGTGACTTGCACAATGTTGTGTAACCTCGAATCTCAATGTTATAATTGAGTGTCACATTATTAAGCAGTACTTAAATTTAAACTTGGCTGACGTGTTTGGTACAGCTGACCGTTAGATTACCAGATTCTTTTCTTTTCACCTTTGGATTCCGCGAAGATACTCCAATTGCAAGAACATCAACAACACACATTCTTGTTTAGCATTAAAAAGAATTGACCATTTGTATCTTAACTATTAAATACACCCTGTACATGTATATAAAAGACAGGATTAAAACGTTTATTAAAATCTGGAGATAAAAACGTGCCATTAACACACTTCCTCGTCCGCCTTCTTTTATCTCACGATAGTAATACCCCCCCGGCTTTGAATTATTAAACGCACTGTTTACGCCTCGTAATTCCTTCCCGGGGTAATCTAAATACCGGGGCGGTCGTTTTAATTAACAGCGTCGTTAGTTATAATTAGTTAACTACGCCTTTTCTGGCGCAGGTATTCCCGAAGCAAGCAAATACACCTGGTTATGATGGCGTTCAGTTAGTTAGTTAGATAGTTAGCCGGGGCGCTTCCGGTTTTTCGACCGACCGCAAATTGTGTTGTTTATAATCGCAATCAATGTAAATGCGTTGATCGGAACTCTAACATGATTATCTCGCTGGTTAATTAAGTGTGGAATGCATTCCGGTAAACTGACGAAACACGCGTTGTCGATCGGAATGACTATAAGTACCATAACATAAGCCGTGTTCCGGTGAATTGGCCCGGAGATACGAAACGTCGATTCGGCGCGGGCGTCTGCATGTTCCGGATGATTGCTTCGGTAGATCGACAGCCTTTCCGGAATTAGCCAAGTATGTTATGAGGTTACGGTCCGAATTTAAAACACGGGGAATCCCGCATTATACTCATGAATATTTTTACATTTTCGGGTTCTGGATTGAATTCTAATGTGACCTTGTATACCATACATGGGGTCTAATCTAAACCGTTTTCGCGTTATTCAACTTTTTAAAAAAATTATCGCTCTTGCAGTACCTCAAACAAATGCAAATATCTTTCGAACAAATGACGTTAGAGACTTGTGGACTTTTGCAAAAGTTTCGTCTTGAAACGCTTTTTCAGTTACACTGTAAAGAAAGAATTCTAGCAACATAAGTTCTTAAAAAAAATTAAACTTGAGCATAGTCAAAGTAGGATAAGTATTTTTTTAATGGAATGCCATATAACTTTTTATCATTATTAGATGCGTTATTTACTTCTCTTTTCAATAATATAGGGTGCTCAATATGTTGTTAATAGTTTTTTTGGTATCACCAGAGAGTGCATTCAGCGTGTACGTTTTTATACTATGGAGTCTCTGAGTGGGTATTCGAATAATAAATTTAATATTTTCTTATACTTTCCAACTCCAACTCCAACCAATTGTTGTGTAATTAATTATAATTCGTACAGCAATGTTGCCGTTAACTGGTCACCCGCAGACATCACTTCACTTCTCTGAAAATAGCACCGATAACACCATTAGTACGGCGCTTATACTCTGGCTGAGGTACGTTTTAAGTTTCGCCTGCCGTGGCCAAGGTACATTTCAAGACACGCTTGTTTAGACATAATCAGGCTTGGAATGTTCCGGAAGGGACTGCCAACTTCTAAGTTTCGTAAATCTGGACGTTGGCTTTGAAAAATCGGGACGTGTCCAAAAAAAATTGGGACTCTTCAAATCTTTATTAAAAGACTTTCTTTATAAAGTTAGATTTACTACGCAATGATGTATTCGCCAATCAGTAAAACTGAATACTGTAAGTGTCGACTGTGCCATTGCCAACTAAAAAAAAAAAATGGACAAGATTTTTTGAGCTGTGTAAATCTGGCTAGCAATCATAAATTTAAAATCATTTGAAACTGTCACTTATCAAACGTACTTTAAAAGTATATGTTGTTTTAAAATAAATAAGAATTACTTGCATCGAAGATGCTGTCACAGTTAGACAAATTGTTTAGAATGTCAGCGTTAACTAAAATAGAGTTTTGGTACAGTAACGGTTAATATATTAAATTTAAAATTTGTTCTAGTTTTTTATGTTAGCGGTTGTACTCATGGAGGCTCACTTCGTCTTTAATTTAGTAACGCCGTGATTAAATTCTCTCTCACTCATAAAATTCGCATGAAGCTGTATCGTTTATGTTTATCTTAATCACGGGTTTAGTTAGAGACGACTTTAATCATGAGATGAGAATACTGCCCTTATGAGTATTCGAGCAATAAATAAAATAAAACTCTATTGGTACGGTACTTATGCAGTAGCTGAGGTGCGTTTCAAGATTCAAATGTCATAGCCAAGGTATATTTTAAGATTCGCGTGCTTAGACGTAATCTGGCTTGAAATGCGTCGGATAGGGTTGCCAACTTCTTAATTTCGTAAATCGGGACGTTGTCCGGAAGATGTCCAAAAGATAGATTTGCAACGAACTGACGTATGCGCCGAGTCATAGATGATTGGCAGTTAATGTACCGGACGAATGAAAACAGATTTCCTATCATTAAATAATAAATAGATAAAAGAAGATTATTTACCATTAAATACTGATTTATTCTTCAAATTGAAAAGAAATATTTTATTCATTTAGTTATTTGTTGGTTACGTTTGTCAATAAGCCGCAAGATAAAAACAAACAATTACTAAAAAATAATTGGGATGCGGGATAAGGGCTTTGAATCCGGGACATCTCGCAAAATGCGAGACGGTTGGCAACCCTAGTGTTGCAGCTCAAATGAATTTGGTTGCGCAATTCTTTCATGCATATTTTGACAATGAAACAGTTTTTTGTTTGAGACCTGCGATTTGAGGCCCTCTTGATTTAAGAGGCCCCAGTCGCGCGCCTCATGCGCCTATGCGAAAATCCGCCACTGTAATCAGGGTTGCCAGATTTGCCTTCAAAAATAAACGTATTATAAAAAGTAGCCCAATTATGCTAAAATCCGAAATGTCAAAAATCTGTAAAATAATACCAATAATTTTCGGATCAGAGGTGTGGTGATAAGAAAACAAAAACCAATCATTAATTAATCATACAAATGTAATTAGAGGTGAACTATTCTTTTTTTTTGCTGAAAATGGGAGCAGAAAGGAACAAAAAAAATCAAGCAAAGAACAAAGATATAGGAATACTAAGTTAGACAAAAACAAAAACGAATCAAATATCGCCCATTTGACATATCGGCTTCGGTAGATCGACAGCCTTTCCGGAATTAGCCAAGTATGTTATGAGGTTACAGTTCGAATTTAAAACACGGGGAATCCCGCATTATACTCATGAACTACCCTTGAGACGTTACGAAAACACTCGAAATTCAAGTCTAATCGAATCACGTTTTCACGTTTTAAAAAATAAATTATATTCTACATTGGCTTTTTTACTTCTGGATTGACACAAAATTCCACTCGCGTATTTTTAGGTTAAATTGGCAAAATTGTTTAGTTAGCATTTCGCAAATACGATCATCATCTCGGTTATTGTCTGGCATGAATCGCCAACGTCTGCTTAGCGTCGCCGATCAAAGTTCTTTCCGCCCAATGGAACGTTCGCAAAGTTAACATTTTAACAGAGGGAATTCCACGCCGACAAATGAAATCCAAGTCGTTCCAACTGACTTACAATGCCACGCCAGCAGATCGTATTTCATTCAATTCAACAATTAACGCGCTCCCTCATTATCGCCGGTGGTATTCATAGTCAGTTCTTAAAATGAAGTTGATTCTTGTCCGATGAAAAGTGTAAGTACAAAGTTTTTTTTTAATCTTGAACCGGACAAAAATATGATATGATAGGAACACAGATGTACAGCATCGTCAGGAGTGAAAAAAAAGAACTTAAAGTTCTTAAACTTCAGAAAATCTTCAGCACTGTCTTGTAATTTCATAGACAGACGGTTTTAAGAATGACTTAAGTAATTGCTTAAAGACTTAACTAACGTAAGGCGATCTTGTTTCCAAAACGTTTCGCAGTCATTGTTTAAAAACTTCTTGTCAGAAAAGGTCGTCGCAAAGTGTATTGTTTAAGTACGCCAAAACAAAAGCCGGTGCCCCAAGCTCGAAACGTAAAGTTCGGTACGTCGATACAAAAGCTTGTAAGGGAAGCAAAGCACGACAGTAATAATTTCCCCAAAAAGAGCAACAATTGTAAACATACCTGCCCGTAACGACGGGCATGACAGAGCAAGCAGGCGTTTTGTTTTTCGTGAGAATTTATGTGTAAAATTGGGTTACAAAAATTCGTTAAAGTTGGAATGAAACAAGCTCTGCGTGTCTTTTGAGGTGCGTTAAAGCAGCCTTAGCCACGTATTGATCAAATTTGTGAAAATTTAGAGGTATGTGGTGTACGACTGGTAGGCGGAACAAACTGGGACAAACTCGGATGAGTTTTTGATTCACCAGGGCGACCAAGTTACGTCGGTCGGTCGAAGTCGCTCTATTGCAGGAAACCTCCTCAGAGGTCCTGCGGTATAAATCAGGCACGCCTTGTTCCCACGGATTGTAGGTAGCAAAGAGCCCCAGCCTTTTCCCCCCTCCCACCCCCCAACACACACATAACACACACATAAAACACACCACCGTGCCCTGGGAATTTCACAACGACGACTGAGTGCTACGTGCTCGCGACAAATTAATAAAGCCAAACTTGGCTTCACCCCTAACTAAGGAAGTAAAGGAAGGAAGGGCTTGGATGAATGAAAACATCATGACATAAGCAAAACCAACCACTATGCGTAAGAGCAAGTCAATAATAACCAATGGCGTCAAATGTCAAGTGCGAACGTAATTTAAATTTCTGTTGAAATAACATGTGGATAAAAAGAAAGTTAAATCGCAGGATCTAGATGACAAGAAAACTAAGGCGTTGCCGAGTTTTATGACCAGTCTCGATGGATGACGAATAAACATTCTATTTAGTTCCAACGAAATATGACGGTAAATCTGAGGAAACAGATGACAAAAAAACTAAGGCGTGCGTCGCCGACTTTTATCACCAGTCTCGACGTCTCGAGAATAAACATTCAATTTAATTCCCACGAAACTTGTTGATATGCAGCCGCGGACGCTTGCGAAAGATTTTGCAACCCGCCAGGGGCGGATCTTTAACTTGGAGGGCCCTGGACTAATACTGTTTGTAAGGCCTACCCAATTAAACCAAGTTTTCTTTTTTTGTATAACTGACAAAATGGATAAAGTACACTGCTTAAAAAAGAAAAGTAGTCAGTATTTTTTGTTGGCATATTTTTAATAAGGCTTAAAATTTCTAAGTAAAACTTAACGTATCTGTAAAACTGTTGCTTGTTTAGTACACCCTTAACTTGTATAAAAATTAATTTGCACTTAATCAAGTTGATATTTAAAAATGTCCAGCCATGCCAAATTCAAGCCAAAACACAAAAATGACTGCTTAGTGTATATTTTGATTTTATCGACTACCTACTAAGGAAGGAATCAAAATCATCATGACATAAGCTTAAGCCAACCATGCGTAAGTTGATCTCAATAATAACCAATACAGTCAAAGGTCAAGTGTGAACGTCGAAAATAACAAAAAAGGATAAGAAACGTAAATCGTAAGATTCAGATGATAAGAAAACTAGGGCGTCGTCGAATTTTATGACCAGTCTCGACGTCTCGAGAATAAACATTCAATTTAATTCCCACGAAACAATGACGGAATGCAGCTGCAGACGCTTGCAAAAAATTCTGCAAACGACCAGGGGTGGACGGACCAATAACTTCGAGGCTCTAAACTAATGCTGTTTGTGGGCCTACCCAATGAACCCAAGTTTTTTTTTTCTTTTTTGTATAACTGATTAAATGGCTAAAGTATATTTTGATTTTATCGACTATCAACTAAGAAAGGAAGGGTTTGGACGGATGAAAATCATCATGACATAAGCAAGAGATAACCACGCATAAGATAAGATATTGTCGGTAATAACCAATGACGTCAAATGTCAAGTGTGAACGTCAAAAATAACAAATGGACAAGAAAACGTAAATCGTAAGGTCGAGAGTCAAAAAAAACTAAAGCGCCGCCTAGTTTTATGATCAGTGTCGACGTCTCGAGAATAAACATTCAATTTACTTCCCACGGAACATAACGAAATGCAGCTGCAGACGCTTGCGGAAGATTGTGCCACCAACCAGAGGCGGACCTTTAACTTCGAGGGCCCTGGACTAATACTGTTTGTGGGCCTACCCAATGAACCTAAGTTTCTTTTTTTTTGAATTACCGACAAACTGGCCAAAGTATGTTTTGATTTTATCGACTACCTACAGAGGAGATAGAAAACAGAGTCGATAGAAAACCTACAGTCCTATTTACTGTCATTTCTGCTATTTGATACTCAAACCCATTACTGTTACAAACTAATGATTTTGTCTGTTTTATATGAAAACTTTTGTATAATTCTTTTTCGTATTTTTCTGGAACCGATGAAATAATGCAGAATTCTTTAAAACGACGAGCAATTTTAAATTTCTGTTTTCTGTAGAGTTTTCGAGATATTGACGAAATTGATGCTGAAAATTTTGACACTGCCTTGTCAGAGTTCATGTCTATAAATGCATAGCAACTTAAGACAACCTCGTATGTATAAAATGGACTTACTTAAGGCGTCGCCGAATTTTATGTCCAGTCTCGACGTTTAGAATAAACATTCAATTTAATTCCCACGAGATATGATAAAATGCAGCTGCGGACGTTTGCGAAAGATTGTGCAACCAACCAGGGGCGGACTTTTAACTCCAGTACTGTTGCAAACGAACGATTTATACTTTCTGTCTCTCTTATACGAAAAATTTTGTGTATTTTTTTTATTTTTCGTATTGTTCTCTAAGCAGTGAAAAAATACCGAATTCGTTGAAACGACGAGCAATTCTAATTTCTGTTTTCTGCAGAATTGCGAAATATTGACGATACTGGCACGGAAAAGTTTTACACTGACTTGTCAAAGTTTATGTCTGTGAACATATAGCAACTTAAGACAATTTTAAATTTATGCGATGAGAGTTTGCGAGAATTGACGATACTGTCACGGAAAAGTTTTACACTGACTTGTCAAAGTTTATGTCTGTGAACATATAGCAACTTAAGACAGTTTTAAATTTATGCGATGAGAGTTTGCGAGAATTGACGATACTGTCACGGAAAAGTTTTACACTGACGGGTCAAAGTTCATGTCTGTGAATACTTAGCAACTTTTAAATTTTAGATTTATACGATGAGACGATCTTAAGCACTTGCTTAGGTCACGACTGTGAATGCAGCCCTAAATGAGTTTCGACAGGTTGCTGGCTGTTTTGATATGTTGATCTTTTGGACCCGAACTTTTTAGAAATGCGCTTTGTCACATCCTGCACGGATAGTTTAAAAACAGAAATTCGTAAATAAATGCATTCACTATTGATTCATTATTAGTGAGTGATTATTGCTTATTTATTCGGGTAATTAGTCAGTGATTAGTAGAAATGAGACGTCGCGTCGCAGTGAGTTTGCGAATCGATGTTGTGTTGGCTTCGGATAAAGAGCCAAAGGTACTTTGACGGTAATATAAAAACATTAATTATTTTTATGTTCCAATTTGCCAAGCAAGCGAGTGATTCTTCGAGTGAAAATTATATTTTCGAAGAGAAGTAGCAATTAGTTGAACGAAATGTGCTCAAGAGATTGATAAAAGACTTTAATTTCAATTCTATCTTAATTTAATTAGTGCTTAAATATAATTTATTGATTAAATTAAAGCCGTAAAACGAACAAACGTTTTCTCTTTTCATCCGAACATAAACAGTGCAAAACACACCCTTTATCTCATTTGTAATCGTATACGGTATGTATGGTTGCCTATCATCTCATGTCGACGCTGTCGGTGACGTATTGCGATGTTGGATGAAGGAGTTGCCTAAGTGCAAGGGATTTTAGTGAACATGCGCACTTGTGCTCATATGCATTGTTGTCAACTTTGTTTAACTTAATTTAGAGTGAATTAGTGTTTTTAAATTCATTTTCGATATTGAAAATTTTTGAAGTCGTAACCGAATTTAATTTTCTCGTCCGGAATAATTTGCTTTTTTCTTTATCAGCTTCATCAGTGCCACCCCACCGTCGACAATTGTTAACCTCGAAAAGTACGTTTGTCCCTGGCCTCCCCCGGCGAATTCCTCCGGTTATTTTCCGGGTGGGGCGGGTGCGAGCTCGCCGACAAAGAATCCCATTTCGCTGATGTATTTTTGCGCTCATGCACCGTAAATATGAGATAGGGATGCGAAGAGGGAGCGTACGAAATTCGTCACGGCCCCGGGGAGCGCGAAATAAAAAAATCACGGTACGTGCCCCCGCACTCGTTCGCTAGGTGTAAATTCGTTGGGGAGGAGGGCGGCCGTGTTTGCACACGACATGACGCGCGAGGTGTAATTAATTACTCAATCAATAATTTACGGATATGGATACAAAGTGTACGTACGTGTCCCATTCTGTAATGAAGCTGGTTAGTTAGCAACGTGATAACGATTCCCATCTATTACACTACATCCTGAATACTAAATGCAGATAAAGCAGAGGCCATACATACCACCTCTCCCTTTTACAAACCTCCCCCCGGGATCTCTCCCTCTCTCTTTATGTTGTGAATAAATTTGTGTCCCATCCATGATATTATGAAAACCCCCGGAATTTTTGGACTTATATCAATTTTCATTTGCAAAAAAAGAAACAACAACATTTCTCTCATTACACTACACTACTTTGATTAGCATGAAGAATAAATTTATTGATTTTTTTTTCAAAACAAAATTCCTTCCCCCCTTGCTTTCCTCCCCCAGCTTTAAAATACGTGCTCCGGACCGCAATCCAGACCATCGCGGATCTAATTATCAAATGCAAATGAAGACCGCCGAGCAATTGTTAGAGCCGAAACGTCGCCGTCGCCGCCGAGTTATTACACATGCAGTACACGGTGCGTGTCGAATTGCACGAGAGCCGCTACCGCCCCTCCGCCCGCCGCCCCCTTGCGGTTGTCCTCCCAGATTGGAAACTCGTCTTGCATACCAAAGAAAAAAGCTCTCCACTAAATTCATTAGGGTGGGATTCCCCCCCCCCCCGAAAGCCCGAACCATGTAAATTAACTTCATAAATCAATTTTCCAAGTCGGCTGATGTTGGCACATCAATAACAAACGCCATCGCCGCCTTCGGAGACACATACTTCAGCGAGCAGTGCACACGAGGCACTAATAAACCGCATTCTTATTTTAAGATTGTTGGAGCTATGTGTGCAAGCAAGCAGACGTGGCCGCCTGAGACGTGGTTCAGTTAATAGCAATTGCAGCAATTCTCGCGCTTCCCATTCGCCTTCCTTTCTCGTCCTCGTCTTGTTGCTCTTGGCCAGGCGTTGCTCAAGAGTCCTTATTTATTGAAGCTGCACCGAACGCCCGCCGGGACTGTACTACACTCGACGACTCCCCCCTCCCCTCCCGTCCGTAATGAACAATTAAAAACGAAATTGAAAACGCGTTAAAATGCAAATCGGAGACGATTTTGTGAATAAAAATTGCCTCGGCGAAAAAGGCAATTGCAATTCGGAAGGAGCACCAAGCAATGCTTTGCATAAACAAGGAGAGAGATTACATCGTGCTCGCTACATTCCAATTACATCAAAACTGGAACGCTTAAATCGATCGTTTACTTCTTCTTTGTCTTCTATGCCCAAGTCGGTTTCCGAAAGGAAATCCATTTGGAAATCAGCGAATCTTCTTTTCATCAAAATTGGAATGTTTAAATCGATCGTTTACTTCTTTGTCTTCTACGCCCAAGTCAGTTTCTAAAAGTAAATCCATTTGGAAATCAGCGAAACTTCGTTTTATCACAATTGGAACTTATAACCCGATCGTTTACTTCTTCGTCTTCTATGCCCAAGTGCGTTTCTGAAAGGAAATCCATTTGGAAATCAGTGAATCTTTTTTAATCAAAACTGAAACGTTTAAATCGATCGTTTACTTCTTTGTCTTCTGTGGCAAAGTCGGTTTCCAAAAGGAAAGCCACTTGGAAGTCAGCGAATCTTTTTCTAAAACCAAAACGACCTATGCGGTCTTCTCGTCAATCCAGATTTTAGGTGGACGTTTCCATGGGCGTAGCCAAAGTAGGGCAAATGGGGCAGCTACCCATCCCTAGCTGATGGCTGATGGGATGATAAAAAAAAAAACAATTTGAATTCTCTGTGTAAATAGTTCAATTAAATTTAAAAAAAAGGTTGGGTTGTTGACTAAAAGACAAAAGAAAAACTGAAACAAACGGATACAATCGAAAAAAAAAGATGAGAAAAATGAGGTAATGGTGGAAAAGAGATGGAAAGAAAAGGATAAATGAAAAGTGCAGAAGGTATCAGGGACGGCGAGTCGAGCGATCATCACATCAGAAGAAAAGTAAAGAAAAGAAAGAGATGAGAAAAGACAAAGCAAGATAAAAAGTATCCAGAAGAAGAAGACAACATGTACGGATATAATTGTTTTTAGAAATCCAGGAAAAGAAAGATGGAAAAGGACCCTGAGTAAGAAAGATAAAGGAAAGGGAAAATGTTGACAGACAAAAACAGTCTGTACTTAAATCGCCTATTTCTGTACAAGTTGTTGGAGTAGTTGGGCTTCCTTTTAATTAGTTTTTAATATTTTTGTTTGTTTCAATGTTAAAATATTTGAAACTCAGCACTTTTTTTGTTTCAATTTTTAATGATTTCTTACATTTTTATTTTATTTATTTTTTTTGTGAAAATCTTTTCTTCGAGTGGGTTCAGTTCAGTTGGATTGGAAAGACCTCGAAACGTTTTTCTTATACTTTTTACAATTTCTTGTTTCAACCTTCTACAGTTTCCTTAAAATTTTTAAATTTTCGTTTCGATTTTTGATAATTTTATAAAGCAAGGCACTTAGGTTCGGTTTAATTGAATTGTTTCCCTTTAAAACGTTTTCAATGTTTCTTATTTTATGTTTAAAAGTAGTTGGATTGCTTCGAGTTTCGCTTAGTAGGGTTGGGTTCGCTTAGCTTCGGTTTTGTTAGGTTGGGTTCGGTTTAGTTACTTTTTTGAGATACTTTTTTATTTTAGAAAATATTGTATCCAAATTTTCTATGAATTTAATTTTTTCATTTTTTATTTTAAGGTTTCTTGTTTCAACCTCCTGCAGTTTTTTCGAATTTCGTTGAAATTTTTATATTTTGATGTTTTGTTTCGATTTTTGTTATATTTTTACGTTTTTTATCTATTGTAAAAATCTTTTTTTAGATTGATTCAATTCAGTTGGCTTAAGTTGCGATACAACAACCGACTTTTTTGGGTTGTTAAACAATCCTCATTTTACCTACTCTTATTCAGATCACAGGAACGTTTGTTTTTCTTTTTGGCCTTACTCGATCATTTACTTACAAGATTCGACCTAATTTTGCGCTTCCCTAAACAAAATCCTGGTCACGTCCAGGGATGTTTAGAGTATCCTTACACTAGACATGCTGTTTTGAAATTTTCAATTTTTGTGGAAACTAAATGATTTCATAAATGCAACGGAAAGAAAAACACAGCAAACCGTGAAAAATAGTTTACTTTTCTTCGCGAATATCAAACTTGGGGGAGTTTACTGATTTAAATCAAACAGAAATTGAGACTTGATACACGTGCTTTTACGAAGGTTCAAATTCACGAAGAAATACTGAACCCTGTTCAAGTATCAATTGAAAGAAAAACATAAGATATTTTTCAGATCAGTTTAAATAAAAAAAAAACACAGCACACTGTGAGAAATAATTTACTTTTCTTTGTGACTATCAAACTTGGGGGAATTTACTGATTTAAATTAAACTGAAATTGACACTTTGATAACCAAAAAAAATTGACCCGGCAACGAGATACGACCCGTACTTTTATTAAGCTTCAAATCTACGAGCTCCGTTCAAGTATCAATTGAAAGAAAAACATGAAAAATTTTTCAGATTGGTTTAAATTTAAAAAATAACAGCACACAGCGAAAAGTAATTTACTTTTCTTTATGAGTATCAAACTTGGGGGATTTACTGATTTAAATCGAACTGAAATTGACACTTTGATAACCAAAAAAATTGACCCGGCAACGAGATACGACCCGTGCTTTTATTAAGCTTCAAATCTACGAGCTCCGTTCAAGTATCAATTGAAAGAAAAACATGAAAAATTTTTCGGATTGGTTTAAATAAGAAAAGAAAAAACAGCACACCATGAAAAGTGGTTTACTTTTCTTCGGGAGTATCAAACTTGGGGGAATTTACTGATTTAAATTAAACAAAAATTGAGACTTGATAACCAGAAAAATTGACCTAGCAACCAGATACGGCACTGCTTTTATTAAGCTTCAGATCCACGAAGGTATAATAAACTCCGCTCAAGTGTCAATTGTTTATAAGAACTACCGTCACGTGACAATTTCTTCCGGTTAACATGATGCCTTTTCCACATACTTTTCTCCGCTGGAGGATACTGCCATTCAAATGTGCATTGTTTTTCGAAATGCAAAGCGCAGTTTTAATGGAAAATTCCTGTTCCTTTTGCTGACTTCAGCGGTTTTAGTTTCTTAGGCAAAAGTGCAACGCTTAGCAAGTTGAATCGTCATCCTTGTCAAGATGTGACAGGAAACTCTACAGATCAAATCACATTTGGTACATGATGTCAAACATCTCAAGAGATGAGAGTATTGTTTATGTAATCTGGCGTCGTAAATCTAAATGAGAGCTTTATCTCAGACTGGAATATTAAGACATTCGAATCCTTACACCATTTTTGACGGCAACCAAGTAAAATGTTGTGGTTTAAACCCAACTTCGAACAAAAATCTAATACTCTTAAGAACGTTTTACTTTCAATCAAATTTAAATGAAGCGAGTCCTCATGTGAAACGAACGGACGGGACAAAATTAAAATTATGTAAAACGACAGAAAGAGTTCGTTTCCGTTCCGGAAATAGCTCTCCGCATCGGTATAAAAATCCTAACCGGGTTACTTCTGAAAAGAATTTCTATTCGCGCTGTCGCATAAAAGTATACATTGCAACAAAGCTTTGTGAGAATTTAATATTTGCTACCAGCGATCGCATAAAGCAAAACGTGCACCTGAAGCGAGCACTTCATTATTAAAAATATTTGCTCGCCGGCTTTCGACGAGAGCGCCGAATTAATTAGCGCAACCGAGTTTAAACTGGTCGAATTTGCATGGGGCGGCGGGTGATTTACGCGATTCTTCGCCGCTTCGAAAGGGTGGAAGCAAGCAAGGAAGGAAGGAAGGAAGGATGGAAAGAAAGAGGTCGAGCGCGGGGGCGAAGCGAAAAAGCAAAAAGTTGCGGCGGACGCCGTTCGCCGGCCGAATTCAATTAAAAGTTACCTGATTACGCGTTACAACTTCCGTTCTATCACCTTTTACGGCTGAAATTAACATTACAAGAGAGACCGTGGTCTATTTTGAGCTGGCAATGGGGAACGGACCGCTGCTATTCACAAAGATTTCTACCTTTTCACGATTGGAAAAGAAATTTACGATTGGCAAAGAAGATGGAAAATAAAACTAACTTTCTGCCTATCTATACTGTCAAGATTGGATTTCTTATAAAACCATTTAAAATTTACGGAAATAATTAATACACTTAAATGCTATGTATAATCAACGCTTAATCACATTCCAGTTATGAAATCGTAGAGCTCAGCGAAAAGCGTTGTGCGGATGTCGAAACTGGAACGCATACATGCAAGCTTTCTGCAAACTCAAGTGCTATGTCGCGACTTAGTTGAATAGGCACCTTTTTTGTAAAAAAACCGAGCCGAATTCTTTTAATCGTTAACTAAATCGTCAGTTCAGTTCACATCAAGTAACGTGCTGTCTCGACTCATGATGAATGCCGCCGTCATTTCTCCTGGACTGCACGGTCGTCGCCGCCGGATGTAATCGCCGCCCTCAGACGCTACATCAGCTCCGCCGAAGCGGAAGCCGTCCCCCGCAAACGATTTAATCCTCCAGCCCGGTCCACCCCATTCAATGCAACGCAAAAGTTTTCATCGCGACGTTCCCAGCAACCCAGACTGGCAGAGAGAAAACTCCCGACCCCAGAGATCAATTTAACTCTAATCCAAATCAAATAAAGGGGTGTATTTTTATAAACGAATTGTTCTGAAAGCTCTACCTACGCCCCTACAAACCGGAAGTCTCCTCGTGACGTCGTCAAGGCCAGGGTGGAGACTTTCGTAACAATATTACATTAGAAGTCGTTACAAATTGCGTAAAAATTCTTATTCTTTGGCTTCTTTGGCCTCTGTGGCCTTGCCAGCGTTAAGCACGCCGGGGCTCTTTGAATTGAAGTTCACTTCTCCTTGGCGCCTTAATGTGACATTTGGAAATCACTCCATACTTCACTGAGCTGTCTGGGTATAGGAGTTAACTTTTGCTGTACTTTGCTGTCGACCCCGACAGGTAGGTTTTGAGACTTGAGGCCACCCCTTACAGCCTTATAGTGTCTAATTGAATTATTTGGTGGCACTGGCACGAACTTGTGCAAGAAAGCCAATAAGGCATGAAGGTCCAAGCTGTGGAGAAAAGTGACGATGGAAAACGCAATGAAAAAAAAAAAAACTAAAGACAAAGAAATATTGAATAGGAAAATGATTTGACTCACGTGGTTCTACCTAAAAGCCAAATTGGTGTTAGAAGGAAGGGGAGAGTCGCAGACGCGCAAGAAGTCTTAGAAGTATGAAGAACAAAAAGAGGTGAAGCGACGAATACAAAACGAAATGAAAAGTAGTTCAATTGTGTCCACTAACTTTCCTACCAGAAGCTTTGATTGACGAATAAATCGTAACAACAAGACATCGGAATAGGTTTAGAAACTCACCATCTTGGTAACGCCATGTTTAGTAACGACGATCACATTAAAACAGTTATTCAAGAGAAAACTAGTCAAAGCACGTTTTCATCCAATCTGATCGCAAGAGTACTGGAAGTCAAAATCCACAGTTATTCCATAATAATGATCGACGATCAGCTAGATCCGGGAAAAGATTCAGAAATGCCGAGCGAAAAAGAAGAGATGAAATAGTACGCACCAATCACGTCAATTCGTGACATGAACGCTATCCAGTAGTGATGTAGATCAAGGGTCATGAGAAAGAGCATCGAGCTTGACAAAAAACGTAAAGAGACGGCGCAAAAGATGAATGCAGACAGAACGGTGTTAACCGGAGTAAAATTAGACGCATTTCAACCTTTTTTAACTCAACGAAAATACAGCGAGCTTAATTCTGTATCAAAAGTAAAACCGAGAATCCAATAAAGAAACATAAACCGATTCCACCACATACAGTAAGTACACCCGAACGCACACGAGGCAGTCTTACAGCGTGAGCGTAAGTACGATGCCGATGAATGCCGATTTAAATTCTGTGCCTACTTGGATTGGTTTCATCTCTATAATTAAAGCATGCAAGAAAGCATCGAGCCGTGAGCCCGCTCGACAAAAAACGGAGACGGCACGAAAAAAATGAATGCAGACCGAACGGCGTTAACCGGAATAAAATTAAACTAATTTCATCAATTTGTTTTAACTCAACGAAAATACAGCGAGCTTATTTCTAATCAAAAGTAAAACCGAGAATCCTATAAAGAAACACGTACCGATTCCACCACATAAAGTAGGTACACCCGAACGCACACGAGGCAGTCTTACAGCGTGAGCGTAAGTACGATGCCGATGCATGCTGACTTAAATTCTGTGCCTACTTGGAGTGATTTCATCTGTATAATTAAACCTGCAAAAAAGCATCGAGCCGTGATTAAGCTCGATAAAAAGCGTAAAGAGACGGCACAAAAAATGAATGCAGACCGAACGGCGTTAACCGGAGTAAAATTAAACGCATTTCAACTTGTCTTAATTCAACAACAATACAGCGAGCTTATTTCTACTTCAAAAGTAAAACCGAGAATCCTCTGAAGAAAAACATTTAATTAAACGATAGTCTGGGCACTCTATTAAAAAAAAAACTGTCGAGTTCGTCTCCGTGTATCAAAACATCTCAACGCGACGTGTGAAATAGTGTTGAGCGATACGTATCGATACTATCCAGCATCTCAGTATACTTTATCCGATCCGATACCCCATATTTTGTAATCGATAAATTGTCTTCCGATATATCGGTGGATTGATCCAATTAAATGAAGTATCTAGCATACTGCATCGAATAACGCTATTTAACTAAGGTCCGATTTCATAATCGAACTAAAGGAAACTTTAAAATAAAAGTCACAGTCATAAGTCCAATAAGATGCGAAATCGTAGTTCCTTATACATCAGAATATGACTTTCGTTTTAAAGTCTCCTTTACTTCGATTATGAAATCGGCCCTAAAGGAAAATTTGTAATTCAAGTTATTTCGTACATGCATTTTCAATGTCTTTTTATTACATAATTATTCAAACGGAGACACAATGCGAAATCATCTTTTAAATCATGTAACTTCGCTTTAAACCTTTCTTTTGGATTAAAAACAATCGTGCATCGATATTTATTCGATACTATGAATCGATATATTCGAAAACGATACGTATCGATTCCTAATTCCTAATTCCTCGCTTTAATAAAATATCGCCCAACACTAGTGTGAAAGGAAACGCGGCGTTCGCCCGCTCGAGAATTCAAGTCGACGGTTCTAAAAATAGAAATAATAATAACGGAGTGACTGTTATACATACAGGGCGTCCCAAAACAACAAAGGAAAAATAAACTGTAACAACGTGTGCAAAAAATAAAATCTCGGAAAGAAAAATACTTAAACTTTGCTTCCCTCCCAGACACTCTTTAAAAAACAAAGAAAACAGTTTGCCAAGGCATGCCAGTTGTAATGGTTGGATGCATGGGATATCTGGAATGACTGAAAAACGATAGGTTGGTGAAAGTTGGAGAGAGAAATCCAAAGGAGAAACAGAGGTTGAAGACTCCGAGAAATATGACAAGGG
The DNA here is from genome assembly GCA_036172665.1 of Prosopocoilus inquinatus. NCBI lineage: Eukaryota > Metazoa > Arthropoda > Insecta > Coleoptera > Lucanidae > Prosopocoilus > Prosopocoilus inquinatus. The sequence goes on from CM069872.1 coordinate 49,339,069, forward strand.
GTGGGAAGAAATGGTTAAATGTTCCAAAGCTACGGGGTTGAAGACCTGTCAATGACTCTACCTTTTTTCTGGCATCATTATTTCTTTCGGGTGACTATGCCGGTTTTCCTTCAGCGTTTCATTCACTCCATTTTGATTTACGCTTTTCTTTTTGCTAGTTTCCAGTTCATGTGGTAGAGTTTGTTCATAAAGCAGGCAGAGCCTATCATCACTGCGTAAGCCGGAAAGAAATAAAGCATAATCTAGAAAGCCAACACCATCTAGTTTCTTCTCAAAAGTTTTCTTGTACTGTGGCGGCTACTTGTACATCGGAAAATACTTTGCTCTTCTGCTGGGTTTTTTTTTTTTTCTGTGGATTGAATTCTCTTGGGTTTTCAGTCGTCTTTCTTTTTATTACATCCTGTAACAATTTTTGCTCTTTCGTGTTTCTTCTCTGTTTTGACGGTATACCTCTTGTGCTTATCCGAAGAAGGAAGAAGGAAGACTGGAATGAAGAATCTAGCACAAAGTTCTAGTTCATAACACTACTCAAGACTGCGGAAATCTTGAAGCGTTACGTTTAAGGAGAATCTCTAAGGAGAATCTTTAAAGAGCAAAAGGAAACCAAGTCGAAGAATGGTGGCAATATACTGCCCCCTGAAATGTAACTGTTGGATGTTGCCTTCATATTATTTTATAATATGTGAGTTTGCTTCATGGTTGATCATCATTAGTTGGTTCATTTTCAAGGTTGCCTTTTATGTGTGATACTTTGATTCACGGTTGGCCATTAGCACATCATTTCCAGGGTTACCTTGGATGTGGCTTTATTTCTTCATGGTTCGTCATTAGCACTTCGCTTGCAAGGTTACCTTGGATGTGAGGAACAAGATGGCTTTTCTGCCATTAACAAAGTTTGCGCAGGCTGTGGGTTGGCTCCCGTAAAAACAGTTTTGAGCAAAATAAACCATCCCGTTGCGTTCAGCGACGTCAGAAGAATTACCTAAACATTATATCCGGCGCCTTCACCATTTTGATATGTCACAACTTTTAAAGGTCTGCTGCAAGCGTCATCGAATTGAGGAGGAGAATTGATGTCTTTCGTTGTTTCTGGAAGTTCGCTTAAGCGCAAATACATTTGAGGTTGTTGATCGACCTAGTTTAAGCATGTGATGTAGAGAAATAAAAATGTTTGTTGTTTTCAAAACCTATTTGGGTGTTGAGAGGTCGCTTCAATTTATTATCCTCTCGGTATTGTGTGGATAAAAAAAAAGTAAAAATCCGCGTTTCCTTTAAATTCCCGGCCGATGCGATACAAAAAGCTCAGTTTCCACCTGCGAGGCGAAAACATGTTTACGCTTTTAATTACAGCGAATACCGACGAAATTTACTTTCGCCGCTTCATTTTTCAAAAAAAAATATATATATTTCTTATACTTTGATTGATGTTTTCCGCCATCTCTTTGGTTTTATGCTTCTTTTGTCGTGTATCGATACGCCATGGGGGAAGGTTACAAAGAAGCCATTACGGGCGTTTTTACACGCCCCCGAGTAAAATGTTTACAACTCCGTGTCATTTTTGTATTGTGCCGGTGGTAACAATGAGCCAGGAACGGCGAACGCGCTCGTTATTGCCTTCCACTTTTCTTTCCTCCACCGAGAAACCATGTAATAGTTACTTCGTAACTGCGAACGCGTCTGGAAATGTAAATATTGCTTGCTTCAAGTAGTTCAGAAATTTACATATCAATATCAGTGTACAAATAGCCCGCCGACTTTTATGTAGTGCCTGAAAAATAACTCGCCGGCATAAATATTTATTATTATATTGCTCGCGGGGATAACGATGTTTCTGGGGGGTGTAATTTAATGATACGCCGGTGTAATTTTCGCCGATAGCACGCGATCTCTCCATTATCCTTGGAATTATTTTCCGAATCTCAACCGTGCGTTTAAGTGAGACCGAAATCCATTCGCTCGTTATACTAATTTCAAAAGGGGGACGGTCATTATGGACGGGAATTAATTAATTTTTACTTTGACACAATGTTGTCACGTGAGCTTGAATTAATAAAGTATAAAAATATAATTAAAATAAAATGACTTCAGTCTAATTAAGAATAATCAAAGCAATTTTATAAACATGATCACTAATTGATAAATAAATTAAAGTTGCTCACGAAACCATAATTCGATGTCAGTTCTGCTAAGATATTAACAGCGAGTCTCTATGATACAAATTGCCGTCGTTTATTTAGTTTATGAACCACGGAAGAGTTATTATTTAGTCTGCGCCGCCAGACACTCATAGAATCCCGCCGACGTATCCTTTTATTACGTGTTTAGTTCATGTGAATTACAGTTTTTTGCGAGGTGTTATTTCGACGGAGAGATTAAGTTGCGTTCACGCTCGACGTTTAACACTATTGGTCTTTCTTTACGTCGTTTTGTGCTCGGGTGGTTCCCGGTGATGTCATGATTTTTTGGATTCGTGCTGCTCTCCTTACTTGTAAAGGGGGTAGATACGGTTAGTTTTAACTTTATTAGAGGACGGCGGGTGTTTCGGGGTCGCGATAAAGTCTACTTTGCGTTCACTTCACAAAATATTTAAACAAATCCTCTTATAAGTAGTTATTTTGCGTAGATGAAATTCCTTTTTTTGTCTCTGATTCTCTGATGTTGTACGTAAGAGCAAGAGCATGAAACTTCTTTTTTTTGTTGTTGTTGGTTGCACCCTCGCTTCTTTCGAGCTGTAAACGCGCGAGGGTGAGAGAACTTCTTTGTGGTTTGGTGAGCGCTCCGTCGGGAGAGAGGTATTCGAATTCCTAAAGGGCCTCTCTCCTCCTTTGTGACGTCATACACTGCAACCGAATTTTTGCAGTGATTTAGAGCGAGTGTGTCTTAGACGGGCGGCGCGGCGCGGCTATCGAAAATTTTCGCAAGACGTCCGGCATTCCGGGGATTCGTCCGGGCGAATGCCGAGGCAAAATTCTCGGCCCGGCCTCACTCAAACAATTAACTCGAATCGGTTTGTTACAATGTTGGCAATGTTCGGTAACTATGCGGGCGATATACTGCAGAAGGTAATATAATTAAATGTTACGAGGTGTCACGTTGAAATGGGATCCGAAGTAAGCCACGAATTACATCGGCGTCGGACATACCTTTGGGAAATGCTTCGGAAATTACGGCCGCGGTTTAAATGATTTTCCTACTGGACTGTCTGTCTCGTTATTAAAGCCTTCCGGAAATCGATTAGCAAACTCAATAAAACGAAATCCCTTAACGGTGCACTTATTCGGGGCGAATTCTGCCGTTCGCAGAGATCTATCTGTAGTCGAGTGGACTATTCTTCCCTCCAAAAAAAAAAAACCGGGGGAACAAATTGCACGCGTCCGTCCCTTTCTAACGCGCGCCTTGCAGGCTGGTTTAATATATGAATCCGTCCGGGTGAGTCGGGGAAAAAAGCGGACGGGAACGCACGTAACAAATTACGGTGAAATTTCGGAAAATTTCTGCGGCGAGATGAACACGACTCTCATTTTCACGGCGGCCAGTTCTTTTCTATCACGTTGTCAAGATGACCCAAGTGACACAATGAAAAAGAAAGCGGGATTTTGATATTATTTACTTCCGACTTACACGTCCAAATCCCTACGAAATTAAGGAAAATCTTACCCTCTTAGTTTAGTTAGAACCTCTTGGAGTAATTCTTTTTTAGACGAATCAGATAATTTCATTTAACGTACAACCCTCTGGGATGCAGTATTAAGTGAGATGCTGTTACGGTTTGGAAAACCACTTTTCAGAAAACGCCCCGCGTATCGAGTTTGAATTTCATTTATCCTCGTTTGCCCAATACTAGGAAATTGTGTGTGTGGGAAACGCTTCATGCCGCACCTATTTCCTCAGCTTTTCTTTCTATCATCATTTCCGTCGCAAGATTTAATTGATTTCTTAAAACGCAAATGATCTCACACTATGTGACACTACTCAGACGTTTTTAAAATACATCGGCCCTAAACCATCATAAAATTCTCGACGTGTCCGGATTTCTTTCACTGCATTACAGTGAACTCTCTCATTACGGACACCTCTGATAAACGGACACCTCTCGTAACCGGACAATTTTGTGGAACTGTTCTATAGAACCTTTTAATAAAATTCTCTCTAATAAGCGGACCTCTTACAAGCGGACAGATAATTGGCGACGGTTCGTGTCCGCTTATCAAAGATTTCACTGTATTTATATTTTTAGATAAAGTTGCCTCATATTTTGCGATCGTCTGTAGGAAGGAATCCAAATTATTTAATCTACGCGGTCAGTTAGTCATTAAATACCGCCAACGTCTGCTTTATTTAATTTTTTTTTATGAGAATTATAGTTTCTTGCGTGTTGTTCTTTCGACGGAGAGATTAAATTGCGTTCACACTCGACCTTTAACGCTGTTGGTCTTTCCTTATGTCATTTTATACTTGGTTATACTTCGAAAACAGTTTTGGCTTTATTATTGAGCAACGTGTTTGGAGTCGGCAGAGTCGTCTTGCGATATCCCCAGGGCACAGTGGTGTATATTTCGTGTGGAGGCTATGGCCCTATGGCCTGTATTCCATGACGAACAAGGCATGCTAATTCGGTTCCGGCAGGACCTGGGGAAGGTTCCTGCAATTGTAAGGCCTCATTTTCTCAAACGAGAAAATATTTAGTCTATAAGACCATACAGCAAAAATGCAGGCAACGTCGACATTTTTACTTTTTTTTTATGAGAATTATAGTTTTTTTGCGAGTTGTTATTTCAACGGAGAGATTAATTTGCGTTCACACTCGACCTTTAACGCTACTGTTCTTTCTTTATGTCGTGGGTTTATACTCGGTTGGTTCCTGCTGATGTTACGATGTTTCCGCTTTCGTGCTTCGAAAGGAGGTAGGGCCAATTTTGGATTTATTAGTGGGCTACGTGTTTGGAGTCGTCTTGCGATATCCGCAGGGTACAGTGGTGTGTTTTTCTTGTAAGGGCTACGGCCCTATGACTGCCTGTATTCAATGGCGAACAAGGCATTGCTATTTCGAGTTCGGCAGGACCTCGTGAAGGTTCCTTCAATTACACGAAACAAATTGTACGCGTCCGGCTACGGCCGGAAATGACTTGGTGCCCAGTGGACTGAAACCCCTCGGAGTTGTCTCAGCCTCGTCCTTGATGTACAGGACAAGCTTTTAGGATTTGTTTAATTTTCTCAGCGATTCACTTAGAATGAACGGCACGGTACGACTCATAGTTAACGTTGGTTACGGTCTTGATAATCGAGCTTGTTGGACAAGCGTGGTTTTGAACATATTTGTGACGATCATTCTGGGGAAGCAGAGCAGATCCGGCTTTCGAATCGGAGTTATTTTGGTTTGGCGTATTAATACGTCAAGATGGTGTGAAACATAACCGAGCGTATGTGGATGACAAAACAGGCGAGAGATACCCTTATTTGTGGCTATGGCCTTAGGCCGAACTTTGCGGGTTGTATTGCTTTTGGACGCCTCACGCCAGACAAATTTAAATTCATGTTCTCTCTCTTATAAAGCTTTTGACGCATCCGTCAGCGGTTAATTTGAATTACTTTCGAGACATTTTTGGTGTGAATTTACAAGTAGTCGTCAAGATAAAATCACATTTTAATCTTTGGTTAACCGTAACACTCCATAGTTTGACTTGTCGGATGCAATATTAAGGACTGCACACACTTAGTGGTGTTAAGCCCGCCACACACTGGGCAGATGTGTTTGGCTACATGTTGTTGCTGTTAAAGTTGTTGCATAAAGTGAGTCATTTCGGTTTCCTTTGATACTCTACTTATCTCCGGTTCAAATTAGGTAGCGCTCGTTGATTGTCGCGTTTAATTAACACCACACCCGTCACGATTGAAGCTGCTGACTGCGCCGTAAGCTAAATTCCTTGGCACAAATCTTGTTCTACGCACGGTAAGTAGCAGAGCAAACGGTCCGACGTTTATCTTAAGGCTCTCACTTAAAAATGCAGAACTTTTAAACCTTGGAAATTAAAGGATCGGAAATCTTCGTCAAGTATCTCTGCTTGCTTATTGCTTAATATCATTCAATCCTCAAGAAAAGAAGTTTAAGTGTGATGATTCAATTCTCAAGAAAAGAAGTTTAATTATGATCATTGAATTCTCAAGAAAAGAATTTTAAGTACGAAAGGGTTCATTTAAGGACAATCAATACAATCCAGGTGTTCTTCGTACACCTTCTACTCTACACGCCGCATTTTCTCTCTGCGAGAACCTGGAAATGTCAAAATTCTAATAGTCTAGTGACTTTTAATGTTTTCTTACTTTCTTTCACACTTTCTGAGAAAACTTTGAAAACTGTTCTAAAAAAAGTAAGACTTAAGATAACAAGGAACTAGATGGAAGCCAGCTGCTTACTCATTAGTTAATATCATTCCAGTTCATTCGCCTTCTACTTCATTGTCCCATTTTCCCAGACGAGAACCTCGAGGCACCCAAATTCTAATAGCATTTCTAGGTTCTAGGTTTCTCATTTCCTTTCTCAATTTTTTCAAAGGAGCCAGTTGCTTGTCTCATTACTTAATATCTTTCAAATTCATTCACCTTCGACTTCTATGTTTTCTCATTCCAGTTCATTCGCCTTCTACTTCATTGTCCCATTTTCTCAAGCGAGAGCCTCGAAAAACCCAAATTCTAATGGACTAATAGTTTCGCTTTTCATTTTCAATCTCAGTGTGTGAGAAAACTGCTTTGAAAAAAACGTAAGAGCTAAGACAGCAACCAAAGAGCTAGTTGGAAGTCAGCTGTGCTTGCTCATTAGTTAACATTAATTAGTTCATTCACCTTTTATTTTGATGTCCCATTTTGCGAAAGCAGAACCTCGAGATACCCTAATTCTAATGGCTTAACAGCTTCGTAGTACGTGCCCAAAGGGCTTGAAAATACGACAACCATTAGGATTTGGATTGGGGGCAAGCCTCTAGGGGACTTTCCATCTTCCACACTGAGGAAATGGAACTAAGCATTGTCAAAGTCGAAAACGAGAATAAACCTTGAGAAACGGAAGTAAAAGTTGTATTCAGAAACGAAGAACGACTGGAAGTGGACCTAAACAGACACGAAATGGAATAGACGAAAACCATAAAATATTTCGTAGTGCATGACTCGCCAAGAAAGATGAGAAAATATGTCGAACTAAGAACGGAGCAACTAAACCGAACTTCTGTTTATGAACAAACCGACAAGAGACAATTTGGGTACTTGATGCTGATGAGGGTGAAAGAAGAAGATTTAGTAAAAGGAAGGCAGAGGCAGAAGAGAAAAGTCGCCATGATAAGTCAAGAAGAAATTATTTTTAGCAAAGGTTTCAAATAGACGTACATAGATATACATTCCCATCTACTCGAAGCCTTTGCTTTGCGGGGATGTGCTTCCCCGTCTATTTGAAGCCTTTGCTTTGCGAGGATGTACATCCCCGTCTGCTACATGTACATGATCGTTGCGGATGTATATGCCAAGATTGATTGCAAAAGTTTCTGCAAGATTCAGAGTCCCTAACCGTTAGGGGTACGTAGATATCGTTTCATCATCCACGGTCTTCTCGTCCGCTAAAGACATCTTATGTTTCCAATTGAAAGTCAATCCACGACGCCTACCGGTGATAAGACTCGGACTTGCAGCAAGTTCTCTGTTCATTGCTACCCTTTTCACGATAGTCCCATCACCATCGTTTTATACCATTAGGTGTTTCTGTTCTTAGCATTTCCTGTTTTTTTTTTTTTTACAAAACGTAGAGGACCCATGTGTGTTGCTCATAGTGGAGTTGGTGGTTAAATAATGTAGGAAAGAGAGAAACTTATTTTCGTTTGTGGTGGCCCAAACATCACTGTCATGGTAATCTTCTAATTGGAGTAAATCAGAAACAAATCCTTTTAAAGGACATCCGGAGTTAATAAATTCGGAATTGTGGGCCCATCCAAATAACGAATGCGCTGTATACATATGCAAATAAATTTAATCGCGACGTTTTTATCTGCAATAAAAGTTTCGGAAGTACGGGAAAAGAACGGGGAAAAAAAGTGATTTCGTGTACTTACATATTTTGCGCTCGGAGAAAGTCCATTTAAACTTTTTGCAATTTCCCCCAAAAAGAAAAGGCTCTTAACGACCGTCAAACTTCCCAAGTATTTATTAATAACGGCCACGGCCGTATAATATCCCTAAATCCGCCTTTATTTTTTCCGATGGAACATTCTTGCCGATTACTCGGCACTTCCTCGCGGGTTTCTATATTTTTTAAACGTTCCTAGGGCGAACAGGCCAGGGGGGGTTTTACGACAGGAATTAAATAAAATTCGGGGCGGCTCGCCTACTCATTGCTCGTGTTTAATGTAAGAGTGGAAATCAGTTTGGTGTGCGTAACACGACGTCGATTTGCTTTCGTGCCTGATTATTATCGGAGTTGAAAACGTTTCCCTATCCGTCTTAATCCATTTTCATTTCGATTTTGATTGAGCGAAACATTGCCACAAAGAGAAATTCGTTTAAAAATGTCACGCCACGCCAAGCACTTAATTTAACTTACACTTTAAGAGCTTCGCTCTGATTACATGACGGTTTGATTCAATAGTCCGCCACAAACGCACACGGTACGTGGCGGACTTGGCGCGCACACTTAGTTCGTAAGTTTCGCTCCAAGTACGCGGATTAAAACATGCATCCATGCTTTGTCGATACGCTAAGCTACGCTCTGATGAAGTGTTTTTTATTTTTATTTTATTGAACAAAAAGTATAGAATTAGCCTTTCAGTGTTTACGTCCATCATCAGGTAATCCAAAAAGGAAAATAAACCTTGAACACCGAAAGCCCAAAGAAAGTATTAAACATTAAAGCCGGAAACTGTGGAACATGTAATTTCCATTACTCGCGGCCATCGGGGGAACCCCCAACGGAAAGATGTAAGTCCGATATTTCGGAGTTAAGTAATTCGAATCGAAGTGCGCCCCCGGATTCGCGTCACGTCCCCTGCGGAATGAAGTGCTAACATCGTTGGTCGACGCGCGGCTTTATCAGATAAGCTGACCTCGGCGCAAATAGACGACGAAGAGAAGAAGAGACTCCCGGCTCGCAAATTGTCGGGTTTTTTTCCCGTCCGTGCGTTTTGTGTCAGCCCGCCGAATTCAATTTACGGCCATTTGCCTGTAAATGTTTTATGTGTTGACGGACGTGAACAAACTTAATTTAGGATTACGGGAAATACTGTTGAATTATAAATTGCTGTGGATGTCCGCCTGTTGTTGAGCGGAATTGCTTTTTTTTTATTCTGGATTTCATTGCTGCCTTCTGCTTTTCCTCTTCTTATTTTTATTGCGCGGAGGTAATTTTATTACTTTTCGTTTTTACGTCTTTCACTCCACCAAGCTCAGAAAACAAACAAGAAGTCTGACATTACGTTCGTCTTGTTCGTCACTTACCCGACCTTTTAACTCAACTTGAATTTTAGTTTACCGAATAAATAAACTGAAACACACACTTATGTAATAATAAAATAATCAAACGCAATAACCTTTTCACAAAATTGTTTGTTAAAAACATTTCGTACACGATGCGTACATCGTCAGTAGTAAACAAAACTTCGCACCTGTACCGTGAGACTTTTTGAAAACAGGCCAGAGTTGGCTTTGGAATCACTAAACGTACGTCTAGAATAAATTTATTTACCTATCATTAATGACAATTAATATTCAGATTTATCAAGAACAAACGCTATTAAAGTATGAAGTTTCGTATGAACGAAAATAATTTTTATTAGAGAGTTAGGAATCAATAATCAGAAATAGTGTGCGGGAATACTCATATAATAATAGTGTGTGGGAGTACTCATTACACAGTACACAATGCATCAACGAATTTATTGTGATGTTTGACGTACATAAGTAAAATTATTTTGACGCAGGGGACGATCACGATTGGTGAATAAGTAGAAACAATTTATTGTTGCACCCTGTTTCGGCATTCGGTTATTAACTTACCTGTTACGATGAAGAGTTGCATTTTTTCTGCCCTAAATTCGTTTTGGTTGTCCAGTTTTCAGGAGTCCAATAATTGGAAGAATAGTCAAAACGAACTGGTGAGGGATTGCAAAAATCACCGCGTTCCTCAAAAAAAAGAAATTGGCGGCAAAAAGGAGATTAAAAAGGTGGGGGGCGATAAAGATCTCTTTTCCAAGAAATAAGGGTTGAAGATGTTTGTACGTGACTTTTTTTTTCTTCTCGTTGATCGTTCCGTCGTCTTCACAAATTTACAGGGTGGGGTTTTGCTTTAGGGCAGGGGTTTCCAACGGGATCGATGTAATCGACCGCTTTGAGGGTCAATGAAAACTTGAGAACGGCCTGCTGGGAGATCGATGAACCTCTAGGTGTCTTCTAAGGGGTCGATGAACTATCTCACGTCGAGTAAAAAAGAAAAAAAAAACAAAAGACAATCAATTGATAATTAAAACGTAAGATCACGTCGAGTAAAATTAAATAAAATCATGTCGGGTAAAATTAAACGAAAGAAAAATCGAAAAACAAAAGATGATCAATTAAGAAATCGTATTAAAATGAATTAAAGAAAAAAAAAAGAATAAAATCCGATCAACTGATTGTGTTGAAAATCAAACAAAATCATGTCTTGTAAAATCAAACGAAAGAAAAATCGAAACACAAAAGACGATCGCTTAAAAAATAGAATTCAAACGAACAAGAGAAAAAAAAAGAATAAAAGCCGATCAATTAACTAATTGTGATAAAATTCATATAAATCGCGGAATAAAAAAATAAATAAAAGATGATAGTAATGTTGAGACGAAAATGAAAATTGCTAATAAAAAAAAACTAGCAATAAGTAAAATTAATTTAAAAATTGAGGAACGAACTTTGTCACAATCCAAAAATTAATCTATGTATAAATGTTAAAGGAAAGAGCTGATCAATTAACAATTAAAAATAAAATCGAAGCGAATCCGATAAAAGAGAAAACAAATGATGGCGATCGATCGATGGGATTAAAACGTAACATAAATTAACCCAAGTCAAGATCGATCAATTCATTACATCAAAAATTTAATTAAATAAAGTTAAATAGGTAATTTAAAAAAAAGGCGATCGGCGATGAAGTTAAGACGAAAAGAAACTTAAGACGAAAACAAAAAACGAAAATAAAAAATCTTATTAAGGGGACTGACGAATTTTTTAAACCAAAATATCAAGAAAAAAAGAAAAAAAAACAAGAGAGAATCAAATTGAATAAAGGGAAAAAAAACAAAAGCCAATAAAACTAAATGCGGAGTAAAAAAAATAAAATATGATAATAAAGTTAAAAAATTAAATAAATAAATAAAATCAGTTTATAAATGTTAAACAAAATGGCGGATCAATTAATAATTAAAAAAAAAGTAAAATTAAAGCCAACTGAATGAAAGAGAAAACAAACGGCGATCAATCGAAGAGGTTTAAGCCTAAAATAAATTAAAGCCGAATCGGGTTAATTGATAATAAAAAATAGAAATAAAATCACCGCAAATAAAATCAAACAAAAGAAAAACGCAATAAGCATAAGATGAACAGATGATAAAAAATGATAAAAGAGAACAAATCAAATAAAAACGAATAAAAGAAAAGAATAAAAGGCAACCAACTAGTTATATTAAAAATTAAATTGAATTAAGCCGAATGCGGAATAAAAGATTACTAAAATGTGATAATGAAGTTAGGGACGCAATTAATTATTGAATTAATCAATTAATTACGTCCTGTCTCGATATGATGCAAAGCGACGGTCGCAAGTCGAAGCATTGTCCCACCTAACGAATTAAGCCTGTATAAAGTGGGCGTTGCATGGGAAACCATCGCGACCTCTTCCCCTCTTGTTCTCTGGAACATCCGATTCAATTGATGCACAGGTGATGTGATTCCTATGGAAACACAGTCGGGAACATTTACAACAATCTGCGGTCGGTTAAGCAATTGATGGCGTAACTCGTCCGAAAGCAAGATTTATTTGCTCCCCAGGTCACGATCGGTAGCAACAAAATAAAGAGCAGGACTCATGCACTTCGAATACTTGAAGACTAAATTCGAAAATCTAGAAAAAGAAGCATTCAAAGTAAAGGAAAACTGTACATAGACCAAAGAAATGCTTATGCTGATGAGTCATCTAATAAGAACAGACTACAATGTATTTTAAAAAAAAGAAAGAAATTGAAAGGTCAAGGTAGACTAGAAATTCCTAATTTCTTCTAAGCTCCGACTTCTTAAGAGACAAAGAGAATTCCTACCCCCTTTTCAAGCTGCGAGTACAGCTATACTTATATACACTGGGTGAACATTTTCACTCCGGAACGTAGGAGTTTAATATGACTACCCTTGACAATGATTTTTTTAATGTTTTTCATATGATTTTAATTAAAAATGTCATCAAGGGTAGTTATGCTAAAAAATTTCACTCAGATCCAGTACTGGTCTACGCAAAATGTAAATCGATGATCTACTCTTTCTTAAATAAAACTTCAATCGTTCGGATTAAATGATAACTTAATGCACAAACATGTCAAGTTGTAACCAACTGTCACGTAGTAGCGCCACCACTCGTTGGTACGTCAAACTTCGATTTCATCGACTGTTGCCTTGCTGACCTTCGAGAAGGGCACGCTGTAGTTTTTTCTAAATAACTTAAATCGTTCGGAACAAAAGTTAACGTAATGCATAAACATTTCAAGCTGTAACCAACCGTCACGTAGTAAAGCCACCACTCGTTGGTGCGTCAAACTTCGATTTCATCGACTGTTGCCTTGCTGACCTTCGAGAAGGGCACGCTGTATTTTTTTTAAATGAAACGTACTTAAATCGTTCGAAACAAAAGTTAAATTAATGTACAAATATGTGAAGCTGTAACCAACCGTCACGTAGTAGCGCCACCACTCGTTGGTACGTCAAACTTCGATTTCATCGACTTTTGTTTGCTGACCTTCGAGAAGGGCACGCTGTACTTTTTTTTAAATAACTTAAATCGTTCGGAACAAAAATTAACTTAATGCATAAACATTTCAAGCTGTAACCAACCGTCACGTAGTAAAGCCACCACTCGTTGGTGCGTCAAACTTCGATTTCATCGACTGTTGCCTTGCTGACCTTCGAGAAGGGCACGCTGTATTTTTTTTAAATGAAACGTACTTAAATCGTTCGAAACAAAAGTTAAATTAATGTACAAACATGTCAAGCTGTAACCAGCCGTCACGTAGTAGCGCCACCACTCGTTGGTACGTCAAACTTCGATTTCATCGACTTTTGTTTGCTGACCTTCGAGAAGGGCACGCTGTACATTTTTTTAAATAACTTAAATCGTTCGGAACAAAAATTAACTTAATGCATAAACATTTCAAGCTGTAACCAACCGTCACGTAGTAAAGCCACCACTCGTTGGTGCGTCAAACTTCGATTTCATCGACTGTTGCCTTGCTGACCTTCGAGAAAGGCACGCTGTTTTTTTTTTAAATGAAACGTAACTTAAATCGTTCGAAACAAAAGTTAAATTAATGTACAAACATGTCAAGCTGTAACCAATTGTCACGTAGTAGCGCCACCACTCGTTGGTACGTCAAACTTCGATTTCATCGACTTTTGTTTGCTGACCTTCGAGAAGGGCATGCTGTACTTTTTTTTAAATAACTTAAATCGTTCGGAACAAAAATTAACTTAATGCATAAACATTTCAAGCTGTAACCACCCGTCACGTAGTTGCGCCACCACTCACTGCTACGTCAAACTTCGATTTCGTCGATTGTTGCCTTGGTGACCTTCGAGAAGGGCACGTGGTTGCTGTGCGATGACCTTATTATGGATTTCGGTTGCGTACGTAATTCGCAATGCCCTCGGTAGGCGTAGATTCGCATCAGAAAGCAAGTAAACGTTAAACGGGAAGAGAACAGGGCAGAGAAGCGAATTCCTCTGTTGAAACAAAGAATTCGAATATAAATATGGGTCGCTCTAACGGCATCCTAATTACATTTCTATTTGAAGTAGAAACGGGTCATCCGTTCGACAAAATCTGCTTAGCTGCAGCAAATCAGAAGTCGTACAAGTCTCAAAGAAAGCCAGTATTTAATTAGAATTCGGCATCAAAGTTATCAAAATTAACGTAACGTAACAAGAAACGTGTTTTTCCGGATGATGTGACCCAACTTGTGACGACTGGAGGCGAAAAATCGTCTCCAGGGACAGTATCTGTTAACCCTCCTCCCCGTCCACATCATTCAGTATTTTTTTTTGTTGAAGGCGCGCACGATATATTAAAAATATCCTAACAATCCGTCGCCCACGCGTGTGACGTCACCCCCGCCCCCTGGACAATAAACGCGAGGCGCGTCGTTAATTTCCAAGATAGAATTGTGCTTTTAACCGTATTCCTGTCGGCGTAAATAAATTCACACGTGGGGCGTGATAACACTTGGCATTTGGCGCGCCGGCCCCGTTTAAATCATCACATTCCAACAGCGCCCTGCATTTTTCCGATACGCCCGCCCTATGGTTCAAAGGGGTGTGTGATAACAGCAAGTGACAGAAATACCTGATACAACCCGGTCCTATGCAGATAATCGGAAATAAACTGCTTGTTTTTTTTTGCTTTTTTTTTTTTTTCATGTATGTACACAAGACTTTATGTGTTTGTGGGTTTTGTGGATGGAAAATGCAATTGGAATGACGCGAGGTGTATGGGGCTCTTAATGAGTTTGAATGAATTAAAGAAAAAAATGGGCCTGTTATACGTATGTGGGATTACCCCGGCGTGTTTACAAAGTATCGACGTCGCACGCTCATTTGTTACTTCGCATCCTGGCCGGACTGTGACAAGCCGAGCGTCGCGCCGCTTCGCGTCGGGACGCCCGCTCTAACAAAAAAAAAAGGCGAGCGCCATGTGTGCCGTTCGCTTCGTCCGGAATTTCAGCGTTTTTATCGCCGGCCCCGTTTTACCGGCGACGATTTATTAAACGGTATTTATCACTGCAGCCGACAGAACGTTGTTGCGATTGTTGTATCACGTAATTACTAAATCAATCGCGAACGAGGAACAAAGAAATCCTCTTGTTGTTTCGACATGGCGGGCCGCTCATGCGGTCGGTCACCGAACAAACTACAACTCCGAATTCAGCTCAATCGCAATTATTCTAATGATTATCACTACGACAAAAAAAATCGAAACGAAAAGGAATGTTGTTGCGCTTGTTGAATCACGCAATTAACAAGTTACCAAATCAGTCGCGAACAAGGAACAAAGAAATCTTCGGAACAAAGAAATCTTCTTCTTATTTCGAGATAACGACCCACTCACGCGGTTGGTCACCAAACAAACTACAATTTGGAATTCAAGTCAATCGCAATTATGCAAATAATTACCACTCGACAAAAAAAAATCGAATCAAAAAGGAACGTGGTTGCGATTGTTGTGTCACGCAATTACTAAATTACCAAATCAATCGCGGACAAAGAACAAAGAAATCTTCTTGTTTCGACATAATGACTCACTCACGCGGTTGGTCACCGACCAAACTACAACTCCGAATTCAACTCAATCGCAATTATTCGAATAATTACCACTCGACAAAAAAATTGAATCGAAAAGGAACGTTGTTGCGATTGTTGTATCACGCAATTACCAAATCACCAAATCAATCGCGAACAAGGAACAAAGAAATGTTCGGAACAAAGAAATCTTTTTCTTGTTTCGACATAACGACCCACTCACACGGTTGGTCACCGAACAAACTATAACTCCGAATTCAACACAATCGCAATTATTTAATTAATTACTATATAACGTTGTTGCGATTGCTGTATCAAGTAATTACTAACTCAATTGCGAACACGGAACAAATAAATCTTCTTCTTTTGTTTCGACATAACCGCCCCTCGTGCGGTCGGTCACCGAACAAACTACAACTCCGCATTCAACTCAATTGCCATTCAAATAATAATTATCATTCTGTAAAAAAAAATTCGAATCAGAAAAGAATTCACTCCATTTTGCTTTGCAACCGCAGGATGATATTAAAGTAGGTACGCTCATTTGTTACTTCGCATCCTGGCCGGACTGTGACAAGCCGAGCGTCGCGCCGCTTCGCGTCGGGACGCCCGCTCTAACAAAAAAAAAAGGCGAGCGCCATGTGTGCCGTTCGCTTCGTCCGGAATTTCAGCGTTTTTATCGCCGGCCCCGTTTTACCGGCGACGATTTATTAAACGGTATTTATCACTGCAGCCGACAGAACGTTGTTGCGATTGTTGTATCACGTAATTACTAAATCAATCGCGAACGAGGAACAAAGAAATCCTCTTGTTGTTTCGACATGGCGGGCCGCTCATGCGGTCGGTCACCGAACAAACTACAACTCCGAATTCAGCTCAATCGCAATTATTCTAATGATTATCACTTCGACAAAAAAAATCGAAACGAAAAGGAATGTTGTTGCGCTTGTTGAATCACGCAATTAACAAGTTACCAAATCAGTCGCGAACAAGGAACAAAGAAATCTTCGGAACAAAGAAATCTTCTTCTTATTTCGAGATAACGACCCACTCACGCGGTTGGTCACCAAACAAACTACAATTTGGAATTCAAGTCAATCGCAATTATGCAAATAATTACCACTCGACAAAAAAAAATCGAATCAAAAAGGAACGTGGTTGCGATTGTTGTGTCACGCAATTACTAAATTACCAAATCAATCGCGGACAAAGAACAAAGAAATCTTCTTGTTTCGACATAATGACTCACTCACGCGGTTGGTCACCGACCAAACTACAACTCCGAATTCAACTCAATCGCAATTATTCGAATAATTACCACTCGACAAAAAAATTGAATCGAAAAGGAACGTTGTTGCGATTGTTGTATCACGCAATTACCAAATCACCAAATCAATCGCGAACAAGGAACAAAGAAATGTTCGGAACAAAGAAATCTTTTTCTTGTTTCGACATAACGACCCACTCACACGGTTGGTCACCGAACAAACTATAACTCCGAATTCAACACAATCGCAATTATTTAATTAATTACTATATAACGTTGTTGCGATTGCTGTATCAAGTAATTACTAACTCAATTGCGAACACGGAACAAAGAAATCTTCTTCTTTTGTTTCGACATAACCGCCCCTCGTGCGGTCGGTCACCGAACAAACTACAACTCCGCATTCAACTCAATTGCCATTCAAATAATAATTATCATTCGGTAAAAAAAATTCGAATCAGAAAAGAATTCACTCCATTTTGCTTTGCAACCGCAGGATGATATTAAACTAGGTATTCTACGCAAATCTCCGAGCGAGAGCAATTCATTTTGATCTTATTCTTAATAAAGAAAGGAAGAAAAAAGAAAAGAAACGATAAACGTAAGCAGCGGGAGAACGGGAAAAAAAATAATTTTAATTTGCCCTGTCATCCGCACAAAGCGACCGACTCGCCTGGAAAGTTTCCGAACGTACTGCTGCTCGTCGGAAAGAACGTATAATAATATTCATAGCTTATGTCTTCCAACAACAATAAAACAGAAGAGAAGAAGCGCGAGTCGACCGCGACGCAGGAAATTGCGAACGGTAGAAGGGAAAATTAAAAATGATTAAGTCCGTCGTTATCTCGGAACGTCTTTCCGCCTTTAACGGCGAGGGGCGGGGGGGGGGGGACGTCTGGAAATTAGCGCGATGAATTCGTTGCATGTTCATGTACAACGATGGAATTAGAGAGTTTCCGTTCACGTTTCACAGACAGAGCTTTAAAGAAATCATTTCAACAGAATGCCCAAGTTATAATTTTTCATTTATCATTACAGTCATTGTTGTACATACTTCAGGCGGAGATAATGAATGCACACTATTCATCGGTCCTTGTGTTACGTAGACAACGAATGCACACCGTTGATTGTTGCTTGTATTGCGCCCAAGTATATTCATTTTATTGGTGTTACCAAAAAAAGAAAAGAAAAAGAAACCACCGAAAAGTAAGTACAATTGCTTGAAAGTAGATAGCTTTGTTTTCTATTTCTCTGCACTTTAGTTAGCTTAGTAGCAAGTAGCTAATAATAGAATCTTTCAATAAACAGATAACGTAATAACACACAAAAAATACCCAACCCATCCAAACTACGTACTTTTCGGCACTTTTCTGCTTTTATTCTCGTCGACTCTTTTAGTTAATTGAGAAAGTTAAAAATAAATGAAATTTACTTTGAGAAAGCCTAATTTAATATATGAAATTTTTTAATCGGGGGAACCCCCCCCCCAAACTCTTCCTCCAAATGAGTTTTCCACGTACCCTGCACGTGGAAAACTCACACAAACAATACAAATTTTCGGCCTAAACGTTAACTTCTAATGTACACCCGGTATATAAGGGTGTTTCAGGATCCTGAAAGGCTTACTTTTCGTGTAAGAAGCAAATGTTACACAAATGTGGTTGGGAACTGCTGACATCTGATGTATTATATGCATGTATTGAACGTAGAAGCAAAGAAAATTAAAAAAAAAATTAGATAAATAAGTTTTGCCGGGCTTACGCTGATATCGAGAGTTGCAGAAACAATAGCAATGGTCACGCAATAATGTTCAAAACTGTCTTTCCCGCTACGTTCAGTATTTATAATTAGAGAACGGGAAGACGTTCAGGAGACAGATGGAAGGGAGCCGTAGGAGTTGAGGATCACGCGCTTTCGCTTCTGCCTTGATTTGTATGCTCAGTCTTCAATTCATCGTAGCAGGAAGCGCAACTAACATTTGGCTTGACTATTCGCTTAATACTTCTTTCTCTTTAGTTTATATTTTATAATAGCGGCATTGTTTTCATTTAGAATAACAGTTTAATTTTATTTTGTATTAATATGGGATTAGTTTTATTTTATTCGGGCGTTGTAACGTTATTTAGCATACTGTATTAATACAAAATAAAATGTTAAACTGTTATGCTAAATAAAGCCAATGCTGATGTAATCAGAAATAAACTCAAGAAAGAAATATTAAGTCAGCCCTATACCTTGCTAAATGTTAATAACGCTTCCTGCTACGATCAATTGAAGACTGAGCATTCGAATCACGTCGAAACGCGAAAGCGCGTGATCTCCAACTCCTACGGCTCCCCTCCACGCGTCTCCTGTACGTCTTTCCGTTCCCTACTTATAATACGTCAGCAGTCCCCCCCCCCCAACCGTTTTCGCACTTTGGCAACATTTGCCAATGGCATGAAAAGAGTTGCTAGGGTCTTTTTTTTACTTTCCTTTAATTCCTCTATCACGCCTACAACTTAGCGAATGGGGTGGGAGGGGAGGGGGTAAAGTACCCTGTGTAAATTGGACCTCCTTCAATTTTAGGCAAAATTATCGCTTTGTATGTGCTTTTCATGTTAAATTAGTTTAACTTAGAACTTATCTTGGACCACCGCATAAGTTCCACTTTAAACTGCCGTTGAGTTGCAAAATATTAAGAGAAGTCTTGTTTCTAGGGGTCATTTAAAAACGTAATCCGCAGATTTGCAGAGGAATGACCGGAAAGGGCACAGCAGCAGAAAGGATGACGCCGAGAGAAAGAGAAAAGAAAATCATCTCAAATCTTCCCCTTTTAGGGAGAGAAGGAAGAAGGAGCGATGGAGAGAAAGCAAACCCCACCGGCTTGTTCCAATGACCACCACAGTTGATGAAGAGAGAAGATAAGGAGCAGCAGAAGCAGTACCCAAGAGAACCACAACTCAGCGATGAGGACCAGAAAATGTCCGAAGATGAACTCTCACTGATTTGCAGATGAAGGACGACAGAGCATCAGCAGAAAGGATGACGTCGAGGAAAAAAAAATGACATCTTCCCCTTTTTACGAAGAGAAAGAAGAAAAAGCGAGGCAGTGAAAACAAACCCCGGTCTTGGTTTAAATCCAAGAAGTGAAAAGGAATTGAGATAATCAGTCCTCACTAAAGAAATAAAGAAAAAAGGCTTTCGATTTGGCCATGATGTTATCTATCCATCCATTTCTGATTTCTTTCTTTTTTTTATAATAAGAATTTTATCGGGCGTCAAAAACCCGAAAAAGGAATAGCCTCTACGAGAAAGTAGAAAGCCAGCCAATCTTTCTCTTATGCACAGAAAAACTGTTAATTGTTAGAGGAAAGAGAAAAAAGAAATCATCACTTTCCTAGAAGAGTTTTGATGTGTTCCTTTAGACCGCCAAAGAAAATAAGAAGAACGAGAAGAAGAAGCAGAAGAGGAAGAAGAAGAAGAGGTCGAAGAAGTAGAAAAGGAAGAAGAAGCAGAGGAGGAAGTAGAAGAAGAGGTAGAGGAAGCAGAGGATGAAGAAGAGGAAGAGGAAGAAGAAGCAGAGGAGGAAGAAGAAGAAGAAGAAGAAGAGAACCCCTGAATCCGAAACCCTATCTATCCGACTGCCAGTAAGACCATAAAAGTCAGCTTGTTTCTGAAGCCCGGCATTCGTCACAATCTCCACAAATATTTTTGAAAACATAAATTTAATTGTCATTACAATGTGCATTACGGTTGGTACCAAATACATAAATAAATCCTGAAATGATGTCTTTCTTTTCTTTAGCGTAAGATCACGAAGTGAATAACCCGTAAAACAACTGAAGCTTCGGCTACTGCTTAAGAGAGGGCAAAAGGTAAGATTAGAATCAATGTTGGTAAAACTGATGTTGAATCAGCAAGTTGCCGCGTTCCCATTCAAATCTATACTTTAAACTTCCCCCCTCCCCCCTCACAGAACTAACTCGTGACGTCACACGAAGCTTCTATTATCCACAGTGAAGTAAATAGAGTCGGTTTTAATCTGTCTCCTAAAGTTCAATTTAATTCACTAAAAAAAAGAAAGATTCAGTGATCCTATTGATCATTGAATGTAAAAAATCTGATTAAAGTGCTCAATGGAATTTCTCAAGTGACGTAACGTAACGAGTTATGTACTCAAATCTTCCCCTCCGGATCAAGACAACCTTCTCATATTCAATCCAGCTCTACCAATCTTAATCAGGATGTCGTGAAACATTAAAGAAAAGCTTCGGCTACTGCTCAACAGAGGGCACCAGGTGAGATCACATACTCCCTGCTTGACGACAAATCGAATCGCAAATTACTCTTGGGTAGGCAAATTTAATACACGTGTGACGTCATACCTCTCATAACAACTTGCAACCGTACAGGGTATATAAGTAAGGAAAGCTCCAGGGATGGTGGGTGGGGGCTAAAGTTTCCACGCGCTTTTACAAAGACAGTTTGCATAAAGTTTTGAAAGACATTCTTTATAATATAATTGATAGGGGAAGGGAAGTTCCCCGGGAAAATAAAATCCTTTGGTTTTATATGTTTAAAATTCTGAAATGTTTTAAAAACCTCGTCTCAGTTTACACCACTTAGCAACTTTACAGAAATCTGTATTTACAGAAATCTGTAATACTGCTGAAACTTGGGCTAGTGCTCAACAGAGGGCGCTGCGCACGGAGCAAATGCAGTGCGCCCCCCGGTAAGAGAAAGTTCTTGGGTTTTGCGTTTAAAATATTTTAAAAACCTTGTCTGTGATTACACCGCGCGCGACTTAGCAACTTTACAGAAATCTGTAACGCTGCTGAAGCTTCTACCAGTGCTCAATAGAGGGTGCTGCGCGCGCTAAGCAAACTTAGTACGAAGTAAAATCGATAAATTTTTGCAATTTTTTTCGTGTTTGTATGTTTGAAAAAGTGTCTCGACGAAAGCAAAACTCCGGGTCAGTAATTTTGTGGTCCTGAAAAGAACCGTCTTTTTTTTGTAATTAGTGTAGAAGCTCGTTGGATCATCGTTGGATCAATTCGTTGGGTCCGTTTCGAGTCCAAATTATGTGTAGCACTCACTTTTTGGCCTGCGGAGCTGAAGGATGGATAACGGCTGGAAAAGAAAAGAAAAAGTAAATTAATTTTGCATTTATTACTTGGAACAGCAGGATCTTTCTAAATTTTCTTCCTTTTGTTAAGAAAAAATCATTTCTCTTAGTACCTTTAAATTTTTCAAAGAATAGCGACATCCTACGATCGCTTTTTCACCTAATCCTTGGTCAAGTCATTTTGGTTTACAGAGGAACTCTCGAGTTACGCTTTTCTGCTGATGAAGCCCCGAATAGGGCTGAAACATCTGTACAGAGGCTGCTGGTGGGATCCACTGCAATCAAGAACGATTTGCAACAACATCTTTTCAAATTTTAGACTAGAACCAACAGGAGCATGCGTACAACGAATTTTTTTTTGTAATGCTCATGCTTCCGGCGGTTCTAGGTCTGTTAGGCCCAGTTTTACAATGACGGTTTAACTTTGAGCCGAAGCTTAAATTCATCAGAATTGTTGAAATAATCGTTGCTAAGGTCAAGTTTTACAAATAGGGCTCAACTTAAGGCTTAAACCCTTAGCAACTATTATTTCAACAATTGTTGTGAAGGATTTCAGCTTCGGCTCAAAGTTAAACCGTCATCGTAAAACTGGGCCTAAGGGTTTAAGCCTCAGCTCAAAGTTGAGCCCCATTTGTAAAACTGGACCTTAGTAACTTTAGATTTGTCGATTTTTTTTTTAGTTTTAGACGACTGGGGTGTTTAAAAAAAAAGACTGAAGGTTGAGTTGACACGAGGACGGTCTAGAACCATCCTAGAAGCGTCAGGAATATGCGTACAACGAAAAAATTTTTCGTAACGGGCATGCTTCTGACGTTTGTAGGTCTGTCTTCAAGACAGAACAGACCGAATAGGCTTAAAGTTATTTATACATTTTTTAATTCTTAATATACCGGGGTATTCTCAAAAGTAATGGAATACGATTCAGGAGCCAGAATTCTCGAATCGAGCGTATGCGAGAATAATGACAAAATGACACGATTTGTATTTTGTCATCATTTTCGTATACGAATCTTTTCGCAGAGTTTGAAAATATCCGGGCCCCAGGAAGCAGGAACAAATCGAAAAGCCCTGGTCTAACTTGAAAGCTTCCGCGGCCGCCGTCCATGGTTGAATTCTTGGCTTCCGGTTGGAACCGCGCGTCTCGGATTTCTTCTACTGCCGACGTTTCGTTCTTCACTGCAAAAGAACTTCCTCAGGGCTGATAGTGGGCTGCCGCTGCTGGTGGTGGTCTTGCTGCTGCTTCCGTTAGTTCCCACCGGAAGCCAAGAATTCAACGATAAAAGCTCTGATTAACCCTTATTAAAGAATGCAACCGGAAGTGGTCTTTACTTTTACTCTTAACTGCTTGACCCAAAAAAAAAAAAAAATTGATATGTTCCGATACTATTGACACAGTTTAGGTTAGTTTAAGAGAGATGAACTTGGGGGGAGGGGCACATAAAAATTAATGAGCAATCAAATTCCGAAATCATTCATTTTGAACCACCCCTTATTACAGCTGCGTTCTTTCAATTTTTATTATTTTTTCAAACGTACAACAACGAATAAATTTTGAACGTATAATAACAACGATTAATCAAATTTAAAAACAATTAATTTTCGAAAATAATAGAGCGGCCCCACCTCACATCTCATAATAAAAGTTGTCTTTAACTAAAGTTGTGATTAAAATAGACTGAGAGAATTAAACGTGTCACTCTCTTACACCTTTAAATTGACATAAAGGTACATCGTTTCTTGTTTATTTTAATTGCAACTACAGTTTAATTATAAGAGACGAAAACGTGGGTTATAATGTTGATGTAACTAAGTTCGTTTTAGCTAAACTGCTAGACTGATTAAGTACATCGGAGGTCACGTGGACTGCAGATTAAATGAACACCCGATAGAAATCTTTGATTCGGTAAAGTTAATAAAAATATTGTAAGCATAAATAATCGGAAAGCCGATAATTCTCTTTATTACAATAGAAGTAGTTTACATTCTTTTATCCAACGCCTGTTTATAATGCCGATTTTGAATATATTGAATATGAAGTCTATAAAACACTAGTGGAATTATGAACCCATAATTAAACTGTTATTCAAAACATAAAACTATGTATTACACTCGTGACTTAACAGCAAGTATAATAAGCAGCTATTTTATGTAATGTTTATTATAAAAGGTGCCCGAAAAAATATCACAAATTTCTTAGACGTTTGAGAATTTAAATTAATTCTCTTTTCTTTATTTATTTACTTTTTAATTTCCTGAAGCATTTTAAACAGCGCTTTTGTTTCCAATCTTCTTGAATTGTCTGCAAACATACTCCAGCGAGCGTACGTATAAGCTATGATGAAATTTTAAGCATAATTTCCCCCCAGACACAAAGGAATTACCCTTGATTAATTATTGAAAGAGCAGGTACTTACTTGCAGGAATAATTAAGCGCTCATAATTCACTTGCATTTCAGAACGTAAGCAGCAGCAGTAAAATTACTCGTGTAATTCGCATTTTATTTCGGGGGGGGAGGGGGGGGGCTACTTGAATATTTATTTTTTAAATTACTTTCTAAGTTTATGGACTATAAACAATCTGTAAAACGGTCTGGAAAGTTCCGAGACTCGATGTGCGTTAATTAAAAGTTGAATTAGTAAGTTTGGAAATAATAGATTCAAAAAAAAAGAGCAGACGAGCAAAACTAAAAAGAAAAGAAAAAAAAAGCATCTCCGATGTTCTCCGGTGAACTTCTTTAATTTAGAAACTGTTTTCGAGGGGATGCCTAATGACAACGGATAAATTTCGAACTGCGAACTTACATAATTGATTTTAATTCTGTCGGCGGTGATCTATTTTCCTGCATGCAAGAAAGAAGAAGAAAAAAAGAATTGATCCGGTGGTGGAGACGATGTCTCTTTCTCAGCGTCGACGATAAATTTAAAAATCATCCCGCGAACTTTTCAGTTTCTAATTAAACTTGTTTTCGGCGGGAAAGTTTCCCGGAGAAAAAGGCCGATTCAATTACACAATAATTTCACGGATTTATTCCGGAGAAAGGGCACTTAAAAGTTTCTTCCACGATCGGCGAACGCCGCCAGAATGGAATCGGGCGATCGATCGTCGGTAACGATGTGATGTTCTTGTGTTGGGGGGGGGGGGGGGGGGGTTGAGAAAAATTAGCGGGGGTGGTCTTCAACGGGATATTTCAAGTCGGTGCAGCGCTGGAGGGAACTTGTACGCGGAAAAGGATTATGTGCAGTCGGGATATTTAATGACGAAAAACGACTGCCAGGACGATTTCTAACAGCGTGCTGGAAATGCAAACAATCTCCTTCTAATTTGAAATAAAATCTTACGATTTTACTCCGGCGGATCGCTTTTGAACGTCGCCATGCAGAAGTAAATTACAGTCAAAGAGACTATCAGAACAAAAGATTATTGGAGGCGGAAGGAAGAAAAAACGGAAACTCTTTTCGATCTTTAAATGATTTCGATCTCAGCCATCATCATCAGTCATACATAAATGAAAGACTAAGCGCCTAATCCGAACAAAAATGCAATCGCCACATCTGTAAAAAATTATTTCTTGTGTCTTAAATATAATGCGCCGAATTTATAATCACCTTTAAAATTACTTAATTCTGTGAGATTGACGACTTTCAATTTTGATAACAGCAAGTACAGTTCGAAGAGTATTTATAAATGTATTACATAACACGCACTTTTTATTAAATCCAAATTCGCTGAGCATTCCAAAGTTCTATGTGAATGCCGATCTAATGAATCACGTACGCCGGCCTAACGAATCACGTACGCCGATTACTTAACATTTTAATTTTTTTTAACTTTTATCCTTTTTATAATTTTTTGCTCGAGTTAATTTGAGTTAAATCGAATACTTCAATTATTTCACTTTTGCTACGATGAATTTATTTATTTTTTTGGTGTGAAAGCACCTTAAACGTTATAGTTTACCATCGAATTGACCTATGTCACCTATACAGTGTGAATCTCGACAACAGCAAATACAGAAGTTCGAAGAGTAGATATAAATTTATTACACAACACGCACTTTTTTATTAAATCCAACTTCGCTGTCATGTTTGTGAGAATTTAAAAACTTCAGAAAACACTTTCTACAAAGTTCAAGGTTGCTGCTTCTTGAAGTTTTTGATTCTTTAAAACATGGCAAGTTACTTTCAATGGAAAAGAGAAAGCGCGCTTGGTAAACGAAGAGCTTGCAACTTTACCTACGCATTTGTGATATTCAACACAATTTACAAAATTATTGAATCTGTTACGTTACAAAAATTTTAGTTAAATTTGAAATTGGTGTGTGTCACTGCTTTATTACAATTACGGTAATTCCGGGTCAATTACCGATACCAGGTGGCGGCAAGTTGCGCTGAGAAGTCAATAATGTGTTTTTAAAGTCAGGTTGGCTAACTTTATACTTGAAAAAACTGTGTCACTGTGTGAAAAAAAGGTGAACGTTATGTGATGTAACTTACGTTTTTTGTAACAGATATTCGACGTGATCTTCTTGTTATGTGTTTACTCACGTGACTGATGAACAGGCCACCATGCACAAAGCATCTTAGGGGTGGCTTATTTGCCCAGACTTATTATTTTATTTATTAAAACTTCAGTTAGTCCTGGATGGACTTTTTGGCTGCAGTATTTGGAACGCAATTTTCTTTCTTCTAAAGTCTGCTTGTCAAGTATACTACCAACCCAGAGCGTTCTAAAGTTCTATGTGAATGTCGGCCTAATGAATCACGTACGCCGATTGCTTAACAGTTTAATATTTTTTTAACTTCTATCATCCTTTTCATAATTTTTTTGCTCGAGTTAATTTGAGTTAGATCGAATACTTCAATTATTTCACTTTTGCTATGACGAATTTATTTATTTTTTTGGTCTGAAAGCACCTTAAACGTTACACTTTACCATCGAATTGACCTATGTATTACAGTGTGAATCATGACAACAGCAAATACAGAAGTTCGAAAATTCATGTTTATGAGAATTTAAAAACTAATAATGTGTTTTTAAAATCAGGTTGGAAAACTGTGTCACTGTGTCAAAAACAAATGTGAACTTATGTGATGTAACTTATGGCTTTTGTAACAGATATTCGACGTGCCCTTCTTGTTATGTGTCTACTCACATGACTGATGAACAGGCCGCCATACACAAAGCATCTTAGGGGTAGCTCATTCGGCCAGAGTTATTATTTTATTTATTAAAACTTCAGTTACTCCTGGATGCACGTTTTGGCTCCCGTACTTGGAGCGCAAGATTTTTCTCCTTCTTTGCATCACAAAGTCTGCATATCAAATATACTACCACCCCAGAGCGTTCTAAAGTTCTATGTGAATGTCGGCCTCATGAATCACGTACGCCGATTGCTTAACATTTTAATTTTTTTTCTTTAACTATTCTTTTTTATATTTTTTTTTGCTCGAGTTAATTTGAGTTAGATCTAATACTACAATTATTTCACTTTCACAGACCATTATTTAATTTATTAAAACTTCAGTTACTCCTGAATGTACGTTTTGGCTCCTGTACTTGGAGTGCAAGATTTTTCTTCTTCTTTGCATCACAAAGTCTGCATGTCAAGTATATTACCACCCCAGAGCGTTCTAAATTTTTATGTGAATGTCGGCCTAATGAATCACGTAAGCCGATTGCTTAACATTTTTTCGACTTTTATCCTTTTTATATTTTTTTGCTCGAGTTACAGACCGCAGAAAGCACCTTAAACGTTACAGTTTACCATCGAATTGACCTACATATGTATTACAGTGTGAATCGATGTTGATTACTTCTCAAGTGCCAATATTGGTTAATATTGCTTCAACAAACGGTCCAGTTTGTTTGGACTTAATGTATTCGGAACTGAATATGTAGCAATCCCGTCTGCGTCGTATGCGAACGAATTTAGAGACAATGGCACGGCGAAAATCTATTATCGCCGCATATTAACCGAACATTGTTACTGCGTATGGTAATTCGGAGGACGACCCGACGCCACATATGTGTAACAACGTTGTCGACGGACGCCCCGCTCGCGTTTCATGCAAAACACACGCATAATTGCCGGTTTATTTGAATAGTTCGTGCTCGGGGACGGCGGAGTTTTCCGGAAACCGGAAACGGCGAAAAACCTCCTCCTCCTCCTCCTCCTCCGCCGCTTTGCACATATAACAAACAACAACAACACCAACAACAAGTTAAGCGCCCGACTTTCAGATTGAATAAATAAGTGAATAAATACACCGGAAACGCAAACAGGTTCGCCGGCGAACGGAAATAATGTTCGCGAGTGGAAACTTCATTTGCGGAGGAGTGCGCCCGAATAAATGCGGAATTTATTTCGAGAATGATGAGGAAATCGCGCGCGCGGTAAGCACATTTTTAAATTTGTTTAAGTAACGTAATAACCTCGCCGTAGAAAATGGGATTACGGACGTGGGGGAGGGTGGGATTTTCCACCTCACGTTCGCAATTATGCCTTTTTATGTGTTTTGCCGGCTTCGAGCCTTTTTCGGCGCGCTATTTCGCCGTCGGTGACTGACACGGCATTAATTTTAAACACCCCCGGCGCAAACTCAATTTTCCAAACGATGCACCAGAAATTGCAAGGTTCTTTAAGTACACCTGTTTGCTCCACAGAAAAAAATAAAATAAAATACGTCAAAATGATAGAAATTTATTTCCGTGGGACAGCTCCTTGCTTTATATGAGAAAAAAAAAAGGAAAACGCTAATTTAATTATTTGGGAGAAGAGATCAAAGAGAGATTTTATAAATAAAAAAGCCTACGCTCTCTCCTGATGCCTCCAGAAAAGTACTTACATTAGAACACGAAACTCAAAAATAAGTAAGTTATAAAATGTAAATCTGTTTTTTTCACATGTATTGTATGTGAGTCGAAAAAATTTCCAAATACAACATCTGGGTGCAATTATTATTAATTAGGCTGCCCCCACACTGATGAAGCAAGGGAAAGCAAACGAAAAGACAAAACGTTTTACTGCGATGTAAAATATTTCGGCTAACAACGTACTAATGAAACGAAAACGATTTACGGCACGAAACATGTTCCTAACAAAAAAATAAAATATATGCAGTATGTCCCCGGATTGAGTTTACAAGAATGAAAAAAGTTCTGAATATTTTAAGCAGCGACATTCTACGATCGCTTTTTGACCTAATATTGCATTAAAATTGACAAATTGAAGCCAGTTGGGGGCGGCTATGCTTCTGCTGATGAAGCCCTAAACAGGGCTTAAACAGCTGTACAGCAATTACTGCAATCAAAAACGATTTGCAACAATTTTTTTTAAGTTCATTTTTAATTTTTCGAAAAAATGCCAAAAGTGACCTTAATGCTGTCTTAAGTGACCTTAATACTGTCTTAAGTGACCTTAAAGCTGTCTTAAGTGACCTTAATGCTGCTTAAGTGACCTTAAACTTGTCTTAAGTTACCTTAATGCTGTCTTAAGTAACCTTAAAACTGTCTTAGTGACCTTAATGCTGTCTTAAGTTACCTTAATGCTGTCTTAAGTGACCTTAATGCTGTCTTAAGTGACTTTTACATATTTGGCGCCCGTATTTCTTTTCATTGCGGAGGTTTAATTAAATCGTACGTCAAATACTTTAATCTGTTTACCGATCAATTAAAAACCTGTGAATTTGATTTCGTTTGTCATTTATAAATTCAATTCCCAGAGGCAGAGAAGTTTCTAGAACCAGCCCGGTTTTGAGGTTTTGCTTGATTTATAGCGAACATATCTGCAGTTAAAATATCACACAGGGTGTTCTTAAAATCGAAAATACGATAGAAATATTTGCAGAAAAGTAATTAAATTAAATAATTTCAAAACTAAAAAGTCGGTACAGATTAGAATTACGTAAGGTCAGGATCAGTCAAGTGGATAAACTACTGCAAATCCTTTACGCAGCAAAAAGCATCAGAGGGTCACCAGAACAAATTCCACACACCAATAAGAAGAAAGAAGGAAAATAAAAATTAGATTACACTCAGGGCCAGAATGAAAAGATTGAATACAAAGTGATAATATCATGCGAACCTTGAGGAAATCGTCTCTGCTACAAACGATCTGAAAAAAATCCGTTTTATTTTTTCAGTTAACGATAACCATCCCTAGGAACTCCCACTCTTACCCGGCCGACTCAAATAATTGAGATGGAACGATTTGGGAAATATAGTGATAACCTTCCTCTTAGGAGGAGGATGATCGGAAAAAGGAAAGCATGGAGAAAAACCGAGGAAAAGGGAAAATGTAACCAAAAAGAAGATAGAATTTCTGTTAATGATGATAAGCATTCCTGGGCATTCCCGTCTTTACTAAACCGACTTATAATGGTCGAGATGGAAATAGGAAAGCGTGGAGGAAAATTGCAGAACAAGGAAACTATAACCAAAAAAGAAGACAGAATTTCTGTTAACGGTAACCATTCCCGGGCACTCCAGTCCTTACTTGATCGATTTGCAATGAACGTAGTAAGAATGACATGGTGTGATTTGGGAAATACGGGAAAAACGAAACACAGGAGGATGTTTGGAAATGGGACTCCAAGGAAAGGAAATAGGAAAGAATAACGAACCAAAAGAACACACATCATTTTATCTGCATCGTCAGCGTCAGTAGACATTCAAATAGCAATCAGTGGGTTGTAATATTTTGAAAAGTAACAAGAAATTCATTTCCACAGAATTTCCATTTAAGTATTTCAAAGTTTTCCACGATTTTAAGCCAGAACATCTATGGTGTCTGCTTCAGTTTCTGTATTGTGTAGTTTGATCAGCACCTTCCCACATACGTACGTCGAAGCAAAAATCGTTTAAGCGCATTCCTGAGAGCTGCTATTGGCCAAACTGGAGGTCCTCAAACGGTATGTTTCGTGTCGATTAATATTCTCTTTATTTTTTCCTAAAAGCAAGTATTACCGTAATTTTTAAGAATTTCTAAAGATATTGCATTGTTTCTTTTCGATGTTACATTCTGACTCTCTGAATTTTGTTAAGTAATTCCTCAAGGGTGTGATTTGGGACCTCAAATTTTCTCTAATTGTGGAAAAATGTATTCTGCAGAATTTTGTTAAGGAATTCCTCAGGAGTATGATTTGGGACCTCAAATTTTCTCTCAGTGTGAAAAAATGTATTCTGTAGAATTTTGTTAAGGAATTCCTCAGGGGTCTGATTTGGAACCCGAAAATTTTCACAAAATGAAAAAATTATTCTGTATCAAATGAAGCATGCATCGCTGCGTTTTTACTTAAATGAGGCTTTTAGTACGGGATTTCGCACCGACATGACATGAAAGAATTCCTCAAGAGTATGGTTTGGGACCCGAAAAGTTTCTCAAAGTGAAACAGTGTATTCTGTATCAAATGAAAATCTTTCTCAAAGTGAAACAATGTATTCTGCATGAAATGAAGAATGGATCACTGTGATTTTAGTTTAACGAGGCTTTTACTACGGGATTTCGCACCAACATGACATGAGGAAATTCCTCAGGGGTATGATTTGGGACCCGAAAAGTTTCTCAAAGTGAAACAATGTATTCTGTATCAAATGAAAATTTTTCTCAAAGTGAAAAAATGTGTTCTGCATAAAATGAAGTATGGATCTTTGCGTTTTTAGTTTAACGAGGCTTTTACTACGGGATTTCGCACCAACATGAGGGAATTCCTCAAGGGTATGATTTGGGACCCGAAAATTTTTCTCAAAGTGAAAAAATGTATTCTGTATCAAATGAAGAATGGATCGCTGCTTTTTTAGGTGAGTGACGTTTTTACTATGGGATTTCGCACTGACATGACATGAGGGGATGGAATAATGTGACGTTTTAATCACATCCAAATTAAAACTGGATGAACGCGGTAAGCACGCGTGAAAACAAGCGGACGACGTTAAAATCTGTTTTCCGCCACCGGCTCGTATACGTCCCCATTTTTGGCAACTCTCCCCCATAATTCACCCAGACGCTATTCACCTAAGTTCGCTAAATGCATAATCCCATTAAGCCGGCGGCCCCCGACGCGAGTATATCTACCGTAACGCGATCTTAATGGATGGTTAGTTTCATGCGACCAAGTTGCCGCTGTGTGCTGTACGCTGTACACCCCCCGACCGCCGTATTTCATGCGCCCCAGTCAAAATCTGGACGGTTTTACGCCGGATAAATATTCGATGAGGAGTGCGGTCACGCGGTCTGCGGCGGATAGTTTTCGAACTGATTGTGAGTGAGTGATGTAATCTGGCGGAGATGGAGTGCACTAACTACACCCAATCGAATTCCCGCAGATCTCACAACTTTTTCTAATGAAACTGCAATCGAGTTTTAAATTTTGTTGGAGACTGAACTTTGTTCTTAGATCTCTCTTAAAAAAAATCTTTTCGAAAAGTAAAAATGCAAAATGTTTATTGTCAGAGTAGTGATTTCAGCCCACAGCTTACTAAATTAATAGGAAAATTTACTGCTTGGACTGTACAACTACGCAATGTGAATGATAATTTCTATAAATTTTGAAATTTGAACGTGCAAAGGTAGGGGGTGTACAATTCGATTCAATACAATTAATATTCGAAGTGGGCTCAAATCGTAACTCTGGTTATTATCGGTATTGGAGAAATTATTGGTGAATTGTAGGTATATTTTTGTCCGCTCCCTACTTATATTGATTGAATTAAGGTTAGTGGATTTTCTATCCCTCTGTAAATAACATCGTATCCTTGACGTAGGCTGCGTAGGAGGTATCTTTCTCTTGTTTTCTGTTGTTGCAAACGTCCCCGAGGAAAACGTCCAAATTAGAGATAATCGACGAAATTGAATCTCCGAGCTCTAACAAACAGCACTCACGCACTTATTGAAATAAATCACCGGGCGTCACAAATAAGACGGATTTCGACGCGTCGCGTCGATTAAGACAAGCAATAATCCCCAAGCGGCGAACAAGCGCAAGATAATTGGCGTCGGAATAACGACGCCTCGACTGCAAGTCGCACTCTTAATTATGATCGACGTCTTCTCGCCGCCGATAACACAAACTTCTGCAATCTATCATCGGGTTCGGAAGAGAACAGAAGCACCAGAAACTTATCGTAGCTTATAGCGACGCCGAAGATAGAGCAAAGGGGATATTTTAAAATTAAATTAAAACGAGCGAAATTAATTTAGGCTTACATAGAGAACCCAAGCAACCAGAAATCCTTTATTAAAATCTTATAAAACAGTGGTTGTAGCATTCTTTCAAGAGGGAAACATAAAAATATGGCAGCTAACAAAAACGAGGCGTGTAATCAATTATAAAACCTATAAAAAGCTGCAATACAGTGTGCAACACAACACAAACGATCGTCCTCCAAATGCTGTATAAATAATTTTATTCGCGTCATCCATCAGGTAATATAAGCTGACCATACGTCCCAATTTTTTACAATTTGTTCCGCGCCCCACGGAGCTTTAGAAAAGTCCCGCTTTTCGGAAATAATATACCTTTTGCTGGTAAAGTCAAATAGAAGATTGAATTATAAAGGTGTTAACCTGATACAGTTTAGTGAAATTGGGTTAAATCTCCTAACCACAAAAGGTTTTTTTAATGCTATATACGTATTTGGGCAGTTATACTGCCATCACTTCTCTTGTGATTAAGAAGAAGTCATCTACTGATGATGGCAGCATAGCTGCCGAAATACGTATATAACATTAAAAAACTTTTTGTGGTTAGAAGATTTAACCCAATTTTATTGTGCTGCCAACCACAGTCTCCAAAACCTTTGAATACTGACATAGTTTACCAAGTATTAATTTTGAATTTGTCACCAATTCATGGAATAGAAGTTCACCACCGAGCAAAAATTTGAAACCGCAGAGCCGATGCAAAAGAAAAAAAAATACAATGCGACCAATAATGACCGTCCGCGCCGCTACTTTAATTTATAAATAATAATATTCCCTCGAATCTACTCTAAACCTTAGATCCAGACCAAAATAAAGAATTTCTTGAAAGAAGAAAATCATGCTCTTACAGCATTGAAGAAATTTGGAAGTATACTCACTTTTAATTATTGTTTTTGTATTGCCTTTTCACTCATGTCTTTATAGGTAGACGAGAATACTTTGAGTATCGTTTTCTTTTGTCTTATGTTCATTTCATTGTTATCTTCTCTTGTATTCTTTCTTTGTTTTAAAGAATTGATGTTTTGCATTTTATTCACGATTCGCTTTTTTTATTTTGTCGATTTGTTTCCTGACGATTTTTTGACTTGCGGCCTAAGAATCGTCATTTTATCACCAATTTTTTTCTCTATTCATTCGTCTTTAGTTTCAAATATTTATTTACTTTTTTAATCGAATTATTGGTTTTCCGCAATTTATTGATTCCATTTTGCAATTTGTAAAAAAATTTCGTCGATTTTCATTTTTTGTCCCTCTTAATACCTTTGTATCCGTTTTTTAAAGTTCGTTTTATACAATTGTATTTCTCTTTTGTTTATTTTTAACTAATTTATTTTCTCCACATTCTGTTCGTTAACGCTTTTTTACAGTTGTCTTTTGTTTTCTACTAGTTTTCTTCCTCTGAAAATTCACTTGTTTTTGGTTCATCTAAGCAGCAGATCTTCTTTTGTTTCTTTTTTTTTCTGTTCTTTATGCTTTTACACTACCTATGCTTTATTTTTCTTAACGAGTTGTTTTTTCGCACTTTATTTGACGCTTATGATCTTTTATTTTACATAATGTATTTCGTCGTTCGTTTCTTTCTTTTTTTTTCTTGTTTTCTCTTAATCGTATTATTGACTTTTTTAGTTTGTTTTTATTTTCTAGGAATTTTTATTTTTATTCTTGGTCGCATAAATAATAATATTAATAATAAATTCAAAAATATGCGCCGTATTAATAAAGAATGACAAAATAAACAGAAACATGTAAGAAAAAAAATAACTTAGAAATAATAAATATTTAAATAATACTATTTTACAGAAAGAAAAATTACAGGAAACTGTAATTGTTTACTACTTTTTTTTGTAATTCGATTTAAAAAAAAATTGGTGCCTTTTAGCTGCATTTTATTAACAAATTGGCAACATTGCCTGCAGAAAATCTGGCAATCTTAGTAATGGCAGACTACTACAACTTAAAGCGCGCCCTCAGGCGGCTAGGGGTTAGTTTTCTGGCATTGACTTTGTGAACACTATTTAAAACCAAAGTTATTTCATTGGTTGGGTTGGGTTGTCCCGCCTTACCTTGATTAAAATCTGATCGCTGTAAGGTAATATGTCCTCGACACATGTTTGAAATCACCTTTACTTATATAACGATTATCGAACTGAAACGTGGAATGGAAGTAATGTAGATTTATAATAATTGTTCTGATAACAGTATATTAATTTATTTTTTCTATTTTTGTTCTTCGATAAAATAGAAAAAATAAATTAATATACTGTTATCAGAACAATTATTATAAATCTACATTACTTCCATTCCACGTTTCAGTTCGTAATCTATTTTTGTTCTTCGATAAAATAGAAAAAATAAATTAATATACTGTTATCAGAACAATTATTATAAATCTACATTACTTCCATTCCACGTTTCAGTTCGTAATCTATTTTTGTTCTTCGATAAAATAGAAAAAATAAATTAATATACTGTTATCAGAACAATTATTATAAATCTACATTACTTCCATTCCACGTTTCAGTTCGTAATCTATTTTTGTTCTTCGATAAAATAGAAAAAATAAATTAATATACTGTTATCAGAACAATTATTATAAATCTACATTACTTCCATTCCACGTTTCAGTTCGTAATCTATTTTTGTTCTTCGATAAAATAGAAAAAATAAATTAATATACTGTTATCAGAACAATTATTATAAATCTACATTACTTCCATTCCACGTTTCAGTTCGTAATCTATTTTTGTTCTTCGATAAAATAGAAAAAATAAATTAATATACTGTTATCAGAACAATTATTATAAATCTACATTACTTCCATTCCACGTTTCAGTTCGATAATCGTTATATAATACCTGCACAATCTTCTATCGGACTATATTATTTATAAAAGCTTTTTGTAATGGTGTGTAACAAATACTTTTCCCTAACGCAGATAAATTACTGTATATTTGTTATTTTATGGTGTTTAAACCACATTATGAAACAATAATAAAATCGTAACGCTGTTTTTTTAAAGACTATTACACACTTAATAAGCAAGTATAACTTTTTCTATAAAGACGGAAAGCGACCATGAACGCCATTCTACTTGTAGAAGGTGCAAATGTAACCTTTATAAATAGAGCGATGTAAATGTTTTATTACTAAAGCGAGGATGAAATAGTACCGTCGCAGCGACGCCCGTAAGAGCGCCCGCATTGTTAAAAGCGCTCGATCAGTCATGACGGTTAAATTGAAGTGTTAAGGCGCATCCAGACTTGCGCAACATAACACCGTCGCGTAACAATTTTTGCCGCGTGACAAGATGCCGTATCGTCGTCGCGCAATTAAAATTCTTGCGCGACGGTGTTACGTTACGATGTTCTGTTGCACGTTTGGATACACATGTAGGGTTATTATGACCTTCGTATCCTAATCTCCTTAGGCGCTAGTTATGGTAAATATCATAAGCGGTACTGAAAATCATCGAAATTTGGGAGATTGCCCCAGCCCGCTGGCTTTGTCAAATGTCACAAGGGTGCATTGGACCGTTGCGCTGTGCTCATAGCGAAATAACTGATAAACTGAGACAGGGACTTTTTAATCCTCGCTTTGGTTATGGTAAAACCAAAATATAATTGAACCCAAGCGGGAATAAAAACTAAGTTATGTTGTCAGTGCAACTGGTGCAATCAAATGATGCCAAATGACTTCACCGCAACGTAAAAGTGGTGTTGCCAACACAGTCAAACGAATAGTCGGGAAAATTGTCTTGGCGCCGCCCGTGGCTTTCTTTATGACCTGTTTCAGGCGATGCAGG
This sequence comes from Prosopocoilus inquinatus, assembly GCA_036172665.1. Lineage (NCBI taxonomy): Eukaryota > Metazoa > Arthropoda > Insecta > Coleoptera > Lucanidae > Prosopocoilus > Prosopocoilus inquinatus. The sequence goes on from CM069872.1 coordinate 49,376,004, forward strand.
GGACTGCTCTGCTCATGGCGTAAACATTCGAAATAGCTGATATACTGGGGCAAGGACTTTTTAATCCTCGCTTTGTTTATTACTTAAGCCCGGCGGTCTTTTCATCTCTGATTAACTTTAACCATTGATTAATTCCTAAGGAAACAATTGTAACTTTGGGAAAAAAACGGCGATTAAAGTTAATGAGAAGTGAAAATGCCGGCCCTTAGAGTTATAAGCACTTTTACTGCTTGTTTTTAAAATGAATTGTTCCGTAAGCATTTTTACTTTATTAAAACCTGAATAAACGAAAAAAAGTACGTCACGCTCCAAATAAATATGTAATAATACAGTAATTTAGCTGTAAGAAGCAATGTTATGTGTTGCTCGAGATGTTTGTAAGAAACCCCAAAGTGAGTTCGGATAATTACAAGGCGAGAGTTCAGTTTGTATAGTGCTCGAAAGAAGAAAAAGCAATTCGTGAAAAACAAATAGGTTTTCACGTCTGACGTCATTCCCAGTTCTAAAAGATTTTAATAAAAAAAAGAAAAAACTTTAAAAGCGAGTGGAACGAACAAAAAGGCACACACAGTTTGTGTTTACGCCGCATCCTGTTCCGGGGTTTTTCCCCTCGCTTTTTAAGAAAGCAGCTCAAATAAAACCCGGAAACCGACCGCAAATTAAAAGCGACTCCGGCTCTTTAACGGCAACTAAAAAAAAAAAAAAACCAAGCCATCCTGCCTGATTATTGGTGGACGTCGGCGTCGCGTCGTCATCAATTACGTTAATTTTTAATTAGCGCGCCCGTGTTTACCCCGAACTTCAATTACCGCTGCAGTTTTTACGTGCGCAAATATTTCGTTAATGTTTTCATCAAATAATGCAAAACGCTGTAAATAAACGAACATGGCGAGCACGATGTCCCGCAGGCGAATTATCTACAACTAAATATATACTATTCGTTTGTTGAATAAACAAAGGAGGAAAACGCCCGGATTTTATGCAGAATCAAAAAAAAAAAAAAAAAATTAAATTTTCAGCGAGTGATTTAATGTAAATAAAATAATTGCAGGGGGACGGGTTTATTTGATGTGATGAATAAATGAGAGGACATCAGCGAGTACATTGTTACGGTGATTGCGTAATCATCCTCGGAATGACTTTTCTCCATTAAGAGCGAAAAATTGTTTGATTTGGCCTTTAATTGAATAATCGCTGAAAAGATATTATTTCAGTTCGCAAACGATCCTGTTTATTCAGCGCAAACGTAAATACAAGCCCCCATAAAGCGCATTCGATCTCTGAAATTACAAACAGAAAATAAAACGAGCTTTGTTTCCAGCTCGCATGAAATATTTTTTTTTCCACCTGAAACAAACCAGCTTCCAACAACGCGGCTTTTTACATATTTATAAATTAGAAGAGAGAGAGAGAGACGCAGGGTGGTAGTTTTTACGAGCGTCGGGCGAACGGTCGCATCTATTTTAATTTTAAATGGTGGAAAATAGATAACGGCGGCGTCCAATTTTCCGGAGTGCACGGCCATGCATCGGGGAGGTCATTTCTGGAGGGTGGAAAACGCCGCGGGGGGCGAGAGGGTGTCCTCCTGTGGGGGAGGACGAGACGAAGACGACGCGCGACAACTAATGGAGTGTCACATACATCACTGCTTCTTTTTTATTTCGGGACTCATTACACATTTTCTGACAAATGAGGGCGCGCGCGCGCCAGCAGGAACAAACACGCTCGAGTTCTCTTCTCCTTCAGGAACTTTTAATCATCACGGTTCAATGTCGTGTCAATTATTTCTTAATAATGACGTTTTCGTTAGTTATTTTTTTTATGTCACGGCCCACCTTCTAAATTTATCTAACCCGTAAACTTCCTGGAGACGATGGTTTCTAAGTACATTAAAAGGCAGATAAAGAAATTAAAAGACCGAACCCCAAATGCTACCATCTGAATGAAGTTACGGTATCTCCTGTTAAGTTACGTTATGAAAAGGGTTGCAAGTCAGCGCTGAGGAAAACAATCAGCTGTCCCGAGCTAAAACTCAGATGGACATGGGCGGAGTCACAGTTCAAGGGCCCCAGAGAGATCGAACCCCAGCGGATGTTACGCCACTACGGAACCGCGCATGAGCTAAAATTTCGGAAAATTCCCAGGAGAACTCACTCCTACATCCAAAATAATTGTTCGTCGCAGCAAAACAACAGATCGTACTTAAAACTTACATTAATTCTCAACAAACCAATTACAACGGCTCACAGTCTGACTCAAATAAGCCACGCCCACGTACGAACCGTTAAAATATGTGGCTCAGATTCTTAAGGCCGTTTTCGTAATCAGACTTTAAGGAAGCTTTAATTTAAAGTCACTTTAAGAATAGGCAAACAAATGTATTTTTTTTTTTTTTTGGTTAAAATAACTTAAAATTTAAAGTCCTATCATGAAATCGGCCCTTAAATGCAAATCATTACGATACAATATTAAGCTTTCACAAAATGTGAAACGGTTGTCATTTAAGAAAAATTCATGGTGACGTCATAGTTGAAAGACAAATTAAGATCAAGAAAAGATTTTTACGCTAACATGAGCCTTTTTCAGATTAAAAAGTTACCTATTTCGGGATTTTGCAAAAAAAAAAACAAATAAAAGTTTGTTGCTGGATTTTATCACCACTCTGTATATACATATTTTCACTCCTGATGAAGCTATCAAGCGATAGCGAAACGTTGAGTGCCCGTTGTTTAAAAACTATTTTCTCACGACATATTTCATCGGCCAAGAGTCGACTTTAAATAATGATAATAAAACAACACATTACGTTTGTTGTTGTACGGGATTTTATTGTCCTACACCTGCCGATTGTGTGCAAACGTCAAACGTAGTGTTGACGGTTCGTCGAACTCCCGGTGCGTCACTAGTGTCGGTGGCATTCCAGAAAAACGCGGTGTTACAGCGACTTGCGTTGAATTTTCGAAAACGTATCCGCCGCCAAAACAGGTGGACAACAGACGGGACGGTAATATCAAAGAAACGGGAGAAACAGAAATCGAACCTAAAAGTAAAAGAACAAGCGAATTTTTTTTTGTTGAAACAAAGAAATCGAATTTAAGCACGGGTCACTCCAATTACCTTTTCTATTTGCCGTTAGAAAGAGAGAAGAAACGGAAGAAACAAAAAGGCTAAACTAAAAGTAAAAGAACAATGGATTTTTTTTGTTAAAACAAAGAAATCGAACATAAGCACGGATCACTCTAATTACCTTTCTTCCTATTTGTCGTAGAAAGAGAGAAGAAATGGGTGAAACAAAACGCTAAACTAAAAGTAAAAGAACAAGCGGATTTTTTTTGTTGAAACAAAGAAATCGAATGTAAGCATGGACCACCCTAATTACCTTTTCTATTTGTCGTAGAAAAAAAAAAGAAATGGGAGAAACAAAAGGCTAAACTAAAAATAAAAGAACAAGCGGATTTTCTTTTGTTGAAACAAAGAAATCGAATGTAAGCATGGATCACTCTAATTACCTTTTCTATTTGTCGTAGAAAGAGAAAAGAAATGGAAGAAACAAAAGGCTAAACTAAAAGTAAAAGAACAAGCGAATTTTTTTTTGTTGAAACAAAGAAATCGAATGTAAGCATGGATCACTCTAATTACCTTTTCTATTTGTCGTAGAAAGAGAAAAGAAATGGGAGAAACAAAAGGCTAAACTAAAAGTAAAAGAACAAGCGGATTTTTTTTTGTTGAAACAAAGAAATCGAATGTAAGCATGGATCACTCTAATTACCTTTTCTATTTGTCGTAGAAAGAGAAAAGAAATGGGAGAAACAAAAGGCTAAACTAAAAGTAAAAGAACAAGCGGATTTTTTTTTTGTTGAAACAAAGAAATCGAATGTAAGCATGAGTCACTCTAATTACCTTTTCTATTTGTCGCGGAAACGGACAATCCGCTCGGTAAAACTTGCCAATAACAAGTCAAATGATTCACAGGGCATAAATAATTCCAGTAAACACTGTAGTTAATTTGAATTTTGGTCTAAAAACCAACAATTCACGAGAACGATTCACGCGTATGTAATGTACCTCAAGGTAACGAAAGACAAAATAACGTTAAAGCTGGCCGCCGAACAAAGTTAGTATATGAGAAGTTTTGTCATCCGCTTGAATTTACATACATAAAGCAGAACGCCCGGTCGCGCTGATGGGGGCGTCCGTGCGGTCTCTGGTGACGTCAGACCATACTATGGCGATTTTAATTACTCACCATCAACGGAGTCTGCACAGTCGCTGCCGTTACCATAACAACGCAACCATTGTGACGGTTTTAAATGGAGCTTCAGCTTAGACGACTGACGTGTACCTGAGACCTATGCGATAAAGGTCGAATCCGTACGACATTGTATAAGACAATTTCCCGTATACTAAGGCCGGTATTCATAAACCAAACTTACGCTATGCGTAATCTGTACGTATTTCGCGCATTTCGGGTGCATAATCACTGAGAATTGAAGAATATTTTATGAATTACCTTCCCAAAAGGCGGGAAATACGAAGGATTTATGAATTACAGCGAATTTAAAGTGAACGCATTGCGTAAGTTTTGTTTATGAATACTTTGGCCGCTGAAGACAAACGCTCTAACGAACAGGATGTCGGCTAATCAGAAAACGGTATCAGATCTCGTAACTTAAACGGGAACAGCAGTGTGGCCACCTGTCAACAACTAAATTGTGCTACACGACTGCAAGAAAAAATAACGAGGGAATTAAACTAGGACCTAATTGGTTTTTTGGGAATTAAACTAGGACCCAATGAAAGTAGTGATATCCAGGTGCCGAAACGGAAACAGCAGTGTTGTCACCTGTAAACAACTCAATCGTGCCACACGACTCCAAAGAAAATAACCGGGGAATTAAACTGTAACACAATAGCAGATGAAGCAAGATTCTCTGAATCATCTTCAAGTCATTCGCCTAAAATTAATCACGAAGCAAATTCTGCGAAGTTAGGATCAATTAGGCGTTTCGGAAGGTCGCGAAGCTGTCTTCCGCAAAGTGCAACTCAGCGGAATATAAGCGTGTCGTGTTTAGATCTTCCAATTTAGAATGGGGCAGGTTTGCATAAAACGAATGTGGGCAAAGCTTACTTGATGCTGACAAATCTTGTAACTTTGAGTTTTGGACCGGACCCTCCGCCGCCAGGGCGTAAACCGTTCGTGGCTTAAGCGACATGCCTCGTCCTTTCCGACAGGTTCTTTTCTGAAATTTTTTGACGTTCTCTTATTCTTCGAAATCACATCATTTATGATTTGGGTAAGTGAAGTACAACATGTTTTCCAACACGTATTTCTCTCTGTGGCGCCCTGAACTGCATTTAAACGAGACGCAGTAACATAGATCAACCGTCGTTCGCACATGTAACCACCGCAACTAAGTGCTGATTTATTGCGTTCGTGTTCATAAAAGTATTTATGGCATTGTAGAAATACAATAGCCGAAGTTTGAAAACGGCAAAGTGATGTCATTGATTTATGTCGGGCCATTGTCAGCCCGAGCCCGAAATAATTCATTTCACCATCAAATAAACAATGGGCGCGCAGCGCCCGCCTAAAGACGTCGTTTAGCGTTCGCCGTCCGTTGTAATACGTCCTCCTCGTCGATGAAAATTGCTTATTGCACATAGCAGTCGACGTCGTCGTAAGAAACCCGCGCCGTCCTTGTTAAACGAAAAGCTCCTCGTCCCAGAAATTCCCCCATTTGCTTCTTTTTGTTTCTTCTATATACTTATTTTGCATGTATCTAATTCCAGCTTGAAATTAAGCGCGCGATGAAATAAATTCCGCGTGGATTATTCGCAAATAATGACCAGAATAATTAGGAGGAGCTCCGGTCCTCCGTGTCGGGGCGTCGCGACGCCAACTTCGGAATTAAAACTAATATCGGTCCGAGTGCAGGCGGCATCGTACGTCGCTTCTGTTTCTGAAATGGGAGAGCGAGGCAGGAGGAGGAAGAGAGGGCGTCGTGAATTATTCATTTCGAAATATTATCCGGAATTCAGACATATTTTTCGATTTTATTTCCGAGTAGATTTTGATGTAATAATGGTGCGAATCAGTCGGGTTTTATTTCAATTGTCTGGCTTTACGAGAGTGTGTTTAAAACGTAATGGTCTTGCGTTTTATTTCTTTTTCTTATTAAGTTATTCAAAACTTCTTTTCTTTGCTCTCGAGAACATGGCATTTCGATAGCCTTCCTCATTTCATTTTTCTGAATAAATGTACTCTCATTTTGCTTTTCTTTCTTATGTAAGATCGCCCGCAAATTATCAGCACTTTTTTTTTAATATGAAAACACTGGATGTACACAAATATAAATAATCATCAAACAACAGTGATTTACTCACCAGGCACCCCCGGTCCCCAAGACCACAAAGGTCTGCACTTGCTCAACCAAACCTTTTGGTCTATTTCCAATTCATACTAGTTCCTCCACCTTAATCTTAATGGGTCTTCCAAACTCATTTCTGTTGCTCTCTCATATGCTCCAATTCTCTAAAATATAATTTCCACAAGCACACTCTACATGCACCGCAGATAACCTCACTTAGGTACATGCAAACACGCTCTAACCCTACGTATTGGTACTATCCGACCCGTGGATTGAATCCCATCAATCTACTGTTCTACCACGGGGCGTGGTATCTCACCACCGGCCTCCACCTGGCACGTAAGGCTGGTAACAATTCCTCATGACAGCCCGCTACATCGGATCCCCAAGAGATCATCATGAGACCGTGAACAGTACGTCGTTCCCTGTCGGCTGCGCTTTAACCTTGTTAGTACGATTCCCTTAAGGGTGGCCACACATGCACGATGTCCCTGACCGTCCTTCACCGAAGCCACCCCCGCCGACATTCACACAGTTGTCAGTGGTGAAATGATATACACCTGCCACGCCCTGTCGAGCCTACATCAAGAGAATCGCTCATTCATCCCAAGCAAAAAGTAGATCAAATAATACCGCAAACTCTTATTAGCGTGTGCATCTTTTTATAGTATATCAACGACTGCCCTATCCCTTAGACGAAGCTGTGCCGCCTGACCGATTTTTGTTTACATTTCTCAAGTGCCGTCCCGCATTCCAACCGTCTGGGTTTATAATATTCCATGCATTTTAGGCGAAACTGTAACTTCTTAAATTATAAATTCTTCTTAGACATATTTTTTATTTAATATAAAAATATATCTACCACTAATTCTTTGTTTTACGCGTGATTCTTGTTCTTCTATTCAGTGTCGTAGCTAGGGTTTCTGGCGCTCAGGGCAAAATATGATTCTGCGCCCTCACGACACTGTTCTTTATTAATAAGCCTACTCAATACTCGTAATTGCGCCTTTTCGGATCTGCGCCTCTGGCGTAGGCCCCTCTTGCCAGCCTCTAGCTAGGGTGCTGCTTCTGTTGCCATTTCCGATCGTTTCCCTTAACTCCATGGTTTTAGAACATGATGAATATCATGTAACATTGTCTTTCCTTCTAACGATCTCTTAACCAAGCTATCCTTATACTCCCATCCTTGTCTTTTAATGTTTTTATGACCACGGCTAATCTTCTAAAAGAAAATAGATCAATTTCTAACGAAACCGGATTCTACAATACAATATTCGTTTTCAAGGTGACTTGGTGGAAGTCGTTTGCCCTTTTAGATGTTTTCCATCAACGCCTTTGAAATTGAAATTCTTCGCTGTTTCTTCTTTTGAAATAATCGATGTGAGAACATCTGCTACTCTACTTATTTGACTTACGTGAAAACTCTAGCGAGGAACTACATAGATATGAACGTAGCAAGAAATGTTCGTACGTGTAGTTATACGTGGAATTCCCTAGTTCGATTGGAAAGATGGGTCGTAGGTCGAACTTCGATGATAATTTAATTCGCATAACTTACCTGCGTATGTTCACAGGCTTCTAATTAGTGCGTTGCAAAATGGCTTCAGAATCGGACACACCCGTATTGGAATTAAGTCCCTACGGACATTAGCTCCCAAAAACAGAACCAAACGCAACAAACGAGCCACACTTTTCGATTGTTACCTTAATAATGTTAGGGGCCGAGATGGCCGCTGTGAGGACGATGCCGAGGATACCACGTGCGAAATCAGCCAATCGTAAATTAATATAAATTCCGGGGATGAAGTACTTATGTCTGCGAGTTACAGAATTAAAGCGTAATAGATCTTGTTGCCTTCACAAAATAACAAAATGCGTGATCTATTATGGGTGAAATTAACCAGGTTGCAGGTATTCCTCAGTTCTCCAGGATCTTCGAAGTTACATTCGCATTGTTCTCACTGTGTGTTTCATTTAATAGTCTTATCCATCTCTTTGGTCTTTCGTTTTCATGTTTGAGCTAGATCTTTCAAAGTTTAAATATTTACCCTTTTTTATTCCCAATTTTCTTCTTTCTTCAATTCTAATTTTGCTTTCGCTTGTTATTATAACTATTTCTTGATGTTTACCACCAATTACGTTTATAAACAAAGGTATTTTTCTGAGTTTCTACCGCACCACAGATATTGGATTAATGCCGCCCTAATCACATTCAGTTTCCAAAATTCTTTTTGATGCCACTGACATGACGTTCTGTAACACTTTTTCTCTTATTATACTGTAGCGTACGTCCGGACGGGGTCTGGAAACTCACTTTTCATCCCCTTTTGTCCCCAGTTCTTTTTAGCAATTCGTACGTCGTTGAATTTAGGTTTTTTGTTAGTACCGCCCTTGTTTTAGCATGGAAAGCTAGAAATCCATTTCCAAATCGTTTTCCCCGAATAGCTTGAATGGCGTCTACTTATATATATATATATATATATAATTTTTGGAGTTGTCGAAATGTTTACTTTATAGTCCTCTGTTATTATCGTTTAAATAAAAAAATACAAATCTTTAAATTACAAAATATATTCAAACAAAAGAGAAATTTTAGTAGAATGACGAAAGAGTGCAAATAAAATAGTTTAGTTATTAATTAAATCATTTAAATGTAACAATTAACATAAAATTAAAACTAGAATATAAAAGAGAGAAGGAAAGATTAACAAAAACCAGCTTATTTCTAAAAAAACTTTGTTAGATGCTAAATTTTAAGCAATAAAGATTGTATTCTATTTAAATTCACCCTCGCCTTCTTGGCTACTCTTTTCAAATTAAAATAAATTAGGAAAATTGACTGATTTAAAAAAATAAAAAATTTTGAAAAAAAAATTTCACAACGCTTACAACTAAATTACATCGAAGAAGCACTTTTCTAGATGACAGGAGTTCATGCCTTGGGTAACTGTCTTAACGAACTCGGACCTATTTATTTGAATTGAATGACCTTCTTTACTCTACGCCAGCTTTGCATTAGGCGTTGGTATTGAGCAAAAAAAAACCTTGATGACTTATTCTATTTTTTCTAATACCAAGGTTCAATCAAGGTTCTTTTCCAGGAAACAAAAGTCTTTCCATAATTAATTCTTTTATAATTTCTAGGTACATTCATCGGAAGCTTGACGAAAATGCTTTCGTTGGGCGTGTTTTGCATTTTTTATGAGTCATGATACGAGTTCTAATTTAATAAAATATCCTAAGAATCTGGATTCTTACAATACTATAGCATTATTTGGTGAGTCTTTGATGTACAACCTTCAATTTTATTATGTTTTCAAAACTCAAACGTACATTGAATCTAATTTTGTACAGTGTTAACGGTTCATTACGTGAGGAGTTTGTTTTTCTGAATCTTTGTGAAACTTGCCCAGACATCATAATCTAATGTGCTGGAAGATGCTTATGGCCATTACCGAAACTATCCAAACGTAAATCTCACTTAATTTCACCCAAGTATTACGCCCCAGCACATAATTATTATTAGTAGGTGTCCTGAAAGCCGCTGCCGCCGCCGTTGAAACACGTGCGATGATAACAATAACAATAATGCATCCCATCCCGCAACTTGCTGATAACTAATAACGATATCGGAGAGAGGGACGCCCTAATTGATATTTTAAACGAAACGGCGTTTACCTGCGGCGCTCGCCAATATGCGCCAGGTAAGTTATAATGAACAGCGCCGCGGCGCAATAAAGCATTATTACGTAATTTTCAAGCGCAGGACATATGTTCTGGTATAATTGAAAATAACGGCTGAACGTAAAGAAAAGGATTCTTGTGCGATGATTATTTTCTTTTACCAATTGCCAAATCAACCGATTTCCGTTTCCACTTTTGACCTTCTGTTTAGGTTGTCTGATAGCCAATCTTAGGACATTTGTATGGATAGTCATGTTTCTTGAATGCAACGCGCACGCTCACCGCCAGTTCATAACATGAGCGCCGGACTATTAGTTTGATTAATACGCTGTAATAAACGCTAAGATCGAGACACCGCCTACCTATAACGTGCGTGTCGCTTATGAGAATGACATTGAGTTGCATACTTTGATCCGATATTTGCTTATATCATTAAATTTCTGAACAAAATATGCTCAGTCATTGCTTAAATTATTTTTTAGACTCCGGAATGTGATGAACTGGAACTAAAAATGTGTTATAATGATTATTTTTTAATCTGCGTGTTTTTGGTGTTGCTTTTGCTTTAAAGTCACTCCGGAAACTTTTCCGCACACGTCTGCTTATAGTCGCCCGCTTCCGACCCACTTATCTTTTTACCACAGTCATGATGAATGTTCGCGCACATCTAAAACACACCCCCATTTGGGTGACGGCGGCGCCGACGACATAAAGTTCCGTCGTTAATAAAACTTGCCAGGACTGCTGCACCTCGCAACGAAAACACATGAAGTGAAATTATAAGGTTGAAGATAAGATCGACTCTGCATTTCTTAGGAACTTACGCATTTTAAGTGATCGAATCGAATCGAATTGAATCTATCCCTCGCTGTTCTTGAATTCAGCAGAAAAAATACGACCGCAATTTGCTTGAAATAACGTCGCAAAAGACGAGGGACATTCATCGCAAGCCAAGCAAGCAAGCAGCAAGCTGGCACGCGATTTTTCCACAAGACATAAATTTATTATTCCGAAGAACAGAACTCAATATAGTAAATCTATGCCGCCGGGAACTTGCACCATAAAAGACCTTGCGCCCCCCTCGAACATCGTAATGCGTAATTGAATCCGGGTTTCCGGGCGGCGGCGGCGGCGAAAGTATTAATTCCGGGCTGCATCGCTGCTGATTAACCGCGAACGTGCCTCCGCGATTAATAATTCATCCGGCGGGTGAACATCGCTCGCGGAAAACGCGGCTTTCATTTTAATTGCCGGATTTAAATCGTCCGGTAATGCGTTTCAATTATTAAAGCCGATTGTGAATAAGTGCGGGCACATCGCGTGCCGGATTATAAATTCCGAATTCGGATTTTTTATTTTCGTTTGCATTTCAAATCGGGTCGGTTGTTATACGCACGTGGAAACCAATTTTTCACGTCGTCGGGTACTTTGTATACTTCCAATGATAAAATCAGAGGAAATCGTACGCCACGCGATGCAGAAAGCTTCTTTTCGAATTAGGATCAATAGCTTATCAATACCTTATTTACCAGTTTTGTTTTTATATCAGTCATAATTCTGAAGTCTTACATACGCCTTTCCTGACCCATTTGAGATCATGCACTCACAAAATGGATTCGATTTCATCTCTTAACTACTCTTCTAGAACTCTCTTATATTCAATATTGTATTCATTATTGTGAATTGGTTTATGATGTATTTTTTCATTATTGTGGTAATTGCTTTTCGTTCCATAAATGCTGGCATAGCTTCGTTGCAAGCACTCCCATTTTCCGACATAGCTTACCTGAGATAAGCGTCTTATTCATACTCCTGACAGTAAGTGTCTTGCATAACCCGAGACAAGTGTCTTGTCTGTGCTCTTGACAGTAAGTATTTTGCATAACCCGAGACAAGTGTCTTGTCTGCGCTCCTGACAGTAAGTGTCTTGCATAACCCGAGGTAAGTGTCTTGTTTGTGCTTCTGACCACCTTGCAATTTTTTTAACATTTTATGAAAATGCTGAAGCCACATGTGTTTCTTGAATTGGGCAAGAGGAAGACCGAGATCTTCTTCGCTTCAGCTATTTGCTATTTTTTGAATGCTTAGAACAGTTCTATTAAATCTATTTTATTCTGCTCGTTCTCATTCCCTTCTTCCCCACAACATTCTTCTCTAGATTTATCTCCTTCAATTGGGTCTAACAGGTTCTTCTTTACATAATAGTTTCCTATTAGCTTTTTGCTATTTAATTCCTTGTCTTTGTTCTAATTCCTTAGTACCTTGTAGAATACTTTCCTCTACTTTATTTCCAAATTATTTTCGCTTGGTTTTGTTACTTTGTTTTTCTGCAACCTGTTCCTTCAGTGTTTTTCCACTTACACCTCTTTCCTTTCTCATTGTTCGCTTGTTTATTTCGATGACTCTGCTTTCTCAGGGTTCTCATTTATTTTCACAGTTTCAAGTTTGGGAATGTTTTATTCCCGAACTTTTCCAGATTTTCCCCGACATTCCGTTAAGGAACCGACAAACTTTAACAACTGATCCTGATTGCGCATCTTTTTTTTTAATTTTTAAGCATTTTCCTTTTCATCTTGACTTCAAAACTGAACAAGTTTTTCAACGAAAAGCCTTGATACAGGCCAGGGATTCCCAGCTTTTTTTAAGCACTAATCCTTCGGGAAGAAAGAAAAGTTTCCATCGATTCCCTCCCCTTTCAAACTTAATTGTTAATCTATAACTCCGTTAACGCCATCTATTGTTTCAAAGCAATAACTAATTTAATCGAACACTGGTAGTGCAGTTTCGTTATTTCATTCTCAGTAAATATAGTATAAATACATATATTTTTAAATTAAATCTAAAACAAAATCTAAAATATAAAATCCAAGTCATTCAGAGCGCCATCTGTTGCCTAATATTGTCTAAGGACTTTGCGCTCACGTTCTCAGCAATATTTCTGACTTCTAACTTCGCTTCGTTTCGCATTTACATTTTCAGCAAAAAAAAATATATTTTTCAAATTAAATTGAAAACATAAAATCTAACCCCCCTGTTTCACAAAAATTATTTAATCACTGATTATTTTAACAGCTTAATTAAAGCCTGTTGATTGGTTGGAAGAACAACTCTGACCTCTAATTTCACAATCATATTAGTTTCAAGGTTCAATTTATTTCAAAACATAAAAACATGATGACGTGATAGGATTCGTTAAGAGCGCCATCTCTTGGCCAAATGGAAAAGTAGAAAACAACTGGCAATAAGTTGAACTGGGCCAATTTGTTCGACTGAAGTTTATTATTAATGATGATCGATGCAAGACAATTTAAAACAGTTTGTCGAAAGCTTCTTACAGAATCTGATTTTAAATAAATCGTAAAATCGGAGGAAAGTAAGTGGATCATTAAAAAGTAAAGAGGTTGTCTCCCAAAAGTTTGATTACGAATTATTAGAAAAAAGTAACTTAGCATTTAAAATTGTAAGTGACTTTGTCTGGATTTCTTTTTAATTAATTGCTTTTTTTTTCTTTTTTAAATTGAATAATAATTTCTTAGGTACTTACAGAATTCCGGTTTCTTACACATGACCTGAATTATTTAATCTATGAATTCAACTCTGTCTGTTACTTTTATCCAGCAACGCACTTGCGTATTTTCGTCGATTACGCAAGAAAAAAAAATCGAGCAATTTTTTTTCGTTTAAGTTCGAAAAGCGAAAGTAATAAGAAAGGGAAACAATATTAATTGACCGAGTCGACTTTTAAAAATACGCCCGGCGACGAATAATTGCCTTAAATTAATCTCCGGCAACCAATTTGCCCAATCAGTTTTGTAATCGAAGCAGGACAATTAATTTCGGTCGTTAGCATCTCTCTTTACACGCCCGGGATCATTCTGTCTTACCCCCTTTTTCCCTTTTTTTTCCTTTTCTAGCCGTTGTCCTGGCTCGTTAACCGGTGCCTTTCAAGCTTCTCATCTTGGCACAAATAAATGAATAAATCACATGTTTAATGTAATTTTTTAATAAACATTAAAAAGTTTTACTTTCTTAGACACTTTTACTTCCCATTGCATTCTTTTATGGAGCTTTTTAGTTTAACAAGATGCGGTTGAAATTAGACGTCTTGTTCAAGCGGAATGTTTTCACGTGAAGTAAGGTCGTCAAACAAAATTGCTAATTAAGGAGGAGAAGAAGTAGACGAAGAAGAACTCGCAACGGTGAAAATTTGTTGTTCGGTTGAGAATGAATTGTCAGCCGTCACGGAAATAAATTAAAACGCCGCCGTCCGACATTGTAAATTTTAATTCGTAACGCGAACGGGAAGCTGCAGGGGAGGCGGGGGCGACTGTGACGAACTTCATTATTATGTAAACTTATGCAAAAATTCGAGCAGTCGAAAGCTTTTAATTTTCCAGGACAAATAAATTCGTAGAAATCTAATTAAGTCGAGTTAATTGTTCGACAGAGTCGCGTCGTTCACCTCAGTCAGACAAAAAGCTCGTCTCAATTCGGTCCGGAGGCCTAATCAAAAATTCACGAAATAAAGGACAGACGCCGCCTTGAATGAGAAGAAGCGTCGAAAACCGAAGACTTACATAAATAAAGCCGGCCGTCGCGGCGACGTTGTTTATTTTCCTCGCCCGAGTGAAGGCTGAAGCCCCCGTTGTTCGCCGGTCTGACCCAATAAACACTTCATCATAAATTCAACGCCGCGGAACACAATTGCCGGAAAATAAAATTAAAATTCTTAGCACTTCCTCACTGTAATTTAATAAGACCGGAGAACGTAATTGCCGGAGGCTGCAGCTAATTATTTTATCAAATGAATAATCACAAAAGCTCGCGGTACGCTTTTCTGTACTTTTTTTCCACTACCACCTCCACCGAATCGGAACGAATTCTATTCCGTTCAAGCTTCGATAAAAAAAAGCAATTAACCCCCGGGAAATTAAAGTTGGAAACACAGACGACCTAAAATGGTATCATTTACTGTAAGAATTCTTTAATTAATTGCAAAATTCGTTAAAGCTTGTGCTATACGAGAGCTTTTTCCCTCCCCTAGAAAAAGGAAACGCAGCCTGTCTTGTCTTGTCTGATTTTCAAGTGACGTTTTTTTTTCTTACTTCTGTGTTCGCTTCACAACCAGTTATCTCAAATGAACTTTTGAACAGTTCCAAAAAAGTATCATGCGCGTTTTGAACAACAGTCAGGGGTTCCCAATGCAGTCGGTGATGAACAACGTAAAAAAAGAATCGATGGACCTGTAGGGGTCGACGACACTCTAGGGGTCATTTAGAGGTCAATAATCATAGACTGGGAGGCGAATGAAAAATATCTATTTTTTATTATTTTATTTAACTTTTTTAAACTTAAATAATTTCATAGTTATTTAGAAAAGCATTTTTTTTTAATAAAGTTGAAAAAAGATGAAACGAAAACGTCGCGTAGATGATAACACATTTTTTTTTTAAATGGATTACAACAGTTTTTCCTGTTGGTCAAGAGATGGCGCGCAACGCCCTGCTGGTTGATGATCCTTTAGTTTTCTCTCCGAATACTAATTAGGGCCGAATAATCGAGTCTAACTGAAACTTTAAAATAAAATCGCATTCTCATGTATGTCTTCTCACTTTGATTTGATATCTGAAAGTGACTTTGTATTAAAGTCACCTTTATTTCGATTATGAAATACACTCTTACGGCCGGTTTCATAATCAGATATTAATTTAAAGTCACTCTAAGGATAGGGAAACAAATGTATTTTTTTAGGTTAAAGTAACTTTAAATTTAAAGCCCTATTATGAAATCGGCCTTTAGTGCCGGTTTGATAATCGAAGTAAAGGAGACTTTAAAATAAAAGTCGCATTCTGATGTGTAAACAAATAAGTTTTTACATTAGTCTTGACATCTGACTGTGACTTTTATTTTGAAGTCTTCTTTAGTTCGGTTATGAAACCGGCCCTAGTCATTAAACGGAATTTCATAGTTAAGAAAAGCAATTTTTTTTCAAATAGAGTTGAGAAAGATGAAACGAGAATGTCGGTGGTGAAACTTTTTTTAAAATCTATTACAAAAGTTTTTCCTTCTGGTCAAGAGATGGGTGGCAACGTCCTGTAGGACATGGCCAACTTTATCAAGCTTATTGATAAGGATGATGATCCTTTAGTTTTCCTTTAGAATAATAATTAGGGCCGGTTTTATAATTGAACGTAGAAAGAAACTGTAAAATTAAAATCACTTTCTCACGTGTGAATTAAATGTCTTTTCACGTTTGTTTTGACATCTGAAAATGACTTTGTAGTCAGTCACCTTTAGTTCGATTATGAAATACAGCCTAAGTCATTAAAAAAAGAATAAGCTAAAAAAGTAAAAGAACAGACGAAACATGTTTTAAAATTATTGATTAAAACAGTTTTTCATTCTGATCAAGAGATGGCGCGCCAAATGATGATATCACCTCTTTTAAATCTCCTTTGGTTTTTTTTATAATTAGTTGTTAGAAAAAAATATTTTTCCAACAAATAGAACATGTTTTAGAATTCGACTAAAATAGTTTTTTCTTTTGGCCAAGAGATGGCGCACTAAATGAGCATGGTGTTGATGATTAAAGATCAGAATCACATATTTTGACGTCATAGTATTCTAATTATACGCCATCATCACCACGTGAAGCATTGTGAAGAACTCACGTAAGCCAATTTGAAAGTCAGGATGCTCCCTGGATTTTATTCCAAAAAAGATGAAAAAATGTGTTAAAAATTCATATTTCATAAACAAAACACCAGATAATGATGTCGTCACAATATGTGATTCCGATCTGTAATGGTGACTAAGGTGCATGCTTTCAATCCCATCTTTTATTTTTTTGAAAATAATTAGTTATTATAAAATTTAAATTTTTTTTATAGCTAAATTTAAAAGATACGTCATGAAACGAAATAGGTTACTTTTTATAACTAATTCAATTAATATAGTTTTCCCTTTTGTACAAGAGATGGCGCTCCACATACTTCCTGACGCGCTTTGATTCCATACTACGTATATTTTTGATTTAATTCTGAGAAAAAAAATTCTTCCCCGAGAAAATTAAAGCAAGATCGCGTTCTTGAAGGTCGATTAAGACGACTTTCATTTTTGGAACAAGTAAAGCTATAAATAAGCGAAGAGATGGCGCCCTAAATAATTTGCTGCGTTGCATTTTGTCTTTACTTCCGATTTCCTTGAAAAAAATAAAATAAAATAAAATAAAAATAAATGCAAAGGCGACGTTATTCTAAAAATGTCTGCGTGTCTCCTCTTGCCGTCTGAAATCAAAGTGAAACTAGCAATTTTCAGTTTCGGTTAAGAGATGGCACTCTGAAAAATTTCCACCAGGCCTTTTAGATTTAGATTTTCTATTTGGTCTTGAAATCAAAATCGTTGCGAAGTTAGAAGCCAGGGATTTCGCTGGAACGTCAGCATGAAGATAAAATGTTGTTTGTTAAAGGAAATTGAATTAAAATGGTTTCTTTTTTACTTTCGAGCAACAGACGGCGCTCTGAAAGGCTATTTTATGCGTAGGTTTTTTTTGCAAATCGCTTTTGATTGCAATGGATCCCTCGAACATTTTCTGCACAGTTGTATCAGCCCTACTTGGGGCTTCATCAGCAGAAGCGTAGCTCGAGAGTTGCAAACTGCAAACCGAAACGGCTTGTTCGAGGATATTCGCAATTGCAAAGTATTAAAAGCTTAAGTAGCTACATCCTACGATCGCCCTTTGACCTGACACTTCATCAGGATTGACAAATTGAAGCCAACTTGCCACACAATGAGTCATCCCAATGCAATGTCAGGTAAAGAAGCGATCGCAGGATGTCGCTACGTAAGCTTTTCAATTGTTTTTACTGTTAATAACTATCATATCATATTACATGTAGAAATTCGATTAAATAAAATCTTAAAGCTTGTAAGAAGCCGCACATTTTAAAGTCCTCCCGCTTGAAGGCGCGCTTTAAACTGAAATTAGATCTTGTCTTCTTGAGACAACAGATGGCGTTTTAATGCAACACACTGATTTAGATAAGCCAGAGCATTTTTTAACCGGCTGGATTGAAAATAGTAACGATAGAATTATAGTAACTAATAGAAAAACATAATGAGTTTTTTCATTAAGTCGTTATTGTTAATTTTGATTATTACTCCGGAGGTCCTCAATCGGCAAAAAAAGAATTGGTAAATATTAAATTTCTGAAAGCATGCCGAAATGGCAAAGAAAAAACTTTTGTAACTTCACTTTTTTGGTCTAAATAAAATTAAAAATAAAAATGTCTAAATTCAGTGTCACTCTCATACATATCGATTTAATAATAATTTATATAATACAAAGGCAAGTGCAGAAAAAAAATCCACTGTCAACGGAACTCGAACACCGCTATCGTGGCTTAACGGTAGAGTGGCTTGGCATGGAACCAGACGGTACGTGTCCGAGTCCTGTCGACAGTAGATTTTTTCTGCATTATTCGCTACTAGTGCCCTCTGTATTATCATTAAACATGCCACCGTGTATATTTTGTACTTGTGAAATACACGAAACGACATAACTGCGCCAGCAAGCTATATATAATGTTAATGTTTATAAACGAGCACGACAAATTATCCTTTTAGCGTAATTGTAAAATGAAAAGTATCCAAGCCATTACGAACAACAAAACACCCATTATCATCAATTATTTACTTAAAGAATTACCGGTGCTTTGCAAGACAAATCGTCAACAATGATCGTTTGTTTCGCATTTGACATACTCGACCAAACGAACGTACCACATATTTTATTAACAAAAACTATAAACCAAAAATAAGGGCGTAAGTCATTGCCGTCAAATGGTATCCAAATTTTCTTCTTTTAAATTTCGGACCAAATTCCGAGGTTTTAGTTCTCAGTTCGTTTTTTATTACCAAAAACTATAAACCAAACGTAAAGGGGTAAGTCATTGCCATTATATGGCATTGTGAATTTACCAATTCCAAATTCTCTTCTTTTAAATTTAGGACGAAATTGCGAGGTTTTAATTCTCAGTTCGTTGCAAAGGTAATGACGTTGGCGTGTTGAAAAGACGTCGCCGCGACGCGCCTTCCGACCCGGATGAAAGCGTCGCAGTCGCAGCGTGCTAATTAACGCGGTTCAAATTCGGTCTTTGTTCTGGAACTTTGCTGAACCGCAAGCACATTATGCAGACTTCAAATATTCACATATGCGGGGTTCGTAAGTTACTAACGCAGACTTGCCAGTCCAAAATGCAATTCTAATTTCGTTCGGTTTATTCAAACAACCGGCCGCTTTGTCTCGAGCTAACCTCCATAATTATTTAATTCTCGTGAAAAATTACTTACACTGCGACAGTCAAGTGTTGAAACTCGACCGCTCGACAACGAAGAGAAAAAGACAAATTTGTTGGCTACGTTTCTTTTTGGTTTAAATATTATTGAGGAACAATACTGTCAGACGAGGGAGTTACAAAAAAACATTCATTCATTGGCATGCATTGACCCTCACATTCACTTGTGGATCATTACTATCAATTTTTCCATAAATTAATCGAGGAAATTCTCATAAGGAGAAGAAGTCGCCAACGACACAGTGACTCTATTCTGGCTTTCGTGGGAAAACTTCTGGGAACGCATTTTCGGCAATAAATCTCAAACCAAGCAAGGAAATTGTCTTCTAAGAAGTGGCTCGTGGGTGAAAAAGAATAAATTGTGTTATCAGAGACCGTTGTCAGTTATAGTCTAGGGTGAACAATTAGGCTGACCACTCTAAATTGCTAGATAAATAACCTGCCCTGCGGTTGTTACACTTAATAAACGCAGGTGTTGAGCCGGGGTCAGTTGTATCCTGTTCCGTCCGCAAAGGTTCCAACACCCTAGGACTCTTATTCGAGTGCCAAAATCCCACACCTTAAAGATATAAAGCACCCGCAAGAAAGTTTCCCAACAAAAAATAAAAAAAGTCCCCTCGGTCGTAAATCGTACATTAATTAAAGAAAAATCCCTAAAAAATTCGTGCAAATCGCATAAATCAAAATTGTATATAACTACGTCCAAATACGGGGCGAGCAACGACCATGCCTTAAATAAGTTCATATACAGAGTCCGACTCGTGGACAGAAAAAGCGCCTTTACGGGAGTACTCACGCGTCAGCTTACACCAAAAATCGGTTCGCTTTAAACTCTAATCCACAGTATATGGAAAACATTGAAATCAAGAAACACAAGAATGTTCAGCGCTCCGAAGGAGCCTCTCGAGCGTGATGGCAAAAAAAAACAAAAGTCTACAAAGGAAAAAAAGAAAGTTTAATGCTCTGAAGGAGCCTCTCGAACTGATCACAGAATTTTAAGAATAAATCCGACAACATAAAAAAACAGGATATACGGGAAAAAATGGTCGTGGTAAAGAAAAAGTATGCGCAGTGCGCCAGCTAAAGCCCAGGGGGAGGCGAAACTCCTCCACTCGGCGGCGACGAAAAAAAAAGAAAAACGGCGGCGTCACTCCTCAATAATGACGAGATACCGAGGCGAATCAAAAATAAAATCAAATGAATCGACCTTAGAATAGCCTCTACCACGGCGTTGACGATTCAGCGGCGGTCCTACCTAGGACGGTTGAGCAACGGCGGCCATGTTCTACGGAACCTAAAATGGAGGCTGCCGGTTTGTCTAGCTGTAACAACTCTAACGAATGTCAGAGGTGGAATGTCGACATTAAAAAGGGATTCGTCAGTTCAGGTGTGTAGCGGCCCCCTTGCCTGGAGCTAGCACTATAAAAACGGGGAACAAGAAAGGAACAATTAACAAAAGAATGACCACGAGGTCGTCAAAAAAACGCACCCTACGTATAAATCGTAGGAGCTGAAGAGTTACCAAATATCGCTGCCCAAATCCGCAGAATGCGATCTCCGCTTGACACTTGGGGGAATATAACAACGGTGAAAGGAATCCACAAAAATGTGGGCCGACGCTCGGAAGATCCACACACAAATTTTAAAACCAGTCGTTAACGATAAATCAACTCGTTCTCCAACGCGTCCCCGCCTGCGTTCTCTCCCACCAAGACCGCAACGCGATTTAATAGCCGTTACAACAAGGAACAATAGGCGAGATCTAAACGTCTCAAACCCAAGAGCGCGGGGGAAAAGAAAGGAAACCAACACCAAACTTGATTACAGAAATCTTTCCGTAACATAGGACACGAACACTATATTCTGGCTTTGGTGGGAAAACATCTGGGAACGCATTTTTTGGCAATAAATCTCAATCCATCTACCAAGTAAGGAAATCGTGTCTTCCAGGGGTGGCTCGTTGGTGAAAAAGAGTAAATCAGAAACCGTGGTCAGAGTAAAAAGAGTGTAGAGTGAGTATTTAGGCTGACCACTCTAATTGCTGCGGTCGTTACACATAAATCCAGGTTTTGAACCGAGGTCAGCTCGCGTTATTCATTCTATCTTGCTACAAAATTCTAGTTAAAAATGCAATATTTCTAATGTCTTTCGGTTTATTCGAACAAGCAAGCACGCTACAAAAATTATTTAATCCCTGTGAGAAATTTACAATGACGCAAGAAGAAAAGCGTGGAAAGACAGAGGTTTATAAACAATATCGATTTAACTGCTCGGTTTATTTCTCTTTGAAACTGCGGCAATTACGGAATCAATTGGCGCGAAACAAAAACTGCTGAGCGCGAGGGAAACGTTAATTAAAATTTTTAATCGCCAACTAAATCGTTGCGTATTTAACGAATTCCGGGATAAATCGAGCGGCTCGCCGGAACGAATTCCGGCGATTTCAGCAGATTACCGAGGGAGGACTTTAAGCTGCGGCGAACAGGAAAAAAAACAATAATGAAAGGAGAGAACGGCGCGTGAAAGTTCATTACGACAGACAGAAATGAACTTCTCCGGCTGTTTTTATTGCGGAAAGTTCGTTTCTGAATTACCGATAAAAAATAAATCAAATATTTCATTCATCAATGGATGTAAAAGAAAATTGGTGGATGCGCCTGGTTACTTGTTTCTAATTTTTTGTTTTAGTTTATGTAACATTTTTAAACATTACGTAATAGAAACAGTTTTAATTATAAATAACATCAACAATAAACGTTTTAACGAAACGATCCTGCCCCTTAAAAAGCATATAACTCATTCTCAGGGTATTTGTTGAAGCCAAGCGGTTCGTGATTTATAATTCACATTTTACGGCGCGAGCTATGTAATTACGCCGTTGTAATGGCCGTAGTAACAATTTGCAGGGAATTATTTTTTTTTTCATTATTCGTCGATGAAATGCGCAGTGCAAGCAATTACGGGCCCGAAAGATCGAACCGAGCGCGACTGAACCGGCGAACGTGGAAATTGTTGTTTGTTGAAAGGAAGGAAGAAGTTGGTTGCTTCGACTTGGATGGAGTATTTATTTTTCATCTCGGGTTCGCGGTCGTGTATTTATTTAAAATGCTGATTCAATATTAATTTCGCTGTTGCGGCGGTAGAAAAAGGGAATTTTTTTTTCGATTTTCTTTACGTAAGTGAGTTGCCGTTTTCTTGAGTAAATACCTATAGAGGTGGCGCACCTGCGAGAGGAGAAGAGAAGTTTCCTCCTCAAATAAAATTTATGTCCCGGTAATGTTCAGTTTTCTGCGGGGTTGATTTGTTGCTGGATTGCCGGAAATAAATCTCGTTTAAGAATGAGCCCAGGCGCGAATTATAAATAATAAAATAAACATGCCGGAGTTATTATTCAAAATATTTTTCGGAAAGCGACGCAAATCAACGGTAGTCCTGATTTATTGCACGGACCGGCGGAAAATCCATTTCCCCGTCGTTATTATTTCTGCTACAGTGGCGCCCTTTTTTTTTAATCGGATAATTAAATAATTCCGGCGGCGGAATTTATTGCTTACGATAAATCCAACGTAATTGTGGATTTTACGGTATCATTACGAAACACGATTTATTATTTACGTGGTTTTAATTTCATTATTTACGCGACGTAATCTGCGATGGCCGGCGCTCGCCGATTCCGAAAGTATAAATAATTAAAATTAATCTGCGGTCGGGTATAATCGAGGTTTCGCAGACGACTTTTACCCCCGGTGTTAAACGGGTTCGTTGACGTCTTTTTTCAAGTTGGCAAAACTTTCTCGGCGAGCTAAGTTTAAAATGTGTGTGGACGCGAAGCTGAACTAAAACAACCCAAGTAACACACACAGGGTGGCACATTAGCGTGACAAAGTTAATTATCACCCTTGCAGGACGTAAAATGAAAAAAAGTTTCATACAAAAGTTATACGCCCTTCAAAGGTCCGTATTATAAAATTACTTTCAACGATACAGGGCGTTCCATAAATGAGCGACTTTACCGTTGTAATTTTTTTAAATGGAACAAACTGTATATTCACTATAAATTCGAGCAACTAATAAGTTGTTGCATGTAATAATATTTGGTTACGTGGTAATAATCTGTTTTCAGAGTGTATGAAGATGAATTGGTTTCAAGAGAACATTATGGTGAGAGAAAAAGATTTTGAGATCGTTTTAATTAGTAAAACAATTCCAGTCACTCTATACGTAATCAAATTCATAGAGAATGCTATGAGCTTGATTACGATTGAAATTATTTTACTAATTAAAACGACCCCAACATTTTTTCTGCCTTTATTTCCTTACATAGGTATTATTTAATAATTAAGATGATCTGAAGCAGAAATGCACGGTGCATTACGTTTTTGATCGCCCGTTATTTTTCGCTGCCCTGTCTTTTACAATCGGAACAATGGGTGAAACGTTTCAACTTATAACGCGAACAATAAAAGCCGCCCCAAATTTTTGAGGGAAACCGGAAATGTTAACGTCTTCGTGACGGCGGCGCGGCGTTTGATTTGCCGACTTTTACACGCTTTAAAATCTCCGCGTCGAAACTTTAAATCTCTCCCCTGAAACTTTCCCGATGTGGAGGAAGTGGCGGAAAATTTCTTCGGTGCTCTCGAAGCGAGTGAAAACCCAAAGTCTAATGTGGGTTTAACGGTGTGCGGATTCCGCACGTGTCTTTTATACTAAACTCAAAGAAAAAAAAACGCCAATCCCAAAGCAGATCAAAATTGTCTATATTGCAACTTGGTAATATCATCAGAAATGAACATCATCATTTACCCCCCCCCCCCCAACTCCATCCTGTTCTACGCAGTAGGCTGAAATAGGACAATTTAAGGGGAAGTATCCAAGTATTAATAAGCGAACGCGTAATGACGTCTTTCCGAATCTAACCCCGTTAAAACGAAACGGAATTACGTCGCACTAATTCGACGTCCGGTCCTCTAAGAGGATAATTCCCTTGACCTTCCCCCGGCGGATGATTCCGCCCCGGCGAAATGTGATTGTGGTTCCGTATTTCGCGAACTCGAACCTCCGGAGCGAGCGAGAGACAGAGGGGGACTCGGCGACCTAATTTTCCAGCGCTAATCAATATTTGCATAGAAATTTTCATGAATACATCAAAGCCTTGTTTGCGGATAACAGCGGTTGTTGATGAATATGCGCGCCGATAATGCGAACTGAGTGCGGACGCTTTTGAAGTCGGAGGCTGTCTAAAGTGGCGAGAAAATTGCCGGCAAAACGAGAAAGAGTTCCCCCGATTTTAAACTTCCTCAATTTCAGGGGAGAGATGATTGAAAAATTCAAATGAAAAAGAAAAATAAGTTTCTATTTGTGCCAAGTTGCGAAAGGTCTTTTGAGTTTCCGATGGATCTACAAATAACTGAGAAGGCTAACAGAGTAACTTAAATGAGTTACAGAAACAAGAATTAACTTTTTACAAATGGACTTCTTGGGGCTACTGGTTTCCATGGAGAAGCACGAGCAAAACATCAGCAATCTTGGTGAAGAGCGACTGTACGCCGAAGCAAATCCTTTTATAAAAGAAAAGAGGACGAAATTCCAGCAGAAAAAAAAATTGTGTTGCAAGCTATGCTGAAGTCACAAGAAAGGTAATGGAATTAAGGGAATCAGTAAGAGCTTTTCAAAAACAAAGAAGGAAAGACGAAGAAATTCGCCGGGCGATACGGAAAAAAGGAAGAACAGTTTTGGTCCGAACATATTCAAAAGATGGAGAGAAAATTACCTAAATCACAACAAAGGACAATTTCAACGAAGAAAATCGAAAAAAAAAAGAATATTTCCTTCAGGGAGGGCTTCCAAGGTCAATGAAGTCTCGACCCATTCAACATATTCAAAAGATGGAGAGAAAATTACCTAAACCACAAGAAAGGAGAATTTCAAAGAAGAAAATCGAAAAAAAAGAGAATATTTCGTTCAGGGAGGGCTTCCAAGATCAACGAAGTCTCCACCCATTCTGGATTAACACAAACACAAACAAAAAAAGTTTAACTAGCGTCATCTAGAAGTAAAACCTATCGATTGCAAGTCTCACACAAAACGATACCAAAACCAATAAATAAATGTCTGAGAGAGGCATCTGTTGACCAAAACCATAACGTATTTACGATGAAAATGAAAGACTGCATTCGAAATGAAATTAAGCTTTGAAAAATTTGACCTAAAACAAAATACAAGCAAAAAAAGTGTCACGAAAACATAAACAGCTGCTAAAATGTTAAATCTGCAGTGACCTTGAATAATGTATTTTGTGATTCGCGCAGCTAACATGCGATCAATTAAAAACAAAAATATTTCAAAATAGGTCATGAATACAGCTTTTTCAAGGTAAGTTGGTAGCACTGAACGTCAAAAGTGACAGAACGATTAAGTTAGGTTAAATGTAACTTGACAGGGTATTGAAATTTAAACACATTTAGGTCCATTGAGATCGCATTTCATTCGTTAATAGCCGACGGTAAAACATTTTCGTTACTATGTCCAAAGTTGCGAAACGGAGATGAGTTCTTTTGTGATTGAAGAAGTAAGAACGATTGAAGGTCACGTGATTACCGGCCAAAAATAAGCAAATGAGAGATCACGTGACCTTGAATATTTTGTTAATTCGTTGCATCTATCTATCATGCGATGAAATAAAGATTTTTTTTTCTCGTTCGTCAAACTTCGCGACGGTTTCGATCGTCTTTTGTTAATTAAATTTTAATCAAAGCCCGACGCATACGATTCTCTTGTTCCGCAAAAAAAAATCGTATTGGTTTTGATCGCCTTTTGTACAAAAGTCGATCTTCTTTCGTTTCAATATTTTCTCGTTCGTCAAACTTTCGCGTGCGTCGGTTTCGGTCGTCTTTTGTTTAAAGCTCGAAGATCAAAGCCCGACGCATCCGATTTTCTTAATCCTCAAAAATTTTCGTAACGATTTCGATCCTGTTTTGTTTAGAATTCGATTGCCTTTTGTTCAAAAGTCGATCGTCTTTTGTTTCAATTCTTCTCATTCGTCAAATATTCGCGTCGGGTTCGATCGTCTTTTGTTTAAAGCTTGAAGATCAAAGCCCGACGCATCCGGTTTTCTTAATCCTTAAAAACTTTCCTATCGACCATCGATCATCTTTTGTTTAGAATTCGACCGTCTCAGAAGTCGATCTTCTTTTGTTCGGATCGTCTTTTGTTTTAAAGTTTCATCGAAATCCTCAAAAATGTTCGTATCGATTTCGATCCTCTTTTGTTTAGAATACGATCGCCTTTTGTTCAAAAGTCGGTCGACTTTTGTTTCGATTCTTCTCGTTCGTCAAATATTCGCATCGGCTTCGATCGTCTTTTGTTTAAAGCTTGAAGATCAAAGCCCGACGCATCCGATTTTCTTAATCCCTAAAAACTTTCGTTTCGACCATGGATCATCTTTTGTTTAGAATTCGACCGTCTCAAAAGTCGATCTCCTTTTGTTTCAATTTTTCTTGTGCGTCAAACTTTCGCGTCGGTTCGATCGTCTTTTGTTTTAAAGCTTCTTCTCAAATCCTCAAAAATTTTCGCGTCGATTTCGATCTTCCTTTGTTTATAATTCGATCGTCTTTTGGTTTAAATGCCGACGAAATTTCGATCGTAAGAATATTTTTTCTTCAGAAAATTACAATTTTCTTTTAATTTAAAACTCGATCGCCTTTTGTTTAAAATTAGTTCAGATTTCGACGGCTGTAATTTCTTTTCCTTTTTTGTTCCTCTAATTTCCGCAGTGCTGTCGATCGTCTTTTGTTTAAATAATGACGTCAGAATTTTGATTTTTTTTCTCTGGTGTCCACAAAATGCTTTCTTTTGTTCTAATTTTCTAATTTCGCTTCTGAAATTCCCGCCTTGTTTTCGATCGACTTTTGTTTAAATATGGATTTTCATTTAAAAAAAAAAAAAAAAACTTTTCTGAAAATTACCAATTATCAATTAGTTTAAATTCGATCGCTTTTTGTTTGAAATTCAATCAGACTTCGACGTTCTAGTTTTTCTTTTGTTTCGCAAAATTCCGCACTGCTTTCGGCTGTCTATTGTTTAAATGTCAAAACGTTGAGCTTTTCTTCCCAAAAATAAAATAATTATAATAATAAATAATTTTTCAGTTTAATTTCGATCATATTTTGTTTAAATTTTCGTCGAAGTTTAAAAGTTTGAAAGAGAAGACACCAAATATTTTTGATAAAGTTACCAAATACCTACTATTAGAATATTTTTTTTTAATTTCTTTGTAACGTAAAAGAGGAAACAAATTTTCAGACCTTGAATTGAAAAACTGTACAAATGAAATTTGGGCGATGTGGGCGATAATTGAGATTAAGTCTTCCAAAGTTGGCAACCCTGTTTCCAAAGTAAACAGCATAATAAAATCCTGAAATTTCATATTCCGAAGCAATGCGATTGGGGTGTGGTCAGTAAAAAACGAGCCTAGAGCCGTTTCGTTTTTAATAAAGTCTCTTCGAGCACTAAAACAAATTAACTGTACTTAACCACCGCGCCGTTTATGCGAGGGTGCTTTCGTACAGTGACGTCCGTCGGAGTTAGTACTACGCCCGTTTGCCTCCCGCTAATAACAGGAATGACACAATAGAAACGGGTGTAACAAAACCGACGAGGTGGAACGCGCACGCAGGGGACGAGTTCGGCGTTTTTAATAACGCACCAACGATCCACCACCCCCGGTTTAATAAACGTGGACGGGAGTCCTTTGTTTTGCGGGGTCGCCGGTATATCTGGCCGGCATAATTACGGGTTATAAAAATGGACGTGGAAAATTAACGCGGAAATTTTCCCCACCAAAAAAAAAAAAAATATATGAGGCATCAAAACCCCCTTCCCCTTTATTAATACCTACCTAAATAACTCTTACTTGAGAAAACTAAAGAAAATAACTAAATGTTCCGTTTTGTTTGAGAGTATGTTATGTACATTTTGATTATGAGTCCGGACCTGAATGGGCGCTCGCGCGATGTCTCGGCTTTGTTTGATTTCTGTGGGAATTAATGGCCCGGAATATGGATTAATTATGCGGGGTGAAGTTCGCCTCAAAGGCGGACACACTTTTCGCTCGGAGAATGTACCTATTAGGGGGTGCGCCCCTGCACAATAATGGCGCCCCGAACGCTTTGCGCTCGATGGAAAGTAATTTACGAAGTTGCGCCACTATACTTCCGATTACGGGGATGCTGATGGATATGTTAATTAAGGTATTATGACACGATAACACAAAATAGGTGATTAATTTTCATCGTTGCAGTTTTGGCCCTAATTTACGTTTTATTGTAAAACTTGCGGAAACCTTTGTGTTTATGTTAAAATTATATCAATCAATCACAGCATTTAGAAAAGAGTAATCAATTGGAGGAAAAATTAATGGAAAGGGATTCGAAGAGTCTAGAAATGATTTTATTACATTAAGTACTCGTTTCAAATGAGATTGAAGCCACGTAATTGAAAGTCAAAACCCAACGATTTAAATGCAAACGAAAAGCGAATAACGGGGCCCGTATTTCGTTTACAAAATTTACAAAATACTGCGCGGAGCAGACTGTTAATGTGGGACTAGTCTTAAAATCAAATAGGCAATCGTCTTTATACCACCTAATTCTTGTTAATGTGTAGGCTTCAAAATAGCGCGGGGTTTGAAGTTTCATGCTGCCTCGTTCATGCAAAAGAGGTTCAAAGCAATCAAAATAATTCTTACATCCAATTTCCCGGCAAGGAAATAGGTATAATTAAAATTTAAAATGAAAGTAGTAGCATCGAGGAGGTGTTTATTGGCCAATCCAATTTCGTATCATTACCGTTTCAAATGCGGCGCCCTGAAAGGTGCAGATTTTAATTCCGGAGCACCTACTTAACGTATTAAATTTTCAGAGGGGCGCAGAGGAAAGAAGGAAGAAAATTGTTTAGTTCGCCGTTAAATGGATAATTCAGAATAATTCCCATTACACCGGGACCGTTCTCTGCAAGTTGGGTGCACAAAGTAATTTTACTGCCCTTTTTTACTGCTCGCATACTTCGTTATGAAGCCCTCGTTTCCGTTATTGCTTTGTTCGGTGTGTATTTATCTCCGCTCGGTGCATTGTTTCAAGCACGTCTCTGGTTACGAGACCACAAATACAAGGGGCAAAATTTATACGTTTTCTTTTTTTTTTATTCTGTAACATCATTTGAAGTTCCAACATATTTCAAAGCAAATTAAAAGAAAGCTCTAAAATGAAACATTATTTACGCTTCTTCTTATCATCATAAACAAAGCAATTACGCCATTAATTATTACTAATACGGAAGAAAAACAAGAACTTCCCGGCGCCTTCACCATTTTCATCCATCGAACTCGGTTATAATTGCAATGCTTTAAGCGTCTCATTACCAATTTTGTTGCCACAACATCCACATTGCAACCCGATTTTGTATTTAATGCTGTGCAAAAACCCTTAGCGACCTCCAAGATTCCGCGTAACCACCGCTGCCGCCGCCGCCACTGTTCAACTCGTGAATATTTGAGGAAGCCTCGGGCGGCTTTCTTTCTTTCGCTTCGTGAAACATTAATAAGAAACCTAAAGTTTGCGTTTTCCGGACGCAATGAAGACCGAGCAGAAAACAAGCTCTGCTGTTACATGAATTGACGATGTCATTACGCGAGCGTGTAAGTGAAATAAATGATTACATAAAGTATAATCTTTATTTTATTTTTTTGGTAACCTTCGTTGATACAAAAGGGAAAACTGAAAATGAAATAAAACCCTGCAAAGAATATAAGGAAAACGTGCATGTAATAAACATGGAAAAGAAATGAAAATGGAAAACTTTTGAATAAAAGAGTATTACAGACATCTACTTATGAGAAGCATAAAAAAAAGCGATGGGCAGTCGAAAATGAGGGCAAGGTTTATAATAGCAAGACGAGGAGGAAATACAAAAAAAAAGAAGGACAAACTTGACAAAGGAATTAAAAAAAAAACTTAATCGTAACAGAGTGGGACAAATGACTCAACTACATTCTATTTTTTATTAACAGGCGGATTTTACAGATTGGTAGAATTGATTACATAATCAACAGACTACAAGAAAATTCAAAGTTGACCCCAATCGTGACTAACTACTTCCTACTTTAATAAAATTTAAAAAGGAACACGAATAAATAACTAATAGGAGAGACACATTATTTTATAACTTCGGACTTACCGCCTATCCATAAAAAATATAGAGTTGTACGTTGTTATGAATATGAAACCTTTCCAGCGCGAATAATATGAGCAAACGCATATTAAAATTTATATTTCTATTTCCAAAAAAAAGGAAGCGAAAAAGAAATGACGGCTTTCCGTGTAGTCGTGTCGTTAATTATTTCATGGCGTGCGCAAGTCGCGTTATTCCGTTTTAATTCTTCATTTGGTCGAAGTAAATTACTTCTGTGCGGGAAATCAACAGTTTACACAGCGACCGTTCGTTCGTTCCGGCGAAAGGCAAAGTCGTGAGTAACGCTGATTAAAGGCCCGGCAAGGAAAAACGTGCACACGATTTTATTAAATCATTATTCCTGCGAGCCGGTAATTTACGTGGTGCAGTGAGTCGAGAGAGAAACGAATGCACGAAGAAATTAAAGGGCAGGAGAAGGGAACAGAAATCGTAAATCAAAAGCGAAATGAATGCTTACGTTTTCTTGTTACAGAAAGGAACAATTTCAGAAATCAAATTCAATTTTTGTTGATTGATCCTTAATTATTTTGACATGCTGACAAATTCAAAATTTTCTTATTTGCACCCTCTTACTCCCATATATAAGGTTCCAAGACGGTCAACCAAATTCGTTTTCTGCAAAAACTCTAATTGCCTCATTCCTAACTGGGACATGTAAATATGACACGCTTAAATTCCGTTGCGTTTCATTTTTATGGAATGCGAGTGACAAAGACTAGTGTAATGCGCTTCTTAATCTACTGAAACACATATATTGCTTCTTACAGCCAAATTATTGTATTATTACTGTTTATTTGGAGCATAAAGTACTTTTTTATTTTGTTAACTTTTTTAATTAGGTAAAATGCTTACAAAACTATTCAGTTTTAAGAGCAAGTCGTACTAGTGTTGTAAAGCCGAAACATTTCAAGTGCAATATTTTACGTAAAGTTCATTTCACTGAAATATTTCGTAGCATTCAGAAATTTTATTTTAAATATGCCGCGCCGAAAGTGTCTGCGCATGCGCATAAACATAGCAACGGTCACGATGAACATAAACTGCCCGATACACATACTTAGAGCTGAATAAAAAAATGTAAATATTATCAGAAAAATGTACACGATTTTCTTAGTTCCTTCTTAGTGTGAAAATGACTTATTAGTAGAGATCGGAATCACATATTTTGACGTCAGCATTAGACAATAGATTATAGACGTTTATTCATCGAGTTACAAAATACAAAAAATGTACATCGATTTGTCGGCGCTTGTCATGCTGCAGCTTTGCAACAACGTTGCCAACCGTATGATTATTTTAGCAGTTGGTACTATGTAGTTACAATTTCATCTTGAGGCTCTTGCGTATGCTTGCGGTGGATTTTGGATTTTGAGAAACAAGATGAAATTACTCTTCCTTTAACATTTAATCGTGCGCGATAAAACTCAAAAAGTGCGGTTTTAAAAAATTCTCAAGATGACATGGGCAAACATTCAAAATGAAATTGACGAATGAAGAAAAGGAGAAAGGAAAACAAGGGACAATCGAAACAGTTTGCGAGAAAGAAAGATTGGAAACACGTTAAGAAACTAAAAAAAAACCGAAGAAATTTTTGAAAATCGAAAGCCACAAAACGTAAAACAGGAAAAAATAATAACTTGCAACGAAATTATAATTAAAATAAAAAAAATATATAAAAAAATGAGCTTTTTAACAGTCGAGAAAAAGTAAAATAAAAATTCCTGACGGCAATTATTACAAATTTCGTTTTTGATTGCAGTGGATCCCTCGAGCATCTTATGTACAGCTGTTTCAGCCCTGTTTGGAGTCTTGCGATCGTGGGATGTCGTTACTCCAGCTTTCCACGACAATTATTACTTTAAGGGCCAGTTTTTCAGTTGGGGTTTAACTTTAAACTCCGTTTTATTCCTCTGGAAACAATTGTCCTTACAATTGTTACCATGGGAATAAATCGAAGCTTAAAGTTAAACTGAGATGGAAAAACTGAACCTAAAAAAACATTAAACATTCAAGACAAAACAATAATTCGAAATTTACAATTACAAGAAAAGAGCACACAAAGAAAGAGAAACCACAGTCATCATACAAAAGCACAAACAAAAGAATTATTTGCAGATTACCAAAAGTTTTTAATTATTCAGTTTTCAGTTCTGGAAAAATCTAATCGGAATGAAAATTGAAGAAAACAATTGCAGAAAAGAAGAAGAAGAAGAAGAAGAAGAAGAAGAAAAGCAATGACGATCATACGTTTTATGATAAACAACGATAGTAATAAGAATGTGAGTGTTGAAAGAAGGTGAAAGAAAAGAAACAATTTCAGAAAATATAGAAAAAAAAGCGAAAAGAGTAAATTGATTGATAATTCAAAACTGCTGCGAGATATTCTCGATAATCGTTAAAAAAAAAACATGATCGCTTTGTGTTCGACAAGAAAGGCAAAACAATAAATAAATTGAGAAATAAACAAATAAACAAAACCTTACTTTTCTATTTAATAGTCTCGCTGTTTTTAATCATGCTTTGTTACAAGGCGCTCAGTTGGTTGAATTGAATTTAATTTATTACTATTATTAAGTGACCAGATTATTCTGTCGTCTTAAAAATAATTTTATTGATCACATCATCAAAATATGTAATTCCGATCTCTGTTTATTAGAAATAGGCGGAAATACGATTCGATGATAATGTGGTGATGATTTTAAGCGTTTGGAATCTACTTAAATTCAATTACTGACCTTGAAGTCGTAGTTGCTTCTGAAGAATTTTAATAAATCACGAAAGAGGATCGTAATTGAAAAAAAAAACAATAAAAATAAACTGGGATGAACCCTGGCATGGCACAATTTGGAATGCTAGTTTCAACATGAATGTAATTTACTTTTTCCAAATAATTCCATCGTGACAACATGCCTGATCAGTGGAGACGGTGTAGGGAATCGTGACAACATGCGGTAAATATGCCTGCTCAGTGGAGACGGTGTCGGAAAAATGGAGCTTTGCACAGGTAGACGTTAAATGTTAAATTTACGGGCGTCGCCCAGCGATTACGAAACATAAAAAGAGAAGGGTGTCCACGCGACCGGAAAAGGCACTGCACTCAACTAATTAAATATGGCGCGATGAGTCTCCAAGTCTCTTCATGCATCAAAACATCCAAAAGCGTGGTTTAAATTCAGTGCAAAAGCAAAACGTAACAGTAGATTGTATTTCTGGATATTTTCTTTAAAAAAAAAAACGAATGACTTGCCATAAAATACAAAAGCGGCGAGCGTACAGAAAACTCGCACGTTTACGTTTTAAATTACTATTCTACGAGGAGCATGTCGTTCTTCCTATAAGCGGGGCAATTTATCGAGCGAATTTGTCGCGCGGCGAATTGGCTCTCGCTCGGCCGGCCAATTTCAGCTCCTGCAAAGGCGTCGGCAATAAAACATGTACAGGACAGATTAAAAGGCGATATAGGCGATAAAACACAGAGCCCGCAGGGCAGTTGATTGGATAAAGAAGCCATTGTAAAGTGGCAATGGGCCATTACGAAGCCAGTTAAGACGCTGCGCCGGCACTAAAGAGAGCGGGAGTCGGTGATTTGGGCGCTTGTCACGTGCGTCGGTGGACTAGACGGCGTCCCTAACATACGTCTCTCGTTAACTGTTCCAAAAGCTCCTCTTCGAAATTAATAACGAACGGGAGGGATTCGGCCCGTGAACTTTTTACTTCAGCGCTTGCCCCATCTTCGGGACTTAGTTAACAACTCTGGAGAAGTTTCTGAAGACGTGGCCATCATAATTAGGAATGTCAAAATTATGTATTGAAGTGATCAAATTACGAACTGTTATAGTATAGTTTGAGGGTGGACGTTAGACGCATTTGAAACATGTAGGAAGGGCCAAGCAAGTGATCATCAGAGCTTATCACAAGTAATTCCAGAACGCGTAACTACCTCCCACTCAACGCGGTCCTGACGGGATATGAAGCCTGTGAAAATTGAATTAAATTTGATAGGCTCTGGTGATCACTGACATTAGTGTTGGTCATTGGATTTCAATTTGCCCAAAAAAAATTCGCACATTTTTCAAATAATTTATTGGTCTGTTAATCTATTTTTTTTTTTAATCCAAGCATATTTAGATAGATATTTAATAAACTCGAAAACAATCGGCTCTCGTGCGGCAAATTCGTTTCGCTTTGTTCATTCCCATTCATAACACTTCAACGTCATCCGTGTCAACGAATATTAAACGTTCGCCGCCTTTTGCACGTCATGTCTTATTCCTTCATCCGGCGGAATAATCCACACGAGAGCGAACCGTTCTGCTGAAATAATAACGCTGCATCAGAATACCGCGCGCGCAAAACGAAATAAATAATGCGGGCCATAACGAGGCGAAAGCGGCACACGTCTGTATTTCAACGTGCGCATTTTGACAGCGCTACTACCGTTAATCCAATTCCGGTAATTGCTTTTCTAAGGCACATAAATCAATTTCCGCTTCCGGTTAACAAATAGCGCCCGCCGCTTAAACGGAAACAATGCCAGGCAGAAGTAAGCGTTTTATTTTCGAATTATTTACTGGAGTACGCCAACGAGAATTCTAATTTTATGTCAAAAAAATAGTGAACCAATGAGCACGTTCATTTATTAAAAGCGATTGTCTTAGTGGTGCGGCACCTCCACTAAAATTACAAATAACCACAAGAAAAAAATTCAACTTGAAGCATTCAGTATTAATTGTGAGCACAGGAGTTCCCCAGGCTCCACCTTGAGGCCTCTACTTTTCGTTATGTGTATATCAATGTGTATTCAAAGACTTTCTTGTCTCCGACGAGAACGGAGAAGAATTGAGAACTGTTAAGACTGTACAGCAAGCATTACGCAGGTTTTCCCATTAAATAATTATTTATATCAAGAAATTTTTGGGCTGCCGAAATGGTTACGGGTACGACAGGTTCTATTTTTTCTGTTGATACTTTTCAAGTTAATTTTCAGCGAAAACCGTTGCTTACTTTTCAAGGTCTTAAGCTATCCTGCATGTAAACATCGCACGACTAGGGACGCATATTTGAAACAAATTTCGACCAAATGAAGATTCTTTTTTGATGGAATCGATACCATACAATACTTGACAGAGAAAAGTTTTGAAATTTTTAAATATCGTTGGCGCTGTAACAGTATCAATTAAATTACATACATTATTAATTTAACCTTGGTTTTCATAATCAGACTTTAAGGTAGCTTTAATTAAGATAACTTTAAGACTAGGGAAACAAATGTATTTTCTTAGGTTAATTTAAAGTCCTATTATGAAATCGGCTCTAAGAAGGAAAAATAGAAAAAAAATAATTAAAAAACGTTCTATCACAACGACGACTGAATGCTACAAGCACGCCACAAATTAATAAAGCCAAACTTGGCTACGCCAGTAATTATGAAGAGAAGGGCTTGGACGAGTCAAAACCAACAAGAACTAAACAAAAGCCAACCGTGTATAAGATGATATCAGTAATAACTAATGGCGTCAAATGTCAAGTGTGGACGTAATTTATATTTCCGTCGAAATAACAAGTGGACAGAAAAACGTAAATCGCAGGAACCAAATGACACAAGAAAACTACGGCGTCGCAGAGTTTTACGATCAGTCTTGACGGATAATAGAATAAACATTCAATGTCATTCCCACGAAATATGGTGAAATGTAGCTGCGGAAGCTTGCGAAAGATCGTGCAACCAAAGCTAAAATTACAAACTCCGGGCCGATGAAAGTTTAATTTAAGACAATTATAATGGCGAACGTGCAACATCCTAAGATGATTTATTGCCGGCGCGATTTGAGATGTACAAAAAACTGTCTGCGATTTCAACCACAAAATTAGATCGAGGCGTGGGACGCAATTTTATGTTATAAAAATACCATCATTCTGCGACAAAATGATGATAAATAAATAATAAAAGCAATCGAGAAACTACGCCGCTCGTCGCGTCGTACACACAATAACTGTGTTTCATTCCGAGGAAAAATTTTGCGATTTAATATACAGGATGACTTTTGAAAGCGGTTTTCCAAACCGTAACAAATTGAGTAATTAAAGCGAGAAGACGAGATTATTATTTTTTTATGGCAGGTTTGAACTATTGTCATTAATTTAGCGATTGCGATACTTTCCGATTGCCGAATGAAAGTATGGGTACTTCAAAAGTATCGAAAGGAAAGTATCGAAGCATCGCATGCATCCCTACGCACGTCTGCCAAATCCGTAGGCATAAAAAAACGGCACCACAAAAAATGAAGTAAATAAAAGAATATAAGAGATTAAAACCCTGTTTGGAAGAAATAAAATGGGCAGTAGTTGTGTAAACTATGACACTTAATCGTTAAACATGCCAATTAACTTGATTAGACTGATATAATCTGGACAGCCTAAGGACAGCCTAAAAATGGCTTTCACGCGTAATGCCCCCTATCATCCGATGTTGCGCCGTAGAAATGCGTCAGTCCCTGAAGGACACGACCAAAACATTTCAAATCACAAGCCATCACTCGTGGCCGACGATCAAAAACTGAATTTCTGTCACCTGGGTGGAGA
This sequence comes from Prosopocoilus inquinatus, assembly GCA_036172665.1. Taxonomy (NCBI): domain Eukaryota; kingdom Metazoa; phylum Arthropoda; class Insecta; order Coleoptera; family Lucanidae; genus Prosopocoilus; species Prosopocoilus inquinatus. The sequence goes on from CM069872.1 coordinate 49,413,241, forward strand.
TTTAAATAATCGAAACAGACTCCACCCCAAACGAATCATAAGGCCCCGCGGCCAATCGGAAACATTCCTCTCGAACAGTTACAAACGTCCCTTTCTAATTTGATTGACGAAAAAATAAAAAGGGAAGTGTCGTAACGGACTTCTTTGAAACGTACCGACAAAGACACCGCCGTTGCAGGTGTTAGAACCCAGCGTCTACCATCTATGGACACTGGTGGTGGGGATGATTGTCTCTTGACACCTTCCAATCTTCCACGTGCAGTACCGCAAAAGAAATTCTACGTCGAAAGCGGCTACTTTCGACGGTCGTAAATCTGTCAAGTCGACGTGAGACGAATTTTGCACCTCTGCGGCCTTTATTTTGTCAAAACACCAAGAAGGTCCTGTGACCGTAGTAAACAAACGAAATAAGAGCTGATGTCCAGCGGTCTTTTTAGATATTTTGCGTTTTAGGAAACGAAATTTTCAACCGTAACACTGTTCCACGTTTCAATCAACTATTCAAGTAAATCTGGTGGTTTTGCTGTTTTCCGATTTTGTCGACAAGTATCACAAAGTTCACGTCAAAACGGCACAATACGTCGCAGGCCGGCAGTTTCGAATCAATAGCCACGGCCACCCGCTGCATGAATAATGCATTCGTAGCGGCAACACGGCCTTATAATTTCTAATTGTCTGCGTGAATTTAATTAGCCATAACACGGGCACGGACGCGTTTTAGCTTCGAATTGTGGCAGTAACGACGAATGACCCCCTCTCCCCCTTGCACGAAACTATTTTGGTGACACCCTAGAAATCCAAGGTATACAGGGAGATTCAGAATAAGTATCCGATCTGTTACGAGCGTATATTCACTAGGGTCATGCAAGAAATAAATCTGTCGGAGGTATTTCAAAAATTAACCTCCTTTGAATCCAAACTGCAAATCATGATTCATTTCTTACGTATACGTACACAAGACTGAAATTCGAATGAATTAATTCAGTTCAAGGTAAAATTAGTGTTTCGTTCTATTCCACGCGAGTTCATTCATTTCATACACCTATAGTACTGCCCATCAACCAATTTATATATGAATCTTCCTTGCATTTTACCTCAAAAACCTTATGGATTTTAGACCTCCTATGCGTATAGACTTTTTGTTTTCTTTTTGTGCGTACTACCTGTGGTTGATGGATCGGACACTTATTTTGAATCACCCAGTAAAATAAAAAAAAAATCAAATTAAATGTGAATTGTGAAATAAACTGCTGCAGTTATGAAAAGACACTCAAAATAACTGTCAGGCGGAATACTCCGGGCGAAGCCGGATCATTTCTCTTTTCGCGCGTCTCGCAAGAACGACTCGCATTGTACGCCGGTAATTAATATTCGGAGTATTACGGTTAAGTTTCGCAGATATAACTTTTGTTGAGTGCGATTCTTTGTTGTAGGTACAATGGGCGCAGCAGCAGCACGAAAAACGACGCAAAAAGCGCGACTACGACGTCCCGTCCGTGTCCCCCTTCGTGCAATACTTCAGCGAAATCGCTCCGGGGGCCAGGCATGCACACCCCAGATACCGGGCCATTTCCACCAAAACGTTCCCGGATCCGCTCTTCAAAGAACAATGGTATTTGGTGAGTACACATCAGATTTCCTTTGATGAACTGGCTGCCTTTATACGACCTTCGCTTACCGAATGGTGATTTGAAATACATTAAAATCTAATCTAACTTCTGTTGGATTATTACCAGGGATAAGAAATAGGCCCACTTGTTCCGCGAGCAATACGAAAATTTAATATTCGGGCTGTATTAATCCCCGCCCAGAGTAACTTCTGGGAAGTGCGAACGTTCGCAATGTAACCCTTCCCCTCCCACTCAATAGCAGTTTAAATGCGTCAGAGTCGCAGAAAGAGTAAGTAGGTAGATATTCGGTGTAAAAAATGTCTAACACTAAGGGGGCCGAATTCTTTTCCCTGATTATTACCTTTAAATACCGGAGTCACGTTAGTTTAGTGGTCAGAGCACTCGGCGCGTAACCGAAACACCCCGGATTCAAATCTCGAAAGTGACAGAATTTTTCTGTCTTCCTATTAGTGTTTCCTTTCTTGTATTAATTTACAGTAAAATCTCTCTAAGGCCTGGTTTTTCCAACTTAGTTTAGTTTAGTTTCCATAGGGATATATCGAAATAAACTGAAGATTAAAGTTAACTGAGATGAAAAATTCGGGCTTTAGAGAGATTTTACTGTCTATAAATTAATACAATAATAGGAAGACGGACACACACACGGTTCTTTTCAGAATTTATGATATCCACGCAAAACAGTGTCGTCCGTCTTTCATTAATGTGTAGAATGAACTAACTCCGCGAAAATTTTCTAAGAATGCTTAATCCTATTGCGCCAGACGGAAAGAAAGAAAGAAAGAAAGAAAGAAAGAAAGAAAGAAAGAAAATCCGCGCCGTCGACGACCAAAATTACAACCCGCCTTGTAAATCGTAATAAACGCCCCCCCATAAAACTCAATGAACGTCGCGGTTTGACGCGTCTGTCCGTAATACCTGAAATTAGTGGGCTGAAACATTTTCACTGTAACGCGACACGTATATCATAAATCCGAATAACATTCGGAACTTCGTTATGAATAGAATTACGGCGTCGCGACGCCGCCGCCGGCCGCTCGTTCTCGTTTTGCGGTTGTAAAATAATGTGAACGAGCGGACGTGACAGGAGCGAGAGAGAAAAAAATCAAAATTATCATTCAGACCGAAATAGAATTCGTACCGAAATATGTTTATATACGTACAGTGATGGACAAACGTCTATAAATTCTATTCTTTTTTATTTATCCTGAAGAAGTTTTAAACGCACAACGAAACGTATCAAAACATTAAAGACCCACGTGTATATGTGCTCATAGTGAGGTTGTGTTTTCTTCTACCGACCGTAATTTGAGTGTTATCCTGCCAAATGAACAATTATCTAATAAAAAAAAGGCCCTTTGATGTAAACCACTTAAAAACGCTAATGGGATCTGTGATTTACAAGCGCTCGATGAATATAAGAAACCATCTGTAGTGCTTTCCAGAAAGAAATTATTGATTGCTTCCTTAACGAGGCAAGAGCTTAAGAAGTCATTAAGCTTTTAGAGATACAGTGAGAGGGAAAAACGAGGATTACAGCAGATGTAATGCAGCATTAATACACCCAAAAGTACGCGTTTTGAAACGTGGCTGACGCAAAATGAAGAAGAAAAATCGATTCAAAATATCTGATGTTCAGTTTAATTGAAGCGAATATTATGATACATTGCTTTTTATATAAGAAATTTAATTTGGGGATAGGATCGTATGCCGAGGTTCACTTAATAAGTTTACTTTGTAGTTTAATAATATCATTCGACAATAATCTAGGAAACAAAAAAAGAAAGATTTAAAGTAAAGAAAGAGAAATATTGCTGCAGAAGCACGATTTGAGCTGAGGAAATTAACGTACAACACAGCCAGCAGCTTCTGTCATGACAGGCGTGGGTATAAATTAACGCGACCAAAAAATGAGCGCTACCTAAGCTTAAACTAAGACGAGGAGAGGATCCAGGAAAAGGAAATGACTCAAGTTATACAACAATAATTTAATGTCGGCAACAGGTAAAACAATCGCCAAGTATGTGGCGGGCTTAACGCCACCACGTGTGTATTATACTTGAAACACGAAACACAACTTTACAAACATTAAATGAAATTCGAGTGGAGCATAAATACACACAAATTATTAAGGCGAAACCAACCATGCCCCCAAACGTTCGAAAGGAGTGTTTGCACGAATCAAAACCAACGTGACATAAGCAGGGACCAACGGGTATCAACCCGACGTAAGAGAACGTCAATAACGTCAAAGACCAAGAGTGGGGCCAATTAAACTAACCGTGTCGAAATGTTAGCTCGCAAAAGCCTGTAGTTCATAGAAACTGATCTAATAAAAAAAAAGAAAAACAGACGGCGCCGGAAGCTTTCTCGAGTGTCTCAACGCACTGAAAAACAATTTCGCCATAAATCTCACGAGTCAGAAAAAAAGATGCAGTTGCAATTGCTTCAACAGATAGTGTTGTCAGATGGCTGTCAAAAAAGCGGTAGTTCTCCCAGCAATCTAAGCCATAGCCACATTAACGCTGACACGCTGCGTGGATAGTCAATTGCCGCAGCTCCAGCTACGATAGTGCAGGCGTCTACTGCTTTTTCGACAGCCAATTGGCAGCACTGTCTACAAATGATGCAATCCTATCAAAAGAAAATAGAATCTCGAACGATATTGTATATTTGAAACCACAAAGGCCCCGAGAATTTTGATTAATTCCTTGCCGGAGTATTTAGAAACGAAAGCCCAAATAATCATTTAAAATGAGATGCAAAGCAATCATAAAAAAACTGTCTGTAATCGCAATGAAATTCCGAGGAAGTGAGAAGAAAAGAATTTCATAATAACAATATTGCCTTCCCTTTTGGAGGCCTTTTGTTTTCTTATTTAAACATTTTGTTGTCATTATGGAAGGTGTGTTTTCTTACAAATTGACTGCTTATTTTTAGAACACGGTGTATTAGAACTGCCGGTAAATATAAACACCACGGGATTCCTCGGTAAAAACTTTCCCACTTAGGTACGCTTTCCTCTGTAGCTGATAAAAATAATTGCCGTTCATTCCTTCAATTTCGCAAAGTGTGATATGCTTATGAAATTTTGGTACAGTTTTTCCGCTTAGTTAAAATTCATTTTTGAAACCACTGATGACTTGGTTATAAGTCATGTTCAAGGAAAAGAATTCAGACCATTTAGTGTTGGAGACTTTTTACGCCGAATGTACTATTTACTCCTCCCACCTCTCAATGGCCTCCGATGCATTATGGATTATTATTAGGTGGGAGGGGAAGGAGTGCAATATGCGATGCGAGTGTTCGCACATTTTGAGCGAAGCTGATACAGTCCAAGTACTAAATTTTCGTACCGTTCGCGGAACAGGTGGCCTGAATTCTTTTCCCCGGTCATAATTTATTTAGCAGATCATGATTGTGGAAGTTATAGAAAAGTATACCTAATTGTTTATTAACAAAAATTTAAATTTCTTGACTTCAAGGAGCAGGCGCCTGTAGCGACTTGGCGCCGAGTTACTCTACCACCGCCATTACGACGCCACTGCGAATCTGCATTCCGTTTTTGAAACCACTGATGACTTGGTTATAAGTCATGATCAGGGAACAGAATTCAGGCCATTTAGTGTTGGACACTTTTTACGCCGAATGTACTATTTACTCCTACCACCTTTCCACGGCCTCCGATGTGATGCATCGAATTGTTATTAGGTGGGAGGGAATGATTCATGAGTCATGATTTATTTAGCAGGCCATGATCGTGGAAGTTATGGAAAAGTATACCTAATTGCTTATTAATAAAAATTTAAATTTCTTGGCTTCAAGGAGCAGGCGCCTGTAGCGTCTTGGCGCCGGGTTACTCTGCAACCGCTGTTACTACGGCACTGCGTATCAGCAATGTTACAGCTAGCTATTAATATGTTGCGGCTATTAATAATTTCAAAAAAAGTTATTGAAGTACCTTAATTAAAAGTTGCGTTTAGGCTAAAGCGTGGTAAAAATTACGCAAAATAAGTAAGGGCCGATTTAATAATCGAACTAAAGGTGACTTTAAAAGAAAAGTCACATTCTGATGTATAAATAACTACGCTTCGCATCTTTCTGGACATATGACTGTGACTTTTATTTAAAATCTCCCTTAGTTCGAATATGAAATCGGGCCTTATACTGACAACTAATTGACGTCAGTAGCACAAAATCATGTGTACCAACGTTAATATCATAAATTACTTTCCATACACATAATTTTTCGTTAAAAATATCATGAAATACTGTGTAGAGAGAGAGCAATTTTACTTTACATAACTTAGTATGAATTCACATTGCACATAAAAATGGGAACGGAAATTATACAGCAAATCAGAACTTTTTCTGTTTTCGTTTTTACGTGCAACTTGAACCCACCCTTATACAGTGTCTTTCAAAAAGTGTGCTACAAATGGAACTTTTTTTTATTATCGATTTTTATATAAATTTATTGAGGCAATTTATTGCAACTCTTAAGATCAAGTTGGGGAATGTCAGATGAAATTTATCTTAAACGATATACAGCGTGTACGCTTAAAAATGAAGACCGCTTAAGAGTAAACTGCTCTTATTTAACGATATACAGGAAAATATTATAAGAATAAATCGTTTAGAATTAAAAGTTATGGCTATATATGACATAATTACACCCTCCTATCTCAAAAATAAAAAAAAAAACGATTACAATTTATTGTGAACCACTCTTTATACACACTACATTAGGAACAACTGGTGGGATTAGTATCTCCCAAAATAATATGAGTAAGAAAATACGAGATTCGTTCTTATTTCTCAACTGCTTTATTTGGTTCTGAGTGATTCTTTCAGTGAAATGCTATCATGCTACAAAAAAGCACGTAGTTTCGGAACGCTTTGAAAAAATCTCTCAGAAATAAATGAAATAATTGAGAAAGAAGAGCGAATTTCGAATTTTCCTATTCATATTATACCATGTGATCAACGGAATTTATAATTAAAGCAGGCTGTGATATTTTCCAAAAAGTTGGCAACACAGGCTTGCAGTTTGAAATTAAAAATTTCAAATGTCAGAACTGTGACATATATTTATTTTAATGATTGATAATAAATTTAAATATTGGATTTGTCTCATAGAATCTTCGCTAATATTCTAAAAAGGATTTAAAGTAGCATCCATACAAAATAAAATAACAAAATAAAGATCGTATAAAGCATGAGCGTAACCTCAAATATGACGACTGTCAATTTATTATTTATTTCTCAATGTATCCAACCACAGAGTATAAAATAGCACCAATCGCAGCCTCCTCTAATGATGAATTCCGTTGATCACCCGATATTAGAGGACACTTTAACTCCACCAGTATTTCCTAATGAAGCATATACTGGGTGTCTCACAACGTACGGAGGAGATTGAAAGGGCAGCTGTAGGACATCAAAATAAAGCTTTTTTTCTTAATTTGCTTTTGACCAGAACCGAATAATAAGAAAGTTACGGCAGATTAACTTTCTTAATTTCTTCTTTAATTTACACCTGTAGCTTCTTAATGAATTTAAATTATTACACAAAATGCAACTTTATTATTAAATAAACTCTAAATTTATCAAAACCACCATTTATAAAGTGTCTATGTTAATCTGTTTCCTAGTTTTGTTTTAATTAGTAGGAGGTGCACAACGAGATGAAAAGCCGTTTTTGTACATTAAAAGTAAAAATGAAATAACCGTTACTTTAACGTGACTACATTTTCTTGAATAGTTGTTTATTGTAAAGCAGTGTTCAATTAACTCATAAATGCCTCAAATTTGAATCTAAAACGTAAAATATTATTACAGGGAGTAACTTTTGCCTGTTAATTAATTTCACTTTAAACTCTTGTAATTTTTTAGTTATTGCTTTCTTCCCAAAAATATATTAAGAAAAAGTCTTTAATTTGATCTCCCCTACCTACCCTTTTAATCTCCTCCGTAGGTTATGAGACACCCAGTATACAGAGCAGTTCACAACAAATTGAGATTTTTTAATTTTTGAGATAGCATGCTATAATTTAATATCTAGCTGCAACTTTTTATTCTCCATAACTTATTCTGACGACATTTTCCTGTATTTTATACAATAAGGGCACTTTACCCTTAAGCGGTATTAATTTATCGGTGTTCACGCTGTATACTGTTCAAGAAAAATTTCATCTGACATTTCTCAATTTGATTTTAGGGGATGCAGAAGCGTTCTGCCTGAATAAATTTCTATAAAAATCGATAATAAAAAAATTCTCATTTGTAGCACACTTTTTGAAAGACACTGTATGTATTAAGATTTAAAATTTTTATTTATCTATTTGCAAAAAAATACTAGATTTGTAAATGATTTTTGTTATAAATAAATTTGATTTAACTGGCACTTTTTATCATTATTTAAAATATCAAAACACTCTCGCTCTTGAGATCCTGACAGTGACTTAGGATTCCGTTGACAATGACTTAGGACCCCGTTGGGCAAACACCACAGATTAAAAAAAAATCACGTAGAGAGGTTAAGTTTTTGTTTATACTACCGGAATTTTCCACAGACTTGTGACTGTCATTGACCAAATTTTCCTTTATTGAAACTAGCACCACAGTACCTGGTACAATTCTTTTTAATTATAAATTTGGAAAAATCACAAAAAAAGCGCCTTTTAGGTACGTTGAAAATTCAAATGAAAAACAATGCAACTGCACTCACCCAGAGACGAAGATTTTTCCGAATTGAATCCCGAATAAAAGTTCGCGTTTTCCTCCTCCTCACTCACAAAGAACCGCACTAATTAAAATCAAATAAACACAAATCACAAGAGACGTATGTGGGCAAGTTGCAATTAAATGCGTTTACCGATAATTATCTAAGGCTTTGTCCCACCTTCTTACTTGTTTTCCGACAAGTCACGTACCTGCGTCGATGCGATGTTTTGCTTGAGGTCATTTTTTGCGAGCAAGTTTGCTTTGTATTAAGCCCAACGCACACTACACTGGGGCGGACCACGGCGCATCGCACATTTATTTATTTTATACACATTACGTCCCGGTAATGCATAATATAAATTAAAAACGAGGCATTTTTGGGGTAGCTGACCTTTGATCAGTGCACACCAAAAAAAAACGATTAGCACTGATGATTATTTTTATAATATCTTGCAGATTTTTTTTTTTTACAAATAACTTCCTGTTATATTACAAGTATTGATTTGACCTTAAGAGATTTTCTGTTCCGTGCGCGCCACTTTTGTTTTATTGTTGCTTAAAAATGTCAGGCAGAATGATGGCAAGCGCAAAGGATCATCAGTTTGAAGCATTGCTTTCGTTATGTTATGCATTCGCTTCTGGCACATCCTCATTGCGAAACGCGAGCAGTTTTACGGAGTGGCGTCTCCTAATATCGTTTTATTGTGATGAGGCCGTACATCAGCAACAATATACGGCGGCGCACCGTCTCGAGATAAAGGGTGAAATGATTTATCACCGTTTTCCGCTGTCAGGTTAGCGGTTATTGGTGTCATATCCTGCAGGATAATAGACTATTCAGGCTTGATCCGGTCCGCCGCTGTCATTTTCTGGAGCCATTTCTTAAGGCGACCACTCGACGACAGCGTCGTCTGCACCCAAACGACTAAAGCAAGAACAAACAATATTTGCTCAGTTCATCAACCATAATGAAAATGTTAAGTCCAACGCAGACCAAGATGTTAAATCTTTTTGTTTTCTATTTATTTCGACTTCAAATTTAATGAACACTTGAATAAGAAATTCTTATAAATGTTTATACAGCAAGTCCTTAAAACTTAAAGCTTTATTATTTGGTCTTATAAACATTTTCTCAGTATTAAAAATTCACTTACAGCACAAAAGCTCACAAAATATGTAAGTATAAACATGAAATTATTTTTATTTTTTGTCATCGCAAATTTTAAACTTAACAAAATCACTCTTTAAGCTCAGAAAATAAATAATTATAAAACATAACCTCCAAATCGTCATTAGAAATTATTTCAAGAGCGAACTAGTAACTTGTTTTTCATCGAAGAAGTAAAATAAAAAAAATAGTCTAGAAAACTTTTCCACGTGATACTCGCGTGCTTAAATAAAATGTCTTATGAAACTTGCTTATAATTATAAATCTACATCCGTTTGACGTTTTAGTTCGGTAATCGTTATATAAAACCTGCACAATCCAGTATTATACATAAAGTGACCATTTATTTCTCATTCAAAAACGGGACATCCTTGAGAAGTTAAAAGAAAATTCGGTAAAAAATACAAAATATTGTAACATCCGAAGTATAGTCATCATACTCAACAAAGGAAGTTATGATGAGAACCACCGCCAGGATTTTTCGAGTAAATTCATAATTTATGAAACAAAAATGTCATGGACATTAATGATTGGCGTAATTGATAAGCGTTCTATATTAAAAAAAAAAGACGTAGATTTGAAGCATAAGGCCAGTTGTATAAAGGTGGTTTATACTCCAGTTTTACTGAACTAGGTTCAAAAGTAATAAAGTTCGCAGAGGATCTAAGGCATAGATTCTCAAAACAAAAATTGCTTAACTCCCTCTATTCCACCAATAATGCGGAACTTAATTTTTCAGTGATTTTCTGATTTCAAAATTTACTATTAACTTCGCCACCCAATTCCCCGTGAACTCGCTAACGCTCCCCTAGAACGCTTCAGCGGCCACTTTGAGAATATATGATCTAAGGACATATGGCAGTTAACAAAATTTGATGCGATTTTGTTCACTTTGAACCTGGTTCAGTTAAACTAGAGTTTAAACCTCCTTTGTATAACTGGCCCTTAAACATGAATTCGAAAAAACAATAGTAGATGTGCTTTTAAAACTATAAGGACATCGCTAGATGGAATTGTAAATATCGCTTAACTACAACTATACGGGATGTCAATAGAAAACCTGTACACTGTTTGACAGGTGACAGTAGAGCTCAAAACAACAAAAAATTCTAATAAACCCATGTCCAATACTCAATGCAGGATGTCCACGCTATGCGTTCACTCTTCTAGAATTTTTATTTTTTAAATAAAATTCAGAATCGATAAATTAAATAAATTTCGCCGGAAGTGACATCGAATTTTTTATTTTAAATAGAACGATGTGTATGTTTTGGAATCTACAGATCATAGTGAGTCCGAATTTGTATCACTAAGAGCCGGATTTCATAACAGGACTTTAAATTTAAAGTTACTTTAACCTAAAAAAATTATTAAAATTTTTTTGTTGCAAATCGTTTTTGATTGCAGTGAAAACCTCGAGCAGTCTTTATACAGCTGTTTCAGCCCTGTTTGGGGCTTCGTCAGCAGGTCTAAAAGCGATCGTAGGAAGTCGCTGTTTTATCTAAAAAAATATTGTTTCCCTACTCTTAAACTGACTTTAAATTAAAGCTTCCTTAAAGTCTGATTACGGAAACGGCCATTAGTATTTTTTTTTTCTCCATAACAACTTTTCTTGTTTTTTTTTTTTAATTTGCAAAGCTATAAATTGTTTATTTTCGTTCTAATACGATTATGTAATTCGGGAAAGCCACTCCTTTTATTGCATTTTGTTTTTAATATTTTTGCAGAATATGAAATTTTTATTAGGTGGTAATTTTTTTGTTTTTTCCAAATGGAACATCTTAGATCTTTTCTTGTTTTGACCTTTACTTCACCTGCCAAACGGTGTACAGATTTTTTATTAACAATCTGTGTAAGTTTTTTACAACGGGACATTTATGGCCGATTTTCATAATCAGACTTTAAGGGCCGATTTCATAATAGGACTTTAAAGTTACTTTAACCTAAAAAAATACATTTGTTTCCCTATTCTTAAAGTGTCTTCGCAAATGGTATTGTCCGGTTGAAAACGGGACGCAAGGTCACATTAATTATACATTATTTATAAAAGCTCTTTGTAATGGTGTGTAACAAATATTTTCCCCAATACAAGCAAATTACTGTATATTATTTGTTTTATGGTGTTTCAACCACATTATAAAACAATAATATAAATTGTAACGCTGTTTTTTAAAGACTACTATACACTCTTAATAAGCAGGTATAACTTTTTTATAAAGACGAAAAGCGACCATGAAAGCCATTCTACTTGTAGAAGGTGCAAAGGTAACCTTTATAAATACAGCGATATAAATGTTTTATTACTAAAGCGAGGATGAAATAGTACCGTCGCAGCGACGCCCGTAAGGATGGCCGCATTGTTAAGAGCGCTCGATCAGTCATGACGGTTAAATTGAAGTGTTAAGGCGCATCCAGACTTGCACAACATAACACCGTCGCGTATCAATTTTATCCGTGTGACAAGATGCCGTATCGTCGTCGCGCAATTAAAATTCTTGCGCGACGGTGTTACGTTACGATGTTCTGTTGTATGTCTGGGTGCGCCTGTAGGGTTAGTAGTATTACTTGCGTTTCCTAATTTCCTTAGGCGCTAATTACCGTAAATATCGTAAGCGGTACCGAAAATCAGCGAAATTTGGGAGATTGCCTTGACCCGCTGGGTTTGTCACATGTCACAAGGGTGCATTGGACCGTTGTGCTGTGTTCATAGCGAAATAACTGATAAACCGAGACAGGGACTTTTTAATCCTCGCTTTGGTTATGGCAAAACCAAAATATAATTGAACCCAAGCGGGAATAAAAAGTAAGTTATGTTGTCAGTGCAACCGGGTGCAATCAAATAATGCCAAATGAGTTAAATGCAACGTAAAAATGGTGTTGCCAACACAGTCAAACGAATAGTCGGGAAAATTGTCTTGGCGCCGCCCGTGGCTTTCTTTATGACGTGTTACAGGCGATGCAGGGGACCGCTCTGCTCATGGCGTAGATTGTGTATCGAAATAGCTGATATACTGAGGCAAGAACTTTTTAATCCTCGCTTTGTTTATTACTTAGGCCCGGCGGTCTTTTCATCTCTGATTAACTTTAACCATTGATTAATTCCTATGGAAACCATTGTAACTATGGGAATAAAACAGCGATTAAAGTTAACGAGAAGTGAAAATATCGGCTCTTAGAGTTATAAGCACTTTTACAGCTTGTTTTTAAAATGAATTGTGCCGTAAGCATTTTTTACTTTATTAAAACCTTAATAAACGAAAAAGAATACTATATTAGAAAAATTTTGTGCAAATCGTTTTTGATTGCAGTGAGAACCTCGAGCAGCCTCTGGACAGCTGTTTCAGCCCTGCTTGGGGCTTCTTCAGCAGAGACGTAGCTCGACATTCCCACTGCAGACCAAAAACGACTTGCCCAATTTATTCGCAAAAACGATTTGCACAAAATTTTTCTAAAATCTTTCATTATGCTTTGACAGCAAGCATGGCCGCCTTGCCTGGGGGACTCATTAGGAGCAAATCCCGCTTCAATTTGTCTATCCTACTGCAATGTTAGGTCAAAAAGCGATAGTAAAGTGTCGCTATTTTATATGAAAAAGAATACGTAATGCTCCAAATAAAAATGTAATAATACAGTAATTTAGCTGTAAGAAGCAATGTATGAGTTGCTCGAGATGTTTGTAAGAAACCCCAAAGTGAGTTCGGATAATTACAAGGCGAGAGTTCAGTTTGTACAGTGCTCGAAAGAAGAAAAAGCAATTCGTGAAAAACAAATAGGTTTTCACGTCTGACGTCATTCCCAGTTCTAAAAGATTTTAATAAACAAAAAAAAAACTTTAAAAGCGAGTGGAACGAACAAAAAGGCACACACAGTTATCTAGGTATCTATTAAAGTAAAGGTAAAATTAATAACCCTTTTTTTAGTAGTGGCAGTATAACACTGAATTAGTCTTGTTAAGAAAAATAGAGCAATTAGCATTTTTATCCGGGTAATTACGTCGAAACTAGCTGGTATCACACTCTCGTCTCGCCCTCGAGTTTCAATCTGCTGGCGCAGTTGTAAGAGCAAGTTAAAGTAGTAATTTTTCAAATGTAAAGCAGTTTTAATTAGTTCTTTGCGAGGAACTTTTTAATTAACCTGACCTTTTTTTTACTGCCGGTGCTCCTCAGACTATGTGCAGAATTCCGGTTGCTGCGCGAATCAACTTAATCCCGGGGTTGCTAAAGTTTACGTTGCGGGGGGGCGCAATTGTGCTAACGTCGTAATTGTCATGGCGGCACACAATAAGTTTAATAAAGGAATCTTTGCTCCGTCGCCGGTTGAGGGAAGACGCGGGCCCCCCGGATTAACATGCTTTAATATTCATTCGCGTTCCATTCCGGATCGCGGGCTCATAATTTAGGGGCGCTCGCGACAAAGCGGGGCGTAACGGTTTCAGTTCGAGTTTGGAACTTGTAAACCTCCGAACAGGCGAGTGTCAGTCAAAGTTGGTAAATGCCACCGGAATCCAGACCCGAACTTGGAACTTGCGGTTTATTAGCGAGATTTAATTTAGTCGCGCCCGTATGCGTCACGTGATTCTGATTGTTTGATTAAACCTGCCTTATGGTTAACGTCTTAGGTCTTAGCCCCTTTAATCCACTACCACCATCATCTACACCTTGTGGTATTCATGGCTTGCATTTACTTCGAATTACCGAATTGTACGTACATTCAACACAAGGTGAATTAAAGCCAGGAAATATCAGCATTGCACTAAGCAATATTAAATTCAATTCCGAAATATTCAGTGTGTCCCCCGATACGTATAATCCACCAAAAATTTTTTAATTCAGTCTACTTAGCGCGAAATAAATATGCGACAAATTTGTAATTAATACAAGGAAAAAAATCTGAGTAGGTAAAGTTAACTTCAAAAAACTTCAAAATAAAAATAAGCCTAACTGAGACCGGACGAGTTGCTAAAAAAGTCGGAAAAATTAAGAAAATGTAAATAGGAAACAAAAGACGATCGGTTTATTTTCAAAAGAGGAAAATCAATCACATAAGCAGGATTTTGTTTCAAAATTTTGGAAAAAAAACAACAAATTTCAGAAACAAAACGATCGCTTTACAGAAGATCAGTTTGAGGGCAAACAGAAAAATAAATCGGAAAAATTTTTAAAATAAAACAAATTAGCAAAAACAAAAGGCAGTCGAACGATCTTTGCAAAAATTGAAAAAAAAACAAACACAGAAAGTCCTTTGCGCAAGCAACAAACAAAAAATTAATAAATTTCAGAAACAAAAGACGTTCGCTTTATTTTCAAAAGAAGAAAAAATCTATCAAATAATAAAAATCGAAGACACACTTGGAAGTACTTAGGGCAGGATTGTCTTTCGAAAATTTTGAAAAAAAAAAACAAATTTCAGAAACAAAAGCGATCGCTAAAACTTAAAACAACAAAAGATCAGTCAAAATAAAGAAAAAACCTAACATGGGTAATGGCAAACCGAGAAAAAAGAATCGGAAAAGTTTTAAAAATAAAACAAACTAGCAAAAACAAAAGACAATCGAACGATCTTGCTAAAAATGAAAAAAAAGAAACAAACACAGAATGTTTTCTTTGCGTAAGCAACAAAGAAAAAATTAATAAATTTCAGAAACAAAAGAAGATCGCTTTATTTTCAAAAGAAGAAATAATAAAAATCGAAGGCACACACAACAACAAATTTCAGAAACAAAAGACGATCGCTTTGATTAAAACAGAAGAAATCTCAAACCCAATCAAATTAAAAAAAAAACAAAATTCACAAACAAACGCGATCTTTTAAATTCAGACCAAAATATTCCTTAAAATAAAAAAAAAACTAACCCCGATTTGGATTTAAAAAAAGGCAAATTGGGAACAAGGATTCTCTTTCGGAAAGTTTGGAAAAAAAACAAAAAATTTCAGAAACAAAAGCGATCGCTTAAACTTAAACAACAAAAGATCGGTCAAAATAAAGAAGAAACCTAACCCTGACACGGAGAAGAGCAAACTGAGAAAAAATAATAGAAAAAATTTTAGAAATAAAAGAAAAGCAAAAAATTAATAAATTTTAGAAACAAAAGATGATCGCTTTAATTAAAAGGAAGAAATCTCAGACCCAATCAAATTAAAAATCGAAGACAAAAGTGAAAGGGAAAATTTCGAAAATAGAACAAAAGAAAAAGCAAAAGACGATTCGAACATTATTGTTTAAGGAAATGAAAAAGGACTTATAAATAAAAGAAAATTAGGAAATGAAAATAGCAATTTATGGCAAACAAAAAACGAACACTTAAACTCAAACAAAAAAAAATGAATCAGAATAAAAAAAGAAAGCCTAACATTGGACTGGACAAAGGAACAAAAGACAATCGCCCTAACTTAGATCAGCGATACAAGACGTTAATAATAATATAACACTCACATTTTAATAAATCTAAAAAAAAAGGGAAAATGAACGTGTAATATAAAAAGTGAGAAAAATTAAATTGTGCCATTTAAAATATGCAGATGAATAAAAAAAAATAAAAACTTCAGAAACAAAAGACGATCGCTTTATTTTCAAAAGAAGAAAATCAATTAAGTAATAAAAATCGAAACACAAGTATTTTGGGCTTTCGAAAAGTTTGAAAAAAAAAACAAAAAATTAATGAATTGCAGAAGCAAAAGACGATCGCTTTAATTAAATAAAAGAAATCTCAAACCCAATCGAATTAAAAATCGAAGACAAAAATTAAAGAGAATTTTTTTAAAAAAAGCAAAATTCAGACACAAACGCAATCCCTTAAATTCAAACAAAAAAAATTACTTAAAATAAAAAAAAAACACCCCGATTTGGATGAAAAAGGCAAATTGAGAACAAAATAGGAAAAAGTAACTAAACGTAAATTAAGCAAAAGAAAAAGCAAAAGACGATCCGAACGATATTGCTTGTCAACTTATAACTGATCTAATTGGCGCGCCCGTATGGGCTTTTATAGTAGATCCCTGTAATCTCGAATGCACTGGAATGAACGTGAAACAACAAGACTCTGCGATAACGTTCTATGACGTAAGATGGGTGACTCGTACTAAATATAGATCTGTTTGCGTGTCACGGCTGTAACAATATGACAATCGTGTTTGTCAGAATAACATTTTCAAAGCTCAGAGGTTTTCCTTTTTCCTCCATGGTCCGCATCTTCATTATCACTTCTGATTATAAAATAATTGATCCGTCCTATTTTGAAAATAAAATAATAAATAAAATTCAGAATAAATTATTCTGGTTTTACATAATCCTTGGGTGAACCCAAACTTTCCATCGTTAATATCCATCGATGTCCCCCCCCCCATCGTTTTGAATGCAAAACGCCGAATAATAAATCACTTCACCGGATAATTAATTAACTAATATTATGTAAATATATTTGCATTAATTACGCTTGACGGCATTATATTACAAAATAGCGTTTAATTAAACGGAAATGTTTATCCGAAAAATGTTTGATAGTAATTGAAACTGCCACAGTGATTTATAAACAATGCGCTGTGCGAATCATATAATTAAATTAATTCTTTTTTTTTTCTCTGGTGGTTCGCAACGTTATTGCTGGCTGTTGTAGCCAGGGGAGGGAAAAAGAGAAGGAGGAAAGATAATCCCTGCTGTGTTTTCGCGCGCCAATATTTCGCGTCGATATCCGAAACAACTCGTTTTTTGTTATCTCATCGATAAGCCGGTGAAATATTGCATAATTTAATGTTGATTCGCGAGCTTTTGAACCGCTTCCAGCGATAGGGGGGCGACGAGATACCCCATCACGCCAATATTATCGTGAATGGAAGAATGGGGTTATTTATAAACGCCGACTTATTTCTTTTCGCATCGATTTCCAGAGAACGAAGCCGACCCTTGCCCCGCCATCAGAATTCATCGGATTTCGCCGGATTTTCATAAAAGTGAAATTTTATTTTTATATCGGCCCCATAAAAGTTTTAATAAATTATTAGTACGCGGAGGGGTGGCGGAAGAATATCTTAAACGAGACGCGCAATTTGCGGGAAAAAATCCAATCTCGCCGAAATTTATGCGCCGCACAAAAGTGTTTTGATTGGAGGAAATCCGCCGTGATTGCGTAGAACAATTTCGCGTCGGCGGAAAACTGATTTGTTGCTTTATGAAAACGTAACGAGAAAAATGTGAGCGTACACAAATTATGCATGCGTGTGTGTGTATGTGTGTGTGGCCGTATAAATGTAAAGCGAAAATCATCGGTGTGCAGGATGAAAAACACAAACGCCCCCTATCTCTTCTAATCTCCAGGGAAATCCCCGCCGTGTGCATCTACATAAATATACCTACACGCTTTTCGAACGTGTTCAAAAAATAATAATGGCTTGCAGATTAAAAAAAAAATGAAGTCAAATAGAAACATTCGTTTCAGAATCATTAAGCAAGAAGGAGCTTTCACGAAGCGTAACGCAAAAAGCACGTTTTCTTATAAACCCCTTCTAAGCAGTCCGGTTGGACTTTGAGAGCAACTCCACACGAAAAATTTAGGCTTGTTTTGGTTCCTGAAAGGACATTCCTAGAATCGTCCCAGAATTGTCAGGAGTCTGCGCACAACAAGTTTTCGGTTTTCTTCTTATGCGCATGCTCCTGACGGTTCTGGAACTGTTCGTATGAGAATCAAAATAAACCTTAGAAACTGTGTCACTCTGTCTACGCCTAGTTAAGTTACATGATTGATGAATAAAGCCGCCATACACAAAGCAAGTAGTATACGTAGTAATACGTCTTGAGGAAAGCCTATTCGGCCAAATTTAATTTATTATAACTTCAATGACTCTTGGATGCAGGTTTTGACTCGTGAACTTGGAGTGCAAGATTTTTCTTCTTTACAAGAGCAAGTCTGGGTGCCAAGTATATTACGAACCAAGGGCGTTCGAAAATTTTGTAAGAATGTCGGCCTAATCAATCACGTACGCCATTACATTGATTTGATTATTTTTTTGCTCCGGCAAAATTCGCAATTTAAAGTTCCTCAACCGTATTTACGAAGTCTTCATGAACTGAATTTTTCATTTGTAATGTTTGATTAAACATGAGATTCTCTTCACTTTAATTCGCAAGATTTTTCTTCTTTGCATGAGCAAGTCTGAGTGCCAAATATGTTACGAACCAAGAGCGTTCGAAAATTTTGTAAGAATGTCAGCCTAATCAATCACGTACGCCATTACATTGATCTGATTATTTTTTTTGCTCCGGCAAAATTCGCAATTTAAAGTTTCTCAACCGTATTTATGAAGTCCTCATGAACTGAATTTTTCACTTGTAATGTTTTATTAAACATGAGATTCTCTTCACTTTAATTCGCAAGATTTTTCTTCTTTGCATGGGCAAGTCTGAGTGACAAGTATGTTACGAACCAAGAGCGTTCGAAAATTTTGTAAGAATGTCGGCCTAATCAATCACGTACGCCATTACATTGATTTGATTATTTTTTTGCTCCGGCAAAATTCGCAATTTAAAGTTCCTCAACCGTATTTATGAAGTCTTCATGAACTGAATTGTTCATTTGTAATGTTTGATTAAACATGAGATTCTCTTCACTTTAATTCGCAAGATTTTTCTTCTTTGCATGAGCAAGTCTGAGTGCCAAATATGTTACGAACGAAGAGCGTTCGAAAATTTTGTACGAATGTCGGCCTATAATCAATCACGTACGCCGTTGCATTGATTTGATTATTTTTGCTCCCCAGCAAAATTCGCAATTTAAAGTTCCTCAACCGTATTTATGAAGACTTCATGAACTGAGTTTTTCATTTGTAATGTTTGATTAAACATGAGATTCTCTTCACTTTAATTAGCAAAATTTTTCTTCTTTGCATGAGCAAGTCTGAGTGCCAAATACGTTACGAACCAAGAGCGTTCGATAATTTTGTAAGAATGTCGGCCTAATCAATCACGTACGCCATTACATTGATTTGATTATTTTTTTGCTCCGGCAAAATTCGCAATTTAAAGTTCCTCAACCGTATTTATGAAGTCTTCATGAACTGAATTTTTCATTTGTAATGTTTGATTAAACATGAGATTCTCTTCACTTTAATTCGCAAGATTTTTCTTCTTTGCATGGGCAAGTCTGAGTGACAAGTATGTTACGAACCAAGAGGGTTCGAAAATTTTGTAAGAATGTCGGCCTAATCAATCACGTACGCCATTACATTGATCTGATTATTTTTTTGCTCCGGCAAAATTCGCAATTCAAAGTTCCTCAACCGTATTTATGAAGTCCTCATGAACTGAGTTTTTCATTTGTAATATTTGATTAAACATGAGATTCTCTTCACTTTAATTAGCAAGATTTTTCTTCTTTGCATGAGCAAGTCTGAGTGCCAAATATGTTACGAACCAAGAGCGTTCGAAAATTTTGTAAGAATGTCGGCCTAATCAATCACGTACGCCATTACATTGATTTGATTATTTTTTTGCTCCAGCAAAATTCGCAATTTAAAGTTCCTCAACCGTATTTATGAAGTCTTTATGAACTGAATGTTTCAGTTGTAATGTTTGATTAAATATGAGATTCTCTTAACTTTAATTCGTTTAATTATCTCACACATGAAGCAATGTAATTACGTAAAACACTGGTAATACAAATGGAAACTGTTTGAATAGCGCTGATAACTATTGGAACGTGATGCTTAACGTTTTTTTTTTTTTTTTTAATCGGGCTGACCGTTTACGGTTTAGAAACTGTGTCACTCTCTGTACGCCTAGTTAAGTTACATGATTGGTGAATAAAGCTGCCATACACAAAGCAAGTAGCCCGTAGTAATACGTCTTAGGGATATCTTATTCGGTCAAACTTAATTTATTAAAACTTCAATAACTCTTGGATGCAGGTTTTGACTCGTGAACTTGGAGTGCAAGATTTTTCTTCTTTGCAAGAGCAAGTCTGAGTGCCAAGTACGTTACGAACCAAGGGCGTTCGAAAATTTAGTACGAATGTCGGCCTAATCAATCACGTACGCTATTGCATTGATTTCATTATTTTTGCTCCAATATAGACGTTCGATTAAGAAAATCCTGAAGGGCCGTGGTTGGCATTAAGAGCAATTCCTCATTGCTGTATTGTATTCCACCATGGTACGTAATCTTAAAATGCACGAATTTCACTACATTTCTTGTTAAGCGACTTTCTGTTTCATTCATATTTAATAATTTTATTTAAAAGTTCAGACGTTTTTGTTAAGCGACCTTGCATTTCATTCATATTTAATAGTTTTATGTAAAAGTACCGTTAATCGTAAAGGGTTTTAAAGGATTAAGCTGACACAGCGACATGGTTGCATCTCATGCATTATGACCACAGACAGGAAAGATGTAAACGTAAGAGTTTTACGAGCCCTAGTACGAGGGTACTTTATTTAAATTTTTCATGAAGCTGATAAAAGGAGAAAGGAAAAGCCACAATTAAATATACTCTTATATTATTAGAGCATTACAGCATGTTACGATCACATAATTCGAGTAGGTGTTATTATCAAATTTACATTAAATTTAATCTTCCGTGTAATTTTCCTATGCCAACTGAAATCAGTTTATTGGATTGAGCGCAGCCCTATCCTTTAATCAAGTCTGAAAGCATTTGTATTTGTATCTTGCCAAGCAAGATGAATCAATCGACACTGTCTACATAGTCAGTTGTGACTTGATATTATAATGAATCAATCTGGAATTTTTGTTTAAGTTTCAGAAGTACACAATTTTACAATAACAGTCAAACTTTTCATTAAAGTATTACGACTGATGCGAGCGATATTCATGATTTAATCACATCTTATATTAATCACTCACCGAACAGCGATGTGCGGTTGGGTTTATTAATAATATTAAAAGTAACTCTTTGGAAAATAGTTAATTTAATACATCAAAACGTGATTTATCACATAAATTTGCAAAATTTAAACTGTTGACTGTTAAATACTCCCTAAAACTTTATTTTTTTGCCCTTCTTTAATCCTTCTTTTTTATTACGTCGTAATTTTAATTTGATATCATGAAAACATTTTCGTTAAGTCCGGAATGTCGTCGACGGTAATTAAGGTTCACGAGGGTCGGAGCTTTTACAGTGACCTCGTGGCTAATAAGATACGTTCCGGACTCGGAGGGTGGTGGCGGTTCGCGCTTCTGAAAAGTTGTAAAGACGTGTTACACATCGGGGAACTTGATGCCATATAAATGCTGGAACTGTGTTTAAGTTTTTATTGGGCAAAGTTGTGTCCATTGTTCCGTCGGGAATAATATGTCGGGACAAAAGCCACTACAACAATTAGAGTACTCGGAGAGCCAAAAAAAGCACGTATTATGGCCGGCTCACGAGGAAATATTCCGAGTGGACTAAAAAGAATACTTGTTTGGGGGGAGGATTTCCGGAGTCATATTTACAAATTACGTTAAATCATGAGTAAGTTTGTTAATTTGTGATAGAGTTAGAAAACACCAACTTAAAAAATTAAATAGGAAATTATTTGGTAAAATTAAATTAGGAAACACATTGACGAGTGAGTAATAGTGGACGAAAGCGCTTCAACGAAATTATACCGATTCTTCCTTAAATTCCAAAGAATTTTAATTTTGATTTAACAAAACAGCTTGCGCTACCATACACACGTAAATTATTTAAAAAAAAATGCTTCTAAATTTCAAAAAAGTAGCTTTCTCTTGGTCATGAAGGTATTAAGTCTTAACCTCGCAACGTAATACCACAAACTAAATTTTATTTCAGACAAACCTTAAAACAACTCGTCTTGAGACAATAAATTATGTTGAGAGCTTCCTGCTGGAGGTTTCCCCTAATGCAGGCAGTAATTTTCTTTTTGTCTCTTATTGTCCTAATCTGCAGATTAATTTTCCGCTTTCCGAGGAGATTGCAGGTGCTTGAAACAAGAAATCGGGAGGAAGAGGACATAGTTCCCCTAATTGAGTTCAAATGCCGCGCAAAAACGTGTCTAGACCAATCCATGCACCTGTAGGTAAACAAGATTACTGTAATTTGCCTGATGTGAGACCATTAGGAGATCCATCGATGCGGTACAATTACTCCCTCACATGTGAAGCATGCAAAACATGTTGTTGTTGATTTTTAAAAGTCAAAAAAAATAGTATAACGATATTGAATTGGAAGCTTCTGGAAGATATAAAAGCATTTTGCAAAAAACAACTTTTTCTAGCAAATAGTTTTAGTTATTTAGTTATTTTAGCTCACTGGATGGCGCTCCAATTTCGATCATATACGGCCAGTCCAATTCGCCTGAAAATGTGTCTCAGGAAAGCAAGCCATGGAGTATGTCAACTAGCGCCCCCCTAATTAGGTGTTACTATGGTTACGTTACTGACGCTTATTTTGACAACCGAAATGTCCAAACGAATTGACATAACTCATAACCAAAAATTTAAATTTGACATTAGTTTTGTTTAATTTGAGGGATCCACTTGACGTAAGGTTTTTATTTTGTTTTAATACTTTTTGGACGCCTGGCCGTATATGACATATCAATTCAGCTGGCCATGACAAGTGATCTTACGGATTAGCTCAATAGATGGCGCCGTAATTCTTTTAGTAAATCTGTTTCTAAAGAATCCTTTTCCTCTGCTTTCACTTTCGCAAAGATTTTATGAATTTACTTATCTTTGCCGCAGATTTATTTTTAAAGAAAAAGTAACTGGTGGTGTTTATTGTCTTATCTTAACCGCTTCTAGATGGGGCGCTGCAATATGTCTGGAGTAAATTCGGTAAATCCCCTTTTTCTCTGTCGCATAATTTAAGGAGAGCGTAAGCCAAAACTCGGCAACTTCCCTACATACATAAGTGAGCGAAACTTCCCCTTTCGCAAATTTAGAAACGAACGTCTGAGCAAGCACGAATTATTCAGTGCGGCCCGTGATAATTTAGTAGGCAACGAAAACATCGCGAATGTCTGGAGACGATAAACTTCGGCGCAACGTACACAGGGCGCGCAAAAGTTGGCGCGCGCTCATTGTTTATGTTTTCGCAGAATTTCTGCTTGGGAGATACAAACTTCCCAGAAGCGCAAACACAAATGAGAACGCCTTCGGGACGAGAACGGCCCCCCGTTATATGAGGGTGAAATGTTGCGTCCCCCGCTTACCTGTACATTTACTTCGAGATTAAAGCGAAAGTAGTTTCTCACTGTGTATGAAATTGTATTACGAAACTGATGGAAAAGAATTGATAACAATCGAGAATAATATCAATAACCGAGTAAAGCTGGAAGTTTCCTTAAACGTAGTCAATAAGGCACGTGAAGTCCTAAAGATGTGTTAAAAAGACAGAAGTCAGTAAAGTCTATTGGCGCTGTAATGCCTGCTGGCAAAATGGAATGCCTGTGGGTTTGAGTAATGACTCTCGGCTTGAATAATGCATCTGGGCTGAGTAATGCCTGTGGGTTGTCTGCAATCACTCGAAGGGAAAAAAAACAACAAACGTCGTTTATGGTAAACGGTACTTCCCTACAAACGATCGAACAAAAAAAAATTAACTTACCAAAACAATCCTACGTAATTTATAAAAACAAACAAAGCCGATTACCGGATTGATTGGCCCAAAGTAACAAATGAGTACCTAGCATCGAAGCGAAAATACATTTCCATCAGGCTTACATCAACAGAATCGTCTAAGATTAGACACAATTTAGCCGTTTTATTTACCAAAACGAAGAACAAACAGGCCCAACCGCCTGATACCAAAGCTGATTTTATGCTAACGTGACAAGAGAAGTGACGCTGTGAACTGCACACGAATCAGGGTGGCAATTTAAGAACCTGAAAATCACCTTACATGAGTAATACATAATATATTCGATAACCAAAATACGAAGTTAAAGTATCAAGTATGAAATTAAAGATACTTGAAGCAGGTCGTGTACGTATATTTGATCGCCAAAAACGACGTTAAGGTGTCAGCTCTGAAATTAAAGATGCCAGAAGCAACTCGAACCAATGACAAAAAATAAAATAAAATAACAGAATTTGTTTTCTATACTTAAAAAAAAAGAGATCGGTTTGAAAAAATTGAAAGTGTTAGTAAAATGCCTACGGAAACGACGAACAGAGACGGTTTGGGATTCAGGTCCAAACCAAGGTCTGTAAAAATAAATTTTAGTTAACGAAATACGAAATCTTTTTAACCCGTATCAATATCGAGTTGGCAACACCGTCTAAAGGGGCCCCATTGCGATTACGCGAGGCGTTCACTTCGTACCAACGGCGCTTGATTAGCACGTTCTGTGTCTAGGCGTTCCCCATTCCAAAAATTTACTGTCAGAAGCTGATGTAGTAAAAATAGTATACATAGCTTACTAGTTAAATAAGTTGCATAAGGTGTTACGATTAAAGGCGCCACCTTGCGGTGGTTAAGCAACCCAAAAGTTTCCGGAGACACATGGTTCCCTATCTGCCCCCGAAAAGGACCCGCTTCGGCGCTGGTATACTCCAACTATACTCGTTAGGAAACTCAAAGTCAAGAAACCCCATTAGTGCTCTTTATTTATTTATTTTTTTTTTGGGTTCGCTCCCACAAGTATGTGACCTATTCAATATGGCTAACCAACAAATAGATTCGAGTTTGGCCCAAAAATAGTCCGTTGAAGTTGTACAAAATAATGTTAATAAAATTTTTACTTACAAGGTCCAAACCGGGGACAAAGACTGCAATGACGTGAGTACTCTCGTTGTTGCTTACAAATTAGTACATTAGTAAACCGGCGATGAATCAAAATAAACTTTGGACGTGAAGCGCCAGGCCAAAATCTATCAAAATTTACTATCACGCTCAGAAGCCAAACGTAAAAGGGCGTTAAAGCGCCAGGCCGAAATCTATCAAAATTTACTTTCACACTCAGGAGCCAAAAATCAAACAATGAACACAGTAACAGGGTAAAGTTAAAATTGCAAAAGCAGGCAAAAGAAACGAAGCATATAATATGACGCAATCGGTGAATATAGCGCACGTTTCAAAAAGGAAAAAAAAATAACGTGAACCTCAAAAGAACTTCCTGAGGTCACGTTGTACATCAACAACACGTCCTTCCTCGCCGATCACTTGGTGAGCCTCCCGCAACTCAGCCCCCAACTCTACGCTAATGGTAGGACGTACGTCCGAAGTGATGACGTCACGCAAACTCCGCGGGCGAGAATAATAAGAAACCGAAAATTATTACGTGTACGTTCCTCCGGAATGAAAGCGTAAAAGGCGGCTACGACCTCAAACTAGAGGCGGTGTGACCTTCTTGAATCTCTTCTGAGAACGCGCGTGGGGAGAAAATGGATGACGTCCACGCTGCGCCAAGCGGCACAAAGAAAAGGCACGCACGCCAGCGGGCAAGAAAGAAAGATTAACTGACCCCGTACCAGTCGGCATAAACGACGTAATACAATTGCGAACAATAAACGCCCGTGGAACACAGGCAGGTAAAAAAAAAGTTGAGTGAACAAAATAGCACCTACCTTGCTTATAAGGAAAGCAAGCCTCAAAACGTAAATTTTTACGTCAAAAAAAAATCCCGTCGGAACGGCCCCGGAAAAGCGGGCTAACAAAGAACGAAGCGAGGTAAATCCGTCGAAGACGGTCGGGTTACCAAATCCAACAATCAACTACTTTAAATTCATCCAGAACTCGCTTCATTGAATCAACGTGCAAATAAACTTCTCCTCAACGCAGTTTACAAAGGAGTGCCAATCTAGAAGCTAGCTAGAAGCCTACTCATCAGGATGATTGAAACCCAAGAACACAATTCGGGTAGGAATTATAATCGAACCATAATTTGATTTAACCCGGGTTTATTTGAGCGGATTTGCTTTATTTGTCCGTTTTAATCGTAAAGTTTGAAAATTTTCAAATTATTTCACCGTTTGTGTCCATTCCTGTCTCCTGCATATCATTAAAAGAGGCATTTATTTTTATTTGTATCGTAAAGCTCGTAATATTAAGCCTGTCTTCTTCGCTCGGCAAAACGGAAGCACTAAAATCGAACGTAAACATTAATATCCTGAAAGATTTGCGTTTTTAAGCACAGGACAGGGCCGTGGATAATTCGTCGCGGCCACTTTATAGCGACGCCATCTGTTCCCGATCGCAAGCGACGTAGCGGCAGATAAATTTCGGATTCATGTCGCTCCGTGCAATCACGTGCAAGAGCCGAATCTCTCGTAAAACCGCCGTAAAAATATTATCGCCTTTATATTACTGTTCGCCGATAAAATTGGCCACTAAAACTTCATTGGCGAACATGACAAATGCATCGTTCCGCGCTCATCTGACTAATATTACATATTCAAGGACTTTATGAGTTTATGTGCGTTTAGCAAAACTTGTTTATACTCTTTCAAGTTTACATAAGAGGTTTAAAGCGTTTCAAATGTGTAGGTTTGGTTGCCTAACTAATTGGCAGCTAGTTAGGTAACCTTACTTACACGTTTGGAACGTACACCCCCGGACGTAAAATTAAATGAGAAATTGACTCCGAACCACCATAGCTTATTTACCACCTAAGTATTTCCAACCATTTCCTTCATGGGAGAGCTTTCGACCATCGAAAATTACGGCCAGACGTACGCACGATTCGCCTCCATTTAAACTTATCCAATTAAATCCTGCGGGATAATTCAAGTTGGCGTGCGCCGTTGATTACACGGTTAGTTACAACAATGCATTACACTTTAGACCGCCGAGCACAGTTTGAAAATCTCTGTCGCTGAAGTCTGTCCCATAACTCACCGCAGGATGTAGTGGTATGCAAGGACTTAGCGGCGTTGGACGCCGTCGCCGGTGATTTATAAGAGGAGATGCGCACTTCGCCCGCGATTAACTGTCCGCGTTGCGAACGAGAATGAAATGCTTCAGCTTTACACGTTTAACTTGTGTGCCGAAAAGTGCTGATTGTAGTGGAAAAGAGAGAGAGACGGAGAAAATGACGAAAGTAACTTTAAATTTTTATAAAGGGAAATTGGGTGGCTAACCTCGCCCTTATTGACCTGCAACAAAACAACAGCCTCGCTGGAGCTGCAATTGGTTTATTAGGTCTCCCCTGGTTAGATTGTAACAATTTACTTTGGCCACTAGTGTACCTACATTTAAAGATATTTTTCCTTTTGATTCCTATGCAGAGACTAGGTTGAACTTGCTTTCATTTATCCAAAAAGCAAAATTAGAAGTCGAAATGAAAAATTTACAGGGTATTCAGAAAACACTGAACGGTCTTAGAGCTGGTCAATCGCCTAGTACGTGTTCGTGATTTGTTAAAAGCTTGCCGGTAAAAGGCAACGGAGCAAAAAATGTCTACAAATGAACAATGAATCGTAAATAACATTCCAAAAAGGAAACAAGAAAACTTACCAAGTCAGTCCAACAGGAAGATTTATGAACGGTAGAATCGACTGACCTTAACAATAACTTGAGTATTCGCGTAGAAAGAAGTGTAGTTTCACCTCTAATTGAATCGATGAGTGCATAATCATATTCAGTACAAATTTACTGTTTTGAGAAAAGAACAAGGAGTTGACGTGACGTAAATTGTTACCTAAATTTATATATTTTAAAACTTTCATACCACGTTACACTTCAGTGTTCTGATTATAAAGAATGACCCTCTATACGCCTATTATTTAAGGAAATGGTGAGTCGTGAAAACGCGAATTACATCTCGCGCTTTACTTTAAGAAGTTCTTCAAATGGTATATCGCTTTAAGTTCGAATTTACGGAACATTTTGATTATGGCACACTATTGTGCCTATTAAGAAAACCGCCTCTAAGTACTTTCACTGCGGCAAGTTATTAATATCTACCGATACGATAAGTTTGACTCAATGTAACGGTTAAAACCGTGTTGGTTTACATCAGAATGTGACTTTCTTTTTAATGTCTCCTTTAGTTCGATTATGAAATCGGCTCTAATGATAGTTACAGGACAGAATTATTTCGGAAGAGGCGACAACGGGCCTGTGTGCATTCACAGGCAGCTACGTTTACCGTCTCGTTGGTATTTATTCGAAAAAAATACATAATTCCGTTCCCTAGTGACAGTGTACGTATAACGGGGCAGTTCTCACCTGCGTACACTGAATTCACCAAAGATCAATTGTCACAGATCGACACTGCGTAATACCAGCGGCAGCTCAAGAAATTCGGAGAGGGCCGTGGACAAAAAAAATTAACAAGGAGAATTCCACAAAAGAGGTATACTTAAAATTATTGACCGGTAGGCGCCAAGTGAAGTAAACACACCAATGGTATCCATTACATCCAACCATAAATAAATTCGGTTTTAAAAAATGTGGCGGTGTCTAAGACAACAGTTCAATAATGTACAAAAATCAAGTAGCAATACTAAAGTTTGCGCAAAAGCACTGTTACGTTATAAATGCATCGTTATAGATAAGCAAAAGTAGTTAATATTTCCAAATGGAAGGGAAAAGCATAAAATTTTATAAATATATGGATAAATTCAGACAAGTTTTCAGTGCGGTGCTTCTCCTCTTCGTCTACAAGCAGTGATTGCGTTTTCTATTTTATAACGAACGCAAAAAAGCGTTAAAGTCGAAATTGATTAAGCTCAGAAATATCTTAAAATATTTTACAAACATGAAGTCATACGTAAGTAAGGAAATTTCCTGTTGTCTCACAGTAATCTTTAACAGTTCAAAACTTGATGAGAATTAATTCTAAAATTTTCAGTTTACTCAAAAAAAAAAACAAGCAAAAACCAGTGATTGAATTGAATTGGATTGAAATAAATTTAATGAAATTAAATAAAATTGACAAAATTAAAGTAAAACGAAGTGAGTCGGCAAAATTACACAAACGTGACTTATTTACTTGACACTTGAATGGAAATATACGATTCGCAACGATCATCCACGGTGAATACGAAAAACGAAAGGATTTACCTAATGCCGGATTCACAATGGATATAAACGTAGGAATTACGTAAACATAGTAAATTTCCGCTATGTTTGTCAATCCATACATACAATTCAGACAATTTTTCAGTGCGGTGCTTCTTCAGTTCGTCTATAAGCAGCAATTGCATTTTCTATTTAATAACGATTGCATTTATAACGTAACGACGCATTTACAAACATGAATTGATACGTACGTAAGGAAATTCCCTGTTGTCTTACAGTGATTTTTAACAGTTCAAAACTTGATGAAAATTAATTCTAAAATTTTCAATTTACTCAAAAAAAAAAACAAGCAAAAACCAGTGATTGAATTGAATTGGATTGAAATAAATTTAATGAAATTAAATAAGATGACAAAATTAAAGTAAAACGAAGTGAATTGGTAAAATTACACAAACGTGACTTATTTACTTGACAATTGAATGAAAATACATATACGATTCGCAACGATCATCCAGGGTGAATACGAAAAACGAAAGGATTTACCTAATGCCGGATTCACAATGGACGTAAACGTAGGAATTACGTAAACATAGTAAACTTCCGCTATGTTTGTCAATCCATACGTCACTGAGTAGTCTTGTAGCGGTTAATAATTAGACTCGGTCCTTGTGGTAAGCATTTGTAAAAAAAAATGCTTTGACAAATACATTTAAAATTCATTGTGTTTACGTAATTCTTACGTTTACGTCAATTGTGAATCCGACCTAAGGATGAAGATGTTTACGTTACGAGGATCGCGCAGAATAGGCCGAGTGCAAACAGCAAGGTGGTTTCTTAACGCACAGCACGACAGCCTAATCTAGGACTTAGATCTTCGACGAGCCGAATGCTTGAAGGGTGTTAGAGCTGGTCAATCGCCTGGCACGTGTTCGTGATTCGTTAAAAGCTTGCTGGTAAAAGACAGCGGAGCAAAAATTGTCTACAAGTGAACAAGAAACCATAAGTAACATTCCAAGAAGGAAACAAGAAAACTTACCAAGTCAGTCCAACAGGAAGACGGTAGAATCGACTGACCTTAACAGTAACTTGAGTATTCGCATACGAAGAAGTGTAACTTTCCCTCTAATTAAGCTGGCGATTGCGTCGTAGGAGGTTATGATAATATAATGTTTTGTGGGCTGTTAAGGTTAACATAACCTTAACAGCCCAAAAAAGGTCTGTTTAGGTTATGATAACCTTAACAGCCCACAAAAAGGTCTGTTTATTATCCTAGGGCACTAATGCTAATCAAAGTATCTTCATCTTGAATTAATGTATGAGGTTAGAAGAAGACACAAAGAGTTTAATGTACACTAGTGCAGGATAACAAACAGAGCTAATATTTGTAGCGAAAATGAACGCAGCTGACCATGCCAAGTGCTGGGTTAATACTGGACTTTAGGATAATTCGCTGAGGGGCGAAAAAGGAGGTCAGTGGAGTCCTCCTTTTAACGTAAAATTCACTACAGCTCTTAGCAAAATCAGCCGTTAAAATATCGAATTATCTTGGCAACAATGACGACTAACAATGGCTACCAGATAAAAAATTATTTGCAGAAATGATTTGTTGGCGAGTAACTCGACAAAATGGGCGAATTAAAGATTGGAACCCACTTAGCAGAGACAGTAAATCATACGGAAACTAATCTAAGTGTTTAGAAAGCAAATTTTTGTTTTTTTCTTAAAATAAAGTTGGAAACCCTTGGTTTTAAAAAAGGGGGCATTAAAAATAATTGCCTGTCCCATTTAGTAACGCAGTAATTATAGTAAAGAGATTGTTCTTTTTTTTCTGTTTGCTTTTCTCGGAAAATCAAATTAAAGAGCGAAGCTGCGAAAAATCGGACGTCGACGTCCGCCGGGGTGCAACAATTCACCTTCGGATTTACGACGCCGAACTAATAGATTTTTCACGCTGAACAGCGCGGAAACGGCGGTGAAAGAGAAGGTGCAACAATAAAACCGATCCGGCCCCGAGATAGGGCCAACCGCAATCGTTAAGATATTTATGCACTCTATAAAGACGATATTGATGCAGAATTACGGTAATAAAACTATTGAGAACGAGCGGCGCGGCGATAAAAGTTCACGGCTCTATCAATGTCTCTTTGCGATTGTTCAAATTTATAAGCGCCACGAAGTAAAGGGTCCTTTACGTCCTCAGTCTGGCCAACATTATACAGTTTCCGAAAGAGAATTAATTACAATTAAGTCAAAGAAAGATGGAAAAGAAGAAGAAAAAAATACATACACGAACCAACTAACGAAATGTTCACGTGAACATCCGTCTGAACATCTACGCATCTGTTTTACGCGCTACGATCAAGGGTTGTAAAAATTTCATCAAATTTCCCGCCAATCCAAGCTGCGTCGACGCTAGCGCATGGTACAGGCCGTCATATTGTTGCTATTCAGATTTTTTCAAACACATCATGGAGGTTAGCGTAATTTTTACAATAAATGGCTGCAATTATAAAAGAAGAACATGCAATAAATTATGTCCTTAAGTCTTTAGTGATTCATCAATCAAACAATACCGCAGCGTTTGTGGAAACTTTTAAAGCTCGAATAACTTTTCCGATCACATAATATCACACGCCGGACATTAATTAATACCCGGTAATAAACATTTACGAGCATTCGTAATGTACTCTTGTCACGCTTAATATTTACGAGCCGATATTTTAATGACTTTGTATTGTGTTCACGTTATTATAACGCGTGCACACATGAGCGGCGGTGTTATTAAATAAATGGTGATCCGAATCGGACGTCGGACGTCAAACGCACCGCCTGTCTTCGCCAGGCGTAGACGGATGTAATTATTTTCGCGAAACGCGGACTAAAAGCTCGTTTTTTTCGGTTTCAGACGACCGAACGCGTAATTTGCTTAAATCACGACAAAAATGCCCGCCGGAAAATAAAACGTGTGAAATATCCGACCGCATCCACCATTATTCCAATATTAGGCAAACATGAATTTTGTAGTAAAAAAAGAAATTCTAAAAAATTCAGTTTATTCAGTCTCTTTAAAAAACAGTATTATAGTGTTTATTGTTGTTTTATAATGTGATTTAAACATAATAAATAAACTGTAGTTTGTCTGTATTAGGCAGAAATATTTGTTACACACACACACATTACAAAGAGCTTTTATAAATGATGTATGATATATAGAGGATTGTGCAGGTTTTATATAACGATTATCGAACTAAAATGTCAAACGGAAGTAATGCATTTTTATAACTGCTCTAGTAATATTACATTAAAAAGCAAGTTTCGTAAGACGTTCTATTTTAACACGCGAGCGTCAAGTGGACCGGTGCACTAGTGTTTTCTACCCTATTTTTCTATTTTGGTTCTTCCATGAAAAACAAGTTACTTACTCGCTCTTGAAATAATTTCTAATGACGATTTGGAGGTTATGTTTATAATTATATATTTTGTGAGCTTAAAGAGTGTTTTTGTTATGTTACAACAATTCAATGACAGAAAAAAAAAAATAACTTATGGTAAATAACAATAAACATAGCGTTAACGTTAAAGTTAGGTTCGTATCTCATCAAGTGATCTTAAATATTTCAAAATACAAAAAGGTTTGTACGGTTGGAAATTTCCTGTCGTCTCACAATAACCCATATAACAAAAAAAAATAATCTCTAGTACTTGAATCGACTCAAACGTTAACAAAAACAGTGTAATTACGATTGAAAAATATTACCGAGCAAAAATTATTAAGTATTGACTTTAACAAAAGAAATGTATTAATTGAATTAACTTGTCTGGTGCAAGGTGAGGCATAAACTAGGCAACCAAAGTTGTACGTCAATTCAAAGAACAAAAATAGTATCTTGTAGGACGAGTCCGTAGTTGAGTAGCAAAGATCAATCGGAGTGACGAAGAAAAAAAGGTATAAACGGTAGGAGCTACGGTAGAAGTCGATAAATCGATCCCGAAGCTTCTTCGAAAGTCGTCTTCAGAGTACGACACCAGCCTTCTGAAGGAAACACGAGGCTTGATCGGTGTTCGACATTTCACTTCGAGTAGACAGACTTCCTTAGGAGTGTTTGGTACCCAGAGGTTTATCAGAACGGGTAGGGTAAAAGTGCTGTCGCAATCGGGATGCGACTTGTCTTGACACCAAAGAAGTGTTTCTCAAGCGAAGAAAAATAATTCGCCCAGGAGGAAAGATGATTACGTCGATTAAAAATAGGTTAACAACTGTTAAAGGTGACGGCACGAGCAACACACAACGACGCGTTCCCCTGAGTTTCACACTAAAACGTAGGCCGAATAAATGCGCGAAGTCGAGAGGAAAACAGGGCTGCCATTCGTCTAACAAAAACATTTACCACAAATACAAGCGAATTCGACCGTAACAGAGTTGAAAATTGGTGGCAACATTGAAGACGGAACATGGCCACGCGTTAGACAAAAAAATTACGAAAACGTTTTGGGGCACGAGCACAAGAGAGAGAGTTTCACACCAAAACGTAGGCTGAATAAACGCGCGGAGTCGAGAGGAGAACAGGGCTGCCATTCGCCTAACAGAAAGATTTACCACAATACTAGCGACTTCGACCGTAACAGAGTTGAAAATTGTTGGCAACACTAAAGATGAAACATGGCCACACGTTAGAGAGAAAAATTTCGAAAACGCTTTGGTCGAAAAGTCGGTAAAACGGAGAGTGTAACTCGTTCAGTAAAAGCAGTAAATCAGTTAGAAGTCAACCTAAGTAAACACGGAGCGATAGATTTCAAGAAATCAAGAATTCTGGTTGACTGCGGCAGCAAGAAACCCAGGAGAGAAATGGACGGGTTTAGGTGACAAAGCGCGACCAGTTTCATGCAGCTGAGACAAACTGGGCCCGTAACAACTTCTATATCATAATTTTGATTTATTACTCGTGCCAATTTTGGACATTTAAGTGCTTTATTAATCTAGAAAATGTTTGTAAGACCAAATAATAAAGCTTTTTAATATTAAAATGTATTGGAGACTGAGCGATAGGCATGACACAGTCATTTCTCTTGTGATCAAGAAGAAGACATCTACTAAAGATGGCAGTATGGCTGCCGAAATACGTATATAGTTTTTAAACAAACTTTTTGTGGTTAGGAGGTCAAAAGCTTTCTAAGTTTTAAAAACGTGCTGTATAAACATTTATAAGAATTTAATAAAACTTTTTTGATTATTTGGAAGCCGACGCTAACGCCAGGGTTGCCCGAATGAAATGTTAAAATCGTCATTTAAAATTAAAATTAAAAAATATCACGAATTATTTTACTTATAACATTTAACATAAAAATCAAAAAAGATACAAAATATACTAATTAAGCACTTGGTGACATGCGATTTAAATTGTGTAGGACTTTCTGTGCTTTTAAGTCGAGATTAACTTGAACCCCGATGATGTCGGTGCAATTGAATTTTAAATTTGTCTTACGTAAGTAAATGGCTTTCCTTTTAACATCTCTGAGATGTAGATCGCCCTCTTTTGATGAGAATGAAAAGTGATTTTGTGGTGACGATTTGGAATCAACATAAATTCAATTAACGACTTTGAAGCTGCAGTTGCCTCTGAAGAATTTTAATAATTCATGAAAGAGGATCGTAATTGGAAAGAAAAAAAAGCAATAAAAATAAATCAGCATTTATTTAATTCGATGTCGCTTAATAATGAAGTCGCAAACGAACGCGCTTGTGTAATGATAAATTGGTCGGTATAGGGTGTGAGAGGGTTTCGCAGGGCTTCAAAAGCGAAAATATATTGAATTAATTTTTCAGCGAATATTAAAATATAACCGGACGTGTTTAACGTTCGCAGATTTCGGCCTATAAATTTGGATCGCGATCTCCCCCATAATGTGGTGATTTATTGTGATAAACGCCCAATTTAATCCGGAAAGTTTTGAAACCGTCGGGCCGAGGTCAGAGTTAATTCAACTTTGTAATTCCTGAATTTGTCATCTTTCCGGCTGAGTTAGGTCGAACTGTGACAGTTATCTCGCAAATGAAAATTTCACCTACCTTATACACCGGCGACGACGCCGACCGGAAGCTCCGGTGAAATATGCGATCGCGGATTTCCGTAATTCTGAAACAATAAAGATTTATGTGCGCTTTGGCGAAAAATGTTTTCGCTTGTTAATAACTGAAAGCTTCAAAGCAAGGGCGAACAGAGAATTTAATTTTTGCCTGCGGGCGTTGCGAATGCAACGGAACGGTGCACTTTTAATTTCGGACGAGGTGGAATGAACCCGTGTATGCAAGTGTTTATAAATTTAAATCCAATTTCGAACGAATAGTTCGGAGAAAAAGCCATTACAATATGCATTTCTCTTTTTTTTTCAGGTCGTTCGGTTTTACAATGAGAAAATGTGCAGTTCTCTCCGTACCATTACACGAAATTACCTTAACAAAAACGACGGATAGAACTATCTATCCATCTACAATAAAATTGTCCTTACAAATACAATCTCCTTGAATTTACAGCTGGCGACATTATTGCACATAAAATTCTTACTTCATACTTAAATCACGTTTAAAAAAGCCGTTTCTCTATACATCTTTTAATAATTAAAACATGCGCACCTGAGAAGATCCTCCCCTAAAAATTAATAAGTATATGTATACAGAATTGGCAAAAATCTAACTGAACATCATGAATAATGTATGCGACAGAGAGCGCACTATAAAAATAAAGAAAAAGGAGTATGACGAGTCACGCCCACGCGGGGGACGCCCCGTGAGTAGTGTTGTAAAGCTGAAACATTTCAAGTGAAATATTTCATATTTTATTCAAATATTAGCATCGTATCATACAGAAATTTCATGAAACTTATTTTAAATTTGGCGCGCAGAAAGTGTCTGCGCATGATTTGAATTGGGTGGTAACCTAAACATAACCTGCCGGATACAC
This sequence comes from Prosopocoilus inquinatus, assembly GCA_036172665.1. Lineage (NCBI taxonomy): Eukaryota > Metazoa > Arthropoda > Insecta > Coleoptera > Lucanidae > Prosopocoilus > Prosopocoilus inquinatus. Next base: position 49,449,640 of record CM069872.1, read on the forward strand.
ATGTTTACAGCTGAATTCAAAAAGTCGGAATATATATAATAAAATATACACCATTTTCTTAATTTTTTCATAGTGTGAAACTGATTTATTAGTAGAGATCGGAATCACATATTTTGACGTCATCATTGGGCGGCGCTCGTCACACAGAGAAAAATGAATAGTAAAAAGTAACACAATTGTAGTCAGAATGCAGACAGGAACAAATTGTAGCAAATATTAGCACAATTGTAATAAATATTCCCATAAGACCCCCGGTTTTTTCATCTCTGAGTAACTTTAACCGTTGATTAATTCCTTCAGAAGCAATTGTCTCTACAATTGTAACTATGGGAATAAATCAACGATTCAAGTTATACAGAGATGAAAAGACTGGGCCTAAGAACAGCGTTTTTTTTCCTACAATTGTGCGAATATTTGCTGCAATTTGTTCCTGTCTGCCTTCTGACTGCAATTGTGTTACTTTTTACTACTCATTTTTCTCTGTGCATGCTGCAGCTCTTCAACAATGTTGCGAACCGTACGATTATTTTAGTAGTTGGTACTATGAACGATTTTTTCTTCAGAATCGTGTGTATATATGCTTGGGGTGTGGGTTTTGGATTTTGAGAATGAAGATGAAATTTCTCTTCCTTTTCCATTTTCCATTTCCGATGAAACTCAAAAAGTGCCAATTTAAAAATTCTCAAGGTGGTAATTAATAGCAAACATTCAAAATGAAATTGGCGGATTAAGAAAAGGAAAAAGGACACAGGAGACAATCAAAGCAGTTTGTAAGCAAAAAGATACAAGAAAAGAAAAAGTTACACAATGAGAAACAAGAAAAAAATTTTTGGTAATCAAGAAACACAATCAAAAACGGAAAAAATAAAATTTCTAAAGAAATTATAATTATTTAATTTATGAGAAATGGTAAACAATTGAGAATTAAAAAAACTTGAATTTTTTAACAGTCGAAAAAAAGTAAAATAAAAATTCCCAACGCCAATTATTACAAAATTTTGTTGCAAATCGTTTTTGATTGCAGTGAAAACGTCGAGCAGCGTCTGTACAGCTGTTTCAGCCCTGTTATCTATTATCTATTCACGACAATTTTTGTTTAAAAACATGTGACAAATAAAAAGAAAAAGAAAAAAAGAAGAATATTTTCGTCTTTTCGAAAAATGTCATCGGAATGAAAGATGAAAAAAAAATGGATAACTCCAACGAGAAAAGGGGAGAAAGAAAAACAAATGACGATCGTACATTTTACGCGCAAACAGAAAAGAAACGAAAAATAAAAGAAACAGTTTCAGAAAATATAGAAAATAAACGAAAAGACTAAATTGATTAATAATTCAAAACTGTTGCGAGGTATTCTCGATAATCGAAAAAAAAGATCGCATTACGTTTAAAAAAAACAAAACAATAAACAATTGAAAAAAAAAAGAAAACAAAACGTAACTATGTAATAATCTCGCTCTTTTTGATCATGCTTGGTAATACAATTTTTTAACCACAAAATCATTTTTTTTTTCTACGAAAAAATCGAATTTGAAACTTGATGAGTTGGTAGTACTATGCCGCCCCCATTATGAAGAATTTTCCCAAACCAATTGGAGGACGCCCTCCCCCCTCCCGAATTATTCCGGAAAGAATTACTTAATAAAAACGTATTAAAAATAATTTTCTATGCAAACCCAAACTCCTATTGATAACGTCAAAATACGTGATTCCGATCTCTATTTATTAGAAATAGGCGGAAATAGGTTAGAATTATTTGACAACGGTAGGTGAAAATTGACACGTTTTTGGATTCGAGGGGTCAGTCTATTCTTCAATTTTTTTTCTCACTCTTGCATGCACATTCGTTCTCGTTCACATTTTTGGCCCTTGAAAACCAGTACACTCAGAATTGATATCAATATCAAAAGTTCCTAATTTTGTATAATGTGTAAATCACTTTCATCAATCAATTTAATGTCAGTGTGAAATTTGACATCCATAGTAGGGTTTAGAGTGATTTGAGGCACGGTTAGAAACTAAATTTAAGATTAGTCTACACCGCCAAAATATTGTATTTGTCAAAGTGTACCAGTTTTTAAAGGCCGCAACTGTACATACCCTAGAGCATAAAATGCAGAATATCAAGTTTGAAATATTTAAAACTAATGACAATTAAAAAAAAAAATGAGATTACAATATATTTCATTGCAGCTGAAACATTTCATGAAATATTTCAGAAAAATATGAAATTTTTACATCACTACCCGTGAGGGCGAACGCTTACGACACGAATCGAAGAAGCGCCTATGTTTAAAAGACAACTGGCCAATACTGTATATTTAATGGCCGTATTCTGCAGAACATTCATTCACTTGCATTCAGCAGAAATTTAGTCAACACTTGGGTTTGGCGGTATGGACCCATTGTGTGTCTTATGATGATTACTATTACAGAATCACATACCGCTGAATTTGAAAAAACAAAGAATTCTATTCGATTGACTCGAGCACTAGCGAAAGTTGTTTTTTTTCTCTGAAATACTTTTACGTGAAGTGGTATTAAAGAACGAACTTTTTGTTGTAGAACGGAGGTGCCAAGGACGGTCTGGACATGAACGTGGCGTCGGCCTGGAAGCGGGGATTTACGGGAAAAGGTGTTGTGGTGTCAATCCTGGACGACGGCATTCAAACTAATCACCCGGATCTCGCCCAGAATTACGTAAGTTCTTTTATGCCCCATAAAAGCCGAGCTTTTTACGTGTCGGCCGATTTTCCCCCCAGACCTATCGGCCCATTAAATCCCCAACCGCGCACACCTCGCCTAGCGGATTATTTTATGCGAAGAAATTGTTATTGCTTTAAATTTGCTTTGCCTTAATTAGAACGTCTTCGTCGCTTTTAAAACAACCAACCAACCGAGCTTGCTTGCCTAGACGGAATAAATTGGCGAACGTTCGCGTCGCGACGCGGTAATTCAGGCGACGACGAAGGAAAATAGAATTGTGTTGTTGGATCTGGCCAGGTCACATCGTGTACCAAGTGATGGATGAATTTAAATTAAATATTGCGCGAAGATATCGCGTATATCCTTGCAAATCCTTATTGCATTTCATTTCAAATTTAAAACGAACCTGCAGAAGCAAGGAATGTTCAAAATAATAACTATAAGCAAGCAGGGGATTGTCGCCGACATCATTCAATAAGTGATTTAATTATCGTTATATTAGCAAATATCGGATGAAAGTATGGAATTCAACTCAAAGTAGGCTGTATTCCGATTGCGTACTTTGCGTTTGCTGCCGCGTATTCATCCTATTTTAATAGCCCTCGCTTATGAACTGGCAGCGAGCATGCGCGTTGCATTCAGAAAACAAAGCGACCGTGTGTATCCATACAAACATCCTAAACCTGTATATTAGTGATCGTTGGAACACTAAGAGAAAAGTGCTGATCTCTGATAATGGATATTAAATCGCCGTTTAATGGCTGCTAAAGACCGCTGTGAGAATTATGGCCGCCCGACTTGTTCGGGAGCGCCGAATAAATCTTGATAAAATATTTTTTTAAAAAAGATATAGTGTTGCGAGTACAGGCACCGTGCTGTGCTTAATAACCGGCCGTTCATTTTAATTTAACGCCCCGACTCTGTTCCAATAAATCAAGTCTTTAATTAGAATGCAGGAAGAAAATTAAAGATGGAGTTAAAAAAGTATTTAAATTATATTTTCTTTCTTCTTTTATGTAGCCTAATTTGTATTGCTAGGCAGCAATCATCACTTGTTAATTTCAATCTTTGTTGTCATTAGAATAAACCAACGGTTAAAGTTAATTAAATTAATCGTAAATTTTGTAAACATTCCCAAATATTTCCATGATCATTGATCGTCAATTGTTTCAATCTGTGCGTCAATTTAAACAATTGTTTTCGATCGCTTGGTTTACGTTCGATATTCATTTCACCCGATTGTTTTCGCTTCTTTGTCCAATCTCACAACTAGTCGAAAAATAACCGTCGATTGTCAATTGTTTCAATTTGTACGTCAATGCATACAATTACTTCCGAACACATTGATTTACGTTCGATATTTTCGGTTCTTCGACCTTAAAACGCCTGAAAATATTTTTTTTAAGTAAATTAATAATCGTCGACTGTCAATTGTTTCAATTTGTACGTCAATATGTACAATTGTTCCTGTTCATTTGATTTACGTTCGATGTTCAGTTCAGTTTCTCATCTTTGTCCGTTCTTCCTAGCTGAAAAAAAAATTGAAAACTTTTTTAAAAATTGTTTCAATTTGTACATCATTTTAAACAATTGTTTTCCAGCATTTGGTTTACGTCCGATATTTAGTTCACCCGATTGTTTTCGCTTCTTTGTCCAATCTTACCACAGATTGATTTTTTTTGTTAAATAAATAATCGTCAATAGTCAATTGTTTCAATTTGTACATCAATGCAAACAATTGTTTCCGATTACTTGATTTAAGTTTGATATTCACTTTACCCGATGGTTTTCGCATCTTTGTCCGACCTTATAACTAACTAAAAAAAATTGTTTCAGTAAATAAATAATCGTCGTTTGTCAATTGTTTTAATTTATTTGTACGTCAATTTATACAATTGTTTCCGATTACTTGATTTACGTTCGATAATCAGTTCACTCGATTATGTTCGCTTCTTTGTCCAATCTTACAACTGACTGATTCTCTTTTTATTATGTAAATAATTGTGGATTGTCAATTGTTTCAATTTGTACATCAATGCATACAATTGTTTCCGATCACTTGATGATTTACGTTCGATATTCACTTTGCCCGATGGTTTCCGCATCTTTGTGCGATCTTACAACTACCCGAAATTTTCTTTCAGTAAATAAATAAGCGTCGTTTGTCAATTGTTTCAATTTGTAAGTCAATTTATATAATTGTTTCCGATTACTTGATTTACGTTTGATATTCAGTTCACTCGATTGTCTTCGCATCTTTGTCCAATCTTACAACTGACCAATTTTTTTTTTATAAGTAAATAATCGCGATTGTCAATTGTTTCAATTTGTACATCAATGCATACAATTGTTTCCGATCACTTGATTTACGTTCGATGTTCACTTTGCCCGATGGTTTCCGCAACTCTGTACGATCTTACAACTACCCGAAATTTTTTTTAGTAAATAAATAATCGTCGATTGTCAATTGTTTCAATTTATACGTCAATTGTTTTCGATCACTTGATTTACGTTCAATATTGAGTTCACTCGATTGTTTTCGTTTCTTTGTTCGATCTTACAACTAGCTGAAAAAAAATCTTTTAGTAAATAAATACTCGTCGATTGTCAGTTGTTTCAAGCTATAGATTGTTTGGTCGATTGCATATTATTTGCGATTCAAGCGCTCTGAAAAAGTAATTAAAAATTGAAACATCCGGACAGTGGCCAATCGTTTTCAATAAATTTTCGTCTGCTTTTGACAGTTCAATTGTTTGACTGACTGTTTAGCGACGGTTAATAAAAAAAATCGTGCTCAGATATATTGTAACTTTCAACTCAACTTCATATTAAGTTTTTAACAGTTGATCTTCGAGAAAAAAGTCAATTTTAAACAACTGTTTCCGATCACTTGATTTACGGTTTCATTTCTTTGGCCGACCTGTCTGAATTTGTCGGTGTTTGCACGCTTAACTGGATTCGTTGTAGTTTTGGAATAGAAACAATGGCTGCGCAGTAAAGTTGCGTTGCTGCAAAAACTTCAATCTGATCTCATTTCTTAATCCGTGCGAAGTCTGCTGACCTTGGGAGTGGGTTTCGTAAGCGGATTACCCATCATAATTTTTAAGTGTTCTAAATTATTGTTTTTTAATTGTCCCGTTTCCATTAAAAACCTAACATGTGACAATATTAATCAGCTGAGATTTAAAAAAAAAACCGTCGGGATTATGCATGTTATACTCGTATACCTGTCAAAGTCAATCAAGTTTTATTTCTTCTGCCTCTGACCTACATAATTCTTCGGCTGCAATTTTCGAATTCCTGTAGCAATTTATAGCCTTTGCCCTTCTGGAAAATTGAAACATTCGTGCTTTCGGCGCGGATGAACGGGCCCTCCAGACGTCTCCAAAATGAAACGTCGCCCTTAGCAACAATCAAGGGGGAGAAGAGCCGACGCAAAAATTACCCAAATAACGGCGACAAAACACGTTAAAATTTGAACTGCGTCGCGCCTGAAGCGTAAGCCTTGTTAATATTAAAAGGGGCGCGGAGTAAAAATACCGTGAGACCGGAAGAAAAAAAGAACACGTAACAATAATAATAATTATAATGATGAACAGATAAGACAGCGACATCTTACGATGGCTTTTTGACCTGAAATTGCAGTAGGATAGACAAATTGAAGCGGATTTGCTCCTAATAGTAATGATAATAATTATAATAATCAGGGAACGGAATTATGTATTTTGTTCGATTGAATACAAACGAGGCGGCAAACGTATAACGTTGCAGCAACGTTCGCGCCTCATTCGAAATAAACCGAACAAAATATATAATTCCGTTCTGTAATAATAATAATAATAATAAGAGAATTGTAGCTTTTAATTAGGGTGTAAGCGCCCCCGGTTCTGTTTTGCTTAATTATTACAGAGGGTGCCGCCCTTATCTCTTAAAACCGGAAAAATTGCATGCCAACCTTTTATCTTTACAGGATCCGCTGGCGAGTACGGATATTAATGGTAACGACGAGGATCCCATGCCGCAGGATAACGGGGACAATAAGCACGGTACAAGATGTGCAGGGGAAGTAGCCGCAGTGGCTTACAATCAATTTTGTGGGATAGGTGTCGCCTACAACGCCAGCATCGGGGGTAAGTTAACCCAAAAACACACGGCTCGTTTTAACTAAAAAAAAAAAATACCGTTGGGGATTTCCCGTAGGGATGTTATTCACTGATGCTTTTAATTATATCATCAACGCGTTTTAAAGCCGTATTGCGTCTTGACCTTTTTTTATTATTTCTCGTGAGATAGCTGGAGGAGTATGAAGGGGGAAGCGGGGGATAAATACGATAACGTCGCGAAAATTACGCGAAAAAATATAATAAAAATACGCATAAATATCCGGCTATCTCAAGAACATTAACGACAGATAAAGATAAGCGGCGAATAACGACTGTTTTGCGCCCTCTCGGGCGTACTTAATTATTTATGAAAATGCATTTGGTAGATTTAAGAAGGCGTAGTAATGATGTTGTTTTGCAGGGGTGAGAATGTTGGATGGGGTGGTAAACGATGCGGTCGAAGCAAGAGCGCTGGGATTAAATCCGGAGCACATAGATATCTACAGCGCTTCTTGGGGTCCTGAAGATGATGGAAAAACGGTGGATGGCCCAGGACCTCTGGCCAGGAGGGCGTTTATTTACGGGGTAACCAGTGGACGCAAGGGCAAGGGTTCTATTTTCGTGTGGGCGTCGGGAAATGGAGGCAGACACACGGATTCCTGTAACTGTGATGGATATACAAACAGTATTTTTACTTTGAGCATCTCCAGCGCCACTCAAGGAGGGTAAGTGGACGTTTTTTCAACTTGATGAATTCGCCGCAATACGTTTCAAATCCCCCTTAAGACAGTCAACCGACCCGTCCGCTGTAACCGGAGGAAAAAAAAAGGAATTTATCTAGCGTGAAATGACGGAGGAAGTAAGGACGGGGCGCTTTTAATGAAAGCGGGGCGATAAATTTTAGAAAATCGTCCGATTATCACTTTTTTTTAAACTCTTATTCGCAGTTATTCATCGCGCTGTCTTATATAAGAGAACGGCATTTTTCCGCGTCAAATAACACTAAACCCTGCTTATTAAATAAAGGGCAAACCTGTCCGTAACTAGGAGACGTGAACTCGGAAGAGGCACTCGAACGTATCTTACTCCCTTATATTACTTTTACTTCGTTGCACTTGAAATTTTAGGGTGCTGTTGTTCAATTACGACGGTCGGATACACTTGAAACGCAACACGAACAAACAGTAATAATACGCGAGCCCTAAAGCTAAAATGAAAAGGGGGGAGGGGGAGAGAAAAATCAACCCCAAATATTATAACGCACACTTCTCAATTTCAGGTATAAACCGTGGTACCTCGAAGAATGTTCCTCAACACTAGCAACTACGTACAGCTCAGGTACACCAGGTCACGACAAGAGCGTAGCAACCGTAGACATGGATGCCCGTTTAAGGCCGGACCATATCTGCACCGTGGAACACACAGGAACATCGGCATCTGCACCCTTAGCGGCTGGTATCTGCGCCCTAGCCTTAGAAGCAAACCCCAGCTTAACCTGGAGGGACATGCAATACTTGGTGGTTTTAACGTCCCGTTCTGGCCCCCTCGAGAAAGAACCTGGATGGATCGTCAACGGCGTCAAAAGGAAAGTCAGTCACAAATTCGGCTACGGCCTAATGGACGGCACGGCCCTGGTAAACCTCGCAGAAAAATGGACGACGGTTCCACCCCAGCACATCTGCAAATCCCAGGAGCTCGTCGAAGACAGGCAAATCGAATCCGCTAACAAGTACACCCTCACCTTACAAATGGACGTGAACGCCTGCAAGGGCACCCTCAACGAAGTCCGCTTCCTAGAACACGTGCAATGCAAAATATCCCTGCGCTTTTTCCCCCGCGGCAATCTACGAATCCTCCTCACCTCACCAATGGGAACGACCTCCACTTTACTTTTCGAAAGACCCAGAGACGTGGTGAGCTCGAATTTCGACGACTGGCCTTTCCTCAGCGTTCACTACTGGGGCGAAAGGGCGGAAGGGCGTTGGACCTTGCAGATAGTAAACGCCGGAAACCGCCAGGTCAACCAGCCGGGCATCCTGAAGAAATGGCAGTTGATTTTCTATGGAACGGAAATCAACCCCATTCGTTTCCGACCGGTCGGAACTCGATCCAGTTCTTGGAAATCGCCGCTGAACGCGTTCCTCGCTTTCCCCACGCACTCGGAACCAGTCACGCGCGAGCCTTTTGAAGCGTTAGTTACCGACAACTACTATAATGCGGATTTGTACAAGGGCTATAATAATTACCAGAGTGTTTACAGTTTTGCCGGGTCAGATCCTGAGCAGTCCATTAGCTCCCTGGACGGTAAGAAGGCGATCATCAGAGATAACGATAACCGGATCGATAACGAGGAGGAGACTAAAGAGAACTGCGACGACCAGTGCGATGATCAAGGATGTTTCGGGAAAGGCCCGAATAAGTGTATCGCGTGCAGAAACAAGAGGATGGATAAGTAAGTTTGTGGGGGGTCAGGAATTTTTTTTCTTTTCGGACAATTTAAATGTAAATTGCTTTCAGGACTTGCGTGAGTTCTTGTCCGCCCAGGAGCTACGCAGATGCGCAAGGAGTTTGCCAACCTTGTCACGAATCCTGCGACACGTGCACAGGACCTGGACAAAATAATTGTCTCACGTGTTCGCCAGGTCACGTGCGAGTCCTTGACTTAGATGTCTGTCTACAACAATGTCCGGATGGCTACTTTGAAGGTTCGTCTTCGAATTTTTGTTTTATTTTCATTTTTATTCCAAAATTTTGCATCAAATTCATGTGATTTTGGTTACTTTCATTTGGTTATTTTCATTTTTATTCCAAAACTGCACCAAATCCATGTGATTTTGGTTACAATTAGCAAGGACAAGCCCTGCCATAAAGAATATCTCAATTTTTAACAAATTTTGTACAAAAAATATGACCCATCATAGTTTATTTTCTTGCCCGTGACAACTGCAGAAAGGTTACGAAAAAGAAGAAAGCTTTAGACCGAGCTAAAAATCTAGGAGTAATTTTTATTTACCTTACCTTGACGTTTCCCAAAACGAATTGAAAAAGTGAACAATTTGTTTTGCGAAACGTCAAGACTAGGTAAATAAAAATTATATTTTCAACTCGTTCTAAAGCTTTTTTTTCTTTTTTACATCCTTTAGAAAATTATGACAGTATGATACGGGTCTAAGTAATAAAACGAATACGTAATACTGAAGAAGAAATGGGTAGTAAAAATCGAATACGTTGAAGAAGTAAAGATATAATAAATTCTCTTGTATACAGGTTGTTCATGGGAAGTTGCTACAATAGGTAACTTTCTTATTTGAACTTTATAAAGCAACTTAAATTATGACAGTTGAGGAACTTTCCTGTTTCATTTCATGGCGTCATCAGAAAAACAAACGTTTTCAATATTTTCAATAACTGTTTTAAATGGAACATTACGATTTATTTAAATTTATGATTATATAAAATTGGGGGTAGAAAACAAATTCGCTTTCTGTTCGAGCTTACAGAACATAAATAATGTGAACGTGGAGTCAGGGTTGCCAAATTTTTTTTGCAGGCAATGTTGCCAACTTGTTGATAAATTGTAGCCAATTTTTTTTCTAAAAGGACAAAAGAAATTTCAAGCAAAGAACAATGATACGCGAACAAGTTAGATTTAAAAAAAATAAAATAAAAAATGCCGATTTCGGATAGCACAAACCCAGAATAAATTTTTAAAAAATGAAACCTGCAAAAATAAAGGAGAAATGAAAAAACAGGAAAAAGAATGCGTAAAGAGAACGAGAAAAAAACAAAAGAAGATTGACAACACCATGTTGAACGAACAAACTATTTTCCAGACGAATCAAAAAAGATCGTAGCAAATAAAACTGTAAAAAAAACAAAAAAGAAGTGAAGGACGAAATGCACCGTGTAAAGCAAAAGAAAATCATTTCTGAAATGGATACAAAACAAATGAAAAACGATGAACTAGAAACAGTGTCAACAAAACGCGAACAATCAATTGGATAAGAAAAGCAAAAGAGTAATAAAATACGTAGTATGAAAGCGTAAAGACAAAAAAGAACAAAAGAACTATAGATAAAAATTAAGAAAAAATAGTAGAAAACAAAAAACAATTGCAAGAACTATAAGAAGAAATTTGAATTTGAACACGTCACACAAATCCAGAACAAATAAAAAGAAAACAAATGAAATATGTGAAAACAAAGGAGAAATGAGAAAACAAAAAATAAAATGCATGAAGTGAACGAGAAAAAAAAACAACAGAACATAGGCAACACCGTGCGGAACGAACAAACAATTTTCCAGACGAATCAAAAAAAATCGTAGGACATAAAAGAAAATGTTTAAAAAGACAAAAAAGATATGAACGACGAAATACACTGCGTAACACAAATGAAAGTCATATCTGAGATGAACACAAAACAAATGAAAAAAGATAAAAAAAAAACAAAAGACAACTGTAGATAAAAATTTAAAAACAATATTAGAAAACAAAAAACAACTATAAGAGCTATAAGAACAAATTTGAATTTGAATTTGAACGCGTCAGTCAAACAAATGTGAACAAAAAATAAACAAAAGAGAAATATGAAAGCATAAAACGAATTAAAAACAAAAGAAAATCATATCTGAGATGGACACGAAACAAATGAAAAACAATGAACTATAAACAGTGTCAACGAAACGCGAACAATCAATTGGATAAGAAAAGCAAAAGAGAAATGCACAGTACGAAAGCATCAGGACAAAAATAAAACAAAAGACAACTGTACATAGATCAAAATTAAAAAAAAAAATAGAAAACAAAAAATAACTACAACAAAAACTATAAGAAGAAATTTGAATTTGAACGTGCCAAACAACAAAATAAGCAAAAGAGAAATATGAAAGTATAAAATTAATTAAAAAAAAAACAAACAGATATACCACAATAATAAAAACAAACTCGCAAAAACAAAAGAGAACTGGAAAGGAATCAATAAAATCCGAAAGTCAAAAAAAAGTGATAGAGAAAAAAAACAAATGACGGAATTTTGCCCAATCTGGCAACCCTGCGTGGAGTCTATCGTCGACGTTGGGGGAAACCCTACCAATGCCGGACCTCTGTTCAACGGAACCCCTGCAAACACCGGTAGTTACGGCACTGGGCATGAAGATGCCTAATCAGATGAGGGCCAAGTTATGCGTAATTATTTAAATAGATAGTAATAGATACAAATAAAAATCAATTGTTCTTGATTAAACCATAACAAAAACATTTCTTTAAAAGTAAATGTTTTTTCAGCAAAATTAGTATTTTTCAAAATAATATACGTAATAGACAAATAGGTATACCGACTGTTGGGCGCCAAAATGTTTTGCATAAGAATGCCTGACACTCCAGCAGGGGGCGTGGTTGATTTAATTAATTAAATAATTAATACAACTGAAGAAATTTAATCGTTTTTTCGTTCAAACCTAACTTATCCTTCCGAGCCCGCCTCATAACAACACAAACTCTTGCGCAATCATTAAAGCTCGGACATTCCTAGGATATCTGGTAAAAACCAGTATAAAGATAATAATCAAAGCAGCGACGTAGATTTCAACGTCGCCGCTGAACGGTTTATATGCTCGAGGCACTCTCACCCACGCGCTCATTGCATCGCAGAAGCAACCGTGTGTAACAGAATTGCCTTTATAGTTTCTTTCAAATTAATAATTATGAAAACATTATAATTCTTTAATGTACTCTCAAAAAGATTGGCATAATACATTTAATTCATATCAATTATAGCGCCGTTACTGAACAAAGAATGCGTGCTCATTTGGGAATGTTTCGGTTATATAAACAAGTTTTTATATCCAGAACTCTAGTGGTTACTGCGTGCCGTATAGTTTCCTCGGCTTCGGCTGGTTTATTGCTTTGTTTTTACAGGGCAGACACGTTAAAAATTCGAATTTTTCTGACTATGATCGCTTTCCGGTATATTTAAGGAGACCTTCCGCCTAAAATCCTCCTAGGTCCGGCAATGATACATAATTATTCTTTTTCAGATTATACCGACAAGACTTGCATCCCCTGCCAGCCCAATTGTTTGAGTTGCCAGGACCGTCCCGACCATTGCACCAGCTGCGAGCACCACTTGCTTTTATACCAGAACCAATGTCTTGCGTCATGCCCATCCAACACTTTCGAAACCGAGGATTACACGTCAGTCATCTTTTTCTTGCTTGTAACAAAGTTCGCGTGCTTTAACTTCTTTTATTTCTCTTGAATTTAGGTGCGCCCCCTGTGATGCGTCTTGCGACACGTGCAGCGGGTCGAATAGCTCGCAGTGCATCTCGTGTGGTCCGGGGAAGTTCTGGCACGAAGGCCGTTGTGGAAGCTGCCCCGCTCACCACTACGCCGACTCGCGACAACGCGAGTGCGTGGAATGCCCTCCGGGTTGTTCGGAGTGCAACAGGACCACTTGCATTTCCTGTTTCGATGATTGGCACATCAACAGTAAGGGAAGATGCGTCGCCCATGGAAGCGATCGTTGTGGTGGAGGTAATTCTGTTAACCCCAATCAAATCCAAGCAGAACAAAATGGTTTTTTTTTTGTTTTACAGATCAATACTTCGACGGTGGTTTTTGTAAACCCTGTCATTCGACATGTGAGACTTGCGATGGCCCCACGGAACATAATTGTCTCTCCTGTTCACATCCATTAATACTGCAAGGGACGCGTTGCGTGGCCCAGTGTGATAAGGGCAGTTTCCACGACCAAAATTTGCGATCATGCGAGCCCTGCGTGCACACTTGTGCAGAGTGCGTTTCCAAGACGAATTGTTCACAGTGCGTAAATGGATTGCAGGTAAATAAATAATGGTGGTATGGAGAGTGCTCGGGGGTAGTCGATTGATTGAAAACGAAATTATTTGCATTTCCAGCTGCAAGGTGGAGAATGTCTTGCAACATGTGCTAAAGGTTACTACAGCGATAGGGGTGTTTGCACGAGATGTTACATCAGCTGTGACACGTGCAGCGGTCCTGGGCACAACATGTGCGTGGCTTGCCCGGTGGGTTGGCAGTTAGCAGCCGGTGAGTGCAGACCTGACTGTCCGGAAGGCTTCTACAAAACTGACTATGGGTGTCAGAAGTGCCATTATTCCTGTAAAAACTGCCCAGGTTGGACCATCTCGTTCCAAACTTTGCGTGGTCACAACTAACAAACATGTTTGTGTTCAGGTTGCAAAAATCAAGGAGATAAGCGACGGATCAATGTTGAAGCGTACTTAGTCTCAGCTCAACCCGTGTCAACTCTACAACTAGTGAATCCGTTTAATTTCGTAACTGGCCTAGCTGTAGTCGCATGCTTGTGTATCGTAGTACTATTCACGACGATTTTCATAGTCTTACAGGTCAGTGTAAGTGTTTTGTTTGAAAGATGTCGAGTTGAAATTGAACCTTGGTTCTGTTCACAGAAAAATAGCGTCCAAGCAACACAGAGGGGTTATAACAGGGTATCAATAAAGAAGCCGAAGGTCACTTGCAACTATAACGTGGTCGCCGTGAGTGATGGGGACTCGAGTGATTCAGATAGTTCAGAAGGTCACACGCTGATAACATCGCCCAAACCTGACAGGACTACATGTTGAATAGCACAGACATGGACGAGCTAGTGTAAATACCACTCACTGTCTTCATTGCTTGTGTTTGTTTGTATTTTAGCGGAGATCGATGATAGTTAACCTCGGAGCCGTTTATAGCCAGGGCTAAATCCGGTCGTTGTGTACTGTATCGTATTGTAAAATGTATATAATATAAAATGAAACAAGATGATTACCAATTGTACCAAATTCCTAAGTGTTAATTTGTAAGGTTTTTAACGTTACTATCAATGAAGACAGCTCAATGTATAAATTAAATTTTAAGATGCGAAACTTAAGTGCTCTTGATATTTCATGTCGTAAATATAGTTATTTTTAAATGTACACTTTGTATATAATCAATAGATAATTGTTTCAATGTTATTTATAAAATTTTACCATTTGTAAATCCAGTGATACCAAACCGGAATATATAATATACTTTATGTGATCGTATTGTTTTTTGTGTAAAACGTACCGTTGTACTTTTATTTTCAAGTAATTGAATAGAAATTTTATTACGACAGATATTGTATGTTTTCCCGTATGCAACGAGTGAACGTTCCATGCTCTCGATGTCCGTTTTTTTTTTCTTTTTTTCTTGTAACAAACCAAACTGTTCGGTGCTAAATGTACGTGCGGCACTTTGGCAATAATTTAATAATAAAGTGTTTCTCCAACATCCCAAGCAAGTGTGACTCAATTTCTCTCTCGATTTGTTCTTAGTCCGACTTTTATTTATGTAACAATATTTTGTTATTTATTTTTATTGAAGTACCTGGAAATAAATCCAATGCGTAATTAAAAAGTATTAAAAAGGACAAATTTTGTCGTTTTTCTTTTCATTTTTCCATCCTCAATTCACATTTATTTTCAAGATCTAACATACTGACAATAAGAAATTTGAAACTCAATCTGATCTTCACCAAAATTCCATTAAAAGCTTCTTCGATTGATGCCTTAACCAGGAGAATAACTGAAGACCTGCTCGGCAGTTTATTTCGCATTAAAATATTACCAATTACAGTAAATCACAGAAATTGTTTGTGTGGTAAAAAAAATGTTAGCTACAACGTTTTTCTAGGGAGGTCGTCTTCAGTTGAATATTCTTGTTGTTTAAAAATGTTAGTAACTTTGAGCATTTATACCGCAGGAAAATTCAAAAGTCGTCTTACCTTAGAAATTTCTTGTAGCGTGGCTTGGGAGTACGGCACACCTGACGAGTGATCTTTTGGGGCACATAAATAATCAACGAACGACGCTCTTGCTAGATCCTTCTTAACCCACCAAAACAACAGTAAATTGCAGCGGTGGTAATTATTTAATAAAGCTAACGTATGAACACATGTATAAGAAGTTTGAAATCTGGCACACAACTCCACTACATTTTATATTTTGCTTCTTAACACTACTTTCGTTTGGGGCCCGCTGCACGTTTAAGAGAAAAAAAAATAGTTAAAAAAAGCACTCATCTGATTGGTCACGATTGTTTACGATGACGTAGTATCACACGTATAGGTCGCGTTCTTTAATTCATTTTATTGTAATGGATGTAGACTGTAATTAAAAAAAAAAGGCCGAAGTAAAATCCATATCTGTTAGATTATAACAAATTTATGTTTTACAGAAATGTAGTAACAGCTTATCTCTACATTCCTACACTTTAATCACTCACTCACCGGGACGACAGAAAACTCGCCGTGTCTGTAATCATTGTCCAGAGAAGAACAATTATTTATAGTCTATTAAACATGAATTTCACGTTTAAATTCAATTAAAAAATATCTCTGAATAACATTTCATTTTTAAAAATACATGGCGCGAGATAGGCGCCATGTTTATGTGACGTCACAGCAGTGTTGCTAACAAACTCGACCAAAAATTCCCTTCTGAGCGTATTGTATTTCCCTAGAATTCTCTAAGTGAATGAAGGAAATTTAACAAATACGATTATATACAATCAAACAATATGAAACATTTATTAACATTACTTACGTAACTCTTACTTTATAGATATTTTATAAAAAAAATAATTAGACAAAAAATTATACATTCCTTACTGCAGTTGACTGTTAAACAAACGAAAGAAGAATATTAAAATAACTTAACCTGTCAATCAATACATACTGACAATAAGAAATTTTTAGCTTTAGCTTTTACAAGAGATGGGTCAGGGAATGAACCCGGTGCATTCAGCCGGGTGCATACATGAATATACCGGGTGCGTTCAAAAATTTAAATTTCCCGCGCAAATCGAACGACAATCTTTTCTTGTTGTTATTTAATTGTTTGCAGGTGGTTTACAGGTTTAATGTTTCATAGTGTATGGTGAATAGCTGAATAGTAAACTTTTAAGTTTAACCGGAAGCTTTGTAGCTTAAAATATGAACAAAATGAGTAAGTTTTTGATATTAACGTTACAAAATAATTGTCTAGCGATAGTCCATACAAAATATGTTATATTTGGTGTCATTTTGAAGCATTCTTTTTATGTCTTATGTAAATGTTGCCAACCGGGCAATGCATTCAATGCACCGGGTGCATTCCGTGATTCCACTAGTGCAAACGATTGCACCGGGTGGAATCCCATCTCTAGTAGGGACAGCTTCAGCTTTCTACTAATAAAGATTCTGAGGGCGCATATCTGAAAAATAGCGATCCTTCCTCAAATAGTCGAGGATGACGCAATGGTCAACGGTTGATTTTTCAATGGCCGCGTTCAGGTAACCACAGGAGCTGAGTTACTAATTCAACGTAGCCATTGAACAGCATGATTTTGGAGTGGCAGGTTTCAGCAACTAGTATTTTCAGATTAGCCGTTTAAGAACAAGAGCTGTTAACTTTCAATATGCTGAGTCTGCATTCAGGCTCGGTGATCACCTGAACATGGCCAAATAACGGACGCTCCACCCTGCGGTTCCATCCGCGCTCCGCCATAAACACAAATTCAATATGGCCGTCAATTACGAATCAGCTGTTTTGATGGATAAGCAACCAACAGATTATCTTATCGAGTTTCAACGTGTTTCAACTATTTTGAGCTCACTTGTAATATTTCTAAACGAACAGGCTTTTATTCTTTTAAATAAGAAATAGAAAGCGTTAATAAATTATTTAGATCAACTCTTGCTGTTAAATTTTTAACGTATGTTAATTTCTTACGATTAGTGCATACGAAGATACAAGCCTGTCAAGAAATAATAAAGAGAGGCGGTGACCGAACGGGGAATAAATCGGAGTTGAAAATTTGAAGAAATAACCGAGATTTCAAAAATAAAAATGTGTCCTGCTAAATTGCACAGCAAGAGTTAATCTAAATAATTTAATAACAAGGTATGTCTTACCAAATAAACAAGTTTTTCAACTAGCGACATCTGGTATCATTAGAATGAGAGCCCGCCAACATAGGTTTGGAAACTTAATTCAATTTCACAGGTGCTGACAGCTGTCCGTACTGATTGATGCCTATACTGAGGCGCGTTCAGAAACTGCACCGGGAGTGCACTCTGGGTGTTTAAAATGGAAAGCAAAATGCGCAAAATTACTTGCATGATAGAGAAATAAATTCACCCAGAGCACAAGTAGGCTACAATTGACTGTATACAGTTGGCAACGTTGTTCAAGATTCGGAACACTCTCAGAACTCTTTTCTGAACAAGCCCCTGTGTTCCGAATCTTGAACAATATTGCCAACTGTATGCAATCAATTGTCGCCTACTTTCGTCGGCCAAATTTAAATCAAAAAATCAAAAACAAAACAACACACTGCTGCACTCCTAATTAAAATCTATTTAAAAGTCGAGTGGATGATAAAAAATTAAAAATCAGTTAAATGTACCTTAACCTACCTCAAGCCCAAATCAATTCAGCTGAACTAAAGAAACATCTGTTCAATCGAATCAAACAACTGAGCTGGATCTCTATTTAATCCAAGAAAACATTTAAAAAAAAACAATAAAAAAATTAATACTACACATTAAATCCAAAACCAGAAATTTCACGTCAACACAATCCAACTGAATTCAACTTAACTCCATTAAACCCAAGTAAATAAAAAAAAGTAAAAAAAAAAAATTAATTTATACATCGATTAAAATGAAGCTGAAACAATCTCAACGTCAACATAACCCAATCTAGTTAATTCAATGCAAGCGAATTATTAAAAAAAATAAAAATAAAAATAAGAAACCAAAAATCCGCTAAATGTCAAACTTAATTCTTCCGAATCTCAGAATTGTCTCTCGCTCACAGTATGACCAGCTAAATATCATGCCTTCAAATTTTTCAATTTTTCTTTATACTATTGGCAACACTTAATCCAAGAGTGAGACGACAGTTGTCAATAACTGACAGTGACCATTTTCTAGTTTACCAATTCGAAAATAACTTTCAATAAAAAAAATTGTATTATAATTCCAACAATTTATATATTGAAAATACTAAGTGTCACAATTTTAAATTTATTTAATTTAAATAATTGGACAGTCAGTGTTCCAAACATTTCGGAGAGGAAACACTGAAATCACAGCCCACTTTAATTACGAATTCATTTGAAGCACGGTAGGTATGTCATATACAATCAGTCCAAAACGAGTTTTAAAAAATGCTTTTGCAAAAAATGAAAAGCGTACCTGTCTCAAGTGCTTCCCTCAAGTTCAAAACTCGTATCGACATTGCTGCATTCTTGCAATTTTTTGGTTATGAGTAATGAGTCAATTGGTCTTGATATTCAGGTTGTCAAAATAAGCGTCGGTATTAAAATGGTGAATTTCTGTACTGTTCCGCATTTCAGACGAATCAATTTTCATGGCAACAATCGATTTTCGGAGTCCGAGTATTCTCCCACCTAATGAACCAGGCCTGCACGAAGTGGGCGTTGCTTTAATACCAAAGAAAGTAACGCAGTTTATTTTTATTTTTAATGTAATTTGTTTCGGTTTATTATTGGAGTGCAATTTTTTTAATTATGAGAATTTAGATGTATTTGAAGATTTATTTAAAAAAAAAAAATTATTTGTTGCCAGCAAATTAGAAAAATTCTTCAATTCGTAATAGATCGTGTAGATTGTGGTTTGCACCCTGTGCATTAAAAGCGCAACCTACGAATGAAAACATGAATTTCGACGAGTTATTATTGCAGGCTGAAGTCCTGAAAGTGAAAAGTTAAAAATATCGAGAACCGGAAGTAAGTGTACTTCAAGAAGTTGGATTTATTGGGCTTAAAACATCTCTTAGGGCCAGTTTAATTTTAAGCTCCGTTTTATTCCTACAGGAAAAAAATGTTGCCAAGGGAATAAAGCGAAGCTTACAGTTAAACCGAGATGAAAGAACCAGGCCTTACTAAAAAAAAAAATACAAATAAAAGTTTTCATGAACAAAAAAAGTTATGGAGGTTTTGGGAAAAGGCAGAATTTTGAGAAACACTTTTGAATGTGCCAAATTTGATCCATTCGGTACAAACTTAAATGCAACGCTGACAAGTAATAAACCAATCGTGATGTCATTAAGGAATATGCACTCTGTTTCCTCTCGAACAGAAAATATACCACAGTCTACTTACTATGTGCAAACCTTCTTCAATAAAGAGAATTTCAACAATACCACTTTTATTTTATGTATGTCCAATTAAAGAGTAACAGAGCACCATTAGAGCTCCAATATCTCCAACAGAATGTAGCTGAAGTGGAGTTCAGAAAAGGCAAAGCTGGCAAAAAAGTACAGAAGTTTCTTTACTCTGACATCTACAATTTACCAGCGACTTTAGCCATTAAAACATCGCAGTTTTACAGAAAAAATAAATTTATTTAATCATAAAAAAACGAAAAAGCATAGATTTCTTCTACATCATAATAAACTTCATAATAAAGAAACTTTTAACATTAAAACATACTCTGCTGACTAGTACAAGTATAACATTCAATAGGTTTGCTCCAGCAGTACACACGACGGCTTGTATAATTTTAAATTCGTTTATAAAAGTACATGACTACTACTTGTTTTTCACTCTGCGTTTAGTTGATGAGCGGCGTTGCCGATTTTGTTTACAGACTATAGTCAGCTGCTGACTGGTCAAGATTTGAAATCCGATCACACACGACTACGACTATCAAAATTTTCGTCTAGAAAACGGCCCGACCGTTGTCGTTAAACTTTCATGATTCGTCCATCAACTAAACGCAGGCTTAACTTCATGGTTTTCAGTTATACCGAGTGGTCCAAAAAAAAAGCAATGGTGATTTAGCTACACTCACTTAGTCCAAAAGTGGACAACACAGGAGATACAGGGCATTACAATGAAAATATTAATTTCAATAATTCTCTGTTTGACATTTTGCATTAAAATTTAATACGCGGGGATTTCTTGGGACGAGAAATAATAATTTGTCCTCACTTTTGATTTAGTAGATACGATCATTCTTCGTTTTAAATTGCTTTAAGTTAGTGATTGGATCTTTGGAATTTTTAATAAAAAAAAAAACAAACGTTATCTTCCTCCCATCTCTTTTGGACCATCCTGTATAAAGTTTATGGCTCTAGTTTTTTTTTTTTTCGTGTAAATGCGAGTTATAGTCACTTTCATGTATTAACAGAGGGTTTCAAACTGCTAAAAAAAAATTGAGTATAGTTCGTAGTAAGTAATAAAAGCTGGAACAAACGTAAAGTCTGATAACATAAAACAATTTTTACTGTACAACTATTTATGTAGATCAAGGGATAACGTGAGGTCAACTTAGAATTGTAACGACGTTATTCTTAAGTGCTAAAAAAATAAAATATGTCGTAATACTATTTTTAATATCACAATTACATACAAGAGAGAAACGTACAGTTTTGTATGCAATACAATACGGTTAATGAAAGCAAAACGATTATTTATTTATTAATTGAAGGTTTCCTTTTTTTTTTTCGCAAATTTGTGTGTGCAATACTGATTGATGCAATTTTAAGTCGACCAATTCTGATCTATCCCCCTAGAATAAAAGTAGTGATTGCAATGCTCAATAAGTAACAAACAAATTCGTTACCATTGTTACACTCTCTCTCTCTCATCTTCGATTTTTAACAAAATTTGTTTTAACATGTGCTAGAAGGTCTAATGACGATTAAACTTAAACACATAAAGGCCTAAAAAGTTAAACGGTATCGTTCATTTTCATAAGTTAATGGTGTCTAAATCTTGAATGGGCGCCCTCGTGCCGGCACTGCTGTTGCTCTCTTGTGTAGCAGGCACAACACTAGTAGTATGCTTTTGTCCTTTGTCACTCGGATTCATCATTTTAACTAGCCCTGGTATGCTAAAGTCAGGATTAGGTAATTTCCTCATTATCTTGCCTGAGGTAATGAGTCGGCCAAATCCTTCCTGGTGTGCAAAAGCGTAACCTGAACGGATCGAACGCCTGGCTCGTCTTGCAGATGGGGTACGGAGTACATCTTGGCTGCGAGATCTCATTTGTTGCATTCTTTGCTTGAGGCGAACGCGATCCGTCAACGTCGGGAACACGTCGACGAAGTAGAACCTCCAAGCCAGCACCGGCATGATTGATATGATTACGGTGAGTACAGTGGTGAACCAAAAATTTATTTCAGACATCGCCTTGGTCAAGGAACCTACGTAAGGTCCCCCTATGACATAGTTGTAGAAGTAATCCATTGCGAAATAGAACGCTAAGGAACCCCAAACCATTACATGATTGAATACAGTCCAGTATTGTGTGTCTAAAGCAATCTGTAGAAGAAAAACGAACATATAATAAAAAAAAAAAAACTTTATTTGTGAGTTTATAAGAAGTTAGCCTCGTTTCGGAATTTCGATGTTACTTGGAGTATAAAAACCTTACTGGATTTTGGACAGAAATAAACAAATAACTGTACTTGAGTCTATGATAACAAGAGAAGAATAAAATCAAGAAAGCAATAGTGACGAGACCGCAGAAATATCTCTTAAAATTGAACCAAAAACCGAAAATCCTCAATACGGGATGCAATCAGCAAACGTCCATGTTAGCAGTTTCTAGAGAGTAAAAACAAAGCCCTATTTGCTGAAAAAAATAACATAATAATACAAACAATAAATAATCAAAAGATACCATCCATTAACTACTTGTGAGATAAAAAAAAACTTTTGCAAGTCAAATCTCTGTTATTTATAGTCCAAAGATTAAGTAAAAAATTATATAACATCGCTTCATATAGGGGGAGGCCCAAGCAATCCATTCATTAAAAGTTTACGGACTTCCCTTTTGAATTTCTAATTTCTAATAATCTATTAAAAATATATGAAACATAATATTTTCCAACTTTCGGGATTACCCCGTAATCTAATTTAACTTTATCTCTGGACTTAGAACTCCTCACTTGCTTTGATTTGGTTTTTGTTTTTGAATTTCTAGTTTTATTTTGCCAGGTTTGGACATTAGGCTTCATTTCGTTTGATATCAGTTGTTTAAATTTGTTTTCCTTCTTTTAGTTTTGCACAATGATTTATTTTTTTTTAATTTAGTAATTTTTTAAAATTAATTGGGTTGACCTTGAAACTATCTTCTTTTAAGTACAAAGTTTTTTTAATCTCGAACCGGACAGAAATACGATGGGAAACCACTCAACGTTTCGCTATAGATTTATAGCTTCGTTAGGAGTGAAAAGAAGTGCTTTCCCTTCATATTTCTGTCCGATTTGGGATTAAAAAAACTTTGTACTTACAATTTTCATCAGACAAGAACTTCAATTATTTTCTTTTAGTTTTCAACATTCTTTCGCTTAATTTTTTTAAGCTTTTTTTTTAGAAATTGTTTCATTTTAATGTTTCAAGTTTCGACTTTTCTGATTCTATTCTAGAATTGATTTCAGTTAGCTTGGTTGTAGTTGGGTGGGGTTGACCTTGAGACATCCTTGGTCATTTTCTTCCGATTTTTTATTTATTTTCCTCTCCATATTATACAATTTTTTATTTTATTTTTCCAATTTTCTCAATTATTTAACTGTTTTAAGTTCTGTCCTTGGGCTAGGCTCACTTAGTTAGACTGAGTTGACCTTGAAGTCCCTTCAACATTTTCTGTCGGTTTTTTATTTTATTTTTCCTCCATATTAAACAACTTTTTATTTTATTTTTTCAATTTTCTTATTTTTCTGATTTTATTCTAGAATTGGTTTCAGTTAGGTTGGCTGTAGTTGGGTTGGGTTGGCCTTGAGACTTCCTTGGTCATTTTCTTTCGATTTTTTATTTATTTTTCTCTCCATATTACACAATTTTTTATTTTATTTTTTCAATTTTCTCAATTATTTAACTGTTTTAAGTTCTGTCCTTGGGCTAGTCTCACTTAGTTAGGGTGAGTTGACCTTGAAGTCCCTTCAACATTTTCTGCCGGTTTTTTATTTATTTTTCCTCCATATTAAACAATTTTTTATTTTATTTTTTCAATTTTCTTAATTATTCGACTTTGGATTAAGCTCACTTAGGATTGATTTAATTAATTTGTATTAACCTTAAAACAATTTTTCTTAGTTTTCAACAACAGTCTTTTGTTTGTTTTTATTTTTTCAAATTTTTTAGCTCTGATTTTTCAAGTTTCGTTTTTTAACTTTATTTCTGGACTTAGAACTCTTAATTTGCTTTGATTTCGTTTTTGAATTTCTTGTTTTATTTTGACAGGTTTGGGCATTAGCCTTCATTTCGTTTCATATCAGTTTAAATTTGATTTCCTTCTTTTAATTTTGCACAATTCTTTTTAATTTAATTATTTTTTTTTAATTAAGCGGGTTGACCTTGAAACTATTTTTCTTAGTTCTTAACATTCTTCCGCTTCATTTTCTTAAGCTTTTATTTTTTCTCGGATATTTTTAGAAGTTCTTTCGTTCGAATGTTTCAAGTTTCGACTTTTCTGATTTTATTCTAGAATTGATTTCAGTTAGCTTGGTTGTAGTTGGGGTTGACCTTGAGACATCCTTGGTCATTTTCTTCCGATTTTTTATTTATTTTCCTCTCCATATTATACAATTTTTTATTTTATTTTTTTCAATTTTCTTAATTATTCGACTTTGGATTTAGCTCACTTAGGGTTGCTTTAATTAATTTGTGTTAACCTTAAAACAATTTTTTTTAATTTTGCTTGTTTTTAATTTTTTTCAATTTTTTAGCTCTGATTTATCAAGTTTCGTTTTTTTAAATCCGTTCCCACTTAGGTTTACTACAGCTAGATTGGGCTGACCTTAAAGTTTAATTAATTATTTTTTTAACAATTTTTAGCATTTTTTGTTTTAATATTTCAAAATTTCTTCCTCAATTCCTACAGCTACATAGGTTGAGACCATTTTTAATATTTTTTGGCAATGTTTCTTTCCAATTTTTGACAATTTTTATTTTGCAGTACAAAGTTTAAAGATCGCCGCGTCATTTTTTTCTTGTGTTCTGTTGTTTTCTGAAATGAGACAGATGTCAAAAGATATTGTTTTGTTTCTTCTTTTTTTTTTTAATAAATATTGCGTTCGGCGAGATCCCATTCACATCTGATTGGCTGGACCTCTGTTTGTTTTGTTTTTTTCTTCTCGGGATCGTCGGCGCGCGTAAGGTTTCGCCACCGCCTGCCGGCAACGTCGGCGGTGAACAAACATTGCGGGGCTTCTCCAGTTACCGTTGTTACCACCGGAAAACCAACAGGAGCGACACGTGCGCCCCCATCCCCATCCAAGCTAGTTTTAATTACTTAAAATAATTAATAATCTCTAACTCTTAAGGATCAAGTTGCGCTCCATTCACCCTCGTCAAATAATTTGTTTTTGTTGTCAATTTTAGTTTTTTTTTTTAGCATAAGCAAACCGAATAATGTCGCTTTTAGTTTCCTTAAAACAGCCTTTAAAAAACCATGTGGCATTTTACTTCAAATAAAAGCAAAAAACATAACCGAGTAGAAGCGCTGACTGCAAACAAAAAAACAAATGAAATACGTACATTCGCGTCAAGTAAATATAATATGTCATTTTGCTCTTGGAAGTTTCGAAACGAATTAATAGATGTCGCTCTTACTCAAGGAAAAGTTCGCGCAGACGCTGATTACTTGGAGGCATTTTGTACTTCTGCCGAAGTCTCTTTCACCCGGGTAATCACCTTCGGTGCGCTTTCATATTTTTCGACAAATTTAAATGTAAATCCGAGCATGTCACACGAATTATAATTACGACGGGCATAATGCGACCCTGCAGGAGCGGTGCAGTGTGTCCGAGATTAAAACACACAAAGACCTTAACTGGATCGGCCTGCGCCAGATTAATACAGGCCCGGATTTCCTCATTTTGCAGAATTACAACGGCTACATTGCGAGTATGTGGCCGAACGAGTAATAAACAATCCGGTCCTGCGTTCTGCATGAGTTATTTATTTTTTTTTTTGCAAACGCATTTCAAGCTGATTCTGCTTTTAAACGCAAATTCCCTGCAATCCGGACCTGGCTTTCACAAAGTCTAAAATTCAAATTAAACGCAACTTATTTTTCCTCGTCATTTTACCGTTTTGTTTTTTTTTTCTCTCTTAACTGCGACGATTTTCTTTAATATTTCATCGTTTTGCCAACTTTTGAATACCACTGACCACTCTTTTGTTCTCTTGATTTCTTTGATTAGTACTTCATTCAAGTCAGCTTTTGAGTACCATTGACGTACTCTTAACTGAAGCGATTTTCTTTGATGTTTCACTTAAGTCAACTTTAGGATGCATTTCGTTTTATCGCATTAAATCAGCGTTTCCCAAACTTTTAGGTTTCGCGACCCCCTTTTGAGCTGTGTTAAGGATCACGCCCCCCCCCTCCTCCCACCGTCGATACTCGAACTTAAACTTGAACACTGATGCTAAATGATTTAATTCCAGAAATTAGAACCTCCTTAGTTTCAATCAAATACAATGATAAATTAGTTGCAATTTGCGTTCATTTGTTTTTAGATTTATTCTGCTGCGCCCCCCTAGGAGGGCGCGCCCCACAGTTTGAGAAACGCTGCATTAAATGCATAATAGCCAATCGCATTAAACGCTTAATGCGGTGAATGCGATGAAAAGGATTGCACCCTTAAAGTACCATTGACTTACTCTTTTGTTTTTTTTCATTATAAATGAGGAATGTTACGAGCAAACAAACAGACGGATGTAGAATTTATGTTCCTTTGAACTATGCACACTCAAGTCATCCTGTCATTTCAAATGTTGAAACTCATAGCAAGGTTGGTAGAGCTGGACTGTGTAATAGGAGGTTGCCTTGATCTAGAGGGGAAGGTTCGGGTACGTAACCCCCTATACGTTACGTCACATGAAAATTTCCATTAAGCATATTAATCAGTTTTTTGCAATAAATGATTTCAAATTTAAATGAGATAGAGGCTGTAACTTGGGGACTGATAGCATAAATCGCCCCAGGGTTTTAGCCTAAATTATTGTTGACATTTAGACACACACTGCTGCTAGTTTACAGTCTTTAGAAATCTCCTTTCATATTTTTATATTAGAGCCGTTTTACATCTATCAAAATTTGTTACAATTTCTTGCGCAAAATGACAAAGAAGCATCGTATCAACCAATGAACGTTAACTCTGCTAGTCTGTCTCTGTCACTTTGTACAAATTTTGATAGATGTAAAACGGCTCTAAAAAAAAAACAAATTTGTTTGCAGTTCGGAATAGGATAAAGCAAGAAACACCTACCCTTCTCTTCAGAGTTGATACGTGAAGTTTCTTGGCCACGACTGTATTTTCAATTAAAAAAAGAAATAAATAAAATTTCTTTACCTGTGCTGTGTTGACGATGACGAGTATTGTAGCTACAACACTACACAATAACATGTAGTCGGATAAACTGTGGCCGCTCAGACTTACTGCATCAAAATATGTACCTGCAATACGGCAATGAATTAAAAGCGGAATCTTATCAATTAAAATCAAGACAACTTACCAAAAGGAATAAAAAATAATACTATCGAAACATAACAGCCTTGCAGTGCACTAAGTAAAAATTCCTTCTTATTAAAAAATAAATTATAATGTCCGGGTTTGTACAACTGTGGATACTGTATCGAATTCTTATCACTAACATCTTGATCGAAAATGCCGACGGCTAGTACAGGCAGTGAAGTGTAAAATAAATTGTACACCGAAATGTACATGGGATCGAAAATTGTCTGAAAACGAAAAAAGCGTCGCTGCTGGATTTCTTGAAAATACAAGTCGATCTGAGTTGCTGTTACCTGCGCACTGAAGCCACAAAAAAATGCAAACCAAAAGTGACACAGGGTGAAAGCAAAGTTTTTATTGAAGAAATATCTGAGGAAGCTGCACATTCTGTAATAGGACCATCGACCGTGTACTAGTAAGAGTCGCTCTAAAAAGTGGAACTGAGCTATTGAGTAATCCGACGCAAGAACGGCTTGCATCCCTTCTTGACCAGATATTCCTACACCAATGTGCGCAGCTGTAAACAAAGAATAAATAAATATTTAAACATTTGATAAATTATAGATCTTTCAGTCGAAAAAAAAAAACTCGCAGCAATCCATGCAAAAAATTAACGCGTGTCTTAACTTGATTGGCTCACTTTCTCAATGACATTTCATCACCTGAGAATTATTATTATTCTATGTGCATTTTTTTCTGAAAATGTGTTAAGTCCTAATTTGACTTCTATAGGATAATATCGTTGTATCTGAACATAATTCATAATGATGACAGTTGTAAATAAAATAAATTAAGAGTATGTGAACTAATGGTAAGACATACTTTCATTCGGGCCAGTTCTGTAACATTGATACGCATATCAATTGCTATGCGTTTTCAAGGTCTTCAATAATTGAAGAGAACTTGAACGCGAATTGAAGAGATGCACAACTTATGGATTGCGCATGCGTTGCCAATTTTAAGGTTGATTGATGATTTATTTGTACTTATAGCGAGAAATAAAAAAACGAGTAACAATTTGACCTTCCAAATCCATGCTAAAATCACGCTGCTTCTAACCTTTCACTTGACGACAATCCGACGACTAATTATGGGCGAATTTTTTATTTTTTAATCCTGCACGCTTACGCATGTACTGCCGAGCGCTGTATTTCTTGAAAGATTGTTTTAAAATGTATTTACATTGACGTCCGGAAAACAATCTTTTTCTGCATACATAAAAACAGTGATTATTTTTGTGACAGCTTTTCAATCTGTTAGACAGCACGGCCTCTTCAATTAATTGATATGCGTAGCAAGTGACTTTGCAAAGTCACATCCCATATCAATAATTGTTACGTTTCAAGTCCATATCAATGTTACAGAATAGACCCCATTATCATTTCAAAGCATGCCAGTTTCTTTTTTTTTACTGAACATGTTATAATATAGATTATTACCTTTAATCATAGATACGTCGTTGGCGCCGTCTCCGATGGCCAACGTAACAGCATGCTTACTTTTTTTAACCATTTCCACCACCAACGCCTTTTGTAAAGGCGTAACTCTGCAACATATCACCGCTCGACACTGCATAACCACGTCCAAAAACAATCTCTCCAACTGCGGATGTAAACAGTGAACTAAAGAGTGACCGTTCACCACAATGGCGAAACCGGCGGCCGACTCTTCGATTTTTCCGTCGGGAGAGCCGCCCCTGTATTCCAGTTCGGTGCTGATCACGAAGAAAACAAATGCGTTACTGGTCGGAATTTTCTTTCGGAAGTTACAAAAAAATCTTTAGCCAAAGCATGTGTACTATTCTAGAGAGCAAGTAGTATGTATGGTTTTAGTACACTAGACAGGTGTTACCCCAACAGAAAGTATTGATGTTAAAGACGACAAGACTGTAAACATAAACTTTTTGATAGCTAAGGTGTCTACCATATAACAAGCGGCTAAGGGCCGTTTTCATAATAGGAGTAAGGACAGGTCTTTTTATCTTCATTTAAATTTATCTGCCCCATAAACTCCTTGGAGGCAATAATTTGTAAAGTTATACAGGATGTTCTTTTACTGTGTGCAAATATTTAAACCTGTGATACATCACCATAAATGGCAACGATTAAACTTATATGCCCTTAACATCAAGTTAATAGTTTTCGAGAAAAATGCATTGGAAGATTTTCACCAAGCCGTTTGAGAACTGCTGGCACAGCTAACGACAGGATGGTACGCCGCCTTGCCTGTGTGAATGACGACCCGAATATAGGTCAGTGTTTTACGATGTCGTAAACGAACATCCGTTTGATTCGTATAAGGCCTATTAATAGATCGTAACAATCGAAACATTTTAAACGTGCACCCAAAGCGCCTGGTTTAATTAAAACAAGTGCCACTTCGCTCCATGTAATTACAATTCTGGGTATTTTCAAATTCTAAACCGACAATTATAATTAGTGCATAAAAAATGCGGATGAGTTAAATAATGACATCACCGCCATTCATCGTTTTATTTTCGGATATTTTACCCTCACAAGTAGTAAATTGTCTTTGCATTTCTAATTAAATAGATTAAGATTTCTTTAGCTTAATAAAGAAACTTTAAAATAATGTTGTAATTTATCAACTGTTTGTACAGTTTCAAATCGGACGCATTACGTAATCATACTAGGGAGAATAAAATAGTTGTTAACACTGGTATGTGCTCACTACCAATATGACTGACTTTTTATTACGGCAATCTTTTGTGTTTTGACAACGGCGGTCGCTGTAACGCGTTTAAGGCGAGGCAGTATTACATTAGCGTTCTGCAGTTACGAAAAATTTTGTAACGGGGAAGTCCGCAGAAACACATATTGGGCCCGGACATTGGAATAAACAGTATCAGTGATTTTTATTACGAAACGCTGGAGAATGAGTTTAAATACAGGACTCTTTTTATGATCGGCGCTGTGTGTGGGCACACCCACTGACTATAGAGGAAGGCGTTAATGACCTTGCTGAATATTTCTCTCTCGCAAATTTCAGCGGATTCAAACAAATGAAACCTCCGAATTTTTTTTGGCTATGATTCGGTACCCACCCGAAAATACGCGCAGAAGCTAGCATTTCACGTACTTATACTGAGGATTTTTTATTTGCACACAGTAAAAGAGCACCCTGTATAATTTGACAGTGCATTAGACACGTGAATAGCTTTTAATCTAATGTTCTTTCTGGTGCTGTTCCGCGCTGGTTCGCGTTTCGTGCACCGAAAGTGCGACACCTTCAAAAAGAAAACAGCTAATACATCTATTTAGTAGAATAAACATTATACGTTGTTTTATAGTATTAGTATTTTGCAAGAACAAAATTTCCAATAGTTTTATTAAAGACAGTTGGCAGCATTGCTTGACCACTTCAGACTGAGGTCACTTAAATCAACGCACTTAAGTATTCAGGTAACGCCAACCCATTCCCGTTCCAATTTTATTGTGTAACAAAGATAACAAATACAAATTTCACAAGAGCAACCAGAAAATCAACACTTTTAGGGAATTCTGTTTTCTACGGTCGTTAAATCTAGGGATAATTTCAAACAAATTTAAATTTAAATTCAGGGAATTTTTCTTTCAAATTTTTCGAAAGAAACTAAATATTTTTTGTTTGGTACCATTTCTCAAAGTTGGTGATTATTTCAAGCCAAACCATTGGCGAAGTTCACACCGATTCGTTCTTTTGCCGTTTTGTTTCCGATCAATGTTGCCGACAGTAAGATTATAAAAATTTTGTTGCAAATCGTTTTTAATTGCAGTGGATTCCTTGAACATCCTCTGTACGGCTGTTTCAGCCCTATTTGGGGCTTCGTCGGCAGAAGCGTGACTCAAGAGTTCTGCCTTGCGTGGGATGACTTATTATGCAGCAAACTGGCTTCAATGTGTCAATCCCACGGTCAGCTGAATTAATATGTCACATACGGCCAGTCCAAAGAGCATTAAAAAATGATTGCGTTCAGCCGGAGCAGCGCTGAGACAGCAATTGTTTCTTGCTAAGCGCTGTAACGATTGTGAGCAACTGAACGTTTTATTTCTCTAATAGATTAGGAAAGTGAGCGGTCCTAAAGTTGGCGCGAAATTTGAAACGGAGTCTACCGGACTGTAAAAATGCATGGGTTACGCCAAACAAACTGAAAATATTCGCTTCACAGAGAGCTGTAATGGAAACTTCGGATGAAAAGCTTCAATTAAATTATTTTAGTTGTGCTTATTGTACGTAATTAGTTAATTTATTTGTCATTAAAAAATTGTATAAAATGCTTGGCTGAGGTTAGTTCAGCTGCAGGTCAACGAACCAATAATAAACATAACCTAACACAACAAAATTTTAAAAAAATGTCTCTGGGAAAGCATGCATGCAATGAGTTTGTAAAAAAAAATTCCAATACAATGTACAAGATGCCAACTTATAAAACAATTCAACAATCTTGTTGTCTTAACATTCTTAAATGTTAGGTTATGTTCAGCATTATAGCGAGAGTAATTTACGACGCACGTCTGATTGATTAAACAAAGATAGTAAACGACTCAGCTCCGCCTTCTGTGACGTTTACTTTCCTGGTCTATTGACAGATATAGCGTCAGAAACGTCAACGGCTTACGTAGTTTTCTTGTCGCGTTAACTGTTTGATAAGATCGGCTTTAACTACTTCATCTGGAAGATAAAGAACATAATTCTTTTTACTTACCTGAAACTTGAACCTAAACATCCCGCCGTTTATAAAAAATTCCACCACGGTAATTTCAGTTTTTAGTATCCATAATTTTCAAAAAAATTTCCACTTTCTGGCTTTTGCTTACGATTTCACAAACCATGATTTTCGCTGAATAATCAAGCGAAGGTGCAGCGAAAATAATTTAGTTGAGAAAAATGGCGACCGCTGACACGGCAAAGCTAAAGCGCAGACGCTAAATGCGTTTGACTGTCTCAGGGCGCAATGTTTTTGTAAAACATGAAATGCGGATGTCAAGTGGCTCCCTCAAATTCAAAACTAGTGTCACCATTACCGTATCCTTGACATTTTTCGTTATGAGTAATGTCAATTCTAATTCTAATAATGAACGTTAGGGGGCGCTAGTTGACACACTTCATCGCTTGCTTTACTGGAACACATTTTTAGGCGAATTGGACTGACCGTATATGACGTAACAGTTCAGCTGGCCGTGACCGATCCTAATGCAATCACAAAAAGAGACCGCAAGGTGTCGCTACTTAAGCATTTCGTAAACTTATGGTCGTATTCCCGGACAAAAACAAATATAAAATTAAAATTAAAAAAAGGATGTAATTAATAATAGCTAAACGTTCACAGCGAAATGCACAAATTAAGAAAAGAAAAAGAGGAGACGGAAGATAATCACTACAATGCGAGAATAAAACAGGAAAAGACAATCAGAAACCAAAAACAAAAACAAGAAAATTTTCGATGACTTAGAAACACGATCGAAGTGGAAAAATTTTAATTCGAAAGAAGTTATAATTATCCAATTTCTAAAAAATTAAAAAAACTGGAAAAACGCTTCTGACAATCGAAAAACACATGAAAAAAGAAACAAAAATTCCTGACACAAGTAAGAAAAACAAATGACGATCATCATTTTTGATTAGATAATTATTTTGGGAAACTAAAGTAGCAACAAAATTTTTATTTTAAGAACGAAAAAACAAAAGACAATCGTAAATTTCACGACGAAAAATCACTAAGAAAAAGATAGATGACTTACGGTGGGTTTCACAAAAAATCGTTTAATCAACGATTAATTTAATTCTCTGATTAAGGAACGTCATTGGACCATAGAATTGAAACAACCGATTACATTGTTTCATCCAGCCAATCACAGGCTTTAATCACACTGTTAAATTAATCGGTGATTAAATAATTTTTGTGAAACTGGAGCTTAAATTTGAAACTGGAAACAAATGACGATCGCTAGAAAAAATTTAAAAACAAACAAATAGTAACGATCGCGTTATATTCGAAAAGCAAAACTGCAAACAAATTTTGAAAAATCTAACCAAACCTATTATGTATCTTTCTCTATTCAATGACAATTTTTTATTTCCGTTTCTTTTTATTATATTTCTTATTATTATTAAACGTCATCTCGGGATAATACGATTTTCAACGTCAAAATACGATTTTCTCTCTAAAAAAAAAAGGTACGAACTTCGACATTTGACAGGTTGGCAACATACGATTATCTCAAAAAAAAAAAAAAAATTACGAACTTCGAAATTTGATAGGTTGGCAATACCCCTTCTGATTGTTGCCAATTGCATCAAAGCGCCAAAGTAGGTTGTTTTAATATTTTTTTTTCGTATGTTTTAACATTTAATTGCAGAATGATTTTTATAAATTTACCCATGTATGCTAATAAATATTTTCTTTATTGTTTTATTGTAATTGTATTTTTAATTTTACCTCCTATTTAAAGCTGCCAGATTTATGGTGCGGTTGTGATCATGTTAATTAAATATTTAAGCTTTGTAAATAAGAATGATACGCTCGTTTATTCAACATCTCTAACTCAATAAAGTAAGGCTAAAGCTTAAAAAGCTTTTGCCTCATTTTTCATACAAGTAAAAAAGTGCGACTAAAGCGCGCAAAGAATAAATAGAACGAACCTAGTTGAATAAACGTGTGTATCATTCTTACTCACAAAGCTTAAACTTGACCACAATCGCACAATAATTTAGGGAATTTAGAGAAATACTGGTATGTTGAGAAAGCAATTTTCAGTCAAGTCGATTGGCAACACCGGTTAGTGTAATGGAGGTTCATAAACGTACTGTATTTATGAAAATTGGAAACTGTTTAAGAAATTAATAAAGACTGTTTACATTTGAACGAACTGTTTAATCGACGAATAGGTGCTGTAAGAACCTGAGATCGTGCTAAAAGATTTTCTGTCAAATAATTTTTTTAAATGTTGTTTAAGGTTTTCCTGATTTTTTTAACATATTCTGATTTTGAAGCACCTACAATCTCGTAATCGACCGGAAGTGCAGACACGGTAATTTCGTTTGCTCAACCGACTATTTCACAGTCGAGTCGCGATGGTTCTATGCATAAAAAATGGGTGATTAGTATTTTATTTATATTTTTTTTTAATAATAAACAAAGAAGAAGACAGATTTTCTCTCTAGTCCTTTACGATAAATTGCATGATTTACACGCTAAACTGCTGGGGATAATCAAGAAACTGTGATTACTTAAGACGAAATAAATTTCCCTACTGGCAGACACCTCTTTTAACACTACCAGAAAAACTAGCGATTACATGAACCAAGAGTTATATAGGAAAGAATTACAATAGAATTGACAAGTCTACCTTGCTCTCTGATTGTGACATGTTTCAATGGCATCATCCCACCTGAAAGTGACGACGCTGACTGCAGGTGGTTGTGGTGGAGTAGACGTGCCGATCGAACGGTCGGTCGTGTCCACACCGCCGTTCGTGGTCCCTAAATGCGTCGGCGGGCTGCGAGGTTGGTAAGTATTGACGATTTTAATGCTATCCCTGAATTTGAAGAGCTGGTGCTGCACTTCATCAAAAGAAGTCGCGTCTACCACGAACACGTCGATCATTTCATCGGTTAGAAGTTGGCATGCATAACCCACGTTAATGGCAGTTTCTAAAAAGGAAGAGAGAAGTTTCAGCCCTTCATCTTCCATCCCGATTTAATTAAATCATTAAATTGAAACATCACACTTACAGGGAGAGTTAAAGAAAATATAAAAGACAAAATTTCAGAAACGAAATATGAAATTGCTTGAACTCGAAAAACTGAGACGAATCTGACAGATTGTTACCGAATCCTATCAAGTGGAATATATGTTAATTAATCAAATCTAGGGACCCTAGTAAACCCCCTGGTCGATGTTTAATTACTTAAGACCCACTACATTACTTAACTAAGTTATCAATTATCACATTATTATTACCTTGTTTATCTCCGGTCAACACCCAAATTTTGATTCCGGCGAGGGCAAGATTGGAAATAGTTTGAGGAACTCCATCTTGTAGCTTGTCTTCGATTGCGGTGACTCCCAGCAAGATCATGTCCCTCTCGATTTCTTCATAAATTGCATCCAGTTTTTCATCTCTGTCTTCAAGTGACACGGCCGCCTGTTGGTGTCTTTGTTTCCAGTCGTTGAAAAATTCTTCGTCCAGATCTCGACAGGCCAAGCACAAAGTACGTAGTCCTTCGCTGGCGAATTTCTGGAAAAAGAAAAAGGTATTGCCCTTAAATTAAACAGTAGGTCATGAGGTTGAATGTTTGACCTATTAAATAAAAGCGGTCGAGAAAAACTGTTTTCAGTTGGCAACTCTGCTAAATTTAATTTTTTTTAATGGTACAATTGCGGCGCTTCATCTGTTTCGTGAGAACCGTTCGAAATTATTGGAGAGTTATGAAATTTCCGTCGCCGTCTGTTTTTTTTTCTTTTTTTTTTTAATTGAGTTAGTTTATGTGAACTCCAGGTTTTTGCGAGTTAACAGTTCGACGGATGGTTCGCTCTTGACCTTTGACGCCGTTGGAGTTTCTTTACGTCAGATTGATACTCGTTGGTATCTGTTGATGTTACGATGGTATTTCGAACATTTGGGGACTTGGTTGGTTTCGCTTTATTAATTTGTGACGCGCTGCAGAGACTTAGATATTGCAATTTAAAATTTTGTTCTGAATTAAGCAAGACATTATTTTTCAACTAAGATGCGGCTTATTTTTTAAAGAAATTAAAAAAAAAGTTACAGATGTTTTAATAAGCAACAATTACGTATGAAAAGGTTTACTGAATTTGATTAAATCGCAAGCATTTTCCGGTTGCAGTGTTATAAATAGTTGAATAAGCAGATACTCTTGATTGTATTGCCAACTCAAACAGTTATATAGTCGGGCCGCCGAAGAACACCAGAAATTACCACTTACCACTATTTTATTCAAATATTAAATTAAGTCTTAAGAAAGACTGATTAATAATAACGCCAATTTGTTAAAAATAGGAAAAATACGAACTACTGGCAATATGACCACGTTGTTACTCTGCAGAGTGACCGACATTGTAGGCTAATGTAAATCTGTCGGTACTTAGCTCACAGAAACAGCAATCACGTGTATATCACGCAGTTTTATTACTCCGTTTCTTCGGCGGCCCGACTATAGTTGATCATTTTGTACTTCTCACATAACATGACAAACAAAAATACTAAACTGTAACTTTCAAATCACTTACGTTTAAATGTTCCAGTGTCTTGTTTTGCAGCTCTTCATTTCCGGCTTTCAGTCGCTCGTATATCACATTATCGGCCCCTTTACAATACAACCGTAGTTTTCCGTCTTTTCGCAGTATCACCGACATTCTTTTGCGGACGTTGTTAAAATCCAATATACACAGCAGTTCGTAAACCTCCTTCTTGTTCATGACCTCGATCGTGATGCTGTTGGGCGATCTTTCTTTGAAGACGAAACCGAAATTTCTTGCGGCCGAGACGAGCGCAGCTTCGTCCGGCGACTGCGCCTGATATTCCAGGCGACCGTTTCTGTCTTCCGACATCACCGTATGACACAAGGCCAACAATCGAAAGAAGCTGTAGCAGTTCTCGTCGTTTCTCTGTATGGAATCCAGCAGGTTCTTATCGTAGAACCTGAATTCGGGCTCGTAATTTGGGTTCGAAGAGAAATCCAGCGGTTCGGTGTCTTCCGTGATTTCAATTAATTCGCCGGTGTTTTTGTCGAAGATGTCTCCGTAAGAGTGGGCGTTGATGGAACATTTATTGAAGGTCATGATGTTTTGAGTTAACGTACCAGTTTTATCCGAGAAAATGTACTCTATTTGCCCTGTAAAACATGCAAATAACGCATTGAGGCTCTGCAATTTTACGATTCAATTTTTCTTTCTTTCACAATTCACATTACTTTCAGTTAAATGATTAAAACCACAGAGTATCTTAATCAACATTTTGAAAACGATTAATTATGATACGGTTCTAAAATCGATTCACGACGGGAATCTTGTAACATACGTTACCTACCTAATTCTTCGTTCAACGTCGTTGTTCTCGCCTTGGCATGCGTTTTACTCTTTTCGTGATACATCTGCTCGTCCCAGTTGATTAGAAAACTTTGTACAAATCTTATGACTTCCACCGACACGTACAGCGAAATCGGCACCACCGTGTTCAGAACAATGGCGTACGAAAAGAACACAAGCAGGGCAATAATTGTGGCGCCTCCCAATGGTTCCGAAGGCACGAGAGTGTCCCACGGAAGGAATGTTTGAAAGTAACGTCCGACTAAAGACTCCCAGATACCACATGCAATCATGCAGAAAAGGCACATGGACAATAAAAAGAAGACTATCTGAAAACACAATAGATTTTTTTTTATTAGAATACACTTTGTTAGATTTTAAACTGAGTTTAAAGGGTTATCGTTAACTTACCCCTATAATTAAAAAATTCAGAAGCCTATCTATACTAGTGCGTTTAAACTTGGTCTTTCCACTGTTCTGCATAAGTTTCGTATCTTTGCCAGCAAAGATGACGACACCATAGCACCATTGTGTGTTGCGCAATACACAGCCTCTCAAGATAATTTTATCGTTATCCAGAGAAAATTGTTTGTTTTTCCAGTTCAACGTGCCCTCGAACTTATTCAGTAAATTGTTCGGGGTTTCGCAGATGATTTCCCCGTCGAATTCACTGATGAGGGCATCGTTATCACCCATTTCTGCAGTCTCCACTATACACTGTCGACATTTCAGGTTCGTTTCCCTGCAGTTAAAGAAGTAAAGTTATTTAATTTTTAAACTTAGAAAGGAGAAAAGAACGGACGCCCTATTTTTACGTGCAAACATTTTTGTCTTCTTCAACCGAGTGAAACAGTAACCATCTTCAATTACAGTGGTACATGAAAAAGAATTGGCTGTTTGCAATGCATCCCCCTGTTTCGGCCACGATTGAGTTTCCTCAGCAACGGAATAGTTCGTTTACTCCATTGCAATCAAACTGTTTTGTGTATAGGTTATCTTGAAATCGGATGCACATGTTCAAAACAGTTTGTGGCCCCCAGCGACCATTTCACAAATAAAATTCACTAATAACTTTAAACTAAATATATTAATGAATGCTCCTACATTAAAAATTAATCACTAATTCTAACCAATTGAATAATAAATAATAATAATAATGAATGCATGATTAAACTACGAATTTCCCTTTTTATACCACTTACGGCAGATGCCACAAAATGCGTTTCAAAAGGTTCGGGTCCAAAGATCGATGTACCCAAAATCGTCGAAATACACATAATTAATGAGCGAGCGCGTTAATTGTTTTGAATGGAATACGATCTGCTGATGCAGCATTGCAAGTAAATTCAACAACTTAAATTTCAATTGTCAGGACGGAATCCCTTCATCATGAATTTTCTTTATGCGTTAATTCGAAATTAACTTTAATCGATGTCGGTGCAATTGGACATTAGTGATGCTAAAGCGTTAGATAGACAATGAGATAGCGATAGAAAAGCCCGGAAGACGTCAAAACCCAAGAAAATACAATTTGAAACGGAAGCTGTCTGGATGATAGGAAAATCATAAGAGAAAATTTGGGAAAAAATTTAAGTTTTCGTCAGGAGAATATTAAAAGAAAATGTTGTTGTGATAAGCTGCGTTCTGATTATGAGGTTTCACTCTCAGCAGCGTCGCATACGGGTAGATACCATCACTTCGCTTTCCACACTCGAAACGAGTTGTAAAAATTAAAAAAATACCACATTAAAAAAATTCGTCTGGTTGACCATGATACGGTGTAAAAATTTGGCTCCGTTTCAGTGTAATCCGGTTCATTCGAAGGTGCGAACTTTCATCCCCGAACGATCAAACGCCAACGAAATAGTGAGAAAAGAAAATCGTCTGCATTTATTGCCCCATTGGGCCTCTGTAGCAATCAAAAAGTATGTGCCACTAACTGAACGTATTCGAAAAAAAAGTGTACCACTTATAATATCAAAAAACACCATATAATTACAGTGCTTTTGCAATTATATTTTCTGGTCGGACATGGGTAGCTCTCATTATGCGAAAACCGCCGTTGAAGCGTTCCAGTAATATCAAATTCGGTACATCCCTCGTCTGGCAAATGTTGCAGGCGTTCGATCTATACTTAGAAAGGTTTTAACAACTATTAATAAAATAGAAAGTGTATGAGAATGGTTAGGGGCAAAAGACGTGTCAGTGTTATGAATTTTTCTGGCCGTTATTCCGCGGTCTATTTGTTTTGAGCGCGGTTGACCGTCGCAAGGTCGTAAGGCGGTCGTGCGCAATCCTTCTTTTCCGGCCAGCCATGAGACGTGGCCCGTAAATGGCATTTCCACATTGTTTTTTGTTGGATTTGGTTACCCTACCGTTCTGAGCGGATACACTCGCGCCGTACTGTGCCGTTGGAGGTTCCCTTGTTTTTACGATTTTGTGGACGTGGAATTAACATCCTGTTATCGGTATTATCTGTTGGGATCTGCCACATATCTAACTAAAGTGTTCCAATTACAGAAAAGAGCAATCCGAAATATAAAAGGTCTTCAAAGATTTAAAAGTTGCAAAGAATATTTCAGAGAGTTACAAATTCTAACTGTTCCTTGCTTGTACATCTATGAATCTTTAGTCTATACTGTAGATCATATTAATGACTACAAATCCCTTGGATCGAATCATTCCTACAGCACTAGATATCAGGGTCTACTCGAGTTTCCACAGCATAATCTTACACTATATGAAAACAGTCCTAAATATAAAGGAATTAGATTTATATAATAAGCTTCCCCTAATACTTAAGAATATTGGTATGCTACAATTTAAACGTGAACTGAAACGGCTTTTATTGTCAAAAAATTATTACTCCGTAAACGAATATTTAATGGATACTCCTGTGATATGAAAATTATATATGCACTTATATTTATATTTTTCCTCTGTGCTCTTTACATTAATTCACTTGTGACGTGTCCCATATCTCTGTCAGATCTTCTTGGATTAATAAATATTATTATTATTATTATTATTATTATCCTTTCCGGGCTTGCTTGTCGGAGAAAGGTAAGCCATTTTGTTCATCCTTCTTTTCCTGCCAGTCACGAGATCTGGCAAGTGAATGGCGTTTTCACGAGATCGGGTCTGTGAAGCGAAGTTTTTGTTGGATTTGGTTACCCTACCGTTTTGTGCGGACACAATTGCTTCACGCCG
Source organism: Prosopocoilus inquinatus (assembly GCA_036172665.1). Classification (NCBI taxonomy): domain Eukaryota; kingdom Metazoa; phylum Arthropoda; class Insecta; order Coleoptera; family Lucanidae; genus Prosopocoilus; species Prosopocoilus inquinatus. Next base: position 49,490,251 of record CM069872.1, read on the forward strand.
TTGCAGGGTCCGTTGTTTTTACAAATTTCGTAAACATGGAAGTAACATCCTCTCCGAGCAAGGTAAGCCATTTTGTTCTCCCAACTTGATATTCGTTAATTTTATTTCGTAATCTCGCTTGTAGCAACTGGTAAGGGGCAGTTTTGCCACCGACACTTTGCCCCCGACTTAACCTCGTCTGAGCTCTGGGAGCATCTCCCCTTCCCCCCCAATTACCCCTTCGCTGGAAAAGAATACAAGGTATTGATTGCCGCCCCGATCGGAAGTCATCACAGCATCATATTTCCCCGAAGGAAATCTTGGGTAAGAACGTTCTTAATTTTACTCTCGTCACCGGAGTTTTGCGGGACATCATTATACCGAGTGTGCGGTTCGCGAGGGGCGTAGTATTGAGCTGAACTGCGAAACTTGTCGGCAACGAAATCAGCGGAGCGATGAGCTATTTATTGGGCAACGTGGCCAGGGCAGACTTATTTATTTTTTGCTATTTTCTTATTTTGGTTTACATTGTTTTTTTTTGTCATATTTACACGGTTTTGTTTACTTGTTTCAGGTTTTGCTTTTGCAAATTTTATTTTTACCTAGTTTTCAGTGATTACTGGTATAATTGTTGACTCCTTCAGACTGCAAAAGAAAATTTTTGCAGATTCCGTCTGATGCGCTTCACGCGTGATGTTTTTTTTTTTGTTGATATTTATACTCGGCGTTGGTATTTGTAAGCCGACACGAGAGTACTCACGTCGAAGCGCTTTTTGCCCCGTGTTTGACGTCGAGCAAAATAAAGCCTACTCACCCGTCCAACTCTGCAGTTTCGATGAAACACAAGCCGTTTGGTTCACTAGAAGTAAGCAGCAGTATGTCAGCTGCCACAAACTGATTATTGTCCATACGGATAATATCCCCCACTTGGACTGCGGACCAACGCTCTTGTATGAGTTTTCCATTTCGGACGGCCTGTGATTTTCTGTTGTTGACTTGTGAATCGGACATGTGACGTTGCTACAAGAAAAAAAGGAACTATTATACGAGGAATCCACGAAAGATCGCACATAAAGTATACTGACATATTCCTCGCTGAATTAAAGCCACAAAATAGCATCAAAACATTTGTTACATTGTCACGTTTGAACAATTATATTCTAAATTCGTTTTCTACTTTTGTTTTTTCACAAAATTCAACACGCGTATGCATATTTGGTTTAAAATGACAAAATTATTTAGGTAGAGCATTTCGCAAGTACGGTCTGCGACGCCGGCTTAATTTCTGTGGAAACTGTCCATGTGATTTACCGGCGTTTGCTTTGCTTGCAGAACAAAGTGTTTTTCGGTGTTTGTAACGTAGGCAAGATTGGCGTTCTAAATGAGGGGATTCCATGCTGACAATTGGAAATTCAAGGCAATAAAACACTTACAAAATCATCGTAGGCGTCCTTTATAGCAGTCAGTCCCAGTACTCCAATCAACGGGAGAGCAGTAGTTATGGGTGTAAGACTACTGATGGCAGGAATTAGCTGCAACACTAGAAGGCACAAGAAGTAAAAATTCGCCAGTCGTTGGAACTGCTCAAACAAATTCAAAGGAAGGAACGTCAACACCGAGTACTTCGAGGTTTTGATATAGTTGTTCTAAAAATGTGGCAGTGTGAGTTATACGAAGGGTGAAATTTAAAACGTGCACTTACCGCATAGCGAAATTGTGAATTGTATACTCGGTCATTAGCACGAATTCTCCTTTGATTATCTGTAAAAATGGAAAAAGTTAGTCGGATGCTATGAAACTAATGCAATATAGCCCATCTCAAAACGAAAATCCGACTGGTAATTCACCTCATCAAGAAGAGTCAAAAAATCTATTGTAAACTTTTGGATCCAATCTTCGGTTTAACTAAATACAGAAAGAGTCTCAGAGCGACAGAACAATACCTTTGTGAAATCAGTCAAATTTTGAATTTACAACTATTATCAAATTCATGCTGCAGTTCTAAGCCGGGTCCTAAGCATCTAAAAATCAGTAATTTTAAAATCGATCGACTTGCTACAAGCTACAATTTTAAAACTGGTAGCATGTCAGTCGACTTGCTAAAAGCTTTTTAAAACTACGATGACACGCTACAGTGTCCGCTTTGTGCGTGATAGTTTACGCGACAGGAGTATAGCTGTTATTCGCTATATTTTCGCACCAACACTGCATTTCCTTTTGCTTTAATTTACACCCTTTCGGTTTACTGTATCTGTTGAAATCCAGCAGATGCAAAACATGCAAGTTAAAACACCTTTTCATCAAGGCAACTTATTTGCAAATACATAATCAACTGCGGATTTGATTATGTACCTTCAAACAAGTCGGCTTGGTAAAAAGGTGTTTTTTTTTTCCAATTTGCAAGAGTTTCGCATCTGCTTTGACATTACACTATGTCTTTGCTTTAACATTAAACTATGTCCTTGCTTTTACCTTAAACTATGTCCTAAAGATTCACGTACCTTCAAGTTTAACCGATTTTTTACACCATCCGTTATTCGTTAGGAGAAATCGTACAGCGGAAGGTATCTGAACTAACTGCACAATTTGTATATTATGTATGGTCGAATAATCTATTCTGTGAGGGTAATACATGTCGAAACCATGGTCCAAACACAGCCAAATATGTTGTAGAAACAAATCAGAAAATAAGATGCGATAAGCAGTCTCATATCACCATTCTAACGGTTGACGTTTACAAGAATATTAAAATGACATGAAGCACTTTAATCTTGAACAGGTTTTGGTTTAACGTCGTATAAGTATAGAAACCATGATGGAAACGTAAAAAATTAAATATGTAGAGACATTATTGAAGTCCACTCTTGTTTTTTTTTTCTTCCTTGAAGGTTGACATTTCAAATCAGAGAATAATTAAACGTCATTAACCGTTAACATCGTCAACTTGTCAATAAATGGTCTCATTGGTCGTCTCTAATCCATAGCGTAGTCCATAGCCATGGGCTAATTCTAGTTATAATTTATGAATTATTGAACCATGACTTCGAATTTGTTGTGGAATACGTGCTTGTTCGATTTTTTTTTTCTTCTTTAGTGATGAAAAACAAAAGCAAGAGGAGCAATGTAATTATGAACATAATATTTTAAATACAATGACGGTTTGTACTGGTCTTGCCAGTTTACCGATGAAAATGAACCTTTTCCGAATAGACCCTCGGGACATTTGGTTGTCGAAATATGAAGATAAAGTATTTTATGAATTATTTCGAATGAAAAAGGAAACCTTCCAGGAATTATTAGATATGTTATAAAATACAAGAAGATTGGCATTGTATCTTAAAAAGAAAATGCCATGGAGGCACTGAATCCCTAAAAAGAGAACAAGAAATTATTATTCTTTTTGTGGTACATGGCAAGTCAAGACAAGTTACATGGTTACATTCAATTACCGACTGGTTTAATATTGTGCATTTAGCTGATAATTCGTTAAGAAAGAAGTACATTTCATGGTCTAATAGTAGACACGAATATGAATCAATTAAGAATAATAATAATATTAATAATATGAAAAATTTTGTTGCAATCCAATCGTTTTTGATTGCAGTGAAAATCTCGAGCAGTCTCAGTTTCAGCCTTATTCGGGGCTTCTTCAGCAGAAACGTAGCTCGACATTCCCACTGCAAACAAAAAACGACTTGACCAATTTATTCGCAATTGCAATGCCAGGTCAAAAAGCGATCAACTTGCTACAAGCAAGACATCACATCTACATCTACGATGTCGCTGTTTTATCTATTCGTTAATAATCTGCTTTAAAAATTATCGTTAACATAAGTATCTAGAAAATTTTGACTTTTAAGGGTAACACAACAAATCATAATCTTTTATTTAAGTCACTTGTAACAAGAAAATAAAATAAACACAAGGCGGCTTTCAGCAAAAAAAAAGTGGCGGAGGTGTCAAACTATACTCTATTTTTTATTGATAGGCGGATTTTACGAATTTGTATAACATGTTACATAACTAACAGACGACAAAAAAAATCAAAGTTGACCGCAAGCGTTACTAATTAGTTGCTATTTTAATAAAATTTAAAAAAAAGAACAGGAATAAATGACCAATAGGAAGAACCACAATCTTTTATAACTTCGCATTTACCGCCCATCGATAAAAAATAGAGTATAGATAGACAATTAAGGTTCTGAATCAACACACTTAAATAGGTAACGCCATCTGGTTATCTTTATCAGTTTATTGTGCAACAAGGAAAGCAGTTTAGAGTCGACCGTTTAGTCAAAAATGTCATTATACAGCCAACCACAGTAAATTACCATTTGTGAAACGTCATGTATTAGGTTATGTCATGACGTTTCACAAATGGTAATTTACTGTGGTTGGCTGTATAATGACATTCGACTTTAAACTGCTTTCCTTGTTGCACAATAAACTAATGGTGGTTGACTCTTTATACAAATTACCATTTGTGAAACGTCATGACATAACCTAATACATGACGTTTCACAAATGGTAATTTGTGTAATGAGTCATTATACAGTCAACCACAGTAAATTACCATTTGTGAAACGTCATGACATAACCTAATACATGACATTTCACAAATGGTAATTTACTCCGGTTGGCTGTATAGTAACTCATATGCAAATTAACATTTGTGAAACGTCATTTTGCATAACAAACTTCCGACTGTCTTTTTTTTATCCTTAGATGAGTTTATTGTGCGACAAGGATAGACTTACGTGAACCCGAAGGGTGTTGATTTAGTACCTTATAGGCAAGCAGGCAACCACAGTTAGTTTATTAAACATAATGGCGACTTTGCATTTTCAATTTGCCTCCTAATGGCAGCGACAACTCATTTTGCTTATTTTTAGTGCAAATTTTGTGTTATCCTTTCTAAAAGAAAAAAAAAAAAACATTACATAAAAATATAATTTCGTCCATTTTAGTGTCGTGGTACTTCTATTTTTTTTTAAGTGTTTTTATGCTCTCATATTTCTCTTTTGTTTATTTTTATCAAATTGATTTTTTACATTTGTTGGGCTGATCCTTTTTACAGTTGTAGTTTGTTCTCCTCTTGTATCTTTTTTTGTCGATTTTTTATCTGGAGATTCGTTTGCTTCTTGGTCGTCTTAGTCATCAAATTTCTTTTGTTTTTCTTTCCTGTTCTTTATGCTTTCTCTTTTGATTTTCTTATCCAATTGATTTCTCGCATTTTATAAACGCTTTTTCGCAGTTCATCGATTTTCATTTGTTCTGTGTCAACCGCAGATGTGATCTTCATTTGTTTCGTGCACTGTATTTTGTAGATCGTTTCTTTTTTTTATTTATTTTATATTTTTGTAGTTTGCTTTTATTTTCTATGAACTTTTTGATTCGTCGGGAAAACTTGCTTTTTCCTTCCATTTGGTGTCGTCGACCTTCTTTTGTTTTTATATTCACTTCATGCCTTGCATTTTGTTACTATTTAATTTCTCTTTTGTCTCCAGTTTCTTTCATGTCACGGAAACATTCCCCGACTTTTTCTTCAGATTTTCCAAACTTTTCGTCAAACATTCCCCGAATTTTCAGATTTTCCAGACTTTTCATCAAAAAACTTTCACTGTTGACGGCGATTACGCAACCTTCCTAATTTTTACATGTTTAAAATAATTTTTTCGTTTTCAAAACGGAAATAGTAGATATACAAACTTGCTTTCTCGTTCAATTTGGTGTCGTCGACCTTGTTTTGTTTTTATATTCGCTTCACGCCTTGCATTTTGTTACTATTTCATTTCTCTTTTGTTTCCAGTTTCTTTCATGTCACGGAAACATTCCCCGACTTTTTCAGATTTTCCAAACTTTTCGTCTAAAAACTTTCACTGTCGACAGCGATTATGCAACAACCTTCCTAAATTTTACACGTTTAAAACAATCTTTTCGTTTTCAAAACGGAAATAACAGATATACAAAAATTAGCAATTTATTAATAAATAAGCAATAATTGATTTTAATAACGTGTCCGTTCGTTAAAAAAATAATACCTACATTATATTTTTCAAAAAACAAGAAGTCATGTGCCCGTTTGCAACACTTTCCCTTAACACATTATGTCTCACTTAACTGGTTAAGTGATACTTTTTCCAACAAGAGAAAGTGTCATTTAACCACTTAAGTGTGTCTCAAGTGGTGTAAACGGGCATTAGTATAGACAAGCTAATGAACACAGTCGCATGCATGGTTGCCTATATTGAAGACTTTCTTTGTTTCTCTTATAATTTATACGAGATCTTCAGAGTGATCCTTTAATTAGTTACACACACATATTGTTTATAATTTACACTGGATGTTCAAAGTCTCGCCATATGGATTTTAAATAATCAGAAAGTGTTTTTCTATTTACTAGTTCCTCCTTTATAAATCTGGTTTCAAACCTTACATGTGTTAAGAGTATTATTCTATTTACTTTAGCTTACTAAAAACATAATTAATTCACATATTCAGTATGAAAATGTAGTCTTCTGAAATTCGTTTTGTAAAACAGATTTTAGTTCGTATCTTTTTGTTTGTGTATCATGCACGTGTTGACATTGTCCTTGACCTCAAATCATAACTTATTATTGCCATTAAATTAAATGTCCTAATAGGTACTGAAATTTCTAATGATGTTCTTGATCTAAATATACAGCAGTCAGCTGTTTTCGAGATGGTGATGCATGAAAGCTGATGATTTTTCAAAAAAATTTGTCAAACTGTAAAGTTTAAATTGTTAACTTGGAAGTACAAAAATCTCTACGTGTTCATCTTCATTTCCCAGAAGAATACCATTGGATTAAAAATTAATAGTCGAACTAAAGGATACTTTAAAATTAAAGTCACAGTCAGATGTCTAAACAAATGCGAAAATGTAGTTATTTACACATGGGAATGCGACTTTCTTTTATTTTAAAGTCTCCCTTAGTTTTCGATTTTGATACCTGGCCTCAAATATTAAATAAAAAATTTAATATGCAACTCCCAATTGGCATTAATTTAAATGACCTAACATAAATTAGAAACGGAGAGCACTTAAATAACCTATTTTTTTGAGGGATCACTCAATCAATGAATTGATTGATTAATGCTTCTGAAATATTATTTGGTGTTTTGGAATTTGGGGTATCAGCTTATAAGCGCCCGGAATCAATTTAAATAAGTTTGTCCTTGAAATCAAAGTTTGCATTTTAATGAAACGCGGATACTCACCACATGGTATGTATCCCTTACGAGTATCTCTAGAAGAATGTGGAGAGTCTGCTTTGTCCGGTATCGTTGTCTGATACCTCTGTTGGTTCCTCCAAACCACAAGTTTGCTAAACACACTAAGTATGGACTGCCGTAGGCTCAGCGGCCTCCTTTGACATTCACTACTTACTACACTTGTTTTAGATCTAGTAATGTCATTATCGGTAGTGTCTATATTGATAACAGACGTCTTTTGTTTACACTTTTTACGAGTGTGTTTCAAATGTTTCTTGTTTGTCGGTTGTTCGTTGTCATCATACACTTCGAACACCTCCAATTCGTAATCCATTTCGACGGTGCGGGTGTCATCGGTTCAGCACTGCTCTTTAGCGTGCATTCCAAGAAATTACCCTTCAGCTTCAAGTAGAGACGTAAACATCGTAATGTTCGACGAAGTAACAGTAACATGTAGGGAGTGTTTCAAGCAGAAAGCAAGCTTCGCTTTAGCTTAAGGTCTTCATACACTCGTGCGGCTACAAATATCCAAAGAAACAATCACGTTTTCACGCAAGTAAATAAGAAATATTATTACAACTGTCATCTCATCACCAAAAATAACACTGGCGATGCACCCATGCACGACACTGCAAGCCGTATATGTCTTCGATCGGTCGGTTAGTTACCTGCGGAAGCACTGCTTCCCTCGAAGAATCAACTTAGTACTGACCGTAAACAAAAGAGGGCAACGTAAACGCAATTGTTTAAATTCCGTAAAACAAATCGCCGCATTTGTTGCAGAAATAAATCCACAAATCCAACTCCTATACTTAAGTAATAATTATTATGGTACCAGTAAATAAAATAAGTAACAAAACCTCAGATAACATTTTATTTCACAAGACAAATGCTGTTATCTTATTCGGGTATCGTAAATTATATAACAAGAACCACAGATACAGATTTAATTAATGGTAAAAGTTAGTCCTAAATGCACGTGATTAAATAATAATAGCAAAAAAATTATTCGTTGTCGTAAGTGTAAAATAATTAGGAGTTTCTAGAAAAGTGATGCAAACGTAACGTCCTTGGTTTCGGCTTTTGTTTTATTAAGGTTCATTTTCTTGCATTCGCTCTCTTGAAGAAACACGTCACAAAATGGAACTTTATAGGGGACTACCAGTTTCTGTTCACGGTCTTTTGGTATTCAGAGGAGGCCATGTTAGGGTTATCATTTTTGTTGGTAATGATCAGATGGTGGATAGAAAAAAGTGTAACAGTTTACTATTGCAACGAAGCGGTGCGATGTTCTAAATAGATTGTATACACGCCTCAACATATTTGCCGGCGCAGCGCGTCTAGCCGATAGTGAACAATCGGTAAGCCAAAGAAATAATGCATTCGTTAGGACGGCATGATTCACAATAATGTCGCGGTTGTCTGCGATACTTGGACACGATACGCACGAGAGAGTGTGCTGCAGAGACGTGTCGTGCTTCTATTTAATTCAAATCAACTAAAATGTTGTTTCTAAATTCAAGAAAGAGCTGTTATTAGCTTCTGGAATTATATTCGCGTTTTTACCGTGACGACATTAGATTGACTGATTAAAAATCACGTATAAGCGGGCGGAACATTTAACGCTTTGATTTAGACCCCCACGTCGAGTCAGACTGCCGCTGTCTCAAACTGGTTTCAGGCAGTTCACTTTCTTGATTCCGCTGTTTGGTAATGATATCACTAAAAACCATGGACTGGGGTTATTGTTTCTGAAGACGGGAACTCCCATTAGTAAATGTTATGAATGATTTAATTTCCTTTAACCTTACCATTGCCGACCATGATAAGTATTCTTCTAAACTATTAACAAAGTCTTATTATTACAAAATAAAAAAAACTTCATAATTTTTGATACGTCGAACTTTCATTTCTCTCAAATTACATGCACACAGGATTGCCGGATATTTTTCTGGAAAGAAATGTACAGGGTTTCTTTATATATTTTGCACCCTATGTAGAGGGTTTATTTAAGGAGCTAGAGAAAAACTTGAAATGCAAAGGTTGTAGGGCTTCATGCCTATTATCTTTTAGAGTTTCCATAAGAAACAGAAGCGCATCGGAAATCGGCGAAAAAATATAATTTTTGTCTTTTTTTTTAATAGAACAGCCTGTATACTGTTTGGGAAGATGAAAGATCATATTTTTCTGATTAAAAAAATATTTAATGTCTTGATGTTTGGAAGAACCGTTTATGAAATAGTTGAAGTTAGAATATCAATGAATTAACGTAATGTAATGTAAATATTAAGGCGGCCTGAAATTTTGTTTTTTGTTGTATAGGGTTTCCAGTAATCGAATTTCTATTGTTTTCTGTTAACTAAAACAGCCATTTAGAACTTTTGTAAGCACCTTTCTAGGCCGTCTTGATTTCTTAAACGTCATTAGGCTGATATTTTAAACTTAATTATGTCACGAACGACCCTTCCAAATGTTAACATAATAAAAATTTTTGAAATCAGGAAAACATGATCTTTTTTAATTTAAATGTGGATTGTTTTCGGCCACACTTCCCAAGAACACCCAGTAGAATGTAGGAAATTTCAAGCGAGATACATCCTAGAATAACTAAATTAAACGAGATAAAAGAAAACTA